>JARDYH010000005.1:93638813-98438813 GCA_029215795.1 Anniella stebbinsi
AACTTCCCTAATGCACATTAAAAGAATTACAAGATGACACTTTTGTAAATAAAGTCAAAGTAATAGCATGATCGGCGTGATCACTGAAGGCCGTGTGGTACATACCTGAAAGCATTGGGAGATCGGGAAAGCAAGGGGGGAAAGCGCAAACCAGGCCCTGAAACCCATCACCCAAGCTCCACCCGCCATCCCATTTGAAGCTCAAGAAGCCTCACCTCCAGCAACAGTAGTGAACTCCCCAGTTTGTCAAGCTTTTGCTGTGTGTGCTCCATGCTCTTCTTTAACTCACAGATCCCCTCCACTAGCCGTGCAGAGTCTCTTTCCAGCCTCACCATCCACTCTTCCTCCTTTCTGGCCAGGTCCATCAGCACACTCCTTTCCTCCTCTTCCAGGGCCCGATGAAGATGCTCAAATGCTGCCCGGACCTTTGAGTTCAACTCACCCGAAGTTTTCTGATTAGACATAAAGATTACAAGAAACAGTAGAAGAGTGTGAAGGAAATACATTCAAGACATCCACAGAGCTGCCAACATCTCTCTCTTTCTCTCTCTGTTGTTGTTGTTGTTGTTGCAAAAGAGCACTTTTTCCACAATAAAAAGAAATTTAAAAACAATTTAAAAACAGTATTTCAAGCTCTACCCCATAGAGAACAGGAACTAATTACATAAGGGCCAATCAATTAAGGGGAAATTCAGAAGTAGGAGCTGGAAAAAGGAAGTGTCTAATTAAAGTTGAAGGAAACCGATGCTGAACTGGGCTTACTATTAATCGAAAAGAATAGATCTTGGCCACAGAGACGGTTACATTAAAGGATTATCCTAAACTTTGGCTCTGGCAAGAGAACGTCTGTACTAACTGATATGCTTTGTGTCATACTGAAAGAACGTTTGAGTTAAACCCAATATGATCTCCTGTAAGGGGGTTGCAATTATACAGTTGGTCAATGGCGGCAGCCATTCTTCCCCCTACCCACAAGAATGTCCCTGGGAATGCTACATCATTGGGTATTCTGTCCCAAATTAGAAGGGAATGTCCCTAGGCTGTTTGAAGTGGCAGCAACCCTTTTCTTTTTCCCTATAAAGGAAAAAGGGGGGGAAAACCAACCAACCTTTGGTTATCTCATCCTTAAAGGTAAGCGCACCCCACCCGGAAGTTCTGAGCTTTACCCCCCACCCACCCCGCTCCCAAAAGACTGGATCAAAATGCCAAAGAATGCAGATTTCTTCAGCCCAGTCCTAGGAAAGACTCTGCCTCTCCTTCCAGTCCTCTAGCAAGCATGGAGGGTGTAAGGCAAGGTCTTGCAGGAAGCTTTGGCGAAGGACAGAAACAACAAGAGAAAAGGCCAGCTATTTCTGTCCTTTGACAAAGCTTCTGGCAAGACTCCATTTCTCCCTCCAACCCTCTTGTGGTTGCTCGAGGGCACCAGGAAGAGGCAAAGGCTTTTCTGACATCCCGGAAGCATTCAAGAAAGATGGAAACAGCAGCTTTCCTTCTTCAAAGCTCCTGTAAATAAGAAAAGATATTGCCTGCCTGCCTGCCTGCCTGCCTCCCCCTCCCTCCCTCTCCCCCCATAGCAAGCACAAAAGGGAGAGGCGGGGCCTTGCAAATCCCTTCTGCCATGTGTCCTTCTCTGAAATGCCCTGCAAGTTTAAGGACAGAAAAAGTAGGAGAAATGGCTGCTCTTTCTTTTCTTACCTAAACTGCAGCACTGACCATAGCCTGGGCTTTTCTGCGCCAGGCTTTTTTTTGTTTTGTGAGCTTGTCATTCCTCAGTCACAGTTTTTTACAGGTGCTTTAGGCGATGCTATGACCCCTCTGTTTTTACAGAGCTTTTTCGCTGGGGATTTTGGAGTGGGGAAAATCCAGTCTTTTTTTTTTCATCCACAAACAAAGCGCAAGTCCCTACTAACATAATTGCATTATTCCACTATACAACAGTGCCAACTAGTGGTTGTATAGCAGAAAGTATGGAAAGGCAAGAAAGGAAGAGCTCTTTGTGCAGAGATCTGATCTCAATTCTATATGAAACCAGAAGTAGCTATAGCGGGTTAAGAGCCTTGTCTAGAAAAGCTCCTTGCCATAGGTTGTCATCAGTCTCTCTTGACAGGAGGCCAGGGGCACTCACTCCTGGCAAGCAGGGGGGGGCGGGATTGTTGATTATTCGCATTGTCCATTTTGGACTCCTTTTCTCCATTTCCATTCTATTTCCTTTCAGATGAGGTGACTTGAACGATATACAAAGACCCAGGTGAAGGCACATCATTGATGTACAATGACATCAAAGTCTCAGTATCACTCTGTTTTTCATTATTTGATTTGTCTTTTTTTAAAAAAGCATCTACTGCACACTGAATGTGAAGGTTTCCATAGTGAGCCTCAGTATGTATTATGAGTGATTGCAGTTCATTTTGAATTCAAATGATTCCTTCTGAAGTGCACATTACTTGCCATTTGCCACTGACAATAGTGACTAGCAATGCTCGGTAAACTAAGACACCAAGGCCTTTTGATGCTGCTGACAGACTACAGCCTGAATTGAAATACACAATGATTATGACTCATGCGTTATGTCAACATGCTCATCCACTTTTTCTCAGTACTACATAATCCTGCTTGTGGTGGGGAAACGGAATCCTATCTCCCATCCCTCCACATTACAATTGTGGGGGAAAGATTGTTTATGTCTCTTATCTTGACAATTTCTAACTATTCTCCACCCCCCTCCACCCCATCCCCACCAGCACCATAAGACAGATCGTTCTTTTCCAGTGTTCCATATACCAGTAAATAAGGCCATAAGTAGCGTATAAGAAGATCCCTGGAGGAACTAACCATCCAATATTCTATTTCCTACAATGGCCGAACACAGATGCAGCTCTATACTTGAGGCAAATGGGATGGCGACCTTCTGCCTCTCTCCCACCCGCTTGTGGCAGAGAAATGTCCCACATACATTTGCTCCAATGCACAGCATGCAGCTGCTGATTGCAACGCATGATCATGATCCTGCCCTCCTCCTCCGACAATCCCAGTAGAATACTGAGTATCTGCCCCCCGCCCCACCAGCCCCAATCAGCACCAGCCGCCACTGGCGAAACAGATGCCTCCAGGACATGAAGGAACCACCTTCACCAGCTGCCTATCATCAGCAATCCTGTACTCAAAGATAAACTGCCTCTGAACATGGAGGTTCCATTTAGATATAACTATTAGCTGCTGAGGAACATGTTATCGATGGATTTTTCTTTTTGGAAAGACAACTAAGCTAGCGGCTACCAATACTATTGCAAATGCAGACACATAAAGAGTGATTTGGAAAAGGAAACAAATGCTCCAGAATCCACGTGAAGAAGATTTTGTTCCTAAAAAGCTCTGTTTTTACAAAACCATTTTTTAAAAATTGATCAACTGCAGTAATTTACAGCACTATAATTCATAATTGAATATCAATAAAAAGAACAGTTACTACAGTAATATAAAATATCCAAAGATAGACATGGCATAAGTATAATGAAAGGCACATTAAGGCTTCAATCCTATACCCGCTTACCAGGGAGTCAGCCTCACTGAACTCAACAGGGCCTATTTCTGAGTAGATGTGTATAAGATTGTGGTGTACAGACATCATAAAAGATCATTATCGTGAGTGGGGGGGGGAAGGACAAGTCAAAAAACAAACAAACCCTGATCCCCTTAAACAAAGTCTTACAAAGCTGCAAAACATTTAACAACAGAGCTTCTATTAACAGTCTCGTAACTGATCCCAAACTCTTACAAATCCATAACATTGTACTGTTTTTAATGGACCTCAGTGTGGGAACTGCCTGTCCTCACCCACAACATGCAAGTTTATCTCTGTCCTAGGGTGATGCTCTTGGTCACTTTTTTTTTTTTTTTAACTGATTAGAGATGCTACTCAGATTTTCTATCATGGACATTCTGATAGACAATGCTTGTTTGTTTAAAAACAAACAAACAAAGAATAGGAATGCCATATACTACTTCCAGAGGGGTTGCTGTGCTGTAGTAAAATAACAAAGAGTCATATGACACCTTAAAGGCTTTATTAATTTATTATGGCATAAGTCCACTACTGTGTGATCGATCCAGCATTCTCCTACTAGGTACCTCCAAATGTTTTAGACCAAGTCCCATCAGCCCCAGCTAGCATGGGCAATGGTCAGGAATGCTGAGGGTTGTAGTTCAAAACATCTGGAGGGCACCAGGTTGGGGAAGGCTGGACTAACACTACCAGGTCTCCACCAACACCACTATCTTGTTCAGAGCCTGCTCAAGGTGAATAAGATACAGCATTTTTCTGATACCCTGCAGGACTATAATGACTCTACATGTTCCAGTACATTTATGGCCCCTTAAGAGACATTAATAGCTCTTTAAAAAAAAAAAAAAAGTGCCATCCATGGGAACAATTAATTAGGATAAAATGTACCCTGTATCTCCGATTGGCCTTGTCTGTGAAATAAAGTAAACAATTAGAAACGCAACACCTGTATATGGGGAGGTGTGGGGGAAGTTTCTGGGTTAGTTACTCTAACTTGCTTCACTGGAAAGTCCAGGTTCTCTACTCACAGATTCTGGATGCTTTCAGATTGGAATTCTAGGCATCCCTGGCCATTGTTTCAGAGTGAACTGTTGCATTGTATCTGCTCTGAGTGTTGAAAAAGGCACAGTGTACAATGGGAGGCCTGAATACCAAAGAGAGAACATCCCCACTAGCAGGGTGAACATGAACTTTCAAATGTGGGACACATTTGAATATGACAGTTATTGTAACATATCCAGCATAAAAGCAGGCAAGAAACGTGAGAGGGGGAAACTCTCTTCATCACAGACTGGCAGCTCCCCAAAGGTAGGGCCTACCTAGGCTAGATGATAGCTGCTTTTAGCTAGGGCTTGCTTGACTGGCTTGTCATGCTCTGCTAAGCACTCAGATTACCAAGAGCTGAATATCTTTCTTATTGACATCTCTCTCTGTCCTAAATGTACTCATTATTTTGGAAAGATTCGCAGGATACTGTTTTGAATAAGCTCAACAGGGCATCCTCCTTAAAATGCAACGAACCAACATGAATGAAAACATACAACTTAGGAAGTCACTAGTCCCAACGACCCTCAAAGCGCTAATACACAGAACTGGGAAGACATGACCCAAGCAGATCTCAGCCAGGCACTTAGTTTATTTCAGAAGTTCTCTACCAGCAAGCCAGTCCACCGACTGAGATCAAGTGACACCTATGACATCAACACTCCAGCACCGGCGGCTTCCAGGGCTCCAACAATTCCGCTTGCCACCTTGAGTGTGGTGCTGCCCTCTGGTGAGCACGAGGAGCAACTGCCATTTCTCCCAACTTCAAACTGCAGAGATGGTTGAGTAGCTTCTCGGTAGTTGTGCAGCAATCGCTGCCACCTCCCCAGCAGAGGGCCAGCAACTACAATTTTTGGCTTGGCCAGCGAGGCCAGTCAAACAATGAGTACTTCTGCTGTCTTCCTATAGTGGAAGGAATCATAGCTCAATGGAAGAGGTTCCATTTTGAATTCAGAAGGTTCCAGGCTCAGTCCCTGGCACAGCCTCTCCCAACCTGACGCCCTCCACGTGTGCTGGGCTACAACTCCCATCATACCTCGCCAATAGCCATGTTGGATGGGAGTTTTAGGTCAACACATCTGGAGGGCATCTGGTTGGGGGAGGCTGCCTTGGCACATCCAGGTAAAAAAACGGACCAGAGAGCAGGCCATTTGAAATCCTGAAAACCTGATGCCAGTTGGAGAAGAGTATACTGGGCTGGATGGACAAATAGACCCACTATAAAGCAACTTCCAATGTATCTATAAGTCTTCTAGGTACAATTCAAGGTTTGGACCTACAACAACAATACCTGAAATAACATGGCCTCCACATAATCTCGTCCCCATGTCCTACAATGGATCACAATGCAGCAATAGGTGATCTACACATGGGAAAAGGTTCTGCAAATGCAGGTTTCACCTATGTACCTATTCCATTGCATGTACACGTGTGGAGAAGCCACATTTGGCTCCTGCTCCCAGTGCACAGCATGAAGTGAAAGAGATGCACAAACAGTTATCACAAGGGACAAACTACACATAGATTTCACAACCTGTTCTGCACAGAAGAGACTTCTGCATGGGAGGTATGTTACATCTGAAGCAGTCCCAAGAGACTGTCCTGTTCCTTGAAATCAGGGAGACGTTTTAGGACTGCTGATAGAATCAACTGAGCCCAGCACACTCTTTATTTTCAGCACACTTTTAAAAAAACAACCAATGTGATTATTTTAAATCATTAAAAAAATATTTTTTTTGTTTTTAGTCTATGCTCATCCAGTCTTCTTGCTATTGTTTCTTTTATTCCTCCCTGTGTTTGTTGTTTGACTTATATGTAAATCTAAAAAGACTTTGACAGTGTTGTTGATTTTTTTTTAAAAAAAAACTCAGTATAAAGAAATATTTAGGGGAGCTACCCCTGGGGTGTGATCTGTAGCTTTGTGAATCTCCTATCCCAAACTCTGAATCTCCACAACAGGTTCACCTCCATACTCTTTGTCTGTGGTCCTGAGAGTCTAAAGAAAATCATCTAGTCCTGTTTACTTCTCTGTAATCAATAGGGGCAGGACGAAACTTCAAAACCCTGGCATAAAACAGCCTCCACCCACCCTGCTTTCTTATTTAAGAGACAGTTTGCTGGTTTCCCCAAGAGAAATAAGTTGTATCTCACCAAGTGACTTGGAAGCCCAGTGGCACAGTGGGGGGAAAATGGTCTGAGGTACTTTGCTGAGGCTTAGTAGCATTAACCTATCTCTTTCAGTCTCCTCTCCCCAGTAATTCCCCTACTGCTCAGCTCCTTCTGTGCAAATTCTGTAATTAGAGGTATTAATCTTCCCTTCTGCTGAGGTGTCTCAGTAGATCAATGATTATCTGGGCAGATGATTAGCTTATATTGCACCAGGCCTGAAGCAACTGTAATTCATTTGGCTGTTTTATCTTTTTTTGCCTGTGATTTAAGAAGACCATTAAAATGGAAACTCACACATAGCAAGACACTCTAACTCCAGCCCTGTGGACTGGATAAGCCTTTCAAAGCCCGGATCTTGGCAATTTTTAAAATTATTCTTTGTTCGTTCTTTTGTGCAGTTAAGACTCTCTGATTGATCTGTACCAATCTTTCTTCACAGGCAGCCAAAAGATCAATACTCCACCCAACCATTTGCCTTATGCGTAGTTTCCAGCTCACACGCACCAGTCATTCCTCATTTAAGCAAACCATCCCCAAAACAAACAAAGCTTGCCACCAAAGGAGAAATGTGGAAAGTGCCTTTACCAGTAGGCTGCAGATCTTCTCCTCAGTCACATGCTTCATTCTCAACAGTTTCTCCTGCTCCATTTGGTATGACTGAAGTGCCTCTTGGAGGTGTTTCTAAGAATGAAAAATTAATAAATAAACAGTCTGTGTGTATGGATACTGTGGAGAAAGGGCTTGGGCAAAGGAAACTGGGAAGAGAGAAGGAAGTGTGTGTCTGCTCATGACTGTGACTGTGCATTGTGTGTGTGGCTACTGTGAGGGGAGTCTTGAAGTGAAAAAAACAGTAGCTATGCCCACTTTGGGCTCTGGCCCTACCCAGCATTGGCAGCTGGTCTCTGATAGGTTTCCATTCAGACAATGTTGCCTTCAGACAAAAAAAGCCCTACTCATTGGTCCAGTCAGCATGGACTAAAACTCTGGGTTGTTTTCCCTCAACAGCCCAGAGTGCTGGTTTCGGACGACACAAAACACAACCCAAGAATGGGGATCGTTCCAGGATTGTTTACCCTGGAACAGGGTAAAGAAGAAGTAGCGAACGGTCAAGAGGCAGCTCGCTTGCTCTTATGCAGTCCTGGCTACCCATATTTTAAACATGAATAGTTGTTACATGCACAATGGATCACTATCTCTGGAAAAGCTTTCACCTATCCATTTATGAGCCTGTACAGCGGATAGAGTGCACTTACATCAGGGATAATAAATTGCTGGCTGATTTTGAGCCAGTCACTTTCTCTCAGCCCAATCTATCACACAAGGTTGTTGTGAGGATAAAATGAAATAGTCCCCGAATACCACCGTGCTCCTTGCCATTTTCCTCGCCTTTAAGACCTTCTTCTTCAATGAAACATCTCAGCCTTGCCCACTTCCACTGCTACATCACCCACCGGCTATCCTATCCTCCTGCGAACTCATCCCACCTGTAACATAGGTTAGACTAAGTTAGTGTGACTAACTGAATGCCGCTGAGTGTTTTTTTTGGATCAGTGAGAATTTTGGACTTTACAAAGAGCTCTGACTATTAGGCAGTATAGAAATATAATAAATTAAATAAAAACAAAAGAGAAAATCCAAGACCCCGCCTATGCCAGGAATTCCCCTTCACAGGAAATTCAGCAGGCCTTGGGCTTTGTTTGTGTAGTATCAGCAGAACATGAATCCTTGACCTTTGATAAGTCCCTCAAATCATGTGCTAGTAAGGCACAAACAACATTGTGATGACATGACAGAGAACGGCAAACAATTACAGGAGAACAAAATTACCCAATGGACTAAAACTGCCAGGGAATTAAAGGCAGGAATAGGGTAAAGTATATAGGGAGGGAAGAGCCCACTGACCTCTGCACAGCCAAATGATAGCCATGCCATCTGGTGGCAAAATTAAATGGAACAAGGGAGACAGGATTATAAATAATATATCTATATATCTATACATCTATATCTATATATACCTATCTTTGTAAAAATGTGATTTGTCTTTGCTTCAAAAGCTGAAGGAAAGAATGTTTGGTAGGAGTTACTGTCAGAGTCAGAAGGGCCCTCCAGTTCCAACTAAATGGCTCCTAAACATTTTAATAAAATGTTACATGTTCACCCCACTGGAAAAAATGGTTTCTGTAATGGCTACAGAGTGCCAAAAGGTTCAAAATCAGTTTGCCAACAAGCTAAATTGGCATTTGGGGCATTCCATAGCCACTACGGGCACCTTTGTTTTCATTCAAAAATTTTTTTATTTAATGAACTTGGGGGCAGCAGGGGCCACATGCAACTGAAGGAGCAGGTTCATAGCTTGGGGGTTCTCCTAGAACCATCTCTGTCACATGAAGCTCAGGTGGCCTCGGTGACATGGAGTGCTTTCTACCAACATTGATTGACGGCCCAGCTACGCCCCTATCTGGACAGGGATAACCTGGCTTCAATTGTCTATACTCTGGTAACCTCCAAGTTAAATTACTGCAATGCACTCTATGTGGGGCTGCCTTTGAAGATGGTTCAGAAGCTGCAGCTTGTGCAAAATGCAGCAGCTAGACTAATAACTGGGACCAGAAGGTTCGAGCATATAAGACCTACTCTAGCCCGCTTGCATTGGCTGCTTGTACGTTTCCGAGCCTGATTCAAAGTGTTGGTTTTAACCTATAAAGCCTTACATGGCTTGGGACCACAATACCTGACAGAATGCCTCTCCCGACATGAACCTACCTGTACACTATGCTCAACATCCAAGGTCCTCCTCTGGGTACTACTCCGACGGAAGCTCGGAGGATGACAACAAGGGAGAGGGCCTTTTCAGTGGTGGCCCCCTAATTATGAAATGATCTCCCCGACGAGGCTCACCTGGCACCAACATTGTTATCTTTTTGGCGCTAGGTCAAGACTTTTCTCCCAGGGATTTAACAGCATATGTTGAGTTTTTTTAACTGACCCCAGAATAGTTGGTATGTAATCTGTTTTTATGCTTTTTATGGTTTTAAATTTTGCATATTGGTTTTTGACGTTCAATGTTTTAATCTTTGTAAACCGCCCAGAGAGCTTCGGCTATGGGGCGGTATATAAATGTAAATAATAATAATAATAATAACTTGCAGGCCGCATGTTTCCCACTCCTGTTCCCAAGCAACCTTCAGCCTTATACCAATCTACATCGTGGCCCCTATTCAAATCCAGTCATCACACTTTCCCCAAATACGAGTGGCACCAAAATCCACAATTAATTGAGAAAGGCACACCCATGACTCAATCAAAACAAGCAACAACACAATTTGCCAGGGGAAATGGAGGCAAACATCGTCTTGAACTATAGCTGCTCACCTGCATTTTTCTTCTGTGCTCCTCAGAGGTGCACCTCCGAACTGTCTCCACTACTCCAGAAACAAGGTACTGGGGGCGGAAGGACCGGTTGGGGAACTCTCGCCGGCATTGGGGGCAGGTGGCAACTTCTGAGCAACTGTCCCAATAGCTCTGGATGCATTCCTTGCAGAAGTGGTGCATGCATTCCAGCATGACTGGGTTTCGGAACAGATCATAGCAGATGGCACAGGTCAATTCCTCCCGAAGGCTCTGCTCCTGGCTCCTGTGGGCCATTTCTGCACAGACACAAAGAGTGTTCCTCAGTCTGCCTGCCTGCCACAAAGCACAGGCCCTGAGTTCTGATCCTACCCTGTACACTCGCAGAATCCCATAGTTGGAACACACTAACATAAACAACCCAGTTCCATGCATGGTTGTGTTCTACGCTTGTCCCAAAGGCAAAGCGGTAGAGTCATAAACAACCAGTTGCCTCTGGACTATACATACCCTCCTCTGTACTAAGGTTACCAACTTTTTATGCCATTAGTGGCATAAAAAACCCACATTTGTAGAATGACACCTACAAATTCAAGAGGTACACTCTTCTTAAAATGGGAGATGCATCCAAGAGAAAAGCCACACCGGAAGGAACCCTGCTAGAAAAAATAAAGATGGCAATGCTCTCTCTTTTTAGAGATAAGTGGACTAGATAGCCGACAGAGAGAAAGTCAGCCCCTGAGACGCTTTCCCTCAATATATCTCGGCAACGAGCAAGGCAACACCTATTGAACATCTGACCATCGTGTTAAAGGCACAGGAGTAGCAAGCCAGAAAACGGGGCCAGCTCCACGGAGGAAGCGAAGCTATAGGGTTACTCGGCAGAGACACCGAGGTTGTTCATAATCCATCCACAGGAGGGCTAGGATAATCCCGGTGGTTTGGGCTGAGATGGAAAGGGGACCCCGCCCCCATCCCACAACCCCCTTGCAAGATCTCTCTTCGCTATATCGGCCAAAGGGTAGAGCTACGTGCTGCTGGTGGGGCGATTCCTGCAACCAGACTCGCAGACCCACCAGCACCTTGAGGTCGCGTCTTTCCTGCCCAGATCACCCTTTCGCGGTCCTTCTGGCGCCCCGTACCGGACTCTTCGCCTAAAGCCTTCCAGGTTCCACTTTCGCCGCGCGATGCACTCACCCCGTCGCCGTTGAGCGACAACCACTAGCTCCAATCGGGGTAGAGCCCTGGACGGCGACCTCGCCGCCTATTGGTCTGCAAGGGCGCCCCCTTGGTTTAGGCCCCTCGGATCCCAAGCCAGGCAGCGTCGCCTGCCGAATGTTCCTTGCGAGAACCTGGCCGAGCGGCTGAGGGATGCTGGGAATTGTAGTCCCATATTTGGAGGTAACCAGGTTGGGGAAGGCTGCGCTAGAGGCTCCAGGTGTGGCAAAGGCAGTAATCCTAGAAACACTTACCTGGGAGTAAGTCTCATTTAACTCGGAGGGGCTTACTTCTGAGTAGACGTGCATAGGATTGCTTTGAAAATGTTCCAGTGTATCCCCACCCTGTAGTTAAGACCCCTCAACCCCAGTCCTCCCGCTCTTTTGTTTTCCAGCATGTTAAGAGTTTGAGCTGATCAATTCCTTCTTGCCCCCTGCACCCAGATGGGCTGAACGCACATGGGGGTGGGCGTGGGTGGGTGGAGTGCGCTCGAGCACACCAGCACTATCCCTGTGCATTTCCAACATAACGTTTGATAGGCTGACCAGATAAAATCCAGGTCAGGGCTCATGTAACTTTAACAGTTGTAGAGAAAAGGGAATTTCAGCCAGTGTCATTTGTATGCAGTTAGTTCCTGGTGAAGTTCCCTCTTCATCACAACAGTTAAAGTTGCAAGGGCCCTGCCTTCTTTTGTATATGGTCACTCTAGTATACTGCCTGCACCTTTAACTGTGGTGATGAAGAGGGAATTTCACCAGGAACTAATTGCATACAAATGACACTGGCTGAAATTCCCTTTTCTCTACAACTGTTAAAGTTACATGAGTCCTGACCTGGATTTTATCTGGTCACCCTAACGTTTGAAAGAATATTTCCTCCACTTTCTTTCCAGAGTGTCATTTAGTTAGGAAAAATGACGTGGGAGGTGAGTGTCAAATCTCCTCTCCCATCGCTACAATCCCAATCTAATTCTTTTGTCCCACCCTTGGCTGCCTTTTAATCATAATATCTTTCATATCTATCAGGAGATGGATACCTCAGTAAATCACCCTGACTGAGGTCAAAAGAACAAGAGTGTTGTATCTTAGGGACAAATAACTCTTATCATTACTTACTATCTGTTTCTTATACCATGTGTATAGCTACCTAATATGCATTTTGCCTCTGCTAAACTCTTTGCAAGGTTACCTGTACAAATATGCCTCTTGCATAATTAAATACAATGATCTTAATCTTTTCTCATGTGCTTGTCTCAGCTTGCTTTCTGTAAATATTTGAGAAAGGTCATATTTTACAAACACGGATATTAATAACAAGCAAATGTGCTGAACAAGTTATACAAATCATGAATATGGTGCTCAAAAGACCATGGCATGTTTTTTAAAAAACAATCTACCTATCATCTCTAGCAAGCAGTTAATTAGTAAAAGCAACTGCTTCACTTGCAGTAAAAATGTAGCTATTTCCCAGAACATTGTCTCAAGGATAGCTATTTCCTAACGAAAAAATAAAACATGTATTCATATAGCAAATGGTCAGAAGGTTTGGGAAACCTATGATGAACATTAAAAAAAAATGACTCAATATTCTAGAACATCCTCTGATAAAATCAGTGCCCCAACTTACTTCAGGGCACAATCCTATGTATGTGTGGACAGAAGAAGAATCCACAATTCCCAGTGTTCCCCAATCTGCATGCCCTCAGAGAAGTAAATAATAGAAGATAGAAGTGGAATATAAGGTACTCAAAGGTGCCTTTGGTCAGACCAAAGGCCTATCTTGTTCAGGATTCTGTTTACACAGTGGACAACCAGATGCTCTTGGGAAGTCCACAAGCATGATGCAAGCCTGATAGTGTTCCCCACCAGGCCTGATACCAGCTCCATCCGGGAGTTTATGGTGGGATGGCAATATAACTATAGATTCCCTATCCTGTTCTAGACACCTGCCCCTATATATATGCTTTTGAAATTAAGGGGTTGCTGGACAAGTTACCTGGAGATGGAATTGGAACTCCAGTAGACCACAGGAATGGCACCTCCCTGACCACTGAGTCTGCACTGATGCTGAACCTGGAAGGATATAATTAAGGCAGGCCAATACCTCCTGTCTCATCTAACCAGGTCTCAATGATGCAAGCTAGGATGCCACAGTCATTCAGGATTGTGGCTGTTTTCATTTCACCACCAACTTGTCATTCAGTATCAGCATCTGAAAACTCAAATGTTATGCTAACATGGCAGCTTTGGTTGAAGGTTATGAAAAGTAGGACACCCTTAACACAGCAATCCTATGGATATTTTCTTAGAAGGAAGCCCAATTAAGTTCAATGGGACTTACTTCCAGGTAAGTATGCATTAGGATGACCATATGAAAAGGATTACAGTGGCTTCTGTATCTTTAACAGTTGTATAGAAAAAGGAATTTCAGCAGGTGTCATTTGTATGCATGCAGCACCTGGCAAAAGTCCTTCATCACAACAGTTAAAGCTGCAAGAGCTATACTAGAGTGACCAGATGCAAAAGAGGGCAGGGATCATGCAGCTTTAACTGTTGTGATGAACAGGGATATTGGCATCAGCTCTCACTTGACATTGCATGTCATTCACTGCTGCATTCCAAATAATTCTGTAGTTGGTTATTTTCAGTAAATATATTGTCTCTGACTCTCCCACTATAAGTGACACTTGCATCTAGATGCAGTTCTGTTGAGGGCCTTGTGCTCAACATCTGCCAGCAATTCAGTCTTGTCCAGGTAGCTATGAGTATGGGCTTCTTCACATGAGCAAAATAAAGCATGCTCATGGCTGGCCATGCCAGGAAGTTCACACATCCTTTTGACTAACTCAGCATCAGCCAGGACATCTCCTGCAGCTTCCCCCCTTTATTCCATTATAAAATGGATCAAAGAAAAGCTGGAATAAACCCTAATGGCACAAAATCGGCAGTGTGTAAAGCTGGGTTTGTGTTATGAATTTCCCGAGGAAGGACTTTCCCGTGTCTGCGATTAAGGGAGAAGAGGGTAAAATGCCTCCCTGCAACAAAGGGAGGCAGATCTGATCCCCCACCCCACCAAGATTGGTATTGAGACCAATTCTTTTCAACTTGTTCATATAACCTGATGGGAACTGAGCTGGCGGTGACCGAACAAGAAAGAGATCTTGGGATTGTGGTGGACAGCTTGATGAAAATGACAACCCAGTGTGCGGCTGCTGTAAAGAAGGCAAACTTCATGTTAGGCATTATAAAAAAAAAGGAATTGAGAATAAAACTGCCAATATCATACTGCCTTTAAACAAATCTATGGTGCGACCACACTTAGAATACTGTGTACATTTCTGGTCACCACAACAGATATTATAGAGCTGGAAAACATGCAGAAAAGGGCAACTGAAATTATTAAGGGGCTGGAGCATCTTCCCTATGAGGGAAGGTTACAACAGCTGGGATTGCTTAGCTTGGAAAAAAAGAGGCTAAGTGGAGACATGATAGATGTGTACAACATTATGCATGGTGTGGAGAATGTGGATAGGGAGACTTTTTTCTCCCTGGCCCCCTCCACAAGGATGCGCTTTTGCGCCCGGTTCCGCGATTATGCGCATTATCGCGGAGGCGCTTTTACTCCTAATCCCTCTGCACCGGAGGCGGCGAGAGGCGGCGAAGCGCATTAATTCATGTCCAAAAAGCGCTTTACAAGCAGTTAATGCGCGTAATCGCTTGTTCACACCGCGAAAATGCGCTTTAACGGCCGGAGCAAAATAAAAGTCGCTATTTAACGCGCGTTCGAAAATGCGCATTATCGGGGAGATAACGCGCCTGTACGCCCGTTTTGCGCTCCGTGCTTGTGGAGGTAAATTTTTTAATGAGCCTTCAAGGCTCATTAAACGTCTCGTGTGGAGGAGGCCCCTCTCTCAAAATACTAGAACCCAGGTCATCCCATGAAGTTGATTGGTGGGAGATTCAGGACAAATAAAAGGAAGCATTTCTTCACACAGCACATAGTTAAATTATGGAATTCACTACCACAAGATGTAGTGATGGCCACCAATTTGGATGGCTTTAAAAGGGGGTTGGATAAATTCCTGGAGGAGAAGGCTAACAATGGCTATTAGTCCTGATGGCTATGTGCTACTTCCAGGATCAGAGGCAGTAAGCCTGTGTGCACCAGATGCTGCGGAACATGGGTGGGAGGGTGCTATTGCACCCATGTCCTGCTTGTGGATTCCTGGTCAACAGCTGGTTGGCCACTGTGTGAACAGACTGCTGAGCTAGATGGACCCTTGGTCTGATCCAGCATGGCTGTTCTTATGTTCAAGAGCACCCCTTTAAGTTCACTGGTGCTTATTCCCAAGTAAGTGTGCTGAGGGTCTTGTGTCTACCCAGAAGTAAATCTTGGCTTTTCTGGAGGCTGTGAAGAAACAGTACAGAAGACTTCCCCTCCCCTCCTTTGCACACATGCCAGGGAGGAAGGGAGGTGGTCCCTTGATTCAAACCTTCAAAGGAATAAGCAGGATGTTCCACTTTGTAACCTCTAGTATAATCAGCTCATATCAATTGTGCCAAGAACCAGGAAGCACAATAGCCCCGGGGTAAACAGTGGGATTCCCCTTAGTGCAGAGAGACGCTCTATATCTCTGGAGGCTGCAGGGCAAAGCTTCCTGTGCCCATTTAACTCCTGGCCCTAACTCCCATCAGTCTGAGCTATGACTCAGTGCTGGTTTTGGTAAGTACACACATTAAAATTAGATCATAATTGGGTTTGGTTGGAATCAATCAATTCCTAGAGACAGGCAGTTACCACCGTGTGGTATAATATCACATTCCCACTTAGACTAAAACTGTCAAACTGGGATGCGCAGCTTCATTAATTTCAACATTATTGTTCTCCCACATAGTACAGAGGTGGGAAATATAAAACCATTAACTGCAAAACAATGCTGTTTCTTTCCTACCCTTCCTTCTGAATGTTCACTTGCAAAACTGTTTTTCAGTGCTGGTTTTGATCTCTGCCTTTCTTGATCTCTGGAAAGCAGCAAGATGCACAATACACCAGCAAGATTAATGGAGAAAAGAGAGGCAGCCATAAGATTATTGTAATTGCCTTTGCTCAGTGACAGCTGAGGGGAAGCTATAATGACCCAGTTATTCAAACTCTGTGACACCAGGAGTCCTCTCCACTTTGCTGTTCTACAGTCAGATGAGAAATCAATCCAGAAGAGAAAGAGGAAATTAACTTTAACCAATGAAATAAAGAATAGAATCAAATGAATTTTCTCACCTGTTACATAAAACAGAATTGTTAACAGGAAAATGAATAGTGACAAGTGTGTTAAACTTAGTTGAAGAAAATGCAGGTTCAAAGATATGCTTACCCATGACAATGACTGATGGTCTTGGGGATGTCACTGGCCTTTCTTTGAATGTAACACTAAACTGTTGCAGTGTTTGCCTCTCAAAAGATTTTTACAAGGTGTGATGATTTTCACAAGGACTTGTCTCTTAATCATGCTCAAATTCAATGCAACATTCTTAATTGCACTTTTCTCCAGCTGTCACTTGGCTGAAGTCCAGTAAGATGGCCAAGAAACAGCTTCTGCAGGAAAACCAAAGCTCCGACTGATTCAGAGCTTCTCTAAATATAGGAAAAATCCCACAGCCTTAGTAGGGCTTTTGTTCTCCGCAGTCTTTCTGCCTTGACGATGTGCTCCTTTACACGAAACCACGTGATTTTGATTTTAAAAATTCCCTTCTTGGTAAAGCTCTCTTGTGTTTAATGAGACAGCATCATCTAGTAGCGGAATTATAGCACAACACCAACTTGGCACAGTGGGGAGATCCCATGACATCCCAGTGATAACTTTAAATACCATATTATCTCCAATCTTTTTAAAAGCAGGATTATGGGGGATTGCTCAGGATGTTGATGACATTGTGTAATGGACCCATAAACTTCTGTGAGTGGCCAATCATGACCGTACAATAAGTCACTCCTTTAGAGAAACTCTCAGTCTTGGCTGTTCCTAGTTTCCAGGGGTATCTAGGCACAAATCAAAATGCTGATTATGATGACTGACACAACTTGGGACCAGGCTATTTGAAGGGCTGCATTCTCCCATATGAGCCTGCCTGGGTTTTAAGATCCTCAGGAGAAGCCATTCTTTCACTCCTACCATCATTGGAGGCACCTTTGATGAGAACGGTGGGTGAATATCCAAAGGCAAAAGTGGGGTGGGCCCAAATACCAAAAAATCCCAGCATATTGTAGCTCTTACTGCCAGTAGCTATGCCCTAAGAGAGTCATCTCAACCTTTTAGAAGGGGAAAAATGTACAAAAGCCACGAAACCACCACATGATTGATGGTCAGAAAAAAGGAGGTAGGAAGTTCTGTACCCTTTCCCTAAAAGATCAATAGTCAAAACTAGACTTGAAGGAAGTTAATACATTTTATTTTGTTCTGAGTACCCATGCCTCATGAATTTCTGTGGTCAAAAACATGCAACACATTAAAAACGAGGAAAGGATACCACGATGTCTGTTCCAACATTTCTGGTCTCACAGTGGCAGCAGCTGCCTCTAGTTCCAGGAAGGGGCCTGCATCAGTATTACATGCTAGTGTGCATGGTGCAAAAAAATCCCTGGCTGGGGGTTGCTGTTTGTAGTTCTCATGGTTTTACAAAATTCCCTTGTGTATTTCCTTCTGCAGCAAAAAATGTGAAAGAAGCCGGCAGAAGCATACTGGAAGCGAACAGAGGAGCAGGAGGAGAAGAAGAAATGTCCCTCCTAGGGACATTGGTGGGAGCCACATATTTGTTTTAATTTAGCACCTCATTTTCTTTCTTTTGTATGTATCACGAAATACTCCCATAATAATCCCCCCAACCCTACCCACCATTACCCAAGAAGAAGATGACAACAATGAAGATGGAGAAGACCTCAATGAAACGGGGGGAAGTTCAGCTTTCTTCCCAGGCAGTCACGTTTGGAAAAAATCCAATAATTCAGACCAAATCTTGTTAAATAGATTTGGCACTAGCCGCCTAATATTTAAATGGTCCTTTAATTACCAGGTCTAATAAATTCTCTGGCCACTTAATCTGCAAACGGATATACTGCTTTCCAGTGTTTTGAAATTAAATGTTTAACTACTATGGTAGCTCTTAACAACTGCAAACATGGATATGCACTGATCGCCTATGTGGAAATAGCCAAGAATCATTTTGGAAGCAGAGCATCTCAAAGCTGTACTGCCGACACTGGTACTAACGGTAGGCTGACCATCTGAAAAGGAGGACAGGGCTCATGTAACTTTAACAGTTGTAGAGAAAAGGGAATTTCAGCCAGTGTCATTTGTATGCAATTAGTTCCTGGTGAAATTTCCTCTTCATCACAACAGTTAAAGTTGCAGGGGCCCTGCCTTCTTTTGTATATGGTCACTCTAGTATAGTGCCTGCAACTTTAACTGTTGGGATGAAGAAGGAATTTCACCAGGAACTAATTGCATACAAATGACACTGGCTGAAATTCCCTTTTCTCTACAACTGTTAAAGTTACATGAGCCCTGTCCTCCTTTTCAGATGGTCAGCCTAACTAACGGGGCTATAATTTGTTGGCCGCGATATCCACATACTCCATGAGGTGGCAGTGCAGCCAACATGGTTAGATGGCAAATGCTTTTCGGATAGGGATAATTAATTGGGGGCAAGTTCTGCCCTCCCAAAACCTCCCATCAGCCCCTCAGCATAATCTGGATTCCAAGAACAACCCCAAGACACCATTATGTGGAGACAGCAACAAAGGGCTCTTTCACACCTTTCTCAGCTTGAGGTAGGTCATGGGAGTGAGCAACTGAGATGCATAGTGATGCATAAAGAGGAGAACTCTGCTGCTCTTCACACTGAGTGTGTGTGTGAGAGAGAAAGAGTTAATGAGCTCCTTGCCAGTTTGTGATAATGGAAACTGTCCGTCTGTCCATCCATCGAACATAAGAAGAGTCCTGCTGGATCAGACCAAGTTCCCATCTAGTCCAGCATTCTATTCACACAGGTTAACCAACCATGGGAAATCCACAAGCAGGACATGAGTGAAACAGCACCCTTCTGCTCATATACCCCAGCAACTGGTGTACATTGGCATAACTGCCTCTGACACTGGAGGCAGCACGTAGCCATCAAGACTAGTAGCCATCAATAACATTAACATGCCAAGCCAAAAGGGTATACAAGCAAAATTTTGAAGCTTTGAAAAGAGCGTGTGAAACTAGTTATCTGAAATACTGGGCAGTTTCACCTATCACTTTAAGCCATGATGGCTTATAAGCTATGCACAGTAACTTATTTTAAAAATAAACTGTGCCCCATCACACAATCGGGCAACTAAGCTACTGTGCATAGTTTGTTTTCTCCACTTTGCCCCTCCCTCCTCCTCAGTCCTCCAACCCACATCCCAGGGGACCTGGCAGCAAACCCGTTTTATTTGCTGTCAGCCCCTCTTCTTGGTTCCGATCACAATGGCAATCGGGGTTGGATCCCCCATTTTTATTTCTCCAGCCCCTTTTTGCACAGGAAAAATCCAAAAATCAGAGGAGGGGGGAAAGGGAAATCCAGTCTCTGTCAAGGACTGTGGGGGTAACACCACCCCTACGTTACCCTTCACAGTCCTTGGGGGGGGGGTTGATTCCACATGGAGATTACCCCCGTTGACTTGCATTGGGGATTCAAAAAATTCCATCCGTGAAAAGACAAACCTCTTTATGGCAAGGAGCAGGGTGCCTGGGTGGGGGAGTAGTGGGCCATGTGGCGGACCTTCCAAGAGCCATTGCCACCCCTGCACAAAAGGGAAAGCTGCAGGGAAGTAGGTGGTTTTAAAGGGGGTGGGGTGGGGGGAAAGGATTACAGACCCTTTCTGCACCATAGGGGCGGAGAGGGCAGGAAACAGAGAAACCGGAAGTAGCCACTACCGGGCTCGGCGCGATAAGGCTGCACCACAATGCAGCGGCCTGGGCTTCTCCTGGGCCGCCGTAAGTCGCGCCAGCCATTTTTTTTTAAAAAAAGATCCGCGGAGGTGCGCATGAGCGCTCGTGCACAAAAGGTTAGTTTATTTTTTTAAAAAACAGCATGCTATCGTGCCCCCCTCCATCCTGGGGAGGGCGATTTTGCTGTCTACCCCTCCTGATGGCCTTGGAGCTGCGTGGTGCAGCTCTGTGGCCATCGGTGCAGCTGTGCTTACTCACGGGTAAGGGTGGCTGCGCCCGGGATGGGCAGCCACATCAGCCGCCCATCTCGCTTCCCTCCTGGGAGCAGGGAACAAACCGGGATAATAGCATTCCCTGAACTCCTGGGAAAATGGAGGGCTGGCCCCTGCCTGCTTGTGGGATGCTTTGTGCGTCATGCGGACTCTCCGCGAGCATGCAGGGGCAGCCATTCGAAAAATGGCTGGTGCGGAAAGGGCCACAGTGACTGAATACAGGGGAATAGACTCAAACCGTGAAAACTTGTACTTGTCTCTGGATGCTTGCATCAGTCCTCTGTTCTGCTGAGCAAGAGCTGCAAGTATGTTTTTGTAACTTCCTATAACCTTTGCTCCTTCCTATGGCAATTAAAGGTAACTTTCTACAAGGAGGTTCAATTTTAGCCTGTTGACTTCACTGTGCTTATAGACCAATCCTATGCATACTTACTCAGAACTAATTCATCCTTAGGATTTATGAGGCTTGTCCCATGTACGTTTATATTGAATTACAGTGTTTAAGGCTGCAATCCTACAACACAAGGACGTCAAACCTTTAGCCTGCAGAGTTTCTGCATCCAGCCCGTGGAGCCTCCTTGAACTCAATGGGGCTTACTTATGAGTAGACATGCATAGGATTGTGCCAGACATTACATGTTTGTTCTGCCTTTCATATATTTCATGTAAGCCTTTCTGAAGTTGGTAAGGCCATCTTTTTATCAGTACCGGAAGAGACTATTAGTAGGGTGACCATATGAAAAGTTAAAGCTGCAGGAGCCCTGCCTTCTTGACAAGATACAAAAGAGGGCAGGGCTCCTGCAGCTTTAACTGTTGTGATGAAGAGGGAATTTCACCAGGTGCTACATGCAAAGAAAAGACACTTGCTGAAATCCCCTTTTCAATACAACTGTTAAAGATACAGGAGCCCTGTTCTCCTTTCCATATGGCCACCCTAGCTAGGGACTGTGGCCAAACTACTCGATAAATTGGAGGGTGATTGGGCGAGCTACTAATTTGATTGGGGAACTGGCAGCGAGATGGACACAGTATGGGGAAGTGTAAGAATGGTATGAATAACAAAAACAAATTATTTCTTTAGGCAGAACACTGTTTGTGTCCCGCATAAAACATGTTTTGTCTCTCCTTGTTCTAATTTGCATTGTAAGATATGCAGCACCTACGGATAATTTTGTATAACTCAGGAGGGGGCTAAATGAGTGTATTTATCCCCTTTTATTTATTTGCGTTCTCTATCTGTAGGCTGCATCCTTGCTGGGAAGCATTATAGATTATGCCGCTGTGCTGTGGCTGTGTTTGAGGGACTCAATTAGGACCTAATCCTGTTTGTTATCCTTCTACCATTATTGTACACGGTGGTGGTGACGGTGGTGTACAAAATAAAAACGGATCCCAGCTTTAAGATAATACTGCTTAAACTAGGCAAAGAAGAAAACCAAAAGCAGAATGGAACAAAGCTTAAAGTCTGAATTCAAAAAACACAAAAATAACTATGTACAAACAGAACATTATAGCTATTATGTGTTTAAATCTATGGATGGTACGCCTACCAAAGGTAGACAAAAAAAAGAAAAGAAAAAAGAGCATTCTTGGATCCCATTTATTGAGCGTATGAGCTATAAATTAATGTTGATATAAATAACTATAACACGTTTGATGTTGATGTAATTATGAGTATTATTAGGAATTCTGGAATATATGTAATAAGAATTAATATATTTTCTAGAATTTTTACTTCTCTCTCTCTCTCTCTCTCTCTCTCTCTCTCTCTGAATTAGAAGTGAGATGTGGGTGGGTGTTTTGAAAATTTGGCTTGTTTTATAATTTCCAAATATAAAATAGCTGAAGTTTCATACCATGAAGGATGAGAAAAGTTGCACCTGCTAAAATTCCCTTTCCTGTACAACTGTTAAAAGTACAGGAACTCAGTTTTGCATGTGGTGATCCTCATTTGCTGCTATTGTGTTTCTGTTGTTCCTGCTGGTTTTATTGTTTTAATTGCTATTTCATCGTGAACATGTTTTTTATTGCTTTTAATATTTTATTGTTTTTAATATTTTATGTGTTTTATTGTTGTAAGCCGCCTTGTGAGGGCCTCTGTCCTGAAAGGCAGCCAAGAAATGTTTTAAATAAAATAAATACCATTTGAAGAGAACACAGGACACTCAAGGCAGATGTAGCAATGCTGCGAAAGAGTAAAACCACCAAGCACTTCTTGGCGAATTCCCATTCATTGTAAGGGTTTTTTTTTTGCCTATGAGCAAAACCTGGTCATTTGTTAATTTAACTTAAGTACCTTTCATTTCAATGGGTCTGTTCTATGTACATCTAGAATGACTTTTTAGAATGGATAAATGATTCAATAATGAAAGTTCTCTTCTGTTAGCAGGTGACTTTGTCACCACGGTTTATGTTTCACTCTGAGATGTCTAAGATAATCAATATTGTTAGAGCCATGAGCCAACGGAGCCCAGTTCATTGCATCTTTGAATAATCCAGCAATTTGTGCTACCTCATTTATCTCAGTCTCCTATGAATATAACACCAGCCTTCTATCATTCTGCCCTGTACGTTCTGCCCTCTCTTACCAAGAGAGGTAAAAACAACAAACAAACACGAGCAACTTTCTTTAAGAACATGTTTTCACGGCTTCCGAATGCTGTGCTAGTGCTGTCAATGCAATCCACTCTGTCACAGACAGTCTTGTAGCAATCTTAAAGAATCGCAGGCTGCCAAATTCACTGAGAGCCATGTGTACTTTGTATCTTGACCAACAGCAAAGTATCATGGGACCGTAGCAAATTTTATCATCTGAACTAGAACCTATTTCGAGGCTTCCTTTTAAGGGAAATATAGCAAAGATGAAGGATTTCAGCACAGGCAATTTTTTTTGTTAAATTATCTCTGCAGACAGATATTGATACAGCACTTATCAATGTACATGTCATTTTACAGAGTAAACTAAACAGAAGTTCTTGCCCACAAGAGTTTGCAGTCTAAATTTTAGCAGAATGGGAAACAATAGATGGAGGGGAGGGCAGGCAAAGGTATTTGGGAAAGAGTATGCACAATATATTATATAATATGTTATACTGGTGTTACTGCTGCCGCCACTTCATAAGAACATAAGAAGAGCTCTGCTGGATCAGACCATGGGTCCATCTAGTCCAGCGCTGTGTTCACACAGTCAGTGGCCAACCAGCTGTCGACCAGGAACCCACAAGCAGGACATGGATGTAACAGCATCCTCCCGCCCATGTTCCCCAGTTTTACCTTTTAACAATCAACAATAAGATATCCAAGACCCAAATTAAAAACCTTTCCATATGCTGCCAAATGCTTAAGAGTTGAGGAAGGCCTTAACCTGGTACTAAAAAGATAATAACGTTGTTGGCGATGAGTGGGCAGATTGTTCCATATTTGGGAGATCACCACCGAGAAGGCCCATTCCCTTGTTGCCACCATCCCAGCCCTTCCTTGGAGGACACATCTGGAAGAGGGCAGTTGCCATAATGGAATCTCTAACAGGAACCTGAGAGACGAGTTTTAACTTTCCCCTCTCTGCTGGTTTTCCAAGTTTGTTCCCCCCTCTAAGCTGTTTTTGGTACATGGGGAAAATAAATGCCTCTCTGATAATTTTTCCCATGGGACCAAAAATTGCTGGGGGGAGGGCTGTATTGTTGTACATAAAAAGAAAAGAAACTCTACTGTGATCATATGAGAAATAGGCCTGAAAGCCCCACATAATTGTTTGCTTTAATATGGTAAAAATTTTATGTGTATGCAGAGCTATGAATCATCCTAGATTATTGTGGACAGATCAGGAATGGCATATGGTTGTTCAGGGTCAGTGATTATAAGTACACTGTCCTGGACAGTCAAGGTTGAGAGTGAGTAGGACTGGAAATGAAATATGTCACTAGAACACCAATTCTAATGGACTCTGAGGCTGTCTATATGCCTTATTTACCCCGAGGTGCCTGTGCAGTGGCTCAGTATGGGTTATATGAAGCAGCAGCCAACTGGCAGCCACCACGGGGCTTTTCCCCGAAACTGTGCAGTTAAGAAGTTGCAGACGTATTGTGACTTTTTCCTTTGCTCTGAGGTCAGCACCATATTTCCACCATCTGTCAGTGGTGACCTTGATTCAGGTTGAGGCTGGGGGTGTTCCAAGGGCGGATTGAGGCCCATGGTAGGTTGCTTGGAGCACGGGAAGGTAGAGCAGAGGGCGGGGGGGGGGGAGTATACTCGCGCGCCTTCCTGCCATGGGGATTAATTGTTCTTACCCCACAGCTGCAATGATGCAGTTTTTTTAAGGAATGAATGGCCAAAGTGCTGCCGCAAAATCATGCTTCCCTACTGTCGCTTCTCCACCCATTTTCATTGCTTGATACTTCCTCTTTCAAAAGAAGAAGAAGAAGTAAACAACATGCACGTGGCCCATTCAGTGGGCTGTTCTGATCGCGCTGCTTCTCCTGTACACAGCAGGAGATAGCAGCCACTTCCATTTTTAAAAATATATTGGACTTTCTGGGTGTTTTTTGGGGGGGTGAGGAAGGCTAGAAGGGGCAGGAGACGCATGGGAGGCAGACGACGTTGTGAGAGGAACCCACGAAAATCCGTGAGTGCCCAGGTCTAATGGAACTCCCTCTTTCATTCTTCTTCCTTCCTGTGGTTAACCATTCCACCACTAGGTGTGTGTACCAGCTGTACATATGTGTTTCTTTCTATCCATATCTTGCAATGAGAGCTAGCTAGCAAACCTAACTGTATAGCTTATTTAGGAGTGAGTCCAAAACTGCATAACAAATAGTCCATTATAAGAGCCAGGATAGATCCCATCACCTGACACTCCAAGGGCATTTCTATGGTCACAGTTCTGCTGAGGCGATAAATAACTTGGAGCATAGTGAACATTTGGTTGCGATGCTCCAATCACAGCAATGTCCTGCTGTAGAGCTGTAGCATTAATTTACAAAACCAGAAAATACAACATCACACTACGCTGAACTCAAACCTTTTCATCGAGCAAAGCGAAGCAAAAGTGTTGCAGCCCATAAAAGGCTAACAGATTTATTGTGGTCTATGTTTTGGGGGACCAGAGCCCACTTTTTCAGATGTATTCATTAACTGTTACCCTGAGCTGGTAAATGTATTATATTTACACATAGACTCATACTGGTATAGCGGAAGAACATTGTGAATGTTGTAGTCAAAAGGCTGTAAAATGCAAGAGGTATGCGAAAGGTACAGATACTATGATATTTCTATGCAATGTTGAAATATTAAAAAATAAGTACAGTAACTAGTCACAATAGTGGAAATTGGTATTAACACAACCTTTCCAGCTTTGCTGTATTCATTTAACACTTGCAGAGGGACAAAAGGTCATAGTTCCAACTAAATCCTAAATGAATGAAATCAACCCTGCTAATTATCAATTCTAGTTCAGCAATTTCTGACCTGTTTTGTTCCACGTAGACAGCAGAAGAAGACTGTTGGCAATTGATAGCATAAATCACATTGTCTAGGATGACCATATGGAAAGGAGGACAGGGCTCCTGTATCTTTAACAGTAGTATAGAAAAGGGAATTTCAGCAGGTGTCCTTTGTATGCATGTAGCACTTGGTGAAATTCCTTCTTCATCACAACACTTAAAGCTGCAAGAGCCATACTAGAGTGACCATATACAAAAGAGGGCAGGGCTCCTGTAGCTTTAAGTGTTGTGATGAAGCAGGAATTTCACCAGGTGCTCCATGCATACAAAGGACATCTGCTGAAATTCCTTTTTCTATACAATTGTTAAAGATACAGAAGCCTGTCCTCCTTTCCATATGGTCACCCTAACATTGGCAATGTGAGAAACTGTCTTGGGCAGTACCACAAAATGACTGCCATTGGAGGTATGGCTAGACACAGAGGACAAAGCCTGCCCAAAATATTGAATACAAGGCAGATGTAGGGTCTCAGTGTAACTCAGGAGTCCCCAACCTTTTTGGAGCTGAGGATGCACTTGGGAATTTGAAATACTGCTGTGAGCACCACCACAAAATGCCTAATCAGTGGTTTGTCACTTGGCATTTACCTTTTGCATCTATGGATCTTAGGCTGCTTCTTATTCGGAAAAAATGTTTGCATTGTGTCCTTTGGACACTGTAATATCTCTTTTTATGCTTGATGTTGTTCCCCGCCTTGATCTGGAGGGAGAGGTGGGTAATAAATAAATATATTATTATTATTATTATTATTATTATTATTATTTAACAAGGATTGTCTAATTTGGCTAATTGCTGGCAGTGCAATGCAGTAAATGCTTCTTTTAAACAAATGTTTTTTCATGATGAGGAAAGTCTAGTATTTTCTCGCTATCCCACTACAGAAGAAAGACCGAAGCAAAGGTCTTCTCCACACCAGCCTTCTTATCCTGCAACTTTACCCAGGCTTCTGCTTCCATATTCTTTGTGGGATTAAGATCGCACACACTTCTGCTCCCCCCTCCAAGAGGTCCTTTATCTGCAAGCTCTATATGTTTCACTATACAGAAGATGGCGATGTGTTATAGCGCCACTTCCTCTTTTCTTGGAGAAAATCAACTTGCAATATTTAAGTAGCTCATTATTCATGATGTAAAGAAAAGCAGGATTAAGATCAGAAAGGACGGGAGAGGCCCTGGAATTTGATGACATCATGTAAAGGACCCACAAATTTCCATGAGTAATCAATCTCAATTGCAGCATAAAAGCCCTATGTGGAAAAACCCTCTGTCTCTTTAGATCTGGCTCTACAAGGAGGGCAGCACTGGCAGCCAGGGTGGGGTTGCATGACTGGGAATCTCAGAAAAAGAATTAGCAACTTAGGCAGGATCTACACTACTGCTTTATAATGGTATTGTTGGGGCCCATGACAACACATTCCATATACCGCTTTCAAACCTCTTTCAAAGTGTTATATCCTGCTTGGTGTAGTTCTGGCCATAATCCCAAGGGTAGCTGGAGTTAAGAAGCCCCAGCTTACCAAAAGGAACTGCACCCTTCTCCTGAGAGCTAAGGCTGGGCTCCTTGCCTTAAACAACAGATTAAAGCAGGTATCCTTGAACCAAGAAAGACTGTAGTCATTAACTGTGGGAATCCAGTCCCTAAACTATGAAGTAACGGGGTGGACAAATAAAAGTACTAACCGACGACTTGCCAGTAACTATTTTTTCTATGGAACCTATAGAGCAAGGTTACTTTGACATCCCTCTTCCAGGTGACCTGCACACAATCTGTCTACCACCTGCTTGCCATTTTCATAGGTTAACAGATGTATGTTTAGTAAAAGTACCCAGCAGGAAATCTTGCCCCTGCTCCAGAGAAGGTCCATATTAGAGCCAGTTTAGTCTATGTAAACTCACTTTGTGGAAAATTCATGTGCACAGGGCTCAGAATTTCTAAAATGAGATCTCAAAATACCAATGTCTTTGGCAGCAGTACTCTTAACTGAAAGATGGAGTGTCAACCTGAGTATAGAAGGATTTGGCTGAACGCAGATGCATTTTCGTCCAAAAATCCTTTAGAACTGTTTGCCCTGTGTCATAAACAGCTTCATAGCAGCTGTGGAATTCAAGTTCACAGAGATGAGAGTATAAAAAGAACTGCTTTTGCCTTATAAAAACAATAATGCCCGTGGTATAATATGCAGAGCTCTAACCCATTTCCATAAATTGTTATTATTACAGCTGTAGATGAGTGAGTGATGGATTTGCTAAGCTCCACCAACACCAGCACTCCAAAGTCAGAACTGTTCTATGAACAGTTAAAAATCAATCCTGTAATCCTTTGTATAACTTTACTTAGACTAAAGTAAATATTAAAGCCTTGTTAAGAGGCCTGTTTCAGAACTGTTGCTTGGCTGCTTATTTTCAACCAGCTGTGGTGTACTTGTATTAGTGCAAGCTGTAGCTGCTGCAGTGTTCATAAGAATATATAAGAACATAAGAAGAACTCTCCTGGACCAGACCAAGGGTTTATCTAGTCCAGCATTCTGTTCACACAGTGGCCAACTAACTGCCCAGGGGAAACCTACAAGCAGGACATGAGTGCAACAGCATCATCCCACCCATGTTCCCCAGCAACCGGTGTACATAGGCATACAGCCTCTGATAGTAGCACATAGACATCAGCACTAGTAGCCACTGGGACTGTTCAGATGATACTTCAGGGACTGTGGTTAGCAAAACTATGGTCTCTGGGATTAGCACTAACCACAAGCTGTGCTGTGGCACACACTTTAAGCCACGGTTAGAGCCACTAACCCTGCTGCAGATGGTCTGCCTGTGGTTAGTGAGTGAGCAGGATTTAGCAAAACACATTGCACAAGACACCTTAAGTTCTGCTGCTTAACCAAAAGCCTTAACTAGCAAGGTTTAAGGTGTCTTCTGAATAGGCCATTGATAGCTTTCTTCTCCATGAATTTGTCCAATCCCCTTTTAAAGCCATCCAAACTGGTGGCCATCACTACATCTTTTGGAAGTGAATTCCATAGTTTAACTATGCTTTGTGTGAAGAAGTGCTTCCTTTTATCTGTCCTGAATCTCCCACCAATCAGCTTCATGGTATAACTCAAGGTTCTAATACTACAAGAGGAAAAAAAGTCTCCCTATCCACTTTCTCCAAACCATGCATATTTTTTTACACCTCTATCATGTCCCTCCCCATAGTGAGACAGGATTTAACTTTACAGTAGTCATGCTGATTCTTTTTCAGCAGGGCTTGTCCTTCTATACTAGTGTAAAGCCCATGTTGCCATGAGCAATAGTAGTCCTGCTCTTTTCGGCTATTTTGTCCCTCAGTCCCCTCAGCACAGAGGGGCTCATGAATAATGTAAACAGGGCTCATGCATAGTGAATTCCCCCTCTGAAATATGCATGTGATGTGACCCCACCTCCTCCCTCAGGTGCCCCAATTCACTGCCTCCATCGCCTTTCCTCTCTGTTGGCAGTGACAGCCTAACTTCACAGCTGCAGCTGGGGCCTGCCTTTGTACTACACTGATTAGCCAAGAAGGCTGCTGTCATCCTGCTGGTGGAGGGGCTGCCCTGCTTGTTTGGAGCAGAGAAAATTAATTGCTATTAAAGCTCGAGCTTTAAACTTTTCTAAATTTTCTACACATGTCTGGACTGCTCAAGCTTCAGTTTAACACAAAAATGAGCAAAATTGGTCTAGGAGATCTTGAGTAATAAGCCTTGTACTACCATATTCTTATATAAGATACTTACTAGTTTTATTTTTGTGATGCTTTCAACCAATTTACCCAGAACAGACATTAAGCTAACCAGCCTGTAATTTCCTGGATCCCCCTTAGATCCTTTTTAAAAAATTAGTGTAACACGCTGGTACACTGCCTGATCTTAGGGACATGTTACATATTTTTGTTAGAAGCTCAACAATTTCATATTTGAATTCTTTAAGAATTCTAGCACTGGATACCATCTGGGCCTGATGGTTAAAGTTGAGAACATCTTTTGTCACCACAGTTTGCTTCAATTCCTTAGACTCCCTTCCATCCTGAAAACATCCATTCAGGCACAGGTATCTGTCCTATATATTCTGCAGTGAAGACCAATGAAAAGAATTCATTCAGCTTCTCCGCAATCTCTTTGTCCGCCTTCAGTACTCTTTAACTCTATTGTCATCCAATGGTCCAACTGCCTCCTTAACTGGTTTCTGCTTCTGATATATTTAAAGAATTATGTATTGTTGGCCTTGATATTGTTAGCAATATGTTCTCCAAAATGCTTTTTTAAATCTCGTATTGTCTGATTGTGTTGTCACCCACAATAGTTCTGTGGAAGAGTCTGCTCCTTTTAGGTTTTCTAATCTGCTCAACACTACGCCCTCTTTGACGAACAGAGCAACAGTTCCTTTAATATGCCCTTCCCTTCCCTTCCCATAGAGTTGATATCCAGACATGACAGTATCCCATTCTCTCCATTCCACCATGTTTCCACCAAGTTTCCCTATATCTAGGTTTTCCTTTAAAACCAGGTACTTCAACTCTCCCATTATGGTTCGTCGGCTTCTAGCATTTGCATAAAAACATCTATACATGGTGTTCTTCCTCAGATATCTCTGGCATGTGCATCTTCTGCAATGGGACTTAAGCTCTTCGACTCACTATCCTGTTTCACCATATGCCCATGCCCTATTTCCTCCCCTTCTAAATTTGAGCAATTGGAAACATTTTCATCTTCATCCCCTTCTTCATCCCCCCCAACATATGAAGAACTCTGCTCAGCCAGACAAAGGGGCCATCTAGTCCAGCATAGGGCGACCAGATTTTGGAACCCAAAATCCCGGTCCCCCCCCCGCCACCCAAAACAACCCCCCCACCAAGCCACCTCCCCACCAAGCCACCCACCCCCAAAAAACATCAGCCCGGACCTACCGGGTTCTCTTCCGCTGCCGCCCCCGCTGGGTCCGCCGCCCCCCCCAGGTCCCCCGCCGCCGCCGGGTCTTCCCCCACCGCCAGGTCTCCCTCCTCCGCTGCCGGGTCCCCCGCCGCCATGTCTTCCTCCGCTGCCGCCGGGTTCCCCGCCGCTGGGCTTGTAAGGCCAGCGGCCGCGCGGAAAAGGCAGGGGAGGGCCGGATCCGGAAGTGACGTAATCGGCCCTCCCCCACCTCTTCCGCGCGGCCTCTGGCCTCGTTGGGGCTAGTCGCGATGGCGACGACCCCCGAGGAGCCCGGAAACCCCGAGCCATCTGGTCACCCTAGTCCAGCATCAATCTTAGTCATGATTGGGCACTCACAAAGTGCCCATAACCCAGTAGAGGCCCACTGAAAAAATCCCCCTGGACTTGTTTCTTTTCTTCACCATCACAACCTGCTTCTTTACTTGCCTCTTGCTCTGGTCCAGACAAAGGTGGTGGTGAGAAGAAGGTGCAGTAGATGCCATGGCTTGCTTGCTCACTGGTTCTCTGCCTGTCAAGCAACCAAGCATGCAAGAGGTAGCAATGATGAGAAACAGGATGAAGAATAATAACAGTTGCTGACAATGGCAATGAGAAGGTAGACTCACTGAGGGCTGTGGCCCATTGAGAGTTCTTGCCCAAGAGCCCTCAAACATGTGGACTGGCATTGTCCTGATGATGCCTCTAGGAAGGCCATGAATGTAATAGACTGTTACTCTCCAGCAACTGATGTTCAGGGGCCTTCTGCCTCTCAATCTGGACGGTACATATAGCCGTAATAGACAGCATCTATTGATAGGTTAATCCTCTGTGAATTTGTCTAATTCCCTTTTAAAGCCATCTACACTAGTGGGCATCTTATGGCAGGGGATCCCATAAATTAATTATGCTTTGCATAAATAAGCATTTCCCCACCTGAATCTACTGCCAACCAATTTTATTAGCTAACCCTGACCTTCAATGTTCTGAAACAGGGAGAAAAACACATTTTCACCACACATAATTTGATACATATGCAAGTATAACTGTCAAGGGATTGTTTTCTGCTCCTTCCCATCTCTATGATTTTAAAAAGACATGCAAGACAGAATACATTTCCTAACTCTACCGCTTTCCCATAGTGCCACTGTGAAAATGCATCAGGAGTCGAATTGGCCACTGAATTTAGCCTGAATGTTGGAGATTTCTAGATTTCCCTGTTTAAATTCAGCTGTGAGGCATACAAAAAAGAGAAGTTTAAACACCACTCTTATTCATTATGTTTAATGTCATTATGTGAAGCATTGACTTGTCAGATTCATTTTACTCTTGCCCCCAACCCCAACCCCGCCCCCACATCATACAATATCTTCAATAGTACATTTTGGAGCAAATTGAATTAAGTAATATAAAACACATTGGTTACAAGCAAATCCAAATTAGGGCAATTTACTTACATTATTTTATCCCTAAAATCCATTTCTATGTAGCAACAGCCTAGACAGACTGCTGTGATGCAGATTGTATACTTTTACTTCTTCTACAAATGGAATTACACATTACAAATTATGTTTTTAGTGGCAAGCCCATGTTTAATTCCCTCCTGCTTTTGTAATGTCTAGTTCCACCTACCCAATGCCCTGCCATCACTACAGTGTGTTTCTTACCTCCCCTTTTCCAGCAACCTATTATGTGGAGCAGGGTATGGAAATATACATAACTGTTTCTATGGAACAAACTAGAATGTGTTGTGTTTGTGTGTGTGTGTGTGTGTGTTGAGTTTGATCAGGGCAGAAAGAGGAAAGCATAAGCTTTGCCCCCTTCATGGCACAGCTCCAACTGAAATTCAAGCTAGCCAGAGCTATGAGCCACTGAAGGGAAATCATACAGGTACAAACCAGGCACCTGTATGTTTTTCCCTCTGTGACTTGGAATGGTAAACTGGTGTGTGTGGGAAAGTATAAATCACCTCTCCTATGCAATGACCTGAATCCAAACATCCTCTCCCCTGGCTGCTTTTAGGACACAGAAAAAGTGTTTTGGAGATACACCATTCATGTATCTGTATGATGACCTATGTCGGGAGAAAGACAGGGGGAGTGTGACTCTGTTGATTCTCCTTGATCTCTCAGCGGCTTTCGATACCATCGACCATGGTATCCTTCTGGCACAACTGGCTGAGTTGGGAGTGGGAGGCACTGCATTGCAGTGGTTCCGCTCCTACTTGGTGGGTCGGCTCCAGAAGGTGGTGCTTGGAGAACATTGCTCGGCCCTGTGGATTCTCCAGTATGGGGTTCCGCAGGGGTCAGTTTTGTCCCCCATGCTGTTCAACATCTACATGAAACCGTTGAGTACAGTCATCCGGAGTTTTGGAGTGCGTTGTCATCAGTATGCTGATGACACGCAGCTCTATTTCTCCTTTTCATCTTCATCAGGTGAGGCTGTGGATGTGCTGAACCAGTGCCTGGCTGCGACAATGGACTGGATGAGGGCTAATAAACTGAAACTCAATCCAGACAAGACTGAGACGCTGTTAGTGGGTGGTTCTGCTGACCGGAATGAGGGTGTTCGACCTGTTCTGGATGGGGTTGCACTCCTCTTGAAGGAGCGGGTTCGTAGCTTGGGGGTTCTCTTAGAACCATCTCTGTCACTTGAGGCGCAGGTGGCCTCAGTGGCACGGAGTGCCTTCCACCAACTTCGGTTGGTGGCCCAGCTACATCCCTATCTGGACACGGATAACCTGGCTTCAGTTGTCCATGCTCTGGTAACCTCAAAGTTAGATTACTGCAATGCACTCTACGTGGGGCTGCCTTTGAAGGTGGTTCAGAAGCTGCAGCTTGTGCAAAATGCAGTGGCCAGATTGATAACCAGAACCAGTAGGTTCAAGCATATAAGACCTACTCTGGCCCACTTGCATTGGCTGCCTGTATGTTTCCGAGCCCGATTCAAGGTGCTGATTTTAACCTATAAAGCCTTACACGGCTTGGGACCACAATACCTGATGGAACGCCTTTTCCGACATGAACCTACCCAAACACTACGTTCAACATCTAAGGCCCTCCTCCGAGTGCCTCCTCCGAGGGAAGCTCGGAGGTTGGCAACAAGAGAGAGGGCCTTCTCTGTGGTGGCCCCCCAATTGTGGAACGATCTCCCTGACGAGGCCCGCCTGGCGCCAACATTGTTATCTTTTCGGCGCCAGGTCAAGACTTTCCTCTTCTCTCAGGCATTTGGCAATATCTGAGGAGCCTGGGTTTGTTTTGTTTTTGTAGCTTTTTGAAGTGTTGTAGTGGTTTTTAAATGTACAGATTGTGTGTATGTTGTATGTTTTTGCTGTTTTAATTTTTGTATATTGTTTTTAATTGTTTTTAATCCTATGTAAACCGCCCAGAGAGCTTTGGCTATGGGGCGGTATACAAATGTAATAAATAAATAAATAAATAAATAAATAAATAAATGTATCCAGGCAAGCTCCTAAGGAAACTCAAGGGAACTCAACAAGAGGCTGCCATTTTAGGTGGCAATCCTGTGATTAGGGCCAGTGTGAAGGGTAGGCATGGTTGGGCATCTGCCGGGGGCCCACACTCCAGCAGGGACACCCTGGCAAAAGTTACCTGGAGATGTTCCTCCTCTTCACCATTGCTATCTGCTTGTGCACTTACCTCAGACAACAGTGGTGGTGAGAAGAAGGAGCAGTACATGCCACTGCCCTCATGTTCACTGGCTTTCAGTCTATCAAGCAAGCAAGTGGTAGCAATGATGAGAAAGAGGAGCAATAGCAGCTAGTGACACTGATGGGGAGAAGGTAAACTCACTGAGAGAGGGACCCATTGAGGGTGTCTTGCCTAAAGGCTTTCAAAAACCTGGAGCTGCTATGCCTGTAAGTTTTGTAATGCATATTCCCACCCTTACTGCCGCTGTGTGTGTTTAATTATAAACAGATATACTTTACAGCTGTAGAACAAGTTTGCCTGTCAAGGATTCTGACATGTTAATGAGAGAGATTTGCCATACCAGCTCTTTTCTGGACAGCTAGGAATCCATGTGTGCATTCCACAAGGAATACCAGCACAACTCTGATCTAGTGCAACTTTGATTTGTATATTTATTCCATACTTTGCATGTATTTCCATGTCAGGCTGACACTATATGAGACGCAGCCATTTTCATAGATGGTCTTTGTCAGGGGTGGGCAGAAAGTAGATCTCCAGATGTTTGGGACTTCAATGTCCAATGTCCAGAAGCCCTTACCAGCAGGGCTAATGGTCAGGAATGCTGGGGGTTGAAGTCCAAAACATTTGGAGATCCACTTTCTGCCCATTCCTGCTCTATGTCAGGCACTGCCAGATTCAAGCTGGCAAACCTGTGGATGAGACTTGCTTTCCCTACAAACTCCTACACCCGAGCTGTAAATTGCTATCTGCTACTGAATTATCATTCTAGCCTAGGGTTCTTCTGCCCGCCTTGCCTTTTACAAGCCAATTCCCAAATGTAAACAGGGCAATTTTAACAGGGTTAACTGAATGACTGTATGCAAATAAAAAGCAGCTATTTTTCCTTTTGGCATGACAGCAAATTCCTTAATTGTAATGTCTCCACGGCCACATCGTCATTGGGATAAGAGGAAGAGAGGTGCAGAAGCTAATAATGTGCAAGAGAGGGCAGAAAAAATGAAAAGGAGTTGAACTTGTGCAGTTTCATTTGTTCCATAGCAAACATTTTACTACAATCACCACCAAAAGATTAGATCCACATACTCTATTTAGGATCTCACTATTGATTCATTTTTTTTACCCTCGCCTGTCTCCAAACTGTGAATGTTGTAGGCAAATCTTTTGCTGCTTTGTCACTCCAGGTGGAGACAATGTTTATACATCTCTTGGTTTCTCACCATCTTATCTTTCGATGCCCAATTACTCGCAGGATGCGAATTGATTGCACTGAAAAGCTCTGTGTTCAGGATGAGAGATGAGGCTGCCTCTACAAGAGAGGTTTAATGCTCTTTCAAGGCGCTTTAAAAAATTTACCTCTACAAGAACGGAGCGCAAATCGGGCGTAGAGGCGCGTTATCTCTCCGATTATGTGCATTATCGAACGTGTGTTAAACAGCGAGTTTTATTTTGCTCCGGCCGTTAAAGCGCATTTTGCCTATGTGAACAAGCGCTTATGCGCATTAACTACTTGTAAAGCGCATTTTGGTCATCCCTTAATGCACTTCACCGCCTCTCGACGCCTCTCGTGCAGAGGTATTAGGCGTAAATGCGCTTCAGCGATTATGCGCATAATCGCCTAACCAGGCGCAAAAGCGAATCCTTGTAGAGGGGACCTGATATGGAAATTCTGCCTGTGAATGGCTCTTTCATACTTCCAGTCACTACCTGATCCTGAGAAGAATAGGATTTGTAACCAACCTATTTACTCATCATACTATGGAACAAACCTAAACTAGTCTGAAATCTCAATTAGCTTTGATCCATGGTTTAGGATTGTCTTGCTTGTTATTAAAGGAGGCACAGTAGTGCCTCCTTTGTTAAGCGTGAACCAGAAAAAAAGCATTCCACTATGTTAAAGAGGTAATGGGGGGGGGGGTCATTCTAACATTCATAACATCAAAAATGTTTCACCAATCTTCCTGAAATTTACATTTGCTAGAAAAAAATGTTGGCTTTACATAACCTGAAAATTTCAAGAAATCCTCTCTGAATCAGAATGACTCTGATAATTATGACTGGCAATTATATATGTCATGGAATTTTATAAAGAATAAGCCCTTATTAAGTAATCCAGTGTGGTGTCTTCTTCCTCCTTCCTTGCAGTTTGTGAAATAGCTTTTCTTTTTTTGAAATTCCCTTCGGTTGATTTTTAATGAATATTTTTTCATCTCATTCAAGTCAATGTAGAGGTCTTCTCTTTATAGCCTGACACATGCTCAGTAGCATCGCTCTCCCCTTCCCTCCTGCCTCAGCCAGATTAGAATGTTGTAAATAAAATGGCCGTCTGCCTTCTCTAGCCTTAGTGGAATTCTCTTAGTTATTATTTCTTATGACTGTTGGGTTTTAGTTTAACCACTAAGCAGCCTGGTTTCAGACCCTACCACAAGGAAGATATGGAATTGAATGGGACTGAAACTTTAGTTCATAAACATAAGGTGACCAGATAAAATCCAGGTCAGGGCTCATGTAACTTTAACAGTTGTAGAGAAAAGGGAATTTTAGCCAGTGTCATTTGTAAGCAATTAGTTCCTGGTGAAATTCCTTCTTCATCACAACAATTAAAGGTGCATGCACTATACTAGGGTGACCATATACAAAAGAAGGCAGGGCCCCTGCAACTTTAACTGTTGTGATGAAGAGGGAATTTCACCAGGAACTAATTGCATACAAATGACACTGGCTGAAATTCCCTTTTCTCTACACCTGTTAAAGTTACATGAGCCCTGACCTGGATTTTATCTGGTCACCCTATCTTTTCTCTTTTAGAACATGCTTTCCTTTGGGTTTGAGAGTATTTTGGGCTATCTTTTCTCTGGATCCATGATAACCTGGTCTTCAGATCTCCCCTTGGAATAGGTAGTATACATTGCTTTTAAAAAAAACCCTTGCCCCCCACATATACAGAGTGCTCCTTTCCTTTTTTCTAAGAGTTTGGTTCATACTGCTATAAAGTTGAAAGCTTCAAACACTTAATTTAATTAGTTTGGGCCAGTGTAAATTTTAAGTACAATTTTGAAACCTTTTAAAGTGCTTCTGGGCCTACGATGTTGGTTTCGGCCTAGTCACACTGTTTTTCTAATAAGGTTTAGAAACTGTTGAACTGTTGTGTATTTTGCGTAGTGTAAACATGCATTTTCTTTCTAATCCTTGCAGTCTACAGTGGCTCCCTCCTGGATGTGTTTTTGGAGACAGGCAAAACCATTTTTGTTCCAGCAGGCCTTTGGCAAATAATCTGGACTTCTGTCTATACCTTGGACTTTTAAATCGTTATGTATTTTAAATGTTTTAATATTGAAATGTATTTAATTAGGGTGATCATATGGAAAGGAGGACAGGCTTCTGTATCTTTAACAGTTGTATAGAAAAAGGAATTTCAGCAGGTATCATTTGTATTCATGGAGCACCTGGTGAAATTCCTGCTTCATCACAACAGTTAAAGTTACAGGAGCCCTGCCCTCTTTTGTATATGGTCACTCTAGTATGGCTCTTGCAGCTTTAACTGTTGTGAAGAAGAGGGAATTTCACCAGGTGCTGCATGCATACAAATGACACCTGCTGAAATTCCCTTTTCTATACCCTACTTAAGAGCTACCATGCTGCCAAATTTCATGCCTTTATCTTTAATTTCATTTTTTTAAAAAACTTGTGTATGTCAGGGAAAATTTAAGTTTAAGTTGTTTTAATTGGACAAAAGTTTTGAGTGTCCAGAAGGACTGAACTGCCAGCTGTAGTTAATAAGCAGATAGAACAAGTTTTTCTATACTGCTGGAAAGGTCATGCAGATAGTGGGAATCATTCTGCTAGGATAAGGTAATTGACTGTGCTGAGCCAGGGTTCAGAAATATGTATAAAAGACAGCTTAATAGTAATGGCTGTGCGGTGGATCAGGCTGGAGTTATGTGGAACGGTGGCTGGTGTATGAGAGATTGACAGAGGTCTATGTTATGCTATAGCTATATGGAAAAGCCTATATTATCTGGAGGAACCAGTTGCCTTGTATATATTCTTATATTATTGGAACACAAGTAAAGGACTGTATTATACACTATTTGCTGAGTGTGAGTATTCCTTCAACTGCTAAGACACTTTTCTGGACTTTACGCTTACTCTGCACGCAGGGAGCAATTTTTCTCCCCCCAACAGTGTACTGCTCAAGGTCCTAGACCCCAAAGAAAAGCTTTGAGTCTGAACTTTAAAAAATTCCTAAAAATCAAGGCATGACCCGATCTGCTTCCAACTTGGTATGGCTCAATCCCTACTTCAGAGCTACCATGCTGCCAAGTTTCATCTCTTTATCTTTCAAAATGACAGAACTATAAACATTTTTAGTTAAATTGTTAAACTATAAACTTCCATAGGCTATAATGGGCTGTTTATTCCAACTTTAAAAAAATCCTAAAAATCAAGGTGTGAACCCATCTGCTTCCAACTTGGCATGGCTAAATCCCTAATTAAGAGTTACCACAGTACCAAGTTTCATTTCTTTATATTTTAAAATGATGGAGATGTACGCACTTTGGTTAATTCCCCTAGGCTATAATGAAGTGGTTATCCAAAAATGGAAAGGAGCTTCAATGAGCACATCGCTGCACTGCGGGTATTCAATGGTTTTGAAACTATCCCCTCTCCACTTCGAAAACTCAGAGCTTCATTGGACTTCTGACGGACCCTCAGATTTTCATGGCGGAGCACCCCCCCCCCCCAATAATTAACATAGTAAACTGTAACTTATTCTAATATAGGATATTTTCCTGTATCATCTTGTGTGCTTCCAGGATTAATCAGGGATTTTTAATTCCAGTAGAACAATTTTTCAAGTTATCTCCAAATACAGACACAAAACATGAAATGCTTCTTTTTCCTGAGGCAGTCATAAAAAGCTTTTATCTCTGGGCACTGGCTATTGAAAAGTTCAAATGAGACCCCTCAGATTTCAAGTGAAAGAGTATAAGTTCTGGGGCTCATTTATTGTTTTGAAAAGTGGGTGCAACACATAACACTATGATTGATTGATTGATTGATTGATTGCATTTCTATACTGCCCATAGCCGAATCTCTCTGGGTGGTTTACAAAAATTAAAACCATGAAAACCATTTAAAATATAAAACAAACAACAGTGTAAAAACATAATATAAAATACAGTGTAACAGCTCAACCAGGGTAAAACTGAGCAAGAATGCAGGGATCTATAGTTTTAAAAGAACAGATTTAAAACAGAAAAGTTAAAAATTAAGCTGATAAGCTGTTAAAATACTGGCGTCTAAAAGAATATTATGTAGGTGCCAGGCGAACCTCTCTAGGGAGCTCATTCCACAGCCGGGGTGCCACAACAGGGAAGGCCCTCCTCCTGGTACCCACCTGCCTCACTCCTTTTGGTAGGGGCTCATGGAGAAGGACCCCTGAGGATGATCTTAGGGTCCAGGCATGCACATATGGGAGGAGGCTAAAATCACTAGCTTTGATTTTATATTGGATGTCAACATGGTATAACATCCTTGCTGATGTTGGCTTGCTTGTCAACTGTATAATATCTAGTCATCCGTTACACAAAGCCGTGAAATCCATTAAACAAAAAACCGACGGTTTACAAAAACAATGTTAAGTCTCTACAGTTGTCAACCAAGCACCAAAAAGCAGGGAGCCTTAACACCACATTGTCCCTAAGGAGGCAGAAAGTGCAAGTGAAATTCTCATTCTTCCAAAGCAGATAAACTATGAGGACAGGATGGAGAATATGATATGCAGAGGTGACTGTGGGGTTGTGGAAAACTGATGATGAACAACTTAGGGCCACCTACTTCTCTCTTTTTGTTTAGAGCAGCCCTTCCCCAACCTGGTGCCCTCCAAAGGTGTTGGACTACAACTCCTATCACTGCAAGTCAGTATGTTCCATGGTCAGTAATGCTGGGACTTTTAATCTCAAAGATCTGGAGGGCAGTAGGAGTGGGGAATGCTGTTTTATATCCTTACCAAATACAGGGTCCACCCAGTACTTTTCTCTCACACAGATCTCGCATCTAGCACCATGCTTGATAACAAAAGGGGCACTATTCATGTGCCAGGCACTTTCAACTTTTGGTCAATATCCTGCCTTTCAATGTTTTTTTCTTAAAATGTGTTTCTACAAAATATACTGTTCACTCCCCACAATCCCGCCACAATACAAAGTGACAGAGGAGCAAAAAAGGTTTAGTTTGGCTGTCTTGTACTACTTTCAAATGAAATTAGTTTGCAATCCTATACCACTTGGGAGCAAGCCCTAATGAACTCAGTGGCACTGACTTCTGAGAAGACATGTATAAGATCCAAGTGTAAAAAACCAAGACAACTAGGTTGGGTACACTGGTGACAATAAACAACGAAGGTAAAAATAATAATACTAATAACAATTATTTCAAAGTATTTAATATTTACAAGCTGCCTAAAGCATAAGACAATCAAAACAATTGCCAGTATATATTAACATTGTTAGAGATTGCTAGCCAAAGTGAAGCCATCTTTCTCTCACTCGCATAGAATGCTGGGATTGCTTGCTGGGAACGCTTGTTTAAAGCCAAGAACAGCCTATGTATGTAGCAGCTAGAAACAAGGAACGAGCTGCAACATTCCTCAAAAGTAACAGATATCTTGTCGTAGCTGTAACTGCCCACTTTCGTTCCTGGGCGCAATAATGAGCTACTGGTAAGAAACAAGGTGGTCCTTGGCATTAGCCCAAAGGGTGGTGGCTCACATTGAGATGCATTGAGTTATGCTTACGCGTGTGCTGTCTGTAGCTATGACATGATGCTTACTGTATGTTATAAAAGTAGGTGCTTGTATGCTCTGAGGCGTGGCTTCTGGTGGCAAGAGTCCCAGAGGTCACCCACTCAGCTGACTGTTTTAATAAAGTGCGTTGGATCAAGATAATGGACTCTGTGCCTCTTAGTAGGAAAATGGAGAAGAATCTGGACACTGTCTAACAACATAAAGAACACTTTATGTATATATATATATATACAACCTTTGTTGTTTATTGTCACTAGTGTACCCAAGGGGGTGGGAATATTTTCCTGTTTTGTTTAAGTTTCAAGTGTAAACCAACCTTCTCCAGCCTGGTGCTCTCTGGATGTGTTGCATTTAAAGTGATGCAGCTCTTTTGTAGTTCCTTGATTGTTCGCATATCTTAATGCTGGAAAACATCATACTTTAGAACAGATGTGGGTAGAAAACAGATCCACTCTGATGTTTTGGACATCAACTCCCAGCATTCTTGATCACTGCCCATGCTGGTAAGGGCTTTTACGAGTTGAATTCCAAAATGTCTAGAGAGCTACATTCTGATTCACCTGCTATAACACTGCAGTCCAGGTCCTGGCAGATGCAGGAGATTTTATTCTGGAAGTGCCTAGCAAATAAATTACAGTGGGCCTCAGAAGGTTCTACAGTGTCCTTGGGCCCCCCGGACAACTCTGAAAAGCTCTGCTGGGCAGCAGATTGATGATTCAACAGTGGTAGCAAAATATTGTTGTTTTTGCCACCCTCACTGCCACTAAATATGCTTTACTTTAGGCTCTCACAAGTGTTTGACTGCATCCACCAGGAGTTCTTCTCCATCTGCACTCAAGCCCCAAGTGCCTCCTGCCCCCCACTGCACCTGAATGCAGCAAGCTAGCTTAGAGGGTGCAGAGAAGGCCACAAGGCCACATACAGTTCTCTCCTCCAGCATCTTGCTGCTGCCTCCCAGCATCTGCCACCTGAAACAGCTGCCCCACTTTGCCTAATGGTAGGGCTGGCCCTGAAATGAACAATTTCATGTCCAGGATTCGACCCAGGGAAAGCCAGCTCTGCTACTTCCCCACAGAAGGCAGCTGTACACAACAACGTTTGGCTGGCCCCTATGATGTCACAAAGCTACCCCCTCCATTCCTGGAATGGGTTTTCAACTCTTAAAATTTATTTATTGAAGGGGATAAAGAATAATAATCATACAATGAGAGAACTCCTGAAGCATGGTTGAAGGTTCCCAACAGACAACTAAGGGTGCAATCCTTTGCAGGTTTAGACAGAAAAAAGTCCTACAACATTTAGTATCTCTTTGCTTTTTTCTGCCTAAACATGTATAGGATTGTGTCCTTAATCACCATTTGAATCATTGACAAGTATGTCTGTCCAATGCACTGTGATACTGGGGAGGTAGGGGTGGGTGGGATCTAACTCACTCTGCAGGCAAACAAACTGATTAAAGGTCCATTTGTGCTCACCATCTGAAATCTCAGATGTGGCAATCCTGTGTCAGAACTTGGCTTCAGACACTAATGAACTCTGGGAATGGCTGCAGTAGCCATGGGAACCAGAAAACACCAAAATGGGGTGTATCTATCTTTCATTATAAATCTTGGTAGCTGCTGCTCTATAAAATACCCCAGAGTGACATAAAATAAAACAAGGAATTAAAAACAGCATATGTTTTTTAAAAAACAACATTTTAAACCAGCAGCAGTTGAAAACCAATATAGCAATGAAATACCCATTTTAAACAAACAATTTTAACCTCCAGCAACGTTTTAAAGTCACCTTTCTGATTAAAAATGTGTTAACTTGTTGAAGAAAATAGTACAAGGATGGAACCTGGGAATTTTTCTTGGAATCGTACGTTCCAGAGATGTCAGTTGGCACAATCATGGAAACTCTGCTTTGCTCCCTCAGTGCTGCTGATCTGAGGGGAGAAGAAGCTATGGATGGGAGGAGGCCTTCTCAAACACACGCAGGGCCCAAAGTACGGTGGGCACTTAAGAATTACCCCCAAAGAGGAAATGCATCACCAAAAAGGAAGACAAAAGAGGGTACCAATTTGCATAAAATGTGCATATGGTTATTTATATGTGTCAATGTAAATTTAGAACTTATTAACAGAAATATACCTGTTTCATCACAGTGTGAAAGACTCTGACCATTGTGCCTTGCTTAGTAGGGTTGTGCAAAGATTCAGATCCCGAAGTCTGGATCCAAATCAGGGAGGGACTAGTGGACCAGATCTGCCATTTTAGTCTGGATCAGCCATTTCGCGCCAAAGCCTCAGGGACCCCAAGCAGCCTACAACTCCCTGGAAGCAGTGCCTGGGAGGGCTGTCAGTAGTGGGGCCCAGAAACAAAGGGAGGACTGGGACTCATCCCGCCATAGCCAGCTCCGCCACACGATCACCAGCTCCGCCATGCGATCGCAGGCGCATTCCCCAGGCAGGCAGGCCCGGCACCAGAGCTCCTTCCTTTAGCGTCAGGCAGAACCGGTGCCTGGGCTGCTCCGCGTGCGCTCACCAGTTTCTAGGGGCCAGGCTCGCCAGCTTCTGGGGCCTGCAATCGCCAGCTTCCCACCGCGATCACCAGCTTCCCTCTGTGATTGGGGGCTGAAAGCTGGAGATCGCGGCAGGAAGCTGGCGAGTGCGTGCCGAGCAGTTCAGGCGCTGGTCCTGCCTGACAATCAAGGAAAGAGCTCTGGTGCCAGGTCTGCCTGCAGGCACTGCTTCCTGGGAGTTGTAGGCTGCATGGGGTCCCTGGGGCTTTGGCGCGAAATGGCGGATCTGGCCAACTAGCCCCCCCCCCCCGATTCGGATCCAGACCACTGGATCCAAATCTTTGCACAGCCCTATTGCTTAGTTTCTTGTCCAGCTGCTGCTGATAGGTAACTTCAAGGTCCAGCTCTCCCTTCTTAAGTTCTTTATCTTTAAATAGCCAATGTGGTCTAGCGGCTGAAGTGTTGGACTGGGAGTCACGAGATCTGGGTTCTAGTCCCCACTCGACCATGGAAACCCACTGGGTAACCTTGGGCCAGTCACAGACTCTCAGCCCAACCCACAGGGGTTGTTGTTGTGAGGATAAAATGGAGAGGAGGAGGAAGAAGAGGATTATGTATACTGCCTTGGGTTCCTTTGAGGAAAAAAGGCAGGATATAAATGCAATAAATAAATAAACCATATAAATAAGCCTTCAGAGAGAGGACAACTCTTAAATCCCTTTAAATGGAGGACTGACCCTAGCACCTTGAATTGGGCCAGAATGGATAATCAGTGCAGATGCCTTAAAATATATATTGGCCACCTGCCCATGTGAAAAGTGGGGTACAGCATGCTGTGAGGTGCCAGGAGATGTTCTGAACCACCTTTAATGGCAGCCCCCCCACACCACCCCAAGCACAAGTGGGCCTGTAAACTGCCATAGACTTCTGAACTACATAGCAGAAAAGGGTGAGTTACTAGAATCTATTTGTACCTCTTGTGCATTGGGAAAGTATAGAGCAGTAAAAGGATATTAACTGCAATGTGGGAAAAATACGACCCGCGAAAACCCATGAGTGCCCAGTATTGAGCATGCTATAAAATGCTCGTCTGATGATTGTCAAATTAGGGTCACAGGGCATGTTCTAAAGGCACATGAAACAGCCACTTTGCTGAAACTAAGCAGGTCTGCATCTGGTTAGTGCTTGGAGACCACTTGGGAATCTCATCTTCACAAGCACGGGAAGAGCACACATTGTTGTTATTCTCCATAGTAGCTGAAATTGGCTCCGTGCCATCACTGTTACATCCCTAAAACCTGGCTTTTCAGTCCTGGAAAAGACATACTTCTGGATGGGGGGTGGGGGTTAAGTAGAACCAACATCATCTGGAGAGAGGCTTGTTATCTACCTCTCTCCAGGTACCCCCTACCTGCCAATACAGTTTAATGAATGGCAATGGGGAGTAACTTACCCACAATACTGGCTCCCCACGTGAGCACCCCACCAGCATAAATAAACCTCACTCCAAAAAGCATCAAATCAGTGAATTGACACAGTCCTTTAGCAACTCTGGAGTTGCGTAGCTCTGGAGAGAACACCACATCTCAGAAGCGAATTAACACAGTCCTTTTGCAGCTTTGGAGCGCACTGCCTATGATGTCATATGCAACAAAGGACCTCACAATGCAGCCAAGTCGCAGGAAAATCCTCATAAAGGCACCTTAGGTGGGGAACAATATAATTGCAGTTTTATTTTATGCTGATATCTTGGTTTTGATTTCTCATACTAGAACAGGTCTCGGGAGAATGTTGGTTAGCTTTGCATCTTTATGTAGAGAAGAAAAGCTAGTTTTATTTATTATAAATCTAAAATCATGGTGTTTGGGGAAAGGCCTCAAAACTTCCAGTAGGCCTTGGTTAGAAACTTTTTGGAACAGCTTGGCTCCTTTAAATATCTAGGTCTGAATTTTGATACAAACCTTACGTAGAAATGTAATTTTGCTGCCTTTAAACTGACAGGCAGTAAAATCATTACTTGGCTGCAAAGGTTTTTCTGTTCTAGAAGCGGCCAATTAGTTAACCTTGTTCTCAAAATCTTTACAGCTAAAGTCATAACTCACACTTGTATGGGGCTGAAACCTGGGATGAATGAGTTGAAGCAATTTTGGAGATTCTCCAAAATAAGTTTGTGAGAAACAATCTTGGGCTCCCTCCTGACATGCTAGCCACCCTTCTTCGGGCCGAATTAGGGCTGACATCTCTTGTTGCCAAGATTGGTCTGCTCTATTCCAGATACTGCCTGAGATTGAAAAGAATTGATGATGCCCGTCTTGCCAAGCAGGGCTGGCTTGAACAATTCAGGTTAGGACAATGCGCACAGCATTGCCAAGACTCAGCAAGGGAATTTGGCCTGCTTATGGAGACCCTGCTGCCTTGTGGATATTGTGATATCATCCTGAAGAACTGGGTCTTAAATCAGGATGCAGGCAAAGATAGGGGAGTCATTAATAATTCTTGTTTCTCACTTTGGTTCGTTAAGACCAAGAGGAACCATTCTAGGACAAATTATTTTCAAACACAGATTCGTTTTCAAGTGCCTTCTGTCTATTTGGAGGAGAGGCATCTGCGGGTACAATTTTGTTGGAATATTTTTGTTTACCACTGTGGCCAGGTTGAGGATCTCATGCATTACACACTCTTTTGTCCTCTGTATGTGGAGCCAAGGTGGAACTTAATTTCGCGTATAATCTCCCAACGCCTCAGTAAGTTACCTCAGAACATCATCGTGGAACTCAATCTTTTGTTTGTTCCACGATAGTCCTGTTTGTCATGTCTGCAAGGAAATTACGCAGATGCTTTGGGAAGAATAAGTGTCTAGCCTGACGTGTTTATTTTCTCCCCCCTTTGTTTATTGTTCCTTTTCTTCCCCCACTTTGTTTTATTGCAATCACCTATGACTAAATACAGATAAACTACTATCTGGCTTTTATTTGCTGCTGTTAGATAATTGAAATTGTGTTTTATTTTAAATGACTTATTTTAAAATTGTCTAAATTTAAGGTGCTTTTTAATGTGTTTGAAACTGTATTTTACTGTTTTTAGATTGTAAGCCACCTTGGGAAGACCACAGTGTTACACTATGCCCTGTAACACAATTTCATTGCGGCATACTTTAAGTCAAAAAGCAGGAAAGCAAGCAAGCCGTCTTCTGTATCTCAAAAGAAAGGAAAGAGTCCCTCAGCATTGTAAGGTCCCTGGCTTTACTCCTTCCCTGAGCTTTTTAATCCACCTCACCAGGGCACTCAACATTTAAGCTGGTCAGAGTCCACCACACCTATTATAGGATCTGGGAACAGTGAGTAGGGTTGTCTGTCTGCTATTCCTCTGGAGGGCTGAGACTCTCTCCCTTCTCCACCCCTGGTTCTACAACATGCCTTCCATCCCGTGGGAGGGAAGAATCTTTAACTCAAGAAGCTCCTGCCACATTTCCTGAATCCATGCCCAGCCATTGCAGGTTCAAAGGTCCAAGATGGTCAGCAAAAATAGGGATCAGGCAAAAAGCAAGGTCTCAGCAGTCCAGGTCACAGGCAACATGGTTCCAAGACAAAACAGCAGAGAAGGAGCAGACAGAAGAAGGGTCAGAGTTCAGTCTAGGCAACAAGGTCCCAAGGCAACACAGCCAACAAGAAGCAGGCAGAAGGAGAGTCAATGTTCAGACCAAAAGTACTTACACCAAGAAACCACCCCAACAAAAGATCGGATCAACACTGTTTGCAGCAGCCCTCATCTTTACACTGTTGTTTTTATCCAGAGGCTGCCACAGTCACACCCAAGCCTCAGCTGTGAGGTGTTAGTGACTGCAGCTGAAAAGGTTCTCCTTGTGAACAAGCTTTCTACATGCAAGTAGACCTTTTCTCATAAAGAGGCCCCTTGCTTGCTGCTTTTGCTAAGTCCATTTGAACAGAATCATATTTTCCCACATTTGAACTCAGTGGGTTTTGGGGAGCCTAAGTCAGTTCTGGATGGCTTCCCATTTAGGCAACAAATAGCCAGCCTTTCAAAAGGCACATGTTTATTAGCAACTCCAACTGCAAATCATTTTCAACTGGGAGCCAGGCTCTTTGAGAAACCTCTACTCTCTGTCAGCCAAGCACCTTTCCTGAGCATTCAATACAACAGACTAGTCAAATCACACTTCACTAATCATTGACCTGACTTTGGTCTTCGATAGAGCTGTCACTTAGACAGTGTTTATGCCAGCACCAGCCTCCTCCCGGTCTTCCTCCCTGATGCTGCTGTCATTGCTCTGTGCACAGAGTACTTTGCTTTGCTGCCCTAAAAATAAATGCTGTGTCATAAAAATCTGAATGAAGAGCCAACCAAAATGGACTGTATCCAATGGGTCAGGGAGACCCTTGGATAGCTTTCTTCATTAGCAGATGAAGATACCTTATGAAAGACAACTTACGAAAGAAAACCCCACAAGAGAGCAGGATGTGCATCTTGGAGCAGATGATTCTCTAAGTGCCTGAGCAGTACAATATGCAGTCTATCCTAGAAAGTGTATTGTTTCCTTCTAAGTGGAGGAGGAATTTGAATTTCAGTGGGCATACCTGCTGAAATTCCCCCTTCTACCCTAATATTAAAAGTACAGAAGTCCTGTCCTCCTTCGAATCTGATATAAATACCTTTCCTTTTGTCATGTCTGCTGAAACATGCAGAAGCATGCAGAAAATGGCTACCAACTACTAAAGAGAAGGCTGATTATACTGCCTGCTGCAGCACTGAAAAAAATAAGGAAAACCTGTGCAGCTCTTTTCCCCAATGGAGTATGGCAAGTGGCATGTCAAGAAGACCAAATTTGGCCCAGTTTCACCATCACTGTTTGAAAGCCCAAAACGTTTAGCATTATTCAAAGCCCTGAACATGATTATGGGTTCAAGTACGTGTCTGCTGAAAATGTTCACAAATTGCCAGACGTGTGCTTGACTTGATTTGCACAAATTTCCCAGTCTGAATTTATGAAAATTGCCTTGGAGGCTTATCCTGGGCTCAGTCACAACCTGTGGTCGCAGTCTGTACATTTCCAAGCTTACAATGTGATTAGTGGACCCCCCCCCCCCCCCCAAATGCATTTGACAGCATGCGTACATTTGGGAAAAAAATGCACACAAACACGCTTTAGTCAACAAGAGAAGAATGCATGCATAGTTAAACTCTGGAATTCCCTACCACACGTTGTGGTGATGGCCACCCATTTGGATGGCTTTAAAAGGCGGTTGGATAAATTCCTGGAGGAGAAGGCTATCAATGGTTACTAGTCCTGATGGCTAAGTGCAACCTCCAGTATCGGAGGTAGAAAGCCTGTATACACTACTTGCTGGGGACCATGGCTGGGAGGGTGTTGTTGCACCTGTGTCCTGCTTGTGGGTCCCTGGTCAACAGCTGGGTGACCACTGTGTGAACAGAGAAGTGGTGTAGATGGACCTTTGGTCTGATCCAGCATGGCTCTGTTTACACTCTTATGTTTATTTCAAAGATATGCACAATTGATGCATACACTTGGGAAAATGTGCACAAAATATGGACAAATTATTATGTGAAAACAAAAACAACAACACTTGCAATTTGATATGGCCCCAAATGGAACGAACTTTGAGGTGAAATTTGGACAACTTTGATAGGTTTGAGTTTTGTTTGTGCATCCATCCTTTCTAAAATTACACAGCTGCACCACTGGGAGCTTCCATCTGTGCCTAACCAACTCTAGCCTTTTAAAGTCTGCTTCTCTGTCCTTTACTTGGTGCTTGCTCATTTGCAGTTGCTGAAGATATTCATATCTCCTATACTGCCTTTTGGGGGGGGGGCTTCATTGATGTGCTGGCTGCCACTGCTGATATCTGGGTACTGCCATACATTCCAGCAACGTTAGTTTCTGTGTATAGATTCCTCTGGCCATGAAACTGTACAGGAATGAGTTAAAAAGACACCAACAAAGAGGCTTAAAAATTCTATGGTTTACAATCCAATCTCTTTTCTTATGACAGGGACAACAACTTATAGTGCCTTAGGCATGACTCACTAATAGCTGTCCACCTTTTTCCCCTTAAAAGAACATTTTACAAATCCACTAGACAACATATTCCATTGCTGAATTGTTCTTGGAGTTAAGAAATAATAGCACCTGAATTGTGTCAGAGAGAGCACTCCCACTGTGCGAACGAACACTTCAGTTCCATTTCATTGAAAGAATCACCAAAAAGGTGGGTTTTGCGCCTTGCTTCCCATAAAATGTAAGATACCAAGTGTAGGTTTAACTGAGAACTTTGTACGTGACTACTTTGACCAACTCCTTTCCTTTTCTTTCTTGTTGCTCACCATTCCTTGTGACTCTGTGCCCTCTTTCTCCTGGATCCTCTTCAGGACAAACTTCTAGACAAGTGAACTGATTAACTGAAAGGATGCAACAGCGGGGGAACTTTTCATGGTGGAGACAGTTTTAATGAAAAGCATCCTCATTTCAGCCTTGTCCCATAATTTTCTTCCCAATTTCCTTTCCTTTTGATTTTTTAAAAATATGATTGATCAGTTATGTCTCTGCCCAAAGGTCTCCAAGTTGACCAGGGCTGGCAGGTTTGAAGGAGGCCTTGGGCCAAGCACCTTCTGGTGGGCCTATCTTACATTGGTGGGCTCCCTTGTGCTTAACTGACATTGTTGGAAGCAGTAGCAGCATTCTGAGGGAAGATAGGAGCCACCAACATACTTTCTCATAATGCCCTGGGATGCCCGATGCAGCATCAGTTCAAAACCTTGTGAGAAATGTTAATGGCTGCTCACACAACCAGCTATCTGGCTTGGGCAGGGATAGGGGTGGGGGACAGGGAGGCTGGAGAAACCGGTCAAGGTGCTGAGGCGCTGCCAGTTGCTGTAGGAAGCTAGCAACTTATGCTGAGCCTGAAGTGATGTATAATATTAAAATATTATCGTGGTGTTATTTTCATATGACATAATGCATCAATGTAGGCTATAGTGATAGTCTTTATAAATAAATATCTATATAGTAGAACTGTAGCTGTTAATATTTTCTATGCCACATAGAACCAGTTTCTTCATCCTTTCTTCTTCATTTTCTAATTTCTCTCTTGGCCCCATTGTGCTCTTCTCTCTCTTCTCTCTCTTGATGGGTCAGTCTGTCAATCTCACTTCCTCCTGTACTCATATATAGTCTCTGAAGTTCTTTCTATCTGAAGTATGAACTTTCCTAAGTTCATTAAAAAAAAAGTAAACTAAATTCCCACCCATCTGCACCAGTCAAATTCAATAGGTGCAGCTACCCCCAGCATGAAGACGTGCCTGCCTGTCATGTAGCTTTTAAAGATAAACTGCCATAAAAAAGAGGTAGCAACCTTAATTCAGCACTAACATGACTGAGTACACAGGGATTCAGACCCAAGTCATTTAACAGCAACACGCTCAAAGCCCTGGGCTTGAATGGATACGTCTCTCAATTTCAGCTTCTCATTTTATTTTATTTTCTATATCTCAAGTTTATTTTGTCTCGAATATGGAGAATTTTGCAAATGTTGATAAATCCTTATCAAAATCGAACTGGAAAAATATTCTCACCCTTATTCTTGACAACAGTTTTCAACGGTGACACCTGGAAATTACTTATTTGTTTCAGTATTTTGATGCCAACTTTCACCTCACAAACAACGGAAGAGAGAGTTCCCAAAGAAGCTGTGTCAGTGATGAACAGACTGGTATGGTTATTTCTTTAAACTTGGAGATTATATTCCTGCTCATAGTACGTCAAATGGCATTGGTCTCTTGTGCTACTGGATCACATTCTTGGCTCATGTTCAGTTTGACAGCACAATATTCTGCCACATTATTTTACCACAATAGCTCCTTATTGCATCTGCGGGCAATTTTCTTCAGCGCGTGGCTAAAAACGTTGAATTAATTGCATTTAGACATTATTGTGTTCAAAAGAAAATTTTCTTCAGTAAAGTGATGTAATTTCTGCCTTTCTGGGGTAAGACTGAAGAATTTGAATGAATATTATAAACTCTTGTGATACATGTTGTTCCCCAAATCAAACAGATGTCTTACAATGGAGAGGGCACTTTCAAAGTGTTAGCCATTCCTGTATCCCTGGGCCTGAGTTTCCTGAACTGATCTAAAATCTTGCTGACAAGATTTTTCAGAGTCACTCTGCAGTCACAGGTTTTGTCACATAGAATCAAGATTAACATTGTACTTCTGCTAATTTGGGGCTTCAGCTTTCACCCTGTTGTACATGAGGCAATGTACGATGTTTTATGGGAACCAAAGACAACTCTTGTATTGGAACGAAGGGCCAAGATCAAAGGGCAAATGCTTCCTCCTTTCTACTCATCATTTGGTTCAAGGCCCTTCCCAGGAAACCCAGGAACCCAATTTGTCTGGATCAGTGCTCGAATTATGAAGATGCAGAGGTAGCTCCAATGAAGTTTTACTCCCAAAGTCTAGATGCACAATGGAAATTTGCCCCTCAGTTCTACTCACAGTTCTTCTGGGGTAGTTACTGCAGTCTAAGAAAGTGTCAAGGAAAAGAAAAAGGCAGAGAGGAAACACAACGGGGATGATAAATAAATGTAGATGGAGGAGGAGGAGGAGGAGGAGGAGGAGGAGGAGGAGAAAGAATGATGTAATATCCTATGTATCTCACCTTTGAGGTGATCTTCACCTTGAGGCCTTGTGTTTGGTAACAAGCAGAGGTGCCTTCCTCCATAGTGATAACCTGCTGCCCTGAACACTAGGCACCCTATCCAACTAAGTGAACACAGCAGAGGTATCGAGGAAGAGAAAGAAATGATAGCATAGCAAGTTCAGCTCAGATAGTGATATAGCAAGATAAGAATAACTCCTCCTCTGCATATAAAGATATTTACTAATCTCCTGTCCAGTAAATCAACTCAGTATGGTTTAAGAGCATTCAACACCCCCCAAAGCTTCTAACAAACACCATCTCTATCTTCTTCAAGAATCAGCCAATAGTATCCTCTACAAAAGATCCTTTCTTTAACCTGTTTCTCTTTAGTACTCTGAACCCCAACGCTATATTTTCCTAGGGCAAGTAGTGCTAGCCCAGTACATCCTTCCACAATTGTACCCTGGTTTTAGACCCCTTAGTAGGCAGCCCCCAGATTCTTGAGCAAACATTTGGACATTTGCACTTTCAATTCAGCCGTATCATACAGTAAACTCTGCAGGCAATTTTTCTAGCCACAAGGTGGCTGCAATCTTGAGGCTTACCATTTCCTAAATTAACAATTTCTATAGGTATAGTGGTGCTATTCATTTGCTGAAAATCAGCAAAGAGTCTTGTGACTCCTTGTGGCATGAAGCTTGCACTTGATCAGAGGGGCATCTATATGATGATGCTTTGCCTACTGATTTCCCCCAAACCCCACCTCATTGCAGCTGCGAAGTGGCATCAATAGGATTACCTGGCAGGAGTGAGGGCTATCCATTCAGGAAAAATCACAGCACCGTTGACAGATGGCTGCGATGGGCAGGAAATATCAAGGGACTGAAAACCATGAAAACCTTTTTTGTTTTTGTGTTCTGGCAACCCTGCGCAATATTGCAGTTGTGAAAGCCTGCTATAGTTCATTGAATTTATTTGTTATACATCATAACTATCCTTACTTTCATTCCCCAGACTTAGTTATTGCCATGGCAGCCATTACTAGGCTTGTCAAGCCCACCCCCTGCTTCTTGCCCTGCATTCCTGCGCCTACCCTGCACTGGGTTCCATCTCTAACTATGCCCACTCTCTTAATCTGAACTGAAGCCAAACAACCATGGTGACATCAGAGCAATGCAAAAGGAATACCACAATATGGCTGCGAGTTGGTGATTGCGCCATATAAACGAGGTGCAACTGCACAGCCATGACGGGGTATATAGAGGGTATAGACAAGCCCCAGACGTATTTATTTATACTACTTTTATGCAACTTTACCCTAAGATCTCTAAGCAGTTCACTCCCCCATCTCTCTCTCTCTATTACAGTATAAAACCCAACAGTGAAAGAAGAAGAAAAACAATAAGTACATAAAAACATTACAACAAGACAATCATGAAATGGAGCAGTGGCATAATCCATTACAAGTCAAAGAAAACCTGGGTAAACAAATATCTCTTCAAGAGTCATTTAAAGCTTGAAACCCTTTTCCCTCTTGAACACACTTAGGCGGTATTCCAGAGGGTGGGTGCCACGATCGAGAATATAGAAGTTATTATTATCCTCAGCTGCCAAACACATACACACATACACGTAAACAAGAGATCTTGCATCTCATGGTCAATTGGCCCCACTGTTGATATATTTTTCTACATATCCCTATATATGCCCCTATATATGCTTATCTTTGGCGAGTGAGAAATTTATGCCACAATAAATTTGTTAGGTTTTAAGGTGCTGCACAACTCTATTGTATTTTGTAAAGCTTTGCATTAATTCCCAGTACTGACCACATGTGAAGACATGCCAGGCTTGACATATTACATAAGAATGCTGATATAGCACATTTTGTGCAACAATTCTGATAGCAATATTAGAATTCTGCATGATCAGAACTTTAACAAAGTGATGATGGTGTCAGGAAGCGAGGGAGGGCAGAGGACAAATCATGCTTTATAGAAAAGGTAGGCCTTGGCTCTTCTGCTCCAGCCAATAAGTTGTCTTTCAAACCTGTCAGGAGCAAGAAGATTTATTGCAAATCTTTCTCTACTTGATCAAGTTTCCTAGTTCAATTCCATTGATCAAGGGAGAAGGTTATATAGTTAGCTAGCGGGCTCTCTCTCAGCACAGGCATTTCCAGGGTTCGTGTAACTAATTAGAAGCACAGGATGCAGCTGGTGTTCTCAGCGTGATGTTGAAGGAACACAAATTCAATCATAATTACTTTACAGCACAAAAAAGATAAAAGAGGTTGGCATTCCGCCAACCCCATAGTGAAGGGTGGAAGCAAAGGTCCGTAGAAAGCATCACTGCAGAAACATCATTGCACAAGGTAGGACAGCCTTCAGCTTGGCTTGACTTGTGCATGCTAAGTGGGCAAGGGATTGACTTGGTACTTGGCTGTGTTATTCTGGCCTATCTCATCCCCTTCTAACGTGAGCCTTGGGGGCACATGATTCCTCCTAGAGATGGGAGGTTTGGTGGGAAAACGATAATGTGGCGCAGTAGAATGACATGCACGTTGATTAGGGTGGTCACTTACTCATTGCCAAAGAAAAAGAATTCCAACATCAAAAAGAAAATACTTGCATATGCAAATGTATATATAGGGGTGGAAATCTAGAAATGATAACTATAAATAGAAACACAGTACGTCTCATCATAGTGGAGAATGCTGCCCAGGTGACCTGTGTGCCTGCTCAGTGTGCTGTCCAGATTCCAACTGTTGATGGGCAAGGCTCATCTCTCTCCCTCCTTATGTTTTTTTAAAAAACTTTAAACCAGGCTTAGACTGGGCAGCCCATCAAATAGTGGACACCTTCAAACATCTGCCAGCTCTCCAAACTAGGGGCTGTCCTTTGTGAAGCAGAACACTTGGCCACCCTAACTTAGATTGTGTACCAGGTCAGTAGCTTTTCAGAGACCTGGAGGAAGCATTTCAGATATGCATGTTTGTTTGCTTTCTGTCTTTAGACAAACTGGCATTTTCAGTGCTTCCGATTGTACCCTAGAAAAGCTTAATCTGCTCCCAGGAGCCTCATTCTGACATACTCCATACTTAACAAGCCATATATGCAAAATATCCTGGGTTCGGACAACACGCTAACCAATGGCTCAACAAACAATTCACGGTTCAACAACAACCCACACTCAACTACTGAATGTGGATTAACATGTTATGTGAACCCAAACACTTACTATCCAGCTCGTCAATCAATAAACTTTCAGGGTGGTACACACTAGTTAAATACATAACACCAACAATACAATTGCTACAAAATTATTGATAACAACCAGCAGCAGCACAGCAGTCTCAGTTGAAAACAATAAAAATCTGAACTAAAAACTCACAAAGTTTCAAACCTGAGGGGCAAATAAAAACTTCAGCTGGTGCAGAAAAGATATCAAACTCAGTTCCAGGCAAACTACCCTGGGAAGAGTATTTTATAATTAGACATCCCCAATCCTAATTCAGCACATTCCCATAACTTCGACAGATGGTGCTGCACAGGGTTGAACCTGCCTTTTCAGCTATGTTGTTAAAGCAGAAGCAAATCTGCCTTAGAAGCTCATGTCTGTATATTTATGGGCCACAAGGAAGCTAAAATCTAGCTGAGGCTGGCAGGGTCATGTAATGTCCTTTTAGGGCATGCACCGGAGTGCCTGTAACACCGTTATAATCTCTCTAATTACATTCCTCCGTGCCATCACCTCTTGCAAGATGCAACTCAAGGTAATTGGAGGGGAGGGCTGCTAAAAGAACTCCATGTCAAGGTGGCTACCTGCAAGCCAGGTACATGGCCTAACATTTATGAGCTGAGCTGATGGCAGCGTTGAGCATCACAGTGACAAATCAATGCTCCAGCAAAAGTTTATGATGTGTGGTGCAGTTTGCTGCGGAGTTCTCTACAATACAGGTCAAAACGGAGGCACTGAAGCCTGACCGTGTTTATTATCCTTCAGCAATGATGGACAGTCCTCCCCAGTGACAGGACTGTTATGTTCTTATTAGTCTGAATTCCTTTCATTTGCCGGCATAATGGTCTTTGGCTTTGTTCACACAAAACAAGGTCACTGGCTGACCCCTATTGGGAAACCTCTCAGTGCCCATTTTGATCTGCAGCCTTTTTGGCTGGGGCCAGGCTGCAATGAGGGAGCAGTTTATGTATTCCATCAGTGCTCCACAGCGATTGCTCAATATCCCAGGCCCCTTGACCCTGCTTAGCTGTGGGAGAGGTGGAAACTCAGACTGCCCCTCTGATTAAGCAATTCAAAAATCTACGAATATATATATAAATCTGTTTGCTGGCCAGAAAATTTAGAATTAGTCCCCCCCCCCCGCAGCATCTAATCTTTGGTGATAAACTCTCCTATGGGACCTGTTTTAGCTGTGGGAGAAGAGAGAGGATTGATGTAAAGAACATCTGCAGTCTGGCAGAAGTTTCTGCATTAATATTGCTGGCATCCAAACTGTTGAGATTTTTTTTTTTTACTGCGACATCACCACATTTCAAAAATTAACGGAGTCCGTCTTGCTTAAATTTTCACAACCAAAAGCTACTCTTGTGATTGGATTAAGTTATTTTATTTCTCCTAAGAGAGGAACTGCAATGAAGGGCTTTGGGCAGGGGCAATGACAATATCTACATCTAGAGAGATGTAGTCACTGGTATGAGCAGAAGTCAAAGGTGTTAATCTGAAGCCAGATGCTGCACCTAAATAAATAGATTAAAGAAGTAGGTTTCAATCGGTGTGTCAAATGTGATGAAAAAGAAACCTGGGGATTGCTACTCCTTCCATTTAGTATTTAAAACTTTCTTAGCCTTTCAAGGTGAAACCACTCTGGCTTTCTTGCTAACGACAGGAATCAGAGGAGCTGACAAGGCTCTTGGGAACTCAACAGGCCAAACTACATGTTACCATAAATACCCGGCTCCTGCACGGTGTGATGTCATCATTGCACTCAGCCTTTTCCTGCCCCCACTCCACTTAATTAGGTGCAGGGGAGAAAAATGCTGAACCTAATGATGATATCATGTAGAGTGGCCAGCTACGCATTGAGAAAAGAGAGGACAAAAGAGGAGACAGGCTTGCGCAGAAATGGCATATGCTAATATATAGGTATAAAGGCACATTTAGAAATAATTGCTGTAATTTAAACAAAAAATAAAACACATCTCAACATAGTGGGGGAGATTGTCGCCAGGACCTGTGTGCCTGCTCAGTCTATGGACCAGGTGCTAACTCTCGAGGGGTAACTTCAAGGCCTTTGCTCTGCGCTCCCATTTTATGGTTTCTTATAGTTTTTTTATCTTTGAATTGGACTTGGACTGGATAGCCATTCAAACAGGAGACATCTTCAAACAGAGGACTGTCTCCTCTGATAGATCTTCAGATAGAGGACTGTTCTCGGTAAAGTAGGACATCCGTCCATCATGTCATGCATCTGCCTTAACTAAATGTTATTGAAAGATAGGGGGACGATCTGTGGGGTGGCAGTGGCCACACATTTGTGGTGAAACGTAGTTTGGTCCCTTGCGGATACATGTGCATTTTATTCCAATACTTTGGGGATTTGAAACTGTAACTCATTTTGAAAGCTAGGCCCATTTTGGCTGTAGTGTTTCAGTGTCATAGAGAATATCTACAGCCCAGATTCCCAAACTGATGGGGGAGTGGAGGAGAAGGAATAAAAATGTCTGCCCTTAATTTCCACACTGTGAAAGATTATGTTTATCTTACGCCTAATAGAATCAGTGCCTGTCCTTCAATATCATTAAGTCATAAAGTTGGTAGAAACTTATATATCATCTAGTCCAGACCCCTGCCGCTGCAGGAATTCAATTGCTATGGCATCCCTGATAGATGGCCATCTGATTAAACACCTCTAATGATGAGAATCCACCACATTCTGAGGTAGTCTGGTCCAATGTTGAATAGGTTGTATTATCAGGATGCTCTTCTTAGGCCTTAGGCATAATTTCCCTTTCCTGCAATTAAAATGTGTTGATTCAGGTCATACCCTTTGGAGCAACAGAGAGCTTATTGGCACTACAATCTACGCCCCTGCCTTGATGGCGCTTGGGTTGCCACAGCACTTAAGGAAACCTTGCACTTTCTCTGCTGCGGGGTACTGATGGCTAATCCCAATACAGAGGGAGAGCACAGGCTTTCCCGCTACCATTCTGCTCGCCTGGCTCACCCTCTACCTGGCGGACAGAGACCAATCAGGGGGTGCCATTCACCCGGGAACACCTCCACCGCAACGCCAGAGCGAGGTAAGATTGTGGATGCACCGTACTCACCTTGCTCCAGTGAAAGTTGTGGTAAGTCCCCAACGTTTATAATTTGCAGCTTCGCAGGAAAGCTCCACAATGGCTGTGAGGTGGCTGTTGCATCGTATAACCAATGCAGTGTCACCATGTAGCCACCGTGGGGCTTTCAAAGCATATAGACTGTCCCTACATGACAGCTCTTAAAACAGCTATGGCTATCTTTATAATAAATTCTCCAGGCTAAACATACCCAACTCCTTGAACCTTTCCTCACAGGATTTGGTCTTCAGGCCCCTCACCATCTTTATTGCCCTCCTCTGGACATGTTCCAGTTTGTCAATGTCCTTCTTAAACGGTTGTGCTCAGAACTGGGCAGAGTATGCTAGAAGAGGTCTGGCCAAAGCAAAATAGAGCAGAATAGATTACTTCTTGCAATCTAGACACTATGCTTTTATTGATGCATACTGGAGTGGCACTGGCCTTTTTGGCCACCACACTGTACTACTCACTAATGTTTAGATTGTGGTCTGCTAAAACTTTAGATCACATGTACTTCTGTCAAGCCAGTTGCCACCCATGCTATAACTGTGCGTCTGATTTTTCCTTTGCAAATGCACTATTTTGCATTTATCTAATTTATAAAGCTATTGAAAAATACCGGTCCCAAGACAGAACCCTATAGCACCACACTTGTCTCTTCTCCTGTTGTGCATGGTCCATCCACCAGCTATAAATCCAACTAACAGTAAGCATCATCTAGCCCACATTTTATCAGCTTGTCAAATCCTGGTTGTTTTATAATCTGTTCTAGAGCCTTTGCAGGTAACAGTGTCAAACTGATTGATGGATAATTGCCTGGATCCTCTAGTGGAAATTAAAACAGATATCTGTAACTCCCCTCCCCATCAATTTGGGGATCTTAAAAAGTAGGAGCTTTTTGAAGATCCCCAAATTGATGGGGGAGGCAGATTACAAATATCTGCTTTAATTTCCATGGTAGGCTATAGTTATTAAATTGTAAATGTTTTCTTACACTTAATAGAAGCAATGCCTGTCTTTCAATATCATGGTGTTGTAAAGTTGGAAGAGATCTCAAAGAGACTAGTCCAATTTCCTACCACTGCAGGAAATCAACTATAACATCACCCACCCCCACCCTGCTTAACATATCTAATGAAGGAGAGCCCACTACCTTCCTGCCCACTTCCAGTCTTCTAGCACTTTATCTGTTCTCCATAAATTCTCGAAAATTATAGACAGAGGGTTGGAGATCATATCTGCAAGTTCCTTTAGCAACATAGGACGGAATTCATCCAGCCCCAAAGACATGAATTCATTTAGAGCAGCTAGGTGCTTTATCTTTAAAGAGACGCTGTGATTATGCAGATTTATTTACATTTGATTAATAGCAATAAATGTCTAATTAGTTGACATCCTTAAAAGAAATATTCATATTCTGAACCAAGGAAATCTGTGCTGTTTGTTCAGAACTAACATATAGAAATTAAACAAATTTCCCGGTATTTGGCTAATTATACATAATTTATTCTGCCCTGAATGATTTAGGTTTCCAAAGATTTGAATGGGTGGGAAGAGGAAAAGGGGAGGATACAGAGATGAAGGATAGGTGCAGTGGCTAATGCATTGGAGTCCTTCTCTCCAGGGCATTGGAATTTCTGCTCAGCTGTTCTCTTGCTTGCTTTTTAGATTTTGCTAGATGTTTCCTAAGCATTCTCAGACTTTCCCTTCAGCCACAAATGCTAGAAACTTGTTTAACAAATGTTTGGATTCTGATGAGAATGAATCCCGTGCTAGGTGTCACACCTAACTCTTTCGCAGGTACCACATCTGTAATTTCATAGCTAAACCTGCACCCCTTAGAAAATATACATCCGTTGAATGATGCTTTTCTTTTCTTTCCATCCTCCATTAAGAAAAGTCATGTAACCATACAAGGAAAAGAAAGCTCGAAGGCCCTTTTACTGCCATTTTAAAACAACAACAACCCATCTTAAGTGGACCCCAGCAACACACACCTCTGGTGTCTTACATGACTTCTTCTTCTCTCTCTCTTTCTCTCCTGTACCAGTCCTTGCTAAGGGCTTTATCACACCTACTATTCCTCACCCCCGTTGCTTCTGCAGCTTCCCGCTCCGTTTGGTATTCAAGTCTAGCGTTTTGAATCACACGTGGTCTGTATAGGTGCGATTCCTCAGCAAGCCCTATTGAACTTTGCCTGTTTCAAACTTTGCCTGTTGAGGGATAAATCGAAACAGAAACTAAAACCTGGGACCTCAGGGCGAGAGAGCAGCAGGAGGGGCCTCATGCGAACCCAGCTCTGAAGAAGTGGAGCAAAGCCCAGGTGGGTGTGCTTAGACCTGCCCATGTGATAACGACCTCAGAAACGCAATATCCCAAACCTTGAAAAATCAAAACCTTGCAGTCACAATAAAGGAACCAAATCAAGTGGTGCATTTGCTCAAACTGTCACCAACTATTAGTTGTTACTATTATTTAGCTACGCTGCCTATTTCCTACAAGTATCCCATGCAGCATAGGCATTGGAGAACCAGGGATGTTTGAATTCACTGAAATTCTCTGAACTTCATTTTTGAACCTCAGTTCAGCTTGCTCCCATTTTTGTTTAAGGCCTAGGGTGACCAGATAAAATCCAGGTCAGGGCTCATGTAACTTTAACAGTTGCAGAAAAAGGGAATTTCAGCCAATGTCATTTGTATGCAATTAGTTCCTGGTGATATTCCCTCTTCATCACAACAGTTAAAGTTGCAGGGGCCCTGCCTTCTTTTGTATATGGTCACTCTAGTATACTGCATGCGCCTTTAACTGTTGTGATGAAGAGGGAATTTCACCAGGAACTAATTGCATACAAATGATTCTGGCTGAAATTCCCTTTTCTCTACAACTGTTAAAGTTACATGAGCCCTGACCTGGATTTTATCTGGTCACCCTATTTAAGCCCTGTTTTTCAGTTTGATTGAATGGGATTTCTAATAGGAAAGGGCTCATTTCTGTGTGCATTTTTCACAAGCATGTTTGCTGCCCTTGACTAAAGCGTGAAAATATGTATTGTTTTAAAAAAGTAAGCATTTCAAAGTGTGCATATCCCCCCCCCCCCCACAAATACACACTTTCCAAACATGATCGCAAGTAATATATGAACATTTATAGAAAAAAATGCATTTCTGTTTGGAGTGGCAAACGGGGCAATTTTGGGTGATTTTACAAACTGAAGTGAAATTCTCAAACAACCCTCATGCAACATACCTTCCATTTGCAGTGAAGAAAACAACAACACTGGCTCCCTAAACCTATGTTCTTCCAGGAACGTTTGAATGGCTGCCAAATGGTCTGTGGCAGATCTGTTGAAGAAAAGATCTGTGTCTCTTTGTTTTCTCATCAAACCTCATTGAAAGTCAGGCCCATTAAACTTCAGTGTCTCTAGATCACCCCACATTGGAACTAAGGAACAAATACATTCACTCTAGGGAACAAAGATGGCCTTTTGCAAAATGCTTACACCCGAGCAGCCTGCCAGGTGAATAGAAGCCCAGCACTGATGCTCTACTGTGCAACCCAGGTATTGATGGATAGAAAGTAGAGCTGTCTGTGCCTGAAAAGAGTGTGTGATCCCTGTGCTTGGAGCTCTTGCTATAATGTAGCCTGGAGGAGTAGCCTGGAGCAATGAGTGTGTACCACAGGCCAGGCCAGTCTCTAGGCAATCTTTAGTATGGTTCGCATATGGCCACATTTGTTGTTAAAGCACCCACCAGAGACTTCTGGGCACAGCTTGCCTAGTAAATTAGCAAGCGTGATTATGCTTGGTTACATTCAGTACATATGCTCATCTACTGAATGGCTGGAAGCTGCAGGTGACTAGAAAAGAGATGTTAATGTGCTAGAGGGAAGGATAATTGTATTTTGAACATGCTGCTGCTTTCTTTTGTCTGTTGAACAATCTGGTTTCTCTCTACACATAGAACACCTCCAGCAATGATCCACTTTGAAAAGGAAATTCTGTGCTCACAAATCCACGTCAGATTGTCCCTCTGTAAGGGTTTGCACCTTGAAATAAATAGAAATTCAGCTTGAAGCTGTACTGATGGCTCATGTTTCTCAGAAGCAGAAAGCTTCTTTTCATGCGTGGCTCTATGTTGTATATTCATTCTATTCATACCAGGTTTCAAGCTCCAAGGTTTGAAAACCTGCTGTATGTCCTTCAGTATTGGTGCCTCTTCTGGCCATGACAACAGGAAGTCTGACTGCATTGCTAACTTCTTATGCTGGAGATCCATTGTCTAAAGTGGCTACTAGCCCTGATAGCTATGTGCTACCTCCAGTAACAGAGGCAGTGAGCAGTTTCTGGGAAACATGGGTTGTTGCTGCATTCATGTCCAGCTTGTGGGTTCCTGGTTGACAGCTGGTTGACCAGAATGCTGGACTAGATGGACCCTTGGTCTGATCCAGCAGGGTTCTCCTTATGTTCTCAATGTTGGTTATCAATTTTGGGTGAGCATGTGCTACCTATCATCTCATTCCCTCCATTTCGAATGGAAGACATCAGCATTAGGAGTGCATAGACACCCCCCCCTTGAGAAATGTTGCTAGTGTTATCAACATTGTCCTTGTTTCCCCTCCCCCTCAAAACAAGACGTTTTGCTCTCAGACACTGCATTTTTTCATGCTTGCTGGTGTAAACTATGCACCTAGTTATCACTTACCTCTCTTGTTACCAGACATGCTGCTGGACCTTGGCAAACTTCTAATGGAAAAAAAAATATCATTCACAGACTATATATATATAAGGTGACCAGATAAAATCCAGGTCAGGGCTCATGTAACTTTAACAGTTGTAGAGCAAAGGGAATTTCAGCCAGTGTCATTTGTATGCAATTAGTTCTTGGTGAAATTCCCTCTTCATCACAACAGTTAAAGTTGCAGGTACTATACTAGAGTTACCATATACAAAAAAAGGCAGGACCCCTGCAACTTTAACTGTTGTGATGAAGAGGGAATTTCACCAGGAACTAATTGCATACAAAAGACACTGGCTGAAATTCCCTTTGCTCTACAACTGTTAAAGTTACATGAGCCCTGACCTGGATTTTATCTGGTCACTATATGTGTGTGTGTGTGTATATATATATATATATATATATATATCTAGCTCTGAAAATGATGAGGATGGGATGTGTGTGTATTTACACTTTTCAAGGGTGAGATTCCTGTTTTTCTGTCTGTTAACCAGAATGCATTGATTATTAATATTTCCATGGTTTATTATGGAATTGGTCCTGGGGGTGGGTGGAGAGCAATTAATTAGTATATGTCTGGCATCATATCTGTTTGTTGTTAATTTTATGATGGTAACCCTTGGAGGCTGTTAATACACCCATGTTTGGTTTTCTGTGTTTTTGCTTGGAAGTATATATGTTTCTTCCCATCATGCATGCAAGCCCTTCTTTCTGGAATTGTGCTTTCAGACCAATCCTTTGCGCATTTACAAAGTCCCATTAGTTCAATGGGAGTACCTCCCAGGAAGTTCAGATGGAATTATAGCCTTAGAATTACATGCCAAAGGAATCATGGGGCTCTGAAATTAGTGGTTTAGAAATGTAATAATCAAATAAATGAAATGTGTTATTCTAAAAGTGCTGCAAGATGCCAGTGCTCCAGATATCCAAAGCTGCAGACCCCTATAGCAAGTGCATATGTTAAGTAAGTGCAGCGGACCTAAGTGAGTTGCTGCAGATATAGGTAGGAATGGATAATCCCTAACATCAAAAATCTGTATTATATAAAGGGGTGGCATGAGTAATAGCACAAAGGACTTGCCCAGGGGTATCAAGCAGCTGAGTGCCATAGGTGGGTATAGCATTGATTGACAGACCCCCTGGAGAGTGCTCTAGAGGTGATGCACAATATGCTGTCTGTAACCTATATGTCATTGGGAGGTAATCCAGTATAATAATCACAGGATGGTTCAGCGATGTAAGAAGCCCCACAGTGGCTGAACAATGCACTAACAACAGCAACTGTTCTCTCTCTCTCTCTCTCTCTCTGGCTGTGCTTTCCTATTTGCTAAACACCCCCCCCCCCTCGTTCTCTCATTCAGGATCTAATGGAGCATCCAGCTTTGTGGGGTAGAGACTGATTGTCAGTCATGTTCAGAAATTGAAGCCTAGCTCATCAGCTCTCTCTTCAAAAATGAGGCAGGCTCCGGGGAAAATAGCAACTCTGTAATTTTGGGAGGCTTTTCTCTAAAAGAGTTACTTTGAGAAAGTGCTTTTTATCTCTGTCACGACAAGACTGCAGACAGTAGATGAAGAGTGGAAAGGCATAAACAAAGACCGCGGTCAGGCGCAGCAATGAAACAGTAACTTCAGGTAAGGAGCTTTCTGTTTATTTACTATCCAGTAAGGAGAATTGGGGGGGGGGGGGAATACTGCTTTTCTTGTTTGCTGGAAGACTTACAAGTGGTGGTGGGGAGTGAAGACCTTATTTCTTATTATGAAGGTGAAATTTAGCATGTCTCATCTCTGCCATCATTTATAAAGCAGCATTTTCTTTCTTTCTTTTTTTTTTGCAGCTAATTTTAGGGTGGTGACAGGCGATAGTTTTTTCAGAGAGTTGAAGGTGGTAAGATGGAAAAACCTCACTTTCTGTGGTGCAAGTACCCTTGTTCCTTTTGTTTCACTGCCATTGCTGTTCAAACAGGTTTTGCAGGTTTTTGAAGCACTCCACAAATCTGCAACGCCTATGAAAGAAGACAACAGGGGAGTGAGGATTCATGCAGTGGGGAGTGATGCGTCACATCACTTTCATTCCTCTGAAAAGATTGTCTATCACCAGCTTTAAGTGTTGGTGGTACAGAGGCATGCACTGCAAGCAGTCCTGTTAGGAGTTTCAAAATGTTTGTGAGGTGAGGCTGGGACCAGCAGGTTGGGAAGCAGGATGCTGATGGAGAGAAAGGTATGGGAAGGGTCTCTGGTTTGCATTCTTGGTTTCTTTCTACCCTAAGAGCGCAGGACAACAACCTTAGAGACTGGTCACCTTTCCAAACAGCTTTTGTAAAACTGTCTGGAATCAGTTTCTCCCTGTCAGCTCCAATTTATAAGAACTGTACTTCTGGAATTCTGACCCAAGCGACTGGATTTGCAAAATGAAAGACAAAGTTCTTGCTTGATGCAATTGCTGGCAAACCTTTGTACACTCTTTTGCCAGCTCGCTTGTGGGCTACATTTCACACACAGAATTAAACCAGTGGGTCAGCTCTTCAGCATTTGGCAGCTTTGACAGGTATCTGCTTCCACAACTCTTGCTGAAGCCTGCCATGTAGCAGTCCAAAGCAACGGAAGTTGTGTGACTTCGGGCAGCCCGGTATCAGGATGAATAATACAGACACGTTACTTGTCTGGGCTCCATTTTCTTCCTTTCCTCTATTACCATACTATTCTAGGGTGACCATATGGAAAGGAGGACAGGGCTCCTGTATCTTTAGCAGTTGTATAAAAAAGGGAATTTCAGCAGGTGTCATTTGTATGCATGCAGCACCAGGCGAAATTCCCTCTTCATCACAACAGTTAAAGCTGCAGGAGCCCTGCCTAGCATGACCACATAAAAAAGAGGGCAAGGCTCCTGCAGCTTTAACGGTTGTGATGAAGAGGGAATTTCACCTGGTGCTGCATGCATACAAATGACACTTACTGAAATTCCCTTTTCTATACAACTGCTAAAGATACAGGAGCCCTGTCCTCCTTTCCATATGGCCACCCTATCCTATCCCTTCTTTTGTAAACTGTGTGGCAGAGCACTTCTACAGGGATAACTTCTGACTTATTCTTGGAAAGGAAAGAATTCACTGGCCCATATATAGATATGGCTGGCCAGGTTTTAACTTACCCTGTACATACTTAATTTGTTGTTCACACCCATTTTTCCTCTTCTGGATAGTTTGGGAATTGACACTAAGTGCCTCTAGAAAGCAACTGTTTGGCTCCAGTCCTGACTGCACTTAGTAGTGAGTGAGCCCTATTGAGCTGAATTTCCATGAGCAACATGCATAGGATTTCATTTTGTGTCCCCAAATGTACTTCTCAAGAATGTTGATAGCTGTCCATGAGAAAAAAAGGCTTGTTGAAATGGAAATATTTGGGTTGCTTTGGCTCTACATCATTAGGCCACTATACCCATCATGAACACAATAAGAACATAGGAAGCTACGTTATACAGAGTCAGACCATTGCTCCATCTAGCCTAGTATTATCGACACTGATTGGCTCTCCGGGGTTTCAGGCAAGAGTTTTTCCAGCCCTACCTGGAGATGCTGGGGATTGAACCTGGGACCTTCTGCATGCAAAACAGGTGTTTTATGGAGGGAATAGCCCTCTACTTTTCTGGTCTGTCCTTCTGAAGATTTATTTTTCATTTTAAGCACAGGGCCGTGGGCTCACTGGGGATAAAAACTGTCCTGGGACTTGAGGAGTGGTTTGAAGACTGTACTCTCAAGTCCTTGAGGATGTTCATTTAACTTTCATAAATCCTCTCTACTTTTCCTTTGCCCCTTTATGTTGTCTCAGAAAGCACCATGCATTCTAATAAACAGCTGGTTTTGTTCATCTCTAGAGTTGGATGCTTGACATGATAGAGTAACATGAACTTTGAAAAAGAGGATGTTGGGGATGCGGAGAAGAGGGAGCAAAGTATCCTTTCTGCTTCAAGATAAATATAAAAACGAAGCAACACAATTGAGCATATCATGTAAGTGACTGCCCCCTTCTGGCAGCATTTTGCCATCCCCTGATCTCTTCGTGTACTAGGGAGAATGTTTGGTGTTCAGGTAGGGCTCTCTGCTCCTTGGGGACATAGGTTTGCTCCTGAGTTCAAAAAATGGTAAATGCATTAGATAAAATGTCTCAGGCAATGATCCGGTGATAGCTTGATATACGTGCTGTGAGCGATTTAGCACAAAGTAACCTTTTCCAATTTGTATTTGAACTGTGCTTCACATCCTGATCTTATTGATGCCTTGGACAAGTATGGATCATTCAGTACAGGGGATTGGCATAGATCCCAAGTCTCATGTGGCTTGCAGGTGTCAGATGCACTAAAAACAAACAAAATAAAACAAACAAACAAGTCCTTCCATTGAGAAGCATCTGTGAGGATGCTCTATTCTGCCACTAGCTGTCTCTGCCACCTGGGACAAATCACCAATTAATTAGTGCTCATCAATTCATCTTCCTGACTATTTTCTTTTGAAGTCCTTGCAGAAATAGATATTCTAACAAGTTCCCAGCTTGGCTTGCAAACCCCATTAGTCCATAGAGAGAGAACAGCTTTGCTTTGAATTTGGCTGAAGGACAATCTAGTGATATTACCTGTAAAATACTCTTATAGTGAAATCCTAAAAATGCTTACTCAGAAGCAAATCTCTCTGTGTCCAATGGGATTTATTCCCTCATAATTGTGCCCTTTGGAAGAAAGGCGGAATATAAATTCATTAATATAATATATAATATTGCAACCTTATAGTGAAATCTTATGTATGTCTACTCAGAAATAAATCCCCTTGAGTTCAATTAGACTTTCTCCCAGGTATTCATATGACTGCAGCCTTAGAGCGGAAGTGTACAGAAGGCAGATCTGGATCTACTGGTAGATTTCTGGGTGATTTACAATAGATTGGCAAGGGTTTCTCACTCTAACAGTAGCCTCCCTCCAATTATACTGCTGATTTCTGTGTGGAAGGAATGTGAGCTCTGTTCTGTACTCAAAACAAATTCCTGGGCTCAGAATTCTTTAATTCCAAGTATATGTCTTTTGTGCCTGGGTCTGGTTAGTGGATCTTGGGGTGCAAAGAAGGCCCTGAAAGCCTGTAGCCTGCCGTAAAGAATGCATGATCATCAGAGTAATTGCTTTTTAATTCCTCTCATCACTTGGACATTCTGAGGGACCAATTTTTTAAAAAGTCCAGGTGCAAAGAGATTTAGTTACTCCCCCACCCCACCTGTAACTTGGATGTTGGTGTGTTTCCATTTCTGCCAGTCCCTTCAACCAATATAAAATGTTGTTAGGATCCAAGATCTGTGACAATTACTCTCTTCCCAGATGTACACCACGAGATAGTTGTCCTTAAGAAATACACTATTCCTTACATGCCCCACCAACCTCTGCAAGTCATTCTTGCTATTAGGGATGTGCACGGCCGAAATTATCTTATCGTATCGTTATCGGAAATTCCAATATATATTTTGGGGGGATCTGATAATTTCTGAGAGATTTGTATCGTATCGTTATCGTTAATCGGATGTCTGATAACGGCATTATCGGATTGTTATCGGACATCGGAATGATACGATACACATCCCTACTTGCTATTACAAAGGACAACAAGAAACCCATTATCAGTATTTCCAGGAAGGAAGGTGAAGCAAATGGAAATGGAGCGTAATAACTGCAATAGTAATAATGACAAGCTGAGGTAACAGAAGCAGGTTAGTTATAACAGGGATAGAATCTGAAGTAATTACCCAGTGATTGTAGAAGGAAGGGAAACCACATACTGTAAATATTTAATTTGACAGAGATGGGGAAGGACTTAGCAGCAATTTAAGAATCATCTATTCCAACTGAAAAAGCAAAGGTGGATACAAGCTGTTATGGAGAAGCCGTACAAGAGTTGGAGAGAAGACCCTGAGTTGGAAGATGAAAATGCAATCCACCTGTTTTGTATTCTCTTCATTCTTCACGCTCAAAGCTGATAATGGAAACAGCTTCCATCCCTCAGTAATCAAATATGAACCAGATGACGAAGGCAGGTGGTTCTGGACCACTTCATTTTCAGCTTTTGACTAATGATAATTGTGATTGGAGAGGGTCAGCTCCCTGCATGCAGCTTTCACTGTTATTTTCCCCAATCTATGCACCTCCTATTCCACCAGCAGTAGGCAATAAAAACTCATGACCCTCAGGAGAAAGATTTAATTAAGGTTTTCCCTACTGTCTCCAGAGAGAGTGTCCACTATTATCTCTGTATCTCTTCCTCATGTTTCAGTCCTTATCTGTTATTCTATTAATTCTGTCTTCAACCATCGTTTCAGGTAGCAGTTTCAGGCAAGGCCCACATTAACAAACAATTTGCAGGGCTCCATAAAAGCCACAACATATTAATGCATAACTACCCAAGCCCTGGGAAGCAGAGATAATGTCCAAATTAACAAGCTATATTTGTAGAGAAGTTTTTTGTGACACAAACATCACCAAAATTGGCATTTTATTACCTATATGCCAAAAATGGAATGTACAAAAATATATATTTAAATTCTTGAAATAATTTAAAAACCTGCTATATATTATCAATTCAGTTGTATCAATTGTTACAATGGTTCAGTTATATAAAAGGCAGCACATATAGGAACCATATTTGTATACAAAGATGAACCTGGGGAGAAAAGTTGCATTGAGGCAAACATCTGAATTCCTCTCCCTTCCAATACGAGAGCAGAAGAAGCTGCAATTCTGGGTATTGGTGAGTCCATGTGCCTGGAATCATATGAAGCTACCTTACACTGAGTCAGACCATTGGTCCATCTAGCCCAGTATTGTTAACACGGACTGGCAGCAGCAGCTCTCCAGGGTTTCAGGCAGGATTCTTTCCCAGCCCCATTTGGAGATGCCAGGAATTGAACCTGGGACCTTCTGCATGCCAAGCATGTGCTCTATTACACTGAGCTATGACCGTTCCCAACAAATCCAGGGTTGAAGCAAGTATAGGTGGTAGGGTAGCCAGGTATCCTCTTTTACAGAGAGCAATCCTCTATTTGAAGGGGTCTTAGAGGACCATTCTCTATTTGAAGATGTTCTCCATTTGAAGGGCTATCCTGTTCAATTCTGGTTTAAAGTTAAAGAAGCATTAATTGTTCCCCATGAATAGTTAGTACCTGGGCAGCACACTGAACAGGCAGACACAGAGGTCCTCTGGTCACAGTCTTCCTTACTATGGTCAGATTTACTGTATTTCTATTTAAATTATGATAGTTATTTCTAAATTTGCTTCTATACATATAAATCAACATGTGCAAATGGTATGTAAATTTGTGTCCCCCCTTTTTTGGTGATGCTTTTCCTCTTTTTTTTGGCAATTCATAAGTGACCTCCCCCCCCCCCCCCCAAGAAATCGGGAATATGTGTTGTTGCTGCAAGCACAGCACAGAGGTCCAATAGTAAGAAAATAGAAGACGTTTGGCCATGTAAGTCTGGTGCAAACCCACAGAGTTCTATGGCATATTAACACATTGGGTGCTTCCAGATGAGATTTTGGGTCCTTTTGTCAGCAACCTCATGCACGTCTCCCATGCCTTCCCTTGGTAATTCTGTAACACCCTGTGATATCCTGATTCTGCTGAAATATCTCGGGATTTCCTACCACATACAGGGGAAATTGCACTACAAAGCACCCACTAGAGGGGGCTGTCCCATTCAGTACTATGAGAACGGGGAGGAGGGGAAGTTTTCAATTACAGGCCGCATGGTTGCCCCTCTCCCCCTGTGTAATACAGCCCCATTATGATCGCGCAAAAGAAGCAGAAAGCAAATCCCTGGTAAGGAAACACAATTTCCCCATAATCTAAAGAAGCCCTACGACTGTGCAATCTTTTTTCTTATCAGAAAAAAAAATCTGTTAAGGAACAAAGGGCAGAATAGCTGCTGCATAATGCCTTTTGATTGTTAGGGCTAGGAGCCCTCTGTCTGGGACCATCCCCTACCCATTTAATTAAGGCATAAACCATAGGGTCATGAAGAGGAAGGGTTGCTGAAAGATTATGAGGCACAGGTCAAGTTTGTTTGTTTTATTTATTGACAGCATTTTCACCCCACGCTTCAGCCAAAAAATGTCTCCCTGAGTGGCTTACAAAGATTAATAATAATATGACCACTCTGGATGTTGTTCATTGCGCTGCAGGCTTTGAGGCTCTGGGCTCAGGATGTTGTAAGGAGAAAGCCTCACTGAGAAGGAACTGCAACCTACACCATAAATCATTAATGTCCCAACCTGCTGCCTCCAGAATGGCAGCTTTGATTTGAAGAGTTCCAGGCCTGAATTGAAAATCGGGTTCTGATTTGAGCAAGTCTGTATTCACAGTACTGTACCTCTTTACTTGGGATAGATAATGAAAAGCAGATCTTATTCAGCATTGACAGAAAAGTCTCAAGAGGTCTGAAATCTCTGAATATCATTCCCCCAACTTCCCTGAACTTGCTTTTAGAAAGGGAGGGAGAGCTCAGCTTCCCGTTTGTCCTCAAGCCAGGGCAAAAGGGGAGGGGCTCGGATTCACTACCAATGTGCCAAAAAAACCCTCCTTCTAAGGTTACTTCAGGGGGTTCAGCCTCCTATAATTTAAACTTAAAATAAAAATAAATAAATGGAGGCTGAGCCCTCTGAAGTGATAATAGAAGGAGCAGGATTTTAGCATAAATTTTAAGTTGGACCCGCCTTTCCAGCTGGAAAGGCTCCCAGAGTGACTTATATATCCATAAAAACAAGACAATCCCTACATAACACACACACAAAAAAAGGGAGGGGTGGGTAAAGGAAAATAAGAAAACTCAGGCACCAGTTCTTAATGTTATAAGGTTCTTATGATGAGATGGAATGCAGCTGTAATGGCTGCAATGCAACGGGATGTTGTTGGTGTTCGTATCATGTCCAATTGGTTGGACACAGAGAATTTGAACCCTAATTATGCAGACTGTCCATATAGGGAGGCTTTAGTGGAGGTCTCAAGGCGTTTGTTGGAATTCCACTAGTGCCTCTGAGTCCCTGTATGGACTAGGGCCAGGGTGGAAGTCTCCTTTAAGAGGAAGCCATGTTTAATTCTGGCTCCAGGCAACTGCTGACAGAAAGGAATCAACACTGGGAGGGTTCAGATGTCACTTTAGGCAATGGAGGGGGGAATTGGCAACTCACTGTGCATTATTTTTTTGGTACTCCCCACATGACATATTGCCCCGCCTCCAGTCATCCTTCCGGAAGTCCATTGCTCTTCCCTCCCTTCTCCCAGGGCTATCCCATCAGTCAGTGCAAGTTCTACCAGCTGTAGAGGAGTGGGCAGGGCGCTTTCAACCACTCCTGCCAGAGGGCTCTATGTCCTTCTGAAATAACGCATGCAACACGGGAAAATCAGCAACGGAGCCTACCACATGACATAATAACCAACGGGTCTCCAGATAAGCAACAGAGCAGCCCATTGTTTTTCTCTGTTGCTTAATTCCAGAATTTAACACATCATGAATTGTTTGCCCCCTTCAGATGACACAATAAGCAACGCAACAGACAGTTGACTTCCACCCCCAGTTGCTTATCATGTCATCCAAACCCATCCAAAGTCTACCAGATTACCCTAAAAGATTTCCAAAAGGGCTGGTGAGGCAGGACTTGCCTGTACAGAAGTCATGCTGATGCTTTTCCAGCAAGGTTTGCTCTTTTATATGTTTAATAATGCTTTCTACCAATTTTCTTGAGATGGTCGGTAGCTAATTGTCTTATCATTTCCTAGCTTCCCCCCTCTGCCACCCCCCTAGTTCCCATTTTAAAAATTAGTGTTACTTTGGCAACCTTCCAATGGTTTGAGTGATGTTGCATAATTTTGTTAGAAGAACAACAATTTCACATCTTGATCCTTTTGAGAAGTCTCAGGTGTATGCCATCTGGACTAAATGATCTGTTAATTTTTAATCTATCAGTTAGCCATAAATCCTTGCCTTTTCCCATTTGTCTTAGTTCTTTGGATGCTTTCCTTGAAAAAAAAAAGGTGGGTCGGTTGTGGGGTTCAACATCTACTGCACTAAAAGAAATTTATTTAATTTCTCTCCAGTTTACATATCCTCGTTCAGAAATTCTTTGCATTTCTGTTCTTGCTGATTCTGCCTTATCACAGCCATCTTTATTTCATCAGTATCCATATTTCATCACCACTGCTGTCATATAATGTTATTCCTTCCCATTGGGTACTAATGCTTTGGCTGCAAATTTCCTCTTTCAGAGCTTCTGCTTGATAAGAAGCAGAGATGGATTTAGGCACATGCATATCTAAAGCCACAAATGGCATAGGAGAGGAGGGTCCAGCACCAACATAGCTCCTGACCTCCTGTGCATGTTTTCTAATCATGCTTAAGAATGTTAACATATTCCAGTTAAAGCCACAATAACCAACAACAGCAATTCAAGTTCTTCCATGTTGTTGTTGCCCAGGCTTCTTATATTAGCTTAAACACTTCCAAATTGTTTTCTTCTAAGCTCATACAGTAACTTAGGCTGATTGTCCCTTCCCTCTCTTTCCAAACATATCAAGTATTATCAAACCATATTATTAGCCCGATCTGCACTTTCATGTGTTTACCTCCAAAGTACTTTTCCCAGCTTTAACTACTTCTGTTGCTTCCCAATTGTCTGTCCTGTTGGAATCTCATCCCATGACCTAAAACACCCCCCCACACACCTACCTTATGCAAAAAGCTTGTTTATTTAACTCTTAAGTGATTTCTATAATGAATCTGAATCACGGAGGTTTATATGATTGAGTGCTCTATTATTATTATTTATCTCTTTCTCGCTCGTGGCGGTTTTTCGAGACGGACATGACAGGCTTTGCCAAATCATGCTGTCTTTTATTGATTCAGGAATTTCCTGACGATTGAGCATGTTTTAATTATGACTGCTTTCTGGATGTTGGTGTGGATGTATTCTGGTAGGCCTAGTTGTTGTTGTTATTATTATTATTTAAAATCCCTCCATAGAGGTTCAGGGTGCAATCTTATTCATGTTTAGACAGAAAGAAGTCCTACAATTCCCAGCATTCCCCAGCCTGCTATGCTGACACATTAAACCACCTTAAATGTTTGTTCCCACATTAAAAATACCTTTAATAGTCTCCTGGAGTGTTTACAACAATATAATATAGTCAAGACTGCAAATAAATATTCCTGTCTGTACCAGTTAGCGAGTCTGCTTAGCTGTTGCTTCATTCCTACAAAACTGACTCACAGTGTCAAATAATTGATTGCTCCATACAGCTCAGGAGCCTGGCTGTGGCCTAAAAGATAGTGTGGCGTGAGTAACCCAGTGATTTGTTGTGAGTAACCCAGCATATTTCAGCATGTTATCAGCATCAGCGACTTTGCTTTCTATTAGGGAAAACTTCATTGCATGTCATTAACCAGCCCAGAAGCATCACAAATTATTTTTGATCAGACTGAATGATTAGTATTAGTATTAGAGGCAGCCGCTCTGTTTTGTCTCATTTCTGAAATGCATTAATTAATTCTGAAACATTCGCCTTTACAAAAAATACCCATTAAGACACATTTGTTTAACATCTAAAATAGCCCTAACAATAATTATGCCTGCATCTCTTCTCTAATTGTAAGCTTTTAAAAATTGCAGTGTTGTTTACTCTTCAGCCAGCTGTTGTTTGGTGTGGCGAAAAGATTGAGCTGACAATTGATCACGCATTGCTTGCTATATAGCCTCTATCCATTTTGGTTTACTTACAAACTGAGCATATTTATTTACTTATTTACAATAATTATATACTGCTCTACATCTAAACAGATTCCAGAGCTGTGAACAATAAAATATAAAAGGATAAAATATCATATTAAACATTTTTTAAAACAGAATACCAAACACTGTGGCTGGTCAACTGAGGAAGGCTTCTTGAAATAAAGATGTTTTCAGCTGGTGCCGAAAAACAACATTGACCTGGTTCGGATGACATGATAATCAACAGGGGAGGGGGGAAATCGTCAGTTGTGTTGCTTATTGTGTCATGTGGAGGGCAACACACAATGCACACACAACTGACAGTATGCTATTTTGGGCACTTAAACAACGGAGAAAAACAACAGGCTTGCACGTTGTTTATCCTGAATTCCGTTGTTTAAAGTGTTGTGTGGAGGGAACCTCCCTCTCTCCGTGTACTATTCTGTTTGGTCATAGAGTTCGTTGGCCGGAGCAGCCGAAAAAAATCCCAGCTGCTCCGATACAGCCGGCAGAACTTGTGGTGCATGCAGGGATACAGCTGGAGGACTGAGGGAGGTGGAAGGGAGGAGACGCAGCAGCCCAGAAGGACGTCGAGACTTTTAGCCGTGCAATGGGGGAGGGACAATATGTCGTGTGGTGGGTGCCACTGCCAGAATAACGCACGGTCAGTAAGCTATTTCCCCCTCGGTTGCCTAAAGTGTCGTCCGAATTCACCCATTATATTGGTTCCTGTCTGACCTCCAAAGGGAGGGAGTTCCAAAGAAAGACAGCTACCACAATCCAAGTAGACTCCAGTTGGGCCATAGGTCCATGAGAAACCACCAGGAGCATCCCATCTGATGACCCCCAGTATCCAGGCAGGTTGATAAGGGGGAGTGTACTCTCTCAAGTATCCTGATCCCAAGTTGTTTAGGGCTTTACACACTAGTAGCAAAACTTTAAACCTGGCCCAGTAGCAAATAGGCAGTATGGGCAGTTCCCTCAACAAAGGAGTTGCGTGCTGAAAAGGGGCAGCTCCTGACAACAGCTGAGCTCTTGTATTCTGCACTCAGCGCCATGCAGAGCTGTTAATATGCCCAGGCCAGATGGGAAGTGGACAACATGGCCGCCCCAAGGAGGTGTGCCCACCAACATGTCTGTTCATAACACCTTCATATTAAACCTGTTCTACAACACCTCAAGGCACATATATCCCTGCCCCGCATGCAGCATGGCCCTCTGGAGCTTGTAGTCTGACCATGGTATTCACGACGGACGGCTTCTGCACTGCTTTCTCAAGGCGGGCTCCTCACTTCTCGATGGACCGCTTACGCTACGGAAGCAGTAGCGTAAGCTGGGAGGGACTTCCTCATCCGAGTACTCCCTCAAAATCGTGGGACCCGGGCAAACTGGCCCCACTGCCCCCCACTCTGCACAGCCCTGTCTGCACTAGCTCCACCTTCTAGAACTGCCTTAAGGCCAGCCCTCCATAAAGCCCATTGAAGTGATTCAGTCTTGAGGTTACTAGCCCCTGTACCACTGTGGCAAACAACCCTGTCCAGAAAAGGCAATAGCTGGCAGACCAGTCAAAGCTGGTGAAAGGAGTCGCCATGGCCAGGTGGGCCTCCAGTGACACTGATGGATCCTAATAATAATAATAATAATAATAATAATAATAATAATAATAATTATAACTCGCCTCTCCCTCCGGATCGAGGCGGGGAACAATAATAAGGGAGTCCAGAATAGGCAATGAGCCTATCTCCCAGACTAGAGAACCACTCACTGAACATAAAAAGAGCCATGCTGGACCAGACCAAAGGTACATCTAGTCTAGCATTCTGTCCATTCAGTGGCCAATCAACTGCCCATGGGAAACCCATAAACAGGACGTGAGGGCAACAGGACCCTCCTGCCCGTGTTCTCTAGCAACTGGTATACAAAGGTGTTCTTCCTCTGACACTAGAGGTAGCATATATATAGCCAAATTCAGTAACAGAGGAAAGGCTATAATGGAAGCATATAAAGCCCTAAACAACATGGGATCAGGATACTTGAGAGAGTGCCTTAATGTGTTTAACATTTGGCATGATATAAATATGCATGAAATAATTGGATAAAATGACAGTGTTGACAAAGTAGCAAATGGTCAAATATATGAGCAGGCTTCCTGTGTTATGTCAGCTTGAGTTCATATTACAACATATATGCTTTGACCCAGCAAGAGAAATCAGCTGATGGAAGGAGTCGTCTGCATGTGCAGGTGATGTGGATGATGCTGAACATCTGCATCTAATTGCAATGTTCATCTGAGCCAAAATGAGCTTGTTGGATGTTCCTGTTGACAATAGTGATGTGCCTTCCCAGCTAGAGCATGTAGAAAATGCAGGTGACTAGTTCTGCACAAGTAAAGATGAATTGGGGCTCTCTCACATCTATTTTAGCTAAAGTTGAAAACTTTATCAATAAAAATGATTGACCTCAGTTAAAGGAACTTCACCCATAGAACTGAAAATGGCTTGGCATTGGCTGCTAGTACTTAACCTTTTGAAGATAAAAAATACTCCACCACCCTAATTTGCAATGCTGATATGCAGTTGCTTCATAAGTGGAAAAATCAGCCATGAACAACTATTGTCTTATACCTCATCATGCAATTCAAACCCCTTTCCCCCACGCTTGCAGATGTTCTGCATGGCTGGTGTGTGTGGTGGTGGTGGGGAGAGGAAGAAAAGCAAGTCATAGCAAGGGTCAAATATGGCTCATGATGACCCACAGATTGGTGAACCTGAGGTTTGAATACACAGAACAATGGGGCAGCATCTGAAAGAGTCAACTAGACTGTGCCCGTCTTCCCATCACCTTTTTCTACTGAAACTTTTGGGCAAATGTGCCACCTACTGATCAAGGAACACAGGAGCCAGAAGAGATTTTCTGAGAAGCAGTCAAGAAGTTGAAGAGACAGTCTTTATACCCAAAACTTCACACTGGGACATTAATCTGTGTGTCTTTGAAGAGTAACTGCCGTGAAGGTCATCCTCTCTGATCAACCCTTTGGTGTCAGTTTCTCTGAGGCTACACAAACACACTCTGAGCCTATCTACACTACTGCTTTAAAATGGTTTATAACGGTTTTGAGAACTGTTGGGGCCCAGGACACACTCCATATACAGTTTTCAAAATGTTTTCAAAGTGTTATATCCTGCGTGTGTAGATAGGCTCACAGAGGAGAGGAAGCAACTAGGACCAATCTAAGCCAGGCAGTTTCTGTCAGCGTTCAGTACTCCAAGCAATAGAGTTTAGCAGCCAAGCACTCTGAATTCCTGCAATACTTCCCAAGAGGTATTACGAACTTTGTTCTTCCAAGTAATAAATGAACACAGGGCCATTTATTATGGATTACAACATAACCCCAGCCTCTGTCACTGTCTGGCCTGCTGTTACTCTCCCCCACATTTGTTTAAGAAACTGCTGTGTACGTTCCACAAAATAACTCAGACAGCTGCCTCGTGCTCCAGTACCAATCAGGTCAATAACAATTGACCACCAAAATACTTAGGACCACTATCTTTAAACCAGTTATTTCCAAGTTGCCCCACTGATTTCACTGAGACTGATCATCATCAATTTTGGAGACAGTGTAGCATGTAAAATTTGTAACCTTTTTTTTTTGGTGGGAGGGGGAAGAGAAATAAGAGTTGTCCCGGGAACAAATGTAAAAAACACAACCATCACATTTTCAGGTTCACATAACATTTCTTCAAGCTAAGATGGAATGCTCAGAGTTAATGTTTGGAATGTTCCCAAAGGGAGTGATAAGAGGCTGTATGTGCTTTATGATGTGATAATTATCATTTGGAAAGACACATCAGTGGTATTCATTTCCGATGAAGTTTAATGGAAGTTGTAAATGAGAAGCTGTCTCTAGCACTCGGAAGGAAACCTAATCTTGTTCAAATCTGTATCTTTGGAGTAGATCACTCATGCATGTAACCAAGGCTGGCTCAAGACATTTTGCTGCTTAAGGCGGACAAGATGGCATCCTCTCCCATTCCATGTATAAAAGCCAACCGGGTTGGCAGTTCATCTTCCACTACAGCTGAAAGCAGCAGGCAGCTCAGGAGGAGTGGAGCAGGCTGTGTTGTCAACGGCTCTCTCCTCCCACACTTGCTGCCGTCTCCCAGTATGTGCTACCTGAGGCTATTGCTTAACTGTAGCCTTTATCACACGTACCATTCCCCCCTCCCCCCGGATTGATTCTGTGGGTTCCCCTCCATTTTCTATGCGAGTGTAGCATTTTGAATCACATGTGGTCGGTTTTGCTCCGATACCTCAGCTCAGCCTGTTGAACTTGCCTGAAATGGACTTTGCCTGTTCAAGGTTAAATCGAAATAGAAACTAAAAACGGAGCACTCAGGGCGCGAGAACAGCGTGAGGGGTACTATGTCATGTGAGTCCCGCGCTGAAGAAGTGGATCAAAGTTGTGGTGAGTGTGCTTAAAACCGCGCATGTGATAACGGCCTCTAACTAATGATAGAACCGGACCTGCATATAAACTACTTCCAGGACAATGTTATCCTCAGCTTATGCCAGCTGGATAAGTTCTTTCTAACCTATATTTCACCAGTCTTTCTTCCTAGCTATGGCGAATCACAGCATCATGGATTGATTTAAATCAGAGAAATGGTAACGGCAGAAAGGGTAATCAGTCCTCCCAGCATTGTGGCCCTGATCCAAATCATGCCTGCCGCTGACTGCTTTTAAACAATGGAGAGGGGCAGGAAGAAACATTGGGAGATCAATTCAGATCTAGTTTTGCCCTAAGGGATTAAAACACACACACACACACACACACACACCAGTACTGGTAATATAGTGAATAGGTTATGGGGGGAGTTCTATTAAACTGAAGGAAGGCATAAAAGATCTTAAGTAATAAATAAAAGAAGTAGTAACATTGGAATTTGTAAAAAAAAGGGGAGGGAAGGGTTTCTTGTAGCTCACCCATTTTAAAATATTTAAAGCATTTATGCGAAGACCAAAAGTTCTGTTGCACAGCTAGATAATGCCTTGCTGTGGGCTGCATGAGCAGCAGGAGTGGGTGATCCCCTTTCTTCTACTAAGGGTGCCAGTTTTCTAGTCCTGAGGAGGTTTCAGTAAGTTGTGTGGCATTTCAGAGGGGGTTCTGTAAGTCACAATGGTCTTTAAGTGCCTCCAGGGCCTTATATTTGACACTTCTGTTCTCCTGGCTATTTTATGCAGCTCAATCCTATGTATGTTTTTTCAGGTTTGAGGGGGTCTTCAGCCAAGTGTCCAGTGGCTGGCCCCCTCCTATGTATGTCATGGGCTTACCTGATGCCAGAAGTCAGGCAGCCACAGCAGTCCGATGGAATCAGCATTTATGTTTACCATAATTCCCCAACAGAGTGTCTCCCCAGGGCGTTGTGGTAAATTAAAATGGCAGCTCTCAGAAGTGTACTGGGGGCCACCATTTAAATTTCCCACAATGTCCCAGATCAACACTATGTTCTGGTATTGTGAAAAATGTAAATGGCAGTTTCTGGACTCAGCTGCCCAGCACCCATTGAATCATAATGTTGGTTATGGGGTGGGGGGAGCAGGAAGTCTTCAGAGGTCAGCCCTGATAGGGTGCTGGGTCTCAGGCAGCTGCCCAAGGATAGTGTATGACACCAGGCCAGACTCAGAAGTAACTCCCAGCCAGCTACGTGTGCACGGAAGTACAGCCTGAGTCGCACACAGAGGCTAAACCATCACAGATTCTATTTTCTTCCTAGGACTTCATTGATTTATATATTTAGTTGTATTCTTCCCCATCCTTCATTCAAATGTAATTATTCTGAAAAGCAGAGCCAAGTTCCCTAGAGACCACAAGAAGAGGCAGACTGTAGACCAATGGCTGGATGTCTTTAATAGCTAAATGGAAGATCTGGTTTATATGATTATATCAGCATGGCATTTGGAGGGGTCCATCTAATCCATTCAATTTAAAGGAATGGAATCCGCAAAATAGATAAATAAATTATTGTTTGAAAAGAATTCAGTGAGGGGGTCAACCTTTTAGCCCCTTAATTTTAATTAATTTGATAATGCAGATAAAATGGGGGTCTTGCCAGGTCATCTTTTTCTTTTGGAATGGCAATGATAACTGTGTATGGGATCCCCCCCTCCCCCCACAAATGTACCATTTTAATGTGAAAGAGGGCTAGTAGAAACTTAGGAATGAGGTGTAGATTGAAATGCTGTCATGGATATGTCAATGTAAGTTGAAATATTTGAGGCTTTTCTCCTGCTTGAAATGTCATCCTTTTTTAAAATAAAAATAAATAAATAATAAAATTGTGCTTGTTTCCCTGTTTACAGATAAACTTGCAAATTTTTATAGAAACCCCCAGCCCAAAGGCTAATACAAGACATAAATAACTAGGCATGGGGCTGCTTGATGAAGCCAACAGCACCATCATCCTGGAAGAGCAGATCTTGGATAAAAAGCTGCCGTTTGGCTGGCACACGAAGGCCCTTGTCCCCTCTCCTGAGGGACTCCAAGGATCCAATGATGTTATGATGGACAGCACCAAGATCTTGGGTGTCCAGATAGTACTGATAGCTGTCTACTCCCTAATCATTCTGCTGGGATTCATTGGCAACTTCTTAGTCATCTACATGATCGTGAGATATAAAACCATGAGGACTGTAACTAACTTCTTCATAGCTAACCTGGCTCTGGCAGACTTAATGGTAGACACGCTCTGCTTGCCCTTCACCTTAACCTACACTTTGTTGGATGAGTGGAAGTTTGGGGCTGTGCTTTGCCACCTGGTCTCCTATGCTCAAGCTTTAAGTGTTCACGTATCTACCCTCACCTTAACCGTGATTGCTCTGGACAGGTACAGGTGCATTGTTTTTCACTTAGACAGCAGGATATCCAGGAAGATCAGCTTCACCATCATAGCTACTACATGGTTGGTTGCTGCTGTCCTGGCCAGCCCATTGGCCATCTTCCGAGAGTACAGATATGAAGAAATTCCATCCATCAATTTCAGAATAGCTGTCTGCACAGAGAAATGGCCTTCTGAAAACAGGGATGCTGCCATATACAGCTTATCCATGCTCCTCTTGCAGTATGTTCTCCCTCTTTCCATTATCTGCTATGCCTACATCAGGATATGGTTCAAGCTGAAAAGCCATATCAGTCCCACTTCTCGAAATGAAAGTCATTGCCGCAGGAGAAAGACCACAAAGATGCTGGTAATGGTTGTGGTGGTGTTTGCAGTCTCTTGGCTCCCTTTCCATGTTTTCCAACTTGCTGTTGACCTAGATCTGGTACTCATACTCCATGACTACAAACTCATTTACACTGTGTTCCATATGGTGGCCATGTGTTCCACTTTTGCTAACCCTTTGCTCTATGGCTGGATGAACAAGAACTACCGCAATGGCTTCCTCATGTTCTTCCGCTGCCAGAACAAACCAGAGAAACTCTATACGGAGGGATCAATGAGAGGGCGGTCCTACACTTTCAGAGTCACCACCATGAATGGAAGCATCAAGCACTCAACAGGCAATGGGCAGCTGCCAACACAGGTTTAGGACACAAGCACCTGCATCTCCGCCAAGGGGCTGGAACCTCAGCGGTGTCCATCTAGAACTGAAGTCTTTTCTAAAAATAAAGATCTGCTGTATTGCCAAAATGCTATCACTGTCAAAGCCAAACGAGAGCCCCTTGTCAATCTACCCAAACAAAGAACCTCATGTACTGTCCATTCTGTTTCATGAAGCAATTTAATGAATCCTTGCCTCAAGTTCTGTGTTGCTGTTACATAAGGAGTGGAAAACATGTTGTACACAGGATGCATTAATTCATGGGACAATTTAGTTCCACTGTTATCTGAAGGAGGGGACAGGGTTATTTAACTGTTTTAGGCAGACAGTGGGCGGATCTACACTGTTGTTTTAAAGCGCTTTAAAGCACTTTATAACAGTAGTGACAACTGTTTTGGAGTGTGTCCTGGGCCCCAACAGTTGTCACTCCTGTTATAAAGCGCTTTAAAGCGGTTTATAACAGTACTGACAACTGTTGGGGTCCAGGACACACTCCAAAACAGTTGTCACTACTGTTATAAAGCGCTTTAAAGGGCTTTAAAACAGCAGTGTAGATCCTGCCTCTATCTGCGCCAATATTGACAAACTACAAGATTGTATGGTATACATTAAATATGTTGTATATTCTTTTAACTGACATGTCCTTTTGTTCTTTTGAATCTCTTGTGCCAAAGTCATATTCCTTCATTCCTAGATCGTAATTAGCACTTACATTTAAAGACATTGTGCAGCTATTCTGTCTTTTCTTCCTTACTGTTTTTTTCTGAGAAGGAAAAAGATGGAAGGAGCAGTAGGAGAACACTTGAGGATTCCAAACTGAAGATGATTTTGCTTGGACTCCCTCCCCCCTAAAATTCCATGAATGAGGCAGTGTGATTGTACGATAAAATAATAATAATAATAATAATAATAATATAATATAATATAATATAATATATTTATTTATTACCCGCCTCTCCCAACGGATCGAGGTGGGGAACAGCATCAAACAAAAAATACAAAACTGTGATTAAAACACATAAAACCAATACATAATTAAAATACCAATAAAACACCAATAAAACACCAATAAAACACTTTAAAATCCATCAGGGTAGGCCTGCCCGAAGAGATCAGTCTTTATAGATCTTTTAAATTCCTGAAGACTGGTGAGTTGGCGAATCCCTCCCGGCAGGTCTTGTCTGGAAGCACCTTGCAATGAAACTATTCCTATTACATCATAGGTGTGTTTTTTTATAGGTATGCAACACAATTGGGAAACAAAGTGTGCATAGCACATAGATTCTACAGCCTTTCCTAGAATGTTAAAAGTCTGGATTATTTTCCCTAAGCGCATGTAATGTGCCCTAAACCTTTGGGAACTGGGGGCTTGAATGGATTGCATCAAGTCCTGGCAGGGGAAAGTGATTTCTCCCAGCAGCCAACTCCAAGCCTCAATATAAAACCCAAACCTTGCATCCCAGGCTCGAAAGGTTTTTTTTTTTAAAAAAAAAATCATACAAGGCCTGAATCTCTGCAGAGACAGGATTGTGCTCCCTCAGTGCCCCCCAAAGAGCCAGACTAAAGGGTCGTTCCATTTTTACCCAGCAGAAAGGCGGTCTGGTTGAAGTATTCATCTTCCAGGACCTGACTGGAGGGAGAAGGGGAAGGGGAGGGGTGGAGTGGAGTGGAAGAGCAAAGGAGAGAAAGAGCAGCTATTCAGGTGAAAGGGATCATAAGCTTGATGCGCTTCTGCCTCAGAGGTAAAAAAAACTCGGAGGCAAACCAGGGAGGAAATTAGGTGTGAGGATGCGAGGTGTTGTTATGTCATCTCCCACCCCAGACTTCAAATACTCCACAGCCCCATCTATACTGAATGTCTGTTTTGCACTTCTGTTGTACCATCACACACACACACACACACACACACATACACCACACACTCTCAGACACACCATGTTATACCATGTCATTGTTCCGTGTGCCCATTTCCATGTTAACAAGGAAGCCAGGAGCAAAACCATGTGGGCTGGGCAAACTCCAAACCTGTTTGGCAGACAGTAGCAGAATACTGGTTGTGTGGCCAAACATCAGAGGTTTTCCCCCCCGAGGATCTCTTTCTTCGTCACAAATGTTAACCCCAGTTTTATGAAAAGAGCAGTGGAATTTGTAAAGGTAAGCCAAACAATTTAATGGAAAGTTATAACCCCCCAATGCTATTTAGCCATAGTTTTCCAAACATTCCTGAATATATTGGTGTAGCCATGGAAGTACTATGCTCTACTGTCTTGAGAACCTTCACATTCAGGGACCTCTGAACCAAACTATACCTTAGCTGTGGAGTTCTGGTCTTGAGTGCAGGCTTTTCCTCACAAATAGCCAGCATGGGGGAACCTGATATGGATTTGGACTCTTGTGAGTTTGGGTGTGTGAGGAGGGAAGGGGGGGGTTAATCCCTTGCCTCCCTTTTCTTCATACCACTGTGGTTCCGCTCCTGCAATTTGCCTTTCCAACAAAGGTGCCATTCGTTTCAGTGGGGCTTTTTTACATAATGCAAATTGCAGGCCTGGGAGTCCTAATCCATATCAGGACTGCAGTGGAGGCAAGCCTTTCCCCCCAAACCCCACTCGGGTCCCAATCTGGATCAGGCCCTGCACACTGGCAATGTGTGGGAAAAAACCCTGAAGTCAGGGCAAAAATCCTCTAATCCCCAATTCTAATTGCTAGATTTCCAGTGTACCAGAACCAATGGAAATGGGTAAGGGAGCATCTCATTGCTCTACTCTCTTCGCATGGGAACCTGGTATACTAATTCACTGTTTGGAGTAGAGGGCAGCAATGGCTCAAAGGCCTGGTCTCTGATTTGTTGTGGCTACAGTTTTAGTCACCAAGATTAGACATATATGTTCTCCTAAGGAATAATCACATGTGGTAAGAATATGAAACATGAGCCATCTTACCCATCCGAACGTGGTGACCTGGTATGTGTGGAATAGGGAAGAACCTGTTTTGGGATCCTTGATGACATTCATGTTTATGGAAAATTCCAAAAACATTGGGTCTCAGGCTAAGGTTGCACTAAGATAGAATTAGAGTAACAATCTTGGAGGATGGTTGGCCAGTGTCTGATTTTTGATTCAGCCAAGGTATCATGTTTAAAATAGATTCCATTATATATTAATGTTCTATCTCAGGAGGCAAAAATAAGCCCCATATTATCACATAGGGGGAAAAAAAACATTGGATTCATAAAATAAAAAAGATGCATAAAAAACAGCCTCTGTGTGTGTGTGTGTGTGTGTGTGTGTGTGTATATATATATATATATATATATGAATGAGACACTGTCAGCCAGAGATGCATATTTTAAACTTTGCCATCAAAAGAGGCTTGATTGCTACAGCAGTCTTAACAGCTTGTCAGTCATTTCATTTGAAGCCTGTGCTCAGTCAAGTGGAAACGAGTTTCTCCCAAATTCAGAAATGACTTGACGTACCTTCTCATTTTTTTAAAAGGAGAGAGACTGAGAGAGAGAGAGAGATTAGCCAGTTGACTATAATAAGAATAAGAGGGAACTTGGCAAGGCTTAATTTGTATACAATTCTAGAATCTATGTGCAATGCCAGAGCTCAATCTAGGAATATATGAAGCAAGAATATTTGAAAGTTCCCAGAGTAAGTGCAGAGCGCATTTTCCCCAATGACGAGAGATCTTACACATCGGAGGCTGGAGGAAGGGCTTCAAAATCAAAGGGACCAAAGCTCTGGCATTCTCTCTCCCTCTTTCCCACACACAAATTAAATACTGAATATAGAATTTGCCAAATTGTGTCAGACTATCGGTTCATTCGAACCTAGAGTCTTAGAAAGTATAGGGGAGGAAACATATTGAGAAAGACTCACCTGAAGGCCTTATTTTTAGCTCAGATCTCAAATTTCTCCAGCTCCTCCTGTGCTAAGCATGCTGCTACCCCTTTATTGATTTATTAACATTTATATATCACCAAGCCATCAAGGTGTTAGTCAGTATATAAATGAAATAAATAAATAAAGCAATAACTCTTTAAAACAAGAATAAAACCCAAAGGACATTAAAAACTGTAAAGCATTTTTGGGGGATTAAATACATCGTAGATCAGGCTTGAAGACATTTGTGGAAACTTATTTTCTTTTGTCTTTGTACGTATTGTCCATATGTTGTGAGATTTTCTGGAGCCAATCAGAAGCAGCGTTAGAGCAGAACAAGCAACATTCTGCTCAGTGAATTGCTGGCCAGGCCCTTCTCTAGAGCAGAGAGAGTTTCCTGCTTGTACAATTAAACTAGGATATGTAGTTTGTGAGTGACATCAGATGAGCATTTTATAGCACGCTTGTTACTGGCCAGTCATGGATGTTTGCGGGTCCTTTTGACACCACCGTCAGCCTCCCATGCGCCTGCCGCTCCTTCTGCTTGTTTTTCCTAATAGGCTGACCATATGGAAAGGAGGACAGGGCTCCTGTATCTAACAGTTGTATAGAAAAGGGAAATTTCAGCAAGTGTCATTTGTACGCATGCAGCACCTGGTGAAATTTCCCCTTCATCACAACTGTTAAAGCTGCAGGAGCTATACTAGAGTGAATAGATACAAAAAGAGGGCAGGGCTCTCCACAGCTTCAGTGGAAAGCCCCGGGATGGGTGTGCAATTGCAGTGGTGTTGTATAATTGACGCCGTGCCACTGCACACTCACCCCGGTCTTTCTGAGTGTTTAGACAACCCTCTAGAGAAAGAATTCATGATTTTTCAATGGAAAGGGTCAGAAAAACAAAGCGTTAAAGTGAAGTGGTCTTTTTATAAAATGTTTGCACCATGTTAGTTAATTAGAAAATCATCATCATCATCATCATCATCATCATCCAAACAAGAGAGTTCCAAAACAGGCAGGCAGCTTTGTAGGATTCTTCTTCAGGCTGGGTATTATATTAAACAAAAATAGCAAAAGGGGTGGTACTTGGAGGGTATGGTAGAAAAGCCCTAGTATGGGCCATGGTGTTATTTCAGAAAAGTTGAAAATGTAATTTCAGGATTATATGTTTGCCATGGGATTCTGGCTTATGTGTGGGAGGGGGACAATGCTACAAGTTTCTATGGTGCCTCCCAAAAGGAAGCTTGGGCCCTTTGCATTTCTGGCACTGTTACCTCTTCCAGGGAAGTGAAACTCTGCCTTAAACATTTTAGGCTGCCTCTACAAGAGGCATTTAAAGCTCTTTTAAGGCACATTAAAAAATTTACCTCTACAAGAACGGAGCACAAATCGGGTGTAGAGGCGTGTTTTCTCTCCGATTATGCGCATTATCGAATGCGCGTTAAATAGCAAGTTTTATTTTGCTCCGGCCGTTAAAGCGCATTTTGACTATGTGAACAAGCGATTCTCCACATGTCAACAGTTTAAATCGCGTTTTGGTTGTTCAGTAATGCGCTTCGCCGCCTCTCGTACAGAGGTATTAGGCATAAATGCGCTTCTGCGAATATGCGCATAATCGCCTAACCAGGCGTAAAGGCGAATTCTTGTAGATGAGGCCTTAATGTCCCTCCTCCCCATTTAATATTTGCTTGCTTTGTCAAAAAGTTTGGATGCTTTCTTCATGGTCCATGGATTCAGTGATATTTCTCATAGAAGAAGATATTGGCCTGTATGCTCTCTCTAAATTTCACTAATTTCCTTCATGTTAATGCCTTGGGGGGGGGGGAATACTGTAATTACAAGCTCCATGGATCTATTCAATGTTCTTTGTTCAGATATCAGATTGATTTAATGTTTTGTTGTTGTATCCATATTACACTCTAGCATTTTGGCTCTGCTGCCACACCACTGCATCCACCCGTAACCACCTTCCTACTATTGTGCCTCTACTGATCTGTGTCTTGATAAATGTTTATTATTCAAGCTCCACACATGACCAGGGCGCTGAGTTGGCACTGCCTTCCCCCCCAAACCTCATGGTTTTTCTTACCTGAGGTGGCGTCGGGTAATCCTGCCGCCAAGGAGGGAGCATGGGGATTTCGGCGGTTATCCAGAGCTGCCCCCGCCTTCTTCTTGGTGGAAGGCGACCAATCACCGGTCACCTTCTACCAGGACCATCCGCTGGATTGGCCCCAGAGAGAGGTCAGATGGCAGAAGAGCCATACTGACCTTGCTCCCACTGAAAAATTTGAGGTAAGTCCCTGACTTTTTCAATGCACAGCTTTGCTGGAAAGCCTCGTGGTGGCTGCAAATCTGCAGCTCCATCATAACTGATGCAGCACAGATTTGCAGCACAGATTTGCAGCCCCTGCGGGGCTTTCCCCACATATAGACAGCTCCCAGGGCCAGTGTCAAGGGTTGACATGACTAGGCACTTGCTGAGAGCCCATACTCCGGCAGAGGTCCTCTGACAAGTGCCCTTGGAGTTGCTCCTCCTCTTCCCCATTGCAATCTTCCCCATTTCAAGCACTATGCAGATAAACTGGAGGGGGTTCAGAGGAGGGCAACAAGGATGTTCAGGGGTCTGGAAACAAAGCCCTATGAGTAGAGACTGAAAGAACTGCGCATGTTTAGCCTCGAGAAGAGAAGACAAGTTAGCACTCTTCAAATACTTGAAAGGTTGTACACAGAGGAGGGCCAGGATCTCTTCTTGATCATCCTGGAGTGCAGGATGCGGAATAATAGGCTCAAATTACAGGAAGCCAGATTCCGGCTGGACATCAGGAAAAACTTTCTGACTGTTAGAGCAGTACGACAATGGAACCAATGACCCAGGGAGGTCGTGGGCTTTCCCACACTAGAGGCATTTAAGAGGCAGCTGGACAGCCACCTATCAGGGATGCTTTAAGGTGGATTTCTGCATTGAGCAGGGGGTTGGACTCGATGGCTTTAGAGGCCCCTTCCAGCTCTACTATTCTATAATTCTATGTTCCTCTCATTCACTTTATTACTATTATTTATTTATTATTATATTTTTATACTGCCCAATAGCCGAGGCTCTTTGGTCAGTTCACATTTATTAACCGTAAAATACAACAGATGAAAACATATAAAGCTTTAAAAGTTTAAAAATACCATGTTAAATCAAAATAAACCTGGCAGCAGTTACAGCCCATAGAAAGCCTGTTTAAAAAGATGTGTTTTCAGGAGGTGTTCAAAGGATCTTACATTTTCTGCCTCCCAAACTGCACGAGGGAGGTTTTTCCAGAGGATGGGTGCCATTACAGAGAAGGCCCACTGTTGAGGTTCTTCATGGTGATATTCAGTTCATTTTGGGATGACCAGCAAGACCTCCTCTGAAGATCTTCAATGTCGACTTGGGGGTATATAAGGGAAGGCAGTCTGCTAGGTATCCTGGTCCCGAGTTATTTAGGGCTTTATAGGATATTAACATAACGTTGTATGTGGCTCAGTAGCTAATAGCAGCCAGTTGCCTCTTGCTCTGGCTCACACAACAGTGGTGATGAGGAGTAGTAGAGGAGGAGGAGCAGGAGATGCCCCTGCCTGCTTGGTCTCTGCCTACCAAGCAAGTGGTAGCAATGAGGAGAAAGTGGATGAGGAGCCAGAGCAGCTGGTGGCAAGGGTAAAGAGAAGGTGGGCTCCCTGAGGGAGGGGGGCCCATGGAGGCTGTCTTGCCCAAGGCTCTTCCAAAACCTGGAGCTGGCACTGCCTGTGACCAATTGAAGGAGACAGGAGGGATCTGGACCGCAATGGCAGGCCCTGTTCCTGACCTATGTATGTTCAGTAGACTATGTGAACATGCTCTATGTGTACACACACAGAGAATGCTCACATAGTATATGTGTTTATACAGGCTGTATACACATGATCTGGAGCCCCCCCAAAAAAAACAGTGTGCCCAATCATACAGACAAGGGGGTGGTCTGTTCACAGTCTACTAAACCTTTTAGGTCAGCGATGGGCCTGCTGCCATGATCCAGTTATGCTATTTATGCTTCTTAAAAAGCGTGCTCGAGCTGGTCAGTTCTATTCTGAAGAAAGTGCGGCTGTGGCGCTCTGCAAGGTGCACCTGTTCTGGATTGGGGCCCCCCACCTGTTTCCTGTTGAGCATTTCCCTCCCCGCTGCTTCTCGTTGCCTTTGAAGATGCTATTTAATGCAAAGAGCAGCCTGGGAGGGATGCATTTTCAGAAGGAAACTGCTTCTGGTCTGGATCGGATGCACGTTCCAAATCAGGACCTCACAACTGCTTTTTCTTTGAAATCAAGGCAATCCATTTATCTTCAGTGTGACTAAATGCAAAGGAGAAGGGCCCTCGCGTGTAGTAGAAGAGGGAATTTCAGTAGATGCAGGGAATTTCTTGCCCCCTGTATGACAAGGTGCTCATGCTTCACCCAAGACATTTTGCTGATTCCTGGAATACCCATATTTTGGGGGACAATGGAGGTAGACAAATCCAACTTAAATCAGTGGTAAGGCTACACTGAAATAAGCACATTGATAACTATTTCTTTCTTTATTTTGGAAGAGCAGCAAAAAGAAATGAGTAACACCAAAATAAACCCCAAATGGTAATTATTCCTATTCCTCTTAGCTACGGGCTAAATTCTGGTTGCATCAAATTGAATGGGGGACACTCCATTGGTTTTGATCTGGATCAGGTTAATCTCAGATCAGAAGCAATAAGAACAAGTGCTCTGAACACCACGGTCCGTTCACATGGCTGTGCATCATCCTCAAACTCACAGAGTACTACTGGTTTTTATTTTTTTATTTTTAGGAGGCTTAAAGAAGTGGAAACTATTCTGTTTCGTGCATAAACATTTCACAAAGCAATTTAATACTCACTATTGCTTGTCAAAATAAAGCAGCGTGCTCGGCCACATCCAGAATGGATCAGAGCATTCTCTCAGCTGTAACGGATGGGAAACCAAATCAGTTTCCTATGAGCTAGCCAAAGGCCTTGTTCTCTGACATTATATACAAAGCAGCTGGATGTATGAAAATATGGCGACGATGCAATGAATGGATATGTAACTGAGCCATTCCTTCCCCTTCCTCTGCTGCCTCCCTTGGGTCTGGGCTACTAAGGGCAAGCAAGACCTGTCCTCTCATACGTTTTGAAACACCGTGTGTGTGTGTGGGGGGGGGATGGGGGCAATGCCGTAGGTCATTGCATTTTAAAAACAAACCTCCATTATTTAATTTAATTAAGGACTAAGCACAGGAATGGGGAATATTCACCTGTTTTAGCTATAAATTGATTTTCATTATATTTGTATCCTAACTTTCCTCTGAGGCCCCCTCCACAAGAATGCGCCTTTGCGCCTGGTTCCGCGATTATGCGCATTATCGCGGAGGCGCATTTACTCACAATCCCTCTGCACGGGAGGCGGCGAGAAGCGGCGAAGCGCATTAAAAGATGCCCAAAAAGCGCTTTCCAGGTAGTTAATGCGCATAATCGCTTGTTCACACAGCGAAAATGCGCTTTAACGGCCGGAGCAAAATAAAAGTCGCTATTTAACGCGCGTTCGAAAATGCGCATTATCGGGGAGATAACGCGCCTGTACGCCCGTTTTGCGCTCCGCTCGTGTGTAGGTAAAATTTATAATGAGCCTTCAAGGCTCATTAAACGCCCCGTGTGGAGGAGGCCTGAGAAGCTCCGAGCAGTGTTTTAGTCTCACAACAACTTTGTGTGGTTGGTTAAGCTGAGTGACAGTGACCTGGTTTGCCCATAATGACTACCTATGGATTATTTTGTTCATGAGTTATTCATAACTATGAGGGAGCAAGCAAGCATACTACCTCTTGACCACTCACTTTGTGCTCTGTGAATCCAAAAGTGGCATGCTGGGTTGTGCGGGAGAAACCCTCACCAACCCAGAGTGCTGGGTTCAGACGTCACGGTGCACAACCTGGGTTGTTTATCGAAACGGAAACAACAAGCAGCACAGTCCCAACTACCCATGATTTGAACAACCATTGTGTACACGTTACATGTGAACCAGGTTAATGGCTTTATTAAGGGCATACCAGTGAGCTTCATATGTTAGCAGGGAACTGAGCCTAAGTTTCCCATAGCCAAAACGAACACCTTAGCCACTATACCACAGTTCACTACAATTTCCATGGCACCGTATTGGCTCTCCTCTTTCATCCTAGGCTGATGAAAGAGGAGAGCCAATGTCACTTTTCTTTGCTCTTATCTTGTAGATAAGTTAGTGCAATCCCTCTACTGGCTTCTTTTTAAAAACAAACAAACCCAAAGACCTTCTAAAAACGTTTTTGTATGTATATGTACATTTGTTTTAGTGTATCATTTTTATTTAGCGTAGAGTTTTATTCATCACACCTTTTCAGTTTACTGATTTTCAAGATTGCTATTTTTCCTACTCAGAAGAATTAATTGTAGGAGGTTTGGGAAGTTAATATTTTGTTATGCTATATAACAATATGTTAAAAAAAATCCTTCTGACAGGCTGAAGGCATATTCTAAAAACATTTAACATCAACAACGATTTGTCTTCGTACAGAATTGATCTGTCCATATCAGCCTCAGATCTGGAAATGGACCCCCTCCCCCTCCCGAACCCCACAGCCAACGATCTGGTAGCCCCTCCCCTCCCAGAACTCCTGCATTGCAGTGGTTATTCTTGATCTGCAATCATAAACTGTATTATAAATAGGGAAATGCATGAAATAGAAGTAAAAAATGAGGTTTGATTCATGATTATTGAATGTCTGGAATCTCCTTTGCTCTTAAGTCCTGAGCTGAATCAATCTCTAAATGTTTGCATTGCAAATTAGGCATTTCCTCCTTTTCCTTCTAAACAAACAATGTCAGATAGCTTATATCTTACAGCACATGAGGCTGGATATAGCGATAACAAAAAATAATAATAGCCCTGGGTGTTGTTGTTTTTTAAAACAAATGACCTGCAGTAATACAAACACTAATCAGGAGACAAGATCAGTTCTTCTAATATATGTTAATGAAAGAAATGATTCTGCAAAACAGAGGTCACAGATGGCCAGCAACTTCCCCTGAGATTAGCCATGTATCGTTTTATTAGTATTGCTAATTTAAGCCAAAGCAAATATATTTTTGCCTGGGCAAGATCTGCAATTATTTCAGTGTCTTATCTATATGGGATTATCTTGTCTGTGACTCAGTGATGAACAATGTGGATTTAGGGGGTGAACCGATGCCCTGCTTTGTGGAAAAAGCACTCTTGCCAAATTTGGGTATCATATACTGACTTTTTGAAACTGGCTTTCAACTGCGGGAAAGGATTTGGATCATTCACATTGAACTAACATAGCTATATTATCTCCTTTCAATGTATCCTGTATCTATTTTGAGATTCCCTAAGTGCCAGAAACAATACTGCATACACTTGTCAGTCTATTAATCTTCCCTAGAGCTAATCGTAATGAAAAAAGGATTTGGCAAAGGACAGGAGAAAGAGCTTAGCTATTTCTAGTTTTAATTTTGTATATGTTACATGATAAACGAATGACAGGGTTTGCAATCCACAAACCACTTGCTTCAGAGTATTCCTCAAGCAGATCTTTAGGCCATAATCCTGCACATCACTAGGTGCACTTAAGCCTGCTAAAATAGATAGGCTTAAGCATGTCTAGCTCTGTGCTGAATTATGAGCACTAACTTTTATCGAGTGTATTCTAGACTACACAAGACATGGAAAACCTGTGAAGGAACCTTCCCAACATTTCTATGTTTAGTTAAAAGTAGCTAGCTGGTGAGGAGCTCTGATTTTAATCAGAGTAGTGGTGCTGGAGGCTTTTTTTTTTTTAAAAAAACCTTACCACCCATGCTGTTTATCCAATCCAAATAATCTCCCCAATGCTGCTCTTTGCCCCTCTGGGAAAAATACACAGATCCACGTGGGTCACAAGTAGAGTCTGTCTCATTATGCACTCAGCACCAAAGAAAAGCATCATAACATACATTGAAATTCATTTACTTCACATGACACTTTTTACCATAGAAGACTCTTCATCTGTATGGGAATAAAGGAGGCTGTAATTTTATGGGGTGGAAAGCATTTTCCCTTCAGAAACACTAACATCATTGCAACCTTGCTGGGGGCTGCATTAACGGCACCGGGTTGCCCTCGCTTTTAGAGAAATTCTGCGCTTTTGCTGCTGTGGTGTAGCATTGGATAATCTTGATTAAGGAGGCAGTGTGGGTTTCCTGGCAGCCATTCAGCTTGCTGGGCCTGCTCCCTCCTCCCACTCCAGTTTCCGGCAACTAATGGAAGGTTGCCTTCTGCCTGGGAACACCCCTGATGCAGCGCCAGAGCGAGGACAGACAGTGGAAGAGCCATGCTGACCAGGCTTCAGCAGGAAAAGCTGGGGTAAGTCCCTGACTTTTCTACTGCTCATCTTTGTCTCTTTGTCCTGCAGTGGCAGCGAACCAGCAGCTGTGTCATATAACTGACGCAGCACTGATTCGCAGCCACCGCGGGGCAAAGACGACATTCAGGCAGCCCCCTGGTTTATGTTAAGAGAAGCATTTTTTGCTAACCTGTTTTTACAGAGCTTGTTCATATGTGGTGATCAGAAAGGTAATAGCCTAGAAGTTGCCTGTTATTCACCAGGAGGTGGGTGGAGCTTTAATAGCTCCTCTGCTGTTCAAGTCTTTTTATTTTACTCAGTAATGGTTGAAGTCATCATATTCTAGAAAAGCGATTTGTGTTCCCAACAGCTTAATCAAGTAAAGTGGAAGCAGACTTACTCGCCAAAGCAGAGCAGGTCCTCCAGCACTACCAGCTTACAGACTTATTTAAAAAGAGTAGTACATTCACCTTGTAGCTCCATAGATCTCCAAATTATAGGTGGCAGAGAGTGCCTGCTGTTCAACCATTTAAAACCACAACAGCGGAGTTCTTTTTGGATGGCTCCAGTTGTGCTACCAGCCTCTGAGGGCTTCTCTAAATGAGTGATTTATAGCTCACTCCTGACTGGCAACTCATGGACAATTGCGGGTCAATTACATGATGTTGTGAACAACCAGGACATCTCCCACAGCAACCACTGCTAATTCTGTCATGAAAAGAACCCCTTTTAAAGTGGTTACATCCTAACAAAAGCAGGATCTTCCACCACTAAATGGCGCTATCTCAATTGAAGTGAACAGAGGAGAAGTATTCAATTCGCCTCTTTCTGTCTATGTAATGCAGCCTGTAACAATCACGCCAAAAAGCAGGAAGCACAAATACCCCAGGCAAGCAACATTATTTCCTCTTAACGTAAAGATACCTTCAGTGTTCATGTGAAAATCACCTACTGTGTTTTTACTATTTGCCATGGTTTTCTCCACATGCCTTCACACAACCACATCTTTTTTGAGTCATTGAGATTGTGTGCAAAAGTCGATCTGGGCACAGTTCAACATGCAGCAGGCAGGGGATTGCTTTCATATGACCAGATGCTGTATCCTGCATTTGCAGGTGGTGTGGCTCCTGAATACATGCTAAGGAATTTCGAGTCTGTTTTCTCACTCATATCGCACATGATCTGAGCATGGGCAATATGTTCTCATACGTCACAGTGAATTGTCAAAGAGGGAGCAGTGAACTATCAGGGATATCAGCACCAGTCAGACTTCCTTAGGAAGGTTGTCCTAAAGTTGAGTGCCACCGCCAAGAAGTCCCTCTCCTTTGCACATATTGATGGAAAATGACCTCATCTGAAGATCTTAATGCACAGACAAGTTGTTATGAAAGGAGGCGCTCTTTCAAGTATTTGGGTCTCAAGTTGTTTAAGACTTTAAAAGTAAGTACCAGTACCTTGAATTGTGCTTGAAAGTGAACAGGCATCTTTCAGAATTGGTGTAATATGGCTCCACCTATCTAAACCAGTCAGATCCAAAGCAACCAAATTCTCTACTAATTGCAGCTTTCAAGTGATGTTCAGGGGCAGCCTCACAATTAATGCATTTCAGTAATCCAACTGTGAGAATGTCAGAACATGGATCACTGTCCAGGAACTGCCAGAGCTTGTGGTTTTAATTTTTGTAAACCACCCAGAGACCTTCGGCTATTGGGCAGTATAAAAATGCAATAAATAAATAAACCAGCCAAAGCTGATAAAAGGTAACGCAGGCCACCAAAGCCCAATGGGGCTCATGTTGGAGCAAGGAGCGCCCACAAGCTAAACACCTTTCCTTTCAGGGGGGAATGCAAGCCCACTCAAAACAGGTTGCACACCAGCTTCTGGACCCAAGAACCACTTCCCCACAGTGCCTCTATTTTGTAAGGGTTCAGTTTTAATTTATTGGCCCTCATTCCCCCCCCCCCCAGAAGAACCAAACCCAAACAGAATATCAATAAAACTGTAGCCATTCAATCAGGGGAAGCTTATTGAAATAAGAATGTCTTCAGCAGGGACCAGAAAAAACACCAAGGTTGGTGCCTGCCTGACATCCACACACAGGGAGTTGCACAGAAGGGAGCCAGAGATCCATGTGGAACCACCCAGAGCACCTCATCTGATGGCCTGAGTGACCGGGCAGGTTGGTAAGGGAGGAGGTGCTTAGTGTGTCATAATGATGACACACTGCAAACCCTTGGATAACCCTCCAGATGTTGCAACTCCCTAGCTAGCATAGCATAGCCAATAGTGAGGATGATGGGAATTGCAGTTTGACAATGTCTGGAATGGAAGGCCACAAGCTGCCCTAAAATAGATGTTAAAGAAAACGAGGAGTAAGATGGAACTCAGTGAAACTCCCCCACTGCTAGTTTCTGGAAACGGGCAATTTTTTTATTAATGGTGGGGGGGGGCACCAGTCTCCCACCTGCCAGTGTCCCCCGCCAGCAGCATGTCACCTGTGTTGTTATGAAGCTCAGAATTTCTTCAGCTTGCTGAAACATGCAGTCCTCTCATCTTAACCTGCCTCACAGCCCTGGGTTCTATTATAAACTGTGCATGTTCAGGTTTCCATCCCTATATACACTTAAGCCAGGCAGAGCATCCTGGAGGATTGCTCTGCCTGATCCCCACAGTTTTATCCTGATTGGTTCCCCATAAGCTTATGCCACACCTTAAGTCTACAGGAATCCTATACTGAGCATTCCCAGTTTGCATCAGAGCCTGGGGTCATGAGGCATTGGAGGTAGGTGTGATGTTCAGCTGCCTTAAATGTAATTAATTGCCAAAATTATTGTTATAACTTACATGTTTTAATATATGTTTTAAAAGATTTTAAAATGCACACAGTTCCAGGAAGTAAGCAGGCCTAAATGTACTTGCAGTTTGTGTTTAAAGATCTGGTAAGCATAAGTATAAGAGAGGAGAGTAAATGCTGGAGTGCTGATTGGATGGTGGTGGGAGAGTGCCTGGATTGGCTGGCTGTGTGAGAGTGGGAGGAGCTGGAGAACAGTGTGGGTGTATATATGGTTCTGGCTGATAGGAGTGTTTGATGATATGAGGGAAGTGTTTGATGATGACTGAGTGAGGGCAGATTAGGATAGGAAGGATTGATGTGAGATATGGTTTTGGGAATAAGGAACAGTTGAATTCTACAATGAAACCATTTAAGAGTGAACTTACAGAAACCAATACAATTTGAAGCCTTGTAACCATAACACATTTAAACTTGAGGAAACCGTTATGCTTATTTACACGAATATACTTCTGTTAATAAATTCCATTTTATTACATTAACTGGTGTGGTCTTTGAGTATACCTGAAGAAGGTACTGGTGGCAGCAGGAAGGGGGAAACAGGGCTAGGTTGTTGTTTTAGAGCTCCATCAGAAGAGCACAAATGCAGAGGGGCGAGGGCTTGAGGCACCGATGCACTGCTGTCAAGACATGCCCCCTGGCTCTGCCTACACATGGCTCCACCTACAGTAAACAGTTCTGCCTTCTAATTCACCGGTCCCAGTGGGCACCAGCCGCCACTGTCTAGAAGCGATTCTGCAGGTCAGTTCTCCTCTTGCAATTTCTCAGGGCTCATGGTCTCACAGATACAAGTGCCAGTCTGAAATGTTCTCATCTTACATGCTACCTGCATCATAAAATAATTCCCACTGCATCACCGTCAAATTATCTGGCAGAGACATTTCTCAGTAACGTCTCTCACAGAGTTCCTCCCCACTCGTCCATAGCAATCAGTGTCTATTGAAGCGGAAGGGTGGCATTTCAAAAAGCTAAATTCTGGGCTCCAGAAATACAATGCAGCACTGGTAGAGAAGTGAATTATTTGGACTTATTTCCAGAGGCAATAGGTTCTGGCTGGCTGCACTTGGGCACAGACTAGTGGACTACCTGGATAGATGTTGGGCTGATACAGCCATTCAATTCTTACCTTCTTATTTCAGGGATTATAACAAAATGGCATGCGGTTGAGGACCCACCAGCTTTGCGAAAGGGTTGCCTGGAAGATGACTTGCAAAGGATACTGGTGCATAGAGAGAGGAAGAATTTGGTCAGTGAATATATCTGACAAATTTGCCCAAAGTAAAATCCTTTCTAAACCCTTCTTTAAAAGGACGGGAACTATTGATTTTTCTCATGCACCTGTGTAGATATTTTGGACCAATGAACCAGTGTAGAGATGGATTCAATTTGCAATGCTTCATTTCTTAATCTTTTATTTAATTTGATCTCCCTCTCCAACCCCCGATTCATATTCTTTGGAATCTATGTGCTTCCACTGTTCCATATACAGAAGTACAGATGTAGCCAGAATTTTTTTTTTAAAAAAAGAAGACAAACAGTGGCACAAATGTCATTCCTTTTAATTCAAAGTGTGTGGGGAAAGAATGTTACAGTTGCTCAGTGATGAGAGCTCTAATTACTGATCAGAGAGGGTTTCCCAGCTCAGCATGGAAAGACAGCCTGTTTAGCTCTCTTTTTTGAACAAGTGCACAGCATTATTATTTTTTAAAAAGTGGCGATTGGTGATGGATACCAATTATCAGTGCTCTTATTTCACGGCTAAAGAAATGGAGCCATGTCTGACTCCTTGGAGCCGGATTGGGACCATAAATGGGAGTGAGACAGAGCAGTCTCACCCAACGCTCTGCCTCACTGCCTGCGTGTGTTAAGATTATGGGGGAATGTTTTAAGCATGTGCACCCATCGTGAACACTCAGAATGTTCTCCCTTAGTTTTGCAATTAGAAGGGCATGGAGAGAAGAGCACACACAGCCAGCCTGGCTGTGAGGGGGGCAGGGCAAAGAAGGGCAGAACCCTCCATGTCCATGCAGTCCAGCCTCTTGTAGCTATTTCTCTGGCTCATCTGTAAAATGGGGTCAATAGCTTCTAGACAGTATTAGAACATGTGTGCTCATGCATACGCCTTATAAGTATTTGTCTTAGAGACTATCTACACTACTGCTTTAAAATGGTTTATAACAGTTTTGAACCGGTCAATAATGGTTATTAACCGGTTTAAAACTGTTATAAACCGTTTTAAAGCAGTCGTGTAGATAGGCTCACATAGTGAGGTCCATAACTTGCTGTGCTGCTTTTTTCCCCACTGGAAACCATCTGTATATATGTATGTTTGACTGCCACTTTCACTTTTTGGCACATTTGAGTCTGGAGTCATGTTGGCTTATCCAGTCTTCATCAGGCCATGTTGTCAGGATGCCATGCTCTGCACTAAGACCACCCATCCATGCACAGGAATCTCTCTGTTCTCACCCATGTAACGTAGGAGGCTCAGTTTATTCCATCCCCTCCACTATGTATGAATAGGCTATAACATTATTTAGCATATATAAGGAGAGCATTTCAAGTGTTTAAGACACTTCATGAACATTACCTCAGTAATCTTCACTTCAGCCCTGTAGTATTATTGTCCTCCACTGCAGATGAGGGCTTGGGGGAGGGAGGCTGTCTAATTTTGCCCATTTGAGTTAATTGCTGAGATGAGACAGAACTTCCCCAATCAGAGGTCACAGTCTTAGCTATGGCACTTAATAGTGCCCTGTTGGCATTAAAAAGGGAATTGCAGAAGTATTACGCAATAGCTATAATCCTATAAAACAGCTGCTGACCACTTTGGCTAACTGTCCAAAGCTCTAACTTTAATGATAATGATAACAGATTTCTAGAAATCTTTTGCAGGGTTGCTGATTGCATATTTTCTATGTGCTTTCAGATCCTCAGAGAGCAATACTATGGTCCCTGGACAAGTGTCCCAGGGACGATGGGATGGCTTGGGACCTCCTCTGACCTCAGAGACAGCACTCTGACCTCAGAAGGGGGAGTCAGAGAGTCAACACCCAGACCCCTCCCCCTCACAGCCGTTGTGGAAAAAACACACTGGCTGCTTCTCCAAGATCTGAAAAGGAGGAGAGGAGGAGGAGGAGGAGGAGGAGAAGGAGGAGGAGGAAAGGGGGCATTCCGGTATGCAGGGAGGGGACGAAATCGGAGAGGCCAGGATATGAGTTATCTTGAGCCTCCTCCAGCCTCTTTCCCTCCCTCTCTGAAGTGCCCTCACTAGACAGGCTGAAACACCCATCTAGCAAAAATACAGGAGATCAGAGGATGGGGAGGCAAAGATCACCTTTGTCTCTCATCCCTCCAGCGGGACATGGGCCATTCGTTCTACCAGCAGGGTATTATTTATTTTATATTTATTTATTTAAAATATTTTCCAGCTGCTTTTCAGGACAGACGCCTTCTCAAGACAGCTTACAGCAATAAAATATATAAAAACAGTTATAATGCTGAAAGCGATAAAAATACGAACACATTAAAATGGTAACAAAAAACAACTCCTTTCACCAGCCCAGCAGGGCATAGGAAACTTAGAAGCCCTCCAGCTTGGGGGCTTCTGTTTGGATCAGGATGACGTGGTACAAGTAACACCGGCCCACTCTATTGATACTCCATCTCCATTTGCGGGCAGTGCTGTTTAAAAGCTAATATTTTTCCCTTGCACCAACAGAAATGGGTTCTGTTATTTTCCCTGTTTAATTTTGTATCCAACTCAAAACTAATAATATGTCCCAACAGACATATGTGTCTGTAATATGAAGTGTTCTGAATATTGTGAGGTGTTAAGCTGAATAATTGAAAGCTGCTTTTTTTAAAGGTTGACAACCAATCTATGCAACGTAATAAGAGACCAAGGTCTTTGTTAGGCTGTCAGCTAAGCTATTTCTATGCTCTGACTCACAAAAGGGGTAAGAAAAGCAGCATTTTGCACACATTGTTCAAGACCCAACACTGTAGGGGAGAAATGCAACCACTTAAAGAGAGTTCTGTGCACAAAATAATAATAATATGGCATGTCAAGAATCTTTTGTCATTAGAAAGTTCTGGGATACCTTAACTGTATTTGCTTTGAAGAAGTAAGGAACATCCATAACCTTCTTCCGTAATTTCTGATTGGCCTAGAAATTGAGAAAATCATGCAGGATTATACAGTGACAGATGCTTGAAATAGAAACCTGTGCAGACTGTTATATGAATGAAACAGGCCCATCTGGGAGGGGTAGCAATGTCAAAACCTACCAATAGGTGAAGAGAAATAGCCAGTATTGACCACATCTAGCATAGCTTGTATGGATGTTCTTTTTAAAACCAGAACATCCTAGTATGAGATTTTGGCAGGCATTGGATCCATGGGAAATATTTGTGCCCCCTCATGAACACTTGTTGTCCCTTGAAAATCCAGGGGAGAGGATGTAAATCTCATACCTGACTATACCCATATCCATAGCTGGTCTCCAAGGAAACCGCTTCAGGCATGTTAGAACAATTTAGGTAAGGGAAATCAGCAAGTTGGTTTCATCACAATGGGGTGCCACACAGCACAGTTTTGTCCCTAACATTGCCTAATATCTATATGAAGCTGTTGGGAGTAGCCATTAGAAGATTTGGGGCAAGGGGTCAGTAGTATGCTGATGACACCTAGCTTTATTTCTCTGTGACTTTCTGAATCGGAGAGGCCATGCAAGCAGTGCCTGGATGCAGTTATGGGTTGGATAAAGGCTAATAAACTGAAGCTGAATCTCAAACAGAGACCCTATGGGTGGGCAGTCCCAGGTCAGGGAATAGGGGTGTTTGCCTATTCTGGACAGGGTTGCACTCTTCTGAAGAAGCAGGTATATAGTATGGGGGGCTTCTGGGTCCATCCTTGTCACTGGAGGCCCAGGTGACTTCAGTGGCCCAGAGCATCCATTACCAGCTTTGGTTGGTGTGCTAGCCATGGGTGATTCATGTACTGGTAACCTCACAACTGGATTACTATAATGCACTCTCTATAGGGATACCTTTATGTCTAGTCCAGAAGCTGCAGTCACCACAGAACACAGCAGCTAGAATACTCAGTGGGGTACCTAGCTATACAAACATCACACATGTATAAAAACAATTGCACTGGCTGCCTATTAGCTACCAAACCATATTTAATGTTTTGTTGCTGATATTCAAAACCCTAAACAACTCGGGACCAGGATACCGAGCCTACTGTCTTCCCCTATTTACATCAAGTTGACCATAAGATCTTCTGAGGAGTCCTTGTTGTTTGTCCCACATGAACAGCATCACGTAATGGCATATAAATGGGCCTTCTCAGTAGTGACACCCATGCTCTGGAATACTCTCCCATGTGTGGTTTGACAGGCTGAAACTATGGCAAGCTTCAACACCTCTTGAAGATGTATCTGTTCACTCAGGCTTTCCCTGACTTTTAATCACACTGCTCTGTTCTACTGTTCTTGTAACTTTTAAAAATGTATATATTTTTTAAATATTGTTTTTACATTGGTTTGATATTATATTTTTTATGTAAACTGCTTGGAGATCTTAGGATATCAAGCAGTATACATGTAGTTTAAATAAATAAATAAATAAATAAATAAAGGATAAGGATTGTCTCTGAGGGCTGGGGTGGTCACTCTGGGCCATCAACTGGAATTAGGGTGTGAAGTAGGGCTGACGAAGAAACTTGTTGCCTAGTCAAGCTTGGTTCAAGGTTCCCAGGGGAACCAATCTGAAGCAGTGGCACTTACTAGAAGGGCAGTGCACATCTGATGACGCTATCAGGTCTGTGGAAGCAGAGTGAAGTCCAGCTATGTAGGCCAAGTAATATCTGTCAGGACCCTGGACAGCTCTGTACTAGATGAAACTCAGACAGGAAGAGCTGTTGTCTCAGCAACATGCAGAGTTGTGCATGCGTGAAGGACTTATCTGAAATTGAATTTGGCCTTTGGGCTAAAAGAGGTTTGATACTCTGTTCTAATGGTTCAATGCAACTATCTGCAATTTTTGTCTACGTATGAAATTTATATATGCACAACATAGTATAAGTCCTCTCCATATTTAGTGATGGAGCAGCTAACTTGGACTTTCTGGAATGATGGAAAAGTATTTGCAGTATTTGTGCAGCATTTTAGATTAAATGGCCTCTAGTGACACTGTATTGGGAAAAAGGTGGGATAATAATCTAAAGGAACGCCTCCTCCCATATGTACCTGCCGGGACCCTAAGATCATCTACAGGGGTCCTTCTCCGTGAGCCCCTGCCAAAGGAAGTGAGGCAGGTGGCCACTAGGAGGAGGGCTTTCTCTGCTGTGGCACCCTGGCTGTGGAATGAGCTCCCCAGAGAGGTTCGCCTGGCGCCTACTTTGCACTCTTTTCGTCGCCAGGTGAAGACCTTTTTATTCTCCCAGTATTTTAACAGTTAAATTATCTCTATTTTAACAGTTAAAATAACTCAATTTTAATCCTTGCTGTTTTAAATTTGTATTTTAATCTGTATTAATTCCTGCTGCTTGGTTTTATTCTGGTTGTGTTTTTATATCGTATGTTATTTTGTGTTTTTATATTGTGGTTTGTTTTATATTTTTTTAAATGATTTCATGGTTTTAATTTTTGTGAACCGCCCAGAGAGCTTCAGCTATAGGGCGGTATAAAAATGCAATAAATAAATAAATAAATAAATAATAATAATATGCCATTTCCATCAATTTCTTAATTTTAATGTTCAGTCCTCTCAATACGATTTAGCCAAATTTCAGTCTCTTTTGCATTTCGTTCACTGCTGATTCTACAGAGATAAGCTGCTGGAATCAAGAACTTTCCTCAGTGAAATAATTGTGAGAATATACAAGAATACTTAAATTATGGCCTCCTCAGGTGAGGGACAGGAGAATAAAAAATGTTGAAGCTTGTTATCAAGGCAGCTTATAATGTCATGCACATATCTTGGCAATCAGCAATGATGGAAAATGAAATTTAGAGACAGCAGATAGGTGACCTTATGAAGAATAACATTTATCACATCTAGATTAGGTTGCTGGAAGGCAGACAGCTGTGCCTCTGCTTTTATGAGGAAGGTGATTGGTTCACGCCCTCTTGATCTGTCTCCATGGTTGCTGCCTGTTGAAATGGGATAAAACAGGGAATAATGGCAGGGGTGCAGAAGATGGTGGGGAGCAAAAGGTGGAATAGGAGAGTTTGGTGATTGGCTAAGAAATAGAGATGGACAAGATGCGGGATGAGAAAGGACAGCAGCACAGGCAGTTCTTAGGTTTGCAAAGAAGGATGAAAACATGTATATCATTCTTTAAAAAATTGGAGCACATAAGGGAAATTAAAATATACACATTTTAAACTCTGACTTCGTTCTTGTGCAATTTATTGCCATTTCTCCAGCATCTGTCTTGAATACTGAGCAACATTGATGGGAGTGATTCATTCCCTGTCAAGGCTCTGCCTTTAAAGGTGGCCTAGAAATAATTTCAGATAAGGCTGGCTAAGAGCAATTGACTCAGAGGGTATGAACAGCAGGCAGGCATGGGCTTCTCTTACCACTTCCACACTAGCTCAGTTATTGCTCCAGATATGGGGAAAGAAAAAGAGGGTGTAATGACTAGGACCTTAGCAATCAGGAAGAAGTGCTACTGTTCACAAGCACAACATGGATCTCCTTCCTCATGGGTACTTGGCAAAAATGTTGAAGAAATATCATTCCTAGGTGGAAGGTGGGAATAGGACATTCAGTAGTATAGCCCCCCTACATTTTCATACAAAGAAAAGTCTGGCATTGTTTTCTTTCTGTTGGAGCACTATTTCAACAAGGGTGGTATCATATAAACAAACTACAACTTGGCTTTAGTGGTGTCCTGTAAAACAAAAACTGTTGAAATGCCCTGTATGTTTTAGATCAGATGTTTACAATGAAATTCAGATCTACAGTTTGTTATGAATCACTCCCAAATGCATGACCCAAATACACTAAAAATACTTGAGCATTGGAACCTATCAATCATAAGAAGCTGGTTCTTCATATGAATGTTATATACAGCATTGATTCATAGGAAAGGCGAAAACATTAAAAGATGCTCCAACCTCTTTCCCATATGTGGAAGCACTTTAGAACATATGAACCATGCATAGGAAAATAGGAAAAAAGATAAAGCCGAGTTGAAAAGAGAGAGTGAGAGAGAGAGAAAAGAATAATAACAAATCAAATGGCAGCAATTAAAATATTAATAAACACCAGTCAAAAACTATGCACTGCATGCACACAAAGCCCTGATTTATTATTTGTGAGAGAAAAAGCAGCTTTAGGAGACATATTCAGTGGAGCAATGATATGTGTGTCAAAAGCCCTGTGATGTTAAAGGCATTGTATGTGTGTTTAGGAACATATGAAGCTTCCTTATACTGAGCCAGGCCATTGGTCCATCCAGCCTAATATTGTCTACACCGACTGGCAGCAGCTCTACAATGTCACAGGTAGGAATTTTACCTGCCCTACCTGCAGGTGCTGGAGACTGAACCTGAGGCCTACTGATTGCAAAGCAGGTGCTTTACCACTGAGCTATGGTCCCATGTGCTCTACCACTGAGCTATGGTGTGTGTGCAAGCTCATGTGCATTTGAAGTTGGAAAATGGCCAGCAGAGAAAGTGTTAAGCACTCCTTGTCTCTTTGCTCAAAATGGCCTTCTCCAAAAACGGCTTTTTGGTTTTGTCTTAAATGGTCTTAGAAACTCAAAACAAGCACACAGAGTGCAAAAAACCTAACAGAATTGCACTAGACCAATAAGATAATTTTATACCATGTTTATAAATAAAGCACTTGACGGTGCCCATCAAATTATATAAGGAGTGGTTATTTTCAGTGCCCGTATACTAATTCTAACAGTCATATCAATGTCATAAAAACCATATCAGTCATAAACATATAACAAATATGGAAAATGAATTGCAATTGGTGGTACACATCAAAATATAAGAGAAATGAATATCTCTATTTATAAACAATCGCATCAATGTCATAACAACCATATCAGCATCAGTCATATCAATCTACGGAACTCAGGTATATTCCTGGTTCAACTGTATATAGTCTTCATCAGGAACTCCTATAGACAATTCTTAAGATACAAAACACATTCTAATAACTAACTGTAAGAACTGATATTGTTGAAAAATTGCTTCACTTCCTAAATAAATCTGAGACTTTATTACACACGTTGGACCACCCATAGAATACTGGGTGGTCCAGTAGAACAGAGGCCATGTGGCCAAACCAGCCCTGCTCCATTCACAGAATTCTATAGGGGGTCCAGATGTTGTTGTCTTCCATTTGTAACCCCCCCTGTGTTTTCCCACTGCTTCGTCCATCTTTTTCTTACAAAAAAACCAAACAAAAACAAAACCCCACAACTTGTTAAGGAGGGAAAGGCAGAATAGCCACACAATGCCTTTAGATTGGCAGTGCTAGGAACCATCCATCTAGAAGAACCCTAGGTATAATTCATGAGTCTGTTGTTTTTAGAAATCAGTCAAAAGAATCTTGAGTATATTTCATCCATTCTCTATACTGCACAATAGCCAAAGCGCTCTGGGTAGTTCACAGCATGATAATATTCCATATTAAACTGAAGACTCAGTGTATTTGATCCCAGTTGGGATCTGTAAGATTTTTAAAATATAATATATATTTTAAATGTGGAAATGTTTTAATATTGAAATCTATCTAATTATATTTTTAGCTTTTGTATATTTTTATTTATAACTTTTAACTGTATATGTTTTAATTTTGTAAAGCTGCCTTGAGGCCCAGTATTGGGCAAAAGGCAGGATACAAATAAAGATGATGATGATAATGATGATGATGATGATAATAATAATAGTGGGACATTGGCAAAGTCCTTAAAATCCCTACATTGCCCAGTCTGCTAGGATCCACCATAATGATGATTCCAATGGACTATTAATGGGTGGCTCCCTAGTCTCCAAAGGCACAGATTGTTGCTATCTGAAATCTTAACCTTTTTGGCTCTAGGTGGCCTAACAATATAAAAATAGCTATAGTTTGTCAAGAGAAATATATATATATATATATATATATATATATATATTCATCATCTTTATTATGGTCACTGACCAGACTTTACACATACAAAGAGTAGGGCAAAAATACATACAAATTTAAGAAATATACAGCGAAATCACTTCTAGAGAGACCTTATTCTCATAGCACTCAAGAAGAATTTAGCAAAAGCCTCATTTGTGTCCCTGTCCTCTGTGTCCCTGAAACAACGAAGAAGTGCATTAATTTCTAATCTGGTGTCAAGCAATAATTTCTCTATAAAAAGAACAACAGAGTAGAACGTGGATAACCGATTCAATTTCATTGCTTCCACATGGGCATAGGCGATCATAAAAACTGATTTTCTGAAACTTCCCCTGTAACAAAGATGGCAAGACATTAAATGTTGCCAGAGTTAATGCACACCGATATTTAGGGATGTTAAGCATTGAAAAATATTTCGCTTCTGCCATTCCAGAAGTCAGGTAAATGCCTAAGAACAGAGGAGAGCAAGTTCTATCCACTGCAGATCTTAAAACTTGTAGGTCACAGTCTCTTACCCTTTGAGACAAAAGGGCTTTGGCCTGTTTTACTCCCATCATTAATAGAGACTCCGGGCATAAGCCCAGAGAGTTGATCTTATTCCAGAAAAGTTTCATCCACTCAATGATGTATGGATCATTATGTATCTTGTGGAGATAGCCTGAAGAGCCAGGGCCATACAAACAAATCCAAAATTTTAATGCACACAACTAAGCTCTCAAGGTGATAGACTGTAAACAAGTTTCCAACAGGAGAGCAGGTGTTGCTACACACTTTGGGAGACCAAGTGGCTTGTACAGATTCTATTAAAGAGTTAACAGCTTTGATCCAGATTGTAATTCCATAGGTCAATTGCATAAGGGATTTGGCCTTAAACACTTTAAGTGCAGCGGGTATAAATTGACCTCTTCTGGTATAATAGAACCTTGTGATTGCAGCAGCTGTATTGTTGGCTGTTGCTTTGGCCTTATCTCTCTGCAAAGACCAATTAAGTGTTTTATGAAAGTATATATACCCAAATATTTATAGCCAGAAACTTGTTCTATATGGTTACCATTCACAAACCATCCGAAGGTTCTCTTGCGTCTTGAAAAGATCAGCACTTTGGATTTATCAAAATTGATTCTTAATTTATTTATTTATTTATTTATTACATTTGTATACCGCCCCATAGCCGAAGCTCTCTGGGCGGTTTACATAGGATTAAAAACAATTAATCCTATGTTGGCGCAAAAGGCCAACCCTGGTCTGTGAGATTAGAACAGCATCGTCTGCATAAAGTAAAATGGGAATCTTTGAATTAGCCAGTTTTGGAGGATGAGAATCAATGGTATTCAAAGCAGTTGATAAATCACTAAAAAATTTTTGAATAAAAATGAGGCTAAAACACAACCTTGTCTTAAACCCTTAGTTGACACTATTGGTTTGGACAAACTGCCAGTGGGCCTGCATCTAATTTAAATTTCAACCTGATGATAAAGATTTTGAATTAAATATAGGAGTCTTTTGTCAATACTGAACACTTTCAGTTTTGCCCATAACTTATTCCTCGAAATTGAGTCAAAAGTAGATTTTAGGTCTATGAATGAGGAAAATAGTTGGCCCCCTTTTGGTTTAGAATACTTTTCAGCCAGAATATATCAGAATATGTGAATTCCCTTCCCAACTAATGTCTCTTGGGGGGTATCTTCACAGCACAAAGTGGTCATTGCATTCCCCCCAAACCCCGCGCTTTCACTCCTGCGGGGTTGCACCCTGTTATCCTCACACAAAGGAGTGAGTCCTGGATTTATAAGTGTTGCCAATGCTGCTGCTGTTCCCCCTGGCTTTCCCCTCTTTAATTTGCAGGGAAGGGAGAACCTTCCCTCTCAGCAAAAGGGAGACTCTTCTCCCCATGGAGGCAGAGCAGGGGTGTTCTGATGGCCATTTGACTTACTGGCTCGCCCCCTCTCCCTTGCCTACCCTAACCCTAACCCTAACTCTACCCTAACCCTAACCCAATCAGGGGTCACCATCCGCCCAGCCATGCCTCCAACAAGACCTTGGAGCCGTGCTGATAGATGGCGACAGACATCCTCACTGCGCTCCAGCCCAAAAAGTCAGGGTAAATCCTCAACTTTTTTGCTTCAGAGCTTTGAGGGGAAGCCCCAGAATGCTTGAGTGGTGGCTTCTGCATTATATAATTGAACCCATGCCACCGCGCACCCACCCTGGGCTTTTGTCATGTATAGACAGCCCTTGGTTGGTCTTATACTAGAGATTTGGAGGTATTCAAAGGTATTCAACCAAGAACAGACACAACTTCTCATGAAAGAACTCAACCAAGAACAGACACAGCTTCTCATGAAAGAACTTTAAACTATTGATTTTAGCATAAAACACAAATAAGACCCAGATTCTGTAATTATAGTTAGGCATCTTAAATAGAAGTAACAACATGCTCCCTGGGAGACAAATGGACCTTCCTCAAACTATTCATTCTCCACTCAACTCAGTACTGTTTGCATACATGTTGCCTCAGTTGTTTCCAAGCGTCTATGAACCAGGGCAGGCCCTACCATTAGGTAGAGTGATGCAGCCAGTTCAGGCAGGTGATTGTATGTCTCATGAAAGAGCAGCACTTTGGTAGTTATTAAATTTATATGGCCAGGAAGGAGGAGAGGTGCTTGTGGGATTTTCTGCCTAGAGTTCTAAAATACTTTGACCGCCCTTTTATGTGTGACGGGTTTCTTCATCACGCCAGATAACACTATTGGTGTTGTGCTAGAGGTCACTTATACTTGCGCAGCATAATTTATGTTAGCACAAGTGTCAACTAGTATACTGCCCTATGTTGGGGAGGAGTGTTTTGCCCCAGGTAGCAAAATATCTTGGGCTGGCCCTGCTGTGAAAGTCAGGATTTGAGAAGTAGGAGGGTTGTGCATGTGTATGACTTATGTTTACACAGTGGAAGCTGGTAGCTCCAATATCAGTGGGGAGGTGAATCTGCTCCAGGTTTCAGCCAGAACCAGTCAGAACTAGGGATGTGCAGGGACCCCCCGGATCGGATCGGGACCCGGATCGGGACCTCCGACGTTGTCCTGGATCAGTTCAGACAAAATTGGAGGTCCCTCAGATCAGACTGGACCTGATCCCGATCTGAAAATTGGACGTCCGATTTTCAGATCAGCCACCATTTTTGGTGTTTTTCCATAGAATTGCATTGGGGGAAAGAAAGCTTTCCCCCAATGCAAGTCTATGGGGAAAACATGGCGGTGCATGGGTGAATGGGGACCTAACCCCTCCCTCCCTGTCCCTCCCCCTTCACTCGCGCTCCTTACCTGCCGGGGCGGTTGCTTCCCGGTGCTCGAATCTACTGAAAACAGGCTTCGCGGCCTGTCCCTCAGTAGTGCGCCAGGTGATGACATCATCACTGGGCGTGCTACTGAGAGGCAGGCCACAAAGCCTGTTTCTCAGTAGAAGGAGGCAGCGGACAGCAGCAGATGGCCCCGGCAGGTAAGGAGTGTGAGGGGGAGGAGGGGGTCTGATCCTCCGAACCGAATCGGGTCCTTCCAGACCAGTTCAGATGAGATCGGACGATCCAGAAGCCGGGATCGTAATCGGATAATTTTATCTGATTTTGGTCGGATCAGCTTCGGATCGTGGATCGGACCCGATCCAATGCACACCCCTAGTCAGAACTCTAAAGGAGCACTCCATGATGCTTCACACCTTGAATAGCTCCTTTAATATTCTGCCTGGCTCTGACTGATTCACCACTCCATTGACATTGAAGCCACCAGCCTCCACTGAGTTTAGTGCCTCATCCCATGTATATGACCCCCAGCCCATCCTAAGGGATGTCAAATTGCTATAAAGTATTGCAAGCACTTTGGCACTGGCAATCTGTTTTGCTCAATGAAGACTCGTCTATGCTTTGAAGCTCTTCACTGTGCAAGCAAAGCAGACAGCGCCTGAAGGTGACTGAATAATTCTTTTAATCAGTTCCCAGCTGCAGAAGGTGATAAGGTAACTCAACTTTGATGTCCAATGGAGCTGGCAGCAGTGCAAACAGAATAAAATGAGGGACGTTTGAGGCAACTGTCATGGAATGGTCCGGCCATCCAGGTCTGTCCCTTTCTTTTCCAAAATGAAAAGAGAAGAGGCATGCTTCAGCATTTGCTAGCTCAGAATAAGACCTCATAATCTGAACGAACTTTTCAGAATGACAGTGATAAAAAATGGCAGATGAACCATTTCTCTCTGGCCATCAGACCCTCGGTCTATGGCTGAGAGCTAGCAAGAGCATGTTTCATAGACAAGTGGGGGTCAAGGGATAGATCAGAAGTAGCATTTTGTTTACTAAGAGATGCCACACCAGAAAGGATATTTAAACGCAAGCCTATACATGTTTCGACGGAAAAAAGTCCTGCAATTCCCAGCTTTAGCCAACACAGGATAGCACCTTTAATGTGCAAAACCAAGATTCACTTCCCCTTTCGAAGACCTGTAGAGTGATCTGCTGGAGGTCAGATAGAAAAACAAAACAAAAACAACTGGATATCAGCTATAATGGAAAACGAGTGCTGCCGAATGTAACATTTCCTGCAGAGTGTGTGTGTGTGTGTGTGTGTGTGTGTGTGTGTGTGTGTGTGTTGAATCTTACCAACATGGGCGCTGTCTAGAAAACATTTCAGGCCTGGATTTTTCTCACAAACATAAGCTGGACTTACTTTACAATGAATAAGATCAGAATACTTTGGGTGAATGAGGAATATGAAAACAAGTCAGTATAAAAACAGCAGGATAAATAACTCATATCCTCAATCAACACTATAGCCCCCAGTTCCCTCATACATCAAATCACTCTCTTTCCCTACTCAGCTGCCCACTCTAACAAACATAGGCTCCCTCTACATGAGCGATTTAAGGCTCTTTCAAAGCGCATTACCGATTTTACCTCTACAAGAGCGGAGTGCATAAGAGGAGTACAGGTACTTTTTATCTCCTATTATGCGCATTTTCAAATTCTCGTTAAATAGCAACTTTTAATTTACCGCGGGAATAAGAGCACCTTATGTCAGTGTAAACAATTTCTGAGAAGTCGCATTAACAATCAGAATGGGCAGACTGATGTCCATGGATGATGTCATGGATGATGTCATGGATGAAGAGAACTGCCGCTTTGCTGGGAATATCTCCCAGGTTTTCTTTTAGTTTTATTTCCTGTCTCCTCCGTGCCACTTCCTCCTTGTTCTCCGTCTATCTGGGTGGAAGCTCCAGGAATAGGTGACCCAATGTGAACTGAAAATAAAGTGTCTTTTAACTCCCCTGCTTGAATATTTTTTCATGGAGACACAGGGCCAGATGGAGATGGTTTCACGAGAAGCAAGGGGGGTAGTAAGGATGTGCGGATAATTAGCGATCCGCTTAGACATATCGTCCCCTCGCTTGCTTGCTGGGTTCCTGACATGAGCTGTGTGTGTGTGTGCGTGTGGATGTTGTACATCACCAAAATGACAAGGTATTTCTGAGAAGGGAAGAAGGGAAAACGGTTGATCTTGCTGGGAAGAGGAGGAGGAGGAGGAAGGAACGAAGCAGCTTCCCTGGTCTGTTTTGGCGTGAGTGTGTGCAGATCTCTCCTCTCTCTCTCTCTCTCTCTCCTTCTCTCTGGTCTCTTGCTCCCTCTCTCTCCAGCAAAAGGGGAGGGGGGAAGGCAGCTGAAAATACTTTTTAAAAGGCTGCTAGAGGGAAAACTTGTGAGGCATATTGAGACAAAGGGAACAGGTAAAACAAGTGATTACCGGCAGGTAACCCAGGTAACCAAGGTAACCAAAGGCAGGAGATTCTGGTGGGTGGGGAGAAGAAATGGCGGGAACCTGAGGGGGCAGTTCCTCTGGGGAAAAGCACATTACTTTCAGCACCATTTCCTTGTTTGAGCCCCAATTTATAAAGCGATTCTCCACATGTAAACAACTTTAAATCACCTTCCAGAGAGCCTGTCATGCGCTTCGACGGCTCTTGTGTATAGGTATTAGGCATAAACACGCTTATCAGGAAATGCGCATAATCTGAGAAACAGGTGTCAAAGCGAACTCTTGTAGAGGGGACACTAATGTACCACTCCCCTGAATCCAGTCCTACTCAATCCCATTCTATTCTCTCACAAACAGCCAGGTTCACTATGCTAGTGTTAGATAACAAGCCATGTTCCACACTAATTTCATAAGCAATCAGCCACAAGTTGGGACACCATGTCATTTCACAGGCATCCTGGGGTTGCAAGCATATCCACCACATGACTGGAGCCACAGTTGGCGGAATGACCAACCCAGACCATTTAAGTGGCCCTTTGGAGAAGGAGGGGGTGTCACACAGTATGGATGTAATGTGTATTGTGGCTAAGAATTGATTGTATTTCATTGGAGTGCTAACTGCCCCTTCTTGTAACTTGAAGGTGAGGTTGCAATACTGCCAACAATTAATGCACACATACTTGACACGGATTCGCTTTTGCGCCTGGTTAGCCGATTATGTACAGAATCGCAGAATCGCATTTACGCCTAATCCCTCTGCACGAGAGGCGGCGAGAGGCGGCGAAGCGCATTAACAGATGTCCAAAATGTGCTTTACAAGTAGTTAATGCACATAAGCGCTTATTCACACAGTCAAAATGCGCTTTAACGGACGGAGCAAAATAAAGCTTGCGATTTAACGCGCATTCGATAATGCGCATAATCGGGGAGATAACGCGCCTCTACGCCCGATTTGTGCTCCGTTCTTGTAGAGGTAATTTTTTTAATGCGCCTTGAAAGAGCTTTAAATGCCTCTTGTAGAGGCACCCGGAGACACTAGTTTTGGCAACCATCCCATAGAGGGTATAACATGTGTACTTACCAAAGCCCCTCTCATCTTTTCCCACTATGCACAGACCTTGAGTCTAGTTTATGAATAACTTGAGAAAGTATCTGGTGGTCACCTGTCAACTGCTATACTCCCATGCCATCTCTGAGCTACCATATGAGCTGCAGCTGTAAGAGTGGGGGAGAAAAATGAATCCTCTAGCAAAATTCTGGCATTGGCCTGGGATTTTTAGGTGCACAGAAGGAGACAGTTCCAAAGTTATGTAAACCCAAGCTATTTAGAGTGTTATACTTCCAAAATCACAAACACTTTGACTTGTTCCAGGCCAGTTTAAAACTAGTTAGCCACTAAAGTTATGTGTGAAGGTTAAGAACTTGTAGCAACCTGAAAACCTGAAAACAGCCTTTGGACCTGTTACTCCAATCTTGTTACAAAAGAGGTGTTTATTGATGAATGTTCCCACATCTATAGAGCTCCTTCTTGGGGGGTGTCTGTACGAGGGCATCTCAAGCCCCTGTTATCCCACACTTGTGCTCCTGCCAGGTAGTCCCCACAGCAAGGAGCACAAGTGTGGCAGAAGATAGGGTGGACTGTAGTCTGCTCTGAACTGGTGGGCGCTGCAAGGCTTTTCACTAGGCAGATCAGCAGTGGAGCCAAGGCGACACATTCCCCGGCCCAGACAAGGCAGCAGCCCCAGCCTGGTGTGGGCCTTGCAGGAGGATGTGGGCGGATTCGCCCGCCAGGGATACCCCCCAATGGGAGGTTGGAAAAGCGGCAATCCCACTTCTCCCCTCTGTGTCCCCTAGTGTGGTGCTGCCGCCCCTCGTCTCGCCGGGGCACTTGCTGGCACTTACAGGAAGGGACCAGTGAGCGAGGGGCAAGATATGAGGCAAGGCGGGGGAAGAGAGAGGGAGCTGTCAGCTGCGCCGGAGGCTTTCCAGCGACCAATCAGGGATCACTATTGGCCAGGGAATGCCTCCAACGCAAAGTTGGAAGATGTCGACAGACCAGGGATGCGCCATCACCTTGCTGGAAGAGGAAAAAGTCAGGATAGGCCCCTGACTTTTTAAATTTGGATCTTTGGAGGAAAGCCCTGGGATGGTTCTGCGATGGTTGCAACATCATATAAATGACGTGCCACCACTGCGGATCCACTCTGGGGCTTTCCCTTCGTCAAGTTGTACCCCATGTGACATGTCTAAGTCCAAGACCAATTAATTTCTGAAATCACTGCAATGCTGTTTCATATGGGCTGGCTTTTGGGGACCAGGGTTGAGATTTTAAGGATGTATGATTTTTAGCATATATTGTCATGAGGCTACTTATTGATTAATTTGATTGGTACCTAGTTTTCTACCAAGGGAAATGGCATTCAGAACAGCTCTAGGTAATGAATGAGCCACATTAGGCACAGTGAGCTGTAGGGAGTTTCTACTCGTAGCCTACCCATGTTTTCCCACTATTTCTTCCATCTTGTTTCCTTACTGCAGAAAAAATAACACAATTGCTGCACAATGCCTTCCAGTTGGCAGTGTTAGATCTCTAACATTAATATGTTCAATGAAGAAAGAATGTATGGAGACTCGGCTGTTTCTAAGGAGGAAGTAAAGTATCCCACACTATTTAATGAAGTATCCCACACTATTTAATGAAGACCTTTTGAACTTCTTTCAGCGCAGGGGCCGAATTCCATGTCAGAGAGGGCTGTTATGGCTGCATTCCAATGATGGACGGGGCTAAAGGCAAAAAGGACAGGAGCAAAAATACCAGCATGTTTTAGCTCTTTATGTCTTATGCATCCACAATTAACCTAGATAATCTAGTATCAGATTCATGGCCAACATTACAGTTAGAAGAATGGGGTTACAGTGGATGTATATTGCAGGACTCCTGATAAGGGACATACACCTGGTTTTTGTGGGATTGCTGTCAGTGGAGACAGATTCTGCTCCTGCCTCCACTACAAGAATGCTCTCAAGCACACTGATTCCCTTTTTCCCAATGGGAGTGAAGAGTGCCAGCCCAAAACCTTTTGCTGGGCGCAATGCTGTAAAAAGTCTTGCTGCACTAATCAGATACCAATTCCTACCTTCATTTCTGTACCCCTGATGACTCAGCCTTAAGTAGGTTGGCTCTGATAATGAATAACACTCATTAGGAAAAGTCCATAGTAATAGAGCACATGCTTTTCAGTGAACAGGTTGCAGGGTCAATTCCCTGGACTTCTTAGGTAGGGCTGGGAAAGATTCTGGTCTGAAATCATAGAGAGACACTGCCTGTCAGTTTAGACCATGGGTGGGCAACTTGTAGCCCTCCAGATGTTTTGGCCTACAGATCCTATCATCCATCACCATTGGCTTTGCTAGCTAGGACCAATGGGACTTGTAGGCCAAAACATCTGGAAGGCCACAAGTTGACTACCCCTGGTATAGATAAGAACACGAGAATATCAGAAGATCAGTCCCAGTGTCCATCTAGTCCAGCTGTCAACCAGGAACCCCCAATACTGAGCTAGATGGGCCAATTGTCTGACTTGACATACAGTGGCTTCTTGTGTACCCAACCATTCATTTATATGGGAGAAAGTAAAGGGAAGTACTCAGAAACATTGTTAGGGTAGGAGCCAGATCTGTCCCCTGTACTAGTAACACTGATTCCTTATGGGGTTCTCTTTGCCTGATACAATCGTTTATTGATTCATGGTTTGGTCCTATTAAAGTTACTGGAATTTACCCATGCAAAATTGATTCCAAATTAGCAGTCAGGGTGGTTCCAGCCAGAGGTGACCTAGGGTAGAATCCAAAATAAGTTCCTCTTAGAGTAGACCCATTGAATCAAATGGGACTTAAGTTAGTCATGACTAACTTAAGTTCCATTTATTTCAGTGGGTCTACTTTAAGTAGGATGTATGTTGGATTTTACCCCTCTTACTAACAATTTCTTACTTAATGGATTTTGCTGTGGTAAGAAAAAAGACAGCAGAGCAGTGGGGAAATATGGGAGGATAGCAAGTGGATGACAAATTTGTCTGGACCCCCCAATAAAATTCTATGAATGAGGCAGGGCAATTGCATTTTAAAACGAATGGTTGGATCCAGATTTAAGTTGGATCCACTGCACTGGCAGAAATGGACTTCCCCACCCTCCCTCCGATGGCAGCCTCTCCAATACCCTTAAACTGCTACATAGATGGTTAGGAGACCCGAATGGGGTGAGCTGTCTGTCGTGTGGAGGGCGGGGGGATCCCACAAACGGAGCCTTCCCCTTGCAGAAAGTCTCATCTTCTCACAAAAAGCAGATCCTGGATCCAGCCCTTCATCTGGAAGCACCCTTAGGCTCTAGCATCTGCTTTATTTGCACTGGCTGCAAATCCTCAAACAGAAGTGGAGGGGCAGTTTTTCTCCAAGCATAAAAGGCAACATAGATGGTGCCACTTATATTCCTCAGAAATAATTGCAGTGAACTTTCCAAATCTTTGCTTGCTGACAAAGCTCTCATTTTAGTTTTCAGTTACTCCATTCTAACAAAATGGTAGTCGTTAATACTATTCTGACAATTAAGATAAATTGCCTATTTTTTCTATGTAGATTTCTAGAATATCTAAAAAGATGGAGCCCCCAGTATATAATTCTAAATTCTATCTAATATTTTTGGATGGTTTTATTTATTTACATGAATGCTGTGTACCTTATCACATAGGGAATAACTATGATAAATTATGACATTGTGCTTAAAGAACATTCTTTTATATGTATGACTCAGTTTTCATTTGGTTTTATTGTATTCTTTGTTTTTCTATGAAAAAGTAGCTTAGGGCGCAATCCTATGCATGTTAGACAGACAGAAGTCATGCAATGCCCAGCATCCCCCAGATGATCAGTTCATAGCACACCGAAAAGGTAGTTGTTACTGATTTGTTGTGCAAGACCCATATATTTATCCCTTAGGTAGCATCTCTCTCTCTCTCCCTCTCCCTCCCTCCCTCCCTCCCTCTCTCTCTCTCTCTCTCTCTCTCTCGTTATTGCATTTTATGGGTACTCAAATGGCAATACTTTGTCACTGGGACATTCTCTCAAATAGCATTTTTTACTATATTTTCAAGTTCTGTGAGGAATATTGTAATACATGTCTAGTGAAATAAGCTTTATTACATTTTTACAATTCACACCATTTGCACACATTCTAGAACATGACTGAAAAAAATCAAGATCCTTCTCAGAACAGGAAATGGTAACAGAACAGAGAACATTAACGAAGCAGCCTAGAAACAATGTGGTACCATCTGCTGGTTGGAGGTGCAATTGGTACAGAAAAAATAGCGCCCTCAGAGCTACGGGCACAACTAGACATGAGAGTGGGAGAGAATTGTCTGTACCTTCTGTGGTCAAATAACCCTCCTGAATAGCAGCTGGGGGAGGTGGGGGTGGATTCAGGTTGGGACCACAGCATTGTGGGAGAGGTTTTGTAGCCCTTTCCTGCATATTGATTTTCCAGTGAAAATCAGCTCAAGTTGCAGTTTGCCCTGTGGGAGAAAACCTACAGGCAACGTACAGAATATTCCATTTCTTGTAACCATCTGTAAAAGCCCTCAGATTCTGTACTTGACCTCAGCTGTGTTTTCCATTATTGCACATAAGTGTTTCATTGGCTCCTTTGTAAATTGTCTAGATCTGTTTAATCTTTTTGCATATGAAATTCTATTTCCTCTCATAATTTTCCACATTTGAAATAGGACTATTCCTAATTTGCAGGAATGGAAGAGCAGAAGAAATATTCAGTACCGAAGAGAAGAAATATGAAGTTGTCTCCTTATCTGAATGCATAAAGAGATTTGAACAATGCTTTACTTACGCTTCTTGAAACAAATTATGCTAGCTTATTATGAAATATGTCTGTGTCTGACTACTACTGGCCATACTGAGTACGCTAGGGAAAGACATTTCAAGATAATAGACAGGCTGTTGTTTTATTTTCAAAATTTATGGTATCCTGAATAGGCAATATAAAAGAAGCTATAATCTCTAGCTGAGAAATGGAAATGTTTATGACCCTCGAAGGTTATGAGGGAAATCAATCCAAGAGTTCTGTAAGTGTTTTTTTTAATTATTATTATTTTTATGAAATGTGTAGAGCTTTTGCTCTCCTGGTAAAAAGCTTTTTTGACATAACACCTTACCTTCTGTTTCACTTGCAAAAGTAACTCAAATTTTGCATCTGCTTAAAAAACATTTTAATAACAAATATATCAAGGTATTTAAGATTTCATAATTTATATGCAGAGGGAACATATGTTCACAACGAGATTTTGAAGGGCAGAATGATTTTAAAAATTGCCTTCTCTCTCTTATATCAGGGGCCATACACTAGCGCCACAAGCTGCAGTGAGAAAAAGGCACAGTTAAGTATCTAAGAAGACAATCCTTTGCATGTTTAGACAGAAAAAGCCTGGCAACTCCCAACATTGCCCAGCCAGTATGGCTGGCTGGGGAATGTTGGAAAATGCCAGACTTTTTTCTGTCTAAACATGCATAAGGGAAAACCAAAATATTAAAGGGATAAAAGTTGGAGTGCAGGACCTAAAGATCAGCTTATATGCTGATGATGTGTAGTTATCATTACTCTAAAGAATCACTGGCTCATGTATTTCAAATAATAGATCAATAAAACCAGGTTTCTGGATATAAATTAAATAAATTAAAGACAGAACTGATGAGAATAAATGTTCAAGAACAAGAAAGAGAAGAAATAGCCCAACAATATAACTTCAAATGGCCAAATAAACCCATTCATTATTCGGGTATTCCTTTATTGACTGATTTGTCAAAACTGAAGGAGATCAGTTATTTCACATTATGGAGGAATATAAAAAGGGATATTAACAGATGGAATAACTTAAAAGTTTTCTTGGTTTGGTAGGGTTGCCCTTATTAAAATGCCAGTACTACCTAAGTTGTTGCTTATTCTAGAAAATGTCCCAGTTGAGATAAAAAACAAAGAACTAGCTTTGTGGAAAAAAAATAAAAATAAAAATAGAGCAATATTTTATTTGGGTGAATAAGAAACCCAGAACAGCTTTAATAGCATTACAAAGACCTAAAACTCAAAGTGGAATATTGTGCCCAAATATTGCAAAATACTACCAAACTATAAGATTTAAAGAGATAATAAGATGGACTACAGCAAAAAACAAACAACCCCCTCCCCCACTCCTTGGTATGTGATAGAACAAAATTGTTATGAAGTTCCCCTTTTCTATATGCCATGGGTGTATAAAGGAAACTTTAGTAAAAATAGTAACACAATTCTAGATGTTAAAAATCCCTATATTTTGGCCATGATCAAAGTATGGGACAATGTAAAAAATATTTAAGTCCAGGTATATCCCCCTTAACCTCCTTCATATATAATAAAATATTTTCAGTTGCTGCTAAAAATTCGTTGTGGGTAAAATATGGTATTACAACTTTCAGGGACATGCTAAGGCAAAAACAATGGCTCAATTCGGATGACATGCTGAGCCTTGGTTGTTGAATCACCTACTGACGGTTGTTGAAAAAGGTGGCGATCTACAGACAACACACTGCAGCAGGGGCTTCAAGGAATCGGCTACCACCCCGGTTGCAGATTGCCTACTCAGCTCTGATGGACAGCTTGGCCGCCATTTTCCCCGCCTACCGAACTCCGTTAGTCCTCCAGCAGATATCCCAGAAGGCACTGCGGCCGAAAACCATGGGTGCCGCCATTGAAGCCGATGCAGGACACGCCTCCCAAACCCCATTGGCCGCCTCAGTCAGTGGGTGGAACTCAGCAGCCGCACGCAAAGAGGTAGCCAGGAGGAATGGCAGCGCCAACACAACAGTCGCACCCAGCATTGCACCCCAAACGTTGGCACCCCCGCCCCAGGGAGCCACCCCCGCCTACCCTATACGGGAGACCTGGCAGTCCTCGCCTGCCTGGGGAAGGTCGGGTTGCTCGGCCAGTAACACGTCCCCATGGGACTCGCAGATGTTGTGCAGGATGAAGCAGCACACCATGACGTCCGGGATGATGTCGGACTGCAAGTCCAGCAAGCTGAACAGGGAGCACCAGCGCTCCTTCAGATGCCCAAAGGCACGCTCCACGGGGTAGTAGTTGTATTTACGCTGGACGTTGGTGTGCGGGTAGCGGTACGGGGCCGTCAGCCACGGCTGCAGGGCGAACGCCTGGTCGGCCAGGAGGAGCGGACCCACTGCATGCCCGCACACAGAAGTGGGACCAGACTTCAGGAAGCACCCTGATGCCAGCTTGGCAGCTAGAGGGGAATTCCAGAAGACAGCTGTGTTGTGGCTCCACCCAGACACGCCCGCATAGACGTCCATGAAGCGGCCCTTGGCATCCACCACCGCCTGGAGAACCATGCTGTAGAAATGCTTGTGGTTGTAGTACTCCTCGCCACGGGTGGGGCCAGGATGCACACGTGGGTAGAGTCCATCGCCCCCACTGCCGCGGGAAGCCCAGGGCATGGAAGCCCAGGGCATGGAAGCCACGCATGTTCTCCTTCTCGTCCCCCACCCAGATGACGTCGGCCAGGTATAGCTCGTTCAGGACACTCACCATCTCACGTAAGATCTCGCATGTGGTAGACACGCCCACCCCGAAGATGGTAGACAACGGCAGGTAGCCCACATTAAACGTCAGCTTGTACAGCGTCAGGCCGAGCCGACGGGAAACTGGGATACTTCGGCACATATTTGTACACTCCCGCTGCAGAAGAGGTGTCACCTCGGCCACCAACACCTCAAAAGTTGCGTGGGACATGCGGAAGCTTCCACGGAAGTGCTCGTCATCCCAGTCCTTCAAGTCCAGCATCTCATTCCACCCAGCGACGGACGCTCTCGCGCTCAGCAAGAAGCTCGGCCGACGTCGAAAGGGGGGGTGCGCGGTGGAGGGCTTCTTCGGCCGTGCCTTCGGCCAGCTTCTCCACAATCATTGTGGGTGCCCCACGGGGAAGAACCAGTGGCAGGATGGTGGCCTGGAGACAAGGCACAGCCTCCATTGCTCCGAGGGGCCAGCGGAAGGACTCCGTCCCAAATACTGGCTTCGCGGGCATGGCTCCACTCAGGTGCCTCAGCCGGGCACAGAATAGGTCCTCCTCGTTGGCGTCACCGTGATTCTGCATGACCGCCTGGATCGCTCCTTGCAAGCATGCCGTTGCGAGCTCCCTCCGGGACATAGTCGCCAATGCCGGGCAGGCCGGGGAGGGGGGGGCGGCGGCCAGGACAGGAGGAGTGGTGGGCATGATGGAGCAGGAGGGAGGAGGGAGGTGGGGCAAGGCTGGGAGCCTGGGACTGCCAACTACGGTAGAGTGGGAATGGGAGGGCAGGAGGATTTCTTTAGGCTGAAGCGCACCTGCGAGAGAGGGGAGTGACAGGAAGCGGCCAGAGTGGGGTGTGCGAGGGGCGATTGGCACAGCAGGCCAAGTCTACGCTACGGCGAGGGGAGATGGGCGTGAGCCTCCATGCTATCGGGAAGGCCTACGGCTGGCCGTTGATCGGACGGCGGCGACGGCGGACGCTTCGTTCCAGACATCGTATGTGACGTATGACTTCTCCCAGGGCCACCTCCAGAGCGTGGAGATGCTGTGCCTTTTGGGACCTCCGCCTTCTGCGGATGGCATGGTGGAGGGAGTGTAGTTTCCTTGGGAGATGAGAGCAGAAGGGGGGAGAGGAGGGGGGGACTGCCATCAGTGACACAGAGGCCACAGCAACGCCAATGCATCCCGCCCAACAGCCCCATAACCAACCTCCATGCCGAATGGCCCTTCGGCGTTGGACAATTCGCACTGCTCGGTGCCCGTCGGACCTGTAGGGTGCTGCCATCTCGACTGGATCTGCCTCCAATGGGGGGAGATAGGGCCGGGAACGAGAGGCATCCAGCGTGTGCAACAATGTTGCATAGGGATGCTGATGGACATAGCCTTGAGCGTCTAGACTGGGCCGAGGGAGGCGCTGGCCAGAGGGATGGGGAACTAAAGGGGCCTTATCGCATATAGGGGTGGGGGCGAACCTACAACTACATTCCCCTATGGTCCCATGGCGGATGAGTATAGGGACCCGTAGGGACGAACTTGCCTTAGGCCATGTCATCCTGGGACGGTCATTCCACCCCCTCCTTGTCCTCCTCCTCTGCCTCCTCCCCCTCCTCCTCTCCCTCTTCGTTGGAGTCTGGTGGGATGTTGCGGCCCCTCTTCGGCCGGCCGCCTATGCTCCTTAGCTCCTGCCCTCCGGCCTCCCCCCGTCTTCCCTGAGGCACCTGCTGCTGCCGACGCCAAACATGGGGCCCGGTACGGTGCGGCCATTGGTGGGGGCAAGTACTGCTGTTGCTGCGGCGGCGCCATGTATCCGTACGGCCCCATATAGGGTGTGGGCTGTGGGGCCCATGGTAGGCGCCCCGGAATGATTGGGTGAGCTCCCTGAACACCTCGGTTTGCGGTCGATGGCTGCTGTGTGCTCCCGCATCCCTCGGTCAATGATGGCATCAGTGGCTGCCATGGCCTCGGTCATCCCGATGACATGGCGCTCCAGACCTATATGCACGTCCCTCCCCACCTCCCGTATAGCTTGGGCATACTCTTCCATGGCTTGACTGGCTGTGCGTGTGGCCCACACAGTGAGGACGCGCTCCTTGGTGCGCCTGGCCTCCTCCTCGGCCGCCATGCATGTGAACAGGTCATGGATGCGTTCTCCTGCTGTCTCCGTGACCGTGACCAACTCCCTCGCCACCTGCAGCCAGTCAGCCCTGTGCCTGTTGTGCATACGGACACACCTCTGCGCGTTGGTCGGGGGACCGGCTTCTTCATCCGTGGCCGCACCGTCCTCGCCTGCGGGCAGTGGCGGCTCCTCCTCCAGGGGGGCCGCTGCCTCCATTGGCTCGTCCTCCGGCTGTGGAGGCCCCTTGATCTCCTCCTCGAGCACTGCCTCCCCGGCCTCGAGCTCGCCATCCAACGGCGCCTCCTCCTCCATCGCCGCCATCTCCACAAAGGGGTCATCGGTTGCCTGCGTGTCGATGTCCAGCAGCTCTTCCTGGGACAGTAACAGCTCCGGCTCCAGCATGTCGGCCACCTGTTGTTCCATGAGCTGCTCCATTTCGACCTGATCCTCCTGTGACACCGGCCCCGTCTCCGTCACGGGATCCAAGATGCTGCAACTGAAACCCTGCACCATAGTTGTGTGTTTTGAGGACCCCAGCCGCGTACGGGGTGACGGCACTGGCCATTGCGCCATTGCGCCCGCCCTGCACTGACAGCCGCACTCCCCTTCACGGGTGTTTTCCTCGGGTGTGACGGCCCTGGCTCTTCATCCTCCTGCTGGGTCTCTGGCACCAGGGGCTCGGGTGAACGGTCCTCGACCTGCATGTCCGTACAGATGAGCCGAAGGAAGGCCGTGGGGCTGCAGCTGCTGGAAGAGGCTGGCGTGGGGGAGATACTCCTTGAGGTGCTGGCTGTCCTCGGCGGCATGGGTGGCAGCATTGCCAGCAACGAAGGGCTTTTGGATGGCACTGGACGTCTCATTGGCTTTGCCTTGGCAGGACATGCTTCGGCTGTTGCCTTCAGGGCCTTCTTGGGGGGTGGGGGCGCTGCCGCCGAAGCCTTCTTGGGGGGGTGGGGGCACTGCCGCCGAAGCCTTCTTGGGGGTGGGGGCGCTGCCGGCGAAGCCTTCTTGGGGGGGTGTTGGGCATGGGGCATCAGGGCCCTCCTCCTGTTGCACCCCTTGGTCAAGCCATGCTCGTTGTCGTGTGCCCGGCGGCTCATTGGTGGTGACCCCACTGCCTGCCGTGTGTCCTGGCACGACATCGTGGCGCTCCAACAGCAGTCATGCCAGTTCGTCGTAGAAGTCCATGGTGTGTGGCTGGACGCCGGTCCTTTTATTGTGGGTGACGATCTCCTTGAACCTCCTCTTGAGTCCGTGGAGCTTGTCCTTGCATTGCTTGCCGCTGTGGTCATGTCCCCGTCCCCGCATCTGCTTGGCAAGCCATGGGTAGAGCTGATCATGCCTGGCAGTAGCCATGATCCTCCTCGCTTCCGGGCTTCCCCAGAGCTCAATGAATTGCCCGGTCTCTTCGCGGGACCATTGCTGTGGTCTGTGTTTGTCCAGGACGTTTTGGCTGCTCCCCTGTCCTGGGGTTTGTGAGCCGGTGTCCTTGGGCAGGTCGCCCCGGGCTCCTTCTCCCTCTGGCTCCATGGTGCCAGTGGATATGTGTGTAGAAGTTGACGGTTGCCTATGCCTCGGGCTGCTTTTCCCCGTCCTGTGTGTTTGTATGATGGTGGGTGCTGGTGGTCTGTTGTGCTTCCTCTGATTGTGCCCTGTGTGTAGGCGTTGTTGTTGTTGCTGGCCGGGGCCACTTTGTGTCCTTGGGATTGTTGTGTATACCTCTGCCTGTTTTCCACAACATCCACAGGTGGCTGGCTGTCGCCCATGGGCGCCCTTTGCCTTGCTGTTTCATGCATCTTGGGGATGTACGTGGCTGTTGCTCGCTGTCTGATTGTCTTGGGCGAACGGGGGGGGGGCTCTCTGGTCGCCGCTTCCCCGGCCCTCGTCCTTCTGGGCGATGCGAGCTTCGGGTGGGTTGCCATTCTCCCTGTTGGAGTGGGGGGGAAAGCCCCTTGTTCCAGGGCGCCTGGGGTTGTGGCTTATTCCGTTTCCCCCTCCCCCCTTGGCCGTAGTGCCCTTCTGGTGCGCTTCCTTGTCCGTTTGGGTAGCTGACTGGGCACCCTGCGTGAATGCTTGCAGGAGCTGGCCCCTTGTTGAGCTCCGTGCCGGCTGCCTGGTGGGGGAGGCGGGCATCCTGGTTGCTATGGCGGCCATGCCAGGGATCTGTTGTGAGAGTGCTTGAGCGGCTGCCCGCTTTCTGCCTCTCTTGCCGCTCCACTCTCTGATCTTCCTTGCTCAACAACTCATGATCATTGCTTCAACAACGCTCCAATTCGGACAACACGTTTGTCAATTGACGATTCAACAACCAACTCGCAAAGTGAGTTGTTCCTCTCAGTTGTTACTTTAACAACTGTGGGTTGTTGCTCCGTTGTGTGGCTGAATTCGGACGACACGTTTAACAACGCTATGGGTTGTTGAAGCAACAACCCACAGTTGTTAAACGTGTTGTCCGAACTCAGTCAATGTATGAGCTGGGCAGAGCTAAGAATGAGAATGCAACTGGATCAGCCCCAATGGTTCCAATATTGCCAAATTAAGAACTACATAAATACTCAATTTAGGACAGGTACTATAAGAATGGAATTATCTAAATTTGAAAAACTAACTGAGGAGAGAAAAAGTTTTAAAAATGTACTGTCAAAATATACACTTTACTGTTAGATCAAGATATAAATAAGGGTGAATTCTTTAAAACTCATTGGGAGTCAATGATAGAAGCAAGAATTAATGAAGGAGAATGGAGAATAGTTTTCACAAGAGGAATGACCAACTCAATCTGTGTTAATTTAAAAGAAACTTATAATAAACTAATTTACTGCTGGTATCTAACACCTCATAGAGTAAATAAAATATATAGAAAACGTAATTGCATATGCTGGAAATGCAGGATGCCCTCAACTGATTATATGCATATGTGGTGAACGTGTCGAAAAGTCCAAGATTTTGGGAAACAAGTTAAGAGGGAAGTCCTTAAAATAACAGGATATAATTTATCTTTTAAATCTAAAACTATGTTGTTAGAGCTTTTTCAATCCGAGGTTCCAAAAATTCATCAGCCGATGATATCAAATTTGTTAACAGCAGCAAAGATGATAATAGCCAAGAACTGGAAAAGTAGAAAACCAATTGTATTTAAAGAATGATTTATTAAAGTTTAATAAATTGCACAATTATTGAAAATCAGTGAAGTAGTCAGACTGAGAGATGGCAGACAACAGATCCCCAAATTTATGGAGAAATGGAAACCTTCTATTGACTACTGGAAAAAAATAATCATGATAGAAAAATTAACATATATTCTTGTTTTGCTATTTAATAAATAATTGGCTTTGGAAGATATGTGAAACTTGCTCTTATGTACTATGTAATCTATTTAGTTTAGTTTATATTTAACTCATTCTTGGGTGTTTTTGTGTAGTGTTATGAGAATTCAATCTATTTGATACTAAGTTTATTTAACTCACTCTAGGATCTTTATATGTAGTGTTCTGCTGGGTGCTTTTGTTGAGTAGCTAAAATAATTGATTGTGTATAATGATTTGTGTTATATAATAATGTGTTATATAGTTTTCCAATAAAAAAATTAATAAAAAAAGGATTGTGTCCTAAGTAGATGAGATGGTGGAGATCTAGGAATGGATCTCCCGTCTGACTCTCTTTACATTTTAGCAAATAGCAGCTGCACAGAAGGTGGGTTCAGATCAAGACCATGGCACTGGATGGGTGGGTGGGTGGGATAACCCTTTCCCATATTGCTGTTTTCCCAATGGAAATTGCAGTCTTGAAACTGCTATTGGCCCCATTGCACTGCATTTTATTATTCTAAATACTTGTATATTTTTAATGTTCTGTGGTATTTTATGTTTAGTATTTTAGTTTTTCAGTGGGTTGTAATCCACGCAGAGAACATGAATCATTGGGCAGATTAGAAATGTAACAAATCAAGGAAAGTTTACATGTGTGATGTGTGCACATGTATTTCCTCTAGCGGGGCAAAAACCAGCTTTGGGAGGAAAGTTTCATCAGGGAAACAATGCTGGGGAAATGGTTGAACTAGGGTGACACACCTGATCCAAATTGCCCCCCTAGTGGCTATTTGCTAAAATGTGATTCACCCGTAATGGTAGGGATGGGAGAGCCAGGGATGCTCAGCTTGCTGAAATTCACCAACTTGACTTCAAAGCTCAGCTCACTTCCATTCTTGTTTGCGACCTGATTTTCAGTTTGTTAAAATGGGGAAAGTTGTGCTTTTTTCAAGGGCACAGTATTCAAATGCAACTTTGGGAATTTACAACCCTTTTCAGAAAAACTGCACTCCTGTTTGCGTTTGGGGTTGTGAAGGATTTGCAAACAGCCACCTAATGGCTATTTGTAAAATGTCATGAATGAGACATGGATCTCCACAGTCACATTTAGCTAGGTCCCAGGACGCATTGGCTTGACTGGGTTATATTAGACCAGAGCCCCAGTAACCCTGCTATGCAGAGAAATTCACACAGAGTCTCTTCTGCTACTTCTCCTCCGGCTCCTTGTGTCACCTTTTCCCTGAGCTCACCCGCTTTACCTTCCTCCCAATTTTCCATTCCTGTCCTGATTCTCTCCCTCTTGTCATTATTGGTTTTCCCAACACTCAGTGCTTTTTAAAAAGCCATTTTCACTGGAGAGTCTCTGTGTGTGAATTCAAAGGGGCACATTCATCCTACTTATATAATACAGCAGTGATACGGTGCAAAGAGATTTACTACTTAGTTTGTAATTCTGTTCTTTGTTGAAACCTATTTAACTTACACATCAGAACCACATCAAGCCTTTATATGTTAAAGGCCTATCTCTATAATTGTATCTATAATAATCTTAACACTAACACACACACACACACACACACACACACATATATATATATATATTGCAGTTTTTAAAATATTGGGGGAAAGAGGGGACTGCCCCCTTGCCTTTTTTTTTTGACAGCCCACTTTTAGAAAGCTATGGTAATGGCATGATTTGGCAAAAAATGAGGGGATTCAGGAGGTGGGGCTTGTGGATTTTATTACAGGTTCTCCTACCTTTCTTCCCATAATATGAGCAATGTGCATTTATCTACTCTGAAGATTTTACTGTAGTAAGGCTCCAGTTGGTCCAATAAGCCGTTAAAAGGCAAGCTGGGAAAGGGAGGGGTAATGGGGAGTAGGGTTAGGATGAGGTTTGAGGTAGAAGTTAGAAGCAATGAAACAATAAAACAATAAAACCCACTCTAAATCACACCCAAAAGGTGACAAGTCTTTCCCTGGAACATGCCAGACTTGAAAGCAATAAATCTATCTATTCCCTGGAATCACCTTGCTGAGTAGTGATCCCTCCTTCCACACACCAGTCCAGGAGAAGATGTCTTCCACCCGGTGGGTATTTCCTTCATCCCTGTTTGGGTTAGCTGGTACCGTGACCAGCCGAAACCAATCCTCGACCGTCCTGCTCACGCCACCAGCCTCCTCCCTGCGAACGTCCATTTCCCACAGCTGAAGCTCTTGCAGCTCACTTCCAATTAACTCTGACCTTGAAGCTGGGGCCTCCCCAGATAAGAGTGAGAGGGCCAGGTGTGGGTTCTGGTAACCAGCAGCTTGAAGTCTTGTAACATTTCTCCTTAGAATTCTCCCCCTCCCACTCCAAGGCCCCAGTCCTGCAAGGTAGGCCAACACTGGCTATTCCAGCCAGACTGTAGCCTTTCTGGCCCCTTTCTTCACACCAAGCATCTGGAGATCTACTCTCTGCCCACCCAGGATAGACTTCAGAGCTTGCTTTATTACAATGGAAACATTCAGGCATACAAAGGGTCGGCACCATGTTGCGCGTAGGGATTTGCTTGGTTAAAGCATTCAAGCTCGCTACATTATAATGTAAAATGACTTGTGCCAGGATGCCAGACTTACCTAATAGACACTCAGTTCTTGCAATAGTTTGCATCTAGTTGTGCTATCCCCTTGATAGTATTCTAGTTTTAAACCAGCATCCAACATTGTTTTGATATTTTGAGGTTCATCAGATGAGCGTTTTATCACACGCTTGCTACTGCCCATATACAGATGTGCACGTGTCCTTTAGATGATGTCATCTGCCTCCCGCTCATTTTTCCATCGCAAAATAGACCTTTTTTTAATCCAACTTTGTTTTAAAAATGGAATCTGCTGCGATCTCCTGCTGTGTGTAGGAAAAGCAGCACAATAAAAACATCCCCTGAATGGGCCACGTGGTCTTTATTTACTTCCTCTTTCCCCTCCAGGCAGAAAGAGGAAGTAATGAGGGACAGAAGTGGGGGCGGAGAAGCGATGATTTCCTCCCCGTCTGATGATGCACTTTGTGTACACTGACTTGTTGCATGCACAATCAGTGTACACACTTACCTAGCAGTGCCAGTACCACAGTGGGATTTGCTTCTCAATAAACAAGTATGGCATAGAAATATAAGCCTAATAACAAAATCAGTTTGCTGGACAGCTACAAAAGCTGAAAGCTACAAAAGAATTAGATTCAGCTTGTTTCAGTTCAAATATACACCATGGCTGTACTCTCACTTTGACTAAGAGTGCTGAAATAGCCTGAGTCAGAGTAAATTGACATGACCTCTTTGCAAAGACATGGTAATAGGATATCAAAATGGGTATAGCTGCCATTAGCTTTAATGTTACAAATGGCAGTGGTTTATTAGAGCTAATGAGACCATGTCTCTGATCCTAAATACATTTACTTGGACGTGAGACCCATGGAAATGAATAGGAGTTCTAAGTAAATGATTGGAATGTTACTGTTTTGCAGCTGCTCACAGGATGTGAGTACATAAAACTTGTGGAACTCTCATAGTTCCACCGATGAGACATCTTAATCCCTTTCAGTTGTTTTAAGTCTTTGTTTCTGTTTAAAGGAGACAGGCAGGCTTCTAGAAAAAAACATAAGGAAAGTTATACAAGGCAACAGGCTTTCCAAATAAGTGTTTTAAAGCAAGGAAGATTCTGACAGATTTTATCTGAATGCTTTATTTTACCAAACTCTCTACTGCAATAGCTATTCTTCCTCCCCTAAATCTTATGTCATGTATTTCACTAAAATATTAAAAATGTTAGCATTCCCCAAGATGATAATATTTGTCTTTGTTAATGCTTCCTAAACACAACAGAATCTGGCAGGAAATAATAACCACCTCATTTTCACCTATTAATCTGGTGCCATTTTAGAAATAGCCACAACTTGTTATCACTGCTATTCATTTATCAGATATCATTTTCAGTACAGCATTGATTACAATTATGAAGAACTTTTCACAGTGCTACAAAGAAAAGAAATACATACTTTCTGGAGACATTAGAACAGGAAATTGCAAAACTGTATTTGAGGAAATTAAGATTTGGAACTAATTATATCATAGCTCCTAAAAGAGAAGCATAAGTCAAGTTGATCACAAGAGATGTTACCATGCTTCATAATTCTTTGGCTTCGAATATGAACCTTGGTGACTTATGACATATGCCCCAAATACAATATTGGAGGCATGCAAGTGGGAGGGAGGACGAGGTTTTCTTTGATTTGAATTAAAAACACAGGAGTGGGGAAGGGTATAGTGAAAGGATTGGACCATATCACACTCCAGGTTGGGGTGCAACACAGTCTGAGTTCACTTGAATTAGCTCAGAATAATCCAAGACATTTCCCAATTTGAGGGGGAAACAGCTTTGGTTATTCAGAATTGAACTGTTGAATACTAAAACATCTTAGTCTATTTATTCTGCACAGAAGTGAAGATCAAAGCACGTGCCAAATCAGCAATTGAAAAATGCCGGAAGACAAGCCACTGTACTACTTTACCATGATCCATTCCTTGGCCAAGCGTGTTCTTATTCCTTTTAATAGCAAATTCAGACATTGGGCTTGTTCTGACAACACACTAAGGGTGCCTCTACAAGAGCGATTTAAAGCTTTTTCAAGACGCATTAACATTTTTACCTCTACAAGAGCGGGGCGCAAATTGGGGGTTGAGGCGCTTTCTCTCTGATTATGTGCATTATCGAATGCGCGTTAAATAGCGAGTTGTTTCTCTCCGTGGTCGTTAAAGCGCATTTTGACCATGTAAACAAGCGATTCTCCACATTTCAGCCACTTTAAAGCGTGTTTCATACTGCCGGTTATGCGCTTCACCGCGTGTCGTTTACAGGATTTAGGAGTAAAAGCGATTGCGAGAAGATGTGCATAATCGGAGAACCAGGCGTCAAACCGAATTCTTGTAGAGGGGACCTAAGCCATGGTTAGGCCCTTTTGCAGCAAGTGGTTAGTGCCTGTGTTTAAATCGTGGTTATACAGCCACCATGGTTTGGAATGGTTCACAAGACACGCTAAGTTATGGTTCACACGGCATGCAAAGCCATAATGTTTAACTCAGAAAGCTTAACCAACGTGATTTAGCATGGTGTCTGAACAGGGCCATACAGAGCTGACAGAAATGGAGCCAAAACGGGGTTGTTAAGAAATAAGAGGAAAATATCAGCTTGTTGGGGGAAATCTCAAGGTTTGTACAGGTACAAAGAAATCTTTTTGAAAAAGCAACACCAAAGCCTGGGATCTCCAACATGGTGCCTACCAGCCTCTCCTGATTTCTTAAGATGATAATTGATTATGGTGATGGTGGTGATGATTGTAAGTGGGATGCTGGCATGCTGCAAAGTGAAGTGCTGCCCTTCAATTCCATTTTTATTCCAGTTCAAAACATAGATTATTTTATTTAGGATCTTGTGCAAGTTACTCTTTTTTTAGTTTCAGCAGTTTGCCTTCTGGGAAATGTGTGTTTTGTGACCAGCCATGGCTACCATGGCAGCCATTTAATGAATGAGCAAGCCCCATCCCCATGGCAGATATTTTGTGAGATTGCCCATGGCATTATCTCAAAATCAAAATGTGCCCACTGCCCCCAAAAGATTGGGGACCCTCTGATCTATGGGTTAAAAAATAATCCCAAACCCCCAGCCCAATGAAGACTGAACATACTCCATAGCCACAGAATGTCAAGTGTAGTTTGGAAAAGTAAACAGAAAACTTGGCTGGGGTGGGACAAAATGGAGTATCTTGGAGGAGGGCTTGACTGGCTGGAGAGGAGACCCTGAATGGGAGTACTCCTCTTAGAAGGAGTGGTAATATGGTAACATTTTGTCGAAGGTCCCACTTATTCTTTAGTTTCCTGAGAAAAAGATTGTTCCAAAATGAGTATCCATGCTTGTTTCCCAGCATAACCTGCTGAGTGAGTACCAATTACTATGGCCATCTTAGTTCCAGATATTAAGGGACAATTCTATCGAAAAACAGTTTATAGGGTCATTTGTCAATACATACATTTCTATGAATTAAACAAGTGGAGCACAAGCCAGTTTAAAAAAACAAAACAAATCCTGAAATCTAAGTACACAGCAATGTTTTTTTCATGTGGAAGTGACTTGTTCAATGGGAGGGGTTACTAATGCTTTATGTAAGACTGTGGGGGACTTTTGTGGAGCCAGTGATATCCTTTCCAACACCATCTGGGAGATCAGGTACACAGGATTGCTTCTGGCTGGGTTGTGGTAGAATCAGGATGGGCAAGAGCAGCTGTGTACATCTGAATACATACATACATACATACATACATACGTGTATGATCCATGCAGACCTACAAAAGTACAACACATCATGACAAGTTTAATTTTGCATGAGGTTGCATAATATTGTTATGTGCTTAGGATCAGTCTAAATTAGCTTCCAGGGACCCTTTACAACTCAGTGCCTCTGATTATAATGAGATTCAGGATTCATCCCAACCCTGTAACTCTTGAGCTGGTTAACTTTTATGCTACTAGGCCAAGGAGAGTGAAGCCTGTGGTGGAGCAGGAAGATGGGCTGGCTGCAAGTGGATCTAAGCTAGAGAAGGGAGCTGATTGTGGCTCCTTGCAGTAAATGCCTAGACAGCTGAGCGGGAGCAGAGATCTGTTGGACTGGTAATGTTGTGGACCCTCATCTTGAGGTCACTGTAAATAAAACTTTTATGAAAGAAATGTCTCAAGTCTCCAGTGTGCTCATTCTCAGGAAACTGATGGCTGAGTAAGTGCTGGAACCCCTGAAACTTTTCACCTCTCAGAAGTGGGGTGTCTAACAGTATTTAGCTTCAAGCTTTTAAGTAATGCATTAGCAAATATTTTTCTTTCAGTAAAGGCAGCTAATGCTGCCATCTTTGCTCTAAGCATTTGGGGCAGTCAGTAATGGAGATCTTTAAATAGTAGTACATTCCCTCCTCCTGTTAATACTGTCACTACAGTAGAACAGTTATATATCTACTGCTGTGGTGATTACATCCTGATACTGCTGCATGTCTGCAGGAGATTCAGGAACTACACACCATTTAGTTGAAGAAATGCTATTTCATGTGCAACTGAGAATATATATGTGCTCTGGCTATAAAGAAGGGCTGCACTTTCAGGGAGACAATCAAAGTGACATTTTTGCATTCGGTTTCTTTCCTAATTTACAGGTCAACTGGATGAACTCAATTAGTTTTGTTTGTGAATCAAATAAATACAGACTACTGTGGATTAGCTAACAGAACTTCCACAGTTGCTATTAAGAATTGCATGGCATAAAAGCAAGTGGCATCATGCTTGACACAGAATAGACAACTTGTTACTAGTTATAGTACATACAGGCCACCTGCTGTGGAACTCTGGCAGACTAAATAACTGACCTCAGATTGAACGCTGTCATTTACACTTCATATTAGACTTCCTGTCGTTAAATAGTGGCTCTTTCTATTCATAGAGACCATGAGGGGGAATTATTTTTGTTATGGTCCTTTTAGTTTTCAAAGTCAATATGAATGACAAGATAGGGTCTGTTTCTCCGACTTGGAATCCTCCAGATGTGCTGGACTACACTTCCTATCACTCCCAGTGGTGATAGGAACTGTAGTCCAGCACATCTACAGGGCACCAGGTTGAGGAAAGCTGAGATATGGAGTTCCAGTATTACAAATAATGCACATAAAAGAATGAATGTGATAATTCCTTTATCGCAAATCAGAAGTGACATTGATAGCAACTCTGATTATTCTTCCTTTCTTTATTACATTTTTTAATCCGTCCAATAACAGACTATCTCTAAACTGGGGTTTTCCGTTGATTTCAGTAGGATATTGTTATATCCATTCCAACTTCCTGAGTGGTGAGGAGTTCCAGGGATGCAGCGCTTACCTGGATTTGGTTTCCTTTGGCAGGTGACTGGAATATTACAGCATTTTGTAGGGCTGGGTATAGCTGGAGACACAGCTTAACACTCCAACAGATAAACAAATCCACTGCCCCCCTCCTCAGAACACCAGAGAGAAGCAGCTGCCCTAAATCACTTGCTCTCCCCCTGCCTCTGTGCCTCTCCCTCACAGAGCTCCATCACACTAGCGTTTTATTGCACTTTCGTCATGCCTGGTTTGCAGCACGGTACTCGCATGAGGCTGTGCCTGTCCTGCAGTTACCCCACCACTTCTCCTCCATTTTAGTGTTTTCCTAAAGTGGGGAAAGTCTGGTTTATTTCCTCAATGCGGGACTAAAGTGCCTTTCCGCCCCCATGTATTGGCATCCTTGCGCTATGTCCTTTGTTGGGGGCGTGTGCTTTGAATGTGTGCTTGCTGACGAAAGAGGAGGCAGGGTGGTTCTCTTCCTCCAGCACACTGTGTCGAATGAATGAACTTATGCTGAGCCAGTCGAATGGGCTTGTGCTACTCCAATCCCACTCTCTTTGCCTGCAGAAATAGCACCCAGCCAATTAAATGTTGAATCGGTAAAATGCTAGTCAAAGCCAAAGCGAGGGTGGGGAGGCTCCCATGTCCATCACCAGACAAAAAACAATGAACTGGAGGGGGAAGGAGAAGGGGCGGGGTGGGACGGGCGCAATAACGGGAGAGCAAACAAATGAAAAGACAGTCCCCCAGGATAGCAACGATCGTGAAAGGGCCCAGCGCGTACCGCGCTAATGAAACAGAAGTCAAAATTGCAGGTGCATACCAGGACAAAAAATGAGGTGTGATGGAGCTCATAAACTGCTTCTTCAGTTTCTACAGCTAGCTGGGGGCAGGGGGAGTAATAAGGATACTCCAACCATTTCCTAGCCTCCTTGGGCCATTTACCTGTAGTTTCCTTAACAAAAGATGTGTCTGGCAACTTTGCCACTGACAAACAGAATCTCCACCAGTATTTCTGGCTCTCCTGTCCCGATATCCAATCTTATAACCATAACCCTATTCAGTCGCTTATTAAGAACTTATGGAGGGAGGAATCATCCTAATCCTTTCTGCTGCAGACTCAAACCATCACATATTCAGCACAAAGACCTGAAGGGGGAAACTTTGCATGTTCAGGGGAACGTGCTTAGAACCCTGCATTTGATCAGGAACTCTGATCGTGCAAGGTTCCTGACAATGTAGAGAATTCTAAGAGTGCTCAGCTGAATGTGCCAAAAACCCACCTTCAGATTCTGTATGTGAAGGTCTGAGGCTGCAGCCAGATGTTTGGGACAGGGCTAGTGCATGGCCCCACTCCTCCCTGCATGCAATCCGAGAATGTGTAGAGGTAAACATTTGAACACAAACTTGTCCAAGAGATGGTAGGAGATGAAAAAGCAAGCACAGCTGTCTCCAGCTTCTATCCTTGCAAGTCTCTTCTGAAGTATAACACTTCAATAACTGTGAGGAAGTGGATAGCTACAGTGGAGTGGAGGCATGAATGTTTCCCTAAAATGCCACACCCTAATCAGTAACACAAAGATTGAATGAATCTTGTACCTCCCTATTTATACTCATTGATGAGGGCATAGGGCAGGGGTGGAGAACTTATGGCCCTTTGGATGTTTTGGCTTGGGGCTTATAGTAGCCCTGGGCAGTATAGCCAATGTTGAGGGATCATGGGAGTTGTCTGCCAAAACATCGGGAGGGCCGCAACTTGCCCTTCCCTGGCATAGAGGTAATAGGAAAACTCCCCCTTTGCAGGGTCTTTGCATCACTGGGATTCTTCTTTTAAAACACAACATGGCCCCATGACTTGAATCCAGAAATCCTGTGATAAACCACCTAAATGTTTTCGTTTAAACTCCTGAACTAGTCCATACCACCTCTGGCCAGAGTATGTAATGTTTAGGAAAGGATAAAACCCAATTAGAAGCACATCATCATTGAACTTTATCCTTAATCCATTACATTCTAAAAATTTGTTATGGAATTGGTTTTATTCAGAGTTCCTGTTTTTGGCAAGACCTACTTGATACTACTACACTGTACAAGATAATGCTAGTTGGCTGGAGTACACTGAAGGAAACAGAATGGTACAAAAGTCCTTAAAAACAAGTAAACTATGGGAGGAAGTCTCACATTTTCAAAATGCCTGTTTATACATAACACTTTGGGTCAATGATAAATCTGCTGGAAGTTGTGAAGGGCCAGTTTCCTCAAAGCTTTCTTTTCTATGAACTGGTTATGATGTTAATTTTGCTCATAGTTCCTGTTTTTGACAGGCGCTACTTGATTTTACTGCTCTGTCCAGTAAAATGCTATATAGTTGACTGGAAGACACTGGGAATAAAGAGATAGCACAAAAGCAAGTAAACTTGTGGAGAGAGTTCCAAGTTTTTAAAATGCCTGTCTCTACATAATGCTTTGGATCTGTGGGATGGAAACTGCTGAGAATTTGAAAATGTAGTAAATGTTTAATGGGGGGGATGCAAATAAATTGGATTATTGTTGCATTTAATATAATAAGAAACACTTGTTTGTTTCTCATGCTCAATCAAGACATCACTCAGAGGCTGCTCCCCCTCAGTATTACCATCAGATTCCCATACCCCATTATAACAATTCCTCTAAAGTCATCATCACGCACTACATTTCAAAATGCATATATTTCATTATATAAAAATGCACTATGTAGTACACACTGGCTAGGGAGGAAGCCTTCATTGGCTGGAAAACATTTAGCTGATTTTAAACCAGTTGCACAATGTAGGGAGAGAGGGAGGCTACAAGCAGTCTCTGATGGCCACATTCATCCCCCTTGCGTTCTAAACACTCAGAAAGCCCCGGGGTCGGTGCACGGTGGCGTGGTGTCAATTATACGACACAGCTGCAATCATGCACCCATCCCAGGGCTTTCTGCCACAGCTGCAGAAAAAGTCAGGGACGTACCCTGTTTTCTCCGGAGCAAAGCGAGGATGCGTAAGACGACGTCAAGACAGCCCCAAAGGCACACTCCGGAGTCACAGCAGAGGTATGGCTGGGTGGAGCCAGGACAAAATAAATAAATAGCACTGCTACTGAAACTCAGTTTTCATAAGCTGATGCATAAAAAGAAAAGGCCTCCTCACTGGTACTGCCTAATGTCATTTCCCCGACATTCAGTCCCTGACCTCTTTGGAGTCTTAAAAAGGCCCTGCTACGTGGAAACACAACATAATAATATGTTAGTGTTAATTATCTTGATCTTTGGTGTCATTTTGTGACTGGCTCAAATGTCCCACTGTTGCCTCACTTTAAGGGCTGAAGCACACATGACATACCAAGCCACTTTTATTTTGAATGAAAAGCAGCCAACTAGGTGAGGAGAGATAATCAATTAGGTGAACAGTAACTAGCAACCTCTCTTCTTTTCCTCTGCCTCTCCACTGCAATGCCTCCTCTTCTGAGCTCTGCCACATTTGGGGCAGGCAGGGAAATGTGGAAGAGAAGGCAGTGGCTGCTCAAACCTCTTCTATCTTGCTCACCTTCTCTGGGCATTGCAGCAGGGAAGATTGGGCCCACAATGCTGCCGAGAGAAAGAGACATACCTTTGCTCTCCCTCTTTTTCTGGAGGCTGTAGCACTGAAAATTGGTCACTGAAGGAGCAGCCATCTGCGGCTCCTTTTGCTAAGCCACTGTTTTCAGAAGACCCTGCTATGCCCAATCCTTCATGTTGCACTGTCCAAAAAGATGGGATATGCAAGCAGGTAGTGTTGCAGAGGAGCAGGGGAGCAATCAGAGACAGCAGCAACCATCAGTTGCCCATTCGTTGCTGCTGAGAGTAAAACAGAGACCATGGGTTGGCACTGGATGCTCCAGCCCCTCTCACTCACTCACCTTCCTCTTTCTCTGGGTGGCACAGTGGGGAGGTTTGGGCTCAAGAGGAAGAATCACTGGGCTGCCCAGAGGTTTAATCCACAGCAGTGACAGGATGAGGTGGCTGCTCCTTCCATGACCAATCCTCTATCCTGCACCACCCGAGGGTGAGCGAGCGGTTAGCAGAGGCTGCACCTTCTCCCTCCCTAGGCAGCGCCATGGGGCCAATCCACCCTGCCATGGGGCCCAGAAAGGCTGAGCAAGAGCCAGGAGGAAGGAGCGGCTGGCGCCTTTTCTTCTTTGCCCACTCGCCCAGAAGTGGCACAGCTTAGAGAAGAAGGCACTGTGGGAAGTTCCATTGGGGCTTCCTGGCTGGAGGCATTTTCCCCACCCCTAAAAGCATAGGGGCCACTTCACTTGTCATGCCTCTGTTAGAGAGCAGGGGAAAAGAGAAGGGGTTAATATTGAAAAGCCATCCGCTTTTCCTTCAAAATAATAGTGGCAGTGGAATTAACCCCCTTTTCAAAGACGCACTTCACAGCGGGCTCTCATCTAGTTACACTAAAAGCATTGAACTCGCTCCTCCCTGCCCCACAGAACTCCATACGACTCTATGTCCCTCCCTCCTAGATGGGCTCTTGGTTCTCTCCTCCCTCTCAGCTATCTGTACTCTATGGTTTTCACTTAGGATGGATCTTCTCTCTCGGCTCTATCACTCGAACCTTCGCAGATGGCGTGACCTAAGGCCACCGGAAGGAGAAGAACTTGTCGAAGTAGAGCTTCCGGCACGGTGCCTGGTTTAAGGTACACACTCCCGGCGCTATTATTAGGGCGCTTTTTGCTCTCGGTCGCTGTAGTTTCCTTGCAAGGCGAGAGCGGGGTGACCTGGCCTTGCTCTTAGGCATGCTCGGGCGGAGGAATTCCTCTCGGCTGGGATATGAGCGTCTCGTCCCGCATCCTCAAGTGAGTCCCCTTCATAGAAACCCGTACAGGGCAAGTCTGGTCTCTGCGGTTCAGTATTGGTTTTAGTAACAGCAGCAGGTATGGAGTGGGGTGGAGTGGGCAGGGGCGACGCTGTAATAAAGCATCAACCTCTGTGCCAGCCAGATGCTGCACTAACTTAGGAGACGAAGGTGTCAGATCTGGGGTGGGATAGAAGATGGGACTCTGGAACACTCATGCCTCCTTGAAGAATAGTGAGAGGCTTATAAAACGAACAGCCTGCCCCGAATAAATATGAAGTTTTCCTCTACTTGGACAACATTTCTTAAACTTTTTTGGGTTTTTTTGTTGCACTGGGCAAAAAAACCCCTCTTGATTTAGTGTAAAAGTCCTATATGTTTAACTCCTATCCATATCTTGGTGCTATTTTTTTTTCGCCATTTCAGATTTATATATATTATTTTCTTTGACATTAACACTCAGTTATTCATTACATTATGAACAACTGACTTAAAGATTTTGTGGGGCAGAAGTAAAAGCAGAAGTAAAAGCAGAAACTATCAGGGAAGCAGAATAATAGATACGTTCTGCTCAGCATGTGTTGTGGTGCAGACCATAGGCTTCATGGCAAATCCCTCTCGTTTTGCTGTTGTATTAATGAATGAGCCACTGTAGTTTCTGTAACGAGCATTTCACCATAGCAAACGAATTCAGATCTCTAAGGGCTGCTTCATATGCAGCAATTTCTTTTTCTATTTTTTATTTTAAATAGGTGTATGTCATCATGTGAATTGTGTCATATAATGTTTATATTTATGCCTGTGTTGCTAATCTGCAGCCTATTGTGGCTTCCCTGAATGTGAATGGAATAAAATATGTCATACATGCAGTGTATAAGCTCATATATGTCATCTCCTGGCACAAAAAATATCTATATAGGAGATAATGATATGTGGAATAGTCTTAGCTTTGTTTTACAAATCACTCAGGTCTACACCTACTTAGGGCTGAATTTAATTGTCAGTTTTAAACTGTGTTTTTTTTTAAGTTGCAAGAGTCATTTTGATCTCATTATTATAGTACCTACTGTCCTGGAAGCTGACAGGAGTATATTTAATTTCTGCACTATCTTTTGAAATTCATATCTCAAGTTCTTGTGATATTGAAATATACTGAAGCGTTTAAATGTTTTAGAAAGCAAGTAGGTCAATGTTTGGTATTTCTAACGCAAGGATTTGGGGAGTGCATAACTTCTTAGGATTTCTGTCTAGCAATGGAGGCTGCATATGATGGCAGTGAAGTAACTGTAGTAGTGGAGGAGATAGAAAGTGCATACACCTATGCCTCTCCAGTGCCATCTAAAAAGAAGAAGAAATATAGAAGTCCTGGAGATCAAGGGGAAAAGACTAAAAAACCCAGGTGAGTGACTTCCTTCTTTCTAATTAATGTATATCATATGAGCAATTCTGTTTTGGGGATTACTGTTCTTTAGTGTGCTAACTTTTGCCTAAAACTAATATTTAAGTAAAGTTGTGTTAATTTTATCAGTCCGCATTGATTTGGTTATATGCTTCTGGTGGAATGCCTAATTTTGAATTATTGGAAGTAGTGATGTGGGAAGCACCTTATAGTTATTTGTGTTAATTAATGCTAACACATTTATTATAGCATACCATGTATTTTCCTTTAGAAAAAAATTGTTTATGCATTTACTATTTACTGATGTTCCATCATGGAACTCAAGGTGGCATAAATGGGATTCCCAGGCTGTCTTCCATCTGGGCACTGATCAGACTCAGACCTGCTTAGCTTTGGCATAGTGGCTGCATCATCTGCCCTCAGACATTAGCACATGCTGGCAACTAACTCAATGAACAAAAGATACTGCTCATTGTGAAGACATCTAGTAATATTTTCTTTTTCATTCCTTGGGACAGTTATACCAAAATCAAAATAGCCTCAAAAGACAAACAAGCCCTTAACAGTCCCATCAGTCAATCAACCAAAGCTTTAGTTGATTTATAGCCTGGTTGTATGCATGTTTACTTGGAAACAAGCCCTTCTGGAATTAATGGGATTTGCTCTTCCAAGTTAAAGTGCATAGGATTGCAACCTAATGCTTCACACTTACTTTGGAGTAAGTCCTAGTGAACTCATTTAATGTGTATAGTAATGGGGGCTGTGGTTTACTGAATAAAGCTTGCAGTCCTAATCTTCACACTGTTCTTTTAATGAAATATGTTTTATTTTTCCTGACAATTTATTGAAAAGCAAACGTGTGAATACTGAGCCGGGTTAGTTGCCTTTAGTGTGATTTGTGAATAGGCAGTAAACGTCTGAATTTTGCTTGTTTTTCAGGTCTGCGTACCTTCTGTATTATTATGATATATATCTGAAAGTTCAACAAGAACTCCCACATCTTCCCCAGTCTGAAATTAACAAGAAGATCAGTGAGAGCTGGAGGCTGCTCAGTGTGGCTGAGAAGAGTTATTACCTGGAGAAGGCCAAGTTAGAAAAAGAAGGTCTAGACCCGGTAATTAAATAGTTTATTCTCATGACACATGACACTTGCAGCCATGCAAAATATTATGGTATGTTTTACTATATATTCAAACTAGGGATGTGCACGGCCGAAATTATCGTATTGTATCGTTATCGGAAAGCTTTCCCCCAATGCAAGTCTATGGGGAAAAACACTGGGCCAGCACTCCCTCCCTCCCCCCACTCGCGCTCCTTACCCATCGCTGCCACCTCCGCCCAGTACTACTACGAAACAGGCTTTCCGGCCTGTTTGTCAGTACAGAGAAGCGCCGAGTGATGTCATCATCACTCGGCGCGGCTCTGTAGTGACGAACAGGCTGGAAAGCCTGTTTAGCAGTAGTACGGGGTGGTGGTGGCAGCGGGGAAGAACGCAGGTAAGGAGCATGAGTGGGAGGGGGAAGGGAGGGTTGGCCCTAAAATGGCGGTCTGAATATCCGATATGTCCTATAGTTTATCAGACATATGGATTTCGGATCCGATCAGATAGGGCCTCCTTAGGAATGTATCGTTATTGTTAATGGGATGTCCGATAACAACCTTATCGGATTGTTATCAGACATCAGAATGATATGATACACATCCCTAATTGAAACCGCAGAAAGGTATTTAATAGTTAAGTAACATATTAAAAACATAATGGCCTTTTCACTTAATTCTAAACTCTCCTGCTGGTCCAATACTGTTTTTAGAGGTAGACACAATGAGCTTTTTTTAAAATAAGGGAGAAGCATTTGGTTTCTTTCAATTTCTACTATTGGCTTGTGGTCATACGATGACACTGGATGAAAACATTGGAAGTTGTCTGGTAGTCCGGGGGCCTAAAACATCTGGTACAAACACATTACAAGTGTCCTGACACTGATGTAATGTAAATGGGGCTGAAGAAATGTTTATTTCTTCAGCCTCATTTACATTACATCAGTGTCAGGACACTTATTGTAACAAAACAACAACAAAAAGCTTAAAAGGACAACTAGCTAGATGAATATTTGATGCTCTGCAGACTACCATTATAGGCCATTAGATTTTTTTCAATTGTAAGCAGCTATATGGGAAGTGTGCATAACCATCTACAAAAACAGCTGATGAAAAATACCTATCTGTGTGTGAAATGGCTGCACACTAACATCTTTCAGTCATATATGTTACAGATAGAGTACAATGGTGGATTTTGGTGGAGGAGCTCCCTCAAGCTTTATGGCTTAGAAAGAGCAATAGAAGTTAAAGGGAGGAAATGCATGAAAGTATTACCAAGGAAGCCTTGATAGCATTTTACCTCTTGGAGTTATTTGGGATTTCAAAAGTGCCTCACGATCGCAGCCAAACTGATGTTCCCCTGCCCCATCTGCTTTTTTCTATAGAACTCAAAGTTGTCTTCCCTGACTGCCGTAGTTCCAGACATTCCAGGTTTTCGTAAAATCCTCCCTCGTTCAGATTACATCATTATTCCTAAAGGCAGTCTCCAGGAGGAGCGGAACAACCAGCACTTGGAACTCTGTGTGACCCAAGGTCAAGTAGCATCAGAAGGACTAACAGCCGCTACGAATGTCACGAGCATTTCCCACAGTACCGTGCATAACATCCTTTCTGTAGACTCCAGCCACATTGGCATTTCTGAGCAGTGCATCGCTATTGAAGGCGTTTCGGAAGACCCGGCATCATTTGTTCAGTCGGACACGATAGAAGAAGTTGTTGCATCAGAGATCTTGTCTCATTATGTCAGACCTGCTGCACATAAAGTTGCTGGAGATGTCCTTGTGGATGAGGTCCCTTTGGAAGTAGGGGATAGCTATCCTTATCAAGCAGCCAGTGTGGTCATTGAGGAAACCCTGGTTAACAGCTCAGATGCATCCAGAGGGGGCATTACAGTGGCACAACCACAGGCTTCAGATGGCCTCTCTGTGGTAACAGTGGTGACCAGAAGAGTAAGTAAAGCTTATAGTAGCTTTTTCTCTTAACTCTCCTTTGATAGGCTTACTTTCTGATCCAATGCATGTTTCTTGAGATGTAAATACCATTGATACCTATTGGAGTTATTCCTAAAGTAATATGCATAGAATTAAACCCTTATTCCTGTAGACCAGCCTTCCCCAAGCTGGTTCCCTCCAGCTGTTTTGAACTACAAGTCCCAGCATTCCTGACCATTGGCCATGCTGGCTGGGCTGGCTGGGAGTTGAATTCCAAAGCCTCTGGAGGGCACCAGGCTGGGGAAGGCTGGTGTAGATGAGCACTATCTTTGATACCTACAAAGCCAAGTCTCTCCTATCCTATAGGTAGCTTGGCAGATAAGGGTGGCTGCATCTGTAGATCTTAACTGCTGCTACCTTGTTATCTTTGTTTTGTCAATTTTATATTGATAGTGTGTGTCTGTGTGAGAGAGAAATGACTCGAACGTAGAAAACACAAACAGCTTAATTGCCTCGTTCTTCTTTTTTGCAGGATAGAGAAGAAAGCAATTCTTCAACACCTACTGCACAGTTCATTATGCTACCTCTGCCAGCCCATTCTATTCTGGAGAATCCAGCATCAATCAAACTGGTCAGTAAAGGAACTGCTGATGCTACGTGTCTTGGCAATGTGTTGCATTAGTTATATGTAGAACATGCAAAGGAGCTGCCTTACACTGAACAGGCTATTTGTATACTGATTACTGCCTGTCCTGACTTGTAGAAGTTTTCCAGGCTCTCAGACTTTTCCAACAGTGTTACTGGAGAATCCTGAGATGCTGGGATTTGAATCTGGAACTTTTGAATATATGCAACATGTGCTTCAACATTGAGCTTTAGCTTGTATCTCGTAGGCATAAGTTCCTGCATCGAAATGTGAGATCAACTTTCCAGAGAAGACAGAGGGGGGTGGGGGGAGAGATATACAAATGTAGATCTTCAGTTGAGGGAGGGGTTGCATAAGGATGTACTGTCAAATGAGCATTGCAGTGTTGATGGTCTATCTGCATTGTGTTCAATGGAATTCAGATCTCAATCTGAGTGTTGATTCCATAAAAGCTGATCTTGGCTGGGCATGACTGCCACCTGCCATAAATGCCTCTTGCCCCATAAACCTGGGGGCCTGGTAGGCCAAGGGATCCAGTGCTCTGTGTTGGCTAATGCTAAGTGAGCTCTTTAAAAACAACACAGCTATCTAGTGGTTTAAAGGGTCAGTCTGCTTTGCAGCTTAAAGGACCTGGAGGGCTGGTGGTGGGGATTGAGCTGGGACAATGCCTGAAGAAGGGTCCATGTTCACTATAGTTGATTCTTGTCCTAGGAGCAAACACTCATAAATAAAGTAAAGTAATGCTATTTTTCATGAACAGGCAATCCTACTTTATGGGAAACGTTCTACCTCATTTATGAAATAATTGGTGCCTTTGTTTAATGCACAAGTGGTCAGTGTTTGCAAATGGGCAGCACTAATGTCAAGTAGAGCAATCCTAACCACCAGTTCCATTGACTGACAGGGGTTATAGGATGGAGCAGAAGTGCCCCTCTGCTAGTGAGGGGACAATTTCCGCCCCTGTAGGGGGCAGTTACAGCAATGGAAAGTTCCACAGGCTTACATTTACCACTGGCACTTTCCCGCAAAAGATCCCTGGAGTTGGCATAGTAATTAATTTCCCCCTCCTCCTTGATTTCAAATTCTGAATAATGAAGATCAAACAGGCTGAAAAGCCTGGTGAAAACACCTCTGCCACCCTGGCTGGCATGAGTTGGCCAGTCTTTGGACGTGGCAAAGAATTTAGATGTAGCGAAGAATCTACCCCTTTGCTCAAAGCTTTTGCCCAACTCAGTGAAGCAGGAAAATCAGTACACTTCAAATCACTTTATAAATAAAAAAGTAAAAGTAAACAGTTTACTTCTGTTACCATGCACAGTTCCTGAAAAAAGCAAATCTAATGCTTTCTTCATGACCACATCCTCATTAATAGAACCTGGTAACTGGGTAATGTGAGCTGCATGTGGTCATGCCGAACAGGGGTCCAAGTGAATCAGTGAATGTGATCCTACACAATTGATGTGATACAGTCTTTTTTTTTCCAGTAGCCCTCCAGCAGTAATCTGTTTGGCTGGCTGTTTCATGTATTGAGCCAGCAATATTGCCTATGTTTATTTTCTTTCCTCTTATACAAATCTGTTTCTTAGTGATACATTTTATAACACATTTACTAGTCTAGATATTATTACGGGGCTAAATATATTGCCTTCTGACACTTCCCTGCCACTCCTCCCAAATCTTGAATAAAATACAGATTTCCTGTCTCTGTGGACAAGAAAAAATCTTGGATTTATAGGAAGTTTATCAACCATACAGCATGTAGTTATTTTGTACTGAGTGATCATTTTGAAGGCCCATAATGATGTGAGTATATACTTTGCAACACGAAGGGAACTTCTTATATTGGTGAAGTTCTGTAAATTAATTCATATTCTCTTATTAGACAACTACCTACACCCGCAGAGGACATGGAAATTGCTCCAATCCTGGCTGTTCCTTTACTTATGTGACCAGACACAAGCCACCAAAATGCCCAGTGTGTGGAAACTTTCTCGGAGGGAAATGGATCCCAAAGGTATGTTTAAAACTACAGAAAATGTGCCACTGCATCTAGCTTTTTGCTTTTATTCTCAGGTTTTAATTTATAAAGTAAGCATGTATGGGTTATGGAATGATTTATTTGTAGTAATGTTGAAACTTCAAAGCCTTTGTGTTTAGTGGAAAGGATATTGTGAAAGGATGGAGTCAACCTTTCCAAGTACTTAAAGCAATTGCCAGCATAATTAAAAAAAAAATAAATCTCCAAAGTTATGTTTCCTTCTGGCCTGCTGAAAGGTGGTTTCTTCCCATAATGTATTTGATAGTTACATATAGATGAAGAATGATATTTCACCATTTACTTTATTTATTCATTCAAAAATTTTGTAGCCTGTCTTTTTTTGTCTAACAAGGTTGCTCGCAAAACAGTTAAAATCCATAGTACAAATTCAAACTGAGGCACTAGCGCCAGATTGAAGTCGGGACTCACTGTGTGTTTCCTGTGGTCCCGCTTTTGTTTGTTTGTAATAAACCCATTTTTAAAACAAGCTGAATTACTGCAAATAAACAAAGCCTAAATCTTTATAAAGTCTATTCATTTATTATGAATTGATTTGTATCTCATACCTTTGGGGCTAAAAACATAGAACAGATTCAGATGTAATTTTTTTTTGGGCTCCTGGACTGTGATGTGCTGATGGATGGTAGTCTGTGGTGTACTTCCAGTGATTAAGACAACAATAATAAAAAGATACTGCATTGCCAGAGTCCCTGTTTATATGACACCTTAAACCACAGCTTTAACCACAGTAGATAAGGCAAAAAGCCTTATTCACTATGATTGAAGCCGTGGTTTAAGGTGTCTTATGAACAGGGCCACAGTTTTATTTGTTTATTAAATTTATATCCTGCCTTTCCACCCAAATGGTTTCTCTGGTGTTTCCTTTGCATTATCATTGTGGAAGTCACATGGATCAGCTGCCCCACAGAAGCCTTTTGAATAGCTTTCCATGAGGCAGCTGTGGTACAAGAACTGGACCTGAATAGTAGTATCTTCTTGACTGACTAATGTCATAGGCATTTCCAGGGCTGCACATGCTCCATCTGATATCTAAACAATGCATACATTATGGAGCTATGTGTGTTTATCTGGCAGCTTCCCTGTTTGTGTTTTCAGACTGTAAATAAGGAAAAGAAATATGGAAAATGCTCCAAGTATGGGTGGCATGATGTGGGGAACAGTATGCTTGCTTTGTGATGTTAGTGTTTACTCCTCAAATATTAATAATTCATTTTTTTCCTTTCATGTCTGTCAGCCAAACCGGAATATGAAGCGTATGCGATGTTGACTTCGGGTGGTTATTTTTTGCATTTCAGGAAAAACAGCCAAAAGGCAAATCTGAGCCAATTTCATCTGTGCCTCTAAAAACACTGGAGCCCAGACGGAGTGAGCAGCCATTAGCCTTGGGAAAGGCAGTGGCTCAAGACAGTGCCTCGAAGTCGACACTGGAGAGCTCTGAAGCCGTCACCCAGCTTCTGAATGCAGCCCCTGCTGGAGGGCAGGTGCAGGAGACCGAGTGGGAGGAAGTGATCATCTCTGAGGCTCACATCCTTGCGAACAACTTGCAGCCAGAGGAGCAAGGAAATGCCACTGCCGTCATTCAGCTTCAAGAGGGCATTGTGCAGGTCGACCCTCCCTTGGAACCAAAGGAGAGGGAGAACGAGGGAGTGGAGACACAGCCATCCGCTGAGATGGCGAATGCTGCCAGCTTGCTTTCAAACCCAACCTCTGCCATGATACATCCCATAGGGTAAGTGTTGATGAGATATGTTCTGTAGTATTACATATGTCTTGCAGTGCAAATCATAACTTGGATCAAAAAGAAACAAAGGCTTTTCTTAGTGGAGTCCGAGGCTGCTTTTGCCTTCCAGCCTATTCAGAGTTGCTCCTAACAGATTTGTATCTGTTTGTCTGTCAGCCCAAGCTAGCTATTTTTCAGTGTCTCATTTTGACAACTAACATAGTAGGACAAATTTCAAGGCAGCAACTGTGTCCCTCAAGCAGCTTGTAACTGTTGTGGGCATAAGTGACATGTGGAATCCTGAACTGCATTTATTTTTGTTTCAGAGGTGATGCTTTTGGCACTGCACCCAAGGGGCAGGAGCAGAGGAGCAAAGCCAGGCCCAAGCCTTCCTTGCTGGCTGCGGCAAGACCCATGAGGGCAATTTTGCCTGCCCCTGTCAGCTTGGCGAGAGAAACCAGTACGGAGCAGCCCTCTTGCAGACAGTCATTTACAAACAATGGTAAAGCAAGGGCTGCGGTTTATGCTTGGTGGAGGGAACTCTATTTTTCTGAATGGTAATGAGTCATGGCCTACATCTAGAATTATGTTGGCTGTGTGTGACTGTTGGGGGACCTGCTTAAGAGAATGTTTGGAGCATGATTTCCCATCCAAAGCAGCTTTACGCATCCACGGTGGATCAGTTTCACCAAGCCTTGTAAGAAAAGAAGGTCTGCAAATCTTGGATTAGTCCCTTGAGATTTAGAGATGGTTTGCTACAATACATTCCATATTGCATTTGCTAGACCTGTCAGTGTAAAACTCAACATACTGATATGTTTTTTTTTTACTTGTATTAAACTTTCCATGTTTGTGTTTGTTCAAGAACAAAACTCCCCTGTAAGAATCTCAGGACTGAAACCTAGTACTCTGAAGCAGCTGGGTCAGTCTCCTCTGCAGCCACCCAGTGTTGAAGAGCACAAGGTAATGATGGGTTTTGACTCAATCTTTGCTCTTCAGTTGTCTTGGAATGTAGCTACCCAGCTGTGGCTACAATGGAATGCGCTTGTTAGCACATAATGGGATTCTGTTTTCTAATGTGAAGAGTGAGAGAAATGAGAACCAGTTTACGTAATGGAAACATTTTAGCATGATTTACACTGCAAGCAGCAGTCTCTAGCGTACAGCTGCCTGTGCCTTGGGATTCCTGGAAGGCTAAGAGCATGGTCCTAAAGAACTTGGATATACTTCTCACACACTATTTTGTAAACATGAAAATAATGGGATGTGTGATACACGGTCATATTTTTGATTTCACCATTCATTAGGTGTGGACTTTTATCCCACCCTTCCTCCAAATAGTAGTTTCCATCCCTATGGCCCAAGGTCATCCTTTGAGCTTCATGGCTTTAGCCAGGGTTTGAACCTGGGTCTCGCCAGTCCTAGTCTGAACCTCTAACGTTTACACCATACTGGCTATTATATTCTCTAACAGAAACTTCAGCATATGTTTGAGCGTTCTGGCCTGTACTGTGACTAGTGATTTTTTCTTCTTAAAGCCAGTTCACACTTTGGGGCTGTTCACACAACCCACCAACCCACATTCAGTGGTTGAGTGTGGATTACTGTTGAAAAGTGGGTTGTTTGTTGGACTGTGGGTTAGAGAATGTTAGACCTAATTTTGAGAAGATACATTTCCAGGATTAATGTGGACTTCCGTTCGCAAGCTCTAGGCTTGCTATTCCTTGCATGTGCTCCTCCTTTTGTACAGGTTGATGCACGGTGTGAGCTGGCCTTTTGACAACAGCTTCCTGTTCCATGTTACATAGCGAAGAGTGTTAATGAATAGTAAAATGCTGCACATTTGAGACCAGAGATTTGGTGATGTGGGAAGGGAAAAAGTCAGATGTCTGTCTGGGGTAGATTTTTGTCTAGTAGAATTTCTCACATTACATCTAACTTAATGTTGTTTTTCTCTTGCCACCTTGCTCTCAATCTAAAGCTCCCTGTCAGCACAAACAGCTCAGCATCTCAGGTCAAAGTGGTAGAGGTCAAACCAGATGTATTCCCCTCTTATAAGTACAGCTGCACTGTAACTTTGGTAAGAATCTTTAGTCATAGATATGTCCTAGCAATGCAATACATGAGTTACCTTTTGTTTTCTGTGACTAGATGTAAAGGGCAGCGAACAACCATGGGTTTTTTTGTATTTCAGGCAGAGAGAGGGAGCCCTTGTTTGTCTAACAAATAGGCAGAGGTGAATTATGGCCTGTCAACATGGATGTTATCAAAGCCTTTAGACTTTTTTTTAGTTTTGAAGACTTATTTATTTATTTATTTATTGCATTTCTATACCTCCCAATAGCCGAAACTCTCTTTTAGAAATTGAGTAAGAAGATGGGACGGTTCAGTTTATAGGAACTTCTTAACTGGAGTGGCATGAAAATTTCTCCAGGTCACCACTGTGCTTAGCAAAGTGCTTAGCAAAGTGAAAGGTGAGGCTAACCATTATTTAAGTCGCACAGCCCCTTCTGACTTGGTTTCTAGATCAGCTCTACCTCCCTCTACTCTTGGATTGCATCTGGGAGTGGTTTCCATCTCTCAGCATTTGCAATTTGATTTACTCAGAAACATCACAGCTTCTAGTCAAACAGCATGTGTGGTTTTCATTTCTCACCCACTGGTGGCTCATAGTAATACAGTGAAATGGAAAATGTAAAAGTGTTATCTGATTTGACATTAATCCCTTATAAACTTGGTTTTCCTTGGCATCCTAGTGAAATTCTAGTACTCTCCTGTTTTTATTTTTCCCTTCATTAATATCAGCATCCGGTACTCCTATTGTGTTTGTATGAACATCTTCTAGTTAACTGCTTGTGGTACTCAGAGTTCATGCCGAAGCAAACAACTTCAGCTGGGTGGCACGACAGTGACCAATGCCCTAATTTTATTTTGCTAATTTTTACATATTCTGGTAAAACAGGTAGCATAGTTGTGTCACAAGGCTACTAGACCTAACATACATGTCAGATAAAGCAGAGCAGGTAAATACTTGTTCTGTCTCTGTAGGATTTGGGGTTGGCAACGTCACGTGGAAGAGGGAAATGTAAGAACCCTTCTTGCAATTATGTGTACACTAACCGGCACAAGCCAAGGATCTGCCCCAGCTGTGGCTACAACCTTGCCAAAGACAGAGCTGAGAAAACAGCAAAAGCCCTGGTGAGTTGTGTATTCCTTGGAATTGAACTTACCATATTAGAATTTTATTTCCTATTGGTTTGTAATTTTGAACTCCAGAAGGACTTGTTTCTGAGTAAATATGTATAGGGTTTGGAAGGAAGACAAAAGTGTGTGCACGTAGGCTCCCTACTATGGGTAGTTTGTTTTTTTAAAACCACTTTTATCCTGCTCAACTAAAAAGGCTCCTGGAGCTGCTTACATATAATCAGTAAACCAAGACAGTCCCTGCTCGCAGCCTTACAATCTAAAAAGGCATGATATACAAATTGTTCTTTTTAATGAATAGTACTCTGATGCAGTTTCAGTAATGGATAAAGAGAGAGAGAGAGAGAGAGAGAGAGAGAGAGCGCTTTAGGCTTAATTGTAGGAAGAGAAATTCCTAGCTTGTAGCCTTCTTGACTACATGAAAAAGGGCAGTTTTGGCCATTGGTACAAGTGGCCTGGTGTATCACAACTGCTTTCTAACATGTGCATGTTTAGACTTAAAAAAAGTTCTTACAACTCCCAGCATTCCCCAGTTAGCATGGCTGTCTGGGGAATGTGGGGAGCAGTAGGACTTTTTCTGGCAAGTGAGATGAGCCTGAGGCTTCCTCTGAGCCTGAAGCTAAAGAGGAGAGAGGCTGAAGCCACCCCTTCCTACTCCAGGGATTTGTTTTAGCTTTGTACTTTCCAGATGCAAGAGTAGAGCTCCAACAAGCCTCCTCTTCCCGTATCTTTGGAGTTTGGAGTTTCCAGTTTGGAGCTGGAAGGGAAGACACATGGGCTTGCCTGCCCCTGCAAACTTGGTGTGTCCATTGGGGTGAGGGTGCCTTGTTTTCTCCCCAGTTGCAAGTTTAGAGCTGGAGAGAGAGATTTCCTCTTGACCATAGTCCTGTTCAGGCATTCAAAGAAGGGTAAAGAGCAATGTGTGAATGGAAGGGAGCGCTCCAGCAACACCCCTCTCCCTCGTGGAGGGCGTCTGAGAGGAGAGCTTCCTGTATCCTCGGGGGTTCTCTACCTGTGAGCCAGGACTCGGATTTTTCAGTCTCCCAAAATACAGGAGGCTTTGCTCTCAGACTGTCACTCCATGAATACAAAGCAGCAAAAGTCACGGAGGAGAAGGGCGGGGGCTCCTTCTCCTCACACGTTGCTGTTCACCCATTTTGATGAATGCTTTTTTCAGAGATGTAGCATGAGAATCAGGGTCAAGAATGGGAGAATGGGAGTCCCAACAGCTTTGGTTGGCCAGTAAGGCCAAGCAGAATGGGCTTAACTCCCTTGGATGGGCCAGTAGGGAGCCTATGGTGGAAGGAGTGCCTGATCCTGTGGCACTTTCCAGGTCAGCGCTACATCTGTCATTCCTCACTGGTCTTTTGAAGAAAAACTCTTAACTGTTTCTCATTGAATTACGTTTTCCTTGTAGCTATTGCTTGCTCTTTTCTCTCTACCCACTACCGCAATCATAACTCCTGCTTTAATTTTGTAATTTCTTCGTCAAAATACATCTGTGAACTAAGACAGAAATGCACTTTAAAACGCTAGTAGGACACCTAATTTTGTCCAAGTAGTGGATTGGCCTGTTTTCTTTTTCTGTCCTGAAGAGCCCGCTAGCGTTCAGTTTTCTAATCCCTTCATGCTTCAGTTGCGTTGACAGTATCGTGACAAACACATTAAATTTAAAGCTGGTGTAATGCACCTCTCATACCGTACTTTCTCTTGAGCGCTAACTTTCCTTCTCTGTTGTTTCTTGAGCTTGATTCAGTTCTGTTTCTGTTTAGATGTTGAGCAGTATTTAAATGTTGTAAATAAATACATGAAATGAGATGAATAAGTAAGTGGTGGAATGCTATTTCAGTTACTTTCCTAGGGCTGAATCCTCTTCTACTCTAATAATATTTAAATAAAGGAATTGTGTGGGTCAAGCAAATCACACTGGCAAGTAACTATGTTAGAGCATTTGCTTCCCTCCCCTCACCACCCTGGAAGAATGCACTGTAGTTAACTGTTTCACGAAGCTGTGAATAATTGAAGAGGATTTACACATTTTGCTATTATTATCATCATCATCATCATCATCATCATCATCATCTTTATTTGTGTCCCGCCTTTTGCCCAATACTGGGCCTCAAGGTAGTTTTACAATATTAAAACCTATTCAGTTAAAAACTATAAATAGAAATATACAAAAGCTAAAAATATAATTAGGTTTCAATATTATAACATTTCAACATTTTAAATACATATTAAATTTTAAAATACTTCAACATAGATGGAGGTCCACATTATTCACCAAACGCCTGCCGGAATAAGAAATCTTTTGCCTACCTCTTAAAACATATGAAGGAGGGAGCCAGTCTAGCTACCCTGGGAAGGGAGTCCCAGAGCCTTGGAGCAGCCACCGAGAAGGCCCTCTCCCGTGTACCCATCAGGCGTGCCTGGGATGTTGGTGGGACTGAGAAAAGGGCCTCCCCAGAAGATCTCAGAGCACGGGCAGGTTCATATGGGAGAATACCGTCTGTCAAATAATCTGGACCCAAGCTGTATAGAGCTTTATAGGTGATAACCAGCACTTTGAATTGTGCCCGGAAACAGACATTGTGTCTGGACACCAGCACAGTTGATTTTGTTGTAGCTGCATATCACTGCTGGCAAAGCACTTGCAGCCGTCCACAGACATCTGATGTTTTCAACTATGAGGCGGTGGAAATATAGAGGCACCACTGAGATTCTGAATCCTGTACTTACTCTGCTTATTTTGTATGCCGTCCTACTGAAACAGTGTACTCTTGCTACCTGATCTAACTCCATTGAAGTGAGCAGGGCCGTATCTCATTTCTGACTTTATCTGCCCCAATTCATATAGTAAGCTGGTGTCGTGCTACAGAATGCCTGAACCCCAGAGGCCCAGTTTACACTTTTTATTTAGTGGAAAGTTCAGGTTATCAGGCAATCTGCATGGTGGAGGATAATGGGTCATGTTGCTGCTTTGCTCTGCTTTTGCATGACTACTCTTGGCTTGGCTGTATGAACTCTCCTTAAGTATCCTGCCCAATCACTGCTTTGGTGTAGTCATCAGCAAAATGGCAGAATGGTATATCCATTGTGATGCTTCAGATTTGAACCCACAAACGTCTTGACAGATAATCAAAATGTGACTTTTTCTGTAGGAGGTCACCTCTAGCCCTGCACAGGTACTGAACACAAGTGAGCCTCTAATCCAGTCCCAAAAAGAGATACAGCGTCAATCCACTCTGCAGCTTCTGCGCAAAGTAATACAGATCCCAGAAAACGAAATGGAGCTGGTGGATGTGTTTGCACTGATTCATGAACTCAATAGCTCACGGCTTATCCTGTCCAACATGAATGAAGAGACAGTCACCATTGAGCAGACCTCTTGGTCAAACTATTATGAATTTCCATCATCCCAGTGCCTTCTCTGTAACAGCCCTTTATTCAAAGGAGGACCAAAGTAAGTTAAGAAGCCTACTGATTGCCTTGCTTCTCAAGGCGTAATACTGTGTTACATTTTTGGGTAAAATTCTCCTTACTCTCAAGACCTGTCCAAGCTTTTAGAATCGTAAGAAATGACGGTTGTAGTTTTCACATTTTAGTCATGTGTGCTTCACTGGTGTTGAATGAAACTCAAGCTCGTCTGCCAGGAATTGCTAAGCGGGTATGTGCTGCTATGCTGTTTTCTTCACCCATAATCCAGGTCCTGAAATCAGAATTATATTTCTTCCTCTCTGCATCTTAAGAAAATGATCTGGGCGTCCTAATTTTTACAGACCGTGGTTCAGAAAGATTCAAAGCCCATTTACTCATAACCATTTACTTCAAATGCATTACCAGAGCAGCTAATGTAGCAAAACTGACTGTGTTTTAGGCTATGCATGGATTCTCTGCAAGGCTACTTTCAAATATGCCTTGATCCTAGTTTGATCTAATTTTTTAGAATCTGCTTTATTTTAACTTTTTTTTTTAAAAAAAGTCTTTGACCAGTAAATAATTCCCTCTCCCTCCGTCGTTATAGCTCTCTCGCGGGCCCTCAGGAGTGCTGGTTGTTGACAGCTAATCAGCTGCAAGTGGTCACGGCTCACCTGAAGGTGTGTGTCAATCTGCAGTGCTTGGCCCTCCACAGCTTCAATGATATCTACACTGGTAAGAATATGCATTAATAAACTAGTTTGGAAGAGCTCTTAAGTTTCAATAGGCAGCATCCTACAGTGCCACTGTGTCTCCACTAGTTCTGTTGCACCAGCAGAATGGACCACTAGAGCAACAGGAGCTATAGCAGTTCCTGAAATAACCCTGGCAATGAGTGGAAATGTTCATTTCCAGGACAGATCAGGTCAGGGAAGCTTCTTTTTTTTTTTTTTTTGTAAATAATTTTATTATTTTCAACATAATGATAACATAAAATACATACATAACCCTTGACAATCCCCCCCCGTGTACCCCCCCACCATGAGACCTTCTCTTAACCTCTTATTCTATCCAGAAGTTTATCGACTCTTTTGAAGGTGTTTGTCCCTTCCCCGATCTTAATACATATTCCAAAAGGGGTCTCCATATTTCCCCAAAATCATTTTTACCGGACATTCCCCTTTTCAATTTCATTTTACAAGTTAGCATATCATTCAAAGCCATATCCCATATTTCTTTATACCATTCTTCTATTGTATAGCTTCCTTGTCCTTTCCAATTTTTTGCAATCATTAGTCTAACAGGAGTCAGGAGGTTGTTTATCAATTCCCTCTTGTTTTTGTCCTCTTCCCCTCTATCCCATATTGCTAGTAGAGCGAGCTTCGGGTCTAATTCCACTTTACTTCCAATTATTTCACTTATTTCTTTAAATACCCTTTTCCAAAATTTTTGTACATATTCACAGCTCCACCACATATGGTAATAAGTTCCAACCTCCTGGCATCCTCTCCAACACTTTTTAGATATTTTTTTATCAATCTGGTGAAATCTAACCGGAGTTAGATACCATCTCCACAATACCTTATAAAAATTCTCCTTAATTCTGATCGATAACAATTTTAACATTCTTGCGTTCCACAACCTCTCCCAGTTATAATCCTTAATTTCTCCATTTACGTCTTCTTCCCAAGCCTTTTTTATTACTTTAAGTGAATTTTGAAATTCTTCCTCTATCAATAATTTATATATCTCACTAGTCAACCCTTTCTTAATTTCCTTTCCTTCTTTCCTGCCTTTTGACTCTACTAATTCTTCAAATCTTGTATTGTTTCTACACTTTTTATTTTTCAATTTCCATTCCTGAGTCCATTTCCCTAGTTGTATACATTTAAACCATGCAAATTTATGACCTATCAATAGCTCTTTAATTTGTTCATTATCCTTCATATTTTCCATCCACTTCCTTAACTTGATTATTTCCTTATCTTTCAATCTCGCTTCAATCTCCACTTTTAACACTCTTGGGAAATTCTCCACTACTACCACTGGGGCAAGTGGTGAATCTCCTGGTATCAACTTCCCCCTAAATTTCTCCCAGATCTCCACTATATTTACCAACAAAGGGTTGTCCAGTCCCTTTAATTCTTTCTTTTGAATTTTCTTAAAGAAAATATTTTTCAATTTATAATCTATTTCCCCAGTTTGCGTCTCCAACCACTCCAGATCTTCCTCCCCTAGAATACAGCTTATAACATACCTTAACTGATTAGCTATATAATAGTACTTAATATTTGGAAGCCCTGAACCTCCCTTCTTTTGAGCCTTATACCATAACCCTTTATTAATCCTGGCTTTCTTATCCCCATTACAATATGCATTGATTATATTTTGCCAACTTTTCAGCTCTACATCTGATATTTTAATTGGTAACATTCTAAACAAAAAATTAATCTTAGGTAAAATCTTCATTTTAATAATTGCTATTCTACCAAACCAAGAATGTTTTAATTTCTTATATACTTCTAATTTCTCCCCTACTTGTTTTTTTAAAGCTACCAAATTAAGTTCCTCAAGCCTATCTAAATCTCTATCAATGTTAATACCTAAATAACGTACTATGTTTTTAAGTCTAAGACCCAACTTATCCTTACCTTCTTCCAACTCTTCCTTATTATAATTAAATAACATCATTTCTGACTTCCCCCAATTTACTTTTAATCCCGTGATTTCTCCAAATTCTCTTAAATGTTTCTTAATCACCTCAGCACTCCCTAGGGGATCTTCTACCGTCAATAAGGTATCGTCCGCAAACATATTCATTTTAATCTTCTCCTTTCTTCCTATCCCCTTCACTCTTTCATCTTCCCTTATTACATTTGCCAAAATTTCTATTACTATTGCAAATAGGATCGGTGAAAGAGGACATCCCTGTCTAGTTCCTCGGGCTAGTGTAATCTGTTGTGTTAACCCATCATTAACCAATATTTCCGCTTTATTATTTTTATACAACTTATCCATCACTCCCATAAAACAATCTCCAAACCCAAATGTTTTTAATATTGTTTTAAGTGCTGGCCATTCCACACAATCAAAGGCTTTGAATATATCCAATGCTAGCAGACCTGCTTTTAAATTCCTTTTTTTTATGATACTAATTATATTTAATACTCTTCCCATTAAATTAGGCATTTGCCTACCCGGGATAAATCCACACTGATCTTTTTTAATATATTTACTAATAAATGTGGCCATTCTTTTTGCCAATATTGCTGTAAAAATCTTTGAATCTTGATTTATTAAGGAAATTGGTCTATATGATGCGGGATCCGTTAAATCCTTACCTGGTTTCGGAATTAATATAATCAGGGAATGTTCCCATGATGGCGGAGTCTTCCCCCCTTCTATTATAGTATTAAATAATTTCTTTAATCTTGGTACTAAAATTCCTTTAAAAAGCTTATAATACTCCGACCCCAAACCATCCAACCCCGGTGATTTTCCTCCTTTTAATTTATCAATAACTCCCTCTATCTCTTTTTCCGTAACTAAACCTTCCATATAATCCCTGTCCTTTTCCTGCAATTTTATTTTCCAATTCCTCTCTACATATTCCAATATCTTATCTTGCGGTCCCGATCCTGATGTATATAATTCACTATAAAAGTCCTCAAATATACTTAATTTATCTTTCATTAAATTACAACTATTCCCTGCCTTATCCTTTATTGTCCCTATCATATTCTTAGCCTTTTCCAACTGTGTGGATCTAGCCAGCATCTTTGAGTTTCTATTACTATATTCAAAAAAGTCTCTTTTTAAATACAACAAATTCTTTTGAACTTGTTCTAATTCTTCTTTCTCTAATTCCTTTTTCTTAGCTTGAATTTGGGCTAATAGGCGTTTATCTTTTGTCTCCTTTAACTTTTCTTCCAAACTTCTTATCTCCTCTTCAATCTTTTTATTTTGAGCTTCCTGTTGTTTTTTTAATGTGCATCTTTCCCTAATACAAATCCCTCTTACTACAGCTTTCATTGTGTCCCATAATATGTCCTGCCGGTTGTTCTCTTTTTCATTAATCTCCCAAATTTCCTGCAGTTCTTTCTTTATTTTCTCCATTATATCCTTTTTATTCAACAACCTTACATCCAATCTCCATCTCTTCGCTTGTCTATAGTCTTTCTTGGTTTCCATGTCCATTGACATCAACGCGTGGTCAGTGACCTTGATAACTCCAATATCACAATCTATAATTTTGGGTAACATATTTTTTGATACAAAAATGTGGTCTATCCTAGAATAACTCTTAAATCTCTGTGAATAAAAAGTATATTTCCTTTCTTCCCCTCTTAAGGCTCTCCACACATCCATTAATTCTTTCCCTTCCATTAATTTGCTTAACTCAGTCTTCCCCACCCTCTTAGTATCTTTCAGTATGTTATCCCGGTCTTTCCCTATATCTAGTACCATATTAAAGTCACCAGCCATCACAATGTGCTTTTTACCCACTTCTCCCAACCCGTTAAATACTTCATTGATAAAATCCATTTGTTTCCCATTTGGAGCATATATATTCACTAATACATATTCCTCTTCTCCCAACTTGCAGAACATAATAAGAAACCTTCCATTGCTATCTCTCTTTACACTTTGAATAGTTATACCACATGTCTTTGAAATTATTATTGCCACTCCTCTCGATTTCGAAGTTCCATATGCCTTCTCATACACGCCCACCTCCCTCATTCGAAGCTCATTAACTCCATCTTTGGCCTGATGGGTTTCCTGCAAAAAAATTACATCTATTTTTTTTTTCTTTAATAACATTTCAATCCTCTTTCTTTTAATTACCGTTCCTAGCCCTTTAACATTCAGTGTTGCCAATCTAAGTTTATTTTCCATCTCTCTCTTTCACACAAGTCTTTAAGTCGGTCTCCCTGTGTGTAACACATACCCCCCCCTAACCCTCCCCCCCACATTCACCCCCAATTCACCCCCCTCCTCACCAGCTTGCTGGGCTTTGGTCCCAATCTTCTTAGAACTCTTGGGGGGGGGGGGAACTCGGCCCAACATTCCGGAATGACGTCCACCCTCCCCTCCAAGTCTCCTCTTCTCCCTATCTCTCTTACAATATATTAAAGTCTATTCATTGCTCCCTCCTGCCGCGCCTTCATCTTGCTTCTCCTCTCCAACCGATGTGGCATCCATTATGCCCAGCTCCTCCAACAACTCGATTCCTTGCTCATAAGATGTTATTCTTTGCTGCTTCCCGTTCCACTTGAACCTCAAGAAAACTGGGTATCCCCAATTGTAGGAGATCGATTTCATTTTCAATGCCCCTGTGCATATTCTAACGCTCTTCCTCCACTGGATGGTCTGAGGGCATAAATCCTGGAAAACCTCGACTGGTGTTGCTTGAAGCATCGGTTGACCTTGACTTCTAATTGCTTGCATTAATTTTTCTTTTTTGTAGTAGTTAGCGAATTTCACAATAATATCTCTTGGGAGCTCTCTTGACTTTCCAAATCCAACCCTGTGGGCCCGCTCAATATCTTCCATTCTCCACTCTTCCTGTGGCATCAACTGTTTGGCCCATGCCAAAATTAATTCTCTTATACTGTTAGGGGTCTCCTCTTGCCTCTCCCCAAAAGATCTTATGCGTAGATTAGCTCTCCTGTCCCGGTCTTCCATCGCTATAAGCCGTAAATCCTGTTGCGTTAGCTGTTCCTGTTGCTTCTTGTATAAAACCTTTAGTTCTCCAGTTTCTTCCTGTAAAGCTCCAACCTCTTTCTCCACCTTTTGGAGTCCTGCTAAAAGCTGCTGCTGTGAATCAGCAATCCTCTTTGCCAATCGATCTTCTTGTTTGAGTAAAGCCTGCTCAAAATTTCCATCTTGCTTTAAGATTGCAAGATCCAACATTTTTTGAAAATTCTGAAGCAATTCATCTGTTGGGTCAGCTTGCCTCCCTGTGGTTGTTTTAGGAATTGCTCCTGGCTTAATTCCAGTCTTAGAGCTAGCATTTCCGGCATGACTCGGGGATTGCTTTTTTGGCTTTTCAGAATCCTTATCCGCCATTTTCCGGACAAGTCTAAAACTTCTGTCGGACGGCTTATCTCCCTTGATTCGGCTCCAAGAAGTTATTTTCTTCTTGCTCATCCACCTTCCAAGCCTATCCGATAAGCACAAACACAAGCACAAACCACTTCTAGCCAGAAATCAAAGTCTCTTTCTCTCCCTCCGGCTTTTTTTTTTTTTTTTTTTTTAGTTTCGTTTCTCCTCGGGCTTTCAGCCGGCTGGTATGCCGCTAGCAATCTTTCAGAACCTAAAGCTTAAAAGTCTTAAAAGCCTCTTTTCTGAATGCTAGCAATCATTCTGTTCTCCTCAGCCTTCAGCCCGCAACCATAAATACGTCTGTTTAATTACCTTCGCAGCGCTGCTACAAAGCTGTCGGTCGATCTCCTCCCTTCTGCCGATCCGGTTATAAAGCCATAAATCTCGTTCCAGCTGCAATCTCTTTGGTAAGCTTCCCCCTCTCCATAGCAGACTTAAATGCAACAGAGGACGCTTTTAAGATAGGGAATTTACAATTAATTCATTGCTTCTTTCGGAGGATGAAGGATTTGCGACTCAAACCATGACCTGCTTGGCCACGCCCCCGTCAGGGAAGCTTCTGAGAGCATCTCTGACCTGCCCTTTTCTGGAGGTGACTGTAGTTGCTTGTTTCCAATTGTTTCAGGAACTGCTAGTTTCTGTCGCACCGGCAATCTGTTCTGCTTGCGTGGAGGCAGTGTAGGATACAGTCCAAAGATTGGCATACAAAACTGGGGGTTTCATTATAAATCCACATGTTCTTCCACTGTGGTTTTCCTTCATCTCTCCCGTGATGTCTGTCAGTGAACAAATTATCTGAACTTGGATTTTGAGCTCAACTGCTGATTACTTTATGGCCCATGTATGTATTTCTAAATCCATATTTTGTTTGCCGTTTTGTTTTTTTTCAACTCTAGGTTTGTTTAATGTGGGCAACAAGCTTTTGGTGAGCCTGGACCTTTTGTTCACAATCAGAAATCATATTAAACTTGGAGAGGATCCGAAAGTGGCGGTCAGCAGCATCTTGGAATCTGTGCAAGAACAGACCGGTATTGATGTTACCCTAATCTCCTTCCTTTGCAGTTTCTTTGTACACACTTAGTGTGCGCTTGTGATAGAGGATGGTTTTGCTGTGAGTGAGGTTTAATGGAATTTGTCTTTCTAACTAATTCTGTTCAAAATTTAACTTCCCTGCTCATTGTTTGGGCTTGTGAAGAACCTGTTCTCTCTTCATTCAGATGTCTATCCGGCAGTTGTGACTGTCTGACTTCTCTTCTCAGCTGCCATTTAACATTTCTTCTTGAGAGGACGGCGGCTCAAGGAGTGTAGGTCTGCTTTAGCAGCTGACCTGGATGTTTTGTTAAATGGGCAGCCTAATGTGGAATGGGGACCTTTGCAAAAGTGGTTGATACGTTAATTCAATCAAGTGAGCATGTTGGTATGCAAGAGATCCTGTTGGTGTGATTTGAACAGCTAGAAGATTAGTACTGAATGCCTTGACTCTATGACTGTTGGGAGCATAAAGTGCTGTAGGCTGTAACTTGAGGTGTGCATGGCTAGTAGAGTCCAAGTTATGAAGGAGATCAGATTCTATAGAATTCCTGCCCAGTAACGATATCTGTTATTCTTTGATCGAGATTTGCTGACAGTGTGCCAGTGTCTTCACTGGATCGTCTTTCTTCTGCTATTCTAAGAGTAGGTTGTGAAAGTTACTGAATTATGCTGACTTGGCTATGGCTCAGCCATGGTTTCCAAGCTATCATGATTAGAGTATTTGAAGTTGGATTTGTCTCTGGGTGGCAGATCCTGGACCTGGGTCGGGTGTTCTGCTCATATAGCCTATAGCACCTCAGGAAAAGGCAAGATGTTTTTAATAATGTATTTGTTTTTATTTGTTTTAATGTTTCATCTATTTTATGATTCTTGTATTTATATTTATTGTTGTCCCCTGCCTCGATCTGGATGGAGAGGCGGGTTAGAAATAAAATAAATAAATAAATAGTACCTGTTTGCCAGCACACCTTTTGCTGGGTGTCTGAGAGTGGGTGGGTGGTAAACCAGGCACTCAGACTACATAGTCTGCACTGACCCTGTTACCTCTGAGCCTAAATATCCCAGAGCTCCTAGGGCAGCCTTCTCCATCCTGGGTCACTCCAGATGTTTTGGACTTCAGCTCTCATCAGTCACAACCAGCATGGCCAATGATCAGGAATATTAGGAGTCATAGTCCAGAACATGTGGAGTGCTAAAATAGGATGTCTGGGTAAGTTGCAATTCAAATAGTACTTCTGTGACTCTCTGCTGAAGGTACAGAGTTGGAAAATCTACCAAAGTTTGTTCTTTCCAGCAGTATGTTAACAGTGACTGTCTTGTCTTCCCCACAGGCAGTTAGGGAGGAGTGTTGTCTGATGCTTCTTGAATGGTTAAACAGCTTTCTTTTCTTTTCCACAGAGAGAAACCTGAGCACAGAGGAGTTAAGTCAGCTTGAGGAGCTACTGTGCAATGGCTATTGGGCCTTTGAGTGCCTCACTGTCCGTGACTATAATGATATGATCTGTGGAGTCTGTGGCATTGCACCCAAAGTTGAAATAGTCCAGAGGAATGTGGAAAACGTTTTGTCACTGAAAAATATTGAGGTAGGCTATCCTAGGCATGCATCATAGTCTCCAGCTGCACCTTGACTTCTGCTCCTCCTAATGTATGTTTGTAGATCTTGTGTGTACTGTGTCAACATATGTCTCTGTTTCCTACTTAAGAACCAAAAAAAGAAAAAGAAAAAAAAGAGGGGGGACAGCTTCCCAAGCCATTCTCTTCAGGGCCCTTCAGTGGTTGAAGTCGATGCGTCTAATTTCTGTTTACTCTCACTCTGACATGAGAAGTGACCATGAAGACGTGAAACCCCCCTGGAGTAAAACGATTCTGTAAATTTCAAAGCAGAAAAAGGACCCATTTTCTGTGTGTAAGATTGAACAGAATGTTCAGTTGTCTAAAAATTAAATGCTGGTTGACACTTTTCTTTCTTTCTTTCTTTCTTTCTTTCTTTCTTTCTTTCTTTCTTTCTTTCGAAATGGTAGTTTACCTGGCCAGAATTCTTGGCATCTAGTGAGGTAAATGTGGAAGATTTCTGGTCCACCATGGAAACAGAAGTGATAGAGCAGGTGGCATTCCCCTCCAGCATCCCTATCACAAAGTTTGACGCCTCTATCATAGCTCCCTTCTTCCCACCACTGATGAGGGGCACCGTGGTTGTCAACACAGAGAGAGAGAAGAACCTCGAAGCACATATAATGCCAGGTAGCTTGTTTCTCTGGAAATTCTGGTACTGTTCATCCGGTTGAATAGTGGCTTTGTTAGTGTCCAAAGCAGGGATGTTGAACTTCTTTCAACTTGTGGGCCGAATTCCATTTCAGAGAAGTTTTTAGGGGCTGCATTCCAGTGGTGAGCAGAGCAAAAGGGCCAGGGTCAAAAAAGACCAGCTTATTTTAGCTTAAAGCTCTTGTAAACAAGCCACGGGGGAAGCATCTCAACCTTTATGAATAGGAAAAAAACTGCACAGAAGGTGGGAAACTACCAAACAATCAGTCAGGGAAAGGGGATGGCGTGAGGGGAAGGGAGCATTACCATCTAGAGAACCCTGGAGAGCTGGATTTTTCCCCAAGGCCTGAAGTTCTGCACCCCTGATCCAAAATGACACTAAGAATTGAGAAGACAGTAAGTTTTGCTTGAAGGGCATATGCTTGCACTGGGGTTGTGGGAATTGCTTAAGGGCTGATTTTAGGTGTTGGGCCCATTTGCACGTAATGATGGCAAATTAACCCACAATTTTCTAGGTTGTGTTTTACATGTACACTTCCAATTTGAATATGAACTTCCAATCAGCCTGATAGTAGGTTGCCTTGTGATGTGGGAACCCAGATATTTGTGGGTTCAACAACCCAAAGTAACCTTAAGGATTATGTGTAATTTAACTTTGGGTTGTTTAACTCACAAATAACCTATAGTGTCCAGGTTCGCACACCATGAGGCAACATAGAAATGGGCCGAACTGAGGTTGCATATTCATATCAGAAGTGGCTCACATGTGGCATGCAACCTGACAAATCGTGGGTTAATTAACTCACAATTTGCTGCCATTATGTGTGAATGGGGTCATTGCCAGCCCAACATGAACACCTTTCCCATGGTGGCATGCTGTATTGAAACAGTAGTATTTATATGCTTCTTAGCCCATGTGTTGCCCAATCACATAGAGCTTATGCAAACCAGCATTGCCTCTGCCAGGGATATCTTTGTGTTGGCTTGCACACTGGAGCAACTTAAGGATAAGGAATATTTTTAAAGGTTATAATTTCTCCATGGAGCACCATCATGGACAAGACCTTTTAGGCAATACTCTTACTCTCTTGACATCCTAATGCCAACTTCTGGTGTGTATATTAAGAGACTAGGTGTTTCCCACTGAGTTGGTTAAGTGGCTTAGCTACACTATCCTGGTGGGAGACAAGAACCATTTTCTCATTGGAGAAATTATTCTGGTATTTCTAAGTGCAGCTACTGGAGCTTCTCATTTGCTTTTCAGGTAATGCAAGCGCTTTAGTGAGGCTGATACAAGATGAAACCTGTAAAATGGAGCAGATTGGTTCATACAGTGAGGAAGAACTACAGAATTTCTTAACTCAGTGCAGCATTCCCTGGGAAGCAGGGGAGTCAAAGGTAATGACATTTTTTGTAAGCACATAGTAATCTCTGCTCTTGAAGTGAGAACTGCTTTCTTGTCCGACTACTACATATTTTTATTTTGCTCGGTATCAGTTCGTTATATTTGGAAAAGCTAATGGCATGATGATAAGTATGTGCTGTTCATCTTGAAGGGAATCGTATTATCATGGAAGTGAAACAACCCTCTTTTTCTATTAAATATATAGTCTATAACCTAATGTAAGAATACTTACATTTGTTGAAACAATTTGTAAACTTCTCTCTGATGAAGGGAAGTTGTTGAAAAATATAACTTGGGATTTTTGAAGGGAAAGTACTCAATTTTTTTTTATAAACTTCCAAAATATTTTAGATGTGCATTACCAAGACGAAAACACCTCAGTGTGCCACATTTTGTTTTCCTAGCTTGTCTGTCTCTATTCTCCTTTTCTGGAAGAACCGGCTAATTACATGCAAATAAAAAAGAATTTGTTTTAGCTGTTTTTTTTTTTTTTTACATTTTAATATATATTTTATTTTGTTATTTCTGGTTACATAGGTTGAGAGTTACATTTACAATTATATATATATATATATATATATATATATACACATATTTATACACAAAAACGAACACGAACAGTGACAATCTAGAACAGAGTTACAAATTTGTTGTACCAATATCTATAGGGGTTGGAAAATGATTATCAGACAATATTTTAGCTCTGTTGACATGCTGATTTCTTTCTCCTTGGTATGTTTCCTTAGGAGCAGCTCTGTCTCTCTCTTTTGTCTCTCTATGATTTTGTACAAAATGGAACACAGATCAGTCAGCCCCCAGCACACTTCACTGGAGGGAAAATTTACAAAGTGTGTCCGCACCAGGTAAAGTGGATTAAAAATGACACTAATCCAGAGTGCTTGCTAGGTGTGTATGACTGTCCTGTCCAATAGTAGCAAATGATACTTTTAAGCTGCAATCTGATGCACCCTTACCCGGGAATGTCCCATTGAACTCAGTGAGGCTTTCTTCTGAATTGACCTATATAGGATTGTACTATTCGTGAAGGGGAGTTGAAAATTATGATCAAATTTATTTAATTTTTATATTAATTATAGCTAAGAGCATAAGAAGAGCCTGCTGGATCAGATGAAAGGCTGGTCTAGTCCAGCATTCTGTTTCCCACAGTGGTCAACCAGATGCCCCAATGGGAAGCCCACAAGTGGGACATGAAGGCAGTAGTACTCTCCCACCGTTTTCCAGCAACTGGGATTCAAGGGCATGGTGCTCCTGATCATGGAAACTGTGTATAGCCCTCATCACCAGTAGCCATTGATAGCCTTATCCTCCATTAATTTCTCTAATCCCATTTTGAAGCCATCTATGTTGGTGGTCATCACATTTTGTGGTAGTGAATCCCATAGCTCATTATGCACTGTGTTGAGATGTCCTTCCTCTTGTCGATTCCATCTTTTAAAAACAAATGCAACTGTGTTGGAGTTCCTTGGCAATTGTTCATTTACATACATATTGATTGAGATTGCACTGTGTTCGCTGTCCAGTCAGTTCAGCAACCCATTCCTCTCTCACCAAGTCCTGGGCATATTTAGGATTAAGTCTAGGCACCCCTCCCCTCTAGACTAGGGCACAGTCATTTGGGGTATCTAGAAATGTTACCTCTGTCATAAGAAGAACATGCATTTACTTGGTCTTCATGAGGGCAATTGAAGCCAGCCATTACTACAGAACTTTGTCCCCTTACAGCCTTCCTTCAATGTGCATTAGACTCTAGAGAGATTTAGGTCAGTTGAGCCCCCTGGAAATGGTGAGTTATCAGAGGAGTGCACAATGAGTGATAATTAAAGACAGGGCCTGGGCAGTTTGAGCCCCTGTGTGAATGTAAAGGTTTGACTTACTTCAATGTGCACTTTCCTAAACTTACAGTCTAGGTTTCAAAATTGAACTAAAAAATTGAACTTTTAAATTGATCTGATGTCTGCATTTACACCTTAGCGTATTATCTCCCCTGAGAGTCAAAATTGAACTTGCACTGAGCTTCAACTGAAGGCTAAGCCTAAGAGGTTAGGCTACTAGCCTTCCTGCTGGCTAGGTCTGCACTGTAGCCCTTGTCGCTATAAAACCCAATTAGTTTATCCCTCCTTTCAAAAATTGGGCTTAGTCTAGGTTTCAGGTTGAACTTTAATACAGCTGCTGAAAGGCTTCACTGGTGCAGCATTGCTTAAAATGCCAGGCTTCTATGGGATTACCCCTTGGGTTTTAGCTGCTAGGAGGCAATGCCCTTGTTTTAGCTTCAGGTGATGATTTAAGGAAAGTTAACAAATGAGCAGTACTTGCCTTCTCATCTCACAGGTGCTTACCTCATGTACTTGCTTGATTGGTCACTGGGGCAGAAATACTTTGTCAGCAGAGTTGGGGCCTTCAGTTATATTCCCATATTTTTAGACTGTCCTTCGATTATATTCATATTTCATCAAACAACTTGATAAAATTGTGTGTGTGTTTGTGGAGATAATAGTAAATTGATACTTTGCACTGTATTGATATAACTTGACATTTCCCCTAATGAAGTGTTATGTGGAAAGTGTTATGGATAGTGTTGTTCTCCTGGGCTTGGGGTAAAGGAGTAAATCTGTATGTGGGAGGAGTTTGTTTGATCATGGTGTTAAGACAGCCCATGTTCTTTCCTTGACTGATAATGTAGAGGTGTTCTGAAAAAGAATCTTTCTCGATAGCGTGTAGTTTGGGTGGAAGCATAAGTTGTCAGGATAGTATTTGACAAGTTTGGAGTAGATGCTGAGTGCATCTTTAATCACTGGGTGCTTCCCTTTTATCTTCTCAGGTCTTGTGTGGCTCAAAATACATTGTCAGAGGGGAAAGCCCCCGGGACCATGTGGACCTTCTAGCCTCCTCGCGCCATTGGCCTCCTGTCTATGTGGCAGATTTGGCCACTTCTGTGGCATTGTGTGCAGATATCTGCTATCCTGACTTGACTGTCCAGATGTGGGGGAGGAACCAGGGTTGCTTCTCTGATCCCATGGAGCCTTTACAGGTCAGTTGTGTGTGTGTGTGTGTTTTTTGGTAATAATTTTATTAATTTCAACATATAACACAAAAAAATACACAATACTTATAATCCTCAACAACCCCCCGTGCTCCCCTTCCCCCGAGACCTTCATACTCCATTGCTTATAAATTTTTCCAAAACTGCATTGATTCTTTAGACGGTGTACAACCTCTCCCCTTTTCTAAAACATATTCTAGAAACATAGCCCAAATCCTTCCAAAATCATTCTTTTTAGTTAATCCCATCTTAACTTTCATTATACAGGTTAATCTATCATTAATAGCAATATCCCACACTCCTTTATACCACTCTTCCATACTATAATCCCCTTGTATTTTCCAATTTTTAGCTATCATTAGTCTTGCCGGTGTCAGGAGATTATTTATTAATTCTTTAATATCATTATTACCATATTCTTTATCAAATAGCCCCAATAAAGCTATATTCGGACTTGCCTCTACCTTTTTAACTACTATCTCATTTACTTTACAGGTCAGTTGTCTTGCATTGCTGCACTGTTTTCAAAGCTAGTGAAATCATCAGTGATTGTCGTCTCATGAGACGCCATTAAAGGAGGTTGTAAGGGTGGGGGTGGGGTGGGGTATGTCTCTCAATGATCATGAGTTTTTTTTTTTTTTTTTTAATAACCTGAGCCTCAATTTATTTTTTCCTTTGTCTCAACTTTCAAATACTTTTCTTACTTTAAGTTTTTAACATCTAATTTTAAGCAATTTAGGATACAATCCTATTCACATGCACTTGGAACTCAGTGGGGCTTGCTCCTGAGTAAACATGCATAGGATTACACTGTTAATTATTTTCATAGCCAGTGTGTTTCTTAAAACATGTACTATTAGGTTACCTCTGCAGTATTGTCCTGCCCTCCTTTTAGTACCTACTCCCAAATGATCATCTCACAGTATTGGACTAAGTAAAATATTTTCATGAGAGATGATGCTGCCTATTGTGTTTCTAAAATTCATTTAGTTGGGCAAGGAGTGGATGGCTTATCTTGATGGGTCCTCAGAATTGTATAAATTGGTAAGAATGGGAACTCTCACTACATTGTTCCCCTTTGCTCTCTCCTGGCAGTGCTTGTATGTATGTATGTATGTTCATGCACACACGCTCACTATATATATATATATATATTCATTCAAATATTATTAAACAAAGTAAAAATACCTTTAATTTCAAATGCTCAGGATGGGTTTTACTTATGCCTTTAACTATCCTATCCTGACTGTTTGGCCCATATCACATTAGACTTCCTGTGGAAACAATCTGCTGCTCTTTCCTACTTTGCAGATACAGAACTGAGAGCGTATGGCTTACCGGAAGAATCTTTGACTAAGTAGAGGTTTGAACCCAGGTTTAAATCTAATGCACTAACCATGGAATCTTGTGACCCCTGTTGTTGTTTCTTTCTTATTACTTAGCTTAGCCTCTTCTGGAGGTGGAAAATGAGAAAGATCTTCGGATACAAAAGTCATTTGTCTTTTTTGTTCTTCTTTCTGTTTTGTCAGTATGTTTCCTGCCCAGAACTTCTCGACAGGCACTACAATGTGGATATGACCAGCGCTGAGCATTCCATTCAGCACCCAGTCACCAAATCAGCATCTCGCCGGATAGTTCACGCTGGGACAGAGCAGAGCACTCAGAGTGATCCAACAGCTGAGCACCGTTCCCTCTCCCTTTGCCGGGAACTAGAACCGTATGGTGCTATCATTGCAGCCATCAATGACAGCAAAACCAATAATACCCGTCAGAAGCCTATGACCTTTGACAGCGCAACCCACTACTATCTCTACAATCGCCTGATGGATTTCCTCTCCAGCCGTGAAATTGTGAACAGGCAGATCCATGAGATTGTTCAGAGCTGCCAGCCTGGTGAAGTTGTGATCCGGGATACCCTGTACCGTCTTGGTGTGGCTCAGATCAAGACAGAAATGGACGAAGAGGAAGAGGTCCAAGGGGAGGACGTTGTTGCATAACTTGCTCTGGTGGCAACCCCAGAGCGAGGCTACAGATGAGAGCGAGGCTACAGATACTCCAGGCTGTTTGGCACACAAATGAGCTCCAGTTCTGAATAACTTTGATAGCTTCCGTTGACCAAAGAGTCATGTGCTTCCGTTGAAATCCGGATTGGGTTTTTGATCTGCGGACAACTTGCTGTAAAATGGCAGGTTTCTTCTCCAGGGGGTGCTCGAATGCTTAAGCCAGCAGGGATAATGTGCTCTAAGGAGGAAACAGACAGTTTCCAGTGGCCTAAAATGGCTGGCAAGAGAAAGCAAATGGATTTATAGAAGATTGTCTAACCTGTTTTTTTTTTAAGTGTGCATTGCTGGGTGTTGGGACCATAAGTGGAAAGAGGAGCATAAAACACTGTGACTCTCCTAATGTTATATCCTGAAGGGGATGGCCGTAATAGACTGAAGAACATTTGAAGCCCAGCTGCTGCTAGGTTCTGTTCTGAAAAGATTTGAAGTTGCAGACTGACTCCCTCCCTCCCCCCCACCCCCATCAGTATTGAACGGGTAAGGGCATATCTGCTCTGTAACCCATTCTGCCTCATCCTGAGGCAACTCTACACATTTATTTTATGGTTGAAATCCAGAGTGAGCTGTTTTTAATGGCTATGTGCATTAAAGTAAGGATTGGACTGTGGTAGGTTATAATTACTCTGGTTAACATAAGTGTTACAAAGGTTCTTCAGGGATTTGTATGTTTTCGATAAAGCAACCAGACTATTGGTCAGGAGAGGATTTTCAGGCACTTTACTTTATATCCTATCCATGGACTTAACAGATGATTGTCTATACCTATGCCTTGGGACACTGCTAAGAATATTTGTGCAACAGTAGTTGGACTCAGTGAACATAATCCAACAAGAGATGTTTTTTCCAATTAATTCCTCAACTGAAACTTGTTAAGGGAGGCTATGTAACACTTAACTGTCGGGACCTTTTGCAAACCACTATATACTTGCCAATTTCAGCATTACAAAATTGATATGGGTGAGTTTCATGTTGTCATATTCCCTCAGCCCTTTCTCCTGAGGAGACCAGCACTATTCATCCTGTGTGATACATTCAATAATGGTGTGTAAACTTGATTGTGTTGTCCACTGATTCCCATTCACTCTTGCTCATACATAAATCTGAAAAGTGAAATGGATTTGTGCTACAGCTTTCCTGAAATGTGGGGAAGCACTGGGTTTCCACTATGTTTTATTCAGATTTGCGGTGTGGACTTAAACTCCCTTCTGTGAAGGATTCTAGTGTGTACTGTGCTGTAAAAACAAAAAAGAACCCTATTGAATTTCTGAGCAAAGCTTATGATTTGCTGTTAAAAATGCTAATTTATGAAAGACACTTTTTCAGTCAGTGATAAACTTTAATAAATTATCTCTTCCTGTGTTGGAGGGTGAAACTGTTTTGCCTAGTGAGTTTCCTTGTTGACAGCTTCAGGATTTTGAAAGCCACTGGAAATCGTGCTTCACTTTGATCGCTAAAGATCGTGGTTACTAAGGAATGTATGTGGTGGGAGCAAATCCTTGTGGGGTGGGTCCCATAGCTCTGTGCCATTTTAAGATTAGTTTTAAATGACTGTTGTAACAGAGAATTGGGGTGTTGTTTTCTAAAAAGAGCCTATTGATTCTTTTGCTGCATAATCTACACAAAATTATGCTATAACATGTAGTAATGGGTGACAAGTCCATGTGTGTGTGTATGTGTATGTGTGTAGGTTTGGATCACAAAAGTACACATTTTTGCTTTCCTTAACTTTATAACCTGAGTTTGTTCAGATGGTACAAAGGGAAAACAGGTCTATGAATGTCTTTCATTTTGTTGCTTATTTTGATCCTGTCCAAAGTGGAGCCCATGTGTGAATGCACAGATGACCACTCGAAGAACTCCAGTTACAGGTAAGTAACCTGTCTATCTTGTTCACTGTGAGAACTCCGTGGGCTCTGGAGGTAATTTACAAATTCAATTTTACCAGAGAAGCAAGAAAAATTCAACTCTTGTGTGCTGTTTTTTCTGTCCCTTTGTAACATTTAAAATGGTTCTTGCTCCTGAGTTTAGATCATGATACTCATAACCTTAATGTGCCTACCCATTTGTCTAGTTAGAATCATACAGGATCTGCACTCATAACTGAATTGTGCCTTCATGCTTACCTTGGAACACTTAACCCAGGCTTAGCTGGTGCTCAGCTAGTGCAGCAGTTCATAGGATTGGGCAGTTAGGTGCCACGGCTTTTGCGTTCTTGTTTTTCAAACCTGTACTTTCAAAGTTCATATGAAACTACATAAACTTAAGAGTGGTGATATTTACAAGGGCTTGTCGAAGCTACTATCTATCTATCTATCTATCTATCTATCAAAAAACATAATAGTAGAAGTCATATTTTCACTTAGGAAAGATAAATAACGGAGAGAGTAAAGAAATCTGGAGTACAAGTTACTTTGCTTCATCGGATTGTTACCCTTGGATGCTCAACTATTTGGATGTTAAACTATTTAAAAGTGACCTGGCAACAACTGAGTGATAGTATTTTGCACTAGCAATGGAGCTAGCTAGTTCTTTATTGTCATCCAGTAAAACAGATGTCAGTGCAAATGCATTTTGTAACGATAATCTAGTTGCATAGTCAGTTCTGGCTAAGTTTCATGACCTTCCTCTTTCATTTACATGAAAGTGGCAGCTTAGCAAAGCTAGTAATCTTTACATAAAATTAATATAAAAATCAATGGCTTGAAAAACAGTACAGTTCCTTTTAAGCTGTTTGATTCTAGTTTATGATTTTAAAAGTACCCTGTAGAAAACAACAACATTGAAAATATATACATAAAACATTTCTCATGGCAACTTGGGTCATAGGCAGTATAAATGCACTTTTGCTACAGTGCTTGAATGACAAAACCAGTAACACATACTGAGGGAAAAATTAGTTAGCTGCTCCACGTGGGTTTTACCCATTTACTTTGCAGCATGCTTCATACTGGTTTTTCTTGTACAACAGTAGCTCATAAGAAATATCAAACAGTCATTCTAACAAAAAGTTACCAGAGATTTGCTTACCCGTTTTGAATTTCAGAAATTAATATATTGTAAGGACTTATTCATATGCCACCCTCCAGTATAAACCGCTCGGGGCAGCTTACATATTAAGATCAGTACAATAAAAACTCAGTATTAAAAACCACAAAGCAACAAGACATGACATGGTGCTAAAAGCCAGCAGAACAATTAAACAGCACACACACACTGGCATTGAAAATAATACATCGCTTTTAGTGCCAGGCATGCTTCTTGGGGTCTCAACAAGCTCTTTCCTTGCCTAATGTTGAAAGTTTGGGTGTGCGGGGTGGGGGTTGAGAGATTCAGCACAGAGGGCCTCTGATAATGAAAATAGGGTTGAAGCAGGCTCATACAATAGAAGGCATCCCTTCAGGTACCAAAAGTCAAGTGGATCTTTGAAGGCAAACATCACGACTTTGACCTGTGCCAGAAATGACAGGTAGCTTATACAGCTGTTTAAGAACTGGCAAGATGTTCTCTGTAACCAGTCCTAGCGGCTGTATTTTGGACTTATTGAAGTTTCCGTTAAGACTTCAAAGGCAGTTTCACATATAACACGTTGTTACCAAGGTTGCTGTTACCAGAGCATGGATGGTCAGGCAATTTCTTTCCCAGAGGGGTTGCAGCTGGTGCCCCAGTCTTAACTGGTGGAAGGCACTGAAATGACTTTGATGCCACTTGGGCCTCCAGTGGCAGTGAGAGTTCTATCAGCATCCCTAGACGAAGCTTGTGCTTTAGTGGGAGCGCAATCCCACTTCTTCTGGTTAGACAGAGCCCCCGCGAACAGAATCTCCATCTTGTCTGGCTTGAGCTTCAGTTTATCAGCCAATTCATTACCCTAATGCTTAATGCATATGCGGACTATTAGCTTAATTTCAGAATGTTCCATATTATAAGTAACCAATCTTGTTCAGATGGTATTTAGAGATTAGCTTGATTCTAGCTGCACCAGTATTTTCAGTAGCAGTTTTTAAAGTAAAATCCACAACAAAGCGGTGTCTTTCAACACTACAGGGCAGTGTGCAAATACTCTCTATTCCTGCAAAAACACATGCAGACTTGGTAGGCAGAGATATTACCTACAGCCAGACTTGATGCCCAGGCCCACTATTATGCTCTTTCCAGGAACGTCTCCAGCGAGTTGGAGAGGCAGTTATAATAGCCCCTGGCCAGGAGCTGTGCGATCCAAGCGATGTTGAAACTCTCCTCTGCTTCATAGTTATGTGTGTGGGAAAACAAGCCTGGTGATTTGCTGGATGCCAGGTAAGGGCAGTGCAACACCATTATGGATCAGGCTCTTAATATTTTAGAGAGCAGAACAGAATTATTTCTACTTGTACAGTTCAGTCATCTGAATCCTAACCTGTAGGAGTCAGGGATAGGGAGCCTTTGCTTTGAGGAGAGCTGTTGACTCATAGGGAAAGTCTACCAGGAACTGGAACAAATAGTGGACCGATCCAGAAGCCAACCTGTCTTCCTCTCCCCACCCCCCTCCTGCTTCACTCTCATCTTTGACGTTGTGTTGTAGCTTTGGAAAACAGCACAAAGCCAAGGACAAAAAAGAAATGGCTCCATTCTCCTCTCCTGTAGCACACTGCCAGCAAGGGGAGGTGAGCCAGCTCTCTCTGCCTTTGTTTGCTGGAGGATTGCAGCTCCAACTACAGGTGGATACGAACTTCTACAGAAAAAAAATGTGTGTTGAGGGGAAATCAGCCACCTCATCTTTAAAGGTATGCCAGCCCTCCTGAAGATTAATCTAATTAGTGTATGTGTATGTGTGTGCGTGGGGGGGGCATTTTCACCTCCCAATGGAAAAGAAGTCCGGACTGAAGTAATTTGCTTGTATTCCTTAATCTCTCGTAATAAATTGGTTGAATATGTTAAAAGTCAGTGAAGTAATTAAGACTGCAGTTCTTCCCTCACTCACCTAGGATTAAGGTGAACGTAGTAGGGCTTAATTCTTAGCTAATGGATTGATTGTAGCACTAAAAAAATCACAATTTTTATTTACTTGAGTGATTAATACATTGTGCAGTGGGGGGGGGGGGAAGAGTTGCTATTCCTTCCTTGTTTGAAGTTCCTTTTCTGTGGAGAATTAGAACTTTTTTCCAGCTGAGGTAATTTCCCCTCTAGGAAGTGACTAATGGCATTTCACAGATGGTGAATGATTATGGTTCTTTCTCCTCACACCCTCAGGCCTGCAGAGTCCCTGACCCAGAGTAAAACTGGGCAGGGTCTATCAATTTTCCTTTTGGCTGATAAATTCCTAGGTACTGTTGCATGTACAAGAAAGAAGTGTAGTAAAGATAAGGAAAAGAGTCCATCTTCCTTTTTTGAACAACATCAGCTGAGGAGGGCCTGTGAGTTGCATATGAAACATAGCTTGGTTTCTAAGTGGCGCCCATGTCCTCACTCTCGCAAGCATGTCTAGACACAACAGGCTTTGCCAATCTGTGGACTGGATATGTTGATTCTGGCCAAGCTTATTAAATACTCCCAAGCTAAGCAAGATATGAAGATATTGTGCCAGTTGTTTGTGGCAAGGGGAAAAAAAGATGTAATCACAAGCAACGTTTTACAGGGTATACCCTGAAGCCTGCTGTCAGGCATGACATGGCCACAATCTATGACGTCTGGATGAAATGTCCTAAAAGAGATGGCATCTCAGCTGGAACTGAATGACAAGAAGGCCATGATCACGCACACCCTTCAGCAGAACTGGTAATTGTTGCTGTTCAAAAGGGGCTGCCCACTCTCTCCAGACTCACAGGATTCCTCACAGTAGCTGGAGGGCTCACATCCACTGTCTTCTTCTTCTGTAGTACATGGCAAGTTTTTATAATCCTTCACAGGAAAGCAAAAAGAATGACACACATGTCAGCACCTGGAGAATAACACCATTATTTGAAGTTAAAGCACTCTTAACAAAGGGCCTTGAGGGAAATGCTGTAATATTTTATTTATTTAGAACCTCTCAAACTGTGTGTGTTGCTTGCTGCTCTTGGTCTCCTTTTGATTTTGCTGGCTACAACACACACACACACACACACACACACACACACGTGTGTGTGCAGATAAATAGATTAGTAATTTGGCAAACATATTTGCATTCTACAAAACCTTGTAGTTCAATCCAACAAAAGGAAAATTCAAATGTGCCGTAGAAAAGTGAGCTTAGCGTTTCTACAGCGCATTTGAATGGCTGGAGAAAATGCCTTTTGTTGGATTAAGGAGCTACAAGGATATATAGTGTTTGAGTGTATACTCAGTATTATGGAAATTATACTACTTATTGGTGAAAGCCTTGATTGAGAAGGGAGGTGGTGGAGGAACTGTGGCCCTGGAGCTCAGGGCCTCCTTTTCAGCCCCCGCCTGCATTTTTGTCCGTTTTTTTCCCTGGCCTGAGGGCACATTTCTCCCACAGTCATTTGTACCTGCAGACATTTAATTCTGGGATTGTCTCTTTTCTTGCTCCCAGACCATCTGTTGGACACCCTCTCTTCTTGCACTCCCTGCCCTGGGTTTGTTGGATTCCCTCTTTTCCTGCCACCCTTCCTCCTTCCTCCCCTGCCTGAAATGTCCTCCCTGCTGCCACTGCACTCACCTCCTTTCTCCCCAACCTGAATGGCCCTTCCCCCACAGCCATGTTCATATCCTCCACTTCCTCCCATCCTCCACTTCCTCTCCGTCCCCCACCACTGTAACCCTTTCCCACCACCATTGCTGCCACCGTGGAGGAGCGGGTCATGAGGGGTATGGAAAGCACACGGGGAGGTCATCGTAGGTGCTTCATCGCCAACCCTTGCTCCTGAGGTTGTGGGAATTCAACTCCCTTCAGCCCCAGCCAGCACGGCCAATGATTAGGAATATTGAGAGTTATAGTCCAACACCTGCAGGGCCATAGATACCCCATCCCTGAGCTACATGCTTAATAGGTTGAATGTCATTTAGATGTCAAGATAACTATATATTTATATAGCCAATATCTGGCCTTGAGTAAGTACTAATGTTCAATAAATACTAAAGCAGAGATGGGCCACTTGTGATCCTCCAGGTGTTTTGGCCTACATCTCCATCAGCCCTAGAGTGTAGCCACTGGTGAAGATCATGGGAGCTTTAGGCCAGAACATCTGGAGAGCCATAACTTTCCCAACGCTGTCCTGAAGGACAGTAAGTCCTTCTCCTTCTCCAAGGACAAAGATGTAGAAAGATAAAAGTGAGAGACTGCAGTTTCTGAGGGAACTAATTCAGTTACGAACTATCTTCATCTTCCCTTCCCCCTTAGCTATTTAAGCATCTCACCTTTTCCTTGCTAGCATCCAGCTGCTTTTGAAGGAAAGTACAAATCTGATTAAAGGTGGGCCTGTTAGTGGGCTCCAGGTTCCAGCAGGCTGTCATGAGGTGGTACCTGGGGATGGGGGAAAATCTGTGTATCACACATTCAGCAGTGACTTGCAGTGTTATGTGTAAAAACTGTTTGGATAGTTACTGGCCTGTATTTATTATTGCAAAGGGATCAATGCAGATCCTACAATGAACTTTAGGCTACAATCCTATGTGCACTCATATGGAAGGAAGTCACATTGAGCTCAATGGGGCCTACTTCTGAGTGGACATACATAGGATCCCATTGTCAGTTTTGAGAAAAACGGAAAGTCTTATGGCATTTTAAAGACTAATAAAGTCCAGTGTTTTCTTCTTCCTATCTGTATAGTTACAGATTTCACAGAAGTTTCATAAAGCCTGATTTAAAAAATCCATTAGGAAGCATTGTGAATCCACAAAAGTATTCAGTTTCTTTTTGGTGAGATATATCAATTCTAGGCTATGTTAGATTAGGTTACATGTATTTAATTTGTGTTGTTGCATTTTTTTCATTATAGATTTCAACAATTTTATAAAATAATCAATATTTAGTCAATTAAAGCAATCGCTGCGGGTGGTCATTTTGTATGATGGCTGCCACAGTCATCAGGGGCCAAATTTGTAATGGCCCAATATCTAGATTTGTTCATCATACATTAGTCTCCCTCTCTGCCAAATTTACAGCATATATATATATATATATATATATATCATACCATTCGAATGATACATTCAATTCTGCAGCTAAGCTATAAACTGTTCTTTCTGGATCATTTTTACACATTTCTCCCAGTGCATGAAAGCTAATCACAGTTAAGTGACCTTCTATTGACTGAGAGAATGTTTAGCATGTATCTTAAGTCTAAGAGCGTCTTCAGATGGGGGGGGGAATCACATTTTCCTACCGTTGCTTTGCCTCCTGCTGCTATCCTACAATAGGGACGAACAGCTTCCTCTTTCTTTACATGGGGAAGAAAGAGGAAGCAAGCAATGACCATGTGGCCCATTCAGTGGGCGTTTTTATTGCGCTGCTTTCGCACACAGCAGGAAATGGCAAGTTTCGCTGTAGTGCCCCAAATTGGATTTTCTCTCTCTCTTATTTTATGATGGAAAAAAGACCAGAAGGAGCGGGAGATGGACGTCATTGTCAAAAGGACCCGCGAAAAACCGTGAGTGGCCAGTAACGAGCGTGCTATAAAACGCTAGTCTAATGAGCCCCTAAGCCAGACTTCCCCAACCTGACAATATCCAGATGAGAACTACAATTCTCATCACCTCCCAGCCAGCATGGCCAATATCTGAAAGGTGTGAGGTTGGAGCCTATGCCAATACTGAGCATAATTGAGAAGAATTGAATCCAAACATCGCTGTGGTACATATAGCAGCAAGATATATTTATTGCAAAAGATATTACTGGAGCTCTAGGACAATATCTTGATGCATATCAAACTTCCCTCGAATGCTCTCAGTGTGTCACTAGTTGCAGTATTACTTACATCTCTTCTGGAGCAAAATCCGGCCTGCCCATGTGGTATCCCTCTTTTACCAGGCTATAAAACTTGCTGTTCACTTTCATGCCAGGATAGGGGCTCCTGCCTGTAATTGTAAGAAGAAGCACAGCACTTCATTAGAGCGGAGACTGAGCACCATGCTGTTCTATCATGCAGGGCAAATGCTAGCTTTTTAGAGGCCAATGAGAACAAACCCCAGAACTATTTGGGTGCCGGTGAGGGAGGGCTCAAGGGGAGTAGGTTGCAAGGGAAGAATATCCCAGGGGCTTTTAGACTAACTAGCACAGGAGATTTGGGATTCTACCTCACTCTGGGCTGATAAAGGTCAGCAACACTGCAGGTGGGCCTCAAACCAGGCCTTTGGACGGTGGCGTTGGCTCTTGGTGGGAGAGCCCCTTAATTGATTTAGGCTTTAGCATGGGGTGTGTGTCAGGGGGATTAAACCTCAGGCTTGCAAGACATATCTGACTACCTGCAATTTCAATCTGACCTCCAGGGTTCTGAAGATGCCATGCTCCCTTCTGAGACATAGTAGGTGCCCCCATACCTCAATTTCTGCTGCCAGGCCAGTCATATTTTTAAATGGTCTAGCATGCTTCTCTCCATAAATCTGAGATTTGTTTTGGCAAAGTGGGGGGAGGATCTTGTCGAAAATCCACATTGCAGCCAATGCCGGCCTGGTTTCCCCAATCCAATTTTCTCTGAAACCTCATTTCTTACTAAGGCCTTTCTATGCAAAATATGGAGATGGAGAGACAAACGGATCTTCCCATACCTAGGGAGAAGATCTCCCAGAGAAGGATGCCGTAAGACCACACGTCACTCTGCACTGTGTAAACACATTCGAAGATGCTCTCTGGGGCCATCCACTTCACCGGCAGGCGAGCCTGGAAGGACAACATCTTTATGCAGCTCGGAAACATCTCCTTAGCCTGGAATATCTATATTGTGCCCTGACTCTTGTTTTCTGCTCAGTAGCTTCCACCAGCATTTAAATATAACTCCGCTGATCCTGCTGTAAGTGCAGTGGCTGTGGCTCCGTGGTAGGGCACTTGCATTGCACACAGAAGGTCCCAGGTTCAATCCCTGGCATCTTCAGGTAAGGCTAGGAAATGACCTTGCCGCCAGTCAGTACAGACAATACTGAGTTAGATGGACTACCATACTTGGTGTATGTAAGCCGCTTCCTGTGCCCCTCCGACCCACAGTTGTCAACGCAGGTACTTACATTGCCTTTGACAACATAGTTTGTATCATTCATGATGTCTCTCGCCAGGCCAAAGTCGCAGATCTTGGCCACGCGTCCATCGGCCACGAGCACATTTCTTGCTGCCAAATCACGGTGGATGCACTGGATTGAACAGAGAGCAGACTAAATGGCACATCAGCTTTTTCCTGCTTTTCTTTCAACATATGGCCACAGAGATGTGAAATACAGCTTGATTGGTGTCATGCTCAGCCTAACTGTTCTATAGTTTGAAAAAATTTGATAAGCATTAAAGGATTAATCCTGTGAGATAGTGAAGGTGCCAGACTCAGCCGCATTTGGATATGTACTTTGGTCAGGTAATTCTCAGCACTGTCTGTCTGTCTGTCTATCTATCTGGGCAGCCAGCCTGGATTCATCAGACTGTACGGTAAGGGTAGGCTCTCTAATGCAGGGGTAGGTAATGGTGCCCTCCTGATGTTTTGGATGACAACTCCCATAAGCCCTAATCATGGCCATTAGTCAGGGATTATGGGAGTGTAGTCTAAAATACCTGGAGGGCATCAGGTTGCCTACCCCTGCACTACAGTATTTCTTTCAGCTTTCTCATTTATGTATTGTGGCCTTAAGTGCCAGATTTCAGCCGCTATTCATCGCACAGACTTACAGCAGTGATATAGATGAGAAGATGCTGCATTTTGGACATGGCAGGCAGAAGACCAGTCATTTGCTGTGCTGTCTGAGACATCCACAATGGCCAAACTCTAAGCGTTTCATCAAGCCACCAGACCCAGAAGTGGTTCTGCCTGAATTGGTTAAAACAGTCGACCACACAGGGCAGCACAACTGGATATTTGCATGTTAAGTCAGTTTTCGGTGGATTGCTGGTCTGGGTTTGTGTTTTGTGCTGCGGTTTTTAGATGTGTTATATTTTTAAAATTGTTTTTATGATATTTTTGTGAGCTGTGTTGAGAGGGCTTTTCTCCTCTGAAATGTGGCATTAAAATGCCAAAATATGATCAATAAATATAGTCTGTAATGTTGAGCCTAATCCTCTACTATCTCACAAGATTAATTCTTTAATCCTTGTCAAATCTTTTCAAATTACAGAATGTCATATGCGGCATGTCCCACTCAATGGCATAACACTTGTACAATCCTTTGAACTGTAGAGAAGTAAAAAGAGAGGCATTCTTTTGTAGAAGCCGGTGTCCTCTGCCTTCAGGTTCCACCTCTGGCTGCAGCTCATTACAATTTATGTTATGATGAAGAGCCACAGAGATGTTCTTGCCAATTATATTTATAACATAGTGGAGCAGAAAACCCAACTGTCACTTTCAGTTCCTTATTACTGGAAGGGGTGGGAGGAAAAAATAACACCCTTGAGCATCTAATCTATAGGTCTGTGCCCCCCTTCTAGGACTTAAACCACTAAACAAATGTGTGCAATTCAGATAGGAAGAGATGTGCAAATGGTACTACTTCTGCTGGTTAGGGAAGAGGGGAAGGCAGATGCTGAAAAATAAATGCTCATATTAATCTACAACATCCCTACAGCTATATCAGGGTGAGCAAAACGCCACTTAGGGAGCTCCATCTGCCCCCCCTGCATCCCTGAGGCAGCCCCCTGTTGCCTTCTGATACACCCTGAAACAGAAACCCCCCAGCTACATTTGTTTTAGCACTCAGAGTACTATGGAATGGTTTGCAACTGAATTCCAGTGACAAACCTGCCGTTTATTTATTTTAAATCCCCCTCCTTTCAGCGTGGCTCGAGTTCTTTATTCTCCTGTGTATTCATTTCTGTCAAAACCCATAAATATTTGTGTTTTAAATCATTGGACTAATCCATATAAACACCAGCTTCTCCCTCCCCTTCTCACCCCCTCTCTATATGACTTTTTTGAGAGCAAGTTCTTAGTCTAAGATTGCATACAAAGTCCATTCCAGTTGTCTTTCTTGGGCTTGATGTTCCATGATAATATTTGTTATTGAAAGATATTGAAGCAAAAGGTGAAGGGAGTGTGGATCTGCCCAGCCATATGAGATGAGGTCTTTGGGATGTTCTCCTTTTCCTGTGAGACCTCCTTTCATATGGCTGGGCAGACCCACGCTCCCTTCATCTTTTGCTTCAGTATCTTTCAATAATAAATATTATTGTGGAACATCAAGCCCAAGAGAGACAACTGGATATATTTATCTTTTTGTTCAGAATGCAAATAATTGTTTCCTATGTAGCAATGAAAAATTACACCTTAGCTTCTGCACTTGGCTCTGCACTCTATTTATCATAGCATTATTTTCTTGCCAGCTGGTCTCAAATCATATTCCAAATGGAATGGTGTTTATTGTTGGGGGAGCACACTCACGTTTTTTGAAGCAAGGAAATTCATTCCCTGAGCCACCTGATTGGAGAACAGCAGCAAGTCATGTACATGAAGAAGATGGCTACCATCTGTTTCTTCTCCTGATACTGAACTCCTCCCTGGAATGGGGGAAAGCTCATGGTGATCAATACAGGGCACCTCTCCAACAGGATAAAGTAAATGCTCAAGCTGAACTACAGCACCAACACAGAGGGATGAAGGAAGTCTAGCAGTAGGGACATTAAAATGGAATCATGGTTAACAAGGACACATCTTGAGAAAGAAAAGAGGCGATCTTTTGAATTTGAAACTACCAATATAAAATGAAGGCTGCAATCCTATACGCGTGTACCTGTACCTGAGAGTAGGTCTCACTGATCTCAATGGGGTTTATTTTTTAGTAGATGTGTATGGGATTGAACTGGAAACCTTTTAGTAGAAGGAGAATCAGTGGTCCAGTTCTCTTTGTTCAACCACGATTGGCCTATGTATACAGGTTATTCCCAGTCCCTATAACGCTAAGGAACTTTTTGTAATACTTTACTCTGGAGTGGATTCTTGAGTACAAAATACTTGCATATAGCTTCATTTATGATGGTCACCCATGTATGTGTATGTGAATAGAATTGCATTTATTCAATATGCACAATTGGCAAATAGGAATGGATTGAACACCTGTTAGCATGTACTTTTTAGGCAAAAGCTGCCATTTATGTGGGTGTACTTCATAAGCAATGCTTTTTAATGTGATTTTTAAAATATATATACTTGGGGATTGATTTCTTATAGGAATCCAGGGTGGTGAATCTGCATATCTAAAAATGGACTTCTCATCGCAGTTCAAATACTGCCTGTTTTATTCAAATGCTGACACAAAATACTGTGATAAGATACAAGAGTGTTGATCCTGGAGGTTGTGCAGCTGACTTGGTGGATAAACAATATATAGTGTATAAATTTAGGGTACAGTGAGTAATCCTGTGAAAATAATGGATGTATTAAACCAGGAGTGTAGAACCTTATGCCTGGGGGCTAAATCTAGTCCACCTGGAGGTCTCATCTGGCCCTCCAGGGTTTCCCAGAGGGCCATTTCCCCTTCCTCTGTCCCCACTGCCTTTCCCCTGACTGCTAGTGGTTTTTCAGCGTTTGCACAGTGTTTTCCCCTATTCTAAAAGGTTGAAATCCCTCTCCTAAGGTAGGCTGACCAGGTGGCTCGGGATTTCCCGGTCCTAACCGGGAATCCAGGGGCAAACCGGCCCAACCGGGGGGCGGGGGGGCAAACCGGGGTGGCGGGGGGTCACGTGGCGGTGGCAGCAAGCAAGGAGCGGCGGCAAAGGCGGCGGAGGAGCCCGGGAAGCGGCCGCCCCAGCTGGTAAGCACGAAGGGGGGCACTTACCTGCTGGGGCAGCCGCTTCCCGGGCTCCTCCGCCGCCGGGCTCGTAAGGCCAGAGGCCGCGCGGAAGAGGCAGGAGAGGGCCGAATCCGGAAGTGACGTAACCGTCATTTCCGGATCCGGCCCTCTCCCGCCTCTTCCGCGCGGGCGGCGAAGGAGGACCCGGCGCGGCAGCGAGGGCGATGGAGGACCCCGCGCGGCCGGCGAAGGAGGACCCCGCGCGGGCGGCGGAGGAACCCGGCGGTAGGTCCAGGCTGGTTTTTTTGGGGGGGGGTTGTTTTGGGGGGGGCGGGGGGGGGACCGGGATTTTGATTTTTAAAATCTGGTCACCCTATCCTAAGGCTTAGTTACTGGCAGTAGGAGCTTTATGCTAAAATAGTCTGGAGTTTCCCCCATCCTGCCCCTGTTGCCTTTGCCTCTGCCCACCACTGGAATGTGGCCCCCAGGAGCTTCCCCAAAATTGAGCTCGGCCCTCAAGCTGAAACAGGTTTGACACTCCTGAATTATGTTAATAGTAGATCGTTTCAATGTGAACTAACAGTTACTTTGCCAACATTCTATACAACATCATAATAGAACTGCATAATAAAATTGAATTAATCATCTAACCTGAAGTTTCAGATGTGGCTTTTGATATTTCATTCAGTTTCACATGTTGATAGCATTGTCTTTCTTTTCTGTTGTCAGTTGCTTCACACCCATAAACCCACAAAATAGTGGCAATTGCTCTAAACCTCCACAACTAACCCCCATTACTGCTGAAAGTGATCCTTGATTATTTACCTTTTGCTGGCATAGAAGTTGATGCTGCCACAGGTCTCATTTCCAGATAGTTGTCCACACCTTGGCTTCCAAATCCATTGTCGCTGAATCAGAGAGAACAGAGGGGGAAATGTTATTAACTGTCTAGCATCTATCTGCCTCCAGGACAAGCTCAACCTGCTGAATAGCAAAAACATTACAAGAGTTTAGTTTGTGCAGATAAAGTAGGAACATTGAGAAAGGTACAAAACCACTTTTACTCAGCCCATGTTGATTGGATTGGGACTTAAGTTCATGGCAACTAACCAAAAAACAAACAAAACCCAACTATTTGATTTTGCTTGGAAATTCTTAATGTGATCCTTAACAAGTGGTGGATTGATCATGAGTGATGACTGGCTTCAGATATTACCTTCGAACGTATTTCTTCCCAAGGTAAATATTTTTATAGTCAGCTGCCATGCTATCAAGAGAGGACTCCAAGAATGCATCCTGGATCATGAGACACTCAGCTTTCTTTCGCAGGAAATTCAGCAAGTCCCCATAAGGACAATATTCAGTAATGACAAGTACAGGGCCTACAAAGCAGAAAATAAACATTAGCAGAAAGTGCACACATTTTCTGAAAGTTAATGGCTACTATTGATCAATCAGGCAAGGCTATTTGATGTACTCTTACAGCTGACATGTAAAATCTAGCTTGGTTCTTCAAATTCCACATTATTTCCCCATTGTTGTTTTTTAACCAAAAGTTTCCCAAGTAGGATGCAAGACTGAGTGGAGGAATGATGGGGGGCTGCTTAATCCTTTTTAATTTAGCTTCCCCACCTCCTGTTCAAAAACACTTATTGCTCAAGCTATTTTTCTTTCTTTGGAAAAGTAATTTTAAGTAGGGCTGTGCAAGCCTTGGATTTGGATCTCTGAAGCCTCGGCAGCCATTTCATGACAAAACCGCCCAGACTTTACCAGAAACAGACAGCTCTCAAGGGAAGCAGGTGGCTGTGGGGCGCTCGTGGAACATGTGATGACCTCTCCAGGGACTTGCCACTTGCGCATCCTGGATGATGCAGCTGGGTGGGTGATTGTACCAGTGGGCAGGATATTGTGGCAGTGAAGCCATAGGTGTCTGCTGTTCCTGTGCCCAGTAAGTCCCTCCCACGCAATGCATGCTGGGAGTTGTAGGCTCTTTCCATAAGGCAGAGTCCTAGGGCTGTGCACTAAAATGGTGGTTTCATCATGAAATGGCCATGAGCTTACACAGCCCTAGTTTAGGGTGACCATATGGAAAGGGGGACAGGGCTCCTGTATCTTTAACAGTTGTATAAAAAAGGGAATTTCAGCAGGTGCCATTTGTATGCATGCAGCACCTGTTGAAATCCCCTCTTCATCGCAAAAGAGGGCAGGGCTCCTGCAGCTTTAACTGTTCTGATGAAGAAGAAATTTCAGCAGGTGCTGCATGCATACAAATAACACCTGCTGAAATTCCCTTTTCTATACAACTGTTAAAGTTACAGGAGCCCTGTCCTCCTTTTCATATGGTCACCCTAGCTGAAATGCCTCTTCGAAGGCTTAGTTACAGGCAGTAAGAGCTTTAAGCTACAACATGCTCATATTTGTTTTGTATTTTTGGCCTCACCTTTGGCTCCACCCCTTTGCCTTTGGTCCCATACACCCCCAGAATGCAGCCTCTGAGAGCTTCTCCAAAACTGAATTTGGCCCTTGAGCTGAAAGACATTACCTATCCCTGATCTACCCGCAGACTGAAGTGGCACAGTGAGTTTAGCAGAAACTACATTGTATGATTCAACTGATGGAGGAGAAAGAGGAAAGGCATATGCCATTTTTGGTTAAAGAAAAGTTCCCCACTCTGCCCCACTGAAGTATCCCAGTTCTAACTAGTTCCAGCTCTTGCTCACTCAGGTAAGGTCATTGCAAATATCTGACATGTTATCATTTAATTTCCTGATGCCTGTGTATCTTCAGTTCTGGGATCTTAATATTCAGCAGGTGGTCTGGCATTTTCAAAGAAGAAATATTTAATCTGGTGGTGATTGTGATCTTGACTTGAAAATCTATATCTCTTCCACTATTTGCTGAAAAACATCTTTACTATAATGAAAGAGACATAGATTTCCGAGACAAGGAAATGGGGAAAACAAAACATAGGGGAACCAGAATGGGAGTGATGGGGAATATCATGCTGCCCTGGCATCTTGTTACCTCCATGAGTACATGCTCCAAGCAGGTTGACAATGTTCTCATGGTGGCCTAAATGGCTCATGATCTTCAGTTCTGACATGAGGGCTTCTTGTTCATCAGTATGTGCTGTTGCTGAAACAAACAATGAGAAGAGTTATATCCAAAATCTAACATGGGGATGGGTGTAGGAAAGAAAGGTATAAGAAAGAGAGAAGCTTGGGTAGATGGGGAAATTGAGTAGATGAGATGAAAGAGGATAAAAAGAACTCTAGGGAGTAGTCACCTAGAATCACTGTGCCTAGAGTGTCAGCATGCCTTAGAACAGGGATGGGGATCCTCTGATCCATAGAGCTTCCTCACCTGGCTCACGGAGCCTTCCTGGATTCTTCCAGGTGGTGGGGCATGGAGGAATCCCCGCTGTTATCTCTGATCTGTGATAAGTTTGGAGGGCTGGTTAGGTGTCTGGCTCATCCAGCCCCCACCCTAATTTACTTGCCCACCCCACCCCAGAACCAGTATGTCTGTTTCTTAAAATCAGCATTTAACAAAACAGAAATGTACAAATGGTATCATGACATGGGTTTGCTGTTCCAATGCTGGGGCTGGTTTTAATTAGCAGGGCTGTAGGGCAATTGGTTAGCTAGGATTTCCTATAGTATTTTCTTTGTGATAAAGATGGGTTTCCCACCATGTCTTTCATGCAATGGCCATCATGTACAGAAGTGTGTATATCAAAGGGAGGATTAAGGGGAGATGGTCTATGGGTATGGCTATCGGGCAGTGGATTCTGGGGAAAGGAATGCAGAGTGAATAGCAAATGACAGGCAGCTGCAGTACGGAATGGAGTTGTACTGGAAGGGTGGTGGACTGTGTATATATGGAAGGGGCGTGTGTGAGAGAGTAGTACATGAGCTTTTCTACATAAGGCTTTTAACTCACACCTTTACTGAGGCTTCTGCTTCTGTATTTTTTGTAGGATTAAGATTGGCTCCTTTACCAGTGTTTTCTTTCCAGGATTTTTCTTTCTCTGCCTTTCTATATATTCCATTACACAACTGCTAGGTAGTGCTGTGGTATGGCTAGGGTGACCATATGAAAAGAGGACAGGCCTCCTGCATCTTTATCAGTTGTATAGAAAAGGGAATTTCAGCAGATTTCATTGTTATGCATGCAGCACCTGGTTAAATTCCCTTTTCATCACAACAGTTAAAGCTGCAGGAATCCTGCCCTCTTGCCAGTTGTGATGAAGAGGGAGTTTCACCAGGTGCTGCATGCATAACAATGACACCTGCTAAAATTCCCTTTTCTATACAACTGTTAAAGTTACAATAGCCCTGTCCTCCTTTTCATATGGTCACCCTAGGTATGGCAGAATTGTGCAAATTAAGAGATATACCAGACTTTCCTCGTTCGGAAAAAAACACTAAAATGGTTGCAAAGCACTGGAGAGGCCTTGGCGGAGGAGGATGTCGTATAAAGGATCTGAAAACTGACTGTGAGTAAGGAATCACAAGTGTAGAGAGGCTCTAGAGTGTGTGTGTGAGAGACTGAGAGTGAGAGTGAGAAAGGAAGAAAAAGAAAGAAAGAAGGAAGTATTGTCCCTGTCAGATCAGTCTCATGTTAGGAGTTTGTGCTTAGGGAGGAATACTTGGGATTGTATCCAAAAGGTTTAACTGCACAATTAAGAGCCCTGTGATACTTGGAAGACAAATATTTTATCTATAATGTAGATAAAAGACCAGCATGGCAACTATTCTGTATCAGAGTACCTTGAACAACATATTTTATTTCATCTACAACAACCGTATTAAAGGGATCATTCATCCTACATCTGAACGGCCTCTGTAATTTTCTAGAGAATGCCACTTTATTAGACAATGTTTGTTGTGTGTTAATTTTATAATTGGATCCTGGAGGCTTCCTGGGATCTATTTCAAACCTTATTTCAATGAGTGAAGCAGCCCTGGAGCTCTGGTAATGAGAACGTTGTATTAACAACTGGTGAGAACAATAAAACCACCTTTTAACCTATCACCAATGTTTTGATTGAGGAAAGTTGAACTTTATTTTTTCTACTCCACATTTGAATGGCCAAAGAAAACTCCATCCGTTGTATTAAATGTAAAAAAATAAAATCTTTCTAATTAAACAAGGTCTATGTTAATCAGATGCTGGTGAGCCCAAAATCCAGTTCTGAATAATGGAACAGGCATAAAAAATTGTCAGCACTAAACCTTGAGAGGACTTCTGTGCCTTTAAGCCTTCAAGGGTTTCATAGAGGAGTGTGTGTGTGTGTGGGGGGGGGCACCTGTAGCTTCTCCAGTCACTGCACCGAAAAATATTGTACCTGGCAAGCTGCACAGTTTAAGACTAGCCTTAAAGTTATAGGACCTCTGGATCTAAACCTTGTAACCCTAAAGGAGCATATGATTACTTCTGCATAATTATAAAGTAGGGAACTAAGGTGTGTATTAAGTGCCGTTTTCACTTGATCCCCTGGTAATGCTATGTGCAATTGCATTGACCTTGGGACCTGTGTTCTGGTTGTGTGAAACTCTCCACTCCTGCATGGGGCTGCAGAGGAGAAAGCCAATGGTGCAAATTGCTTTGGAAAATTCTAGGGCACCCTTTCTATATCTCAAGGGGACCTTTCATCTTAGGTGTACAATCTTTTCACCCTCTCCTGTCCATAGGACCCTTTCCTACCAGCTCGACACTTACATTTTAGCATTTTCACAGCCACCTTCAGGCCAGAATCTTCTTTCCCCAGCCCAAAAGCTGTGGCTTCAATCACCTTCCCAAAAGCTCCAGCTCCAAGGATCTTCCCTGTGAACGCAAATATATTGCTTAGAAGCACAACAGAATTAAGAGAAGGTTTTTTGACCTTGACCCCCTCTACAAGAATTCGGCTTGACGCCTGGTTCTCTGATTATGCGCATCTTCTCGGAAGCACTTTATGGTAAATGACTGTATACAGGAGGTAATTGAGCGCACAACTGGTGGCCTTACCAGTTGTTTGAAATGCGCTTTAGAAGTAGTTTATGCCGAGAATCGCTTGTTCACATAGTCAAAATGTGCTTTAACGGCCACAGCAAAATAAAACTAGCTATTTAACGCGCATTCAATAATGCGCATAATCGGATAGATAACGCGCCTCAACTCCCGATTTGCGCTCCGCTCATGTAGAGGTAAAAATTGTAATGAGACTTGAAAGAGCTTTAAACCTCTCGTGTAGAGGCAGCCATTGATTCAGTAAGCTCTTTATGTATGCATGTGTTTGTGTGAGCACCAGTGCATGCATGCACACACACATACACACAGACTTGAAAGCATGTGAGCAGCATCTCATAAGGGTGAATAAGCCAGAGTGTGCCATGGCAAAGTTTGCAGTGAACAACAGGAAGCAGTTTCTCTGCCTTGGACAGTTTCCTGTTATTTCTCCATTACGCCTTGATTTTTTAATTTATTTTTTTGCCCTACAGACCAACATTGACTGGGTTCAGACAACATGATAACCAACAGTTGTTTAAGTAGTCAACCGTCAGTTGAGTGGTCAACGATTGGTTACTGTGTTGTCTGTCGGGCAAAACCCACCCCACAGTCAACTATTCCTCCAAAATAACCAACGCTTTGCAGAGTTGACTATCTGCACAACGGTTGGTTACCGTGTTGTCTGTTGGCCTCAGTGGACTATTTTGCAAGATTGAGTGGACTATTTCAGCTGGCTACAGAGTTCCCAGGCAAGAGTGGCCAAAACCACACCGGCTGCTCTGCTACAGCTGGCACAACTTGCAGAGGCTGCTGGAATAGCATTGGGAGAACTGAAGGAGGAGCAAGGATGGGGAGAGGGGCAGGGGCTGTGTTAGTCAAATGCCGGGTTGACTATTAGTCCACTCAACGCCAGCCCCAACCACTCCACAATTGTGTGGGAACATGTTGGGGGAGTACCCGCAAAATAACCAACTGCGAGTTGACTATTAACCCATCATTGACTAAAGTGTTGTCTGAATGCAGCCATCTTCTACTGCTAGCTTGGAATCAAGATTTCATTTTTATTTTGCATAATTTTCCTAATTCTGCAAAATCTCAAATTTCGCAAGGAAAAAAATGATGCAATCCATTGTAGCAAGTCAATAATTTGGAATGTTGACTAATCTGGGTGGACAGGATGAATTACTGATGAGAGGCCAGAATGCTAGCGTTGTTTCTCACCAAATTGCAAGTTGTTTCTAGGAAACTCCCATTTCTTATTGTAAGGAAGCTGGGTGGGGTCAATAAAGGTGTAATTGTTTCCTTCACAGGTCTCAATAATTTTCCAACGGACTTGGTACTTCGGTTTCTGTAAATAAACAAAAATATAGATTAATCAAACATATTATTTCATAGTATTTTTGCATGGTTTTAGAGGGAGAACCCATTATTGCATCCTATGTAGCTTACTTAGGAGTAAGTCCCACTGAATTAAGTGGGTCTTACTTCCAAGAAAATGTGTTTAGGGCTGGGCTGTAAAACTCCCAATAGTTTGCTCTGCAGATGTTGTGAGTGATATCAATCCAAACCCACATTTAGTTTTGTGGAGGCCCATGAATTTATTAATTGAAATCCAACTCATAACAAACTGATTAAAGTCCAGTCATCAGATTTGGTTGTGTGTGATTAAAAATGTAGGTTTTAGACCCAGATTTCAGCATGAGCAACTGCGCTAGCAGAAATGGACTTCCCCACCTCTTCCTCCTCACGGCATCTCTTCCAGCTCCCTGAAGATGCTGCATAGAGGGTTGGGGGGGGGGACCCTACAGAATGGGGTAAGCTGTAGTGCAGGGAGGAGGAGGAGACATTTTCTGTGACCAGCCCTTTTATTCACAGAAGGAAGACCCTGGATCCAGCCCTAGGTCTGTGTCCTTCAGCTCCTTCAGACAGGGGAAAATCATGTTCCCTTACCGTGGCTCTCCTTCCTGCTTCTCTTCTGCTTCTGCAACGAGCTGTAATTATGTAAGGAAGAGAGCAGCGACCACGTGGCTTGTACAGCCTCAATGCAATTGAATGGGACAGCGTCCTCTAGTGGGCATTTTATAGCGCAACATTGGCTGAATTCGGACAACACATTAGTCAATGGTGGGTTGAGTAGCAAACTCACAGTTGGTTATTTTGTGGGTACTCCCCACACAACATGTTCCTACACAACTGTGGGTGGTTGGGGCTGGCATTGAATGGACTAATAGTCAACCCAGCATTTGACTGACACAGCCCCCACCCCTCTCCCCACCCTCCCTCAGTCCTCCCAGTTCTATCCCAGCAGCCTCTGCAAGTTGCACCAGTTGTAGTAGAGTGGCAGTCACTGCTTTGGTCACTCTTGCCACCTGTCTCTATGGGCTTGTGTTTTAACCCACTCACCACACGCCATTAACACACCCCTCCACACAACTCTTTAAACAGCTGGCTTCGAGCTAAACAACTTGCAAGCCAGTTGTTTCAGTTGCTTATTTGGGCGGAATAGCATACTGTCAGTAGTTTGTGAGTGGCGTGTTACCCTCCACACAACACAATAAGCAACACAACTGATGACTGTTCCCCCCCACCACCCTCAGTTGCTTAATGTGTTGTCTGAATTCAGCCATTGTCTGCACACGGTAAGCCACTGTCTGCACAAGAAAACCCGACAAATAGCGATATATTCCAGAAGAGTCGGGTTTTCTTTGGGTTTATTTTTAGCGCTAAAATCAGAAACTGGTTTTAGGAAACTGACAGCGTTGTCAGAATGATATGTGAACACCCATGATTGGCCTGTAAAAAGTGTGCTATAAAACGTTCATTTAAGACACTCTAAATTTGATTGGGTCAAGATATTCCTTCACAATTTAGCTTGGCTTATTTTGATGACACTGACACAGTGGGTCAAAAAACCCACCCACCAGCAAGGGCCTCTCTTGTACTGTACTATGATTATAAATATTTTGACATTAAGTTCAATTGTCTCGGTTGAGCTTTTGTATAGGGCCTATTTCTTTTCCTTCGGAGATTTTGAGGCTCCTAAAAATCTGAGTCCCTACACTAAGCCTACTCTGCCTGCCATGCTGGTAAATCTAGCTCTGCACAAACCTTTAAACAAGTTGAGTGGCTAGACATGGCTTGAATGCCTCTACATTTCCCTAATCAATGTGTTTCTACCAACACTTTTTCATTTTCTCCAGGTCCACGATAGTGGCATAGTAGCAGCAACACTATCTGAAACTCCCACTGCTGTACTTCGAATGTGGTGCACCTGATAGTTTCCTAATGGCTCCTTTCTTCAATCTCTTTGTCTGTCTCTCTCTGTCTGTCTCTCTCTGTCTCTCTCTGTATGATCTACATAATTAGTTCTCTGAATTTTCACAGTGAGAAACTCATGAACCAGAAATGTTTCTCAGGATAATACCATGTCCTGCAGAATGGCTGCTGCAGTAAAGGGAGGGAGAAGCCAATGGATGGGCCTTTTTAGCCCACAGACCCATTAATTATGGAGGAGTCAATATTGGATTAGCAATTAAAAATGTGTCCTTATTTACTGGAGAATCACAGTAAAATGAGGTTGCTTGAGGTTATTGAGCTTGTGGTAAGAAGGGATGGATTCAAAGGGAATTAGAAGGATAATTAAAATAGTGAACTTTGGCTGTGTCTATACACTGCCACTTTGCCTCCTGATTTCCCCCCAAACCCTGCACCATCCCTCTCCTCCTCACACCCCAAAAGAGGAAGGACTGAAACAAACTACGGTTGCTCTCTGAACAGAAGTCACAATGTGATGCCTATTTTAAAAATAAAATAAAATATATTTTTAAGGGAGAGGGACAGCAGAGTCACTATCTGCCACAGAGGTGTCAATTTGCATTGGGGCAACGCCCACTTTCTCAACCCAAACTGAAACTACCACCATCAAACAAGGAAATAACATGGTGACAACGGAGCAACTGAAAAAGTCACGGTAAAACAACACTTTGAAAAAGTGCAGTTTCGGGGGGGGGAAGCTCGATGTGACTGCAAGTTGGTGCCTGTGTCATATAAACAATGCAGCACCACTGCGCAGCCATGACAGGGTATATAGGAGTGCTGTTATAGACATTAACAGTGCAAATCTATGTACATCTACTTAGTTTAGTCCTAAGTAAGTGCGTATAGGGTGTCAGCCTAAGGACAACAGAGATAGACTTTCAGAGCTTCCTTCAACTTCTGGACCTCTTTTCTAGCTACTTTCCTTTCCAGGAAGACAATTCACATGAATCTGACCTGTTTATATTTGTAGAATAAGAAGGCGATACACAGAAGAAGAAGAAACATTGTTCCTGCACAGGCTATAATAACTGGATTGGGGATATCGCTTGGGTTCCCTTTGCTCCCTAGAAAAACAAGAGGAAGAAGATAATGTTGAAAGTAGACCCATCATTCCTGGATGTTCTTGAGAATCAGATCCTTCAGCCTGTTAGTGAGCTTAGGGTGCATATAAATATAATAATAGTGCCCCCACCCCCCATCCGCAGGATGAAGCCGGATGCCTCCCTCCATTGCTATGTAAAACACTGATGATTCCACTATTGATTCCTTCGGTATACGCAGGCTCTAGAAGACTGCCTGCATTAAGCTCTGTATGAACTTTATTCAATTAAGCCAGCCTTCCTCAACCTGGGACCCTCCTAAACATGTTACAACTTCCACCATCCCTAACCTTTAGCTACATTGGCTGGGGCTTTCAGGATTCATAGTCCAAAGTATCTGGAGGGACCCAGGTTGGGTAAGGTTGAATTAAACATTCATTCCTTCATTCCTATGTTTTGGTATTTTATTGGAAATAGTTCTAGATATTTTACATTGTGTATATTAGAATAAGTAAGTTGTGCTGGGTCTTTTTAAAGACCAAGAAACGCAATAAATAAAAATACAATGATTATTTTTATTTTTATTATTTTATTTTGAAATTATTATTTTTTTAAAAAAGTAATACATTTTAGTAAAAGCGAGAAACTGTTCCAGGGATTGGAGATTAGGGGTGTGTATTTGTTTTAAAAGGAACAAAAACAAACCAAGATAAATGAGCCCCAATTGTTTCCTTCATTTTATTTACAAAAACTAATGGGAATTGAAATGAAAGAGTTCCAATTGAAAACACACTTGTTTCTCATTCATTTAAACTTCATTATTTAATTTTTCATTGGTTTCAACGGGGGGGGGGGGGAGGGAGGACCTGGCTTACCTTCTGGTGTCTACAGTTTCGGTGTTGTCCATCCAGAATTTTTCATGCATTTGACTACTACCATTCCATTTGGATGGAAAAAAACCAAAGATTGACCCAGAGGACTGGCTGGGTCAACCATTAAAATCAATGGGAGATGAAATGAATGAAAAAAATGAAATGGATGAACTACTAATGAATGAAAATAAAATAACTGCAATTCAAACAAACAAAAACACAGAAATATTTTGTTTGTATGCACCTTTTACTATAAATGCAGCCACATCCAGGATTTAATGAGGCACCCCTGGAAAGCTAACTCATTGCCAACAAAATACTTGGATTTATCTCACCATTACCGATTGCTGAAGTCATGAAGCTGGAATCATCCCCTTCGCTATTAACTGCTAGGCAGCAAAATGTGGCGTTGTCCCCCATCTCCTCAACGTTCAAGGTGCTCTTCACTGACACGCCTTCAAAAGGAATTGCACGTGTGATCTGTGGGCTGGTGTCGTTCTTCTGCAGTATTCCATCTAGGCTGCATCTGCTAGATAACCAACGGTGATGAGAGAGATATCAGTAGAATCTCCTCTACCAATATTGGCTGTTACAACAATCTTTCTGTTACAACAAATGCACACAAACCATGTCCCAAGGCCTTTCCAGTGCCCACCCCTGCCAAGGGTGCTCTGACTTCACCACCACTGCAGCTAGGATGACCATATGAAAAGGAGGACAGGGCTCCTGTATCTTTAACAGTTGTGGAGAAAATGGGATTTCAGCAGGTGTCATTTGTACGCATGCAGCACCTGGTGAAATTCCCTCTTCAATCATAACAGTTAAAGTTGCAGGAGCTAATCTAGAGTGACCAGATATAAAAGAGGGCAGGGCTCCTGCGGTTTTAACTGTTTTGATGAAGAGGGGATTTCACCAGGTTCTTCATGTGTACAAATGGCACCTGCTGAAATTCGCCTTTCAATACAGCTGTTAAAGATACAGGAGCCCTGTCCTCCTTTCCACATGGTCACCCTACCACTGCCAGATTCCCCACCACCTGTACTCTCCACTCCTTCCCCAGAGATCTTCATATAGATCACTCTTCCCCCCCTGCTCTTAGCAGTGAGGAAAGAGTGAGCTGCATTAGGATCACTGGGAGAGGGGGTGGAGAGAAGGCTCTCTATTTCCTCCCCCAGAAACCCTCACACAGGTTGCTGGTTGTATCCTTGTACTCCTGTTTACGTGTGTGTGTGTGTGTGTGTGTGTGCGGACGCAGGGTCAGCCGTACCATTAGGCAGAGTGAGGCAGTGGGAAGTGGCAGCAATGTAGCAAAGAAGAGGGCTGTTGGCCACACAGCCTGCTCTGCACCCCCTAGGTTAGCCTGCTGCCTCCATGTGCTGCCCCATCACCAGTAGGGAAGCAAGATTCAACAGCCAGTCCAGTTGGCTTTTGTATATAGAATGGGAGAAGGTGCCATCTTGCTCTTCACCTCAGGTAGCAAAATGTCTTGGTCTGGCCATGTGTATGTGTGTGTATAAGCACACGTGGCTCCTGACCCCCAAGCCGGCATCACATGTGACCCTTAGAGCCAAAAATATTGTGTCCCCCCGTTACATGGATGGGTAAGATGCCCTCAGTTAGTTTCACTGGATTGCCAGACCTTCCGCCGTGGGGCCAATGAACCGGATGGGCTGTGTCCAGACTGCAGCTTTCCTTGCCCCATTCCCAGTGACAGTAGCACTGGGGGAAGAGTCACTTCCTAATGCTAGGGTTTAATGCCGCTATTGCTGGTTCTGATGCAATCCACTAATCCTCTTAGCTCATTTAGACCAGCAGTGATCAGCAGTCCTGGTGTGGATTGCACAGAACAACCTATGGCAAAAAAAAAAAAAAAAGCAAGAACATACTTGATGATCATTTCCAAAGATAGGAATTTGGAAGTCCCAAATTCTAACACAGTAGCAGCACTTTTACTGATATTCAGCTATTTCCTGAATAACTCATTTTTCTCAACCCCTTTATTTCTTTCAATTGACCTCAACCTGATTTTGACTAGATGCAATGTTATGCGAGGCATTTCCTGATGACCAGAGGAAGTGTTGTCTACACACACACATTATATCCATATCTGTTTGTGTTTGTGTATGTGTAACAGATTAAGGCTGCAATCTCATGCACACTTACTTAGCCAGGAGTTAGTCCTACCTGGAGGCCTTCTTTTGAGTGAAAATCTGTAGGATTGGGCTGTAACTCTGTTAACTCACCTGCCTGCGTGGTGATGGCGAGGCAATGTGTACCACTCAATACGTGGAGCAGGATAACCGGTGGATTCACACCGAATGATGTCGGAACCATTGGTCAACAGTATAGCTTTAGGTGGGGCTGAAGAGCAAATGCAAAGGATCCATGAAGTACAGCAGCCATGTAAACACATTCTCTTCATTTCATGAAATATAATGGGACTTGGAGTATGGGAAAGAGAGTAATATGTCAATGTGATTTGATGTGGCCTTTGGATCCTAGCTGTTCTGTAGTCTGGAGGTGGGTAGAAAGTAGGTCTCCAGATGCTTTGGACTTCAACTCTCAGCATTTCTGACCATTGGGTCATGCTGGCAAGGGTTTCTGGGAGCTGAAGCCCCAAATATCTGGATATCCCTCTTCTGCCCACCCCTGCTGTAGCTGGCAATCACTTTATTCAGGCATGAACACAGTCAGGATTTTCCTTGTCTGTAGATTGTTTTAGTCCCATCAGGAAAGGCTACTTCTGACATAGATGGAGCTCAGAAGTGTATCTCGGCCCCTGAGAACTGTCATGGCATCCCTTGTTTGGGGACCTAAGGAAGCGACAAGGCTAGTATTCAGTTTGCTATGAAAATACTGTAATTTTCCTGAGCTGCTGAGCTAGTCCTGGGGGCTGCCTTGGAGATATTCGGCTTTCAATGTAATCAAAACTGCCTTGGGATTATTCTGTTGGTATTGCTGTTTTAGCACTTCATTTGCTTATAGGAAGAGCAGCAGGATCACCCTGAACTTTCACTTTATTTCGATTATTGGCTGAGGTTGAGTTTTCTAGTATTCTTCCTTAACTTTGGAGGAATATTGGAAGAATCTAAGTGGATGAAGCACTTACTTTTCACAAAGATGTTGAAAGAAATGGATGCGTTGGCATCACCATTATCTGCAAAAAATGTATATATTCCACTACTACTTCCCACTGTCCAGTTCAGATTCAGTGTATTGTTGTACCTTTCAAAAGAGAGAACAGATATACATGGTGAAGTCTTTTCAGAAGCAATCAGAATAGAGAATTCCCATAGAGCCCCTCCAACCTGTGGTAATTGTATGTCTTAGGGTCAAGTGAATTTTCCTTTCCAAAATATACCTTGCAGAAGTGGGAAAGACGGCATAATCCATTCCACAGCTTCCCCAACTGGGTGCTTTCCGGGTGTTCTGAACTTCAAAACCCATCAGACCCAGCCAGCATGGCCAATGGTCATGAATGCCAGGAATTGTAGTCTAAAGTATCTGGAGGGTACCAGGTTGGGGAAGGCTGGCTTCGATGCTGAATGAATAATCTGTCCCAGTTTTACAATCCAATACAGGCCACTGAATTTAAAGAGCATTGATGCTCTTTACCATCCATCAAAGTGATGGCATTCTGATTTCAGCCAGTTGACAAACTTGAAGTTAGGAACAGGAAGCTGTCTTATACTGAGTCAGACCTTTGATCCACCTAGCCCAGTATCGTCGATACTGACTGGCAGCAGCAGCTCTCCAGGGATTTAGGCAGGATTCTTTCCAAGCCCTATCTGGATTGAAACTGGGACTTCCTTTATGCAAAGCAGGTACTTGCATGGGAGAGCACCTCCCAAGACTCCACTACTGTATAGTTTGGCGCACCGTTGTGATGTACTGGCCTAGTCTCACAAATTAGAACTCCAACTTGAAATGGCCAATCAAATGAACTTTCAAGGTACATAGTCCAGGGGAAAGTATGGATGTTGAACAGAGTTTGGGTACCTTTAATTCATACAGGCAAACAGCTACATGGGAAACCTAGGTTCAAATTCCTGCTCAGCTATGAAACCCACAGTGGGGTCTTGGGCAAGTTCCTGTCTCAGCCTGTATTATTATTATTATTATTATTATTATTATTATTATTTATTTCATTTCTAACCCGCCTCTCCATCTAGATCGAGGCGGGGAACAACACCAAATATAAATATAAAACAATAAAATAGATAAACCGTTAAAACAGATAAAAACAAATACATTATTAAAACCATCTTAAAATTAAACTGGATAGGCCTGCCGGAAGAGAACAGTCTTCACGGCTTTCTTAAATTCCAGAAGACTGCTAATTTGTCTGGTGAGGCTGAAACACTGCTGTGAGATCCCCAGAGATAGGGTGACCAACTGTCAGGATTTCCCCGGATTTGTCCTGTTTTTTTTATCTATCCAGGGCGTCAGGGGGGATTTTCTGTATTTTTCTATAATGACCTGGAATGACACACTTTCCCATTTAAAGTTGCTATTAGGGTGGGGGGGCCCCATCATTCTTGGAGGTGCATCATTCCACCTACCCCACTTCTCCAATCGGGGCCTTAAAGGGCAAAGCATATCATTCCCGGACATTATAGAAAAGGCCCTTATTGAAGCACAGGATTGGGTGGGAGGATGATATGCTTCCCCCTCCAATCAGGGCCCTTAAGGTGGCCGGGGAAATGATGCATTTTCCTGCAGCACCATGGGGTGTCCTCTTTTTTGGTTTCCCAAATATGGTCAGCCTACTCAGAGAAAGAACACAGTACAAACACAATAAACACATTCATGGGATGCTGCTTGAAATGCGGTGCTCTGGAGTCCATGTGGCAAATAATTTGTACAGGGCTGGTGCAAGCTCTCCTGCCGCCTGAGGTGGGAGAGCACATACATGCCTCCAACACATTTCCTCCCCCACCATGCACTGTGTCTCCCCCCCCCCCACAGCTGCACCTCCCACCTCCCTCCCCATTGCTGCTGCCACAGCTCTTGTTGCTGCTGCTGCTGCTCTCTGAAAAGTGGTGTTGGCTGTAAAATCCAGCAGAATGACTGCAGAGAGACAGCCAGGCCCATATGCCTGGCTCTGAGGGATTCTTTCTCAGCACCAGGCATTGTGGGAGAGGTTATCCCTGGAGATTGCCTGTACCTTGTCTTAGCACCACAGTACAAGTGATATCCAGAGACCCCTCACATAATATCCAGGAACCCCCCCCCCCAAAGGACCCCTCAGGACCCCAGGCATTTGGGCCTCACTGAACCATGCCGGCCACTTTCTATGGCTGACGTGGCTCTCCAGACAGAGAGCTCGCCCTCTGGATCACCGTGAGAGGATCTTCGGGAGTGAGTCAGAGGGCAGGTGACTGCTCTGGAATGCCCTGCTGGTTTCTCTCTCCCTGTGGCACTTGCTGCCATGAGAGAGAGGAGGACTGTCAGGGCTCTCTGGAGCACCTGCTGTTGTGCTGCCAAGCCAGGCAGCAGCTCCAGAGAGCCCCATTTGCTCAGCAAATGCCATAGCTCTCTGGAGCACCCACCCAGAGTGAGTGGGGGAGCCTCTTGGTGGTGGGGGAGCATGTAATTTGCCACTCTTCCTTCCCCACCTCAGGTGGGGGCTTCAGTCCTACATTTGTGAGAAGTAGCTCTCCATATGGTTCTGACACTCCTGTGCAATAAAATTAGTTTGGAAAGGCATTTAGGAAACAGCTGGCCTAATATAAATGCCTTACCTATTGTTGCCAAATCTCATCTGGCCAGTGTATGTAGCATCCGTGGCACTTCCAGATGGGTTCCTGTGTGTCCATTGATATGTGTGAGGTTTAGGATAAGCCTCAATGAGCACCTGTAGTCTCAGGCTGTCAAGCACACTTTTCTCCTGGCTCCTGTTCTGAACGGTGGACAAACGCAAATATCCTTTGTCTGAAAAGAAAAGGAATGAAGATGTTGCATAATGAAGGGTAAGTGGGGGAAGGGATGGAGAGAAAAGTAATTTTCCTTGTGGAGAGGTGGTGCAACTGTGTTATCAGTGGAGGTTTGCCAGGGTGGGATTTGGTGCCTTGAATCAGGGACAGGCAGGACTTTTGCATATCGCACCATCGCGGGGAGGTGCCATGGTGGCTGTGAAGCTGTACTTACGTCGTCCTACTGACATGGCACAGATCCACAGCAACCGTGGGACTTTCCTTGCATATAGACAGCCCTCCAGTCATCAATCAGATTCTTTTGATTACCAAGGTGAAACAAGCCACTTGTGTAAAAAAAAAGTTGACAGTTTATTGATAGAAAATGGATGCAGAATGCATACATGCAAAGAAAGCTCACACCTCCTTCCAGCTAATCCAGCTCTCATAGCTGGGTATCTATCGGGTACCTCACAATAGACAGAAGCTGTTCCATAGGGACACATGTTTCTTCAGGCCGGTAGTATGCCTATTCCTCCTTGAAGCGAGACCAAAGCACAAAGCCTATGGGGTTGGATCCTATAAGCTTCTCTGCCTCCCTCAAGCTCATTAATTGAGAAGGGACTTTCTCAGAGGCAGCTACTCAGGATAGGGGGGGTTTCCCCTCACCCAAAACATCAGCTTGCAAACTTAATTGCCTTTACAAAGCAAGATAAATGAAGCTTATCTCATATTCTAAGATAATATAAGCAGCTTTAAGGTGCAGCTGTAAATTACTGGCCTGTTGTACCAATAAAAAATAAGTGAGAGTCCCAAGGGAATGAGGCCTACTCTTATTTGATAAGTACTGCTAAAGTCTACTCACCATGTTAGGCTACACAGGTGTCTATATGGCTATCCACTAGCATTTTGCAACTCTGTGAAGTGAAGTCCTTATTTCTGCTCACTAACAAATGCACATGCACTACAGTTTGGCAGAAGATCAGGAAGGGTTTCCAGCTCCCAACTGTTAAACAAGAAAATGACTCACTCCCCCATCACCCAGCCACCCTAAATTATATGAATGCATTGAAGAAAGCTTGGGGTAACCAGGTGTGTATTTGTGTGTGGAAAGACTGAGCTCTCAGTTCACAGTTATAGTACTCAAAAAGCTCCAGCTCCATTTAATGGATCTTAGGTGTGTAATAATAATAATAATAATAATAAGGCAACAGGTAAAGATCACAGTTATTCTGTTAGTCACATCAGTCACCGAGTCACATCAGTCACCGGCATCACGTCAAAAAATATATAGAAAACCTTTAGAAATTGGGACTACCAAAATACATCCACAGCAACATCCAGAAAGCAGTCATACTTAAAACACGCTCAATTGTCAGGAAATTCCTGACTCAGTAAAGGATAGCATTACTTGGCAAAGCCCGTCATGTCTGTCTAAAAAAAATGCCATGTGCGAGAAAAGAGAGATAATAATATCTAAAATAGATTCTACAAGCCTGATGTCTGCCTGCTCCTGCCTTTAATGATCAGTCATTGGGAATCCATATAGCAAAACTGCAACCTTTTAATGCCATAAACAAATTGCTTAAAAACAATTGCTGCCTTTTAAGCATCCTCAGAGAATAGAATAGAATTGAATTTATTACGGTCGCAAGACCAGCAAAGTAGAGCAGCACTATAAACACAGTCATATTCAGAAGGCCAACAAGGTAAGGTGCAATAATATTTAAAAAGTAATAATTAATTAAAAATACAGATAAACAGTAAAAAATTTTTTAAATTAATTGAATTGTACATATCCTGCTTATAATAATATAGAATTTAAAACATTAAAAATTAAAACATTAAAAATTAAAACATTAAAACATTATCACAGTCCGATGATATCCCACGCTGGCATGCAATTACAACAGCACAGAATCTAGCCGCCTTGGGAGTTATTTGACAATTCTGGTCGGCCAGGAGATAGTCTGTATAAAACACATCAGATCTGGCTGGCATACATTGTAAGATAGAGATAATAAAAATGTACCGAAGATCACAATAGAAGGAACAATACCTCAGTACATGGCCCACAATCTCTACCATGCTAGATTATATGTATATAAAATTTTATTACAATCATAGACCAGCAACATTTGCACATTCAGTTTTAGATTTTACCACATTCATATCATTCCTTACCATATAAGTGTCTCATTTTATGCAATTCAAAGTAGGTACATATATCAAATCTGTCTGCCTTGCTATTATTTACCTACTACTTTTCTACGACACGTGATAGCTGCTGCACAAAATCTGGCTACTTTTGATGTAGTTTGAGCATCCCGATCCATTAACAGATAATCTAAGTAAAATATATTCGATCTCCCTGGGAATTTATCTATAATCGGTGTAATCAGGGAGATCCTGAGCTCCTTATAGAACTGGCACTGTAACAACACATGGCTTATTGTCTCTATTGCCCCTGTCCCACATGGGCATACTCGTTCATTATAAGGTATTTTCTGGAATTTTCCCTCCAACAATGCAGATGGCATAACGTTGAGCTTCGCCCATGTATAGGCCTTTCTAAGCCTAGGAATAGTTAAGTTTATTAAGTAGTTTGCAGTTGTAAATGGGCCTCTATTGCCCCTGATACCAGGATATAAAGGGTTATATCCTTCTCGGCCTTTTGGCTAAGATCAAGTGTAGTATCATCCTCAGAGATGACGAAACTGAGGAACTGCTTGTAGTGCCAAGGGGAGGGGAGATCAGGTTTATAATAATAATATTATTTTATTTTATTTATTGCATTTTTATACCGCCCTATAGCTGAAGCTCTCTGGGCGGTTCACAAAAATTAAAACCATAAAATCATTTTAAAAATATAAAACAAGCCACAATCCAAAAACAACAAATAACATACAATCTAAAAACACAACCAGAATAAAATAATAATAATAAAAATAAGGCAGTCTGTTACCATTGAAGTGATTTTCAGGAACCTGCGTACAAGATCAAAGAGTAAACGAGCTGATTTTTTTTGGGACGCTAGCTAATGGGGCCAGCATCTGCTGGATATAGCAGTCATGTATAGTACTAAGGCATTGTGAAGCTCACAAGACAGGACAATACTCAGACAGGACAGTTGTGCTGCTATCTGTTATGCAGTGCATGCCCGTCATTCGAAGTGCCAACTTGCATTTTTAGTCACAGGTCAAAAATAGTATAAGCAGCACTTCACATCAGCTGCCAGCACCTATGATGCTGTCCAGTGGAAGTATTTAATATGTTCCGCTGTGAATCACCAAATAATGGCAGGCCAAGAGATTTGCTGGCGGACACAAGCTGAATGTGCACTGTTAAAACTAGCCAAGTCTCTCAACCTGATCAGCGCCTTGGGTAGCCTTCTCCAGTCTGGTATCCTCCAGAGGTTTGGGACTTCGTCAGTCTCAGCTAGAAGGGCCGTTAGGCTCCAACTTGGCTGACTATGGGGACTGGTCTGGGTTGATTAGGATAAGGAATTAATAAGTGCATGGAATAAACAAGTAAATGGGACATCAAAGACGTCAGCCTTTGGTGGTAAGTGAGTTCAAAGGAGGCTGATGGTTTGATCCTTTTGTAATATTTCCACTTCTGCATTTGTCCTTAAGGAATTTACATTCTTCAAGGAAGGAAGGAAAGTCTGGTTTAATTACTACACTAAAGACTGCTGGAGAGCTAATTACTCTATTCTTTTACTTGTGACCTCCACTGGCATCTGCAAAAGTCCACCGTTCTCCTGCTAACCCACATGCTTCTTTCCTAAAAGCACCCTGAAACCAAACCCTGCTTATTGCTTCATTGAAATTTGTTAATTATGTCCAAGGTGATGCCTTTTCTTTGAGAAGCAGCATCCATTCTACTAGTGAGCAAAGGCCAGAGACTTTTCTCTACATGCACCATCAACATGAGAAACATAAGAAGCTGCCTTATATTGAGTCAGACCCTTGGTCCATCTAGCCCAGTATTGTCGACACTGACCAGCAGTGATTCTCCAAGGTTTCAGGTAGGAGTTTTCCCAGCCTTACCTGGAGATGCTAGGGACTGATGACCTTCTCGTGGTCCAAAATAGCCTTCCTTGAAATTCTTCCCATGCATTGCAAGTTTCATCATGGCCCTTTTTACATCAGACGGGTGTAGAGGGTGTGAGGGGCGGCGATCATGGAAGTGCCTGCTTCCGGAATTGTTGCGTTAATCCACACTCAAAAGTGCAATGACCCGGCTTCCTCCCGGGTCATTGCACGATGTGCCCATCATTTTGGATTTTTTTCCCCGTCGGAGAAGAGCACTCCTGCGCTCCAACGAAAGTCAAGGGGAAAAAAGTGTTTGAAATTGGGGGGCCCTCCCCCCGCCATCCTGGGGATGGCGAAATTGGAGTCCCCCTCCCCAGATGGACATGGAGTCGAGCAGTGTGGCTCCATGCCCATTTTTGCTGCCACACTTACTCATGAGTAAGCACGGCAGCACCCAGGATGGGCAGCCACATCTTCCACAGTCCCAGAAACTTTCTGGGACTGTGGAAGATTCGGGATTGTCCAGGGTTCCCTTATCCCTGGAAAATCCTGTGGCTGCCCCCTGCCCCTGGGAGTCCCTGTGCGGCATTTGGACTCACAGGGACCAGCTGGGGGGCATCCCAGGCAAAACGCCCATGACTACCTAATGATGGTGACTCCATTAATAACCCAATATAGAGCTGTTAGGTGGAACAGGGAAGAAAGCAGGAAAGAAGGGCTTCTTTTCCCCTTGTCCATCAGGACTTGCTCACCTATCACCTGTAGGGTAACTGAAGAATGATTGGATCCTGAAGAACATATTCCAGAGCAGTTATATTTCCCACTGTCTTGTAAGTGCACTGAAGGGATGAATAGGTTGAGGACTGTGATGTATGTAGAGGAATCAGATATTTCCTTTCTAGTCAAGGTGACCTGTGTTCAGGAAGAATAGAAATTATATGGCACATTTTGTCACCCCATCCTCGCTTAACTATTCCCACACCTTTAGGGATCCTCCTAGAACCTGGTAAATGCATTATACAAGTCTTAAATGAAAATGTACAGAGTGGTAGCATTTATTTATGTTTACAGCAGTTCTAGGTTGTGATGCTGATGCATGAAACTGTACTATTTGTCACACAACGACCTCAAAACAAATTATAATAGGCAGAAAGCTAATGCCAGGGTCTCTAGTCCTTCGGGTGAAAACCTCATTAAAATGAATTAAGTCCTTGCTTGCAAAACTGTTTGAAGGTCAGAGCCAATGAACACATCATGTAATGAGTTTGCTAGGAACAGGGCCTGGATGAAAGAATGGGTTTACTCCTTTAAAACGCTAAGGCTTATGCTCAGACAAGATCTGCAAAGCTAATGTGCAAAAATACAAACCTTGCAGAAATTATCTTGTATGGCCAAATCTCACTTGTGTCTGGGCTCACTGACTTCAGCCATGTCAGACCAGGCAAGCTAACAGTCCCTATGGAAGACCTGAGATTATGACTTACATTTGCAGTAGGAGGAAAGGTCCAATCGGTGTTATAGTTGTGGGAAGGGTAATGTACCCTGCAGGTGACATTGAAAGGTTCTCCTTGTATTCTCACATTGCTTTCTGTTTCAGTGGTGACAAATATAGGCTGGATGATTTCTAGGTCAAATCAAAAAGGTCTGTTAAATTCAGGCTACAATAGATTCATGCTAACGTGATCTTGCATTTTTATACTCTCGTATCTTTGATAGAAGCATTTGCAGACATCACAATTTGCCAGGCTTTCTTCATTCTTCACCATCTGCTACTTCACTCAGCTGCCCCTTTTCTCTTCTTACTATATGCCTAGGGTCTGCTCTTAGCTGAAAACGCTCAAAGAGGTTCTTTTGCTTGTTATCATCATTTTCTGGAAAGCTTTGACAGGCAGGATCTACACGACTACACATGCCATATAACATCTTCAGACCGCTTTCAAAGTGTTATATCCTGATTGGTGTAAATCTGGCCCTATTCTACATTTCAAGTGCTCTGGACATGTATGAAGTGATCCTGATTTTTCACTGTGAGCCCCACATTTGACTCCCCACCCAGTTTTCAACGTTTTTCAGTGGCACAGTAAATAACATCTAAGAATGTGCTGAAGCCATCACATAAGCCATCCTTTCCTGAGGAGCGAACACACACACACACACACACACACACACACACACACAGAGCATATATATATTCAACCCATAACCCACCACTAACATCTCTGCCTATTGTTCTGTGCTCACACAGAAGAATCGGCAAGGTTCAACATCCTTTAGCACTGCAAAATGTGCTCCAGAAACTGGAACTGTATACCCATACTGTGGCAACTCACCCACAAACCTACCTTTAACAATAAGTCCAACGTCTTTAGATTCCACCCACTGTCCTTGAACCAGGGCCTGACACTGGTACCAGCCTTTATGCTCCTTGTGTACTCTGTGTAAACGGATGCCCTCCGGAGCACTGAAAGAGAATTCTAAGGGCATTGTTTTCTTATCTATTCTCTGAAGGGTAACATTGCCTGTGAATCCTGGGTCAGTGATCAGACACGGGAGCAACACATCGCTGCCTTCTGTCACCTCAGTGGGCATGTTGAAGGGGACACACCATACTGACCTAGGATCTGTGGGGGGAGAAAAGGCTAGGCGATTATGGTGAAATTGAACCCAGCATGTAGCTGTTGTGCACATGGTTTCTTGGAATAATACATTAGAAGCAACTGACAGCAACATCAAGATAGGCAGCCTAGTTGTGAGATCTGGCGCTGAGCTGAGCTCTCCTCAACACATTTTGCTGCTTGATGTTCTCTGGGGATACTCATCTCACAAACGTCCTGTGTGTATCTAGCTGAGCCAATTTCCCACCTGGTGGGGAATTTGATAGATTGGCAGGAAGGATTTCTCCTGATCACATCATTCTATGCATGGTGAAATCCATTGTACCATGAAGCCTGCTCAGGCATTCATTCCACGCCATGAACTATCGCGTGGAGGGGGAAGAGCATGGCTGTTGAATCCCTGCTGGGCCTCTGCCCTCTGCTGTCCATGTGTTGGAGGGGAATATGCCCCCTGCCCTCCCCATGGGGATGATTGTACAGCAGGCTTTCCTCTACACACATTCCCCTGTGGACAATGGGGGTTGGGGCCAGGAGGCATAGCCCCATTCTCTCCTTCTGCTAGTGGGGGCCAATTAAGAGTCACCAAAAAAGAGGAAACACATCACCCAAAATGAGGACAGCAATGTGCATGAAATTGGCATATGTTTTATAAGTATAGATGCACATTTAGAAATCATTTAACTAGAAAGATAGTGCATCTTACCATAGTGTGGAAGACTGCAGGGTTGTCTTCATGGCACTGGGTTGGCGCCACCTCCCTCACAAGCCCAGGGTTGGGATTACCTGGGGTGGCATTGGGTAATCCCAATGCCGAGAAGGGACCATGGGGTTTCTGGGTGACCATCTGGGGACTGGGGCCACCCCCGTCCTCTTCCTGTTGGAAGACGACCAATCGCAGGTTGCCTTCAACCAGGCACCACCTGGCCTCGCCTTTGCTGCGACTCTGGAGCAAGGTAAGGCACTGTTCTGATGCCGTCTTATGCATCCACGCCTCACTCTGGAGAAAAAAGTTGAGGTAAGTCCCCAACTTTTTTCTCCGCAGCTTTGGCGGAAAGCCCCGGGGTGGGTGCGTGATTGCAGCAGCATCGTATAATCGACAACGCGCCACCACACACCCACCCCGGGGCTTTCTGAGCATTTAGACATCCCCCTGCAACCAAGCATCCTGGGTGCCTACCTGTTCAGTATGCTGTTCAGGGGCAAATTGCTGATAGGCAACACTTCTAAGGCTTCTTTATCTTTAAACCAGAATTGGATAGAACAGAACTTCAAATAGAGGATACCTTCACATAGAGGATGGTTCTCTGGCAGCCCTTCAAATGCAGGACTGTCCTCCCTAAAAGGGGACACATGGTCACCCCTACGTCCCACTAATGCTTTAGTTAAGTATGTGTTATGGCTTATGCTTTAAAACACATAATAGGAACAGAGATTGAAGTGTTATAGAGAAGCCTGTTTACCTTTCACAAGCAGAAATACAGATGCCATCTCCTCAGTACTGTTGACGTAACCACAGTGGTAGTTTCCCATCTGCTGGCAAGTGGTACGGGGTATATAAAGGGTGCCATTATCATACACCCTCACTTTAGGCCTAGTCTCTACACCAATCCATTGCACGCTGGAATTCCCAGAGCAATGTAAGCTCACTGGGTCTCCTTTTTCTACGATCAGAGTGGAGTTGTTAGGGCTGATGGTGGGAGATGCTGAGACTAAAAAGAAAAAAAGAGAGTGAGGATCCCGTTATCTTCAGGTAATATTGGTAAATCTTGTATCTATTACTTTTGATGCAAGTAAAATGAAATAATATTGTAAGCCAAATATGAGTACCCTGACTTCTCAGCATTGCCAGATCCCAGCCCAGATAAAGCTCTGAGTAACCTAAAAACCTCCATGTGAGAATCAAAGTCTTCTGTATCCTTCTAGCGGCTGGTCTGCTCTTCATGTATTGGTCCACCCGCATCCACTCATCCCCTAGCATAGGGCTGTGTGGTCAGTTGCTTCATCATAGCTGGTGAGGCAAGATAGAAACAGAGAGAAATCAAGTGTTCCTAAATTTATCAAAGGCATTATTGTGTGTCAGTGGACATATTGCGAATCACAGGTTTTAATCCCAGCTTTCATTTTTAAATGGAGCATATTTCTAGTCCTCAGGGTTCCAAAAATAACAGAGATGAGGATGATATAGCTCAATGATAGAGAGCATGCTTTTCATGCAGAAGGTCTCTGATTCTCCCCCCACCCCCTGTATTACTATGTGATTCCCAAATAGGACAGGTCTGACAGATTAGCTAATTTAGTATGCATGATATATATTAGGATCTCCCATTACAAGGACCAGGTAGCAGATAATGTGAAAGACTTCTCCCTGAGATCCTAGAGAAATGCGGCCGGCCAGAACAGGTAATATGGGTGTAGATGGACCTGGCATAAGGCAGCCTCCATACTATCAATCTTAGCAGATGACAACAATGCTTGGCTGCTCTTTTTTATCCTGGTTGTGCTTTTATACTGTATTTTATATTATGTTTTTATACTGTCGTTGTTGTATATTTTGAATGGTTTTTATGGTTTTGATTTTTGTAAACCGCCCGGAGAGCTTTGGCTATTGGGCGGTATAGAAATGCAGTAAATAATAAATAAATAAATAAATAAATAATTATGTCTGCCCTTTAGAAGGGCCCTGAGAGCAGCTTCTCATGATCAGAACCTCTTCTTGCAAACACTAAGCCCAATGCAAATGTTCCTTCCAAGTATGATGCAAAAGCACTTTCGTTTTTCCCTGTATTACTGTGTGATCCCCAAATAGGACAAATCTGACAGATTAGCTAAACTAGCATGCATGATATATACTCTGTTGAGTATGTTATTATTTCTCCCACTGATACTGAATTGAGTTTGCGTCAAAATATATGATTGTGTTATTTATTAAACAGAACTATCAAATAGCAATGCCTTCTTTAATTTTACACACACACACCTTTGAGGCTGCAATCAGTCTGGACAATTTGTCTTAGAGGTGGTGGAATTAAGGTTCTTAACATTCAGTCAATGAAGCTGATAACAGACTTGAGGGCAAAGGATTTTATCAGTTTTAAAATAGATTTCACAATACAATTCTGAATATTCTTTAAACATATCAGTGGGGACCTTTTGTCATCAGCAAATAGTCACTTCCCACTTTACAATTCACTCATTTCATCAGAAATTGTCAAGACTGGAGCAGGTTACTGGGTGCAATGAACTTTTTGTTTTTGTTTTTTTAAAAGGAGTTGCTTTGTAGTGGGATGGACAAATCCATTGAGCAAATGGAAGCTTTCCCGCTAAATCCCATAGCTCACCCCCACCCCCTTCCCAGGGGGAGAATCACTGGTAGAATTGTGGCTTGGAAGGGAAGTATTAAACCTCCCCTCACTGCACCCCCATAAAAAATGAATGAAAGAAAGAAAAATAATAATACACACAATATAGTTGTTAGCTGCATCTTCCATGTAATGTGTAGTTTGAATTCAGGTAGGATTCTTTCTCAGCCTTGCTCTTGCCCAGGGTTGATTCCGTGAATGAGGCAGAGTGATGGCACCATGAAAGACTCATCTAAAAGCACTTTGGGACATTAGGATTTGCAAAGTACATGATCATCAGGGCTCACCATAGTTTAAATAAGCCATAGCGGATTGCAGTGCATGGTGACATGTTGCGGGCGGTGACCATGGCTTGTTGTGTTATCCAAAGATGTGTTGTTGCATGTGGTTACAAGCCACCCACAATGCTAAAACAGCCCATGGGTTCTGGGTGGTTTGTCAACCACACCAACAATCCACTCCCACTAAGTTCAGACAACATATCAAGCTGTGGTTACAGCTTGAATAGTCAAAATGGCAGCCTACATGCTCTGGCCCTGGGAAGTGTTAATTTGTGCAAAGAAAGAAAAGCCAAATGGAAATTTGATTTCTTCATTACCATCTTCTAACTGATCACCCTAGTTAACATAATGGTGCTGGGTGTTCCGCCCCCCTTTTCCTGCAGACCATGGCTTTGTTCATTTGCATGAGCCACCTGGATTGTTTTACTAGCCTGTCACTTGATCATGCAGGCAAGTCTGGCTTGAAGCATCTTTTTCACTTTTCCTGATTTCTACTTCTAGCACTCTGTATAACTGGGAATTATAGTAACCATAAGGTTGGCAATTTAAAAAGGACCAAAATAGGCCCCAAGGTTGTTTTCTTATTTTTAAACTATGTGCCAATTGTCATAACATTGTGTGTGTGTGTGTTTATGTATAAAACTCAGATATTTGACCTGGTTGCCAGAAATAATTTATTTATATTATTATTGATGGACTTTTAAAAATTAAAGTCAAGTCCTACCCTGAATATGGCAGCCTCATCAGAGAGCTTCCTATTTTGCTGAGAAACAAGAGACTAGAATGATGATCTGACCCATTCAGAACGCTAAAACACATAATAATTTTCTAAATGGTATGCAGCAAGGATTTCTCAAGCACACGAGAGAAAGGAACAAGCAATACACTAGAACCTCTGCTGAATGAGGATAACTTAAATATGGTGGCCAAAACATCAAAGGTGTCAAAACTGACCTACTGGGGAGATGGCAAACCAGCTACCACAACTGCAGAAATTTCAGGCAACAGCCATTTGGCAGCTAGAATCAATATCTTTATCGCATCTTACATAATGCCCAATCAAGCGGCCTTCATGCCCCACTGCCAACACTCAGATCACAGGTAACGCTTTCCATTACTGCAGGCTCAACAACAAACCTCTCACCCTGAAAAGTTAGATGCACATAAAGCCTTTTAAAAGGTTGGCTGTATGAAAAACAACAACAAATTCATTAAGGTCACCTCCCAGGGCCTGGGATGGCCCCCAGCTCCTCCCTGTGAGTCCAAATGATGGAAACCAGAAAACGGAAACCAGAAAAATCCCAAAATTTTCCGTGGCCCCCAAGAAGTTCCTGGGACCACAGAAGATGTAGCTGCCTGCCCTGGTACTGCCAAACTTACTTGCGAGTAAGCATGGCAGCACCGATGGCCACGGAGCCACACTGCATGGCTCCGTGGCCATCAGGAGAGGGGGGCAGCAAATTCACCATACACAGGATGGTGGGGGGGGAAAGGCCCCCCCGATCGCGCATGGGGGTCCCCCCTTACTTTTGCGTTGGAGCGCAGGAGCGCTCTTCCCGGTTTTAAAAAACACAACAAAATGGCGGGCGCGACATCCAACGACCTGGGACGTCGCGCCCATGATGTGGCTTGAGTGTGCCGATCCCAGAAGTTGCTCCTTCCGGGATCACCTGCGCTGCACCCGCTACACCCCTGTAGTGTAGAACGGGCCCAGCAACAGCCACAAATGCAGTTGATTCTCAGAAAATTATTCTTTGCAGAAACACAAAGCAAGGAGACCTTTTATTACCACAGTCTTTTGCACTATGCATGGAGCCTTTAGGAAATAGAAATACAAAAATGGAGGCTTCAAATATTGGTGGCACCAGTCATAAAGTACGCCTGTTTGCAAATGATTGGCTATAATGTTTACTGATCCACTAACCTCTATTCCTGAAGTTAAGAGAGAATTGGGGGGATTTGGGCTAATGCCAGGATTCAAAATGAATTACTTCATGTTTGAAGTACTCTGTATGAAAACAGGACATTGCAATAAATTAGAAAATTGACAGGACAAAGGTTCTGTGCAAAATTAATTCAGTATATTTACATCCCCCAAAATTTAGCTCAGTTACAGTTAAACTACAAACCTGTCTTGAAACAAATCCAGCAGGAAATGGAAATCAATTAAACTTTCATGGTTAAATTTCACTGCTCCCTAAACTGACACCCTTTTCCAAGTTTTATATATCATGGTTGGCCCCAAGGTATTTACAACAGATTTATTCATGAAGGGGGGAAAGCCCAGGTTAAAGTAAATACAGTTTCTACAAAGATATAAATAAAGAAGATCTGGCAATACCAAACTGGTTGAGTCATTAAGCTTATCAACTGAAAAACAGGGGTCATTACTTTCAGATGACTGAGACAAACCATGGGTGGCATTGGAGCTCACTCAGGCTGCCCATCCGACTCTGAGAGGAGTTCTGTTTCTACCAAATGAGCTTAACAAAATGCACTCTATTAGCAAATGTGGTTTGCATAGGCTGGCATAACAAACTGATACCAAATCCATCACCTCCCATCCTCATTTTGGACCACCCCTTATTCCATAGCCCCAATGAGCACGCTCAGTATTCAGAATGGAAAGGAAAGAACTTACACAGGCTGCATGATCTGTACAATAAAGATATGCAGTTTATGGAAGCTCAGCTGAGAGAAACCCCCTAAAATTGGTTCCAGATTTAACATCCAAAGTAGTGGTTAAAAAAAGAAGTGGCCAGAGACATAGATAGATAGATGATAGATAGATAGATAGATAGCAGTGATGCTACCAAATTTAGGCTAGATCTACACTACTGCTTTATAGTGGTATTGAAGAGCACTGATAATTGTTGGGGCACATTACACACTGCATCTAACACTTTCATTGTGTTATTTCCTGCTTTTTATTCCACATTATCCAAAGTACTGCAACAAAGGCCATTGTGTGTCCTATGAGGTATAAATACGCAAGAGGGATATAGCAAGATGGGATCATAATGCTTTCACATAAGGCGCAGATCTGGCCTTAGTAATTAGTCGACCCATTGGTCGAAACTTGTACATTCGTAATGCTCAATCTTTTAATAGGCTTGAAAATTGCTATTTTACAAATTTGTTATTCATTTTGGAATAGAGTGCAAGCTTTGGAGTATGCACATCTAAACTACAGCATTTCTGCACATGCACCGAGTTTGTTGGATTAACCCAGATTAATCTTCTGTCTTCACTGCCATGGCTCTGGATCTGTGAGGAGTACTTTGAGGTGCTGTCTCTCCTCTATACTGAACTGGCCAGCAATGGTGAGTAAAATGTTACGTACAAAGGCTGTATGAAAACAACCATCCAGGAAGGGGTACATAACATGGTGATGTCATGATGTCATGATGCATTACATGATTTCAAACAACAGCTCCCACAATGCCGCGTGATACTGTACATGTCCAAAAACTCGTATGCACAGAATGAGATCTCAAAGTAAAGGAGAACTATTATCTGAATTGCACAAATGAATTTATTACTTTCTGAGGAAATAATGAACTCATTTGGAGAACATTCACGCACCACTACTTATGAGTGTGGCAACTTATAAGTAACTTATAAAGGGGGCGTTATTCTATACATATGGTTCTGACTGAGGAATCTACTGGCTCACCAAGGTGGGTTTAAACTAAATAAATAAATAACATGGGGAAAGATTTGGATTATACCCATTTTGCACCACTCATCCCATTTAGCATCCACCCAGCACTGGAAATCGTCTGGGGAACTAACTGAAGACAAATGGTATAACTGTGGAGGGTAGTAATAATGGAAAACTTAACCCACCAACTTCATCTATCAAAAGGACAAACCAAACTAAACCTGACCTGTTTTGTGTGATGAAGATTTATCTCATATACTAGTAGAGATAACTCAAACTGGAAGGCTTCTGATCATACAATGGAATCTGAGAAATGAAACAATGAGACCGGTTTTCTGATGCTCTTCTGTAAAACCATGAAGTTGGGTAATTTGTAAAGGAGGCAGCCCAGTGTTTGAAATATGAATGGGCCAATGTTCCAATTTCTTGCTTATTATATATTGAATATAATATTTTAATATTTAAAAACACAAACCTCAGCAGCTTTGTTTCCAGTGCACAAATGGTTGACAAAGGGTGTAACTAATGAATGCACACTGGGGCACCAGACTGTTGAGTTCAGTCCCTGGACGTTGTTTCACACACTACTGCAAATGATGGTCCAGAATGCAGGAGTATGGTTCTTCTGCAGCTGCTTCCTGGTTTCAGGTGACCTGAGGGCTACAGGGTGCCTGGTGGTGGAACAACATGGTGATTCAGCTGTCGCGACCTATGGGATTGCTCTTATACCTGTAGCTCTAGTTTTCCACTGTAGGAAACAGGATATGGCACTAGTTAGGCCTTTGGAGCTTCTTTAGATGAGCGTTTTATAGCATGCTCATGACTGGCCACACACGTATATTCGCGGATCATTTTGATGACACAGTGATCCTCCTGTGCATCTCCTGCTCCTTCTGCTGTTTTTTCGTTACAAAATAAGACTCCCCAAACCCGACTCTTCTGAGCTATATGATATTTGTCGCTGTTTCCTGCCATGTGCAGGAGAACTTGCGCTATACAACACCCAATAGAGGGTGCTGTCCCATTTAACTGAATGGGCAACGTGGGCACTGCTTTGTTCCCCTTGTTATTCTGCTCATTCCTAGTGCAGAAGAGAAGCAGGAAGCAGAGTGATGGCAAGAAAATGCGATTTCCCTCTGTCTGAAACCCCTCTTGGTCTGATCTAGCATGGCTCTTATATTCTTAAGTACCAGAATTTTTGAAAACCAAATAGATCAGCTTTAAGTGTGGGTGTGGGCTTGGGTCTATAGAAGCTGTCCTTAATCTGCTGCCCTCCCAGCAGATGTGCATTGGACTACAATTCCTATTATCCCCAGCCAGCTGGGTTGAGGTCATGCCAGTTGGTGATGATGGGAGTTGTGGTCCAACACACCTGGCGGGAAGAGGTTGGGGAAGACCATAGAGTCCTGCAGAGACCAGAGAACCTGGATTGATCTTCAGGTGTATCATAACCTTTTGATGATTGCTGTTATTCATCTTGCCCAAAGTAGAAAAAGTGGTCAATGAGTGCTTCAGGGCACAATCCTATGGAAATAGTCGACAGCTTCCAAAATCTATCCAATGCAGGGCAGCTGGAGCACAGAAATCCTACGGCCATAGGATTGCACCCTCAGCGTGTAGCCCCTAAATATCTCAGAGGCTCAGAATTTTGCAATGGATCAGGTTTTGGGTTTAGATGGCACCTTTATTATTTTGTAAGGATTAAACCTGGCTTCTACTCAATCCTCAACCTGAATCAAAGGGGAAAGAAAGAAAGAAAGAATATTTGAAATACTGCCTGTGTCGGGATGAAGGAAGAAAGCAGTTCCTTTTTTGCATTGTCAGCTAATTCTTTGGACCGCTGAAAAGATTTATAATAGGAAGATGGGGAAGTGAAAACTGAATCAGTGCCTCAGATGTGCTGAGTAAGGGATTGCGAATGAAAACCTCGGCAGGGCTCTTCTGTAGCGGAGGAAACACATTTCAAATGTCTGCTTCTGCTCTGCGTTATGTGGCTCCTTTCCCTCTACCCCCTCTTTTGCCCCTCGGAATTGTCATTCTTTCACTTCTGCTTTTTGTACTTCACTTTAGATCTAAAAAGGTTTTATAGTTGGGATGGGGAATCTTCTCTGCATGTTCATGGCAACCCACTGAAACAAATTCTGACTTCGTTTAGTGTTGATGTGTTGTTGTTGTTGTTGTTGTTTTAAATGTTGTTGTTGTTGTTGTTGTTGTTTTAAATGTAAGTAAAGAACATTTGCATCATGGAAGTGCGTTAGCTCTGATTCAAATGGTGTCAAAGAGGGCATCCTAAGATGTTTTCAGACGGACAGCTCCTAGCACTAACAATCAGAAGGAATTATGAAGCTATTTCATCTTTTTCTTCTTCACAGATTTTCAGCAGTAAGAAAAAAGACAGAAGAAGCAAGGGGAAAACAAGGGAGGGTTTTGAGTGGAAAACAAAGTTTAAGTTCAATTTATCATATTTCTATACCACCCCATAGCCAAAGTTCTCTGGGCGGTTCGCAAAAATAAAATTAAAAAACACCCCATTGACATACATTATACAAAGTACAAAAACCATTTATGTAAGAACATATAAACACAAAGCACACACTCGCAGACAACATGTATCTGAAAATGATTTTTAAACCATAAGCCAAAGACTATCTAGGATTTGGTTAAAACTCATTATATGCTGCCAAATGCTTGAGAGAAGAGGGCAGTTTTAACCTGGCACTGAAAAGATACACAAAGTTGTCTGGATCGCCATAAAATTCTGTGAAAGAGGCAAGGCAATGGTGTCATAAAAGCAACATCGATCCCTTCTCAGTTGAATGCTTTAGTACTGCAGCTACAGCACAATTAAACTTAATGGGATTTACTCCTGTGTAGATATGTATAGCGTTGCACTGTTAATTGATTAATTATACACATTTAGACTGCGATCCCATACTCACTTACTAGAGAGTAAGTCCCAGAGAACTCAGTGGGACTTGCTTCTCAGTTGACATGGGTAGGATCGTCCTGTTAGTCAACTTGGGATCAGGCTATTTGAAAGACTGCATACTCCTTTGCCCAGGTTTTAAGATCCTCAGGAAAGGCCCTTCTCTCTGTCCCAACACCATTGGAGGCACATTTGGTGGGAATGCAAGAAAGAGCCTTCTTAGTGGCTGCTCCCAAGCTCTGGAACTCCATCTCTCCATCTCTGCAAAGACATTTTTATGTCTTTGTAGTAGTTTTTAATCTGGTGGGTGCTATTTATTTATTTTGTTCTGGTGTGTTGTAATAGATATGCTTTTAATTAATACGGTGGGAAAACACGGGATGGTTACAAGTGGAAGACAATATTGTCTGTGCCCTGTGTAAAATTGTGTGATGGAGTCATTGTGTGATTGCACAATAAAAACCTCATTTGGTTTACTGCCAGGTTTTGCTTACTCTTGAAGATGCTACAAGAAGAGAAGGGGTAATGCTGATGACATCAGTGATCAATGACGTTCAGCACTGAAGTTATACAAATTATCTAGCACAGGTTGCCATGTGTTGTGATAAAGGAAAGCCCTACATGAGATATGTATCACTGGTCCTTAACACCTTCCTGTTTCAGTAAGATATGCAGAATAGGCATGGGCTTGGCAAATGCACAGAATGTAATTCTGATTTTCTTTATGTCTGGTGGAGCTGTCCAAAAGCAAAGAGTTTGGGGCATGGCATCCTTTTGTGGGGAAGGGCCATAGCTTATTGGTATGCATGCAGAAAGTCCCAAATTCATCTCCAGCATCTCCAGGTAAGGCTGGAATAGACTCTATCCTCCCTGAAACTCTGTAGCGCCACTGCTAGTCAGTGTTGACACTACTGGGCCAGATGGACAACTGGCTTGACTTGGAACAGATCTACACCAAGCAGGATATAACACTTTGAAAACGATTTGAAGATTGTCTATGGAGTGTGTCCTGGGCCCCAACAGTTGTCAATACTGTTATAAACCATTTTAAAGCAGTAGTGTAGATCCTGCTTTGGTTTAAGACAATTTCCTACATTGCTACAAAAAGACTGATGATAAATCAGCCTTGTCTTTGTGTCCTTTTCTATTTGAGTAGCACAGTTCAGGAGGAATACCATGGATTTTTGTTACTGGCTTTTAGTTGCCAAGAAATTGAGTGACTAGTCCACTCTGGCCTCATCTACAAGAATTCGGCTTTACGCCTGGTTAGCCGATTATGCACATATTCGCTGAAGCGCTTTATCGTAAATGCTTGTATGCAGGAGGTAATTGAGCACTCAACGGGTGACCTTACCGGTTGTTTCAAATGCACTTTACAAGTAGTTAATGTGGAGAATCGCTTGTTCACATAGTCAAAATGTGCTTTAACGGATGGAGCAAAATAAAACTCGCTATTTAACGCGCATTCGATAATGCGCATAATCGGATGTTTAAAGCACCTCTACACCCGATTTGCGCTCCGTTCTTGTAGAGGTAAAAATTTTAATGCGCCTTGAAAGAGCTTTAAATGTCTCTTGTAGAGGCAGCCTCTTACTCTGAAAGAATAGTTAGTGAAAGCTTGGAAGCTGGATGAAAAGTTGCTGAATCAATTAATATGAGTACTGGTGGGCAACACATAAAGACTTTTTTTGGTTAGAAATGTTCTCCTTTTATTAATGATATGATGAAATATAATTTAGTAAAGGTTATAAAAGTATTTCATTGTTAAAATTGTTGACTGGGTAATTTTGCATGGGTAAGAAATGAAGAAATGTATTAGAATTGAGTTGGACCATATACATGAAGTACAGTTACTCTAATTTCCCTGACCTAGTTTCAGCCATTTGATAGTGTGATAATTTTTCTACTGATAAAAAAGATGAGAAAACTGAAATTTAAGTTTTATTCCATATCCCCAATATACACGCTACTTTGGGCTGCTCTTTTCATGCATGAAAATGTTCTAACTCTACCATCTACCATTACTGTTTGTTAAGCTTCTAAGGAACTTCAGGCTTTCCTAGAACACAGTTCCAAAACTGCTGAGCTGGAATAAATGAAATTTAGACTATGTCTTGGATGGATAAGTAGAAATCTTGGTCAAAATTCATTTCAGAATGGTGTGTGTGTGAAAAATGCTACTGGTGTTTGCTACATTTGGGGAAGGATTTTCTAGATGGCTAATAATTGCTTGATGTTAGTAGCAGGGTAGCAAAGTAACACTAATCTCAAAATTATTATTATTAATAATAATAATAATAATAATAAAAATAATAATACAAAACTTGATTGTTTAAAAAGGACACAAAATTGCATGGGAGTTTGTGGGGAAGGCTTGTGGCAGTGTACATGAGCACACTTGAGCAACCATGTTCTATACATCATGTACATATGCAGTGAATCTGGAGGGGATGGTATTTTCTCATCAACTTGGTTTTATTTAACCATCAAGTAGGGCAGATCCATTTTGCTCTCCCTTTGATCAATACTGACACCATTTTGGCTGCTTACTATGCAGTGCTCAGTTATGCACTGAATGATATTGGTAGCTCGGACACTACTAGGAGGAGGAAGCTATCCGACTTCTCCCTGTGCTTCCCAGACCATGCCTCATTCTCCTACCAAATGAGTGTGTGCAATGCAATGCATTCCTAAGCATATTTATTCTGAAGTAAATCCTATTAAGTTCCTTCACTCCATGTTACATTATGAGTTTATGACCTCCATAATACCCCATTTCCCCCACTCTACAAAGAAACGGAAAAGGGCTCTTCAAAAACAGAAGTGGAACTGGAGGGTCACAACATCATCTCAAGAACCCGTAAACAACTGTGAAAAAGGAATGACAAATGCATAATACATTGGTGGGTGGGGTCTGGCATTTAGGTTTTCACATAACTCTTCTTACGTGTTTAGAGCTACAATTCATATACCAAAGGTGTTAACTGTGATTAATGTACCAACACAGAACCCAATAACATTTGTGGTATTTGTGGTATTAAGAACATAGGAGCCCTGCTGGATCAGACCAAGGGTCCATCTAGTCCAGCATTCTGTTCACACAAAGGTCAACCAGCTGCCCACAGGGAACCCACAAGCAGGACATGAGTGCATCCTCCTCCTCCTGCCCATATTCCACAGTAACTGGTGTACAGAGGCATACTGCCTCTGCTACTGGAGGTAGCACATAGCCATCAGAACTAGTAGCCATTGATAGCTTTCTCCTCCAGGAATTTATCTACCTCCCTTTAAAGCCATCCAAATTGGTGGCCATCACTACATCTTGTAGTAGCAAATTCCATAGCTAAACTAAGTGCTGTGTGAAGATGTATTTCCTTTTTTCTGTCCTGAATTTCTCACCAATCAGCTTCATGGGATGTCCCCAGGTTCTACTATTCTGAAAGAGGGAGAAAAATGCCTCCCTAGCCACATTTGCCACACCATGCATAATTTTGTACACCTCTATCATTCAAATATGGTAGTAGTATTTAGCCATAGATATGGGGGTTTAGTGATCAGGCACCAGTGAAATGTAAAAGGAGCTTCCACAGTTTCTTCCAAATTCGGAGGAATACCTCTGCTACCATTTCTTATGCTGACCAGAATGATTTTTTTGCATAAAGCATCGAAATGTTACCCGCAACCTCTCTCACCCACTTCCTTAGCATTTTCAGTAACTGCTGGGTATTGACTTTACCACATGCTACATTGCATAACAGTGGTCTTCAGTTATAGTTAGAAGCTCATTCTCTTTCAATCTTCCAACAAAATCATGAAAAGCAGGCATGTCCTTTCTTCGTCCTGAACTATGACCCACTGCTACGATTGGAAGCTAAACCAGGGCCAGTTCTACACCAAGCAGGAAGATAAATAACACTTTGAAAACAGGTTGAAAACTGTATTTGGAGTGTATCCTGGGGGCCAACAGTTGTCAATACCATTATAAAATGTTTTAAAGCAAAGGTGTAGATCCTGCCCAACAAAATCAAATTTTTACACAGATTGAAGTTTTCCAGATGAACAACACTGCAACAGCAAAACTTTAATGCCTCTCACCTGATGGGGGAAGTCTACAATATTGTGCACAATGGATGGGTGGATGATGGATGGATGGATGGATCAATCTATCTGTCTATCTATCAATCAATCAATCAATCAATCAATCAGCTAAATTCTGTGATCAGAAGCTTTCTTTCTTTTGCAGGTATTGAGATTTTCATAGAATCACAGAATAGTAGAGTAGTAAGGGGCCTATAAGGCCATCGAGTCCAACCCCCTGCTCAATGCAGAAATCCACCTTAAAGCATCCCTGACAGATGGCTGTCCAGCTGCCTCTTGAATGCTTCTAGTGTGGGAGAGCCCACGACCTCCCTGGGTCATTGGTTCCATTGTCATACTGCTCTAACAGTCAGGAAGTTTTTCCTGATGTCTAGCTGGAATCTGGCTTCCTGTAACTCGAGCCCATTATTCCGTGTCCTACACTCTGGGACGAAACTTGGGGTCATTTCCTTGTGTTGGAACAGGGACAAGAAAGGACACATTCACGAGAAATGTAATGGGAATACTTAAGTGTGCGTGTGGGGGGGGGGGGGGAAAGACTGCTGTTGATGGATTTGGGGAGATAACTAGAGACTGAGTGACGGCATTCCATTCATTAGAAATGTACCAAGATTTTCTCTGATGTATTCCTTTTTAAAGAGTTCCAGATTCTTTTTTAAATAAATAACTGATGCTGTCTCTAGATACTATAGAGTGGTGAACTGTTTTTTTTTTTGTTTTTTTTTTAACTAAAATGACTAGACATCATTTTCTGGCAAAGATCACATCAATTCTCTTGCTTGACTGTAAACATAGTCTCTCATCCAACACTGAACAACTTCATCTTTCCAGCCCTGGCACAAAAGCTCTCTACCTGAGGTGAGAGAGAACATGCGTTGCCACCATGGTATCACATCCCTTCCCCCCACTGCCACTGCTACACCACATTCCCCTTATCTTTGCCACTGCTGCTGGTCTTCTGTTTGCCCTCATTGCACAGAGAGCCGTACAGCTGGAAGAAGCGGCTGTGGGTTTGATACCTTGCCTGAGTCTTAAGACTCTTAAGTCTTAAGATCCCACCAGATGCTTCTTTCAGCTCCATGGGGAGGCAAACAGAAGGCAGGTGGCTGCTCTAAAGAGCCCTGCCAGGCACCCTCTCGCTGTGACACATACCATGGCAGGAGAAAGGCTGGTGGGCCTCTCCAGATCACCTGTTGGAAGTGGTGGGATAGTGGTATTAGTAGTGGCGCTAGACCCGCTTGTGGGGGAGGGGCAGAATTCGCAGCTCTTCTCGCTCCGCTTCCTGATGCGGGCGCCTCACCCTGCTTCATGGAAGGGCTGGCTCTGCATCTTACCTGAGTTTAGTTCATCTGTATCTTAAGTCCACAATATGGCCTACTGTTAAAAATGTGAAAAAAAACTCCCACAACCCGTTTCTCAAAAGTGGCCATCATATAGAAAGCCTAAGCTTCACACATGAATATTCAAGTGATTATTCCATCCACACACAAAGGGTCAGTATGACCTAACTCTGGAAGAAGTGCAGTCTTCAGAGAAAGATGAGGTGTCTTTGACCTGGCACCGATATCCCATTTAACTGGGGGAAAGAAAGGCAACAAATTCTGAAACTGGGAGCTGATACAAAGATGTTTCTAGTGAATAGATTTAAGAAGCTGCCTTATATTCAGACTATGAGTTTATCTAGCCCAGCCTGCCCCATGTGGGGCCTTCCAGATGTATTGGGCTACTGAACTCCCATCATGGGAGGGTGCCAGGTTGGGGAACACTGGGCCAGCCTCTTCCCTAGCTGCCACTCTCTACCATTGGCAAAAAGCAGACCTACCATGCCAGATATCAGCTGCTACCAGGAGCATGAAGACAGCTGGGCCCATTGCCCCTGGAGTGAAGAGGTCCATTCAGCACAGGTCAAGTGTGCTGCGGTGTCAGGGAAATGCCAGTGCCTCAGCCAAGTGGATCTTCTACAGCTGAAAAGAGATGGATACTGCTGCTCAACGTCCTCCTCCTTAACTTCTTCTTTTCTCAAGTGACCACAAACAAACATTAGGAAACGTTTTAGTGAGAAAAAAAGGAGTCAGCATGTGACATAAAGCTCACCAACAGATGGGGAGGGGAGGTGTAGCTGCATGGCGACCCATTTGAAGGACTTCCCCCTTCCTACAAGTACATAAGAGCATAAGAAGAGCCATATTGGATCAGACCAAGGCTCTTTCCACACCAGGCTTTTTGCCAGGGATGGCCCCCGGCTGGTCCCTGTGCACTGATGGTGTGTAGGTACTTCCAGGATCGTCCTCCCTCCCTCCCTCCCTATGGTGTAGAAAGGGCCCAAATGTCCATCTATAAATTTGGTCCTGTTTAACTTCAGAACCTATGCCAGATGGGTCCAAAACACTCCGGTGGGTAACCAAGCTGATCCAAAAGGACTAACATCACCACAGACAAAATTATAAATAGGTATCTATTTAGTTTAGAAAATTACAAAAATTAAAAGTAAGCAGTGGCATGGTGGTTATATGGGTGTTAAAAACTTTATCTGTAGGCACAGAGAAAGAGAATGCAATATATAATAATAATAATAATCATAATCATAATAATAAATTTATTTCTTACCCGCCTCTCCATTTGGATCGAGGCGGGGAACAACAATATGATAAAATACATAAAACTGACCAAAACATGGCACACATTATTAAAACTGCATTAAAACATCCTAAAAACATCCTAATATCAGATTAGGAGAGGGGGAAAAGGCTATCAATGGCTACTAGTCCAGTAGTTATGTGCTACCTCCAGTAGCATAGGCAGTAAGTTTATATACAGCAGTTGCTGGGGAACATGGGTGGGAGAGTGCTGTTGCACTGAGTTCTGCTTGTGGGTCCCTGGTCGACAGCTGGTTGTCCATTATGTGCTGGATTTAGGCTGACCAGATAAAATCCAGGCCAGGGCTCATGTATAGGCTGACTATCTGAAAAGGAGGACAGGGCTCATGTAACTTTAACAGTTGTAGAGAAAAGGGAATTTCAGCCAGTGTCATTTGTATGCAACAGCTAAAGTTGCAGGGGCCCTGCCTTCTTTTGTATATGGTCACTCTAGTATAGTGCCTGCAACTTTAACTGTTGTGATGAAGAGGGAATTTCACCAGGAACTAATTGCATACAAATCACACTGGCTGAAATTCCCTTTTCTCTACAACTGTTAAAGTTATATGAGCCCTGTCCTCCTTTTCAGATGGTCAGCCTACTCATGTAACTTTAACAGTTGTAAAGAAAAGGGAATTTCAGCCAGTGTCATTTGTATGCAATTAGTTCCTGATGAAATTCCCTCTTCATCACAACAGTTAAAGTTGCAGGAGCCCTGCCTTCTTTTGTATATGGTCACTCTAGTATAGTGCCTGCAACTTTAACTGTTATGATGAAGAGGGAATATCACCAGGAACTAATTGCATACAAATGACTCTGGCTGAAATTCCCTTTTCTCTATAACTGTTAAAGTTACATGAGCCCTGACCTGGATTTTATCTGGTCACCTTAGCTGGACTAGATAGGTCTTCCTATGTTCTTATTAATTAAAAGAATTGCAATTGCCAAAGCTGGTACAAATTTAGCTAATAAGATAATGGTTTGAGCTTCTAACATTGTTATGAATCCTCTTTATCCTCTCCTGCTTACTATTTGCGGTTTAAAGCTAAATTAAAACTAAACTGAACTAAAATATAATTGTTAACTCCCCCTTTTCTTCCTCCTGCACATTACTTGAATATAAAAACTACGCTAAAGCATGACTAAGTTCCTTTAGGCGTGTGACAAATGATATAGTAAAAGGAAGAACCCCAAACTCAGAAATAACTCCAAATCCTAACTTCAGAAAATATTCTAAGTCCTAAAGTCTGGAAGTCTAAAGAGAACCATAGTTACCCAAATCCTTGGGTCCATTGTTCCAGAGAAAATCAGAGGCGACGCAGCGAAAGAGTTAAACCAGCTGCAGCCCTCGTTACCTGTGCTTTTATACACCTGTTCTGGTCAAAGGCAGGGGCCCGGTGAGTGATGAGACCACCAACTTCCAATCAGAAATGGGATGCATGAGTGATTGGACACCTCACCAATCAGAAGTGAGGTGTCTCTCCCTCCCCACCATCCCATGTGTTTTGGGGAACATCTCTGGCATTACCACCAATGGGTTAATTTGAAGTTTACTAAAACGTGGCTAGCAGTCTGCCATCTGGGTATGTTATCTTGATGGATGCATTTCTCCCTGGTATATCTTCTTTGAACTCACGTTCATTGCTTATCATATTTGGTCTTATTCGCCCGAACGCCTCCTCCTAATTGTTGCTTGTGCTCACTACTACGACTTCCCCCTCCCAACTAGTGTCGAGTAAGGGCATTGTTTTATCAGCAGGTACTAAAACAACAACTTTCCTCCTCTTAGTGGGCGTCTGAGCATGCTCAGTTCGTCTCACTCATACGCTCTGCCAACGCACTGTGGCCTTGAACAAGCTCTGTGAAGCCGCTTGTAAATTCAGCTGCATTTCCCCCCCCCCCTTTCTTCAAAGCCAGTCATGCAAGTCTTAGAGACTTAGTTAGATAACATCAATTAGCACAGAATCAAAACTTCAAGGTCTTCATACCCCTGAGTCAGGGGTCTGGAATGTAAGTATGAGGTCTTCTTAATGTGTATCTGGGGTCTTTTGGGGTCTTCTTGTATGTCTCCTTAAAAGTCTCATTCAGGCCATTCAGTTGTCCCAGATCAAATTAACCATCTTCAGTTTGAAGTAGCCTCTTCAGTGCAACACAATTTAACCTTTTTAGTATAAGATAAATACCATCTAGTCCAGCATTCTGTTCACACAGTGACCAACCAGCTGCCCACGGGAAACCCACAAGCAGGACGTGAGAGCAACAGCACCCTCCTACCCATATAAGTCAGGTTTTGCCCAGGTTCATGGCTTTGGTTCTTTATTTAGAATCAGATCACTTGTGAACAGTGGCGTTGCTAGGGGGTTCAGCTAGGGAACAATGAACATGTGGAAGAGAGAGAGCTGGGGGGGGGTCATGTCTACTGTCTCTGCCCCTGACTTCCTCATATGCAAGGGTTCTGCGTGCATGAAGCCCATGTGCTATGCACACACCTGAACAAATGTAGGCTTCCATATGAGTGAGCTAGACTTCTCCATTTCTTAGTGTACCAGATAATGTGTATTCAAGCCCATGTACATTTGAAAATATGTGCAAAGTCTCCATGTGCATGGGACCTTTGGATATTATTATTATTATTATTATTATTATTTCTCCTCACCCGCCTCCCCTCCGGATCGAGGCGGGGAACAACATCCATGCAAAAAGTACAAAATACATAAACTAATTAAAAACATATAAAATTAATACATCATTAAAATCAACAGAGTCTTAAAATTTGACTGGGTATGGCTGCCGGAAGAGATCAGTCTTTATAGCTCTCTTAAATTCTTGAAGACTGGTAAGTTGGCGGATCTCTCCTGGCAGGTCTTTCCACAGTCTGGGAGCGGCAGAAGAGAAGGTGGAGGCTAAGGGCGCACCCAGAGCTCCCAGCTGACATATTCCAGAAACTGCGTTTTAGAATAGCACACAATAATGAATTGATATGTATAGAAACAAATAATAACTGTTTTCTCTGTGGTAAAAGAAAGGAGGCATACCTTGCCACAGCAATGGCCCTCCAGAGGTGAAGAGGATGATGAGAAGTGATCCATCACCGTTGCATGACAGCCATTTTTTCCCTATGGGAGAGCATAGAGATAAGGGAGGAAAGTGAGACTGAGGATGATGTAGTATGTCGTTCTTATAACTTCTGCAGAAAACGGATGAAAATGTAAATAACACACACACACATGACCTCAGTGCATTTTGAGCTCTCTCTCATCCAAAAGAAATGGGCTATCCCAGAATGTCTCACTAGGGATGACAGAGAAATTTACAATGGATTCAAATGAGTTGTGATTCCAATGTATTTGACTATGGATTCTGCAGCGGATTGGCTCCCCCCCCCCCTTTTTTCCTTTGGTCACATGGGTTCTGCAGGCTGTTTTTTCCCACTTTTGGGGGCGATTGGTGCTAATTTGCATTAACTAATGTGCATCTGCATAAGTTCACAAGTGTGAATTAGTGCTAATGCAAATGCGTGCAAGTAAAACGGGATTAGGGTTTTAAAAACTCAATTCGGTCACGTGAAACACAGACGGAATGGATTTCACAAAATCCGTACATCCCTACTTTTCACTGCTTGGGGAAGTGGGAGGAGCATAACAAACATTGGGACTGCATTCCTGAACACTCCTGAACATTCCTGTGGCAGATAGTCAGTGTTTCTATCTTTGCCGGTCTGAAGTGGGATGTTTCCCCAACATTGCTGTTTTCGGTTTCACATATTTCACGAGTGCTTTATATTTTGCATTATTTCTATGATGTGGTTTAAAATGTATATTAGTTTGGTTCTGTTGTGAGCTGTTTTGTGGAGACTCTTTGTCTAGAAAAATGGGAAATAATAAATGCTTAAAGAAAGATGAACCAGGAAGGGTGAGAGGTATGAGGAGAATGCGGATGGCTCGGGCAACTCTTGCGAAGGAGATTTGAATGTTGTTGGGGGCAGGTGGGGAGAAGAGAAAGAGAGGTGAGAGGGAAAAGCTGATGGGGGGAGGGAAAACATTGTTGAGGTCGTGTGGATTGAATTGGGAGTTGGTGTTCAGATGCTGGAAGCAACAGTGGAGTCTGGAGGTGACAAGGGACAAATGACTGTGAGGAGCAGGGTACAACACATGGGACCAGCATGGGAGCATTACCTTGTGGTACCATATAAGACTTCATCAACAAAGTACTGTATCTGATGCATCTATGGTTGTATTCGGCAAAAACGTTTGTTACAGCCAAGCATTGCGGAGTGGGAAGAGTGACAGAGTAGATCTTTGACTTGTGCTCGTCCCGCTCTGCATTTTGGCTAGCTGGGCTAATTCACTTATTTAGTTGGGGCTGTGCGGCGCAAGAGCGAAAGAGGCTGGGGTAGGGTGACCAGATAAAATCCAGGTCAGGGCTCCTGTAACTTTAACAGTTGTAGAGAGAAGGGAATTTCAGCCAGTGTCATTTGTATGCAATTAGTTCCTGGTGAAATTCCCTCTTCATCACAACAGTTAAAGTTGCAGGGGCCCTGCCATCTTTTGTATATGGTCACTCTAGTATAGTGCCTGCAACTTTAACTGTTGTGATGAAGAGGGAATTTCACCAGGAACTAATTGCATACAAATGACACTGGCTGAAATTCCCTTTTCTCTACAACTGTTAAAGTTACAGGAGCCCTGACCTGGATTTTATCTGGTCACCCTAAGCTGGGGAGGCCCAAGGATACATCATAAGCTGGCCTCGCAAAGCCTCTCCTTTCCTCACCCACCAACATGACCCCTTCCCCTCCTCTCTGAGGTTGCTTTTACGTTTTACGAACGGGTGGCGGGAACTCAAATTCCTGGCTCAGAGGTTGGAGCACCGTCCTTGGTTCCAGGAATCTGAACTATCCTATGCCCTCACTCCAGGCTCTGTCTAGGGGTCATAAGATTGCACTCCACAGCATACATTTTGACATTTTGGCAATAGAACACTCCCTAATTTTTACTGATGTACATACTTTTAAAAATTATTTACCCGATTCCTGGAAGTTAATATGTGGTTAGCTCAAATGGATTCTCCACACCCTTCTTTCAGTGATATCTTGCATTGAAATTGATCTATTCATATCTACGTAGCCATCTTCCTTTTCTTTTGTTGAAATTTTATAACAAAATTAAGTTTAAAACAAAACAAAACAAAGAGGACTGAAATATCAGCACATCCAGGCCAGATCTACACCAAACAGGATATAACACATTGAAAGTGGTTTGAAAGCGGTATATGGAATGTGTCCTGGGCCCCAACTGTTGTTAAGACTGTTATAAACCGTAATAAAGCAGTTGTGTAGATCCTGCCCCAGTCAGAAAGAATGTAAATTATACATGCATTATATCTTGGAGGGAAGCGTTATTGTTTTTGAACAACCTTATTCATTATAAAAAATGTTTAAATGTAAGTGTTTGCATTGGTTTCAAATTCGGTTCCCAGATTACAACTGAGCTCGCTCTCATGCGAAAGAAATGAAACCTGGCTGTTCTGCCCCCTGGAACTTCTCACTGCTTGGGGAAGTGGGGAGAAAGTAACATTGAGGCTGCAGTCCAGAACATCCTCCCTAAACATGCTTATTTGGCTATTAAAGACCAGAAAGTGAATGCCGAACATAGAGATGTTGTGTGTGGGAAGGTTCTAAATATGCAAGATACAGCAGAATCTACTTTGCCTGCCCACCACATGTGTCTTTGGGTGCTACTGCTGTTTTGGTGATGTCCTTGGGATTGGGAGTCCTTGGGATAAGGATCTGATTGCCCTCCTTTCCATGCCTGCAGGCCCCTAGTAATGGGTGATTTGATAATTTGAAACTCACAGAGTAGCAGGCGTCATTGCATGCAGCACCTGGTGAAATTCCCTCTTCATCGCAACCGTTAAAGCTGCAGGAGCCCTGCCCTCTTTTGTATTTGGTCATTTTCACTTACATCCCTAGGAATGATTCATGACTCCTTTCCATATGGTCACCTTAACGGTTTGTAGACCACATGTTGACTTGTTTGCCTGGTGCAAAGGTAGCGGATTTCATGCTTCATCTAGATAGGGTGGGGAATGTAGGGGTATGGTCCTGGAAGCCACATTTAGGCAGCTAGGTCAGAAGTTAAACCCCAAGATGTCCAAGATTGCTTTCTTTAAAATGGCTAGACAAGTGAAGCACAATGCATAATAATAATAATAATAATAATAATAATAATAATATGATTTCTTATCCGCCTCTCCATTTGGATCGAGGCGGGGAACAACAGTAAATATAAAATAAGATTAAAATACATAAAACTGATTTAAAATATTGCACACATTATTAAAATAGCAATAAAACATCATTTAAAAAATCCTAAAATGAATGAGATAATGGTGTTGGGAGTAGTAGTTTGGGAGATCTTTTGGGGTAAGCCTGGCCTGTAAAAAAGCTCCACTTGAACCAGAAAGGAACTAGGCCTCTGGCACATAATATCAAAAAGGTGCCAGAGCAGCTTTAAATTGATTCTTGCTGGGATGCTGACAAGAGCGGAGGAGCATCTGGTTCGGGTGGAATCATCCCTACAGGATGTAGGTGAAAATGTTTCTGATCACCCAAATGGGAATGGGTTAGAATAGGGTGACCATATGAAAAGGAGGACAGGGCTCCTGTATCTTTAACAGTTGCAAAGGACAGGGAATTTCAGCGGGTGTTGTTTGTATACATACATAACCTGGTGAAATCCCCTCTTCATCATAACAGTTAAAGCTGCAGGAGCCCTGTCTCTTGACCATGTAGAAAAGAGAGCAGGGCTTCTGCAGCTTTAACTTTGTGACAATGAGGTATTTTCACCAGGTTCTGCATATATACAAATGACACCTGCTGAAATTCCCTTTTCTATGAAAGTTAAAGATACAGGAGCCCTGTCCTCCTTTTCATATGGTCAGCCTAGGTTAGAAGAACTAGGCAATGTGCATATAGTGGGATATGATAGCTATCCAAAGGGTTCAATAGGGAAGTGCACATGTACTCACTATGCACATCTATCCATTAAGTAAGCTAATACTAAGAGTCTCTGAGACAAGGTGAGAGTGCTTGGTTTTAAAGGAGAAAATAGATATAGCAGGCATAATGGAAACCTGGTGGAATGGAGTAGGCTGACCATATGAAAAGGAGGACAGGGCTCATATAATTTTAACAGTTGTAGAGAAAAGGGAATTTCAGCAGGTGTCATTTGTATGCAATTAGTTCCTGGTGAAATTCCCTCTTCATCACAGCAATTAAAATTGCATGCACTATACTAGAGTGACCAGATACAAAAGAGGGCAGGGCCCCTGCAGCTTTAACTGTTGTAAGGAAGAGGGAATTTCACCAGGTACGAATTGCATACAAATGATGCCGGCTGAAATTCCCTTTTCTCTACAACTGTTAAAGTTACATGAGCCCTGTCCTCCTTTTCATATGGTCAGCCTATTGAATGGAGAGAACCATGGATATTGTTAGCGCTGGATACAAATTCTTTGGGACGGACAGGGAAGGGCATGCTATCATTAATGGAATGTGAGGTATGTCAGATAGGCCTTTGGGCTGATCCAGCAGGGCTCTTTGTATGTTCTTATGATCTATAGATCAGCCTTCCCCAACCTGCACCCTCCAGGTGTGTTCGACTACTATTGCCAATGGCAGTGTTGGCTGTGGATGGTGGGAGTAACACATCTAGAAGGCACCAGGTTGGGTAAGGCTGATATATAATAATATGGTCTCCCTGGGCTAAAAAATGAATTAGTTATGTTGAATTCTGTTCAGCCTGAGGTGAAAGCAAAGGCTGACATGGGAGGAAAGAGCATGAAAACATAGGCTAGGAACCCCCTTCCACCTTCCTCTGTGAATTTTCAGTTTTGCCAACATTTGAAAATGGGAAGTAGGGGAGGGGAAGCATCTTTACTTCAGAGTAACCTTAAGGGGTTTGTTTATGATATGGGCCTTGACCTAACTGGGCATGTGCGCAAAAGCTTTACCTCTGTGTTTGGAATCCATTTTAGCAATAATTGTGTTCAGGAGGTATTGGGGCATGCATTAAATCCAGCTTTTGATTCCCCTTCCAAACACCTGGTAGGCAAATAACCACTTTTTGAAGAAGACTTTATGTGCAAGGCCATATGATCTGGACTGGGAAAACATCTGCATTTTCACACGTGAGTCCTTATCCTGCCAGGAATGTGTGTAAGGGAAGCCTAGATCATTGCATATTCCTCGGAATTGTACAGTATTGTTCATAACAGCTGACTGACATGTGATAGGATCTTTGACAAAAAGTCACAGTGCACCATGGCATGAATCAATTATTTAGGGCCAGATCTACACCTTGTGTCAAATCATTATGATCCCATCATGGCAACGCTATATCCCCTTGTGCATTTATACCTCATAGAACTGATAAGGATTTCCTTAACAGAACACACAATGACATTTGTTGCAGTATTTTGGATAATGTGGAATAAAAAGCAGGAATTAACACTATGAATGCATTATGGGTGGAATGTGGAATGTGTCCTAACAGTTATCAGTGAGGAATTTCAATACCACTATAAAACAGTAGTGTAGATCTAGACCAGGTAGAGATAGGGTGAAAAGAACTAGTGAGATTAGGGTACTCAGAAAGATGGTTTACTCACAGAGAGAGAGAGAGAGAGACAGAGAGAGAGAGAGAGACTCAGAGAGAGAGACTCAGAGAGAGAGAGAGAGACTCAGAGAGAGAGAGAGAGAGAATACGTGAACAACATTTGAGAGAGACCAACAATTACTTGATGAGTTAATCTCTTTTCTATAGAGTTAAAGACAGGTGAAAGAGAGAAAGACAATGTGAGACATAGAGTGACAAGTGAGTGATATGGGAGGAGCAGAAGAGAGAAGTGCTAGGAGGGTGATAAGGGTAAGACAGACATGCACAGAGCCGAACTGGTTGGGGATAGAGGACAGGATGTAGATAGCACTTTGGCCCAAAGTAGCATGCATAGCTGTTCAAAAGTAGGCTGACCAGATAAAATCCAGGTCAGGGCTCCTGTAACTTTAACAGTTGTAGAGAAAAGGGAATTTCAGCCAGTGTCATTTGTATGCAATTAGTTCCTGGTGAAATTCCCTCTTCAGCACAACAGTTAAAGGTGCAGGCACTATACTAGAGTGACCATATACAAAAGAAGGCAGGGCCCCTGCACCTTTAACAGTTGTGATGAAGAGGGAATTTCACCAGGAACTAATTGCTAACAAATGACACTGGCTGAAATTCCCTTTTCTCTACAACTGTTAAAGTTACATGAGCCCTGACCTGGATTTTATCTGGTCACCCTATTCAAAAGGAAGGGAAGTAAGAGAGGAAAAAGACTTAGAAAGGAGATAAAACTTTGAAGTGCAGATATTGCCTTTCCCAAAGAAGAGTGGGTTGAAGGAGGGTCCTCCTCTTTCTCCAGGGCCTGCTGTGATCTGGGAGACGGATGGGCTAGACTCTACTAGAGCATCTGTTGAACTTGAAAATAAGCTGTAGATAAAGCACCAAAGAAAAGGCTGTGATGGGGAAGCACAGGCTGGCTAAGCCCTTTTAGGTCCCTTTGAGCCTGGGTTCATCTTGAACCCTGCAAGATAGAATGTAGCGGTAAAGGTAGGCTGACCATATGAAAAGGAGGACAGGGCTTATGTAACTTTAACAGTTGTAGAAAAAAGGGAATTTCAGCCGGAGTCATTTGTATGCAATTCGTATCTGGTGAAATTCCCTCTTCATTACAACAGTTAAAGCTGCAGGGGCCTTACCGTCTTTTGCATCTGTCCACTCTAGTATAGTGAGTGCGCCTTTAATTGTTGTAATGAAGAGGAGATTTCACCAGGAACGAATTGCATACAAATGACGCTGGCTGAAATTCCCTTTTCTCTACAACTGTTAAAGTTACATGAGCCCTGTCCTCCTTTTCATAAGGTCAGCCTAGGTAAAGGAGGAAGAGGAACAGCTTGCTTCTTAGCTGGAAGATGAACACAAACTGAACTTGTAGTGTAAAGAATTTCACAGATTTGAGGGGAAATATCAAAATAATCTAGGGGATGTACATGGTACTGATGGGGTTTGGTCCTCATCTACATGGAGTCAGGTTAAGAAGCATTGTCTGGTTATATCTGGATTTTCATGAAATTGATTTACTCTTTCAATAGCACACAAAGCAAGAAAAGCAGAGTATATATTGCCGAAAAATCTACTTTAACAGGTCAAATGGTACTTGAAAGCACCATACTTTGGGGTTATGTGGGCAGGGTCCCCCAAGTAGAAATGAACATCATCAACACCATAGTGTTGCTCAGTGAATGAATGGGGTTTTCTCCCTGCCCCTCTTCCTGCCCCTCTGCTCAGAAAAGTGTAACACAAGGGAGGAAAGATGCCCCTGTAATTTACCCCACACCTCTCCCCTCACAGTCACCATTTGTCTTCAGAAGTGAAGTGCACTCCGCTTATAGAATGGTGACATTCATACAAAGCCGCACACAGACACAACGTCTGAGATGCACTATTGCGTTATTGAATGCCCTACTCATTTGGTCATTGTAATGGTGAAGATTGAGTTACCAGCCAGTACATGTCAAGGAGATCTATGATTTCAATGTTTCCATGATAACTCATGGCCCTTGCAGAATAACTCTGCTATCACCATTGTAAGTAGCAGTGAAGTATTTGCAAAGGTAGGCAGGAAAAGCTTCAGCTTAGTCTACCTTCTCAAGGCAAAATGGAAATTTTCTGAGTAGAAGTGCTAAGGAAACCTTTCAAGAAGGCATGCAAGGTTGCTTCTTGGTAAAAACACAGTATTATTTTGATGGATCCCAAAGAATGTGCTACACTCCATTGACATATTCAATGAAAGAAGCTCTCCTGCAAACTATCCTCATGACTAAAACCAATTTAGGAAACGTTTACATGCAGGCTTCTGTTTATAAGGCAGGTTCCTGGAAAACCTAGGATTGACTTGGCATAGTCTGCCTTAATAATAATGTCCCCTTGGGATTTCAGTTTAGGATTAATTTGAGGAAGAGTTCCCATACATGAAGATAATAGTGTACACAGAGATGTTTGTTTGTTTTAAGAATCTGGATAGAGATCTCCCAGTTACTCTCCTTTAAATGAAACCAAGGGTATGTATCAAAGGTTCTTCTAGTCCAACACTCTCTCTCCAACAGTGATCAACCAGATGCCTCAGAAAGCTCACATATAGTTAGAGACGCAGACAGGAGAAATAGAGTTAAAATTACAAAATATATTTTTTAGCAAAATACAAAAGAAAAAATTGAAGGGAATGGAAAATCCACTATTAAAAATATTTTAGAGATTTGGGAGAGATATAAAGGAAAATTAATACCAGGAATCTCTCCTCTAACTCCAGTTGTAGTATTGGAAAAGTTCCCAGGGAATTTAAAGAAAGAGTTGGAAGGGGGATTGAGGGGTCAGAAAATTATTAAGTTGAAAGATTGGTTGAAAAGAATGATTAATAAGGAGCAAATAGAAGGGATATTAAGAGGACAAAAGATATCCTGGTTCAAATGTATACAACTGGAACAATGGACACAGGATTAGAAAAAGAAAACTAAGGATTGTAGAGATAATACTAGATTTGAAGATTTAAACGAATCAAGAGAAAAGAAAGGGGAAAATAAAAGCAAAAAAGGTATGGTTAGTGGAATTTATAAAATTCTGATAGAGGATGGTGACCAACGAAACTCTCTTAAAACGATATGGGAAGATGATTTAAAGGAACAAATCAGTGATTATAACTGGGGGAGGATTTGGGATGCAAGAATGCTAAAGTTATTATCAGTCAGGATAAAAGAGAATTATTACAAAATAATTTGGAGATGGTATTTAACACCAGTAAGATTACATCAGATAGACAAGAAAATCTCAAAGAACTGTTGGAGGGGATGTCAGGAGGTTGGATCATATTTTCATATGTGGTGGACTTGTGAGCATGTACAAAAAATTTGGAAAAGGGTGTTTAAAGAAATAAGTGAAATAATGGGAAGTATTGTGGAACCAAGTCCAAAATTGGCTTTACTTTCAATATGGGATAAAGGAATTGGGAATCCAAATATGGGGGAATTGATTAACAACCTCCTGACACCCGTTAGATTAATGATAGCTAAGAATTGGAAAATGCAAGGGAATTATACAATAGAAGAATGGTATAAAGAAACATGGGATATTGCACTTAATGATAAATTAACATGTAATTTAAAAGTGAAGAGGGGATTATCCAGGAAGAATGATTTTGAAAGTATATGGGGCCCATTTTTGGAATTTGTATTAATAAAGGGGAAAGGCTGTACACCTTTAAAAGATTCTTTACAATTTTGGGAAAATGTATAATATAAATGAATAAATGAAGGTCTCATTGGGTTAGGGGAGCACGGGGGGGGGGTTGTTAAGGGTTTGTTAGTATTGTATTTTATGTTGTGATTATGTTGTATTTTATGTTGAAAATAAAAAAATTATTACAAAAAGAAAAGAAAGAAAGCTCACATATAGTAGGAAACTGTTTCAGAGCATTGGCCCATCTAGCTCAATGTTGCCTAAACTAGTGGGAAGCCACTCTCTAGGGTCTCAGGCAATGATATTTCTGAAATTGGTCAATACCTGGAGTTGTCTTGTATACTTTGCATCTTTCATCTTGTTTAGTTACCATTTGTGGAGTGTGAATGGCAGGAGGGTAAAGGTGCCACTTTTGTGTGCCGGTGATTAGGGACACTGTTGATCCATAATATTTATTCTGTGAACATAAGATGGGCTGGATCAGGCCAAGTGTTCATTGAAGAACATCTGTAGAACCAACCAGATGCCTCAGGAAACCCACAAGTAGGACATGTTGAGAGCAATAGCCCCCTTTTGCATTTGCTCCCCAGCAACTTGTATTTAGTGCATACTGTCTGTAGAGTTTACAAAAAGCTATTGTGGCTTCTAGCCTTTAATTGACTTTGTCCATTAATAGTATCCTCCATTAGTCTAACTCCCTTTTAAAGCCACCTAAACTAGTGGCCATCACCACATCTTGAGGAAGTAAGTTTAACAATATGCTATATGCTATGTGAAGTAGTACGTCCTTTTGTCTATTTTGACTTTCCCACCATTTTGCTTCATTGGACGACCTGGGTTCTATTATTATGAGAGAGGGAGAAAAACTTTCCTGTCTCCACATTAGGCATGATTTTGTACACTTCTATCATGTCCCCTTTACTCACCTGTTCCCACTAAGCCTAACATTGTAACTACTCCTTATAGGGAGCTGCTCCCGTCCATTGGTCATTTTTGTTGCTCTTCTCTGCACATTTTCCAGCTCTACAATATGCTTTTTGAGGCGCGATGACCAGAACTGCATGTAGTATTTCAAAGGTGACCATGCCATAGATTTGTAAATAATGCCATTATGACACTGGTAATTTTATCTTCAATCCCTTTCCTAATAGCTCCCAAATACAGAATTTGCCTGTTTCAGAGTCAATGTTTTCACTTATAACCTCAAGATCCCTTTCATTTAATTTCAGTTGGTTTTCTAACAGACATTTTGTCTGATCTGTGAAAAAGGTAAGCTGCTGGAAGCAGGTTGCAACCCCAGGAGATACAGCCATTGAATTCAGTGGTGTATTTCTGAGCAAGCGTCCCAAGCATCACATTGCATGATCCCTCATTGACCTCTGGAAAGTTTTCTAGATAGGGTTCAGCTGCCAGAGGACTTGTCATTTCTTGTTTTGGAGTTATGACACAATGGTGTGCTAAGGAGACAGCCTGCTCTTGAACATGTCAACAATGGATTTTCATAATATTGTCAACGCTCACTTGGGTCACTCATTTGTTTCATCAGCCTTGGGCAGACTTCTACAGGAACACATGGTAATGAATGAAGAAAACATAGAACATTATTATTAAGAGTTAATTTTTCTGGATTGCCTGTAGGAAGAATCTTAATATAAGGAGCCCAGTCACATGCTGCTTTATTTTCTCCAGTCTAATATCAAGACAGCTGGGCTTGTAATATGTCTCCAGGTCATTGGCACTTTCAGACTTCTATAAAGGGTAATTGTTTACTGTAAAACCAAGTTTTACATCCCAAAACTTTCCAGAGTGCCAGAAGGGATTTCTGAAGAACATTATCTGAATAATCAACTATTTGCTAAATATTCACTGAAGAGTCAATGGGCAGTATCCAATGCAACACTTCCACTAACATAAATGATATTGTGCCAGCACAAATGACCTCTATCTAGCACAAGGCCAATGGTACTTGCTGGCGAGACAGGTTTTCTGGGGAAACCCATTGCATCAGTAAGTGCTATTGACATTATGTTTACATTAGTGTTATGTAATTTACATTAGTGGTAGTGTTGTACTGGATACTGCCCAATATCAATACATTCAAAAGATGATAGAGTTGGCAAGCAATTTACAGTGTTGGGTTTGGACTAGGAAAACCTACATTCATATCTCCATTCAGCTATGTTTTTATATGGTGGAAGCCATCTTGTGAGAGTTTGGCCGCAAAAGGTCTCTCTCTCTCTCTCTCTCTCTATATATATATAAAAGAAAGAAATTAATGTAATTCACTGGCTAGTCACTAGGAATAAGCATGGCAGAAATTATCGTATTGTAATCGGAAATTCCGATATAATTTTTTTTTGATCCGATCATATCGGGAGGTATCCGGATTTGATCATATCCAAAATCCGATAAATATTGGAAGTTCTGTTCTGATTACGGTGTTTTTCCCCATAGGTTTGCATTGGGGAAAAGAAGGCTTTCCCCCAAAGCAAATCTGTGGGGAAAAACACAGGGCTGGCACTCCCTCCTTCCCCCCACTCACACTTCCTCCCCCCACTCGCGGTCCTTACCCGCCTCTCTGTACTGATGAACAGGCATTGCCTGTTTAGCAGTAGTATGGGGCTGCGGTGACAACGGGGAAGGCCACAGGTAAGGAGTGCGAGTGGGGGGAAGGGAGGGAGGGTTCCCCAGGGTTCCCCACTTACCTGCAGCCTTCCCCACTGCTGCCGCCGGTCCGTAGTACTGCTAAACAGGTTTTGCGGCCTGTTCGTCAGTACAGAGAGGCACCGAGTGACAACGTCATCACTTGGCACCTCTCTGTACTGACAAAGGCTGCAAAGCCTGTTTAGCAGTACCACGGACCAGCGGCAGCGACAGGGAAGGCCGCAGGTAAGGAGCAGAAGTGGGGGGAAGGGAGGGAGGAGTCCCCAGGGGTCCCCACTTACCTGCAGCCTTCCCCGCTGCCATCCGTTGCTGTCCGCTGCTTCTGGACTACTGAGAACTAGGCTTTGCAGCCTAGTTCTCAGTAGTCCAGAAGCAGCGGAGGGCAGCAGATGGCAGCAGGGAAGGCCACAGGTAAGGAGCGTGAGTTGGGGGAAAGGGAGGGCCGGCCCTAAACTGGCAGTCCGATAATCCGATATGTCCGATTGTTATTGGACATATGGATTTTGGATCCGATCAGATAGGGCCTCCTTAGAAATGTATCATTATCGTTAATCGGATGTCCAATAACGACCTTATCGGATCGTTATCGGACATTGGAACGATACGATACACATCCCTACTAGTCACTAAAGCTTTATTCAGCCATTACTGCCTAAACCCCTGAAGGGAGGAGCAGGATTGTGTATATGACTTCCAATGTCCTTGTGTATGCCGGGTCTAAGCCTGAATGAGTAACTCACAATAAGGACTCCTGTGCTGTCAGGGTTCTTGATCACAGGGAAGATTCAAAGCACATTCAGCCGAACATGCTTAAAATTCCCCTTAAGATCCTCCCACTCATTGCTGAAAGGTTGGAGGTGGGCTCAGCACATGTGGAGATATTGCAGGTGGGACTAGATTGTAAGCCTCCCTGCACGTTTTACGAGTTCAGTCAATAATGCCTAAATAGGGCTTATGAGCTTTTCTAGATGAGGCTGTTTAACCCGCTGCTTCTGCTTCTGGTTTCATTGCAGAATTAAGATAGGAGATATACTTGAAGTTATTTTCTTTTCTTGCCTTTCCATTACATAACCTCTAAGTGGTGCTGTGGCATAGCAGAATTATGCAAGTATACCACTAGGGACTTGCGGTTTGTTTCGCTTTGGCCCAAAATACTGGATTTTCCCCACTCCACCCCCTCCCCCCCATTTGAATTTCAGATTCCAAATTTTGCATTTAACATTTGAATGACAAATCATTCTTTTCACTTCTACTAGGGGCTTGAGAGAGTACTGGCTAGGACTATCATGGAATGAGATCCTTGATCCAGCCCTAAGGTGGCCCTGAGGCCCTTTTGGGTCTGCCCGATGTTCATGAAACAAATGGGTTACTCAAGTGGGAGTTGTCAATATGATGAAAACCCATTGTTGACATGTTCAAGAGCAGGCTGATTCCTTAGCACACCACTGTGTCTCAACTCCAAAACAAGAAATGACAACTCATTTGGCAGCTGAACCCTGTCTAGTGACCTGTTCCAGAAGTCAATGAGGCTCATGCAGTACAAGCCTAGAGATTCCTGCTCAGAAATAAACACCATTGAGTTCAATGGATTTTATTCCCAAGTAAATGACTATAGAGTTGCAGCCTTACATGCTCCTTCCACTCAGCCTGAAACTGTCTTGATATACTTTTCATTTAGCAGTATGTGTCAGCAGAGAATTTCAATTGGAAATCTTTGACTACATTGTTAATTTGTGTCATTAGTAACTGGCATTCCCCGTACCCCCGCAAAACAACAACAACAACAACAACAACAACAACATTGCAGCAGAACAAAACAAAACTAAACCTGCAGAAAAATCCAGTGTTTTGCTATGGCCCATTAAGGCATGTATGGCTGCAACAACTGAAATAACATGTAAGCAAGAAAATGAAAAATGAGCCCAGCATGTTAGACATAACTCATAGCTTGAAGGAGTAGAAAAGATTTTTAAAAATTCGCCCACTCAGACACATGCAATCACGCAACCTAAAAACTTGTGTGACACAAAGAAGGATGTTAAGGATCAAGCTGAAAACAGTGAAGAGTACTCAAAGAAATTGTACAACGCTATTTTAGTTAATAACTTGTGAACCGGAAGCGTGGTAAACAATCAATGAATAATTATGAAGAAAGGGATAGGCAGTTCTGTTAATTGTCTTAATTGAGAATTGAGTGTAGAAAGTTAAGGAAACCAATCTGGCAAGTAATACTCAAAGCTCACAGGCCTTGTCCAACTCATGTTTTTAACCAGAGGGGATTTTTAAAAACAAGTTTATTCCTCTATTTATTTATTTTTCCAGGAACAAGTGCCAACTCAAAGAGAACTGACTCACTTGAAGGAACAAATACTAAACCATCTCTAGAGAGAGGAAACTATCTCTCAGTGGCAAATCAATGGTTTCTATCAATGGTTTTCTGCCCATTGCAAAAATGTGCCACGCAGGCATCAGGTTTAATCAGGCAGAACCAGTTCATTGTGTGTTACTTTAACTGTAAGGTCTGCAGATATGTGCTTGACTGATGCACTTCTGGTTTTCTAAAACTTAGGGAAATGCTTTAAAGCAGGGCTAACAAATCTCACCCACGAATAGACTGATACATTGCAGCTAACATCAGGGAATCCTATTTAAAATATAATGTTTAAGTCCAGGGAATGGGAAGAAAAAGCAACCTGAAACCAAACAATTGCAATAGTGCCACTGAAGAACCAGCTCCTAGTTCAGATGCGAAAATCCAAAGGTCATTTTAATTCATATCCAAAGTAATCCTACCTCATTTCTATAGGAGTTGCCAGATTCCAGGATCTCACTTCAATTATTTAAGTGCCAGGTGCTAGTACAAGCTGTATATCAGCCTTTGCTAACCTATTGCCCTCCAAGGGTTTGGATTTCAACTCCCATCAGCCCCAACCAGCAGGGCCAGTGTTCAGGGATTCCGGGAGTACTTGTCCAAAACTTCTGGAGGGTACAAGGTTAGATGCTGCCACACACACACACACACGGTTTAACAAAGGAACACAGGAAGTTGCCTTATATTGACCCTGTTCAGACCACATGCTAAGCCATAGTGGTTAAGCATTTTGAGCTAAACATTATGGCTTAGTGTGTGGTGTGAACCATGACTTAGTGTGTTGTGTGAACCATTCCTAACCATGGCACCTACGTAACCATAGTTAAATCACGTTCACTAACTATTGGCTGCAAAAGGGTTAGGAGCCAAACCATGGCTTAGCGTATTGTCTGAGTCAGGCCATCGGTCCATCTAGCCCAGTGTTGTTGACACTGACTGGCAAAGGCTCTCAAGGTTTCAGGCAGGATTCACCCTACCTGAAGAAGCCATGGATTGAACCTTGGACCTAATGATTGCAAAGCAGGTGCTCTACCACACTGAGCTATGGCCCCTCCCATGAAGTTTTAACCCTACACCCTTCCCCCTGAAGCCAGATTCTGGCTGGACAGTCGTGGGCTCTTCCACACTAGAGGCCTTCAAGAGGCAGCTAGACAGCCATCTGTCAGGCATGCTTTCAGGTGGATTCCTGCATTGAGCAGGGGGTTGGACTCGATGGCCTTATAGGCCCCTTCAACTCTACTATTCTATGATTCTGTGACAGAAGATGCCAGCATTCTCAGCTCACTTGATGTGTGCTACACCTTATGGATGCCTAGTATTTCCCCCATAGACACTGGAGATTGATCAATACTTTTCTTTCTACAAAAGGCCTAAACATAAAAAGAGAGCTAGGCCAGGAGATCATAAACATGTCTTTTCTTTTTCTAGTCTTTTTAAAAAACTTTTCTGGATAGGGAATGGGTATTATATTTCCTTCTTGTTGACTCAACTCTTACTGACTGTTGATGGACAAAATATTGCCAGTTATGACTGTAACAGCTCAGTCTCTCCATATGATTCAGGTCTTTTCCTCTAATGAAAAAGCCATCAAGCTGTTTTCATAGTCTCGGCAGCAATTCATCTGCACCCGAGATCAGCGATCAGCAACAGGAAAGTTTCCTGGTCTGTCTCCTCTGGAACTGAAGACTGGGAAGTGTGGGCGCTATAGCCCAACACATCTGGAGGGCAACAGCTTGGGGAAGGCTGCGTTACTGCCTCCTCCTTTCACACATGCATATGTATCATGCCGGCATTCTTGGATTGGCTAACCTGGCTAGAAACTTACACAACTAGGAAGGGGGCAAAACATTACACACCACCAGCAGAGCACCACTGTGATTTAAAGACTATGAGATGTTCCCAGGCCAAGCTATTTTTTCTGCACCTGTTCTTTTGTCCCGTCTAGGATCAAAACCTGGATATTTTTAGATAGCACTGGTTGCTGTTTTTGTTTTGGTTCTTGCTCATTGAAGTTTTTAGCTGAGTCACAGCTAGTCAATGGTTTAGAACAATCTTCTGCAAGGTGTTGCCTTCCTGAGGTTTGGATTGTAACTCCCATCAGCCCCAGCAAGTATGGTGCTGCATCAGGGAAGACTGGTTTAGAAGTTACATTTATATATATGAGAAACAAGCAATTGTTTCCCCCCGTTTTTTCCCCTTTTGGAAAGGTGGGCTGATCATCTTTTCTTGGCTATCTCTATGTGATGGCAGATCACGCCAAAACTGCACTTTGATCTTAACCTTGGATGTGAAAGACAAATGCAATATTCCTTCTCTCATCTTCCATCAGCTGGAGGAGAATTGGCAGCTTAGGCTGATTCAAAGATGAAGACTTCCTGCTTCACATGTAGGAATTAGCATGCAACTCACATGTAAATGGTCACGTGTAACCAATCACACATATGTATTTTGCCGAGTCTACACATGCTGTCCACATGCCATTGGAAGCTTCATCCGAATGCAGCTCACTTCCAACGCTGGTTTGAGCAGGTTGACCCTCTACTTGAATGCACTGCCACAGGCATGGTGGGTAGGTAAACCTATTGGTGGGGTTCCAAATACATGCCCCAAAGCTCTAATATTACTTGATCAGGGATCCCAACTCCCAGAATGGTGGGGACCTATAGCCTACAAAAACAGCCCACCAGACCTAGATGATGACTAACTTAAGTCCCATGGATTTCAATGGGTCTACTCCAACCTCTAGACAGCAGATAGCTCTTCTATCCACTTACCTTCTTCCATACAGGCCAATGACTCTTCATCTGCTCAATAATTCAACGATCTGTAGAACTACCTGCAGTCTCTCTCTCTCCCATTACACCCTTTGGCAAATTCTTTGTTGTATTATATGCCATCTCTGTCTCTCCCTTCTTGGTACCACAGCTAAGCTTTCCCTAAGCCCTGGGGTTACACTAAGCATATTAACATTCCGCTGTTGAATACTCCTAACATTTGCAGAGAAACCCATGAAAAACATTAACCTCCATGTTTCCAGAGATCGAGGAAGAGCTACAAGAAGATCACAGAGAATGCCAGGTTTTAAAAAGAAGCTCTTTTAATTTTAAAAATCTTTAAAAATACATATGACAAGTGTACAGCATAAAAATAGTATCTCAATGGTATAAATGTGACTTAATGAAAGTCTTAAGATGCATTTGTAAACCTAGGATAATGTTAAATCTTTGGTACCTTAGTTCAAACACTTCTGTATTTCAACCCCATGATGGCTTAGGAAAGGATTAAAAGGAAAGACATGGGATTATTTCTTCCCCATTCAGAGAGTGCTGTCAGTTGCTATAGGGAAAAAAATTTCTATGGCTAATGCACAGATCTAGAGATCAGGAGATCTGGGTTCACGATCTTCCTGCAATAAAGACTGATTTGGTGGACTTGACCAAGATATTTAACAAAATACATGCTGGAAGGATATGAGCCTCTTGCACCAGAATTGTAGGCTGGAGGAATATGCAGGAGAGAATGTGTGGTGGGATGGGGTGCCCACCAACCCTACCAGCAATCATCTGCTTTTGTCCTTCCACCCTACAGCAGGGCTCTGCAACTGTAAGTAAGCCTGGCCAAAGGAAAAACAGCTGAGAAGACAGACATTGTGAAGTGGAAGGTGGACCAGCTGATTGTCCCATACAAATATTTCTCCTTCCCCACTGCCTTTTCAGACTTACCTGAAGAATGCCCCATTGATTTCTATGGCATTTCTTCTATGTAGTCAGTATAGGATTGCAATTCAAAACCAAACCAAAAACTTTGGCCCACTCTTGTTATCCTGTAGATCTGCTCTCTTTTCCTAGGAATGAAAGGTAGGTAGGGAGAGTGCCTGGACTGCATTCCATCTCCTCCCGCAGTGAGTAAGGTAGGGCACCACCATGAGCCCAGGGGCAGAGGACATATTCTGCTACTGTATACACAGATCTCTGCATCAGTGCCACATCGGCATGCACTTGCTGGGCTGCTGGATGCAAGATGCAGCGAATGCGTGTGAGCTACACACAGAAACCTGTTCCAGTATGCAAATCACTCTCAGCAGATGGGGCCTTGGTGTGGATTTCAATCAGACCAGTCTAGCAACCTAATTCATTCAGCAAATGGGTTGCTGACCATTTGGGGGAAGGGACGGCATTGTTTTTGTCTGCCACAGTGTTCCAGAATGTCAAGGAATGTGTACAACTGCAACATCATTCGGTGACATTGCATTTAGGTTGCCCCTTGTATCATACATTATTCTGGCCATGTAGGCACCATGGTGTGAAATAGTAACCATGTTTCTGCACCGATTTTAAACCACACCAGCTAACATCTTTGAAAGAGAAGGGTGCTGTTTTGCTAAGACAACTGGGCAGAATGCCATCACATAGCTTCCATTCTTAGTGGCAACCAAACTACAGAGTAATAAACATACTAAGTACGCCTGACATGAAGCACTTTTGGTACACACAGAGTGTATTTCTACCTTTGGAATTGTGGGACTGCTGCTTTCCCAAATCTGCACCTTCGAACCTAAACATTCACTCTCTCAGGAGATGGGGCAGATTCTGAGATGGAACCGTGAAGAAGCTGGAGTTGTGCAAGATTATCAACAGCTTCCTCCATCTCCTCCAAAAATGGAAATGAACTGAAGAAATTAGCAAGGTGAACTGATGCAGGGATGCATTTGCTCAAAATTAGTTTCCAAATCAAACATTATTTTCGGGCACAATCCTATGCACGTTTAGACAGAAAAAATAAATCCTACAACATCCCTGCTGACTGGGGGATGCTGGGAGTTGTAGGACTTTTCTGTCTAAACATGCATAGGATTACGCCCTTAGAAAAGGGAAAAGGAAGGTGGGCACTTATTGGAAAAAAAGGACGTCATGTAATGCTACCATAGATTAACTGCTAAACCTGGATGATGTATTATTTTTGTTCAAAACCTAAAGAAGAAAAACGCAAAGCAGGAATAACCAAGGACAAAAAATGAAATAAGGTACAGCACCAGCTCTTTGAGCAATTACCAGTAACAAATAATTTTTAACAACGCTGGCATAGCTATACTGTCAATACTTTCCCAGTTTTTACCAAACGCCATGGAGTACATTTGCCACCTGCAGAAAGCCACTGTCAAATATCATTGTTCAGCAACTTTGCCCTCTGAATGGAAATTCAACAGCCACCATGTCTTATTTAGGATCACCAACTCCCCGGGACAATCCTAGAAGTCAGGCACCCCTGTAACTTTCCCTGGGCAAAGAAACTATTTCCTCTGCTGTAGATGTACATGGTTTCAGAACTCAAAATGCTTTAACTCATTTTGAGAGATCACATAAGTAAGAAGAGGTATAAGGAATGGTGCTGCTTGTTTCAGTTGAGTTTGCATTTTGGATTGGTGCAAAGCCTGCAACAATTTGCAAGAAGTAATGAAAATAATTACCTGCAAATAATGTGATCCTACAAAGGATTCCCTTTTTGCAGAGGCATTATCGTAATAATTTACAAATCATAGGGAACCAGCTTGATTCTCCAATCCCTCCTTATTCCCTTACCTATTGAATACCTGGCTTCTCAACTCCATCCTGTTATTGAATGGCCTGCTTATTTTGGGGAGCTGGTGATGCTATGTTTGGAGGGGTGGGGGTTAAATGCCAGAACTGGCCAACTTCCATAAAACGATTAATTGCACTTCTATCTCCCGTCCTTCAAAGAACCTGTGGGCCCTTGGAAAAGTGGTCACAGCTACTCCTTTATTACAAATAAAGTTCACTGTGCTCTGGATTACACAGCCACAACAAACAAAACTCTGCACTACTCTACGTCCCTCACCTAGAGCCTATCTACACTACTGCTTTAAAACGGTTTATAACAGTTTTAAACCGATTTAAAACTATTATAAACCATTTTAAAGCAGTAGTGTAGATAGGCTCTTAATAAAAACAACACAGTCAAACAGAAAAGGAAAGACAAAGACTAAAAACTGTATACACGTCAATCTCATAAGCATTTCAAAACATAACGCAGTAATGTGACAATATTCCTCTGATATATTCTGGCTTCATAGCAGTAGTGGCGGGATGGAGGGAGGTGCATATATTTGAGCTGATAACACTGCTACAGCTGTGGATTAAAATGTTATAGGGGGGAAAAATACCCCAGAGACGAGGCCAAACTTGCAATAAACAGGTTTGAGGCATTCCAAAGTTTAGCATGTTTCAGTCATGATATAGGGATTCGATTTTGACTCACCTCTAGCCAGTATTATTAAAAATGTAAAATAAAACTAAGCAAGCCCAAATGACAGTGATGTAAGCACAAATAAGAAGGCATGTTTCCCTTTTGGGAGAAAATCACGGGGCAAATTATGTGGCGACAGATGGAGTCTTTTGTTAAGCATCTCTTCCTCTCCCTGATTCCAGTCAGGCCAACGCCAGGATCTAACCTGCACAGTTCAGGTTTCTTCCATTAGTATGAATTTTTATGAGTTAGAAGTCACAGGACCATCTTGCAATTGGGCCCAGGGATCTATGGATTTTGTTAAATCTGTTCCGTCAATGTTTTGCAGACTATCAGGCGTCTATTATTCCATTGTTCACTCATTGATGGGATTGGATTTTTTAAAAAAGAGATATGCTAGAATTTTGTTCCTGTTGGCAAATGCACACTTGTGCAAGAATACACTGACACAAATCCCCCCCAAAAGTTTTTTTTAAAAATGACTTGGAAAAAGCCAGTCTGCTGTGGAATCTGCAGGTTGGATTCATAGAAATTCTAACTCATTTGAATTTGGTGTGGATTTCTCGGACCTCCCTAACTGGGGCCTACCAAATCAAAATGAATGGGAGCCCTTGAAAAGCCACAGTGCCCGAGCATTTTGGGCTTAGTGAATTGAATGGCTGGTGACTGTAGCATTTCCTGTCTGTTTTCGTAGTGACAAATCTGCCACAGTTTAGGTTTTGATTGAGGAGGTTGGAGAAGCAGCTGAAAAAGGATCTCTGTGTAAACTTTTATCCTTGGGCAACTTCAAATGTTTGGGACCATGATGCATTAGCTATGGGAATAACCACTAATGCTGCTTCAACCTGGGAGGATGGTGTGTGTGCATGTGTGTGTATACTTTGGTGGGGTCACCTAGCAGCTCCATTGATGCTGGCTGGAGTTAGTTTCTCTTGCAGCATTGACAAGCCTTAGCTGCAATGCCTAACTCAGATGTGAAACTGAAAAATTATTTAGCTCAGTGGAGCAGAAGGCAAATCAGGTTGTTCATCCTTGTCAAGGAAGCTCAAGTGCAGTGATGCATATCCGCCTAGTTACCGATATAGCTAATGAGCTATATATAATTAAAATGCTGGGTTATATGTCAGGTTGCACCAACATCTTATCACAGAGTGTAGGGAGATACTTAACATCAGCTCAGCCTGACACCAGGTCCGTCTAGCCCAGTACCGATTACTCTGACTGGCAGCACCTCTTCAGGGTTTCAGCAGAGACCTTATCCAGGACCAGCTACTATTTATTGCCAGGGATTGATTATGTGACCTTCTTTATGCTAAGCCTTTGCTTTACCACTGAGCTACAAGTCCCTGACCATGGCAAAATATTAAGACTATCAGGATAAAATGTTCTAAATTAGCCTGGAATAAATGTGCAATGGGAGTTCAGTTTTACTAGAGAAACTCTCTAAGTGGAAAGGTAGTAGGCTACAATATTCATTACCATACACGGTCAACATTTGGAGATACATGAATATGGTGTAGTTATTGTGATGCAAAGTGCTTGAAAAGAATGGTAGTCTCCCCCCACCCCCCATGCTAAAGAGATCTTATGATATTGCTGCCTGAAAGCTGTAGGGCTATAGGTAATTTCTATGGGCAACATAGCCAATGAGTGTCTCTACATTATGGGAAATGTTTATCCAGGGCTTTTGTGCTTCCTGGTTCATTGGTGCTATATGGGCTGAATTACACAGGAGAGGATCAACAAGGGATTTGAACTGAATACTTTTCCTCCATTCAGTTCCATTGAGTTCTATTGAGACAGCACTATCTAGTAGAGGAAAATCCTGCTGTTTCCTGGCTATTATCACTTTAAAAGTAGTTCTTTTTATCCCGGGATTTTCAGAGGATTCAGCAGGAGACGTCCTAGCTGTTCACGACATCATGTAATCAACCCAAAAACTTTGTGCCAATCATGAGCATGCAATAAATTGCTCGTTAAGAGGAGCCCAATTAGGTGAATGACTAACAAGGAAAATAATTGACATTCACAGTGTAACTTCAAAGGCTGATTGCAAAGGTGGTGTCTTACAGACTGGGAAGAGATCAACCCCGTACTGACCATGATTTATAGGAGACCTTTTCTGACTACCGTAACACTGTTTCTTTTAAGTGGCATGTTCTTTTGAAAACATTCCTGGCCTCTATTACTATTAATCTAAATGGATAAACAAATACTGGCAATAAAAAAGAGCAAATACAGTATTGGGAGTGGTGGTAGGCGCAGATGTCTTTTTTTTTAAAAGGGGATGGACAGTACATGGATTGAAAAACCCACTGTTGTTGGGGTGTGTGTGAACAATTTTAATCAGGACTGGGTGGGAGACGGGGAAGAGTTATCCCCCACCCCATAGTTTCACCCATGTAACAACTATTTGGTTTTAAAAAATATATATCAACACAGATGCGTGAAATACAGTCACAGATTTCTCATAGAATTAGAGCTTCATGCAGGTGTTCACCTGCAACATGGGAGGGCTAAACTGGAGAGGGGGAAGCGGCTGACATGCAAACCCTGTCCCTAACGACCCTGCCCCAGAGACATGTGCCATTGGAATGTCCTGCTGTTGCCACAGTACAGTCATTAGCTGTCAGTCTCCATTTGCTCCGGCAATAAAGATGCCTCTTAGGTCTAGCTTAGACAAGTGCAGATGCTTGATATCTCGGAGTACCTTTGATCCGTGGGAACTGCAATAATGTACCATCATTCTTGTGGTGCTGGCTCTACAGCAAAAACACTGGAGAACCCAGGAAAGGAAGAGTAGACTTAAGCTCAAATGCCCGGGTTTCCTCTTCTGTTGGGTCATCCTCATCATAATACTGCTCTGAATGGACAATCCATTCAGTGTTTGAAAATTGCCTGAAATTGTGAGCGGATCACTTCTCTGTGTCTCATTAGTCAGCTTTTATCAAATGCTCAGGCTTCATCCATCTGTCCATCATCACCCATCCACACTTTCAGGACAAGTGTTAAAAGGTGTGATTTGATCATGACCAGGTCTTGGTCTCAAAAATAAACTTGCAAAAATACAAAGTGAAAAAAGCAAAGGTACTCCTCAAGGGAAGCCCAGCAGAGCTTGTCCTTTGCTTGATACAATGCAGACATGTTTTACAGTGGTGAGAGCAGACTACTTTTACCTATAAATTTCTCCCTCTCCTGCAATAAGGCGGTGCAGCTGTTAAGTGAAGGGTGAGGTTCCACATACAGCCTCATGATATTCTAGGTTAGCAGAGGGGAACATGAATGGAGAGTGACTTCTGCATTCAGCGATGGAATGAAAACAGTCCCAATTAAGAAGTGTGGGGAGCCATGTCAACAACCATGTGACTCAGACATCCACTGAATTGATTTCATCTGCAATCTTACTGGAAGGTATAGATGTACTCTTGGCCACGGGAAAGTCTCTTCCATATTACAATTCTTGGGTTCTGCTTTGAGTTCAAGAGGAAGGAAAGGCAAGCTGCAGTTGTACTGTAGGGCTGAAGGAGAGGGATGTACTAGTGTTTGGTTGGAAAACCCCACCACCACCACATGTGCCCGCATGTCCCCCTCTCCACACACACACACACACACACACACACACACACACACACACACACAGAGAGAGAGAGAGAGAGAGAGAGCTCTAGGAACCCTAGCAGTCTGGTTTTAGTTCTGGTGCTTCTTGTTCATCGTCTTGCTGAGTGGATAGTGGGCTGTCACAGGATATGGTAGATGAAGTGTTTGCTTCATTCAGGGTAGAACTAAGAGATAGAAAGGGAAAGAGAATTAAGTTCAGCTCCAAGCAGGAGAACAGCTGCCATTTTGTTTTCTGAAACTAGTTCTGCTTAAAAAACAACAACAACCAACAACAACAACAACAACAGCTTCAGAAAGTCAAGTCCCAGTCTCCAAAATAAAGCAAAGATATATAAAACACTAGTGGACATCTTTGAAGAGCCATTCAACAAATATATTCCTGAGGACAAAAAAGAGGAGATCCCAAAAGTTGTGGCTATTCCTCCTAAGATTCACTGCCCCATCATATTGCATATTCATTAGACTTTTCTGCACGTCATCATTTCACATGCCTATGGGGTGTGCAAAGTATGCTTTCAGATATCACAAAGACAGGCATTTGGGACTGAGCAATGTCATAGTGGGAGAAAGAATTAAGGAGTTGCTAACCTTGCCCGACTGCTGGAGGCGTCCTGAAGGTTGTCACTGGCGCCTTCAGGTTTAGGGTCAGGCAGAGGAATGATGTAATCATTGTCCAGTCCATTCTGCTCCACAGCTGTATAGAGGACAGAGCTTGAACTGGCATTATCGTCAGCAGTGGACCTGGAGTTGTAGAGTCCTGCGTCCCTGGGCCTTGTGCGGACAACAGCAGGGTGATCGCTTTTCAAGAATTCCTCATTGACCTGTTGATACTTCTACTCTCATATAAGGCAAACAGAACAGAAAGGGATTCTGAGTGCATAAAGGTCACACGTAATATGACACATGGCATGAGACTGCAATATTACACAGGGACAAGATCTTGGCAGTTTAGTAAATATGATGATACCAAAGTGTTATTGGTTCTGAGGATCTTGAATTATTATTATTATTATTATTATTATTATATCCAGCCTTTTCCCCAATAATGGGACTTAAGGCGGCTTACAAATTAAAACATGTACAGTTAAAACAAATAGCGATATACAAAAATTAAAAATATAATTAAACATAGTACAATTGTAAAATAATCAAAACATTTAAAAACATTTTAAATACACATAATAAAAAATCGAACTATATGCAGTACATCCACAAAGGTCTGAATTATTTCTCAAAGGCCTGCTGAAACAGAAAAGTTTTAGCCTACCTCCGAAAGCACACCAAGGAGGGAGCCAGTCTAGCTTCCCTGGGAAGGGAGTTCCAGAGCCCCAGGTCAGCCACTGAGAAGGCCTCTCCCTCATTCCCACCAGGCGTGCCTGTGATGGTGGTGGTATGGATAGAAGGGCCTCCCCTGAGGACCTCAGGGGATGGGCAGGCTCATAAGGGAGATTATGGTCTTTCAGATATCCTGGACCCGAGCTGTATAGGGCTTTGTAGGTCATAACCAGTAGGGGTGTGCATTGGATCGGGTCCAATCCACGATCCAGAGCCGATCCGACTGATATCGGATAAAATTATCTGATTCTGATCCCGGCTTCTGGATCGTCCGATCTGATCTGAACCAGTCCGAAAGGACCCAATCCAGTTCGGATAAGATCAGATGATCGGACCTCCTCCTCCCCCTTGCGCTCCTTACCTGCCAGGGCCGTCCGCTGCCACCTGTGGGCTCTAGCGGACAGCCCCGGCATGTAAGGAGCATGAGGGGAAGGAGAGGGAGGGCTCCACTTACCTGCCGGGGGCGCCCGCTTCTGTCCGCTGCTGCGATCTACTGAGAAACAGGCTTTGCGGCATAGTTTTGCAGCGGATGGCCCTGGCAGGTAAGGAGCGCGAGGGGGAGGAGGGGGCTTACCTGCCAGGGCCGTCAGTTGCCGCGAATTATGCCGCGAAGCCTGTTTCTCAGTAGATCTCAGCAGTGAACGGAAGCGGGCGCCCCAGCAGGTAAGGAAAGCGAGGGGGGAGGAGGACGAGGGCTCCACTTCCCTGCCGAGGCTCCCACTTCCCTCTACTGCTCCAATCTACTGAGAAACAGGCTTCGTGGCCCACCTCTCAGTAGCGCTCTGGGTGATGACATCATCACTTGGCACGCTACTGAAAGGCAGGCTGCAAAGCCTGTTTCTCAGTAGATCAGAGCAGCGGACGGCAGTGGACAGCCCTGGCAGGTAAGGAGCGCGAGGGGGGAGGAGGCTTACTTGCCGGGGCCGTCCACTACCATCTGCTGCCGCCCGCGGGTGCCAGCGGATAGCAGTGGACGGCCCCGGCAGGTAAGGAGCGCGAGTGGGGGGGAGGGACAGGGAGGGGGGAGTTAGGCCCCCACTCACCCACCCACCGCCATGTTTTCCATATAGGCTTGCATCGGAGGAAAGCTTTCTTTTCCCCAATGCAAGCCTATAGCGAAAACACAAAAAATGGCGGCCGATCCAATCCGAGGGACCTCCGATTTTGTCCAAACTGATCCAGAACAACATCAGAGGTCCCGATCTGGGTCCTGATCTGATCCGGGGGGTTCGTACACATCCCTAATAACCAGCACTTTGAATTGTGTCCGGAAACAGACTGGAAGCCAGTGTAGCTGTTTTAACAGGGGAGTTGTATGCTCCCTGTAACCAGCTCCAGTCAACAATCTGGCTGCAGCTCTTTGAACCAGCTGAAGTTTCCGAACACTCTTCAAAGACAGCCCCACGTAGAGCGCATTACAGTGATCCAAATGGGATGTAACTAAGGCGTGTGTCACCGTGACCAGGTCCGACATTTCAAGGAACGGGCACAGCTGGTGCACAAGCTTTAACTGTGCAAATGCACTCCTGCCCCCCGCTGAAACCTGGGCATCCAGGCTCAGGACTGAATCCAGGAGTACACACAAGCTGCGAACCTGTGTCATGAATACATTACAGTTGCAATCCTAAGGAAAAGTAAGGTCTACTGAAAATCAATGGGACTCATTTCCAAGGAGATCTAATATATATAACTGGGGTTTGATAAGTAACAATTCAGTGAGTAATGAAAACAACATATAGCAACCAAATTCGTGCTATAAAGCTGTAATCACATATATCCACTTCAGTGGGAGTAAGCATAATTAAAATCAAGGGACTTACTTCTGAGTAGTCATGCATAAGATTCACTGTCAGTCTTAAAACACAACCCAGCATGGGGAATGTAAAAAACAGACAGTCTATTTTCAAATGTTTTCACCTGTTTTAGCACGTAAGCCAACATAAGCCAATTTTTTGACATGCAATTATAGTTTGTTGGCCTTGGTGCTGCCAGCTACAAACCAAACGTAAATGAAAATAGAAAAGGTTCTCTGTATTTAGTGTGTTTCTGAAAAATTTGAGGGAACTTTTGAGGAAAAATAAATACATTTAGATGTTTGTCTAATAAAGCATGGTTTAAACTGGGGCTACAATGCAGTTCTTCATTCCAATCTGGTTCATTTAGTCAGTAAGCATTGCTCCCATCTCACCCTTTTCCCTTCCCTTCTTGATGTTGACCATATTTTTGAGGATCAAGAACAGACGGACTGGCTATTTGAGGACCCAACATAACTTCATAGAGTCTGTTTGTATTTGGACAGGGCTATTCTGGTAATTCCAAGGTTTATCTTTAAAAATGATTTTGTTTATTTATGTTAGAAATTTTTATGCTGCCCTTTAGCCAAAAACATTACAAAATAGAACCATAATAAAAAGCAGAGCAGCAGCTAAAATTAATTAAAAAAATTAAAAGCCTGGAAGAATTCAAACATCTTCACCTGGTGACCAAAGAACAACAATGTGGGAGCCAGATAAGTCTCCCTGGACATGGAATTTTGTAAGCACGATGCCACCACCACTAAGACAACCAGTTCCCACCTGCCTTTAGAGAGCCTCCAAAGACGACTTCTTATGCACAGGGAGACATATATGAGGAAAGGGTTTGCAGAAAGGCATTGCACTTCTAATATTGTTTCTAATGATGGGAACTGACATCGAAACCATCAGGTTAGGGAAGGCTGGTCTAACAACTTGTATTTGCTGGTTTAATCTAACAAAGCAGGAAAATAAGGCCCCGTTTATAGTTTATGATTGTGGTATGTTTTTGTTTTGTTTTTTGCCAAAGAAATAAATTGCTTGGTGTTCAACCCTGATATTAGCTGCTTGTGTAATGTGGCAAAAGTTTATGGAAAAGTTTGAAGGAATTCTAACAGCATTTTTGTTGTAGTGCTAAGCCCCACACAGCTACACGTTCTTGAAAGCATAAGGCAATGAAGAAAGCTCAATCTAGGTCTGGAATTACAATGAAGAAACCAAAATCATTCCAGGAAGTACTACAGTGATGGATGACACCGCTTTCCCCAAGTAATGACCCAATATCCCATCAATCTGGAGGTAAGTAAGCTCTCAGCCCTATGACCCTCCCATCTATTGCATCCACCCACAGTTGTTAACTCTATTTGGTTTTGAAAGAGAGGCATTCTCCTGTACCAACCTCCCCCAGCATGATGCCCTCCAGATGCATTGGACTTCAACTTCCATCATTCCCAGCAAGCACGGCCAATCCAACACACCCGGAAGGTCCCAGGTTGGGGAAGTCTGTCCTATACAGTCCCTTCCGTCTCCTTCCTCTTCCCAGGCTAGTCATATCATACCTTCTTATAGGTGTCTTCCAGAAGGTTCCCCATGAGTACCACCAGCTGAGAGAAAGACGGTCGGATTTCAAATTTCTCCTCCCAACATTTTTGCATGATTTCATAGCTGGAAAGACATAAAAGTGAGGGGGTGGGGGGGAAAGGCAGGGTTGGAAAATGCTGCACTGTGAGAAAGGATGGCCCTTTTCCAGTGTGAGAAAGTCTAATGTAAACTGTTAATACTCACATCTCATTAGAGGCGTGGGTCGGCTTCAACATCCGATAGCCACGTTTAATGGCATTGTAGAATTGCTCATTCATTGGTAGTTCAGGATATGGAGTCCCACCTAGAAATACAAAAAGGATATCAAGCAAAAAGGGTAGTGGGAAAACTTCCTTATATGTCATGTGAATGCCACTACCATCACCACCACATTTTCCGTTCCAATTCTTTCTCATCTCCAGTACAACATTGGCAATAGAAAATGGCTATTGTCAGTAGCCCCTCCCAGTCTGAGAAGCAGAAGACTCAGAACTAGGGTGAAAATACTTAATCTGTGGGAAGAAATGAAAGAGGGATGTTTCTTCATGCAGATTATGGAGGGGGCATGCACATTGTTTTCATTTTGTACATAGGAAATTTAAAAAGCAGGATCTATCAAAAGCAGGCTGGATGGTGTTGACACACGTTACTTACCAAGCGTGAATATTTCCCAGAGAAGGATCCCGAAGGACCACACATCACTCAAGGTGGTGTAGAGGTTGTTGAAGATGCTCTCTGGGGCCATCCATTTCAAAGGCAAGAAGGTCTGTAAGGAAAAGACACAGCAGGGAGACTTTTCAAGTGATCTACCATGAATTGTCATCTCTTTGGCAACAACCAATGCCTTGCCTGTGACTTCTAATGGAACCTAGTTTGTAGCATGGGAAGAGCTGTCAGGAATCCTAGTCAGGGAGGCGACTCCCATCTATGAACATAAATGGTTATTGGCAACTAGGGTGACCATATGGAAAGGAGGACAGGGCTCCTGTATCTTTAACAGTTGTATAGAAAAGGGAATTCCAGCAGATGTCATTTATATGCATGCAGCACCTGGTGAAATTCCCTCTTCACAAAAACAGAAGGCAGCAGTTGGCAAACTAAACTATTGTATGATGCACAAGGCACACAACTGCAAAACAATGAAAATATTTCAAAAGTGGGGGAAATAATTTTTATCGACTGTATGGTATTAGTAAATACTGAATATATAATTTTTGCTTGTAACAAGCTACACAAATGATTTAAATACAACAGTCCATGATAGAAAAGCAAACATTGATGTTGTTCAAACAAACTATTTAGCAATACTAATGTTGCAACGAAAGTTTTCAAAACAAACTGTTCTTTTTTCTATATAAGACATATGGTTTACAAAACAAACTTGTTTTTTATATATATTGCTACTATTTACAACAAAAATACAAGAAATACAACAGGCTTCTGGTTATCCACCCATTTCATGTGAAGCAAGCTTCTTCAGATAGGCTTTTATATGTTGTAGCTGATAAAACAAAATGATAACAGATGGATATCTGACCAAAGACCTTTTTGCATACAGGCTTCCCTGCCAGTTGGAGACATAGAGGTCTATGAGTGTAGGTTTCCCTTGCTCAGATGTCTGCACTGAATTTGTGGACATTGGGAGGTGGGGTCAGACCGAGACCCATGCACAGTCAGGAGTGGGGCCTTCAGCATACCCTCACTGCCCATTCCATGCGTGGAATGCATGGATTAGTAAAATCCAGCAATCTGAGCACGCTATTTAGAAACACTTCTAGACTGTTCTGGAATGATCAAGACAGACAAGGTATCTGATACAGACGCTAAGAGTTTGATGAGCATCCCAGGCCTTGAAAAGAGGGTGAGCTGTGTTCCCCTCATTTCCTGTGTTCTTGTTACCCTCATTTCCTGTGCTTGTCTCCTAAGCCCCCAGCCCACATTTATTTGTGGCACATGAAACCAGCGTGGTTCTGGTTTTTTCTCTAGCAGTTTGCGTGCTGCTTCCCGACCGCCATTCCTTTGCGTAACCAGCCTCAAAAATAATTTCCCGGAAGGATTGCGAAGGGCCAGAGGGTTTCGTTTCCCATTTATCGGGGTGAGTGGCTGGGTAAGGGAGATTCAGAGACGTGTGTTCTATTCCCAGCCCTGCACAGTGACTCATCATGGATCTTAGTTAGAAAGCCTTAGATTGTGCATATGCACAATTGTTTCAAGAGAAAATAATCAATTTGGGCTTTGGGGGATAACAGCCTATCTGGGCTGGTGGGGACGTTTGGAATTCAGAGGGAGTGTAGTCATGGGTGCTCTCAAAAATGGTGGTCATGGTGATGCTTGCCCATTCATATCATGGTTACCATGGTTTAGCATGCCTGGTCACAAAACACTCATACAGTGCAGAGGGCTTTGAGTCTCATGTATAGGGGATTTTTTTATTTGTGCAAGACGACATCTGAAGAAATGATAGAAGTTCTCAAAGGCCCTTTCTACACCTCCTGGCATTCCGGGAGGGAGGGGGGAAGCTGTCACGATATCCTGATCGCAAGAGCCTCCCCCGGCGTACACACGCTGCAAGATGTTGCAGCCGCCATGTTTTTCTTGGAAGCAGCAGGGCCGGTCACACAAGAACAAGGCCCTGCTCCAATGAAAATGTAAGAGAAAAAAACTTTCCCCCCAAAACGGCCCCCAACGGCCCCCAAACCCCCTTCCTGCCATCCCAGGGGTGACAAAAATGCTGCCACCTCCTCCCCTGCTGGGCACGGAGCCATGGCATGCAGTTCTGTGCCTGTTTCTGGTGCTGTGCTTACTCGCGAGTAAGCTGGCACTAGGCGGGATTGCTGCCCACACCTCCCACAGTCTCGGGATGGTCCCGGGACCGCTGAGAGAATTGGGTTTTCCTAGGGTTTCTTTAGCCCTGGGAAAACCTGTGCCCAACCCTCCTGCTCCTGCCTGTGCATTATTTGGACTCACAGGGAGCAGCCAGGGATGACCCTGCGAAAAAACATCCACAGGCTGCCATATCAAGAAGGGGGAAACACAGTTGCCTATCTGTAACTGGGCATTCTGTGGAGTCCCATAGGAATGTGCCCACATAGATACAGGCAGAACCTTCTAGAAAGCTCTGGAAGATTAGGATCACTCGGGCTGAGAAGGCAGAACCAGCACCTTCGTGCTCCATTCCATCCCTCAACTCTCACAGAGGCCATGGACTAAGGACACCCTCTGTAAAATGAACTAATGATCGTCGCACAGTCACCTACTGGGGGGATGGAGGGCGGGACGTGTCGCTGTGTATAGAATACCCAAAGAACACCTCTGTTTTCTTCTTCTCTGCTTATCAGAGAACAGAGGAGTCACTGGTGAGGAGGTATGAGTAGGAGATGATCAGGGGAAGACACCATTGTCAACAGCTCATCCAAACATCACATCTCCCAGTGCTTGCAGGTCCAGTGCATGATGCTTATTTATTTCATTTCATTTCTAATCCATTCAATAGCTGAAGCTCTCTGGGCACTTCACAAAAATTAAAACCATAAGTACAGCATAAAATATAGCATGAAAGCTTAAACCACAATACAAATGAAAGTTGAAGGATGACTATGTTGCTGTTTTGCAGAAACACCTCTAGCGTAAGTTATAGATACAGCCATAGACAGCAGACCAGGGCACTACTTATTCCAGGGGTTCTATTTTTATTTAAAAATCACTTTTAAATCTGTCTCTCTCACACACAAACACACACACACACACACACATACACACACAGACCTGCAGAATTATTTAGTCCTTCTAAATAATAAAAAGATGTGTGTCTATCAGCACCATAACACCAAGACCATGAAACCTAGGCTAGATCTACACTACTGCTTTATAGTGGCATTGAAATGCAATGCTAATTGTTGGAGCACATTACACATTCCATATACCGCTTTCATTGTGTTATTTCCTGCTTTTTATTCCACGTTATGCAAAATACCGCAACAAATGTCACATTTATACAAGGTACAAATGTGCAAGTGGTCCATGGCATTACCTTGATGGGATCGTAATGATTTGACACAAGGTGTAGATCTGACCTTAGGCACCTGAAAACTGGCATGTACACCAAGGAGACCCTAGAGGCATGCACTTCAGGGTTATTTGGTTGTTAAAATGCATCGATCAATTTCAATGTGTCCATGGCTTAATTTACACCTACAGCCCTTTCACAACAGAGGAGGGATAATTGCGAGGTTTCCTGCTTCCGCGATTGTTGCTGATGGGGCACACGCGAGGGAAGTTTCCCGCAAGTAAAGGAGAGCTGTTGTGGGAGGATGTGTGCCCCATGACAGCAGTTCCGAATGTGCATTGGCAGAAGTGGGCGGGACTGGACAGATGGGTATGGGGCATGGCATTTTTTAATAATTCCTCCGAGATGCACACCAGCGCAGACACACAGCAACGAGGGGGGGGGGAGGATAGGTACTGTGTTGAAGAAGCACTCCTGCACATTGATGTTTTTGTGTTAAAAAAAAAAATACACACTGTGTTAAACATGCTGATAACCAATAAAAAAATGTGCTGAAAATAGCGGACGCCCACTCCCGCACATGTCCGAAACCACTGGACATGCCACTGACAGTGGGTTGGCTGTTTGCCGAGCTGGGAGCTCACGTCGAACAGCAACAGCTTCGGGAAAGGGAGGCACACCAGCCGCAGACGTTGGGGTTGTAGCAAGACAGCTGGAAAAGCCATGACAAATCCAGTCAGCAATATTCCTGAATAACTTAGGGGTCGACCCGAGATCACTGTGGAAGTAGGTGCACATCATCTAGCCTGGTAGGGATGACTGTGATATTATTCATGAATAAACAACTGGTGTAGACATCACCCCTGAATTCAAACTTGCAACAACATCTTCAATTATTAGGTGGCAGACTTCCCTAATCAGCACATAGCTTTGCGGTCGATAAAGTTTAATTTTTTGTGAATTGCCCAGAGAGCTTTGGCTATTAGGCAGTATAGAAATGCAGTAAATAAATATTTAAAGCTGGTGTGTGTGTGTGTGCATAATCCGAGGGACAGAGCTGTAAGGTTGCCCCTCTCTCCTGCTATGGGGCATGTGAAGAACAGGGCTCTGTTCTTCCTAGTCTCTCCATAGGGTCGAATAAAAACTGGAACCTTATGTTCATGGCCTCCCTCGCAGGGCTGCTGGTAGCTGAGAAGCAGACCCATATAACTGCAACCATATGGGACTTGTTAGGAATCCTTGATGGGCCTGTCCTTGGCTGAAAACTGCCCAGCCTGTTGGCAATCACCACCTGGCCTTGCTATCAGAAGACTGTTAGAGCAGACAGGAGTCTCAAGGCCTCTCAAGGCCACAGATAATTGGGAAAAGAATGATTTCAGCTGTCCTGGTGAGAACTGCTCACTGGTCGGGAGACGGAGGCCTGGAGGAGCAGCTTGGGCCAAGATTGGTGGAGCGCAGTCACCCCATCCATCTGATTTGGGGCCTAAGATGAGTTAGCTTCTGGGGCCATTTGCCTTCCTGGACCCCTAGATGTTAGGGGTGTGTTTTTTGTCTGGCTAGGAGCAGGAAACCCCTGCTGTAAGTATAGGGCAGGCTAGCCAGGATTTGTTATTTTTCTGTCGGTATTCTGAGAAACCTCTCTCTCTCTCTCTCTGGTATTGTTTTATGACTTGTTTTTATTGTTTTATGGCCATGCTACTTTTATTGAACCACTTTGCCTTTTAAACCGATTCTATAACCCTTCCTCCCCTTTTCCCCTTATATTATTTTTGATATTCTGCTTCAAAGCCCTAATTCTATTAATAAACCGCTTTAAAGCCCTAAACCAGTTTTGGTTTGTATCAGGGGACTCTGGTGCTAAGTCAAGTGTTTGCTGGTGGGTATCCAGCAGGTGGTTGGGTTTTGACCACTGGCTTACCTGGCAAGATGGGCATACAAGTACACTCTCCTTCACAGGGTAGCCTCCCTCAGTGGGCAGACTCCTCCCATAGGGGGCTATAGGGTTGTACCATGGCAGAGGTTGTGCCTAGGGCTATCAGCAGCTTTTCTTCACTCATACAGGGTAGGCACAGTGTGCCCTATGCAGAGATCTGGGCAAGGCTAGAGCTACACTACTGTCTTATTACGGCATTGAAGTGCACTGATAACTGGTGGGGCACAATACGCATTCCATATACCGCTTTTATGGTGTTATTTCCTGCTTTTTATTCCGCATTCGTAATGATTTGACACAAGGTGTAGATCCAGCCAATCTTTGCTTGAACACTTTGTTGTATCAACCTGGGCAAAGCTAGGTATGGCCCAAATGAAATGTGACAGCTTTTCACTCAGCAAGATGAAAGGTGGGAGGAGATAGGAAGCAAGCAGAAATTTGCATGTGTTACTGGATCTTGAGATTGGGAAGAAGAGGGCATGCGTTGCCCGTGTGGCAAGGACCAGAAGTTCGGGAGACAAAGCTTGGTGAGACCAGCATGGGTCCATTAGGATGCAAGGAGTCCTGTTGTCTAGGATTTTTGAGATGACTCATGGAGTTACAGCAAAGAGAGGAAACGTATAAGTTATTGTGAAGGTGTCCGCTGCTGACCTCAGGACGTGGAGGGCTCTGATGTAGATAGAGATATAGATCAATGGATGTGGGCCCTATGCTGTGAGGGAGATCAGTGGTCCTGAACTGACTGTCCACTTCAATGGGCACCTTGGCAAAGAGTAGACGCATTGAGATAGAAATGGCATGCCAACCACTGTAGGGCTGAGCCAAAGGGCAGAATTGGAGAAGGACGATGGAGGCCACAGCAGTTTCGACTGTCAGGGAAAAGGAACTGAGGAATCCTTAGCTGGAGAGGGTGCATCCACAGTCTTGCACTTAGAACTAGGAGGGGTATGTCTGGTGTGCAGATTCAAGGGGTGGAAAGTGAGGATGCAGGTCAGGCTCAGTTGGCCAGTCACCCCTTTTGTGCACTGTTCCCCATCCTAATTGGGGGACCCCCAGTTGGACAGAGAACATAAAGCAGGAACAAAGCAAACATGGCTGGCACTTGCATAGCTTCCCCTCCCAAGTGGAATCCCCTTGTTATCTCAGATCTGTGATCTGCAGAGAGCTGGTGTGGTGTGGTGTAGTGTAGTGGTTACAGTGTTGGATTTGGACTCAGGATACCAATGACTAATAGTCCTGATGGCTATGTGCTACCACCAGTATCAGAAGCAGTGCACCTATGTACACCAGTTGCTAGGGAACATGGGTGGGAGGGTGCTGTTGCACTCATGACCTGCTTGTGGGTTCCCGATGAACAGCTGGCTGGCCACTGTGTGAACAGATTGCTGGGTTAGATGGACCCTTGTTCTGATCCAGCATGGCTCTTATGAGATTGGATTCTAGTCCCAACACAGGACATAAAGCTGGGTGACTCTGGGCCAGTCACTGACTCTCAGCCCAACCTACCTCACAGGGTTGTTGTGTGGACAAAATGGAGAGGAGGAGGACCATGTAAGCTGCCTTGGGTTTCTTGCAAGAGGAAAATAGGTGGGATATAAATCTAATAGTAATAATAAGTAATGATAATCAGAGATAACAAGATGGTTCCTATTCATGTCGCTTGCCTTCCCATTTGGGAACTAGCTCCCAAATTTCAAGTGCAAAGCTTTAAGCCTTACTAACACCATCTCTCCTCTTGTGTAGGCAAAGATATGCTCGGGAATAGGTCATCTTGCTACTCACATTGCCTTTGGAGATGTAATTTGAATCCCGCATGATGTCTCTAGCTAGGCCAAAGTCACAGATCTTCACCAGCTTCCCCTCGCAGATCAGTACATTTCTCGCAGCCAGGTCTCGGTGCACACACTATGGGATAGGAAAAAGACATGTTGAGTATACATTGTGTGTTTGCGTTAGCACCCTCCTCGCCCCAAAGCCTGACTGTATTCTGCATCATGCTTCTTCAGAACAAAGCCTCGCAAGAAGTGTGTGAAAGGGTAATGGAGTGCGCAGAGGCTGTGTTCAGACCACAGCTTTATAGAGACTTGGAGGCGCTAATGCAGAACTGTTATTGCCTGTAGTTCATAAATTAGTTTCCCCCCCTCTTCTGTCATGCTGCAGCCTTCAGTTTTGCAGAATGTTGTAATGCTTTAAGCTATACTCTGTAAAAGCTGAAACAAGACCCTAAAAGTGCAACCAGCAATTGCTGCAGGAGACATGCATATATATGTTTTAGGCACATAGGAAGCTGCCTTATACTGAGTCAGACCATGGGTCCCATCTAGCCCAGTATTGTCGACACTGACTGGCAGCAGCCTTCCAGCATTTCAGGTAGAGATTTTTCCTAGCTTTACCTAGAGATAATGGGGATCAAACTTGGGACCTCCTGCATGCAAAGCAGGTGCTCTACCACCGAGCCTCTTGCCCAGGCCTCTTTTACTTTTAACATGACTACTACAGTTATCTATTGCTCAAAGCATGTTTGGTTTAGGGTTGTTTTAAAATTATGTGTGTGTGTGTGTGTGGGGGGGGGAATGAGCACATATCCACACCCACAAAAATGCAACTCTTTTCAAAGAGGGAGGAAAGTAGAGGGCCATTGTTCAAGAACTTTTTGTAAAGAGCCCTTTATTAATAACAAAGGTTGCACCAGGGGTAGGCAACCTTTTTGGGCCTGCAGGCACATTTGGCAATTTGAGAAACTGTCATGGGCACCACCACAAAATGGCTGCCATGGGAGATGCAGCAAGTCACAAAGAAGCTGCCTAAATGACTGTGTACCAGAGAGTGGTGGGGTCTGAGTCACAACATACAAAACTATTCTTTGAACTCATAATTTCATAAGCATCAGCCTGCAGCCACCCGCTGTCTTCATTTCCTAAGAATGTTGCTAAGCCCCATCATGTTGCCCAGAAGCATCATGGGAAATGAAGATGGTGGTAGCTGGAGGCCTTGCCTGGTACATGGGGCAAGGAGTTGCAATTAGGAATCAAGGAACAGGAAAATAGGGGAAGGAAGCTCCCTGCTATGCCATGCCATGCCATGCCTTGAGACCAGGTTATGGCCAAGGTTCCAAAGAAATAAGCAGCGTCTACAGCCTGAGAATCTAACATTATGGAATTATCTCCATATTATATCGAGTCTTTGTGCTTTTGGTAACCCCAGGTTTGTTGCTGGACAGAGCTTGTCTTGAGGGATCACACATTTCTTGCATACAATCCACCAGCCATTTCAATCGTTCTCTTCTCCTATGTGTATTCATTTCCTTATAAGAGACATTTGGCCTTTGGCTGGAATTGCTTTCCAATGATAGGTTTACCGTGCTTACAACCAACTGTGATGTCTGCATGGGACACACAGTGCATCCTGGAAAACAACCATCACAGGCCTTCTGTGTGGTAACTCCTAGTGGTGACTTTGTCTGCTCAAGTGTTTACCACTTTAACCATGTTTCCTTTCCCCACAGCTATTAGTATTGGTGAAAAGGATGTCTCAACAACGATCAAGAATGATGCAGCATCCCTGAAATGCCAATGGGCGGTTTACTGGGCCTGAAGACGGCCCTGTGAAATGGCCATTGGATTAGTTCGTGGCAACAAGTATTATTTTGCAATTCCGCTGCGAAACTAACTTATATTGTCTAATAACATGTGCTGGAGTTGTGCTTAGTTCATGATTGTGCATCACAAGTGCATCAGGTCAAATTGGGTATGGAATTAGTAATCATGAAAACCTTTCCTTCTCTTCGTTTTCTAAAGGTATGTTTCTAGCCATTGAAGTTTCATAGAAAGTATTCAAAGTGTACGGCAATTGCAGAAGCAAGTAAGCGACTAGAGTAGAATTTGCTGTGGTCAAGAGATGAGACTGGGTGGTTGCATGAGTGTTTTGCCTTTCTCCATGATGACTAGAATCAAAATAAGCTGTGCAAAATATATGCACATTTGCTAATTAGCAAAACATAACCCAGTCACAAAATCAAGGTTTTCTTTAGCAAAACATAACCCAGTCACAAAATCAAGGTTTTCTTGGCACAGAACATGGGTTACCTTGATGCAGAAGTTTTAGATTTTTTTAATCACAGCCTTAGCTGTCTCTGCAATGCAGCCAGATACCCTCTAGCTGTGTTGGACTACAACTGCAGCATGCTCCAGCCACCATGGCTGGTTGGGACAATTTAGGAGTCCAGCACAGCTGGAGGGCACTAGCTTGGAGGTGGTTGCTGTAACAGACCTGTAGAAAAGCACACTTTCAGCCTAGAGGAAGGCTGCTTTCAGGAATAGTTCTGGCAGCTGCATTTTTATGGCAACATCAGTCTGGGATTAAGATGAAGGGAAGTTCAATGGCGGCTGGTAACTTCAATTTTGGTGGGGCTGAGGTTCCATTCAGAACTAGTCGGAACTCTATAGCACTATGTGGCTCGGGACCACAATACCTGATGGAACACCTCTCCCAACATGAACCTACTCATACACTACGCTCAACATCTAAGGTCCTCCTCCAGGTGTCTACTCTGAGGGAGGCTCAGAAGACGGCAACAAGGGAGAGGGCCCTCTTGGTGGGTGGCCCAATGAGGCCCGCCAGGCACCAACATTGCTATCTTTTTCATGCCATATCAAGGCTTTTCTCTATTCCCTGGCATGTGGCAGCATGTGATGAGTTTTAATCAATCCTGGATCTGTTTTTAGGTTTGGCTGACAGCTCAAAAATGTTTTTAGTATATGTTTTATTCATGTGTACTGTCGTATGTTTGTATGTTTGTTTGTATGTCGTATGTTTGTACCCTTGTCTTCTTCCATGTGCTTTCTTGTCTATATTTTCCCACAAAAAAGCACAAAAACCAACGTCTTCTCCTCTGAAGCCACACATCCCTAGACATAATTACATAATTCTGAATACGCAAACATAGTTACGTTTTTGGAAGCTAGGAACGCCATTCCGTTGGCCACTTGGAAACTAACTCCAACAAGATCTGTGTAGCTGAGGAGAGGAGACTCATTTATCAATGTCACCTTTTCAGGCACTGAGAACATAGAGCAGAGACACAAAAAATATTTGTTATTTGGTTTCCAAACCTCAGAGATCATCTAGTCCAACACACCCATCCCTGGCTCAATGGAGGATGCAGCTGCAGCATCCCTGACAGGTGGCCATCCCACTTAAGAATAGGTAAGAGACACAACATTCACCTAACTCCACACATTATAAAAGCCTTGCAGTGCTAGAAGGTAAAGCAAAGAGATCTCAGGAGGAAAGGTTTCTAGGCTTGCTTCACCTAGCAATGGTAGAACCAATAAATCAGCAGTGCACAACCTGGGCCCCGATGGTCCCCACCCCACCACTGCTGCCACCAATTTTACTGCCTCACTATTGCTGCTACTGCCACCAGTTTAATGGCACTGCCACTGCCGATTCCTCCCCTGTCCTGCCACCCCTGATTTTTCTGCACTGCTGATTTCTTCCCGGTCCTGCCACCTCTGCCACTGACAATTTGCCCCACCCCACCCCCATTGCCGATCAGAACCATCTCCCACGATGATGCAGAGTTTCAATGCTGCCTACTTCTGGGAAAGCTCTAGGAGCCGGTCTCAGAGGGCTCTCTATGACTCCTGTACTCTGAGTTTGCTGCTAGCGACAAGAACGCACTTTTCAAAAGTAAGTGGGGAAGGGAAACATTCCCTTACTTCAGAAGAGATGGTGGAGGGGGAGGGTATTTGAGGAAAATCACAAAGCAATTAAAATATTAAATAAAATAATAAATTTAAATACATTAAATTCAAAAATTGGGAGGGGGCATGGTGTAGGTGGAAGAAATGTTTGAGAGAAAGTCAAGTAATGGAATAAAAATATTCCAAAATGAAACAAATGACCATCCAGTTTATAAATTTTATAAATTAATTTTTTTTTAATTTCATAGATTTATATTTTTTAATAAACATGCACACACACACACACACACACACACATTTTAAAATGTTAAATGTTTCAGTAGGAAACACCAGCTTTAGTTATATTTATAAATTTTAAAACCTGTAACATTAAAAAAAAACTATAAAATTTATAAGCTGGATGTACTACTCATGGCCGTTTGTTTTGTTCTGGAGTGCTGAATCATGTGCATTGCATCACCTGCACATTTAATGGTTCAGAATATAAATAGCTAAAAGGAAAATAGCAGCTCTGAACACACACCCCTTTTGGCACATGGACTATATTAAGTCACTCAAAACCCAATGTAGCCCAAACCTGGGAAAAGTTGTGAACTCCTGCATGAAATAATGACAAAATCTTCATCTCTCTACATTGGCTGTTAAGGCAATAAAACCCTTACAAATTGATATGATGGGACACTTGTGCATGCAGCATTCCTGTGAGTTCTCTTGCCAGGTGAGGTTTACCTACCTAACGGTGAATAGCTGTCCAGCTCATAGGGAGTGCCATAATTGGAGGAATCGATGTCCACATACTTGATTTCACCCTTCATGTCTGACATAGGCACATAATCCAATGATTCATCTTTACTCATATCCATGTAGCCCCCATCACTTTCCACAGATAAGGAAGTATGGCTGCAAAGAAGGAGGAGGTTTATTCAAGTGATGTGTTTGTCACATTAGGATAGGTCTATGACAAAGAAGAGATGCTTCAGATGAAAAGCAGGAAGACGGGAAGCACAACTCAGTTAAAATGGAGGGTTGCATATTCAGATTCAACGTGTAATGAAATATATTAGTGAAATCCTTTAATCAGGACTTCATTTTAACTGCAGATGTGGTGTTAAATTGGTCCATCCACTCCAACTCTTAACAGAGAGAAAGAGGAGTGTATATATACATGTATGCACACACACACATGCAGAGCTAGAGTCATTTGGATTTCCTCCTTTTCTTTTCAGCAATTGGCATAACATAGCATGAGATGTTGAATGGAATGGGCCTATGCAAGAAAGCAAAGAAAGATGCCTGATAGATGCAATATTGCTTTATCCTGAAAATCCATTTGGAATCAGGAAATAATATTCCTTAAGTCAAAATTACCAAGCAGAGTTTTTTAAAATTATGTTGTTGTTGTTGTTGTTGTTGTTATCATTATTATTGTTGTTGTTCTTGTCTTTCTCCATACTATGTGGCTTGACTTACTTTCTTCAACCATCTGGATGGTTTTGCTAAAGTATTCCTTTATTGTCCAGGTACATCATGAGTCATATCAACAGTTTGCTTTTATTTTTGATATGGTTCAGTTCATAATAATCATAATGCAGCTGGTTAATTAGTAAGGGGATTCATATGTAGAGTGAATACCTATTGTGGATTTGTTATGTGTAAGTGAGTTCTGGATGCCTCTCTCCTTGGGGTGATTACAAATATCAGCCCATGATAAAGAAAACTCCTCTTTGATCAAAACAAACAAGTCAGACAAAAAAAATTAATAATGGCCCAGTTCACATAAATGTGGCTTAGCAAATAAGCCACGTATGCTGGGAGGATTAACATAATTATCCTCGGCAGTGAGGCTTCCCATGTCATGTGAACCCAGCCAGGCCAAGGTAGTTTGTTGCCATGTTTAACAAGCCACCCCAAAACTCTGCAATGCCCCATGGGTTCTGGGTGGTTTGTTAACTACAGCAACAAGCCACCATGGCTGGGTTCACATGACACAACAAGCTGCATTGCGGAGGGTAATTGTGCTAATCCCCCAGCATGCAACTGGTACGTGCAAGGTGGTAACAAGCCACAATGTCTGCAATCAGCGAACCAGGTCACTGACTCCCTTGATACTGATAACAACAAAGTCAGCCTTACATATGCGGAACTAAAAATTACATAAGCACACAAACACAGTGACAAACCACTCCTATGCTGAATTTGCTGTCATTTAACCTTGTTTACATAGAGGAGGTAATCCCAAGGTTTCAATTTGAGTGTACCAGGAAGGACATGACCCTGGCAGAATAATAGCAGCATGCACTGAAGCAAAAAGAGAGGGTCGATTCGCAGGCACCTCTGCACCCGGTTCTCACTGGGGGTATTCCCATACACCTCGGCTTCCTGCTTGGCTTTCTCACTGCAGCATTGCAGGAAGGTGTGTTTGTTCCTGTGCAGGTAGTCCACCAAGTCTCCGTACCGACAACATTCCGTTATGATGTAGATAGGGCCTGTAGAGAAGATGATAATGAGTGGGGTCGGAGACCAGGTTTCCTTGCCTAGGGTTCAAACATAGGCCTCAACTATGGATTCACTGGTAAGTCATTTCAGCCTGCAAGGATGGGGGCTCACCTGACTGAATGCTCCTTCACTGTGCCTTGAAAACCACCATGTCAGGAAGAAGAAGCTGGGCTAGAAACTTTCTCCCTGACGTGCTAATCTACAGTGCAGTGGGGACTTCTTTTGGGAGGAGCATTTTTCAATTATGTGACTCTCCACCTGCAGTCTGAAATGGTGTAGTCAGACATAGCATATAAGAAACAGGTGTGTGTGTGTGTGTGTGTGTGTGAGAGAGAGAGAGAGAGAGAGAGTGAGAGAGAGAGTGAGAGAGATGTTTCTTTATAAGAATTAAGACTACATTGCTTACTTTGTCTGCATACTTTTTTAGAAGCATGAATTTCAGATAGCAGCATCTTTAATAGAGGTTTCTTCAGCTCTTATTCTTAAAGGTCTCTGGTTCAACCATGCTTTTTTAGAGTGCTGCCATTGCACCCCATGCCATTTGTTCAAGGTCTGAAAACCTGAGTCAAATGGGGAGGAATAATCTCCTCAAACTTTCATATAAAAAAGATCAGAACAACTACTTTACATGTTGCTGGAAAATGCAAAAAAAATAATAATAGATACAAAGAATAATGCATTAGCATATATAAAAATTCATATTGGAATATGCTAAAGTACTATGCAATGACCAAACATTACAATGGCATCTCAGCACCGAAAGGTGTGGTTGGAGGGCCTGGAGCCACAGCAAACACCCTCGCTCCATCCCAGGGCAAAGCAATCTTGTCAAGGTGAGATACTAAGAGAGGGGTGTCATTGAACTGGTACCTGCCTCAGCTATATCCTGCAGAGCTAGTATTTGTTGCTGCAGAAACCTTGCTGTAAAATAATACACATAGGCCTAGTTAACTCAACCCCTGAGGCTCGTCTCTTGCTTTCTGACATGGCCACAAAAAGGAAATGTGGTTTGGAGAATAACGGATCCATTGAAAACAAGAGGTCTCCATACACAACAGGGGGCATAACACTATAGTGGGTGACTGGGATAGATAGGTGGGGAGAAGGTGGGTGTCAGTTTTCTCATTTTCATAATACAGAGATGTGGATAGGGACTGGGGAATTGGCAAGTTTCCTTCTTCCATCAGGAAACAGCCACATGGATGAACAAGAGCAGCAAATTAACTGTGAAAGAAGAGCTAAACAGGGAGCATCCCTCTTCCTGCCAAAAGGCATGATGGCTGGCTGTTAATATAATCCATGTTAAGATCAGACCTATTGATTGTCAACCTTAGGCAAGGTTTTGATGCACAGCAAGGAGAGGAGACAAGCAAGGGCACCGAGATATGATCCGGGTGAAGAGAAGAGGAAGATGCCAGTACCTCCTTTGGTGCAGGCTCCAAGCAAGTTGACAATGTTCAGATGAGGCCCCAGGTGGCTCATGATCTTCAGTTCTGACATCAGTGCCTGCTTCTCACTGCTTCGAGCAGTAGCTGTAAGGTGAATGAATCAAATAATGAAATGCAAAACAAGAATTTTATAAAAGTACCAGAGGAGAGGAGCGGCCTGGACACATCCATGGTCTTCAGAAAAATATGAACTTCAGAAAAATAGAAAGAGATGATCCATGGTAGACCAGTGGAAAGAAACACAGGATGTTGATACAGACATGGACAAACCCGCTGTGGACTCTTGAAGGATGATTCAGATGTCACTTAACTCACCTGGCCACTGGCATTTTTTCTGCCCATTTGGCAGTGTTTACATTGTGTTTACCACATAGGCCAGGTATAAACCATGAGTGATTCCACAGCACATTGGATTTGGGAGGTGCCAATGGGTTACTGTGGCTGACCTTGTTTTCAAATATTTGTTTAGTGTGTGAGTGTGTGTGTGTGTGTGTGTGTGTGTGTCTGTCTGTCTGTCTGTCTATCTATCTATCTATCTATCTTAAGGCCAATAATCACTAAATAGGCAGGCAGAAGGGTGATGAATGGTGAAAACATATTGTAAAACAAACAAACAAATTAATTCATTAGAAAGGCAGGTGATATGGGAAGAGAGGGTGAACATTTGGATGTGCGTGCACAGTGAGGGAAAGCGAAGATCTCAGACTCACACTTGAGCATTTTCACAGCAACCCTCATGGTGGATTGTGAGTGGCTCAGACTGTGGGCTATTGCTTCCACCACACGGCCAAAGGCCCCGGAGCCCAATGTGCGCCCTGTAATGGAGAGATGCATAGACAGAGATATATTCCTCATCAAGAGTAACATAAGAAATAATCATCATCTTTAGAACTTGCCAGCTATTAACCACCATGGGAGGATCCCACAGAACAGCTGTGTGGAAAATGTTTAGCTCCTAACTTGAAAGTTTGGAAAACACGAGTTATTCCACTGGAGAAATGAATAAAGTTGGGAGACATGATGTCTGGGCAAGGGATGCACTGCTTCCAAATGAGAGTTTTATCACGCAACTGCCCTGCCTCATGCATAGAATTTTAGGGATACTGGTTGTTCAGATGGCATCATCTTAAACTTGCAACCCTCACTGTTTCTTCTTTTCCTTACCATAGAAAATGCATTGATGATAGAACATCTGCACAGTGACTTTTGAGCGGAAGTGCTAGGAGCCCTCTATCTGGAGACGCCTGAGATTTCTGCCTGACTGATAAGGCTACTGGGCTCCGGATGCAATTCATCCATGTAACACATTCAACATGTGACCACTAGGTGGGGAGCTAATCACAATTACCACAGCAGTTCGTGCATCATCATAATCTCAGCTATTCATGGATGCGTTTCCTCTTCACATTGCTTCAGCCTTTATTGTCAGGTCCATGAACATTTATTTATCGATATTTATAGCCAACCTTACCTATCAGTTTATGGTAAGATGCAGTATTTAGACGTGCTGCTAAATCTTTATTGTTGTTATTGTTGTTGTTGTTGTAAGCTCTCAATATATGGTCTCTTTCCCCTAGCTTTTCGCCACAGCATCAGTGATAAAAGATAACAAATATTCCCAAACCTTAGATGCCTCTAAGCCACTCCCTTACCAGTCTAATACTGTTTATGAAGGGTTGGAGGTAGGAAGACTTGGGTGGGAGGAGGAGAATCTCTGTTGTATTACTGCTGTGTTTACCATTTATTTATTTGTTTGTTTGTTTGTGAAATTTATATTCCACCTTTCCCCTACAAATTATTTTGCTCAAGGCAGCTAACGACAATCAAACACATAATAAACAGCAAAGTTATAATTAAAACATGATGCAAATCAATGAAAAACACACCCGTTAAAAAGACCACCGGTTAAAACCTACTTCTGCAAAGAACACAGCTGAAAAGCCAAAAGCTTTCCTCACTGATAGTGAGTTTATGGGGGAGGTGGCACCTGCTTTGGTGTTTCCATTATCTAACTCTGAATTTGTCCTTCAAGCAACGTTTTATACTACCATCATGACTAGCCTTGCTATGATGTTTCTTTGCGGTTTAGACATTTTGGCATGCAATTTCCCTTAACACAAGCATTTTTTTTAATTGAAGAACTGCATTGGAAAATTTGGAGAAGTGCAAAGAACAAAGCATGATTGCATTTCAGTTTGCATATTACTTTAGAAAGTGTAAATTTTGGGTTGTTTGTATTCAAATGCGAGCCAAGCCAATTTCTCTACGAGCCCTACTGGAGAGGCATGAAGAAGATGGCTACCCTAGGGGGTGCAGTAATATTTTCCCCTCTCCTGCAGAACTGCATTGGAAGAAGCAACAGCAGCTACAATTAAGACATGTGACCCTCCGATGGAAGAAGAGGTCACGGAAGGGACCTGCCCTTCTCCTGCTTGGTGGAACCAGCTGTCTATGCACCCCACCTCTCCCTTGGCCTGTTCCTCTCCTCACCTAGCACAAGCTTGTCCCTTGGAACTTCCCAGCTGGAGTCATAAGGAAGCTGCATGGGATCCACATAGATATATTCATGTCCATCAGAGCTGACCGACTCAATCACCTTCCAGCGGATTTCATAGCGAGGCTTCTGGGCAGAGGGAAAGGGAAATGTTAGGAAATGGCTGTGCTATGTCAGGTGCAGCATAGCTGCAAGAAGAGGCAAGTCCATGAGGCCAGGCAAGAAGGTCCCCAGATGGTTTGCAGAAGGCATCTCAGATCCACACACATGCTCTGTCTCCATAGATCAAGGCCTCCTGGTTAGGGATGATGCCTCCCCTAAGAGACAAACCAACTGAAGACAGTGGCACTGCAATATCAACGCTAACCACTGCACAATTATGCAGACTTAAGTCCCACTGAAATCAATAGGGCTTGAGTAAGTATAACTGTTCCAAGTTGTGGCCTATGACTAATTTCTCTTTCTCTCTCTCCCCTGCCTACCCCCGCAGCACGCAGTAGCTATTAGAAAGCAGCGACACTTCCTTTGCTAGCTTTCATGTTATCAGAATAGAACTATTTTGTTCACATTTTGAAAATGTTAATTTCTCCCTTAAAACCTTCCCCCCCCCTCACATTTTTTTCTTTTAAAAAGCTGACAAATCACAATGGGGAAAATGATTTTAGAATCTGGAATACTGACTCTGCTGAGAATCTCTCACAGTCCTAGGATCTTTTATGCATTAGCAGATTTTTCTTAATGAATAATTTCTGATTTGTATTCCAGGTTTATTCTACATGGCTATGTCCAGCACTTGACATCCTACAGTCCGTAGTTTCTGAACATCACCCTATCAGCTATGATCCCTGAAGCCCTAGGGTCTCCAGTCTCCAGCATCCCATAGCTGAAGAGTTAAGGCTTTACAGTTGCTCAGCCGAGCAATTGCCAAAGTCATTCAGTTTAGGTTGGCTTAAGATCAGGGAACTTGGATCAGTAGTAGATCTTTCCCTGAGAAAGGGGGTGAGTGGGTGTTTACCTTTCGCCACAACACGAAGAGGATCACCAGGAAAAGACACATGAGCACCAGTAAGCCCAAGATAATTGAGATGATGATCACTTTAAAGGGAAAATCTGAAACAGTAAACATTTATTTATTTATTTATTTATTGCATTTTTATACCGCCCCATAGCTGAAGCTCTCTGGGCGGTTCACAAAAATTAAAACCATGAAATCATTTTAAAATATATAAAACAAGGCACAATCTAAAAACACAGAATAACATACAATATAAAAACACAACCAGAATAAAACCAAGCAGCAGGAATTAATACAGATTAAAATACAAATTTAAAACAGCAAGGATTAAAATTGAGTTAATTTAACTGTTAAAATACTGGGAGAATAAAAAGGTCTTCACCTGGCGACGAAAAGAGTACAAAGTAGGCGCCAGGCGAACCTCTCTGGGGAGCTCATTCCACAGCCGGGGTGCCACAGCAGAGAAAGCCCTCCTCCTAGTGGCCACCTGCCTCACTTCCTTTGGCAGGGGCTCACGGAGAAGGACCCCTGTAGATGATCTTAGGGTCCGGGCAGGTACATATGGGAGGAGGCGTTCCTTTAGATATCCTGGCCCCAAGCCGTTTAGGGCTTTAAATGTTAGTACCAGCACTTTGAATTGGGTCCGGACCTGGATCGGCAGCCAGTGAAGTTGGAAAAGGACTGGCGTAATATGGTCTCGTTGGCCAGTCCCCGTTAACGATCTGGCTGCCCTGTTTTGTACCAGCTGAAGTTTCCGGACCGTTTTCAAAGGCAGCCCCACGTATAACGCATTGCAGTAATCCAAACGAGAGGTTATGAGAGCATGGATAACTGTAGCTAGGCTATCTCTGTCCAGATAAGGGCGCAGTTGGTATATCAGCCTAAGCTGGTAAAAGGTGCTCTTTGCCACCGAGTTCACCTGTGCCTCAAGCGACAGTTCTGGATCCAAGAGCACCCCCAAACTACGGACCCGATCCTTTAGGGGGAGTGCAACCCCCTCCAGAACAGGGTGAACATCACCTCGCCGGACAGACGAACCACCCGCTAACAGTACCTCCGTCTTGTCTGGATCGAGTCTCAGTTTGTTAGCCCTCATCCAGTCCATTACCGTGCTCAGGCACTGATTCAGAACAGCCACTGCCTCACCTGGGTTTGTTGAAAAGGAGAGGTAGAGCTGGGTGTCATCCGCATATTGGTGACATCTCAGCCCACATCTCCGGATAACCTCTCCCAGCGGCTTCATGTATATGTTAAACAGCATAGGGGATAAAATAGAGCCCTGTGGAACCCCATGGCTTAAATGCCATGGCACAGAGCAATAATCCCCCAGCACCACCTTCTGAAAACGGTCATCTAAGTAGGAGCGGAACCACTGCAGCGCAGTGCCTCCAACTCCCAGCCCAGACATCCTATCCAGAAGGATACCATGGTCGATGGTATCGAAAGCCGCTGAGAGGTCCAAGAGAACCAACAGGGTCGCACTCCCCCTGTCCCTCTCCCGGCAAAGGTCATCCCACAGGGCGACCAAGGCAGTTTCTGCTCCAAAACCAGGCCTGAAACCCGATTGAAATGGATCTAGATAATCCGTTTCATTCAAGAGTGTCTGGAGTTGTCCTGCAACCACCCGCTCAAGTACCTTGCCCAGGAAAGGAATGTTCGCCACCGGCCTATAATTGTTAACATCTTCCAGGTCCAGGTTAGGCTTTTTCAGGAGTGGTCTGATAACCGCTTCTTTTAACAAGGCCGGCACCACTCCCTCTCTCAAGGAGGCATTTACAACCTCCTGGACCTAGCCGGCGGTCCCATCCTTATTTGATGTAATTAGCCACGACGGGCAAGGGTCAAGCACACAAGTGGTCGACCGGACTTGGCCAAGCACCTTGTCCACATCCTCAGGCCTCAGTAACTGAAACTCATCCAATAAAATTGGACCAGACGGTGCTCTGAACGCCTCTACTAGCGGAGCTGCATTAAGCGTGGTGTCCAATTCAAGACGAATCTGAGCGACTTTATCTTCAAAGTGCCGTGCAAACTCGTCACAGCGTGCTACCAAGGGTTCCACCATCTCTCGCCCTGGCCCAGAGTGTAGCAGGCCACGAACCACCCGGAAAAGCTCCGCCGGACGACACTGTGAAGATGCAATGCTGGTGGAGAAGAACTGTCTCTTCGCCACCCTCACCGCCACAGAGTAGGCTCGATAATGAGCTCTAGCCCATGTCCGATCAGACTCAGCACGAGTTTTCCTCCACCTGCGTTCTAGCCGTCTCCCCTTTTGCTTCATTGCCCTCAGCTTAGGTGTAAACCAAGGAGCTGGCCGAGCTCTGCTCATAGGGAGAGGGCGCTTGGGTGCGATCGTGTCAACCGCCCGGATCATCTCTGCATTCCACAGAGCGACCTGGGCTTCGACAGGAGCACCGGCCATATCAGCAGGAAAATCCCCCAGAGCCTTCTTGAATCCATTGGAGTCCATTAGCCTCCGGGGGCGGACCATTTTAATAGGCCCCCCACCCTTGCAGAGGGGAAAGGATGCCGAAAGTCTAAACCTCAATAGAAAGTGATCCGACCATGACAAGGGGTAGATGTTAGTTCCCCCACTTTCAGATCACCATCCTCCTGTCCACCCGAGAAAACCAGGTCAAGAGTATGTCCTTTTACATGCGTTGGGCCGATGACATGTTGAGACAGCCCCATGGTTGTCATGGCAGCCATGAAGTCCTGAGCCGCTCCGGATGCAGGAGCCTCCGCATGGAAGTTGAGATCCCCCAGGACCACCATTCTGGGGGTCCTCAACACCAGGTCCGAGACAACCTCCGTCAGCTCAGGCAGGGAGACTGTTGGGCAGCGGGGTGGGCGGTACACCAGCAGAATCCCTAATCTGTCTCGGGTACCCAACACAAAGTACAGACACTCAAGACCAGCACTCGAACAAACAGGAAGCCTAGAGAGGGAGATCGTATTTCTATAGACCACGGCAACCCCCCCTCCCCGGCCCTGAAGTCGGTGCTGGTGCTGCACCGAGTACCCAGGGGGGCAAAGCTGAGTGAGAGTAACCCCTCCCAGTTCACCCACCCAGGTCTCAGTAATACATACCAGGTCAGTCCCCTCATCCACAATCAAATCATGGATGAGGGAGATTTTATTTTGGACCGACCTGGCATTCAGCAGCAGCAGCACCAACCTCGAGGGCAAGCTGGTAAGGCCGCCAGGAACTACCCGGTTGGGGGAAGAACCAGAAAAGGGGATAGTTTTAAGGCAACTACCCCCTCTTCTCCTCATCTGGCCTGTTTCTCCCCCAACACCATACCTCCCCCTACCCGTGACCACAGTTATGTGGGCACCCCCTTGCCCCCTTGAGCTCCACAGGCACATAGTCAAGATATACAAATAAAACAATAGTATAAAATTTCAATTTGCTGCTGGTTGCTGGTTTCAACAGGTACAGGCAGTAGGGTGACTCCTCTGCGTCGCCGAGGCGCGCTGCCGAGGCGCTGCCTCTGGCACGCTTTGCCTTAAATAGGTACCTGTAATGGGGAGGAGCAGTTGATTAGCCGATTGTAATGGCCATCAGGTGAGGGGGTAACAGCAGAAAGCAAGCCTCTGCAGTGATGGATTCCTCCCCTCCACTCCAACCCCTGGCCTCTGGCACGATTTGCCTTAAATAGGTACCTCCCCTCCTCAGTGATGCTAGTCCTTAATGCTCTACCGATGAGCATTATCGGTAACTTCCATGTTAGTTTATGTCCAGAATACTCAAACATATTTTTATTTAACTTTTACAACCTTTTTTTTTCAACCAGAAAGGCTCCCAAAGAGGAGGAGGAGGAGGAGAATTCATTTATAGAACAAAATATACAAACACTAGCAGCGTTTCATCTCATTTCAAAGCACCTGCAGTGAGCAAGTGGGCACTGCCAGAAGGCCTTGTCCAGCACTTCTTGCATACTCCTTCTTGAGGGGGGTGAAGCCTTGGAGGGTTAATCTAACTCAGGCTTCTCTAAGCTGGTGCTCTCCAGATGTTTGGGACCACAACTCCTATCGCCCCCACTACAGTCATGCTGATGGGGAATTGTAGTCTAAAACATCTGGAGGCTGCAAGGTTGGGGAAGGTTAATCTAGCATAAGAGGGATAAAATGGCACTGTTCAGTTCCAGACCTGGTAGGAGCAAGTTGTCTGCTTGGAGCTATCCAAAGTCCTACAACACTTGCACAAGCACAGACGGAGGTGCTTGCTGTCAAAGGCCGCAATCTGGGTTTGGAGGTGTGTCAACCGGTTCTGGATGGGGTTACACTCCCCCTGAAAGACTGTGTTCGCAGCTTGGGGGTGCTCCTGGATCCGTCGCTCCAAATGACAGCCCAGATAGATGCGACGGCCAGGAGTGCCTACTATCAGCTTCGGCTGATACTCCAGCTGCGCCCCTTCCTAGAGTTGGAAGACCTAAAGATGGTAGTGCACGCGCTGGTAACTTCGAGGCTCGACTTCTGCAATGCGCTGTACTTAGGGCTACCTTTGTGCCTAGTCCGGAAACTTCAACTAGTTCAAAATATGGCAGCCAGGTTGGTCACCGGTACATCTAGGAGTGACCATATTACGCCAGCTTTAAAATCGCTCCATTGGCTGCCAATTAGTTTCCGGGCGAAGTATAAAGTGTTGGTCATTACCTTTAAAGCCCTACATGGTTTGGGTCCAGGTTACCTGCGGGATCGCCTTCTCCCGTACAATCCGCCCCGCACGCTCAGGTTCTCTGGGAAGAACTTACTGCAGTCGGCCAAGACTAGGCTGACAACCGTTACCCAGAGGACCTTCTCTTCTGCCGCTCCCAGACTGTGGAATGACCTGCCGGAGGAGACTCGTCAACTTAGCAGTCTTTTAGAATTTAAGAAAGCTATAAAGACTGTTCTCTTCCAGCAGGCATATCCAGTGTAATTTTTAGAATGTTTTTAGGATGTTTTAGGATGTTTTAATGCAGTTTTAATAATAATTGTCATGTTTTTAATTAGTTTTATGTATTTTATCATGTTGTTGTTCCCCGCCTCGATCCAGACGGAGAGGCGGGTAAGAAATAAATTGTTGTTATTATTATTATTATTATTATTATTATCTGCCTGACTAAGCCAGACTCAGTTACCTGGAGTATCCCATGGGCTCTGCTCATGGTTACAGCAGGACATCATTTTAGACATGATAGAAAGGCATCAAAAGGAGAGGTGGGGGATGCCTGACCTCCACACATTTATAGTAAGATCTGAAAACTGCATTGAGTGCCATCTTTTGGTAGGAAAGTGAAGTACAATACAATAAAATTAGCCCTCCATTGCACAAATCTACATACTTAGGACTTGCCCAAGTCTTTAGGCACTCCCCTCCTTTTTCCTCCACATATGTCCAAAAGGGGCTTGCGGCTAAACTAAATCCCCTTAGGGACAATTCACATGAGCTTGAAAGTAATCTGAAATGCAGGTTCAGTTTACGCAGACTGAGATTGATTTACCACCACATGGCCAAATCCCAATCCTCAGTAAAGACTAACATATCTGCTACTTTTGCCCAGCCTCTGCAGCCATGTGGAATAGCATGGAACTTTAAAAATTGGGGAACTAGGGTGCATTGCAAAACGCCCCCAAACCCATTATCATCACTCATCTTATCTCCCAGGGCTCCTTCAGGGCCATGTGAGGCAACTTCCATGTTATATGCTCATGTAGTCACACAACAAAGAAGTAAGAGAAACAATAGCTATAAAACGCCAAAGGGAAAGAATCAGCGACATAATACGGCCCTACACTCTGTTGCTGATTACTTTCTTGCCTCCTCTGGTTTGGGAAGCGCTGCACCTCAGTGTAAAAAGAGGCAGTACATCCACATGCACACAAACATCATGCAAGACATGCACTATGGGACTCACTGTGTGGGACTAGGGTGATGCTCTGAGAATCTGTGCCCAAGAGATTTTGAGTGGCACAGCTTAGGAAGACCGGCTCATTTACTCTGTGGAGGTGCAGCTTGCTTGTCACAATGTAAATCTTCAGGTCATCTCGATATGTGGCATTCATTTGCAGATTCATCTCTTCAGAGGAGGTGTTCCCCAAGAGCTTGGGGGCTTCCTTGTCACACCTGTTTTGGATGGCATCAGCCAACGGAAGAGAGCACTGTTTATTCTTCAGATATTTTATGAATTTGTGCTTTCTGTACTGACTGCAGCCGAATCGTATGCCTCACTACTCGGAAATTAAGTCCCACCTAACTCAATAAGGCTTACTTGTAGGTGACTGTGTATGAGACTGCATGCTTAGGCTCTAATGTTATCCTAATGATGCAAGCCAGGGCATGGCCTGAAAGAATGTGAGGCAGTAATCTTGCTGAAGCTAAGCAGGTCTGGATCTGGTCCATGCCTGGATGGGAGACCAGACCACTTGGGAAGTCTATGTACACCACATTGTATTCTGCAGTGGAAAGCAGGCAAGTGGGATATACCTAAAATAAAAATAAACCCTGGAGGTTGATCTTTAATTCAGGTTCAAAATATGGAATGGATCAATCATGTGTGAGATGATGGTGGTGCATACCACTGAATAGGCTCCCGAACTGGGGGGTAAGTGACAAAAAAATCCCCATAGCAAATGGCAATTTTGGGAAGGGAGGGAATCCTTAGGACCGTGAAGGGTTGAAGAAACAACAACAACAACACCTCCCCATGCACCATGATTGATCAGCTCCCTCTGCCCACTGCAGCTGATATTTAAAGAATAAACAGCTAACATGGGGGGAAAACCCTCCCAAACTGAGGACTGAGGTCCCAATGGAATTTAACTGTCCCTTGACAAAAAACTGGAAAACTGCAGGGAGGTGGTGGAATGATCAGGTGGCACCCTGGATAGCAATACTCCTACGAGGAGGTGAGAATACACTACAACATTTTGCTGCAGCTCCCGCTTGTCATGTGATTATTGCAAGCCTCCCATGAGCAGCATGGTGATTTGAATCCACCATCTGTGGAATACAGTTAGTGAGAGTTGCATGCAGAGAATCCCATGCCGACGTCTTGAAGTCCATCCTTTCCTACTCTGAGCTCCAAGCACAAAGGTGCTGAATATGCCCTGTGAAAATGATCTCCTTACCATTTGGCATCATCACAGGTATACCAAGTGACCTCTGGCTGGGGCATCCCTTCGGTGATGCATGTCACTATTTGCTCCCCACTGTTGCTGTTGCTGTGTTCTCTCAGATCAGTCACCTTTGCTCGGACTGGTTATGTTGAAGGAAAGAACACAACACATAACTGGTTAAAGAAAGACTGGAAGGAGGTGGCAGGAATAAGCAGTTTTCACGATGGAGGGAAGTAAGCATTGGGGTACCATTTCACTTATTCATGTAAACTGAAACAGAAAACACAGTAGCCAAATTTAAAGATGTATTTCTTTGTAGAAGGTTTTGTGGCAGGTGTTTTGGCTGTTTTCTGGTGTTGTAGTGATGGGTTGCATTTCTCTTGTAGATACATAATGTTAGACATTATTTCAACAGTGTTCATGTGCTGTACTGTTTTTATATGAGTTGTTAGCAACCTTGTATATAAAATAATTTGAGACCCCGTATTCTGATGGTTAAGTATATAAAATGTCCCATTTCCAGATTTGTCAGGGTGCCTTCAGCTACGTGTGCATTAATTTCAGGGCACAAGTTCATTCAGAAGTACCCTAGCAATTTTGATACTTGTGTGAACCAGTCAATCAGTTACAGAGCAAACCTAGGTTCTGTGGGCTCCAATTATTGGTGAAGCACCAGCGTATTGCAGTCATGATCCCCTGCAATGCCAACAGCACAGTCTGTAGCAAAATGATAATCACTGTAAACAACAGAAAGCGCGGCAACACTAATGAACATAAGAACACAAGAAGAGCCCTGCTGGATCAGTTCATCTAGTCCTGCATTCCATTCATACAGTGACCAACCAGCTGTCAACCAGGAACCCACAAATGGATACGAGTGCAACAGCACCCTCCCACCCATGTTCCCCAGCAACTGGTATACATAGGCTTACTGCCTCTGCTACTGGAGGTAGCACATAGCCATCACAACTAGTAGCCATTGACAGCCTTCTTCTCCAGGAACGCTGGGATGAGAGTCTCTGACTTGCCCAGAGTCACCCAGTGAGCTTCCATGGCCAAGTGGGGACTAGAAGTTGGATCTCCCAACTCCCAATCCAACACTCTAACCACTATGCCACACTTAACTTATGTAATTAATTACCATGGCTATGTGATGGTTACCAGCGTACATGGCTTTTAATAGGGATTATATACAAATTAATGGGAGATAGATATATCAATAGCTGGAAGTTCCATCTTCAAGAGATGCATATCCTGGATGTGAAATGTTTGGGGGAAACAATGAGATGGCTATTTCCCTCTTGCTCAATTTGTGAGTTTCCCAGGGACATTTTGTCTGGCCAGGCCATTATCTGAGACAGAATGATGGACTCACTGGACTTTGGTTTGATCTAGCAAAGCAGTTCTTATAGTCCTACCAATGACACACACACACACACACACACACACACACACTCACACGAGAAATAAATTGACACAGGCCATAGGTCAAGGACTTATCTGTGTCGAAATTCCAAGATACATGTTGCTACTTGGGCTGGCCAGTTCATGTGCAATACTAGTGCCATGCCCATGTGGACCACCAATCCTAGACATGTTAGAACTCCATATGAATGGGCTACCACATGTGATAAATGTATTAAAATATGATTGAGCTTGGGAGTAATGTCCACATGGTTAGGCATTTAACCACGGTCAACATCAAGGGTATGTACGACATAGATCAGATCTTCTGGAAGATTTCTGGATGATTTGCAGTAGATCAGCAAAGGTTTCTGAATCCCAATTGTTTCCTAATAGCAACAACAAAATGACTTTTAGGCGGCTGAAATAAAGAGTGTTTCAGGTAAGTAGGGCCAAATCTACACCAAGCAGGATATAACACTCTGAAAGCAGTTTGAAAACTGTATATGGAATGTGTCATGGACCCCAACTGTTGTCAAGACTGTTATAAACTATTATAACCAGTGCAGATCCTGCCCAGGAGTGAGCTTGTGTGAAAGGACTGTGTGTTCAGTTCAGTTCTGAAACTGAAAACAATTTTCTAGGCTCAGAAGGTGCTTAGAGCCATCTTTTCTTCAGTTCCATGCCATCTGCATCTGCTTCTCATTGGTGGATCTAGGAATTCTAGCAATACACCAAGTAGATGCGATGCCTGAAGTCCGCTCACCTCTGGTCTACTTAACATCTACTTTGGCTCATTTATTCAGTGGCAAAGAAGTGAAAGTGTGGTGGCAATCCCATTGGTGGTAGGAAACACTTGTGCCCTCATAGGAATGTATGAGGAATTCATTTGCACTTTCTGGACTGAACACAAACACGAACAGTCTGCAGTCAAAATCTATACATTTTTGAGCTTGAAATGTAATTTGTGCCCCCCCAATTGTGTTCAACAGCATGTATATATTTTAAAAATGTGCATGAAAAATGCATACTTTTTAAAAAATGTGCACAAATATGCTTTGTATGCCTACATTTAAAGATGAAAAACCAAAAACAAATGGAGGAGAACATCCAAGTCAGTTCAGAAAAAAGGAGAAACAGGTTCTCAGGATACAAATAATTTATTTTCATGAAGCCAGATTAATTTCAGCCTGTAATTAATTGAAAGGCCTTCCTCATGGGGTTGCTAGTGTCTACAGAATTTCCTCTAACAAAACAATTGTCTCCTGTAATCATCTGAAGGCCGAAATGTGTCGGGCTTCATGAAAATAAATTATTTGCATCCTGAGAACCTGTTTCTCCTTTTTCCTGACTTACATTTAAATGTGCACACATTTGGAAAAATACATATGAAAATATGCACCAATTTTCATGTGAAAAGAAAAAACAAAGCAAACAATCTGATATGGACTTGAGTCGGAATGAGCTTCAAGATGGAATTAGGTAAACTTCAGTGAACTTGAGTTTTGCTGATTCCCACATCCCTATCAGCCCTGCCTTGGAGTTTTGAGGAGCCATTGTCTAAAAACTGAGTGGGCCCAGTCTAAATGCAGACATATTTAGTGCAAGGTAAATTCTGCAGAGAGAGGTGCTCACCATTAATCTGTAAGTAAAAGGAGAGCTCCTTGGAGTCATCTTCATGGAAGGCTCGGACAGTGTATAAACCTCCCTCACTCTGTTTCACCCTTACGAGGGATAAAGTAGTTTGATACCTGGAGGAAAGAGAAACTTACAGAAATTAAGATGCTGGAAAAGAAGATCAGCTCAGGTAGAAGAAGCACAATGCCTGTTGGATTCAAAGGGAAAATGTTTATACTCATAGAGAGAACCCTATTTTCTTCAACCAAGCCATTCCCAGCTCACTTCTGATATCAGAGTCAGGAACAGAGAAAATTGCTTGAACAATGCACTAAGAGGAATTCATGTGCAAGAGGTGGAGAGGGTGTCATACCTCTCTCCAGTGGGCTTCTTTTAATGTTTAAAGGCTGGGCCATATTTTCTGTGAATGGGGCAGGCATGTGAAAAGAAACAGTAAGTCACCTCTGTCATGCCTGTCTTGACACCCATTCATTCTTGTATTTCTACCCACTCCTGGAGAAAAGAGGAGCCCAGGGAACTGGTGACTTTGATCCAGAAACTGGCATGTAGAGAAAGAATTAAACTCCCTTAACTTTGTGCAACTTCCCCAATCAAATTAACACCCCCTTGTTGTATTTGGTATAATAATAATCAATAATAATTCCAGAGAGCTTTTCTACACAAAGCATTTATTGTGTGCTTGTCATTCCCTACTTAGGGTTGTTTATGGGTTCTTTAGACAATATTGTGACCCTCCAGTTTTGCTTCTGTTTTCAAATAGCACTTTCGTCAAGTGTTTTTAGAGCAGGAAAAATGTGGTATTATTCGTGAAAGTGAAAGAAAATGCTTTTTCCAGTGGTGCAATTGCACTATTCTGCTATACTACAATGCCACCTAGAGGTTAGGTAGCAGAAAAGCAAGAATGGAAATGCTGGTCGTGTAATGCTCAGATCTCATTTCTGTGATGAAATCAAAAGTAGATACAGTGGATTTACAGCCTTGTGTAGAAAAGCTTGGAGTATAAGATATGGTCTGGCTTAATTCAGCCCAGAATGCATGCTGAGACTATGAAGCAGTTTGTTGTAGAGCCAGATATGGGACTCTCTGCTGAATATTCCTCCAATATCTAGCAGGCTGAAGTTACTAAAGAAAACCTTTGTGTCACATATGTAAATTAAAAATGATAATTTGGTTAATCTTGAAAGAAAAAGAAAAGTGTTGGGGTGGTGAAAAACATTTGATTTGATTTGCTGGCTGTACTTTTAAACTTTATGCTTCAAGCTTGGCTGATTTCAGACTATTTACCTGGTTTCGGAGGAATTTTTGCTGCTGATGGCAAATTCACTGTTGCTCTCTGAAGTCAGGGGCTGATTGTCCTTATACCAGATGATGGTTGGACTTGGATAGGCCTCAATCTGCACATGGAAGGTGTGGCTTTTGTGCAGTTCAGCAAACACGGTCTCATTGAAAGCAGTGTGGAAGGTCACAAAGCCATGCTCTAGGTGGGAAAGAGTGGAACAGAACAGTCACAAGGAAGCAGGGTGGCCCTCCTTGGATTTGCCGTCCGTCTTTGTGGATGGCGTGTGATGACGGCAATGGCAAAGGGCAGTTTGACTTTTATGGAGGTTGATGGGGTGAAGTGGTTGGAAGAACGGGAATATGGCGAGGATCCTGTTCCGATCTTAGCCCTTGTCAGCAGGGCTGATGTCAAAGGATAGGTAAGGTGGCCAGGCAGGCATTGTCAAAAAGAGGACCTTTTTTTTTGCGGCCCAGTGAGCACTTAATGAAGCCACAGTGCCACCAGCCCTTATCTGGAGCCTCCGTTGTATGCAATAATGTCAGCTCCATAAAGTGTGTATTTCCAAAGTTGCGTAAATAGCAGCCATTTATACAATGTTAAAGGCGTGAATGCTCCATTCACACCTTTACTGTTGTGTAAATGGCCCCTTTGCAGCCACAACATCAAAAAAGAGGACAAAAGAGGACACCAGTTTGCATATAATTTACATATGCTTATTTATATGTGCATATGTAAATTTGGAAAGTATTACTAACATTTTAATTTCACAGAAGACAAACCAATCAATTTCCCAACTAAATCATCCCCTAAAATTCTTTGCTGTTTCTGGAAGCCCATGGAGTTTGAACATCTCAGGTTGATGATGAACAAAAGACTTTGGTAAACAAACATACTGATCACTCTGATGGCGATTTCTTGTGTTTCTTTTTGCCCATGGTAGGTGTCAGTGGCTTCACAGATATACAGCCCTTCATCCTCCAGGCCTGCGTTGTGGATGGTTAGGATGGAACTAGTATAATGCCGGACACCTGGTGGGATATCTGTCAGTGATTGTACTTTCTTCCCAACCTGCAAAGGACAGCAAACAGTAAGCATTTAACAATAAAGGTGTTCTTTTTTTTTATTATTATTATATAATTTTTTTTAATTGATTTTTCAACAAACCAAACAACATACACATAATACATAAACAAACTAACTCCCTCGACTTCCCCCGTGCACCCCGCCCCCCCGAGACCTACTCACATTCATCCATCATCCTTCCAAAATTTTAATGATTCTTTTGAAGGCGATTGTCCCTTTCCCGATCTTAAAACATATTCCAAAAAGGGATTCCATATATCTCCAAAATCACTCTTACTGGACATTCCCCTCATTATTTTCATTTTACATGTCAACATGTCATTCAATGCAATATCCCAAATTTCTTTATACCAATCTTCTATTTTATAACTTTGTTGCCCTTTCCAATTTTTAGCAACCATTAATCTAACGGGTGCCAGGAGGTTGTTTACCAATTCTCTGTTAATTATATGCTTATTCCTACTATCCCAAATTGCTAGTAGAGCTAACTTCGGGTTTAATTCCAATTTACTTCCAATTATATCACTTATTTCTTTAAAAACCCTTTCCCAAAATTTTTGTACCTGTTCACAGCTCCACCACATATGAAAATAGGTCCCAACCTCCTGACATCCCCTCCAACAGTTCTTGGACACTTTTTTATCAATCTGGTGAAATCTTACAGGTGTTAGATACCATCTCCAAACTATCTTATAATAGTTCTCCTTAATTCTAATCGACAATAATTTCAACATTATTCCATTCCATATCCTCCCCCAATTATCTTCATTGATTTTTTCCCTTAGATCTTCTTCCCATACCTCTTTTATAACCTTAAGTGAGTCCTGAAATTCCTCCTCTATTAATATTTTATATATCTCGCTAGTGAGTCCTTTCTTAGCTCTAGCTTCATCTTTTTTTTCTATTTGTTCAATTAAGTCTTCAAATCTGGTATTATTTCTACATTTCTTATTTTTCATCCTCCATTCCTCTGTCCATTTTACCAGTTGCAGACACTTGAACCATGCTATCTTTTGTCCTTTAAACAAATCTTTAATATGCTCACTACCCTTCATCTTTCCCATCCAATTCCTTAGCTTAAGAATATCTTGTTCTTTCAGTCTCGCTTCTATCTCTAATTTTAATGCTCTTGGGAAGTTTCCCACTACTACCACTGGGGCAAGCGGAGAATCCCCTGGTATCAACTTCCCCCTATACTTCTCCCATATCGATATTATATTTTCCAATAATGGGTTGTCCAGTACCTTCCATTCTTTCTTCTGCATTTTAGTAAAAAAAATATTCCGCAATTTACATTCAGCCTCTACTGTTTGCGATTCCAACCATTCCAAATCTTGCTCCCCTAAAATAGCATAAATAGCATACCTTAACTGATTAGCTATATAATAATTCTTAATATTAGGAAGTCCCAAACCTCCTTTCTTTTGAGTCTTATACCATAACCCCTTATTTATCCTAGCTCTTCTATCCCCGTTACAATATGCATTAATCATATTTTGCCAATTTTTAAGCTCAGCTTCTGAAATTCTAATAGGTAGCATTCTAAACAAAAAATTAACCTTAGGTAATATCTTCATTTTAATAACCGCTATTCTACCAAACCAAGAATGTTTTAATTTTCTATAATTCTGTAATTTCTCCCCTACCTCTTTTCTTAAGCTTACAAAATTAAGTTCCTCTATTCTTTCTAATTCTTTATCTATATTAACTCCTAAATATCTTATTATATTTTTATGTCTTAATCCTAACTTAGCTTTACATTTCTCCATCTCTTCCCTGTTATAGTTATACAGCATCATTTCTGACTTCCCCCAGTTAACTTGTAATCCTGTAATTTCCCCAAATTCTCTCAAATGTTTCTGAATCGTCTCCCCACTTTCTAGGGGATCTTCTATTGTCAGTAACGTATCATCCGCAAACATATTTACTTTAATCTTATATTTTCTTCCTATCCCCTTCAATCTTTCATCTTCTCTAATTACATTTGCTAAAATTTCTATAACTATTGCAAATAAAATTGGTGAAAGTGGACATCCTTGCCTTGTTCCTCGAGCTAGTATTATTTGTTGTGTTAACCCATCATTAACCATTATTTCCGCTTTATTATTTTTATACATCTGATTAATCACTCCCATAAATTTATGTCCAAACCCAAATGTTTTTAATATTATTTTTAACGCTGGCCATTCCACGCAATCAAAGGCTTTAAAAATATCTAAAGCTAATAACCCTGCTTTTAAATTTCTTTTTTTTATAATATTTATTATATCCATAACTCTCCCAATTAAGTTCGGCATTTTCCTACCTAAAATAAATCCGCATTGATCATTTTTAATATATTTAAAGATAAATGTACCCAATCTTTTAGCCATAATTGCTGAAAATATTTTTGCATCCTGATTTATTAAAGATATTGGTCTATATGAGGCTGGATCTGTCAAGTCCTTGCCTGGCTTCTGTATTAAAACAACCAGGGACTGGTCCCACGATGGCGGGGTCATTCCTCCTTCTATTATATTATTAAATAATTTTTTTAATCTAGGTATTAAAATATCTTTAAATATTTTATAAAATTCCGGTCCCAAACCATCCATCCCCGGAGACTTACCTCCTTTTAGTTTTCCGATAATTCCCTCAATTTCTTTGTCAGTAACCAAGGCTTCCATACACTCCCTATCTTGATCATCCAGTCTTATTTTCCAATTCCTTTCTACATATTCCCGAATCTTTTCTTGTGAAAGCGCCTCCGATGTATATAAATCTTTATAAAATTCCTGAAAAATACTTAATTTATCTTTCATTACATTACATCTATTCCCTAACTTATCTCTTATTGTCCCTATCATATTCTTAGCCTTCTCTGACTGCGTGGATCTAGCCAGCAACCTGGAATTTCTATTACTATATTCAAAAAAGTCTCTCTTTAAATATAATAAATTCTTTTGAACCTGTTCTATTTCTTCTTTCTCCAATTCCTTTTTTTTTGCCTGAATTAGGGCATATAACCACTTATCTTTTGACTGTCTCAGTCTCTCCTCTAAACTCCTTATCTCTTCTTCAGCCTTTTTATTAAGTACTTCCTGTTGCTTTTTAAGTGTGGACATTTCCCTGATACAGATCCCTCTTATTACTGCTTTCATCGTATCCCATACCAATCCTTGCGAGTTAACTCCTTTTTCATTTATCTGCCATATTTCCTGCACTTCCTTTTTTAATTTTCCCACTATGTTTTTATTTTTAAAAATTCTTCCGTCCAGTCTCCATCTCTTTGCTTGTTTATAATCCTTCTTTATCTTGATATCCATCATCATTAGTGCATGATCTGTAATCTTAATTACTCCAATATCACAATCTATTAATTTAGGTACCATATTCTTTGATATAAAAATATAATCAATCCTTGAGTAGCTCTTAAATCTAGGTGAGTAATAAGTATATTTTCTTTCTTGCCCTTTTATAACTCTCCATACATCCATTAATTCTTTCCTCTCCATTAATTTTGCTAATTCTGTCTTACCCTCTCCTCTACTACCTCTTATTATATTATCCCTGTCTTTCCCTTTATCTAGTACCATATTAAAATCTCCTGCCATCACGATATTCTTTTTCCCTAGATCTCCCACCATATTGAATACTTCTTTAAAAAAATCAATTTGTTTCCCATTTGGAGCATAGACATTTATCAGCACAAATTCTTCCTCTTCCAACGTACAGTAAATTATAAGGATCCTTCCATTCTTATCTTTCTTTATACTTTGAATATTAATACCACATTTCTTCGATATTATTATTGCCACACCTCTCGCTTTAGAAGTACCAAATGACTTTTCATACACTCCAACTTCCCTCATTCGTAACTCATTAGCCCCCTCCTTTATCTGATGAGTTTCCTGCAAAAAAATTATATCTATTTTTTTTCTTTTCAACAATGTTTCAATTCTTCGTCTTTTAACCACCGTTCCTAGCCCCTTAACATTTAAAGTTGCACATCTTAATTTATTCTCCATTTCTTGCTTTCAACCACATCATTAAATTGGTCTCGGTCAGTGAAACCCCACCCCCCTTCCCCCCCACATACAACCCCCCCATTTTTACCCCCCTCCTCACCAGCCATCTGGGCACTGGTCCCAATTATTTTAGAACTCTTCGGGGGGGGGGGGAAACACGGCCTGACCCACAGAGCAAAGTCCGATCCTCCCCTCCATTTTTAGCCTTTCCCCACTAATCCCTTATCATTGACTGGAACCTCCAACCGCTCCTTCTGCTTGGTCTCCGGAACCTCCAACTGCTCCTTCCACTTGGACTGTTTCTCCCACATCATTGGCATCGATTATGCCCAACTTCTCCAGCAGCTCAATTCCCTGCTCGCACGATGTTATTCTTTCTTGCTTCCCTTGCCAGAAGAATCTCAGAAATACTGGATATCCCCAGTTGTAGGTTATCGATTTCTTCCTCAATGCTGCTGTACAAATTTTAACGCTCTTCCTCCACTGGATGGTCTGGGCCGATAAATCCTGATAGATTTCTATTGCTGTTGCTTGAATCTTTGGTTGAGCTTGTCGTCTGATTGCCTGCATAAATTTTTCTTTTTTATAATAATTTGCGAATTTAACAATTATGTCCCTTGGAAGCACTCCTTTACGTTTTGAACCAACTCTATGCACCCGTTCAAGATCAGCTTCAGCCCAAGCCTCATCTGGAAGTTGTACTCTTATCCATGTCAAGATAGTATCTCTCAAATCTTTTAAAGTCTCTCCTTCTTGTTCTGGATATTTCCGAATACGAATGTTTACCCGTCTGTCCCGATCCTCCATAGCGATAAGGCGTAGTTCATGTTGCGATAGCTGGTCTTCCTGTTTCTTACAAACTCCCGCCAAAACTCTTGTATCTGCCTGGAGCACTCCAACATCTTTCACCACTTGCTTTAAACCCGTCATAAGTTCAGTCTGGGTATCTGAAATGCGCTTCGCCAAACGTTCTTCTAAGCCAATAAGCATTTTTTTTATATCCTGCTTTAATTCCTCCATTGGGTCTGGCTGCCCTCCTCTGGCTGTCTTTGGAATTGCAGCTGGCTCTGAAATTTGCGACACAGAGCCCTTAAGGGGGGATTTCTTCTGCTTATCTGGCATATCTTGATTCACACGGGTCAATCGAAGCCATGTTCGATCTGATCATCACTCTTTTGATGGTCTTACCCAGGCGGGGGTGGGAATAGAGGGCTTCTGCCGTCTCTGCTTCTTGCTCATAAATTTCCCTCCTCCCCCTGTCGCCTGGAAATCCTTTACACGAGTCTCTGCCTTGCAGCCAAGACTTCAAATTTACTGGGAGTTAACTTTATTTCTTCTCAAACTCCCTCTAGGTATACTATTAATCAGGCCAGCTGCCTATTATAGTCCATAAATCAGTCCAGTGATGGCGTCTCTCTTCTCCGTTCTCTTTTACATCCAGGAGAAACAGCCAGCAGCCAACAATTCCTTACAAATCCCCTTTCAATAATTGTTCACTTCCCGTTAATATAAAATGCCTTTTAATGCTATAAGTCACTCAAGTTGGATTATATCTTCAATTATAAGTCCATAAAGTACCTCATTAATGGCGGCTCTCCTCCTCTCCTCCTTCTTTTCTTCCAAGAAATTTAGTTTCACTTTTAAGCCAAGTCACGCAGGCAGTCTCTGGCGAGCTCTCACCCGTTCCAGCTCACCACAATGATTAATTACTTCCAGTCAAAGTATCAAGCCATTTATCATCTTCTCAATACGGAATTAGTGCTTAATTCAAAGCTTTTTTAGGGAGCTCAGAAGATCTGCGACCTTACTCCAACTCGATCATAGCCACGCCCCCATAAAGGTGTTCTTCAAGAGTGTGAAGGGTTTGTCCAAGACAAGTAAAAGGAACGGGGGCTATCATCTAACAAATGAGTACATCTGATGATGAAGAGTCCTCAGGAGAAAGCAGACCCAGATTGGGGCTGAAATAATGTGACTTCTGGAGCAATCCTATGCCCTCCAGACAGGATCTGGGAGGACATAGGATTATTCAGTTATGGCCTCTGAAATCAGAAACAGAGTTCCAACTTTGGAGACCAAAAACCGCACTCCTGCCTCCTTCCCCTTGTAGCCGGTGCGGTTCTCTTTGCACAGGCTACAACTCCACACTTGGAAATGGAGCACAGAGAAGGGAAAAGGGGGTGTTCCAGGAGCAGGGAAGGAAGGAGATTGGGGCACCGGCCATACGAGGAATCCTATGGTTGCCCCAGCCTTCTCCCCATCCAATCCACAAATCTTCTGCTAGATGGGCGACATCTATCAGACTTCCATCAGCCCAGCTGCTCACACTTAAATCTGGATTCAACCCCTCTTCAGCTAAAATGAAGATATCACCCCAAGAGGTTGAGCAAGAATTGGATTCAATCATATTTCCGTTCCACCCGATCCCAGGTCCTCAGAGGTTAATTATTTATTTAATTTTTTCATATGTCACCCTATAATCACATTTAACAGCACAAACCTATGCATGTCTATTCATTGAACTCACTAGGATGTACTTCCAGAAAAATCTATAGGATTGCTTCCTAACAGCATAAAACCATAGCCCAGATAAAATGAATTTAAGGCAGGAACAGATTAAAATACCTAGGAAAATATATTGGAATAAATTATACAACCTCTTTATTAGTTATGCATTGCAGTGTGTGTCTGTCTTCTTAATATAATGGTGCTAGAGTAGATCTGTGTGCCTTAGGGATTTCTGGATGAAATTCTGCCTCCGTAAAGAGGCTGGTGATGGGCTCTTCTATGAGAAGGACAGGTAAACAACCTTTTTGGATGATGCTAATACTCTACATAACCCAACATCTGGTGTTTGAATAGCCAATTCTGAATGCTTTAAAGCAGGGGTGGGCAAATTGCAGCCCTCCAGCAGTTTTGGCCTACAACTCCCATTTTGGCTATGCTAGGGTGACCATATGAAAAGGAGGACAGGGCTCCTGTATCTTTAACAGTTGTATAGAAATGGACATTTCAGCAGGTGTCAGCTGCTTCCCCCAAAAAATGTCCCTGCTTCCTCCCTGGATGTCATGCACTGCATGTGTACGCTGGGGGAGGCTCTTATGATCAGAGTATTGCGACAGCCTTCCCCCTCCCTCCCGGAATGCCAGGAGATATAGAAAGGGCCTTTGTCTCCTTCTACAGTCCAAAATACATCTATCAGAAGTTGCTACCCGCATTTCACAGAAGCTCCCTTTGCCACCAATGGAGGCTCCTCCCCACTGCATCCCATCCCATGGTTCTAAGGCTGTTCCAGCTTTCCAGTGGCTGCTATTTACATAACAAAAACCACTTAATTGCATTCAGTGATTATTGATACCTCGAGTTTGTTCCACATGTTTGGCCCAGTTATTACACTCCACTAGTTGTCCCTCTGCTTTAATGGCCCTTTCTACACTATAGGGGTGTAGAGGGAGGGAGGGAGGGAGGGCGATCCCGGAAGTACCTAATACACACCATCGGCGCACAGGACCAGCCGGGGGCCATCCCAAGCAAACAGCCTGGTATAGAAACAGCCAACATCTGCTCAAACGTCCATAGAGAAGATAACCTCACATTTAGAGCCTATCTACACACGCAGGATAAAACACTTTGAAAACGTTCTGAAAACTGTATATGGAGTGTGTCCTGGGCTCCAACAGTTCTCAGAACTGTCAGCCTATCTACACTACTGCTTTAAAACAGTTTAAAATGGTTTATAACAGTTGAGAACTGTTGGGGCCCAGGACACACTCCATATACAGTTTTCAAAACATTTTCAAAGTGTTTTATCCTGCTTGGTGTAGATAGGCTCTTACTCTAGCATGCTTGCAATATCCAGATTGCGCGCACACACACACACACACACACACTTACCTTCTCGGCAGGATAACGCCAGCTGTAACTGATCAACTCAATGTCTCTCACTGCACATGTCACAGTTATATTTTCACCTCGTTTCACAACAGTTTGCACCGCACTGATAGAAATGTTGAGGTGGGAGGTGGGAGAGGAAGAAACTACAAAGGGGGAAATTTCAGGGTTAATTTGGAAGGAACCCGAACCACAAGGACTTACAGGAGGACCAATTCATTAGGAGTGGATAAACCTGGGAACTTTGCTGTCTCTCAGTTTCTCATTTTCCCAGTCTTAAGTTCGGCTCATCCAAACAAACAAACAAAAAAGTTCACGTGAAAAATTTCCATGCATTTTATATACTTTTCTCCCATTACATGAATTTCTATATGCAACTTTGATAAATACACACAGGTTTTGCAAGAAATTTTCCTAATATTAATGCATTTTTCAATGCTATGTTCACTAATACACACATATTGTGTACACTTTCCCCTAATATAAACATTTTGGGTTAATATTTTGACTGGAGAACTCCATTGCAAAATTTGGAGAAATGCGAATTTTGAAGCATAACTGAGTTTCAATTTGTGCATTCATTTAAAAGTGCAAAATTAGGTAAATTCACATTAAAGTGTGAAGAGAACAACTTTCTCCCCCATCCTTAGAGTTCATATGAATAAAATTATGTCCAAGCTGTGCACCAAGTTTAGCCTACAATACAGCTGGTTTTAGAGCAAGGAGGCTGCTATCTAATAGTTTCATTGCAGAGCCACTGAATTATTAACCCGTGATGAGGTGAGTATTCTCTCCCCCTTGCCCATTTATATATATTTCCTAGGCATTTTGTAATCAATTTTTCCAGGCCTCATACAAATTCTTATAAAATGTAACAATACAATAAAAAATTCAACAATAAATTGAATAAAACCCAGCATAAAACCCCAATAAATTTACAGCACAATAGGGTGACCAGATAAAACCCAGGTCAGGGCTCATGTAACTTTAACAGTTGTAGAGAAAAGGGAATTTCAGCCAGTGTCATTTGTATGCAATTAGTTCCTGGTGAAATTCCCTCTTCATCACAACAGTTAAAGTTGCAGGCACTATTCTAGAGTGACCATGTACAAAAGAAGGCAGGGCCCCTGCAACTTTAACAGTTGTGATGAAGAGGGAATTTCACCAGGGACTAATTGCATACAAATGACACTGGCTGAAATTCCCTTTTCTCTACCACTGTTAGAAACACGAGTCCTCACCTGGATTTTATCTGGTCACCTTACAGCACAATGCAATACAGTACAAACTGCAGGAATGAAAATCAACCAATTAACAGAGGAGCTAAAACAGCAGCTGAGTTCGGACAACACTTTAGGCAACAGATGGGGGGAAGAGGCAACACAAAATAGACACTATATTATTTAACAATGGGGAAAAGCAAAGGGCTGCTCCGTTGCTTAACGGAGACCCGTTGCTTAACATGAGGCCGGGAATTTCAGCTGTGCAATGGGGGAGGGGCAATGTGTTGTGTGGGGAGCATCACATAACAAACCATCAGTTGCCTCTTCCCCCCTCCATTGCCTAAAGTGTCGTTCGAACTCAGCCAGCCAGTCAATACAGGAGCTAAAACCAACAATGATTAGGCTGACTATGTGAAAAAGAGGGGGCTCCTGTATCTTTAACAGTTGTATTGAAAAGCGAATTTCTTCAGGTGTCATTTGTATGCATGCAAGATGTGGTGAAATTCCTTCTTCATCACAACAGTTAAAGCTGCAGGAGCCCTGCCTAGCATGACCAGAAACAATAGAGGGCAGGGCCCCTGCAGCTTTAACTGTTGTGATGAAGAGGGAATTTCACCAGGTCCTGCATGCATACCAATGACACCTGTTGAAATTCCCTTTTCAATACAGCTGTTAAAGATATAGGAGGCCCCTCCTCCTTTTCACATAGTCACCCTAACATTGATGGCACACAGATTAAAATAACCAAGTCTTATAAGACCTGGGAGAACAGAAAGGTTTTCAACTGGCCTGGAATGGCAACAATATAAGTGCCAGGCGAGTTTCCCTATGGAGCCTGGTGACTTCCACCAAACAGACCCTCTCTATCATGGCCACCCTTTCTCTACTACCTGTTCTCCTCCTAGTTGTTCATTGGTGGGATTCACACCAGAAAAGAGAGCTAGGGTGCTGCATTACAGTATAGAAAGACTGTAGCTTTTCACATTGAAGACAGATGCCATTGCCCATATTAGTAGGTGCAAATATTGAGAAAAGGCTCACCTTGGATGATGTAGACGTAATACGGACCAGAGTCAAACTCCTGCTCACCTAGTGTTGCCCTGCAGATGTAGGTCATGTCATCAAAGTGCCCCTTAAAGCCTAGTTGTGTGTAATAAGTGCCAGGAACTGGGTCATTAACCCTTTTTTCATAAAGAGTCACTGTAGTATTGGGGTTTGTCACACGGCATGGGATAATGCTCTCACCATAGCCTGTGCTGAAAACGAATGAGTCTTCTTGATTGTTTGGTAGAAATGGCAGAGAGGGGTCTATAGAAAGAAGAGGATGGAGATAAATCAATTAGTTTGGCAAGAGCAAGGATAATATCCAGTAGCAAAGAATACAAACGTCTATTTCCGACACAGGATAGGTATGAAGATTATTGTAGACAATCTGAGATGAGTGTGCTCCAACAGCCTCCAAGCTGTAAGTTGGGAGATCAACATGAGCAAAAGTGACCAGATACAATTAAGTATGTAATGGCAGCATGAGGTTTAGTTGTAGTACTGGAGTACAGCAGTAATATTTTATCTGTGGTTTGGGCAAGCAGTATTTTCTCCCTAATTTGGACTGCAGTTATCACAATATAACATAAGATAAATTGTCTGTTCCTTTAAGATGGGGTATCTCCAGGGATGGAGAAAGTTGGTGCTAAATAGGTGTGATTACAGCTTTCCCCAAATTGGTTCCCTCCAGATGCTTTGGACTACAACTCTTATCAGGCCCCAGCCAGTATGTCCAGACAGGAATGCTGGGAGTTAAAGTCCAAAACATCTGGAATGAACCAGGTTGGGGAAGACTGGGTTAAGAGAGGAGGGATGGAACAATAGGAAGAAGCAGACTTACTGCAAGAATTTGGGGTTTTGTTGTTGTTTTAACTTACTGTCCATCACAAAGTCTGCCACATTCACACTTCCAAACAAAGACAGGCCTATATTTAGGAAGAGTGATGCAGCTGCCTCAGGTGACAGATACTAAGGAGTGCAGAGCAGTAGCAAGGTGTTGGAAGATGGAGGGCAAAGTGATGTGTGCTACCCAACCTGCCCTGCACTTTCTAACCTAGTTTGCTATCTTCAGGTACAATAGAGGATGCTGTCTTGTCACCAGTTTTTCAGGTATGATTTGATTGCCAGGCTGGTTGGTTTATATATGTGGAATTGGGGTGTGTGTGTGTCTTTTTCTTCAGCTTAGGCAGCAAAATACCTTGGGCCAGGCCTGCTCCCAAACCATGGATTACTTTGTAAGCTTCTTAATTTCTATATCATCCTTCTAAAGAACCTTCTTCTTGTCACCTCAGTTGAACCTGCTGGAGTCTACAGTCCAGCAGTGGGCATAGCCAGAGTTTAAAGAGGTGGGGCCAAATCCAAAAGAAGGTGGAGTTACCAATGTGACTCATAATTTGTTCAGTATGCTAGGTATAAAAAGGAGCTTGCATTCTCCCTCCCCCACCCATCAGCTTTGTAGTTGGGAGAATGGGACAGAGTAACCATCTCTGTCACTTGAGGCTCAGGTGGCCTCAGTGGCACGGAGTGCCTTCTACCAACTTTGGTTGGTGGCCCAGCTACGCCCCTATCTGGCTTCAGTTGTCCATGCTCTAGTAACCTCCAAGTTAGATTACTGCAATGCACTCTACGTGGGGCTGCCTTTGAAGGCGGTTCGGAAGCTGCAGCTTGTGCAAAATGCAGCGGCCAGATTGATAACTGGGACCAGAAGGTTCGAGCATATAAGACATACTCTGGTCCGCTTGCATTGGGTACCTATATGTTTCCGAGCCTGATTGAAGGTGCTGGTTTTAACCTAAAAAGCCTTGCACGGCTTGGGACCACAATACCTGACAGAACACATTTCCCGACATGAACCTACCCGAACACTATGTTCAACATCTAAGGCCCTCCTCCGAGTGCCTACTCTGAGGGAAGCTTGGAGGTCGGCAACAAGGGAGTGGGCCTTCTCTGTGGTGGCCCCCCAATTGTGGAACAATCTCCCTGACGAGGCCCACCTGGCACCAACATTGTTATCTTTTCGGCGCCAGGTCAAGACTTTCCTTTTCTCTCAGGCATTTAGCAATATCTGATGAGCCTGGGTTTGTTTTATTTTTAGGTTTATAGCTTTTTAAAGTTATAACCTTGGTTTTAGATGTATGTGTATATTATGTGTATATTGTATGTTTTTGCTGTTTTAATTTTTGTATATTGTTTTTAATTGTTTTAATCTTGTGTAAACTGCCCAGGGAGCTTCGGCTATGGGGTGGTATACAAATGTAATAAAATAAATAAGTAAATAATTATACCAATATTGTGGAGCAGGCCTGATGAGGTCTGAATTGAGAGGCCTGGAGGTCCACATTTAGCCCATGGATCAGAGGTCCACCACCTGTATTCTAAAGATTCAAACTTCCCAGAAACCCACACAGATGCACACACGGAAACACAGGCAAATGCTTAAAAGGTGAGCTCTGGTGCTGTAAATATTCCTGTTTCTTTTTTTAAAAAAAAAATGTTCTGTATTTATGAAGAGAATTTTTTATTTTGTAATCTATCCACCATGCTCAATGATAAAGATAACCAGAGGGGGAGTAACACATTAGAAGGACTAAGCTTTGGTGAAGGACACACAAACAGAAAAAAAAGACCTATATCAGCTCCTGATGAAGGCTATATTTCCAAAACGTGGCTGAGCATTGTGGATAGATTACAAAATAAAAATTTCTCTTAATAAATACAGAATATTATTTTTTTACAAAAAGAAACGGGAATATTTACAGCACCAGAGCTCATCTCTCTTTCGTGCCTACACAAATTGGTGCTTCCCCCCCCTTTTTTTTTTCTCGTAGATGTTTAAAAGAACCAAAGCAAAGTAATTCCACCAGTACCTGGTACAAAAATGTAGATGGCTTTTTCTTCTTGATCGGAGGTACAGGAATACTCGCCCGTGTTGGAGCCAGTTACATTCCTGAGTGTGAGTGTGTTAACAAAAGTGCCACCCCTTTTCTCCAGCTTGATATCTAAAGTGGTTTTGCCATCCTTTTTCCAGAAAACTTCATTTTGCCCTGAGCAGGTCAGGGAAAAATCACTGTAGAGACTGAGGATAACTTCATGGTCATTGGGAGAGATCTCCAGGGAGCTGATTTTTGGAAATCCTTGAAGAAATTATGTGGAAAAGCAAATCATCAGAGAGACCTCACATAGGGTTATATTCCTCATAGTTAAGCAGGGTACAACTTGTGGCCCTCTGTAGGGTGACCATATGGAAAGGAGGACAGGGCTCCTGTATCTTTAACAGTTGTGTAGAAAAGGGAATTTCAGCAGGCTAAAATTCCTGCCCTCTTTTGTACCTGGTCAAGAGGGCAGGGCTCTTGCAGCTTTAACTGTTTATTTTTTAATTTTTTAATTTTATTACATTTGTATACCGCCCCATAGCCGAAGCTCTCTGGGCGGTTTACATAAGATTAAAACAATTAAAAACAATATACAAAAATTAAAACAGCAAAAACATACAATATACACATAACATACACATACATTTAAAACCACTGTAATAACTTTAAAAAGCTATAAACCTAAAAATAAAACATAAATAAAATAAAAATAAAACTGTTGTGATGAAGAGGGAACTTCACCAGGTGCTGTATGCATACAAATGACACCTGCTGAAATTCCCTTTTCTATACAACTGTTGAAGATACAGTAGCTGCTTTCCATATGGTCACCCTACGCCTCCAGATATTTTAGCCTACAACTCATATCTACCCTAGCCATCATAACCAATGGTGAAGGTTCATGGGAGTTGTAGGAACTGGGATCAGAAATGGAAGGAACATGTTTATTATTGTCTTTATTTGTTTATTTATTTAATATCCTGTCTTCCCAAGAAAATGACTCTCAAGGCAGCTTACAATAATAAGACAATATTAAAATTAAAAACTTGATTAAAAGCAGCATGAAAACAAATACATTAAAAGCGCAATAAAAATATACAATGTTTATATATAATATTAACTGTTGAACTGCCCTAAAAGTGAAATCATAATCCTTTTGGCAGAAGTGGTCCTAAGTCTGGTAAATCTTAGATATTATTTCATGAAAAATAAATTCGCAGCCATCTATGAAATGGCTGGACCTGCCTCCACCTAGTGTGTTTATCTCTCAAGAGGACGAGCCGGGTGTTGGGTTTCAGCAATGTATCCTTACCTTCCTTCTGCATCAGGACAGAACGAGACATTATTTAAGGAAACAAGAGGTTCAATATTTGCTAAGTTATGATTGCACGATGTGAACAGATAATTCAATCATTATGCATGGGACAACAGGAAAGTCCCCCCCCAAAATACTTGCAGTATTCTGTTTTTTAAAAATATATATATTGAGTAAGGGGAGTGGGTGAGAAAGGCTACAAACAAACGTATTTCTACATTGCTGTTTTGAATTGTATATTTTAGGGGTCTAAGAAGCATCTGCCTTTGCACATGTTTCTATAATGTGGTTTGTGTTGGAGAGATCTGATCAGGATGTGAAAGAAAAATCACAACAAAGCTAAACATAAAACTGGCAAGAAATCTTTGGGAAATGATAGGGTGGAAAATGTCTTCCTGAATTACTTCCTGCGAGCCCATTATAGCTTCCTAACTGTTGTACAGACCTCCAAATATTACTAGAGAATTGCAAGCAGGCAGGTATGAACGATGTGATATATATTCAATCCTATCTAGAGGAATACTGTCCATTGGATGTACACCCCATTGAGCTTACTCCCAGGTAAGTGGGTATAGGATTGCTAATGTAATAGTGCTTCTCATGGTGTTTTCCAGCTCCCACATTGGCCATGAGAGCAGGAAGTGGCACCATTTTCAGCCACAAGCCATTTCCCATTGCATAGCAAGACAAAGATAGGCTGACCAGATAAAATTCAGGTCAGGGCTCATGTAACTTTAACAGTTGTAGAGAAAAGGGAATTTCAGCCAGGGTCATTTGTATGCAATTAGTTCCTGGTGAAATTCCCTCTTCATCACAAGCATGCACTATACTAGAGTGACCATATACAAAAGAAGGCAGGGCCCCTGCAACTTTAACTGTTGTGATGAAGAGGGAATTTCACCAGGAACTAATTGCATACAAATGACACTGGCTGAAATTCCCTTTTCTCTACAACTGTTAAAGTTACATGAGCCCTGACCTGGATTTTATCTGGTCACCCTAGACAAAGAGGGAAACCAAAACACTTCCATTTAGAAATCTGCACTGAAGTCTGTCCTTGGAAAGATGGGACAATTCCTGCAGGTATTATCAATAGGCTGCCCATCCACATGGTATTGCCAATCCTAGGATTTCAAAACTCATTGATCTGAGCTTCCATAACATGAATGATTGGTTTATTTATTTAAAAAGCATTTTAGAACTCACCTTTCCATCAAAATGGTCAAGGAGGCCTACAAATGTTAAAAACAATGGGTTGGACCTAGAGTCTCCCCACCACCGCCATCAAAGAGAAGGGCTCTTTCCATTGGTGGAGGGAAACAGGATCCTCCCTGGAGGAAAGGGGGGGAGTAGTGATTTCTCTGATTCTTCCTTCGCCTGGATCCCCCAACACAACCTGACACACACTGTTCTGGTGGTTCCCCTGATCCTCCTGAGGAGATTTTCAGGGGCTTAAGGGGACTGCAGTGGGGAAGGAGAATTGGTAAAAATTGCCTCCCCACTCCCACCCTTCTGCACAACTGTGGACTCAACCCAATAAAATAATTACAAAACCAGCAATATCACCAAAAAACAATGGATAAGGTATGTTTGTATAGACGGCCCAAATATCTAAGCCTTAAAATCATCAGATTTGCGTGTTTTTGTTTTGATTTCAGTTTAAAACAACAACAACAACAACAACAACAACAACACCTTGAGTTGCTTTTTAAATATATCCACCCCCATCTAAATAGTGTTTGGGCTTGTCTAAAATGTTCCTCACAAACAGAGAAACAGAAACTGACTATGTTTAGGATATTTATAAAATAACAGGAACAAATGGTGTAATTATTGCAGGAATAAAACAGGATGTTGAGAGCTAGCAGTGGAGACTTTGAAGCGATGAGGTTTAGGAGTGGACACCTAGGCAGGTGTTCATGTTGATTCATTGGCATTCCTCTTGGTCTTAAAGAAACAGGAGGTGTTCATGTTGATTCATTGGGTGCCAAGGCTCTGCATCTTTACTTTGCAGGTCCCCTGCCTGAAGGATGTCAGAGAGACAGCTTCTCCAGCTGCCAGAAATCTCCTGTGTGTGTAGCAAAACACTACAGCAGACCGATACAACTTGCATGCCACCAAGATGAACACAGTCCACCCAACAGCAATGTTTTGTGGCCTGCCAGGTGCTTGACCCCCCCCCCCCCCAATTTCCCAGAAGGTAGGCAGTTATTGAAAGCAATCCAAGACAGGATTCCTCCCCTATGCATGGTGTACATCAAAATTGCCAACTGAACACACACACACCGCACACAAATGGCATGGCTTGCTTTTGTGCCTTTTGATAGGAGCATGATGGGCAGAAAATAGCAGGCATAGTGTTTCACAAAGTGAACATGTGCTAAAGTTTGCACATCAAGCTGTATTTGGCCCACTGAAAAGTTGGCAGCCCTGCTATACACATATTCCTTTCACCCTATTGTCACCACTAATAAAACAGTTTTTTCCAAATGTCTGAAGAAATGCAAAAACAAAACAGAATCTTGTTTATCAGAGGCAAAAGCGGGAAGAGTGTACAAACTAGGGATGGGCAAACAAGCAATGTTTGAGATTGCTGGGATTCTCTAAACACCGTCTCGCTGTTCTTCTCATGCCCAATTCCTGTCTCTGCGAACAGGAAACTGCGCTAATTAAGCAGCAATCAAATGTGAAATTTGCGCAAACTTGCCCAAATTTGTGCAAATTTCCGAATACAGATAGGATAGGAAAGTGGACATGTTGCAGCCTAGAAGCATTATTATTATTATTATTATTATTATTATTATTATTATTATTCCACCCAAATATAAATGTTGTATGGGTGGATAACAAATGCCATTCTTTTAAATTTAAAGGTTACCAGTGCTTCTATATTTGTACAATAATTCTGCATGAATTAAATATTTTAAAGGTGCAATCATGTGGAAGTTTAGAAAGAAAAAGTCCTATAATTCTCAGCATGCCCAAGCCAGCATAGCTGTTGGAGAGATCCTGGAAGTTGTAGGACATTTTTTCCCTGTTTAAATGTTGAAAGGATTGTGCCATAATTGAATTAAACTCATTTAAATATTTTAAATGAATTAAATATTAGGGATGTGCAGCGGATCCGATCCGATCCATGATCCAGATCCGGCCAAAATTGGAATGAAAGGAAACAATTCTGATTTCAAAAAATGGAGGTCCGATTTTTTCCGATCTGATGTTCCCCCCCCCCCAATATTAATCGGGAAAATTGGAAAATCAGACCTCCATTTTTTGTGTTTTCGCCATAAGCTTGCATTAGGGGAAAGAAAGCTTTCCCCCAATGCAAGTCTATGGGGAAAACATGGCGGTGGGTGAGTGGAGACCTCCCCCCACTCGTGCTCCTTATCTGCTGGGGCCGCCTGCTGCCACCCACTGCTGCCCGCTGGTCCCTTCTACTGAGAAACAGGCTTTGCGGCCTGCCTCTCAGTAGATCGCCGGGTGGTGCTCTACTGAGAGGCAGGCCGCGAAGCCTGTTTCTCAGTAAAAGGGACCAGCAGGCGGCAGCGGACGGAAACGGACAGCCCTGGCAAGTAAGGAGTGCGAGTGGGGGGGAGGGACAGGGAGGGATGGGGAGTTAGGTCCCTACTCACCCGCCTCCATGTTTTCCGCATAGGCTTGTATTGGGGGAAAGCTTTATTTCCCCCAATGCAAGCCTATGGCGAAAACACCTTAAATGGCATCCAATCCAAAAATCGGACATCCGATTTTCATATCGGAATCGGATCCGATCGGATCTGTGGGACTTCCAATTTTGTCCGATCCAATCTAGGGCAAAAATCTGAGGTCCCAATTCCGATGTGATTTTTCCTCCCGTGCACACCCCTATTAAATATTTTAATTCTGTATTTTGACTATTTTTTCTTTGCTTTTATTATTCACCACTTGGGAATCTTATTAGAAATAGAGCGACATGTAAGTCCTTGTAAATAAATAAATAACGTATATTGTCTAAGGGAGACAATTGTTTTCCATATGAGACTTAGTACATCTGTGCCTCCCTTTCTCTCCATCCATCTGTGCACTCTGGGAATTCCATGAACAGATCACACAGAAACACTTATGCATCCTTTGTATGTCCAGATATTGGCTTACCTGTGAGAAAGAGGAGCAAGGAGATGACGATCTTCAGAGACAGATGTAGCATCATGGGAGTCTGTTTTACAGCAGCAGTGCCCTGTTAAAAAGCAACCTAGGATGAGTAGAGATCTGGAGAGAACCCACGTTCCTTGGATGGCAAGTGGAATACACATGTGAGCAGTAAATATTCCATAAGCCACCTCCTTCTTTTAGATATTACTGCCAGCTCTTCCTCAGCCCCAGACAGGGACTACCAGTGTAAGTCAATAGAGGAAATGAGCAAAGGAGATTCAAGGTAGGCTTGAACTCCACAAGCTTTCTGGCTGTCTTTGGTTGACAACAGTTTGATTATGAACAGTGAAGAAGGCTCCATCCGCAAGGCAAGCCCACGCAGTGCAAATCCTTGGGCTGGCTGCACATTGGCTCAGTGCTGATGAATAGTCAGTCTCTGCTATCCGCCTCCACACTTTAAATTGGACTTGTACTGCCTGTAGGTTGATGGGAAAGAACCACAGGATCCAAGCAGCAGACTGAAGTGATCATGATGATTGCTCAACTTTAGTTTTGGAGCAGAGTTGGCAATGGATCATCACCACAACATTCCAGCTTAATGAGATAAGAAGTATGTTATGACCACTTGTATTTCCTGTGACATCTAAGAGCCAGCTAACTCTACCAGCTGGATATAGCGGGTGTATGGAGTGTGCATGTGTGAAACCACTGCATCTGTTTTTTCTTTTTTGGTATGTGGTGATCCATCTTCTGGGCCCCAACACATCTCCCGTACATGTGAGCTTCACTCTTCTTCCTGCTACTTAGCATTTATATAGCACTTTTTATTGTTGCAAAGTTAATAACTTAACAAATGATAGCACTGTGGAATAAGTTCACAGGTATACTCCTGCAGAGTGGGAAAAGAGGAGCCAGGATGCAGCAAGTCACAACCTCGATGTAAGATAGAACAGTCACATAAGTGGCAATCACATCAAAACAGTTGTGTGAATCAGCCCTCATATTCATTGTTCGTTGAAAGTTATGAAGCGTATGAGCAAAATAATGTTGGCATTTGTCTGGATATTGGTTTTGCCTTCCATTGCCTGGATAGGGAGTGTGATTGATTCCAGAAGGCCCTGCCTCCACCTAAGCACACTGCAGTCAGGGCTGTGGCATTTGTTCTAACTCATGATCCCATTCCCAAGGTTCATCTTCAGGGATTCTGTGACAGACCCTTATCCTTTACCCAGAAGCTCAGATCTTTCTGTATCTTAGGGCCGATCTACATATGAGGGTTTTGACGTTTTATAAGGGTTATGAAAACTCTTTGGGCCACATGACGCACTCTCTATAACATTGCATATCTGAGGTTTTTTAAAACACACTTCAGTTATATAAAACGGTTTCACTTTTAATAAATCGTTTTAAGTAAAATAATGTGTCCTTCCTTACCGTTTGTGATTCATAGGGGCAGTGCTTCCTTTACTGGTGCCCAAATGCTTAGCAGTTGATTGGTGGGGAAGAAAGAGGAAGTGGACCAGTGAACTACAACCCCCACAATGCCTTGCCCTAAACTCATTGAAAAACGAAAGAGAAAGAGACAGGGCAGAACAGCGTGTGACTGCACACACCGTTTTAAAGATGGAAGACTGTTCTCCTGTAACGTGAGTACTCAGTAATGTGGCCTAAGACGTTTTAGAACGCACCTATTTGGAATGTTTTAAAATACTTTTTAAAACATTCCAAAGGACTGTGTAGATCAGCCCTTACTGTCCAACAGACAGTCAATATTTTCCTATTCAGCTATTACATAGACCACTATGTAATCAATCAATCAATCAATCAATCAATCAATCAATCATGCAAGCAAGCACCATTGCTTTTAATACATTCCAATGGCCATTGGGAATTCAGAGTATTGTTAGGGCTTTTCAGAAATAATCAATGAATTCCCATGGCCAATTGATGTCACTCATTTTAACATGTTCCCAAATTGGTGAACATTATTTTTAAGCAAGTGAAAAAATGTGCCTTTCAAGGAGTTCCCCCCCCCCTCACATGCAGAGATTAGAACTTTGCAGGTTTTAACTTGTCCCACCATCTGTTTACCATCATATTTCTTGTGCTTAATTATGTATTGATTTTGCTATAACCCTTATCGTTCTAAAATCTGAGTGACTAGAATTATGGAACTATAGTGTAGTCTACCCCAGATTGGCCACTCTCCACATGTGTCAAACTACAACTCCCATCATCTCCAGCCAACATGGTTGGGGGTGATGGATGCTGTAGTCCCACACATATGGGGGGGCCTGTCTGGAGAAGCCTGAACTATAGGGACACCTGTTGGACTGCAAAAAGGATTCTGATAAACATTAATCACCACCCAGACCTCTCTTTGCCAGCATCAGCACCAGCAAGAATGGTTTCCAATAGCCGTTGTTCCTGCAACTGTGTTGTAAGAGCCAAGCACCACTAATACCATTTACACAGAGCAGCAGAGACAGCAAGAACACCCATTGGACTGGGGAGAGGCCTCTCCTGGGATCTCCCTTTGTCACCACAACCCTTTGAGGGGAGCAGAACAAGTAACACACAATATCACCACTTGATGCTATTGAAAGCTCCTGGGTTTCCACTTTCCAGATCTATCACTGTTAAGGGCAAGATGATCTGCTTTTCACTTTGCTTTCATTAGTGTGAACTGCTTTGAGACCCATTATGCCTGAAAAGCAGTGTGAAAACATTGCAAAACAAATGCATAATTCTAGCAAGCACAGGCTGCAGCCTTGTGCACACCTCCTTGGATACAAGTTACATTTAATACAGAGAAATTCATTTCTGAGTCTGCATGGATCGGATCAGGCTGCAAGGCTTCATGCCGATAAATATTTCTTTCCCTTTAGCTTGAAAACTGTACAACTATATTGGGGTAGGTGGTGGGAATCTCTCTGCATGGGGAAATGCCTACTAATTCAATTTCCCCAATTACAGATGTTCCCTTTATTCCCATAGAATTCAAAGGGGGAAGGGGGAGAGATATGAAATTCATCAGACAATGATACAAAAGTACCATTGTTCTAGTCAATTTCATTCCTACTGGAAATGATTTTAAAGGGTTACGTGTGAATGTTCTGTACTCATCCTTTCACATACTAAAATTAATTAATTAGACTTTTTAGAATTTTAAAAACAGATTCCCATGAGCTTCAGCATGGAGGTGGGAAGTAGAGTATATTATTGGTAGTGGATTCTACTCAATAGGCCACCATGTTTGTCATATCAAATTTTAAATAAGTCTATTGCAGTAGTTTCTGGAAACTTGTGTCACGTTGCACCCTGAAGCACTGCGAAAGCCTGGAAAAACTGGGGAGACTGTGGTGTAACAAATGAACCAGAGGTCAAGTGAGACACACAAAAGTGACAAGTTATGCTGTGGACAGCTCTACAAACCTGTCTCCAAACCTCTGAAAATCTATTGCCTATTGATAACACTGCAACAAAATTAATCTAACTGCAACAATCATGAACAAATCAGATATTCTCAAAAGTAAAGAATGAGGAGAGGTTCCATCAAAGGCACAACCATCAAACAGAATTGCACTCCAGCATCTGATAGCCAACATATATCATTGCCATCAATGATGCAATGTAAATTTAACGCAGATTATTGTTTTAGTAGTTCCACCCAATCTCTCTCATCCAAGAGTTTCTGTATTATAACAAGAAGTTCTGAAGAATCTCCTCAAATGCAGAGACCTCTCTTCACTTTTTCCCCTCACAATCTTTAAAACATAATAATTTACTAGACATTTCCTCTTGCCTATCTCTTTCAAGCTCTCTCTATCCCTCTTTCACTGTTTGAACATAATACAGTAAACCAATTTTCTGTTTCTTAGTACACCAGATTAGAGTATTCCAAAGTGTTTTACTGTGTCATTACTAGCAAAATAAGTTGTTTAGTCTGGATCACTAAAATAACCAGTTTTCCTCCTCTTCTTCCTCTTGTGCTTGGGCCAAACATTTGGAAAATCAAAACAAAAGAGCCAAAAGAAACTACAGAAAGGGGGGGGGGAAGCTCTCCTGTTGTACAAGAGTAAAGAAGACAGCAGATTTCTGGGAAAAGAAAATGGCTTTGGGGAAAAGCTGACTTGTTTTTGCTGCAATTGTCTATCTGGAGGGAGCATGGTTTTGAAAGACACTGCCAAATTTGTCCCTTTGGGCCAAACTACACATAGCAATCGCAGAGAACTACCCAAACATAAAATGAGGTGGTGTGTATATGATTTTGACAGCAAAAGGGGTGCACTGGTCAGAGGTAAAGAATGCTCTGCTGCTTCCCTGTAGTCTACCTCCCCACAGCTTCTCACCTGAGAATTTTTCTCCTCAGCCAAGCTCCAATACCTGAACGTGTTCTGTTGGGAGAGGATTTGGAACCCTTCACTAGCACACTCCTCTCGCTGATAAAACTGGATACCTTGGCTCGCCTTCATGCGATTGGCACAAGCCACATAAAGAATATTCCAGCATCCATGTTTTAATGCCTATACTAAATCCCTACTATTTCCTATTTTTAGCCTATAAAGCACTCTTCTTCAACCTGGTGCCCTCCCAATGTTTTGGACTTCAACCCCCACTATCCCTAGCCAGCATGACCAATGGTCAGGAATCCTGGAAAATTGTAGCCCAAAACATCTGGATGGCACCAGATTGGGAAAAAGCCTTAAATCACTTAGGCCACAGGTGGGCAGAAAGTAGAGTGCCATTTTTGGTAGAAAGGCAGGGTACAAGTCAAATTAACAACAACAACAACAACAACAACAACAACAACAACAACACATCTCAAGATATTTTGGACTTCAACTCCCAGCATTTCTGACCATTGGCTATGCTGGCAGGGACATCTGGGATTTGAAGTTCAACGCCTCTGGAGACCTACCTTCTACCCACTCCTGGCCTTCAAGACCATCTCCTGTTAGGTGGCCCATTATACAGCCTATCTACACTACTGCTTTAAAACGGTTTATAACAGTTTTAAACCAGTTAATAACCGTCATTAACCAGTTTAAAACTGTTATAAACTGTTTTAAAGCAGTAGTGTAGATAGGCTCATAGTCTCTGATATCAGCCAAGAATACTTTATTTATGATGCCATCTGGTAGCACCCAAGAACAAAGGTGCTCCCTGGATATGGAACTCTTTCAACCTGCAGGCCTATCAAAGTCCAAGCTGTGTACCTTTTGAAAGCACTGTGTAAGGAGAGTGATCTGTTTTGGGCTGACTTTTAGGGCTAAGGTGGTTAAAGGGGGCAGGTTTTATTATTGGAATTTTATGCTGCCTTGCTGGATGCTCCTCGTGCTTTTCTTATCCACTCAAGCTTTGAGTTGAAGTAGAGTAGAAAAAGAGAAGCATATAAATATTCTCTTCCCACCAAACAACCCCAACCATCCCTCTTCACAATCAAGATTAGAGATACTTCTTGACAATGGTCTCAAGGGAGTGTACTGTCACTCAGCTGCACAGGGAATCCCAGTGTTCCCCTTCCAGATAATGCTTCAGTTGTGGGGAACTTTAATTTTATCAGCTTTCAGTGGACCAGATAAAATCCAGGTCAGGGCTCATGTAACTTTAACAGTTGTAGAGAAAAGGGAATTTCAGCCAGTGTCATTTGTATGCAATTAGTTCCTGGTGATATTCCCTCTTCATCACAACTGTTAAAGTTGCAGGGGCCTGCCCCCTGCAGGGGCCCTGCCTCTCTAGTATAGTGCCTGCAACTTTAACTGTTGTGATGAAGAGGGAATATCACCAGGAACTAATTAGGGATGTGCACTGGATCGGACCCGATCCACGATCCGAGTCCGGTCCAGTGGGAAATCGGATAAATTATCCGATTTCCGATCCGACAGCTGGATCGGCCGATCCAATCCGAACCGGTCCGAAAAGGCTCCGAACCGGTTCGGCGGATCGGCGGGCGCCCACTGGCGCCCACCGCCGCTTCCATTGGCGGGCACCAGCGGGCACCCGCCGATGAAAGTGGACAGCGGGGGGGGGAGTAGGGGGCGGGAGGAGGGGGGACCTTACCTTTCCGGCCCATCCGCTCCCGTCCGGCGCCGGCGGCTACTACCAGCGGGCTCCGCGGCCTACTCCAGGGTGGCGCGCCGGGTGATGTCATCACCCGGCACGCTACTCTAGAGCAGGCCGCGGAGCCCGCTGGTAGTAGCCGCCAGCGCCGGACGGGAGCGGATGGGCCGGGAAGGTAAGCAGGGGGCGCGCGGAGGGGAGGAGGGGGCGCATGGAGGGGAGGAGGGGGGCCCTTACCTTCCCGGCCCGGCCGCTCCTGTCCGGCGCCGGCGGCTACTACCAGCGGGCTCCGCGGCCTACTCCAGGGTGGCCAGGTGATGTCATCACCCGGCGCGCTACTCTAGAGCAGGCCGCGGAGCCCGCTGGTAGTAGCCGCCGGCGCCGGACGGGAGCGGACGGGCCGGGAAGGTAAGCAGGGGGCGCGCAGAGGGGAGGAGGGGGCGCACGGAGGGGAGGAGGGGGGCCCTTACCTTCCCGGCCCGTCAGCTCCTGTCCGGCACCGGCGGCTACTACCAGCGGGCTCCGCGGGCTACTCCAGGGTGGCGCGCCGGGTGATGTCATCACCTGGCACGCTACTCTAGAGCAGGCCGCGGAGCCCGCTGGTAGTAGCCGCCGGCGCCGGACGGGAGTGGACGGGCCGGGAAGGTAAGCAGGGGGCGCACGGAGGGGAGGAGGGGGGCCCTTACCTTCCCGGCCCGTCCGCTCCTGTCCGGCGCCGGTGGCTACTACCAGCGGGCTCCGCGGGCTACTCCAGGGTGGCGCGCCGGGTGATGTCATCACCTGGCGCGCTACTCTAGAGCAGGCCGCGGAGCCCGCTGATAGTAGCCGCCGGCGCCGGACGGGAGCGGACGGGCCGGGAAGGTAAGCAGGGGGCGCGCGGAGGGGAGGAGGGGGCGCACGGAGGGGAGGAGGGGGGCCCTTACCTTCCCGGCCCGTCCGCTCCTGTCCGGCGCCGGCGGCTACTACCAGCGGGCTCCACGGCCTACTCCAGGGTGGCGCGCCGGGTGATGTCATCACCCGGCGCGCTACTCTAGAGCAGGCCGCAGAGCCCGCTGGTAGTAGCCGCCGGCGCCGGATGGGAGCGGACGGGCCGGGAAGGTAAGCAGTGGCGGGGAAGGGGGCTTACCCCCCCCCGGAGCTGTCCGCTTCTATCCGCGGGCGCCCGCGGGCGCCTGCGGATGAAAGCGGACGGCCCCGGGGGGGGAGGGAGCGCGGGGGAGGGGGCTTACCTGCCGGGGCCGTCCACAGCGGACGGCCCCGGGGGGGGGAGGGAGTTAGGCCCCCCCTCACCCACCCGCCGCCGTTTTTTCCTCATAGACTTGCATTGCAATGCAAGTCTATGGGGAAAAAAATGGCGGCCGATCCAAAAATTTTCGATTTTTGGATCGGGATCGTACTCGATCCGGTCCGGGGGGCCTCCGATTTTGTCCGAACCGATCCGTGACAAAATTGGAGGTCCCGATCCGGGTCCCGATCCGATCCGGGGGGTCCGTGCACACCCCTAGAACTAATTGCATGCAAATGACACTGGCTGAAATTTCCTTTTCTCTACAACTGTTAAAGTTACATGAGCCCTGACCTGGATTTTATCTGGTCACTCTACTTTCAGTCCACAAGCTGATATTGGGGAAATGCAGCCTACCCACCCACCCAGTTGTATTTCCATTCCATCTTGTGGAAGGCCCTTGCATGAATGTCATGGGCACCTACCAGTGAGAGCATTTTATATATCGTTGTCCATTTTTAATTATTTTTTTCTGGAAGTGGAGCGTTCTCTGCTCTATAACTCTAGCAGGCTCATGCAGCTGTTGCATTTTTTAAAACAATCCTGATGAATGCCAGTGAGAGAACCCTTTCCTAACAGAAAATGCTTATCTTTTCCCTTTGGTGTTTGGCAGCATTTTTCTCCTCTTCAGTAATCACCAATGGAGCATGGTTTCATTTTTGTTTTTAAACGAACAAGAAATTAAAATGGCAAACAGGCACAGTGCACTTATTTCCTCTGCAGCAAGACTACAGTGGGACTACATCAGTGAGGCCAGGATATTGTATCTGTAGCCCAGATGAACTATGTTAATAGTATTCGTATTTATGGCAACAACAACAACAACAAACAAACATTTTATGCCCTAAGTCACAGAATATGGCTTCCAAACAGATTTGAACAACACTTTATAGAAATTGAGCACTGAGCTTGATAGCTCCGTCATTCATCTTTATCCTCACAATGCCTAGGGGGAGCTGCTTCGTTGTACAGATAAAAGGCTGACAAACAGAAAATGCTAAAGACAACAGACATGCCTGTGACACCTTAAATACATTTGTTGTGACACAGGCTAGAGCCTAGTTGATCAGATGCAGACTCAGAAATGCTTATGCTACAAGAAATATGTTAGGGTAAAAACCCTGTCTTGAAGATTCCTGGCTGATAGGCTATCGCATGCGCCGGAGGCTCTTCTACACCAGCAGAATATGAATTATACATGCATTTGTAATTCAGTATTAATGGACAGAATTTCTTCAGGATAATGAGTAGTATCCAAGAGGATGCAATCAGTAACCTAAATTACCTTGTGCTAGCATAAACCACACTAGTACAATGTCAGTAGCATTAGCTGGTTGGCATGCCAAGTTGCCTGGGAAATTGGTAAAACAGCTAATGCTATTGGTGTTGTGCTACAATAGTTTACATGAGTGCAACATAATATATGTTAGCAGTTGCGCCTCATTATGTTCTGCCCAAAGTCCACCCTTACTTACACTGGACAAAACACCTGAAAATCCTATTTGTGCTCATATTACACTGTGGCTAAGCATGTGAGTGATGATCTCCCAAATCCCTGCTTCAAATGAACTGGTAGCCTCAGACAAGCACTACTCACTCATTGAGGTTCTCTACATTAGGGAAAAAAACACCCAATTTCTTATCACAAGCCCCCAATCTCGGATCTTTTAGTGTTCAAAACCGGTTCCTTCAGAAAGCAGTGACCATGTGATTTTTTAATTGAAAAGGAAATGTGATTGAAAAGAATAGGTTGCAATGAAACAGCACCATCTAGTGACAGAATAAAAACCCATTATAAATGAATATTGGATTACATCTGTGTTAAAATAACTCAGGATTTCTGGGGGAAAGGATGAGAGATACCCTGTTTGTTCACAACTTCTTGAAATCAAACCACAAACTTCTGGGAGTGATTAATCCTCTATTGATAATATGTGGATAGTAACGCTGGCTTAATTTAGGGATAAGCTATCTATTATGTTAAATGTATAGTTTGGCAACACATGCTTGCTTTTACAACTTTAAGTAACAGCCACAGGGTGCAGGGGATCAAGACCAGGACTATGGTACATGGAGGATGGTTTAATCCTTTCTCCCCATGCCACAGTCTCAGTGGAAATCTAGCCCGCTGAAACTACTAGTTACCACAGGAGAGAAGAGTGAAAAACAAGAACTAAACCAGAAAGCCTATTGCCATGCCAGAATCTTGCATTGCATCAGCACAGCTCTCAAAGACAGTGCCGGCAGACTTGACTACAGGAGGAACCATGTGTTATTGAACTGGTACAGTGTGTCTTGGCTTCATAGTTGCCTGCTCAACTCTGAGGGGGAAATGGATTTTAAAGTGATGTGTAGTCATCAGTTATTTTGCTTATTCTGTCACTTCAGCTTGAATTAATTGATGTACCAGTAAATCCCAATGTGCTTCTGATTTATTGAGCAACTTCTTCCCAAAGCCTTGGGATTCTTCCTTTTCTGCTTTCCCAGAAAATTATCACAGGAGGAATGTACTTCCTGTTTGCTTAGCTTGCGGAACATTCACTCCATAAGTAACCTAGCTGTAACTCCATGTATCTCTGATGGAAGCTCAAACATATTTCAATTGCAATCAGGAGTTATGAAGGAATTCTATATCAGCCTTCCCCTACTTGATGCCCTCCAGATGTGTTGGACTGCAAGTCCCATCATTTCCAGCCAACATGGTCATTGATGGGGGTTGTAGTCCAACACATCTGGAGGGAACCAGGTTGGGGAAGACTGCTCTGTATCAGGGAAATGGAGCCTCTTTTGCCAAAAGCCCAAATTCCATTTCAGAGAAACTTTATGGACCTGCATTTCAGTAAGAAGCTGACGAGGGTGGGCCCCAAATTCTTATATAAGAATACGACAGTATAAGGCTTATTACTCAAAATCTACCATACCAGTTTTGCTCATTCTGGGCACATGAGGGAGGGCCCAGGGCCGCACCACATGCAAATTTCAGAGGGGGGATTCACCAGGCATGAGCCACATTTGCATTCTACATGGGGCCCTCTGTGGTGAGGGGGCTGAGGGGCAAAAAAAGTGGGAAAGGAGCAAGACTGCTAGCACCCATGGTGATATGGCCTTTACACTTGTATGAAAAATACCCGCATATTATAGCTGAAAGCTTTTACTGCCAGTAACTAAATCTTAGAAGAGGCTTTTCAAACTACATAAAAGCTGGGAAACCACCAAACAATTGGTAGTTGGGGAAAGGGGGTAAGACCAAAGGAGGGGGTGGAGCCATCTGGAGACCCTGGCCCAGAGGTTCCCCATCTGCATGTTGTGTCCCCAATGTTAACGTGCAAATCTTGCAACCATTCGTATTTAGACAGCAGCTACTATGCCTGAAGAACAGATATTATTTCATATTACCAAACAACAGCAGTAACAACAGCAACAAAACAGCAACAACAACCAGGTTTAAATACTGTTGTTGATGTTTCCTTGCTGTATGAATTTATGAATGAAGACTCTTAACAACTTAAAGAAGCATGGGATACAATAGTGTCAGCCTCAACATTCAAAACAATAAATCAGACCTACTTATTTAGTTAATTTCTAGGGTATCCTTCAGTATAAAGCTCCCAGGGCAGCATACAAATGATAATAAAATTAAAATAAAACAATATAAAAACAAATCCAAAATAAATGCACAGAAACAGCAGCCATAAAACCATTACAACACAGTACTGGATTGTATCGGAATTACAACACAGTACTGGATTGTATCGGAATGCCGATACTGGATTGTATCGGCATTCATGAGCAATTACAAAAACCTCCTCTGTCACAAAATTATGACCAAATTTGTGCCAGGTGGCTACTGAACCTGACATGACCCTGGATTTAATCCTAAACAGTGTTTTTCAGGACCTAGCGTGAGATGTGAGTGTTGTTGAACCAAACTGGAAACAGTGACCACAATGCTATAATTTAAAATATATTTAAATGGAAAATTGCCAAGGAAGTCCAATACAGTCAAATTTGACTTTAAAAGAGAAAACTTGTCTAAAATGAGTGGACTGGTAAAAAGAAAGTAGAAGGGGGGTGGCAAGAGGGTTAAATCTCTCCAAAATGCTTGGAGGTTACTCAAAACCACAATAATAGAAGTTCAGCTAGAATGTATATGATAGGTCAGGAAAGTTAGTACCAAGTCCAAAAGGTCACCAGCAAGATTAATAAGCAATGTCAAGAAAGCTATTAGAAAAAAGAAAGCTTTCTTCAGAAAATGGAAGTCTTGCCCAAATGAGGAAAACAAAAAGGAACACAAATTTGCACAAAGGAAATGCAAACAGACAATAAGAGACACAAAACTGTGGTTCACTGTAAATATAAAGTGATGCATGTTGTGCAAAAAATCCCAGCTTCATGATATATTGATGGGATTTGAGCTAGTAATGACTGACCAAGAAAGAGATCTTAAGGTTGTGGTGGGCAACTCAATGAAAATGTTGACATAGCTACTGCGTATATTACTAGAATCCCATGAAACTGAATGGTGGGAGACAGGTAAAAGGAAGTACTACTTCACACCATGTGTACTTAAACTATGGAATTTGTCACCACAAGATGTAGTGATGACTACCAACTTGAACAGCTTTAAAAGGGGATTAGACAAGTTCATGGATAATGCTATTAATGGCTACCAGTCCTGATGGGTACATATATTCCCTTCAGAATAAGAAGCAGTATGCTTTTGTATACCAGTTGCTGGGGAACAGTGCAGAGGAGCCTGCTATTGCACTAATGTCCTACTTGTGGGCTTCCCACAGGCAACTAGTTGGTCACTGTGTGAACAGAATGCTGGACTAGATAGGTCTTTAGTCTGATCCTGCATAGGCTGACCAGATAAAATCCAGGTCAGGGCTCATGTAACTTTAACAGTTATAGAGAAAAGGGAATTTCAGCCAGGGTCATTTGTATGCAATTAGTTCCTGGTGATATTCCCTCTTCATCACAACAGTTAAAGGTGCATGCACTATACTAGAGTGACCATATACAAAAGAAGGCAGGGCCCCAGCAACTTTAACAGTTGTGATGAAGAGGGAATTTCACCAGGAACTAATTGCATACAAATGACTCTGGCTGAAATTCCCTTTGCTCTACAACTCTTAAAGTTACATGAGCCCTGACCTGGATTTTATCTGGTCACCCTAATCCTGCAGGGCTCTTCTTATGTCATGTAGTCTCATCAAGAGAATATGAGTGCATAGTTAATTGCAGCTGGGCTATCTTTTTCCAGGAGGCATTGCAGTTAATGCACCAGCTGCTGGTGGAAGGCACTGTGTGTTGGAAAGTGTGGGGTGACTTACAGCAGAGTTGCTTTATACAGAGAAAGTGTGGAGATGGTAGTACTGTATCTTTAAGAGACTAAAGGTTAGACTCAGCTGAAGGCTGAGTAATCTATAAGAGGTGTTTGGAGATAGTAATGGGAAGAGGTTTAGTCAGGCATATGCCTGTGTTGTTGGCCTTGCAAGGCATGTTTTAAATAAAGGATTTGTATTGATACTTCTACTTTGCCTCTTCTTGGATACAAAATGTTGGCGACGAAGTTGGACTGGCTCTTTTGTCACTGAGCCCACCAGCATTTTTTCTTCAGAGTCCCGTTTGCCTTTGTCATCATCTGGGAATCCATTGGAGAGTGATGAAGAATTAGTCGCTATCATTACTAGTGCACTTACTGCAGTTACAAAAGAGCAATTCTTAGCTGCATGTTTGGCATGTCCAATTCAACAAAAGTTATGAAAATCTTTGACAAGTAGATGGCCTAGTAATAAGAAAATGCTTGAATCTGTTTTGTTGCCTTATTTTAGAATACGTGACAAACTCTCTTTCCATGATGGATATGTGTTACGGGGAACACATTGTTTACTTGTGCCAGAGGAATTGCAGTCTATATGTATACGTTTGGCACAGGATACCCATCAAGGGATTGTTAGAACTAAGCAAAGATTGAGAGATCTGTACTGGTGGCCAGGGATGGACTCTCAGACAGAAACAGCCATAAAATCATGTGTTACTTGTCAATTGCATGATAAGACAGCAGTATCACGTGTATCACCATTACAGCCAGTTCCACTTCCAGATGCTACATGGGAGAAAGTTGCAATTGATATTGTAGGACCTTTTGATGCTGCTCCAATTGAGTGTCGTTATGCTATTACCTTAATTGATTACTACAGTAAATGGCCAGAAGTAGCATTTACATCTCAAGCTACCTCAGCTACAGTTATTAGCTTCCTCTCTACTATTTTTAGTAGAGAAGGAAATCCAAAAGAACTGGTTTCAGATAATGGAGCTCAATTCACTTCAGTGGAATTTTAAACCTTTTTAGAAGAACGTAATATTACTCATTGGAGATCATCTGTGTATTACCACCAAGCTAACGGGGAGATTGAAAGGTTTAATAGAAGCTTGAAAGAGAGCTTACAAACAGCTAAGTTAGAAGGGAAAGAATGGAAAATATTCACTACTGACTTTTTGCAAGTATATAGAGCTACACAGCATGCAACAACTCAGAGATCACCTGCAGAGTTGTTGCATGGCAGACAAATGCATACTAAATTGAATGTGGCTGGAGTTCTAAAACCTAGACTAAATATATCTTTGGAACCTGAGATGAGAGAGAGAGTTAAAGAAAAACAAAGGAAATCTAAAGTATATACAGATGGACGTCGTGGTGCTAAGGAACAAACATTTCAGTGTAACTCTTTTGTTTGAGTTAGGAAACCGGGGATTTTATGAAAGGGAGAACAGAGATTTACATCCCCTCGAAAAATTATTGGAAAAAAAAGGACCTTATACTTATAAACGTTCTGATGGACGTGTGTGGAATGCTTCTTATTTTGCTCCAGTGGATTGCCAAAATGATGAAGATACTCATTTTGGGTTAGAGGATTTGCCCTTCTCACCCACACTACAGACTATGCCAGCAGCTGGATCTGACCAACAGGGAAGTGAACCAGGAAGACGGCCAGTCCGTATCAGACACCCACCTGCTTGGACTAAAGATTATGTTATGTAGTGGTGGAATTATGGAGGTTTCTTAAGAGGGGGAGAAATGTGGAGATGATAGTACTGCATCTTTAAGAGACTAAAGATTAGCTGAAGGCTGGGTAATCTATAAGAGGAGTTTGGGGATAGTAGTGGGAGGAGGCTTAGTCAGGCATATGCCTGTGTTGTTGGCCTTGCAAGGCATGTTTTAAATAAAGGATTTGTATTGATACTTCTACTTTGCCTCTTCTTGGATACAACAGAAAGCATGGCAACATACGTACATTTAGTATTAGCGGCAATAAACTGAGGCTAGAGCCAGTTTAGAATTAGTTCAAATCAACTTCTTTATAGTGCTTTTATACACATTGTCAGAGAAGGATATCTAACACTGTATAACTGCAAGATGCCTTTAAAGCTGGGTGCATGAGTTAAGTTTACTTTCTTCCTTTCCAGAAACAATGCATGGCACTTGTTTCAGAGAGAAGAAAAAAGAAAAGGAAGGGTGAGGGAGCAGGAAATAGGAACTGATCAAACTACAGGACATTTTCTATCGCCTCCTAGTGTCTGGAAGCATGCAGAGTTGTACCTATTATCCAACATTGTGTACTGTGGATGTCACTGGGGACAACATATCCCCAGACTGTAAATCTTATCTTTAGGGAGGGTGCAACCCTATCCTGAACAGGCTGAACATCACCTCTCCAAAAAATATACCTCCTGTTAAAAACATACACATGCAATCTCGGAAGGAGTCTGTCCGTGAGAATAAAAAACTATTTCAGGAAAAAGTGAGGCATGTTACAGCAAAGGGAATCACAAGAAATCAGAAAAGTGAAATGAGTAGAGTGTCGGTGTGAATACACCTTTAGGAAATATCAAGAAATGTTGATGTAGAAGAATTAGTACTAATCCCGGTTTAGAAAGATTATTGCATATAAGAGAGATCACTGTTTCTCTACTGCATTCTCTCCAGTGTTAACAAAATCTACATGTTCCACAAATAGCACAAAAGAGGCTCAAATATGCTTAAAGGGCAGATTAAAGTCAACAGCAGTGAAAGAGGTGATCAGTACAATGTTATTTCAGACTGTCTTATTATATCTCCAGCTGTTTGTGATCCTAGCTTGTTTTAATAAAACTTTTATTTATAAGAAAGGGGTTTCCAATTTCTATGAAAGTGGCCCCTATTTCTAGCTCCTTCTCTTTACAGTTTTGACTTTCGTGTTTATCACACACACGGTTTTAAGCACACCCACCTCAACTTTGATCCACTTCTTCAGTGCTGGATTCACATGACGTCGTCCCCCTCCTGCTGTTCTCTCGCCCTGAGGTCGCAGTTTTTAGTTTCTGTTTCGATTTATCCCTGAACAGGCAAAGTCCGAAACAGGCAAGTTCAACGGGCCAAGCTGAGGTATCGCAGCAAGACCGACCACATGTGATTCAAAACGCTAGACTCGCATAGGAAAGGGAGGGGGAATCTGCAGAAGCAAACCGGGGGGGAAATAGTAGGTGTGATAAAGGCCTTTGCGACTGAGAGCGGCAAAAAGACAATGAGAGTGGGCCCCACTCCTTTTAAGGGAGCAATGCCCTTTTCTTTTATATGGCTCTTTCCCAGAAGTGTTCAATATACCACATTATCCACAGACAACAAATCTTCCTGTCACTCGTGAAAGTGGCTCGTTCTGCCCCTTTAATGCCTATTCAAAGAATTCATGTTTCATTCCAAAGCCATGTGGATTCCATCAAATGCTGCTAGTCTGACCTCACCAGACGGAGTACAAATAATGTACGTCACACTGTTGCATTTGGAGATAGGGAGGCATATCAGGAAGTGGTGGTGGTGTCTGTGGATGAGTAAGAGATGATAAAAAGGTTTAAAATGATTAACTGTGGTTGCGTTAGGCTGGATGGGGGGGGAGTGAGAAGGGACCATTGTGAAAAGGATGGTGATGTTTTCCCGCAATGCCAAAACCCAGTGGAAACTGTCCAGCAGGTCAGTAAAGACTTTTGAGTACCCAATGCAACACGTTAACACACACGTATCGGTAACGCTGCACCTTGCTGAAACAGAACTTCAAAACCGGGTATAACTTGGGCCAGATGGTCAATTGTAAATATGACATATGGATCTTGTGGATTTCTTGAATCTGGGCCTTCAAGAACTGTGCATATCATATTTGATATTTTGGGTATTAGCAAGGTGTGTGTGTGTGTGTGTGTGTATGTGTGTGTTGGGGGTTTATGATTTCTTCCTGTTTATTCTTTGAAATATGACTAGAGAAAATCCGTTATGAAGCAACCCTTATTAATGAGGGGGAAATGTACATTTAGAACAGATGAAATAGGCTGAGCTCAAGGCTTTTGTACTATTACTCTATAGAAGAGAAGGAAGGGGAATTTTGGCAGCTGTATTTTTTCTCAATAATCTGCATCTGCCATGATCCCCTTTTCTATGTATCCAATCAAAAGATGCACCAGCCTGGCCTTCTTTTGATGCTTTTGGTAACTGTTATTAGGCTAGGCTGACCATCTGAAAAGGAGGACAGGGCTCCTGTAACTTTAACAGTTGTAGAGAAAAGGGAATTTCAGCCAGTGTCATTTGTATGCAATTAGTTCCTGGTGAGATTCCCTCTTCATCACAACGGTTAAAGTTGCAGGGGCCCTGCCTTCTTTTGTATATGGTCACTCTAGTATAGTGTCTGCAACTTTAACTGTTGTGATGAAGAGGGAATCTCACCAGGAACTAATTGCATACAAATGACACTGGCTGAAATTCCCTTTTCTCTACAACTGTTAAAGTTACAGGAGCCCTGTCCTCCTTTCATATGGTCAGCCTACAGTTTTCCATCCGGAGACTACTTTTTTAAAGTACCCTCCCTTGTAGTTTGGATGGTTTGGATCTATATATGAATGTCAGAGCTCTTCACCAGGTTTCATCCATAGCTGTTGCTAAAGGTCTCTGTGCTGGGGCAGAATGAGTGTGCTTGTGCCACATGGACTGCCTCTGCCTCGGCTTCCTTGCTTGACCCTTCAAGAAAGAAGAGGGGGGTTCAAGGCCCTTTTTACATGCAGCTCAAACAGCCTGATAGGCTGATATAATCCAGCACACACAGGATTATAACTGCTACAGCTGCCACCCGAAGTCAAAGTAGCTAAAGGATGAAAACCAGAAAAGCACAGATCCAGAACTGGAACAGAGGAGCTTGAGTAAGCAGTTTCAAGGTTTCCAGTCATTTCTGTGTGTCAAACTGTCCCATCTTCTGACAAGTAAGCGACATCTCGAGCCTCCCCCTTACACCATCTTTTCAACTACTTGGGAATGTTCAGTTCCCACAAGCAGATGCTAGTTCTTTATTCATAACACATCTGAGCACCACCAGCTATGATGAAGTCCACATAAACCAGAAAGAAATTATATACTCTCTTTCTCCCTCTCTGCTAACACTATCCCTACAGGGTTTATATACCATATCAACATTTCTGGTAAAGACAGGCTGTCTCCCCTTTTTTTGCCCCTGCCACAGGACTGTACAATAGGAAATCATTAGCAGCAGCCTATTGTGGGAAGGTCCTTTCCCCCCTTTTTTCTTTTTACAGACTTGTTTATTATTATAAAAAAGGAATGTGGCTAGAAGAGGAGATGAGAGGTCACTTCACTCTGGGGTACAGCCTGATCTGAATGGGAAACAGGGCCTTCACTCCCTGCAACCACACTGGCAGATGGAGCAGCTGCAAACAGCTCAGGTCAGTTTTGTATCACCTCAACAATCGCAGCATGCAAAATTCCTCACATTGCAGCTATGCATGGGTCCAGCTCTTGCTGACTTACACTGCCAGTCAACAGGCCTGGTTACACATAACAGAATGAATAATGGGCCTGCAGAATCTGTATTGTGCCTGGTTTGCATCCTGGATTTAGATAACCAACCTAGCCACTGAACATAGACACATCTTTACTCTGGGATCCCCATGAGTTGTCCTCTTGTTCAGCACTGCGTATAATACTTGAAATACATCATACTGGCCTGCCACTGCAAAATTTCATATTTTATTGTACATATATTATTGCATGAATATGATAGATGGCCAAACAATAGTAGGTCAGTATGTTACTTTGTACACACACACACACACACACACACACTTATTACCCTGAAATGCAGGGCTGGCTCTACCATTAGACAAAGTGAGGTGGCTACCCCAGGAAGCAAATTTGAAAGGACAGCAAATTGTTAGCTATTCGGTTTGTTATTATTGTATTTTTTCTGCCAGAGTAAAGGCGTTTGTAGGATTTGCTGTCTCATGTGCCCAAATAACCTGCTGGGCTTTGGGTTCTTTATGCCTTGACAGACAGCCTATCTACACTACTGCTTTAAATCAGTTTAAAATATTTAAAAACGGTTTATAACAGTTTTGAGAACTGTTGGGGCCCAGGACACACTCCATATACAGTTTTCAAAATGTTTTCAAAGTATTTTATCCTGTGTGTGTAGATAGGCTCTTGGTGAGGGTTATCATTTATTGTTCTGAATCAGGCAAATGTCTTGGGCCAGCCCTGCTGAAATATGATAAAGTGGAGTTAATCTTAGGTTTAGAAAGGTATTTGAAAATTGCTTCTTTTTACTTCAGTTTTCTTTAAATCTGTTTTCAAACATCATGCTTTGAAACATATCCACGGACCAATAAGGGCTAGAAAAAATATATCTTTTATTTTAAGGGAATTCTACAACTCACTTAAAGGTTCTAGGAAGTTCATTGGGAGAGTCGAGGGAGGGTGTTATGTAACCCATTCCCACTTTAGGGCTACACTGAATTATTAGCAGTAGAAGGACAAAACATGGATACAAACTACACTTCTTCACATGACTTTACAATGCCTATCTCTTCTCTTTTTCCTAATCTCATTATCAGTCTGCCTTGCATAATTTACAAATACTTGCATCTTAACAGATAAATCACTCAGGATTGTTGTTCCCCTTTGATCAATAATGTCAGTTTGCAGTCAGTGGCTTGGTATCAAGAGGGATGCAACGTGACTAGTTTAGCTTGCAAAAAAGCCTTTTTCAACACTAATGTAAACAAAGGACAGATTATTCTGGCTTGAGGTTGGCGAAGTGTGGGTAGATGCTGGGCAACATGGAGCTCATTTTTTGCATTTTATTATGTGATTTATATGGCACACTACATTTGGCCACTCACATTGCAGTTGCACATTATAATAGTACGTACTGCAATAATTTCTGAAATATCCACTCAAGATTTAGATTCCAACTAAAATGTCAGGTCACCTCTGTAGGCTGCATAGTTAGCTCCATATGTTCCTGTACAAGTGCTTCTTCCCATCAGAGAGTTCTCGTTGGGTCAAAAAATAGGATGGTTGGGTCAGGAAATAGGGTCTTCTTGTGGCTGGATTAATATATTTTTTTCCATAGAATCATAGAATAGTAGAGTTGGCAGGGGCCTATAAGGCTATCGAGTCCAACCCCCTGCTCAATGCAGGAATCTACCTTAAAACATACCTGACAGATGGCTATCCAGCTGTCTCTTGAATGACTCTAGGGTGGGAGAACCCACTACCACCCTAGGTAATTGGTTCCATTGTCATATTGCTCTAACAGTCAGGAAGTTTTTCCTGATGTCCAGCCAGAATCTGGCTTCCTGTAACATGAGCCCATTATTAGGGTGACCAGATAAAATCCAGGTCAAGGCTCATGGCTGAAATTCCCTTTGCTCTACAACTCTTAAAGTTACATGAGCCCTGACCTATGCGCCTCCCCCACCCCCAAAACGCCCAACCTAGAAATGTGGCTGCCACACCTAACGAGGAAGGCTGGCAACAAGGCTGGATCTTAGGTGTGCAATTTCAAGAGAAACAATGCAAGATAGGAACAACAGTAAGAACAGATGATGACAAGATAATCTTGAAGGATTCTTAGCAAATCAGGCATTTCACATTGAAGATAAAGCATTTTCTCTCTCTTCTTTTCCATATCCTTTCTCCCCTTTTATTAGGGCTCTGCCCACCTGCATTTTCAGGATCTCCCACAATGCTTTGCTAGACGACACTCTGCCAAGCAAGCAAAACACAGCTGTTGCAAATTAGGAGCAAATGAAATACATTTTATTTCTTCTTTTTAAAAAATGCATCTGAGTCATTAAGTGAGATCATAAATGCCCACGTGTAATAAGGAAGCACTGTAGGAGTCCTAGTATTAGTTTGGCACATGCCAAAAGGGACTCAAGCCAGGTTCTGGTTTGATTACAAAGTTCTAAGCATTTCACACTTTTTGGCGACAAGTGGTTCTTCCTGGAGCAAGCCAAGGTAAACTGTAAAAATCCCCTATCTAGCATAAGGATCTGCCTTTGCAAGAAGCACAAACTATCCCTCTTCCTGCCAACCTGGCCTCTGGGAATCCATTTCTTTCCCACTTTATAATCTAAATAAATCAAAGCATCTTTCCCCCCCTTTCAGCTGGAAACATCCTTTATTGCAACATCTGTCTCTGGGGTCTTCAGAGTCTCATGACACCATGTTTACTCATAGCTCAGATTATCATCAGAAAACCATTTTCCCATCCACTAGCTGAAGTTAAGAAGAGCATGCACATATGGGGCGGCTTTGAATGTGGATAAACAATTGGTGATAAAATGCAGACGTTTGAAATCTGAAACCAAGCTAGGATTGGCGATCACAGGAAACTGGTGGTCTCGGTGCCTGCATACAATGAAGCAGAAAGTCCCATTGATCTTTCTTCTAGGCAGCTTCAAGTTCAGAGTGATAACACATTTATCCTTGCTTATTTGGATCCCGTGGAACCAAAACAAAAAGGACAACACAGCCATTTGGGTCTAATGGAGTCTTTGCCCACAGTGTACGATCATAGCTGGCCCACTTCTTGCGTGGTTACAGGTGGGAAAGGGATCCAGACCAAGATGTTACCTGCTATGCTCACATGGTTGTTGTTGTTAAATCAGATATAAGTTCCTGGGGAAGCCTGCAGGTTTAATTGCATACCTGATCTACACAATTCTGTACTGTATTGTGCCCAGGTCTCTGACTTGCCCCTACTGAATACAGAGAAGTAAGCTGCACTGCAAATAGGTTGGGTTATAGTGTCAGAAAGGCAACACACCATATCTAAATGGCTGTACAAATAGTGCTGCTAGCCCAGCATTATGAACCTGTCAAAGAGACCCAATTTGTCATACAATGTGAAAACAGCGTTTGGCCATGGTAACACATGTCTTAGCGAAAGCCAGGTTAGATTATTGCAGTGTGCTCCACCTGAGGCTACTTTTGAAGAGTCTTCACGTGGTTCACATGATCCAGAATACAACTACAAGGATGTTGGTGGACATACTATACCAATCCTGCGCTGACCATATGAAAAGGAGGACAGGGCTCATGTAACTTTAACAGTTGTAGAGAAAAGGGAATTTCAGCCAGCGTCATTTGTATGCAATTAGTTCCTGGTGAAATTCCCTCTTCATCACAACTGTTAAAGTTGCAGGGGCCCTGCCTTCTTTTGTATATGGTCACTCTAGTATAGTGCATGCACCTTTAACTGTGGTGATGAAGAGGGAATTTCACCAGGAACTAATTGCATACAAATGATACTGGCTGAAATTTCCTTTTCTCTACAACTGTTAAAGTTACATGAGCTCTGTCCTCCTTTTCATATGGTCAGCCTATGCAACAGCATCACTCGGTACTGATCTGCTTCTGGGCACAATTCAAAGTGCTGGTGGTTACCTTTAAAGCCCTAAATGCTTTAGGCCCAGTGTACTTTAGGGATTGCGTCCTTCCACTAGGGTGACCACATGAAAAGGAGGACAGAGCTCTCGTATCTTTAATAGTTGTGTAGAAAAGGGAATTTTAGTAGGTGTCATTTGTATATATGCAGAATCCGGTGAAATTCCCTCATCACAACAGTTAAAGCTGCAGGAGCCCTGCCTTCTTTTGTATCTGGTCAAGAGGGCAGGGCTCCTGCAGCTTTAACTGTTGTGATGAAGAGGGAATTTCACCAGGTGCTGCATGCATACAAATGACACCTGCTGAAATTCCCTTTTCTATGCAACTGTTAAAGATACAGGAGCCCTGTCCTCCTTTTCATATGGTCACACTACTTCCACATCATCTTGCCCACTCCTCAAGAACAGAAGGAGAGGCCCTTCTCTATGTCTCATCTAGGGTGGAAGCATATTTGAGTGGAATAAAAGAGAGGCCCTTCTCAGTAAGCGTCTGGGGTGTTCTTTTGTTGCATGAAGAAGGCTAGAAGAGGCAGGATGCAGGCAATGTCATGAGAGAGACCCACGTAAATCTGTGAGTGCCCAGCAACGAGCATGCAATAAAACGCCCGGCTGATGGAGCTCAGTGTCTGCACCCAGATCAAGGAACACTTTGTCTCGTGAAGTGCAGCTTGCCCCCCCCCCCCACGCCTGGTTGAAGACTGTTTTATTCTGGCAGGACATGGCAGATAATACTGCTGACCCTGCCTCCTTGGTTGATTATTTTATATTGTGCTTTTCATGAAGTAATTTTTAAATTTGTTATTGAGGTTTTTATGAATTTTTTTTAAAGTGGTAACTTTTAAAAGTGATGTTTTTGCACCAGAAGGGCAGGATATAAATGTTCAAATAAATAGGATGGTGCAGATAACAGCCTGTGAGTTGCTGATCAATACAGACTGCCTCTAATGTTGATAGGAAAATCGGTGGTCCGGAAAACTGGTTCTGTTGTTGTCCAGCACCAGGTGGAGTCTGGTTCTAGTCTGTTTTACACACATACACACACACACACACACACACACACACACACACACCTCTTTTATTGAATAAATGCAGAATATTAAAACCAAACCAAGGCAAATATAGTGATCCCTAGAATATAAAATAGCAGCATTAGCTAAAGACAAAGGCTAGCAGTGGAGACAAAGAAAAGAAACAGCTTTGTTCCTTGGACTAAATGTGGTAATGAATCATGCGGGCTGAGAGGCTTTCATACTGCACTGGAATGTGCTTGCTGATAGAGATAATCTCTGGCAGTGTGTCCGTGGCAGGCTCGCTGCTGGCATTGCAATAAGGACTTGGCCCACAATGTGTCTTCCGATCCCTGTTCTTGCCATCCTCTCTTTGATTTTTCAGAAGCAATAGAATAATCCGGACTGACACCAATGGCTGTTTTCTTCACAGAGCAGCCTGTATTCACTTTACTGGCACAGGGATCTGTGACCATGATTGATTTTACGACAGCCTGGATCAGCTTCCGCTCTTTATTCTGGGAAAAAGCATTGCGCCCTCCCTGTGCCTCATGACTCAGCTAGGGTAGCCATGTGTCCTCTTTTACAGAGGACTGTCCTCTATTTGAAGGCATCCTTTATTTGAAGAGCTGTTCTGTCCAATTCTGGTTTTAAAATAATCGTCAGAACTGTTGTTCATCAACACTCGACACCTGAATGGCAGACCGAACAGGCAGGCACACAGATCACTTCTACACTACGGCGAGATGTACTATAGTACTATTTAAATTATAATAATTCATTCTAAATTTGCATCTATGCATATAAATTAGCATATGCAAATGTTATGAAAATCGTCATGCTCTTTTGTCCTCTTTTTTCCCCTTTTTTGGGGCAATTGATAAATGGCCACCCTCCAGCTTGAGAGAAAGTTCAGTCTGGGGTTTAGCAGTTTTGAGTGACAGCTATATGGCCCATTCAGCTGTGAAGGTTGACTGCTCACATTGAGCTTGGCTCCTAGTAGGTGCAGTTTTGATCCTGACAGCAAGCAATGAGCTGAAGACGCGGCTAACATCCACATCCACATGCTGTGAAGTGAGTCCTAGGTGGACGTGTGCATTGGTCTGTAATACGCAGTGATATCCACATGAAGCTGCCTTAAGTTTCCAGATGTTCCTTGCTCAGTGCAGGGTGTCTGACCTTTCAAAATGCCTGGCAAGTGCTAGTAATGAGCAATAGTTGCAATGGAGGAAATGACTATTGGAAACAATCACGGGTGCTTTTCTGTATTATGCATTGGCCCAGTTGTGTGACTCAGCATTTCTGATCTTAATTATTTTTTCATAACAAAAACTGACTCTGTGTGAGGTTCACAAAGGTTCGATGTGAGTTTGTGTGTACAATATTACCTTTAAAAAACTTCCTTGTGTGGATCAGCCTCACGGGTCTGATTTATACATGGCAGAGGAACAGCTGGGCATATGAATGGACAGTTACATGTGGTCCCATGCTAAGGCAGTTATGAGTCTATTCACCACATTTCTTAGGGGAGCACAAAGCATCCCTAGTCTAAGGGGATATGGGAACAAGTCATAGCATGCTCCCTCCTCCATCCCATTCAGGGTCTACAGAAGAAGCAGAAAAGAAATTGCCTGTGTTGTTTAAGTTTAAAAATAAAATGAAACATCTGTTTGGCAAAGTGCCAGTGTTATAAATAAGTCTCAGAGCATTGATATTCACCCCATTCACTGCACAAGCTTTCTCTGCCCCCAGGTCCACATTAACGAACAGCCCCATAGTGTATTAGGTTGCTTCTAAAGAGCAAGAAATCTTGGAACTGTCTGTGGGAAAATATCCTTATGTCTCCTGAAGGGACAGGCACAGAGGATGTGCACTGAGTTACCTGATGATGGACCAGGGATCAGAAAAGAGGAAACAAGGGCTGGATTTGCCCCCACACAGCATAGTAACTTCTGCTATTGCAGTCCATATGATGCTACTATAAGTCTGTAAATGTGTCTATGTAGGCAACCTATTGTTCTCACTCCACTTCAAAGGATTCTTGCAACTCTTCTATAGCTCACCAAGTCTAACACAATGGCTTCACACAACATGTTAACCCTCACTCAGTGGCTGACTGGGTTGTTTGTTGAACTGTGGGTTAGCGTGTTGTTTGAACATTTTCTACAGGGTGGCTTTTTAACCATGCAGTGTGGCTTATTTTTCTCAAACAAGGGACTTTGAGAACCCATGGCTTGTTGTGGGGCTGTTCAGGATGATTAACAAGCCACCCTGTGGAAAATGTCCTGAGTTCAGATAAACCATGGTTCAACAAACAAGCCACTGTTCAACAACAACCCATACACAACCACTGAGTGTGAGTAAGCATGTTGTGTGAGCAGCCCCTAAATGTTTTCTTCTGCCCCATAATTCAAGATTTGCTATAGATGTAGCTGCTAAAACAATGTTTCCTAAGCTTCTATCCACTGGTCTATATAGATCAGTGATGCTTAGAGGCTCTGTTTCTGCTAGTTTGTATCTCCGTTCCATCCAGGACTGGCCCTATCATTAGGCGGAGCAAGCTGACCACCTCAGGCAACTGGTTTTGGGTGACAAGACAGGACAGCAAATTTCTAGTTATTTAATATTATTGTATTTTTACTGTCAGGGACTGGGAGAGGCACCTGAAGGATTTTCTGCCTCTGGTGTGAAAATAACTTGACCAGCCCTGGTTAATATGCCCCTTGACTTGGGAAGGAGGCAATTTGCTGCTCTGCTTCAGGGAGCAAAGTGTCTTGGCCCAGCCCGCTGCCCCAAATAGCAATGGAGCATACTCTTGGCAGCATCTGTCTAGTCTGCACTCCAGACTCCAACTGTCTTTCCCTATCCCAAACAACAGTGCTGGCACCAGGAAGCAGGACAATATCTCTGGCCCAGGTCAAACAGTTACTTTTCTGTCTACATGTAAGCAGTCTGGAACCATCCTGAGCCATGAGACATCCCTGACGGCATGGGATAAAGTTAGCATGAACTGGGCTGTACACCAATACAGCCAGCAACAATTTCCATGGTTGCAGCAGTTCTTTTCCCAGCCACCACAACCACAGATATCACTGCTAACTGCATTTGTACATATACAGCCCAGCTCAATCTTTTCTCCACATGAGAGCCACATACAGCTCTGGACCTTTTCACATGTAGGGAAAGAAACTGCGTGAACCAGCCTTTTGGAAGTGAAGAGAGAAAGGCCCCAAAGAAAAACCAACTACCAGCTGACCATACCGATTTAGGCTGTAAGCGTTCAAATCCCTGCATTCTAATCCTAGACTGCCAATTAATACTTTCTGTTCCTCCTCTCACAGAACCACTTTTGAGGTGAAATGCTAGTGACCAGGTGACTTTTTATCTCAATTATTGACCACGTAAAAATGCACACATACCTACAGCATTCCAAAGAACCTGGAATATACCAGTGGCACCAGTTTGAATGTAGCTGAGCATGTACCTGCGCAAACTCACCAAATAGACCACTGTTGCACAAGCAGCAGCCTGTGGGCCACTTGTAGCCCCCAAGACCTGGATTACACACACACACACACACACACACACACACATACACACACACACTAATGGTTCCACAGCCCCCTCCCAGTGAATTCCCTCCAGCAATTCTGATACAGGCTGCTCTTCCATCGTTGGTAACAGTAGTGAGAAAAGAGCACTCTGTATCAGGATTACTGAGAGATTGCCCTGGGGCCACATTTTGGGCTCTGGAGGCCACATACATGTATATGCACCACATACATATACACATTTCACAGCAATCCTTATAGAGATTTCGCTTTCCACACTGCTGCTACTGGCAAGAAAAAAGTGATTCGTATCAGAATCGTGTGTGTGTGTGTGTGTGTGTGTGCACCTTTGATGTGGTTGGCTTTCACATCAAAGAGGGGATTGACAGGAGAGGAAGAAACTAAAGTATTTTTAGGGATGCTGGAAAAATCTGAGATGAACTAAAATGAATTTGGATTTCTAAGAATCCGACCTGGAGAATCCTCCACGGACTGGCCTCCGCAAGCCTTGCAGAGACCGACGATTTTCAGATCTTTTTTTACTTTCCCGAAATTTATGCAAATTTATTCATAGGAAAATATACAAGTATATGCCATGTTGGAAAATATACATGGGGAAAAGTTGAATGGAATGGGGGACAGAACACTAAATGTTACATACTAGCATTAATTACGTAAATGGTTGCTACCCATCATATGGAGTTATTTGTGTATTTTTCCACATACTTGGGGGTGGAATTCAAGTTCATTTGTGAATGGACGCCGGAACGAACGACACCACACAATCCACAAAACACACATGGGATGGATTTCACAATATCCAGACATCCCTATTTCCCCAATGGATGATCAACACTCTCAAAGATGCCCGTATTGACAATCTCTTAGAGATGCAGATGGTTGAAGGCAATACAGCAAGAATATGAGAATAAAGAAGTGTGGTGGACCAGAGCACTTCTTTAGCATGTTTAGCATGAAGGAACAGGAAGCCAAAGACGATCCATTTAAGTGGGTGAGAAAAAGTAAAAATCAGATGATTGGTAAAATTGGATAGAAAAATGGGTTCATCTGGTTGTGGGAAGGAGGCTGTCTTTATAGTTGTGGGTAGCCCCCTTTCCACAAGTAGAGTTTAAAGGAATAGACAGAGAAGGTTTTTGTGCTGTCAGATAAATCTGTTGCTGCTAGGAGGCTGTGGCCCATCATCCTTTATTAATGAAAGGAAAGTGTTTTCCTAAGGAATACATGAGAGAGAGAAAGAAAGAGAGAGAGAGAAGAGAGATGCTACTGTTGCGTAGGAGTGATGCTTCCTTCATGTACTTGGTTACAATCATTTCAGCTTTGCCACTATGGTGAAGACTAAACTAAGAGCAGACTCCCATGCACTGTCCAGCTGCAGTTGATCCCATCAGATGAGGGGGAAGAAAGGGAGGGAAATGGAATAAAAGTCAGGAAAAGAAGATATAGCTTGAGTGGGTGGGATGAAGCAATGGTTTAGCATGAAGGAACAGGAAACCTAAGACTATCTTAGCCATCCCCTGTGAATGTCTATCAACAATAACTAAGGATAAAAGAACAATTTCTAGACAGTGAAAGAGATCTTAAAGTTCCAACTAATTCACCTGAATGAGGAAGCCCAGATGAATGTATAACAGTCGCAACATGCATTGTATTCAGCTAGTCTGTGTAAATTGTTTGCGTTGGGTCCGGCTGGCGAAGGGACGAGAACAAATTAGACACACAGGCATAGCTGGATAATAAACTGGCCACAACTTTATTGACTCACTTGAATAGGCTTGGAGGCAGCATAGGGCATGGATCCTATAATCGGCCAGCCCACCTGCTGACCGATTCCCCTTCCTGGCCCCGCATGCCAGGGGCACTGGTGGTGGATGGTAAGGCTAGGGACACACCACGGCATGGACCGCTGCTGTGAACCCCTTTCCACCTTCCTGGACGTGGCCATCTCTCAGCCCCCATGCTGGTCTGGTCTTCGTGCTACGTCTTCAAGATCCCTTATGAGAATCCTCACTGTGGGGGAACAGGGAGCCCAGCCCAATGCCTATCAAGCCTAAGTAAGTTGTGACAAATGGTATAAAATGAAGCATCCACACAGAATACACTGATAGTCCAGATCAATTTATTTACAATGGGATTAATCTTGCAATGGAGAAGGCAAAACCCTGCACAGTCTTTGCCAATTGGTGTGCAGGTAAAATTCCTTCCCACCCACTACTTTTGCCACCGCAAGACATCTTACTACCAGGAGTGGGTGGATGGGGAAGTCAGCAACTGCAATCCTGGAGCCACATGGGAGGTCTGCCTTTTGGAGCCTCAGGTTGAAATGGAGGCAGAACAAAGGAAAGATCTCACTCTGCTGGGTCTGCTTCTTCGGCCCCACCCCATCATCGTGCTGATTGGCTCAGCAGTCCCCTCCTGGGAAGAAGATGCTGCTGCTGCACTGCAGAGGCTGTGCCACCACTCTCCACCAGCCTTTCTCTCTTCCCTGCCAGCCAGCGCACCTCACAATTCACTGCTCCCCGTTAAGTGGGGAACTCAGCTTACTAAAGCACTTTGTGGATACTGTTGATTATGTGAGGCTATGCACATGGCCCAGTGCAAACATAATGCTGGTTCCTTCCAAAATATGGTTTGCAAAGCAGGAGTCAGCCTCAGAAACCTACACATCCACTCTCTATGAATCCACTCCCTTGTCCCAATTGCTTCCCTTGCTGAACTTATCCATAGTTTAACATTGCATCTGTGCAGATACTGTCCATGATTAACCATCACTAACCAAGATTCCTTTCTTATCCAGAATAAGTGGGTTTTAACTGGTTAAAAGTGAACGTGGTTAACATTCATCACAAGGACCGTGCAATCTTTACAACCGACTGAACAGGCATAGTGGGGGAGTAGGCTCATATCTGCTGAACCCACAATTTCTGCTATGTATGTTCAACATAACATCTACAGCGTCATCAGATGGGGGGAAATCACATTTCCTTACCATTACTTTCCCCCCGCTTCTGTCCCATGATATTTCCCCTTTCTTCACACGGGAAGAAAGAGGAAGTAAACAATGACCACATGGCCCATTCAGTGGCCATTTTTATCATGCCACTTTTCCTGCACACCTGCACACAGCAGGAAATGGTGGCACATTCCATTTCAAAAACAAAATTGGATTTAAAGGGGTGTATTTTGTGACGGAAAGAAGGCAAGAAGAAGCAGGAGATGTGTGGGAGGTGGAAGTTGTCATCAAAAGGACCCGCGAACATCCATAAGTGCGGAGTAATGAGCATGCAATAAAACACAATTCCGATGATGCTCTTAGACAGAGCCTAGAAATTGCATGTGTGTAGGTTCTGTCTATGTAACTGGGAACCCAGAAAAGCAGAGTCCCTGATTCCATGGGGCTTTCTTAATGATTTGTATTGCAGAGTAATGTTTGTCTTCCTTGTGAATGTTGATCAGGGATGAAAAAAGACACTGTAACAATAATATGGCTAATGTAGTAGCTGAAGTAAGTGCAGCTACGAAGAGATTCTTAATGGTTCAAGTCATTTCTGAGAAGCTTTGTTCACAAGGTATACCTGTGGATGTGAAAACATGGACCAGGGAAAGCAATGTTGCCCCTGCTGGCCCTGCCTTGATCCCTGTGAGTTTAGCTGAAGGTCTGAACAGAGCCTACAGCTGCACAACTGGACAGGGACTTTGCCTTTTTCAAGGTTCTTGATCATGTGGAAACAGCCTACATGATGGATCAAGGGTCAGGTGACCGGTCCTCAGTTTCCAGCTCTGTTTCTATCCTACTTATTCATTTTGTCATTCAGTTTTAAATCATGTCTGCTTTGTATATTTACAACATAAAATCATTGATTCAATTACTGTTGATCACCATGTTATGTGAAAAGGATAATGTGCCTTTCTATTACTTAAGATTTTTAAGTCCAAATGTTGAATTTAATTAGAACAAGATTCTCTCTCTTCCTCCTTCTATGAGAGATAGGATCTCATACTCAGACAGATATAATATTTTCAAAGCAACCCAGTTGGTTTGATAAAAGTATTTCTGTCTGCAATACAAAACTATATATTTCCTGTCTCACTGTGCTCCCTGGGCAAGCTATTTTGTGGGTTTTGGCATGCTGGCAGCAGAACCTAGGAAAACTAAATTTCTCCTTGCAGAAAGAAAATAAAGGTTGATTTTACATGACTGCTGCAAGCATCTATTGGCTAGTGTCTATGCCATCACTGAAGTAAAAGTGATGTCACAGGCACCATTCCCAGAGTAGTTTTGCAACTGTATTGAAAGATTTTTGAAATAGCAGGAAGCTATTTTTAAAATAGTATAAAATTGCTTGCTCTTCTCTGTTCCCTCATATTTAAACACAGTTCATTCCTTCTCACCAATACCAGAACCAATATATCCTGCTTTTAAAATATTTTTAAAGAAACAGACTTTCTTCCCAACAAAGCCATGCATATAGCTTATGTCCTGCTTTTCTTCAAAGTGGCTGACATAATAAAAACCCTCCTATAAGTTCCATAGTATATCCATGATATCCATAGATGTACTTTATTGGCTGCTATTGTCCAAATGAGTTTTGGACTAAAAAGGAGAAAGTTGTTTGTGAAGTTACTTTGGGGATTGATTGGAAGACCCAGATCTTGCTTGACTTTTCTGTTACCTTAGTCCTTTCTTCTCTCTTTCTTCCATCCCACTTCCGTGATGCTTATCTCTTAGAACAGGGTAATTTATTCATTATGTATTTCATGGGTCACATCTGGCTTGCTTACTAAAATAATTAAACAATTTCCCCTTCTCTTACGTGTCACAGAAAATGCAAATAATGCCAAAATGACTGGCTTGTTAACAGCCCCATCCTTATCAAAACTCAGTAAGTTCTCCATAGCAGCAACAGCAGCAGCAACAGCAGCAGCAGCAGCCGCCGCCACTGAACAGAGAATATTCTGTTAGTTCCATCAGCTTCTCCATCTTTCAGGGATATGAAAGCCACAAGGAGGAAATGCGGGAAACTAGCCAAGATATACTCATTCCAAGCATGGCATACCATCAGTCACAACCACACACCAAAATTCCAGGTTTCTTGGGGGTGGGGGAAATGTCAAACAGAAAACTTTCTGCTAGGTTCTGCAGGAAGCTACAATCAAACTACTGTAATACAATTACTAAATAGTACCTGTATCATTTCCCCAACAAGTACAAAAACAGCTCCAGGGGTGATTTTCAGTTAGACGGGAAAAGGATGCTGCTGTTCTGCCACTTAAATTCACAGCTTCCAAAGGTGTTTGTTTGTTTTTGTTTTTAAAGCCAAGGCAAAAACGATGTCACATCTAGTTTGGTCCTGAGACATTATTGGGGGGCGGGGAGTGTTTCACACATATTCACAACTACTCCCTATCTAATAACAATGATGCCATTGTGAATGCAGCTTGGGATTTACTAAAGTGCCCACAAAATTGGCTAACAAGTACAAACAAAAATAGACAAGGTCATTCAAACTGAAATAGAAAGGAAACCCCAGGTGCGACTGCTTGGGTGTTAATTCAAACATAACTGCTATTCTTTCATGGTGCCCTAAATAAGACATGAATACTGATTCTTCCAGGGAGAAAATGCACTGAGGGTGTCGTGGGAAAATACACACACACACACAGCACGGGGCAACATGAACTTAACTCCCACTAGATTCCAGCCAGAAAGGAACTCAACCAGGCAGGCTGTGTGACAATCACAACAGAACAGCCAGAAGTAGAACATGGTAAGAAACATTAGAAAGTAGCAGCAGCAACAACAACAAAATGAAAACAAACAACACCCCCACAACATTAACCCCAAAACATGAGAGAATGGTCCATCAGAAAATATATCCTTGCAACCTGGGAAATATTCTTTCATCCTTAATAGTGGATATACTGTAGTTACACAAGTCACTACCATTTTGTCATCAACCAGAGGACTGGAAGATTATATCTCATCCTTCAATATCTTACAATGTTTCTGTTAACTGTCTCAGTACAGAAACTAGAAAAAGAAAGTCTCTTATTTTTAACTTGTTGCAGGGCATCCCTAGAATAGAAAAAACTTGATTTTTGTCTCAGTACTGACCTGGAACATAGGGCTCCATCACACCTGCTTTTTTTCCTGGTATGCATACACGATTCCCACCTCCTTTTCATTAGCATGTCAAACGCTAGTCACTTTCATGTGCGTGCATTGTTGCACTATTTTGCCTTGTTTACCTTTTCACCTGTGCTAGCTTCCGCTCTCCTGCTATTGTGCTTGCCCCACCCCGCACCTTCTCTTTCCCTCTCCAGTTCATTGGTTCTTGTGGGTGATGGACATTGTGATGGGCATGGGTGCCTTCCCCCTCTGGTTTTGTTGTCTAGCATTGCGTTTTATCAGCTGGGTGCTGTTGCTACCTTTAGAGGTGAGATGATGCTCCCTTCTGCGCGGGGTCTTTACGCGCCCTCCCCCCTCTCCTTTCCCAGTTGAGCAGTTCTATGGACTGGAGGAGAACCACCCCCGCTCTCCTGTTTCATCAGCAAGACCGCCCTTCAATGCACATGCCCTCAAGAAGGGACGTTCTGTGACATAGAGCGAGGACGACAATACACAGGGACTGAAGAGTGGTTTTATCCCCCATGGAGAAAAGATACTGCACTTTCCCTGCCCTATAAAAACACAGAAAATGGAGGGGAAGAGGCAAGATGACTGCAGGACAAGGACGGAGCAAAACGGTAAACAAGGCAGGATGAAAGTGCGATAAAACGCTGGTGTGATGGAGCTTCTTATCTGACTACAGCCAATCAGATATCAAGTTTTCCTTTCTTGTTGAACTCTCAAAATGTACTTGTGGCAACTATCGTATATTAGATTTGGAGAGTTAGAATCAAGATCTGAGATTTAGATCTCTGGGGACTGAACAGTTAATGCCCTGGTTTCCCCAGCATGAAAGAATTCTTCTCCTAGCTGCAACTATGTCTTGGAAAGTTCCCAAGGTTGGAAAAGAAAAATCTGCAGTACTTTCAGAAAGGGGGACAACATATATCCACACAAAAATGAACTTCCAAGTTTCATACAAGTAGGTCTTCTATTTAACAGCCTGTCCAAGGCAAAAGAAAAAAAGAGGAAAAAAGGATCAAAGCCCTAAAACTGAGGTGGCATCTACTTTAGGGAGAACGTTGCCTTCAGAGAAAGAGGCTCAAGTTGCTTTAGTTTCTCCTGGCCCTGATTCAGAGCAAACCACAAGCAAACATACTTTCAGTATAAATAAGACAGTGTGTCTCGCCAGTTAAAGCAATTCAAACATGAATGTAGCAATTTAATTGGTGCCAATTACTGTGTTTCAGTAGCATTAAGAATTCAGTCACAGTTCCTTAAAATCCTGCATGAGCTGAGAAAATGATGGTAGAGCTCAGAAAAGTGGCCCTGAACAAACCATTAGCAGTGGTAGGTTGGCAGCCTATCTTCTGACTATGGTTTCCCACTAAACAAGCAGATACAAGAAAGGCTTGTCCAAGCATGGAATCCAGGACACTGTAAAGTGTTACAAGAATCAGCAATTCACTAGCACCCATTCCATGCCATTGAAAATGTCTGTAGTCCAGGGCTGCCTCCTCTTAGGAACAGAAACTAGCAGTGGAGTCTGCTCTGGGTTTCAGTCAGAACCAGTCAGAACTCTAAAGGAACTATCCAGGATGCTTTGCTTTGCTCCTTGGATAGAGTTCTGACAGGAAACTGGAGCAGATTCGCCACCCACTGATAATGGAGTCACAAGCCACCACTGGAAACTAGGTCATTAGCTTTTCATTCCCTACAAATACGCATCTCAGTTCTTGATTCAAACTCTCTTAATATAACATGTTATCGCATTAGGATCTTAGGTTTTAGTCTGTGCTCTGTGTTTTTTTTTGTCTGTGTAATTATTGCCCCATGACTTTGTTCTCTAAACATTTACTTGAGAATAAAAAACATTCATATGTCAAAAAAATAGCACAGGAGAGGTTCAAAAGTATATTTATGCCTCACCTGTTAACATTATTTTATTCTTTGTTGCTTTGCCTCAACCATTTCCCAGCCCAATAGACATTGTTCCCCACTTTTTTTTTTTTGCCCTTTGCCATCTGGGATGCAGAGATAGTAGCAATACTGGGACGTGGTTTCCTTTCCTAGCTAATCTGCTTTCATTCTGAAAAAAGAACAATTCCATATTGCTTGAAAATTTACTGCTTGCATATGTAATGAAGTATCGTTTCCCTTGTACTGTGATTTGTTTAACACTGACTATGGGGCCAACATGGTTACTAATGATAGTACTCTGTCTGTATAGCTAGCTTGGCTGCTTACTTATTTAAAACATTTTGTTGCTGCCTTTTCAAGGTGGCTTCCCCAAACTGTTAAAATAGATGAAAACACAAGATAAAAAACACAGAATAGTGTTCAAGTAAGAAAAAAAACAAGACTAGTCACCAAAAATAAGGCTAATGAAAAAGATGTATCATGCAACACACCCAGAGCCAGCAAGGAGAGAGGAAACGGGGTTCATGTGTCCTATTTTACAGAGGATTGTCACAGTCCTCTGCTTGAAAGCGTTCTCAGTTTGAAGTCCAAGTCCAATACAAAGATAAAGGGTGCCTCTACAAGAGTGATTTAAAGCTCTTTCAAAGCGCATTACCAATTTTACCTCCACATGAACGAAGCGCAAATCGGGGGTCGAGGCGCTTTTTCTGTCCGATTATGCGCATTATCGAATGTGCGTTAAATAGCGAATTTTAATTTACCGCGGGAGTTGAAGTGCTTTATGACCATGTAAACAAGCGATTCTCCGCATTTAAACACTTTAAAGCGTGTTTCATACAACCGGTAATGCGCTTCACCACCTCCTGTGTATAGGGATTAGGCGTAAAAGCGATTGTGAGAAGATGCACATAAACGGACAACCGGGCGTCAAACCGAATTCTTGTAGACGGTACCAAAGAAACATGAGGAGGAAGAGCAGTCCACAGTTGCTACCTGGAAAGCAGCAGTCTGAACAGCCAGACAATACAGGGGGCTATATCTATACATGATGAATTAGTCGCCTGATTGGTCACTGTCTGCCCAGGCAGAGGGGGGACAGGCTGGTGAGCTGAATGGCCATCAGAGTACCACTGCGCTGCCTCCAGGTATGGAGAAGAATCTCCCTTTTGCTGGGGCAGAGGGTGGGGAAGTTCTTTCTTTCCTTGGCTTCAATCCCCAGGAGAAAGGGAGAAAAGCCAGGGAGGGATGGGCAGCAGGGGTGGCTCCTCCCTCATGATCCATATAAACCCCGCGCTCACTCCTTGGCATGGAGAAAATGTGGTGCAACCCTGCAGCAGTGAAACTGCAGGGATTTGGGGGCTTGCGGTGCCAATAAACCATTGTCAATACAGCCCCCAGGTCACCTGGTCAATCTTCCCCAGTATGCTGGGATGTATTGTACTTCTGCTTTAATTGCAGCAATTATTTCTAAATGTACATCAATACACAAAAACTACCATATGCAAATGTTATGCAAATCACCGTTCACTTTTGTCTTTTTTTTTGGTGTTGTATTTCCTCTTTTTTGATGATGAATAAGTGGCCACCCTAGGGGGAAGCTATGCACATCTGGGCAGAGATTATTCTACAGCCTTGGAGAAATTGGTGTAAAGGCCCTGCCTCTAGCTATGACAGTTCACACCTCATGTGGAGTAGGAGCATAAAGCAAGACCTGATTAGATGATCAAAGTTGGAATGGAGGCTGATACACATCCCTCATGCATGACTACCAGCTATTCCTGGCACATTTCAGCAGCATTGCACCCTGAACCGAAATATGTAAACAATACCCAGGGTCCAAACCTCTATGCACACCTGCAAACATTTCAATCTGTGCCCTAAAACAACTGCAATTCCCTCCTCTCACTACAGCTGCTTGTACTACATCAAACATCTCTCATGCAGAGGGTGGTTGATTTTTGAAATGGTTCTTTGAGTTGCATCTAGCAAGATTAGGAATATTGCTGTGCATGTGAGAAGCATAGAGGACAGACCTACACTTTCTGAGACCTGTTTAAAGAATATAAATGCATACATTTAATTATGCTCTGTTTGCTCCTCAGTTCAGAAAGGGCTTTCTAGAACCATTAGAGTATCCAATCTAAGGAAACAATGCACGGTTCATGCATTCCCTTCAAAAGTATTCTCTTTAAGATTTTCCTCACTCCTCCCTGTTTTTTAAATAAATAAATAAAATAAAGTCACAGGAGTATTTGGCTCCAAGTTCTGCTTCACTGGGACAAGCCAGCCCAAGACAATTTCAAAGTTAAAACAAAACCTGCATCCATTAAAATCATGAGCATTCTCAGAAAGTGTAACAGGGATAAAGGACACAAACCACAATTCCCAGGTCATGTAATTACAGTTTGGCCTGGTTGTTTTGTAAACCTGGGGGGTGGGGGGAGGCATCAGCAACACACTGTTGGCACACTGGAGTTGGAGGGGATGGAGGAATTCAGTAGAAATATTAATCTACTCATTTGGGAACAGCTTTAAGAAAAATATATAGTTTTCTTCTATTTGTGAAGAAAGCATGTGTAAGGGGGGGAAAGTAATGTGTACATGATCAAATCACACACCAGCCATTGACAATTCCTGCTATCATGGTGGTAGAGAACAGTGCTACCACAGGAAGTGTTAATGACCATATCCATGATCAGTCAAGTTTATATGTTATGTTTCTTCATGAAAACTTGGAACTTGAAATCCAGGTCAGGGCTCATGTAACTTTAGCAGTTGTAGAGAAAAGGGAATTTCAGCCAGTGTCATTTATATGCAGTTAGTTCCTGGTGATATTCCCTCTTCATCACAACAGTTAAAGTTGCAGGGGCTCTGCCTTCTTTTGTATATGGTCACTCTAGTATAGTTCTATCCCAGTTCTATCCCAGCAGCCTCTGCAAGTTGCACCAGTTGTAGCTGAGTGGCAGCTGCTGCTTTGGTCACTCTTGCTGCCTGCCTCTATGGGCTTGTGTTTTAACCCACTCACCACACGTCATTAACACACTCACCCTCCACACAACACTTTAAACAACTGGCTTCAAGCTAAACAACTCACAAGCCAGTTGTTTCTCTCAGTTGCTTATTTGGGAGGAATAGCATACTGTCAGTAGTTTGTGAGCGGTGTGTTACCCTCCACACAACACAATAAGCAACACAACTGACGATTGTTTCCCCCCCCCCCCAGTTGCTTAATGTGTTGTCCGAATTCAGCCATTGTGTATAAATTAATTAATCTCTATTTATTTATTGGATTTGTATGTTGCACAACTGGCGAATTCCCTCAGGGCGGTTTACAATAATAAAACCAAGCAACAATATACAATAACAGTATAATGATATTATATTAAGCATTCAAAATGGTTAAAACACTGTGTGGCCATCAGTAAAATTCATAAAGCAACAGATTAAAGATGAAATGCTTGCTCAAACAGAAAGGTCTTAACCTGGCATCTAAATGTATACAATGAAGTCGCCAGGTGGATTTGCCTGAGAAGGACATTCAACAAATGGAGGCCACTACAGACAAGGCTCTTTCCCCCAATGGAAGGGATGCTAGAATCAATTAGAGCTTTTCTACATGAGGCATTTATGTGTGCTTGTCATGAACCTCCAGTTTCACTTTTGTGTCTAAAGAGCACTTTCAACAAGTTATTTTAGAGCAGGGAAAATGCAGTATTACTTGTGAAAGTGAAAGAAAATGCATTTTCCACTTGTGTATTTGCTCTATTCTATTATACCACAGAGGTTATGTGGCAGAAAAACTGGAAAGGAAATGCTCTTCATGTAGTGCTCAGTCTCAATTCTGCGATGAACACAAAAGTAGATCCAGTGTAATAAAGCCTTGTGTAGGAAAGCCCTTACTTCTCCATCCTCAAAATGGATGGTAATCACTGTCAGAGTTGACAGAACTGATAATTTGTATATAGCATGATTGCAGGTTCAGATACAGCAAAGAGTGTTGCATCTGCAACTGTGTGTTAGATGTGCATTTCTCTCCCACGCAACATGCTTCCTCGCACATGAAGCCCAATGAAGAAAGGCCTTGGCTGAGCCCTGAAATGGATTACAGCTGAGTCCAGGTTGGGTTAAGTAGATGAGGCTCAGAAGGGGCAGAGATGTGTGCAAGGCTAGGCTGGATGAGGTACATTTAGGCCAGGAGCAAAGATCCAGAGGCGTGGAGCCAGACAGAAATTGGCAATAGACAACTGGAGGGGCCAAAAAGAGGTGCAAAATGAAAGGTAGTCAGGGATCACAATCCAGGGCAGCAGTCAGAAAAAGAGGCCAAACTCAAGACAAATTGTTTTGTTTGTTTGTTTGTTTGTGAAATCATTTATCTCCTGCCTTTCGGTCTAGGGTGACCATATGAAAAGGAGGACAGGGCTCCTGTATCTTTAACAGTTGCAAAGGACAGGGAATTTCAGCGGGTGTTGTTTGTATACATACATAACCTGGTGAAATCCCCTCTTCATCATAACAGTTAAAGCTGCAGGAGCCCTGTCTCTTGACCATGTAGAAAAGAGAGCAGGGCTTCTGCAGCTTTAACTTTGTGATGATGAGGTAATTTCACCAGGTTCTGCATATATACAAATGACACCTGCTGAAATTCCCTTTTCTATGAAAGTTAAAGATACAGGAGCCCTGTCCTCCTTTTCATATGGTCAGCCTATTTCAGTCCCTATTATGGCCCTGAAAGCTTTGCTCACACTGATAAGATGACTTAGCTACAAGGCCTTTATAGGGCCTGGTATATTCCAATTGGCTTGTATGGTCAGCTGACAATATTCAAGCTGGGAGGTCAGCTGACAATCTTGAGGCTGGATGGCTTAGTGGATGACCTTTCCCCTAAGACCTAGTTTGCTTGGCCTCCTGAGGACTGAGAGGCTGTCTTCACAGCACCAAGTTGGTGCCGCTCCACTGCCAAACCATGAGTATTGCTGGTGCTGTGTGGCAGCAACTAATCTATATGAAAAGAGGCAGCGTGGGTTTTCCGGTGGCCATTAGTCTTGCCGGGTCCACCCCCTGCCCTCTGCCCAGGCCGATGGCAACCAATCAGGGGTCACCATCAGCCTGGCGACACCTCCTCCGCAACTCAGGAGCGAGGCTAGATGGTGGATGCACTGTACTCGCCTCGCTCCAGAGAAAAATGTCAGGGTAAGTCCCTGCTTTTATTTCCTGTGTAGCTTTGCTGTAAAGCCCCGTGTGTTTAAACAGTATAATCAACACAATGCCACTGAATATCCACCCCGAGGCTTTCCGTGTGTTTAGACAGCCCCCGAGATCAAGTAGAATAGCTAGGTTTCTTTTTCATAGCTGGGCTCAAGAGTATGCAGCCTGGAGCCATCTTGGCACCTGGGTTATGCTGGAGAGGTCTCTGTTGGAAGGGGAAAGGTGAGGTGTAGTACAATCAAAACCTTAAATTACTACCTTCTCCATTGCCTTTGGATTGCAAAGCTGTCTGGTTTTTAGTGTATGGACTATGGACTGAGCTATTCTCATTCAACACTTTTGGATCCTTAGCATCTTGAGTAGCTTTATGAAAGTTACTCTGTATTTTGTCTATTTCTCGCTTGAAACCTGCCCCCACCTCAACTACTGGTTTCTTCATTACTGCAGATCTGAGGACTTCACACAACATTATAACAGTAGTAGGCCCCCTCCACAAGAATGCGCCTTTGCGCCTGGTTCCGCGATTATGCGCATTATCGCGGAGGCGCATTTACTCACAATCCCTCTGCACGGGAGGCGGCGAGAAGTGGCGAAGCGCATTAAAAGATGCCCAAAAAGCGCTTTCCAGGTAGTTAATGCGCATAATCGCTTGTTCACAAAGCGAAAATGCGCTTTAACGGCCGGAGCAAAATAAAAGTCGCTATTTAACGCGCGTTCGAAAATGCGCATTATCGGGGAGATAACGCGCCTGTACGCCCGTTTTGCGCTCCGCTCGTGTGTAGGTAAAATTTATAATGAGCCTTCAAGGCTCATTAAACGCCCCGTGTGGAGGAGGCCGTACTTTAATCACCACTTTCATAACGACCAATGGCTCAAAAGAAGTCTTAGTAACAGGAGAATAACAGGTAGATGATGTTACATATAGGTAACATATTACAGCATAGACTTCTCAACACTTCTAAAGACTTTAGCCTATCTGCCTTTTCTTTGTTTTTATTAATTTTAAAGCAGAGAACCTCACAATATTACTGAAATTTTCACACCTGTAACATTGTCAAATCTTACACAATACAGACACTCAAGCAAGTGTTACTGGCACATCTTTCTAGTATGGATCACAAGCATTTCCATCTCAAACAACTCTAACATCAGTTGAGATTAAAGATGTAAATCATCAGTCAATAAAAATCTGTATTTTGAACTGCTAACTGTGAAGACAGTAAGCATTATCATACCCAACCACACCGCAGAAGGAAGGTGTCCACAACAATGTGGATGCAGAGTGGAGTGCTGAAGCATGAGAATATACAGAGAAATACATGATTGGAAATAATCAGAAGACTAATAAAAAATGTTTTCTTAATTACAATACTATTTATGCCAGTCATCTAAACAGGTCTAGTATTTTATTAAAACTGTTTTTAGCTGTCTAAATTGTTTTAAATTTTGGATATTTAAACTTTTATGCTGTATTTTTAATGCTGTATTTTATTGTCTTATGAATCGTTGTATACCGCCCAGAAAGCTTCGGCTATTAGGCAGTATAGAAATGAAATGAATAATTAATCATCATCATCATCATCATCATCATCAATACATTACATCATTTTCACTTGCAGCACCAGAAAAATATGGAAGGGGGCATAGAAGGGGCAAAATGCATTGCAGGGGGCAGAGGGGGGGGGAAGCATGTGATTATAAGAAGTGCCTTTTCTTCAAATAAATAACCATGGGGCTCTAGTAGTAACATGGGTTTGGATGGGCAAGTTCCTTGTCTGGGGAGTGCTTGCTCTCCTCACTCCCTCTGGTGCTGCCTCTACATTTTCCCCTTAGTGCTCAATGCACATCACATTATCTCAATCATCATCACACAGCAAACCAGGCCAGTATTAACTGTTGCCAACCGTATTACAGACTGGGGCTGGAGTACAGTGGCTTGCCTGAGACCAGTGGCTTGTCTATGAGTTTATAGGTGGATTGAGAATTGAGCTGAGAATTTCTAACACAGGGCTTGTGCTCTGTGCTACACCAGCACATCCTAGAGTACTTTAGAGGCAATAGGTGATATCCCTTAGAGTATGGTGTATTCATTTTACACCCTGGCTGCCTCTACAAGAGAGGTTTAAAGCTCTTTCAAGGCGCTTAAAAAAATTTACCTCTACAAGAACGGAGCGCAAATCGGGCGTAGAGGCGCGTTATCTCTCTGATTATGCGCATTATCGAATGCGCGTTAAATCGCGAGTTTTATTTTGCTCCGGCCGTTAAAGCGCATTTTGACTATGTGAACAAGCGCTTATGCACATTAACTACTTGTAAAGCGCATTTTGGTCATCTGTTAATGCGCTTCGCCGCGTCTCGCCGCCTCTCGTGCACAGGGATTAGGTGTAAATGCGATTCTGCGATTATGCACATAATCGCCTAACCGGGCGCAAAAGCGAATCCTTGTAGATGGGACCCCTGAGAAACACCGGTGTGCAAATTCATTTAGCCCTGTATAAGAAATGGAGATGCCTGGAAGGAGAGAGGGGTCAGTGGCAGAGCGCATGTTTTGCATGCATAAAATACCAGGTTCAATCCCTAGCATCTCCTGTAAAGAAAAAGAGGGGGGAAAGGGAGGAAGGAAAGAAAGGATCAGGGAGGTAGCAGCAGGTGAGGTGAAACCCTCTTCCTGAGATCACAGAGTACTGGCTTAGGTGGACAAATAGTCTGACTGGTATAAGGCAATTTCCTGTGGTCCTTGTGGATATTGGAGTGGTAGCTATGGGAGGTTTAATGCACATCTGCCACGACTTTGATCCACTTTTTCAGCGCTGGACTAGCATGACATCGTCCCTGTCATGCTGTTCTCTCGCCCTGAGCGAGTCCAGTTCTGAAAAAGTGGATCAAAGTCGCAGCAGATGTGCATTAAACCTCCAGTGTGATGACGCTCATCCCAGGTCGTTATCATTAGCATAGGACAGGGAGGGGGAACCCGCAAAAGCAATGGGGGGGGGGGAATGGTAGGTGTGATAAAGGCCCCATTGTCAGCAATGGTATGGAAGGAACATGTACTATTAGACCAATCTCTTTTAGTGATTCCAAAGTTTTGAGCTTCAGGACCATATTTTCACACATCAAGTTCATGGGCGTTCCCTTTTACTAACAAAAATAGACCTAATAAGAGCACTTTGCATCTCACAGCCTGGAACTTCTGCGCAGCCCTGTGCACCAAAGAGGACTCTTCAGTCTTGTGACGAGCCTTTGAAAGAAGCAACAGGCTCCCCACCACCACCCCCGCCGCTGCCTTTTTCTTTTCTGGAGCTTGCAGGACGCAGCGCATAATTCACTCGTTTAAACGCTGTTCATTGCTTCTCGGAGGGACATTTTAAAACGGTGAGGGAGCAGAAAAAGGAAGGACGAGGAGACAGAAAACGGAGGATGGAGGAGTTTGCAAAGGAAAACTGGCTGGCTTTGGCCTTTTGGAAGGGAACAGCCACTGCGGGCTCTCCACATCTGGATTTGTTAAAAGAGTTTCCATTTGCAGCTCGCTTTCAGGCTGGAAAAGCAAAGCGGAGGTTAACTGATGAGAGCAAAGGAGACCGCTTGGGGCTTACCTTACTCCGCAGAGGGGTAGAACTCCTCTCGCCAAAGAGTGCCCAGAACTTGCCGCGCCTTTTCGCCCACCCCCTTCTCTCTTTCTCTTTCTCCTCAAGTTTCCCCGGTTGCCTTGAGTACACGACCGACGCTTTCTTCAGCTGAGCTCGGCAGACCTTTCCAAAACGTGTGGGGAGGGAGCCCTGAGCCCTGAGAGGCGGGGCTGGCGGGGGGGGGGCTTGTCCCTACTCCCCGCTGTCCAGCGCTCCCGCCGCCTTGTTAGTGCCTCTAGCAGTGCATTTTATTGCCCCCCGTCCCGCTCCCTGAGCATCCGACACACAGCATCCAAGGCTGTGCTGCTTCCCCGTAGCCCTGCTTTCAAAGCAAGAAGAAGAAAGTCTTAGCCAGGCAATCGTGGTTTTGTGGTGGTGCTTTTTTGTTTTGTTTTAAATCCTAGTTGGCTCAGAGTTTTTGGTCCACTCTGGAGGAGGAGGAGGAAGCTGGATCCTGTGCATTTTCTTTTTTGCTTTTTGAAAGAGAGGGGGACACACATACACACGCGCGCGCGCGCGCGCGCACACACACACACACACACAGATCTGAGGAACAGCTTCAGTTGGTAGACACAACAAACACGGCGCAGGCCAAGGCGAGAGAGTGACAAGCAGAATTTCACTTTGTAAATCTGGGCAGGAGAGGGTGAGGGGAGCCTCTGTTAAAGCGCCCAGGTCCTTCCTCCAAGCAAAACAAAAACAGCCGGAGCAAAAAGTGTGGGGTTTTCTACGTTTTCATTCAAGACAGGACTCTTCCACAACACCCACCCATCTCTCTCTCTCTCTCTCTCTCTCTCTCTCTCTCTCTCTCTCTCTCTCTCTCTCTGGGACTGTGTGTGTGAACGCGCCTGCTTTCTTCACTACCCCCCCCCACGCCAGCCTCAAGCCTCCATCCTTTCCTCCCCCCGCTCCTCCCTCTCTTCTCCCCTTTCTCAGGATATGAGGGGACGTTTAGAAAATCCGCTGCCCACGCCAGCCTCTGACTCATGTTTTTATTATTAAAGAAGGGAGGCCTGTTGCCTTCAACTGACGCCACATATCAAAATCACTGCGCGCGCCTGCCTGCGCCCCCCCCCCCCGGGCCCCCACTGCAGGCCCTGGCACCTTCCCTGCACGGGGCTGGGGGGTGGGCGAGGGCCGCTGTAGTAGGGTCCTTGACAGAAAGCGGACGCGGTAGAATCAGCCCCTTATCGCAAGAGATACGGTTTTTGCTGCAGGGCTGTTTTGTTTGTTTCTGGGCGGAATCGCTGTTGACCAACTCCTTTTTTTTAAAGAAAAGAAAAGAAAAGGAGTTACTGGAACAATAAGGAACTGTAAAACGGTCCACAGGCCCGAGTGTGTGTGTGTCTCAGCACTGTTTGCTTGCCATCGATCCAGCTGCTGGGACCTCCTCCTGCAGAAATTAGTGTATTCAGCGTGATTGCGTTTTCTGGTGGAGGCCTGAAAGAGGAGTGGTATGCCAGTTTTGTCGGTTTTCTATGACCACGTGCAAGCTCTCAAGGTCCCCAAAGGTCCATTGGCTGTGCTGGCTAGTGCTGATGGAGTTGCTAGGGTGACCATATGAAAAGGAGGACAGGGATCCTGTATCTTTAACAATTGCAATAGAAAAGGGAATTTTAGCAGATGTCAGTTGTACGCATGCAAGCACCTGGTGAAATCCCTTATTCATAACATCAGGTAAAGCTGCAGGAGCCCTGCCCTCTTGACCAGATACAAAAGAGGGTAGGGCTCCTGCAGCTTTAACTTTTATGATGAAGAAGGAATTTCACCAGGTGCTGCATATGTACAAATGAAAGCTGCTGAAATTTTCTTTTCTATGCAGCTGTTAAAGATGCAAGAGTCCTGTCCTCCTTTTCATATGGTCACCCTAGTTAGGCTAAACCATCTGCAGGAACTAATGTTGCCCACCCTACCATTTTATTATAGTATACATGGAGAGAGAGAGAGATGCCATTGTGAATCAGGGGTTTGCTACATGAGCTTTTATCCCTCACCTTTACTGAAGCTTCTGCTTCCAGATTCTTTGTCTGATTAAGATCAGTTCCTTTACACGTGTTTTTTTTTTTTTTTTTGCGGGGGAGGTAGGTTTTCTTTTTCTGCCTTTTTATAAGTTGTATTACACAATTGCAAGGTGGCAGTGCGATAGAGTAGATTTGCACAATTACACTAGGTTTCTATAACACCATTGAGAAAAGTACCAGACTTTCCTTCTTAGCACCCCCCCCCCCCCAGCGCCTCAGCAATAATAGCTGCAAAGCACAAGAGAGGCTCTGGAGGGTGATGGTGTCATATAAAATACCTGCAAACGACCATCATTGAGGAATAAAAGCCTCATGTAGAAAGGTTCTTGATACTCACCTAGTGCCCCTTCACACATTACATTTTAAGACACATGTCATATAAGAGTAAACGTATATAGTGTGATACTAGTACACATGTGTATAACAGTAGAGGTCGATTCTCCATGGGTCTGGGATCAGCTGACACAGTGGCAGACTTAGATTTGCCTTGCATAGTATGTGAAACAATCCCAAGAGAAGGGAAAGCTGGGCCAATAAAAGGTGTTATCAATGTTACATTTATATGGGGAGATTCGAAAATCCACAGTCAGGTTATATATTTATTAGGACCAACCAAAATATCATAAAATAGCAAGCTCTTGAATTCTCCAGAAATCTTCATTGTTTATAAAGTGATAGATGGATGATTGATAAGATTATCAATGCTAGAAGTCGTGATGGCTATATATATGTTACCTATGGCAGGGCCATAACTCAGTGGGAGAACTCCTGATTTGCATGCAGAAAGTCCCAGGTTCAACTCCTGGCATGTCCAGGTAGGGCTGGAAAAAAATCCTTCCTGAAACCCTGAAGAGCCATTGCTGCCAATCAGTGTCAACAATATTGAGCTAGATGGACCAACACTCTGATCCAGTATAAGGCCAGCTTCTTGTGTTCCTGTGTATTTCCAGTATCAGAGGCAGTACGCCTCTCTGTACCAGTTGCTGGGGAGCATGAGCAGGAAGATGTTGTTGCATTCATTGCAGGTGCTGCTTGTGGATTTCCCACAGTCAGCTGGTTGGCCACTGTGTGAACAGAATGTTGGACAAGGTGGACCATTGGTCTGATCCAGCAGGGTTCCTCATGTATTTAATGTCTCCAAGACCTACAATTCTTTTATTGGACACTGGATTTGGAACCTAGAGATCGCAAGTACTTCCTGTCATGCTGCGTCCTTCTTGATTTCACATCTGAAAAGCAATCAAGTGGACTTGGAGAAAATTTATGAACAGTTTTAAAAGTTTCTTGGGACTCACTTTCTGGCATTCCAGGCACTTTACCATGCATTTAAGATGCTAACCTGCTGAGTTGCTTGTTTATAAGAACTGGGAGCTTCTTGGGTTGTCTGTTTTTTAAAAACCAAGGAATGCTGTTGTTGACATGTTTTCCCTTGAAGACGCGCTTCCATTTGGTAGCTATTGCATCCTTCGAGCACAGAGTGTCAAGGGGAACGTGCAAATCTGTGCTCAACTAAGGGCCAATGAAACTGGAGCACTATGTGAGTAGCTGGGCAACTGTCACAATCCCCTAATAAGGAATGCAGAATCTCTTTCAGCTTGAAAGCCAAATTCCATTTCAGAGGAGCTTTCAGGGACTGCATTCCAGTGATGGGTGGAGGCCAAAGGCAAAAGGGGGCAGGGCCAAAATATAAAAAAAATACCAGCATATTTTACATCACCCTTCTGTGTTTCCCACCACTTCTTCCATCTCATTTTCTTACCATGGAAAATCCACTAAGGGGGGGAAAAACCACAAATACACATCCTTTGCAACGAATGCCTCTCATAAGACATATTTGCTTCTTTCATCTATGAGTGAACTTCTCAAAGGATTTGAATTAGTTTCCAAAGCAGCTGAACTTGAGCCTTTTTATGGTATGAATAAACAATATTACAAATTGACTCATTTTGAAAACTGGTTTTAATCCCCTGAGAGCTCTTTGGGGAAACAATCTGCTTTCAGCAACAAGAGCAAGATGAGAAAAAATCAAAATACCTTGGGGACAGGATGTCTGAGGGAAGGACGGAAGAATCAATAAAAAAGCCCCAGGGGGTTCTATGAAGAACCTCTAATTTTTAGACTTTTAATTCCAAGAAGGTACTAAGCAGAACTCAAGAGAACAGCCTCTTGAATTAACTTCTAATAAGAGCAGGTGTGTGTGTAATATACACACATAGTCTCACACACATTGTTACTAGTAGCAACAGACATGCTAATAATAGACATTGGGCCACACATAGAAGCACTGCCAAATTCCCTACACACACACAAATGTCCTCAACTCACTCCTGCCCACAATAGTGTGTGGAAAGAAACATATGATGTACACACAAATATGGTTTCATCTGGCTTGCCGTCCTCACAGTTGTGGCAGCTCTTTCAAAAGGGCTGGTTTGCTCATGTGGCGATGGCACTGCTGAATTTTGCAGACATTCATGTCCTCAGGCTTGGGTTTGCCCACATTCTCATCAAAAAGCCAGTGCACGAAGCTGAGGTGTGTGTGTTTCTCTAGTCAGACGTGACGAGAGAATTGTCACCCCATGGAAGTTTCAAAAGAGCTGTGGCACCATCCACATTGGCGCTGCTAGGTTTGGGTTTGGGGAGCTGGGCAGTGAACCCTTAGCCGCTGCCCCCAACACACACACACACACACACACGAGGGGGCCTTCCAGGAGCCCCCCGGTGCTGCCCCAGCTCCTCTGCAGCTCCTTCCCCATTTACCAGCCTTCTCACTGCTGTCCAGCTTTCTCCTGCTCTCCTGCTGCTTGGGTCAATTTTTTAAATTAAAAAAAAATCCAGGAGAACATGACTGAGCAGTATGCCTGCCACTGCAGAACTGGGTTTTATTTGTTTGTTTAAAGAAAAGAAGAAAAAGGAGCCCCTTCCCAACATAGCCTGGCAAGCTACAGGGGGGGTCACGGGGCAAATGTCAGGGCTGCCCTGGTCATGCTCTGCTCCTCTCCCCACAATGCCTCCTCTTCTAAAGGGTATTGGGGAGGGAAAGAGATCCTTTTCTTACTTAAAAAAAAAGCAGCCATGTAATGCCAGATATGCTGCCCAGTCAAGCAGTGGAGCCATCTTGGCCAGCGCCTGGCAGTACATCTATCATTGCATGACCCTTCCTCACAAAAACCCACTATGGCAGCAGGTGTGCTGCTCAGCAAGCACTTGTGAGCTGGCTCCAGCCGCGTGATCCTGCCTCCATCTTATCTCTGACAGTGTTTTTGGGGGGAGGGCAAGCATAGGGTGACTATATTTTGGAAACCAAAAAGGAGGACAACATGGTCGGCCCTCAAGGGGGCATCCCCACCAATATGTCTGCCCCCAGGGGGCATGTCCAGCACCAAGGGAGTGTGCCCACCTGAACATAGACTTGGTCACATGTCTGAATTTACAGCACACAATTAAGGCAAATCTGTTCTGCATAACATCTTAATGTTAAAATCACTGAAAGAACAAGAGAGACATCCAAATGTATCTGAAATTAACTTCACTCACTCCTACTTTTGTAGCTTTTGTTGTACTTTGTTGCTATACTGTGTGTGATACATTCTCTCCTTCCCTCAAATATCTTTTCTGATTGTATCCTCATTCTGCTGCAAGCTGCTACTTAACAGGGTTTGTTGCCAGCCGGCTGGTGTGTTTTTTTTTTTTTTAAATGTTCAATTTTGTTTTGAAACTTGCTAAAACTCAGTGGATGGCCAGATCTGCTTCAAACTTGGCACAGCTAAAGCCCTATGTAGGAGCTATCAAAGTGCCAAGTTTCATCTTTTTATCTTTAAAAATGACAGAGCTGTAAGCATTTTTGTTAATTCCCATTGACTATAAAGTAGAGCTGCCCTTTGGGTGGGGGGGGAGGATGGGAAAAATCCAGTTTTTTTTCAAATTTCATAATTTCACCTCCTTTCCGGATTTGATACCAAAAATCCTGACATGTCCTGTTTTTTCCTGACATATGGTCACCCGGCCCTGGATTTTTACCCTGTGACATAAATTTCTCTTGGTGCTGAAAACTTTGGGTCCAAAGGAATTGTTTGGTGCCTTGGGACTCAGATCCCACCTCTACTTTGTATTCAGTCATTTGGGCAGGTGACTTGTCCTAGGCCAGGCCTCCCATGGCAGCCATTTTGTGGTAGTGCCTGGGACAGTTTTTCAAATTGCCAATGTGCCCTTGCCCCCCAAAAAGGCTGCCTACTTTTGATGTAAGCCATGTATGCATGGGGAGGAGGATTATGGGATATTGATTAAAAGGAGAGAAAGAATGACAAGAAGTGAGGAAAAAAGGGGTCTTTAAAATTGTGACATACTTCATGGTCCCTGCAGCTATCATAGTAATTGTGTGTAATTGCATGCATGTGTACTTCCAGTTCAGCACTTACTACATCTTTCATGTGACTGCAGGAGGCAAGCATGAACCCAAGGACATTTATGTATAGGAAATCTAGTAGTACCATACATTTTAAAATAGGTTAATGGCTACTTTTATCTAAAATAGGTATGGCCAGCTTTTGTCAACTAAAGGGCCACTCTGTGCCCCAGGCTAAAAAATGTTAGCTTTGTGCTAAAGTTGGCAACCAAGTAGCAAGAAAGACTTTGCAATTACAGATCAAGCACAGCATTACACAGAAAGATGAATATTTATGTGTTACATAAAAGTACAAAAATGATGTAGCGTTAAGAGGCGGATATCTCTGTTTTGCAACCTGAGAACATTTTTGATGGGGTTAGATAAAATTGCTTCAAGGCCATGTCTAATCACAACTGCCGGTTGTCTATCTTTCCTTTAACCCCAGTATATTTTCTATTTCCATTAATAACTCTTTAATATATTTATAGCATGCCATAAAAGTTAAAATGTTAAGGGCACAATCTTATGCATGTTTAGACAGAAAAGAAATCCTGCAATGCTGGGAGTTGTAGGACTTTTTTTTCTGTCTCAGCATGCATAGGATTGTGTCCTAAGTGGAAGGAGAGCTTGGAAATTGCAACGAGAGATTCCCAAATAGGGCGCAACAACTGGTTCAGTGTATTAACACCTATGACTGTACTTAGATGGCATCTCAAACAGCAACAACAGGGACAACCACAATAGTCCTGTGGGTGGGTGAGGAGACACAGGTTTTTCAAAGGCTTCAAAGGGAGAGTTTCAGCTGCTGGAGAACCGTGCCTTTAGGGCTGCTGAGACGAGGGCATCTTGAACCATTTTAGCAGGCTGGAAATTTATGCAGTATGGTCCCCAGATGAGAGAGCAAATGGTTTATTTTATCTGCAACGATAGCAGCGAATTCTGAAATTGAGCCAAGCGGGAGGCAGGAAGTTCTGGAGTGATGTCAGAAGATATCACATATCCAGGCACTGAAGAACTGTCCTGTAGAGCTCTCCCCTGATGCTCAAAGCTTCCCTTATGGACTTTTCCCCTTTAAGAGGAGAGTAGCTGAAAACCTGCAGACTTTTCTTCAAGAAGAGTGAATAGTGCAAGCCTTAAATGAAAGCCTTCTTGTGCTATTTCTTATATATTCCTTACATTTTGTATTAATGTGGTGCTGACAGATCTTTTTGTTTTCAAGGAAGGCGCTCCTATATTTTTTTATGTTCTTTCGGGATCAGAATAGGATGGCTAAAGAGAAATCATTGAGCTATTGGACACCATCCATTAAGGACAAATAGGGATGATGATGATGATGAGAATCTCTGGGGTTTAAGTCATGCCTTTTACCCAGGAAGCCCTTCCTTCTAATCCCTGGGGTGAGGGAGCTGTTTGATGTAGTGAAGGCTGGTGACTCCAAGTCAGTGGGGCAGTAAATCCACTCCGGGTTTCAGACCAAACCAGTCAAAACTGCAATGGAGCTATCCGAGATGCAAAGCTATCTGACCCAATCCCAGAGTGAATTCACCACCCCACTGACATCTGAGTCACCAGCCTCCACTGCTTTGCTGATAAGGCAAAGATGCTTCTTGGATGCCTAGGAGTACCCTCTTCTTATTTCATGCATTCTCAGACTCATCACTGGGTCTGAAAACATTGTTCTGTTGGTGAGTGATGCTAACTCCTGTTGAGCCCTAGGACCAAAAGTATAGCCATTGGTTACCAGTGTTTTTTGAGAAACCCTTAGGCAAGGCAGCTTCAGTGGGAAGAGTATTCAAGAATTCCCTCATGCTGCCTTTAATGCTCTGCACAATGATTGAGGTGGTGCCATAGCCCTCTGCTGGTCTTGGAGCCTCACCAAATGTCTGGAGCAGATTGTGGTGGTTATTGTGTTAACCTCAGAGATTTACTGGAATTATGTGCCTCGATGGCCAGGCTTCTTTTTCTTTTTTGTCTTCTTTGAGCCCAGTTGGTCCTGTACTTGTGGAGAACTGGGCATCTACACCATTGATCATGAACACAATTTGCATACCAGGTTCAGCTGAAGCTGAAACCCAGCCGAACCAGGTCTCTTCAGACCATTTCTGCTGCTTCTCAGAGTGAAGCGGGCTTCCCCTTGAAGTGTCCAGAACCGAAGCTGGACACTGCATGAAGATTCATTCATGATTCAGGTTTTGGAAAGGCAGAGGGTGTGCCTCCAAAAATAGTACCTTCTGCTTTCTTTCCTCCTAAATGCTGATATGGGAGGGGAGGGGGTTGAGTGACTGACGTGTCCACTTTCTATTCATGGGGCACATTTTATCAGGGGCTCTCCAATCACTGTGCTTTGGAGGAGGGCAAATATGGAACTGTGAGATGGACATTCTTCCAGCATGCAGGGTCAATAAGCCAGTGGTGATGGGAATTGTAGTCCAAACCATCTAGAGGTCTCCAGGGTGAAGGCAGGTATCAGGTAGAACGAACTCTCAGCTGTTCCCTCACACAGACAATTCTCATTCAAATGCAAATATTTTAAGAGAAACTTGGTAGACAGGGTAATTTTAATAGACATGGATTTAAATTGAATACACTGATTAACCAGAAGGTAATTGCAACAGGTAATTAACTAAGAAACCAAGGTCTCAGTAAAAGCCACTGTTCTTTGTGCTTTACAAGATTGTATTGTCCCAAGCACATCTTTAAAAGGATTGTACACATTTATTTTTACAAGGATGGAGGTTAGCGTGGAGTAGATGCTCTATGTAACCCTCATTCAGGATCTGTTTGGCCTGTGATTCATGCCAGGGCTTTGTTTCAAGTTCACCACATGCTGAAATTTGCAATATACAAGGTGTCCTGTATTTTGTTTAATGCTGTGCCAAATTCAATGTTCAATGTGAAAGCTGGCGATGGACACACACACAAATGCCCCCTAACTGATCAAAGACACCTAGTCTAATTTTCTGCAATTTCTTTTTTATGCATCTGCAACTATTATTTTTTACCTGATGTTTCTCCAGGTCCCTTTATTAACTTTACAAAACACATTACCACACCCTTATAGTGAAGCGTGATTGACAGTGTGTTCATAGCCAATCAGGGATCAGACAGTGAACATAAGGAATTCACCACGTCATGTAGCCAATCAGATCTGGCTACAAAACACTGTCACTGAAAACATACAGAACCAGCCCATTGTCTTCATCCTGAATGGCAAGGCCATCTAGCAGACAATCCCTGTTTTGTAGCACTGGACTGGTGGTTTCATTTCCTAAAAGCAATGAAAAACAAATCCAGCTGTAGTCATGTGTAGTTACACATAACTAGTTCAAGAGGAATGGGGATGCACATCTGAATGCATATCCTGTCGTAAGTAATGGCACATGGATAGATAGTATTCAGATATGCAAACAGATGTTGTCCAGTTTTAATGGTAGACATGTGCCTTGAGATGCACATCTGAATGCATAAACTTCTCTCATTCTGCCCAGTTGGTAAATTACGCATGGCTGGACTGGGCTGTAAGAGCATTGGTCCAGTTGACCTGGCAGTTCCCCCTTGCAAACAGCTTTGCACAAGGGGGTGTAAAAGGTCAGCCAAAGGGGGTACATTTTGCAGGGGCAAAAATATTTGTGAAATATTCCCTTCCTGTTTCAGTTCAGCACTGATTTTTTGCCAGCAGCGAAGAGCGCAATATACTTGACTAACAAGTTATATCGCTTGTTTACATGGCTAAGGGAAAAGGTGTTACTTCTGAATTAGAACTCCAAATTGTAACCCCTGATTGAGGTGATTATAGGGATCCCATGCTTTCAGAATGAGGCTTTCCCATTGAGGGTTCAATCAAGAGCAAAGCACTTAGATCATGAGAGGTGATCTGAGTGCTCTGCTCCCTTTCTGGTAAAAGGAGTTTCCTTACTCACAATGCGTTCTGACAGTGACAATAATACATTGTGGCAGAATACCATCTGGAATTGGCCTTCCATCTGTGGACTTCCTTTCTCCCTGAACTCTTCTTCACTGAAGTGCTTTTCATAACAAACTTGGTGGGAGAATCCATGTTCTCAGAGCAGCAGCCCGACTCCAGTATGAATAATAATAGCAGCGCCTTCCGGTCACCCAGTCATTTCAGCACATCTGGAGCCACTTACATTCTGGAAAGATTAACCATTTACTAACTAAGCTATTGATGATTCATATAAGCCCAAGATGGAGGGAAGAAGCAATTCAAGACAGGCACCCAGAACTCTGCCCCAGTTCTTTTATCATCTTGCATATTCTTCAGTCACATCAAAAGCAGGCTTTCAGAGGAGCCTAATTGTTGTTGTTTTTTATGTGGTCCACTCAATGCCCACAGAAAGGAGAGAAATAAAAATGGAGGCTAAGCCTAGTAATTGCATGTGGTGTTATGCTGATCTAGCACTAAACTGCAAAGACTGAGGGTTCCTGGGTTCACCTTCATTTATTAGCTTGTTAGCTCTTGGGCTCAGTTCAGATGTGAAATGCATTTTTCATGGGCTTACATGATCCTTCTTCCCACCTCTCTTCCCCAACACATGGATTTCAATAACCATAGTTTGCTTTCGCATCTGATCTGAGCAAGCTGTTTTATGCTAACCAAGGTTGCAAACCAACTTTAAGCTACAGTTTCAAACCATAACTGGAGGCACTTCCTTACTGGTGCTGCTAACCATATTTATTGAATTTGCACATTATGGCAAGGTATGGTTATTCCATAGAAGAGAGTGAAAATCAGCACATGAGAGGGGAGTTGGGAGCATGAGAGTTCACAAGTTCCCAATCTCCAAGGAATAATTTGGAGATCAAATTTTTGAATTAAGTCTTAGTGAGTCAGTCCTGTTAGGCATTCATTTCTATGTTCATTCTTGTCAGGATGGAGATATCACTAATGGTTTACTATTTCTGTCACTATCTGTAGCTATCTCTATCGCCCATAAATAAAATGTCTAAATAAAACACCTTTGCCTCCTGGTGGAATTTAATCAGAGACAGGACTACACATACCCAGGACTGATGCGTGCACATAATATTCAGCATCTTTGCTGTCACATGCATCTGATTATGTAGGCTCATCTTACCTATGGAAGCTCATGAGCACTAAATTTTCTAGTCTTAAGGGGTGCCACAGAACTTTACTTTTCAGGCCCTCCAGTGGGGAAATGGTGGCTTTCTTTCCTTGGCTTCTTTAATCATAGCTTTCAGGGTGGATTTCACTTGTCAGCTCTAACCATTTCATTTTATTTCTTACATTTATATATCAACCAATCACCAAAGTTCTCTGGGCAGTTTACAAAATCCTAAACATACAATATAAATAGCATAGGGTGACCAGATTCTAGGGTGACCAGATAAAATCCAGGTCAGGGCTCATGTAACTTTAACAGTTGTAGAGAAAAGGGAATTTCAGCCAGTGTCATTTGTATGCAATTAGTTCCTGGTGAAATTCCCTCTTCATCACAACAGTTAAAGGTGCAGGCACTATACTAGAGTGACCATATACAAAAGAAGGCAGGCCTCCTGCAACTTTAACAGTTGTGATGAAGAGGGAATTTCACCAGGAACTAATTGCATACAAATGACACTGGCTGAAATTCCCTTTTCTCTACAACTCTTAAAGTTACATGAGCCCTGACCTGGATTTTATCTGGTCACCCTAAAATAGCATAATATATACCCAGGGCCAGCACCAAAGTCCACTGGGCCCCTGTCATAGTGCCGCTGAAGGCGCCTCCATCCCCCTGCCAGTGAAGCCCGCCAGCCACCACCCGCTACTGCCCCTCATCTGTCCACTCGCTCACTGCAGCCAAATCCCTCCACCAACCACTGCTACCCCCAAACACTCACTCGCTGCAGCCCCTCATTCATCCACCTACACTGCAGGCAAAGCTCCACCAACTACAGCAGCCTGTCTACAGCTGCCCCTCATCCTCAACCATACCCCCTCACCTAACCCCAGTCCCCTCTGACAAAGTCCCTTGCCTACTCACCCAGGTATTATTATTATTATTATTATTATTATTATTATTATTATTTTACTGAGGGTGGTGGTGGTAGCAGCTTCTTCTGCTACTCTGCTACTAGACTGTTTCAAAGATTGTTGCTGTTATTTTTACTTAAATTTTGAGTAGCAGCCGTCTGCACCAATCAGATGATTCTTTGGGGGGACTCAGCCAGTAATGACACAGGAACAATGTAGAGAATGCCCTGTACCCTCATTGGTCATGTTCCCCTTCCAAAGGCAGTATCTGATTGGTCCAGATTGCTGCTACTCAAAATCGAATGTAACCTTGGGGTTTGCCGGGGGTGTGGGGGAGGTCAAGTACCTCCAGAACCTCTGGGCCTTTGGCAGCTTCCTATCAATGCCAACTCCTGATGCCAGGCCTGTATAAACATTCAAAAATATAAAAACATTTAGCAATCAACAATTAAAAACCCCAGGTCCATTAAAAAAAAACCTTTCACCATTGTACATGGGCTATTTGGTATTCCATTTTAGGGCCTTTATCACACCTACCCTGTTTGCCTCTGCAGGTTCCCCCTCCGTTGCCTATGCGAGTGTAGCCTTTTGAATCATACGTGGTTGGTTTAGCTCCGATACCTCAGCTCAGCCTGTTGAACTTGTCTGAAATGTACTTTGCCCGTTTAGGGTTAAGTTGAAACAGAAACTAAAAACGGAGCACTCAGCCTGCATTAACAGCGTGAGGGGGACGATGTCATGCGAGTCCCTCGCTGAAGAAGTGGATCAAAGTCATGGTGAGCGTGCTTAAAGCCGCACATGTGATAACGGCCTAGAATACCTTATGGTCTTGCGTCTAACTAAACATTACACACAAATAGACGTAACAAAAATACAGCAACCTTTATTTTAAAAGGGAAAAGTAATTTTAGGAGGAAAATTGGAGTGGAGAAGCAGTAGGGCAGGCGGTTGTTTAATATACTTACTGCAGTTGGCCAAGACTAGGCTGACAACCGTTACCCAGAGGACCTTCTCTTCTGCCGCTCCCAGACTGTGGAATGACCTGCTGGAGGAGACTCGTCAACTTAACAGTCTTTTAGAATTTAAGAAAGCTATAAAGACTGTTCTCTTCCGGCAGGCATATCCAGTGGAATTTTAGAATGTTTTAAGGGTGTTTTTAGGATGTTTTAGGATTTTTTATGCAGTTTTAATAATATGTGTTATGTTTTAATCAGTTTTATGTATTTTATCATGTTGTTGTTCCCCGCCTCGATCCAGACGGAGAGGCGGGTAAGAAATAAATTATTATTATTATTATTATTATTATTATTATATTCACTGCCTCGTCACTTTTTCCCTGCCCCAAAGGCTTCAAATGGATACAGGGAGATGCGGAGCAGAAAAGTGGCAGGTAGAGAACTTAAGTAACTTCTCTTTCTGTCATTTCACTCCTAGAACCTGTCCTCTCCTGAAGCTTTTTCTTTTTTCTTTTAAAAAGCCATTAGAGTTTTGTTATATACCAACCATCCCCAACCTAGCACATGGCCCCATGCTGGTTGCGAATGATGGGTGTTACAATCCAACACATCTTGAGGACACCAGGTTGGGGAAGCCCTGATCTGCATATTTGCAAAGGGTGTGCAAGGCCTTTTGAATAGGTGTTAAACATTCCCACTGCTTTTTGTTTGTTTACTTGGTTTTTAATTGCTACTTTTGTCTCCCTTAAGCAGAAGGACAGAAGGAATTCATCTGAACTGACTTGATTGCAGGAATGAGAACAATGTGCTCCAAATACTTGGCATTGTTTGGACTTGGATGGAAATGGGGGCTGCCTCCATTGCCGTCAGCACATCAGGGAGAAGCTGTTCATCAGTACATCGTGGAATGTGCTGACATAGGACAGGGGCTTCTAGAGGAGATGAGACCAAACATAATGGTAGGATGACTATATGGAAAGGAGGACAGAGCTCCTGTATCTTTAAAAGTTATATTGAAAAGGGAATTTCAGCAGGTGAAATGCATGCATTTGTATGCATGCAGCACCTGGTGAAATTCCCTCTTTAGTATAACAGTTAAAGCTGCAGGAACTATACTAGAGTGACCAGATACAAAAGAGGGCAGAGCTCCTGCAGTTTTTACTGTTGTGATGAGAAGGGAATTTCACGAGGTGCTGCATGCATACAAATGACACCTGCTGAAATTCCCTTGTCTATACAACTGTTAAAGTTACAGGAGCCCTGTCCTCCTTTCCATATGGTCACCTTTATAATAGTGAAGGGCTACTTAACCGAAGTGAGTTCTTTATTCACTCAGAAAATAACTCACTCATGTAGGCCCAGATGAGAGTTTTCCCTCAAAGTGAACTCTAGTTCTGTGTAAATGAGCTTTTGTACTTACACAATATCAAAGTGCATCTTGGGAGCTGTAGTTTGGAATTCCGTAGAGCCTTCTTGGAGTCAGAACCATGGTGGTAGCCAAAATGATAAGGGAAGTGCTAAAAAGACTGTAGGACAGCTAAAAATTCAGAGGGAGTGGGGATGAGGGGTGGGCAACACTACCAAGTCCTCCTCCTTTTCATGGAGCCAGAGTAGTGCCCACAAGTAGGAAAGTAGCACTGCATTAGGAAAAGAAATGGTTAATCCAACCAACGCAGCACATGCATAGATATGCTCAGAAGCTCACTATCAATTTCTAACCCAATAGTAAAATCATAAACCTCTGGTCCGCACTCATTTAAAAGGTGAGCATTACAAACAAGCAAGGGTCCCCTCTACAAGGATTCGCTTTTGCGCCTGGTTAGGCAATTATGCGCATAATCGCTGAAGCGCATTTACGCCTAATACCTCTGCACGAGAGGCGGCGAGAGGCGGCGAAGCGCATTAACGGATGACCAAAATGCGCTTTACAAGTAGTTAATGCGCATAAGTGCTTGTTCACATAGTCAAAATGCGCTTTAACGGACGGAGCAAAATAAAACTCGCTGTTTAACGCGCATTCGATAATGCACATAATCGGAGGGATAGCGCACCTCTACGCCCGATTTGCGCTCCGTTCTTGTAGAGGTAATTTTTTTTATGCACCTTGAAAGAGCTTTAAATGCCTCTTGTAGAGGCAGCCAAGGTCAACCAGCAAATGGACTAATTATGAAATTCAGTGGCATCACTAATTGATATTTAATTAGCAGATTGCCTTTTCTCTTTTTGTTTCTCCTCCAGTCTTCATCTGCCTGTGTCTCTTCAGTTATGTCTGCATGTTAAGAAAATGCCTGGAATGTACGTGTACACACCATGTCCTCCAACCTAATTCTAATTTCATAGACATAACAACAACAACAACAACAACAACAACAACAACAGCAATTGTTTTTGTGCTGGTTTTAACCTATAAAGCTTTACACAGCTTGGGACCACAATACCTGATAGAACGCCTCTCCCGACATGAACCTACCCATACATTACACTCAACATCTAAGGCCCTCCTCCGGGTGCCTACTCCAAGGGAAGCTCGGAGGATGGCAACAAGGGAGAGGGGCTTTCCAATGGTGCCCCCCCATTATGGAACGATCTCCCCAATGAAGCTCACTTGGCACCAACATTGTTATCTTTTCGGTGCCAGGTCAAAACTTTTCTCTTCTCCCAGGCATTTAACAGCATATGTTAAGTGTTTTTTTTAACTTAATCTAGAATAGTTGGAATGTAATCTGTTTTTATGCTTTTTATGGTTTTAAATTTTATATATCGGGTTTTAATGTTCAATGCTTTAATCTTTGTAAACCACCCAGAGAGCTTTGGCTATGGGGCGGCATATAAATGCAAAACTTATTATTATTATTATTATTATTATTAGGACATTTTTGGAAGAGCTGCCACTGTGCTAGATAATTATACGGATTGGACATGCAAGTCATAAATTGTGAGAATAACATCAATTATTTTCTTGGTCAACATAAGGAAATCTGTTACTTCACCAATAGGTTTGTTGCTCAGAAATGTCTCATCCTGCCTTTACATTTTCAGGGTACCAGTTTGATGCCATCTACTGATGATCTGAAGTCATTTTTGCATCTCAAGAGGATGGGGCAAAGATGCTCCTATCAGGTGTAGTGACATTTTTGAAGTAGGGGGCAGCTGCCCTCCCTGGTGTTTCTGATCATTCCTCAGAAATACCCATATCTCTGGTTACCATGATATTTATTTAAAATGGAACCATAATAAATACTTTAAAATATGCCAAGTATTTTCCTGATGTAAATATGAACAGGCCTTTGAGCCTTGCTTCCTCCTTCTTCTAAAATCTGTCTGCCCCAGATTACTCCTGAAACTTGATCTGGTGCCCCAAATCATGTGCCCTTTTCCAGACTAGATTTTTATTTTTAGCTAATGACATGCAGAAATGGAGATGGGGTGGTGGCTGCTAGGAAACTGTGCTCCTCTGGAATCTGTTGCCTGAAGCAATGTCTTCATCATGGTTCACATTAAAGCCAGTCCAGATCTACACCAAGCAGGATATGGCACTTTGAAATTGGCTTGAACATTGTATATGGAGTGTTTCATGGGCCCCAACCGTTTTCAAAATTGTTATAAACTGTTTTAAAGCAATAGTGTAGATCCTGCCCTGGTGACATCTCTCTTATCCTAGAACATGGCTATGCCTAAAGGACCTTTCCACACAATGTTTTCTCCTTTTCTTTAGATGCCAATACAGATTTGGGGGGGATGAGTAGGCCCCCACCATCTAGATCAGCCATCCCCAACATGGTGCCCTCCAACTGTTTCAAACTACGACTTCCAACAGCCCCAGCCAGCATGGCCAATGATCAGGCATGATGGGAGTTGTACCCAATACTTCTGAAGGACACAAGGCTGGGGAAGGCAGATCTACTTGCATCTTGCCCAAGCAAAAATAGTGGTACCATTCTGCCCCACCCCCCCAGCAGTCAAAGAACACTGATTTGTTATTGGTGGAAATACAAGACTTCAGTGCATTGCCTTGGTGATGTTGATGTTGACTGTGGGTATGCAAGTGTCACAGGTATGATGTGGACATAATTTATGATGGGTGGCAACTCATCTCCTCCCACCTACCCATCCCTGCTCAGCTATAGTCCACGACATACTGGAATATTCTGAGCATACCCACACTTCCTCCTATCTAGTCTTGATGTTTTATACAAGGTCGTGCTTGGTGCTTGAGCCTTTGAACATCCTACTGTGAAGGGCCCTTCTTGGATATGCTTATTTGGTTTCATTACTTAAAATATGTGTGTGCATTTTCAAACACAAGGCCAATTTCTCTGTAATTCTTAATGCAATTGTGATATTTTATACCAGTTTGGGTGTTCCTTGCCTAAGCAGCAGTTGTCCATGTTCTGTAGTCTAATCATTCTGGAAAATGTGCATTTTCTTACGCCTGCCTTTTCTCTCCTATGCCATGGGATTCAAGGATGCTGGTGGAGTGTCAATCAATCCCTGCTTTTTGGCTCAGTTCCCTGTAGAAAGTATGTGTCAGTTCCCTACTCCTTCCACCACCTACTGATCACAAGAGGTAACCACAGGTACTACAGTCCAAGCAGAATCTGCCTCTGGAGATAGATTATGAGTGTCATCGGACGGGGGAATCACTTTTCCTTATCATCGCTTTCGCCCCACTTCTGTCCCACGATACCTCCTCTTTCTTCACACAGAGGAAGAAAGAGGAAGTAAACAATGACCACGTGGTCCATTCAGTGGCCTTTTTTTTATCATGCTGCTTTTCTTGCACACAGCAGGAAATGGAGGCAAATTTCACTTCAAAAAAAAAAATCGGATTTACCGGGGTCTTAATTGTTGTGGAAAGAAGACCAGAAGGAGCAGGAGATGCGGGGGAGGTGGACGTCGTCGTCGTCAAAAGGACCCGTGAAAAACCATGAGTGGCCAGTAACGAACGTGTGATAAAACACTGGTCTGAAGATGCTCTATATATGGGTAGGGGTATGGGTGGGTGAGAGAGAGTCAATCCCTAGACTTTCTGTTTATATAACCCTTCTGGATCTCCACAGTTCTCCATTCTGATGAACAAGGGACTTGCTACTGCTGCTTAGCAGCGCCTTTTCCTGAAGATGTGCCTTGCCTGACACCACCTCCTTCAACCTGACAATTGGCTTTTTTGGCCTCATGATCTAGATTTTATAGGATTCGGGGATCAGGGGAGTGGCAAAACAACAATTCTGTTCCCCCCACCCCATCGGAAAGAATGACCCAATTGGTGTATGTATATTACAGTTGTTAGAACAGGATAGTACGCTATTGCCATCGAAATGTTATTTTATTGTGAGCTGGGTAGCACAGGAATCTTTGGAGTAAGTGTAGGACAGTTGGGGGGCCCTTCTTTGGAAGATGGTGTAGATAAGCCCTAAGACTCACTTCACACATTACTTCAGCCAAGAACAAGAATTTTACATTTTCTAACACACATGAAGGGAATTATTTTCTAAGCATTCTGTACTGTATTTTTAAAATGATGTACATTGTTTTTGCCCTTTTTAGGAATGTGTTTTTATTGATATAAACAACTACTTTGGACATTTATTTGAATTGAAAAAAGCAGGGTATAATTTTTAAATAACCAACGAACAGTATCATCTGGAATAAGTCCCAGACCCATTCTTGTACAGCTCATTTGCAAATAAATGTAAGACATTGTAGGGAGGGAAACTAACTCCATGAAAGCTGTCACGACTTCCACTAGTGACTTTCAAACTATTTTCATTGCTTTCATTCCATGGACTTGAATGTTTTGTTCCCAGTTCCCACACGGTGGCACTATTATATCAGAGATAGCAAAAGGTGCCTTGGGTATTGCAGAGAAAGACACAAAGTAGACAATGCAATATCTTTTATTGGCCTAAAACAGCCTCCCACAACCTGGTGTCCTCCAGATGTTTTGGACTACAACTCCCAGCATTCCTCACCATTGGCCATGCTGACTGGGACGGATGGGAGTTGACGTCCAAAACGTCCGGATGGCACCAGATTGGGGGAAGCTGGACTAAACATTTAGCATCCCAAAACTTCCCTCCTATTTATTCCTCCCAGAGTTTTGTGTGCAGTTCAAAAGTTTAGACTCTCTTTCGCCAGTTCACTTTCTGGATTCCCACTCTCTCACTTTTATGAATCCAACAAAAGATGTTTCTTGGGATAACATATAACAAAAGATGTTTCTTGGGATAACAAATCCACAGCACAATAAAACTCGAAGACACATAAGATTGGATCCCTCAGGTATAAGACCCAAGTAAATTATCTTACACTAACTTATCTGAGAGCAGAAACAAACATGAGCATTAGGATAGGGAGCATGTAACCAGAGTGGTAAATGAATCGCTTTTGTCCAATAGCTTCTCCAAGGGTGTCAAAATTGCTAAGGCCTGCCTTGGAACTATAATTATGGAAGACAAGCAGGCATTTGGGAGATCTTCTTTCTATCCCTCTCAATCACTCACTCACACGGGAACCAGTTGCTGGGCAACACCAGTTGCTGGGGAACATGGGTGGGAGGTTGCTGTTGCATCTCATCCTGTTTTGTTGGTCCCTGGCCGACAGCTGGTTGGCCACTGTGTGAACAGAATGCTGGACAAGATGGACCCTTGGTCTGATCCAGCATGGCCCTTCTTATGTTCTTAACCGGCCAGTGGAAACTACAGTATAAAGACTTGGCCAGAATTTTACTCTCCTAGCAAATGACCAGAACTGGAAGATGCAGACGTCAGGAGTGGGAATGTGGGGGAGAATTCCAGCTTAGCAGGCTGATCATGCACATGCATGCTCAGGCAATGCATGAAGGTAGTGTTTACATTTGTAATGTAGCACATGTATGTGTGCTATGAATGTAAATACATGAACACCTTGAGCTTGTCTCCTTAATAAGAGGCTCCTTAAGATGGCTGGTGCCATTTTGCAGAGTGCATGCAATGAGACAGCATACAGCCAGCCAACCAAATCAAAGTAGAGTCCCAGACCCTCTTGCTTCAAGGTGTTCTGCTTCTACTGGTCTGGGTGGAAGTGTGCAGCCTGTCCTATAAGGAACTGCCCTCCCCATGAAGGATGGAGTACACATTAGGAGGATGCAGCCCTACTTGGGTATGTTGATCTGGCTTCACTTACCCATGCTCTAGTTATCTCCAGAGTGGACTACTGTAATGGTCTCTACAAGGTCTGCCTTTAAAGATGGTTAGGAAATTGCAATTGGTACAAAATGCAGCCATCAAAAGGAGTAAATATTGCACCAAGCCTCTGTCAATTGCATTGGTTAACAATTTGTTGCTAGGCTCAATTTAAAGTTCTCATAGTAGCCTTTAAACGCCCTACAACCAGGTTATCCAAAGGATTGCCTTTAGGCATATGAACCTGTCCATGCCTTGAGTCCAGCACTGGAGGCCAGACAAACTGGTATTTCTTTAGTAGATATCCAGTTGGTGGGAACCAGAAACAGGACCTTCTCAGTGGTGGCACCGCAGCTCTGGAACTCTCTCCCTAAGGAGATCCAAAAATCCATGTGTACTGAAACAGGTTTTATTCCAGAAGGCATTTTGATTGAATGATTGCTTTTTTAACTAGATCATTTGCTTTTCATGTATTTTTATTTCAGTGTGTTTGATTGTTAGCATACTTTAATCTCTTTCTGTGTGAATTACTTTGATAACTTTTTTAAAAGCGTGAAATAGAAGCCAATAAACAAACAAACAAACAAACATGCCTTTCATTTTATTCTGTGCTTGCTTTGATCTCTGATTCTACTGATACGTGTTCTTGCATCAGGGGCTTCATGGGGTTACAGAGCCAAAGGGCTCAAGTCTCTTTTTTAATCTGCCCTTGACTGGTTGTAAAACATTAAAGAAAGGACAGCTGCATCTGACTCCAGGTCATCAAGAAGGTTGCTTAGTTTGCTGCTACCTCTTGATTCAGTTTGTTGCAATCAGCCAAAGGGGTTGGGAAGTTGCTCAAAGACTTTTAGAGGGCATTCCAATGGCAGACATTGTTTGCAGAAGGGTTTACCCTGAGAGGTTTGTAGAAAATCTGGGTGGCCTTGCAGTGGAGCTGTCCTGAGCAAACCACTGGAAAACTACTAGAAACATTGCCTTTGCGATTGGGTGGGCAAAGAACTGTCGTTCCCCTCATTGCAAATATACAAATAGATTAGCACGGATTCAGTCACAAGCAAGTGTGGGAGGAGAAGTCTTCCTTGGCTTTCTCGGAGCTCCAGCCCTTTGCTTTGTTACTACGTTTTTCAATGTCAGGAGCGCTTTAAGACAGAACGCTTCATGTCAGCAGTACTGCGTTCAAGCAGCTTTGGAGCAGCTTTACCACACTGTGAGCGTCATCAGACGAGCGTTTATCGCATGCTCATTACTGTCCACTCACAATTTTTTGCGGGTCCTTTTGACGAGACCATCCACCTCCCACGCATCTCTTGCTCCTTCTGGGTCTTCTTTCAGTGACCAAATAAGACCCTGGTAAATCCGATTTTGGGTGCGGGGGAATGAAATGTGCCACCATTTCCTGCTGTGTGCAGGAAAGCAACATGATAAAAGCACCCACTGAATGGGCCACATGGTCAATGTTTACTACCTCTTTCTTCCCCGTGTAAAAAAAGAGGAAGTATTGTGGGACAGAAGCATCTGATGATGCTCTGTATTTCAATATACTGCGCACAACTGTTTTGAGGAAGTGATTCATTCAGGGGGAGCTCAGTCCACAGATAAATTGGGATAAGTGTTTTGTATTACCCCAGTCTAAGGGTTTTTCCTGGATTTCCTAGGCATATTGTAATAATAAATTCTATGGGTGTGCACGGACCCCCTGGATCGGATCGGGACCCGGATTGGGACCACCAATTTTGTCCCAGATCGGATCGGACAAAATCGGAGGCCCCCCGGACCGGATCGAGTCCGATCCCGATCCAAAAATCGGACGTCCAATTTTTGGATCGGCCGCCATTTTTTCCCCATAGACTTGCATTGCAATGCAAGTCTATGAGGAAAAAATGGCGGCGGGTGGGTTAGGGGGGGCCTAACTTCCTCCCCCCCGGGGCCGTCTGCGCTCCCCCCCCGGGGCCGTCCGCTTCCATCCGCTGGCGCCCCCTCCCCCCTGCCACTGCTTACCTTTCCGGGCCGTCCGCTCCCGTCCGGCGCCGGCGGCTACTGCCAGCAGGCTTTGCGGCCTGCTCTAGAGTGGCGCGCCGGGTGATGTCATCACCCAGCACGCCACCCTGGAGCAGGCCGCGGGGCCCGCTGGTAGTAGCCGCCGGCGCCGGACGGGAGCGGATGGCCCGGAAAGGTAAGGGCCCCCCTCCTCCCCTCCGCACGCCCCCTGCTTACCTTTCCAGGCCGTCCGCTCCCGTCCGGCGCCGGCGGCTACTGCCAGCAGGCTTTGCGGCCTGCTCTAGAGAGTTGCGCTGGGTGATGTCATCACCCGGCGCGCCACCCTGGAGCAGGCCGCGGAGCCCGCTGGTAGTAGCTGCTGGCACCGGACGGAAGCGGACGTCCCTCAAAGGTAAGCGCCCCCCTCCTCCCCTCCGCACCCCCCCCCCCCCGCTGTCCACTTTCATCGGCGGGTGCCCACTGGCGCCCGCCAATGGAAGCGGCGGTGGGCGCCAGCGGGTGCCCGCTGATCCGCCGATCCACCCAAACCGGATCGGAGCCTTTTCGGATCGGTTCGGACTGGATCGGCTGTCATGAGGCAGTCTGAAGAATCTTCCTCTGAGGAGGAAGAAGTGGCAGAGACTGCAGCCTCGCCCATTCCCCAGGACTTACTGGAGGAGGAGGAACAGCAGGGAGGGTCCTCAGAAGAGCCCCAGGAAAGCCACCCTCTTCCACCCCCTGTTTCTAATGAGGAAGACTCGGGGCCTGAAGGAGTTTGTCCAGTAACTCCCCAGCAAAGGCGGCAGCTCAAACGGGCGGAGAAAGCTAAGCCCACAAGGTGAAGCATGAGACTGAGAAAACAGAGCACAGCTGATGCAGGCCTTAAATGAGATTGCAAAGAAATGTGGAACAGCTGTGGAAAAGGGGCGAGGACAGGCTCAGGTGAATATAAAAGGGGAAAACAGAAAGCAAGGTTTTCGTTGGGAACAACCGACGTATTTGGCTCCTGACACTCCCGCATACTTCTGGCTTGCAACCTGTGGACTGAACAACCGCCGTGACTGTTGACCCTGGACCCTGGACTCCGCTCATATCTGGTTTGACCTTCGGCTTCGACATTTGGACTGACTGAATCTCTGATGTGACCTTGCTTTGGTAAATGGACCTTGTGGACTTCTTAAAGCGATTTTGAGATCCTGAAACGGAGCTGTGGACTGCTTTGCCTTTCAGTGTAAGTTCGGCACTTGACTCAGACCAGGGGGTTAATCTCTGGAGTATAAATAAAAACCTTCAAACGAATAAGTTCTGGCGTCCGTCCCGGACATTCTTTGATAAGGGGTTTGGCTAAAGTCCCAGACTAAAAACTGTTGTAATACGCCATCAGCCGATCCAGCTGTCGGATCGGAAATCGGATAATTTATCCGATTTCCCACTGGATCGGATTCAGATTGTGGATCGGATCCGATCCAGTGCACATCCCTAATAAATACTTCCTAGTTAAGCAGTCATGTATTGCAAGCTCTTCTGTGTCCCCACAATATAATATGCTTCTGCTGTATTGGGAAAGACAAGTTCCATCTGATTCAACATTCCATCCCTATCAGTGATCAAGTAGATAGTCCCTAAGGAAGTTCACCAAACGGCAGGCTGGCAATGTCCATGCCCTCTTCTCAGGACACCTCCATCTGGCCTTTTTCAGGACTTGGTAGTGCTTTATTTATTTTGATTTTTACCCCATCTTTCCACCTCCCCCCCCCCATGGCAATCAAGGTGGTTAACCATAATAAAACAAAGATTAAAATGAAAAGTTAGTTAAAACAACCATGAAAACAAATAGATTAAAAAGACAATAAAAAGCACAATAAAAATAAAAACAGCACCCAACCCAGTAGAATCCACTTCAGCCAAAGACCAGCATACATGACAAAGGGCTGCTTGTATAAAATATCTTTATCTGCCAGCAGAAAGATAGCAAGATGTAGCCAACTTAGGGCCGATCTACACAGTCCTTTGGAACGTTTTTAAAAGTATTTTAAAACGTTCCAAATAGGTGCGTTCTAAAACATCTTAGGCCACATTACTGAGTACTCACGTTACAGGAGAACAGTCTTCAGTCTTTACAGCGGTGTGTACAGTCACACACTGTTCTGCCCTGTCTCTTTCTCTTTCGTTTTTACAATGAGTTTAGGGCAAGGCATTGTGGGGGTTGTAGTTCAGTCACCACTTCCTCCTTTGTTCCTCTGTCATACCCTAGCGAGAATAGGGCTAGGCATTGTGGGTGTTGTAATTCACTCACCCACTTCCTCTTTCTTCCCCACCAATCAACTGCTAAGTATTTGGGCGCCGGTCAATGAAGCACTGCCCCCAGGAATCACAAACTGTAAGGAAAGACACATTATTTTACTTAAAACGATTTATTAAAAGTGAAACCGTTGTATATAACTGAAGTGAGTTTTAAAAAACCTCAGATATACAACGTTATAGGGAGTGCATCATGTGGCCCAAAGAGTTTTCATAACCCTTATAAAACGTCAAAAACCTCGTATGTAGATCGGCCCTTAGCCTCTCTGCAGGGGGTTTCACAGTTTGGGAGCAGCCACCAAGAATGTCCTCTTTTGCATCCCCACCAAACATACCTTTAATAGTGGCAGGACCATGAGCAGGGCCTTTCCGGAACATCTTAAAACTAGGCTGACCAGATAAAATCCAGGTCAGGGCTCATGTAACTTTAGCAGTTGTAGAGAAAAGGGAATTTCAGCCAGTGTCATTTGTATGCAATTAGTTCCTGGTGAAATTCTCTCTTCATCACAACTGTTAAAGTTGCAGCGGCCCTGCCTTCTTTTGTATATGGTTACTCTGAAGAGGGAATTTCACCAGGAACTAATTACATACAAATCACACTGGCTGAAATTCTCTTTTCTCTACAACTGTAGGGTGACCAGACGCCCAGATTTGTCCGGACATGCCTGGGAAATGGGGAGCAAATGAGCATCCGGGCAGAAAAACTGTTTTGGGGGGCCAAATCCGGAAATTTAGCTCCCCAAAAAGGTGACCAGATGGCCCTGGGGCGAGCCGGGCCAACCGGGGGGCGGCGGGGGCAAACCGGGGCGGCGGGGGGTCATGCGGCGGTGGTGGGAGGCTGGCGGCGCGAGGCACTTACTGGGGCGTCCGTCCGCTTCCCTCCGGTGCTCGGAATCTACTGAGAAACAGGCTTCGCGGCCCGTCCCTCAGTAGCACGCCGGGTGATTACGTCATTACCCGGCGCGCTACTGAGAGACAGGCCAGGGAGCCTGTTACTCAGTAGATTCCGAGCACTGGAGGGAAGCGGACGGACACTCCAGCCGGTAAGGAGCGCGGGGGTGGGCGGCGAGGGGGCGGGGTGGCGCGGCGCAGGTGGGGGGACGGTGCGGGTGGGGTGGGGTGGGCCGCGCAGTGTGGGGCGGGTGGCCTGCGCGGGGCAGGCGGCGGCGCAAGGCACTTACCTGCTGGGGCGTCCGTCCGCTTCCCGACGGTGCTCGGAATCTACTGAGAAACAGGCTTCCTGGCCTGTCTCTCAGTAGCGTGCTGGGTTATGACGTCATCACCCGGCGTGCTACTGAGGGACAGGCCAGGAAGCCTGTTTCTCAGTAGATTCCGAGCACCGGAGGGAAGCGGACGGACGCCCCAGCCGGTAAGGAGTGCGGGGGCGGGCGGCAAGGGGGCATCGCTTCGCGGGGGGGGGGCGTCGCGGGGGGGCTGTGCAGGGGGGCTGCGTTAGGCATGCGGGCGGGGGGGCGCGCGGGTGGGGCGGGCGGCCTGCGCGGGGCGGGCGGCGGCACGAGGCACTTACCTGCTGGGGCGTCCATCCGCTTCCCTCCGGTGCTCGGAATCTACTGAGAAACAGGCTTCGCGGCCTGTCCCTCAGTAGCGCACCGGGTGATGACGTCATCACCCAGCGCGCTACTGAGGGACAGGCCAGGAAGCCTGTTTCTCAGTAGATTCTGAGCACCGGAGGGAAGCGGACGGATGCCCCAGCTGGTAAGGAGCGCGGGGGCGGGCGGCGAGGGGGCAGCGTGGCGCGGGGGGTAGCACGGGGGGGCCCTGTGCGGTGCGGGGGGGCGTGCAAGGCATGCGGGCAGGGGGGCGGGGCGGGGCGGGGCAGCACGGGCACGCAGGGGGGGTTTGTTTTGGGTGGGTGGGTGGGGTGACGGGGGGGGGGGGTGTTCCGGGTTTTGGATCTTCAAAATCTGGTCACCCTATACAACTGTTAAAGTTACATGAGCCCTGACCTGGATTTTATCTGGTCAGCCTACCTAAGAAAGCCTTGGAAGTTGCATGGAGGCAGCGGAGCATGCTTTAGATTTGCAGATTATTTTACTAATCTCATACCAGAAAATCATGATTCTGGAAGCAAGGCCGTAAGTATTTTCCCACTACCGATAACATGAGCGCTACAATGAGGACAGAAGATGAGGGAAGTCCCTTCTTATGCAAGGGGGGATTTTAAAAGATCCCAGGATAGAGTGACAACCTCTTCATTTGATAATCTCTGCTAATTGAATCAGAGGCCTCGATTTGTCAAGGGCAGTGCAGCATACTTAGCATTACTGTTAATACAGCCAAGATGCTTGGTTCCGTGCTTTATTCTTGTTGTAGAGATGCATCATTTGACTTTAGAAAAATGTTTTTTAAAGTTGGGATGGGGAGAAAGACAAAATGAAAACTGGGGGAAATACTGTAGTTAAGGCAATAGGTGAGCGTGGTATTCCCAGTTGTGCTAAGTGCAGTAGCCTTGAATATAACAAGGAAGGCTCATACAGATACTGTTTGTCTTTAAGGGTGTTTTCACACATGACATTTTAAAAGCATTTTCTGAGTCTTTATCTCAAAGTTCCAAGATAACACAGGTGCTCTTCAGATATTTTGGACTTCAACTCCCATCAGTCTCAGCCAGCATGGCCACTGGCAAGGAATCCTGGGATTTGTAGTCCAAAACATCTGAAGGGGACCATAGCCATTCTATATTGGTCAGAATTTACATCTGATTAGATTTTTAAATGTTATTTATTAGATTGTATGAGATCCTGCCCCAAGGAGCTCTGGATAGCATACGATTTTTCTTCCATCCCCCATTTGGTGCTCACAACAATCCTGCAAAGTAGGTTATATTCTGAGAAGGAGCCTCATGAATGAGTGATTTTAAGCTTTCTGATTCTAGGGTAATGCTCTAACAACTACACCACACTCTTCTATTTGTATCTCACCTTAAACATGTGCATGAAAGAAGCACAGGCCATGAAACATGTTTGTTTCAAATGGCTGCCTCTCCAAAATGTAATACATCCGTTTAACCTTTCAACTTTTATGTGACCATTATTCTTTTTCTCAAAGCAAGGAAATGGAGTTGGATGGGGGCTACTTCTGAAAGAACATTGCTTGTATTGAAATTCATTATCCAGCCAGGAAGGGAAAGTTATAAAATGGCCAAGCTTAGTTGTATGGAGACTTCTTTCTACTAGTATAGTACAAGATGCTCTACCGTGGGACCACAAAGGGCATATGTGTTTTCATGAACAAACTTTTCCAAACATAATTTTCTCTTCTGTAATAAAAGAGACCAAAAGGAAAAGTTATCGGTGGATCTTTATGGGTCTATTGTCCTTCCAAGTCATCTTTCTTGTCCCATCTATCCCTCCCTACCAAAGTAAACTTTCACTACAGAGAGAATTCACATTGGCATAGCAGGAAGGTCTGTAAGCAAACATCTGGCAACTGCCTGCTGCATTTTAGAATTTATCTGCTTCACTGGAGTATGAGAATGAGAAAAACATAAAATTCTGGAACTTGGTATGAAATTTTCTATATGGGATATCTGCAGTTATAATACACCGCTTATAGCCTTGCATTCAACTGCATGCCCCAACAAAGGAAGTTCAGAAGCTCTTGTGATATGACATGGAGGTCTGCTGTCTCAAGAAAGGAAGTTAAAAGTCTGTTGAGCACATGCAAGCGTTTTGAGAATGGCTACATTTACTTTCTGTATCATGGCCAGTGCTTCAATGCTCTATGTGATAAGACCACAAGGCTCCTTCAGAGGTGTTCGGTTGTAGCCTGGAGTTGTATTATTATTATTATTAGCCAAAGCTCTCTGGGCAGTTTACAAAAATTAAAAGTCAATATACAAATTAAAAAGTCAATATACAAAATTTTAAAACATAAAACATAAAACAGCTGATATTTCAAACATTTTAAACTTTTGAGCCTTAAACTTTAAGAAGTTCATCTATAAATGTAAAGAACCACAGTGTGTGTGGGTTCCCTGCATAAGAACGGCTATTTTGTAGTTTTGTTTGCTTTCATGTTACTTAGGTAGGACTGTGTCTCACATATAACATTAGGACAACCTGACTTATTTTGTTAAGAGAAGAGTAAAACAGATCAAGCCAATGGCTTGTATAGCCCATTCTCCTGACTACAGCAGGAGTAAAAACAAAACAACTTTTCACACTCTCCCATTTCTAGGCTGACCATATGAAAAGGAGGACAGGGCTCATGTAACTTTAACAGTTGTAGAGAAAAGGGAATTTCAGCTGGTGTCATTTGTATGCAATTAGTTCCTGGTGAAATTCCCTCTTCATCACAACAGTTAAAGTTGCAGGCACTATACTAGAGTGACCATATACAAAAGAAGGCAGGGCCCCTGCACGTTAACTGTTGTGAAGAAGAGGGAATTTCTCCAGGAACTAATTGCATACAAATGACACTGGCTGAAATTCCCTTTTCTCTAAAACTGTTAAAGTCATGTGAGCCCTGACCTGGATTTTATCTGGTCACCCTAAATGGACATATGAACTGGGCTGGATCAGACAAAAGGTCTATATTATTCAGCATTCAGTTCTCACAGTGCCCAACCAGATGCCTGAGGGGAAGCCCATAAGCAGGACATGCGTACAATCGGGCCCTCTTGCTCACGTTCTCCGGCAACTGAGATTGAGAGGCATATTGCCTCTGATCCTGGAGCTAATATATAGCCACGCAGACTAGCAGCCATTGATAGCCTTATTATCCTTCATGAATGACCTGTGCTTTTGCTGATATGGTGCACTCTCTAGGTTTTTCCATTGGTCTGTCCTCTGCGAAAGAGAGATTTTGGTTAGAACAAAGGGATTGCTTGTTTGAGATAAAAATGGAATGTACACCTTCCCGACTGACACACAGGCAAATTCCTATGATCACTTGTACGTGATATGCTTAAGTCTTCTTGCAGCCTTCCCTCTGGGATGTTCCAGCAATAGGTGTGGCTGGGGTGTGACAGGATCTATTGATAGTTGTCTTCAACTTATATGGACATTTGCTTATTGTTCTCAGATGACTGCTCCTTGTGGTGGTATTAAGGGTACCTGTTTGGCAATGGTGGTAACAAAAACAGAATTTGCATTCCATGTTTCTTATGCAGGAGACTACCTTGCAAAAGGAAGTTGGGAGAAAACTGCTCAGGCTAGTTCATGGGCGTTTACTTGCTCACTACAAAAAAAAGTAAGGAATGTTAAAGGGAGATTCCAGCATGAAACTGCTGAATTAGAACTTATCAAGAAGTGAGATTCTATCTGTTTGGGCATGATTAGAGACAATGATTTTCCATCCCGCTATATGTGTTATCTTAGCCATGCTGGAATGATTTTGTTATCACCAATACTGCTTTTGTGAGTGGTCAGTGTTCTTATTTTGCATACATTTAAGCTTTAACTTAGGGTGACCAGATAATATCCAGGTCAGGGATCATGTAACTTTAACAGTTGTAGAGAAAAGGGAATTTCAGCCAATGTCATTTGTATGCAATTAGTTCCTGGTGAAATTCCCTCTTCATCACAACTGTTAAAGTTGCAGGGGCCCTGCCTTCTTTTGTATATGGTCACTCTAGTATAGTGCCTGCACCTTTAACTGTTGTGATGAAGAGGGAATTTCACCAGGAACTAATTGCATACAAATGACACTGGCTGAAATTCCCTTTTCTCTACAACTGTTAAAGTTACATGAGCCCTGACCTGGATTTTATCTGGTCAGCCTACTTTAACTGAACTAGTACAGACTCTGCCTTTTTCATTTCATTGCCATTTGAGCACACAGGGCCTCCCGCCCCTACATAAAACACTTCATGAATTTGGTTTAGTCAGCAAAGCTCATGCCATAATAAATGTAGATTAGTCCTTACACAAGACTCCTTTTTGTCTTCACAGAAAGTCATAGTCCCATATTGGGTAGTCTGCCAAGTCATCACCAGTTGGGAGCAGATCACACCTCTGATTGAACCATTTCCACTTTAGACTGGGCCTGTTTTTACACCAGGCTGATTGCCTGGGATGGCCCCGGCTGGTCCCTGTACTTCGATGGTGTGTATTAGGTACTTCAGGGATTGCCCTCCCTCCCTCTACATCCCTATTGTGTAGAAAGGGTCTATATATCATTTTCATTTGTGTTCTGCATGGTAATGTCGTGGCATATCCACCTTTTGCATTGCTTGGCCTTTTGGCCTCACTTTGTAAAAACATCCCCTCCCCCTTTATTTTCTTTGCATATATACCTCTCCACTGAGGTTCCCATATCATGCATTTGATAAAAATGGGCTCCTGGCTCATGAAAGCTAAGGCAACAATAATTGAGTTGCCATTTGTAGGGTGACCAGATAAAATCCAGGTCAGGGCTCATGTAACTTTAACAGCTGTGGAGAAAAGGGAATTTCAGCCAGTGTCATTTGTATGCAATTAGTTCCTGGTGAAATTCCCTCTTCATCACAACAGTTAAAGTTGCAGGGGCCTGCCTTCTTTTGTATATGGTCACTCTAGTATAGTGCCTGCAACTTTAACTGTTGTGATGAAGAGGGAATATTACCAAGAACTAATTGGATACAAATGACACTGGCTGAAATTCCCTTTTCTCTACAACTGTTAAAGTTACATGAGCCCTGACCTGGATTTTATCTGGTCAGCCTAGCCATTTGAATCTTTGTTTTTTTTCCAGAACAAGCTCACTTGGCGACTCCTGGGATGAGTAGTTAGTAGCCCAAACAAAACATGACAAATACAGCCCATCTCATATAAAGTAGAGCTTCTGGGCTGATAATGAGACCTGACCATTGGCCTGAGTTTGGACTGTGCCAGGGCCAGACTGGATTTACACAAGTGTTTTTCTCCCCAATGCAACATGACATTTGCAACCACTGTTTTGTGGAGACCCCTGTGGATCGTATTTCATTGGAGGTTCAGTATTCAGTAATATAACTGCAAGTAGACCACATGATGAACAAATTACAAGATTGGAATCCCCACAGATCTGTTCTGTAAGATAACCGCAAAAAAAGGAAACACACTTTGATGAATTTGTAACTTTTGCATAGAAAGAATCCCCTCTGCATAGGAGATTGGTCTGAATCAGCCTCAGCAAGGTGGCATACCAGCATTTCTCACTGAAGCAGCAGGCTATAGATGACAAAAGCTTGATCATGCCCTGCCCTTCCTCTCCTCTTTCCTAGGTGGAGTTAGTAGTGGTCAGTGGGAGCTGGTGGCTCTTATTTCAGTGGAGTGGTGAATTCACTCTGGGTTTCAGTCAGAACTGGTCAGAACTCTAAAGGAGCTATCCAAGGTGCTGAACCCATGTTGAAATAGGAGCTACCAGCCTCCACTGATAGTAGTAGTAGTAATAGTAGCTCTCAGGATACTATTGCAACTACTACTGCTTGTAGAAGTAGTGGTGGTAGTAGCAGTTGTTTAAGGTATTTATGTATCACGCTTGGATTGTTCAAAGTTGTGCATTGTCATGTTCTGGGTGAGACTGGGGATTCTGCTACTGTACCACCCACCTTGCTATCCAGCAGTCTCCTTGCTTGAGCTGATAGAGGTAGTCTTGGAGATGGAGCTGAGGATCTCCCATGTTCATTTTCTGGGGGGCGGGGCGGGAGAGGAGAATCTCAATACTCATTCTAAGGCTGCCAGACCAGTGGTGGCAGCCATGATAATCACAGGCCTGAACCAACATGTCATCAGCCCAACACAGGAAGCAGGGAAACCATCTATCGGGAGCCTGATTCTGCTAGGATTTCAAGGGCGGTTGCAGCCTTAAATATCTTACGAAGCACTTCTCTATCAGAAGGGTGGCCATGAGAAAGAGAGTGAGCTTTCTAAGTGGTGGCCCCACAACTTTGGAATGCTTTCCCTAGGGAAGCCCACTTGGCACCTTTCCACAAGGCAAAGACATTTCTGTTTTCTCAGACTTTTTAAGATCTGCATTTTAAATCTTGTTCATATCAACTTGCTGTAATTTATGGTGTGTTTTATGGTACTATATTGGTATGTGTCTGTTTAACTTTTAATCTGCACTCATTTTTAACTGTATGTAAATTTTATTGTAGTTTAATTTGTACATTGCCTAAAAATGTGAGGCATTTAATAAATCAGTAAATAAATAACCCTTAAAATGAGGTTGGGCAACACATGGCCTGCTAAGGTCATTTGGGTGCCCCTGCCCCCACCCTCAGTCACCACTGCTGTAAATCGCCACTATTACGCTGCAGCAATTCAGCTGGGAAACAAGGCACTCTGGGAGTATATGCCTCATTTTCCCAACAGAATTGGGCCCCTCACAGTCTACCAAACTCTTTGTTTCCCAGCAGGATCAATGGGATCCTGGCTAATTGCCTTTCCTCCAGTGGCTAGTGGCAATAGGGTGCAGCCCCCAAAGGGTTCCCGGGGGAACAATGCAGCCCCCACCCCTCCAAAGTTGCCCACCCCTGCCTTAAAATAACACTGTAATGTTGGTCAGTAATATTATCTGCATGTTGCAGGTGTAGGGTTCATAGAATCATAGAATAGTAGAGTTGGAAGGGGCCTATAAGGCCATCGAGTTCAGCCTCCTGCTCAATACAGGAATCCACGTTAAAGAATCCCTGACAGATGGTTGTCCAGCTGTCTCTTAAATGCCTCTAGGGTGGGAGAGCCCATGATCTCCCTACGTCATTGGTTCCATTGTTGTACTGCTCTAACAGTCAGGAAGTTTTTCCTGATGTCCAGCCAGAATCTGGCTTCCTGTAACTTGAGCCCATTATTCTGCATCCCGCACTTTGGGATGATCGAGAAGAGATCCTGGCCCTCGTCTGTGTGACAACTTTTCAAGTATTTGAAGAGTACTATCATGTCTCCCGTCAGTCTTCTCTTCTCAAGGCTAAACATGCCCAGTTCTTTCAGTCTCTCCTCATAGGGCTTTGTTTCCAGACCCCTGATCATCCTTGTTGCCCTCCTTTGAACACGCTCCAGCTTGTGTGCATCCTTCTTGAAGTGTGGTGCCCAGAAATGGACACAATACTCAAAATGAGGCCTAACCAGTGCCGAATAGAGGGGAACCAGTAACTCACGCAATTTGGAAGCTATACTTCTATTAATGCAGCCCAAAATAGCATCTGCTTTTTTTGTAACCACATCACATTGTTGGCTCATATTTAGCTTGTGATCTATAACAATTCCAAGATCTTTCTCACTTGTTAGGGTGACCATAGTTTGGAAACCAAAAAGGAGGACAACATGGTTGACCCCCAAGGGGGCGTCCCCACCAACATGTCTGCCCCCAGGGGGCATGTCCAGCACCAAGGGAGTGTGCCCACCTGAACATCGCCTTGGTCACATGTCTGATTTTACAGCACACAATTAGGACAAATCTATTCTACATAACATCTTAATGTTAAAATCACTGAAATAACAAGAGAGACATCCAATGTACCTGAAATTAACTTCACTCACTCTTACTTTTGTAGCTTTTACTGTACTTTGTTGCTATACTCTGTGTGATACATTCTTCCCTTCCCTTAATTATCTTTTCTGATTGTATCCTCACTCCACTGCAAGCTGCTGCTGCTGAACAGGGCTTGTTGCTGGCCGGCCAGCTAGCTGGCTTTTTTCTTTTTAGTTTTAAAGTTCATTTTGTTTTGAAACTTGATAAAAACCAACAGATGAACAGATCTGCTTGAAACTTGGCATGCTAAAGTCCTACTTAATATCTTTCATGATGCCAAGTTTCATCTCCTTATCTTTAAAAATGATGTTTTTAAAAAAATAATAATGTTAAAACCTCAATTTTTTTAAAAAATCCTAAAAATCAATGGATGAACGGATCTGCTTCAAACTTGACATGGCTAAAGCTGTACATAGGAGCTATCAAAGTGCCAAGTTTAATCTCTTTATCTTTAAAAATGACATTTAAAAATAATAATTTTAAAACCTCAAACTTTTACAAAATTCCTAAAAATCAACGGATGAACGGATCTGCTTCAAATTTGGCGTGGCTGAAGCTCTACCTAGGAGCTATCATGTTGCCAAGGTTCATCTATTTATCTTTAAAAATGACGGAGCTGTATTTTTGTTAATTCCCATTGATTATAAAGTAGAGCTGCCCTCTGAGTGTGGAGAGGTTGGGAAAAACCCAGATTTTTCTTCAAAGTTCATAATTCCCCCCCTTCCCGGATTTGTTACCAAAAGTCCTGATATTTCCTGGTTTTTCCTGACATATGGCCACCCTAGATTGCTGAGCCAAGTATCTCCCATCCTGTAACTGTGCATTTAGTTTCTTTTTCCTAAGTGTAGAACTTGGCATTTATCCTTATTAAATTTCATTCTGCTGTTTTCAGCCCAGCGCTTCAGCCTATCAAGATCACATTGAAGTTTGTTTCTGTCTTCCAGGGTATTAGCAATCCCACCCAATTTTGTGTCATCTGCAGATTTGATAAGCATACCCTGCACCTCCTCGTCCAAATCATTAATAAAAATGTTGAAGAGCACTGGGCCCAGGACTGAGCCCTGTGGTATCCTGCTCGTTACCTCCCCCCAGTTTGAGAAGGTACCATTGATAAGCACTCTTTGAGTCTGATTCTGTAGCCAACTGTGGTTCCACCTAATAATTATTTCATCTAGCCCATGTTTAGCTAGATTGTGAATTGGAATGTCATGGGGCACTTTGTCAAAAGTTTTGCTGAAGTCAAGATATATTATGTCCACAGCATTCCCACAGTCCACAAGGGAGGTTACCCGATCAAAAAATGAGATCAGATTGGTCTGACAGGATTTGTTCTTGACAAATCCATGCTGGCTTTTAATAATCACTAGGGATGTGCACGGCTGAAATTATCGTATCGTATCATTATCGGAAATTCCAATATAAAAAAATTTCGGGTCTTATCATATCAGGGGATACCCAGATTTGATTGGATCCAATATCCAATTCATATCGGAAGTTCCAATACGATTACGTTACGATGTTTTCCCCAAAGGTTTGCATTGGGGGAAAGAAAGCTTTCCCCTAATGCAAGCCTATGGGGAAAACACTGGGACGGCACTCCCTCCCCCCACTCATGTTCCCTCCCCCCACTCGCGCTCCTTGCCTGCCTCCGTCTCCACCGCTGTTCCATCCTACTGCTAAACAGGCTTTCCGACCTGTTCCTCAGTAGAGAGATGCGGCGAGTGATGACATCATCACTCAGCGCATCTCTCTACTGAGGAACAGGCTGGAAAGCCTGTTTAGCAGTAGGACGGACCGCTGTTGGCAGTGGCAGGTAAGGAGTGTGAGTGGGGGGAGAGAGCATGAGTGGGGGGAGGGAGGGATGGCCGGCCCAGTGTTTTTCCCCATAGACTTGCATTGGGGAAAAGCTTTCTTTCCCCCAATGCAAGCCTATGGGGAAAACACCAGAAATGGTGGTCCGATAATCCAATATGTCCGATAGTTATTGGACATATGGATATCAGATCTGATCAGATAGGGCCTCCTTAGGAATGTATTGTTATAGTTAATCGGATGTCCGATAACGACCTTACAGTTCGTTATTGGACATCGGAACAATACAATACACATCCCTAGTAATCACTGCATTGTTTTCAAGGTGTTTACAGATTGACTTCTTTATAATCTGCTCCAAAATTTTCCCTGGGATGGATGTCAGATGGATCCCAGGTTTTTAGTTGAGCAAAAAAGTAGGGAAGGGCTGCTTAAGGCTGCTTAGTATGTTGTGGGTGAGGTAAGACTGAACTGCATCTATATGAGGTCGCATTGGTACCTGGTTATCTGAAATCTCACAACTGCACGCCTCCAGGGTAATACCCATGGAAAGAGTGCAAATGCAGGTTTTGCTGCCCCTAGCGCCCCCGTTCCTGCAACCCCCCCATTGTTTCCCGCCTCCACCTCCCTGCATACGAAAACAAATGAGTGATGAAGGGAGAAGTCAGCTCCTTACCCTGTTGTTTTTTCCAGAGTTTTGGGGGGATTATATTTAGTCCTGGACTTGCACAATTGCGTGATTCTAAAGAGGCACAGAGATGAACCGCCACCTCCCCACTTTCCCGGTGCACCTGTGGTCCATTTGTGTTTAATTTTTTTGGCTTTATTTATTTATTTATTTATGGAAGGGAAGCTTCCCAAGGTCCCTGGAGGCACGGAGGCAGTCCAGAGGCCATTCCGCTCGCTGGATCATCCCCTCCCCCCTCCCCCCCCGTATTTGAACATATCCTATTGAAGCCCATCTTTCACAATGCTATCATCAGGGATGGCGTCTCTGCATCTTCAGGATGTTGTGCAGCTGCACTATTCACAGAAGGCTCCTACAAATTTAAGATGTATTAGTAATTTAAATCTTTAACACTCTATTTTGCAAGCTTCAGAGAGCCCAAAATCTCCCCAGAGAGAGGGAACAATTGAAATTTTACTGCATTATAGGTTCTCTGCTGAAATGGCTTCCACCTTGTTGTGCCACATTTGGGAGATCTCATCCTGTTCCTCATGTAGAAGTTTAAGTAGTGGAGGTTTTTTTATCAGAGCTTGCATTCATTTTTGGGGGTAGGCTTACAACCTGTGGAGGTGTAAAGTTTATAGGGCTGCTTGACCCCTCCGTGCTTTTTCCTCAGAATGTGTCTGGGCAAGGAAAATGGCTGCCTTTCTTAAATCTGACTGCCCCTTTTATGATTGGCTGGTGGGAATAAAATTCTTACTCTTGGTCTGTGGGATGGGGCATGAGTGGCCCTACTGGGCCAATTCAGGGAGGGGTTGGAATTGACCCCACAGGGTATTCAGGGGTCTAAAACCTCTTCCTATTGGTCTGTTGTGATGGGGCATGTTCATAGAGGGGATAACATGACATGACTGGGCCAATCAAGGAGAGGTTGAAAATGAGCCCTGTGTCATTATCACCCAAATTAATGACAGGGGTCTCAAACATCTTTCTCTTGGTTCATAGCAGCATGTTGAGTTTGTAGAAGGGTCACATGACTCCACCATCAGGGGTGGAGTGGGACTTCCAGAGATGGGAGTTCTGGGGAGGGGTGGGAATTCTAGAGGAGGTAGGTCTAAAGGGTCATAAATAATCCACCATCTTGAAAAGGCGGGGCTTAGAAGGGTGACATGAGGTATACATTCCCTACTAGTCATACGTCTTCCATTCAGGTAGAAGCCATCTGCAGCTGCTTTGCACTATGGAGTCATTTCTGTCCTTTAGCCCCTATGCTCCACCAGTTACCATGATTTTTCTCAGCTTACTACCAGGTAGTCTTGGTCACAGTGCAGGTATCACTTATTTTACCCATCCTGGTTGATTAAGGAACATCATTAAGGCTGTTTGGAATAAGAATGATCCTATTGTGTCTCTGGAAAAGATGTCTTCTTTGTGTCTGGGTGGTTGGAAGAACACAAAAATTTTAAAGTAGGAACTACTAAGATGTACCATTTGCTATTATTGGTGCTTGTGGTCTGGCTAATCAGGATTTTGGCCTTGAGAATCCAGAGTTTTTTGTCCTGTGTTTAGCAAGGCTTGAGTTGAACTTTTATGTGACCAAAGTGGGCTCTCAACCAAAGACGTCTCTGTTTTCCCTGTCTTTATTTCGTTCACTGTCAACCCCTGTTGTTATGCTGAAAGATTCCTCTTGCACAGCCGTTCCTTTATCTTGCACTCCTATTGCCCCACAATCTCAGACTGGACCTTTCACCCCATTGCAAGGGAAACACAAGCAGCTTATATGAAGTCTCAAAAAAGGAGGGGGAAGAGGGCTTTGTAGAAAAAAAGAAAATAAAATGGGTTTCCAAGCACATTAAATATTTCCACTCAGTTTCAAGCTGGCTGTAAACTTAAAATGCGAGAGATTTCAGAAATGTGGAGAACAACAGTGCAATCCTATCAGGGGAGGCTGGTGGGTCCAATGTTGGTGGAGCAGAGATTCCATTCTGGGTTTTAGTTACAACTAGCCAGAAGTCTAAAAGAGCTAACCAAGGTGCTGGACTCATTTTGGGTATCGGGTTTAATCAGAACTCTGTTCTTTTAAAAATAGTGATTCTAATATTGTGTTTTTATTCTTTTATTTTATCTGTTGTTCAGTACTCCAAAATCTTCTGGATGTGGATCAGTATATAAATATTGTAAATAAATGAATTATAGGGTCCAGCACCTTGGGAAACTCCTTTAGATTTCTGGCTGGCTGTAACTCAAACTCTGAATAGAATTCCCACCCCACCAAAATCGTATCCACCATCCTTCCGAAACCTATACATAGCTGCTCAGATGTAAGCCCCATTGTGTCCAATTGGTCTTACTCTAGAGTAAGTGTGTTTAGAATTGCAGCCTAAATTGCTCCAAAAAAGAATCATTAAATTGCTATGCTTGAGTCTTCATTTGCGTTATGTTGTTTGACTGTTTTGATCTTGGATTTTATATGTTTATAACCTATAAACATTTGAAAAGCACTTGGGAAGAAATGTGGCCTAAAATTATATCTATATCTATATATATCTCCATATAATACAATATAATATATTGTTCTGCTTTATACAATATAATCTATTGTTCTATAATTTCAATGGGTCTACTTTAAGTAGGACTTTACTACCCTGAGCATGTGCAGTTTCATATTTCACTTAAATCATGGCACCATTATGATAACAGGAATAAAGTGAAGTTTGCCTCTGCTGCCCAGATTCTAAACACATTAACTGGGAACAAAGATCTTTTCATTGTAGAAAAGGATAGTCATCCAGAGGACCTTCTCTTCTGCCGCTCCCAGACTGTGGAATGACCTGCTGGAGGAGACTCGTCAACTTAACAGTCTTTTAGAATTTAAGAAAGCCATAAAGACTGTTCTCTTCCGGTGGGCATATCCAGTGGAATTTTAGAATGTTTTGAGGATGTTTTTAGGATGTTTTAATGCAGTTTTAATAAGGTATGCCATGTTTTTAATCAGTTTTATGTATTTTATCATATTGTTGTTCCCCGCCTCGATCCAAACGGAGAGGCGGGTAAGAAATAAATTATTATTATTATTATTATTATTATTATTATTATTATTATTATTATTATTAAAGTTAAACCATGTACATGCTTGGCTGGTGGGCTCCTGACTATAAAACGTTTTGTAAAATAAGAAAAAAATGACGTTGTGGCAAACAGCAACAGTTCCAGTGGCACATCTATGCCAGCCCAGGTGCTGACACCAGAACTGTTTGCCACTCTCCCTGTCACCTGTTGCATTCTGCACATTTATTTAGGGATCCTCAGGGCTGTGGTGTCCTGGTCCCCGAGGCCCAGTCCTAGCTGGAACAACTTTGTGTTCAAGCCCTTTTGTTGTTGTATTGCCCTGTTCTGTATTTTCATATCCCTTTTCTGGGTTAAAACATTAAAAAATGATATACAAAATTTAAAAATCATAAAAACAGATACAATATCCATTTAAAACAACTATTCTGGGTCAAAAACAAAAACCAGAATTAAAGTTTCCCATCCTTTCCTCCCAACAAAATTTCAGTGGGGCTTCCTGAACAATATGGGATTTGCTGTGGTGGATTGCAGGGGAGAAAAGGGAACAGCAACTTTACTTCTGTAAACTTCTTTATCTTATGATCTGAGCCTGAATTTGGGTGATACCCACTCCCCATCCTGGATCCCACATCATCAATCACAAGGAGATGGAAAACTTTCTTCTGTGAACTTCCTTAAGTTAACTTATTTTAGGATCTAAGACATAATCCAGACCCACAAATAACAAAAATGCTTTATTCTTAATAATGTGTGATTACAGATAATATATTAATTCTCTTCATTTCCTGCAATTTATCCAGCTTCTGTTGTTAGCTATTTGTTTGAGGGACTTCTATTATAATCTATTTGTATTACAAATACAACATATTTTCCTTTCTGTAAAAAAAGAAAGAAAAAATGAAACATTCAGGTTGCTTTGCTGTGTTTAAATTTCTCTGTTGCTTATATACTCTTTTGTGACTGCCTTCGTTCTATGTTTCTTACAATTCTCTTTGGCTACCTGTAGTCCATCAATTGTGGAATATTTTGTAGCAAATTGTTGCTCATGAGAAATCTAACTTTTGATTTGGCTTTGAATTACTTTTACAGGATAGCAATCTTTATAGAAAGGAGTGGGGAATAGTTAAAATATTCTGTCATTAACATTTCACCAACATAGCAGGGGCAGGCATATTGGTGGAACATTGTGAATTTACAGGTAATGGGAGAACTAATATTCATAATATGAAAAATCATTTTATGCAATATCATACTGCAACAATGATCTGCTGAAATAAAATTCCTTATTCTTACATAAATTGGAATGCTATTCCCAGCAATTTATGTGTATATTTTGATGCTAACATAGGGGGAAAAACTTTTCTTTTAACTTATTAACAACGTATTTAATGCCTACTTTTGCAGCACTTTCACTACTGCTATTTTTCTTTTGACCTGCAAGAAAAGCTCACCTGATACAGATACACACACACACTGCCAAAGGCCTGCCATCTGAAACAATGGTAGTTACTTAAAAGACAAACCATGTGACTTTGAAAAGGATTCATTAAGGCTTTTAATTTCCTCTTCAATTTTAGTAATTGTCTCCACAAAAATAAGATACATAGACTTCAAACTTTCCCCTTTTAAAAGTCAAGTTAAACTTCTAAAAAAATGATTTGTTGTTGTTGCTATTTATTTATTTATTTATGTCTGCAGAGACCATAATAAAACCATAAAACGTTAGGAAAAACTGTATGGGTTTCTGTTGCTTGGTCATTATAACCACTACACACTAATCAAAGTACATGGTAATGTCACATTGTTTTAAAAGGGAGAGTTAACCACACACTTAACTTTCCCTCTCTCCTTGAAAGACAACAAATCCCATGAAAATTACCTTGTTACACTTCACAATATGCATTATATAACTGCATTAACAGTTTCTCCTCCTTTTCCCCATGATTAGAGTATTTCCTTACTATCATATAGGAAACACATCAACATTTTGGACCCAGGTTTGGGTTTTAGAGGGTGTTTTTTTATTTCCATTAAACTATGGGGAAATGTTGTGAAAGCCAAACCTAAAAGAAGTGTTCCCAGAAGGTATCTGAAGGACTCTTCTAATAGACAGGACTGTGCTAACCAATTAAACATTTTGCACCGTTGTGGATACACCTGAGAATAGTTCACCGTGCACCGCTGAAGTGTTGCTAAAAGCGTTTGCGTTTTACCATCAGTCCTTCGATTCTCCTCAACACACACACACACACACACAAATGTAGCTTCCTCAAATCAGTGGATTTGTGCGCGGACGTGCGTTCGAGTCCTGGGAAAGATGAATTTGGAATACATGGGCACAACAGATGATACACAATTTTCGGGAGGCGAGATGCAGCTCGTGATAGTTGTGTTGCTCTTGACCTTTAAATTAGTGAGAGTCCAGAATCTTGTGGCTGAGTTATACCTACTAGAGCAGCAAGGTGTTGGAGACCCATTGGAAACTTTGCAGAAATCCTGCAAAGGACAATTTCAAACAGGCAGATGGTTCTCAATTTAGTGGTGAAATTCTCCACCTGTCTACTCAGAAGTAAGCCGTATTAAATTCAATGGGACTTTTACTCCCTGGTAATTATGGTTATATATGAATGCAGCCTACGCTTCTTTCTCCTTCGCTCGGCTTCTGAGCTTCTCCCTTTCTCCAGGAAGGAAAGGAAAGCGAAAGGAGGGGAAGGAAGGCTGAGCCGTGTGCCCCACCCCGCACCCCTGCATGATGTCCTTTTGTTGAAGGCTCCTCTTCTTCTAGGACAATGGCTGGCCTTCTAGCAACGTGTAGGTGTGAGCTGGGCTGGCATCAAAAGGATAAAAGGCAGGGCTGGCTGGTAGGCGTCTGGAAAGGGAGGATTAAGCGCTGACGTGCTCGATTCTTTTGGGGGCGCGGATCCCAGAGTGTCTCCGTGCAGCAAGTTCCAGCCCACCTCAATTCTGGATCGGCAGGAAGGGTGATTTTAACTTACGTATCTCGGGTCAATACTTTATCTAACATCCCAGTCTAACATATTTGTCCCATGAATTCAGTTGACCTTACTGCGACCCGCAAGTACATTTACGTCGCAATCCTATGGATGTTTAAACGTGTGGGGGGGGGGTAGTCTTACAAGTCCCCGCTGCCTGGGGAATGCTGGGAAATTGTAGGATCCCTCCCGTCTAAACATGCATAGGCTGCAATCCTATGGACACGTACCTTGGAGTAAACCCCACTGAACTCCGTGGGACTTAATTCCCCAGCGGACGTTCATAGGACAGCTGTGTTAGCCTAAACTACGCTGAACTAACTTCATTTGCAGTTGTTACAAGAAGAGTCAGTTCACATTTTCTGCTCATGAAGCAAGAAAGGTGTCTTAAATTTTGGTCTGTGCCAAAACGCACAAATGATGATGCATAATTTCCCCACCCAACCATGTATCTTGTTAGGATGATTCATCCATGTGGGGCTATATCTGTAGTGCATTTTTAAAAACTAAAATTTAAACCTGGAAGGAATGTTGTAACTATCCCTGTATATGGATTTGTTATATTAGAAAGGAGTATATATTCATTGACTACACATGCCCATATGCCTGGCATCAGCGGATACTAAAAATCGCCTGGTAGAAGCGTCCTTTTCGGGAAACATAAACCCTTAGATTTGGAAAGCAACAACAAAGCTCATCAATTGGTTTTACTACCTAGCAGCAGATAAATTCGCTTGAGTGGTAGTTAGAAAGGGAATTACTGTCTACTCTTTCCCCCCCCCCCTTTTTTTAAAAAAAACATCTTTTCTTCCAGAGTTGATGTTTTAAATTGCTTTCTAAAATTGCAATGAAAACAATTCTGCTACTGGCAAGTCACTTCAAAATGTAGTACAATCCCGGTTAGGGTTTGGGATTAGCAGCCTTCTTTCTTAATATACTTTGAGGTGTTTGTTGGGAAGATAAACTGGAGGGGCAGTAGGTCTTTTACAAGCTCCCTGCTGCTCCCTTCAGTCTTTTGGACACTTCCGATGGCCAGTAAAAAAATTGACAAGACTTTCTCAGAATGTTTGTTTGTTTGTTTGTTTAGTTAAAGGCTGGCTATCTTTAATTAACATCCTCCCAGTGAGTAGTTGAAGACTTTTGCTTTAATCACTTTTTTTTAATTAGGAATAAATTAAGTAGTAGTTTTGATCAAAGTGGAAGTCAAAGTGAGGAAAATGGGGGGGGGGGTTATGTTTATACTCTTAAATTAGGAATCAATGAAAATAGAGGATTTTCAGGAATATTTCAGATTTCCATAAAGATATATATTAGACAGACAGACACACACTTCTGGTATGTTCAGTCAAGGTGTTCCTGGATGCCTAGCATCTGTACTATCTTAGGAATTATTAGCCAGCCAACTCCAACCCTGGTGGCTTGAGGGTGCCCGGAAGAGGGATTTAAAAAATATCTTCGGTGTCCATTTTTGCAGGATGAGTGAGATAGACAACTGGGCGGATTTTTCATATGACAAATGTTAATGCTTTCACAAAGCTGGCGATGACGAGCTAAAAGGGAAAATAAAATAAAATAAATCATACAACCCTTTCCACTTTTGAAATCAGTGATGGTATATTTTGATCAAGTTCTCAAACTGAAGTATAGCAAAAAGTTTCCAGATTTCTACTGCTGTAACTACATGGCACCAATAACTCTGCACAGTCTGGGAAAACTTCTTCAAATACCCCCCTCTTTTTTTTTTCTTCTTTTTTCCCCTTCTTTCTTGCTGGGACATTTACCTGATAACCCCTTTGTGCCTGGAATGCTTTGTATTCTCTGGGAATTTCTCAGGCCTTCCTTACCATCACTATACCCTTTATAAGGGCCTTTCCTCCCCCTGCCCCCCCCCCACTGTCACTTCTATCTGCTGAGTAATTTGTACCGTTTGAATTCACCCCAGTGGCACCCACTTTGATTCCTGTACTTTGAAATGCAAACCTGCCTCTCAATGCAAATGCTCTGAGAGGTTGGCCCAATAAAAAGCCTTTCCTCAGGGAGGTGCCTTTGCAAAGTGGGGGGAAAAAAACTGACGAAGAAGTTCAGGTGAACAGCTAATCAGGAAGAGGCTGTGAGTTATCGGGCAGGGCAAGGCAGGGAAGAAGCTGTTGCTGCGGCACAGAGCACACTATGAACGCAGGGCCACTTGGGGATGATGTACGTGGGATATCTGTTGGATAAGGACACCAACATGTACCCGAACCCAGTCAGGCACCCTAGCCTGAACCTCAACCCCCAGAATTATGTGCCTGTTCCTCCTCAATACCCGGATTTTGCCAGCTACCACCATGTGCCAGGGATTAACAGCGATCCTCATCATGGACAACCCACGGGTGCCTGGAGCTCTCCATACACTCCCTCCAAAGAAGACTGGCATTCTTATGGCGCAGGAGCTCCTTCGGCTGTTGCTAACCCAGGGCAGCTAGGATACAACCCCTCTGATTTTAATCCTATACAGTCACCAGGCTCTGGACTGCTGCCTCCGCCCATGAACGCCTCAGTAACCCAGATCTCCCCAAACACCCAAAGGCACCCACCTTATGAGTGGATGAGGCGCACCGGTCCCACCACCAGCAACAGTGGTAAGGTATCATCTCTGTTCCTGTCCTCTCTCTTGCTTCAAGGAGGAAAGGGGAGTGGGCTGATTTAGGAGACAGGCTTCTGTCCTTCTGCCTTTTCTTTTCACTCAGCAGCACAACTGTCGCACCAGTTCCAATTAGCCAAGGGCAGGATTGAGCTGACAACTTTATAAGGTTTACTCTTCATTATCTTTCGCATATCAACTTGTAGACACAAGAGTTTGTGGTCAATCTGCATTTTAACATGAAAAGGTACTTGAGAGATTGGCTGCAAACCCAAGGCCATTTTTGACATGTCAGTGCTTACACAGAGGGAAATTCTACTAAGCAGCTAACTTGCAAATTGTATACAGGTTGTCCTGTGTAATGTTCATACATGTAGATTTTTCGGTCCGTGAACCTGTGATTGGGGAGGAGCCATAACTCACTGCATGCAAAACACAGCATATGTTTTGCATGCAGAAGGTCTCACATTCAGTCCCTGATGTCTCCAGCTAAAAAGATAGGCAGCAGTTGATGGGAAAAGCCACTGCTCTGAAGAGCCACTGCTTGTCATAATAGACAAATAAGGTTGCCAGTTTGAGTCAGCAATGCGGGACTAGATGGACCAATAATCTGACTGGGTATAAGGTTGCTTCATACGCTTATGATTGTTCATATGTAACTGGCCATGACTTCCCAAAGCCTGTATGTTTATAAGGGATGGCCCTATGTGGAGGAATTGCACATTATGGCAACAGCTTCCAAAGTAAGTGTAGATAAATATGTTATATGTTAAATGAAATCAAATGCTCTACCTGGTGAAGCTGGTCTGTTTAAGCTGACTGGAAATATACTTGTATTTGAGCATTTTCAGTACATCAGTGTAGCACAGAGTAAGGTATAGTTAAGCCCTGTTGATCCCAATATGACTTTAGTGTGCATACCTGTTACTGGATCATGGCCAGTGTTATGTATTTAGGATCCATATTTTAATCACCTTGACAATGATGAGACATATTTATGCGGAAGTATATCCTTTTCCTAGAATGTTATAGCCATATTTGTATTACTTAGTGCAGCAGTTCTGTTTTTTCCTCCTTGACGGATTTTTCACTGTATGGAAAAAGACTGAAGAAGTGGTGGGAAAACATGGGAGGGCTACAAGTGGAAGATGGTGGAGCCTCAACCTGCCTCCCATAAATTTCCATGATTGAGGAAGGGTGATAGCACTATAACAGCCTCATCTGGAACTACCCATAGTCTCAGTAGCACATAAAAAGTTGTAAACTTTAGTGCAGGGTGGGGAACCATTGGCCTTCTAATTGTTATCATGGCCAGTGGTCATGAATGATGGGAGTTGTACCACAACAACATTTGCTGGGCCACAAGGTTACTTTAGTTGAAATAAATATGAAACTAAATTCAAGAGGGTGATAATGATGCATAACATTGATCTATTTTTGCTCATCAGCACTGAAAGGAAAAATTCAGACTTTCAAAGAAGCACCTTTGGCTTCCAGTATCATTGTCAAACACCTCACTCAGATTCTGGCACTGAGTCACAAGTTAATTTTTGTCTCATTTTCTTACCTAGCCTTCTCTTCAGGTAAATATCAGCATTCAGTGACAGAAAAGGGAAAATTAAATCGTGTTGATTGCAAAGACTCTTATAACAAGAAAGAAATCATGAATGCTTTTTTGGGGGGAACACTCAAGAGCAGGCCCAATTTTTGGAAGTCTAGTATCTGTATATAGGTGAGTGGTTTAGCAGTTTCTCCTTAAGTCAGTAAAGTAAGATAGTGATGAAGAGTTTGCTCTTTCCTTGTCAATATACTGCTACATCTGAAGTTCCACTATCCATGTTACTATTTAAAATAAGAACATCTTGGAGAAAGTATGCATATGTGCTTTTTTGACCTTTTTGTTCACTATTCAAGAAGCTGCTGTGTTTAAATTGTTTATCAATGTCCCCAATCTGTGGGCATGTCACACCATATGTTTTTAGTTGTACTTGCTAACAATGCAATTCTCTAAGAAAGTGTCACTATGTTCAATGAGGCTTACCCCCTAGTAACTTTGTTTTAGATTGTAGCCTGCCAATATAATGCATAAATAAGACAAACATGTGTTTCGAAAGATGAGTATGTTGACATAAAACTGTCCATGCTGCAGTTTCCCCTTACATGTTCACACCTTTAAAATCTATATGTTTCTTTCTCATAATATGTGAAGTTGATTTTGTGTACAGTACACAGAGCCAAAAAGATGCACAGGCTTCCATTATTTTAAATTGAGATGTTTCTTCTGGAACAGTTATATATTTTATTTATCTACACTTACTTCGGAAGCTATTGCCATGAAGTCCATTGTACTTTATGTGCAATCATGCTTTATTATTTTAGTTACAATACTGAACACAGGTTATGAGTTCTTTTCAGGTCGTTACTAGAGGAGCTTATTGGGAATGACAAACCAGCTTTTTTCTAGGAAACTGAGGCAGCTGGGTAGAAACAGCTGTCATTTTCTAATTTTTTATGTAAATGCCAAGTAAAACTTTGAACCCAACTTACGCAAGCAGAAAGCTCACTACACTGACTTCTCTTGCTAAATAATCTCAAATTGGCAACTCAATATCAATTAATGAATATGTTATGTATTAGCAAGTGTAAGGAGGTAAAATGAGATGTGATGATGGTTTTTAGTATAAATGAATTTCTTACAAGTTTAGTCTACTTCTCTTTGCTAGAACTCAAGGCAGTATACATAGGATTCACAAATCCAGGTGCTGAATAGACTCAAATAGGATTGGCTTCAGAATGGTTGTTGCATCATGTGCCTACAGGTGATAACTCTGGTACTAAGTGGGGAATCTAAGGTTACATAAGCCACAGTCTTCATTATCTGTTGTATGCTTTGTTTTTGTGGAATTTATGTATCTATTGGTATAGAGTATGTGCGTGCAGGTGCACATTTGTGCATGTACAACCATTCACACATAGTCAGCATCACTTAATGAAGATTAGGTACCCTGCAATACTTTTTAATCATCCTGATGTATTCATGATCATAGTAACATATGGGTAAATTTCCCTCCTTTCAATTCATGCTTATAGGTAAAATGAAAATTTTCTAATTCACTTAGTGAGTGTAAATGCAAAACCTTGAAGAGTTAGTTGTTCCGTGTTAATTGAGGCAAGAGAATGAGACAGTGATGTGTCTGTAGGGAAGCACTGTGCAATTGTACAAGAAGAATGAGTTGCTTTATCATTATAACATGTAAAAAGAGTGGGTCTTCTTAAATATGTGAAAGCTTATGCCACAATTGGTTTGATTAACATATTATGGCATGGTTTTTCACAGGCAGCTTCATCAGATATAAGGTGCATGTATGTATGTATGTAAATATGGCTGCCTGTTATCCGTTACTCACTTATTTTCCCAGGTGAGAAGGCATAGGATAGCAGACAAAATAGAAACCTCATTGAACTCAATTGACTTACTTCTATGCATGCTGTGAGGAAGTGTTTGTGTGATATTTATGTATTTATGAAGAGCTGTTTGTCCTCACATGAGCTGACTTTCTGTGATTATGGAGGCAGCCTATGAGCGTGAGATAGGGGTATCTTTGTAGCATGTGTGTCCACATGACGAACCCTGCAGCGATTTATTGGCATTTGATGGCTGAGCAACATATAAAAAGCCAGATTTCCACATCTGTAATTCATGGTGTTGCTTTTTTCTACTTTATTTATGTATGTTCCATGTGCCTTGGGCCAGCACACAAGATTATTCCATTTTATTCCCACAACAGTCCTGTGTAGTAGGTGACAGATTCAGAGAGAACTTCATGGCTGAGATCAGTCAATTCTGTTCACACTACTGCCATATTGCCTCGTATGTTAATTTTTTGAAATGGGATTCTATATTTGAAAATGCCAAACATGCATTGTGACCCGTGGTAGAAGTGGGATACACACATTGCAAATCAATTCAACGGAAGGTTCTGTGTGCGGGAAGCTATATCCGTTCAAGCGACACAATTGCGTCCTGAAACGTGAAGGAAAATTCTGTGTGAGGAGGGAAAGGGCGCGAGTGCCGGCAGCCAACTGGAAAGGGCGCGAGTGCCGGCAGCCAACTTTCCCGCCAAGCCATTTTCGCCTTGCTGCCCAATGCTCCGCAGGTCTCATATCGTCTCCCTTCTTCCCCTCGGAGCTCTCCAGCGCCGCACTCAACCCTTCGCGTCGTGGTCGCGCTGAACTCTTCAACTCAGCTCTGGACGGGAGTTTTAAAGCGGGCTGCTCGGTGGGAAAGTGGAAGTCTCTCCGCAGGGAAACGCAAATGAACATGCGGAGGGAAAAGACCCTGCAGCGCTGCCCAGTTCAAAGGCGGCAGGGCGGAGAGCAGGTTAATGAAAGGGGCTGCAAGCGCCTCCCTCAAGTCGAGTGCAAATTTACAAGCGTGCCCTTTTCTCATGCAGATAGGCCGTGGTCCTGCGTGCGGCGGGGCGCCCAGAGGCCTCATTGTCCTCAACTTCGGGGGCTGGAAAGCGGGGACTCTTGGCGCCCTTTGAAGTTGGGGCATCCCGAGGCGTTTTCAGCTTCCAGCGCAGCTCGAGTTTGGGCGGAGCAAACAAGACCGCCAATGGCGCCTAGCCGCGCAAAAGACCTTGCCTTGGGCTAACCGTTTTTGTTTTTTTTTATGGTTTCAGTTTCGGGGCTCACGCCCTTTCCTCGGCTATATTCACGCATTAATTCGTATAGGTGATGGCTAAATGAACGAAAGGTTGTTTTTGGGAAATTCAGCTTCAACTGGGAAAGTAGCTTTGCATGATATTTGGAACGTGCAGTTTTAATTCGTTTGAAACTACATATTCAAAATACTATGGGTCTAGTCTAGTTAAAGTTAAGCGTTTCAAAGTTCCATTGTTTTCAGTGGTAGAGATCTAGGCTTGTGATTAGCTTCCCCATTGGAATCAATAGGACTTTAAAATGTTCAACTTCGGCTGGCTTGTGTCCTTTTAAAATTCAAGCCCTGTTTTTATTCACTATATTGTTTTGAAGCAGTGTTTAAATCCATCGTAAATTTATCTACAGTTTGGCATAATGTGGATTACCCTGTAAAACTGAGTAGGGGTGAGGAGCCTGGTATTACTACCGTTACAGCCTTGCACTGACAGGATTCATTTCACGTATGGTGAAATCGGATGTCCCCAGAATGTTTCACTTACTTGGCTTCAACTTTTGTGTGTGTGTGTGGTAAGTGATAATATAGCGAGTATACCCTCACCAAAGTAGATGTTGAATTAATTATGAGTTGGGCAGGATATTATTGGGGTGGGCAGGGGTGGGCAACTAGTGGCCTTTCAGATTTTTGGGCTTACAATTCCCATCAGCCCTAGCCAGCATAGCCAATAGTAAGGGATGATGGGAGTTGTAGGCAAAAACGTTTGGAGGGCCTCAAGTTGCTCACTCCTGACAGTGTGACATCCAATATTGCACTGGCAGAAGGGAGTTCGCAGAAATGATTTCCCTGCTCTTCTTCTGGCAGCCCTCAGAGCCCCCCCCCCAAAAAAAGCTATACAGAGAAAGATCCTCTTGAATGGGATGGGTAGTGTCATGGGGAGCTGAGGGGGGATCCCCCAAAATTGGGTAGAGGCACCTACTGCCTGAGCAGCAGCTAGCAGGCTGTAATTAAATGTTTATAACAACAGTAGCAGTAAAGGATAATAATAAAATATGGAGTCCACATGTTTAAAGATTTAATGGTACAACGTGAAAGATTTTATTAACCATTTGTAGAATGGTAGTTATATAGATGTAATTGTAGTTTTTACAGTGGTTATGCTGATCTATTATGTTTTGGGCCTTGATCTTTCGTTTCATTTTTTTGTTTACCTCATTTAAGAGACTGCAGGATGAATAGCATCTGGAGAACATGAAATGAAATGATCACACTTTTGTTATCTGTGTGTTTAAGAGCCATTTTAACCAGGAAGGGATTAAAATCCAGTTCTGATTAGAATTCGTCTAAGACGTGAGACCATCTTAAACCAGGTGATATTTTGAAGGCAGCGGAAAGGAGGTTCTTTGGTTTGTGGTTATGGAAAACAAAGAAAGTAAAAACATCACCACGTTAAGATAAAATACACTCTCAAAACACCTCTAAGTGAAATGATAATCTAATTTGATTGGATAATAAATAAATTAAAAATTGGATAATAATAAATTTAAAAATCATATTTGTTAGATTAAGGGCAAAGAAGTTATTGTCTCATTGAATGCAGTTGACCTATTCTTTTAAAGTGCCATGCACATAGATGGCACTATATAGACAATAATTATATTAATATAAAATTAAGGAATTTTAATTATCACTGGAAATAAAGCAAACAGTTGCAAATATTTCAAAAATTATTGTTCTAAAACATAAATATAATTTTTCAAGAATCGTAGCAGTTTTATTTCTAAAATAACTTTGTGAAATTAAATTTAGTTAATAAGGCAATGCTTTAAAAATATGCTTGAGCCATTTCAATATGGGCAGAACTTGTGTTTTTTCCCCAATAAGTTGCTGTATAGATTCTGGCTTCTATATATAAATTCAGTACAAATCTAAATTAACTATTTCAGCATGATCTCATCCTTCTAATAACCTAGTAATATTTTTCTGGGTTATTTTTCTGGTATCCTGTGATTTCGTAGGTCTTTTCCAAAATTCATTCTCAACATTTCTGAATAAACAGATATTGCCAAATATCAGGCATACATTTATATGAGGTGACTTGCATTTACTTTCGCCCATATATTTTTTTTAAAGTGCAATGCATACGTTTTGTTTATCTAAACGAATAATATTATACTAGCCTTTACTCAATGCTTAGATGACTAGACTTCTAAAAGAAGCTACTTTAATGATGGATTCAATTTTACACTCTTTCCCAAGCAAAAAACTTTCTAATTTGATTGTCCTATTGAAATTAATAGGATGCCTTTGTGGTTGTGTAAAGAACTGTAGAATGCATGGTTTCAAGGGGAATGTCACCGAACCAGGCAACTAGGAGGAACCAATGGAACCATATGCACATTCAGAAAATGTGAAGGGTTTTTTTTTAACATAAAAATTTATTCTGAAATATAAATAGAAAATAAGTCAAAGACAAGAAAGAATACCATATAAAACTACAAGATCGCTAATTAAAAGTAAAAGAAGAAATAATAAAAAATGAAACTCACTGACTGCAGTCCTTAGTATAAAATTTGTAGGATCGTGGTATAATTAGAGTAAAACAGTCTGAGGAGAGGATCTTTAACTATTGAAAGAGTTTGGATGTGCACCAGTGTCAGAAGAATACATATGCAGATATGAAACTTTTAATGCTTATAGGTTGGAATGACTGAATTCTTCAGCTAACGCAAGCCACTTTCATTTCAGTTGGGCTAAAGCTGGTAAAGCACTTCATGAACATGAGCTGTTCTATCAGTGGTTGGCTCTAGGAACATGCTATTATTTAAAAACCACACATTAAAATGCTTTTAATGACAAAAAAAAAGTAATCTGCTTAGGGGTATGTTTAGCATAGATAAGAGATAACATTCTAAAATGAAATTATATAACCACATAATTAAGCAGTCCAGATGGATTAATGGTTGGTATCTTGGTGCAACTGGAGTAGGAAATTAGCATTTCCCCAACAAATACCAACACATTAATTATGCAAGTTAAAAATTGCAATACCAGAGGGCTATAAATGAAAGGTTCCTGCTCAGCCCTTTCTTGAATAAACAGCTACTAGGTCATATTCTGAGGGTTGCTGGAAAATAATGTGTTGGAAAGGGGGGATTCTAGAGATTATTTAGTTTTCAAGATTCCTAGGTTGGCATTATTAAAATCATATAGCACCCAGATCCTATGCCAGATTTAGTTGTACGGATATTAATTGAACTTATTTCCACATGTTTAGGATAGGGTCAGTCATTTAATTTGTTTCAAAGCAAGAGTCAGCACAAGTGCTTAACTGTAAAATTTAGTCTACTAACTACTAAAACAGGAGCAATTGATTTATAACAATTTGAATGCCTTGATTTCTAAATTAAACAGATATACTGGCTTATGTAGTTTATGCATCACTGCCATATCTAGGAGATGGAATAATTTAAAATTTTATTTGTCACATTTATAGACCACACTCTCTTCTGAAAGGAATAGCACCTGAAGGGATTAACTAGGTGCAATATAAAATGCAGTATAAACATATAAACTTATAATAAACTTAACATCAAAATAATAACAGTATGAAAATACATTGAAATTCAGCATAAACAAAAATGCATTGACTGTCAGTATTCCAGCATCAAAAATTCTAAAAAGACTCCATAGTTAGGAAATGCTTTTTTCTATAATAAGTTCCCTTATTGCTACAAAATCATGAGAGAGGTGGCCTTTAGAGTCTTACGAAGAAGTGAGTTCAAGTGTATGGGTACAACTACAGAAAATCCCTGTCTCGTGCTCTTACAAAGCAAACCTGCATATTTGTAGGGACACAGAGAAAGGCTGTAACCTCAGAATGGGGAAGAACATACATGTAAAAGCATTCCCTCATAACAGCTGGGGCTTTTTAAAGCACAAACTAGCACTTTTAGTTGAGTTTCAAAGCTTAGTGGCAGCCAGCGTGTTTGAGTCAAAATTGATGTAATGTGCTCAGGGCTTGTTCTCTTTAGCAAGCTATTGCATTCTACACAAGCAACATCTTTTTCAAAGACAGCCCTATGCAGTGGTGCTATAAGGGCAGGATGATTTGGCAGAAAACCAGAGCCCCACTCAGCAGAAAAACCGGGGCGGGGGGGGGGCACAGCAAACTTTACAGGACTGGCTTACCACATTTTGAAGTAATACACATCTAAATGTTGGGGTGCTGAACCTCTTTCAGCCTGAGGGCTATATTCCCTTTTGGAGAAGCTCTCTTGGGCTACATTCCTGTGGCACAAAGGGGCTGAAGGCAAAAGGAGGCAAAGGAGTTGGGCCAAAAGTTTAGCTTAATGTTCTTCCTGCCGGTAACAGCCTTAGGGAGGCATCTCAACCAATTAGAATTGGGGGGGACTGCACAAAAGCCAGGGAAAACATCAAGCGATCGGAGGTTGAGAGAAAGGGGAAGGGTGTGTGGCCCTATGGGGAACCCCAGAGAGCTGGATTTGGCCCCCAGGCCCCCAGGCCTGCACTCCCAATCATTATCAGTGATCTCATGTATAGCAGTTTTCAATAATCTAGATGAGAGGTTACCAAGACTTGGGCGACTGAAGCAAGTTTCTGGCTAGAGAGAAAGGATTGCAGCCAACCCTGTAGTCATGGATGGTTAAGCTGCTCAAGGCCACCAATGCCATTGACTTCATGTTGGATCCATCATTGGATGCAGGATCCATCACTCTGACACTATGCACCTGTTCCTTCAAGGAGAACCCCTTTTTAGGGGATATTAAGCTCTTGCCACTTAATTTACTTTAGAAGTAAATGAAGTAAGTAGAAATCCTCTTTTGAAAATTGCAATGTTATTTTTCACTCTTAAAAATAGTGTTACACCTCAGGGCTAAAGTAGACACAATGTGGAATATCCATGAAAATAATCTCCCACAGTTGTTTTTTAAATGTAAATATTGATTCAGATTAGGATTGTAGTGCTAGGAAAGGGAGTTTTAGAGATTATTACCCTTCCTCTTCTCCCCCCCTCCCCAGTTGAAATCACCTCTCCCATCCCCAAGCTGCTTGTAGTGCAGGACAATTAGCAACTTCAGGGGTGAATTTCAACTGGGGGAAAAGCAAAACCAATGTGATTTAGTTATTTCTAACTGTTGACAAATTTGCTGCAGATAAGACTGAGTAACAAAAACAAATATGCCTGCAAGTACACACACACACACACACACACACACACATATAGTGAGAAACAAGAGCTGCAATTCTAAACATACTTTCTAGCGTATATGCAATCCAGAGGGACTTACTTCTGAATAAAAGTGCTTAGAATTTCACTGCAGAGATATGAAGCACATTCCAGAAAAACTTTGCTAATCTCCATAAAAATTAAAGGGGCTTAGTTGCAATTTGATGACTTGTGGCTATATTAATATTGTTGGAATATATTTGGGCTACAAAACATGCTATGCAGAAATAAAGCAAAATAGGTTTCTGTAGTTTAATTGCTGCCCCCTTTCCTGTGCAGAGAAGGTTCACAAATTATGTGTCAAAGTCTTGCACTTCTTAATTGCAATTTTTCACAGATTTCCTTGTGATTTTATTTTCTCCCCACCTTTATAAATAGTCCATTTATAGTTTGCTGTACATGTTGTATAACTGAGCTTTGAAACTCATTGTTTTTGTGAAGTTATATAAGTAATGTAGCTTCATTTTTGTCCTCTGGTTTAGGTAATTTTTCCAAAGCAATGAGTTTCCAATATTTTGTTGCTAGAGCAGATTCAAGTTTGGCTATTGCCACTCTGGGTTAAGCAAACGTGGTGGTGGTGATAGTGATGAAGGAATATTTGAGCGACAAGCTGATGTCTGCATGTTGCAGAAACCAGTGGATTAGAATCTAAATGAATATTCACAGAAGTACTTTCTTATCTAGTTTCTATTATGGAAGAATGTAAATTCAAATTTATTTAAATCCTGCCAGAAGGACATACTTTAGTCTCAAAATACTGCTGCAGAGTTCATTTCAGTGTCTTAATAGTTTCTTCAACAGACTGATTTTTAATCTGTGTATGTAATTCTTATGTTTTAATTTATTGTGATTTTTCTAACATAATAAACTTGGTGTTTGTTCTCAGTATGGAACACATCATTGCCAAAGCCCTGAACACTGATAGCTTCTTCTTTGCATACAGAGATACATATAGATGTATACTATATGTACACACAACTATGCACGTACACACACAACCCTTCCTTAAATTATTAACCACAGTATGCTGCTGACCTCATATGAGATGTGTTGAGCAGCTAGCAGCCCTTATTGCAAGGTATAGTCTTTTAAAATATTCTTTAAATTATACTGTTGAAGTTTTAGAAGAAAATAATCTCCCTTTAATTTACAATAGTGCAGCAGCCTAATAATAATAATAATAACAACAACAACAACAATAACAATAACAATAAATTTATTTATTACCCGCCTCTCCCAACAGATCGAGGCGGGGAACAGCATCAAACATAAAATACAAAACTGATTAAAACACATAAAACCAATACATCATTAAAATACCAATAAAACACTTTAAAATTCATTTGGGTAGGCCTGCCGGAAGAGATCAGTCTTTATAGGTCTTTTAAATTCCTGGAGACTGGTGAGTTGGTGAATCTCTCCCGGCAGGTCATTCCACAATCTGGGAGCTCCAGAAGAGAAGGTCCTCTGGGTAACGGTTGTCAGTCTAGTTCTTGTTGACTGTAGCAAATTCTTCCCAGAGGACCTGACCTGAGTGTATGGGAGAAGGCGATCCCGTAGGTAACCTGGACCCAAACCATGTAGGGCTTTAAAGGTAATAACCAACACTTTGTACTTCGCCCGGAAACTGATTGGCAGCCAGTGAAGAGATTTTAAAACTGGTGTAATGTGGTCACCCCAGATGTACCGGTAACCAACCTGGCTGCCATGTTTTGAACTAGTTGAAGTTTCTGGACTAGGCACAGAGGTAGCCCTATGTACAGCGCATTGCAGAAGTCGAGCCTTGAAGTTACCAGCGCGTGCACTACTGATTTTAGGTCTTCCAACTCTAGGAAGGGGTGCAGCTGGCGTATCAGCCGAAGGTGATAGTAGGCACTCCTGGCAGTCGCATCTATCTGAGCTGTCATTTGGAGCGATGGATTCAGGAGCACCCCCAAGCTGCGAACACAGCCTTTCAGGGGGAGTGTAATCCCATCCAGAACTGGTTGACACACCTCCAACCCCAGGTTGTGGCCCTTGACAGTAAGCACCTCCGTTTTTTCTGGATTCAGCTTCAGTTTGTTTTTCCTCATCCAGCCCATTACCGCCTCCAATCATTCATTCAGAGGAGATACACTATCGTTAGCTGATGCTGTTTTCAAAGGCATAAAGAAATATATTTGGGTGTCATCAGCATACTGATAGCACCCTGCCCCATGCCTCTGGATGATCTCTCCTAGTGGTTTCATGTAGATGTTAAACAGCATTGGGGATAGGATGGCACCTTGTGGTACACCACATAGCTCCTTCTTTGAGGAGCAACTATCCCCAAGCATCACCATCTGGAACCTGCCCGAGAGGTAGGACCGGAACCACTGAAGCACAGTGCCCCCGATTCCCAATCCCCTCAGGCGTTCCAGAAGGATACCATGGTTGATGGTATTGAAAGCCTCTGAGAGGTCCAGAAGGATCAACAGGGACACACTCCCCCTGTCAATACTTAAGCGTAGTTCATCCACTAAGGCGACCATAGCAGTCTCAACTCCATATCCTGCCCTGAAGCCAGTTTGAAATGGGTCTAGAAAATCTGTATCATCCCAAACTGCTTGCAGTTGGAAGGCAACCACCCTCTCGATCACCTTGCCCAAAAATGGAAGATTTGATACTGGTCTGTAGTTATTAAGGTCCAGGGGATCCAGGAAGGTCTGTTTTAGAAGCAGCCATACTACCACTTCTTTTAAACATGACGGAAAACTCCCCTCCCTGAGAGACGCATTAATAATATATTGTAATCGTGATCTAACTTCATCTCCTCCCTGGATGACCAGCCAAGAAGGACAGAGATCGAGAGGGCAAGTCGTCCTCACTCGTCCAAGCAGATTCTGGACATACATCTTCAACTAATGGGTCAGAATCCACAACTGTGTTGTTCCCCAATCTAAGTTGATTTGTCTCATTTAATTGTTTTATAAGAGGTAGAGAGAGAGAGAGAGAGACAGAGAAAAATAGAAGGACGTAAAAGTGCTTCTAGCCTTTTTATCATGAAAAGCCCTATCTCATTCACAGAATGTTATAGTGATGGTGATGCAAGCTTCCTGTGCTTTCCCTCCACTGGTTCTCCTTTTTCCTTTCCACAAAGACTTCCTTAAGGAGGGTCAGATAAGACAAATGCATAATGTCTTTTGATCGTTAGTGCTAGGAACCATCTGCCTGGAGGTACCCTAGGAAAACAAGAGGAGGGGAAAGAGAATGAGAGAAACAGAAAGATATACATGGTTATTTTTTATATATAAAAAGATGGTTCCATTGGAAGGTTGTGCTAAACATGGGGGCCCAGATCTAAGAAAAGTTACTGATGCTGTAATCTTGTACCTACTTACCTGGCAGTAAGACTGATTGAGTTCAATGAGAATTCCTTCTGACTTGACATGTATAAGATTATATAATTTTAGTCCTAACTATATTCTTTATATATAAAAATTAAACAACAGAGGAGCTAGAATACAACCTTGCTTGACACCCTTTGATGTAGAAATTGGGTCAGTAAGGGATCCTGCTAGCCCATATCGTATTTTAACATCTGTATTGGTATACAAGCGTTGTATGAGAGAGAGAAGATGCCTCTCAACCCCCAAGTCCTGCAGCTTGTTCCATAGCCTCTGCCTATCTATAGAATCAAATGCGGAGGAGAGATTGACAAAAGCAACATACAGCTTCTTTGGTGGGTTATTCACATATTTTTGTATGATATAATTCAGGACAAAACACTGATCAATTGTACTATAACCTTTGCGAAAACCAGCCTGCAGTGGTGAGAGAATATTAAATTCCTCTACCCATTGTTCTAATTTTTCCAGTAGATGCCTTGCATATAATTTAGCAGGGACGTCCAGTAGATTTATCGGACGATAGTTGCTAGGATCCTGTGGATTACCCTTCTTATGTATCAGCACTATTATACTTGATGTCCAACCCCGTGGGGGAATGCCAGTTTTATCAATTGATGTGAAGAGTGTTGCCAATATTGGGCACCACCAGGCAGGGTTCGCTTGAAAAATTTCAGAAGGTAACATATCCCCGCCCGGGGCCTTTCCACAATTTAACTGGCGAATAAGACTTTTAATTTCCCCTTCCGTTATTGGGGACCAGATAGGTAAAAGGTCTAAAGTCTGAGTCTTAGTCAAAGTCTGGGACTGCTTATCTTTCGGATCAGTTTGCGCTGGCTGAGTTGCCCCAAAACCCGCCAGCAGTTGTCTGAAATGTTCCAACCATCTTTCCATCGATATTTGCCCTGCAGTCTCGAGCTACCAAGTGCCAGAATCGCTTCCCATTTTTCTCAGTGGCAGCCTGTCCTAGATCTTTCCAATAAATAGTTGCATAGCTCAATTTTTTTGATCTTATAAGTGTCTTATACTCTCCTCTCTGTATCAGATGTCTTCTGATATTTCTTTCCGTTTTATCCTTTCTCAGAGATCTGGCTGACTTTGCCAAGTTTTGTTTGGCTGTCCTGACTTCCATGTCAAATCATGAGTACATGGGTTGGCACTTCCTTGGACATCCAGGTTTAATTAGGAAGGGCCTTAGATTAACTACTAGGGTTTGATACAAGCAAAAGGGGTCCTCAATCTTTCTAATAATTGATTCTCTAATCTTCAGCATATTCCCATTATCCAATAGTTGTTTTATATCATCCGCCAGCAGTGGAGTCCATTTAAGACGTCGCTCTCCAATATCTAAAGCCTGCGGGGGGTATTGAGTTATGGGAAGTTTCCCACCACCTGGACATTCAGTCTCCACTATCAGTGCTAGATGATCACTATCAGTGCGGTCATCCAGGCTAAAAGCGTGTGATTTTGAATAGAGACCCGCTGACATAAATATATAATCCACCACACTTCCTCCTTTCTCGGATACATAGGTAAAGTGACTCCTTATTCTGTCCAGTGGGCCTCCATTCAGGCAATACAAGTGATGCTTGTATGTAAGAGAGAACAGAGTTTCCCCATATTTGTTAACAATACAATCAGAGGAACTTCTAGCTGGGGTAGTTTCAATTTCCCCATTTATCAGTAAGTCTGTATATAATTGTTCATTACCATTTCCCATCCATGCATTAAAATCTCCACACAATAATATCTCTGCACTGGGAATAGTTTCCTCCACTAGGTAAAGTACTCTGTCCAGTTCCGCCCATAGTTGGATATTATTATATTTAGAAGCTCTGGGGGGAATGTATACATTCATGCAAACAACCGGGAGTGTCATAAGAAATTTCACCATAACTGTTTGGATGTTACCACAATCTGACAATTCCAAATCTAACATGTCTATCCGGGTATCCGTAGAAAGGAGGGTCGTAATACCGCCACTGCCACGGCCATGGCAGCCCTTCTTAATCGCAGGAAGAGTTAGGAGCTTAAAGCCTTGTAGCTGTATCGTTTCGGTGTCAATAATCCAGGTTTCTTGTAAACATAACAGATCAAATGATTTTAGATAAATAATAAAATCCAGATCAGCAAACTCATTTCTCCATCCTGCTATATTCCAAAACAGGATGCATAATCGCTGTTGATGATGTTCTTGTTGCTGTTGTTGCTCCAGAATACTAGTTATGGCTTCAGGGCAATTGGAGTGCTCAATTGCCCTAAAAAAACACAGCTATTATTGTTTTGTATTAAATTCCTTAGTTCGCTGTTCCTACCCTTGGGTTTCTGTTGATGTTCTTTAGATGTACTGCCCAGCTCATATTCCTCCAGATATCTGCTGGCTATCCATTTCTCGTTAAAAGCTAGCATGTTATTTTTGGCACTATCCGAAAAAGCAGTGAAGGGCAAGTGAGAGGAGAAATCCACTTCTTGTATCCTGATTATTTCAGATGAATCTTTCCCAGGTGGTGGTCACTTACATATTCGGTGAGAATTCCTTCTGACTTGACATGTATAAGATTATATAATTTTAGTCCTAACTATATTCAGTGTTTTTATTTGCTGAGTATAATTGTGTTAAGGATTCTTTTGGATACTGGACAATTTACAGTCTGATTTAAGTTTGATGTATACTTTTACAAACGATGTCATAAATTGCAATGGCCATTCGCTTGGTGCAAATAAAATTTGATTTGATTGTGCTGTGAGTTAAGTGATATACGTCATGTTTCCTAGGATTTAAATACAGATCACCACATATTTCAGTGAATGTTAAATATTTTGAGCTCCATTGCTATTAACAGCGAGTTCTCCCATTAAAATCAACAACATGAAGTTCTTTACTGGCTAGATCATGCCCAGTAATTCTGTTGTGTCCTTTATTGAGCCAGCTAACCAAAATAATGTTGGAAGTAGAAAAAAATGTGGAAGGAACAACAACAACACTGCCCCCTTATGCAGTGTTTCTTGAAACTTTTTTGGGGGGTGGGGTGTTTGCTGGACAATTATGTTCATTCTTTTCAGGCAGTGTGGCCCTGTCAAAGAAGCTGTGTAAAAAACCTTGGTTAATGAACGTGTTCAGTTTATGCTGCGCTTGCCATGTGTGCATCCTCAGTTCTATGTATTCAGCAGGCACCACACTGGATTCATACTAGAAATGTTAGCTTTCCTGACACACCTAATCTCATATTAAGGCTGATGGGCCATTCATAATTTTGGAGCAGTTGTTGATAATGGAGCTGGATTAAAAGGCCTACTGCGGAATAAAACTAAAGCTTGACAACTGAATGGCCACCAGCACTGCAGTTTTTCCAGCTGGAAAGCCCATGCTCCCTCCTGCCTTGTCTAACTTTATCAATTTAGCCTCTCAGCAGCAATGCTACTGGCTTTTCAGCTGATCCCTTTCCAACACGGCATCGTATAGGCACCCTCTTAGAATTATCAAATGCTTCTGTTGCTAATCTTTTCATAAATCCTGGTACTTTTGCCCTGTACAGTAGATGGTGGATTAAAGAACATTCTATGTTCAAACATATGCTCTCTCTCTCTCCCACTCCCTCCCTCCCTGTGTGATCAATAATCTACACCAGTCATTTTCAACTGCTTCTTTTCACAGATCGCTTGAAAATTTATTTCACAGATCGCTTAACCTGTTGTTGTTCTGCAAATAAAAACACATATTTATTTATTTATTTATTTATTACATTTCTATGCCACCTAATAGCCGATTCTCTCTGGGTGTTCACAATTGGTAGTTGGTATTCTAATAATAATAAAAAAAAACAGCCCCAGCTTCATCATCAAGACCAGTACCATATTATAAAAAACACAGGTTCTATGCCAGGCTGCTGAGAAGGACTTCTTAAACCGGTATGTTTTTAGGAAAAAATTAATAGACTGCACCAGTGCCATATTACGAAAATTACAAACCCTAGTCCAGGGCCTTGTTAGCCTGTTCGATAATCCAGCTCTGGTAAAAATTTGCTGCAAACTGGCCATGTGTTGCTCTCCTCAGATGTATTGGAAGGTGTGTATAGGATAACCTAAATATATTTCAGTAGAAACACTGGCTTTGTTTACAGTTTGTTCTTTAGAATTATTTAGCATTTGGGATTTTATGGTTAGATCTTGTTTTTATGTATTATTACATTTATATCCCACTTTCCCCCCCTCTTGCAAGGGACCCAAGGCGGCTCGCGTAGTCCTCATCCTTTGCATTTCCGTCTTCACAAAAACTCTGTGAGATAGGTTAAGCAGAGGGTCAGTGACTGGCCCCAAGACTGAGTGGGGACAGGAACCTGGATCTCCCAAGGCCCAGTCCCAGTGTTTTAACCTTTACACCACACTGCCTCTTATGTGTCTTTCCCTGTAGCCTGTGACTAAAAGCGTGGCATTGCCTAATCATTTCATATTTGGTTTACTTGAGAAAATATTTGTGAAACAAATATGGAGATATTTTCCCCCTAAGGATTAATTTAACTTGAGCATTTATGGAAATGCAGCTTCTTTTTTATTTTCAGAGATGATGAAATTGCATGCACATGACCTTGTTTCTTCAACTATATAGAACTGAGTAAGAGATCTAGGAGTAAAGTGACTCCTTATAAGTGTGCCTAGTCCTATGCCACATGGCAAATTACTTTTGAAACTGGGGAATTACAATATGCTTTTTGTGATGTGGACGTGTGTGTGTGTGTATGTGTGTATATGTGTGCTGTTCAAAGAGCAAAAATCTAATGGGGTCCAGCACACGCTCTTTGGTTGCTGGCCAGCAAATTTATGATCTTCATCACACCAGTGATTTAGTGCACTCTCACCATGCCTGGTGTGCGGATTTGCAGCACGGTATTCACATGATGCTGTGCCTGTCCTGCTGATACACCGCCTCTTCCCCAGCCTTTCCTAGAACGCAAAAAGTTTGGATTATTTTCCCTAAGCGCATTTAAAGACGGTAGTGCACGCGCTGGTAACTTCGAGGCTCGACTTCTGCAATGTGCTGTACATAGGGCTGCCTTTGTGCCTAGTCCGGAAACTTCAACTTCTTCAAAATATGGCAGCCAGGTTGGTCACCGGTACATCTAGGGGTGATCACATCACACCAGTTTTAAAATCGCTTCATTGGCTGCCAATCAGTTTCCGGGCGAAGTATAAAGTGTTGGTTATTACCTTTAAATCCCTACATGGTTTGGGTCCAGGGTACCTGCGGGATCGCCTTCTCCCGTACAATCTGCCCCGCACACTTAGGTCCTCTGGGAAGAATTTACTCAAGCCAGAGGACCTTTTCTTCCATCGCTCCCAGACTATGGAATGGTCTGTCGGAGGAGGTTAGACAAATTGACAGTCTTCATGAATTCAAGAGAGTCATGAGGACTGTCCTCTTCCGACAGGCCTATCCAGATGAATTTTAAGATGTTTTTAATGTTGTATTTTTCTCCTGCTTTTAAAATTTTAACTGTTGTGATTTTTGTGTTTTATATTGTTGCTGCTCCCCGCCTCGATCCAAAGGGAGAGGCGGGCTACAAATAATATTATTATTATTATTATTATTATTATTATTATTATTATTAATGTGCCCCAAGCCTCCGTGTAGTTTTAAAGGAACTGGGTGCTTGAATTGATTGCATCAGGTCCTGGCAGAGAAAAGCGATCTCAGCAGCTGGCTCCAAGCCTCAATATAAAACCCAAACCTTGTATCCCTGGCTTGAAAGCATTTTTTAAAATCATACAGTGGCTGAATCTCTGCAAAGACAGGATTGTACATCCTCGATGTCCCCGAAGAGCCAGACTAAATGCTCATTCCATTTTTGCCTGGGGAAAAGGCAGTCTGGTCAAAGTACTCATCTGCTAGGACCTGACTGGAGGGAGAAAGAGAAGGGGTGGAGTGGAGTGGAAGAGCAAAGGAACGAAAGAGCAGCTATTCAGATGAAAGGGATCATAAGCTTGATGCGCTGGTAAAAAAAATGCAGAGGCAAACCAGGGGGAAAAATGAGGTGTGATGGTGGTCTATATATCACATTGTTATATGCTGCTTAGATTTTAAGATGTACCATAGTTGTCTGGTGTGCCTTTCCATTTTGTTGCCATGCGTTTTTGCCTTTCCATTTTGTTGCCATGCATTCCTATTTATCAAAACCCACGGACTCTTCAGGCATTTTAACAAACTTCATTACACTTCCCATTTGTGGCTTGAATAATATAAGCAGTGACAAATTTCATGAGGGTTGTTTTTTGCTGTGAAATTTGCTACTAGAAAGGCCACAAAAATGTTCATAACAAACCCTTCTACCCCTTCATGTATTTTTTTCTTGCATTTTCTTAGCTGCTCATCTGCTTTGGAGGAACGGAAGGAAATGCTGGCTGTGTTGCTAGGCTTCGCTGTCAGTTTCATTACCTATCAGTGCTAGGCAGTTTGTCCTGATCTAATAGTTCTAGTAATGCATCATGTTTGACTAAAAGGGTAGAATGTACATGTGAATGGGAATATGCCTCTAGATGGTCACCCGAATTCACATATCATTTAACAGTTATGCAAAATGTTCATCTGAATGTGGATGTCATTCATCCACACTGCATTATTTTCAATGGGATGTACATTTGAAACATTCAGTTGTGCATTTCCATCCACATTCTGCCTCAACTCATCGAGTATGTACAACTGAATTAGGGTGAGAGAGCAACAACCAAATGTTCCATGTTTTCCTTGACACCAATAATCTCGATACCTGATCATAGTGGCTGCAGTACATGGATTTATAGCACCACTAAACCTGATATTTTCACTCTAGTTGAAGGCCCTCTTGGATTTGGTGTTTTGTTTTGTTCTTTGGCATTCATTTGTGACTGAGTTCAAAAGTGTTTGCAAGAGGATCCTGTTTTGATCCTGTAATAAATAAGTGCAAGGAATTAACAAGACGGAGCATTTAACTGGAGTTAGCACTGTTATAAATCAGCTCCTTTGGATTTCCCACGATGTATTCCAGTATTGAGATTATACCCTGATGTGTCACCCAAGAGCCTTGCTGTGGATAGCTAGACAGCAAGGGGTAGATTATTTTATGTTGGTTCACTGGGAAAAGTCCTGGTCTTAGAGTAAAAGGTAAATGCAGAATACACCCTTGATCTTGACTAAAATCAGTATCTTGGCACGAATTGCTGTAGGAAAAAGAACCTGACCGTAGGTATCAATATGGTTATGCCTCTGCATACACTCGGAGGTGATTCCTTTTATGGTTTGTACAGCATATTAAAGCAGCTCCCTTATCTAATGATAGCTAAGTGGAGCATTATTTGGGTTATACATTAACAAAGGTAACGATACCTTTGCTGCCTACAGACATTAGCCTCCCCTTGATCCCCATTTTGAACTCCTTCCCTCTGGCCTCATTAACAGGTTTATTTGGGCTGATCAAGGAGGTCATTTACCTTCTATAATTGTGACAAGACTGGGAGAAAAAAATAAAAATAAGTGAGCCTGACTTATCTGAAGATAGTCAGGTGCTGGCAATAAAGTTTTCAAATATTAAAAAATGAACAATTAGGCTCAAGGCCTGCTATCAGGAAAGAGTGGCTTAATGAATAAAGAATAGAAGTTAATTGGAAAGCAAAGATAGCGGTGGACTGTCTTTGAAGTTAGAGATAGAGAGTTTATATTCTTAGCTATGTAGATCTAGCTTCCTGCTTGAACAGGTAGTCTCAAATGAAGGACCAGTTTGGTGGAGGTTGTTTTTTTAAAAAATGTTGAGCAGTAGTGTAGATCCTTCCCCAGTCCATTGGTAGCAATGGAGTCTTTTTAAAAAGCCTAATTGCCTTGAGTGAGGAAGAGTTTGGGGAGGGGTACCACCCTCCCCAGCATCCACTCCACTCCCCCCTCCAAATGCCCCTCTTGCTGGAATTAGGCTTTTTAAAAGTCTTAAGACTGCATGGGCAGGGGAGCAGGGAAACCGTCTTATTCCTCATGCCCACTGCATATACCAGAATCGCACATACAGTCATAAACCTGTACATATTTACACACAGTACACACACACACACACACACACACGCTTACACACGCTTGCCTTGATGAGAATAGAAAACAGGAACTTATGCATTTGGGCTTGGTTGTTAATTAGAAATTTACTTTCCCCCTGGGATGCTCACATACCACCTGTTGTTGCTGCGCTTTATATCACTAATGAACTGATCCCTCATAAATCACTCAGTGGGGCACATCTCTCCATAGGCACACGGTCTCCCAGCCAGGCGTTCTGTACCAGGGCACATGATGGCACAAAAAGCTGGTTCACTGACATTCTCCCATTTAATGCCCCCCCTCCCTTGTTTACTCTTTTTTTCCCTTGCAAAATCCCCAAAGGGAAAAAGTGTTATGCTTTACAGAACAAAAACCTTTGTGTGATAGAGCTGTGGGATGGGGGAATAGAAGCGAAGTTCCGTGTAGTTTCCAAGTATACTGTGTTGTGAACAGAATCAAGATGAAAGCCAACTGTGCTGCTCCATATCAATTTGGTGTGGCAAGTGAGACACAAATTGCAATGTTCATATTTTCCGCAACTGGTCTTGAATTTTAATGGTTTTAAGTTGCAATACCAACCAAGCCAGTGGATAGAGTTTTTTCTTTGTTTAACCCCTGCACAGGTGTGTGGGGATTTGGGAAAGCAATGTGTGGGGATTTGGGAAAGCAAAGGGCGGGGATGCGTGGGCGGGAGGTTTAATCCTTCCCTCCTGGTGTGAGTTGGTCGCAATCTGAATTGGGGATAGTGCACAGTTACCCTCGAGTAAGAAAGTAAGAGAGGGCTCAGCTACTATGCAATGCAATGTAGAGAGCTTTGGTTATTGCATGATATAGAAATGTAATATATTAATAAATAATTATGGTAATATGTAGTTTAACCCTAAGCATCTAGCCGCCTCTGCTTCACTCCTAGATTTTGAGCAATAGGGTTCTAGCATCTCATTAAATCTGCCTCTTCACCAAGCTGCTTCTTACCTACCAACCATATTGCCTTTCCTCACTGTACTCACTGGGGGTGTCTTCATAGCGCCGCTTTGCTGCTCCTTCCTGGTAAAACCCCATGGTATTGCAGCTACAGGGTGGAGTGGGAAATCCCCATGGCAGGAGGGAGCATGGGCTTTCTGGCAGCCATGTAGCTTGTCGAACCTGCCCTCTGCCCTTTGCCCGGCATCCTCAAACTTCTGGTGACCAATCAGCGGCCACGATCCACCCCCGGCGTGAACCCAGAGTGAGGTCATGGAAGAAGGGCAGTAGTGATCACGCAACAAATGGAAAAGTTGTGGTAAGTCTGCAACTTTTTTCATGCGCAGCTTTGGGGAAATGCCCATGATGGCTGCGAGTTGGTGGCTGAGTCGTATAACCGATGCAGCGCCACTGCACAGTCACCACAGGGTAAACAGAGCTTATAGACAAGCCCAAAGAATCATCCATATTATGATCTGTGAGGAAGAGACTGGGAGTCCGCAACTATATGCTAAGGGAAATAACTAAGGTCAAAAGTAGGTAGGCTCTAGGCCATAAAGCCAAAATCAAAAGAATTGTGTCATTAAACTTTCACATATCTGGAGTACAATTGCCTTCAAAACAACGGAGAATTCTTTTAAATAAAACCAGAATGTGTGCAATAAAATGTCTAAAAAGCAAATATATTTCTTCCCAGTGCTGGGCATTTTCCAGTTTAAATGCTGACATTTACCAATAAATAACCAAAGTGAAATTGAGCAGTTGTTTGAAGCTACTAGATATTTCTTGAGATGCACTGGTTAATATTAGAACTAGTTAATTGCATAAAAAGGTTCGTTTTTAACATTTACAGTTGTATTGTGGTAATGGTAAATGACAAACACTAAGATGAAATTTGACATTCCCCCCCCCCCTCCAATAATCATGCACCTGGCCTTGAGATTCAAAAGTCTTCTAATATTACTTGCTATCCTCCTAAAATCTAAAGAGTTTCTGGTCTGTGTCACAATTCACTCAGTTCCTGACATTTACCATAACATTTTTTCTTTCCTGGGAAGAAGCCCCATTGAACTCTGCATAGATATGTATAGGAGTCTTCCCCAAACTGGTGGCCTCCAGATGTTTTGGATTACAACTCCCAGCATTCCTGACCATAGACCTTGCTGGTTGAGGTTGATCAGAGTCGAAATCCAAGACATTTGAAGGGCGCCAAGTTGGGGAAGGCTGATGTATAGGATTGCACTGTTAAGTTATGATAGCCATCTCCCAGAACCGGGCAGAGCAATCCTAAGTAGGGGGGAAGGGAGTAATGAGACAGATCTACTGCCTCATCCACAGCCCTGCTGGTTTGCACCAGCCAGGGCAGATAGTGTGGGGGAATCTCCCCACCAGCCCACCCTCACCCCCAACGGCCTTTTTAAATGTTCCCTCCCTTTTGAACACGTGCTCCTGACTAGCATAGGGGAGGGCTGAATTGGGTCCTTCTTAGGGGAATGGAGCAGCTTTGGATCCAGTGGATTCAGGTTGGGGAAGACTGCTATACATATCTATGCAGAAGTAAGTCCCATTGAGTTCAGTGGGTATAAGATTGCAGTCTAGAAAGCTACAGGGATGGGCAATGAGGATGCAATGCCAGAGGCTAATGGCCTTGTGCCCACTCCAGGGCCAGCGTCAAGGTAGGAAAATCCTGCAGCCCAGTAAAAGAGAGATATCTGTTCAGAGAAATGCACAGCCCAAAATGTATTAGCGGCACTTGTTTCAGTTAGAGGAACTTGGTGTTCTATTTAGGTCAAGTGAATTCAAAGGGTGCTTGAAGTTGCTAAGGCTCCATTGCAATTGCTCTGCTAGCCTCCCAGCTGAATCTAGTAATAAAAATGTGGATTGTTTCACCACCACCACCAGCAGTCTTTATGTATTCTATACAAAATAGTGTGATTGTAATAGCCTATCAAGAGCCTTGATAGCCCTATTATTCTCTAACTGATGACGTACACTAATAAAGTTTTACTTACTGACTTGCAATTAAGCCCAGCAGTAGAACAGCAAATTATACAGACATCTTATTGCTCTCTTGTATTTACTAGATTGTCTGGTGATAGGTTATACATCTTATCACAGAAAGATGTAAGTAGCTTAAAAATAAAGGCAATTAATGTCATATGAATCAAGTAACGGCACATGAGGCAGGCCACTGGTCCATGTAGTTCATTGCTCTCTGTTATAACTGGTAGCGGCTATCCAGGTTTTCGGACAGAGGTCACCTGCTACCTGATCTGTTAAGGTGAAATGCTGGGTAATGAACCTGGGAGCTTCTGCAGGCAGGATGAGTTGATAAAACTGACTGTCAATCCTGAGAAGAAGCAGATTTTGTGACTAGGCGGTTAATATGTTCAAGGAAATTCTAGAGAGGGCTAAATTCCCCCTTAGGTGTGCGTGTGTGTACTCTTAGATCCAGCCTTGTCACTGGAAGCCCAAGTTACCTCAGTGGATTGAAGCACCTTCAACCAGCTTAACTGGTATGTAAAGATTGGCCTCTCCTGGATAGAGGCATCTGGCACACTTGTCCATGCTGTGGTAACATCAAGTTAGACTGCTACTGTAATGCATTGTATATGGAGTTGCCTTTCATGGGAAACTACAGTTGCTAGGATACTAACTGGTGCTAGTTAGTACCAGTTTCCAAGCACAACTTTAAGGCCCATATCAACCTGCCAGTCCCTCCTTTGGGTGATCCTTCCCAACTGAGGGTACCTCTAGATGGGCACTTTCCGTCGACATTGCTTCGCAGTGGTGGCAGTTGGGTTACATGATGCTGCCGCCAGTGCGAAGCCATCTAGGGGCAAAGGGGCTTTGCTCCGCACTAAAAAAGTCAGGCATTTAGCATTCAGCCCGACTTTTTAAAGTTTGAGCGATGTGATGATGGCTTTTGCTGTCTGTCGCTGTTGCTCTGGAGCTTCTGGGAGGCCTGCCCAGTCTATGGCGACCACTGATTGGTCGTCATGGGCTGGGCAAGGAAGGGGGTGGACGAGGGAGCCATAAGCTCGCTGCACCACCTCCATGCCTCCACAGTTCTCCCCCCATTAAAAAAAAAAAAAAGTTTTTTTAAAAAACTAACCTCTGCGCCTCCACAGTCCTTCCCCCCATTTTAAAAAATAAATTAAAAAACCCCACATACCTTAAAGTAGGGGAGCCCATACTCCCTGCCGCCCCTCCAGCTGCTGCTGAACCGCCGTGCGTGCGCGTGGCGGTGCCAGCAGCGCCAGCAAAAGCCACCTTGGTGTTCCTTCCAGTGTAGATTGCTAGAAGGAGCGCAAATGGGCATCGTACTGCCTGCCACCGCCAGTGCGACGCAATACAGGCACCGTAAAGAGGCGGCCTGAGATGAGGCAGGTGACAACTTGGGAGACCTACTTTTTGGTTTTGGCACTGTGTTTGTGGAATTCTCTCCCCAGGTAGGTTTGCCAAGGCTGTCATGTTTTCAGAGCCAAGCAGGCGATAATCTTTTTATTTCCTCTGGCCTTTAAAGCTGGTTTTATTGTTGTGTTAATTGCTATTTTAACTATTATTTCGTGCTTGAACTATATTTTGTGAAGATAATATTGTTTTATATGTATTTTTGCAAACTGCTCTAAATGCATTGTTGAAGAGCAGTATAAAAACATAAACACATAAATGTATTATTATTATTATTATTTGTATTATTATTATTTGTATTAATTATTATTTTAGTTTGCAGTGTGACGGTGAATACCTTTCCACCCTCCCCCCACTTTGGTGCCTTGTTTCAGTCACTTCACTTTTTCTGTCTTGCTTTAACTTTCCCCAACTCTTGTGTCAATTTCTTCTGTCTTCCTGTGGGAAATACAGAGGGGAAAGGTAGGGCATGCATGTCCACTCCCAGAACTACTTGCTCCCCTTGGAATTGTGGAGACCAGCATAACCAGCACTAATCTCAATATGGGGCTGGTCACACAGCCAAGTGGCCTCCCGGTAGGCATCACAAGTATCCCTCGTGAGAAGAAGCACTTCTTTGAAAAAGTTTGTCTTGCTATGATTTCAGTCATCGTCGCAGGAGTCTATCCATGGAGCTCTGTTTCACACAACAGTTCTCCACACAATCCCTGTATCTTGGGAGGGTCGCAAAGGATTTGCCTGGAAACCTCCTAAAAACTAGCCCTGACACTAAGGTCCGTGGGGATGGTCAGCACTGAAGCTATATAAGCCTGGATTGGCTGTTCTCTAGTGCCTGCAAGGACCAACTTGTGTAATGGGAAAGAAATAGAATTTCAGAGCAAGAATTCTATGAAGAAACCAATAATCCTTTCCTTTTCTTTTTCACATATAACCTGCCCTTATTACCAAGTACTTAGAACACTTTGATTATAGTTCCTGGGTAGTCTCTCATCCAGACATATGAGAAGATCAGACCTGCTTAGCTTCAGCAGTATAACCATGCCATGATTCCCTTTCCACCATTGTCTGAGCTCTTGGCTCCTTCTAAGAAAATTTCTGTTCCTCTAGTCTTTTTATTCACAAAGTAGTAATAATACCATCATTCCCAGGCTACATTCATTCATGGGCTGCAATCCTACACTCATTTACCTGGGTGGAAGCACCACTGAACTGAATGGGACTTGTTTCGGAGTAGACAAGCACAGGATTGCATTCTTAAAGTAATATCCAGCTCATAAATATTGCTACCAAGGTCAGAATTTGGTCTAATTTCACAATTTAGCAGCACCAGGTCCTGAATATATGTTACTTACTGTTGCCTCAACATCTGGTGAGCAGCTGGAGATCAACAACTGCACGGCCAAACCAAATTCTCACTGGCAACTGATGTTGATCCAGAGCACTAAAATCATCGAGTCAGTGTTCTGGGTTTCTTGACCGCTTAGTTTTCTATTTCAATTCCAATCTGATTGGCAAAAGTTAAGGAAAAGTCAGCTCACAGATCCCTGCTCTATTTTGGACTGGTTCCTATTCAAAGGACTGATTTATGTTCAAAAGGATATTGACTGACATCTTAACTCCCCTGCCTGGCTTTCTGGAAATGATTTATTTTATAGACATGAGCCAAATGGTCATGTGGATTGAAAGGCTCTTGAAGAGGAGGATGCAAATATAATAATGAAGGGGTATAAAAATTTAAATGCAAGGACTTGTACTGCTTCATTTGCATTTTTGTCCCCTACTCTGCTATACTCAGGATTTCCACTGAGCATGACTCACAATTAAGTCTTCAGGGACCCTTGTTGGATAGCTAATGTGAATGTAAGATTGCATACAGAGAACTCTGTTCAATTCATTTGTGGAGGATTTAAATTGAATTTTGTTTTAAATGCTAACAAATCAGTACTTGATAAGCATACTTACTTGGAAAAAATGTCCCACTGAAATCAATAGGACATGGGGCTAAACTAGACCATGGGTTAAATGTATGAATACTTAAATGCTCCCTGAGTACATAACCATTTGACCAGGGGTCTTCAACCTTTTTGGATTGGTGAGCACATTTGGATTTTTGAGAGGGTCTTGTCCACTCATAAAATGGCTGGCATGCTGGGCATGGCGGGTCACAGAACACTAATTTCCCAGAAGGCAAATTTGTGAGACTAAAATTTGTGAGACTAAAAGAAAAGAAACTTGTGCAAGAACTTAAGTTGAAGGCAGAGGTGTGGTTTGAGCTCCAAAACACAAAAACACTCCTTTGAATCCAAATAAAAATGTCAATGAAAAGCAGCCCTTTGGTTTGCAAAATGCCAGCCTCCCAGTTAAAAAAAGTTTAGCCTTGTGGGACCAAGAGAGATGGGCACCTAATGGGCATCTTACTGTCCTGGCTGTGTGCTTTTGGGGGGCTCAGCAGTGAAAGCAGCTCCATGTAGACACCGTCCAGGTAATGAGCTTTGTGCTGGGATGAAATCATTAAATTGGATAATCATAATGCTTGTTTTCTGATCTATAAATCATCACCATGTTTATCTTTGTAATATAAGAGTTATAAAGGAGTTTAAAATATAAATGAAAAACTTGTGCTTTAATAAGAACCTGAAGGCTACACAACAGTCCTGAGAAAAGTGGAGTATGACATTGCAGCCTGTACACTGTGTTACATCTGTAGCACAAATGGGTGACGAAATTGATGATATGGGTCTAAATAAGTGTTGCTGTGCTGGTAGTGCAGAAATGGTATATTGAATCCCATCCAATATGTGTCTGTAAATAGAGTCCAGTGCAAAAATGAAAAACAGAAATGGGACTGGTAAATAACTGAATACAGATGGAATCATGTTCAGATTTTTTCTCTCTTCTTTTCTTTCCCAGTATAGAAACACAACTTTTCACACAGAGAACCAGCAGCCTATCTCAGAGAGAGAGAGAGAGAGAGAGAGAGAGAGAGAGAGAGAGAGAGATAATAAACCTGCATTAATTCAGAATTATTTCTGAATTCATTTCTAACAATCCTAATTTTAAAAAAACAACTGCCAAAGTTAAGCAGCTTTAACTCCCATTGACTTTTCCCATTAAAATCACTAAAGCACTTCAATCACTTAACTTTGGCTCAATTACACCTCAGTGAAAAAGAAAATTGTCTATGAAATGAAAAGCCATTGCAGCAGGAGAAAAATAATAATAATTTGATGATCAACCCATTTTTTTGTTTTTAGAGGAATAGAGGATTTTAAGTGATTAAGGCTCTAAATTGTGCAGGGAGCCTACATGAATAAAGGAAGTTTCTTGCTGCTGAAGTTTAAACCACCACTCCCCATGTGTGGAGGGCTGCAGGGATGGGCAACAAGGAGGCAATGCAGGAGGGTGGGGGCAGCGGCCGTATACCCACTCCAGGGCCAGCATCAAGGGTAGACATAGGCTCAATTCGGACGACATGTTAGGTTAACCCACTGACGGTTGTTTAACTTAACAACCGTTGGTTAACGTGTCGTCTGAATTGAGCCATAGTCCGGCACCTACCAAGGGCTCACATCCCAGTAGGGGCCCCTTGGAGTTGCTCCTGCTCTTCAACTTTGCAACCGGCCTGTTCACCCACCCCTAAATGTGGCCCAGACAGTGGTCATAGGTTCCAGTGTCTTGCTCCCTGTCACTCTGTCAAGCAAGCAAACGATGGCAATGCGGAGGAAGAGCAGGATGAGGAGCAATAGAAGTTGGTGACAATGGCAATGAAGAAGTAGACTTACTGTGGGAGGGGGGCCATGGAGGGGCCCATGGCAAAGGGCCTTCAAAACCTTGGAGTTGGCACTAATCCACTCCCACAGTTCTAATCACATGTGGTGTAAACTTCAGAACAGGGCTGGACAGTCTGAAAAAAAATGAAGGTCTAGTTCTAATATGGGTAGCATTTAAAACTACAGGGGTGGAAAAGCACTGACTGAAGTTTTGAGTGGCCCCTTCTCAGTCTCTCTTAGCTCTGTTGGAACTCCCCTCTTTGGAGGTTGAGTGCTCCATATTTCTACAATGGAGCACATATGACTAAGCCAGAAGTACAGTTATGCCCCACCCCACACAAAAATATGGCTTTTCCATGAGGTCAAAGAACATTTTGCAATATAGGGGCTGCCTTCACAGTGCCAGGTTAGCACCACCTCCCTCTGAAACCCTGCAGTTTTCCTCTCCTGGGGTGGTGTTGGGCAATCCCGATGCTGAGGAGGGAGTGCGGGGTTTCCAGAAGCCATCCAGGTACCAGAGCCGCCCCCGCCCTCTTCCTGGTGGTAGGCAACCAATCGCTGGTCGCCTTCCACCAGGGACTGCCCCCAGATTGGGCATGGAGCGACGTCTGATGGCAGAAGAGCCATACTGATGTAGCTCTGATTGAAAAAGTCGGGGTAAGTCCCTGACTTTTTCAATATGCAACTTTGCAGAAAAGCCCTGCGGTGGCTGTGAAACTGTGGCTGCATCGTATAATTGATGCAGCGCAGACCTGCAGCCACTGCAGGGCTTTCTCTGTGTATAGACAGCCCCATAGAGGTTTTCAGGATTTCCACCACAAGGGATAAAACATGGCTAGGCCATATGTTCTTTGACCTTATAGAAAAGCCCAAACTTTTGTATGAGGAAAAAAAAGACATGAAGCACTAATAATGTATGACTGGAGCAGATTTTATAAAAGAGGAGTTAGAACCTTCAGACCAGTGCTGGGTTTAGGAACAAGCCAAATAAGCCATGGTTTAGAGCCTCATATTATGAGAGGCCTCTAAATATGTAGGAGCTAACTAAGATAATTGTGATGAAATCGCTTTGGCTTAAATATGTTGGAAAGTCTGGTGTGACTTACAGCAGAGTTGCCTTATATAGAGAAAACGTGGCAACACAGCATTTAGTATTGACAATAAGCGCAAACTTAGGGTGACCAGATAAAATCCAGGTCAGGGCTCCTGTAACTTTAACAGTTGTAGAGAAAAGGGAATTTCAGCCAGAGTCATTTGTATGCAATTAGTTCCTGGTGAAATTCCCTCTTCATCACAGCAGTTAAAGGTGCATGCACTATACTAGAGTGATCATATACAAAAGAAGGCAGGGCCCCTGCAACTTTAACTGTTGTGATGAAGAGGGGATTTCACCAGGAACTAATTGTATACAAATGACACTGGCTGAAATTCCCTTTTCTCTACAACTGTTAAAGTTACATGAGCCCTGACCTGGATTTTATCTGGTCACCCTACGCAAACTAGAGCCAATTTAAAAGAAGTTCAAATCTACTTTCTTTATTAGTGTTTGTATACACATCTTCAGAGAAAGCCATCTAACACTGTTTAACTACAGCCCCCTCTAACTCTGGGTGATACAATTTCATTATCCTTTCTCGTATAATGTAATACACTTTTTTCTCTTTATTTTTATGGTATGGGGCCTCTGAATCTTGAAATGGCTTAGCGCCTCAGACACTTCCTGCCATTATGGACAAGGAAGAGTCCTCTCACAAACACGATGTGGGAATTATAGATGAAGATTCTTTGTAGAAGGAAACTTGGCCATAGAAACAATACTTTTGATGCCAATGATAATTACTAGGGCCTGATTTATACTAAGCAGGATAAAACACTTTGAAAACATTTTGAAACCTGTATATGGAGTGTGTCCTGGGTCCCAACAGTTGTCAAAGCTGTTATAAAACGTTTTAAAGCAGTAGTGTAGATCCTGCCTAGGTTACATATCAGTTATGTGAATGTTAAATAAGAGCAAAAACAAGATAAGCAAGCTACATCTATAATTGTAAACTGCCCAGAGAGCCTTGGCTGTTGGGCAGTATAAATATGTAATAAATAAATCCGTACCTAAAAATGTGTTGCTATTAGTCTGGAAACCTGAATACCTCTCAAGAAAGAACACTGGGATGAAGAAATATCAACCCTGGCAGTTAGAGATAGAGCCCGTACTACTGAAGAAATGGAGATGCTCTATTTCTTAATGTCTGGGCAAAGTACAAGGAAACATACATGTGAGAATGCACTTCCTTTAGCTTTCGTGAACATGAATACCTAGAAGTAGGGTGACCAGATAAAATCCAGGTCAGGGCTCATGTAACTTTAACAGTTGTAGAGAAAAGGGAATTTCAGCCACTGTCATTTGAATGCAATTAGTTCCTGGTGAAATTCCCTCTTCATCACAACAGTTAAAGTTGCAGGGGCCCTGCCTTCTTTTGTATAGGGTCACTCTAGTATAGTGCCTTCACCTTTAAGCCCTGACCTGGATTTTATCTGGTCAGCCTACCTAGAAGATTCAAAAGAGACAAATGTATTTTATATGAATATTAACTCAGCATAAAGCATTCCCACCTCCCCTGCCAGTGCTACTACCTCCCCTGGACCATCACTCTGCCTTTCCCTCCTGTTGTCACCCTACTTTCCCCATCACCCCATTCTTCCAAGTTATTACGGTGATCCATTGCACTACCTGTGCCAGGTATTTTTCACCAAGGTTTTTAATTCAGTATCTCACTGCTTGCTGTTTATTAGGCAAGACCAGAACAAAAGACAAGTATCGGGTTGTGTATACAGACCATCAGCGCTTGGAACTAGAGAAGGAATTCCACTACAGCCGCTACATCACCATTCGGCGGAAAGCAGAGCTGGCAGCAACTCTAGGACTCACCGAGCGGCAGGTGGGTGCTGCATGGGCCTATCACACAGCCTAACGTGATTCTTACACAGGCATCTCAGGCAGAGATGCCAATGCCCATGTTAAGGCCAAATGGCTAATTCTTAAGGCTAAAGACTGCAACCTTACACACACTTATTTGCTAATAAGCCCCACTGAACATAGTGGACTTGCTTTGGGGCAAATATGCATTGGATCAGGCTGTCAATGTGCATCATAGGGTTGGGGAGAAGGTAGATCTTCAGACATTTTGGACTTCAACTCCCAGAAGCCCCTGCTAGAATGACTAATGGTATTGCTCATTCTAGCCCCTGCCAGAATGACTAATACCAATACCATGACCAAATGAACCAAATGATAGGTGACAGGGCCGGGAAAAGAAGTGGGCAGGTGATGAGTGATTTGTAGCATTATCTGACTGCATATCTATTAGTTCTCAACAACAAATTTAATGCTAAGGTAAGTATTATTATAGGGAATTGAAGACATGACCTGGGAGATAAGTATAGGGACTCATTGAGCCTGGAAAGGAAGCTTGCGGAAAAGAGGGGTATTGAGGTGGGAATGGGTGGAGTGGGGGGAAGCATCCTAATGAATGCTGATAGTTCCTGTATCTCTTTTGCCAAACTCCCCTATCCTGTCCTCAACTGCATACACTCATGTTATGAATCTTGCTATGCTGCTCCATCTCACCTGAATTCCTTTCCTTGGCCACATTTTTTTATTTTGCTTTGTCTTTCCACCCATCCATCTACTTCCTGTCACTTTAACTGACTCACGCTGTACATCCATCTCCATTTCTTTAATCTCCCTGCTCCCCGCCTCCCCCCCCCCCCCCCCCATACTGCCCTGGCTCGGGCTGCCCTTTTTTCCTGCTTGGTCTCTACTGCTTTCTGCAATTGTCTCTGCAGGTGAAAATCTGGTTCCAGAACCGGAGAGCAAAGGAGAGGAAGGTGAACAAGAAGAAGATGCAGCAGCAAACGCAACCTGCCAGTACGACCACCCCCACCCCACCTGCAGTCGGCACCCCTGGCCCAATTGGAGGCATCTGCAGCAGTACCACCAACCTGGTTTCTTCATCACCAATGACTATCAAGGAAGAATATATGCCTTAGGTCCAGACCTTTCACTCGAACTGCAGTTACACATATACAGAAATAGATGGATTAACTGTAAGAATCAATCTAGCTGGCAGACTCTAAGACACTTACACAGAGGCAATGCTGAACCAACTGCTGAACCAATGCTGCCACGTTCTTTACACCCACTGTGTAATTTTATACGGCAGCACTGGACAAATGTCATGGACTCATTCCTAGGAGTAAAAGAAACGGGCTTGTTATAACTTTCCTCTCTAAGAAAGGACTTGCTGTCATCTCAAAATATTTAAAGAGGGAAAAAACCCCAAAGCACAGGTGCTTAGGGGAAAAGAATCAGAGGACCCGAGGACCCGGGGAGGATTATTAGTCAGCATCAGGCCTGACAAATCAATACTAAGCCAGACGTACTACGGCCTTGATGCCAGGGGTCAGAAGGAAGAGCCAGGATTGAGCTGGTGAGGACGATTATCCAAAGCCAAGTCCAAGCCACGATAGAAGCTAGTCCAGGTCAGCTATCAGAGGCCAGGCCTGAGTATTTGTAGCACTAGGAGCTAAGTCCATATAGAGAATCAAGTAGGAAAGAGCAAGACCAAACAGAGAGGGCTAAAAGTTGGCCATGTACAAGTAGGGTAGCCAGTTACACATTGTGAAAAAAGAGGACAAAAGGTTTGGACAAGAACTATGCTAAATTATAGGTATGGATGCAAATGTAGAAATAATTGCTCTAATTTAAATAGAAATGCAATACATCTTGCCATAGCGGGGGAGACCGTGACCAGATAACTTCTGCATCTGCCTGCTCACTCTGCTTTCCAGGTGCTAACTGCTGATGGGCAACTTCAAGGTCCCTCCTTCTCTTCTTCCTTATGGTTTCTTAAGGATCTTTTTCTTTAAACCAGACTTGGATCGAACAGCCCTTCAGTGACTCTGGTTCACTTCCTGGTAGGACTCAAGCGGCAGAGTTTGGGGCAGCACTCTAGCAACTTGCAGGCTCACGTCTGCCCTTTTTCCTCCTACCAGGTCCTTCCATGATGCTTGGGATGCTGAGGAACATAGTTGAGATTGCCAACTGGGCTGGCCCACCATGGGTTTGTTTGTTATTGCCTCTTGCCTTATTTTAAGGACCTATGAGTAACCAGAAAGCAATGAGAAGGGCCTTCGGATTGATTTGGTGCATTAAGAGCAAATAAAAAGATAAAAATAAAATAAAAAACTCTCCTCCTTTGACATGCCAGAGAGTTTCATGGGTCTTTTCCTTATTTTCTCCTATTTGAATATAGTATACTCAAATAGTATCACTTGAAGTAAATGGGATGTTCTCATCTAGAAATCCAAAAGAACTTTGTGGAGGTGGAGGAGACACTGATTACTCCCTAATGAAGATCTTGAACAACTGACTGGGTCATTCCTACATTATTTCAGCCTCCACCTCTGATATAGATATTTGGCTTTGAACTAGTACTTCTCCCCTCTTTATAAAAAGATACATAACTCCTCCACCCTGGCACCAGTGACTGCAGTACTTAGTGACAAAGCCACTGATGTTTATATTTCTTCATTGCAATGGCTTACGTTTGGGGGGGTTGTATATAAAGTATTTTTTTTTGGTAAAGCTTCTTTAAAAATAAAAAACCCTATGTTTTAGGTTTTTGTTGTTGTTGTTCTTCCCTCCTTTACTACAAAGTGGTACATTTGTCAATTCCACAGTTTGAAGTTGAGGGCCAGGGAGGATCTAGGGAAATGTTTGGCATGCAGAATGCCATTTATGATCTCTTGGGGGCAGGGTGGGAAAGAATCGATGGTTATAAAATAGCAAACAAGGGCCTAGTCCATTGAATAGTCTTGATACAGACTCCATGTGTGCTTTTCAACAGGCAAAGGGCATGCCATTGTCACATATCTCAGTAGTCACAAGGTAACGCGTATACCACGATCTCATAGGATAGGCATGCAGAACTTCAGGCCTGGGCTCCCCAGATAGCCATGTCTGGGGAGGCTCCACCCCCTTTCCCCTGATGACCGGTCATTTGGTGGTTTCCCGGCTTTTATGCAATTTCTTCCCAATTCTAAAAATTTGGAATGCCGCTCCCTAAGGCTTAGTTACTAGCAGTATGAGTGTTAACACTGAAATATGCTGCTATTTTTGGGATTGGGCCCCACATCTTTTGCCTTTGGCCCTGCCCAATCACTGCTGCTATTGCCAACGTTGTAGCTGCTGGCTCTATTGCTGGCTTTTATTGTTTTTATTACTATTCTATTGTGTTTATGTTTTATTGTTTTTAATATTTTAACTGACTTTATGTTAAAAGATGTCCAAGAAATACTTTAAAGAAATAAAATAAATATCACAGAGCTAGGAAGGGACCTGAGGAAGCAAGTTTCTCCATGCATTGACTCTTTACAGACTAATCTGTGTTACTCAGATCACACAAAGTATACTGCCGGCAAAGAGCAGGAGAAATGAAGATGTTAAAAATCAGAAGTGCCAGCAGGGCAGGATCTACACGACTGCTTTATAACGGTATTGACAACTGTTGGGGCCCATGACACATTCCATATACCATTTTCAAACCACTTTCACAGTGGCCAGATCTATACCAAGCAGGATATGACACTTTGAAAATGGTTTGAAAACTGTATAGGGAGTGTGTCCTCGGCCCGAACAGTTGTCAATACCGTTATAAACCGTTTTAAAGCAGTAGTGTAGATCCTGCCAGTGTTATATCCTGCTTGGTGTAGATCTAGTCTCAATTTGTAGTTTAGTAAAACAATCCAAACAGGTGAGGCACATAACAGGATTGATTCCCAGGTTTTCCCTAGCCCAAATATGGTGGCTAGACTAAACCTCAAACATATGCTTTAAGGTAGATTCCTGCACTGAGAAGGGTGTTGGACTCGATGGCCTTATAGGCCCCTTCTAACTCTACTATTCTATGATAAGCAAAATCTACCAATATACCCTATGGGGTGTTTTTTTTTTTTTTTTTGCTTCTAGCATAAGTGAAGCCCACTTTACAGACATAAAAGAAAATGTAAGAGCTGAAGAGAGAAAACCAATTCCTAAGTCCAACAGGCTACAAATGAGACAACCGTTTTTGTTTTTAAATGCAAGCAACATTCAGGCACACCAAATCCCTAAATTGTACTATCAGAATTCACCTCAATAGATTAGGGCTGTAAATCCAGTGGGTTGCAATAGGATAATAAAAAGTTTGTAACACAGGGCAGGTTAGGTTAGCTTACCATAAACTTTCACACACACAAACAAGGAGCCAGGTTTTTATTTGAGGCATAAAGTTCAAAAAGAAAAGAATCAAGCCAGATAAAGAGACACTGTGCAAAGGAACACCAGCTTTACCTCCCTCAGAATGTTAGTAGGATGGTTGTTAATGGGAACAACTTAGCTATGAGCATCATCACACAGGGGGAAATTGTTTTTGCATGATGTCGCTTCTCCGTCCGCGCATTTGTCCCTCATTACTTCCTCTTTTGAAAGAGGAAGTAATCAACTTGCACGTGGCCCATTCAGTGGGCTGTTTTGATTGTGCTGCTTCTCCTGCATATAGCAGGGGATAGCGGCAACTTCCATCTTTAAAAATAAGTCGAACTTACTGAGGTGGTTTTTTTGTGGTGCGAAGAAGGCTAGAAGGGGCAAAAGGTGCACAGGAGGCAGACAACATCATGAGAGGGACCTGCAAAAATCCCTGAGTGCCCAGCGTGCAATAAAACACTAATCTGATGGAGGTCTCAGAATGCCTTTCCAAACCTGCTGCAGCCAAGTAAGAATATTTTGGGGAAGGTTCTGCCTGGAAGCATGTCGTTGTTTTGAAAAAAACACAACAGCCCTAAAGCATGCAGTATAACAACAGTTACCAGGATGGTATCAGGAGGAAAGATGTTACATAGGCTTAGTGAGTGAGCACCACTTTAGCTGAGAAGAATGCTAGAAGAGTATCAACTCCCTTCATTGACAGGGGGACTAATATCAATCATCATGATTTGGGTGGTTAGTAGAAAGCCTGATTTGGGGATTGGAAGGGATTATACTTTCTCTGAAGGATCAGGGACAGCTTCTTGATCTTACAGTGTCCCTGAATTTTCTGGTGGTGGTGGCAAGGAGTGTGGTCTGCCCAATTATGCTTGGTGCGCCAGCTATGACCCTTCCTGAAACAGTCTGATTTACAAACATTCATGCCTTGGCCACGTTGTGTTTAGACTATCACAATGTGCTCTATGTGGAGCTGCCCTTGAAAAATGTCCAAAAGCTTCAATTGCTGAAAAATGCAGCAGCTAGGTTGCTAACTGGCATTCGGTATCAGGACCATATTGCACCTGTTCTGAAAGACCTGCACAGGTTGCCAATTGCTTTCCAGACTCAATTCAAGGTATTGGTTTTAAGCTTTAAAGCCCTGAACAGTTTAGGACCTGGTTATCCAAGGGATCGCCTGTCTCACTATGAACCTGCCTGGTTATTAAGATCAGCAGGAGATGCTCTTTTGAGAATGCCATTAGTCACAGAGGCCTATTTGTCAGGCACATGCGAAAGGACTTTCTCCTGTGTTGCTCCCAAACTATGGAATGTGCTCCTTCAAGAATTAGAATTGCCCCCCCACTCGATTAGTCTTTATAAAGTGTGTAAAGATGCATCTTTTCAATTTAGCCTTTTAAAAGGTGCAGTTTCTAATGCTTTGATGTTTTTACTGTTTTTAACGCTCTTATTTATTTTAGGGTGACCAGATAAAATCCAGGTCAGGGCTCATGTAACTTTAACAGTTGTAGAGAAAAGGGAATTTCAGCCAGTGTCATTTGTATGCAATTAGTTCCTGGTGAAATTCTCTTTTCATCACAACAGTTAAAGGTGCAGGCACTATACTAGAGTGACCATATACAAAAGAAGGCAGGGCTCCTGCAACTTTAACTGTTGTGATGAAGAGGGAATTTCACCAGGAACTAATTGCATACAAATGACACTGGCTGAAATTCCCTTTTCTCTACAACTGTTAAAGTTACATGAGCCCTGACCTGGATTTTATCTGGTCACCCTAGCTTACTGACCATTTTAATTAGTAGTGATTGATAAAACTGTCTCCCACAGTTTTATGAAATCCTTCCTTGAGCTAAGTTGGGTTCCAGCTGCACTTAGCAATGACATCCACAAATTCATTGCATCATCCCCGTGTTTGTTTTAAACCTGCTTGCAGTTAATTTCACCTGAAGCTACAGTTGGAAAAGAATCACCATCCCCTAAATGATCCATGCCTTTCATACTTGTTGAAGAAGCACTTTCCTTTCTTAAGCTGCACCCATCTTGCATTTCCAAGTCAGTTTTGTTTTGCCTTGAATCCCAACACAGGGGGTTCTTTAGGACCCTTGTGATCTTAACATAGAGGGCAGCTGAGGGAAGCCAGAGCAGGGAAGGGTTTGCTTCCCAAGGGCCAAAGACCAAGGCCAGCAAACCATAAACAATCGGTTGCTCTGGGCTTCTAATCTTGGTTTATGGCTGTCCACAGGCTGACGAGCCTCCCATCCAAGAACAACAAACATAGAAGGAAGGCATGCGATAGCACATGGGACAGCTGGCACTGGTGCCTTTGGGACTGCTATGGAAATGGCTTGGAGAACAGGAGCAGCACATCTCGGTCACTCTCATTGCCTCTTCATTGTTCTAGCTTTGTTGCTCTATGGCTTCTCTTTGCTGAGCACCAGGACTGACTTTGCAGGGCATGGCACTTAGGCTGACCAGATAAAATCCAGGTCAGGGCTCATGTAACTTTAACAGTTGTAGAGAAAAGGGAATTTCAGCCAGTGTCATTTGTATGCAATTAGTTCCTGGGGAAATTCCCCCGTCATCACAACAGTTAAAGGTGCAGGCACTATACTAGAGTGACCATATACAAAAGAAGGCAGGGCCCCTGCATCTTTAACTGTTGCGATGAAGAGGGAATTTCATCAGGAACTAATTGCATACAAATGACACTGGCTAAAATTCCCTTTTCTCTACAACTGTTAAAGTTACATGAGCCCTGACCTGGATTTTATCTGGTCACCCTAATGGCACTTCTCACAGATGGTACATGGAGTCATGGAGCTGGTTCACGTGATCAAACAAGCCACTGTTGCTTAAACAAGCTATGGTGGCTTGTTTCAATGCCAGGCACCATTTGACTAATCATCCACCTGGCCGCGGCTTGTTATGTCGTCTGAATCTGGGCGAAACGGCCTGTTTGAAGGGGAAACAACGCTTAAAGAACCCCTATGTTATTTGAGGATTATTTCCCCCTCAGACAAGCCATGCCGCCTGGGTTCAGACAACACCACATACTGAGCCCAACCACCCTGAGCTTGCTGGAAGAAGAACACTATCTGGAAATGGTAACAGCACAGGTGTTATATACATATTGAAAATAAAATCAAAATTAATAAATTAAGGTGGGATCCCAGGGTGTGGGGGGGAGGAGGGTTTCTAAAGAAAAGAAGAAGCTTCACCTTCAAATCAAGCTGCTGTTAGAGGCACAAAAACAGGCCAGGTATTTTGTTATGGTCTGTTGATGAGTCTATCTCCATCTCTACTGCCCTCTCTGAAAGATGTGACAGCCTGGGGAAGAAACCCAGAAAAAGATGGAGGGGGACAGGAATGGGAAAATTTAAACCCCAGTTTTTCTTGACATTGCCTGACTGAGCTCTACAAGCAAGAGCCTCTCCGTCTCTCTCTCTCTCTCTCTCTCTCTCTCTCTCTCTCTCAACAATGTCTTCAAGTCTGCATGACCCTGGTTAATAACTAATTTTTAACAGCTGGAATCATATTTTGACTGGAGTCTTGGCTTCATTGACTCAATCCATCCAAGAACCCGCACAACAGACACTCTCCTAGGCCTTATCTACACCAGCCGTTTATTCCAGAATAGTATCGAGGTTGTCCCTACCGGGCAACCAGCTGTGTGGGTATCAGGTGTGAGAGGAAGAGCATTGTCGGTACATTCTGGATGGGTCTTGGGGTCTTCCAGCGCCGTGTGTGTGTGTGTCTAAAAAACCCTCATCTTCGCGCAAGATTGAAACTTTGCTTTTGTGCAAGCATCAGGAGTCGTAAACAAAAACTATTCGCCCTGGTACAGCTCTCCTTAAATTGCGGGCAAACTCGCTACTGTATGCCCCGTGAGGGACGATCGCTGAAGCAGAAAACTTTGTGATCATCTGTCCCCCCTCTCAAAAGGGCTCTAGGTGTAGATGAGCCCCTAGTGTAAATGTCAACAGAGTCCCTGCCTTTTGGGCTCTGCTCAAATGAGCTGGCTTATTACTATCATTTGCCCATACCTGGGCTGGAGCAGCTACGTTGCAAATGGGAAGAACACTGGCAGAACTCTGTTGCTGGTTGTGCTATGATCAGAGAGGGACAAATCAGCCTTTATCTGGTCCATGACAGTTTTGCATGTGTTCAGTCACATAAGTCCATTCCATCCAATTTCCCCACGAATCTGTAATTAAAAAAAAAAATTGAAGATTTCTATTAGTTTTTATACACAGCCCCACCATGCCACCAATTCTCATTTTCAAGCTGAGAATTGCATTGCAAAATTCAGAGATGTGCAATCCAAATGATAAATGCATTCTGATGCACATACTAGTCCAGGAAGTGCAAATTAGGTTGGTTTGCTTAAAAATGTGTACCAAACAAAATTCTGTCCCATCCATAGCGACAAAGGGGCATGGAGGTAAGGAGCCCTTCATTTGCTCTCAGATAACTAAAGAGAGAGAGACAGAGAAAGAGAAAGAGAAAGAGAGAGAGAGAGAGAGAGAGAGAGAATTTCTCTTTGAGATCATTGTTATGCTGGTGGCCATATTTGCCTCCTAGACCTCCAGTTGCCTATTGCTACTTTATAATTTTGCTCCGTCATTGCAGCTTTCTTCCAGCGGAGATAGTGAGATAAGCTAGTAGTTTATTGTGTCATTTTCATAAAAAATGCCTAGCGTTGCATATGTGCCAGATGACGCATATACAAGTGTCAGTGGGGGTGTGGAACGCACACGCATGCATGCTCACACCCACCCACCCACCACTCAAATGTGTGTGATGTAACAAAACTGGGATAACAGGAGGCGAGGGAAGGAAAGGCTGGCCGTGCATATTTTCGGGACCAGTGATCCAGCATGGGCTAGAGCTAACCCAACGCTCAAGAGATATGAAAGGAAGGCCTGGAACAGGCAGAGAGAGTGAACAGAGAATGTGGGTCCATCAGCTCAGTGGTAACTCCTGCCATAAATTGAGGGGATGAACTTCCAACCGAAACTCTATCAGGCTTCTGCCTGTTTGCACAGCAGGGTAAAAGTCCACGCAACTGCAGGCTGGTCCTGGTGGTTCCCGCAAAGTGTGTGTGCACAGGGAGTAGGTAATGACGAGAAGCAGTAATAAAAGTGGCATCAGTTCCCCCCCCCCCCCAGCCTAGACATGAAATGGGCTCAGGTGAGTTTCTCCCAGAGTCATCTTCCCACCTGTGTGAGCTTTCAGAAGCTTATTTGAGAGATTCCACTTTGCCCTGAACTGACAAGGAGTTCAAATGTGCCCAAGTGCATGTGGATTTGGTTTGGGATCACTTATTTACTGCTGGTGTAATTTCCTGATTTCTTCCATTTCAAAGAATCAAGGATGCTGTCACGAGGCAGCATCCAGGGCTCTCAGTTCTGTGGTTTTGCACTGAACTCAAAGGCTGAGAGGGATGATTTAAGTCAGGGCTGTACATGTTTTAAATTTTATGCAGATGTGTGCCATTCAGCATGCATTTGTGCCTCCGGGGAATCATTTTGATTTCAGCTTTCTAGTCCTCAAGGCTGCAGGAATATTTTGAAAATGTGCGGAGAGCTAGATGAATTTTTCTACTGAGACTACATAGCTACTATATAGCCCAGTACTGCCTGCTTTGACTGGCCATAAAGTTATCCTGGGTCTCAGAGAGAGGTTCTTTCCATCCAATTTTTTTAAAAAGCCAGAGGTGCTGGGGATTAATCTTGGGGCCAAATTCATACAAAACCCGTGGTCTACCAATGAGCTCTGATCCTTCTGCAAAAGACTCCTTTGGTCAGGGAGACCAAAGTGTGTGTGTGGAGAATTCTGAGCCTTGTGAATGATCATTCCTGGCATCTACTTATCACCTTTTACATATATGCTCCTGTACCATCCCCTACCTGTTTGCTCGTATGCCAGGCGAAGGGAACCTCTTTCAGGCTGAAGTCCAATTAAATCCAATTGTGGTGGGGCCAAAATACAAAATAAAATAAAATACCAGCACAATGTAGCTTAAAGCTGTTACTGCCTGTTATTAAGCCTTATAGGAGAAGCATTTCAACCTCTTAGAAAGGGGAGGAACTGCATAAAAGCCAAAACAACAACAATACCCCAAACCACCCGTAGTTGTGGGAAAGCGGGGTGGGGCCAAGGGAAGGGAGCATGGCCATCTGGAGACCCCAGCAGGGTGTATTGTGATCCAGGATTGTATTTGGCTCCAGGGCCTGAGGTTCTCCACCCCTGCCCTCATTCACGCACTCCTGTGCCCCTGTGGTGCAGTCAAGGCAGGACTTTGGGGTAGAGGTCTGGGGCCCTACTCATGAGCTGGAAGGTCCTCAGATGCAGCAGGTCCAGCTTACCCACATCCTGAAGTAAGTGACATAATACTCACGGCCATCCTAAGCGGGGTGGCCATAAAGCCGTTAAGCATCTACACTTACCCAAGTGCTCTATGGGTGCTACACTTTCTTTTCAAAAAATGGCTTGGTGTCTGCCAAAACTCAGAATAAAGCATTTTCAGATAGAGCTACTCCATGGAAAAGAAGCGCTCTCACACACAAAAACTGACACCCAGTTTTACTCATGTGCACAATTCACTCTGAATGCAGCAGTATGCCTTCTGCCTTTAAAGAACATTTGGGTGAAGAGACTCCTCTCGGTCTTTGAGAGAACTCTCATTGCTTGGACATGTCTCTGCTTTCCCATTCTACACTTCTCCTCAATTGCACACCATCAGCGTTCACCCTAAATGACCCTTCCTTCCTTCCTGAAGTATATTCAGCCCACTTAACTGAGACATCTCAGGTACTTCATTTATGCCAGGACTTCCTTGAGCTGGATCCAAAGACAACTGTCAACACTGGGCACTTGAGTCTCTGTCCTCCTTCTCATCTGGAAGCTGGCATTTGTTCTTCAAATTTCCAGACTCAGGAATGCCAACAAGGATGAGCAGAGCATCTTTTCCTCACCACACGCCACCCAGAAATTTCAGGTTAAGGTGAGGATGACGGGCCAGAGGCTGAAGCTTCCAGTCAGAGTACCAGCACCAGGTTTTTGTTGTTGTTGTTGTTTTGCAAATTAAAACCAGGTTGGGGCTTTGCTTCTCATCCCTCCCACCAATCACCAAGGTGTCTGCTTCACAAGCTTGCATATTCTTATCTCCACAAAATGTAACCTGCTCAATTAATTCTAGTTCCCTTGGAGGAGGAGCAAGATTAGGAATCAACATGCACATCCATATAATCCTGTTTCTTTCATGCTTTTGCCAGTAGGGGGAGCAAGGAAATCAGGCACTGGCTAAAAACAGGAAGTCAAGTGCTGGTGATTCCATCCTGAGCCATTAGAACACGTTACTAAATTTCTAGGACACGGCTCAGTGTGAATCTATTTAGAGCAGGGGAGGGGGGAGGACACGTCACTGCAGAGCTAAACGTGGGTCAAATCTGTTAGAAAGAGACAGGCAGGAGAGAATAGGAAACGGGGGGTGGGGGGAGAGAACAAAAGAAAAACACAAAACCCCTGTGAAAAATTTAGAGGAAAATCAGGGGCTGTTTCATGTTGATTGAGAACATTTATAGTTGTAGACTGAAAAGCATGCAGGAGTTGCCTCATCAAATCCAGGAAGTCACTCTGAATTTCTCTGCTGCTGCTGCTGCTGCATATTTATTGCACATGCATGTTCTTAGATGGCTCAGGATGGACCTAGCCCAGATCTGTTACGTGTATTAGGAAGTTAGCAAATAGGAACAGATTACTGGGCATCTTTAAAGTAAGGAAAGCAGAAGGTGGGCCAGGCTTTAGGATTTGTGAGTCCACCCAATGTTTAGAAGAGCAGCGCTTCTGATAGAGTAGCCTGAGAGGCCAGATCTACACCAAGCAGGATATAATACTATGAAAGCGGTTTGAAAACGGTATATGGAATGTGAGCTCCATTGCACCAGTGATTTATCGCACACTCGCCATGCCTGGTATGTGATTTTACAGCACGGTACTCACATGATGTCGTCCCTGTCCTGCACTCATCTCGCCTCTTCTCCCCCTTGTTGTGTTTTATTTTGGTGCAGGGAAAGTCTGGATTATTTTCCCCTCTCACGTCTTCCTTTGTTGGGAGCGTGTGCTAATAAAGTCTTGCTGACGAAAGGGGAGAGCGGAGTAGTTCTCCTCCAGCATGTCGTTGTACGGACTTGTGCTTGGGTGCAATCATGTCAATTGCCTGAGTCATCTCTGTATTCTACAGACTGACCTGGACTTCGACAGGAGCACCAACCATAAGAGCAGGAAAATCCCCCAGAACCCTCTAGAATGCATTAGCCTCTGAGGGTGGACCACCTTGCAGAGGGGAAAGGCCGCTGAGAGTCTAACTAATAGATAATAATGATAATAATAGCATACAAAACATCTCAACTGGACCTCTGGATGTTGATGGAAATTGTCCAACTTCTTGCTTGCTTTTATTTTCTCCCTTTTAGGCTGTGGGATTGCATTGTTTCAGGAGCAAAGGGGTGGCGACGAAGATCACAGTTAAGGTATGATTATATCTAATATAAACACATTGATCTTAGAGGATGACAGACAAGCAAACCCATGGGTCTTTCTGTGGATATAATCTTATACAGTCACAGAGAAAAGTAAAAAAGGAACAGGGAAGTAATAGATAATCATGTATGAACATGCTATAACCAATGGAAAGAAACCTCCTTGGGTTGAGACAAGGACAGTTGCACTGTAGATGTTTGCTAGAAAGATTGCAGTTTTGCAACTTGCCCCCAGAAGTGCTAAATCAATGTTGTGCAAGTAACGAGTGCAAACGGATAGGCAGCATTAGATACTGCTCATAGATGGGTGGGTGCCTCTCACCCTTGGATTTTGCCCCTGTATTCTACTACTGCATGAATATTTGCATTGAAATTGTACACATTCCCCCCTAGAGTACTCATTTTTCTATACATGCTTCTCTAAAATGCATCACATTTTTTGAATCAAGACCTGCATCATTTTGTGATGAAGTGTGCTGATGTAGGGTAACTGTATGCCAAGCCACATATTTGTCAGGGAAGCCTGAATTTGGTAAGTTTGCTTTAAATGGAGGACCAAACAAAATTCTTCAGCATCCTCACTCCTAATGTGTAGCTCATTGCAATCTTGAAGAGCTAGTCATTCCTTGAACACTACACCTATGTGCTGAAACTCCTTTGATGGTGAACTAAGAACACAAGGAGAGCCTTGCTGAAACCGACCAAGCTGAATCTAGTCCAGCTTCGTGTTTCATTTGGGGAGAAATCTGCAATGGATGGGAAGGAGTTCAGTTTTCTGTGAATCCAACCTGTGGAGTCCACAGTGGACTGGCTTTTTTCAAGTCACACAGATTCCATGGACCTGTGGACCATTTTCTAACCTCGGGGGGGGGGGGTAATTTGCGCAGGTGTGCACTTGTGATAGTGTGGAAGCAGGAATGAAATTCTTGTACATCTCTAAAATAACGTTCTGATTCTGCCAATGAGCAGATGATAGAAGGAAAGACACCTGACAATCCATAAAACACAGGTGGAACAGAGTTAATAAAATCTGTACATCCCTAGTTTTATTCCAACAGGAGAGATCCCAGATGAGTCTGAAAAGCCCATAAGCAGGACACGAAGGCATAAGAACACAAGAGGAGCCATGCTGGATCAGACCAAGGGTTCATCTAGTCCAGCACTCTGATCACACAGTGGCCAACCAGCTCTTGACCAGGAACTCACAAGCAGGACTTGAGTGCAATAGCACTTCCTGCTCATGTTCCCCAGCAACTGGTGTACATAGGCTTACTGCCTCTGCTACTGGAGGTAGCATATAGCTATCAGGAATAATGTAGCATATTGTTTGCTACCACTGAAACTGGTATTCAGAGGCATTGTGCCTCTGAACATGAACAGACCAGGTTACTAGCCATCCGCACACCCATGTGCCAGGAATCCTACCCCAGGATACGGCCATCTGCCCAACTCTTCATTTGCGGCTTGGCAGGCTGTCATTTCCATCTAACTCGAAGCAAACCCGTGTGCGCCAGGCAGCCTGCGTTGCTCCTAGCCCTCCCTAGCAGCTCTCTCTCTCTCTCTCTCTCTCATTCTGTCTCCTTCTAGATAGTGTTGTTAACATCCCTTCTCACTGTGCCAGTTAACACTCAGCCAAGAAACAGCAATCCAGGAAAGGGGCAGAAAAGAGATTCAGAAGGAGATTTGTGGATCTCATTGTTAATCTGTGGATCTGCTCATTTATTTATTTGGGTGGTGGAGGGGACGCTCCTCCTCCCCACCCCATTGTTTTAGAGACAGAGACCTTCTCCAAAACAAGTGAAGAGCGAGAGAGTGCAAACGCCAGGGAGGGAGTGCATAGCAACGCGACTCCACCATGAAGAAGGGCCAGGAACACCATGCACAGAAGGTAAGAGGCAGCAATCGATCGGTACCAGAGGCACATCCCGAGATGCCACAAAGAAGAGGGGAGGAGAGATGGAGCAGGTGGTGTCTTTGTCATGTAAAACGGGAAAAGCTGGCGAAGGCTGGGAGACAGAACCACAGCCCAATGGGGCAGGATTTGCTGCCTCCTCTGGGACCAAAGACTTAGGAACGATTTGCCTGTTGCCACTGGAAAGAGCAATGCGTTCTGCTCCCGGAAGCAGGTGAGGCAGGTGGGTGGCCAGGTGGGAGGCTGTCATTTCATAATGAACTCTTCTTCTGGCTCCCTTTAGTTAGCAAGTTTGCTAAAGGCTGACGCTGTGCTGATAATTGGAGGCACCCGCTCTAGCCAGCTGGCCTCCCAAGGAAAATGCTTTTCCTAGTAGACAGCAGGTGTTTCTGCCAGCATGATTCACATTGTGGCCGGGGCGTGGGGGAGAGGGAGTGTGTGCGGGGGGATGCTCAGTTGCAAGGCTCTGGTCCTTGCCATGTTTTCCTCTCATTACCCTCCTCATCCTCTCACTGCATCCAAAATGTATTAGCTAGGGGGCATTGTGGTGGCATGGGCGAAGGGAGAGGCTGTGGGGAATGCTGAACAGCACTCAGCCTGTCTTTCAGCTTCAGCTTTTGAGCTCCAGGGGGGCAGATTCACGGTTCTTCATTGGGAATTGCTGGAGCAAGAAACTGGGCCAGGTCTGTTAAGTTTCTCTGTGCTTCTTTGCGTAGTCCCTCCTTCCAGGCTGGCCACATTTGGCTGGCTCTGCCCTCTGTTTTCCTGCCAATCCTTGTGGTGGTGATTTTCCTTTCACCTTCCAGCCTTACAGTTACAACTGACCATCTGAAAAGGAGGACAGGGCTCATATAACTTTAACAGTTGTAGAGAAAAGGGAATTTCAGCAGGTGTCATTTGTATGCAGTTAGTTCCTGGTGAAATTCCATCACAACTGTTAAAGGTGCAGGCACTATACTAGAGGGACCATATACAAAAGAAGGCAGGGCCCCTGCAACTTTAACTGTTGTGATGAAGAGGGAATTTCACCAGGAACTAATTGCATACAAATGACACTGGCTGAAATTCCCTTTTCTCTACAACTGTTAAAGTTACATGAGCCCTGTCCTCCTTTTCAGATGGTCAGCCTAACTATACCTTCTTTTCTCTCTCTTTCTGTCCCTCAAACTTCTGACTCCACCCAAGGCCAGCCCAGGGCATTTTATTGCCAGAGGCAGAGCAGCCAATGGCATGTCCTGCCATCCAAATCAGGAAGCATACATGGTGCAGCAAGAGCTAAACCTTGGGATTGAAGTCTTGGCCCCACAGCCCAGGGGACCCCACAAGATGACCCACTAGGGTGACCATATAAAAAGGAGGACAGGGCTCCTGGATTTTAAACAGTTGCGTAGAAAAGGGGATTTCAGCAGGTGCCATTTGTATGCATGCAGCACCTGGTAAAAGTCCCTCTTCGTCACAACAGTTAAAGCTGCAGAAGCCCTGCCTTCTTTTGTAGAGTGGCCAGATACAAAATAGGGCAGAGCTCCTGCAGCTTTAATTGTTGTGACGAAGAGGGAATTTCGCCAGGTGCTGCATGCATACAAATGACACCTGCTGAAATTCCAGATACAGGAGCCCTGTCCTCCTTTTCATATGATCTCCCTATCACCCACAGAGGGGCAGATGATGAGGGTAGTGGCAAACAGAGATGCTTATTTTACTATTTTTACTTTGAAAATATATGATCCCCTTCTATAAAATTATGCTTGGTAGACATGAATATATGGCCCCACATGAATATTCGTAGTATCAAGAGAGCTGAAGTGAATCTACTTTTATTCCTGCAGCCATGCTGGTGCCATGATGAGTTATGTGAGTTTAAAGCATGCAATTCTGCACATCCTCAGAAGCTCTCTTTGTTTATCAGAGTTGCTTAACTTTGGGGGGCCATCTCAAGGATGTCCGTCATTAAGACCAGGGTCTAAAATTATCTAGTTGCACCACTGGGCACATAGTCTACACAGGGCTAGTCAAGTTATTTGGGCAACTGAGGCAAAAAAACCCAACAACCCACAAGCACCTTTACCCCTCCATGGCAGTACAAATCTAATAACACATTAAATAACAAACAGTTTGTTGCCCTTTCATGACACCCCAAGGCAGGTGCCTCATTCTGCCTACTGCGCCTGTCCTGTGCTTCTTCATCAGGCCCCTCTCCCATCTCCTATCCTTCTTGGCTCCTTGGTGGACTTCTGATAGCTCAGATCATTTCCACAGATCCTCTGAAAGCTCTTCATTCAAGAGGCGACAGTGGTATAAGGTTGTGGAAATGAGGGAGGCCTTTATTTTTGTGAAGGAGGCTCTAGGGCTCTCCAACATAGGAAGAGGATCATAGGAAGCTGCCCTCTACTGAGTCCGGCCATTGGTCCATCTAGCCCAGTATTAGCTGGTAGCGGCTCTCCAGGGTTTCAGGCTGGAGTTTTTCCAGCCCTGCCTGGAGATGCTGTGGATCAAACCTGGGACCTTCTGCATGCAAAGCGGGTGCTCCACCTTTTCCCCATACTGCCCGTCAAGAGTTCTTTCAGTCACAAGACAATGGTGTACATGAGTAAAGGAAGCTATATTTGGGGCAATGGATCGGATGCCGTCAATGTTTTCTTGTCCTGAGCAATGTATTTCAAAGATGGTGGTTTATTATAGGAGGTGTCCTCCAGAACTATATGGGGCAGAGCAGGAAGAGGAGAAGGAGGCTGGAGCAATAGCTAACCCATGCCATTGCACTATTTTGTCTAGTCTGGTCTTACTTGAGTCTCCCTCCCTCCCTCCCTCTCTAATGCACGCACACATACACACACACACACACACACACGGAGAGAGAGGTGACAGGGCATACTGCAAGGAAACACTAGTGTGTTTCCAGTATGTCAATAGTTTGCTCAATCTTTGAACTGTCCAGCCAGTCACTTCCCTATCCTGCGGGCTTCAGAACAGAACCGCAAGCCAAAAGAGGCACGGGCCAGAAGCTCAAAATGCTTGTGCGCACAGACCTGCACATGTTGCATCCATGTGGCGACACATACGCACATGCTTATTCACCCTATTGAGCACATTGTGTACTACCATTTGGGTCTTGTTTGAATCACCTCGATGTTTTTGTTTTGCCTTGGCTTCCTATAACTATTTCCCCTCCTTCTGCAGATGCCTACCAACCATTCAGAGAGCTCTAGCTGTGAATGTTCATGAGATCTGCAGGTGGTCTCCTATAAGAACAACCATCCTGCTCCTGGTTGGTGCTTGTCTTTGGACAGAGAGTGTAAGAACAAAAAGGCTCCCTTTCCTGCGGCTGGTAGTAGGAAAAGCAAATGAAAGCTTTGAGAAAGCAATGAGTCCCAGTTTGCTTTGGAGTGACATTCAAGATGGCTTCATGTCATCTCTAGTTGTTTCTGGGCCAAATTGATGTGAGAATGAACAGCAGCATGGCTATTTCCCTAAATAGTGGTACTTCACTACCACAGAGCTTCAGTGGTGAGATCTGGTAGCTCAGGTCCCCTCTATAAGGATTCGCTTTTGCGCCTGGTTAGGCGATTATGTGCATAATTGATGAAGCGCATTTACACCTAATACCTCTGCACGAGAGGCGGCGAGAGGCGCCGAAGTGCATTAACGGATGACCAAAATGTGCTTTACAAGTAGTTAATGCGCATAAGCGCTTGTTCACATAGTCAAAATGCGCTTTAACGGCCGGAGCAAAATAAAACTCGCGATTTAACGTGCATTCGATAATGCGCATAATCGGAGAGATAATGCGCCTCTACGCCCGATTTGCGCTCCATTCTTGTAGAGGTAAAATTTTTAAAGCGCCTTGAAAGAGCTTTAAACCTCCCTTGTAGAGGCAGCCTCAGATAGACTGAAACTATCCATTTCCTAGAAAACTCACCGACATCAGCTTTCTTTACTTTTGTGGGTAACCAACACAATGATATGCCAGAGACAGATATCAGTAGGGTGGACACTTGCCCATCACACAAACACACACACATAAAGAAAATGTGTCACCAAAAAAGGGGATCACAGGGGGTTCATAAAATGGGCATGTGCTAATCTGAATGTATAGACCAGCTTTCCCCAATCTGGCACTCTCCAGATAGGTTGGATGACAACTCTGGTCAACACCAGCCAGCATGCTAATTGGGGATGATGGGAGCTGTAGTCTAGGTTAGGGAAGGTTGGAATGTATGCAAATTTAGAGCTCCATCACATCAGTGGCTTAACTCACTCTCGCCACACCTGGCATCTGGTTTTGCAGCGCAAGACTCACATGACTTTGGCCCTGTCCTGCAACCATTCCACCTCTTTTCCTCTGTTTTGCATATTATTTTGGTGTGGGGAAAGTCTGGATTATTTTCGCCAAGCAACTTTAATCTGCCCTTAAGACTCCATGTAGTGCTGTCCCCTCACTTTTTCCTTTGTTGGGGGCGTGTGCTTTGAATGGAGTCTTGCTGATGAAAGGGGAAGGCGGGGCGGTTCTCCTCCTCCAGCACTCCCTGTCAAACATTCGAATGAATTGATTTTTTACTGCTCCAACCCCACCCTCCTTGCCTGCTGCTCCCTCATTTTTAAAGATAAAGAGATGAACTTTGGGACCTTGAGAGCTCTTAAGTAGAGCTTTCAGCATGCCAAGTTTGAATCATATTGGTTTATCCCTTGATTTTTTTTAGGACTTTTTAAAATTTCCCCCACTTAAACCATTTCCCTGATACTCCACCAATGCGAAAGTCCACCTGTTTGCATTTGTGAAGGATTTATTTTCCTTTACTTTGATAATGCGAAGCTGTGCATCTCCTCTTCATAAAATAGAGATCTGCTAGTTCCCTTACTCAAGAGTAAATCCCATTGATTTCAACTGCATTTACATCCAAGTCATACTAAAATCCAATGCATGCTGTACCCCACTGAACCCCACTGAACACAGAGAGATTTACTTCTGAGTAAACACGTATAGAACTGACTTAAGAGCTCTGAAAGTCCCAAGTTTCATCTCTTTATCTTTAAAAATTATGCAGATGTAAGCATTTTGGTTCATTCACATAAGAGCTCCAATGAGCGAGGGGGGAAGGCTGCCACTTTGATCACAATGTCCAATGAACTGGAGGGGGAAGAAGGGGTGGTGTGGGGCAGGCGCAATAGCAGCAGGAGAGCAAACAAGTGAAAAGAGAGTATATCAGTATAGCTATGATCGTGAAAGGGAGGAGCACTTGCAGCGCATATAAAACGGAGGTAAAAAACCAGGGGGAAAAATAGGTGTGATGGGAGCCCTTAGACATGCAATATGTCACATCATAATGGGCCTGTTCAGAAGACATCTTAAACCCTGCTGGTTATGACTTTTGGTTAAGCAGTAGGGTTTAAGGTGTCTTGCTAAACCCTGTGCACTCACTAACCACAGTTGGACCATTTACAGCAGGGTTAGCGGCTCTAACAATGGCTTAAAGTGTTGTGTGAGACAGCATGGCTTGTGATTAGTGCTAACCCCAGAGGACCACAGTTTGGCTAACCACATCTGAACAGGCCCATTATTTGCCTTGCTGTCTTCTGCTCAGGTGTTGTTGATGGGCAGCTTCAATGCCCAGCTCTTCTGATGGTTGTTTCTTTGTATACCAGACTTGGACTGGACAGCCTTTCAAATAGAAGATATTTTCAGATAGAGGACTGTCCTCTTGACAGATCTTAAAATAAAAGGCTGTCGTCTGAAAAGTCAGACAGATGGCCACCCTAGGAATCAATCATTTCTATGCTGATTGATGCTATTCTGAGAATACCAGCAAGATCACTCTAGTATAGCTCTTGCAGCTTTAACTGTTGTGATGAAGAGGGAATTTCACCAGGTACAGCATGCATACAAATATCCCCTGCTGAAATTACCTTTTCAATACAACTGTTAAAGATACATGAGCCCTGTCCTCCTTTTCATATGGTCATCCTAAAGGGGAGCAACCATAGTGTTAAGCCAATAGATGGTAGTTCCAAACTCCCTGTAATAACAGGAAGCTCTTCTGTGAAATACTTCCTGTTTTGTTTCCTGGTAAATTGACATAGTTCATAAGCCAGATGTTTAGTTGAGGAAAGGAATGGCACATTATGCCCTCCTCCCAGCAGCTAATAATGTAGAGTGCAGACAGGCTACTTATGTTGGAAGTGTGGGTGCAACTTAGCTAGTTTCAAAGAGAAAGGCTGGTGTGTCTGCATGGAAAGGGAATAGATAGTGTACCGCCAAACTTCCTAGACTGTCCTCTGATCCTTGCTGACCTTCCTTCCCATTGTAGACTGATAATCTTAGGGTTGCTGACCTCACTTCCTTCTTCCTCTTTCATTCATGTTCTTGCCTCTAGAGAGGAGACTTCTCTCTGGATTGGGGACCCATCTTGAATTGGGGACCCTCCTATACAACATGTATTTCCTGCAATAAAATGCAATATTTCTTAGCTCTTTGACCCAGTGTGATTTATCCAGTGTAAAGTGTGCTCCTTCAGCTAGGATTCCACACAGCTCAGCCCTTGTTAGGTTCATGCTGTTCTGCTAACAAGTTATACATGATAGGGATTTGTATGGGCAGCAATTCTGTGATTGCCATCACATTTAATTCTGGTTGGATGTCACGTCAAAATATGGGGATGCTCCCATGGCAAAATACTCGGGGTGGGGGAGAGAATATTCATTTGCCGGGGGTGGGGATCTGTTGTTTTCTCAAGCTGCCAGCTTGTGACTCAGTGGTGACACAGATGTATTTCTTAAAGTGAGGATTATTTTCTCCAATAACTCAAGTGTTCTGACTCTGGTACAGAGCCAATGATCATAATTAGCAAAGAAAGACTTTGATAATGTTTTAACACATACTGTAACTCTTCTCCTTATCCAAAAAGCAGTTTATCATGTCTATCTGATGCTTATTAGAATAATATATTTGCCAGGCTTGACATAATATCTAATACTCCAGTTCCCTGCCCATTAAATAGATCTACTATATCTGAGTCATTCATCTAACAGGTCACAATAATTTCAGATACAATTAATCTTGAATGTGTTACATATAATCTGCAATGTGAAATCAATATCCACTATTTGGAAAAAGTAGATCTTGCCATATTTAGAAAGTTTAGCTGGGAATCATAATACAAAATGATCACACATAGCTAATCTTAGCTTCTTTGGGTTTTCTGACAAAATTACCTGAAAGGCTGGATTTTTTTTAAATAAATAGTCTTTTCAGACAACACACTAAGCCATGCTTAGACCTGGTACGGAAACAGCCTTGGTCGCCTGAAAGACAGGGGGAGTGTGACTCTGTTGATTCTCCTTGATCTCTCAGCGGCTTTCGATACCATCGACCAGGGTATCCTTCTGGGATGACTGGCTGAGTTGGGAGTGGGAGGCACTGCATTGCAGTGGTTCCGCTCCTACTTGGGGGGGTCGGCTCCAGATGGTGGTGCTTGGGGAACATTGCTCGGCCCCGTGGATTCTCCAGTATGGGGTTCCGCAGGGGTCAGTTTTGTCCCCCATGCTGTTCAACATCTACATGAAACCGTTGAGTGCAGTCATCCGGAGTTTTGGAGTGCGTTGTCATCAGTACGCTGATGACACGCAGCTCTATTTCTCCTTTTCATCTTCATCAGGTGAGGCTGTGGATGCGCTGAACCAGTGCCTAGCTGCGACAATGGACTGGATGAGGGCTAATAAACTGAAACTCAATCCAGACAAGACTGAGACGCTGTTAGTGGGTGGTTCCACTGACCGGATGGAGGGTGTTCAACCTGTTCTGGATGGGGTTGCACTCCCCTTGAAGGAGCGGGTTCGTAGCTTGGGGGCTCTCCTAGAACCATCTCTGTCACTTGAGGCGCAGGTGGCCTCAGTGGCACGGAGTGCCTTCTACCAACTTCAGTTGGTGGCCCAGCTACGTCCCTATCTGGACAGGGATAACCTGGCTTCAGTTGTCCATGCTCTGGTAACCTCAAAGTTAGATTACTGCAATGCACTCTACGTGGGGCTGCCTTTGAAGGTGGTTCGGAAGCTGCAGCTTGTGTAAAATGCAGCGGCCAGATTGATAACTGGAACCAGTAGGTTCAAACATATAAGACCTACTCTGGCCCGCTTGCATTGGCTGCCTGTATGTTTCCGAGCCCAGTTCAAGGTGCTGGTTTTAACCTATAAAGCCTTACACGGCTTGGGACCACAATACCTGATGGAACGCCTTTCCCGACATGAACCTACCCGAACACTACGTTCAACATCTAAGGCCCTCCTCCGAGTGCCTCCTCCAAGGGAAGCTCGGAGGTCAGCAACAAGAGAGAGGGCCTTCTCTGTGGTGGCTCCCCAATTGTGGAACGATCTCCCCGACGAGGCCCGCCTGGCGCCAACATTGTTATCTTTTCAGCGCCAGGTCAAGACTTTCCTCTTCTCTCAGGCATTTGGCAATATCTGAGGAGCCTGGGTTTGTTTTGTTTTGTTTTTTGTAGCTTTTTGAAGTGTTGAAGTGGTTTTTAAATGTACAGATTGTGTGTTGTATGTTTTTGCTGTTTTAATTTTTGTATATTGTTTTTAATTGTTTTTAATCCTATGTAAACTGCCCAGAGAGCTTCGGCTATGGGGCGGTATACAAATGTAATAAACAAATGTAATAAATAAATAAATAGACCTCTATCACACCTAATTCCCCCACCCCACCTGGTTTGCCACCACATTTTTTTTAAACTCCGAGGCAAACGCGCGTCAAGCTTACGATCCCTTTCACCTGAATAGCTGCTCTTTCGCTCCTAAGGTCTTTTGCTCTGTTGCTCTTTCACTCCACTCCACTCAACTCCATCCCTCCCCTTCTCATTCTCCTTCCAGTCAGGTCCTGGCAGATGAGTACTTCAACTAGACTGCCTTTCCTCCAGGGCAAAAATGGAACAACCCTTTAGTCTGGCTCTTTGGGGGCATCGAGGGAGTACAATCCTGTCTGTCCAGAGATTCAGGCATTGTATGATTTTTAAAAATGCTTTGGAGCGTGGGATGCAAGGTTTGGGTTTTATATTGAGGCTTGGAGCCAGCTGCTGGGAGAGATTGCTTTTCCTTGCCAGGACCTGATGCAATCCATTCAAGCCCCCATTCCTTTAAAACTATACCTGGATTTTATGCATTTAGGAAAAATAATCCAGACTTTTAGGCCTCCTTCACACCAGTGATTTACTGCATTCTTGCCATGCCTGGTGTGTGGATTTGCAGCATAGTACTCACATGAGGCTGTGCCTGTCCTGCTGATACCCTGCCTCTTCCCCAGCCTTTCCTGGAATGCTTAGGCTGCTAGCCCTTTTGCAGCAAAAGGTTAGTTAGTGGGTTTAAAGCATGGTTATATAGTCACTATAGTTAGGAATGGTTCACACGATACGCTAAATCATGGTTCACATGACATGCTAAGCCATAATGTTAAGCTCAAAGTGTGTCATCTGAACAGGGTCAGTCTGTTCCATCTTTAAAGTTTCATGTGAAAAAAAAAGCCAAATAAGATGATTAAAACCGATTTCTTATGTTTCCTACTGCAAATAACATATTGAGAGATAGGCTATTGCCAGTGTTGCATATTACTGTCTAAATGTACAATTTCCACATTAATAGCCTAATTTGGGGGGGAGGGGGAGAACCATTGGCCCTCAGCTGAGCTCTGTGTGGACGGCAAACCCAAGGACGCCCCACCCACTTTTCTATGTAGCTCAACTGATCAGCCCAGCAAGGAAAAGACTGCTGTTCTTGTGCTGTTCATAGCAGCATGAGGACAGGACCCCCAATGCAGCTGGGATTGTTCTGGGGAGGGGAGAAGGATTTAGCATCCTCCTCAGTCAGTGACTCAGAAGCAGCCAGGATTGTTGCTTTCCAGCCACTAATGGCAGCAGGGAAGCAGTGATCCCAATCGGGAGGCGGGGGAGGCTCTAGCTTCCCTCTCCCTCAGCAAGCCTATCGCCCGTGTGTGCATGTGTGCACATACGGCCCCCAAATCACCACCTGGAATGGCATGCACTCTTGTTCCTTTGAGGAACTATGCAAGAGTTCTGTCCTCATTCTATGGAGTGGTCCTGATTTCTGACACCATGTTTAATGAGTGCCTGAGGCTGCAGTATCTCAACAGTAACTATTTTATTAACTACAAAATTAAAGGAGAGTTCTATCAAACTCACTAGCGTAGGCTTCGTTTTCTTGTGCTTCAGCCCTTCTGATTTTAGTTTCACTTTTCAATATAAGGCTTTGCCTCTCAATCTCTATTGATCATATTTCACTACACGTGGGCCAAAAAGATTGCCTAACCTTGGAGAGTTGATGTCTAAAAAATTGACTGGGGGTGTGTAGGGGCTCACCCACTGCCGCTTACATCAGTCCTTTGCCTGGGCATGGAAAATTCCTTTTGTATATTTTACAAGGCCAGATATCCAATGTTACTTCGAAAGATTACATTTCTGTTAGTCTTACCAGTTTGCTTTCCCGGTAATTGATATTTTGTGACTGGCCACGCCCACCATGGCAGCCATTTTATGAATGGGTAAGGCCCTATGGGAGCCCTTTCCTAACGGTGCCCATAACACTCTCTTGAGAATTCCAAATATGCCCACTTGCTATAGCATAAGAGTGATCATGCTCAGTGGGAACTGGCTAGAGCTAGAAAATGGTGGAATTCTATGCCAGCGCCTTCACAAAAATGAACTTCAAGCTGATTCATACAAATGCAAATTGGGATCATTTTATTTAGTTGATTTATACCCTGTAATCCTAGGTTATGTGCCTATGTGGAATGGGCTGTGTTTTTTTTCAGTCAGAGGCATGTACTCTGCACATGCTCAGATGCATACTCTTTCTTCAGACATCCCATGGCTCAGTTTATAGGTTTCAGAAAGGAGGCAAAGTGAGCCCTGGCTAAAGTAACGCTCCACATGCAGCTAGTCTCCCCCTCCCCCTCAGCCATTAATAATTATGTATGTAGGGGACTAGTCATGTGAAGACATTACCGTAACCCCAAATCTCAGTTTTCCCTAGCCTGGCACCCACCAGTTATGTTGGACTACAACTCCCATCATTCTCAGCCAGGTTGCAGAAGGCTGCATTAGTTTCACGCAGTACTTTGAAGTATGTGAGGGAATTTAAGTTTGTATTGGGAATCACGGTGACCACAAATTGACCAGGAATTTTCCCCACACATACCTATGCATGTCTTTTGGGCAGACAAACAAACAAGGCTTTGTGGGTTGAAAATTTGTCATCACAAGAATCAACCTTGAGATACTGATAAGAGAAAATGATCACCAGGAAGCATACCTAGAGTTCTCTTATGCAGAGCGTTTTCATAGTTGAAGGTTATTTAGAGAACTGACAGTGGGGAGAACAATCCAAGCAGAATGTGTGGGCATGGAGAGATTAAGGGATCAGAGGTAAGTAGTTCGGGACCATAATATAAGCTGTAAATGGGATTTAAGAGCAATTGCTAATATTCCTATTCTAATGATTACTAGTCAACATTTTCTTAGTGCCAGGCATGTGCTAGATAAGAAACCAAACGTCTTTTCATTTATGCAGGGAATGTGTTTCCTAAAACAAAGGAATTTGTTTTTTTAAAAAACCCTTTGTGTTGGATCCAGACCAAGTCACACTTCGAGTTGGCCCATTGAAATGAATGGGCTTTAAGTAAGACATGACTACCTTAAGTCCCATTGATTTCCGTGGATCTACTCTAAATATGGCCAGGTTTAGATTTGTCCTCTTGTTCTGTCACAGAAATGTTCTGTGAAGTATAAAATTTTCTTTTTACCAGTTTTTTTATTCAGAGAACACTCTATATATAATTCATGTTTATATATACTCTTTTCATATGTGTGTGCGGGTGTGTTTAGACATAGTTTGTTCATTTTAGAAAATGTTTATCTTTGGTGTCTATTTTAAAGGTGTTTCTCCACCTCATGGTGCAAAACACAGGATTTATTTTGCATCCATTGGTATCTAGGATAGGGACCTGCCTCTTCCTTCCTTTTTTCAGTGAGCAACTGTTGTGGCTGTTCAGAATTTATTGATTAAAACCTTGAAATACCAGTTCAGGGGGTGTCTGTATGCTGCCACCTTGGAAGGGCATCCGCTCAAATGCTCATAGCATTACTACTGCAAAGCCAAACCAATAAAGGGGGCAGTGCGGGCTATCCGGCTGGAAAAGCCCATCCCTTGCCCTGCATTCCCACTCTTTCCCATCAAAAGACAGCCTCTCTCTCCTGTTGTTGATTGGAACTTTTCCTGCAATGCCTACTGGATAACCTTGAGCAAAGGTAAAAGTTGCCTTAAATTGGCACTTTGAAAACACACAATTTGCCCTGGGTAGGGGGATCCTGATGTGGCTGCGAGTTAGCGGATGTGTCATTTAAACAACTCAGCACCGCTGCACAGCCACTACGGGGTTGATAGAGCATATGTATATTTCATAAAGAAGTTTAGTGGTTAATTTCTGAAGGAAGGATTCAGTTTGACTCAGTACTATATCATCTTAGATGGGGCCATCTAATTTCCAGAGTTTGAAGTTCTGGATATTATAATGAATGTCCAGTAGGAAGATGTGATGAAACCCCTCTTGGAAAAAGCCTTCATTGGATTTCACCGAACTACATCACTATTGGACAGCCACCAGTTTGCGATTCCTGAGCAAGGTGCATCAGCCGCAAGTCTGGCTGCCTCTACAAGAGGCATTTAAAGCTCTTTCAAGGCGCATTAAAAAATTTACCTTTACAAGAACGGAGCGCAAATCGGGCGTAGAGGCGCGCTATCCCTCCGATTATGCGCATTATCGAATGCGCGTTAAACAGCGAGTTTTATTTTGCTCCGCCCATTAAAGCGCATTTTGACTATGTGAACAAGCGCTTATGCACATGAACTACTTGTAAAGCGCATTTTGGTCATCCGTTAATGCACTTCACCGCCTCTCGCCGCCTCTCATGCAGAGACATTAGGTGTAAATGCGCTTCAGCAATTATGCACATAATCGCCTAACCAGGCGCAAAAGCGAATCCTTGTAGAGGGGACCTCTCCCAGGAGAGCACCAGTTATCAGGATCCTTTGGGCTTCCAACCTGGATTTAGGACTGAGACTGTCTTGTTCATGCTGGTGGATGGACAGGAGACGTGTGACCCTGGGGGTGTCTTCATGGCACCGGGTCCCTCTGAAACCCCATGCTTTCCGTCTCGCAGGATGGCGTCAGGTAATCCCAAGGCCAAGGAGGGAGCACAGGGTTTCTGGGCGGCCGTCTGGGGACTGGAGCCGCCCCTGTCCTCTTCCTGGTGGAAGGCAACCAATCACAGGTCACCTTGCAAAAGGCACTGCTCAGCCACACCTCTGCTGCGGCTCTGGAGTGAAGCTGAGGGGCTGTCCTGATGCTGTTTTGTGCATCCTCGCCTCACTCTGGAGAAAAAAGTTGGGATAAGTCCCCGACTTTTTTTTTTCTGCAGCATCGGCGGAAAGCCCTGGGATGGCTGCGCGATTGCATCGTCGTCGTATAATCGATTCCGCACCACCACGCACTCACCTCAGGTCTTTCCGAGCGTTTAGACAGCCCCCCCCCCCGTTAATTCTTCTAGTTCTCTCAGCAGCTTTCAATTCCACATTCTAGATCCCTGTTTTTGGGGGGGGGAGGACATCTTACTTTGGTAGCTAACCTTTAAAGCTGTAAATGATCTGGGTCCAGCATAACTCACGGACTGCCTTATTCCTAATGAGCCTGCTCCAGAGCTTCATTCCACAAGTGAGGTTCTGTTGTTGATGGTCCCCCTGCTGTCTGACATTTGGCAGGTGGAGATACAAGATGGGTTTTTCTGTCGCTGTGGCATGCCCCATATGGCTACCTCACTGCTCTCCTTTCTAGCATGCAGCTAAAATGTGGCTTTTAAAGAAAGATTTCGCCTAAATTAATTTGATCTTGTGGCTGTTTTAATATTGTTAAAACCATTTTGACAGTAGAAAGGTGAGATGTGAATGTGTTCATAAACAGAATGAATAAATAAAATGTTGTGATGATACAGACGCATTAGCAGTGTGCTCCCAGTAACCTTGCCCAGGATGGATTCGTTGATAAAGATGTCGGCACTGGCATGTCCATATAACTATTTTCTGCTTCTGTGTAATAGGGATGTATTACTATCGTGTATGTGTGCACGTGTCTGCATGTGTAACAGTTTTTTAGATGGCATACATGTCTTGTACATGTAATGCCTCAGGTTTCTATAATTAGCATGACCATATAGGGTAGGCATGGTTGGGCCCCTGCTGGATGCCCCTGGAATTATTCCTCCTCTTCACCCTTGCAACCTGCTTGCTCACCTGCCTCTCGCTCTGGCCCAGACAAGACAACAGTGGTGTTGAGAAGGAGGACAGTAGATGCCCCTGCCTGCTTAGTCATTGGCTCTCTGCCTGTCAAGCAAGCAAGTGGTAGCAATGAGGAGAAAGAGGATGAGGAGCAAGAGCAGCTGGTGGCCATGTTGAAGAGAAGGTCGACTGCGGGGGGAAGGGGCTCATGAAGGGTTCATTACCCAAGGACCCTCAAAAACCTCGGTCTGCACTGATAATTAGGATGAGAAGGGGTAAATTACAATATGAACAAAATAAGAAATAGAGCTACAAACCAAATATGAACAACACTAACTTTAAACCACAATTCACCACAAAGCCCAGGCCAACAACAGTTGCTTGTCCCAGTTCCTCCAGTCTTTTGTTGCCTGTTTCTATTGTGGAGGTTCACTCTTCTTCTTTCTGAAGACTGCTTTATCTGCCTCTTTCTCTTCTTCATCATACTGCTGGGTTCCCCAAATTTCCTCTCACTCCCTCACTCTGTTGCTGCCTCCTCTTCTTCTTGTTCAGCACCACCAGCCCTTTTTTATTTTTAAACTCCCATTCCGCGCTCTCTCCCCTCCATTTTCCATGACCCTTACATTTTACACATCCCACATCCCAAGGCTCTTAGAGGGAAGCATTATATACGAGTATGCAGTATGATGATGTTTATATATATAGAACATATTGCATTTATTTGCATCCATATGCATCTTTGTCTTATATGGTTATATACAGATGTTTATCTGGACCTTGTGGCCATATATGCACACGTAGATATAATTGGATCTTTGTGGTGCGGATACATATAGGAATACCAATGTGCTTATTGTTTACTTGCGTTCATGCATATCTAGGTCTGTGTACCTGTATGATTTCATACTGACCATGTACAGGCATGTTTGGGTCTCTGGGCCTGTGCACAGGGATGTGTTTGTGTAAGCATAGCAGCAGGTAGACATATGGGAGGCAAATCTGTGCTTTACCATTAGGCCCGGCGCTTTCTCCACTTGTCTCCATGGAAACTGAACAAGAAGAGGTAGCATTGCGGCTATAACTGTAGCCCGCTGAGGCAGATGAAAGGGCAGCTATTGGTGAAAGAGGACCAGCACTTAATGTGTGCCAGAACTCACCAGAGCTCAGCCTGGAACTGTTTGCTAGGAATATATGACTTAATCATAAAGATTAAAGTACTCCTAAGCTTTTGGGAGTGGGCCTTTGACTCATCACAGAGTAGCCAAAGCCTCTCTTCCCATGTCAAGTATTTTAAAGAGTTCACAAGTCAGTGAATGTGGTTTCCAGATAGGCTTGAACACCCCCTCCCCCCTGCTCAGCAGCTCTCCTTCTAATTAATTAAGCACCAAGAAGCAGACAGCTCAGTTTATTAGGAAGATATCTCTGAAGGCTAGGTCAAGTGGAACATTGTTAGGGTAGACTTTTTCAGTCTGTGGCCTTGCTAAAAGAGCAATTCTTACGCGGGGCAAGAGAAGCCGGTGAGGTTTCTCTGGCCCTGCCTTGACGGTGCCAGGTTGCCCCTCGGGGGGTTGTTAGAAGGTAGTGTCTGCAGAATTTCCTCTAGCAAAATACTTGTTACCTGTGGTAATCTATGGCAACTCATAAATTACCACAGGAGACAATTATTTTTCTAGAGGAAATTCTGCAGACATGGGCCCTTTCTACACCGTACAGGTGTAGAGGGAGGGAGGGGTGGCAATCCCAGAAGTACCTGCTTCCGGGATCACTTGAATCCAAACAAACGTGCGACGACCCGGCATCCTCCCGGGTCGTTGCACATCGCGCCTGCCATTTTGTTGTTGTTTTTATCTGGGAAGAGCACACTTGTGCTCCATTGCTCAGGTAAGTGGGGGGGACATCATGCAAAAAATCAGGGGGCCGCACTCTCCCTCCGCCATCCTGGGGATGGCAAAATTGCTGTTCCCCCCTCCCTTGATGCACGGAGCTGCACGGTGCGGCTCCGTGCCCATTTCTGCTGTTGCGCTTAGTCGTGAGTAAGTGCAGCAGCAGCCAGGATGGGCAGCCACATTCCTGCAGTCCCGGGAATTTAGGGATTTTCCAGGGATCCCTTATCCCTGGCAAATCCTGTGGCCATCCCCCCTGCCCCCGGGAGTCCCTGTGCATCATATGAACGCACAGGGACCACCCAGGGGCAATCCCAGGCAAAACACCTGGTGTAGAAACAGCCAGAATGTGCAACTGGATGCACAACAGGTTGCATGAGCACAACCGCTAGTACAACCACACCAGCGCAAATGTAACTTTAGTTGGATTCTTCTCTTGCGCTAACATGTCATTTGCGCTAAAGGAATGACACAGTTGGATACTGCCCCAGTTTGGGGAAAGCTGGTGAAACAGATGGATCAGTCGTTTGACTTGGTATAAGGCAGTTTTGATCCATCCTGGGCACAGAACATGCGACCCGCAATTTCCAGGTCCCTTGATTGCTTTGTGTCATGAACAAGACTGGGATTCCTGGCAGATCAGGGGGAAAGAGGGAAAAAATGAGAAAGAAATTAAAGCAGGCCAATTGAAATGTTTTCCCTTTTACTGCCAGCTCATATTTCCCCAATGGCATTGAAGGGCATATATATATATATATATATATATATATATATATATTTGTATGGCCGCTTTAGATCCTATATATATATATATAAAATATATATATAGGATCTAAAGCGGCCATACAAATATTTCTCAGAAAGATTCTTTCATTCACTTAATAGTTAATCGTGTCTGTTGTTATTGAGTTTTGTGAGATTGTGGCTGCCCCCTTTCCAAGCCACTCATTTCACAAAAACTGCAGCAGCTGCACTACCGCCCCATGCAGAAGTGCCAGTGCATACAATCAACACCCCTACATCCACCCAATTGGGTTGTGAAGGATTGGTGGCAGGAGCCCACTGGGCTTCTAGAAGCAGGGCTGGTGTCAGGGGTAAGCATGGTTACGCACCTGCCAAGGCCCACCCAGCCACCCCTTGCTAGGGATATCAGAACAATCCACAACGGAATCAAGCGACTTTGGATTTTTATGGATCCACCTCATGGATTCATTCCTCAGCAGACCAGCTTTTCTTAAATCGGGCGGATTCAGCAGATGTAATAATAATAAAAATGCTGATAAAAAAACAGCTGAAAATGTGCATTTTCCCCAGATGCTTAAGCGTAAAGGTGCACATTGGAGGGGATTTGTGTATTGGAGGGGGGGGGGGGTTGTGCATTTGCGCAAGTGCGAATTTGCATGAGTTTGGAACATTTAAAAAAATCCAATCCTGCCAGCGAGTGGACCATGGAATGAAAGGTGCCTGGCAATCTGTGAAATGCAGATGGAATGGATTTTACACAATCTGCACATCCTTAGCCCCAGCAGAGGCCCACTGACAAGAGCCCCCCTGACTGGCTCCTTCTCTTCTCCACTGCAACCTGCTTGTTTACCTGCCCCTTGCTTTGGCCCAGACAACAGCAATAGCGCCTGGCGACTCCCTGAGGGAAGCATCCATGGAGGGTGTCCTGCCCAAGGTCCCTCAGAATTGTCTGAAGGTCATTGCATGGAGGCTGCTGGCTGTGTGAACCTCATCCTCCCGGACTCATCAGTAAAATATGGAAATTGATACCATTGCAGGGAGGGAACCTTTGGGGTGATATGAAAATTCTGTTTGAGATGTTTGATCTGTGTTGGCTGATTCGGTTGCCAGCCGATGCCACGTCAATTTAACATACATGTGTAAACGAGCCCGAAGGCTAATTGTGATTGTGATCAACCTAAGGGCTGATCTTGATTTATACATCATAGTCTATTTTCTGCTCCCCCTTTTGTGTACCATTCTTCCTTGCTCTGTGAAATGTGCTTCACTTTTCCTTCTCCATCTTCTTCTTTCATACTTGTCTTTAATGTCCTCCACAATTCTTTTCTTTTTTTTTCTCGTCAGCCAGTAATTCCAGACTTGTTAATGACTCCAAGCGATCAAGGAGATGGTGACCTAGAGAGTGAGTATCCTGAAGATAGAGGGAACTGGACAGGCAAGCTGGATTTCCTTTTGTCCTGTATTGGCTACTGCGTTGGATTGGGGAATGTCTGGAGGTTTCCATACCGTGCTTACAGTAATGGGGGAGGTAAGTACTGGACTGCATTTCCTTTGTTCCTTGACCTTTGGTGGATGCTGCCATTTCCTTGCAGGAGCATCTTGAACATAGCAGGACACAGGATGAAGGGCCTCAGAAAAGAGGAGTGGCGTGCCACAGAAGGGCGTCAGGGCAACACAATTTTCTTTTTCTGCAGTTACTACCAGCATCCTCAAACCCTTCAAGCTGCTGTCTGATTTTCTGCCTCAGCTTCAGCTTGGAGACACAAATGACTGTGCAGATCCCTTGGGGTGAATGCGCATTTGCTCCGTGTACAAGTACTCGGGGTAGTGTGCCAAGTTACAGCCTCCCTGGACATTGCGTAGAAGACATTGGTCTGGGAAGTGGCAGCATACACTTCCCCCCCCCCCCTTCTCAAATCTCATGCACAACTCTTCTCTGAAACTGGCGGATGAAGAGAGGAGTTTAGAAAGGGATGCAAGTGATATTGAGGCAGTATCCAAAGTATTTCTAAGATATGATTGTGCTTTATGGCCCTTTGTTTTTCCAATCTCAAAATGGAGGAGGGCTTACAATAATAAAGTAAAAATTAACATATATAAATATTTTAAATATTAGCTCTTTAGCTCTGTTGTTTTAAATCTGTTATTGTATTTTCAATCTCTGCATTGCTGCTAGGTTTTATTCTTGGTTTTACTTTATTTTTTACTTTATTTTATACTTTATTTTATACTTTAACCTTTTATCATGTATCTTATTCAGTATTTTGTGGTTTGGTTGTTGTGAACTGCCCAGGGAGCTTTGGCTATTGGGTGGTATAGGGATGTAAAAAATACTTAAAGAAATAAAGTCACATTTTATAAATGATATTGTAGGACATAAATGTCAGATATAAATTTAGTTTCAAATTCTTGTTTATCCCTCTAACTCCATGCTGGATGAAAGGACATGGAGCTCTGTATTGTGTATCTTATTCATGGGCGAATCCTCCTCTTCGTTGACCCATTTGACGTGTCCTGCCTGCAAACATAATTTCACACATTTCTCCAAGGAGTTGCTGGTGAATTGTATAAAAAGAAAAGGAAGTTGAGAGAAAGATAAGGCAGCGGTCCCTAACGCAGTGCCTACTGGCAACACAGTGCCCCAGAATGTTTGGTACCTGTGAGCGCCCCCCCCCCCCCCCATTCTTATCAGTTTTAAAAAGAACTTTGTAGTGTATTGTCCCTCCTGACTTGCTATACAAGGAAGGGCCTGAATCAACTCTTAGACTCTGAGCTTTCCGTTTGTGTTCTATGTTGGTTGCGGCAGTATTCTTCATGGCCTGTTCTCTATAAACTGTATTTATTAAAATCATTGTTAGTTTTGCATCCTCTGCATAGTCTTCTCTTCATGATAGGCTTGATATTAATTGTTAATTTTGCCAGGCAACTGGGATTGCTTCAAAACAAAATGGTTGCCTTCAGCTTGTCACTATCTTTATTTTCCCAGAATGCCTCTGGGCCAGATGGGGGCAGTCTCAGAAAATGAAGACAGCAAGTGACTGGATGTAAACACTTTGATTTGAAGCCCTCATGGTTGCCTGGAAAAAAAGAAAGGTGGGGAGGGACTCCACCGCCACTGCTGCTTAGTAAGCTGCAGGCTTTTTCGAAGGCGGCAGGGAGCAACAGGGGCATTTTGTGTTGTCTGTGTTTTGTGATGTGCATGTTTGTGTTGTCTGTGTGTTTTCTCTCACACACAGAGAGGCCCAATAAATACACACACATGCACACAGAGAGTGGGGGCACTACCACGTTTTTATCAGTAGCCACTCCCCATACCATCCATTTTGTGGTCGTGCCCGTGACACTTTTTGAAAATTTCAAATGTGCCCATAGGTCTAAAAACGGTTGGGGATTCCTGTGAAACAGGTAAGTTGGGAATTCCACACAATTTATTTGTGCAGACTCTTAGGATATGAGAGGAGGAGGACACATTTGTCAAGGAACTGGGCGTCATTCTGTGTAAATTTACTCTGAAGCAGGAACCAGCTTGATGCCGGATGCCTCTGCCAAATGTCCCATGTGCTTCCGAGAGCAATGTTGGTGAATCAGTAGGTGGCATGCATCCTCCTGAGTCAGTATGTAATGCAGCTTGCATAAAGAAACAGAATGTAAAAGGCCAGCACTCCCCTGGAGATGCCATCTTCTCTAATTGGACAAAAACAACAACAAGATTCTAACCATTAGCTGCAAACCTTTGGGAATGTTTTGCTTATAGAGTAGGGCGTCAGTTCCAGGATGCTGACAAAATTAGGAGAAATAATTCAATTCTTCTCAGCTGAATTTTCTACCTATTTTGTGATTAATACTGGGTTTTGATTGCTTTTCTAAGAATTGCAGGTGGGAGTGCTTTTCTCTGACAAGCCAGCTGCATTTCAGTGGCGTAGAAATGGAGACCTTTGCATTGACAGATAGTTTTGTGAAGCATCAAGCATCTGTCAAAAAATAATAATATTAAAAACAAAATCCACGGCTGAAAATACGGAAAATGTAGATACTTCTTTGGCATTATGGTTATATAAAAATAGACATATAAGTGATCAGGATACTAACTTGGGAATTATTGTGTTCTTGGTTAAATCACAGTCACTCCAGGTCATCTTGCCAAGTCATTTGGATTCAGCTTTCACACTGAAGTTATTGTTGTATCCTCCAAGTACTCAGCTAGTGCCAGGGTAAGGCCTTTTAGCCTTTCTATGTCATAATTCCTATCTGCCAAAAGGTAATACTGATGGTTCCTGTTCACAGGAAACTGCCTTATATCAAGTCAGATTGTCTATCCAGCCCAGTAGTGTCTCCTCTGACTGGCAGCAACTCTCTAGGGTCTCAGGCAGAAGTATCTCTTTCCATCACCTGGTCCCTTGAACTGGGGGCATCAGGGATTGATCCTGGGTCTTTCTGCATGCAAAGCATGCCCTCTGACACTGAGTGATGCTCTTCCCGCAAGCAAGCCTTGACGATAGGGAAAGAGATGAACATCTCTATAAGGTGCTCCAGTGCGAAAGTGATAAAAGTAAAGTTGCCAAGTGGCAACCGGGAGTCTTGCATTGTACCTTAAGACTCACCGTAGTGCATCTTCCCCTGGCCTTCCCTCTCCCATCCTGTACTCCCTCCCCTTTTGCTGCACTCCTGGAGCAGGCAGGAGGCAGAAAGAGGACAGAAGAAGGTAAACAGGTGGAAGGAGGAGATACCTTGTTAAATTTCCTGTTGGCGATTTTAAATATATTGCTCAAATCGTTAGGTTGCAACCTGGGAGCCCTTGTGAGGAGGCTGGGGGCTCCGATTTTGGCGGGGCTGTGAATCTATCCTGGGTTTCGGTCAGAACCAGCTGTCCAACTCTGAGGAGCTATCCAAGGTGCTGAACATATATTTTTGGGGTGGGAATTCAGCACCCTTGATAGTTCCTTTAGAGTTCTGCCTGGTTCTGACTGAAACCCAGAATGAATTCAAAGCCCCACCAAAAATCAGAGTCAGCAGCCTCCACTGGATGAGGATACGGTAAGTATCTGACACACTAGGAAGGCACATTTAGTTTATGCGTAACAGTGGTCACATTGAACTACGTTATTTGCTCAGCTTTGCCCAATTTCCAGACATGCCCACTGTGCTTTTGTGTTGTGTTTTTATCTCCCGCAGGGGCTTTCCTTGTTCCCTATTTCATCATGTTGGCAATATGTGGGATTCCCATCTTCTTCATGGAGCTGTCGCTGGGCCAGTTCTCAAGCCTGGGGCCTCTTGCTGTTTGGAAGATAAGTCCACTCTTTAAAGGTGTGTCTGTGTCCAAAGCTCAGCTGGACCTCTCAACATTTCCATCTCCCTTTTCTTCTTCTGCAGTGTAGACAGTTGGGGTTGCTGGTGCAAAGGCATAATAGCAGCAGCAGACAGACATCGCCCACAGTGGGGAAAAAGTACAATCCATCATGGGTTAGAGTGGTGATTAATATAAGAGATTGGATGAAAATGGCTGCAGTGAATGTTATTGACGGACTATGCAACTAAGCAGTGGCAGCTGGTGGCTCCAACATCAGTGGGTGCGGTGAATCCGCTCTGGATTTCCATCAAAACCAGTCAGAACTCTAGAGCACCTAGGATAGCTCCTTTAGAGTTCTGACTGGTTCTGACTGAAACCCAGAGCGGATTCACTGCCCCACTGACATCGGAGCCACCAGCCTCTACTGCAACCAAGGCAACTGAAGCTTCCTGCTCCAGTGCTCGGGTGCCAGCCTATGCAGCCATGGCTGACTCAGATTTTCTGGCCCTGGATTTGCACTGTGAACAGTGCAATAGATAAGCTGCACCCCAGGGCTCTGCCTAAGACTTGCATTGCTGCTGTTATATTAATCTCTCTTCAACATTTCTGCTCCTCTTTAGGTGTTGGCATGGCCACAATCCTGATTGTCTCTTTGGTGGCCATTTACTATAACATGATCATTGCCTATGTGCTCTTCTACCTCTTTGCCTCGCTGACAAATAACTTGCCCTGGCAATACTGCGGCAACTGGTGGAACACGGACCTGTGCCTGGACCACCATGTCATGCGCACAGGGAATGGTGCTATCCCTTTCAACATCTCTAACACTGTCAGCCCAAGTGAGGAATATTGGAGGTAAGTAGGTTAGGCAAGGTCAAATGAAACAATTGGGTGGTCTGTGATGACGTGAATGTTTCCTCTCATAGATCTGATGGACAGCTGCACACTCTAAAAGTTATCATAGAGGGCTTTGAAGTACTGTCTGCATAGGACAACCTATGAAACAGTCCACGGACTGGATGGTCGCTGACAAGTATGTGGATCTGTTCATCATATTTAGGACATGACTACATTCACAAGTTGTTTTCTTCTCTCCTCGCATTTATTATGAGAATAGTGGATTATGAAAGCCAGACTGAGTTGGCTTTAGATCCACGTAAAGTTATAACATGCTAAGGCTGTGGTGGGCTTGTGAGGTCTACTTTGCTTTTGACACAATCCCCAAAGTTCACCAACCAGAGCCAGGTGCAAAATAGTGAGGGGGGCACCTAAAACTGTTGAACAGGTTGCCTCTTGAGTATGTGCTCAGCCTAGGAATTTGTGTTCTTCTTCATGGTCTCTGTGTATCACACATATGGCTTCTGCACCTGCGCGGAGGCTCAATTCGGGAAACTTCCATAGCTGATAGCTTTTTTGGCGGGAACCCTCCCACTACCATGCGCGCCTGTGCAGGAGGGTTCCCGCCTAATCTCTCAGTTCTTCTTTGACCGTCATTGCGGCTGCATCATCGGGAACTTCACGACAGAAATAGCGTTTTTATCGTAAGGATTTTGTTTCTTATTGTTTTCTATGACCCTTCAAGCCCCTTTTAAAAAGTGCTGCCGCTGCGGTAGCAAATTACCGCCATCGGACGGACACAATTTGTGTTTATTTTGCTTGGGAGAGAGCCACAGGGCGGCTTCTTGCCCCTGCTGCCAAGCTTTTTCGAGGCAAACAAGAAAGCATAGGGCTGACAAATTAAGAGCAGAGCTCTGGACAAAAGCTCTGGCAGCCGTCGACTCCCCTTCAATGGATCGGCCTCCATCCATGACGTTGTCACCCCTGCATCACCGGCTAGCTCCCAACAAGGTAGAGCTCATAGAGATAGACCCCACATACCAGCTATGGAAGTTTCCCGAATTGAGCCTCCGTGCAGGCGCGGAAGCCCATATGTGTGACTGCACAGATAACCACTCGAAGAACCACAGTTACAGGTAAGCAACCTGTCCTTCTATACCAGTCCCTTCAGACGAAAAATCAACTTGCCTCGGCAGTACTGTGGCAACATGAATGTATGCCTGGACCACCATGTCATGCACACAGCGAATGGTGCTGTCTCTTTCAACATCTCAAACACTGTCAGCTCAAGTGAGGAATCTATTTTTCAACAGTCTTTTAGTTGTTAATACTATTAACTAAAGGGGAGTCAGAAATTCTTGCTGAACTACGGCAAATTACCCAGAGAGCTGCCAGTAGATGCTGATACACCAGGAGTAGCAATGCACACACCACTGGTCAGATGCAGCTCCAACCTCCACAAATTCAGGGGGAAGTTTTTCCCCCAGAAAAAAATGGTATCTGTAGCACTATAGAGTACCCAAAGGGTCAAATTTATCTTTTTTTCAAGCTACATCTGACCCTTTTTGTCATTACATAGTGCTATGGAAGCCATTTTTTTCCTGGTGTGTCTGGTGGGGGAGAGTTCGAGCCACAAGCCGGGGATCTGCAGGGGCAAAAATGGCCCACAGAACTCCTGTAGTTGTCCACCCTTCCGATATACCTTCTCCCTGCCCTTCTGCTACGGAGGAAAGAATGTGAGCTTGTTTTAAGCCCAGAATAATGGTATGAAGGATTGTTCATTCTGTTTGAAAGAAATCCTATTCTGATCACAAAATTCCTACATGAACTGATATGTCACATGTGCGTGGGACACACATGTTGTATAAAGCAGTTCTTGCATCCGATACAAATGTTGCAAATTCCTGGCAGGAAAAGCACTTCTGTATAGGAAAAACATCAAAACAGTGTGTAGATCCACACATGTGATGCACATATGCATCAGTTTCACTGGATGCACACAAGCTGGGAAGCTAAGGTTGCCCTCTGCCTGTTAATGTATGCACAGTGAAAATGATGGTTATGCAATTTTGTCATACATGACTATCTATATGCAGTTTTTATGCTTTCCCTAGAATACAATGCTTTCCATGTCACACATTCACAATGTTTGTAGTTGCCCTTAGTTGCCTCATCACAAATTATCTGATTTTTGAAAGAAGATCAGCCCTTGCTTCCACTGATAGGAGAGTGGTGCTCTGACTATTACTTGTTTTCCTTTTACCCTAGTCGTTACGTCCTGCGCATCCAAGAGAGCTCAGGGATTGGGGATCCTGGGAGAATTCGTTGGAATCTATGCCTATGCCTTCTCCTTGCTTGGGTCATTGTGTACCTCTGTATTTTAAAGGGAGTCAAATCCTCTGGCAAGGTATGGCATGAATCAGTGTTTGAAGTTCTATTTCGTCTGGAATCAGAAGCTAGATTCACGTGTCTTCTGCTAAATGAAATATCTAGGACAGGATTCAATTTCCAGATTGTTCCTTTCCTAGATATTTCACTGAGATTCTAGATTCTAGAGCGGGGAACACCATCTTCACCAAAATGAGCAGAAGGAGCGGGAGACACATGGGAGGCGGATGGCGGGAAAAGGACCTGCGGAAATCCATGAGTGGCCAGTAACAAGCATGCTATACAACACTCCTTTGATGATGCTCTTAGTCAACGTTTTATCTACTCATGCAAATTTTTTAACTAGTAATCCAAATTCTGATATCAGAATTAATTGTACAGAGCTGCATAAATAAACTACTAGAAATCTCCACATCTTTAGCTAAATTAGTTTGGTGGAAGAAAAGGGGAGAACCCAGGAGTACAGATGGCAAGCTCATCATCATCATCATCATCATCATCATCATCATCATCATCATCTATTTCTTAACTGCCTCTCTGCCTGGATCGAGGCGGGGAACAACAATATGATAAAATACATAAAACTGATTACAACATGGCACACCTTATTAAAACTGCATAAAAACATCCTAAAAACATTCTAAAATTCCACTGGATATGCCTGCCGGAAGAAAACAGTCTTTATAGCTTTCTTAAATTCTAAAAGACTGTTAAGTTGACGACTCTGCATAGTTTATGGGACAGTGCAAGATCCCTATGGTGTTAGATGTGAACCTTCTCCATATTTTTATGTATACTGAAAATAACAGCTGCAAGTTCGATCAAATGCCTCTGTCCTCCTCTTGCAGGTTGTCTATTTCACTGCCACATTTCCTTACCTCATCCTGATCATGCTCTTAATTCGTGGTGTGACACTGGAAGGAGCCTGGTTAGGAATCAAGTTCTATCTCACGCCCCAGTTTGACCTGCTGCTATCTCCCAAGGTGAGATTTGTGCCGTGCAATTTCAGTGAACAGTGGAGCCTAATTATATGGGCCCTTTCGTCTGCCACGTACAAGCAATCATCATATTCAAGCAGATGTGTGTAGCAGGGGACTCCTCAAGCCTGGCAGCTGCATAAGAAAAGAGTTTATATTTCATGTACATGTTTATAGGTCAGTCATGTGGCTCTCACTATTGTTGCCCTCCCCCAAAATGTGGCTGTCATTCCCAGATTTATGCAAGAAAAGCTTTTTGAATTCATCTTTGTAACGTATAAGCCACATGTTATATTAAATGTGTGTGGCTGACAGCTGCCATAAAAAGCAATCACATGTTTAAAACATAAACACACATAGAGTGCAACATCTAGATATCTCAGTAGTGTGCACTTCTTGTGATCCCTGGTCACCAGTAGCAGCCAGTGAAGTGGGGTTGGATATGGTAAATTGCCCTACACATTGTCTGGGGTGGGGAGGAGGGAATTAAGCCTTTGGTTGCTATTTTGTTTGGTGGCAGCTGCACATTTAATGTTAGGTGTAGTTCTGCCATTAACAACGTTATGAACAAGCCCATCAGAGAAATGGTCAGCCTGGTCTTGGATGAAAAACTAGGAATGAACAAGAAATAAACTTTCTTCTTCTTCTTCTTCTTCTTCTTCTTCTTCTTCTTCTTCTTCTTCTTCTTCTTCTTCTTCTTCTTCTTCTTCTTCTGGATCAGTGGCCACTTGTCTCTGTTATTTTTGGTGACAGAACGTAAAGATTGGCAATGCCTAAGTAATTCACTGTCACCCTCTTTCCTCATGTTGAATATACATATCAACCTAGAAAGCTGCCTTGTACTGAGTCACAGCATTGATCCATGGAGCCCAGTAAGGTCTGTTTGGACAGGCAGGGGCTTTCCCATGACCTGCTACTACTCTTTTAAGTGGAGATGACAGGCATTGAAGCTGGGGCTACCTCTACAAGAGTGATTTAAAGCTCTTTCAAGGTGCATTAAAAAATTGACCTCTACAGGAGCGGAGCACAAATAGGGGGTCGAGGCGCTTTTTCTGTCCGATTATGCGCATTATCGAATGCGCGTTAAATAGCAAGTTTTAATTTGCCGTGGGAGTTGAAGCACATTTTGGTAATGTAAACAAGCAATTATCTGCATTAAACACCTATAAAGCGTGTTTCATACAAGCGGTTATGCACTTCACCCCCTCCCGTGTACGGGGATTAGGCATAAAAGCGATTGCGAGAAGATGTGCATAATTGGACAACCGGGCGTCAAACCGAATTCTTGTAGAGAGGACCTGGGACCTTCTGCATGTAAAGCATATGTGCTCCAGCACAGAGTATGCCCCAGCCCCGGCCCCACCCATCTTGCCGCCTGAGGCGAGAACACATGCTGCCTCTACTGCTTCATACCCTTTTCCAGTTGCAGGGCTGTCACCAGAGCCAGCCAGAGCCCTGCAGCAGCAAAGAAAAGGGAAAGAGGAAGAAGATGGGATGCTGCAACAGAAACAGGGCAGGCAGTTACCTCAGAGAGCCCCACCAGTTGCTCTCCTGCTTTGGCAAATGCCACTGCAAGAGAGAGAGCTGTTGGCAGGGCTAACCAGAGCACCTGCTGGAGGTGGTGGTGAGCCCTTCTGATGGGGGCGGTGAGGGAGCAGTGCAATTCGCCACTCCTCTGATTCCACCACCTGAGGCCTCAGTTTGCCTCATGATAGGGCCGGTCCCCAATGGCTCCTTCCCTTGCATTAGAGACTCCATTTGGATCTACTAAGAGCTTTTCCATATGAGGCATTTATTGTGTGCTTTTCATTCCCTACTCAAGGTTGTTTATGATGTTGTGACCCTTTAGGTGATGTTGTGACCCTCCAGTTTCGCTTCTGTTTTTGAACATCACTTTCAATGAGAGTTTTTTTAGAACAGGGGAAATGAGGTATCATTTAAAGAAAGCAAAAGAAAATGCAATTTCCACTTGTGTATCTGCACTATTCCGCTAAACCGCAGCCTAAAGGTTATGTAGCAGAAAAGCAGGAAAGAAAACACGCTTCATGCAGTGCTCAGGTCTCAATTCTGTGACAAAACCAAAAGTAAATACAGCAGATTAACAGCCTCATGTACAAAAGCTCTAAATGACCTATATATTATCTAGAAATATACTTGGGTGCAAAAAAGGAACAGTGGAAGTGTGAGTAATTTGTGGCCTTGAGCTTTTCACACTTCTGGTGTAATTTACCAAGGGGTAATTTGCTGATCTAGATGAATACATTATTTTAAAGCAGAGACTTGACTTTTCTGTATTTCAGTGCCCTTCCCCTTTATTTCTTGTTTTCCAACTCCATTTCAGGTGTGGATTGAAGCAGCTCTACAGATCTTCTACTCTCTTGGGGTGGGATTTGGGGGACTTCTCACCTTTGCATCATATAATACCTTCCACCAAAATATTTACAGGTACATGTTTTCAACGTAGCATGTCATGGAAATGGAACTCAGAGAGACCTAGTGAATGATTCGTGTCCTTAGCAACACTGCCTCGTGTTGAAATAAGTGACAGCCATTAGTTAAGCCCACTGTGTGGAAGGGGAAATAACTGGTTGACTAGCCACTAAACGGCTAATGCATGTAGTGAGTTGGGGTGCTGGTTTTAGGTTTCACTTTTGCCGTGCAGAGGGGGGGGGGAGGCAGTGGGGCCAGTCGGCTTGGGGCCCACAATTTTGAGGGAGCACTCCCGATGAAGAGGTCCCCCCAGCTTATGCTACTGCTTCCATAGCGTAAGCGGCCCATCGAGAAGCAAGGAGCCCACCTTGCAGAAACAGCACAGAAGCCGTCTGTTATGAATACCACGGTCAGACTACAAGCTCCAGAGGGCCATGCCGCATGTGGGGCGGGGATATATGTGCTTTGAGGTGTTGTAGAACAGGTTTAATATGAAGGTGTTATGTAGAATGGACATGTTGGTGGGCACGCCCGGGCGGCCATGTTGTCCTCCTTTTTTGAAATGGTGGGGGCACATACTTCCCATCTGGCCTGGGCATATTACCAGCTCTGCACGGCCCTGCTTTTGCCTGTCACCTGTGAAAATAAAGTCCCTTTTGACATTAAGTAAAGCTCCAGTTTAAAGTTTGCAGTTGTCTTCTGTCTCAAGCATGGTCAGACAAACCTTACTCTGCAACACCTTTTCCCAGAACAGAAGTGACATAGAGTAGCCAAAGGATGTGAGGCAGGCCCAAGATGCTTTGCTGCCTGATGTGAAGGACAAAGTGGTGTCTCCTCCCATTCTACCTACAGAGGCTGACCTTATTTCAACACAGGAAATGGGAAACCTCCTCCACCTCACTTCAGGCTAGCTGGCTAGCTGAGGGGGTGCAGGGCAGGCCAGATGGAACACACAGCTTTCCGTCCTCCAACAGAGGAGAACAGCCATGGGGCTATTGCCAATATCTGCATGACACTGCCAATTGTCTGCCGCCTGAAGCAACCGCCTCACTTTGCCTTATTGTAGGTCTGGCCCTGAGATGAATATTCATTTTTAAAAGGAAATCATGGATGTGGTAAAAGGAAGGAGACAACATGCAATTGCTAAAAAGAAAGTTGGAATAGAAATTTTGCAAACTGAGTAAGAACACAGACTTTGTTGAATAACAACAACAACAACAAAACAGAGAAGGGAGGCTAGAGCTCTGACAGCCAGCAAAGAGAGAGAGAGATCGAGAGAGAGAGAGATCACATATTCAATGAAGAATCAGTATATATACATACTACTGGATTCATATCCACATACTGTTTAGTGTCGCCTCTTTAGCCTAGTCTTCTTTTGCAATGCCGGTTGAGAAGAACATATTTTGCGTGAAAGTGCTTAGTATGTGCCAAATGCTAGTGTACCAGGATACTAGTAAACATGACATACCATGCTTAGGAAAACTTCCTGATGTTAGAAATAGTATTAGGAATAATACATGCATGCATATGTGCACACACAGTAGATATTTTACATTATTCTCTCTCCCTCCATGGATGTTTCCTTTGTGCCCATGAAGGCATCAAATCAGCCTCATGATCCTTTGAGAGCTGCATTTCTACTGCTTTCCCTCAACCTCATCCAGACAACTACAGGTGACATATCTCTTGTGATCTGCTCATACATGTGACTCCAGCAGAATAGCCAGCCTTTAACTGGGATAGGAGGAAGACCATGTTAATAGATGGCAAGCATGGCAGCCAGATATAGAGACCATTTGGTTGTGAGGTATAATTCTTTACTCCCTTGTTCCTCCCCGGTTACTCTCTGGTGTCTCAAATGGCACGTGCCTTTTCAATACACCAGAGACTACTGATTCAGCTCCTGTATTTTTTTTTTATTCTGTAGGGATACATTTATAGTCACGGTGGGCAATGCCATCACCAGTATCTTGGCTGGCTTTGCCATTTTCTCTGTTTTGGGCTACATGTCCCAAGAACTTGACGTCCCTGTTCAAGAAGTAGCCAAAGCAGGTAAGGCCTGAAAATTCCTTTCTTCCCTCATTTGTGCAAATGTGTGTGTACTGCATTATCCAAGAACTGCATTCCTGTGTGCTGCATAGTGAGATTGGCTTCACGTTTTTCAGAGAGAAGTATTCAACCATGTACTGACTGAGTTTCTTTGTTGGAGCCTCTCCTAAAATTTCACAATGTTCAGTTGCATCTCCCTTCCCCCCCCCCCTCGCATTTTTGTGGGAAGTCGTAAGGAGTAGATTTCAGGCTTTCCCAACCTGGTGGCCTCCACATGTGTTGGACTACAACTTCCAGTCATTGGAGATGCTGGAAACTGTAGTCCGATACATCTGGAAGGCACCAGGTTGGAGTAGATATTCAAAAGGCAGACTGGCAATTGGGCTTACTATCACTGCCATTAGGCAACAAAATGGCTGCGGATTTGTCCAAACTAACCAAATAAGCCACTAGCAAAAAAGAAACTCTTCCTCCTGTTGACATAATGTCCTCTAATTTGTTGCTAAACGAAAAAACATTGGAGAGCGAAATCCAGCTGAAATGGGAACCTGGGTCCCCTCTACAAGTGGAGAATCGCTTGTTTACATGGTCATAAGGCGCTTTAACTCACTATTTAACGCGCATTCGATAATGCGCATAATTGGACAGAAAAAGCGCCTCAACCCCCAATTTGCGCTCTATTCACATGGACGTAAAATCGGTAATGCGCTTTGAAAGAGCTTTAAATCGCTCTTGTAGAGGCACCCTCAGTTGTCTACAGGGCCCCAATCCTCAGGACTGGCTGTCACAGCGAGGGCAGAATTAATTCAGTGTTGCCAAGAGTGAGACATGTTTGCTGATTGAAGCCGTTTCTGCACTAGGCTGTTTTCCTGGGATGGGCCCCGGCTGGTCCCTGTGAGTCAAATGACGCACAGGGACTCCCTGGGGTGGTGGTGGGGAGGTGGGCATGGGATTTGCCAGGGATAAGGAATCCCTGGAAAATCCTGAATCTTCTGCAGTCCCGGGAAATTCCCGGGACCGCAGGAAATGTGGCTGCCCTTCCTGGCTGCTGCTGTGCTTACTCGTGAATAAGCGCAGCAGTGGAAATGGGCACGGAGTCATACTGTGCGGCTCTGTGCCTATCAGGGGAGGGGGGACAGCAATTTTGCCATCCCCAGGATGGTGTGGGGAGGGCCCCCCAATTTCATGCACTTTTTTTTAAAAAAAACAAACCTACCTTTCATTGGAGCACAGGAGTGCTCTTCTCGGCTTTTTTAAAAAAAATTGTGCCTGTGACTGCGACGGCCGGGGAAGCCGGGACGTCACACCCATGATGTGGATTAACAACGATCCCAGAAGCAGGTTCTTCCGGGATCGCTGCCCCTCCCTCCCTCTAAACCCCTATGGTGTAGAAAGGGCCTGAGACTAACCCTATATCCACATACCTGGGAGTAAAGCCCATTGAAATCAGTGGGACTTACTTTTGACTAGGCATGGATAGGGCTGTGCTGAAAGGGTGCTTCCAGACGGAGGGCTCCTGGCCCTATCAGTTAGAAGGCCTCTTGTGCAGCAATCCTGCCTTGTTTTCCTGACTGGATTTCCTCTGGTAAGTTTGCTTCCCAGGGAGGCTCCGATGGGACCATCACCCTGCCTCATCCACAGACGTTTACAGGGGACCCAGACAATGTTGTCTTCTGCTCATGTCCCTCTTTTGTTTTCTAACCTCTTGTTGCTCCTCTTTCTTCAACAGAGTAAAGGAGAAAGAGACAGAACAGCTGTGTAAGGCCTTCTGGCTGTTAGCACTAGGAGTCCTCCCTCTGGAGGAACACTAAGCAAAAAGACGAAAGTAGCAGTGGGAAAACAGAAGAGGGTTACAAGTAGAAGAGGTTGTTGTCCACGTGTACACACACACACACACACACACACACACACTGTAACATTTCATGACTGAGACAGGGCAATGGCAACATCAAAACTTCTTCTGGAAACACCCTAAGTGTATCAGCACCATATTTCCTGAACCTCAACAGCCAAGAACACCCACCTAGGAGGCAAGTAGTGCTTTGGGGGCTGGAAACTGCCTTTCTAAAATTAGGAAAGGGCCTTCAGGTGGGCAGTGTGTCTTTGTATGGTTGTGGGCCCTGGGCTGGGCTGGGGAAATGGAATGGGGAGGACATATGATCCCCACGGACTCCTCCATGCACTCTCTTCTCCTGTCACTTTTTGCTCTGCTGCCTTTATGTCTATACATCCATGAAACCTGACTCTTCCATAATGTCTCCTTAACTGCACCTCTAGAGTTCCAAGTCATGGTACTTTTCATTCTTTGCCTGTCTTCTAGGTCCGGGCTTGGCATTTGTGGTGTACCCACAAGCCATGACAATGCTTCCTCTTTCTCCTTTCTGGTCTTTCCTTTTTTTCTTCATGCTGTTGACTCTTGGCCTGGACAGTCAGGTAAGGAGAGTGCGATCTGTACTGTGAAGGAGTACTTAGCCATATGCCTTCAAGCAAAGGGCCCTTACAGCTTACAAGAGCCCCCGTTTTCATTTGTGTGCAGTTTGCCTTTCTAGAGACCATCGTTACTGCCGTAACAGATGAATTCCCATATTACCTACGGCCAAAGAAGGCATTTTTCTCAGGCATAGTTTGCGCCATGATGTTCCTGCTGGGGCTCATTCTCACAACAGAGGTAAGGAAAGTCAAAGACTGCAGCAACCAGACATTTTGGGGTGCTCATTTGGGTGAGACTTTATAGGGAAATTGGTATTAGGATAAAGGAGCAGAAGGGGGGGACAGAGATGCCCTGAGTAAACCAGACTTCCCCAGCCTGGAACCCTCCAGATGTGTTGAACTGCAACCCTAGGCTGACCATATGAAAAGGAGGACAGGGCTCATGTAACTTTAACAGTTGTAGAGAAAAGGGAATTTCAGCAGGTGTCATTTGTATGCAATTAGTTCCTGGTGAAATTCCTTCTTCATCACAACAGTTAAAGTTGCAGGGGGCCTGCCTTCTTTTGTATATGGTCACTCTAGTATAGTGCCTGCAACTTTAACTGTTGTGATGATGAAGGAATTTCACCAGGTACTAATTGCATACAAATGACACTGGCTGAAATTCCCTTTTCTCTACAACTGTTAAAGTTACATGAGCCCTGTCCTTTTCATATGGTCACCCTATGCAACCCCCATTATTCCCTAGCTAGCATAGTTGTCTGGGGAATTATAAGAGTTGTAGTCCAACATATGGAGGGTGCCAGGTTGGGTAAGGCTTGAGTAAACTATATGGACGTGATCATATTATGCCAGTGGTTTTCCATCTGTACTGGCTGCCAGTCCATTTCCAGGTCCAATTCAAAGTGCTGGTATTAACAACCAAAGCTCTAAAAGGCTCTGAGTCAGGCTACCTGAAAGATCATCTCCTCCTATATGTACCTACCAGGACCCTAAGGTCATCTTCAGCTCCTGCCAAAGAAAGTGAGGTGGGTAGCTACAAAGAAGAGGGCCTTTTCTGTTGTGGCACCATTCTGGTGTCTATTTTCCCAGGCATTTAGGCATTTTAGTTTTTTTAGCTCTGTTTTTTGTAAATCTGTTATTCTATTTTAAATCTCTCTGTTGCTACCAGGTTTTATTGTGGTTTGTACTTTTATATTGTAGTTTTAAGCTTTTAAATCTTATCTTGTATGTTATGATGCACGTCGTGGTTTTAATTGCTGTGCACCGCCCAGAGAACTTCAGCTAGTGGGCGGTATAGAAATGTAATAAATAAATAAGAACCAAATTCAAGTGATTACAATTAGATTAGATGGCCGTCCTATTTCGATTAACAGTTCATTGTGATCAGGTAAATTGCATTATTTCTGTGCCCTGGTTGGCTGAGTTCATGAACATGCCTGGAGTGACTACTTTTAGCGCGTGACTATAGGGTTCACATCTTCTGAATAGTTAGATTATTAAACCTGACGTGTAGAACAGGATGTGTTGTCCCAGGAAAAACTAATTCAGAAAAGCAAGAGGGTATTCCCTGAAGGATTTGTGCCACTGTAGCTTGACCATCCCGTATCTTGGCCATTTGGCTTTGGCCATTTATTGTTTCTTCTTTCCAGGGCGGGATGTATTGGCTAGTGCTGCTGGATGACTATAGTGCTGGGTTTGGACTCATGGTGGTGGTCATTACCACCTGCCTGGTGGTGACACAGGTCTATGGTAAGACAAGAGACATGGGTTGTTGTGTTGAAACTCAGTTTTGAACTGTTGAGTATGTTGTGTTGAAAATTCAATTTTTAGAAGTGAGAGGGAAGACACAAAGAGGTACAGGTTGGAATCTGTGGGTCAACAGAGTTTTGGAATTCAGGAATAGGCTGCCAATACCCAAGTTCTGTGATATCTTCTCAAGATCCATGTGGAATTCGTTAAAACAACATGTTGTATTACACCACCTTTCATACTGCACCGCAGAGACTATTTTTGTTTTGGTCGGGCAGGGGCATTTAGGGCAAAAGTAAGGTTTGGGACCTTATGGCCAAACTAGGTAGTTCATTCATTCCATAGTTGCACTGGCTTTGGGCATGCTGGTTTTTAAAGGCAGAGAGGACACTGGTCAAAATCAGTGTTTGATTTGCTGGTTAATATATCTGTTATTTGCATTCTGAACATGGAAGCAGGCTACCTTGCTGGAGAAATTGATGATACAATTCTTGTTTGTTTGGGATGGAGGGAAATGTATCTATGCATTGAAACAAACAAACAAAAATAGTCATGCACCAAAATCTTATGCGTGTTTACTTGGAGTTCCATTGTGGTCAATGGGTTTTACTCTCAGGTAGGTTTAGGCTGCACAATTTCCAGGGAGCAAGCCTCACTGATCATAGTGGGATTTCCTTCTCAGCAAACATGCACAGAATCATGCCAGCAATGAATGAGTACCAAGCAGTTGATACACTGCCTCGTTTCTTCTACATCCTTTTGTTCTCTGTAGGCATGAAGAGGTTTTGCCGTGATATTCACATGATGCTGGGTTTCAACCCAGGGATATACTTTAAAGCCTGTTGGTTGTTCCTGTCCCCCATAACAATGACGGTAACTATCTTCATTCTAAAGCTTTCTTCGGAGCTCTTCTCATTCTCCCCTTGTCTGCTAGCAGAGACTTGTCTTCTCCTAATCCCAGTGGGACTATAGCTGCATCTGTAGGGCAGCCTCCTGTATAGCTGATTTAGTTGAAGCACTTAGAGTGTCTCTACGTTAAGGGAAATCACGTTGTTTACCTGGGCCTTTTGTGCTTCCTGGTTCTTTGGTGTGATTGTTATGGGCTGCATTACATGGGAAGAGAGGGGCGACAAAAGGTTTGAATTGAATGCTTCCCCTCCATTCAGTTCCAATGAGTTCTATTGAGACAGCACCATCTGGTGGCAGAAGATCCTGCTGTTTCCCAGCTATTGACACTTTAAAAGTGGTTCTTTTTATCCTGGAATTTTTGAAGGATTCCATGGGAGATGTCCTAGTTGTTGATGATGTCATGAAATCGACCCGAAAACTTCCATGAGTAGCTAATCACAAGTGTGCAATAAATCACTCGTTTAGAGGAGCCCTTAGAATGGAGGGGAATTCCCTGGTGCAGGCCAGTTGTCACCTGATGTCCCATGCTCTGTTTCAGGCCCTGCTGGTATATAGCATAATCAAGTATGAACCGTCAGAGTATAACGGAAGCTATCGCTTTCCACTTTGGGCCGAGGTCCTGGGCATCCTGATGGGGATCTTCTCCTGCCTGATGATCCCTGTGGGGATGGTTTTTGCTGTGCTCCGAGAGGAAGGGACACTCTGGCAGGTAAGCAACAAAAAAGGGATCCAACAGCACTGCACAAGAAGATGTGATTTTAACCATTCCATCCCCAGATTGCTCACACATCCATGGCATACTTCTCTACACTTCCCATCTCTCCTGTGCTAATCTTATTACATCTCTTGGGCTCTTTCTTTTGTTCTCTCCTGGGAGGGAGACAAACAAATTCATTTTCTTATTCCTGTCTATACTGCTGGGAGTTGTAGGACATATTCCTGTCTATATATACATCATGTATAGGATGTGCCCAGTGGGTGAAAGGAAGACATGCATCATCAAGCATGCAGTGGAAATTTGCCAGGGAGGAACAGTCAGTCATAGATTACCATTGTATGTCCCCAAGTATTTGGGGGACATGTGTCTTCTGCATACACATTGGATCTCGTTTGGATGAAATGATAAACTATGGTTGTGTTAAACTATGTTTATCATTACACAAATGAGCTTGGGTGAGCTTCGGTTGTGGGTTCTCATCCTCCCCTCTCTTCCTCAGGCACAGCTTTCACTTCTGTTTTTAACTAACTACCATTTGGCATTACATTCAAACCTGGGAAACTGTGGTTAGTTTTAACTGTGATTTACTGAAACAAGCCAACTTCAAACTATGGTTTATAAAGCCAGCATCCTTATGTAAACCACAGTTAACAAGATTTTGGGGTTCAGACATAACACTAAACTGTTAATTGAAAAATGAAACAAAAGGTTCTGATCTCATAGCAGCTGCACTGGAGAGAGGAGTGGGCAGTGTATGAGTCCAAGGCTCTTGACGGGTGCTTCCAGGTGAGTCGTTTGGCCTGACATTGCCTTGCCTCATTCACAGAATTTTACAGAAGGTCATCTTCCACTCGTCATCCTCCCATGTTTTCCCACCACTAATTCTGCCTTTTCTATTAATGCAGAATATCTGTTAAGGAGAAAAAGCTGGAATAGGTCATCCATGTAAAACTATCCATAGTTTAGATTTTTTTTTAATGTCTGAGCAAGGCCATTGTGTATTTATTTCAGCCAACACCAGTGTAGCTGTGCAAATATGACTGCTTCAAAAAGTCTGAAGCCTGCTCTCACTGTTTACACAAGATGGGGGGGGGGGATGTTCCAGTGACTCATATGGTCCTTAGGGATGCTAAACAACCAAAATGTTATTGACCCAGCTAGAATCTCATTCTCATCAGCTCTTGCCAGAAAACATGGGTTTAAACCAGGGGGGAAAATGTGTGTGCTGCTTTCGTTGCTATTTCCTATTTTCTTCTAATTATGTTGTTGTTGTTTTATAAAAGTGGTAATCTTCAGATGGAGCCATCTGCACATGTTCCTAGAGACACGCTGGCTTTAAGTCTGTCTCTTTTAAAAATAATAAAGCTGCTTCCTGTTAAGAGGAGAAAGGGTTTCTGCTCATTCTTTCCATGAGAATTTTGGGGAGGGACCGCAGCTCTATGGCAGAGTTCACAAGCTGTGCATGCATAAATTCCCAGGCTCAATCCCCTCCACCTTCCATTTTTAAAAGAATGAAGGTAAAAGTGGGGAAAGGATGACAAATCAGATGCTGGAAAGACCTCTCCCTTCCTGAAACCTTGGAGAACTGCTGCCAGTTAGAGAAGTTAGTTCTGGGCTAGACAGACACATTGAGCGTCGTCTCCATCGCTTCTCTACCCATGTGTTTGTCCCTTTTTCAAAAGAGGAAGCAAACAACGTGCACGTGGCCCATTCAGTGGGCCATTTTGATTGCACCGCTTCTCCTGCACAGAGCAGGAGATAGTGGCAAGTCCCGTCTCAAAAATAATTTGGATTTACCGGGGTCTTTTTTTATCATGCGAAGAAAGCTAGAAGGGGCGGGAGGCGCATGGGACACCAATGACATCATAAATAAGACCCACGAAAATCCGTGAGTGCCTAGTAACGAGCTTGCAATAAAACGCTTGTCTGACAACACCCATAGTCATACCTGGAAGAAGGCAGCTTCTGATGTGCCTTTGTTGCTGCTTCCTTTCATAAAGGAAAGGCACTCTGCACATACTCAAGGCACTTTGTCCTTAAAAAAAACCTATCAGAGGCACTCAGCTCAAGGTGTCAGCCAATCTGGAGATAAAGCTTGGCCATCTTAACAGTCTTTTATAAAGGAATCTGAGTTATATATTAAAAAAACCCAAATGGATCCCCAAGTTCCCAACTAAGGATCTAGCCTACGATTTTCCTTGGATCCCATTTGTTGCAGTCTTCCTGGTGGGTGGGTTCAGACCTTGACCTCCAATTGTAGCAGTCACTCCCACCTTTGTTTGCCATTTGAGCCACTCCTGAGGATTCTCAGCCACAGGAACAAGCAGAACAAGCGAAGAGACTTTTCTTGCATCCATAACATTTTCATTTTTCTGCTCCCTCCCCCAACCTTTGTAAAACTGACTGTGAAGTGATCTCCAAATAGCAAAACCTCCTCTACATTCATTTAAATAATTGAGGATGCAATCTTATGCAGTTTTAGATAGAAAAAAGTCCTACATTCCCTAGCTAGCCAGAGGGTTTTTTTCTGTCTAAACATGCATATAATTGCGCACTGAAAGTATTAATAATGCCATATTTCTTTCTGTCTATTTTGCTGGGGCAAAAGGTGACCTCTAGTGGTGTATATACATTGCATAGACTTAAAATAAGATCATCTGTAGACAAATAGCAGAGTCCATCATTTCTGCTTTGCATGAGAACATATGATATTGCTGCTCATCTCAAACTCATATTGATGCAAACTGTGTATGGGTATTGTCCTAGACAACGGCTTCGTGTAGGCAGAGGGATTGTGTGTTGCTAGGCATTGCTGAACCATCAAAAGGACAGCATGTGCCATTCACAGAATTGTCTGCTTCCACGAGTGCTGAAAAGTACCAGAAAAATGGCGCAGCTATAGGTAATTTTAACTCTGGTTTCCATGGTCTAAATGGGCTGGGGCTGGGGTGCTTTAGATGACCTTGGCCATGTGTCCAAGCACACATGTCCATGCACATAACTAACAATTCTGACACCCCATGCCTTTCCATGCTTTACAACTGCTTCTACAGTTCTGATACATGAGATCAATGGCCTCCCAAAACTGTTTGCCAACCCTGATTTAAAAATATAGTCTGATCGTGTGCAGTTTCATGTTTTAAACTCACTTATATAATAGCATCATCATGACAACAGGAATAAAATGGAGTTTGCTTCTGCTACCCTGAGGCTAAACCCATTTGCTTGGGAATAAGGATCGTTTCGTTGTAGAAGATGTATTTTTAAAGTAGAAATAATAAAATGAGCGTCTGTAGCCATGTACATGCTCAGTTGGCTTCCTTTGAACTCTAAATGTTTTGTTTTGAAGAAGAAGAAGAAGAAAGGAGGCAGCAGTGAGCAGCATCAGCCCTGGTGGGTGCTGGTAGGCCCATCCTGGCTCAGGTGCTGACACTGAGCCATTTTGCCACTGTCTCCATCACCTTCCACTCCCTGGCTGCTTCTTCGGGGCCTTCTGGCCTGTGGAGCCCTGGACGGCAGTCCCAAGATCCAGCCCTGGTTGCCCCACTCATACCAGTGCTTTTTGTGGTGCAAACACTTCTCTCTGGCTGGATTTCCTTCACTGTTGGATGCATTGGGAGATCAGAGATATTCTTCTATGTTCTTTCATGGAAACATTTGGTCATGTAATTACTATGCCTAAGACAAATTTAAGAAAAACACACTGTTAGCAATTAACTGAAAGTTCCATGAGCTATGAGAAAAACTACACTTAGGACACACCTTCAATGTTTTCACTATAACTGTGAGGACTAGAAGTGTGTGTGTGTGTTTCACTTGAAAATTTACATCTTCATGATTCTAAGAATCTTTGGATTATATAGAAATTCCTCAAAATTTACCTGTGGATTACAGATTATCCATCAATGCATGCCTATTCGGAATCCCTGAGTAGATGCTCCACATTTTTCTGGATTGACTTGAAAAAAGTAAAGACAATACCTTTGTGAGAGGACAAGCATCCTCTAGATATCTTAAGAGAGAAATCACCATGTCAGCTAGCCAGTCAACCAAGCTATTCTCTCCTTTGATGGTCTTTGGTCGATATGGCCATTAACAAAGCTAGAGTGTAGGAGGTCAGGGAGAGGGAAAAGGAGGTACACAGGGAAGGAAGAGATGAGGATGTCTCGTGCAGCTTACAGATGCTCTGTGGTCTCATTCACCTGGTTATTAGTACCGGAGTTAGGAACACATTGGCTCTCTCCATGAGAGAAGTTACAGGAGTTCAGGAGCAGGCTAGGCAACTTGGTGCCCTGCAGGTGTTTTGGGCGACTACTGCCATAAGTCCTAGTCAGCATGGCCAATGGTCAGGGATCCCAGGAATTGTAGTCCAAAACATCCAGATGGAACCAGGTTGCCCAGTCCTGAAAGTCAAACACAAGTTCAGTGTCTTTCCAAGTGCATTGGTATGTCTTTAAAATTCATGATGGCCGCAGGTGGTGGCAGGATGTGGGCGGCTGTCAATGCCTGTCACCATAAAAAGGTGACTGGTAGGTTGAAGGTGGGTTGCTGTCACCATAAAAATGAAGTTGATGGCTAGATCCACACGTATGCTTACCATCGCTTCTCTGCCCGTGCATTTGTCCCTCATTACTTCCTCTTTCGAAAGAGGAAATAAACAACGTGTATGTGGCCATTTAGTGGGCCATTTTGATTGCACTTCTTCTCCTGCACACAGCAGGCGATAGCGGTAACTTCCATCTTTAAAATAATTTGGATTTACTGGGCTGTTTTTTTGTCATGCGAAGAAGGCAAGAAGGGGCGGGAGGTGCGCAGGAGGCAGACGATGTCGTGAGAGGGACCCATGAAAATCCGTGACTGCCCAGTAACGAGCATGCAATAAAACGCTTGTCTGAAGGAGCTCCTACACTTCTGCTTTATAGCAGTATTGAAGTGTACTGATAACTGTTGGGGCACATTGCACATCCCATATACTGCTTTCATAGTGTTATTTCCTGCTTTTTAGTCCACATTCGTAATGATTTGACAGAAGGTGTAGATCTAGCCATAGTTACAAGTATGCAAAGATATAATTGGAGAAATCGGCTCTGTCTTCCTGCCAGGGACATTGCACAAAGCACTGGGACTCGGGGATTGTTATCTCCCCCCAGGCATTTGGGAAGGGGCAGGATAGGGATTAGGCTAAATACTTGAAATACTTAGTATGTGTGCTTGTCTGCCATTATTTTGTCTTTCAGTTTTGTGTTTCCACTACATATGCTGCTATTTGGGGTATTTTAGTCCTGCCCATTTGCCTTTGGCCCCAAGACCTTCTTTGCAATTGAATTCAGCTCTTGGGCTGAAAGTGGTCCCGTACTCCTGCGCTAGTTCCTGGGCATTCACGAAGCTAGGCTAACTTATCCTTGAGAAATGAATTCCAGATAACTGCCAGATCTTATTTCTGTCTTCATCGTCATGAATCCCAATTCAAAACATAGCCATATCTTGGGAAAATGACAAATGTCCACACTTCTTACCATTCATCTAAAGAAACTGTGACATGCTAAATGGTGTCATGGGCAGCAAAAAATGCAGTTGTAATAGAACAAACACTTTGGTATGAACTGCAGAGTCTCAGAACTGCAAAAATGGACAGACAAGTACATTGCAGTTGAGGACTACCTTAGGTGATAATATAGATAAGTTGACAGACAGCAGATCTTAAGAAAGCAGTTGCCATGTCATGTATAATACAGTGGGGTGAATGGGTTACTGTAGAGCTCCAATGACTTTTTAAAAAACTGAACCATGATAACCCTGTAGAAGATTTTTGAAAACTGATGCTCTCTCTCTCGCTCTTGGAGCTGGAAGTGACTAAATACCATCTGTACTGCAGGCGGCTGTTTTTAGATTGTCTGGAATCCCATATGAATCCAGACCTCCTCCTTATAGGCTGCTTTCCAGGGCAGACAGTAATAAACTGCAGCTTCAATTGTGCTTGCTTAGCACTTGGATGCCCCTGCACTGTGAAGGATTTCTTTGGGGTTTCCAGCTGCAGGTGTGTTATCAAGTTGTCTCTGTCAACAGGCCTGCTGTGACTTGTTTGTTTCTCTCCCTGCAGAGAATCCAGCAAGCCAGCAGACCAACCATGGATTGGGGTCCTTCGCTGGAGGAGAACAGAACTGGCATGTACGTGGCCACTCTTGCGGGCAGCCAGTCTCCTAAACCTTTGATGGTCCATATGCGAAAATACGGAGGGATAACCAGCTATGAGAACATAGCCTTTCAGGTAGATAAAGAGATTGAAGAGGATGAAGAAGAGTCCATGATGTGAAGAGATGACCTCCTTACTCACACCGTGTGACAGGACATGACGAGAATGTGGGGAGCGTCCCCCTCCCCACCCCAGATATTGCACAAAGTTGCACCTCGACACTTCAGGCAAGTCTCTTTCCAGGCATGGCCAAATGCTGCTGGCCATTCGGCACTGCAGAGCAGTGAACTCTGCTGAGAATCCCAGTGTTGTTGAGGTTTTTGTTCAGTGTGGCAAGATGTGCAATGAATCTGTGTCTTAGTGCTCTAGTGTCTGGTTCAGGCCACTCACATGTTGTCCTTTCTTCCCCTTACCGGCGGTGAGCTCCTCATGATCAGGGTCCTGTGTCCCATATGCTACCTTCCACCTGTACAAATCTCATCTGCCTTCCTGCTTGGCATTCACCTAGGCATTTGCTTGTAGTAGCCCCCGGACTTCATGGAATGACTTAGCATAGAAATCCTTTCACTAAAGGACCAGCAATCCCAGATCTGCCACAGTTATCCCTCCTCCTTCTGTGGTCTAGCAAGTGGTAGCTTTGTAAGTTCCCAGAGAGTTTGAAGTGAGCCTCTCAAATATATGGCGTCTAGAAAGCTGGGAGGCTAAGCACTCTGCAAGGTGAGGCATTGGTACGAATAACAAGAACGTCACCAGATGCTACAGTAAATTCTAAAATAACAAACCAAAAACTCTAGTTTCAAATCTTATATATGTAACTCAAAGTCAGGAGTTAGTTGGTCAACCCTTTCTGATTGCCTTCCCATTGACCGGTTCATTGGAAAGCTCTTGACACACAGATTCCTCGAATAACAACAGTTTTCATTATAATTCAAAGTTGTGGGTTTATTTATGTCTATAAAGCTTTTTTTATGAAGAATTAGGCTATCATCTTTAACAATGTACTATAAAGTTGTATTTGAAAATAAAAATGTCAAGTATAATTAAACAAACATAATGAATTGCGATTTGGAGCAAAATAAAATATGAACACACACAAAAACTCTGTACCCCTTATAAACACAGGTGCAGGCCAAAGTACAATGATATTCCAGTAACATACCATCTGTAAACAAATCATGAAGGGATTAAGAGACACCTACAGTTAAAAGTTACCCAGTCAAAGTTTAGTTATTGTTCAGAAAGGCAATCTTTAGCTGTTACATATAACAAAATAACATTTTAAAGTCTCTGTACCCCTTGATAGACTGAGGTGCAGGCCAAAGTACAATGATGTGCCAGTAACATATGTCCTATAAACAAATCACGAAGGAATTAAGAGATACCTACAACTACAAGTAACCCAGGCAAAGTTTAGTTAAATCTTTTGTTAGATTTGACTTTTCTCTGTGAACTGTGTTGTGGGTAACCAACCAAATGAAACAAAGTGAAAGACACTGGTGTGGGATAGGGGCTATCATGGAAGTATTATACATCATATATATATATATATATATATATACATACATACATACATACATACATATATATATATATATGTTAGAGGTTACTTCTGTCACCCAGGAAAGAGTACATTTCCCCTTTTCCAATGGATCAATGCAGGCAATGAAAAGAAAGTGGAGTAGTGAATTAATTAATGTCAAGTGGGGGGCAAACATCCACATTATATGGATAGTTTAAAGCTGCCTGGGGAAATGCATAACTGTGCCTCTGCGTGTGAAGATTCATTACAAACAAAAAAAATGAATTATCTACTTATTGTTTGTGAGCCTGTCTCATCCTCATATCTATCCATAAAGGGTGAGGTCACACACCCAACATCCCATTAATACTCTCTGAGAGGTGGAGGAACAGAATCTCAAGCTCAACTCCGTCACGCACATGCAGGCAATATGTGAATCCAAAGGCTTTGCACATTCATCATATGTACATGTCAACCAAATTTGTGCAGTCACAGGAACCCAGGAAGCTGCCTTCTACTGGGCCAGACCTTGAGTTGATCTAGCTCAGTATTGCCTATATGACTGCAGCAGACAGGGGGCTCTCCCAGCTGTAGCTGCAGATCCTGGGGATTGAACCTGGGTCCTTTTGCATACAAAGCACATGCTCTTCCACTGAGCTAGCTCTCTTTTTGAGGAAGAACTATAACCTAGGGTGCCATCCTATCAATTGCACCCTCAGTGTTCATAAGCCTCAACATTCCTAGGCTTACGAGAATCCAATGCAGAGCAGGAGGGGAGGATGAGGCAATCCGTGCCTCCGGCTCTGCCTTTTAGCTACACAGGATTTTTCACCTGTCTAGCTGGGACACTGTCGAGGAGGAGGGAAGGAGGCTGAAGAGGCCTAGGGATACAGTGCAAACTGCCCCCTCCCCTCTCCACCCACAGACATGCCCCCTTTAGCCCCCTCTCCAAGGTTGCAAGGCAGCTGGTGCATTTCTTTCCATGGTGGCTCTGAAGGGGAAGGGAGGGTGAGCATGGACCAACTTCGGATCCAAGAATCCAACCATTGTGTAGGGGCCAAAGGCTTGCTCCCCCAGCTTTGCTTGCCAAATGTGCAAAACCCTGATGTCACATACTACCTGAAGTGTGTGGTGAAGGGGCACATGATGGATGAATGGATGGATTCAGGTAAAAGCTGGACCATAGAATAGCATGCTTTTCAGTTGTGCCATTGTGGAAATGTGTTGGTTTGGATCCACATGTGAAGCTTGTAATAGTCTTTGCTTAAAATCATTCTCTAATGGGGATGTAAAACCTAGCACATGAACTGGAATGTTCATTCAGTTTTTCTTCTGAACCCTATCCTGCATTCACAGCATTCGTGTGTTACATATATAGCAGAAGAGAGGATCGAATCTGCTTTTTGGTCTCATGCGTGGAAACCGTCTATATATAGCTACCACCAAAGACACCCAAGTGCGGTTTTGGTTTTGTGAGCAATGCCAGTTCTTTGTATCAGGGTTTCCAATATTTGGAGGAGTCCTCTTTTCCACAAGAAATGTTTTGCAGTAAAGCCAGAAAAGTAAAACCAAATGGCACATTTTAAGTCTTAGCTTTTAAAATGCAGGAAAAACAGCAGTTTTTAAAACAATGCAAGTTACACTGTGATTTGCAAATTATATGCAGATCTCTTATCTCCTAAAGAAGGAAAAGGATACCGTTCTAAAAGAAAATCTGTAGAAGCTGGATTTTAAAAGGCTATTTCACTGCCTGATTTTGGAAGAGCTAAATGGAAGGGGGTGAATAAAGATCTTTCAGCATTTCTAGACCAGGCTTTTATCCACTTCACCACTGTTTCTGCTTCCAGATTCCATTGTGGGATTAAAATTAGATATCTACACACTAGTTTTTTTTTGGGGGGGGGGGTTCCTTCTCTGCCTTTCTGCACGTTCTGCTACATAACCTCTAGGTGCTGCTGTGGCACAGTGGAATTGCATGACTACACTAGCATTTCATTCCACCATTCCCCGAAATGACAGATTTTCCCTGGTCAAACTCTACCCCCACCCCGTGATAATGTTTTGAAAATCCTGGAGAGCCCCTGGAGGATTACAGTGTCATCAAAAGCACCAATAAATACTGGAATGGTGAGCGCACAATAAAAGCCTTGTCTAGAAATGCCTGTTACCTAGTTGGCTAATTATGTCAGCCCCAATGAAGCATCAGGACCTGAGGCAGAGCAGCAAATGGCACCCATCTACCTAAGTCCAGGTGCATAGTATTCCAGGCTGATCACATTATTTTGGCACCTGAGGCAGAATTTATTTATCTGTTTGCAGCATTTTTATCCTACTCTTCAGCCAAAAAAAAGGCTCCCAGAGCAGTTTACAAAGATTAATAATAAGATAGTCCCTGCCCTCAGGCATACGTTCTAAGAGGCGCAACACAAAAGGAACAGGGATTGTGAGGGAGGAGGTGGGAAAAAGCAAAACTCAGATGCCAGTTTTTAGTTTCAAAGTTATTATAGGTGTTCTTTTTAGCAGGGAAGGGCAAAACAAGCACCTTGCATCTGTTCCTTCTCTGGCCTGTGTAATGCAGCTAGTGATATATGATGTTTATGTGGAGTGGAGCGGAGCGGGGGGATGCCGCCTCTCAGTGGGCTTTAGTTCTCTGGCCAATCAATAAGGCCAGAGTCTGCAATCCCAAGGGACTGTCAGAATATCCCACAAGTGCCTCTCTCCCTCCGTCAAACAACGTGCTACCCTTTCATAACACTCCAGGGGGGTGTCTTTATGCCCTATTTACTCCGTCATGACTGCGCAGTGGTGCTGTGTTGTTTATATGATGCAGCTGCCAACTTGCAGCTACAACAGGCCTTTTCCCCAAAACTGCGCTTTTTAAAAGTGTTGATTTACCGTGACTTTTTTTTTTTTTTGCTCTGAGGTCACCACGTTATTTTTTCATGTGTCAGTGATGGCCTCAGTTCGGGTTATTCAGGTGGGCAGATTGGTAAGCATTTCCTCATCAGGGCAGGGGGTGGGCTTAACAAGCCGAATGGCCAGCGGCACTGCATCTTATAGCCTGCGCTCCCTCCAGGTGTCTAATGTTAGTGCTTCTGTCTTGCAGCAGGGTTTTGAGGTAATGAGACACAAATGTGGCATCTTAGGGTGCCTCTAGACAGGCATTTCCTGTCGCTGTAGCTTCGGAGTGGCGGCAGGTGGATTACATGACGCTGCCGGCACAGCGAAGCTATCTAGGGGCAAAGCCCCAAAGCTCTGCATTAAAAAAGTTGGGCATTTAGCCTGACTTTTTTAGGTTTGAGCGATGCGACGACGGCTTCTGCCATCTGTCACTGTTGCTCCAGAGCTTCTGGGAGGCCTGCCCAGTCTATGACGACCACTGATTGGTCGCCATGGGCTGGGCAGGGAAGGGGGTGGACCAGCGAGCCATAAGCTCACTGCACCACCTCCGACCCTCCACAGACCTCCCTCCCTTCTTCTCCACCCCATTTTAAAAGATAATAATAATAATAATAATAACAACAACAACAACAACAATAACAGTACCGCCGCAGGGAACCCCCCCCCCCATTTTTAAAATAAATAAAAATAAAATACACTTACTGAGGGAGAGGGGGGCCGATGCTCCCTGCTGTCCCAGGGGCGCCGCATGCCCGTTAGTGGCGGTGCCAGGAAAAGCCGCTTTGGCGCTCCTTCCAGTGTAGATAGCCAGAAGGAGCGTCAATGTGTGGCACAGCACCAGGCACTGCTGCGGTGCAGTGCACTCGGCGCTGTGAAGAGGAGGCCATATAGACACCTGCCAAATCAGTTGCCTGAAGTGGCTGCCTTAATCCACTTATTGATAGAGTTGGCCTTGTGAAGCACAGAGTGGGGTTTCTCAAACTGTGTGGGATATGTGAATAGATGGAGAACTGTTCAGAGAGCTTCAGTTATGGGACAGTATAGAAATATAAGAAATGAAATGAATGGGAAAAGTAATTAGGGAAGTAGTTTCTCCTCATATTGCCTGATTTTCTAAGAGCTGGCCTTCTCCTGTTTCTCCTTAAACCAATTGGGAGTTGGCCGATGGGCGGTCGGTTTGAAGAATGGTACTGTGGTTACCTTTTCCTAGCACAGATACACTTTGTTCTTCCGTATGACTGCCTGTGAACTTGAAGGACAGAGAAAAATGGAGGGCATCTGTGAGAAATGTTTGAAGATTTTTCTAAAAACAATAATTGGCAGAAAAATAGGAATGAAATCTCTTGGCTCTGCACACAAATACACTGTCTGCAGACTGCCTGCAGATGCTTTTCTAGGGCGAATACAAATTTCCCACGTGGACTTTTCTTCCTGACACTGCCAACAAACTCGAGTATCTAGGGGTGTTCCAAGCCCCAATGAAAACCACCAGAGAATTCAGGAGTCAGAAAAAGTTCTCCCACTTTCTAACAAGCACCCTTTTCAGTAGTGAGAAATCTTTATTTACTTACACAAGTGAACGGTTTAATGGATAGATAATTTTGTCTATTCTGATCTGGCATTTCTAAAATTCAGTAGGGGCTTGTTCTGAACTCTTTGTAAGTGTGTGCACACATGTGTCATCATCTCATTATTGTTTTATTATGGAGTGTACAGAGGTAGCCCCTTCTAAAGAGCAATTTCAATGTTCAGCATTTAATAATGTATTCCAACCAATGGCATGTGTATGTGTGAACTGTTTGATAGTAAAATAAAGAAGAACCACCCTCTTAAGTGTTATGTTTTTATGGATCACAAATCTTAAAACTTGAAAGCAATGTGTTTACAATACATGGATTGGATTTGGGATCTGCATTTTGGGGATCTGGTCACAGAAGGTGCCCCCCTGCTACAATTTGGGGGAATAGCCCCTCTCCAGACACACACCACAGCTCACTCCATTCAGATGGCCCCTCAACCGTCTGTGTGGCATTTCCAGGGGGGTTGAAGACCTCCATGAGGAGTCCTGCTAGCTCAGTTGCACACAACTAAATCTGGATCCAAACCAAGCTCTCTGGATCTTTTAGACTCATACAAATTTCATGCACACCACTGAAAGGAGTTTCGAACCTCTCTCCCTTTATTGATGTACATGTGCAAATTCAGTTTTAAATGTGTTTGTATCAGTTTTTTGAAATTGATTGATACGCGCAATACAGGAAGGTAGAGTCACAGTAACATTTCATCCTTCCTGAGGTGTTCCGTGTGTCATACATGGAAAGCTGCATTCTATCGGAACAGCATTTTTAGTCCTCTACTCAACATTCTTCAACTGAGTTGTACACATTTGAGAATTTAACCTCTCTTACCTGTATGGGAAGTGGCTTTTTGATTACTGTTAATAGACAAGGCTTCCTTACCAATTTTCTCTACCCTTTCCATGCCCATGAGCATCTAAGGCATGCCCCTTTCCTTTCCTTCACGGCCCTCCACAGTCTGTAGTGGAATTGGTAGGCTAATACAGTGATGGGCAACCTATAGCCCTAGGGTTGCGTGCCGTTCAGACCTCTCGCCCTGCCCATTGCTGGCTTCTGCCCCACCCAGCGCTAAATGTCCCCCCTGAGAGATCCCAGTATCAGAGGCAGTATACCTCTCAATATACCTGTTACTGGGGAACATGAGCCAGAAGGGGCTATTTATTTATTTGTGATGCTTCTATATCACTTAATATAATAAATTCCCTAAGCGATTCACATATAAATATTAAAATCACACTTAAAATACAATAATGTGTTCATGTTCTGCTTGTGGGCTTCCTATTAGGGCATCTGGCTGGCCACTGTGGGATCAGAATGCTGGGCTAGATAGTCCTTTGGTCTGATCCAGCACAGCTTTTCTTATATTTTTAAAATATAAGAATCAGCATAGGATAATAGTCTGTTAAACAGATGTTGAAGAAACTGATTTCAGAGATTGCATGAAAAAATGAGTGTTTAAACCCTATTAAGGATTAGCACATCATAAAGTGCAGAGTGGTGATTTTGAGGAGAAGGACAGAACTGGGTGACAGTCATACTTACCCTAGGTTAAATAGGCCTGAATTAAAAACAGTAACAACACCTTGTTAGTACTGAACCCCCTTAAGCACCATTTTAGGCAAATCCTTTCATAGCACAGCCTGGGCTGAATTATTATGGTTTGCCTTGTGGGCTCAGGGTCCAAGCATGTTCATAGTTCAGTGCACCCAGTTCTCAGGCCTGCTTCTCACAGTCATTGAACCATTTGGTTGCTGTTCACTTGAGTGCTGTACACTTTATAACTGGACGCTGAATGTATAAAGTGATGCTAATAGAAAGCATTGCATCTGAGGTGGCAGGAGATGAAATTCATATTTTATCTGTGGCTATATCTGTGATGCCCTATTCTTATGTGAACATCATCACTCATCTTTAGATGGATCCAGGATCTGCCTTCTGTGACAGGAAGGGACAGTCTGTGCGAGGAAGGGCTCTGTTTGCCGAAGGTCCCACCCCCCACCCCCCGATTTTTGGGGATTCCCTCTCCCCCTCACACCACAACTTACCCCATTCAACAGGGTCTCTTAATTCTTTACGTAGCATTTCTGGGGTGGGGTGGGGTGGATGGGCTCCCCTGGGAAAGAGGGGGTGAGGAAGTCCACTTTCACCAGCCCAGTCGATCTGGATCCATGAACATGCTTATGTGACCCAGTCCTTAGCGTCATCTAAACAGAGACAGCATGCTTGCAAACAAGAATGCTAGCAGCTGTCATGACTGAAGCAGAAACCACGGCTGCTGCCCTCTCCATGGTGCTTGGGCTAATAGGTTACACGTTCAAGAATTTACTGCTGAGACATTTATGACAACGAGAGTTTCTATTCTTAGAATTCAGACAATGTTGAATGAAAGATGCAGGATTTAAAACAGGGTCTCCGGACTTGTAAATCAGCAGAGCAATGTTGAAGATGCCTTCAAAAACAAATAAGAAAGTAGAAACGGGAGGGGTCAGAGGGGAGGGAGGAAGGACACAAAATTTCTCATCAGGTCATTGAATTGTAACCAATTTCTCTCCTCCCTCTTTCTGAAAGGGAGGCATCAGAGCCTGGGAAGCTTTGAAATGCTAGTTGTGAGGTGCCTGGCAATTTGAATGTTGATGGTCCCAGGCCCTCATCCATACACTGAGAATATTCCTTCCTTGATTCTTTCTCCTCCCACCTTGAGGCAGGTGTTCTGAGGGGGGGGGGGGGACCAGAGATTTATGTGTTAATCCTCAGAGGATGCAGATTTACAGCCCAAATGTATTCAGATGGCTTCATCACCACCACGCTTGTTCCCAGGGATGCTAAATGCATGTCCCTCGCTTCCCACTTTGCCTCAGGAAACTGAAAACATAGCTAGGGACATGTGAGGGAGTCTGCCTGCCCGCTGCATGATTTAAATGCACTTCAGGACTGGAAATAGAAACTAAACTGGCGGTTCAGAAGAGCAACATCCTGTTTGCATGCCTCCTTTGTAGAAAGGATGATGCAGGATCTAAAATATGGTGTCATAAAATAAAATGGGACAACAAGCAAAAATGGAAGTCCTGGATTTAATTTCCTTAATTTTTAGAGGATGCAGCTCAGGTCTGTGGTAGATGGGCTTCCAGGTTAGAGGGAGGTGTTTTCGGAAAGCTATGTGCTCCACAGCTCTTCCTTGAAATTCAGCACTGACTAGGAGCTTATCTACACTACTGCTTTAAGGTTTATAACAGTTTTAAACTGGTTAATGACCGTTATTGACCGGTTTAAAACTGTTATAAACCGTTTTAAAGAAGAAGTGTAGATAGGCTCCTAGTCTGGGTGGGAACCACCCATATTCACCTATTTACACCTCCCATATATAAACATGAGAATGTTCATTTTGCCACAATAGCAAAATTTATGTGTTATATTGTTTTGTTTTTAGTCTCGTTTTACTTTTTAAAGGTGGATTACTGTTTCAATGTTTTTATAGTTTTTTAGTGTTGTTGTTGTTGTAATACACTGCCTTGGTGGCTTTGACGGAAATGCTCTATAACAATATTTAAAATAAACAATATACCTGGATAAATCAAATCGCAAGTTCCATTTCAATCCGGTGGCTCAATTTTTTAATGCTAAAATGCAAAGTCTGGCTGAAAATGTACAACATTGTCACCTTGGCATTTCTGTCTCTGCCAGATTCAAGTTATATATGTGTGTATATTGACTTTCCAGTTCCACAACAGACATGTTCCCTTCCCACAAAAAATGTCAGGATTTCCCACGAGGCGGAAACCCCATTTGTCAAACAGCTCTATGGGATAGCAACATCGGCAGTCTATAACTGACTCCAGCTGTAAGATCATAATGTTGGCAGATTCCCACACTCTTTTGCTTCCCTTGCTTCCGGACTAAAAAAAAAAAAAGTTAAATACCACACTAAGCTTTAGAGGACCAGTGTTAGATATAAATACAATTAAAGCCAAATAAAGTCTCTTTGGCTACAACCTAAACCCACTTACCAGGGAATAAGTCCTGTTGAACTCAGAAGCTTACTTCTGAGTAGACATAAAAAGGATCACATTGTTACTTCCTTTGGAGTCTCTGCTATCCTAGCACATCTGATGAGGAGCTATTATCAAATGGCTGCAAATGGAAGAAAGCTACCTCCATCACACCTACTTCCCCCCCCCCCCCGGTTTGCGTCCGCAGTTTCCCCCTCCGTTTTCTTAGCGAGTCGAGTGCTGGGCACTTTCATGTCTGTGCCTTGTTGCGTAGGCTGACCATATGAAAAGAAGGACAGGGCTCATGTAACTTTAACAGTTGTAGAGAAAAGGGAATTTCAGCCAGTGTCATTTGTATGCAATTCGTTCCTGGTGAAATCTCCTCTTCATTACAACAATTAAAGGTGCATGCACTATACTAGAGTGACCAGATGCAAAAGAGGGTAAGGCCCCTGCAGCTTTAACTGTTGTAATGAAGAGGGAATTTCACCAGATACGAATTGCATACAAATGACACCGGCTGAAATTCCCTTTTTTCTACAACTGTTAAAGTTACATAAGCCCTGTCCTCCTTTTCATATGGTCAGCCTATTGTTGCGCTCATGTATCTTTTCACCTGTATCGATACTCTGCCGGTGAAATCTCCCACCCCGCCCTCTACGTTCTCCTTTCCCTACAGTTAATTTTTAATATTTTTCATATATTTTCTGCACAAATACAATAGTACGGCAATCTGAAACTGCGCAATTATGGCATAACAACAGACAAGATACGTGAAGAGAAAGTATTACAATTATCCCCACAACAACCCTGTGAAGTAGGTTAGGCAGAGAGAGGCCCAAGGTTATCCAGAGAGCTTCATGGCCAGGTGGGGACTAGAACCTGGATCTTCCAAGTCCCAATCCAACACTGTAACCACTACACCACGCTGGCTCTTGCCTTTTTAGATAGATATCAGGAGAATCTATGTCTATCAATTAAACACCATCAATGTACAGAGCATATTATGGAGTAAGTTAGGCAAAAGAATGCTGATTATGGCTGCCAGCTAACTACATCCATGTGCACAGCCCTTTCCATGCACTAACCTTTCTTCCTCCATGTGCATCAGGATCCCACAATCTTTTAATTGGCTGGCTCAGGAGGGTTAGGGTCACATGCTCATGCATACACACACATGCAGACACATACATGTGTGCACTCACATGCACACATATATACATGTATATGTTTGAACCAGCCACATACATAAATACACATACACACACACCGCCAACACATACATTCATACTTCTTTCCAGTTTGGAGGAGGGGGGGTTGCTTTGTTTTACTATCACTGTTTGCCACCCATCCTAGGACTGCAGTGGGGAAGGGAAGGGGTAAGTCTCCCCTCTCTGAGTGCTGTGGTCCCCATCTGGATTAGCAGGCTCCACACTTGGTGTGATTTATTTATTTTTAAACCCCTTAACCTTGCATCAAGTTTCACATTTTGTTAGGCCCTTTACTAGGGTGACCATATGAAAAAGAGGACAGGGCTTCCGCATCTTCAACAATTCTACTGAAAAGGAAATGTCAGCAGGTTAAATTTGTATGTGTGCAGCACCTGGTGAAATTCCCTCTTAATCACAACAGTTAAAGCTGTAGGAGCCATACTAAAGTGACCAGATACAAAAGAGGGGAGGGCTCTTGCAGCTTCAGCTGTTGTGATGAAGAGGAACTTTCTCCAGGTGCTGCATGCATACAAATGATGCTGGCTGAAATTCCCTTTTCTATACAACTGTTAAAGATACAGGAGCCCTGTCCTCCTTTCCATATAGTCACCCCACTTAAGTGGGCAACTTTCTGGCCATTGGAGACACAAGTTTGTACCCTTAGCTTGTGGCCTAAGACAGACACTTTCTGGTTTCCTATCAGAGGGAATTCCTTTAAGCAAAAAGTACTCAGTCCACTCAGAAGCCTATTTTTGGCCTGTTTTAAAAATAAGATCACATAAATGGCATTTTCCATTCCATTATAGGTGTTAAAAAAACAAAAGGGATCTAGGAGGGTCCTTTGCTTTGCCATTAACCCTCTTCATGCTGGGATCAGCCTGGTCAGCAGGTGGTTAGTTCTACAAATACAATGAATGACTGGGCCTCTATTTCATGCTAAAAACATAGGAGCTCCTCCCCCATTTCCCCCACCCCTGCTTCCAGCCAAGCAAGTCTTTTGAAAGGCTTTACAAGCCAATGAACATTAAGTTAATCATTATAAAACCTACCATAAATGTAGTGTTTATGGAAAGTTTAGTTTATGGTGGGGGATGGGAAGAGGGGTTTGCAATAAAGATTTATTACTACAATGACTGACTTGCTCTAACCTTGACACTGTTTGCCCAAGGAGAGGCTTGTTCATGGCCCAAATTGCTTTTGATTGGGTGACAGCTGAGGAAGCCAAGAGCACTATGAATTCAGGAGAAACGGAAAGGAGGAAAATGATTGGTTCATGCAAAGATAACTAATTAACTGTGAGGTTACTGATAGGTTCTGAAAGAGAGCGGTTGGGCAGCATGGAGGAAGCGTGTCGATTCAGTGGTTGATTTTCCCCCTCCCTGTATTTTACACAATAGTTTAAGCATACGGCTAATGGAGAGGTTAAAGCAACCTGATGCAATCCAGATGTGTTGGACTACAACTCCCATCATTCCTAACTGGCTTAAATGGGTCTTGCAATTGAGGAAATTTGAACTGGCAGCCCACACAAATCAGATGCTGACACCTAACATAACACATATTCTAGTAAATGCTCAGCCTTCCTCTTGACATTCACCAATGGTCTTTCTGCAGCATGACATGAAGCATCAAGTTAACTTGCTACTCTATGAGGCATACAAGTATAGATAATGGGAGTAGTTCATTTCACCAGAGGTAAGTGGGTTTTGTGTGTGTCGCAAAACTTGAGTTTTCTACACGAGGCTGTTAACCTGCTGTATCTATTTTAGGTTTCATTGCAAAATTGAGATCCGAGCTGTACAAAGAGCATTTCCTTTCTTAATTTTTTGTTACATAACCTCTAGGTGGCACTGTGCTATAGTGGAATAGCATAAGTAGGGAAATATATTTTCTTTCACTTTCAGAAATAATACTCCATTTTCCTCGCTCAAAAAAAGAAAAAAAAACAGGAAAGTGCTCTTAAAAAACAAAAGCTAAACTGAAGGGTCATGACATCATCTAAGGAACCTGTAAACAACCATGAGTTGTAAGGAATAATGAGCACACAATAAATGCCACCGGTAGAAAAGCCCATAGCCTTTGGACAATGGCTGGAACAAAATTATCTTTGAATTAATGTCACCTCTATGCTTCTATTCCATGCTTCCTTATTTGGGAGACGGCCTCTGATCCTTGTTAGTGCCTGTCCCTAGTAGCTAGTGTGTGCAAACAGATTAGGAACCAGATGGAGCCTCCAATCCTTACTGCCTGTACACCATTATGTCTTGTTATAAGAGGAGTGCGTGCCAATGCTGAGCATCTGCATTCAGACACACTGAGCATCTGAATCCTGCACTTTTGTAGCATGAGCACACAAAGTAGTAGGGATCTAAGGATCTGTCTGTACTGTTGTATTTCTCAACATTGTTTTGTATATGGAATATGTGACTGCATGGAGAAAGGTTAGGGTAAATCAAGCTGTGCATGCAAGGAGCCAGCTGCCATTCCGATGTTTGCAGAAAACATGGAGCCACAATCATGGAAATGGCTGGCAGTCCCCCATGTGTACAGTTCAGCCTTGCTCCATATGAACCATGTGGGAACCAGCTCCAAGAATCCTCCAGTTTGTGTCCATCAATCACATAATATGGTAGACCAGTGAAGATCATAGACATCTCATGGAGAATGCTATGCCATGCCATCATACCACGGCTTTATTTTCCTTAACTTCCTCAACCTCACTGTTAGAAAAAGTAGTCCCACATTTGTTAACACTGGTTGTGTTGGATCCAAATCCTTTGTTAAGTCAGTAGATGGGCAGTACTGGTGGAAGTGGTGCCCTCTCTTCCCCCTTGCATCCTCCACAGGGTTGGGGGACCCTATGAAGCAGGTTTGGAGGGTGCACATGGGGCTGCAAGGGAGGGGGGAATGACACACAAGTCCCATTCTGCAAATGTCCTTCCACTGGAAGAAAAAAGGATCTGAATCCAACCCAATAAATTGTTCTTCTGACAGCTACACTGAGACCTCCTCTAGATGGATTCTGTTTGACGCCTGGTTAGCCAATTATGCGCATAATCGCTGAAGCGCTTTATCGTAAATGCTTATACGCAAGAGGTAATTGAGCGCACAACTGGTGGCCTTACCAGTTGTTTGAAATGCGCTTTAGAAGTAGTTAATGCGGAGAATCGCTTGTTCACATAGGCAAAATGCGCTTTAACGGCCGGAGGAAAATAAAACTCGCTATTTAACGCACATTCGATAATGCGCATAATCGGAGAGATAAAGCGCCTCAACTCCCGATTTACGCTCCGCTCTTGTAGAGGTAAAAATTTTAATGAGACTTCAAAGAGCTTTAAACGTCTCGTGTAGAGGCAGCCTGAATTAATCCCTCCCACGGTTTGTTTTAACAACTGGCACTGATGCTTTTTCTGGATTGGGGTATGTGTGTAAATACACACACACACACACACACACACACTGTGATAACTTTATTACCAGGCATTTTATTCGTGCTAGCCAAGCAGTATCTCTTGCAATGGAAGTGGATAAGGATAGCCTTTCTTCAGGAATGAACAGCTGTCCCCTCACTCATACTGTAGGAGATGTGAGTTCTGGTGAGAGAGAGCTCACAACCTCCAAAATGGTGTGTGTGTGTGTGTGTGTGTGTGCAGAAACAAATGAGGAAAATGCTGATTTATAATTGGGGAGCATTAAAAACAGTACAAGCAAGCAGATATCGGATTGTGTTATGTTTTGCTGTGACGTCAGAGGTACTATAATCACTGGCCAGGACACTAACACAACTTTTCTCCCCACAGCAAACCCAGTGTGAGAACGCCACTTGGTGAGACAGGAATCTCAGATTCCTAGCAACTGAACTTGGTGGTCAGAGTGCTTGGAGGCAGCAGCTCCGTTACACAACAGGGGCACTTGCTGAGGCAACATTGGCCACTTCGTTCAGTACTAGGCTTGTAGTCCTTTTGGGGCCTCTACAGGCCCGGGTCCCCACAGAAAGGGCCACAGAAAGCACTTACTAGTATTTTAGCTTTTCAGTAAGTTCTTATCTTATGATAGCTGGGTCTTATTGGCTGCAACACCAGCTAAGAAAGCAATAGCTAAGGTAGGCAATAGGTATTCTCTGAAAAGCATGCTCTCTCTCTCTCTCTCTCTCTCTCTCTCTCTTTCCCTCTCCAACTTGCCCTTTTAAAAAGTCTCCCTCCCCTTATAGTATTTTTGCTCCACAACATTGGATCAATCCCAGGATGACAGGGAAGGAAACTGACAGCCCTTCAGGAGGAGTTGAAACTGAGTTTAGAATCAGACGGTTAGGTTGCACTGCCTCCGTTCCTGGGGGACTGAAAAACACACATGCAGGCTGCTTCCAGGGGCTGAGAATTGTTTGAGTGTCTGATATGTTGAAAACCCCCTGACCCTCCCTTATCTACATGGGAATGTTGCAGTCTTTCTAACCCACATGAGTATTCAAAGTGCTCAGCCTCCATATATCTGTTACCTAACACAACCCTTTGAGACAGATCAGCATCATTCTGCCTACATTGCACATGGGGAAGGCTGAGGCCAAGAAATCTTGCTTTGCCAGAGTGAGTCTAAGGGCTTCTTTAAATGAGCAATTTATGGCACGCTCGTGACTGGCCACTCATAGAAGTTTGTGGGCATTTCAACAATGATGTAAGCCCCCTGCACGTCTCCTGCTCTTTCCCCAGGTTATTCCATTAAAAAACCCAAAAACCTTGGATATCCTGATTCTTCTAAAATATCTCAGGATTTCCTGCCGTGCACAGCCGAAATTGCACCCACTAGAGGGCGTTGTCCAATTCAATACTATGAACAGGAGACGTTTTCAATTACAGACTACGTGGTTGCCCCTCTCCTCCCGTGCAATTTAGCTCATTACAATAGTGCAAGAGAAGCAGGGAGCAAGTGCTGGTAAGCTAACGTGATTTCCCATTAATCTAAAGAAGCCCTAAGGCAGAAGTAAGATGTGAATCTACACTACTGCTTTAAAACGTTTTATAACAGTAGTGGCAACAGTTGAAGCCCAGGACACACTCCATGTACAGTTTTCAAATCGTTTTCAAAGTGTCATATTCTGCTTGGTGTAGATCTGGCTCTAGTTCACAGTTCAGTCTATTCTTAACCATTGCACATAACTCATTCTCAGTATAGGCCAACATGTTTCTTCCTTCACACAAGCAAGTGCAAACCTGAAGCTGTCCTCATGTATAGACAGTGCTAGAGTAGGGAGGCAAAAGGTGCCGTGTCTCCCCGATAAGTACCACAGTCTTGTTAATGGATAATTCTAAATATTCAATTTTGTAACTTCCTTAAATAAATATGTTCTGATTAAATTCTGAGTATGTGGTGATGTTTGTCTAGTTGGACTTGACTTGGTTACACACAATGGAGTGTCTTGAACCCAATTGGTATAGGTTTGGAAGCTCAACAAGGTCAAATTAACAGTTCCCTCTCACCCACCCTCTATTGCCGAATCCCTGTGTTTACTTAAAACAAAGGTACTTTTTACATACACATACTGCATCAGAAATTAGAAATTTAAATCAGCCTGCTTATTCAAGTATGCATACTTACTTGAAAGTGAACTCAAAATCAGTGAGACTTCAGAGAAAATATATCTAGGACTGTCTGTGAATATGAAATGTACTCTTATTGCTTTTTCAGAACCTAACAAGTAGGACAAAGCCCCCAACTCAAAATGCACTTTGCCCTTTTTGCCCCCCACCCCTGCTTTCCAATACTTTTTCCTCCTGGTACTGCTGACTTCTAATATGACACATGGCTCAGTCACATGTGTGAACTAGCCCTCAGGACCAGTGTTTTCCAGGCACTGCTTCCTCCTGTTTCCATAACGAGCTAAATAATGAAGTGTGCGAAACAGTTTGATGGACAATTGCTTACACCTGGTGTGAAAATCACTGTGTGGTGTGGTGGTGATAGTTCCTCACCAAACGGCTGTACAAGAGCAGGGAGGACAGAGTAAGGCGAGTTAAGGCTGAGTTGAGGAGTCAGCAATAAAGGGGTGCTTCCTCTATGACGCTCTGCTGAGGTTGAGTTCTCATGGGAATAAAAGTGAGCTGCTCCGACTTGAAGTAACAGTTCCTCCTGGTTCATAGAGGTCTATAAACCATTTACAGAGCCAGGCGCCTGTGTCAAACAAATACATATCCAACATGTCACTGTTACGTTGTGGAGGGAAGGCGGGGAGGCATCTGGCAGATAAATGCCTTGCATTATGCACACTCTTGAGCTCTGTTTATTGCTGTTGTTACCAGTGACCCAGGGATGTTGCTACGCCTGGGCACATGGGACCCCAGCCTGGGTGTGTTTCTCCAGTTCCCTAAGTGTCAATTAATGCCAAATGAAGTCCCCCCCCACACTGCACCTCAACTTAATTGATATGCAGGGAGCAATTTTCAAGGGGGACTCTGCAGTTGAGGAGGGAACGGCCAACCCTCCCTTCCCCATATGCTGCAACACACTCCACAAAACTACCCTGGTGTATCCTTCTGTGAAATTTAAATAAGTCCTAGTGATTATTTCTAAATTTACATATATGGATATAAATTAGCACATGCAAATTCAATGCAGATTTGCATCCTACAGGCCCGGGCCCTGAACCTTTTAAGTGCCTAGCCCTGCCACTGACTTTGGTATCTTTCAGTGAGAACTTTTGAAGAAAAAAAAAATGCATGTTCTTCACAGACAGGCATATCAACATTAAAGAGACACTCTTCAATGGGGGCTACGCATAGGCTTCTAGTATAAACACATACAGCTATCATGTTGCAATGATCTGTAAATTGAGCAATAAACGTTTTTCGTGTTAAACATACAGCTATCATGGGGAATGTTTTCTGGCACTAAGCATAAGCAAGAGGAAAACGGAGCATAATTCACATCCAATGTAGATACGTAATGCAATAGGCCTTCCTTCATACTCAACTCTGCTGAGAGGCACTCTGCTGATTGTAAAGTTGAACCCACACCCCTATCTGAGTCTCATTCGGTGATAATAGATAAAAAAAAGTCACATCGACTGCCCTTTGCTTGCAAACAGGGCCTTGCCTGACAGATTTTCCCCAGCTGCCAGGGCTAGGTGTGCCAATAGCTGGATCAGACCCATAAGCTTGAAATGGGGGAGGGGGGGAGTGGGATCCATCCAATCCAAACTGATCTAGAGAAAGAGGCTGAATTTCTTTATGAACATCTGCCCTGCCCTCTTTTGTATCTGGTCACTCTAGTATAACTCCTGCAGCTTTAACTGTTGTGAAGAAGAGGGAATTTCACCAGGTGCTGCATGCATACAAATGACACCTGCTGAAATTCCCTTCTCTATTCAGCTGTTAAAGATACAGGAGCCTTGTCCTCCACTTCATATGGTCACCCTATCTTCTGCTATCTGTCCTTGCTCCGGTGCTGCACCGGGGGGGCGTTTCCAATGGAAGGCAGACTCCCATTGGTCGCCGGAACCCAGAGGAACGGGAGGGGCAGGCCTGGTGAGCTGAATGGCTGCTGGAAACCACATGCTGTTTGCCTTCGTTTAGATAACTTGCTGCCACTATGCAGCAGCGATACCAAAAAGGTTTGGCAGTAGAGCAGTGCCAGCACGGCGCTGTGAAGGCAGAGCCCTAGTAGTCCAATTCCAGCCTAGTACCAGGATTATCCACCCAAATGGCCACCATCCCCACAGGTTCTTATTCAACCCAGCCCGTAGTATGCCACAAGTAGAAAACAGGATACCTGCAGAGTAAATGGTTCTAGATCAGGGGTATGAAATTCATGGTAAAATAAAATACGCTGTACCTCATCAATCTTAGTCGTTGCTCTCCTAAAACTTCTCATCCTGCCTGGAACCCAGAAGATAAGGAGTGTAAGGGAAACACAGAAGACAACTGCTCCGTTGACTGAGGATGGGAAGAGTCTTGAATGCTGAGTGTTACCTGTGGGACACATTCCTCTGCATGACTCAAGTGGAAAGGGTATAAGGGAGGACATTTTCAGGGTCTCTAGCCAACTTGAAGTGAGATTATGTGAATCAAAATGTCTTTACAACCTCCCAACAGATCAATTAGACCTTGAGCATTAACAAGACCCACCCATGGAGTCTTCATATAAGTAAATTATATTGGGCATAATTCTATGCCATGGCACACAATATACTTTCTATAGCTACAACACTCCCAGATGCTCTATTGAAAAGGAGTAAATATTATCATTATCATCATCATCATCATCATCATCATCATCATTATTATTATTATTATTATTATTATTTCATGACTTGTATATTATTATTATTATTATTATTATTATCACCACTACATTACTAATTATCTAATACATTTGTATGCAGTCCTTCCTTCACAAAGCTAGTTTTTCTTTATAATGATGCTGTGAGGTGGGCTTAGGCTAAATGCGAGCTTTACGTTCTACCCAGTACTGCCGTAAGCATCACACATAGTCTTGCAGGGCCACCTATTTATTTATGAATTTGATTTTTACCCCATCTTTCTACCAAGAGAAATGGCACTCAAGGCAGTTTACAATCAAATTAAAACTTGATATAATAATAATAATAATAATAATAATAATAATAATAATGCATTATCCAGACCAGGCCCCTAGCATGAGGGGAAGGGGGGATTTAAAGGTCTGGGTTGGGGCCCCTGTACCTACTCTAGAATAAAATGAAAAGAAGATATAGCTGCTAGATACACATTTAAATTAATGTCTGTGTTGACCGTGAGCTCATCTAAATGAGCAATTTATTGCACACTTGTGATTAGCCACTCACAAAAGCTTGCGGGTCTTTTCAATGACATTGTGAATGACCAGTACGTCTCTTGTAGCATCCTTTGGAAATTCTGTCATAAAAAGAACCACTTTTAAAATGGTAATCTCAAGGGGGGGGGGGGGGATGGGATCTTTCACCACTAGTTGGTGCTGTCTCAATGAAACTGAATGGAGGGGAAGTATTCAATTCAAACCACATGGTTGCCTCTCTCCATCATTGTAATTAAGCCCATAACAATTGTGCCCCAGGTAAGCAATGCCATTTGCCCTTTATGTAAAGACGCTCCTTAGCTGGAATCTGAGACCAGGCTCTGTGAAACTTTCTATATTATGAGATAACAAGGGAGAAGCCTTCGCTGTTATGGTACCCCAATTGTGGAACACCTTCCTCATGGAGGTGCGACTGGTTGTGCCATCATAATAATGTTTTTGACACCAAGTCCAACTCTGTTTTGTTTACTTTTTCAATCGGCATTTTCAGTTGGTTTATGAAGCTGGGTGGTGTAGCTGCTATTTTAAGTATCTTCTTTTTTTCTTGTAGTTTGTTGAGGCTTTAATAGGAAGTTTTAATGTATGAATTTTGCACCTCGCTGTGGAACCACAACATGAAGGGTGCTATTCAAATATTATAAATAATATTTAAAAACTCATTAAATAATATTTAAATACCTGTTAAATATTCAATGAGTTGGATCCAGACATAGTCATACTTAAAGTAAACTTAGTCATAACTAAGAGTGCATCCAAATGGAGAGTTCCTAGTGGTAGCAATCAGAAGGCCTTGGGTAGCTGTTCTGTCTTTTTCTCCCTAACTTATTCTTTGCATTAAGGGAAAAAACAGAAGGAGCTGCAAGAAATCACGGGAGGGTCGTAAGTAGAAGACATTGTCATCTGCCTCCCCGCAAAATGAGGCAGAGCAATTATTCCATAAAAGCCTTGTCCGACCTGAAGCACCCTAATTTACGTCCCATTGATTTCAAAGTATGACTAAGCCTGGATCCAACCCAATAGGTCTTACTTTCAGATGAACATGCACAGGACTGCTAGCATTATAAATAAAAGAGATCACGCAATGACCTTTACAAATGTTCATAAAGTCAATTATTTGCCACTGCAGGTGATGAGCAGGTTCCAATGTTTTGTGGCACCTGCAGATTTGTCTCCAGCAACTGCAGTTAATGTAGACTTTGACCCTTACTACAGAGGTCTGGAATGAAGGCAGTATCAAGGGCCATGGCATGCTTCGATAACAACGATAGGACACGTGGAAAGGAGTTGTATGTGTCAATGTGAGAGAGGAGTGAATGTGATGAGGTCTGAATAGCGAGTGGGCTGTTGGCTTCTGCTCCACCCAAGGCCAGGATTGGAATAGCACTGGAAAAAATACAAGCACCATCTTCCTGAGGGAACAGCCTCATATTGCGAGACCATTGGATGACAACGTCATCGTCTTCTTCCTCCCTCCTCCTCTTCTGAGCCCTTAACAGTACTTTTGTCTCTGGGATGAGGCCTCTGGAAATGAAACTGCACTTCCATGCCCGGTGGTACTTGCTCTTTACCCCATGAAGAATTCTCCTCAGAAAACGGGAGAGGGTAGATCAGTGATCCTATTAATTTATAGCTAACAGCCCAATCCCAAACATGTCTTGTTGCGGTATTTCTGTACGTTTGGAATAAGAGGGATTTGGGAGCCAGGACCTTTCTTCCTCCATGCTAGCTTTTCACAGACAAGAATCTTTGACAGGAGGAAGCATCCATCATGCAGTGCAGTTTGCCTTGTCCTGCCCTTAGAGTTCGTAGGAATACAAATGCTCAGGTATCTTCAAAGTGAACTGTTTTTGTGGCCTTTTCCTGACATCTTGTGGGCACAGTTGGTATTGTATGTGAAGCCTTTGTTTTTTAGTGTTCTCATTCATTCTAGTTCTCTGAATGCAATGGAATCATAGGCCCCCTCTACAAGGATGTGCTTTTGCGCCCGGTTCCGCGATTATGCGCATTATCGCGGAGGCGCTTTTACTCCTAATCCCTCTGCACCGGAGGCGGTGAGAGGCGGCGAAGCGCATTAATTCATGTCCAAAAAGCGCTTTACAAGCAGTTAATGCGCGTAATCGCTTGTTCACACCGCGAAAATGCACTTTAACGGCCGGAGCAAAATAAAAGTCGCTATTTAACGCGCGTTCGAAAATGCGCATTATCGGGGAGATAACGCGCCTGTACGCCCGTTTGCGCTCCGTGCTTGTGGAGGTAAATTTTTTAATGAGCCTTCAAGGCTCATTAAACGTCTCGTGTGGAGGAGGCCATAGAATCATGGATTAGTAGAGTTGGAAGGGGCCCATAAGGCCATCGAGTCCAACCCCCTGCTCAATGCAGAAATCCACCTTAAAGCATCCCTGACAGATGGCTGTCCAGCTGCCTCTTGAAGGCCTCTAGTGTGGGAGAGTCCACAACCTCCCTGGGTCATTGGTTCCATTGTCATATTGCTCTAACAGTCAGGAAGTTTTTCCTGATATCCAACCAGAATCTGGCTTCCTGTAACTTGAGCCTATTATTCCGCGTCCTGCACTCTGGGATTATCGAGAAGAGATCCTGGCCCTCTTCTGTGTGACAACTTTTCAAGTATGTGAAGAGTGCTATCATGTCTCCTCTCAGTCTGCTCTTCTCAAGGCTAAACATGCCCAGTTCTTTCAGTCTCTCCTCATAGGGCTTTGTTTCCAGACCTCTGATCATCCTTGTTACCCTCCTCTGAACACGATCCAGCTTGTCTGCATCCTTCTTGAAGTGTGGTGCTCAGAACTGGACGCAATACTCAAAATGAGGCCTAACCAGTGCTGAATAAAGGGGAACCAGTACCTCGTGTGATTTGGGAGCTATACTTCTATTAATGCAGCCCAAAATAGCATTTGCTTTTTTTGCAGCCACGTCACACTGTTGGTTCATATTCAGTTTGTGATCTACAACAATTCCAAGATCCTTCTCACTTGCAGTATTGCTGAGCCAAGTATCCCCCATCTTGTAACTGTGCATTTGGTTCCTTTCTCCTAGGTGTAGAACTTGGCATTTATCCCTATTAAATTTCATTCTGTTGTTTTCAGCCCAGCACTCCAACCTATCAAGATCACTTTGACTTTTGTTTCTGTCTTCCAGGGTATTAGCGATCCAAGCCAATTTTGTGTCATCTGCAGTAATGGCAGCCTATACAATCCGATACAGGTCATACACAAACCCTTTAAGTGGGATGAGGGGACGGATCCAGATTTAACATTGAGCCTATCTACACTACTGCTTTAAAATGGTTTATAACAATTTTAAAGCAGTAGTGTAGATAGGCTCTGTGTGTAACTGAGCTGGTGGAAGCAGAATTTCCTGACCCCTTCTTCCTGAGGCAGCCCCTCCATCCCCCTGAAAATGCTACATAATGGGCCGGGAGAACCCTGCTGAATGGGGTGAGCTGGAGGATCCCCAAAAATCAGGTAGAGGCACCTTCTGTGAGTGGGACCCTTCCATCCATGGAAGGCAGATCCTGCATCCAACCCTGGATGTAGAGCAATCTAAATCATAATAGGAATGGGTGGAAGGTGCGGAAACCTCACCATGCTTTCCAACCCAAACTTCTTCTCTCTGCAGAGCACTTTTTCTCCTGCTGGAAGATTATTTTTGGTATCAGAGCCCTGATGGAATAATGGGATAATCTGGGGGAGGAAAGCTGGAATAGATGCAGCATCTCACTCTCTGTTCCCCAATGCACCTTGAATCATTCCTCTGTGCAAACCTTGCTTTATAGGGATTCAGAAGTGACTTGATTCAGATGCAGGGTAGGCTGTACATCTAGGGTTTGATCCAGAAGGCAGATTAACTGCCCTGATGGATGCCTCCTCCTTCCCAAGGCAGCCCCTCCAGACCCCTGAAAATGCTACACAGAGACCCTGTTGAATGGGGTGAACTGTGGTGTTGGGGGACCCCAGAAATAGGGCAGAGCACCTTCTGTGAATGGAGACCCTACCTCTCATGAAAGGTCCCTTCATCTCACTCAAATGTGGCCCTTATTTTGTTGCATTTTCATCAAGGGCCAGGTTTACACCTCGTGTCACATTGATATGATCCCATCATGGTGATGCTATATCGCTCTTGTGCACAAACAATGGCATCTGTTGCAGTATTTTGGATAATACAGAATAAAAAGTGGGAAATGCCACTTAAAAGGTAGTATATGGAATATATAAGGTGCCCCAACAGTTACTAGTGTACGTCAATACAGATAAAAAGCAAAAATCTAGCCATGGTCTCTCTGTTAACCTTGTTACATTAGATATTGACAGATGTAAAGTTTGAAGACCATGTAGAAAATGTTCTAAAAGAATATTCATTTTACGTGAACCAATAACAAGATCCACAAGGACTTCTTTCAGGTAGTGACCTGCCAATCTTGAAGAGATCTCCTCTGAAGCCCCTTTCCAGGGACGGCATAAAGGGATGGTTAGGTTAGGCACCTCTCACTCTGGCTGACTTGCTCTCTGTATGTCAAACAAGCAAGCGGTAGGGATGTTGAGAGAGAGGATGGGGAAGCAATAGCAGCTGGTGAGAATGGTAGTGAGAAGGTAGAGCCATTAAGAGAGAGGGCCCATTTAGGGTGTCTTGCCCAAGGGCCCTCTGAAACCTGGAGCCAGCCGGCACTGCTTTTTTTGTTCCTGAGGCACTGGTGTGCTAGAATTTTTTTTCTTCCCTCAAATGCAATTGTTGTTCCATGGGCGCACATTAATGAATACAGAGCAGTTGGTGCTGTGTGTGTGTAATGCGACCAACCCCACACACCAGTGTGTATTATTATTATTATTATTATTATTATTATTATTATTATTTGCATTTATATACCGCTCCATAGCCGAAGCTCTCTGGGCGGTTTACAAATTAAAAACAGTGAACATTGAAAAACTAATATACAAAATTTTAAACCATAAAAAGCATAAAAACACTGTTCTCATTGCAGAAGAAGTAGGAAGAGTTTGAAAGGTCACATGTATTTTATCATTTGTGTTATAGTGTGAGCATATATAAAAAGCCACAGTATAGTGTTGCAATTATGGGAGAAATGGGAAGTTCATGTTGTCATTTAAGTTTGCTTCTTCTTTCTTTTAAGTCCCATAACTGCATGTGCACCTTCGCAGATGCGCAGGAATGCAGGTTTAAAAATAAATTGTATGATTATTCGCAGCTGCACAGCTGTGTTGGTGTGCAGTGAAAAACAGCCTTTTAAAAAATCAAAGATTTCCTGCCTGCAAATCCCATCAAAATCTGCAATGAAAGAACAGAGAAGGGAGAGAGGAGGAGGAGGAAGACTGCAGTGGAAGAAATGTAGAGAAACAGTTTCTACAGCTTAAAGCCACTCACACCAATAAGAGTTATAATACTACCCAATTGGAACACACATGACATAATAGTGCACAGAAACAACAATCACCAAAACAACAAATCATTGAAGTAGTTTACCAGAAAGAGAGAGAGAGACAGAGAGACAGAGAGATTGAAGAGAAATAGCATCAGAATAACAGGTTGGTAAGTGCATTGTGTATTGTGCAAGTAAGCCAGACATTACAGTACTGGGATAAAATACTAGTGTAGATTGGCTCCTAGCTGTTATTATCTCAGCAAATGTATATTCCTAGTCACATGACATAGTGGTAATATCATTGCTCCTATGGCTAATGATTCCTGCATGCAAATGCTTCCTCTAAGGCTAGTATTCCCTCCAAAGGGGCAGCGGGCTCACTTGGGTCTGGGAATTGAGCTGAGGGGGAGGGGAAATAGAAGGAGGTTGCAGGGGAGTATTGGTGGGCAAGGGAAGACTTAAGCACCTCCTTCCAATCCACCAATTCTCCTGGTATCTTCCCCCCTCCCACAACACTGCCACTGCATTTGCATTATGAGGGGAAAGAGTGATTGTAAATGTTTCTATTGTAACATCTACTTCCACTTGAGTGCTATTGAAAAACCAAATAAAACCAGCCTTTCTTTAAAGGGGGCTCCTTTTGCCGAGCATCCTTTTTCAAGGGACATTTGCAGGAAAGAATCAGTCGAAATGGGAATGATTAAGTACCCCTCCATCCGATTATTTCCCCTTACAAATGCCACCACCCTTTCTCTCACATTCACGTTACCTCAGTAACTGCAGGTTTTTGGAGCACTCATTTTCTGAGGTAATATACAATTCCATCTAATGAGCTGGAAATCACCGGGTCTTAATCTGTGGGCCTGGAACGGCGTGATTGTGGTTGTTAAGAGGCAAGGGAGGAAGAGGTACTCAGCAGTTTTCTTGTTAACTTCTATTCTTGTGTCTACGATTTTCCTGCATAATTTGAAATATTTCAAAATTCTAAACCTGTCCTCCAAGATCCTTCCAATATTTCTTAAGGCCCAACTGTCTTACAACAAAATAAAGAGAATGTTGCGTTTCCTCAGTAGCTACTTGTGAGTTCCGCTTTTATGATCAAGATGCTCATCACTCATTAGGCCGTGGGCATCACTACACTGCATACAATAGCACAGCGTTCATTGAAAGAGGAACTGAATTCCAGCAATCATTTCTATTTTGTATAATTCAGGTGCATTGCTATTAATCAAGCAAATGTTTATATTATTATTATTATTATTATTATTATTATTATTATTATTATCACAAATACCTTCAAAAGATTCTTTACAATTTTGGAAGGATGAATAATTGAATAAATGTAGGTCTCCGGGGGGGTGGGGAGCACGGGGGGGTATGTTGGTTATGTATTGTTGTTATATGTTGTATTATGTTGTTTAAGTTGAAATAAAAAAAATAAAAAAAATAAAAAAGAGGAACTGAATTCCAGCAATCATTTCTATTTTGTATAATTCAGGTGCATTGTTATTAATCAAGCAAATGTTTAACTTATTATTATTATTATCATCATTATAATTATTAATATTATTATTATTATTAATAATAATAATGATGATGATGTATGATTTATATAGTGCTATGGATCAGCATCGTGCTTCAAAAAGTGCAGGAGGCCAAGCCCTGGCCCTGAAGTGCTTACAATCTAAAATTCCACACAGAGGAGATAATATGGGTGAGGGGAGCTGAAGCAGTGATAAACAGGGGAAGAATATTAATTAGGTCAATTATGCATAATTAGGCTTAGGGGGCTTCCAGATGAGACTTATACAGCAGCATCTGCCGGTTTCATACATAGAATTTTATGGGGTCCATACAATAGGGTGACCAGATAAAATCCAGGTCAGAGCTCATGTAACTTTAACAGTTGTAGAGAAAAGGGAATTATGATGAAATTCCCTCTTCATCACAACAGTTAAAATTGCAGGGGCCCTGCCTTCTTTTGTATATGGTCACTCTATAGTTCATGCACCTTTAACTGTTGTGATGAAGAGGGAATATCACCAGGAACGAATTGCATACAAATGACACTGGCTGAAATTCCCTTTGCTCTACAACTGTTAAAGTTACATGAGCCCTGACCTGGATTTTATCTGGTCATCTGGAGGGCAGCAGATTGGGGAAACCTGCCTTATGTGGTTGTAATCCTTACAACAACTCTGTAAGGTAAGTCCACAGTACTATCATGTATACTGCAGATGGAGAGCTATGAGTGAATAGGGATGTCAGAGAAACCTGCCATGGAATCAAGTGATGTCAGATTTTTTTATACATTTGAATTGCAGATTCTGCAGCGGATTCTGTAGCAGACTGGCTTTTCCTGAGTTGCATGGATTCTGGGATTTTATACAAATTTAGTCATAGAAAAATACCTAAAATAAAAAAGCACCATTCAAAAATGTGCATTTCCTCCATAGGTTAAAGCATAAAAATGCACACGGGGGGATTTGTACATTTTCACAAGTGCAAATTTGTGCAAATTGGAAACAAACTGATTCCATCAATGAGCAGACAATGGAACGAATGGGACGAATCCATGAAACACAAGATGGAATGGATTTTGCAAACTCCAAACATCCCTAAGAGAGTGTCTTTAGCCTAAGTCCAACTAATGAGTTTATGGAAGAGATGACATTAATTCAATCAATCCAGAGACATCCTGATTTGTAGTTTAGTTTTTAATGTCTCTACACTGCACTGGCTCTAACCTAACTATAGATTATCAGGTTAGACACATGTTGTTGTTTTCACAGCCCTGTGTGTATGTGTGTGTGTGTACATGCATGCGAAGAAGGGTGGATAGATCATAGATAGATAGATAGATAGATAGATAGATAGATAGATAGATCTCGCCAGGATCTTATTAGTCAACTTCATGTACATCAGCCTTCAACATGGCACAAAACACTCTGATATTTTTTTTACCAGAACTGTCATGCCGTGGATTTGTTCCTTTCTTTAAAAACCAATACTAACAAAACAGTGGGAGTTCTTCAAGATTTTACTTACTTTCTAAAAGGCTGCCTCTACAAGAGAGGTTTAAAGCTCTTTCAAGGTGCTTAAAAAAATTTACCTCTACAAGAACGGAGCGCAAATCGGGCATAGAGGCGCGTTAGCTCTCCGATTATGCGCATTATCGAATGCGCGTTAAATCGCGAGTTTTATTTTGCTCCAGCTGTTAAAGCGCATTTTGACTATGTGAACAAGCGCTTATGTGCATTAACTAATTGTAAAGCGCATTTTGGTCATCCGTTAATGCGCTTCGCCGCCTCTCGTGTAGAGGTATTAGGTGTAAATGCGCTTCAGTGATTAGGCACATAATCGCCTAACCGGGCGCAAAAGCGAATCCTTGTAGAGGGGACCAAAGTTTTCAAAGTCTCCTCACATTCCTTTTGAAATGAAGCTCCAGTTCTGTGAAGGAAAGCCTAATGCAGGATTTAGGACACAATCCTATGCAAGTTTATAGAGGGGAGGGGGGGGGGAAAGGACAACAACTCCCAGCATTCCCAGGGAATTGTCAGACTTTTTTCTGTCCAAACATGCATAGGATTGCACCCTTAAGAAGCTTTATACAATTGCTTCATAATTTGTTTTCAAATGTCTTATGACTTCAAATCAAATGCAAGAGCCACTTTGAGACAAATACGTTGATGTATTTTGGTGTCTTTGAAAACTATTCTACCCTTTAAAAACAAAACACAGAAAAATACAAAAGGAAAAGGAACAATAAATAAAGAATCCTCAAGGTAACCTGCACATGATAGCTGCTTTTGGATATTACTTCTCCAGTCTTCGAAATCATGGTTTGAAAAATGGTCGGGGCTGGGCGATGTATACACTCATTCACACCTCTACAAACGATACCATAGTTTGATTCTGGTTTGCTGTTCTTTTTTGGGGGGATTGAGCAAACCACAATTTGCTGGTTCAGATGTCAGGCTATACTGTGGCTTGACAAATGAGGAAGTGTTCTATTAAGCAAAGCACATCAGGGGTCTGACTGCATACACGTAATGTAACATCTGGATGCTGCCACTATTAGAGTTCAAAATATTTAAAAACTGGATTCCAAATCATATAAGAAATATCCAGCTTTTGCCTTCCTTTAAATTAAGGGTGATTTGTTTAATGATATGGCAGTGTCCTCCATTTTAAACAGTCATTTTTCAATGGATATTTCTGGTTAGTTTCCACTGTCTAGCATTCAACATTCTGTCTGCTGTTAACTAATAAGTTACATTTTTTGGAACAGATCTTATAGTAACTCAATAAAACAGCAAGAGGATTATATAGAATTCTGCGATATTTTTATTTATTTGTTATTTGGTAAATCATATCCAAAACAATAGGCTATTGATTCTACATTTAAACAGAAGGGCCGGCCCTCCTGTTCAGCCATCCACACCTGGTGCCCTGCAGTTGTTTTGGACTTCAACTCCCATCAGCCCCAGCCAACATGGCCAATGGTCAGGAATGTTTGAAATTGTCATCCAAAAAATTGGGAGGGCACCATGTTGGGGAAGGCTGCTGGAGATAATCCAGCCCTTAATATGAAAACCAAGTGGATATACCCATGTACCTGGGGTGACCATATGAAAAGGAGAACAGGACTCCTGTAACTTTAAAAGTTGTGTAGAAAAGGGAATTTCAGCAGGTATCATTTCTATGCATGCAGCACCTGCTGAAATTCCCTCTTCGTCACAACTGTTAAGGCTGCAGGAGCCCTGCCCTCTTTTGTATCTGGTCACACTAGTATAACTCCTGCAGCTTTAACTGTTGCGATGAGGAGGGAATTTCACCAGGTGCTGCATGTATGCAAATAACACCTGCTGAATTTCCCTTTTCTACACAACTGTTAAAAGATATAGGAGTCCTGTCCTCCTTTCCATATAGTCACCCTACACTGGACCCTTTACTAGGCTGACACCTGAGGTAAGGGGCATCCCAACAAACCAGTGAATGGCTTGTTCAAGTAGATGGAAGAGAAAGCACCAATGGGGGCCAGTTGCTGCATGACTCAAGGGAACTGAGCATGCAGTTCTAGGTCTGTCTTTCCTCCTCCCTTACAGGAGTTGTCTTGACAAGGGGAAAGCCCTGGGATAGATCTGCAGTGGCACTAGGTCATTTATCTGATGCAGCAGCCATCACTGAGCCATCCCAGGGAATTCCCCTGAAGCTCCAGTTTAAAAATGTTGTGGACTTACCTCGACTTTTTCCTGTGAGCAAGGCACAGATGCGTATTAACTGTCTGTTGGCTTGCTCCGGTGTTGTGTCGGAGGCATGTCCCGGCCAATAGCGACCCCTGATTGGTTGCCATCACCGGACAAGTGGAGGGGGAAAGGTGGGGCAGACCAGCAGGAATGCCTCCACGCTTCTCCAGCATGACAGAAAGATGCCCACACCGGAGAAGCACATGAACATAAAAAAAGTAAAACTGAGATTATAAAAACAACAACAACAACAACAACAACAACAACAACAACAACGTGAGGGATGCATGGATGCGCCGTGGCGCCCATGGAATGACACCTCCGCACCTCTCTGGTGTGGCAGGAGGATGCTCATGCCAGACAAGCATATAAACACAAAAAAGTTTTTTAAAAATTAAAGTGGCAGACATGCAGACGCACCGTGGCACCCATGCAACGATGCGCAGTTGCGCGGTGGTGCACGGACGCAGCAGCTCCTTTGCCTGCAAATCCCAGACTTGTGCTCCTTGCCGTGGAGACAACCGGCAGGAGCGCAAGTGCGGGATAGTGGGGGCTCAAGGCACAAATGTGACGTCGTATAGACACCCCCAGTTTCCTGGCCTGGTAAATAACGTGCAGTAGTTGGAATGGGCACTCCTCAGGAATGCTCCCCTACAGCAGGACCACTGACTCTGCTACAGCCCTGTTCCAGTAGCTCCCCATCTTATGTTAGCCACAGTTCTTCAGACAGGATGTTCTGATACAGAAGGCTTGCTGATGTGGACAAGATAGGCTGACCATATGAAAAGGAGGACAGGGCTCATGTAACTGAAACAGTTGTAGAGAAAAGGGAATTTCAGCTGGTGTCATTTGTATGCAATTCGTCTCTGGTGAAATTCCCTCTTCATTACAACAGTTAAAGCTGCAGGGGCCCTGCCCTCTTTTGTATCTGGTCACTCTAGTATAGTGCATGCAATTTTAATTGTTGTACTAATTGCATACAAATGACGCTAGCTGAAATTCCCTTTTCTCTGCAACTGTTAAAGTTACATGAGCCCTGTCCTCCTTTTGATATGGTCAGCCTAGGACAAGACATGGCCCAGTTTGTGCATGAATGCAGCTCTGGCAGGCTGGATGTCAGTAATAACTGTAATAAATAAATAAAATAATATTCATGAGTCGCCCAGGTCTTATTTGTATACAAAGGCCATTGAATTATGTCTTACACATGTACATGCAGGGAGCTAGATTACAAAACATTGTTTTTAACAAATCCAGGTTCTCCTTCAGGGCAAAATCCTACATAGGTTTAGACAGAAAAAAGTACTACAACTCCCACCATTCCCCAGCCAGCAGGACTACATCCTAAATTGTCCATCTTAAGAATATATATTTCAGGAATTTTCTTTAGTGTTAAGTAGCACAGAAATGGCAACATTGGATTCTGATTGAAAAAAGCTGAAAATGTTGATCTGTACTCCAAATGCTCTGCCAGATCACATTTGAAATTTCCTTACTCCTTTCCCCATTTTTTTCCTTGTACCAAATTATTAGTAAGAAAGAAAAGATATAATTTTCTCCAACAAAATTGCTTTTCTTTCTTAGCTGGCTACTAACATTTCATTATTATACTAGTAGTTGCCATATCTACTTTCCTTACAGATTCCACAGAATTAGAAACCAGTATATTTAGACCTTTTCTCTTCCCATATACATTTAATTATCTTTACCACTGAACATGTGCCATATAAAACATGAACAGGTAACATCTGCAAATTGAAATAAGTAATTCTCCTTAAAAAAGAAAGAATCACATGTATTCTTAGAAATGTAATTGGGCTGCTCTTCCACAAACTGTATGACCCAGATATCTTTTTATTTAAGACATCATCTTATGCATGTTTATATGGGGAAAAAGTCCAACAATGCCCAGCATGACTGGCTGGGGAATGCTGGGAATTGCAGGACTTCCACGGGTCCAAACATGCATAGGAATGTGCCCTTATACAATTCTATTAATGTTCATTTATCCATTTTCAACTAGATTTAATTTTTAACCAGGAATCTTACTAAAACTTCAATTTCATTCAACATTTCTCCTAGTGAGACCAGAATTTGTAATAATAGATATTGCTAGCACAGATATTAATTTTAATCCTGGCTCCTTTGGTTCTTTTGATTCTTTAGTTGTGCATTAACAAGGGATTCTATAAGCCTAGTGAACTGCAGTGGTGATGTAAAGAGAGGGGCTTTGTGCCACTCAATTAAAAAATGCTCATGAAACAATTCTGTTAATGTGTGCTCTTGTCCCTGGGCAATTACATAGTAACTTTCTTCATTAACAAAAACATCCCATGAATTATATTTCATCTAGAATGCTTCTAAGCACTTGGGGGGGGGGGGGGAAACAATCGTCAGTTGTGTTGCTTATTGTGTTGTGTGGAGGGTAACACACCGCTCACAAACTACTGACAGTATGCTATTCCTCCCAAATAAGCAACTGAGAGAAACAACTGGCTTGTGAGTTGTTTAGCTTGAAGCCAGTTGTTTAAAATGTTGTGTGGAGGGTGAGTGGGTTAATGACTTGTGGTGAGTGGGTTAAAACACAAGCCCATAGAGGCAGGCAGCAAGAGTGACCAAAGCAGCAGCTGCCACTCTGCTACAACTGGTGCAACTTGCAGAGGCTGCTGGGATAGAACTGGGATAGAACTATACTACAGTGGCCATATACAAAAGAAGGCAGAGCCCCTGCAACTTTAACTGTTGTGATGAAGAGGGAATTTCACCAGGAACTAATTGCATACAAATGACACTGGCTGAAATTCCCTTTTCTCTACAACTGTTAAAGTTACATAAGCCCTGTCCTCCTTTTCATATGGTCAGCCTATATTATGCTGGAAACTTGTGTATAAACACCAGAAATACTAAATCAGTCACTAAGATGAATATAGGCTTGGCTGCAATCACTCATAGTGTAGCAATTCCCTTTCAGTTTCTACAGCTAGTTGCTCAGCGTGGGCAGCATTTCAAAGGAGGCTGGTTGCACTCAGATTATTCCAGCAGTTAAACCTGGCCCAGGAAGAAAGCAGTTGCTCTAGAGGCCTGGGAAGACCTGCACAGGCTTTGCTGTTTACAAACCTGCTTCAACAACCTACAGGTATGTACTAGGATGAGAGGCTTAAAGTGCAATCCTATACATGCCTACTCAGAACTAAGCTGTTAGGGTGACCACATTTGGGAAACTAAAAAAGAGGACACCCAGTGGGTTGGGGGTGGGAAAGCAGCTTTCAGGGGCCTCTGGGATGCATGTCATTCACCCCCACCACCTTAAAGGCCCCAAATGGGGTGGAGGAGGGGAAAGTGTGTAATTCCCACCCTCCACTGCTCCAATCAGGGCCTTTTCTATAATGTCTGGGAATGACACGCTTTCCCCTTTCAGGCCCTGATTGGAGCAGTGCGAGGGAAATGACCCACCTCCAGAAGGTGTGTCATTCCCTCCCACCATGCTAATGCAGCCTTTAAAGGGAAAGCATGTCTTTCCAGGACATTATAGAAAATTACAGAAAATCCCCCCTGACACCCAGAATAGAACAAAAACCAGAACAAATCCGGGGAAATCCTGACAGTTGGTCACCCTAAGCTCTGTTGAGTTCGGAGGGGCTTAATCACAGGCAAATGGGCATAGGACTGCAGCCTTACAGTGAAAGCCTTCAGTAGGCCTGATCCTTTTAGTAAGGGTGCTTTCAGATGGAGAGGGTCTAGTGCTAAGGATCAGAAGGCACTGGCCTTCATTAAACAAGCGATTTATAGCATGCTTGTAACTGGCCACTCACAGATGTTCGCAGGTCATTTTGATGATGCTGTAAACCTCCTGAGTGTCTCCTGCTCTTTTTCCTGGTTTTTCCGTAAAAACATAAACCTCAGAAAACCCGACTCTTCTGAAATATGTCAGGATTTCCTGCCCTATGCAGTCGAAGTTGTGCTATAAAATGCCCACTAGAGGGCATGTCCCATTGAACTGTATGGGCTGGGATGTTTTACCTTACAGGCCATGTGGTTGCTGCTCTCTTCTCCTGTAATTCAGCTCATTTTAAATGTGCAAGAGAAGCAGGAAGCAGAGCCAGTAAGGAAATGTGATTTCCCCCCTCCTGAAAGTCCTCATTGTGTAACTGTTCTGGCTTTAACACAGAAAGAGAAAGGCAGCAGCTATGAGACATCTTGACCCCTCTGTAAAATTCTGTAAATGAGGCAGTGTGATTGCACAATAAATGGCTTGTCTGGAAGTGCATAGACACACTTACTAAGAAAAAAGAGCCATTGAGCTTGTTACTTTTGCAAAAACATGCTTTGGGTTGCCCTGTTAATTAGGGCCCCTTGCAAAAGGAAAGAAGAGAACATATTGTTGTTTTTGAAGGAATAGTTCAACTTATACTGAACAATTTGCACAGGCTGTTTAGCTTCCCTAAATCCCCTAAGCTCCAGTAAACAGGTTTCTTTGACCTAGTTAACTACAACAGCAGTAACAAAACAAAATTAAATTTTCAACTGGCAGGGGAGTGGCTATTTTTACAAAGTAGTTCCAATTACTTCTAGTAAAATGTAGTTATCTTATTTTTAAAGTATTACTTGTAATTAAATTACTTTTAAAGTAATTAGTACCCTTCGGTAAGATTTTATCCTCCCAAACTGATGGTCACTATTAAGGTTGACTGTACTGAACATCTGGTTAGGAGTGCATGTATGATTCCCAGTCCAGCAATGGGATCTGTAACCACATTCTCCAGTCACAGTGCTAGACACTATCCTATTCTGTGGACTGCATGGGCAGCACTCATTCGCATGCGTAATTCCTGAATCATCATGGGATGCTCCCATGTACACATGAGCCGTACTGGTTTTCTGCAATGTTTATTACTCTAATTTTTCTTTTTGATCTACACCCATACAAAACCTCACGATATCTTAATATATTGACAAATCTATCTAGCCTTCTTGTCAGTACTGCTGCCAACATTTTGTAATTCTGGCTTAACATGGAAGCAATAGTGCTCTGAAGTAGCAGTTAAGATCATCTTTGGAGGCTTTGTAAGATTGGGCAGGCACTAGAGAGAGAGGGTCTTCTCTGTGGTAGCCCTTACCCTATAGAATTTCCTCCCGAGTTATCTGGTTGCTTTCCTCTGTGGCTACTTTTAGGAGGGCTTTAAAACAAACCTGTTTCCTGTGGCTTTTAATGGAAAAGGTTGTATTTGCTACTGCTGCTACATATATTTATTTCATGATTGTATTGTTTTAGAAGATAGCTTGTTGCAACCAATTTACATATGAATTAGAATTATGTGGTGCTGATTTTCCTGGACTGGATCACTCAGATTGCTGGTGGGAGTATCACAAATATGGATGCTCCTACATATAGGGTGAAATCCAACACAAATCCTGCATTCATTTCCATTAAAATGAATGAAACTTTAGTCATGACTAATTTGTCCCATTCATTTCAATGGGTCTGCTCCAAGTAGGACATAAGTTACATTTTAGCTATTGAAAATGGGTATGTCAGGAGGGTTCTAGGCTATCCTTCTTCTTGATATTGCTAGTTTTCTATATCCAGTGAGTTGTAATCCTACCCGGGGGGGGGGGGGGAATCTTTCAAACATGTAATTCCACACTTGCCACCTGATGTGGTGTAGCTATATCACATGACTATCCTGCATGAAGTTGAACTTGAATAATGTTATATGAATGATAACTTACATGTCACCCTTTGAGCGCCATCACACCTTTTTTTCTGGTATGCATCCGCAATTTCCACCTCCGTTTCATTAGCACGTCAAGTGCTGGTCCCTTTCACATGCATGCGTTGTTGCATTATTTCGCCTTGTTTAACTTCCTGGTATGACACTGCGCTTGCCCCACTCTGCCCCTTCTCCTTCCCCCTCCAGTTCATTGGTTCTTCTGGTTGATGGACATTGTAATGGATGTGGGCGCTTTCCCCCCCTCGCTCTGGTTTTGTTGTCTAGTGTTTTAACAATTTAGCGCTTGATGGATCAGGCGCCGTTTCTGCCTTTTGAGGAGGAGAAATAACAACGAGAGAGCAATGAGAGCGAGGTTGAAGCAGCGGAATTCCATTTGAGTGACTCAGCACAAGCCCGCTCATTTGAACAACTCAGCACACCTTCCTCTTTCATCAGCAAGACCACCTTCAATGAACACGCCTCCACAAAATTGGGTCGTTCTGACATAGCGCAAAGATGGCAATGCACAGGGATGGAAGAGCAGTTTTATCCCGTGTGGACAAAAAATACCGCACTTTTCCCACCCTAGAAAACAACGGAAAATGGAGGGGAAGAGGCGAAACGACTGCAGGACAAGGATGACGTTGTGTGAGTATCACAGGGCAAAACAGTAAAAAAGGCAGGACGAAGGTACGATAAAATGCTGGTGTGATGGAACTCAATGTATACATTATGAATTTAAAACCTGCTCCACTTGTTTTGGCTTCTGGAAGAAGAGGCAAGATGCCTTACCCTTGATGGACAATACAGTCAGCCATGGATGGGAAGCACTTCGACTGCATAGCAATCTTGTAATTAAACACTATCAAGAGCAACACCTAGACTTTGTGGAAATTGGGAGTGGGGCAGGGGTATACAGCCTTCCTTATTCTGCTATTATATCAGTGGAATCTGTGTTGAGGAGCAAACATAGACGTGTGCAGCACATTTCATCAGGGTGTGCACTCAGGTTTAGGAGTGGAGGAAGAGAAAGCATTGGGGGTGGGTAAGAGCGTTTTCCATCCAGGGCCTCCAGAAACTGCCCCCTCCCCTTTGTCTCTTCCCACAATCCCCTCCCTCCTCGGCCTCCAGGTCTTAAAGAGACAGTGCACTTGTGATGCAGTGCGCATGTCCCCGGCCCACTAAGGAAAGTCAGCCAGCGGGCCTGCAGGGATGGGAGTGGGAGATGCTATGTGCACCTGCTGCTTTATTATTTCTAAGCGCCCATGAGAGCAGTGGGGTCAAGCGAAGATATTAGGGTGTGCCCGGGCACACCCTGTCCGCACACCTGTGGGAGCAAAGTACACACATACATCAATTGATCCTGAGAATCTCAGGTTGTTTAACTTGTCAGAAATCAATCTTTTAGCCATTGAAAAAGAAAGGTGTTGACAGGCCGCAGAATCACACAAGAGGAAGAGAACCTTCTGTCGCCTTCTTGCTAAGTAACCTGCTTGTGAAATGATATTTGCAAAGAAAGAAGCACCCCCTAAAAATGAGAGCAAGACAGACTGTGGAAGTCATTTAGTGAGAATCACTGTTTTCCATACTCAAGAGTTTGTAGCTATTTTATTGCACTTGAAACACCAAGAATAAAACTGACAATTCCCATTTCCTCCTCCCCATTCCCCCCAAAAATATAGCATAAAATTTTAGCAGTGATCGTTTTGTTCACAGCCACAGCCTCAAAAAACTGGAACAAAGAATCCAACACGGTCACACTGCTTTACAGTTCCGATTCACTTACAAAAGATACTGAAGGATTTTTGAATATTCCAGTCACATCAAGTTAACAAACATGAGAGGGACAGTCTCTGAATTTTTATTTGTTTACATTACAAAGCTGCTTTTTCTGTTTTCTTTTTTTTCCTCTCCTTTTTTTTGCATTCATGTGAAATAAATATTTCCATAGAGATTTCATATATATATATATATATATATACATTTATAGTTTCATTTTTAACACAACGTATTGTCCTGCTTGTCCCCAAAAAATGTTACAAAAGCCATAAAATTGTGCAACAGTTAGAAAAAACGTATTTCTAAACTCTGCCTTCTTGCAGAATTTTACCTTACCAAAAGAAAAGAAAAAAAGACAAAAGGTGGCTAGTTTGCAGCCATGCAAGAACTGAGGAGAAGGAAGTAAATCCATTCTAAGAAAGGAGAGAACATGTGGGATAACTGGAGGAGAAAAGACCACCTGTATCTCCAGCTAGGTGGGAAGCCAGGTAAGAGCATATGAGGCTTTGCTTCAGGCTCATCTGTCTGGGAATGCATTTGAATATACTTTCCATTCCACCAGCAGAGTTGCAACTGTAGACCCAGTTTGCACATCACGATAAGCCAAGATTACTCTGGAACTCTGGTTTATCATGTACGAGCTGGTGCATGCTGCCCAATCCCTCCTACTCCAAGCTGGAGCAGCTAAATGAACGACAAGACCTTGGGACCATGGTTTGTTTAGCATTACATATGAACCTGGACCTGTAGCTTGTCTCTCCCCCATTAAACCAGATGAATAACCCAACAACAAACTATGAGTTATTTCTCTGGCTTGTCTAGGAGAGACAAAGTAAAGGTCTGAGGTCACACTAAACAAACCACAGGCCAATGGTCTGTGATTGTTTACCTGTTAACCTGCAACAGGATCAGGAAGCGTTTACAAGCATACTGATTGTAAACAGTATGCCCGGGTTCCTGAGACATGCGAATCCTCCTAGCATGTAATAGTAAAAATTTGCTTGGCAACATTCCAGTTTGGAGTTTAACCTCCTACCTTTATCTATAGCTGGAAATAGATTTCTGAGATTTAATTGCAAAGTGACTTAGGTGAATTCTGTTACAGAGCAATTTTCCTTTGCAAGTGATTTCAAATCAGTTGTAGAATCATAAGGTTACATGAGATAGCTTAAGGGTGCAATCCTATACATGTTTAGACAGAAAAAACTCCTAGAACAGCCAGCATGGATTGCTGGGGCATGCTGGGAGTTATAGGATTTTTTTCTGTCTAAACATGCATAGGATTGCACCCTAAGTCTCTTTCCATACTGTCAGATTTGCTAGACATAAATCCCAGATTCATGCTGAAAATCTCCAGATGTTGGGGACTAATTTATGCGGCTTCGGAGAAAATACAGATGGATGTAGCATACATTATCCCTGGTTCTAGATTCCTATGAGGATTAATGTCCAGACCAGATCTCTGTTGCACTATGATTTTGGATTGTTTCCCCCCTCCTTATTCCTCTCATCTACCTTTATTGCTCATCACTGCTTTGCTATGCATACATAATTTCTTTCTGTTCAAGTTCATAGACTCAGATTGTTTTTCTTTTTAAAAAAAAGTTAAATAGGCACAAACACGGATGTGCAGCCCTTCTTATGCCAAGAACTGATGTAATGTGAAAAAAAGGGGATGGCGGGCTTGAGACATTTCTGTGGGATAATGAAGAAGCTGAGGCTCTGCTTGGGTCATCAAAATCCCTCTCCTCTACTTCAAAAAGGATGATAAAAGAAATTATTTAGGTTAAAAACTGTAAATGTTTTTAAACAGCAAAAAAAAAAAAAAAACCCCACCACGATGATGAAAGAGAAGGGGTAGAACAATGCCCTTCTCCGTTGAGAGATGTCTGAACAAACTTTCACAAGGGGCAGTTGGGTGGGACAGAGTAGCACCGGTGTACACACCAAGGAAAAGCACACAACCCAAACAAAATAAAAGTGACGCAATATTGGGACAAGTTGCATCGTAAAGTGTGCGAGCCATTTGCAGCCATTGGCATGGTTTGATCAGATCATGTCAAATTCGGCTAGGATGAGCACCCCTTTAGCTATTGGATTTTTAAATGGAGTATCTCCTCGGGTCGTATCAGTTTGCTTTGAAAGGCAAAGTGAGCATTGTAGGTTTGACTTGTCTGATTCAACAGCTTTGGCGGTTATTGGCTAAAGCATGTTTTCTAGCAGCAGCAGCAGCAGCCTTGCTTAATTCAGCAGATGGACTCCGTCAAGCTAACAGAGAGGCATTATCCTGAATCATGCAGAGCACTTGCAGTTCAGTTCCTCCACTTCTGCTCATGCCCATGCTGCTGGTAGTGGTTGCTGCCTCTGCTGCATAGAACGGATGAAGTTCCAAGGACCCTGAAATCTGCCCCCTTCCTAACACTGAGGGGCAAATGATGTGTTACACACAATTCCATGTAACAAATCCCATCTCGTGGTTTTAATGAAAAGCTGCCTCAGGTGGCTGCAATTTTAGGCTGACCATATGAAAAGGAGGACAGGGCTCCTGTAACTTTAACAGTTGTAGAGAAAAGGGACCTTCAGCCAGTGTCATTTGTATGCAATTAGTTCCTGGTGAAATTCCCTCTTCTTCACAACAGTTAAAGTTGCAGGCACTATACTAGAGTGACCATATACAAAAGAAGGCAGGGCCCCTGCAACTTTAACTGTTGTGATGCAGAGGGAATTTCATCAGGAACTAATTGCATACAAATGACCCTGGCTGAAATTCCCTTTTCTCTGCAACTGTTAAAGTTACATGAGCCCTGTCCTCCTTTTCAAATGGTCAGCCTATGCAATTTTGAGTGGAGGACCGATGGGAGGAATGAAGTACTAAACCCTCACTTCGCCAGCTGTTCTTTCTGCTCAAAATCTTCCTGCAATGATTTTTCCTCTGTGCGGTTCCTAGGAGTCTTTGCCCTTCTAAATATGCATCTTAAAGAGGAAAGAGTGGGAAGGGGATTTTTGAACAGCAGAAAGAACATCTGCCAGGGAAAGGGCTGAGCCATCCATTACTCCTGTCAGTCTCTGCTCAGAATTGTAGCCCCCAAAGACTGCTTTTTGTTAAAAACATGGGGTGGGGTGAGGAAATACATATTGTGGATTTTTTTACATTCATTTTTGTGTAACATGTAGCATACCCCTGAGAGTGGTATCCACATTACTGGTTCCTCTACCTGCTAGAATTTAGCCTATGGAACTAGAATTAATGTTAAATGTGCTTATGGGCTCCAGCTACCACTAGGTAAATAATAAGTTTGAGTGTGGGTTTGTATGATTATTTTCAGCCATAGTAGCATAAATAAACCAGTGTGGTTCGTGGCACTTGCCCATACCATAGCACATCCACTGCTTGTAGATTGTTGTGTTGTCCAAACTTGGTGAAGATGGATTGTTGGCATTGTTAACAAACCACCCAGAAACCATGGACTGATTTAGGGTTGTGGGTGGGTTGTTAACCATGCCAAAACCTAACTCTCGATGTGTTCACATGACAACAAAGACCAACACAGAGGCTATGTTGTGGAATGGGCATCCAGAGCCCCCTGCCACATGCTGCAAACCGTGGTGAATTATTTAAGCAGCAGTGGTTGACGATGATTGTGCAGTCCAGGTCAATGTTTCATAGGCCAGTTGGCCTGCCTGATGATCAATTTGTATCATTCAGTTGGAAGCCAGGAAAGGTGGTCTGATATATTTAGATATTATGCAACTGAATAATTTGGAAGGGTAAAAAGAAGGCAGGGAATTTCAGAAGATAAGCAGGTACTACAGGCAATGACCAGATTCGCATGATCACCACAGCCCACTGTGGCTTATTTAAGCCACGGTCGGTTGCAGTACATGCCAACCCTCCTTTTGAATATTTAAGTTACAGTGTTTAGATGCTGTGACTTATCATGTGCGAACCTTGCAAGGGTAGTTTATGTGAGGTTTAAACAACCTCTAGAACAGCCTATTGCTTATGCAAGGGTTTTTAACCCTTGCATAAGTTACCTTCGTGAGGTTCGCACGACATAAGAATATTCAGAATGGCTGCCGGCATGCGCGGCAGCTTACCGTAGTTTAAATAAGCTACCGTGGGCTGCAGCGATTGTGCAAACTAGTCCTATAAAAGAAAATCTGGCTAAAATGCTTTCACAGTAAAAATGGGTATCAGAAATGCCACTGGAAATCAAGGTGAAGAATGCATGAGGGTTTTTTGAAATGCAATCCATTGTCAGAGGGCCCTCCTTAAAGTGCAGGTGCTTAAGTCAGATGTAGTGCGCAAAGCTTGAATGGGCTAGAATACCTTTCCTCCTCTCAGGTTTTCCTCTTCACTGGAAGACATAACAGAACTAAACTTCAGGCTCTGCTTGGACCCTGTGAATCTCAACATAGAAATGTCAAGGTATCTTATGTTCAGAAATTATGCTGGAAGTTACAAAACACTGATTTAATACAAGATGTAATAATGTTGCCCGAGGAAACACAGTCAAGGGTAATGATTGATAGAAGGCATGGATAGGGAAGAAGCCCCTCATTCTGAAGGACTTGGCATAACTTTCTGGAAGCCAAAGCTCAATGTGATGGGTACAGCCTAGAAAGGCTAGACTACTGAGTTCTAGCAGAAGTGATACATAGTCCAGATTCATCAACTAAACTGAAGTTTTCATAGGAAAATAGTTCAGTGCCTAGTAGTTTTTAAGGTTTTTTTTTTAAAAAACTCATGACCACCTTAGAGTCCAAAAGACTTTGGCTTACCTAGGAGATCTGGTGATGTTCAGCAGAAGATTAGGACCTGTGAACATTGGCAGCCCCAAAAAATGGCCCTTCAAACATAGATGACAAAGTAGCAAATGGTGAGATGTACTGCCCTGTTCATTTTAAATGCTGTGGTGGGAGAAGATAAGGAAGCCAAAAATCTTTAGTGAAACCCAAATAATATGAAAAAAATATGTTAAAGATGTCCTCAGGTCCATATTATATGATAAGTGTCCCCTGTTATGAAAGCCCTTCTTACCTCATTGTAATTATCACCTCAGCATATTTCTTTGTAATTCCATCAAGCATCAACATAGCTTGAATGTTCCAGCTGTGTTACACTTTTTGTGTGTGGTAGAGATTGGTAAATGGTACATTTACCCCTCATCTCAAGCAAAAAGTCAACTTCTGTTTTGGTCAATCAAATCCTGTCAAATGGACCTCCTGTACCTTTAATCACTTCTTCCCCTCAGCTCCAGTGGGAAATTATCCTTGCATTTTGCAAACATGGTTTTATACTGGCAGATGACCACCTCGCCTTACAAGATGGAAAGCTAAGCACTTCAAACCACGGAAAAGGCAAAATTACACAATTCAAAATTGATACAGAGAGCCTACCCCAATTATTTTGTTGTTATTGTCCCTAAACAAGCATTTTTTGTTTGCTTTGAAGTACACATAGCTGTTTATAAAGTTAAGTGTCATGCAAATGAAGAAAGTGCCATTTATAAGTTCCCCTGGTAGTAGAAGTGCACGGTAGTTAATCTCACACCAAAGAGTAAAGACTTTTAAAGTTGGAAAAAATAAAAGGGAACAAGAAACAGAAAGACTGCCAAAAAAAATAACAACCATCACACTTCCCTAACCTGTACTGGAAGGCAAGAAGGTGATGCCAAAAATAGAAGTCTTTCAGCCCTCCATTTCTCATCAAAATGATACAACACACCGGCTATCGGTTTATCATTTTTTAAAAATACACCTGCTTGAGAAGGATCCTTTCCTTTAAGCCGACTCTGAGGTTCATTAAGAGCAGAAGCTGTCCTTTGAACCCGAGTTCAGAAGTTTCCTTGGTCTCCATTGGGTTCCGTTAGAAGGCGCAATTCTGATTTTTCAAACCTTTCCATGGCATTTAGAAAGTGAGCCACAAGGAGTCCTAGTATGGTGTAAAAGCTCTTGATGAGATTTGCCAGAAACCCACATCAGAAATCCTTCCCCCCACTTCTAGCTTCTTGTACCCTCTTGCACTTTCAATAACAATTTGTCACAAAGTCAACTTCAAATGTAAACAATAACATATTAAGCCCCACCCCAGCCCACCCCAGCCCAACTTCATTAAAAATCAGCCACAAACCCAAACAGTTGATATTTCTAGGTATTACATAAAGATCAATTTCAGCAAATACTCAAAATCCATTTACGAAATAACACAGAAGGGGTTTGTTTTTCCTATAAAAAGGCATGCACTCAAAGTACAAGAGATAGCGAAAGGTTTCACTTTGTTTGTTAAAAGCATAATCAAAACGCCTCAGAGTGTCATTAGTAAAGCTTGCATTCTCTGTCTTTGCTGGAAAGTCTTGGCCTCTATTTTTATTTCAAATTGAAGGGGCAGTTCTGTTTCCAGCATCTTCAGTGCTGTTACATTTCATGAAGTGTATTTGTAAGAAATTGTGAGGGGCAGGGGAAAGGTTCAGACTTTTTATTGTGTTTGTTTGGCTTAATGAGGAAACTAAGAGCCTATCTACGCTATTGCTTTAAAACGGTTTATAACAGTTTTAAACCGGTTAATAACGGTTTAAAACTGTTATAAACCGTTTTAAAGCAGTAGTGTAGATAGGACTTCCGTCTCGGAGGGGCAGAGGAAAAGCATGCTATAGGTAAGGAAGCAAAAGGCTAGTGGAAAGAAAGTTGAATTCAATAGAAACTGAAATCAGCTGACATGTAGGAGGTTGTTGACAAGCTGACTATGGATCAAAGGAAGTTCCTCTATTGTATGGGATGGTGGCAAAGCCTGGCTAAGGCTATGAGACCAGCGTTCCTGCATTAAAATTATCCTATTACCATGTTGGTTTTTTAAAAAATACCATTATTTGCTCTTAGATGTATTATATTGTCAATAAAGTGTTAGTCATTTTCTTTCCCTCCAGTCTGACAGGGAGAACATAATGAACATCTGTATCACTTCTAAGGGAAGATAAATTAATGGTGTATTTTACTCATCATCCTGAATAAAATTATATGCACCCCAACAGAAGTTTGCAAGGGTTTAAATTAAGCTGGTACTTATCAGATTTTAGTTTAATGTTGAATAGAAGATGAAGGTATTCAGTAGTGATAAAGCACTGTGAACTGCCCTGGAATTTAGATAATGAAGGGTAATATAGAAATATGTTTAAATAAACAAATTGACAGAGCATAATAGAGTAAGAACATTATATTATATGTGTGGGTATTAATCCACCAGGGAAAGGAGCCCTCCCCCATTCCACCTGGTAGTTTAAATTGTGCATGCTAGGTTACATTTTCTCTTTTCTCTCGGTCCCCTTAAGACTTAATGGTGTTAGCAGAGACTGGAGTAGATCCTGTCCCTGTGACAAACATGGTTAATTGTGAAAAATATTTAATGAGAGTGGGTCTGTGAGCTCTATGGCCAGGACTAGTTGAAGGCTATATCTCATTTGTTTCTCCTTTTACATAGAAAGCTGCTTCATGCAATAGAGCCCTGGCACATGCCCTATTCTATTAGAATGGCACAAAGTGGCAAACACGGAACGTGTGAAACAGAAGGAGAAAAGTCTTTTAAATTCTCGGCTTATTTGGGTGAGGAGCTCTGTGTGTGAAAGGAATTTCAGCAAGAATCGAGTTGTAGAGTCAGCAGCCAAGTTCCCTAGATAAAGTATAGCAGGGATCTTCCCTTTGTAGTGAGGCAGTGAGAAACCTGGCCTGAATGGCTGGTGCTTCAGCTGAAAAACAGAAAAGGAAATGGCCTTTTACTCCTCCAAAATGATGCTCTCCAGATATGGTTCTTCCCAGCCATTCCCACCCCATACAACTATCCTTGCCATATATGTAAAGGCCTGTCACTGTTCTTCAGAGACAAATTCAGAGCCTCATCCCCTGCTAGCATCCACCTCTCAAAGTTTGAATAGTGTGGGGGGGGGGGGGAGGAGAGAGTGAACAGCCCTACAACACACCAGGTGTCCAGGAGTACAGGAACCATGTTGAGGGGGCCCCTTACTACCCATCTTGCTCTGAGAACAGAGGGGTGGGGGAAGAACAGCCTGGTGAGAGTTACCCATCGTCCAGCTCCCAATAGTTCCAACCAAAATGGCCCCTCAGACTACTTAAGAAACATCTTCTCTTAATTTGAAGAGAGAACATAATGTCAACATGGAAAAGTACAGGCAAGAGCATATACCTAAGCTGCCATTATCTCTGTGATAAGTATGGGTTGCACACTAGAACTCTATAGTGCTTCTGGGGCATCACTCTTCTGCCATGAGCTGCAAAGGGAATTAAAACAGTGGTTTCACAATATAGTGCTATTTCCCCCATTAGCATCCTGCAATGCCCATGCCCATGGTGAACACACAAAATATTGAAAAATATTGGGAGAATGGACTTTTACTTTAGCACACCATTTAAAAAAAAATGCCCAGATCCTTGGGGAGGGGACATTTGAGAAGGATGGGGTCAGTGGAAGGATTAATCCGGTACTACTTTACAGTCCATTTTAGGTGCATTAAAAGGTGTTTCTTTCTTAATGAGCTGAAGTGCAAGTACAGGAATACATTACTTTTTATTTATTTTCATTGCTCCACTCCTTAAGCATTCCAGACTCCACAGCTCTGAGCAAGGCAGAAAATGGAGCAAGCTTGCAAAACAGTGACACATCTTCCTGCCCCCCTCCCCAATCTGGAATTCTGAACAGTGTTACAACAACAACAATTTAAAAACAATCTTACTGTACATGCTTCAGTGCAACAATGAAGTGGCAAAAAATAATTTCCCTGGAAGTCTAGCACTGGTTGTGAACACACAGCGGCGCAAGCCAGGTGAATTAAGGGAAGCCGGTACTTCCGCCCCTCTCTCCCTCTCTGCCCATGTGGTGTAGAAAGGCTCAGGTGAATAATCTGTCTTGTAATCTTTTACATAAAACCCCTTTCAAGAAGATTTTGACTTGGTTGCAATATATTAAATTCAAAACAAAGCAGATGTTGGTAGGAGCATTAAATTCAGTCTTTACTGCTGCTCTTTTCTTCCACTGTCTTCTAACCTTATTTTTACACTTACACCCCTTTTTACACTGTGGTATTTTATTTATTTATTTATTTATTTATTTGTTGTTGTTGTTGTTGTTGTTGTTGTTGTTGTTGTTGTTTTAAATTAGGCCACCTTTAAGGGTAGAGCCCTCTCCCTGTCCATTTCCATTGCTATGCCAAAAGAGGCCCTGAGAGGGATTGACACTGTAGCCGGGGATTGACTTACTGTGGTAAAACAGAAGGTGCTCCAGATCTGTGAAAGTGAACAATTTGCCATTTGCCATCCCGGCGGTGCCAGATTCGGGTCTCCTCAGACTGTGCAGTGCGAGGGATCCCACTTGTGTCAACATACTGTGTGATGCGGATGTAAGCAATACAGGCAGACTCATCTCCCATTAAGTGGATATGTGGGTTCAGAATAGTAGTGTGCACCGGTTTGCTGTTTCTGGACCATACTGGGAGTGGAAAGAAAAGCCAGGGAAGTCAATGCAGTCTGCTCCTTGCTTCTTCAACCTAACTGGGAAATCTCTAATCTTCAGAAAATAATTGTAGCAACTAGAAAACAGACATAGGTAATGCATTTATCTAGGCTTGTTTCTAATTTTTGCTCGCACCAAGTTGAAGAAGGAATGAGATCCCTCTTTTAAACTTTCAGTAATTGTGTAAACCATCCAGCTTACATTTGAAAACTAAAAATTCTGCTTTCAGTCATTTATGATTTTGTCTGAAACTTTGAGAATGATTAAGAGATAAAGCAGTTAATGTTATTTATTTTATACTGAGTTCAACCACTGCCCTATAAAGCTTGGCATGGTTTATTCTGACTGGTGGTGAGCGGTGGGTTTCCAGTGTTACCAGACAGATCCCAACACTTAAATCTTGAGCAGTATGCCTGCAGAATATATACTGAGCCCTAAATATGTATGTTAAGCTCAGCCATGTTACCCTTCTCTTTTCAGAAAGCTTAAATAGAGGTTAGATAAATTTAGTGGAGATTTGTCCATCAATTTCTGCCAGCCAAACAAGTTATAGGGTGACATTCCTTGGTCAAGGAGTCTTTCAACCTCTAACAGCTGAGATTTGTGTAAATGACAGGGAAGAAAATTCCATATATATCTCCAAGCCACTTTCATGCTTTATTATGATGGATTTCCACTGGCTTTAGTTACAGAGTGGGCACTGAGCTAGATGGGCTGGTGAAGTGACCTAGTATGCAAATTTTTATGTTCTGATTACACAGTCAGATGATTGTTTGCAAAGCCAGAAGGTGCTTACAGTTTTCAAAGTAGAATCGATGGAAATCCAGCCCTTCCACCAGGTTCCCTAGAGCCTCCGGTTCAAAAGCAGTCATCCCGGGGTCGCACATTTTTCTGGAGAAGCCCATGAAACGACAGAGACAGGTGGAGGATGAGAAAAAGAGAAGTAAAATTACTTCATTACCTTTATTCAGTAACATTGTTCGTCCCTATGAATGTGCAATGAATAAAATTAACCCATCTAGGAAATTCAAAGACTTAGTTCCTTTATCTTAATAATTTTTTTTAAAAAAATGCTGCCTCATTCTTCCTAACCCTTACTGCACTCAGTGACATGCTTAATTATCTTCTCCACTTCTTGGCCTGTGACTATAAAAGCCACATTTATCTCTATGGCTTCTGGATTTTGGAGAGTGAGAGGCTGCAAGCATGTCCAATAAATTGCAGAAGAGATAATTTTGGTGTGTTAAGGAAAGCATTTGTAAGAGCCTCCTGCTGATGGACTAACTTCTAATGGAAACTTCTGTGTTCCAGCAAAAACAAGCAGTCCACTCCTACGCATGTTTACCATTGAGAGTTTTTTCCATAACAAATATGTTGAGGACTGCAACAATAGTCCACCACTGCCATTGATCTTTGCTTTTCTGTATCTTTTTGGCATAACTGGACTTGTCTTACACATTGCTTTGTTTCCAAGGAATATCTTATCCTTCTGAGAACAAAAATAGTTTGATGCTTTTGCCATACCATCATATTTTCTCTAGGAAAAGTGACCACAATGACATGAGCTTCAGAAAGTCAACTGGTCAGGAAGACAATTAGGGAACACCCATTTCCCATGCAACAAAAGAAAAGAAAACTCAAAATGGTGTCAGTCAATGAGATGTTCCAGGAAGTATTGACTTATGCAATATTCATTGGTACCACCCTCCCAAGTTGCTTGGTGCTCTTTCTTTCCCCACCAGTAGCCTCAAAATATCTATAGACATGGTTCAGAAAAGTCACATAGTGGCATAACTGTAATGAAAATTCAACAAGCGGTGAGATAACTCTGTATTCTTATCATCTTTGATTAGAGTTATTGTGATGATTTCATTTCCCTTTTGTTGTTTTGTTATGGCTTATGGGTAAAACAAATAAACTGCAATGAACATAATGGTATGGTTGTAAGAGCTTTTCCCTAGTTGGCATAGAAATAAAAAGATACACCCAAAATTAGAAGGGAATAGAGTCATGCTGTAGCTTGGGGAAGCTAATCCAGGATGTAGTCCTACATGGAAAGTGTAGTGAAGCTTTTTACACATGGTGTTTTAACTGGTGAAGGGAAGAAATGGGCCTCTGGCACCTTGTTGAGGGTAAGCCCCATACAGGAGGTGTCCATGGCCTCTGTTTGTTGATTTTTGCTTGGACAACAACAGATGTGAACAGAGTTCTTGGGAAAGTGTGTCCAACTATGAGTGTCCTTGACTCTTGCCTATACTGGCTGCTTCATACCAGCTGGGAGAGGCTAACCAGAAGGATCCCAGATGATAAATGTCTCTTTTGAGGAGGGGGTAATTCCTGCTCCCTCCTGTAAAACTATTCAGGTTTTGTTTTGTTTTTTAAAAACAGCTCTAGAATACCAAGACCTGAAAAATGACCATCAAGTCTTAACACTAGTGTAAAGTCCATGTTGCCATGGGCACTAGTAGTCCTCTTCCTTTCCCGCTTTTTTGCCCCTCAGTCCCCTCACTACAGAGGGGCTCTGTAATAATGCAAATGTGGCTTATGGATAGTGAATCCTCCCTCCGAAATTTCCATGCAGCGCAGCTCCTCCCCTCCCTCATGGACCCCAATTGGCCTCCTCCATTCCCCTCCCCTCCCCAGGGGCAGTGACAACCTAACAGTGCAGCCCAAGGCCCAAATTTGTGCCACACTGATTGGCAAAGTAGGGCTATCCATCATCGCACTGGTGGAGGAGCTGCCCTGTCTGTTTGGTGCAGGTGAAATTAATTGATATTAAAGCTCAAGCTTTGGACATTTTTGAACTTTCAAAATATTCTGCTTGTCTACACTGCTCAAGCTTCAGTTTTAAACAAAAATGAGCAAAATTAGTCTGGTAAATCTCAAGTAAGAAGGCTTACACTACTGTATTCTTATATGAGATACCATTCTTAGTGAAGGTGGTAGTGACATAGCCCCAGGGACTTACTGATGATACTGATTATCTTGATCTATATCAATTTTCTTTTAGGCTCAGTTTGGGTTCTGAAACCATAAGAACATAAGAAGAGCCCTGCTGGATCAGTTTGAGGGTCCATCTAGTCCAGCACTCTGTTCACAGAGTGGCCGAACAGCTGTCGACCAGGGACCCACTAGCAAGACACATTGCAACAGCACCCTCCCAACCATGTTCCCCTGCAACTAGTGTATATAGGCTTACTGACTCTGATACTGGAGGTAGAACATAGCCATCAGGACTAGTAGCCATTGATCGCCTTCTCGTCCAGGAATGTATTCAAACCCCTTTTAAAGCCCTCCAAAGTGGTGGCCATCACTACATCCTGTGGTAGTGGTTTCCATAGTTTAAATATGTGCTGTGTGAAGAAGTCCTTCCTTTTATTTGTCCTGAATCTCCTACCAATCAGCTTCATGGGATGACCTCAGAGTCTAGTATGGGAGAGGGAGAAAAATGTCTCCCTATCCACCTTCTCCACACCATGCATAATTTTGTACACCTCTGTCATGTCTCCCCTCAGCCTCCTTTTTTCCAAGCTGAACAATCCCAGCTGTTGTAACCTTCCCTCATAAGGGAGATGCTCCAGTCCCTTGATCGTTTTAGTTGCCATTTTCTGCACTTTTCCCAGCTCTGCAATATCTTTTATTTAGGTGTGATGACCAGAACTGTACACAGTATTCTAAGTGTGGTCACACAATAGATTTGTATAAAGGAAGTATGATATTGGCAGTTTTATTCTCAATTCCTTTTCTAATAATGCCTAACATGGAGTTTGCTTCTTTACAGTGACTGCACACTGGGCTGACATTTTCATCGAGTTGTCCACCACAACCCCAAGAGCTCTTTCTTAGTCAGTCACTGCCAGCTCAGACCCCATCAGGTTATACTTAAATTTTGGGATTTTTTGTCCCATCATGCATCACTTTACACTTGTTTACATTGTGCATTTTGGTCACCCTGATGGATAACCTAGCTAGGAGAAAGGCAGAGGAATGTAACCCTGTCAATTTCTCCTGAACCTTTCATCTATTTTCAACATCATCAACCATGCTTTCCTGGCGGAGTTGGGAATTGGAAGAACCCCAATGTCTTGGATGATGGTGTTGACAGACTGCTGCTTTGTGCCATGGAATTTATCCTATGGGATGCTGTAAGTTCCCTTCTTGTCTCTCGTGGTCTTTAAGATATACATGAAAACATTGAGAGAGTTTGGTCCAGTGTATTTCTCCTTTTCTACAGAATCAGCTGAGGTAGTGGATGCCCTAAACAGTGATGGACTGCTAAAGAATAAATTGACTCTCAGTCCAAATAAGACAAATATGGTGGGAGATTTGTTTGATCTGGAAATTGAAACCCTATTCTTGTACATCCTCCTGAAACACCAGGTACACATTTTGAGAGCATTTCTGGAGTGGTGGTAAGGGCTAAGAGTGCCTTTTACCAACTGAAGGAGACTAGCGACCTTGATGCACACTTTGGAAGTCTTCCAGGCTGGAGTACAGTAACATAGTATATGCAGAGCTATGTTTGAAGGTTATTTGTTAACCTCAATTAGTTCAAAATATGACAGTGCACTTATTAGTGGCAGCACACAACACCTGTGCTAAGAGGTTTCCAGCACAATTCAAAGGACTGATGTTAACCTTTTAAAACCCTAAATATCTGTGGTCTAGTTCACCTTTGAGAACATTTCCTCTCCCTGGCGGGCCTTTTCTGTAGCGGCACCCAGCCTTTGAAAGACCCTCCCTCATGGGTTTGGGAGGTGGAAAATGTAATATCCTTCAGAAGCCTCCTGGAAACATATCTTTTTAGACAAGCTTTCCCTGGACTGTAACTTATTCTGGTTTTATATGACATTTTTAAAGTTTTAATGTTGATTTTTGTACACTATGGTTTTAATTGTAAACTGCCCAGACAGCTTGGCCACCAGCCAACACATCATCACATTAAAATAGTCTGAGGCGTCTCTGCTTTGAGTTTCATTTCGTCAGAGGCTAAACTGATAACAACAAAGAATAGGGCCTTTGAGGAACCCTCTTCCTCAAAAGACCCAACACATCAGATCAGTTTTTACTTTTAGGAAGTTAGTCAACTTCCCCTGAGGGAGGGAGGGAGGGAGGGAGGGAGGGAGGCCTCGTTGATTGCATGAGCTGGCATTGGTGTTTCTATTTTATAAATCTACCTAACAGGTTTTTCTGTCTACTCTTTGCTGCTGCTTATTTGTTGACTAGCAGTTTATATGTGCACACTACTTTCATCTGATATGGTATTATATTGATTATATGGTGTTAATTCTGTTTGATACATTGTTGTTAAGCGCCTGGATGACTTCATGGAATCATGTTCGAGAGGAAACAAATTTTAAAAGAAAAAGAAAAAAAAACATACATTTTCTTTATTCCAAGTGTATTGAGTTGGAAGACAATGAGGTGGGCTGTGGTATGCCAGCCATCTGTGGTGGGAATACTAGAGCACTAGTAAATAGATGATCTTAACTTTAGGTTCCAAGTAATCAGAACATTCTGTTGGTGAAGGTACCTTAGTGAAAAGTGTGCAATCAACTCATTTAGCTCAATTATTCACAGTGGAGATATTCTTGTAAATTATGGAAGACTTTTTTGGAGAGTCTAAGATGCTTCCAGACGTAGGGCTCCTAGCACTATTAAATTGAAAGGTACTGTGCAGCGATTCCATCTTTCCCTCCTTAACAGATTTTTTTCCGGTAAGAAAAAAATGGAAGAAGTGGTGGGAAAGCACAGGAAGGTTACAAACGGAAGATGAAATCATCGTCTGGACCTCCCATATAGTAAACTTCTGTGAATGAGGCAGGGCAATTGCACAATAAAAACCATGTCTGGAAGCACCTTTTATCTGATTAAGCTTTAGTACGTTAGTGGTAACGATTTCAAAGCAATGCTGAGATCTAACAAAGATATGTGTGAAGTAAAATGCAATGAATTTACCATGCTATCTGGTTACATATACAGTTAGAACTGGGTTTTATTTGTACATATGTTTTTAAAAGTCCCTTCAGGTAGACAGAAGGAAAAACCATCTCTATGGCCTCTATTCTTCATCAATAAATCCATACTGTTTGTTCTTTAAGCCAGGAATCCTGGCCTATGCGTGCTTGCTCAGCATTAATGGCTGTAATTTATCCTTGGCCAAACTGCTAGAGAAATCCATCTATTTTAATTATTATGGAGGATAATTAAATCCATCTATTTAATTATTATGGAATGATAATGACAATAGTGGCTTAAGATGAACAGAGAAATGAAAAACAGAAGTTCTTGAAATTCATTCCTTGCTGAGCTTTGTATATCCATTAAAGAAAGCCATTAGCTTGCTTGTCTTCAGAGTAACCTGACATTTCAAAACCGGATAGCAGTACCATGCTGTTTTTCACAGCTAAGGTCATTTGGAGGTTTTACTACCACCCTCCTACACACGATGCTAAGATCAGTAGCAGATTCCTTCCGCCCTCCCCTTAAAGGCAAAACACCCACTGGGTACACTCACGTGTAGGACTCAAAGTCCCCATTGCTTATTGCTTCAATCAGCTGCTCCGTCACCTTAATGATTTCCTGTTTCCGTACTGTCAGGTTAAAAAAAAAAATAGAAGAGAGACAGTGAAAATATGGAATGTAAACAGGAAGTGAGAAAATATATTCTCAGGGCTGTACAGTTCTGTGGAGCACATAATGTGGTAATGGGCATATAATTCATTTTTCTGAAAACGTCGGTTTTCTTTTTTTTTCTTTCTCTCAAGCAAGTTTCTAATCCTTATTGCTGTGAAGATACATTTCAAAGTCTTTGGGACTATTCCTTTTGATATCTCAGCGATTAAACAAGGAGCTGAATAAGTAGCTTGAGGCAGGGTTTTAGTATTTCTCCCTCCCATAACTACGAAAACTAGAATAAACTATGTAAAGTAACAAAAACTTCAGTATAAATTATGCAAAGTAAGAAAAACTATGAAAATTCGTTACATTTGTATAATGTATACAAGCTCCAGAATCCAACTTCCTTCATACCAGATTTGGATTGCCTGTGTTCAGAAACTTAAATTATTGATAGACTTTAGTTCTGAATACAGACAGCCCTGGACATCCTGACTTGAAGAAAAGGAAGAGCTTAAGAGCTGGAAATATTATATATATATATATATATTTAAAAACAACTGGAAAAGGATACTCCCCCAGTGTGAAGGAGACCTTGAAAGGAATTATTTGGTTTTCAGCTTTTAATGGAAAGCATGAGGACAAAGGCCACTTCACTGGGCTGCAGTTAGTTTGTAGTGACTGCAGTGCCTAGTGACATTCAAATTCTAGCAAAAGCCTTACAATAAGTGCATAAGAGCAGCTCAGCTGTGGTGGTGCTAGCTGGGTCGTGCTTCACACATGCATGCATTCTTGCTGTCTCCTTTGGTGGCATTTCCTGCTATGCATGTGCGAATGACACTTTTATTACTAAGAAGCCATAGGAACACAGGGAGCTGCCTTATAGTGAGTCAGGCCACTGGCCCATCTAGCCCAGTATTGTTGACACTGACTGGCACAATGGCTCTCTGAGGTTTTAGGCATGAGTTTTTCCAACCCAACCTGGAGACACCAGGGATTGAACCTAGGACCTTCTACATGCAAAGCTTGTGCTCGGCCAATGAGCTATAGCCCTTTCCTGACACTGAGGACTATTATGAAAATAGACATGGTGGTATCCCCCCTGTGCAGATGTGCCTCTTTGTACGGTGGAAGCATCATCTACGCTGCCCAGGATGGCATGGGTACAGTTGAAAAGACAGTCAGAACGAATGTCGCTGTGGTCTCAGATGCAAACACTGCTCATTTAGGTCTCCCAGTTTGAGTGGGTATTTCACACACCACCAACAGCATCCTGACTAGAAGGATATCTCTGACCATACAAACAGAGGATACACATGAAAAGGGCTTCTTATGTTATCAGTGCAGAATGAGAGTGAAGCCGGGGGACTGCCATCCCATCACCATCCATTGTGCCCCTTCCCCCCCACAGCTGCTATTAATTCCAGGAGGGCAGCTTCCATTAGCACCAGTGGAGAGTTGTCTAGAAAACAAGTGGGTGGGTGGGGGAGAAAGAAGCTGTTCTACAACCCTTGCCAATGGTGAGGCCTACCTGTGAGAAATTGTTGGAGAATTTCTCCTCCCCCTGGAGAAATTCAGTGGAATTGTCCACCCAGCTTCTCTGCCCACAGATAGGGTGGAGAATTTAGAGAGGCCACTTGCACACAGCTCTACTTATATTATCCCCAATATCAAATATGTATTTGTTTTCTGGTTGTTGTTGTTTTAAAAAAAGGAAAGCAACTGTTGTAGAGTGGGAAGGATCGAATAAGCTAGTGTTTATGTGGGGGTTGAGGGTGCATTACTTTTTTTCTTCCCACCATTTCCCCAGTACAAATTGCTCCCCCATATCAGGGTTCAAAACACAGGTAAATATGCATTTTTGAACCTCAGAAGTGGAAGTCATTAGGGGATGGCAATTTGGAAAAATGGGCAACAACAGCCAGGACAAGAGTTAAGCACTAATTCCCCCATCCCTCTGTAGTCAAAATCTACCCCACACAAATTGCTGCTCTTCCGTTTTTTAAAAAAAGTGTTGGGGCTCAGTTACATTTACTTATATGTTGATAGCCCCTAAACGTTGTGAACAAATTACTGTTGTCTTTGTGCCATGTTTATATAGATTATTATTCCTGAAGGGCTGCAGGACAGCCATTAGTGTCAGTGTATGTGTTAATGGGATCTTTCTGTCAGAATCTGGGGGCTGCAGCAAAATACGAACAGCCCCTTTGTGCCTTTTCCTCAGTCAAAAGAATGAGGAAACATTCTAAATCAAGTTGCTTTCACCTGCCTTTAAAAGTGTAAGTGTTTAAGCTTGAACAACAAGCCTAAAGAACCCTTTGTTTCTCCTCTTTTATCAACTAGGAGCCTAGAATACAGAATTCAGGAATGCTCTTTTGTGTCCTGCTTCCTCGCCTCTATATTTTGCTGGATCTGAAGGAGCTAAAATCCTTCAGAAATCCAGCAAGGCATTCAGTGAACTGGATCTTCCAAACGATTGTGGAAAGTAATTCCATTGTGCTCATAAATAACGCTAAAATATGGATGTATTATGCTAAAGAGACAATGGATGGTTCCAGATGGACAGCTTCTAATGTTATCAATTAAAAGGCTTTGCACAATTATTCTGCCTTTTCATCCCTAACACACATATATATATATATATATATATATATATATATATATGTATGTGTGTGTGTGTGTGTGTGTGTGTGTAGTAAGAAAAAGTCAGAAGCAGTGAGAAAACATGGGCTGGTTACAAATGGAAGATACTGAAATCTGGAAGCCACCCAAGCCCCCTGTAAAAGTCCATGTTTGAGGAAGATGATTGCACAATAAAGGCCTCATCTGGAAGCACCCAAAGTAGTTAATAATAAGATCATAGTTATTTTTTTGAATGAAGTCAATCCATCACAAAACAAAGAGTTAATACTAAAATGTGCGTAGCTGGAAAACTTTTTCCTCATGTGCAGTTTTCAATCATTTAAGCATTAATTTTCACTACACACATACCGACACCCCTTACTTTCCCTCATGAGTTATTCCCAAAGAGGCAAATTTTCAATTAACTTTAATGTCAGGTCGAAGTCCATCTCCACAGCGGATGAGTTCTTTTCATTTGAGAGACTTTACTAATTAACACTGAGAAATGATTTCCCAAGCTATTATTGGAACACTGGCTCTGTCAAGCAGGCAGGCCTTCCTCAGGTTCTTCCCAATGGGTGATTTAACATGGTGATCAAGAAAGTTTTTCGAGAGATATGGTGGAGAAGATGGAAAAGAGGAAGAAAATGGTCAATGTTTGCTGAGTGGGTAAAAGAATCAGTGTATTCAAACACTGCAAAAGAGATAACAACAGAACATCCGAGAAGGGTATTTATGATATGATATTAATATTCAGAAAATTCTGAGCAAACTGGAAGGGGCTCAGGAGCGCACATAGGAGAGGGAGGAGGAAGGATGGGGAGATCGAGGAAATTACTTCAAGATAAGGGGTGAATATGGATATGGAAGGGAAATGATTGTCTTAAATCTAGACCCTCATTTTCCTCCTGTATCAGTGTTCACTCCTTCAGGTTGATGCTGGTGTGCAATCCTTTTCCCCACCACACTAAACCTGGGCCTGGGAGTCTCCTCCCAAAATAATCTCTCAGCCAGTCTGCTTCCAGGATGAGGCTTGAGTCCCTCAGACTTGTCCCCCGACCCCCTCTGCCATCAAGTCTCCTCAGACAGAATTCCACCTCTTCAGCTCCTCTCCACCACAGAACTTTCATGTTTGCTTCAGAAGAAGGCAAGAGCTCATGCTCAGAAGGCAATTATGAATGACTGTTGGAAAAATTTAAATGAAGACACACAGAGGAGCCCATATACCCTTTCTGAAGCACATCAGCCATTTAACCTCTATGGTGTTTCAGTTTGATCAAGATAAAGCATCTGATTCATGCTTTAACAGCTGTGGCATGGTTGCCACCTTCTAGTAGTTTGGGATCCATGCCACAGTGGTGACATGTACAACTGGGAACCATATGTGGTGGGCAGAACAGACGGAATACCCAGATCAGTACAGCCATCCACCACAGCAGTGATGCAATGGAGGGTGTATTATTATTATTATTATTATTATTATTATTATTATTATTCCCAACAGTTGAAGTTGTCTGGGCGGTTCATCCATCCCACATGTTTCCTAGTTGCAGATATTACCACAGAAATATGAACTCATAGATCAGCAAACGTACAACAGTATGAATAAGTTCTAATTCACAAATGGTAGTCAAGATAGCAGTATTATTCTGCAGGAAAAATGTTGTGCATTGCAGACAGATTTATATGGGACCACTTATAATGAAACTGTAATCTTTGTATCTAGAGATCAACTCATCACAGCCATTTTTTTTCACTTAACAGAATAGACTCATATTCCAATTTCACAATTGAATATTCGGTTTTAAAATTTTGATAGTCAATTTAATCTTATTGTGATTAGTAGAACATTTTTTTACTGACAGCTAGTTCTGTTGGGCTAGCAACATAACTAGCCAAAAAAAAGGGCCAAATATGAAACCTCAAATTTTGGAAACATTTTTGTATTTGAACAGCTCTGTTTATGTAGACTGGCAATGAGAATTGCATAGGGGTTCATATTCTTGATAACCTGTTTGTGAAATATGAATGCACAGTGCATGCTTATTAAAGGTCATTGACCAAAAAGGTCATGCTTCAGATACAGTTTTGTACCTCTTCTGCCAAAACCTTATACTGTACCTTTGGTGTCTTCATCTTCAATGGTGGTGTTTGTACTCTCTGAAGATTCCTGGACAAAGAATGGAGAGGACAGAAGCAAAGTAAGACCCACCCCGAATGTGTATATGTGGGGGTGGGGGTTCAGAAAGATCCTGACCAATTGGGAACCCATCACCCAGGTTCTACCCCAATAGCACCAATCACTGTGAAAGGATAAAAAAAAGATAAGTATCGGATCAAACCACTAGTCAGTAACCACGGCTCTTGTTTTGCAGCTGTACACTTGTCCTGTCTTAAATCTTACAACCACGACTGAGCAGGAGGGTCTCACTGTGAAAAATCTTGTAGAACTGGATTCACCTTTCTTATAATAGTCTACTACACTGATGTACAAAGATAGATTGAGCAGGAATGAGGATCTTAAAGTCTCCTACAACTACAACTGGGAGGGCCAAGAGGGGCTGTGTAGGGGTGAAAGACACCATGTTGACTGTACAATCAGGAGAGGGATGTACAAATTAACGAAGAGAGGGAGCTAGGATGAGAGAGTGAGGGAGATTGTGCAGGAGTGAAAGAGACCACAGTGACCGCATAGTAAAGAAAGAAATGTACAGTAAAACAGAGAGGGCTTCCAAGACCCACAAGGACCATCAAAGGCTGACACACAACTCCTTCCATAAACAGCCAACGGGTACACAAATTAACACAGAGAAAAGGGAGCCATTTACTCTCCAAGTTTCTCAGCAAGACAGCTCTGGTAGCTGGACTAGAGCCACCAGTTCATCCTACCAGAGGCTTTTTTACATGATACGCGCAATCTCAAACAGCAGATTGGCCAAGGCCACAGCCAGCTGTCTGGTCCCCTGTGACTGTACAGTTCCAGCAGAGCCATATAAGATGTCCTTTTCCTTCATGGCTCCTTGGACTGATGCAGCTTGCAGACCTGCTAAAGGAGAAGTTCCATTGAGAACCTTTCACTAGAAATTGGAATAAAGGTTCTCAGTGCTTTTGGGCTTCAACTATCCTCCTGTGCCAGCCATTCCTATTAATAGGATGTGTAGGGCAGATGCTTTTCCAAAGGGGCTACTTAGAAGCCCACTTTCCACATCTCAAAGTGATTCCCAAGAACAGGGAGGGCTGGAACATGTTGAGAGGCCCAACATCATCAGCATTGAGGAAGACAAAGGACACTCACCATTAACTGAACGCTGGAACTTGACTTTCTTTTCTGGAAAAACAAGGAGAAGAGATGGGACAAGAAGAGACACAGAGTGAGAAAGAAGGAAGAGAGCAGAACATGGGATGCAGCGGGCCCTGGGAAACTTTTGGTGATCCTTCTAGAAAGATGAAGATTTTGTGAATAAACCTGATGCTTAACTCCAAGATTTCTATGTCTTGGGTGAAGGAAAAACAACTACAATGAAAAACACTCTAATCTAACTTTCCTACGCAATTAACAATTCAACCAGCCTTGTCCAGTTTCCAATCTTCTAAGTTTGAACAACTCATTTTTGCATCCTATGAACCTTGATTTCCTGATAGAAAGTAAAGCTCAGCTTTGGCATCTCATTCTTAACCCTGCAGTTTTCTGATCCAAGCCAAGAAATTATTTCCAAGCGGATAAATATACACTACATATCAAGCTAAAACCACTGCAGTCATTTCACTTGTGGGCACAACAATACATGAATATAACCTTACTTAAATGAAATGCTAACTTTTCAAATTCTTCTTGCCAATGTGACTTTTTGTCATTCTGCTAGTGGAATAGACTGGAATTGTTCATTTAGAATCAGAGATTCTCTAACCTGATTCAGTGAAGCAGGACATTTTACACCTAAAGCATTTTTAAAAAACTTCTAAGGGATGAGACATCAAAACATCCACTGACAACTGTACTAAATATTGAACAGCTCTTGCCATTTGCTAATGTAAGGGTGTTTCTAGGCAGAGGGGTCCAAGCATCCCTCTGTCTGGAAGGCATTGTGCAGCTATTTCATCTTTTCTTTCTTAACGGATGATCTCCGGTAAGAGAAAAGATGGAAGTGGAAGGAAAAGATGAGAGTTACGAATTGAAAACACAGGAGGATTATGAAGATGCCCAGACTCCCTTGCCTGTAAAATTCCATGAACGAGGCAGGTCAATGGCATCGTTAAAACCTCACATGGAATCACCCTAAATCTGCATCTTTGAAATCCTCTCCACAATGTATTTACTCTTCAAAGGTCATGTCTGCACAGCACTTTTGTACTCACATTAGGGACAATATCAGGTACCTGTAAGCCACATCTCTCATTTGCTTGTTTAGGTGGAAATTGAAATCTGATGTCAGGGCTATTAGCCTTGCTTTCTATTAGCCTTGCTTTCTAGCTGAAAAGGACATATTTGCTAGGGCTTTATCAGAAAATTAAAAAAAATACAAAATAATTAGATGCAGATCAAATTTCATGCCAAGTGACAGTTTCTTTTTCCAGATTTGTGCTACTGAAGCAGCAGTTAACTATATGAAGGGAAACAGAATATCATTTGGGAACGTGCTAGTGCACAGCTTTCACTGGGGAAGAAGAAAGAGAGAGGAAGCCTAACAAACTGCCTGAAACCATAGGCGGGCATTCTTAGGGGTAATCCCTAACTATAAAGGAAACACAGATTGCAGTTACAATTTTCATAAGCAGAGAGCCTCGTTCATATCTTTCTGGCCTCGTACCAAAGGTACTAAATCAACACCATACCAAATGGTATTTGCTGGTCTTGCGACTGTAATAAATTCTATTCTATTCATACCAAATGGTGGAAATGGGCTTATTTGCATTGCAGACACAACCTAAGCAGCTCATTCGGTGTCTTGTAGTACTACAGAAATCCTGTAGGGCAGAAATCCTAGGAAGAATCCAAGATTTAAAACTTTGTCCTTTAGTTCATGATGAACTTCTCTCAACACAGCACTGTAATTAGGGATGTGCACTGGATCGGACCCGATCCACGATCCGAGTCCGGTCCAGTGGGAAATCGGATAAATTATCCGATTTCCGATCCCGCAGCTGGATCGGCCGATCCAATCCGAACCGGTCCGAAAAAGCTCCGAACCGGTTCGGCGGATCGGCGGATCGGCGGGCGCCCACTGGCGCCCACCGCCGCTTCCATTGGCGGGCGCCAGCGGGCGCCCGCCGATGAAAGTGGACAGCGGGGGGGGGGAGGAGGGGGGCACTTACCTTCTCGGCCCGGTGGCTCCCGTCCGGCGCCGGCGCCTACTACTACTAGCAGGCTCCGCGGCCTGCTCTAGGGTGGCGCGCCGGGTGATGTCATCACCCGGCGCGCTACTCTAGAGCAGGCCGCGGAGCCTGCTGGTAGTAGTAGGCGCCGGCGCCGGACGGGAGCCACCGGGCCGGGAAGGTAAGGAGGGGGTGCGTGGAGGGGAGGAGGGGGCGCGCGGAGGGGGGAGGGGGGAGGGGGGCCCTTACCTTTCCGGCCCGGCGGCTCCCGTCCGGCGCCGGCGCCTACTATTCCCAGCAGGCTCCGCGGCCTGCTCTAGGGTGGCGCGCCGGGTGATGTCATCACCCGGCGCGCTACTCTAGAGCAGGCCGCGGAGCCTGCTGGTAGTAGTAGGCGCCGGCGCCGGACGGGAGCCGCCGGGCCGGAAAGGTAAGGAGGGGGTGCGTGGAGGGGAGGAGGGGGCGCGCGGAGGGGGGAGGGGGGCCCTTACCTTTCCGGCCCGGCGGCTCCCGTCCGGCGCCGGCGCCTACTATTCCCAGCAGGCTCCGCGGCCTGCTCTAGGATGGCGCGCCGGGTGATGTCATCACCCGGCGCGCTACTCTAGAGCAGGCCGCGGAGCCTGCTGGAAGTAGTAGGCGCCGGCGCCGGACGGGAGCCGCCGGGCCGGAAAGGTAAGGAGGGGGTGCGTGGAGGGGAGGAGGGGGCGCGCGGAGGGGGGAGGGGGGCCCTTACCTTTCCGGCCCGGCGGCTCCCGTCCGGCACCGGCGCCTACTATTCCCAGCAGGCTCCGCGGCCTGCTCTAGGATGGCGCGCCGGGTGATGTCATCACCCGGCGCACTACTCTAGAGCAGGCCGCGGAGCCTGCTGGAAGTAGTAGGCGCCGGCGCCGGACGGGAGCCGCCGGGCCGGAAAGGTAAGGAGGGGGTGCGTGGAGGGGAGGAGGGGGCGCGCGGAGGGGGGAGGGGGGAGGAGGGGGCGCGCGGAGGGGGGAGGGGGGAGGGGGGCCCTTACCTGCCCGGCCCGGCGGCTCCCGTCCGGCGCCGGCGCCTACTACTACCAGCAGGCTCCGCGGCCTGCTCCAGGGTGGCGCGCCGGGTGATGTCATCACCCGGCGCGCTACTCGAGAGTAGGCCGCGGAGCCCGCTGGTAGTAGCCGCCGGCGCCGGACGTGCCGAGAAGGTAAGTGGCGGGGAAGGGGGCTTACCCCCCCCCGGAGCCGTCCGCTTCTATCCGCTGGCGCCCGCGGGCGCCAGCGGATGGAAGCAGGCGGCCCCAGGGGGGGTAGGGAGCGCGGGGGAGGGGGTTTACCTGCCGGGGCCGTCCACAGCGGACGGCCCCGGGGGGGGGGAGGGAGTTAGGCCCCCCCTTACCCACCCGCCGCCATTTTTTCCTCATAGACTTGCATTGCAATGCAAGTCTATGGGGAAAAAAATGGCGGCCGATCCAAAAATTTCCGATTTTTGGATCGGGATCGGACTCGATCCGGTCCGGGGGGCCTCCGATTTTGTCCGAACCGGTCCGGGACAAAATTGGAGGTCCCGATCCGGGTCCCGATCCGATCCGGGGGGTCCGTGCACACCCCTAACTGTAATATACACCAAAAGAGAGGCACCTGTCAAATGTTTATTTTTTTTAAAAAAAAAAAAAGCTTGAAAAAGTTCCCTATTCCCTACCTCACTTTCCACAATTCATTTCTTGTTTCTTCTTAACTTTTGCTTGTTTTCTGCCCTCTTTACATTTATCTGAAAACCTCTCGTTACTGTATTCTTTCTTCATCTCCAGATTTTATAACTGCACTATGAGAAAACATCCTTCTTTGCTGCTAGGAAGCAGGAACAAAACATTTCTGCAATGAGAAGAGTCTAACCAACAAGAACTAGATAAAATTTGGAAAATGCAGAATCGAAATAGGGCATACCAAAGGCATGGTAAATGAGGAGGCACACATATGCCTCCCTCTTAACCTCCCTGCTTACTAATCACAAAAAGGTATCAAATATATGCATATCTCTGATGAGATTAAGGGTTGTTTCCCAGGAACTCTGGTATCAAGAGCAGTTCATGCCCATTGGCAATTGGTAATCCTCACTGCTTTATTTCACCCTGCTTGTTACATCATAGGATATCCTTAGCTAGCCCTCTACAGCTTCTTCTCCAAAGCCAACAAAAAGAGAGAGGGGAAGATTCTACTATAACTCTTAAGCTATGTATGATGGTGCCAACTAGGCTCAGAGGCATGATGTCTCCATTGAGAACCTAGCAAGATGTGAGAATGAACTATCTAGGAAACCATGCTGGACGGCAATTGTAGAAGCAATCGGATGCAACACGATGCAACACAAAAGCAGTGACATCACTAAAGTAAGACATACATACAATAAAAAGATGCAACACGGGGAAGATAATTTATTAACTTAAGACATGACAGGATGTGACATGAGGCAGTGATTGCATTAATATACAATGTAACACAATGTGACATCAAACAGGGCAGTGAAGGTTATTGTATATCCACTGGTTGAAGAGGGGGAAAGCCTCTTCTGTCGATAAAATATGGGGGCATATTAGTAAAAAGGACCCCCTTTCCTTCTGTTTTCCATGGATAGCAAGTTTCCACCTCTAGAGAAGTGATATATTAGTATCTACTCCATCACAAAAAAGGCTAGCACATCATTAAAAAGTGGCAGCGCAATAACCGGCTTTCCATGATCAGACTGTTAACATTGCTCATAAATGGAAGGGTACTTCAAGAACATTTGGTGCTTTCATTGGGACCAGTCTGTTCTGATGAGATGGTTAAACCAGTGAGTTCCATCAGAAAGACATTAACCATCTGGTCAACAACCAGGCCTCAAAATCTATCATACCACATACTTCAAATAGCAGCCATCTCTCCCACTGAAAGGAGTAGCAAAACCAAACAAGGAAAAACAACGAGAATCTATTAAGAGGAAGCCAGTTTTACAATAAAGCCAAGTGGAAAACTCCATCCTTGAGATTGCTGGTATGGAAGTTAGTTCTCCTGGGGTGTCTCCGAAAGGAAAATGGATTGAGATGACAATGCCAGGAGAGGTTGCCTAACACCTCTCTAGAACACTGCAATTTGGCTTCCAGAAAAGAAAATTGTTATCATGTCAGTGCAAAGTCATTCAACACCGTGTTCAAATTTCACAAAGATTTCAGAGTGGAGAGCTAGAAAACCTGTTTATCCATGGAGTTGGGGGTGTGGTGGGGCTTCTTGTGCTCCCAGTTTTGTTCTTATGACTTGCCCCTTTCGCTCCTCTTTGTTTAGTTGTTGATAAAAACTTCTGCATTTTCTCAGACATCCCAAGTTTTTAATGATTCAGAAAGTTATGATGCCAACATGGCAGATTTGCAGACTCAAATAAAGCTACAATGAATTATTCACAAGAAAAAGTGACTGCTGTGTTCCTCACCACTGCTCAGAGACTCCAAGCCAATGTCCTCATTAGTCAACAAACCAAGGCCTCATCTACAAGAATTCGTCTTTACGCCTGGTTAGCGGATTATGCGCATATTCGCAGAAGCGCTTTATCGTAAATGCTTGTATGCAGGAGGTAATTGAGCACTCAACGGGTGACCTTACCGGTTGTTTCAAATGCGCTTTAGAAGTAATTAATGCAGAGAATCGCTTGTTCACATAGGCAAAATGCGCTTTAATGGCCGGAGCAAAATAAAACTCGCTATTTAACGCGCATTCGATAATACGCATAATTGGATGTTTAAAGCGCCTCTACGCCCGATTTGCGCTCCGTTCTTGTAGACGTAATTTTTTTAATGCGCCTTGAAAGAGCTTTAAATGTCTCTTGTAGAGGCAGCCCAAGAGCCATCCTTGCTATCGCTCCCCATTCCATTTCCCTTCTTCCAGATGAAGTGTCTTTCAGGTTGTCTTACCTGTCACAGTCCCTTGCACAGGATTAGAAATGCCATAGAGCCAATTCAAACAATCAAGGGGGCATGTGGAACAGCCGTCTCACAAATCTGTAGCACCTCAGCATTCACAGGGAGGGAGGGTTTATTCATTTGAAGGTGTTCCCACGTTAAAAACCTTCCTTCACAGAGAAAGATAATCTATCAGGAAGTTGCATTCAAAGAGGAATGCATCAGGAACACCACACAAGTACTGTGAGAACATCACATACTACAAAAGGATTGTGAGACTTCTGAATTATAGTCCTACAAGAGGACTGTATCAACATGGCCTCCAAATATTTGAATGGGCTCTGAGCTCTGAAGTGGCAACATGGGGTAGTAATATTTAGGCAGTAGAAGAAAGGCATAAGCTTTCCTCTGATATTCGAAAAGTAAGTAGGAGTGGGAGGAGAATTCTTAGGATAAATAGACCATTCTCAAAGGTCTAGTTCAACACCTTGCTGAGTTGTGCACAACTGTCATCTTACAGCCCTCCTCACTGCCCTCTTTTTGCCTTTCATTTGGGGATATGAATTAACCAAGCAACCCGAGGCATCTATTACTTTAAGCATTCCAAGCTGCAAACTAGGCAAAAGTCATTGCTCCTCCTCCTTCGTCTTCACTTTGGCGTTCTTGTTGGAAATGCAAAGAATGGGAAAATGTCTCTTATGATCAGAAGAGGATGAAACAGGAGAGCCACCAGTGCAACAAATGCAAAGGCCCTGGGCCACGCTGGGACCCAACACTGCAGAATGCAATCCAACCATTTCTGCCATCCTGAGAGCAGGCAATCTATTGGCTGTATGAACCAGGAATGGGGGTGGGGTGGGGAACTTACCTTCACACCATCATTCTTTTTGTTGCCACCACTTTTCCCTCCTGTGGAGAAAAAGTACCACGTCAAGAAGAATAGGGATGGTGTCAGAATCAGCACAGTGAGAACCAGCAACATGAGGGTAGCTGGGTGAGCAGCAGAACACAGGAATTGAAGATCATCTAATTCAATGCTACTGTCTCATCTGTTGGTAGAGAATTCACTTCACAATAATCCAGAGCTCTGGGTGAAGTCTCTCTCAGAAAGCCATGAAGCTCACAAACTGGATTACTAGGATCCTTCCACGTGGGCAAGAAAAGCCACAGCCACTTATATTCTTGTACTCCCAAGTCTTTAAAGAAACCAAAACAAGAGCCAGCAATAGAAAGAGACGGAAACTGAAGGAGCATTCTCTGACAGTTCTTTCTTCCCTAGAGGACTGAAGGATCTTCCAGCTCCATGGCTCTAGGAATTCAATCCCACCCTATGCTGCCAGCCCTCTCCTCCTCCCTGGGCTTGCCTGCCTTGCTTTGTGGTCTTGGGTATGAACACTAAATGGTTCGACTGTAGATAAGAGCCGTGTGCACTTGCCAGTCTGAGTTTCTCACTGTCAGCCTCTCCCGCACGCTAATTTTAGCCCCCCATGCTGGTGGGGGTCATGTGCCACAATTATGACATCCTGACAGCTGCAGCCCACATTTTGACAATGATGAAAAGCAGACACCTTCCCTGATGCCCCCCCCCCCCCCCATCGCTCTCACAGACTTAGCCTCGAACTCCTGGGACTGCAGCCCACTCATAATCCCTTCCTCTTCTTGCTGTTGCCTTCAAATAGACTCTGAATGCTAAACATGTACGTGCACACACACACACACACACTTGGCCCGAGTATAGCTCCTGAGCAGAAGACCGAGATAACCCAATTGTCAGGAACAATCACTGCTCTAGTTGAAATATCTGAACTACTCAACTTAGGTAGGATAGACACCTGAGAAAGGATAAAGATTTGAATATTCTGGTCTTGGTGATAAGCCCAGTACTCTCAGTTGATTAACTAATTCTCCTCCATATCCACAGCCACAGTTCTTTAAAAAACATTAACTTCCTAAGAATGTTATGATATATCTCCACCATAGTTTCCCAGTGACTTCCTCATGGACCCACTTGGCTTTGTTTACGCCACTCAATAAACAGCCAGTCTACATTGTCTATGCTTCTTACATTATCTTATTTATTCATTTTTAAATTCTACCCTGCACTTCCTACTTCCTCGATGCGCTGAAGTTTATAACATGCAGCTAGTGCATCATTGGTCTCATGTGAGCATTGCACATGTATGCTTCATTACATGGGCATATAGTAGGATGCTACAACTAATTATGTTTTTGAATTAAATGGACCCTGTAGTGTGGCCTTCATCAACCCTGGTGCCCTCCAGATGTTTTGGACTACAACTCCTAGTATTCCTGACCATTAACCATGTTGGTTGAGGACTATGGGAGTTCACATTCAAAACATCTGGAAGGCACCTGGGTATGGGAAGGCTGACATAATAGAACACATAGAAGTGATGGTGACCTGTAATGCTATACATAGAGACTGCACATCATTCTCTACATGGAAATCTTTTCTGTTTAGGGAAAAATGATTTTACGATTCATAATATCCCATCACAACAATTGTCCCCTTTAAAAAAAAGGCTTCAACCCAGGTCAATCAAGTCATAAGAATGTATGAAAATAAATATCCATCTAGTCCACCATCCTGCTTTCCACCAGGTAACTTTGAGAAGCCTATAAAACAGGGCTTGAAGACGAAGCCCACCCTCCCTCCCGTTGCTGCTCTATGCCTCTACACATGGAGGGTCCACGAAGGCCATAATGATAAGCAACCATTGATAGATCTGCCCTCAATCAACTAATCCCCTTTTAAAGCCATCTATGTCTTTCAAGAACATATGCAGATTCTCCCCACTTTCATCCAAACACTTATTATAATGTCTCTGCTAATTCCAATCTTTTTTTTTTTATCACACACCAAATTTGATTTCAGTCAAATGGACCCATTTATTTTTCATGGGCTTTCAAGAAAAATTTCAGTAAATAGAAGCCATTCTTGAAAGGTCCCCATGAAGGCCTAGTTGGAAAAGTTCCACAAAACCGTAAACTGCCTATCTTAAAAAAAAATCCACTTAAAAGAAGCTTTTCCTCTTAGAAGAGGCTCTTTGAGGTCACATAAGCCTAGGTCACTCCCTATGTGCTAGTGAGGTACCTTCAACCTGTTTAGTTCCTACATCCGAAACAGGGAATTGGAGTCTTTTCACTATTCTCCTCCTCTAGAAGTTTTGGATACTGGCCCCCAAACTACATATCCACATTAGCTCCTTCCCCATGGTATAAGTTAAAAATCCATCTCTTGTCATTGGTCATGTAAAGCCAATGTAAAATGCTACCAAATCAAGGTGATGATGTGACTGCTTTGTTGTGTAAAGGGAAGAGAATTGGCAGCTGCACTGATCCACAGATGGCAGCCCTTCCACCAATGTGTGACAAAGCATTTTTGCAATGTGCTTTGTCACACCTTTCTGATCCATGGAAAAATGATTAATGGCTATTTATTAATGTGGCATGCTAAAGACACAAGTCAGTGCCTGAGTTAAGAAGTTGTATCACCTTTCTGTTGTACGCAGCTCAGCCACTGTCCAACACTTAAACCCCTTGGAACCAATGAGCTTAAGTGTAGATCACCCTGTGATGAATTGTAGCCTAGTGTACAATTAATTCCCTCCAAACTCTGCCCCCACCCCGCTTTTAGCAGGAGCTGGGTGAGGGAATGAAAGGAGGGGGTTGAGGGAAAACTTACTGGGTATTATTGAATTAAGGCTAAACTGCAGAAAGGGAGGTCTTGTGTCTTGAGAGTAGTAGTTCTTTCTTTTTCTTTCAAAATTATAACGTCTTCGCTCTAAGAAGCAGGAATTTCTCAATCCCTCCCCTCAGAGTTGCAGAATGCACGAATCACATTAAAAGCACATTGTGACACATGCCGGTCTATAGCATCTCTTAAATCAGAGGTGGGCAGCCTTTGTCCCCCGAGGACCACATGCAGCAATGGGTGGTACGGTTGGGGGCCGCATCTACCTACCCCTGCATAAATGCACATTCATGCACATCCACCCATTCTTTTCCCCGTGCGCACACACTCTCATGCGCACACATGCACATCCCACTCTTCCCCTCATCTCAGCCTGCAGGGCTGTGGAGGTTTAAACCTTCCCTCCCTGGGCACTGAGATCACACCTCCTCCCCTCCTGATTCTGCTGGGAAATATGGCACATGGAGATGGCTCTCCTAGCAAATCCTGTTTCCCAGCAGAAGCAGGCTCTTGCCAGCCTTGCAAACAAGACATGCCAGGAGATTCATTCTGCCACACTCTGCTTCCTAGCAGAATTTCCTGAAACAAGGTAGCAGTGGCACCATGGAAAGGGAACTGGGACATCTGGAGAGACAGGGCACTTGTAGCAGGCTGCATACTTAGTCCCCAAGAGCCACATGTGGCCTGCAGGATCAGATATAGCCCCCCCATAATGTTCAATTTGGCTTGTTTAGGAGCTTTTGGAAATAATGAAGATGTGGTCCATATCTGGACATCAGGCATTTAAGTCATATTCCAGGGATAGGTTATATAGGGTTTATAGGAGCCATCCCCCTATGTATTCAGTGGTGTCTCTCTAGCTCAAGGAAAGCTCCACTGAGCTAGATGCCCAATGAAACGAAAGGGGGCTGTCTGGAAACAATATAAGGATTGAGTTCCTAACACAGCACTTCTACAAGATACAACATAACTGCTTGGGGAATTTCTTTTTAAATGTTTGTTAATATATTAGTAGGGTGTTTTTTGGGTGTGCTACTGACTAGTTTTGTTTTTAAACTTGCACATGATTGAAGCTGCAATCCCATGCACTTTTACCTGGAGGAAGTATCAAACATAGTGGAACTTACTCTGAGTAAACCTGCACAGGATTACACTTAGGTCCCCTCTACAAGGATTCGCTTTTATGTCTGGTTAGGCGATTATGCGCATAATCGCAGAAGCGCATTTACGCCTAATACCTCTGCATGAGAGGCGGCAAAGCGCATTAACGGGTGACCAAAATGCGCTTTACAAGTAGTTAATGCGCATAAGCGCTTGTTCACATAGTCAAAATGCACTTTAACGGCCGGAGCAAAATAAAACTCGCTGTTTAACGCGCATTTGATAATGCGCATAATCGGACAGATAACGCGCCTCTACGCCCGATTTGCGCTCCGTTCTTGTAGAGGTAAAAAAATTTAAGCGCCTTGAAAGAGCTTTAAACCTCTCTTGTAGAGGCAGCCTATGTTACGCACTCTTAAGTCCCATTAAATCTGTGGTACTTGAGGAAGCATCACTAGCTGTAGGATTTCAGCCCCAGTTGCTCGTTCAGTTGCATTGGTCAAAGGTTGGACTTGGTTACACTGGTAAATATTTATGTTCCTAGCATGTTAAAATGTACACCATTTCAGTAGGTTAGTGAAATATGGGAAAGTGTATTAAATATTATCATTGTGCCAACAAATCTCCCCAAACATTGAAAATTGTTTGATATATGCGTGAAGTCTCTTACATTTTGAGCATGCATTAGCTGTTTGACAAGTGTTTACATGGAGCATTAACACCATGTTAGATTGAAAACCAGACCACAGGACAACTAAGTCCAGTCCTTTGTAGTAGCCTCCCCACTGGGTGCATTGCAACCAGGAAGATCAAAGCACCAGATTAAATACAGGCTATACCAAAATGCAGGGGTTCTCATTCATTAGGAAGGACCCTTCTCATCTTACTAATTTCGGTCATGATGTAGTTGATCTTTATTAACAAATCAAAAGTCATGAACTCTAATTATTCAGCATAACTCACACTTTTGGGATTCCATTGCAATCCCAACTTTTTGCTTTCTAAATTATATCTGTTAGTTCAGTGCAGTAGGTGCAATGTGCTGTGAAACCCTTGATTGAAGGATGCCCCTTGTCTACTGAGTATCCAGTTAAAATTCACCACCTATATTCATGCTTGTTGAAGGAGTCTGGAGGGCAAACTAAAGGCATTTTCTCACATAATACTAAATTCATCTTCTGCATTTCCTGGATCTGAAATGTGAATGCAAAACCAACCTACATGGGCCAGAGCATAAATTGAAAACACCTTTTTTTCTGTGTGCTTTTCCAGCATCCTTCCCTCCAGTTGGAACTCTGAAACACTTTTAGAGCCATGTATGGAAATGCCCTCTGGCCAGGCTTTTCCAACCAGTGTCAGAGCCATGTTTCAGGCTGCCTATCACAGTGGCCACTCCTATTTTCCACCTACAGCCAGCATCCAATAAATAAAGTGGCAGCAAATAAATATTGACCTGGTTGGAGTGGGGTTACCTACCAGAAAAATTCCGGGTTGCTAGCATGGTAGTGAGGATCGCACCCTGGAACACACAAAAGATAAAAAGAAAAGGAGGAAAAACAGGACACATCACAGGACACATCAGAAACTGGCGTATCCCTTCCCCCACCCAAATAGCCTTCCTCTTAAAGACACTGAGTAGAAAACGGAGCTGGCTGGGGCTACAAGAAGGAGGTATCTTGGCACTATTCCAGGAGCATGATGAATATAATTCAGAGGCGATATTAATAGATATAGCAAACAGTTTGCAGAAAACTAGTCACTGGATAGTGGCTCAGAAACTTCCCTGCAAGTTTCTGAATGGTGGTGGCAGCATTTATTATAGCCACTTTATAGAGACCCTATATTTTTTCTTGCAGCGTTAATGGGATTTTGTTTTCCAACAAACAAGCAACACTCATGCTCTGATGGGGCCAGACCAACTGCTAGACTTCTAGGAGCTACTAAAGACAGAAGATTTCTTACTGTCTCAAGTTGAATCCCACATACATCATCTACATTTGAGATCTGCAGTAACAACTAGACTCTACAGGCACTGCAGCGATAGAAGGGAGCACAGCCTGTTTTTCTAGTATTTTGTTCTGTGCCTCATCACAAGACTGCAGCATAGTACCCCAAATGTGCTACACTTGTGGTTTTTATTTTTTTTAAAAAAAATGGACATGCAGAGACAGACTCATCAGTGGCAATTCAATTTAGCAGCTGATAATAGAATCTACCACAACTACCACTATTACTACTACTATTACTACATATATCTCTCACATAGAATATTGTCCCATAGATGTCAAAGAGCAGATCGGTCTCCTCACATCCATTTTACAGATGGGAAAACTAAGGTACAGTACTGAAGGGAATATCTCCAGAGCCATTCTCTGTAAGTCAATAAAAGAACTGGTTATAGATCCCTGCTTTCCTTGGCCTTGTATTTTAATACCAATCAACTCCCCATTAGGACTGCCCATTGTCTTACAAGAAAATAAGACCCTCCACACATGTATGGGCAGTACTTCACAACAGCTGGTTCACTACTTTTAGAGTAAAAGCAGGATGCACTTGTGCACATTGCTGCTGGATAAAGGCAATGAATGAGTATGATAGAGATTAGCATTCACTCCTATTTGTTGCACTGGCTGTGGATGGATTCAAAATTCCATTAAAATATATCTTTAGGGGGGCAGGGAAGCCAACTGGATATACCTCTTTACTACCCGCCTCCTCCTCCTCCTCCTCTTCTCTCTTCTTGTCTCTTTCTATTCAGCATTTCTCAATATTCCAATCATCTCCATACAATAAGATTATACTGTCATAACTGAAGCAGTAACAGATTACTAGATGAAAAGTAAACACAGATTGCTATCTGCTGCCTTGCTCAGTAATCTTATTAGCCACCAGCCCAAAGACTAGAAATCCGCACAGTATTCACAAGCCAAAGCGGTAGAACAATAATATGTGCAAATATCCAAAAAGGCAGCTGGTGATAGCACTGGTGGTAAATTTCTTAATTGAAACTGAACTGCATACCCACCAGCAGCACAGAGCTGGGTGGGCTGTGATGTGACAACTGCATTTGGATACTGATCCCAAGTTCATTTACTTGGAAGTAAGTTCCACCAACATGAATAGAAGCCAGCACACCTTGGAATGCAACTTCTGTGAGTGCTAGGAGGCAATGTTAATTTGTCCTAACGTTTTAATTAAGGGGTTTAGTCTAATCAGTATTAACTTCTCAATCTCTGCTCTTTTTTCTTGATCTACTGTGAAACACAGGACAGTTTCTCTCTAAACAGGAAATGATGACACTGTAGCAGTAGCACCACCAAAGTGAAACTGAAAAAGGATTTCCCCTCCAAACACTGGACTACTGATCTAGTTATACAAATACAAAAACTGGGGAGAGATTCAGCTGCACTCCTTTATGTTATGATCCAAAGACATAGAGGTATCTAGGAGATCTTTCCTTTCTTACAATCAAGGTGGCCAGTCAGAAAGTCAAAGTCTTGGAAGACTCAGAGATAAGCCTTCATGAACATGGGAAAACAAAAGAAAGTGAAAACAAGCCGGTGATGTATGCCCATTTCCTAGAGGAGCACCTATGAGTCAGACACAGGGCATGGATTACCTTTAGCTTCCTTCTGGCATTGAACTTCTTCAAGCAATCCACAGTCTCCTGTCTGTGCATGCAAGAAGCCACGGTGGAACGGTGCTGGAAGAAAGAAAGAAAGTCTGCTCAGAAATGTACAGGAATAGAAAATAGAGAACTCTCTCTTGTTTTCGCAGCCTGTATTTGTTTTACTAGCTGCATTCTTTGGTTTGTGTATACCTATGGTATAGTAAACCTTGATCACCTCATGTTCCCTGTCTACACGCTGCAACTGGATAAAATCAGGAAACTTTGGTGGGAAGGCTGGTTACTGAGAGTGCAACCTTTATACAGTAAGTCAGGCTAGATGACGTTCAGCTTCTTACAGCATATTATTTTATGATGGACATCATGCACAAAATAGTTATGTAATTTCTACACACACACACACACAACCCTGAACTCTGCACCATTTCTCTGTCTCTTAAATGTGAACTCATATATTAGGCAACGTCCCACAACCATGTGTTTGAATTATCCAAGCAACACTAAATAAAACTTTAATGGGCTGTGCAAACTAGTTTCCTCACTTGTTCATTTGTTCCTTGTTCTGCCACACCAGAGTTGCTGGAGATGGTTCATTAGGTTGTTAGCGGCTTGGTTTACCCTCCCTTAGCTGATACTTTTCTGCACTGATGTTTCTGGCTTCTGTTCTTTTCTAGGGCAAGGGACATTCAAGGCAGGGGCCTGAATATAAATGCTGTGTGCCCCTAAAGAAGGCCTTATTCAGGGACCCCAAAATAAAGTTGCATCGATCAGCAATTTATGGAGTCGTGGCAACCACACCTGTGTGTAGAAGAAGGATGGATTCCAATAACCCAAGTGAGAAATGTTCCCAGGAAATAAACTGGTTTTGCTTTAATAGTAAAGAACTGTGCCTTGGGAAGGATCCCTGTAGAGTCCCCTTCCCCTCTCAAATGTCCTGATTCTGCATAGAAGAGGACTAGGAAGATTTGAACATATAAGACCAATTCTGCCCCACTTGCATTGACTGCCTGTATGTTTCTGAGCCTGATTAAAAAGCCTTGTACGGCTCAGGATCACAATACCTAACAGAATGCCTCTTTTGACCTGAACATACAAGGACACTATGACCAACATCTGGGGCCTCCCTCCAAGTGTCAACTCCACGGGCAGCTCGGAAGGTGGCAACAAGGGAGAGGGCCTTTTCAGTGGTGGCCCCCCCAACTATGGAATAAGCTTCCCACTGAGGCCTGCCTGGTGCCGACACTGTTCATCTTTTCGGCACCAGGTAAAGAGTGCCCTTTACTCCCAGGCATTTAATGGTACACCAGCTGCGGCCCTATGTGAAGAGGATGGACCTTGCCTCAGTTATCCACACACTAGTCACATCTAGGCTGGACTACTGCAATGTGCTGTGTGTGAGGCTGCCTTTGAAGACGGTTTGGAAACTTCAGCTGGTGATGAATGTATTGGTGGGGGAGAGCCGATCTGACCACATAACACTTATACTGCACCAGCTGCACTAGCTACCTGTGTGTTTCCGAGCCCAATTTAAAGTGCTGTTTTTGACCTTTAAAGCCCTAAATGGTTTGGGACCAAGCTACTTGAAGGACCGCCTTCACCTATATCAGCCTCCTGCACATTAAGATCAAAAAGAGAGGCCCTTCTTACCTACTCACCAGTGAGAGAAATTAGGTGGGTTTCCACATGGGAGAGGGCCTTCTCAGCAGTGGCCCTACACCTGTGGAACGAACTCCCAATGGTGGTCCGCCATGCACCATCCTTACAGGCTTTTAAGAAGGCCTTAAAAACATTTTATTTTACTTTGGCCTTCTTATAAATGAACACTGTTTTGCTGCTACTGCCCTTGTTGTTTTTATTGTTAGTTTTTACTGTTAGCTTTTATTGTTTTTAACTAATATTTTACTGTCTGTGCTTTTATGTATGGTTGTAAGCTGCCTTGGGAGGGCTCCTGCCCTGAAAGATGGCTAAGAAATTTTCAAATAAAATAAAAATAAAATAAATTATGATGAGGCATCTATGTCTACTGTTTTAGAACAAGTCTATTAGGAAAAATATTGTTTATTTAAATTGTTTTTAGCTGTTTACATTGTTTTAATTTTTCTATGTTCAATTTTTTAGACTATTTTTATTATGTTATAGTTGGGGTTTTTTATGAATTGTTGTAAACTGCCCAGACAGTTTTGGTTATGGGGCAGTATAGAAATACAACAACAACAACAACAACAACAACAACAATAATAGATTATTAAAAAGATCTGTCAAAGTTCTCTGCAACATTTTTATTCTGCGAGCAGAGTTGATTTACAATACTACCTAAGGAAGTAACAAAAACACAACTCAAACTTCATTTAGTTACATAGGAATAACTGAAAATTGTCAGGTTGCTGAGAAAACATGAAAAGCACATTTTATTTTTTTAAAAGTAACTATGTACTATGCATCCTTGTTATATTAGTTATGAGCCGATTGGCATAAGAAGGGGGTAACATAAACAATAGACTTTATAAGGACCACTGCTTTTCGATGAACCTAATCAGTTGCCCACAGCAAGCATACATGGCATACTTATGGTATGCACCTCATATAATATAATGCCTGTGAATCAACATGCAAAGAAAAGACTGTGCACTTTACACAAATTGCATGTGGATTTGCATGTGCGACATTACAGAGCACATTACAGAAACGTCCTTTTCTCCCCACTGAGAGTTTCCAAACAGTATGAGCATCGCTTATCATCCCAGGGACAATCCTCAGAATCTGAGCAGTTTCCAAGAAATATATGTTGTACTTACAGATATCCATGGGTGTTTCAGAGCCTCTGCTGCTGTGATACGTTTGGATGGGTTGATTGTCAACATTTTATTGATGAGGTCTTTTGCTTCAGGAGTGACAGTATCCCACTCAGGGGAAGGAAACTACAAGAACAAAGGGGGGAACTTGACATAACAATACAGTCAGAAGCACTTTTGTACATCCTCCATGGGTTGTTGGGGGGGTTTTGGACACGGTGTTTTTCAGGATACTATGAAGATTGAAAAGGGATTAAAACAACCATTTTTAGGAAATTGTAGGAAAACTGGGCTCTTTGACTTATACGAGATATTGTCAGACTTACAACTCCTATATATGTCTACTCAGAAGTAAGGCAAAAAACAGGGGTAGAAAAGCATCCAAATCAGGTGAAATGAAGCGAGAAGCAGGTTTTCAAGATGCTGAATTCTTACATTATTTTTCAAAGTAGAAGAGTTTCAAAAATAATTTTAAAAATTCAGCATCTTGAGAACCTGCTTCTCCCTTCATTTTACTCAGAAGCAAGTCACACTGAGTTCAATGGGGCTTACTCCTAGGTAAGTATGTATAGGATTGCAGCCTAAATGAGCATGTTTATGGCTGACTTTCCATCTAGTAGCTTGGTTACAAAGAGTAGTTTCAAAGGGCCGGCTAGAACTGGGGCTACCCTGGGTGCATTTCTTGCTAAGTACAGTCAGTACAAGGCAGCAAATGTAGCACAGATGACCGCTGGGTATCAGCCAGCTGCTGTGGAGGCTCTGCCAAAATCTGTATGCTACTAAATTGCTATCCTGTTGCAAATTTGCTAGCTTGTTACTGAGCACAAACAGCAAAAAGGAAAACATCCCCTGAGCAGACCTGCTACAAGGCCTATTTGGCCCATGTGTAAATACAGGGAAAAGCGTACACCCTTGTACTATGACTGCCGGGGTGGGATGGTGATGGCTATGTATTTCTTGTAGCCTGTGATCCAGCATCTTTATGGTACTTCTAATCACTCATATCTGGTTGTTTTTTTTAATTCCTTCAAAATATATGGCTCATACACAAAGCAAGGAACAGGAGGAGTCAGCACCTGGTGGGTAAAGCCAGAGGAGGTCCTTCCTGGTGTGTGAAAACATGGAAGACTCTGCTGGATAGAGACTTTTTGTGCAGGAGCACAGATGTTGGGGCCTATCATCCTTCTTTGGCCCTGAGCCAGCCTTTTCCCCTTAGAGCTAGTAATAAAGTATTAGCTAAGTGTGAGAGCTGAGGGAGTCGTGAATCCCACTGTCGTTCAAAGGTGAGAATGAGACACACAGGACCTATCAAATCCCAGATTAGAGAGTCAATTCTCCCAGCTCTGCTACCAGCAGGGAAGAAATAAGATAGGATCTGTTTTCCTGTGATGAAGGCGAATGAACCCTTTGTATCCAAAGCCCTAAATGATTTGAGAAGTGGGTACCTGTAGAAAGCAAAAACAGGGGGAGAAAAGCATCCAAATCCAGTGAAACAAAGGGAGAAACAGGTTCTCAAGATGCTGGGTTTTTATTTATTTTTCCAAAGTTGAAGAGCTAGATACAAATAACGAAAAACAATTATTAAGGAGGGAGATAGAGTGGATTCTTAGATTAAAAAGTTTAAAACCAGTTGGACTAATTGAAGATTTGGAACTGTGCCCATTATTGTGACTTAGCAAAAAAAAATTGCTGGAGAGAGAAAAAAACTCTCTACAGATAACCCTGACATTTACTTAAAAGATACCTGACAAAAAAGAAAAAAAAGTGTGCAGGGTTATAATATGTGGCTCTGCAAACTACTCTTTTTAATTGTTATTATTTATCAGAGAAAGAAATTCTGTTGAGAAGACGATCTTTGCAAATACCTTCCTACAAGTAAGATCACAGATATTCTTTTGATTAGAAATGTATTGCATGTATGTAATGAAATAGTAGCATATAAAGCAATCTGTCTTCATGTAATAATTTAAAATGTTGTAAAAACAGTTTACATATACACATAGGCCCTTGTGGCAATATGTCAACTTGATTTTATAATGAGAATATATTTTAGCACATGTTGTTCCTACCATGTTTTTTACAACATGTATTTTAAATGCTTACAGCCCCCTGAAGAAGGCAGTTAAAGATATAGGCTGAAATGTGTCGGGCATCTTGAGAACCTGTTTCTCCCTTTGTTTTAGCTGTAGGAAAGCCTGTTACCACATTAACCTGCCTATGTGTTGAGGTCAGCAAGTGAGGCTCTGAAGAGAGGTAGAAGGCAAGCAAAGGGACTTTTCAGTGGTGGCACCATTTACAGAACTCCCTCTCCTTTTCAGCAGCAGACAAAATGCCTTTTCATTCTCTCAGATCTCTTCAGCAATAAAGGGAGGGGGAGGAAAGTCACTTACATCATAGGCTCCAGCTTTGATCTGCTGGTATAGTCGGTGTTGATCCTCATCCCAGAAAGGAGGATAGCCAACCAGAAGGATATAGAGAATAACTCCTACATGTGAAAGGGAGATGCAAGAATAATTTGTTACATAAACCCCAACCAAATGCAGGTGGTGAAGGAGTTAGTTCATTTACTCAGAAGATGCTGTCAGGGAGACTAAAAATCAAGGGTGATTAATGGAGAGCTAGATACCTTACTGCACACCAAGGCAGGATCTACACTACTGCTTTATAACAGTTTATTATAATAGTATTGACAACTGTTGGGGCCCAGGACACACTCCATATACTGTTTTCGAACCACTTTCAAAGTGTTATATCCTACTCAGTGTAGATCTGGCCCAAATACCATGCTAATGTTGTGTGTCATGGCTCCTTCTTGTGTATCAAGGGCTAAGTATGAGCTCTTTATAGTTCAAGCTGAATGATCAGTTAGCATCGGAATTTGCCTCAAAGAGACACTAATCTATGGATATGGGAAGATATGGATTGCATATCTTGGCTGAATAAGCACTTGGTGGTAAAACTAGACAGGACAGTTGTTGTTGGCCGGCAGTGGGTTTGCAGGTGTGTATGCATTACATATTTCAGGCTTCAGGAGGCTGGGCTTCGCCAAATGACTGGCCCAGAATGCGTAGAGAGCCAGCAAAACGTCCTCTCGTACTTCTGCCACATACTCTCTGCAATACCATGCTTGGGATCCATAAGCCACAGGGGGGATTCTCAGTACCACCTTAGCCCCATTCAGGCACTGAACAAAACTAGTTCCAGTGCACCCCCCCCCCCCCAATTGTCTGAGGCAAAGCTGAAGCTGAACCAGGCACTTCTGGAGGGCAACAGCATTGTGATGTTGATTGTTACATACCCTTCCTGAGTGGGCCCGGGTGTCATGGAGAGCCATCCTGCTCCAACGATGGAGAAATGAACAGCTAAGGGGGTGGGTGCTTGGAATGGTAGTAATTTCATCCTGGGCCAGCCACTTTAACTTTAGTCAAACCCAGTAACCACCTGCCACTTATGGCCAGGCACCCTGGACTGGAGAGAGCAGGAATTAATTGTCTTGCCAATTGTCTTGCCAATATACTAATATCCAGCAACAATAAAGTACATTATTCTATGGCTTCTATGGTCTATTCTATGGCCTTTTAACTCAACCTTTCCACTGTTTCCCCCATATCAAGAATGGCATTATTCGTTCATAGAGCGGAAACTGATTGGGGCAGGGAGAGAATCCAACTTTCCATCTCAGCTTGTCCTCCTGCACCCTTCCAGGTCCTCATCCCTTGTACTCCTGCACCCTTCCAAGTCCTCATACAGCTGAGATATCTACTGTATGTTTTTTATGAAATCTTTATCAGCAACATAATCTCAATGGAAATGTAACAGTTTTGTTAATACTTTTACCCTTCATTATGTCCCTCTCTTTCTGTCCAGATCGGTGTGCTGTTCAAGAAGTCTTTGTCCATCCTAAAAGCCTCTTGCATTCAGGAATTAATCTTTGAAAATCTGGCAGCTTCTTGGCAGACATTGTTAAGGATTTACTTATTGTGTATGCCAGCAGCAATAATGCAATGTAAAAATACATATGCTGAATCTGAGCTTGAAGCATTCGTCAACATGAAAATATAAGCTAAGATTTATGCATCAGATCTGCTTAGTGCAACATTCTGGAATTCAACACAGGAAAAACTGCTCTCCCCACATGTATGCTGTGAAAATCAGGTTGAAGGTAAAATGTTTAAATGAGTCACTGGTGCATCAACGTGCTGAATAAGTGATGGACACACGCAATTTGGCCTCATGCAGAGGGCTTATGGAGAGTGCTGTTTATTTTCCTGTTTTTTTAAAAAAAACAACTCACTGATTTTGAGAGATGAAATGAATAAGTTACTGCTGTTGGTAAACAGACTCTCTTATAGAGACTGCTGGAGACTCATTTTTCAGAAGTGACCCTATTCAGGAGATTACACAAAAACAGAAACTTTGTGTTCTGCCACAGCTACTTGCTTGGGCTGCACCAATGATGTAGCTTTACTAAGCTTCCTTTTTTCATTTGTACAGTAAGGATAAGAGCTCTTCCCTGAGTCTCAAAGGAACGTTGAGAATAAATAGATTAATGAATGAGAGGCTCTTTGATACTATGGTAATGGGGGATATAAAAGACTCTCCAAGTAACAAACATCCAAAAATGTATTTTTTAATCTGCAAAATGCTCTTCTTAATAACTCTGGAAGTTCTTCCGAAGACTAATTGTCTCCTAAGTCAATAAATCCGTAAAGCTTACTGGCACCTAAAAGCCCATTCATCGGATACTTAGTTGCAGAGTGAGATTTTTGTTGTAGGATTTCCGGCCTATCTGTTACAAAACAATTTTGATATGGTTTCCTCCATTTCCTGATTATATTTTTGTTTATGGTACACTTAATGGTTGTGGAAGCACAAGGAATACATGGGTTTGCCACACTGTGTGCCATACTGAGGTGACTGGAATGAGTTTGCTACTTTTATTATAAGTTGTGAGGTTAGTAGGACCATGTATGGGATGGGGAGTCTCCCCAATACCTGTTTGACAACATTCAAATGAACATAAGAACATAAGAATGCCCACAAGCAGGACATGACTGCCACAGCGTTCTCCTGCCCATGTTCCCCAGCAACTGGTGTACATAGGCATTCTCCCTCTGCTACTGGAGGAAGAATATAGCCATCAGGTCTAGTACACATTGACAGGCTTCTCCTCCAGGAATTTGTCCAATCTCCTTTTAAAACCATCCAAATTGATGGCCATCCATACATCTTGTGGTAGTGAATTCCATAGTTTAATTATGTGATGTGTGAAGAAATACTTCCTTTATCTGTCCTGAATCTCCCACCAGTCAGCTTCATGGGATGACCCTGAGTTTTAGTATTATGTGAGAGGGAGAAAAATGCCACCCTATCCACATTCTATACATCATGTATAATTTTGGATACTTCTATCATGTCTCCCTTTATCCTCCTTTTTTATAAGCTAAACAATCCCAGTTGTTGTAAACTTCCCTTAGACAGAAGATACTCCAGCCCTTTGATAATTTTTGTTGCCCTTTTCTGCCTTTTCCCCATCGCTACGATATCTTTTTAGATGTGGTGACCAGAACTGCACAGAGTATTCCAAGTGTGGTTGCACCATAGATTTGTATGAAGGCAGTATAATACTGGCAATTCTATTCTCAGTTGCTTTTCTAATTACGCTTAACATGGAGTTTGCCTTTTTACAGCTGCCGCACATTGGGTTGATATTTTCATCAAGCTGTCCACCACAACCCCAAGATCTCTTTCTTAGTTGGTCACCACTCCCCACATGCTGAGCATGTCTCCGATTTCCAAAACAACTTCATAGGATATAAGGAATCTTCCTATTGGTGGAAGTATAAAAACATGGCCTTCCATTTGAGAGTCATGACTGGGGATGATGAAATTTACTTACTTCCCCTTTTGGATTATAGTAATAGGATTTTATCATGCATGTGGTTTACTAGCCCATTGTCATTAAGTATGCCACTCACAAAGCAACACTGACATGGGCTTTCGCTTTGCTTAACACATATTAGAAGTAACCAAACCCAGTGGACAAGATAGGGAGTGTAAATAGTGCAAAACATGGTGAGTGAATCACAAAGGTCTCTTCCTGTTTCCCCAAAAATTTCTCCGGTGATTTTTGAAATATAACCTCACTCACCACATGCCCATAAGTCCACAGCTTTGCCATAGGGGTCCTTTCGGAGCACTTCAGGGGAAAGGTAGCCCGGAGTGCCCGCAAAACCTAGTAAGACAAAAAATGAAATCTTGCAACTTATTACACTATTGCTCCCAGCAGAGTCTTCAGCTCTAAATGCAAGACAATGGACAGTCTTGGGATTTAACACCATAATTTGGATACTGAGAATAGTAACAGCAAAGAGATTTGTCATCTTATATTCCCACTGAATCTTGTGTTTGTTCTGTAGGAATGCATGGTGTCTGAGAAAAACTCTGCTCCGTCATTGCTGAAAATCCAGTCTAACTCCATTTGCACCCACACTTATCATTCCACAAATATGTTAATGTTACCCACATCCAATTTTGGCCTGCCTTTAGAAAATCCAAGCTTACTAACAGATATTGAAAGGGCAATGAAAAAACAAAGGATTCATCACAGAAGCCTATGTCTTTACTACAGGTCTATTTCTTGCGCCGTTGGTATGCATTGCTATGGCATGTGATCATCTGCTCCTTCCACTGCCCCTGTATTAGAAACAAATGCTGATTTGGGTTATTCTTGGACAACTAGACTGTCTAGGAATGCATGGAGATGATTTGTTTTTGGCTAGTTATCTTGCTATTTTTTTTTAAAGAAAAAACTGTGCACAGTTCATGATGTCTTATGCTTTTAAATAAGTGTGTTGCGTTTTCTATATTATTTCCTTTTCATGAAGACGACTCCAGTTTACAAAGGGCCATGGCAGGGCACAACCAAGTAAAGTACAAACAAAACCCCGTTTCTTTTAAAATGACTGTTTTATTTAAAAAATGTAATGCGTTTTGATTCTGTTTTTATTCATTTGTTCTATTTGTTCACTGCTCCAAACTTCTTGAATGGGGAGCGGTATGTATTGTAAATAAATAAATAAATATGTGGGACTCCTTCCAACCTCCTTCTCTGAGTTCCCACTATATGTACTAAAGTTCCTATAGTAGAAAGGGAAAGCAAACAGTTATCTGACTCTCATTTAAGGTGGCCAAGAGCTGTTTTGCACATTACATTCTCGTACATGAAGATCATCTCTGTGCAGGGGGAAAAAGAGAGTGTATTCATGGCCTGAAAAACAGAGTGGGTAGTGGGTACAGATTATATTCAGTTTTCTAAGAGGCTGAATATATGTATTGTTTCATTTGACTAATTAATTGATCGTTTTAAATTGTTGTACACCACCTAAATGGCTTTTTGGCAGTTAACACAATATATAAAAGTCAATCTAAGCTTTTCAAAATCTTTCTAGCCCTCATGGCTGTAAAGATATGACTGAAGGTATATCATCAATGTCTCAGAAGCCAGAGAGGTGGTTGAATAAAGTTTTCAGTGGCTGAGGGCAGCGCTTCCGTGTCCGGGCCCTTTCCTTGACTAAGAAAAGCAGAATAAATTATGAAAAGTAGCAAAAATGCAAATTACGTGAAAGAAAGAAAAGATCACAGGATCCAACTTGCCTTTGTGCAGAACTTAGAATCCCTTGGCACATATTTTTGTTTATTTTCTGAGAAGTTAAACTATATATATAGCCCATCGATTGGGAGTGGAGATAGCAGACAGGTCTTGGAAGAGAAGTATACCGGTAGGGCATACGGAGACATTTGGCCAGGGGGAAAGTCTAGCTAATAGCAGCTGTTGAGAGATGAATTTAAATTGAGTGAAATGGGGGGGGGGATTAAGCACTCTCTCCCCAACACCATTTCCCTAATCTTCAAACCACAGACCATAATGGCAGATTTCTCTCACTTCTAGCTTGGCCCTTAGAAAAATAGCCTAGCCAGTCAGCCCCAATGTGATGTCCTAAAAGTGTACTGAGCTGCAACTCCCATCATGCCCAACACATTCAGAGGGCACCAGGATGGAGTATGCTGGCCCAGGGCATAGGAAATTGCCTTATACTGAGCCACAGCACTGGTCCATTTAGGCCATTGCTCTCTGCTCTGGCAGACAGCAGCTCTTTGGGGTCCCATGATGCAAAGATCATTTCTTTCCTTGTTATCCAAGATCCTTGGGGGACTTTCTACAGGCAAAGACATGTGCTACACTCTTGGGTTATGCCCCCCTCTGCTGACAAACTGCATCTACAAAATGTATTTATGGCTTGAGAAATTATAAATGGATTCCTTTAACAGCCTGTGCCTACAGCTTAAAGATATAATAGCTATGTAAGTTAGGATGACCTAATTCACTTCCCTTTATAACTGCAAGTTATTCTGAGTTAATTAAATCATATCTAGTACCGAAGTCAATTTAAAGGAGGGGAAAGATCTTAATGAAATGACTTAATAAATTCAACAAATGCCACTGACTAGGTGAGAGTAACTAAAACGGACACAGCTTAACTAAAGCAAGTTAAATCAAGGAGCCAGTTTACAAACCAGTTAAATCAAGGAACTATACTTAATCTAAATCAGGGTGGGTAACTTTGTAGAGCTGCAAGCTATATAGGAATTAGATTGAAAATGCTTAATGTATTATTTCAGCTACACATGACCATCACATCTTTTACATAAATGACAACAAACCACAGATGGTGGACATGTTGCCTTACTTTCAGTACTATATTTGTTCAACCCCTTTCAAAAAATTCATTAGACAGGCTTATATGTTATTATATCCTATGCTTACTGAGTTTGCTTTCTGACCCTTTAGCATTTACTGCCAGCATTTTTTAAAAAAATTTTTTTATCTAAGGCAGCAAGGAATACCGTATTTATTTTTAACTGGGTTTATCAGCTATATAGGAGTTCCAAAGTGACCAAATGTATGTATTCTCTGGTACCCACTTTTTATCCAAGCATTGGTACTTGAATGCTACAATTCCATACTTACCTAGGAGTAAGTGGCTTAATTATTCTGAGTAGGCATGTATAGGATTGCATGGTTAAAAAAAAAACAAATTGGGGAATAATGTGTTTTGCACCCAGTCCTACAGTCATTTGCTCCCTTCTATGTATCTCTCTGATTCAAATATGATTAAATCATTATATCTAGAGAATCCGTTGCAAGATATCTTGTTTCTGTCAAATATGTATTTCCTTTTATTTTTCCTTTTCATGAAATGAAATAGAATACGTACTTGCGTTGCACTGATTAGAGTGCCTTATCCCATTTAGAAATACAACAACTCTGTGTCACAATTGTTATATTACTATAGGAATATGGGATATATATGCATAGCTTGGTCACCTTTAATCTCATGTTCTGAATGTGCAATTGTTCTAGTTTGTACTTCTGGCTGTTGTACATTTTCTAAATTATTTCCCACCACAAAGATGATTGGGGCTCATCTAGCAGATCTACAGTAATTATGCAAAACATAAATAAAAGACAAAAACATTTAATCTCATCTTTTGAACCAGGAAGTAGCCATGGAAGTAGATGGTTTCTGTGCAGATTCCACTCAGAAAGGATGAGGATGAGAGTGGTGATGATTCATTTCATTTCCATACCACCCAATAGGCAAAGTTCTCTGGGCGGTTCACAACAATTTGCAAAAATTACAAACCACAGATACAACAATATAATAAAACATAGTATGAAATGTTAACATACACAATTTAAACAGCTAAAACCAATTTCCATGAATAATCAATGGCAATATTAATATTAACCCAGTCCCTTAATGCCAAATGGATGCAAAACAAATGTACCTTTGATGTGGCTCAAATCAGAGTGAGATGCGAAAAGAGAGACAAGCTCCAGTGCTGGTAAAAAAAACAATCTTATCGTTAATAAATTCTTCTTTGATTAGCTCAAGAGCCTTGAGTTCCTTGGAGGAAAAAAGACGGGATATAAATGTAAGAAATAAATAAAATAATAAAAAAAATAAAGATTTTTTTACCAGCACTGGAGCTTGCCTCTCTTTTTGCATCTGTATCGCGGTGTCTTCTCTCTCTCTCTCTCTCTCTCTCTCTCTCTCTCTCTTCTCCAGTAAAATCAGACTGACCCGCAGTAGAAACATAACACAGACCAAGGCTATAAACCATTTTGGGGGGTGGGGGCAGCTGTAAAAAGTTTGAGCAAAGAAGAAGAACAGTTTCTTGTTTGCTTTTGCTTTTTTGCTTTGCAGCGGCAGAACATCACCACGTTCTCACTCCACCATCATGCATGGAGGTTCCCAGTTCCTACAGCTTATGCCAGCTTTCCTCAACCTGATGCCCTCTGAATGTGTCAGGCTACGATGGAAGTTGTAGTCCAACACATCTGGAGGGCATCAGGTCAGGGAAAGCTGGCTCATGCAATGGAAGTGCAGAAGTGCATGAAACATTCAGAGCAACCATATCACCGGTTACATGAGCAAAAATTGGCAAGGGAGGCACAACACTCCCAAAGCTCAGCTTTCCACCACTTACCAAACCAAGCCTGCTGCTCCCCTTCCACTTCAATGGCCAGGCCAAAGTCCGCTAATTTAACAGCAGCTCCCTTCAGTTTGGATGCCAGCAGAAGGTTCTCTGGCTACAGAAGGAAAAAGTTAGAGAACAAAACAATTGATCAAACAAACAAAAAGAAGGGGGAAGGGGAAAAAGCTCTCAACCTTTTTGAGTGACCCAGAGACAAACAAAAACTGAATGTAATCAGGGAGCTGGGAACCCCTCTGAGAATATGAATACAAGTTTCTGGTATGCCGCAGAAAATCTGCATCCTTGTATCCCTACAGTCCTGCAACAGCTGGTTGGCCACTGTGTGAACAGAGTGCTGGACTAGATGGACCCTTGGTCTGATCCAGGAGAGTTCTTCTTGTGTACACAGACATTTGTGCTCGGTTTGTCAAGACAATACTTTCTTAACCTGCTTGTCCCGTTGATATATAATTGCTGCAATGACAAAGTCAAAACCCAATAATTGGTAGCGATGGGGGTGGGGGGTGGAATGCACATTCAGCAAGTTTATTTCATTTACCCCTAAATTAATTCCAGCAAAACTGAGTTTTTGAAGAACAAGGGAGACATGATGGGCTCTGACTGTGACATCAAGGTAAAAGTAAGCAAGGCATTTGTAAGATGGAAGTGTGGGAAATGAAAAGTAGAGACACCGTAACTCTGAATTACTCTTGACCACTGGAAATCTGCTTAGCCCTCTTATAATTTCTGGGACTTTTAAAAAAGACGACCTGCACTTTTACAATCTATAGCCACAATAGTTGGAAAGCTCAGTGTATGTGGTGGGTGGGTGTGTATGTGCGTGCAAGGGAAGTTCCAAAGTGAAAAATGCTGAGATTTTCAAGACTAAATAGTCCATGAATTAAGAGTTTCCATACTAGACAGCATCAGTGTGGCCATAGAGATTTCTAGCTCTCCTCTTCTCCACATCTGCAGAGAACCACAAAATTGCCAGGGATGATGTCTAACAACATTCCTCCTCCCCCCCGAGAAATACAAAGACCCAGTTCGCATAATCGTGGTGGGGGAAGTAAGACATGGTGGCTTATTTTCCCTGGCGAATGTGCTAAATGCATTGCAGGGGGATTAGTATAATTACCCTCGGCAGCACAGCTTCTCAGCAAACTCAGCCATGGTGCCTCGTTGCTGTGGGAACAAGCCACCCAGAACCCTATAACAGCCTATGGGTTATGGGTGGCTTGTTATGCATGGCAAGAAACTACCATGGCTGGATTCGCACGATGTGAGAAGCTGTGCTACCGAGGGTAATTGACTATGCAAATACCCCCCAAAAGTGACTGGCACGCACAGGGTGATTAACAAGCCACTGTGACTTATTAACCACCCTTCAATCGTGGGAACTGGGACAAAGGGTGTGTGGAACAGTACATTTAACTTTAGACCCATTGACACAAAAAGGAAGAAGAAATGCTAAATCAGTGACTCTCAAATGATAGGTAGGATGGATATGTTATCAATGGTTCACAGAGCTGCCAGATACAGACATGTGCAATGCTTTGTAGCAAAATAAATGGAAATATTTCACTTCTGGGTCAAGTATGGATCAGAATCAACAGCTGGTATTTACACCAGAGCAAAATTCTGATGGTGGGTTCTCTTGGCATGATTTGGCTCTGTGTGTGTGTGTGTGTGTGTGTGTGGTCCCCTCTACAAGGATTCGCTTTTGCGCCTGGTTAGGTGACTATGCGCATAATCGCTGAAGCGCATTTACGCCTAATACCTCTGCACGAGAGGTGGCGAGAGGTGGCGAAGCGCATTAAGGGATGACCAAAATGCGCTTTACAAGTAGTTAATGCGCATAAGCGCTTATTCACATAGGCAAAATGTGCTTTAATGGCCGGAGCAAAATAAAACTCGCTGTTTAACACGCATTCGATAATGCGCATAATCGGACAGATAAAGCGCCTCTACGCCCGATTTGCGCTCCGTTCTTGTAGAGGTAAATTTTTTTAAGTGCCTTGAAAGAACATTAAACCTCTCTTGTAGAGGCAGCCTGTGTGTGTGTGAACCAAATGGGTTCATGTGTACAAAAGGATGTATGCCCAATCCCCCCTTCTGTACAGCAGAAATAGGTTATCCACATACAGGAAGGTGAGGTTTTGGAGCAAGAAACCCTCTTCTGCATTATACCTTTCCACTGGGACTGCTTCCTGAACTTTCACATGTGCACTAAAGCACTAAATAAATGAGCCCATGTGAATGAGTCCTAAAGAAACACTTCCATAGGTGCAAAGTGGTAAACAGAAGATTTTTAGTAGGTGCCTTTTACTACTAGCTTTTATTAAGGTGAACGGCTTTTCCAAGGGCCTTCTTGGTGAGGCCAAAGCACTGTTTGTCTCAGTTAAATTTACAGTTGTCCAGGTTTCATTACAGGAGCAAGGACAATTCATCTGTCAATTGTCAAGAAATCTATTTAGTAATCAAATGTGTCCCAGATATATTACAGGTTATTCCCTTGATGCATAGAGCCAGAAAAATACATATTCTCTTTCTCAAGATGTCCTTGGCATATTACTCTTAATTCATGAAGTGGGGGTGGGGGAGTTAGCTTAAGTGTGTAGAAATGTCAAATGTCAGCACTTGGCAGGTTTTGGGTTACTTGTCCAGCTAGAGATTACGGTTAGGCTTGGGGAATCTACAGACACCTGACAATCCTAAAACATAAGAGGCTAGAGGAAGACTCTAAATTTAGAGTAACTGGGGGCCTCACAAGTTTTGTTCTGACAAGTTCCTGTCTACAGCTTTGCCTACAAGGGATGGACAGATCTATCAATTCTGACTTCTCCTTTTTCCAGTCTTCAGTTCACTTCATCCCAACCTTTAAGAATTTCTCCAGTCTGTTCCAACTTCTTTTGGAGCAGTATCAGGCTTTAAGGTTAACTAACAGAAGACTAAGATGTTAACAAAAAATATGAAATTTCAAGACTAATGAAGGCTCCGGATAAAGAACTAACAGATCCGGGATCTTACAGACCTATATCATTGCTAAATCAGGATGCTAAGATATTGACAGCGATAATGGCAAAAAGATTGAATAAATTTATGCATAAATATATTAATAAGGATCAATGTGGATTTGTAGCAGGTAGACAGATGTCCAGTTTAATAAGTAGAATACTGAATATGATAAATATTATAAGGAATGATAAATTACAGGCGGGTATAATAGCCCTAGACATCTTTAAGGCCTTTGACTGTGTGGAGTGGCCAACATTAAAAATATTAATAGACAATATGGGATTTGGAGGAAAATTTAAGGGATTAATAGATCAGTTATATTCAGAAAATGTAGCGGAGGTAATGGTCAATGATGGTATTACAGAACAATTGTTGCTAGCCCGAGGAACTAGGCAAGGTTGTCCCCTTTCCCCAATTTTATTTGCAATGGTTATAGAGCTTTTGGCAAATGCAATTAGAGAAGATATGACTATAAAGGGGATAGGGAAAAAAGAAATTAAAATAAGTTTATTTGCAGATGATACATTACTTTCAATTCAAGAACTGATTGAGAAGATGGGGAGACTACGGCATTATCTGGAGGAGTTTGGAGAGATGACGAGATTACAAATAAACTGGCCCAAATCAGAGATGATGATGTTTAATTACAAAGAAGAAGGGAAGCAAGAACTAGTTAAAAGGGAAATGAATATTAAATTAAAAGGAAAAATAAAATATTTAGGAATATATATAACAGAGAATTTGGATAAATTGGAAAAGGAAAACTATAATAGATTAAGGCAGGAGGTTAAAAAGAAATTGGAGGAATACCAGAAGATAAAACTTTCATGGTTTGGTAGAATAGCATTATTAAAAATGAAAATATTACCTAAAATTAATTTCTTATTTAGGATGTTGCCAATTAAAATATCAGAAATAGAGCTGAAGAAATGGCAAACAATGTTTAACAATTTTAGTAATGGAGATAAGAAAGCTAGAATAAATAAGAAAATGTGGTATAAACAACAGGGAACAGGAGGGTTAGGCCTTCCTAATTTGAAGGGATATTATTTGGCTAACCAATTCAGATATGTAGTGGAAGGTATTCTAGGTTTGGGAGAAAAGTGTTTGTTAGAATTGGAATCCAAAGAAGTAGAAATGGAAATGGAAAATATATACTTTAATAAAATTAATAAGAAATTTTTACAAAGAGTTAGGAATCTAATATTGAAGAATATTTTGGAGATTGGGGCTAAGAATAAGATTAAATTAATACCCGCCGTCTCCCCATTAACTCCGGTAGAGATGATGGAGAGCTTCCCAGAAAATCTAAACGAAGTAATGGGGAAAATATTAAGAAAACAAAACATAAATAGATTAGAAGGAGTGATAAAGATGGACAATTTAAATCAAATAAAAGAAACATTAAGGGAAGAGAAAGTTTCATGGATTAATTGTATGCAGTTGGAACAGTGGATAAAGAAGTGGGTAAAAGAAAAGAAAAAATGTAGAGAATATACGATATTTGAAAAAATGATAACACAAAGACGAGAGAAGGAACAAAATATGGTATTAAAAGGTATAACAAGTGAAATTTATAAAATATTGATGGTAAAAGAAGAACAAGGGGATGGTTGCAAATTGGAGTGGGAAAATGATATGAAAATTTCAATAAGTAATCAGAATTGGGCGAAGTTATGGGGAGCAAGGAATTTGAAAATGTTATCAGTAAGGATAAAAGAAAATTATTACAAATTAATATGGTGATGGTATTTAACACTAATTAGATTTAATCAAATAGATAAAAATATTCGGTATTATGTTGGAGAGGATGTCAACAAACGGGCACGTATGTTCATATGTGGTGGTCATGTAAATATGTACAAAAGTTTTGGCAAATGGTATATAAAGAGATAAAAGAGATAACGGGAATTGATTTGGAGTCATCCCCAAAGATTGCATTATTATCAATATATGAGGGGATGAAATGTAATCAGAATACTAAGGATTTAATTACTATGTTACTAACTGCAGCAAGGTTAATAATAGCAAGGAAATGGAAGATGAAGGATAACTATCAAATGGCTGAGTGGTATAAAGAGGTATGGGATATTGCTATTAATGACAAACTAACATGTAATATTAAAGTAGAAAAGGGAATATGTAATAGAAATGAATTTGAAAATATATGGAAATTATTTTTAGAGCATGTATTGTTGAGAGGGAAAGGACACAAACCTGTGCAAGAAGTATCACAATTTTGGAAAATGTAATGAAGAAGAATTGGTCCTGGTGAGGGGTGCACTTGGTGTATAAAGAATGGAAAAGAATGGTATAATTGTAGTTAAGAGCTGAAATAAAATTAATAATAATAAAAAAGACTAATTAAGGCTGACAGAAAAAAACAGGTTTTAAGATAGAGAAGAAGGTAAAACACCTGGGTATCACACTGACAGATAAGAATTGTATGTTGTTTAACAATAATTACGTTAAGGTATGGAGTGAAATCAAAAAAGATCTAACAAGGTGGGATAAGTTTCAATTGTTGTTGCTGGGGAGAATCGCTACAATTAAGATGAATGTGTTACCAAGAATTCGTTTTTATTTCAGACAATACCTATTGTGTCTTTGGAGCAACCATTCAAGCAATGGCAGAGAGAGAGATCTAGATTTATTTGGCAGGCAAAAAAAATCAAAAGTTAAATATAAAATATTGTAGGATGCAAGGGAAAGGGGAAGCTTGGGTCTTCCAAACTTGAAAGTGTATTTCCCTGCCTGTTGTTTGTTATGGATGAAAGATTGGATACTGTTGGAAAATAGGAGACTACTGGAATTAGAAGGGCATGAGTTAAGATTTGGGTGGCATGGATACCTGTGGTATGACAAAGCGAAGATTAATGTAGAATTTAACAATCACTATGTGCGACGTGCAATCCTGAGAATATGGAATAAATTTAAACCCAGATTGTATCAGAAGGTTCCACTTTGGATATCAGCCCAAGAAGCAAACCATAGAAGAGAATTGTCAAGTTTACATAAGGGGAACATAAATTAAAAACAAGAGAGGCACTAATAATAGAAGGTTATGTATGTCAATGGTTTTCCTATTTGCAAATTGCGGAAAGGTTTAAAATGGATAAAAAAGTGGGGATCTGAACAAACAAAATCTGAATTTGAAAAGGTGTTATGTACAAACAATGAACATGTTATTTCAAAAATATATAAGTTGTTGTTGAAGTTTGAGACGGAAGATGAACAGGTACAATATTGTATGATAAAATGGGCACAAAATTTTGAGTACAATATAACAATGGATCAATGGGAAAGAATGTGGTTGAAAGATTTAAAATTTACATTAAGTACCAGATTAAAGGAGAATTTCTATAAGATGATATATAGATGGTATATGTCTCCATCGCAATTAGCTAAAATGTATAAGGGAGTCCCGGGAACTTGTTGGAAATGTGAAGAGCAACAAGGAACTTTTTATGTATGGTGGACTTGTAAAAAAGCAAAATCTTTCTGGATACAAATTCACTCTCTGATGCAGAAGATACTAAGGATTAATATACAACTGAAACTGGAATACTTTCTCTTGGGACTAATGGACGAGGAGACAAAAAGTAAATATGGAACTTTAGTTCTATATATGACGACGGCAGTGAGGCTGTTATATGCACAGAACTGGAAAAATACAATGTTACCTACAACAGACGATTGGATTTTGAAATTATTGGAGATGGTGAAACTCACATCAATAATTAGAGACAAGTCAACAGTTAGATTTAGAATTGAATGGAAACCTCTTATAGATTATGTGATGAAGCAAGAGAAAAACGACTTATTCATCTGTGGATTCAACCAATAAGAAAGGGTTAACGAATAAAGGGAGAGAGGAAAAAATAGATTAGTAAGCTTTTGCTGTGGAGAAGATCAGAATGTGCTGTAACTTGATTGAATACCTCTTTTGGTGTGTAGTTTTTGTTGTGTTGTGGGTATATGTATTGTGCATGTGTTAAATGTTTTTTATGTTTGGAAAAAGAATAAAAACTTTAAACCCAAAGAATTTCTCCAGTCTGAGGTTTGGTTTGTCCTGAACTTTGAGAATTGCTTTTAAAGGTTTGTATGAAAATTCATATTAGAGGTGCATTAAATTATGCATGGTATGGGAAAAGTGGATAGGGAGAGCTTTTTCTGAGATTCGGAACAGATATAAAGGGAGATTAGACAAATCTATGGCGGATGAGGCTATTGATGACTACTAGTCATGATGGCTATGTATTACCTCCAATATCAGAGGCAGCTTGCCTCTCCATAGCAGTTGCTGGGGAGCAACAACAGAAAATGGCATTTGGCCTTGTCATGTTTGTAGTCTTTCTAAGATGCATCTGATTGGACAATGTGGGGAAACAGAATGTTGGACTAGACAGGCCTTTTGATGGCTCCAGCTGAATTCTTAATGTTCTCATATACCATACAATTCTCTCATGGCCCCTTAGCTAAAGCATTGTCATTCAAGGGATGTGCGAATTAGCAAAACCCAACCTTGCCAAAGTTTTCCGAATTCCATCTCGAAACTAGTTCCAACTCAAGTCGGTATCAGATTCCAAGCTTTGTGTTTTTCTTTTGCATGAAAATCTGTGCGTATTTTTTTCAAATCAATTTTGCACATCTTTGAAATGTACGCTTCCTTCTCCCATTGATTAAAGTGTACTTATGTACATTTTTCAAAAGTATGCATTTTTATATGCGTTTTTCAAACCGCACATGCTGTCGAACACTTTTTGTGTGTGTCCGCAAATCACACCGTGAGCTTGTACAGACATCAACCACAGAATTGGTCCAAGTCTGGGTTCAGTCCGGAAGGTGCGAACTGGTGAAATGCTGATCAAAAACTAACTGAAACAAATTTCTCATACATCCCTCCCTACTCACGTGGATTTCTCAAGACCACATGAGGGCCATATTTCTAGATGATAAATGTGAGTGATGAGTTAAGTAGTACTTCACTAGGTGGGAGAAACATAGAGTGATGTGTATTCTGGAGGAGGCAGAAGGAGTACAATAGGAGGCAGAAGGAGTACAATGCCAGGAAGGTAGTTCGTGTTTCTTAAAGAGGAATCACATTCATTTTCTGGGTGTCGGGTAAAACTTCCTATAGGTTGTGGGTTTAGTTCAATGGACAGCTCCTTTTTTTAACCACAAGGTAATTGCATGAAGGATTGCAGCCTGCCCAATCATTTGTATTATACTCTGACCCTTTTCAGACGACACGCTAAGCCACAGTGGTTAAGCATTGTGAGCTAATCATTATGGCTTAGCAAGTTGTGTGAACCATGACTAAGCCTGTCACATGAACCAATCCTAACCATGGTGGCTACATTCAAACATGCTCATTAACCACTTGCTGCAAAAGGGTTAGCAGCCATGGTTTAGCATGTCGTCTGAACAGGCCCCCTGTGAGAAAAGCCTGATAAGCTCACCCCCACCCCACCCTTACGCTTAACAAGAGGTAGAACATTTCAGAGACAGAGCAACCCCAGAATGCATGTCAAGGGACACAGAACAATCCAAGATTCCCTGCATGTGTCTCCTAAAAGCACAATGTTGTCGCCACATCTTGCTATACACAAAAGTGTTCTCGGCTGATTCAGTGACATTGGAAACCTCTTCCAACATAACAAACATTCAGTGTAGGCCTAACCATGTTTAGTAAGCAGGAGTAATCACTATTGAGTTTGCTAGCATTTATTTCCCCTCAGGGTTGCAATTCTTAATGGGGACTAAATCCCACTGAACTCTGTGGGAATTGCTTAGGATTGCTTTTTAAGTGTGCTTCAGACTGGAGCCAAAGAACAGCTATTTATTTCTCCCATGGCAGTTTCTCCAACTGCAAAGGGATACCCCTGAGCCAATTGAATGGAAAAGTTTTGCATATCAAGAACAACTGCTTTCAAATGTTGGGAAATCAGCCTAGAATAGCTGTAGAGCAACTCCGTGTTCAGTGAAAAGGTAGCAAGTTTTGGCAGATATTTTGACATCCAATAGTGTACTAACAGGCTGTCAGCTGCACCTCAGGATCTATTATTGCCTACAACACTGGTTGAAGAAACACGGGCCAGATATTCTTCCATGCTGAGCTGCCTGACGTCCAGATCCCATTTGCCAACTGCATCACTAGTGCATCTATTATAGAGAGCTATTGTCGTGTTACATTCTTTCAACTGCAGCAACCAGCAAAGGAGCAGCTGGCTGGCTCAGTAATCCCAAGACAAACTGCAAGACGGCCCATTGGTGACAAACCATATTGATTCCCAGATACAAGCTACTTGTAGTTTTTTCAGTGAGACACAAAACAGGCTGTGACTACTGTGGCCAGATCTACACCAAGCAGGACACGGCACTCTGAAAACGATTTGAAAACTGTACATGGAGTGTGTCCTGGGCCCCAACAGTTGTCACTACTGTTATAAATCATTTTAAAGCAGTAGTGTAGATCCTGCCTGAGACTCCTCCTGTTTGTGTCCAAATGAGAAGGACACTTTAAGAGGGAGATGTAATAGGGGAGGCATATAGCCAGGTTTTGTCCATAGTCTGGCCATGCTACATAGTGCCCATTTGGCACATTAGTTAGCTCAGAGCTCATGTTTCACATCATCATCATCATCATCATCATCACCACCACCATCTTCATCTTTAAAAAGCCAGTCTCTAGCCAAAGATGTGAAGTGAGCTCACATTCACAGCTGGAATGTTCTATAGATCAGATGAGCTTACCACCTCAGTGAGAACTAGGCCCAAGTGACCGATGAATCCACAAGCATTAGACATAAAGGGCAGTATCCAATGTGACATGCACGCATCTAAATTACATTGCGCTGGTGTAAGGGAGCCAATAGCATTCACTGATGTGGTGGGTTTTCCTAGGAACTCCCATTGTGCCAGCTAATGTTACTGCCATTGCACTAGAGGCCCCTTATACTAGGGCAAAATAATCTATGTTAGTTCTCATGTCGCATGGCATACCACCCATGGTCTAGTGCATCAACCATAAGCTATAAATCAACTAGAGATTGCTGGTTGGGAGCAGAAGTTGCTGAGTGAAAGGGTCTGTTCACACATAACAGTTGCAAATTGTGGGTTAATTGATCAACAATTTGCCATAGCACATGCTGGGCACATTCTGCAGCCTTTGTGAATATTGAATATTCAGCCTGTGATGGGGGATTGTATTGTGATATCCAAACACATAAGTTCATTATGGGTCTTCCAGTCTTACTGCAGGAAACCTAACCAGAAGAACACCCTTGAGTCCTTCCATTCTTAAGGTCTACACATCTTTTTACCTTCAAATCCCGGTGTACCACACCCATCTGGTGGCAATGTAAGACAGCTTCCAGGATCTGCTGAATGCAGTGGCTAGGGAGAAGAAACGAGGTCACATTACAGGAGATCACTTGAAATAACGTTTCTCAGCAGTCCCCATTTTGTAATTCTATCCTTACATTACTTCCTATCTACCCGTTCCCCTTTGCTGCTGATACCCACACAGAATGGCTCAGTGGTTTTCTCCACACAGTCTGGTTGACTTACAGGATGGAAAATGAAATAACAATCCTAATCTGATTGCCACTGAAACTCCACTTGGGAGTTATTGGAGTCATTCAGGCTCCCTCCTGTGAGAAAAAGAAAAAGGACACAGCCGGCTCTTTTATGAGCTTGCATGGTTGCCGGAGGTAATGGGTGAGAACAATCTGATCAGTTTCTCACAGAAATGATGACAGTAGATAGGATGGCAAAAACATAACCATTTTTCTCATGTTGGTAGGTTTCACCGTGACAGCTTGATGAGACACACACATCATGTTGCAAGCATGTGGAAAACAGAAAATGAAGGCCCAGGTGCCAGAACAGCTGTCTGCGAAATGAAATGACTCTGTTTACATTTTTGGCAGATGCTAATAAAGCAATCGGTTATACTGTTCGGGGCTTACAGGAAAATCAATAAAAGCTGTTTGCTAAGAAGCAAATTAAGCTGATTGTCTACCACAAGATGTTCTTGATCCAGGGTTTTATGCACACTTACTCAGAAGTAAGTCCAATTGAACTCAGTGGGATTTACTTTCAAGTAAAAATGTGTAGGATTGGGTCACACACCCTTAATTTGATGCATGGCAATCTAAAGAAACAAGTTGCCCCACAAAGCTTAAGTACACCCATCAGTCACAGCCAATATGGTATCAGTGCCCAAATTAAAAGCTGGCAAATTTAGTTTGTTTTGAAAATTCAGATACAAACTGGGTGCCATAAAAATTAAATCAATGCGTAAATGAAAATGTTTCAAAATAAAGCAAAACCATCATGTGTGATAATTGATAGTTTTATTATATAAATCAAGCATAAGCAGATTTTACCCTTGCAGGAAGTACTTTAATTTTCATGGTCCAGCAACTGGAGCCAGGTGAAAAATAGTTGCTCAGGGAGCTGGACTTTATTTTAAGTACCAGAACTGAAGCTCGTACACAAATCTATTCCTGTTTTCCCAAAGCTTTTTTGATTTTAGAAGTTTAATTTAAAAGAGGGAAAAGACCTTTTATATTCACTATTGTTAAACCACTGGGAGTTGGAAATCCTTGCTGATCTACTACAAATCACCTAGAGATCTTCTACCCAATCTGCCTGCCCCTGATATAAATAAATACTCTTCTTCATCTTGCTTGAATGGGATCAAGGCCTAGAGTTACACTACATCAGAAGTTGTGTGTACTCTAGAAACAAAAATTAAACCAAACCTTCTGGCAATAACAGTTTGTTACATAATTCTAAGAGGGGAATCAGTTGGATCCAAGAAAGAAATGAGCAAAGCAAAGAGGTCAAAGGCAAACCTGATCAGTGATAGAGACAGCAGGTTGTCAGCCCTGTTGTCTGTCAAGCTCAGAGACTAAGCGTGTGCTTCCCCCCACCCCGGCCATTTTGTTAGGTTCCCATACTTACCTGGCATCTGCTTCACTATAGTATTCTCTGGCTACAATGTCCTCAAACAGCTCCCCACCTGTGACCCTGTAAAGAAATGAAAGTGGAATCAGCTCCGGAAATCCCCCTGCTGCAGTGGCATAGCATTGACACTTGTGTAGTCACCTCTCCTCTATAAGGGCTGTATGAGAGATGGGACCTTGACATTTATTTTAAGGTCAGTATTCATTTTTTTGTGGCTCAACATTATACAAGTATGGGGCAGGGAATTCTTGAAATGGTTGACATGGGTTGAATTGTACTACGCGTCACCAGCTTGTTCTCCTAACCTGATTCATGGCAGATCTTACACGGCGTGGCTGTACTAGCTTGGTTGCATGGCTATGTGTCGCTGCAACAGTATGACACCTCCACTTGCAGCATTGCAGCAGTCCAGTGCCCTCTCCTCATCTGATTTTTTGCCTCACACAACAGACAAGGTAGGTTTGGATGTCTGGCAGACATGACAAAGTAGACAATGGTAATCTCTCATTGGCATCTTGAAAACCTGGACACTATGGGACATATTCCAAGCATGCAAAGCATTCATCTCCTGTTAAGTGAACTTGCCAAGCTCAATAGTTCCTTGCCAGTCTAATAAACAGGGGGTGTCTTCACGGCGCTGAGTTGGCCCCGCCGCATTCCCCCCAAACCCCGTGCTTTTGCTCCTGCAGGGTTGTGGCACATAATCCCCATGCCAAGGAGCAAGTGCGGGGTTTATTGCTGTCATCCTCCATTTCCCCATCCCTCCCTGAGACTAGGGTGAGGAGGAGGAGGGGCCAGCAGCAACAGTTTGGGGGGGGGAATAATTTAGGGTGTTCCCATTCTGCTCACCAGCCTATCCCTGCCCTCTGCCCGGGTGGACAGCGACCAATTAGGGGTCACCATCCACCAGGAACATGCCCAGAGCAGCTCCTGAGCGAGGACAGACCAGCGAAAGAACTGGGCTGCCCTCATTCTGGCTGGAAGAGTTGGAGACAGTCCCCAACTTTTCAGCCACACATTTTTGGCTCTTTCCCCCAGGGTGGCTTCAAATCTGCAGCTGTGTCATCTAACCGATGCCGCACAGATTTGGAGCCACCTCAGGGCAAAAAAGACGTCAAGTCAACCCCACAATCTAATCACTTGGAACTGTTGTACCACATTTCCACTGCATTCTTGCTCACCGGACAGCAAGGAGAAATAAAGAAACAAGTGGCCCAGGAAGGAAGAGGTTGCAGCGGGAGATGTATTAGTGATTATGTCAATGCCAGACTCCTCTGTCTCAAAGGGGCAACAAAGATAAAGTGCCACACCAGGCAGGATTTCTCAAAGGAGTTAGAGAACAGCGCAGGAGCAGCTGCTCCTCCAGGGACTCTATATTAATTGTGTTAATTGCTGCTCTAAGAAGCTTGAAGGATTGATCTGTATAAAGAGCATTGCTAATTCTGTTAAAGCTGGATTTGACAAAACACCAGGTAGGGGGCTTCCTGATGAATCTTTTATTGTGCAATTGTCCTGCTTCATTCACAGGACTTTACCAGGGTCTAGACATCATTGCCTTTCATTGGTAACCCTCCCATGTTTTCCCATTACTTCTTCCGTCTTTTTTCTTACCAAAAAATAAACAAATCTGTTAAAGTGGGGAAGACGGAACAGCTACACAATGCCTTTTGACTGGCAACACTCCATCTGGAAGCACCCATAAAATCTCAGCCAAGAAGCTGCTGCTTTGGACATAAGAGAAAGACACAAGGTACGTAACACTGATATCCAGCTACGCTGTAACCAACACAAGCCGGAAACAGATGATAGTTTTTAAGGGAGCTGAAGGTGGTTTGGCAGAACTACCATTGCCCATGGTTCTGCCAAAGGAGCGCTGAATTTCTTTCAGGCCCAAATTCCATTTTGGAAAGGTCTCGGGGGCCATATTTCAGTGGTAACGGAGGGGGTGTTAAACGGGAAAAATACTGGCCTATTTTGGCTTAAAGCTCTTACTGTCAGTAACTACACTTTAGGAGGGGCATTTTTCAACCTTTTAGAATAGGGAAGAATGCACAAAAGCCAGGAGACAACAACACAACACCAGTGGTAGGGGAAAGGGGCCTGGCTATCTGGGGCAACCCAGTGAGCCGGATTGGAGCCTCAAGAGAGCTTGATTTGACTCCTGTGCCTGAGATTCTGCACCTCAAATGTACATACCCATTTATGTGTCCCACTATGGTCACTGTTCAAATAGGGTTTGCAGGTTTTTTGAAACACTAAAAACTACCTGTTTACCTGAAGATGGTAGTGGGTGGGTGGGGGGGGGAATGGGTGTACACAGTATGTGGAACAATCGCTCCACCAAACCACATCCAACTTTCCAGAAGAAGAAAGAACCTATAGTATAACTCTGGTCACAAAGGAATAGGTGATGGTGTGTGTGTGTGTGTGTGTGTCTGTCATATATATATATATATATATATATATATATGAATGATAGCAGAAATATGGTGCCCCTCCTAGTGATTTGGAGAATGCTCAACATGCATATGATGTCTCAATTTTCTGCCATTACTTACAGGTCAAATATCAGATAGTGGTGTGCTTCCTCCGATATGCTATCATGGAGCCTCACTGCAGAAAGAAAATTGATCAAGTTACCAGTCAGAATAAACCTCTCCTTCAGAAATCAATCTACTGATCCTTCACCTCAATCATTACAGCTGAAACACTTGATTTGTGCAATATAGGGCCCAAGTGCCCCAGAGCATGACATGAAACCCCACTTAGCCTCATCTATCTCCCCCACCTCCCCCACTCCCTCGTTCATGCCACCTGTCTAATGCAGCCAATTGTTGAAAAAGATTTAGACTTGCGCTTCATAGACCACACAGTGTAAAGATCACACAGAGGTCTTTACAGACCTCAACCAAAGTTGCAGTATTTCCATAGAAAGCACTTACGGCTGCAGACTGTCGAGTTAACAGAAACAACAGTTTGGATGTGACACGGAAGAGGAAAAAAGATACGCTGCGTAAATTAAATGAAAGGAAAGTAGACCCAGGGAAAATTCAGAGGAACCATTGTGTGTGTGCCCAGATGTGGGTTGAATGGATTTGCATTGCAAAAAAGTGCTCATTTGTTTGTTTCACTGAATGCTGGCTGGGGAATGCTGGGAGTTGTAGGACCTCTTTCTGTCTAAACATGCCTAGGATTGATTGTGCCTAAAGCGTCCAAATCATTTATCAGTCAAGTAGAGATGAGACAAGTACATCCCCATCACCACCCATTCAGCTCAGTGATCAGTGGCTGGGAATCTGGGCATATGACGAAGTGTTCGGGCAACTTCACCATGTGCTCAACTGCAGCATGAATCCACCAATCCTCACACCTCATCCATGTTATACCTTACTTGGAAACTGCAGATGTTCATCAGACTTATTTCCATTTAGATACATTTAGGATCAAGGAAACTCCTCAAGAATATGACCATATGGAAAGGAGGACAGGGCTCCTGTGTCTTTAACAGTTGCATAGAAAAGGGAATTTCAGCAGGTGCCATTTGTATGCATGCAGCACCTGGTGAAAGTCCCTCTTCATCACAACCGTTAAACATGCAGGAACCCTGCCCCCTTTTGTATCTGGTCACTCTAGGCAGGGCCTCTGCAGCTTTAACTGTTGTGATAAAGAGGGGTTTTCACCAGGTGCTGCAATCATACAAAGGACACCTGCTGAAATTCCCTTTTCTATACAGCTGTTAAAGACACAGGAGCCCTATCCTCCTTTCCACAGGGTCACCCTACTCTAGCAGTAAACTACAAAAGTGCCTGTAAGAGCTGTACAGATACTTGACACACAAATTTGGACTAGTTGATTGAGAAAGTTCTTTTCACCATTCAGAATTCTGTGCTTAAAATCCACTAGCTCATAATACCCAAAAGATGCCTCAGCCCAAGCAACAGCAACCTCCATATAGCTTTTTCTGCCTTCTCCCGATGTTTAATTTCATATCACTATAGACTGAATATGTACCCCATTTGCTTCACAGGGTAAACACTAGGGATGTGCACTGGATCGGACCCGATCCACGATCCGAGTCCGGTCCAGTGGGAAATCGGATAAATTATCCGATTTCCGATCCCGCAGCTGGATCGGCCGATCCAATCCGAACCGGTCCGAAAAAGCTCCGAACCGGTTCGGCGGATCGGCGGATCGGCGGGCGCCCACTGGCGCCCACCGCCGCTTCCATTGGCGGGCGCCAGCGGGCGCCCGCCGATGAAAGTGGACAGCGGGGGGGGGGAGGAGGGGGGCACTTACCTTCTCGGCCCGGTGGCTCCCGTCCGGCGCCGGCGCCTACTACTACTAGCAGGCTCCGCGGCCTGCTCTAGGGTGGCGCGCCGGGTGATGTCATCACCCGGCGCGCTACTCTAGAGCAGGCCGCGGAGCCTGCTGGTAGTAGTAGGCGCCGGCGCCGGACGGGAGCCACCGGGCCGGGAAGGTAAGGAGGGGGTGCGTGGAGGGGAGGAGGGGGCGCGCGGAGGGGGGAGGGGGGAGGGGGGCCCTTACCTTTCCGGCCCGGCGGCTCCCGTCCGGCGCCGGCGCCTACTATTCCCAGCAGGCTCCGCGGCCTGCTCTAGGGTGGCGCGCCGGGTGATGTCATCACCCGGCGCGCTACTCTAGAGCAGGCCGCGGAGCCTGCTGGTAGTAGTAGGCGCCGGCGCCGGACGGGAGCCGCCGGGCCGGAAAGGTAAGGAGGGGGTGCGTGGAGGGGAGGAGGGGGGCGCGCGGAGGGGGGAGGGGGGCCCTTACCTTTCCGGCCCGGCGGCTCCCGTCCGGCGCCGGCGCCTACTATTCCCAGCAGGCTCCGCGGCCTGCTCTAGGATGGCGCGCCGGGTGATGTCATCACCCGGCGCGCTACTCTAGAGCAGGCCGCGGAGCCTGCTGGAAGTAGTAGGCGCCGGCGCCGGACGGGAGCCGCCGGGCCGGAAAGGTAAGGAGGGGGTGCGTGGAGGGGAGGAGGGGGCGCGCGGAGGGGGGAGGGGGGCCCTTACCTTTCCGGCCCGGCGGCTCCCGTCCGGCGCCGGCGCCTACTATTCCCAGCAGGCTCCGCGGCCTGCTCTAGGATGGCGCGCCGGGTGATGTCATCACCCGGCGCGCTACTCTAGAGCAGGCCGCGGAGCCTGCTGGAAGTAGTAGGCGCCGGCGCCGGACGGGAGCCGCCGGGCCGGAAAGGTAAGGAGGGGGTGCGTGGAGGGGAGGAGGGGGCGCGCGGAGGGGGGAGGGGGGCCCTTACCTTTCCGGCCCGGCGGCTCCCGTCCGGCGCCGGCGCCTACTATTCCCAGCAGGCTCCGCGGCCTGCTCTAGGATGGCGCGCCGGGTGATGTCATCACCCGGCGCGCTACTCTAGAGCAGGCCGCGGAGCCTGCTGGAAGTAGTAGGCGCCGGCGCCGGACGGGAGCCGCCGGGCCGGAAAGGTAAGGAGGGGGTGCGTGGAGGGGAGGAGGGGGCGCGCGGAGGGGGGAGGGGGGCCCTTACCTTTCCGGCCCGGCGGCTCCCGTCCGGCGCCGGCGCCTACTATTCCCAGCAGGCTCCGCGGCCTGCTCTAGGATGGCGCGCCGGGTGATGTCATCACCCGGCGCACTACTCTAGAGCAGGCCGCGGAGCCTGCTGGAAGTAGTAGGCGCCGGCGCCGGACGGGAGCCGCCGGGCCGGAAAGGTAAGGAGGGGGTGCGTGGAGGGGAGGAGGGGGCGCGCGGAGGGGGGAGGGGGGAGGGGAGCCCTTACCTGCCCGGCCCGGCGGCTCCCGTCCGGCGCCGGCGCCTACTACTACCAGCAGGCTCCGCGGCCTGCTCCAGGGTGGCGCGCCGGGTGATGTCATCACCCGGCGCGCTACTCGAGAGTAGGCCGCGGAGCCCGCTGGTAGTAGCCGCCGGCGCCGGACGGGCCGAGAAGGTAAGTGGCGGGGAAGGGGGCTTACCCCCCCCCCGGAGCCGTCCGCTTCTATCCGCTGGCGCCCGCGGGCGCCAGCGGATGGAAGCAGGCGGCCCCAGGGGGGGTAGGGAGCGCGGGGGAGGGGGTTTACCTGCCGGGGCCGTCCACAGCGGACGGCCCCGGGGGGGGGGAGGGAGTTAGGCCCCCCCTTACCCACCCGCCGCCATTTTTTCCTCATAGACTTGCATTGCAATGCAAGTCTATGGGGAAAAAAATGGCGGCCGATCCAAAAATTTCCGATTTTTGGATCGGGATCGGACTCGATCCGGTCCGGGGGGCCTCCGATTTTGTCCGAACCGGTCCGGGACAAAATTGGAGGTCCCGATCCGGGTCCCGATCCGATCCGGGGGGTCCGTGCACACCCCTAGTAAACACAGCTTCAAAGGCAATCCTTCCAAGGCAGCATTCTAGGAGGCAGGATTCCTTTAACTGCTTGGCTTGAATACGCCCCTGTGACTTTCCTTTCCTTCTTGTGGGTGCCAGAGATCATATTATCCTGGCATCCTCCAAGCATGGCTTCTATATCTGAAGGAACACTCCCCTTACACCAAGCACAACTCAAAGCAAAAGGCTAGGGCTGGAATGAGAAGCATGCTGTAACAGCCTCAACCTTCTGTTTTTGAGAATTAAAATATGGAGGTTAACAGTGATAGTTTCCAAGGGATCTATTTCATATTTCCATAATGTATGGGCAATGTTCAAACAATAAGATTTTCTAACTATGCCTTGAGAGGAATGCTACACCTTTATGAATTGCATAGAAATTGTATCAGAATTGGGGTTTCTCATCACTGAAACACTATGATGAAGGGAAAGAGAGAAAAATAGCCCAAAGCGATGAAATTGACAGGAATTATTACAGTTCATTTCTGTAAAGGTGAAATTGACAGGATTGATTGTAACAATTTATAATACACAGTTTGCATTAGTACAGTCTAATTTAACTGCTGGATATTTGATTATCCAATTGTTTTGGATGTCACAAGACCATTTCTATAAATGTACAATATCTGATTATCCTTTAGCCCATGCATATTTAAATACTATCTAATCTCAGTATGTTTCAGAAATCCTTGATATTTCTGAAGCGTGTATGCGTTTGTCGTACTCATTCTACAATAAAAAAATAAAGTAAAAAATGTCTTTATGAGAATCCTAAGTGCTATGGTTTCAGCTATTGAAATTTTAATCACAGCTTTTGCATAACCTTTGGAAAATATCCAATTCTTATCTATTCTCTGTTATCACTTGAAAAATAGGTTGTGCTAATAAAACGTTTCCAGTTGTAAGAAGAATCTAACAATTGTGACAATGAAAGCAGAGAAGCATCCAGAACAATGAAAATATGATTGTCTGATCACTGGGGAACACACTAACAAAAATGTTATTGTGAAGAATCGGAATTCAGGGAGCAATTAATTCACATAAATTAGATGCACATCATTATTTATTTTTAAGGACAGAATCACATGATTTTCCATGTTGACTAATGCTTTCACTAGGCCATCACTCCATCCCCTAAAAACAAAAAAGCCAGAATAAAAAAAAATACTCGTATTGTCTAATTAATGCAATTCTTCCAAAATCAAAAGTCACATTCTCACTTCAATAATATTCTTGCACACTAAAAATTGATGCATCTTCAGAGTAAACCAAATATACCAGTTTCCTTTGGTGATTCTTTCAAGTGATCATTATCTAGATAGCCAACCAGACCTGGTTGTGCCTTATCTACAAACTTCTCAGTGTAATTAAAGAAGTTCACTAGTTAGTTACCTTAAAATCAGTTTGTTTTCCACTTCATCTCAAAAGAGCAATTTGTATGGCCTCCATCATCGTACCACAGAAGGAAACTACATGGACTCCTGTTTCTCAACCAAGGTCACAGTGGGCACGAACCTTCCAGATTGCTTGGCGGTCCATGGGCAACTTAAGGGGGGAGGTTTTTTTGGAGGAATAAGGCATGTTCTTGGAAAATGCAACATTTTTTTTTTAAGCCACCAGGGGCCATAGTAGTGCAGTGAAGCATAATGGAGCATATGGGCCTCCTGATTTTCTATTCACTACTGTTCACAGTGGCTTATGCAAAAATGGAAAGCACTTAGAAGAACCCAACGCCCATTTCTTTTTAGAGGGCAATTCTTGTTATAGCACAGCAGCTAAGAAGGTGAGTGATCTAGAAATCTCCCTGTTCAAATCTTGATTCAGCCATGAACTCATTATATAGTCTTAGGTAAGCTGTCATCCCTGGTTCTCAGCCCCCATTTACTTTTATATTTAAAAAATATAGGGGTGTAGAGTTTGTCTGCTATCATAATGGCATCCATCAGTGGAAATAATGCCCATCTTCCCCACTATACCCCCAAAATCTGATTTGGAGGGTTGGGAGACCCTCCAGGCCGTGCATGGGCCGGGGGGGGGGGACATGATGGAAGGAGAAGAAGGCAAAATTCTGCTGGATATCACCCATCTATTTTCTTCAGTTCTTATAAAATGCAGCAATACTATTCAAAACTTTTGTGTGATAATACATTCATACTTGGGTGACCATATTCGAGAAACCAAAAAAGAGGACACCTATTGTGGGCAAGGAAAGTGTGCTTTACAGGGCCTCCGGAAAGCACGTCATTTACCCAGCCATGCTATTGGCAGCTGCCGTTAGCATGGCCGTTGTGAATGACATGTTTTCCAAAGTCCCCAGAAAGCACGCTTTTCCCTCCTCCACTCCAATCGGGGCCTTAATGGCCCCGATTGGAGAGGAGGAGAGGAAAGCATGTCATTCCTGCCCCCCCCCACTGCTCCAATAGGGGCCTCCAGAAAGTGCATCATTCCCCTCTGTCACACTGAAAGTCTCAAAGAGGGAAGTGTGTCATTCCAGGACATTATAGAAAATTACAGAAAATCCCCCCTGACACCCATATAAGAACAAAAACCAGGACAAATCTGGGAAAATCCTGACAGTTGGTCACCCTATATACTGAATAAATAGCACTTCACAAGAAATAAGTTTCTTGTTGCATATGTCAAATAAAAACCTTTTATCGCCTGCAGTTCAATTCTGCACAAATCTGTTAAATGCTTTGCCTCTCTTCTTTCACCCTTATATAACTCATACACTTTGCCATTACTGCATATTTATACATTTTTTTATTCCTGCTCTGTCATGGTTTCTATTTGAGACTTTTCCCAATAGCACCATCTTGCAGTCACAGTCATATATAAAATTAATTCCCCTGTTCGTAGACAGACATATTCGTATATGTTAGTCAAAAATATAACAGGATCTAAATCTGATTTCACCCTTGTTATTTTCCTATTATATTCCATATTGATGACTCAAATTCCTTTGCTTTATCCTGCAGCCACCACATGTGAAAGTAACTTCTTCCCTTACTAAGAACCCTCCATCTATCCAAAGCCCTGCTGGCAAAAGCCAGGCAAGGTGAGAGGAAAGACAGAGGGAATTTTGCCTCCCATTCCTCATTAAAAAAGAAAATTTGGATAGACAGGCCTCTGAGCCCATCTAGCCAATTTACTGGCAGTGGATGGGGATGTGATAGAGCATTGGTAAGTTCCTACAGATCCACGCCACTCCCCAACTGTCTTGTCCTCTTTTTGCTCTCTCTGAGGTGCTTTCCATGGCAGCTGTGATAGGGAACAGGAAAGGCCCAGTGTCAGATTCCCCCTCCAGAGGTCACAGGAGTGTCTTTGGCCTCAGGATTGGAAATCTGCCATATCTTAGGGTCCCTGCCATATCCTATGGACCATAGGGTTGCTCTGCCCATCCACATTTCCAACATTTATTGTCAAAATCCCATTTAGCTCATGAAGACGTTCCAGGTTCAAATAATATCTAGTCGTTACATTAGAGCAAATTTCACCCAAGCTTGTGCCTCATGAAAAATCATGTCCAGTCTTCCATACATTTTCCAGTACATCAAACACAGCTGGACTACCCAATTCCCTGCCACCAATGCCAATATTGGGATAACAATACTGACCTACCTTATATTACAGCTTTAAGGATTAGAGCGCCTTACATGTGAAGGACTGTTTTAAGGATATTAGTGATCCTTACATGTAAGTGCTTTGAGCAGTATATCAAAATGCTGAATCATTATATTACATAATGTAGGGAAATGACATAAAAGCAGAATGTGAGGAGAGATAGGACGCAAAAAACAGACATCTGCAAGACAGAAAGGAAGGGTGGAGAAAAGGGAGGGACCTATGAAGCCTTACATGGCTTGGGTCTAAACACCTGATGGAATGTAAATACCTGGTATGAACGTTCCCATACACTACAGTCGTCATCAGAGGCACTCCTCCAGGTGCCTCCTCTGAGGGAGGTTCAGAGGATGGCAACAAGGGAATGGACCTCCTCAGTGCTGCCCCCCCTCCAATTCTGGAATGCTCTCCCCACTGAGATCCTCTTGGTGCCAATACTGTTGTCTTTTTGGAACCAGGTTAAGACTTTCATCTACTACCAGGCCTTTGACAGCATATGATAAGGTTTTCAACCAGTACCATGATGTTTATTGTTGAGTGTTTTAAATTTTTTTGTATGTAAATGGTTTTTATATTATGTTTTTATATTATAAGGTTTTACTCTTTTGTAAACTGCCCAGAAAGCTTTGACTATTAGGCAGTATAGAAATGAAATGAAATATATAAAGTAAAATTCCATCCTCTGATGCTCTAGTGAAGAGCTTTTCCCATAATACTTTATGCCTTCCCTCATTAGGTGTCTGGCTTTGTTTCCGTGCACATTTGCCATGAAATTTCTTTTTAAAAGTTATCATAAAACATTACAACCATTATTAAAATTGTTGTCATCTTTTTCAGGTTTGCACTGAATTTGCCATGGGATTTATTATGCTATTTTCATTCAAAATTATTACAGGGAGTGATGAGTTTTGCTATGCTTCAGTGCTTGTCGATTTGAAGATTGAAGACATGGCTGTTAATCCTATCTTTTCACAATTATTTTTCATCAATGGCTTCTATTGATGAAACAATATTGATAGCTTATATTATACAAGCATAAAAGTAGTAAACTGTTTGATAAAATTAAATGCATTTACTTTATCATTTTTTTATTTTGTTCTTAATTATGTTTCAATGAGGGGACAATAGGGTGGGATGGCCGCAACAGTCCCTTCTACTTATGTTTTTGAAGCATAATAAATAGATCAAAGCAGTTTCACCCTTGAGATCAAGTGATCACCTTTCTCAGAATGCTAACTAAGAGGCAGAGATTGAACTCAGTGGAAAGGACCTTTCCTACATATGGTGGTCAGTGGTACAATTAGGTAATTTTAAACTCTGGATGTAATAATCTCAGAGCTTTTCCACACAAGGCTGTTGATCTCTGTATCTGTTTTGTCGCAGAATTGAGATCCGAGCTCTACACAAAGAGCATTTCCTTCCCTGCTTATCCACTACATAACCTCTAGGTGGAGCTGTGCCATAGCAGAACAGTGCAAATACACCAGTAGAAACAGCGCATTCAAAAATAATACCTCATTTTTCCTGTTCAAAAAAAAAAAGCGGGGGGGGGGAGTGCTCTGAAAAAAACAACCAGAGGCGAAACTGGAGGATCACATCATCATCTAAAGAACCCAAAAACAACCATGAGTAAGGAATCATGAGCATAGAAAACCTCTTACAGAGGACAATTCCCACTCCTTTTCGATGGTCATGTGTACAACTTCACTGACTGCAAAATGTGGGCAGCCAAGCCTGCTGTGTCTGGTGCCCTTCTGCTTATTCTGCTAAGTGACATCACGGACCTCCATCTCAAAGGTCTGCCCCGAAAGCACTGCTGAATTATGGTATTAGTAAATGATCTTTCAGACTAGAGACAATACAGCCCCAAAGTCAGAGCTCTGGCTGTTTGCTCCCGGCTCAGTAACACCTTAGATCTCATTTTGTTCGGCACAGCATTGATTCTTTCTTTCCCCCTCTAATTCCAGCCTGCAGCATTTTGGATCATTCCAGATCATCAGTAGATAATTACCTTGTTTGTGCTGCTTTCATAGGGAACTGTACTTCTGAGTTTCCAGGCAGCAATGAACAGTGGGGGTGTGAGGGGAGGAGAAAATGGCTTTCTGGGTATAAATAGCAAACAGATTGGTCTTGTTCAGTTTTCTTGCTCTTGTTAACACAACCCTGTCTGTCCTAATAGAGAAGTATTGCCATTCCGCACAGCTCAAATGTGTCTCTGAAGGAGGATGTTTGGTGCAGAGCGGCCAAATGACTGGGAGGTGGTGGGGGAGTGGGGGAATGCATATCCTGTACTTGGGCCTTTCACAGCAGCTTGATTTTCAAAAGTGAGCAGTTGATGCTTTTTGGGTGTTGTGATGCAGGTGAGAATGTTTAGATCTCCACAGTATATTTAGGGCTCCATCACACCTACTTCCCCCCCCCCCCCGGTTTGTGTCTGCAGTTTCCCCCTCCATTTCCTTAGCGAGTCAAGTGCTGGGCACTTTCACGTATGTGCGTTGTTACGCTTATGTGTCTTTTCACCTGTATCGCCACTCTGCCGGTGAAATCTCCCACCCCGCCCTCTACGTTCTCCTCCCCCTGCAGTTAAATATATATATATATATATATATATATATAATTTCATATATAGTTTTCTGCACAAATACAATAGTACAGCAGCCTGAAACTTCTGAATTACAGTAAAACAACACACTATGTTTTCTCCTAAGATCATATTAAACAAGATAAGTGAAGAGAAAGTATTAGAATTAGTTTTTGGAGAACTTTGTGGTCAATGTTGGCATGGTAAGGGGAAGCCGACATTGTTCTGGTCAAGAAACTTAGACATGCCTACTCAGGAGTAAGAACCATAGAGTTGAATGGACTGAGTCCCAGGCACGGGCACTCGCCTTCTCTGTGGGTGTTTGGGCACCCTCTTTCCCTCCCCCTTCAAGGTTGAGCAGTTGAGTGGGACCCAAACTACCTTCCTCTTTTGACAGCGAGACTGCCCTTTGACACACACGCTCCCCATCAAAAAATGGGATGGTCCGATATCAAGCAAGGACAACTTTATTGTGCACGGGGGGGGGGGGGGGGGGAATGGACTTTCCCTGCTCCAAAATAAGATGGAAAACAGGAGAAGAGGCGAGATGAGCGCAGGATAGGGACGATGTCATGTGAGTACCATGCTGCAAAAATACAAACCAGGCATCGTAAGAGTGCGATAAATCGCTGATGTGATAGAGCTCATAATATGAGAAATTCATCTGATTATTTCTGGGGTGGGTGGGTGGAATGAAGCTGCTGTTATAAGCCAAGATTATAGTGACTGATTGAAAAGTTGGCAACCCTAGGAGGGGTTATGATGATCTAGTGCAAAGGTGGATTGAGTTTGTGTACTTCTAACAGAGGGGTGTAAAAGAGGGGATTGCTGTAGGTGAAGCTTTTTTCATGCCTGCAGGGCAAGCTGCATCATCCAAACGTCCCTCTTCTAACAGAACTATTAAATGTACAGGAGTCCTGTCTTCCACCTGTACAACTGGTCACACTAGTAGAGAGGGAAGTAGAGATAACGCTGCATGTGACAAGAAAGGGGATTCAAAAATGAAAGAGAAGCAGTTTTAAAAACGAAGAGGAATGTTCTCCCAAAAGTGTGACCAGAGGGTAAAGAGGACAGAAGTCGATGCACCTTTATGTGTAGAAGAAAGGATTTCAGCCTTGTGTCAAATCATTATGAATGTGGAATAAAAAGCAGGAAATAACACTATGAAAGCGGTATATGGAATGTGGATTGTGCCCCCAACAGTTATCAGTGCACTTCAATGCCGCTATAAAGCAGTAGTGTAGCTTGCATGACATTAAGGGCGTCTTCAGACGGGGTGTTTTCTCTTGTGATTTACTGCTTTTTCCTGTTCTGGATTCTTTTCAGGATTTAAGTGGGGGGTCTTTATACAAGCCAGTTTTTCTTTTTATGCATAATGCTATATGCCATTTGCAAAGGTGGATGGAGCCTTGCAGGATGTTATCAGTTGTCCACCCCTCTGGCATAGCCTCTCCCCTCTCTCGGCATGGAACACCCCCTCACAAGTTCTGAAGTCTGCGTCATTGGAGATCCCCCACCCCAAGCAAGTCAGAATTGTCCCTGTAAAGCAACAGTAACATTTTTCTCGTTTGCATATACACTGGGAGAAGGGATTGTCTGGAAGGGGGTTATACTTCTCTCCTGCGTGCGTGCGGCGGATTGAATAGAAAGGGTAAAGGTTTTCCGAGCAGTACTGCAGAGCAGCCCCCATTCCATTCCTAAGCGCAGATACTTTGCAAGTTCAGAAGTCTGCAACTTCAGAGGTCCAACCTCACGTGCAAATCAGTACTGTCACTATAAGAGCGTCTTTGGAAGCTATGACCATGCTTCCAAGCAATGCGATTTCCCTCCCATCTGCAAACACTCTAAAAGCAACAGTAACACTTTTCTTGTTTGATTAGGGGGATTAAATGGAAACGGGTTGCATCTGCTCATGTCTGTTGCAACCACCATCCCCTCCCCATTGCTCATCTGCTTATGCATTCCTGAAATACAGAGCCGCGTACTGACATCAACGCTGCACCGCCCAGCACCCACCCACACAAAGCAGGACATACCGCGATGGAAGGATTGCACAGGGAAACAATGGCAGTTTCATCACATGACCGCCAAAAATACCGTATTTTCCCCATAGCAAAATAACACGTAAAAAGAAGACATGAGACAACAACTGCATGGCGATGGCGTTGTGTAAAGCTCGTGGGAAAACCAATGACCAAACCATGATGATCACATGAAAAAACACCCGTCTGAAGACGTCCTAAAGGGTGCAGAGGAGCCCTGTCCTCTATTGCATTTGGCAATCTGGTACCTGATAAATCATCACACTTATGCTAATTTATCTTGGCTTTCATTTATAGAAAGTGTGTTGGGGAGGGCAGGGAGAAAGCTTTTATGGCCACGCAGAAAAATGCACAAAATCATAGCCATGTAATGCAAGCAACTGAGCCTGCCCAGTGCCTCTCAGAAGAAGTATAAGCTGCCCACTCCTCTTCAGTGTGTGATTAACAGTGATATGGATTCAGTTGTCGGCATGTTAACTCTCTCATCCCTCAGGGAAGGTAGGAAAGCCATGGCTGCAGCATGCCACAATTTATTGCAAGCTGGATCTCATTGTGGTGAGTCACACAGATGGAATGTATTTTGGAGAATTAAAAAACAACAACATATGAGTACTTTTCTCCTGCTCACTCATCTCCTACCATAGGGTTGCTGTACCACAGGCATATAGCAGCTGATAATGAGCCTGCACATTGAAATGGAATTGACATCAGATCCTGGAAACATGGCTATGCGTCTTGTGTGTGCATTGCTCCCATGACACCCCCCACACACACAGCTCACACAAAGACAGTGGCTGGCTAGTGGAGGAGGCAGAGGCAAGGTGATCAGACAAGCACAGCATGTGCTGGCCCTAATGCGCTAGGGTGACCCATTCCTCCCCATGCTCCATGAACAATTTGATCTGCTTGTAATTTTGCTGCGATCTTCCATTCTGAAAGCACAAGTTTTGTGAGGAAGAAGAAGTCAGAATGGTACTTGCATAAACTGCAACCTGACTATATCCTCAAAGCTCAGAAACTGAAATATTATTTTAGAAGTTGACATGTTTCAACTTTTGGAGAAAATATTATTCCTATCTCATTATTAAGGTTGCCAGTTTTTTTTACTCTCCCTGCTCCTGCGTTTTAAAAGCAGGCTTGCGCACTTCGATGTGTCACCTGCTAAATTTCTGTGTACCAAGCTGCTGTTAAAGGAAAAGGAGCAGAGCTGTTAAAAATAGAGGCGACCTTAAAAAAAAGCAACCTGGAAGTACAACATGTATTCAACAAACCAGAATAGCCTGGCAAAGATCTGAACTCAGTGCCAGATGGCACCAAGGCAGTATTATTGTTCATGCTGTTTATTTTTAAACTGATTTCATTGTATTGCTGAGGTTTTTATATGGCTGTTTTTAATTAATGCTGGCTACCCTCAGAGTTCTTAAATGCATGTGGTGGGATATACATTGAATAAATATTCAAATTTCTGTTAGAGTAAGCTTTTCCATGTCAGTTCTCCATATTTAATTTAAGTCATATGGGTCTCTGAAAATTTTTAAGGTAACAATATTTTATCTGTCCATCATCATCATGTTTTAAGAGAGAGGGGGGAATGAATGGTTTCTTTTGCTGTCTTCTCGCAACATCTGATTCTTACTCTATGTATCCCAAACACGTTATTGTCTTCATATGTAGCTGAATATCTATAGATATAATCTCCAGAAAAGCATTCCTGTACTCAGGGCAAGAGGGAGAAAGGAAATGACTCGGTTTCCATAGAAACAGCTTGGTCCAGCACAGTCTGTGGTTCTGCCTGATGTAAAGGAGACCTGACGCTGCTGTGCAGGCATTTGCCCAAAACAGATTGAAGCTGACAGGCTCTTTATGATCTGAAACATTTATAAAGCAGAGGCCATGTGGGTGTGCATGTAGGCGTATGCATGTGAACAGAAGGAGGGGTGAGGTGGAAATAAGGGCAGTGGTGGCGGTGGTGGTGGAATACAGTGACAGATGGAGTGAGGGGCAGAGGATCAGTAGCAGTTGTTTGGCATGAACTAAGAGCCCTGCGGGATCAGACCCAGGGTCCATCTAGTCCAGCATTCTGTTACGCAGTGGCCAACCAGCTGCCTCTGGGAAGCCCACAAGCAGGACATGAGTCCAACAGCACCCTCCCACCCTTGTTCCCCAGCAACTGGTGTACATAGGCATACTGCCTCTAATACTGGAGGTAGCACATAGCCATCAGGACTAATAATCACCATTGATAGCCTTCTCCTCTATGATTTTTTTCTTATCCTCCATGAATGAATGCAACTTCCTTGCATTCATTCCTCCATTCCACCAAAGTTTCTACATAAAGACAGATCCTGCAAACTAAGATAGTTTACAAATAGTTTAGAAGCGTTGGGGGGAGGGGGAGAATGCTCACACTGTACATAGGGTTGCCAACTATTTATTTATTTATTTATTTATTTATTTATTTACCAGCCCTGCTCCCATGCTTGATCTGTGGGCACAATGAGGTGGATTGAGCTTTTCTCCATATCATGAAAACCGATTCCTGCTTATGAAGCTACTGTTAAAGGCACAAAAGTAGGCCAGGCAGGCAGGTCTTTTTCTGGCCAGTTAAGCAACTCTATCTGTGCAGGATGCAATTAAATATGCTCCAGTTCATGGCTCATCTCCATGCCTGTTTCACCAGTCAATGACATTTTTCCATAATGCCGAGAAGACCTGAAATGGGTCCTCATTCTCTGGCACTTAGGAGAACCCAGGATGAGAGCTGTTGGTTTTCATGCCATGCCTTTAACAGCAGCCTGGTATGAATGCAGGGTGGCCTGCATGCAAAGGAAGACAGAGCTCCAGTTCCTGCACTTTTAATAGAAGAGGAAATTTCAGCAGGTGTAGTTGCATGTAATGCAAGGAACTTCGTAGTGTAGGGGTGCTGCTTGACCTGACCTTGGCTCCTGGCTCCCCAGGTGGAGGTGACAGTGAGAAGCACCTGTTATCTGCTTCAGCTGGTACACCAGCCATGGCCATTCCTGGACCATGTGGACCTGGTCACTGTGGTGCATGTGCTGGTAACCTCTAGGCTTGATTTCTGCAATGTGCTGTACTTGGGTATGCCTGTATTTCTAGTTCGGAAGCCCCAACTGGGGCAAAATATTGCAGCCAGTTTGGTGTCCCATGGTAACCATATCACACCAGTTTTAAAATCTTTACACTGGCTGCCAATTCCTTTCTGGGCGAAATATAAGGTGCTGATTCTTACCTGTCAAGCCCTACATAGTCTAGGTCCTAGCTACCTCTTAAGGTCCTCCAAGGGTTATCTGCTGCAGCTGCCTAATGTGAGGTTGGTGAGAGGGCCTTTTCCTTTGCAGCCCCTCAGATGTGGAATGATCTGACGATTGATTTGCGCCTGCTAACCTCTTTGAATGTTCTTAAGGCAGGATCTAAACTACTGTTTTATAGTGGTATTGAAGTACACTGACAACTGTTTGGGCCCATGACACATCTACACCAAGTAAGATATAACGGTATGAAAGCAAAATATGGAATGTGTCAATGGGCCCCAACAGTTGTCAGTGCACTTCAATACCACTTTCATACCACTTTCATAGTGTTATATCCTGCTTGGTGTAGATCTGGCCTAGGCCAGAATTGAAGACTCTGTTATTCTGGCAGGACTTCCCTTTTTAAAATTCTTACTTTGCTGATTGTTATATACTGCTTCTAGGCTATATTGTTTTTATTGTAAGTTTTTTTAAAAAACAAACAAACTGTTTTTAACTCTGTATGTGCGGTCTAGAGTACTTTGTATATAGGCGGGTTATAAATTGAATAAATAATAAAATAATATACAAGTATTAAAGGTTCTCCTTTCTACCTAGACACTTTATATGAAGATACATTTTTTTTAAAGCTTCACCTGTTAAATATTTGTTTTTTTAGACAACTATTAAAGGCATAGGAGAAGGGCAACAAAATAAAATAAAATGGCACCCAGGACTGATGAAGTGGCTTCCTTTTTTGGTGCCTTTCAGAGCTATACAACGAACAGCTTTTCTCAGTACAAAAGGACTGTGCTGAACAACATTGCACCTGCCTGTTTCACAGCTTTTAAAGGCAATTAAGCCACTCATTGGGGGTGGAGGGGAGAATCCTAGAGACCAAGAAACAGATGAGACATGGCATGACAGATACATCTCAGCAGCATGAGCTTCTCACTGTGGCACCTGGCCTTGTGCTTTGGGGTATAGGTGTAGACTGGGACACGGCCCCAACTAAGGTCACCACCTTTTTCTTTTTAAAAAATTGGGCCTGATCCTGGACCTTCAGCAGCAGCAGCCCAGTAGGTAAAAATGTAGCAGCTGAAGCTTATCCTGGTATGGAAACAACTAAGCAGCAGAAAAAGCTTGTCTTGCTATGTCAGACGGCTGCTGGAGGCATTGATAATTTCAGCCACAGGCATTGGCAGGCAGCTACAGTGCAACCACTGCAAGATACAACCAATAACTATTACCATGATCTTCTGATTCTGTTTGCTAAAGTTTGTTCTCCTGGGAAGCCAGAATGCTGAGCAAGTTTGAAGAGTGAGGCAGTCCAATCCAGGTTCCAAAATGTCAGAATTTGGTCTCGCTAGGCTCACCAAGACGTATCCGCGAGTAAGATCATTGTAACTTAACTTATGTTTTCAGCAGCAATAGCAAAATATTCTGGATGATGCTAACTGCCAGTACCTGACCATCTTTAGGTCCTGATTTTCTGTGAGTGACCATTACTTACAATGAAAGACCCAGACAAAGGTAAAAAAATCAACATGACCAAATAAGGGGGTCTCATTCTTTAATCACACATTATCCCAAACCTGTGTTGTGTGGTATCCATCTGGGAAGTAAATCTTACTATTCTACAGGATCCATGCTTGCTGCTCACCGTGTTTAGGTTTTTTTTCCTCAGCATATTAAACCTTAGCAGGTTTTCCACATCTGATACTGCTGCTTAGACTAAGAGCCTATCTACACTACTGCTTTAAAATGGTTTATAACAGTTTATAAACCGTTTTAAAGCAGTAGTGTAGATAGACTCTAAAAGTCATCAGAGAAGGGAGAGGTCCCTTAAATTGGCCCGAATGGCACATTGTTTCACTCTAGCTGAAGCTCCATTTAGGCAGATAGCTCCAGTCAAGCCATGAGCAGTTCATGCTCTGGGACATGGGAAACAATCGGCATCACTGTCACAGCAGGGCTATCTTGACGATGGCATATCAGTGCCGCGAGCCCTCTAACCCCCGTGTTTGTACTCCTATGGAGTTTGTGCCTCCTCACATCCATTTTTAAAAACCTTTTCTTTAGAGGAGGCATTCGGCCTGTGCCTGTGCACTGGGGCACCCACGCCTCCTAGCATCCCAGGGTTTTTTTTAACCTTTTTTTTCCTTCTACCCCACTGGAGAAGCATGGAGGTGGGCCAGTGCCCATTCGGCTCACCGACCCACTCCCTCCCCCACCTGGGTGGATGGCAACCAATCAGGATTTGCCATCTGCCCAGACACGCCTCCGAAGCAGCTCCGGAGCAAGGCAACAGACGGCAGATGCTGTCGCCATCTCACTCCAAGAGAACAAAGTTGGGGTAAGTTCTCGACTTTTTTAATTTGGAGCTTCAGGGGAAAGCCCTGGGATGGCTCTGCAATGGCTGCTGTGTCACATAAATGACTTGGCACCACTGCAGATCCATCCTGGGGCTTTCCCCTCATCAAGACAGGACCAGCATTAACATTTAGGGGATTGTTTCCCCCTCCATTCTTGTGCCTTCCATCTTTCATATGCCACATACATCAGATGGCATCCTGGTAACCTGAATCAACCTACTGTAACCTGGTGCAGTCCAGAAGGGACAGGCTACAACTCCCTTGCCTGCTGGGAATGATGGGAGCTGTGAAACACCCTGTTCATGACCCTGTGTCAATCAAGACCACCCCAAGCCAGCAACATAAACATGTCATAATGCCCATTTTGAGTGGACATTCTTTTTCCATCTTTAGCAACATAGGGAGCTGCCTTATCCTGAGACAAACTATCAGTCCATCCAGACTTCACCAGGGTTTTAGGCAGGATTCTTTCCCAGTCCTACTTGGAGATGCAAAGGATTGTGCATGAGACTTTCTGCATGCAAAGCAGGGGGCTGTCTTCATGGTGTCAGGTTGGTGCCGCCTCCCTCCTCAACCCCACGCTTTCCCTCTCCCGGGGCATCGTCGGTTAATACAAGGAGGGAGCATGGGGTTTCTGGGCAGCCATGTGGTTCCCAGAGCCACCCTGCCCTCTTCCTGGTGGAAGGCAACCAATCACTGGTCACCTTCCAGCAGGTTCTGCGCTCAGGTTGGCCCCGGATTGGCCGGGGAGTGATGTTACATGGCTGAAGCGCTGTGTTGACATTGCTCCCTTTGAAAAAGTTGGGATAAATCCCTGACTTTTTAAAAACACAGCATCATGGGGAAGCCCCACAGTGGCTGCGAACCTGCGCCTGCATCGTCTAACCGACAGGGTGCATATCCACCAAAGGACTTTTCCCACAAGTAGTCAGCCCCCAGGTACTCCACCACTGAGCTATGGTCCTTTCCTACAAAGAAAGGTACCAATACTCATGATTCTTAATAAAGGACTGGATTAAATAAGGAAATAGAAAGCTGCCATATGCTGAGTCAGACCATGGGTCCATCTAGCCCTGTATTATCAACACTGACTGGTGGCAGCCACTCTCCAGGATTTCAGGCAGGATTCTTTCCTGGCCCTACCTGGAGATGTCAGGGGTCGAACCTGAGATTTTCTGCATGCAAAGTAGGGGCTGTACCACTGAGCTTCAGCAGCTCTCCATAGCCTTGGGGCCACTGAGAGCAAAGCCAAAGGGACGGCTGACCAACACTTGGAAACTTTTTTTTTTTAGTATTATGGAAAACTAACTTTACATTTTAAATAATTTCAATTTAATCACCTTTGACTAGCACAAGATGCTTTGTGGATTGCTATGGCGACCCTGATCTAAATCTAGTGCTCTCCAAGGTTTTGCGGCATAGATTGAAGAAAGACCAGCATTTGGGGATGAAGGCTGTTTATTTGTTTTCTTTTATTGTGCATACTCACTGCTTTCCTTCACTATCCTGTGTAATATTTACTTTAATTAACGTTACTTAATTGGACTATTGGGCTAGATTGGATTCCTTTCTCCACTTTCAAGGGTCGGTTTGTTCCACTCACGCTGCCCTAGTCCGCTTGGTTTTCGCTTGAATGCGTAAGTCATGGAGGGGAGGGAGGGTAGACAGGGTAATCACTTGGCCAACAGAGACTGGGAGGGTAGCCAGCTGTCTTCTTACTCCCACCTAAACACCTGAGAACTGGAGGAAGCCTGCTTGCCTCGGCTTGGGTTAACTAGCAGTGGTGGCAGAGAAGAGAGAGAACGAGAGGTGGAGGCATGTGTCCAGACCGCTATCCTGAAGGACTGGTGCTGGATCGGCAATCTGTTGTCTTGATGGGGCTTTAACCCTTTGCCCCTGCTGTGGCCCTGACCTGGACCAGGCAAGAGGCCCCCAACTGCAATTTGCATTGCCAAGGTAAAGCCACTGAACCAAATCCTGTGTTGAGACAACAGTCAGCAGGGGGAGACAGGGACTGCAACTGAACCCATCTCTTGAAATATAACATAACATGTGATCATCTATTTCAGCAAAGGTAAGATCCACAGCTAATTAAAATCAAGTAAAAACCAAGTGGGCTTTTCTTTCTTTTAGACACATTTTAAGCAAGCCACTCAGGGCCTTTTTGCCTTTTTATGGAGAGGGTTGCATAATAAATGAGGGTTTCAGGGCTAGCCTCAAGGGTAGGCATGATTGGGAACCTGCTGAGGGCTCACACCCCAGCAGAGGGTGAAAAGAGCCACATGGAATTGCTCCTCCTCTTCACAATGGTGGTCGGGGGTGAGAAGGAGAAGCAGTAGATCAAGGGAGGTCACCCACTGTTAGCATGGGTGCCAGACTACTCCCCCAGATCAAGCCTGTGGGCCAGATGACATCAGGGGCGGGGCTTCACCCTCAGAAGCCTTGCCCCTTTCCATAACATTATCCATTCCCACTCCACCCACCTTGGTTTAAAAAAATCCCTCTGTACAGAGGGAAGCCTGGGTCTCCATGCCTCTCTCTGCACAGAGGAAGGGATTTGGCCAAGGCTTGCAGGAGCCAAGTTGGGCTGCTCATTCCTGCAGTGGGGGATGTGGTGCTGGTGAATCCCCAGCTTATCTTTGATCTCTTTGATTGGAGATAACAAAGGAATCCCCTTTGCGCTGCTTGCCTAGTTGCGGGGCGGGGGCTTAAGGATGGGAATGGCTTTGCAGGGGTGAAGTCTTCAGAGGGTGCTCAACCCTCCACAGGCCAGATTGGGCTCCTGCGTGGAACAAGGTTTGCCCTCCTCTACATTAGGCGCTATGGGTGTAAAGGGAGGGAGGGGGGGACAATCCCAGAGTTACCAGCTTCCAGGATCGTCACTCTTGTGCAAACGAGCGGGATATCCCAGAAAGAAATGGACGTCACACCTGCCATAGTTTTTAGAAAACATGGAGGAGGGAGCGCAATTGCGCTCCAGTGCAAAAGGTTAGTTTTTTAAAATCCCCCTGAAATTGCCTCCCCAAACCCCCTCCCTGCCATCCCAGACTTGGCAAAATTGCTGCCACCCCCTCCCGATGCCCACACCTCCCACGGTCTCGGGATGTTCCCAGGACCGCGGGAAGAATCGGGTTTTCCCAGGGATTCTTTATCCCTGGGAAAACCCGTGCTCATCCCCCCCTGCCCCTGGGACTCCTTGTGCATCATTTGGAGCAGCCAGGGGAGGTTTCGGAGGAGGTAAGGCCGGTGTCAAAACGGGTGCTGTTCCCTGCTTGTTTCTCTGCCTGTCAACCAAGCAAGTGGCAGCAAGGATGAGGAAAAAGAGGAGGAAAAAGAGCAGGTGGTGACAATGGTGGCTTAGAAGGTTGTTTCCCTGGGGGTGTCTTGTCCAAGGGGCCTCCAAAACCTGGAGCTGGCACTGGCAGTTTCATTCAGGATTGGCAAAGGAGGCAGAGGTGTTGTTTTTTTAAAGGTACAGCTTCTTGTTTCTGAACTATTCAGTGCTTAATGAACAATGTCACTGGGGAAAACAATCCCACCCCCACTCCCACCCCTGCCAGTGCTACCATTGCTATTGGGTCTGTTTTGTTATTGGGTCTTGAGTAGCTGTTGGATAGCGTCTTTGGTATTGTTAGTAAAAAGCTGCATTAGTCCCACAACTCAGCTTAAAAATTTCTCTGTTTTTCTATATTATTATTCCTCCCATCCCCATGTTCCCTCTCCCTGTGCATTTCCTCGGCTTGCTATTGCATTACTAGGGCACTCCTATAGCACTAGTTATATAAAAAGTTTAAAAGCAACCAAGCTGTATTCTCACCACACACCTCTTGGCCATTTCAAGAATCATATTTGGAACTTTTTGTTAATTTCCTTGCCCCAATGAGCCTCATCACTGTGCAAAATCAGCACTGGAGTGTTAATCTGGACTAACCTTTTGTTTTTATTATTATTATTATTAATAGCAGCCTGGCTATTCTACTACAGAAAGGCTCCTTTCCTGCCCTGACCATTACACAAAGCACAGGCTATAATGGTACTGGTGCTAGATTGAGGCAATCCCAAGCACCACATTGCAGGGAAAATCTGATAGAAATATAGGCAGCTGCCTTATACTGAATCAGACCATTGATTCATCTAGCCCAGTATTGTTGACACTGACTAGCACTCCAGGGTTCCAGGCAGGATTCTTTTTCTCATCCTACCTGGAGAAGCTGGGGGCCGAACCTGCATGCAAAGCATGTGCTCTATCACACTGAGTTACGGCCCCTGTTGCTTTGTTGTTTTCCCTCCAGTGGAAAAAGAGGTCGTGCAGGCAAGGCTGGCGTTAGCACCTGGCATCCCGGAGCAGCTGGCAGGGGCCCAGCGCCCTGGCAAGACCTGCTGCAGATGCCTGCCCTGTACTCTTTTAAATTCCCACAATGCCTCCGTCCTAGTGTTGCTGTGGGGTATTGTGAGAAATTAAAAGGGTGTCTAGACACGGAGATGGAAAACTGGATTGTACCACTTCAGACTGCAAACGATGGGACGTCCCTCCAGACGAAAAATCCCACCACACAGGAAAAATACATCAAAGATACATTAGAAATTAACAGAAATATTGTGGGGGGGGGGTGTTGTGGGGCAGACATGTAAACAAGGTGCCTAATAGGAATTAGTACAAATGGAAATAGAGCCATGAACAGATCAATTTTAAAAACAAAGAGGAAAAAAGCCTCAATAACGTAAAGGAATGGGACAGTAAGAATAATGCACAAGAATAAGGTGCGTTGGGAGATGTTTGTCCAACACCTATCCATGTCAGTGGAGGTGCCTTTAGATGTGCAAGGAAGACTGTTGCATTCTATGCAGCACATGAACTACTTAGCAGATTTTCATTATTCCAGAATATTCATCTCCACATAACATACAATTTATCTTTCTATAAAACTTCTACTAAAACTGCTTGGTGAAGATTTCAATGTTACCTGGTACTGTTTATTTTTGAAATGTGTGATATGGCAATCAGGAATGAATGGCTCAATTCGGACGACACAATAAACAACTGGTGTGGGGGAAACAATCGTCAGTTGTTTTGACTATTGTGTCATCCAAATGCTGCCATGGTCAACTCAGCGCTGATCCTAATCCACACCACAGTTGATTATTTATTACCATGTTGTGTGGGGAGTACCTCCTAGTTGAACAATTGTAAAGTTGATTATTACCCCACCATTGACTATTGTGTCGTCCGAATTGAACCTATGTGTTGTGTAAAATCCATTCCATCTGTGTTTTGCAGGTTGTCAGGCAGCTTTAGTTCCATTGTCCGCCCATTAATGGAATCAGATTTATTTTTAGTTTCCAAATTTGAACAAATGCAAATTTTTCACAAGTGCGAATTTGCAAATAATGAACGTGCGAAAATGCACAATTTCTCCAAAAGTGTGCAAATTCTCCCAAAATGTGTATTTTCACACTTTAGTCTATAGGGGAAATGCACATTTTGGGCCAGGTTTTTATTTTTTATTTTTGAGTATTTTTCTACGACAAAATTTGGGAAAAATTCCCAAAGGTTAGAAAAATGGTCTGCAAGTCTGCGAAATCTGCCCAACAGGGGTAATGCTAGTCCACTGTAGAATCCACAGGTCACATTTATAAAAATCCAAACATTTGGTTCTGTTGCAGATTTCTCCGAAAGCCCTAATGGCAATACTGCTATTCCATTCCAAAATGTACCAGGTCCCCTAGCAATTAGAGGAGTAAAAGAAAGAAAGATTAGAAGCATGTTACCTCCCCGAATATACACACCCATCATAAAGAGAAGAAGGGCTTTTTCCTACCTATATTAGCATGCTTCAGGAGACGGCAGATCCGAGCCTCTCGTTCCAGCTTTTGATGATCTGTAGGGAAAGATATCCTTAAATCAGTGTGTGAGAGGGACCAGCAGGCATACTCTCCTTAGCTGAAGAAGTGCTAATGGATATACATAGGCCTTGTTCACACGTAATGAGAAGCCACCATGGGTGGATTTTCCCACGGGCCTTCTTTTAGTGGTTTCTAGGGTGGTTGACAAGCCACCTAGAATTCATGGGCTGTTTTAGGGTTGTTTGTGGCTTGTCAACCACCCCAACAACCCACCCTCGCCAGGTTAGCACATAACAACAAGCTATGGCGTGCCCTGCTGAGGCTCAAATATTCCACAATTAGAAGCCCCGCATGGAAATTCACCCATAGCAGCTTCTCATTACGTGCAAACCTGGGGAATTCTGACATGCAAAACCAGGCAGCAATGGATGGAATGCCAATGGTACGGGAGACCTCAAGATAAATTGAACTAAAGGTGCCCAAATCTTTTACCGTGAGGCATGTGGCAATGGAAATTTGAACACATTTGATCTATTGATAGCTTCTGACAGAACTGCTAGCTTTCAATGCCCTTAAAAGTGCAATCCTATATATGCCTACTCAGAAATCCCACAGAATTCCATGGGACTCACTTGCAGCCTAAGAAATCTAAGTTCCCCAGCCACCTTCTGCTATTATCCCACAAGGTCCTGTGACTAGTTTGGAAATGATTATTGCATATGGAAATGAAATTACTTCCTTGAACTCTAGGAAGATCTGATATATAAATTATTTCTTTATAGCAGCCACAAATACTACACACCCAGGCTAAAGCTGGGAATAAACTGAATTATATTCCAAAGTGAAAAGTGAAAAAGGCCCTTTCTACACCTACGGGTGTAGCGGGCCAGAGGGACGGCGAACCTGGAAGTAACCACTTCAGGGTCTGGTGCAATGAAGCCGCACTAGAATGTGATGGCCCGGACTTCTACCAGGCCGTCGCAAGCTACGGTGGCCATTTTGGGGGGGGGGTAATGGAAGAAGAGCACATGAGCGCTCGTGCGCACAAGGTTAGTTTAAAAAAATTTAAAACCCACATGCGATCGTGAACGCGCCCCCTCCCCTCCCCCGCCATACTGGGGATGGCGAAAATGGGTCCCCCCTCTCCTGATGGTTTTGGAGCTGCACGGTGTGGCTCCGTGGCCATTAGTGCAGCCGCGCTTACTCGTGGGTAAACAGGGATGCACCCGGGATGTGCGGCCACAGCCGCCATATCACTGCCGTCCCGGGAGCAGGAAATTAACCAGGATAACAGCATTTCCTACTCCCCCGCAAAAATGGAGGGCTGGTCCCAGCCTGCTTGCGGGATGCTCTGTGCGTCATGTGGCCTCTCCGCGAGCAGGCAGGGGCAGCCCCAGGAAAAATGGCTGGTGCGGAAGGGCCTTGTCTTAAGTGCTGCAACATCCCCTGTCCATTTGTAATCGGAATAAGCTTTGAGATGGAATTCAGAGATTTTCAGAGACTCTGGGTTTGCTGATTTGTACATCCCTACCCCAAACCTAGAGATACTTTCCATGTAAGCAGGTGTGGCTCACAATGATAGCAACAACAGTTCTAACAGAGTTGTTTGGGTGTGTGAAAACCTCCAGTTAGGCATTCGCAGATCAAGTAGAAGTTGACAAACCCTTCTCTTTTGACATTTAAGTTTCAAAACAAGGATGCCTCTCGGCAAAGGCTCATTCTTCTTTCCTAGCAAACTCACTGTAACTGCTTGAAAATAATTGTTTCCTACAAACAGTGTAAGACCAGTTCAGTTATACCCAGATAGCCCAGTATATAGCCAAACGCTTCAGATCCTTCAATAGGCCTGCCTTTATCTCCCCAGCTCATTCCTTGTTTGCCTTTCTACATGATGCCTTCCTACACAATACCAGGCATCCCATCTTTTTCAGCGTCTACTTGGAGGTAAACACTCATGCACACATTAAGGTTTGTGTTGAAGTAAGATATTTGGAATCCAGCAGTGTGAATTTTCTTCTGCCTGTTCCCCATTGTGTTGTAAATGTGCCTTGGAGCTTGGGGACAGCAGTCTCACACTGTTCCAGAGGTGCGGTAACAACAAGTTCCAGCAGACCATTAATGGTTATGAATGTGTGAGCACACCACTGATCACACCGTGTTGCTCTGCTCTTTTCTTTTAATCTGTCTCTTCAGATGGGGAGACAGAGATAGATAGATAGATAGATAGATAGATAGATAGATAGATAGATAGATGATAGATAGATAGATATTTAGATGATAGATAGATAGGTAGATGATGATAGATGATAGATAGATAGATAGATAGATAGATAGATAGATAGATAGATAGATAGATATAGAGGTATGTATTTAAAAAAGGAAGAAGCTTCATTCTTCTTTGGAGTTCTTTTGTGCTGAAAAACAGCTGCACTCCTGAGGAACAGGAATCACAGCACTTGCACAAACTCATTTGAAATAGCAGAACAATCATCATCAATACATCTTTTAGGGTTAGCAGGTGCTCACCATCACTACATACCTTGGACTTAATGGCCTCATATGGGAGCCTCACTTAGACAGCCATGTCTGTTACATCAGTTGTGAAGCGTACAATTAACATTTCTCTTCTCTTCCCCCCCCAGCCCCAATGCACCCCAATTTCATGTTTTGCAACTGCTTCTACATTCCTGATAGGTTAAAGTAAAAACTAGAAACAAAACTGTTTGCCAAACCTGGTTAAAAAAATAAATGACTAAATAAACTGAGCATGCACAGTTTTACATTTTAAACTCACTCAAATCATAACGCCATGGAATAAAATGCAGTTTGCTTCTGCTGCTAAACATATTTACTTGGTAATAAGCACTATTTTGTTGTGAAAAAGATATTAGATTATAAAGTAAAAATAATAAAATGAGCATCAGTAACCATGTACATCCTCAGCTGGCCACCCCCTAACTGTAAAATGTGTTTGTTTTTGTTTTGTTTTTTAAAAGGTGCTGTGGTGAGCCATGCCAACCTCGGTGGGCACCGGCATGCCCTTGTTGGACCTGGTGCTGACATCAGACCTGATTTTTCAAAAACAAAAAACGGAATTAGAGAAGAGTTTTAAAAACTTCAGATGATAGACAACCGAACTGAAGGTACTGGCATTCAAATGTTGGACTTGGTACATGCAAATCATGTGCTTTTCCACAGAGCTGTGGTCTTTGCCTATCAGGTTCACCATCTGCAGCTGGATGGGCAGGAAGCAGCTATGAAAATTAAAGCCAGCAGGACTTAACATGTGGATGGATCGTCACAGAGGTTGTCAAGTGACAATCACCATCACTTCCTAATTTGATTAAGAATGAATGGCAGCCCTCGAACCCCAACACCATTGAACCCCTTACGATATTTATAATCTAGACAGAAGACATGTTAGCACTAAGGCATAGATTCTCTCAAGCATCTCCTCCTTCAGCCAGAGAAGAGAATCCTGAGCTCACCTTCTTAAAACCAGCTTCTTCTTAGCTGAACTGGCTAGAACTTTAAATGTAGAGCCTTGCATTGGTTTCTCTATGTTTTTACAGTGTGGAACATTGTGTTTGTCTCTCTTGTGATTTTATTGGCTTCTTGGTACACGAAATGAGTTTCCTGGGAGCAGAATGCTCCCCCTGCGAGCATTTATGGAAGTGTTTGATTGCACAGGGCCCTACAACTGAAGCAAGTGTTTTGTAATCATCATCATTATCAAATAAAGCGTGGCTCAAGCATTGCATTTACAGAGAGTGAGAATGAAGAAAGCCTTTTACCCTGGCCTCCCTGACCACGCAAAATTCCTGGCTGATGTAGCTTCTAATACTTATGCAATAGCTATTCCACTCTCTAATGTCACTGAGGCTGACAGGCAGCTTTTCCTAATACAAAGCTAACATTTTCTACTGCATTTCTACTCATGCACCTGCCATGTAAATCCCTAAATAATCCCTTTCTATCGTTGGCATTTACATGACTTCTAGAGCCTCATCATTGCAGCACTCTCTCGCTAAGCGAGACGTCTTTCCCACCTAATTTGTCTCCTCATTCTATTTACTGTTTCCCACCCCCTCACAATTTCCCTCCAGCTGGTCAATAATTAATTTCTGCAGTTGGCTCTGTGTGTGTGTGTGTGTGTGTGTGTGTGTGTGTGTGTGTACATGCATGTTTCTTTGTGAAAGAGAGACACCTGATTCACACACTCACCATGGCCTGCTGTGGCTTATTTAATGCCAGGCAGCTCTGGAACATTCAAGCCACGACCATGGCTTGTTGTGTTGCACAAACCCGGCGGAGGTGGGTTGTTACCGTGGTTAACAAACCACTCACAACCCGAATAACAGCACATGGGTTCTGGGCGGTTTGTTAACCATGTCAACAACCCAGCCTCACCAGGTTCACATGGCATGACAAGCTGCAGTTGTAGCGTGAATAATCAGAATGGCCACTGGCATACTAGGTTATACCCTGTGGGTTAATTAACCCATGGTGGCTTAGTGTAACATGCAAACAGGCACTTCGAGAGAAAGGATGACAACAGACTGAGCAAGGCACACACGTCACCTGCTCATAGACTTCTTCACTATGGTGAGATGAACTGTATTTCTATTAAAATTATAGCCATTATTCCTAAATTTGCATCTACACTTATGAATTAGCACATGCAAATTTTATGCAAATCGGTGGCCTCTTTTGTCTCCTTTGCAGGGGAAGCATCTCCTCATTTTTGGTGATTCATAAGTGGAGACCCTGTTGGCATGCTCAGGTGTCCTTCTCTTTCTCTAATCTGCCTTCTAGAAAACCTCATCGACTCTTAAGTTCAAATACGCGCGCATTATTTGTGCCAATGCAACGAAGGGTGCAGAACACATCCCAGCCTGGAGGTTGCCAAGGTGCCATCCCTGGTCTAAGCTGTTGCAAGAGAGTCTTGTGTTTCCTTTGCTATGACGATACCCCACCAGTGGCAGCCAATTAAGTGGAGTAGGGGTGAAGAAACACACATCAAAATGATGTTGGGAAACGAGATAAATTTAACTGGACATAAATTAACATTTTGTGCAAAAGACTCTTGTTCTTTGAAAAATTAAATATTACTGATTTAAATGAGATTTAAGCGGCCCAACTGTGTATACAGTAGCCTAAATATACCGTATACACACTTACTTGGGTGTAGACTCCCAAAAACTGAGTAAGCATGCATCATATCCTGTGTAGGACTGTAGCCGATCTGAAGGAGGATAATAAACACTTAATCCTGTTTCACCTTGCCTTCTGGATAAGCCTGTTTTATAGATGCAGAATCTATTTGAACATCATCAGCATCAGTTAATGGTAATGATTCAGTACTGAATGCCTACCCAGTGCTGAACAGAACCTTCCAAATGTACAATCTGGCTGGTCAAATCACATCTTCCTTGGATTTTTGCCACATCTAATGTATTCTAATTGAAATCCGCACGCAATGTGCAGCATTTATTAGATTAATATTAGTAGTTTTTTCCCCAAAAATCTTTCCTAGGAGCTTAATATAAATTAAGTATGGGTTTCAAAAATTCTCAAGGGAGTTGTGTCAGCTGCCACAAGGGAAGCAACTTGTTTATACTGCTCACTGTGTACTCCAGCATAAGGAGCCATTCTTTCACCTAGTGTAGGAACAAATGTTCCTCTTTCATCTGACAAATGTTGTGGAGAATGGCTGAGGAGCACTGGAGAAGGCTTTTGTCTTGTGGCATTTGAAGCAGCTGAGAAAATGCTGCCAATTATGTCAGAATTATTGTCACACTGTAACTGCCTTGACATGAGAGGCTTTGTAGGCAAAGACGCGGCTGAGGTTTACATGTTCTTAGGGGGGCAGGTTCTCTCTCTCAGCTTCCCCACCTGCAATATAGGAATAATAATAATAATAATAATAATAATAATAATAATAATAATAATAATACCAGCCCATCTTCTAGGTTTGTAGTAAGGGGCACACATGATAAGTATGTGAAATGCTTTGAAAAAGATGGTCTCCAAGATCCCTACAAATTTTACAATTCTATGAACGCTTTAAAATCCTAAGTATCATTTATATGGATGGATGGGTGTTTTTTCAGACCCCCAAGTTTGGTGGCAGAGAAGAACAATATATTCTCTTCAGGTGTACCCATTGTCATTTCCAACACAGCAGACAGGTGTTTACTGTATTTAATTCCCTGAGAAGACAAGGAGAATAGTGTACCGGGAAGGGGGGGGGGGGAGAATAGTATTTTGTGGCAAAGTCTGGATCCATGTTTCTTTTGCAAACTAAGGAAGTCTGTTCCTTTTTCAATGTCTCAGGAAAGCCAAGAAGGAAATGATAATTGCATATCGGGAGAATTGGTTCAAGATAATACATAAAATGATACTTTCTTCACAGAACTTGAATTTGGCTGTACACGTATTATTGCTTCTGTTTCCCAGCAACTGGTATTCAGAAGCATGGTGCCTCTGATCCTGGACTAGTAGCCATTGATAGCCTGATCCCTTTTTAATGGGATGGATAAACGGCATCTACATATAAAGTTTTCCTCAGTAGGGGGATCATACTTGGTTGTAGCATGCAGGAAGTGGAGGCTTATTTCTTCCTCCCACCCTTCTCCTGAGAGTGACGGGAGCAAACCCTACAGCTAGAATGCTTACCATTGGCTCCATGTGTGCTCCATGTATCAAGCGGACTTCTACTTTGGCCCTAAGTTGATGGCCATCACCATATCTTGTGATGGAGAACCAGAGTATTACATGTTCTGTGAAAAAATACTTATTTTTCTCTGTCCCTGAATCTCCCAACAAACAGCTCCATGGGATGACCCCGAATTCTATTATTTGGAGAGAGGGAGAAAAACCTCTCCTTATCCACTTTCTCCATACACATCTATAATTTTATACACCTCTATACACCCCTTACTCACCATTTTCTAAGCCAAAAAGGCCCAAACGTTGGAACTTTTCCTCATAGACACATTTTTACAGATTCTTGATCATTTTGATAGCCCTTTTACTGCACCTTTTCCAGCTCTACAACAGCCTTTCTGGGGTGCAGTGACCAACTACAGGATAATATGCAACCTTATGTCTTATTATGAACAATTTCATGAAATCAGAACAAATTTCATGATTCTATAAATGTTGCTGTTCTTTTTGTTTATGTTCTCTTTCTCTCTTGTACAAAATGAAAAGGTTTCTATTTATTTTTTTTAAAGGAAGAACGACAAACAAATAACTCCATCAGATGAACGTTTTGTTGCACGCTCATTACTGGGCACTCACGGATCACTCTCATGACATCGTCTGCCTCCTGCACACCTCCCACCCCTTCTAGCCTTCTTTGCGCGACAAAAAAAATCCCATTAAATTCGACATAGTTGTTCCAAAGCGAAATGTGCTGCCATTTTCTGCTGTGTGCAGGAAAAACAATGCAATAAAAACACCCACATGGTCTTTGTTTACTTCCTCTTCATCGTGTGAAAGAAAGAGGAAGCTGTCATCCCAGAAGCACAATTTGCTTTGCAGCTGGATGTGGGGCTGAACCAGGAGGCTAAACTGCTCCCTGGGGAAGGACCTTGCTGATTGAAGTTAGCCAAGCAGCCATCCTGTCCTTTTCCACTGCCAACAGCAATCCAGGAATGATTGTTAAATTCACCTCATCTCTTGCCCACTGATGCTGCCCCTGCATCTTTTTTCCCCTTTTGCCATGAGTGGGGACAGCTTTGGCAGCTTTAGAGCACATTACTTCCTCTTTATTCTCTGTGATCATCATCTGTGTAAAGGAAGAGGAAATATTGTGGAACAGCAGTGTTGGGGGGAAGTGATGTTAGGTGATAGACTCCAAGAGTGCAGGCAAGCAATTACTAGGGATGTGTATCGTATCATGTATGATAAATGATCCAGCAACGATACATCCGATATCTGATAACGATATGAAATGAGAGAACTCCGATATGAAGTTTTACGATATTTTCCATTCCGATATTATCTGAAAATATCATAGAATCGTTTGTTTTTTCACCATAGGCTTTCCCCCAATGCAAGTCTATGGGGAAAACATAGCGGCGGGCGAGTGGGAAACTCCCTCTCCCTCCCTCCCCCCTCTCACGCTCCTTACCTGCTGCCTCCTCGCTGCCCCCCGCTGCTTCCGTACTACTCAGAAACAGGCTTTGTGGCCTGTTTCTCAGTAGAGTGACGGTGCACCGAGTGATGACGTCACCCAGCGCACCGGTGCTCTACTGAGACCCAGGCCGCAAAGCCTGTTTCTCAGTAGTACGAAACCAGCAGGCAGCAGCGCACAGCAGCGAGGAGGCAGCAGGTAAGGAGTGCAAGTGGGGGGAGGGAGGGAGGGCCAGTCCAGTGTTTTCCCCATAGACTTGCATTAGGGGAAAGCTTTCTTTCCCCCAATGCAAGCTTATGGGGAAAACAACAAAAATGGCTGTCAGATATCGGGATCGGAACTTCCGATATTGATCGGATATCGGATCCGATCAGAAACTTGGAACCTCCAATATCATCCAATACGATACTCTTGATATCGGAAGTTCCGATCCCAATAATGATACTGATATTTCTGGCCGTGCACATCCCTAGCAACTACACTACTGCTTTATAGCAGTATTGAAGTGCACTGATAACTGTTGAGGGCACAATCCACATTCCTTATACTGCTTTCATAGGGTTGTTTGCTGCTTTTTATTCCGTTTTCATAATGGTTTGACACAAGGTGTAGATCTGGCCCAGGAATGATTCTTCTGGCCATGGACCACTCCTCCTTTCCATCCCTTAGGGATTGCTGCTGAGTAGGTGGTTTACGGATGGGAAAACCAGAGATGGAGAATAGGAGAAGTCTTGCAGAATCTCACTTGCCTGGGCTTTTGGAGTTTATTGCCTTTTGGGTTTTAGTTGAAATTTTACCGAAGAAGAAGAAGAAGAAGAAGAAGAAGAAGAAGAAGAAGAAGAAGAAGCCCTAAGTCCTGGCTTACAGTGAGGTTGCTTAGTTTATGTTTAGTATTGCCTGAAAGTCATTCTCTGTCCTAGCTGGAAAGCAACCCCCCAGGAACCGATCTTCCCAACAAGATGTTTGGAGCAATCTTAGGCCTGTACAATTTGTTCCTGGGTAAAGCACAGCAAGCTCCCTCCCTGAGGCTGCAAACAGCAGGGTTTGATTACCATTGTGTATTGCTGTGAGGAAAAGAGGTGTGTGTGTGTGTGTGTGTGTGTGTGTGTGTGTGTGTGTGTGTGTGTGTTCTTTAACCAAGATTGGCAGGTGAGATCTCACTCTTCGATGCTGCCGGTTTTGTGAAGCCTGAGCCTTCTACCCTCACAGTGAGGGAGCAAAGATTCTGAGAATTTTCTCTTTCCACTCTGCCCTTTTATTCAGACCTTCCATGCTTTCCGTTAATGCTGAAAGTGAGGGGAGCGATATATCTGTTTTATGCAATCACGAATGGGATAGATAAAAATGGACACTGGTTGAACGTGCAGCTCATTTCAAGTAAAATGAAAGGATTTTGTTTCTGTGTGTCTAACAAGAAGGGCACAAAAGGGCAGGAAGCAGGATTCATCAAAGACCACAGCATCAAAAGCTGGTTAAGAAGTTCAGAGCATCCGTCCTCTTGCTCAGAATGGCCCTAAACCTTACACTGCTTTAAACTCATGATAGGCAACGAAGAACTCTACTTTTGCCACTTGCACCCACTGTTGGGAGACAGGTCTTGGCTAACCATGCCATTGATGCGACCATCTCATTAAGGCACCTCCTAGTGGTTTAGGCTTGCTTTCTGATTATTGAATAAGTATTTCATTATTGTTTCACCCTGATCAGAATCTAGCCCAGGAAAAATCCCTGCAGCCTTACCGTGGCTTTTGTCCTCCACTGTCTTTCTACCATCATGATGTGCTCCTTTATACACGACCACATGATTTTGAATTGAAAACTTCTCTTCTTGAAAAATTGATGGTATTCAATGAGACAGCACCATCTAGTAGTGGAGTTATAGCGCAACACCAGCTTTACACACTGGAGATCCACGATATCCCGGATAATACCACATGATCTTTGGGTTGTTGTTTTTTTAAAGCAAGATTCCCAGGAGTAGTGCAGGAGACATCCTGGATATTGATGACATTATGTAATCGACCTGCAAAATTCCGTGAGTGGCCAATCACAAGCGTGCAATAAATCACTCATTTAGAGAAGCTCTACATCTCAGTGGGTATATCTGGTGATTTCTCTTGAGTGTTAGCTATCAGAAAGTTGAAAAGTAAACCTTCACCAACTAAGGTAGATATGTGGGTGTGGTGTGTGAGATACAGAGAGAGAAAGAGAGAGAAAGGGGGAGAAAGAAGGAGAGGAGGAGAAGGAACAAAAGATGCAGTTTTAGAGACAGACAGATATGACGGAGAGAAGCTGAAGGCTCATGAGCATCTTAAATGCAAGTTGCCTCTGTCTGAAGAGAGGTGGCGATCTGCTACCTGGTGACAAGCGTGCATGCTGCTTGCTTCCACTTATGCTCTAATTGTATATTTGCAATAATTACCAAATATTACCATAGCTCTTTTCCAGTGCTTACTCCTGCAATCAAAGCCAAACCTGAGTATCTCTGTCCTGGGAAGTGGAATTTGTAACGCAATATTATCTGACTCAAATCTTAACCTCCAACACAAAATCCACACAGAGTTTTTCTAAGCAAGGCTTTTATTGTGCACTTGCCATTCCACACTCATGGTTGTTTATGGGTGCTTGAGATGAGGAGGGGTTGGAAGGTAGATCTCCAGATATTTTGGACTTCAGCTCCCAAAAGCATCTGCCAACATGACCAACAGTCAGGAATGCTGGGAGTTGAAGTCCAGCATTGTATTTTCTACCCAGCTCTGCTTCAGTCAACATTGTCATCCTCCAGTTTTCCTCCTCTGTTTTCCAAGCATTTTTTACATGGGGGGGGGGGATCCAGTATTTTTTGGCATTGTGAAACAAAATGCAACTCTCCACCAATGTAGTTGCATGATTGCACTTTGTTCTACTATACCACAGTACCACTATACCACAGCATCAGAAGTTATCTAGCTGGAAGTACAGAAAGGCAGGGAAGGAAAACAAAAACAAAAAACCTTTGTGTAGAGTTCTGATCTTAATCCCGCAAAGAATCCAGAAGTGGGTGTGGAAGGTTAAGCAGCCTCATCTAGAAAAATTCACAGTTCCAGGAAGACATCTTCTTATTATGGCAAAAGCAAAAACAATTTGTGACATGCCAGTGCTTAACTAAGAACAATTTGTTTATTACTGTAAGGGACACTATATTCCGAACAGAGCAACAGTGCCCCTTAGAGTTCTGTGGTCAGATAAATCCTCTGGAAGTCTGCAACAAACAGTTATCCTGTCTTTTATTAGGCAATATATATCCTAAGGTTAATCCCTTTTTCAAACTACCTATGTGTATTGAAACTAGCCAGTCCTCTTACAATGTAAAGTCAGAGTTGTTCAAGAGCTGGAAGCAACCTTTAAACAAATTACTGACAGACCACCTAGATGACTGATGTCAGAAATGTATCTGATCTCACCATCAGATAAAATCAAAAGTCCCTCTCAATCCGGAATCTCGCTTTCTCTTCTTTCAAATTCTATGTATGTGATTGTTGTCTTTTTTCCCCTCCCCCTTTCCTTCCCAAATAAACTCCTTTTTCTACTTTGACATTTGGTTGCATTGTTTTAAAAATAATTTCTTGCTAAAAACTTCCTCATGTCTTAAAGACTGCATGGTTCTTAATCTACTCTCTTGTGCTCCAAGGATAATTCACTGGTTTTTAAAAAATATTTGGTGTTCTCTGGGCTTTGGGAATGTAAAGCCAAAAAGTGCCTTCCTTTTTATTTGAATTCCCCACCACCACTAGAGATGAGCTGAAGCGTGGGGGACCTTGACAACAGGGACTAGAAACTCCCCAAGCAGCCTAGAATATTCAGACAAGGATCAGCCTCTGGTGGCAGCCTATCTATAATTCTTGGGAACTGAGATCCTTGCATGGAAGGGGGTCATCCAGTAAAGGAACCCCACCCTCAGCATCTATGAAAGTTAACTGAAAAATCTATGACAAAAAACTTGATTGATGCAGTACAGAACATCTATTTCAGCATGTCTTCTGGGCCTAGCTCCCTCTTGTGTCCTTGAGATGTTGAGGTAGCAACTAACTACTGCCTGAAAGCAGTATGTGTATTTACTGAATCAAAGGGTCCTTCACAGACAAGGCTTTTGTTGTGCAATTGCCCTGCCTCATTCACAGAACGTTATGGGGTGGAGGGGTCCACATGACATTGTCTTCTACTTGTAAACCCTCCCATGTTTTCCCATTGCTTCTCTACAGAAAATCTATTCAAGAGGAAAAGGAAGGCTCGTTTAACTCAGGAATTGCTGAGGACAAACGAAGCGATGAACATGCTGCTTCCCATGAGCTTGTCATTTCTGCTTTTAATTAACAAAAGTGACATGTGTAGGGTGACCATATGAAAAGGAGGACAGGGCTCCTGTATCTTTAACAGTTGCAAAGGACAGGGAATTTCAGCAGGTGTTGTTTGTATGCATATATAACCTGGTGAAATTCCCTCTTCATCACAACAGTTAAAGCTGCAGGAGCCCTGTCTCTTGACCATGTACAAAAGAGGGCAGGGCTTCTGCAGCTTTAACTTTGTGATGAAGAGGGAATTTCACCAGGTTCTGCTTATATACAAATGACATCTGCTGAAATTCCCTTTTCTATGAAACTGTTAAAGATACAGGAGCCCTGTCCTCCTTTTCATATGGTCACCCTAGACATGTGAATCTGGAACTCTGGTTTGTTTATGTCTTAAATAATCCAGTGTTAACCCAATTGCACATGATTTGTTGTTGGGTTAACAAACAACCCAGAGTTTCCTGGTTTGCATGTTGTTAATTAAAAGCAGAAACAATGAGAATGCAGCAATACCTGGGTTAAACAGCCCAGGAATTGCCATGATGTGTGAACTGGGTCAATGTCTTTTGATTGGGATTGTGCCTGGAAGCACCAAATTGCACTAAAACTGCTTGAACCCGGTAGCCTGAAGCATTCTTCCATAACACACTACTGCTGCTGAAAAATGCAGTAAGACATTAAAGACATATTTAATATCCTGAAATGAAAGCAGAATAAAGGAAAACACATTAACATGCATGTTAATGTGTTTGAACATAAGATACTTTTCAGAGTCATTGTTTCTTGTTTATGGACTATGCTTTTCCTTTCTGAGAAAATGGGAAAGACACTTGAATTAAAGAGGCCTAAGGCCTGATGAACCATCTTTCAAGTATCCAATTTACATCCCCATCTACATTTTCCTAAAGTATGTGTATGTATGTGTATATGAGTGACCAGAGAAGAGAATCTTGAGTTTGCCTTCTTTAGGGTGACCATGTGGAAAGGAGGACAGGGCTCCTGTATCTTTAATAGTTGTATAGAAAAGGGAATTTCAGCAGGTGTCATTTGTATGCATGCAGCACCTGGTGAAATTCCCTCTTCATCACAACAGTTAAAGCTGCAGGAGTATAGCTAGAGTGGCCAGATACAAAAGAGGGCAAGGCTCCTGCAGCTTTAACTGCTGTGATGAAGAGGGAATTTCACCAGGTGCTGCATGCATGCATACCAATGACACCTGCTGAAATTCCCCTTTCAATACAACTGTTAAAGATATAGGAGTCCTGTCCTCCTTTCCATATGGAGATTATATATATATACACACACACACACACACACACACACACACATAGTGTGTGTGTGTGTGTGTGTGTGTGTGTGTGTGTCTTGGGATCTTAAACCCACAAAAGTGACAAGGGGAAAAATCAGAACCAAGCAATTATGAAACTCCCCCTTGCTGTTCCATACGGGCTGAAATTCTAAATGAATGTCTCCTCCTTCCCCAACGCCACCTCCCCTTCTGTTTGTGCCATTGCAATCTGTCACTGTGAAATGAGAGCAAAGTGGTAGCAGCAGTTAGTATGGATGAGAAGGCTGGAAGAGAATTGGCTCTTCTTAAAAGACAAAAGGTACAAAGAAAAATTAGACACACTGAAGCGGAAGGTGGGTTTGAGAGATGAGGTGGATATGTAAGGAGTAACTCTAGAGACTAAGACTGCATTCCTATACACACTTTACCTAGGACAGTGCTGGCGCAAGCTCTCCCACCACCTCAGGTGGAAGAGCACACACACTATGGTGCCACCCCATCGCTGCCCCCGGACTTCATCCCCCCTGCCACTGGAACTCAACCCATCCCATTGCCGCACATCCCACCCATCAAGTCACGTCCCCTGCCGACACACATCTCACGCACCCCCGTTGTGTCCGCTGCATGTCCCAACCCCCCACCTCTGCACATCCCACCCCCTTGTTGCATCCCACCCACCCCCATCACTAATCCCCTGTTGCCTCTTCGGGGACATTCCCCACATCTCTACCAGGGACCCCGTTGTCATCATCTGGACTCTCTGAAGTGCTGCATCACCCGCTCTGTTCAGCAAATGCCTGTCTCTGAGGGGCCCTGTGCCACCACACCATCTATATACTTGGCCCAGTCATGAGCACCCCTTCTCAAGCCAAGAGCCACCACTTGAATAAGCCTTAGGGAAGGGCAAAATAACACTACCTTTCCCCTCTCTGTGAGGGAACAAGGCGAAGACGTTAGGAAATAGGTTCTGCTGTGAATATACTGGGCTAAAGGTTTAATATAATTTGTGTATTTAGGAACCAATAGAGCAGGTGACAAAGCCAAGCTGACACGTGGTTTATGGTAGCAAAATAAAGATAATGTTCATTGTCGTTTACAGTTCTTAGTTTCTTCAAATTCAATTTAAATCCTGCCTATTCTTAATAATACTAATAATAACAATCTTAATACTAATAATCCTAAATCTCTACAATCTTATATCTATTCCTTTCTCACACAGTCTTCTCACACTCAGCCACCTACAAACCCCAACTAACAACCACTCACTGACAGACTCCCAACCCACTGACAGACTGACAAACTCCCCCCTACTCTCTTATCTAGCATCACTAGCCACACCCACTCAGTCTAACATTCCGAGCTCTCTAAAGATACTCATCCAGACATACCCTAAGGGAATAGAAATGTGGGGTATTGCCACAAGGTCCTTCCTCAGAGCTTAGCAATGTAGGAGGAAGCTGTCCCAGGAGGCCACCTGTAGCGTGGCTGGCTCTGTGGAAGGACCCCCTCAGAGCCAGGCATTTGGGCCTGGCTGCTTTCACTGGCCTACATGGCTCTACAAAGATCCCGCCTGCGCTCTGGTTCGCCCTGAGATTCTCAGAGCAAAACAGAGGGTGGGTGGGTGCTATGGAGTATTTGGCACAGTGGGAAAGTGGGGCTGATATAACTCTCCAGTGCCTCTGCTCACCCAGCGGCACTGCAGTGAGTGCTCCACGCTGGTGTCAGCTCCAGAAAGCCTTGCCAGCCCCATTCTCCTGCTGCAGTGTATGCCATAGCAGGAGAGTGGACAGCAAAGCTCTCCAGAGCACCCAGCAGTGGGAGGACACTCCTGATGGGTGGGAGGATGTAATTTGTCCCTTCCCCCACACTGCCCCTGAGGTGGGGGATTCACCCTGCCTCATGAGAGGGCCTGTCTGCCTAAGAATAAGTATCATTGAACTCAGTGGGACTTACTTCTGAGAACACTACACATGTACAGCATTGCAGCTATCAGTGCAATCGCATTCATGTTTACTTAGGAGTAAACTCATTATGGCCAATGTGGCTTACTTCCAGGTAAGTGTGTACAGGTTTACCATTCAGTGTTCCTTAATGACACACATGGCATCGATCCCCACTACACCACCCACCTTAAACTAACAGAGAACAGAAATGCTAGATTTAGTGGGAATCGGGTGAAGTTGGCTTGATTTGTTTAACCTTTTAGGGCCATTTTCACACATTATGTTTTTTGGAATTTTAAGCATACACCTGAAATTGAAAAGTATAAATGCAGCAAATGTGGTACATTGTACAAGTACACTAACCAGCAAACTGTGTTAATCTGCAACTCCTGCTGTAGTTATTGTTGTCAATTTCTATCCTTCTTTTCTACCAAGGAACACAAGCCTCTTACACTGTAATAAAAACAACAAAGTACAAAATGTAGAATATGTCCTAAAATGGCAAGTTAACTCAGCAGCTTTAAGCAGCAAGATTCAAAACCACCAATAAAATAAATGTTCTAAAAAGGCTTGCCAAAATAAAATCCATTGTTGAGTGTGTACTTGGTAGCAAATGTGGGCTTACCGCCTGTGTAAAGTGTGAAATAGTCCTAAGGATGTTGGCTAGATACTACAGTCTATTTATTCCATAGTTGCCACTTGTAAACTCACAACTTGATACGCAAAGCCATTTGAAGACCATGCCCTGTGTAGCATCCACCAACTTAGTGAATCAAATGTTACCATATGCCCCGCTATCCCACATCTATATTAAGAAGTTATATTCAGAAAAGTCACAAGAAAAGAGGTCCTCAGAGAAGCCTTTCTTAACACAAGTCTACATCATCTGAAATCCTCCCCAGACCAAGTTTAAAAGGTTCCAGAGCCTTGGATGAGGCAACTGCGTTTATTCATCATATTCATTTGTAATTGTACCTACAATTAAAAATACAGGAAAGAAAAACTCCAGGCATTCTCAGCTTTGTCATATTGTCCTCCTAAAGGAACTTTTTTTTAAAAAAAGTGTTAGAATCTTCCCACTTGTAACAGTCTCCAATCCAAAGCCCCAAACAGACCATGGCTGCAGGATGGAAGGATCAGACTTGGGATACTGTGTACATTTCTGGTCAACACACATCAAAAAGGATATGGTAGAGGTGAGATGTATAGTAAAGGACAACCTAAGTGTTCAAGGATCTGGAGAAACTCCCTTATGGGGAAAGATTTCAATATTAGAAGAAAGACAAGTGAGGGTATGATAGATTTGTATAAAATATAATATAGATTTGTATAAAAATTTTGTGAACCGCCCAGAGAGCTTCGGCTATGGGGCGGTATAAAAATGCAATAAATAAATAAATAAATATGCATGATGCGCTGTGGAGAAATGGACAGAAGTTTTTCTCCCTCACTCATAATACTGGTCATGCAATTAAGCTAAATGATGGGAGATTCAGGATAGCTAAAATGAAAGACCTAGTGCATAGGTAAACTATGGAATTCTCTATCCCAAGATGTAGTGGTGGCCATCAACTCGGATGGCTTTTAACGGGGATTAAGCTATCAATGGCTAGTCATTATAGGCAGACATCACCTTTTCCAGTATTAAAGGCACTATGCTTCACTATATCAGTTGCTGGGGGACATGAGTGGGACGGTGTTATTGTCCTCATTTCCTGCTTGTAGGTTTCCCGCAGATGTCTGATTGGTACCGTAAATACCAGAATGCTGGACTAGATAGGCCTTTGGTCTGATCCAGTAGGGATTTTCTTATGTTTCTTCTCCACCCCCAAGGATGAAAAGGGGCCTTGGCCTCAAATAAAAGAGTTGTAGGCTGGGGATGGAATATCATGGTGTGTGGAGGTCATGGGCATACCTTTATGAGAGAGGAGAGGGAGGATGAGAGCCCAAGGGAATCCCTTGCTCTTCTCCAACCTAGACACTATTCATTCCTTTTGAGGGAAGTCCTTCTAGTACCTTTGCAGACCAATGACTTTAATGTAAATAGCTCTTCCACTGACAGCCATAGAGTGTAAAAATCACATTTTCCTGAACTTTTTTTTAAAGACGTAGAGACAGGGCTTTTGACACGTTCTGCATATGAGGCTCTCCAGACCATCTGTCATTCAACTGTTCTTCTTTGCAACTGTTCCAGTTTGAGTTTATCCATCTAGCCTAAATTGAGACTCTAAATGAGACTTTGTACAATGGTATTTAATACTTTCTTATCCCCTGCTGGAATTGCAGCTCTTCACACACCTTAAGAATGATAAAATGGCTTATTTTGCTTCAGCGTCTGTATAAAGCACATGGCAAACTGAAGCAGCTTTACATCCACCTGCTCAAGTAAACGACTAACACAATATAGGCAATAGACTGCACTCCTGTCTAAATACTCTTCCCAGCATTTCTGCAATCATATACTCCTGCGTAGTTCTGCTCAAACATACGTATGCAATAAAAATTGAACAAAAGATCTAATACATACATTGATTTTGCAGCATAATTGATACCACAAAACTGTTCTCCAATTCCTGGCTCACACATTGCACCCATAATAGAGGATGCTACATCCTACATCCATAACTTAGGCTGTTTTGATCACATAGGTAGCACAGATCATCTCATGCCAACATCATGGGAAGGGGAGAAGGGATGCTAATGTGGAAAGTACCCATGTATTCCAAGCTGAAACTAAGTACCCATGTGATCCAAGCATGGAAGCAGACCATGGGGATGTGGGTTTGTGGCCACAACCATGCTGCCAAAGTAATACATAAATTGGGCCTAAGACATGGTTGTTACTTTTTTCTTTTCAATGTCCCACATCAGCCTCCAATATCAACTGAGAGCACACACTTCAATTAAATACATTTGTACTAGGTTCATACTATACAGGTCCACTAAGAAGGATTCTACAGCTGGAAGATGTTATCATTCACTGTAAGCCCTTAAGTAAGGGCAGGAAATAAATAAATAAATAAATCACAAAATAACTATATAATTCTCTTCTCCTGGAGATCCACCAAGTCCCAGCACAAATATCTTCTGGAATCAGTGCAAGACATTTGCATTTGGGATGGATATGGACAGGTGCTGATAGTTTATTTGTGCATTGTCTTATGGCCCAAATAGGGCACCCAGGGCAACTTGCTGTTAAAACCTAAAATCAATGTTTAAGAAATTGTTTAAAACCTTTAAAACAACACACATAGCAGAATTAAGAGCAGGAGAAAAGCTTAAAAATGAAGTGTGGAGCAGTTTGAACAGCCCGCCTTAAACTAAACAAAGAATATATCTTCTAGTCCACCCTGCTCCATTATCTAATATCTGGGTGTCTGTTGCTTCCCCATAATGCCTCAATTTAGTGTTTCCAAGTTGGGGCATCTTATACACACTTACATATGGGTGTCCAGTGCAAGTGCAGACACTCCAAAGTCTCAAAAACGTTTCACATATAGGTGCCACAACACTAAGAGTATCATGTGTCAAGCAGTGAACCAAAGAAGACCCACAGTGATTCTGGTGAAACAGCAAAGGAAATCCTTCCCATATGTGAATGGAGAGCTTCCCCCTTATTCCCCACCTCCACTTGTACAATGGTAATTTGTTCCTCTTATATCGTGTTATATATATATATATATATATATATATATATATGCTCTCCGTCTCCACGTCACACAGAAAGCTGATCTTGCCTGACCAGATGTTACGTTTTTGTAGGCACAATAATTATTTCCATGTTTGCATGCACAGGAGAATATAATGTGTGAACAGCAGCTCACACACTAGTCTGATTCCACGACCCTTGCACAATTTGGAGCCCATTTGGGGATTCCAAATTTAATGAAATTGCCACCAAGTCAGACCGGTTCATGAACAGCCCATATCCCCCATGTCTGCAGTTACAGGAGAGAAGCGTGTGTCTTCCAAAAGTTATTCTCTGGATCAGCCACAAAACAGATTCATGACTGATTCGCCCTGACACCTAGAAGCTGCTGTTGGCATCTCTAACCTTATTGTAGTAGAAAGATCAAGTACATGGCTTAGACTTCAGAAAAGTTCGCCTTCCCCCACCACCACTACCAACCGTTGGGGGAGGGTGGGAGGGGAGAAACAGAAGATGTGTTTTCCTTCCTTTCTGTGATGATATGTTAATCTTCACTTACTACCAGTCCAGGAAGCATTGTGGCTTTTTAAAAATCAGGGGGAAATCCTTGAATTTAAAAATCCAAATGCAAAACATGAAAAGAAATAGAAAAGGGAGTTTAAGATGTTAAGTACAGCATGTCGCCATGTCCTTTAGTGGGATCTGCACGTACCTGGGGGTGGGAGGCGGGAAGAGGGAATCCCTCTTTATCCAGACAAAAGTTGGTGTCACTGCGAAGCATGACAGGGCAGCAGGGAACCTTCTGCCTATGAATACATAAAGCTAGAGATTTCTGCGTACCGCATATGTGATTTGCAACGATGGCCTCAGCGTTGGATGGCAAATGAATAATGGAACTATGTGGGAGAGCTACGTTTTTAAAGCAGTCAGCTAATTTAGAAGTCTTGTTCCTTTCTCAAGACCCCCTTTGACTGGAAGGCTTATTCTCCCCTCCTTCTCTTGTTTTCTCTCTCATGCACACACATGCACACACATACACCCCCCCATCTACCTGCACATATTGAGGATTTGCACTCATCAGCCCATCAATACTAGACAAATCCCAGTTGTGAATAAAGCACCTCTAGGGTTGCAAGATGTCATGAAACTCACATGCTGAGCATCATCGGATGAACATTTTATCGCACACTCGCTACTGCCCACTTACGGATGTACACACATCCTTTAGACAATGACCTCCACCTCCCATGCGCCTCCTGCTCCTTTCACTTGTTTTTCCATTGTAAAATAGACCTGTTTTAATCTGTCTTTTTTTAAAAACAACAACCAAACAACGGAATGTGCCGCCATTTCCTGCTGTGTGCAATATAAATGGCCCCTGAATGGGCCAAGTGGTCGTTGCTGCTTCCTCTTTCTCTCCCCGTGTAAAGAGACCGTCGCTATTGTGGAACAGCTGCAGGAGGCCATAGTGATGGTAGGGAAATGTGAAAATCCACCCATTTGATGATGCTCTCTCTTATATCCGTCCCATAGAATCATGGCAAGAAAAAGGAAGAAATGTCTCAGGATGCTGTAGACAACTTTATTGTGAACAAGCCAACATGTTTTGGCCTCTGGCTTTCTATTAGGCCTTCTTCAGGGCGTTGTGATAATGTCTGCAGAAATTATTTACAACAGAATTTCTCTTGTCTATATACTGGTAACTAGAAGGGGATGCTTACTTGCCTTACACCCACAGAATCATGGCCAGAAAAGCAAGATATAACCTGAACAGTTTGGGACAACCCTTAATGACTATGTTGATGCCCTTTACATATATTCAGGCGTGTTCTGATGTCCACCGCGCATAAGAGGAGAGCAGTGGACAGGACATTCTCAGCACTGCATTCTACCATCTTCAGGGTTTTATGAATGGCTAAGGTGCTTCAGGCTATACTTAGGCAGAGACCATGATATTCTTCTATCACAGTCCAATTCTGTTGTTATATAGAACAGGGCAATTGAAAAGCAAGACTTGTGGTCGGTTGCCCTTAAGGCTTGTCACCTACTTGGCTGACTGCTGGTCCAAAGTGAGAGGGAAACTGGAGCTGATAAGCTGGAGATACCTCCTACCGAGACACCAACTGTAACTGATCCACCAAGGATCTTCCTTTCCTACAATCCAAACCTGACCTGACTGCTAACCTTCTCCTCCAGTTCCATCCCCAAATTAATAGGCCAGAGTGCCTTAATGATGCTCCTCCCTTGCCTAGATGTCCACACCAAATGTAGCTTTAGAGGCAATTAGACAAATCCATGTAAGATCAGGCTATCAATAGCTCCTAGTCCTTGAGGACTGAGTAAACATGCATAGGATTGTCCTGTAGATGTTTCTTCAGGATGAGCTATTAGGTATAAGGATGTTATAGTGTCAATTGGAGAAGCAGAGGAAGACGGAACAGATTTTTTTTTTAATGACAGAGAGGGGTGGAAGGATTCGGAAGGTGAGGAAAGAAATAGTGTAACTCAATCTGGTCTTTCCGGAAGCCCTGGAAGCTGTCATGTGTCCCTTGCCTGCTGCCAGTTTGCATTCACATGGAGCAGCCAAACACCCAGCCCAGGAGTGTGCACCCTCCAGAGGAACAGCACCATCTGCTCTCAGTGGAGAGCAAGTCATCTCATTTCTTTGCCATTACATTTAAGAAACTCGTTAAGTTGGGGAAGAAAGAGACTCAGGGTCACTAATGACTGTCCCCTTACAACTTCAAGGAGCTGGTTTGAAGAGAGACTATCATGGGAGTGCGTTGGAACAGCCTTCGTCTACACATGAGATTTTCCCAGCCAATATTTCATCATTACCAGTAGTCCTGTCAAGAATGCTGTAAACAGTGACATGAGCTACTGTTGCCTGCAGGGCAGAGAGTGTGGGATGAGCGATATCCAGGTTCAAATTGCTCCTTAGCCTTCAACATTACTGGGAGACTTTGGACAAATGGCTCTTATGAATCTAGGACACACTGTGGCTGAATATGGTATGATGTGCAACAGCCACCTGCCATTTAGAAGGTGTATGATCCAGGATGTGATTGCCTCTAGTGCCCCATCAACAGCAACAGCAAAGCTGTAACTGCTATTATCAGATGTGGGATCAAATCCTGCAGAATAAGGGCATTTGGATGTGCATCCCATGTACCCCACAGTCTTGTAAGCTACAAGAGACATTTCTCCTCGCAGGACAGGATCAATCCCCCCGTGTGCTTCATAAGTGGCCAGGGATCAGTCCAATGCCCTTGTCCACTACACCACACTGGCCTTTTATATTACCGTACAGAGGACTTTGGACAGAAATCTGGAGTACCAGGAAGCGCTCCCAAGCAGACTGCAGCAGAACCTTGTAGTAGATCAAGAGCAGAAAACCTGCAGTGCTGTGATTTCTTGGGATTGCGTTTCATTGGCAGAGCCATGTGTGGGAAGCTTGCGAAGCGCTGTTCTATTTTGGGGGGCTGAAAGCAGCTCCTTTATTTTATTCTTTTTTACCTTTTGGAGAGATGAATAATGGTGTCATGAAGAAACAAAGGCAGAGCTTTGCCCATTTCCAGTCTTCTTATTCACACTAATTAAGTACTAGCAGCTTTGCTGAAGGTAACGCCCCCACTTTGAATTTCCAGAAAACACAAGTCAAAATGAATCCCCAACGCAGCAGCATCCCAGGCATCAGCCTTTCCCTCCCCATTAGCTCTGCCTCTCCCAAGAGCTTTCCTTCCCCACCCCCAACCCCTGAGCGAGAGCAGCCTGGTCACTGAAAATCACCCTTTGGGCTACGCGAGTCTGCTGCACGCGTACAGCCTGCCACGTGGAGGAGGCCTGTTGGCATTGCTCCACAAGATGGCAGTTACTACATGATGAGCCTTACACTGCCTCACCCCATAGCCAAGGCAATTTTCTCCACACCACTGCAAACAGCTTCCCAACCTCAGTGGATCGGAGAACTACATTGCGAGCCACCACACGTGGATGTTTCATCCACCTACAGTGGTCATCTGTCGTCCTTTAGCCATGAGAGTCCTGTATTTAAATGGATGCCAGAGGACAGTCCTCTGCCCTGAAGGTGTCCTTTGCTTGAAGGGCTGTCTGGTCAATTCTGGTTTGTAGAAAAATAACCATAAGCAGGAAGGGAGAACAGGGGCCCTGAAGTTGCCCATCAACAGCACCTGGACAGCAGGCTGAGCAAAGCATACAGGTCACCTGTTCACAGTCTTCCACAATTTGGTGAAATGTACTGTATTTTCATTTAAATTTGTAATAATTATTTCTAAATTTGCAGCTATGCATATAAATTAGCATATGCAAATTTTATGCAAATATGTGTCCTCTATCCTTTTTTTGTAATGCAGTTCCTCTTTTTGTGATTCATAAGTGGTCATCTTATCCTGTTGTCACATTTCATTTGGACTACTGCAACATGCTATACACGGAGCTGTCTTCAAAAACTGTTCAGAAACTTCGGCTGGTCCAAAATGCGGTGGCCAGACTGTTGACTGGGGCTGGTTACATGGAGCACGTGACCCCTTTGATACAACAGCTTCACTGGCTACCAGTCTGTTTCTGGGCAGAATTCAACATGCTAGTTATGACTTATGAAGCCCTATACAGCTTGGGACTAGGGCCAGATCTACATCTTGTGTCAAATCAATACAATGCCATCATAGTAAAGCAATATCCCTCTTACACATTCATACCTCGTAGGACATACAACATTTGTTGTGGTATTTTGGATAATGTGGAATAAAAAGCAGAAACTAACGCTATGAAAGCAGTATATGGAATGTGTAATGTGCTCCAACGGTTATCAGTGCACTTCAATACCACTGTAAAGCAGTAGTGTTGATCTAGCCCAGGCTACCTGAAAGACTGCCTTCTCTGATATGAGCCTGCCAAGTTGTCAAGAACTTCAGGAGAGACCCTTCTTCCAAAAACACCACTTTCAGAGGCACATTTGGTGGTCATCCAAGAGAGGGCTTTTTCTATGGTTGCTCCCAGGCTATGGAACACCCTCCCAAGGAAGGCTAGGTCTCTGTTACCTCTTTGGTGTATCCTTCTTCCAGCAGACAAAAGCTACTTTATTTAAGAAGGCCTTTGGCCTGTAAGTGGGTCTGGTGGGCTGGATGCTGTTTTTAATACATATATTTCCTATAATTATTATGTTTTATTGTATTTAATGTATAGTTTTAATCAATGTTACTTGATTCGGTAAGCCTCCTTGAGTACCATTTTTTGGTAGAAAAGTAGAAATTAGAATAAATAAATAATTTTTCCTCATGAAGATATTTAAAATGGCTTCCATGGGATAGCCATGAAGTGTAAACCAGCCCTCAGATGATCTGGTAAAGTGATACAAAATACTGGCAGCTGACAAACAATATAATATCCCTACACAAAATGGGGAGGAAAGTAGGAGTCCTTCCAAAATGATTATTGTGGTGTTCATCTGTGTTCAGACCAGGGGCCATAGCTCAATGATAGACCACGTGCTTTGCATGAAGAAGGTCCTAGGTCCAATCCCTGGTATTTCCAGGTGGGGCTGGAATAAATCCTGCTTGAAACTCTGGAGATCCACTGTCAGTCAGTGTCAACAGAACTGGGCTAGATGGGCCAGTGATCTGACTTAGTATAAGGCAGCTTCCTATATTTCTGTAACTGGTTCCAGGTTTAAGGAGGCCCTGGACAAACTGCACTCTGATGGGTCCCCTTCTCTGTTGGTCAGCCTTACCTCGCAATGGTGGGGGCCAGCAGCGGTGCTCTGAGCAGCATCAGGTGGCTCAGGCTGCCATTTTAATTTCCCATAATTCCACAGGACAATGCTACATCAGGAGCATTATAGGAAATTAAAATGGTAGCTAGACTCAATGCCGAGCAAGGTAAAAGGGCAGAGCAGGGAAAATGTGTCAGCAGTGGGCTCCACCGGATCGCTGGGGCCCGAGCAGCTGCCAAGGATGCCTGGTGGTGACACAAGCGCTAGATCAGACACTACCCTGCCATTATTTTCATTTAGTGAAAGGGCTTTTGTGGTGGCGGTGGGCTTCCCAGTATGGGGCTCCTGCTCTTCCTTCATGAAATCCTTTTTATTCTCCAGGCAGCTTTAAGGACCTGCCCCTGGTTCCTTCTTCAATGTATCTTCCCCTAACCCCCCCCCCCCTTCAAAATGTGGTTTAAAGCAGGGATGAGCAGAAGGTAGATCTCCAATATTTTGGTCTTCAACTTCCAGAAGTCCCTGCCAGCATGGTCAGCAACACTGAGAGTTGCAGTCCAAACGATCTGGAGATCTACTTTCTGCCCACCTCTGTTTTAAAGGATTTGTGTGATTTCATTCCATTGTATTGTATTTCATCTAAATGCCATTGAATTCTAATTGCCTTGTATTTCATTGTTTTCTGAAAAGCTATCAAGCAACAGTTGGAAGAGGGGCATAAGACAAATAAAAACATGTAGGGTGCAATCCTATGCATGTTTAGACAGAAAAAAAGGCCTACAACTCCCAGTGTGCCCCAGCCAGCCATGCTGTCAAGGGCATGCTGGGAATTGTTTCTGTCTAAACATACATTGGATTGCACCTTTAAATGTTTGTTTGAAACTTGGGTAGCCAACTCTGACCTATATGCAAAACTTCCCCAGACCCATGTCTTTCTTTACTAATGATGCTAAATTCACTTTCAGAATCATATGGATTCCACTGCACACTTGTCATGTTCCATTGATATTAATTCAACTTATGTGTGGCAACTGTTCATACATTTCTTTAATCTAATTATTATTAAGGACATTTTGAGCCACCCCGAAGCTACACCAGGGAGTCCTGTTGCATCACCAGGATGACAATAAGTAGATATGAGTAGCCATTTGGGCAAATTATCCACCTTTCCATTATAATTCAGGGAACCAGAAGTGAGAAATGTGGCAACAAATCTATATAGAGGTACTTGCCACAAATATTCTGAAGCACGAATCCCATCACATAAGGCTGTTATATAAAGATGGTAACATAACAATGGTATCACAAAAGACTCTTGCAAAACTTAGCAGTCATGGAATAAGAGGAGAGGTCCTCTTATTGATCAGTAACTGGTTAAAGAACAGAAAGCAGAGAGTAGGAATAAATGGCAAATTCTCCCAGTTGAGGGGAGTAAATAGTGGGGTCTCATAGGGATCTGTATTGGGACAATGCTTTTCAACCTGTTCATAAATGATCTCGAATTATGAGTGGGCAGTATAGTGGCCAAGTTTGCTGATTACACCAAATTATTTAGGGTGTTAAAACAAAAATATATTGTGAGGAACTCCAAAAAGATCTCTCCAAGCTGGGAGAGTGGGCATCCAAATGGCAGATACGGTTCAATGTAAGCAAGAGTAAAGTGCTGCACATATAACCCGATGGGATCTGAGCTAGCAGTGACAGACCAAGAAAGAGATCTTGGGGTTGTGGTGGGCAGCTCAATGAAAATGTCAACCCAGTGTGCAGCTGCTATATAAAAGGCATATTCCATGGTAAGCATAATTAGAAAAGTAACTGAGAATAAAAATGTCAATATTATACAAATATATGATGTGATCGCACTTTGAATATTGTGTACAGTTCTGGTCACCATACTTAAAAAACATATTGTAGAGTTTTAAAAAATGCACAAAAAAAAAAGGCAGCTAAAATGATCAAGGAGCTGGAGCATCTCCCCTACAAGGGAAGGTTACAGTAGCAGGTATTGTTTAGCTTGGGGAAAAAAGGAGGCTAATAGAGACATGATAGAAGTGTCCAAATTATGCATGGTGTGGAGAATGCGTATAGGGAGAGTTTTTTCTCCCTCTCTCAAAATACTAGAACCTGAGGTCATCCCATGAATTCCTGGAGGAGAAGGCTATGTGCTACACCCAGTATCAGAGGCAGTAAGCCTATGTCCAACGGTTGCTGGGGAACATGGGTGGGTGGGGGTACTGTTGCACTTGTGTCCTGTTTGTGGGTTCCTAGTCAACTGATTGGCCACTATGTGAACAGAGTGCTGGACTAGATGGACCCTTGGTTTGATCCAGCATGGCTCTTCTTACACTCCTAAGTTCTTAAATGCTAGATTTATATCTTGATTGGTTGGCAACCTTATAGAAGCAAATATAACATCAGAAAACACCCGACTTTGTTTATCTGATTCTTCAGGTGAGAGTTGAGGAACTTGTGGAAATTACTGAGAGGAAAATAATTGGAGGTGCACTGGCCCAATCCTTCCTTTTGCAATAAGGGAAGTTACAAAGCTGTATTTGAGTGACAGCTGCAAACATACAAGCTGCTCTGTTTGCTTACACACTTACTGCTCCTACTCATTGCTTTATAAAGCGTCTTGGCACCTTGGGTATGCAGTGCATTACATAAAGCTCAATTCAATTTCATATGCTCCACACTGAATGCCATCCAGTTATGGAACACAATGTGGTTGTTCCCAGCTTATAGCTCCAACCAATAAATCTTCCTAGCTGGAAGGCTTTTTGTCCTCTGACTTCCAAATTCCCCCAAAGTTCCATTTAGAGACATTTCCTTCCTGACATGCAGCTTGCCTTGTACTGACAGGAAACATCAAACTAAGCTGCCACAAGAAATGGGTATTGATGAAGTGCTGCTGGGATAACCCCCAAGAGAATTGACTGGCAGCTTAAGCCTACGGCTCTCACATATGCAGAGGTGGAAATCATGACTTGAACCTCCTGGGAATGGCAATGAAAAAGCCAACTGACTAACTACCATGCTGTAATATCCATATAGCTCTGAAGCAGTGGAGGCTGGTAGCTCCGATTTCGGTGGGGCTGTGAATCCATTCGGGTTTCAGTCAAAACCAACCAGAACTCTAAAGGAACTATCCAAGGTGCTGAATCCTATCCCAGAAATAGGTTCAGTACATTGGATGGCTCCTTTAGAGTTTTGCCTGGTTCTGACTGAAATCCAGGTTGGATTCAAACCCCACTGAAAATGGAGCCACCAGCCTCCACTGACTACCATGCTGTAACACCTATATAGCGCTCTAGCAGTGGAGGCTGGTAGCTCTGATGTTAGTGGGGAGATGAATCCACTCTGGGTTTTGGTCAGAATCAATCAGAATGCTAAAGGGGCTATCCAAGGTGCTTGTTTTGGTGTTGGGGTTCAGCACTTGGATAGCTCCTTTAGCCATCTGACTGGTTCTGACTGAAACCCAGTGCAGATTTATTGTCCACTGATACTGGAACCACCAGCCTCCATTGCTTTGTTGGGATCCATGGAACCCTATCAGGATATATTAAAAGTAGTCATTATCTGCCTGCCCCAGGACATAATTTAAAGTGCCCTGCAAGTAGGTGACTGGGGGAGAGGAGCCTTGAGTATCAGCCCAGACATGGATAACATGGATGAAGATGGTTGCGAGAATGCTCTCTTAACATGTGTGGGGCTCCCTTTCATTTTGATGGCATAAACTGCTACCATCATACTATAAGAGACTGCTGAGTATTTTTCAAATGCAAACATAGATTTCGCTAGAACCACTGTCACCCATCTCACCCAAATCGGGGATATGAAGTTTATCCAGTCTGCACAGTTTTTTTAAAAAAAAATTGATAACATCTCCTAGAAGCTCACAACGTTTATGAAGAACATTGCTATTGTTCCTGGTTTGACTTACCAACATAGACTTTTTAACTGCCTGAAACAGTAAAACTGAAGTCAAGCACCCCAAAGACTTCTTTAGGAAATGGAGGCTGGTGGCTCCGATGTCAATGGGGTGGTGAATCCGCTCCAGGTTTCAATCAGAACCAATCAGAACTCTAAAGGAGCTCTCCAAGGTGCTCCCAGAGAGGATTCACCACCCCATGGACATCAGAGCCACCAGCCACCACCACTGTACTTTGGGTATCATGAACAGGGCTAGAATCCGCTACTGGAGAATTAGTAACATGGATTTTTTTAAAATTTTATTTATTTATTTATTTGTTTGTTTTGTTTTATTTGCACTGAGAAGATTTCCTAGAGGATGAAGGAAAGCATGTTTGGGGTCCGTAAAACTGTACATAATTTACAGGGGAGAAGTGTATTCACTGCATTTTTATCCAGTTATACACTCTACTGTCAAGTTCAGGGGAAATCAAATCCAAATCAAGTTTATGTGGGAACCAATTACAGGCTATAGCCAAAAAAGAAATTTACAGCCAAACAAACCATGCATTTGCAATACATAGATCATTCACAAGATGCAAAATCCTTTTAAAAATAGCCTCATAGGCTTGCCTAAGTTGGGAGGCTTTCACAGCAACTTTAGCTGTATTAAACACAATTAACTGTGCTAGGGAGAATATATTTGATTTTACCTATGTCACTATAAATTGTTATCAACTCTTAATTTTTCTTCAGATATTTTTCCTTGAAGTTTTATATCAGCTCATATAATGCCAGGGAAACCACTTCTGCTCTTTTACTGCAAAAACCAAGTATGCACATCACTGATTGTCTGGTGCCTCTGTCATCACAAACCCTCCACCCTTTTTCCCAAAGCAGATTTGTAGCTTTAAAAATGGGGGAGGGGGGCTTAAATAAGGCACCAAATAAACTTCTAATTGTATAACTATATAAACGGCACTTTCAGCAATAAAAAGACACAGTCCACCTGAAAATGGGGGAGAGGCAGAACTGAAAACTAAATCAGCACTTGGGTCAGTGGCAAGTATACCTGTTGTATGAAGGAAGGCTGGTTTCAACCCCTTTGGGGAAAAACACTGTTTCCCGGGTGTTTGGGTTGAGACACCTGACTAGAAAGCACATATAGATGCCACATAAATTGAGGGTCAAACAAGATGTGACATTTATAGGCATTACTTGCTGCTGGAACTTTTTTGCTTTAAAAAAAATCAGAATGGGCACAAGAGGCCCAAATTTTCATCAAGAATGTGTTGCACGGGGTGGGGGAGTTTAACCCTTTTCTCTCCCATCATGGTTCACATGAACATTTTCTGCCTTCCCCACATGGCTGATATTTGCCCAGGGTTGGAAGCTTTTAATGATGCCAATGGACACTTCCCTCCAAGGGCTAATAGAAGACATTGTGGGGGAGGAGACTTGGGAATGCAGTGATGGGCGAGGAAGGCTTAAATTGCACTCACCGCACACCATGGTCCCAATTAAAATCAGGCTGCTTGTGCCTATTATCCTCATCCTTCTCCTCCTCCTCTATTACCATCCTTATTAATTCAAATACTCAGAAGCAGGTTATGTGTTTAGCATCATATCTAGTTTGGCTCTGGGAAAGGCAGAAGCATATATTATTCATTGTTGGTGGCACAGTGATGAGGACAGGAAAAAGCATAACAGGTCATGCAGAGTTTTGGAGGGGACAAAATGGTTTTCTAAAAGAAGGGACACACTGTGCCAAATAAAGTAGTTTTGTTTTGATTTCTTTGAATTAGTAAGGACATTAGTACTGAGAGGGCACTGAATTGTGACATTTAATGAAAAAGCAAGTAGATATTTTATGCAGTAAGAAAAGGTCCAAGGTCCTTACTTATTCCAAACTGAGAGCCGCTGATGGAAATCCTACTTCTAACAGAAGAGGAAAACAGCCAGGAAACTGGGAAACTTGCCTAAAGAGCAAGTAAAAAACTTTATGCAAAAGACAGGAGCTGGTATTTTTAGAAAGAAAAAGCAGCGGTTGTCTAAATCTTGTTGGATAAGACCTGGTTGATCTCCCGGATCAGCAAAGGGAACATACAGGTAACCAAGCATATAGTGGCACTGATGAAGCATTTGATGAAGACAAGATCTACATGGATTTAAGTATGTAATAGGTGATGGCACTGAAACCCTGAGTTTAGGTGCCCCATGTAAATGCAAGTTAGTTTACTTGCTTTATTCAGCATGAAACATCACAAGAAGGACTGGGCTCAATTGTTTATAGCATATTGGCGCAAGGGATGTGCTAGAACTGAGTTTGGCTGCATAATTGGAAAGTCTGAGTGTAGCCATCAAGGGATCAGCAGGAGCTTCTCAGCAAGTCAGTGGCTGTTATGACTGAAAAGAAAAATGGATCCTGCATCCTACTTGACAGTTTTGGGTCTCAGAATTTCTCTGCCAATGCCAAATGCAGCCAGCTGCAGCCAGAACAAGGAAAATCAATTATGCAGCTTTGTAGAGGCGACAGAAATTTAAGTGTGTGCGTTTGTGTGTGCGTATGCACACAGTTGCATGAACATGCACATAGCCATGATTTCAGTGGATGAAAGTAACTGATAGAATAATGCACAGTAATAACAACTGGGACCAAACACAACAAGTTCCAAATGTGCAAATAATTTCCATTGAACACATGGACTTGTCTTCACACTGAGGAACATTTGCATTATTGAAGATGGCATATTTTGATGTTGAAACCTCCCCCTGCCCCCCCCAATTCACACATAATTATGTCAAAAACTGCATTATAGGAAGTCATGTAACAGACTTCCATGGCTTTGTTTTTATAGGGCGATGAGATTGTAAGATCAAAAACGACCACTGCAAGCTGCTAACCGTACTTCATAACACTGACTGATAATGTTCTTTCAGTAATTATCACTTTGTCAAACCCACTCATTCTCCGACCCAACCGTTAGAGCTAGAAAGAATAGTAAATGCAAATTAAAATGAGAGGCAGAACAAAGGGAGAGTTTATTAGGGTTTTCATTTTCCTGTCTTTCCACTGATATAAAATAAGCTTCAAACAGAAGAAAAATAAAATAAAATAAATAAGTTTTTTTTATAATTGATCCAGTAATTATTATCATTATAATGCACTAATATCCCTGTTGTAGTCTTGACTTGTGCAATTATTATGAGGAAGACTTCACACACTTGAAGCACTAGCAAGCACCAGTGAAAGGCTTATTATGTCCCAGCTTGCCTCCCATTATTAGGTCATTGTCTGGAGACAAAATAAGGTGAAAATGATGAGACCCCCGGCATGAAGTCCTTGTAGCTTATTTAACAACAAAGGGTGGGTGCAGTATAGCACAAGAACAGCAGGGATGAGCAGGTTTCTTTCAGAATAAAGCAACTTCAGTTTTGCCAGAACTCCAGTCTGGATTGAAGGAACTGGATTGGATTCCATGATCAGCTTCTATGTAGGTTTGAAGAAGACTGACATGGACTGAGGCAGCCTTCCACAGCTTAGGGTGCCTCTACAAGAGCGATTTAAAGCTCTTTCAAGGCGCATTAGGAAATTTACCTCTACAAGAGCGGAGCGCAAATCAGGGGCTCAGGCACGTCAATTAGCGAGTTTTAATTTACGGCAGGAGTAAGAGCGCCTTATGTCCACGTAAACAACTTTCTGAGGAAGCGCATTAACGATCAGGTGGTTGGACTGTGGTCGTAATGTCATGCATAGAACTGCCCCTTCGCTGAGAAAACCTCCCACTTTTTGGTTTAGTTTCTTTTCCTCTCTCCTCCTGGCAACTTCCTCCTTATACTCCGTCTCTCTGGATGGAAGCTCCAAGAAGAGGTAACCCAACGTGAACCAAAAATAAAGTTTCTTTGAAGTACCCTGATGAAATATTTTTAACAAGGAGACACAGGGCCAGATGGAGGTGGTTTTATGAGAAGTAAAGGGGGTAGGAAGGATGTGCGGATGTGCGCATAATTAGCCATCAGCAGACATAACTTCCCCTTGCTTCTGGCTGGGTTCCTGAGCTGAGTTCTGTGTGTGTGTGTGTGTGTGTGTGTTTTACAATTGTTGAGCTCGCTGGAAAGTGGAGGGGGAAGGAACGAAGCAGCATCCCCCTGTCTGTTTTGGGGGGGTGCGTGAGGCACATTCCCATTTACTCCTGAGGAGGTCATGACAATCGGGCGAAGGAGGGGGGAAGACAGGTAGCTGAACATGTTAATCAGCTCATTCCTTTCAGGTAACCTAGGAAACCAAAGGCGGGAGATTCTGATGGGCGGGGAGAATAAAGGGAGGGAACCAGTTTGGGGAGTTTCTCTGGGACAAAGTGCATTACTTTCAGCAACATTTGCATGCGATTCTCAGCATGTCAAAAACTTTAAAATGCCTTTCATACAGCCCGTAATGCACTTCAACGCCTCCCATGTATAGGGATTAGGCGTAAACGCGATTGTCAGGAGATGCGCATAATTGGGGAACCAGGCGTCAAACCGAAATCTTGTAGAGGGGGCTTAGTGCCCTCCAGTAGTGTTAGACTACAGTTCCCATATGTATGGGATTTGCAGTCCAACACATCTGGAGGGCATAAGGCTGGACTAAAGACATTTCTGTCCATTCTTGGCCTCCTGCACATACACATTGTGCAGCAGAAGTGTCAAGCATGTGCAATGAAGCCTGATGCAAGAATCTACCTTGAAGCATGTGTAGTGAATCTACTATTTCCAATAAGCCCCTCATCTCTAGCCAAAAGATCCTCCATTTTTAAATCAAGGTGTCAACACTAAAAGTTAGGACTATATTTCCATACCAGTGCTCCCTTAGACTAAGAGCCTATCTACAAATACCGCTTTAAAACAGTTTATAACAGTTTTACACCAGTTATTAACCGATTTAAAACTGTTATAAACCATTTTAAAGCAGTAGTGTAGATAGGCTCTGAATATGAGCCCAATACAGCCTACACTGACTTGTAGTAGCCAAGGCTTCACTGAGAGCTTGGTTTGCCCTGCTCTGTGAGAGTTTTTCCTCTGGCAATGCAAGAAACAGAACTTTTGTGCACACAAAGCATGTCTTCTAAGCGCTGATCTATGGGCCCTACCACAGGGGTGCAGAACTTCTTCCAATGCGAGGGCTGAATTCCATTTCAGAGAAGCATTTGGGGCCCGCGTTGCTATGTTGGGTGGGGCCAAAGGCAAGAGGGGAGAGACCAAAAATGCCGGCCTATTGTAGTTGAAAGTTCTGACTGCCAGGAACTAAGCCTTTGGAGAGACATTTCAACCTTTTCGAATGGGGGGAAACTGCACAAAAGCCGGGAAATCACCTAATGATTGGTGGTAGGGGGAGGGGAGGGGCTAGGAGAAGGGGGTGTGGCCATCTGGGGAAACCCAGAGGGCTGCAGTGACACTCAGGGAGGACCAGCTTTGGCTCCTGGGCCTGATACTCTGCCCCCTTGTCCTATCAGCTGGCTGCCTGAAAAGGACTTTCCAGTCATGTTTAAAGGTAAACTGTTGTTCTCATATAGGCCGATCATGTTTCTCCCACAGGTAGAAATTTCCAATTTCTGTCTCCTCTGAAGTGATGCTTGTGTGATTCTTTTAGATGTAGCTGCCCTCCCAGCCCTCCACTTTTTCTGGTGATCTCTGTCACATAAACCCCAGAGACCCAGACTCAGATTGTTAGTCACCGTACTTCCTCTGACTCCTTCCTGTTGCAGTTCATTGCACACAATCTGGCTTCTTCTCGTCAATTCCAGTCTCACCTAATTGGCTGGCTGCTGTCCCCGGACAACACTGTGTGACACAGCCTAAGCCCAGGGTGCTACAACTTTGGCTGAGGAATATCTTCTAGAATATTTAGTTCTATATCTCCCTGCTTTTCCAAATGGCTAAGGAAATCTGTTTTGTTACTGCTTGACACTTGTTTATAGAAACACCACATTCATTAATTGTGTAATGACCTTTTTAAAAGATTAGGTTAATGCAGATTGACTGTATCTTTGCCAGAGTCAATTCTAAACCATTTTAATAGGTTTAAATGGAAGGAGGTATTATGAATGACCTTGAGAGCAGCCATATTTGGTTGCATATGTATTAATTGACAGAGTAAACAAGTCCCGATAGATTCCTTCTCTCTAGGTGACAAGATAGACACCCCCACCTCTTCAGAGTAGAAATGGAAAGGAAAGTGAGAAGGTATGTGAAGAGCTACCGAGAGCCAGTGTGGTGTAGTGGTTAGAGTGTTGGACTGGGAGTTGGGAGATCCAGTTTATAGTCCTAACTCGGCCAGACTCTCAGCCCAACCTACCTCACACGGTTGTTGTTGTGAGGATAAAATAGAGAGGAGGAGGAGGATTATGTAAACTGCCTTGGGTTCCTTGGAGGAAAAACAGAAAGATATAAATATAATAAATAAATAAATAATAACTGGCAGTGACTTTCCAGGACAGCCTTCTCCAATCTGGTGCCCTCTAGATGTGTTGGACTACAACTGCCATCATTCCCAGCCATTATGGCCATTGGCCATGGCCGAGATGCTTGACATTGTCCAACATCTCCTTGCTGAGATCTGCCCAGGCAGACTCACCAGTGAAATTCAACTCTGCTTGGGTTTGTTTGTTGTTTATAAGACAGTGTACTATTCTATAATGGCAGGAGAAAAGATCAGTCACTTATTATGCACATGTTCACGCCTTAAAGCAGCTCTGTGAATGTAAAGCTTAAATTGGCCAGTAGGCTCATTCACATTGCTAATGCTCCCCTGTGCTTTCTTTGCTGCAACATTACAACAGTATCATGTCAAAGACTCAAAGGTTATGTGAGAAAACTTTCTTCATTTTACTTCCTTTAAAAGGCATTGGAGAAAGCAATAAAAGCTGGCTTTGAGCCATAAGAAGCAAGAAGCCCTGGTGCTTTGAATCTTAAGGGCTTTTCCACCACTTCATTAGAATCAATGGCTTGAAAAGTTCCCATGATTCAGAAAACTACATCCTGAACTGGATCATAATTGAAGAAAAAGCCATCATGGGGCTCTGAGGAATCAGATAGATGGCTCCTGATTTGTAATTGCCTTACCGCACAAAATCTTTCCATCTCCTAGGGGTTGTCTAAACACTTGGAAAGTCCTGAGGTTGGTGAATGGTGGCGTGGCATCGATTATACAATGCCGCTGCAATTGCACACCCACCCCGGGACTTTCTGACAAAGCTGCGGAGAAAAAATGTCAGGGACTTACCCCAACACGAAAGATGGTGTCAAGACAGCCCCAAAGCCTCACTCCAGAGTCACAGCAGAGGTGTGGCCAGGTGGTGCCTGGTGAAAGGCGACTTGCGATTAGTCACCTTCCAGAGGGCGGGGGCAGCTATGGTCCACAGACAGCCGCCCAGAAACCCCATGCTCCCTCTTGAGTGTCAGGATCACCCAACACCACCCCGAGGGAGGGAAAGCGCAGGGTTTCTGAGGGATGTGGCGCCAACTCAGCACCATGAAGACACTCCCCTAGAGGACAAAAGACTGAAATGGGAAGTGTGGATTACTCGTTTATGTGCCTGGATCTGAGACTTAAGTTCACATCTTCCTCAGCCATGGACCCAGTGGTTGGCGTTGAATAAGTCACTATTTGAGCCTCAGTTCTCCATCTGTAGAATGAGAATAGCAATTACCTGGTTGTGAGGAGACTGGAAAATGGGTTGCAGGTGGGCATTTTTCACAGTTAGTGTGAACTGGAGATGAAAGAGCAGTGTTGGTGTGTACATGTGGCCACTCCTGTTCTAGAACTAGGGGGAAATTGTTTGAGTTCCTAGGTGTCAGCATCAGGTTTTTGGCTGTTGAGACAACTGGGATTGTTCTGCTCTGGTCCTGCATTGATACACACACAAAATCTATGTTTGTATGGTTCTAGCATATCCAGGGCCAGCCTTAGGGGTGGACGAGCTGGGCAGTCACTTGGGGCAACGAGATGAACTCAGTGCTATGCTTTTTGAATATACTGTTAGCTAGGCTGACCATCTGAAAAGGAGGACAGGGCTCATGTAACTTTAACAGTTGTAGAGAAAAGGGCATTTCAGCCAGTGTCATTTGTATGCAATTAATTCCTGGTGAAATTCCCTCTTCCTCACCACAGTTAAAGTTGCAGGGGCCCTGCCTTTTTTTGTATATCGTCACTCTAGTATAGTGCCTGCACCTTTAACTGTGGTGATGAAGAGGGAATTTCACCAGGACCTAATTGCATACAAATGACACTGGCTGAAATTCCCTTTTCTCTACAACTGTTAAAGTTACAGGAGCCCTGTCCTCCTTTTCAGATGGTCAGCCTACTGTTAGCAGTGAGTTTGGATCGCAAAAGCAAGTATCTCCCTCCCCCCCCCCCCCCAGTGTTCTACAGGTTGTTTGGGTACTAGCTACAAAAATGGTATTCCTTCAATTTATTTTAAAGTAAGTTTCTTTTTCAATTTCCACTTTGATGTCATTTGTCACACACAAGGCATACAACCTGGTAACACTGCAAAGTTGCAGGACTGTTGGTTGGGCAGGGTGGGGTGCAACTGGGGCAATTAGCCCCAGACCCTCACAAAGCAAAAGGGCCCCAGACCCCTCATAAAGCAACTGAGCCCCCCTGCCTCAGTTCCTGTGCATACCATTGGCCCCTGCCCTGACCCTGCCTCACCAGAATTCTTGGTGCCTTGTTTAATGTTTTCAGAAAAAGAGGAAATGGCATATTTGAGCGTAAAACAACACTGAATCTCAACATGTAATTGTAACATAATGGAACCTCTCCCCAACCACGATGAAGTAAATATTTTACATAAGTGTGCATGAAACAGAGTGGATGCTAATTTAAAGGCTGAAGGGGGCTGTGAAATGTTACCCAGGGCCCTGGGGAGGCTAGTAGAGAGGGATCTGCTTATTAGTAGGGGTGTGCACGGACCCCCCGGATCGGATCGGGACCCGGATCGGGACCTCCAATTTTGTCCCGGACCGGTTCGGACAAAATCGGAGGCCCCCCGGACCGGATCGAGTCCGATCCCGACCCAAAAATCGTACATTTTTGGATCGGCCGCCATTTTTTTCCCCATAGACTTGCATTGCAATGCAAGTCTATGAGAAAAAATGGCGGCGGGTGGGTAAGGGGGGGCCTAACTCCCTCCCCCCCCCCGGGGCCGTCCGCTGTGGACGGCCCCGGCAGGTAAACCCCCTCCCCCGCGCTCCCTACCCCCCCTGGGGCCGCCCGCTTCCATCCGCTGGCGCCCGCGGGCGCCAGCGGATAGAAGCGGACGGCTCCGGGGGGGGGGTAAGCCCCCTTCCCCGCCACTGCTTACCTTCTCGGCCCGTCCGGCGCCGGCGGCTACTACCAGCGGGCTCCGCGGCCTACTCTCGAGTAGCGCGCCGGGTGATAACATCACCCGGCGCGCCACCCTGGAGCAGGCCGCGGAGCCTGCTGGTAGTAGTAGGCGCCGGCGCCGGACGGGAGCCGCCGGGCCGGGCAGGTAAGGGCCCCCCTCCCCCCTCCCCCCTCCGCGCGCCCCCTCCTCCCCTCCACGCACCCCCTCCTTACCTTTCCGGCCCGGCGGCTCCCGTCCGGCGCCGGCGCCTACTACTTCCAGCAGGCTCCGCGGCCTGCTCTAGAGTAGCGCGCCGGGTGATGACATCACCCGGCGCGCCATCCTAGAGCAGGCCGCGGAGCCTGCTGGGAGTAGTAGGCGCCGGCGCCGGACGGGAGCCGCCGGGCCGGGCAGGTAAGGGCCCCCCTCCCCCCTCCCCCCTCCGCGCGCCCCCTCCTCCCCTCCACGCACCCCCTCCTTACCTTTCTGGCCCGGCGGCTCCCGTCCGGCGCCGGCGCCTACTACTTCCAGCAGGCTCCGCGGCCTGCTCTAGAGTAGCGCGCCGGGTGATGACATCACCCGGCGCGCCATCCTAGAGCAGGCCGCGGAGCCTGCTGGGAGTAGTAGGCGCCGGCGCCGGACGGGAGCCGCCGGGCCGGGCAGGTAAGGGCCCCCCTCCCCCCTCCCCCCTCCGCGCGCCCCCTCCTCCCCTCCATGCACCCCCTCCTTACCTTTCCGGCCCGGCGGCTCCCGTCCGGCGCCGGCGCCTACTACTTCCAGCAGGCTCCGCGGCCTGCTCTAGAGTAGCGCGCCGGGTGATGACATCACCCGGCGCGCCACCCTAGAGCAGGCCGCGGAGCCTGCTAGTAGTAGTAGGCGCCGGCGCCGGACGGGAGCCACCGGGCCGAGAAGGTAAGTGCCCCCCTCCTCCCCCCCCGCTGTCCACTTTCATCGGCGGGCGCCCGCTGGCGCCCGCCAATGGAAGCGGCGGTGGGCGCCAGTGGGCGCCCGCCGATCCGCCGATCCGCCGAACCGGTTCGGAGCTTTTTCGGACCGGTTCGGATTGGATCGGCCGATCCAGCTGCGGGATCGGAAATCGGATAATTTATCCGATTTCCCACTGGACCGGACTCGGATCATGGATCGGGTCCGATCCAGTGCACATCCCTACTTATTAGCTAGGCCTGCAGCCTCAACTAATCACAGTGAGGTAAAATCTTTCTTTATGTCTGGGCAGCTATAGAGATAAGATTGGCCAGGCAGGATTATGTTTTGCCCAGGCCAAGTAGTCCCAGTTACAGAGTTTGTTGTGAGGAGAGAAGGAGCAGTGAAGACTTTCAGGAGGGATTCAGTGGCAGAGCAGGCGTTCCTATCACAGAAAAGACTCCAGGCCCACTGGGAGAAGAGTTCAAGGAGTGAATGCCACCTATGATTTCCATGCAAGGTGCTGCTGACTGGAGAGTAATTTTCTGAGGCAGTTACCACAGAGAAAGGCATAGGAGTGGTGTGAGACCAGGCCTTAAGGGAGGAATTGTTCTTGAGTAAGTAGTGGAGAAGGCCAGCAACAGACCACAACTAGAAAACCAGTGAGCTTGAGCCCCAGGAAGCAGAAAGAAGCTCTGCCAGAAGGAGTTTGGAATTTGGAGAGGCACTCAGGAGAAGCTCAACCAGGTCCCTATTCCCTTATCCCCATGGCTAGCCCTGAGCATATGTACATTTTTTAAAACATATACTTGTACCAATTCTCACCAGAGCAGCACCCAGAGCAAACAAGATTGTATAAAGGCTACTATACTAGCAAAGATGTCTAGGCTGATAGATCTGTTTCTAACATGTAGTAAGATCAGACAGCACCTACCACGAGCCGAGAGCTTCTTGGTGTTTATGATCTTGGCAGCATACTCTTGTCCTGACAGTACCTTCACACACCTCCTAACAATTGAGAAAGCACCTCTGTAGGAGAGAAGAAGGGGGGAACATAATGTATGTGAGAAGTTAGGCTGAATAGAGTCACGCACCACATACCAGCATAGTTAAATCTAAGAAAGTTCAAAAGCGATAGATCATAAGAAGGGCCCTGCCGGATCTGATCAAAGGCCTAGATCTAGTCCAGTATTCTGTTTCCCACAGTTACCAAACAGCTGTTGATGGACAGCCCCCAACCAAGATATGCATAAGAAGGGAATAACACTCTCCAGCCATTAGTCCTCAGCAAGTGGTATTGAAAGGCATGCTCCTTCTGGAGCAATTCCCCTTTAAGGAAAGGTTACATCATCTGGTATTGTTTAGCTTAGAGAAAAAATGAGTAAGGGGAGACCTGATAGAGATGTACAAAATTATTCATGGTGAGGAGAAAGTGGGTAGGGAGACATTTTTCTCCCTCTCTCATAGTATTAGCTGATTGGTGGAAGATTCAGGAAAGATAAAAGGAAGGACTTCTTTAGCCAACACATAGTTAAACTATGGAATTCACTTCCATGAGATGGCCACCATTTTGGATGGCTTTAAAAGGGGATTGGACAAATTCCTGGAGGAGAAGGCAGGAATGCTACTGGTCCTGAATGATATATGCAACCTCCAATATCAGAAGCAATATGTTGCAGGGGAACATGGGCAGGAGGGTGCTGTTGCACTCATGTCCTGCTTGTGAGTTTCCCACAGGCAGCTGGTTGGCCACTGTGTGAAGAGAATGTTGGACTAAATGGACTCTTGTTCTGATCCAGCAAAGCTTTTCTTACGTTCTTCTGGAGGTAGCAGATAGTCATTGATACTCCTTGGGATTTTTTTTATAATAGCATATTGTTTGTGAAATGTCTCAGGAAGGGTGAGGGTGTTTAGGAAAAGGGTTGCAGCTCATCTCCATCTCATTACGGTCTGAGCTACTCTGGCCCTGTTCTATCTCCCTTATTACAGCACCTCTTCCCTTTGCTCCAAGCCCTTTCCCCTCTCTTTACCACTACAAATCATAGCTCCATCTCTGTCTTCAACACATTGCCTACCCAAAAGGATTGCCATTTCCTGTATCTGAGTGTGAGAAAGAGACAGCGTCACATTACCTCTTGGGTTGTGAGCGCATTTGGACTTTCGAGAAAGTCCATGGAAACCATCATCAAAATGGCTACTGTGAGAGCCTGGCTTATTACAAAATGGCTACTTTCGGGGCCCAAATAGTCATAAATGACAAAGGAATTGCATACAAGGCAGAGGTTGGGTTTGAGCCCCAAATGCCAAAGTACATATTTGACCCCACATAGCACAACAAAATGCCCATTTCACAGAAGGAAAACTGGTGAGACTAAGAGAAAAGTAACTTGCCCAAGAAACTAAGTACAAGGCAGAGGTTGGGTCTGAGCCTCAAATGTCAATTTACATATTTGACGCCACATACCACAAGAAATCCATTTCTCCCTTTCAGGATCACTCCAAGCTCTCTTTCTCTTTAACCTTCCCTCATACATAATATCCATGCATTGCCATCTAGCCATCCATTCACACAAAAACAGAAACATGCACCCCATTCATCCATCATACGTAGACACACATCCCTCCCTTCCTCTCCTCTTCAGCCCCCACATAGTGTAACCCCTGCCCCCACCTTCCCTAGTTGTTCCCCCACAGCATATCAGGCAGTAGCGTGAATGGTTTCTTCCTTTTCTAACTTATTTTCAAGGCATCTGGCAGGCACACTTCAAAGTGCAGCACTGGCCAAGACTCCAATGCCCACCATTTTAATTTCCTTAGAGTGCCTTTAGGGCTATATGGGTTGAGATATCACATAGGCCTAGAAGCACTCTGAGGAAATTAAGATGGTGGGTGGAACCTCAGCTAGCTTTGCAGCACACCCAACCACCCTAATTTTTAAAAAATTGTTCCCAGGGGAAGAGGCAGGAGAACTTCATGGGCTGTTCAGCATGGCTTCATGAGTGCTGTGGTGTTCACTGGTGCCATGCTGGGAAAGCCTGAGATAGAAGAACACTGAGAAAAACTGGATGTTTTACATACATATTACATTGCTATCCCGCCCTTCATGCAACAACCCCGAAAGGTAAGTTAAGCTGAGTGTGAATGACTTGCCCAAGGCCACCCAATCTGCTTCATGGCTAAGGGGGGATTTGCATCTGGGTTTCAACACTCTGAGGCAGAAGTGGGGGAAATGCAGTGGAGGCTGGTGGCTCCTATTTCAATAGGGCAGCGGATCCGCTCTGGGTTTCAGTCAGAATTATAATGGAGCTACCACTGGGTTCAACATCTTGGATATCTCCTTTAGAGTTCTGATTGAAACCCAGAGAGGATTCACCACTCCACTGAAATAGGAGCCACCAACCTCCATTGGGATAACGTTAAAAAAAAACACGTCCTGACTGGAAACGCTGGAGGTGCTTTTTCAAACTGAGATGGTCAAGCCATATTAGAGCCAGTCAGGGAAACATTCTCACTCAAATGGCATTTAAGAGCAATGTGAATGCGGAAGAATGGGGTGCTCCTTATTACAGAATGTGTCCGTTTGTTTCCTTCAGTCAAACATTTGGCAGGTTTCTCCTTCTGTTTTTCACATTGTCTCCCCACCACACCCTGAATGGTAACTTTTTCCATTGGTGGAAAGCATTAAGCACCTTCTGTCTTATCAAATGTCTCCCAGCACAAATGGCAACATGTGCCAGTAATAATGTGTTTTAATGAAGGAAAAGAACGTCGCCAGTGTAATTTTTGTGAAAAAGCATCAGTTAAACCTGATATTGCTGAAACTTAACTTCTGTGCTGACTGAAAAGGATATAGCACCAGCAGCTTCCACAATTCTAGATTCTCCATTCTAAAATATAAAATAAAATCACACCACTGTTGTCAGAGAGCAACGTTCTGCCGCCATTTTGTGTGTCCCCCTCAATAGAGCACTTGGGCTCAAACTAGTTCCATTGTTATCTGAACGTAGCAACAAACATAGCAAGCAGCACAAGGCAAATCAAGCTATACGATTCCCACTGACGTTCACTATTGGATAAGGGACAACTAACTGACCCCCACCCGCTATTAAGGAACCTCCTGAGACCATAAAAACCCCAACCTTGGTCAGGTTCTAATCTAATCTAGCTCCACTGACCTATCTATTGATTGGCTACTGAACACTGGGAAGTAAAGGATGCTATCTGAGATGCATTGTCCATCACTCTCTAAAATCCAATTAAAAGCCCACCACCTCTTTTTGCAAAAACAAGCACAAGACAATAGTTTTTCTTCTGTCTGCCTGGGAATCACCTTTCCAGAGCGACTCCATTGTGTTGTGAGTCTTTTGTTACCCAAACCCCGAAACGGGTCTGGGAACCCATGAGTTCAGGTTTGTAGTCTCTCCTTCCCTTCTTCTGAGCAGTCCTGCCTTCCCCTCCCTTAAGGTTGTGAAATACCAGTTGGGAGTCTGCCTGGCTCCCTAATCATCATCCCTCCCCTACCTTCATTTTACTTTCTTCTGCTTCCTCTAAGTCCTGCTGCAATTCTCCCTTTCCTCCACCTCTTTCGAAGCCAAAAACCATACTGTGCAATTGCACCCTACATCCCTTACATGGCTCGGAACTGCAATACTTGACAGAATGTCCCTACCCATACATCTTCTAAGAGTCTCCTCCAGGTGCCTCCTCAGAGGGTGGGAACAAAGGCAGTGAGCCTTCTCAGTGGTGCCCCCCCCCCAATTATGGAATAAACTCCACAGGGAGGCCCACCTGGTGCCGATATTGTTATCTTTTCTATTCTTTTCAGGTATTTGGCAAAAATATGATAGATTTTTAATCAGATCAAAGGATATTGTTAGGATGGGTGGATGGGTGGGTGTGTCTAATCTGCCTGCTGTCTGTTTATATCTTTGTAGCCAAACTATTTTTTTATACTATGCACAATATTGTATTTTAAGAGGGTTTTAATTTTTGTAAACCACCCAGAGAGCTTTGGCTATTGGGTGGTATAGAAATGTAAGAAATGAAATGAAATCTCAACAATCGCGCTTCCTCTTGCTTTTTTGGGGGGAGGGTCCTTTCCCCATGAACCTTTTAGTTGCTTTTTTGTTATATTTTCTCAATAAACCCCCTTTTTTCAGAAACGTTCTGATCTTGTCTCCAAGGTGCCCCCTTTTTGGCATTTTACATGGATACTATTCAGACTAAATGGTCAAAACCTTACCCACACTTGACTCCCTTATATATTCCAGTTAATACACGCTAGACAGACAGCTTCCTGTATTCTGGTTGAATCAAGCCCAAGTTGCATGGGAAACAGTTCTTCTAGCATCACATTTGAGATACATTGGGGCATTTTTTTTTCGTGTTGCTCTTTCTGAACATTGAGAGGTAGTCTGTAGGCATGTTTAGAGACATGTGTCCCAAGTAAGCATGTTAACACCGTGCTAACCTATTTTCTGCAACAAAAACTTCCATTCTGTAGCCTCTATAAATGCTGCTTGCATCATTTTGCATCATTTATACTCTGCCTATTATTCAACTCAAATCAAAATTGTCTTGTTTAGGGCAGTAATCTGTCCGTATTCTTGTAGTTCCCATATTGTGGAGACTTAGGTTGGTAGTGCTAACTTCTGGCTTAATCAAAACCCACACAAATTTGAGTGTGGTGAAATAGAGGAGGAGCAGTAAGCTGTGCCAGTTCATAGATTTTCTGGGAATTTTGCACATTTGTGTGTGTGTGCGGGGGAGGAGGTTCTGAGCAATTTGAGCAAATTACGGCTGAATTTGTTCAAATTACAGCCAATTTGGCTGTAATTTGCACAAATTACTCAAATATTTGCACAAATTGTAGAACCTTCCCCCACCCCCACAAAAAAAAGTGGGGAAAAGTTCCCAGAGTTCAGGGAACAGTCCACAGCTTAGCTCACAGATGTAAAGTGAGTTGTAAACACCATGGAACTCCATCAAGTCAAAAAGGAACCAGATTTCCCAGCGATGGACATCCCTAACCTGCAGCAATGAGCTTATATCTCTTGATCTCCCACCTGCCTTAAATTTTGCTTCACAGTATGATCCTGACCACTGTGACCATTTCACAGCATCTCTGTCATTGATGGGAAAGGTCATTAAAAAAAGAAGATTTTTTTCATTTATTAGGTTAAGTTCACCAAACTATTCTGATAGCTGGAGGAAGCAATGCTCTACAAAAAGAGCGCACAACCTTTGTGCACATTCAAACTCACAGAGACACTGGGGAAGGGAGAGTTTTTACTCATGTGCCCATCCTAGACATCCTGCACAAAAATTGCTGGGCTGGGGGTGGGGTGGGCTGCTTAGGAGTTGCTGCCTCCTGCCCCTTCCTAGCGACCTTCACCATCAACACTTTTTCTGTGCCGCCATCAGCCATGCAGAAGCAGTGAATCCATCTCCTTCTGGGCCACCAGAGGGAGAAGGTCCAGCACCCCCACCAGACATCACTGCTTCCATATCACCATTAGTAGTGTGGAAGCAGAGATGCTGTTCAGCTGCTGCGATGAGGAGAGGGGAGGAATATGAGGCTGCACAACATGTATCCAGGGCTGCATGTGGCCCGCCCATAGGCCATGAGTTGTGCACCCCTTCTCTACAAAGAAGTAAGGTTTTTAAAAGAAAGGCGGGGGGGAAGCAGAGCCCTTTGACCTTTGCCCAAAAGGTGCTGACCCATGATGCAACCTTCTTTTCCAAATTTGGTAAACTATATAACATGCCTCTTACAGAAGGCTTCCACACACAGGGGCTTGCAATTCAAATCCAGGTAGATTTTTAGATGCAGTATCCAATAGGGCCACTCTACCTGTACTGGTTCCATTTCATTTGCAGGACCTGCTGCTTGTGCAACAGTGCTTTTGCACTTCTAAAAGTAACCCTGGAAACTAGCAGAAACACTCATTTCTGGATTGTGACAGGTCAGTGGAGCTCCCTTCTGCAATTTCCACTGAGCCACCATTTCTGGAAATGAGCATTTTAGCTAGTTTGGGATTATTTTTAAAAACACAAAAGCCCCGTAGTGCAAGGAGTGGGTCTTGCGAGTGCACAGTCACAATTCCACTGACCTCTGATGGTAACATTAAAACTTAGGTGAAAACTGTAGTCACGCACATGGGACCCGTCATGAAGGTATGGTTATATTTATTGCCTGGAAAGTTCAGCAGGAATCTTGCCATGGCTAGCTGTAACCACCAAGACAAGTTCACATCTCAGTAAAATGGAATGCTAAGGTATTTTCAGATGTGAGGTTCAAATTGGCGTTTGCATACTACAGGCTAGTATGTAAATTCAGTTGAAACCTGGCTCTATTCCTCTTCTTTATACTTTGCATTATCAATATTCAAATGATGCATGAGAGATTCAGTGCTGTTCTAAGAGTTGTGTGTATGAAAATACTCTTAATGGATAGAAGACCTCATTTTCAGCGCAACCCTGAAGCCGGATGGGGCTAGGATGAGGCAGAAGCCTGCCCACTCACCCCACACCAGTGAAAAGTGGACCCCCTCAGCAGTTCTCCACCCACCCACTAACCAAGCACTCAGTCAGAAGATCTGCTCCTCTGGGGAAGATTCACCAAATGAGGGCTGAAAAGGGGATAGGGTGTGGCCAGGGGGTACTTATGTGGCATCCAACTGCCCCACCCCCACCCAATACCATTTTTCCACCCAGTTTGAAGATGTAAAGTTACACCATGACCAAATTCCCTCCCATTGACTTAAATGGGAGGGGGAAATCAGAAATTCAGAAAGTCTGCATCTCTCCCACACCCTGCCTGCCACACTTACACTGAATGGCCGAGCTCAGGATGGAACGTAAATCAACACCCGGTCACAGGCTCACAGCACACCACCAGTAAAGAAACCCCACAGAGTACGAACATAACTCAAATAACGGGTCATGTGGCACAAGGCTCTATCTCTCTGGCTTTGTGTCATTCACACTTAGAGCTGACGAGGGGGAACTTTGGTGATGGGAAACTGGATAAAACAATGACGTGTTACCTGTATTGCCCAAGGGGCATTGCCATAAGACACTTCCCACCTATCAGTGGCCAAGGCATGTTCCACATGTACACACAAGTAAGGCACACCCATTCCCTACAGAGTTCTCACACACACGCAGATAAGGGGCACATGACACCATGGCTAACTTCTGAAATGGCCACCCATTCCCCATATTGCCATGTGCACGGACATGGCAAAGTGCTATCTGCTAATACTGTTGGTTAGAAATCTTGTGGCATAGACCTGCATGGCCCCTGACCAGGCACTCCACCCAAACCACTGAGGCTGTTGGCTACCCATTTGTGTTCTGCAGAATCAGAGCCTGGATGCTCAAATCTATGCAAGTTGTCATCACCCACAGAGGCCCACCACAACCCCCAAGAGGCCGGGAGGATGAGCAACAGCGCACACATTGCCTTCTCCCCCTCTCCCCACATTGCAGACGAGGAGGCTGATGTGTGAGCACCAGGTACCACATTCGGGTACCTGGTGTTCCTGCTTCATCCGACTACACACTGTCGAGGCATGACAGGCAGCACTGCAGTTGTTTCCTCCTGCGCTAGTTGTTGTCTGTTTCCCCATACACACCTTCAACTTCTCTCCACAGGCTGCTACCCAATAGTATCAATCAAGTTGCTCCTGGAGGCAGAGACTGGCCAATATGTCTGCAAACCATGGTGACCAGGAGGCTCTTGTCTGCTCCAGGTGCAGCTGTTCCCTTTCAAACCCCATGACAGACAGTTATGCCACTGCTGCAGTAGTTCACATCTCGCTCCAGCTCCATAAAAACGGCATCCCGTCCCACACACCCCTACTGTATGTCTGGTCATTGCCCAAGGCGCAGGAACATTGTGGGGATGAAGGAAGGGAAGGACTTGATAACCATCCATATGCTATTTTCTTTCCTTACAGAGGCCTAGTGTTGCTCAGTAATATCCACTGCCATCTGAGTTGGTATCGTTGAATGGTATGTCATCTTTCTTTGCAGTCAGAGTGTCTCCACCCTGACTTTCCAGATAGTTTGGACTACAACTCCCAACATCCCTGGCTGGCTGGACTTGCAGTGTAGGGAAGAGATTGTCATCACCCACAGAGGCCCACCACAACCCCAAGAGGCCAGACTGGTAACAGGAACCAGAAGGTTCGAGCATATAAGACCTATTCTGGCCCGCTTGCATTGGCTGCCTGTACGTTTCCGAGCCCAATTCAAGGTGCTGGTTGTAACCTATGAAGCCTTACACGGCCTGGGACCACAATACCTGATGGAACGCCTCTCCTGACACGAACCTACCTGTGCACTTCGCTCAACATCTAAGGTCCTCCTCCGGGTGCCTACTCCGAGGGAAGCTCGGAGGACGGCAACACGGGAGATGGCCTTCTCTGTGGTGCCCCCCCAATTATGGAACGATCTCCCCGATGAGGCCCACCTGGCGCCAACACTGTTATCTTTTTGGCCTCAGGTCAAAACTTTTCTTTTCTCCCAGGCATTTTAACAGCTTAAGCGGAGGTTTTTAACTGACTTTGTGGCCAGGCTTAACGTTTAAAATGTTTTAAATATTAGTTGTTTTATGTTCTATGGTTTTACATTTTGTATATCAACTGTTTAATGTTCATTGTTTTAAATTTTTGTATACCGCCCAGAGAGCTTCGGCTATGGAGAGGTATAAATGTAAATAATATTAATAATAATAACAATGTAGCAGTGTGGCTACCACTGCAGCCAGGCCGGGCAGGGGCTAAGGTGTGCCAAGACATGGCTCAGGGAAGGAATCCCAAGTCTCCTAAGAAGGAGGGTCGTGCAATGAAGAAGAGGAAGGGCCATGAGGGAGGAGGACACAGACTAAGCCGGGGGGGGGGGGGTAAGTGAACTAAAAGGAGGCAGGGGTGAGTGGGGCCAAATGTACTTCTGATTGGAGCCAGGACAGGGCAAAGTAAATAAGCCTATATGCACTAGTTGTTGGGGTTGTTGCACCATGTCCTGCTTGTGGTTCCCTGGTCGACAGCTAGTTGGCCACTGTGTGAACAGAGTGGGACTAGATGGACCCTTGGTCTGATCCAGCAGGGCTGTTCTTAAGGCCCTGGCAAAGGAGAGGTGGTGCTGGGCCTACATGCGAGAGCGCTTAGCACCCCAATGGTGTCATCCCCCCAGCAGCCTCTCACTGGTTTTCAGTGACCAGTTGGAGGCTGGCAAATCCAAACCATGTCCTAATGGACACACCTCATGGGCTAAGTAATAATTCCTCAGCCACACTATTGTGGGCTAGCATTGGCCAGAGATCCTGGTCCTTCCTACCAACCAAGCAATGGGATCACCAACATCCTGGCCAGCGCTGCCCATCTTAATCTCAGGGCCCAAGTTGTGGAACAAAGCACAGCTCAGCCCAATCCAGGACAGTGGACATCTTCTCAGGTGTGCTTGAGGGCTTGACCCGAGTACCTCCCTCCTTATTAGGGCTGGTGTTCCCTGCCTGTCCTTCCCTTTGCTTCCTCAGCTGGGCCTTCTCCTCTCTTCTCAGCCCAGCAAACCTGCTTCAGCTTCACCCCCTCAGGGGGCATTTTCTGTATCTCCTGTACATGAGATGACTGCCCAGGCTGACTGATATCAGTGATGGCCAGGGAAGCCTGCCTGGTGTTTCCTGGGGTAGGAGTTTGTTTGTGATACTGGTTGATTGTCTGCTGTGAGCTGCTTATGTGTTACCAGAGGAAGTGGGCTGGGGCTTCTTTTGTACATCTCCCAACCCATCAGGAAGCACCACACAAATAGTATCCTCTGCCTGCCCAGCAATTTTAAATTTTGTATATTGATGTTTAATGTTTTAATCTTTGTAAACCGCCCAGAGAGCTTTGGCTATGGGGCGGTATAGAAATGTAATAAATAATAATAACGACACCAACAACAAAGACCCTTTCATCGACTGCATATAGGCCCTCCCAGCCATGTCCTCTCTCTCTCTCTCTCTCTCTCTCTCTCTCTCTCTCTCTCTCATACACACACAGACACTCACACACAAACATTGCCTAACAAACAGCCAAAGGGAAGAAGGCACTATCAGTAAGTCGTCTCTCTGGTAGTGCATCCTGATTGTTTATGGCCCACCCCAACAATATCAGGCATTACAAAAAATACCTTCTGTAATGCCTCGTTTTTTTTTCTGTGTGGCTTTGTAGCATGGCTTGCATGAGTGCAGAGAGGGCAGTATAGAGTTTGTGTGTATCCAGGGGCTCTGTTTTTCTATGTGTTGAGGTGGGATATATATATATATATATATATATATATATATAATCAGGCTCTACATAGGATTCAAAGGAGCAACATACAAGGGTGGCGGGGGGTCACGCGGTGGTGGCAGCAAGCAAGGAGCGGCGGTAGACCCGGTGGCAGAGAAGCCCGGGAAGCGGCCACCCCAGCAGGTAAGCAGGAAGGGGGGCACTTACCTGCTGGGGCGGCCGCTTCCCGGGCTCCTCCGCCGCCTTCGCCGCCACTGCCGGGCTTGTAAGGCCAGAGGCCGCGCGGAAGAGGCGGGAGAGGGCCAGATCCGGAAGTGACGTAACCGTCACTTCCGGATCCGGCCCTCTCCCGCCTCTTCCGCACGGGCGGCGATGGACGACCCTGCGCGGGCGACGGAGGACCTGCCGCAGCCGCGCGGGCGGCGAAGGAGGACCCCGCACGGGCGGCGGAGGAACCCAGCGGTAGGTCCAGGCTGGTTTTTTGGGGGGGGAGTGGCTTGGTGGGGGGGTTGTTTTGGGTGGGGGGGCGGGGGGGGGACCGGGATTTTTATTTTTAAAATCTGGTCACCCTACCTTCTCCTCCAGGAGATGAAAACTGGTTCATTGATGGATCAACACTGGTTGTATTTTTGGCCTCTCTTTGGAAGCATGGCTACGAGGATTATCATGCACCGGCACTTCAAAATTGATCACACCACTACTGGGTAGGAACAAGAGGGAAGGAAACATTCTCAGAGCCCATGTGCAGTCAGTATGAATTGGTCTCATGTAGGGATGTCGGAGAAATCTGTGGCGGATTCAAATGAGTTCAGTTTACTATGAATCCAATCTGCAGATTCCACAGATGTGTGGCCTGTTTTTTCACTTTTGGAGGGGATTTGCACTCATTTGCATTGGCGCTAATTTTTACTATCTAATGTGTGTTAGAGTTTTTGCACATGTGCACAAGTGTGCATTAGCGCTAATGCAAATTAGTTCAAGTAAAATTAAATCCTGGTAAAACAACACCCGATTCCATCACTGAGCGGATGGCAATCTGCGCAACACAGACAGCATGAGTTTAACACAATCTGTACATCCCTAGTCACATGTTTGAAATACCCAGAGGTATTATACTTCCACTGTGATGTTTGCACATCCTTAGCTCTATAGGCCCATATTTCAGAGATGGAACAGAGGCGCCCCATCCTCAGCTTCCACTTTACTAGTTAATCGTCATGTTCCTTTGTATCTGGTGATATTTCTTCCAAATTCATTCGGTCCATACTCAAGAGAGAGAAAAAGGTAACAGCTATCAAGAGCAATCTCTTTTCCAGCAAATATATGTACACAGGAAAGGGATCGGTGCAGGAATGGGGCTACATGGCTTCTGTGGAGAATGGTGAATAATTGATTTTCCTGGTGGGGTGGTAGGACGAGGGCAATTTGAGCCTGAATATGAATCTTTCGTCAAATAGGAAAGCAACGGGGTGTGAGGAACAAGCAAAGTGTTCATTGAAAGCCACGAAGCAAAGCCGACCCACGCACAAAGGGCCCCTGCTGGAAACCATCGTTCTGGGTCACGTGACAACCCAGCCTGGCATTGAGCGAGATTTGGAAAAAAGGAGACCCTTCTGGAAGCATTAAGGGACCTACAATAACGACGGAGTGGGTACTGAGGCTGGGTACTTGCTGGCTCTCTGAGCTGTGGGAGCTTGAGAATTATTCTTTGCCAGTTATGATGAGGACTATTAATATCCCATGCACCCAGAGGGCCAAGGGCTTAATTTGGATGAGGAGAAATAAATGTTTCATTTCTTCTCCACGGAGGGGCCACCAATCCATTTTTTATCCTAAAGACTTTCCTCCTCCCCCTCCTCCTCCTATGCTTTTTGTCTTAATTGCATCTGCCTCCCCAGCAGCAGGAGAGGAGGATGTGAGAATCATTCTGTGACAATTCCTCCACAATGGGCTCCGGTACCTTGGTTAGGGTAGGAGGGCAGGTGGGTGGAAGGAAAGATGACAATAATTTTAATTCCCATGGAGATCGCCAGTGCCTTTGCAAGTTTCAACAGTGCATACTGCATTAGCCTGCATCGATATTCCTACCATAGCTGTTTTATCCAGGATGGTGCCATGCTAGGCTTGGCCAGGGAAAATCCCAATTCAAATTCCCACTCCCTCTTGTATCTAGGGTCACATCACAGTCTTACTTAAACTAACATGCTACATATGTTAATTGGCTCACCACTGCAATGACACACATGTTATCACCCAACAACATTTTATGAATGGCAACTGTTAGGCCAGGTATCACTGTACTTTTCGTATTTCAATTCCATCTGACAGCACGGTTTACATCTCCCCCACCACCAACAACCAGCATGCATGTGTACATAGATCTGCCAGTTTGAGGTGTGCACTTCATGCATCAGATGAAGTGGATAATGTCCAGGAAAGCTTCTGCCAGAATAAAGTGGTTAGGCTTTACAGCGCCACAAGACTCTTGGTTGTTGTTTTTTCTTAAAGTGATCTACCATGCAGGATTGCTATGAGGCTATGAAAGGGCAGGATGCATTAAAAATCCTACCAAGCTTTTAGTATTGGTTATATCTACACATCTTCTATGTATTCTGTGCACAGTGATCAGGCTCCAGGCTAACCCATGGCGACGCCCTGAATACAGCAGCTCCATGTCTTCTCCCCCATAACGTTGCACAATGCAAAATGAGTGATGTGATGTCATCATGTCGCAAGTTTCCCTGCCCCACTTTGGTGGGGAAGCTCCATACTGTCCTAGAACTCTCCTCCACACCCCTTGAGGGAGTATTTGACCTAGATATCTGGAAGACTTTTCTTTCAGTGCAATATTCCTCAACAAAACAACACAGGGACTTTGAGCAAAACAAAAGTAAATGAAGCCACTCTTGCAGAGCTGGGTGGTGGGGACCCCCAATAGCTAACCTGTCACACTTTTCTCAAACTTGTCAACAGTCCCCTCCCCTTTATGGCTGGAGACTTGTTGCTATGGCAATGCAAACATTTGTAATAAGGAGAGGCTCTCAGTGAGAAAGGGTGAGTTTCACTTCTGCTATGCAATCTGGAAGGAGTATGGGAGAAAATTAAACCTGTTTGTTTCAGAAGTTTGGAGAAATCAGAGTGCTGTTTCCTTTGGATTACAAAGGCAGTAGGCTTCAGGGGGATAAAACAGGGGATCTGGATTGTCAGGAAAATGGATCCTTTCCAGGTCACAAAACAAGGGAGTATGTTGTTTTAGAATACAGTCTGTAGAGTGTGTGTGCATGCGTGTGTGTGTGTGTGTACGCGTGCAAGAGAGTGAGGCATATGTGCACATATGCCTAGACATTTTCCAATTTATTGATTGCCGCCTTTAATGGAAAAAAGAAGTCACACTGACTTCCTAGAGTTGGAAGACCTAAAAACTTTAGTGCACGCGCTGGTAACTTCAAGGCTCGACTTCTGCAATGCGCTGTACATAAGGCTACCTCTGTGCGTAGTCCAGTAACTTCAACAAATTTAAAATATGGCAGCCAGGTTGGTCACCGGTACACCTAGCGGTGACCATATTACACCAGCTTTAAAATTGCTCCACTGGCTGCCAATTAGTTTCCGGGCGAAGTACAAAGTGTTGGTCATTACCTTTAAAGTCCTACATGGTTTGGGTCCTGGTTATTTGCGGGATCGCCTTCTCCCATACAATCCTCCCCGCATGCTCAGGTCCTCTGGGAAGAATTTACTCCAGTCAGCCAGAACTAGGCTGGCGAGTGTTACCCAGAGGACCTTCTCTTCTGCTGCTCCCAGACTGTGGAATGACAACTTGCCAGTCTTCTAGAATTTAAGAGAATGATAAAAGCTGATCTCTTCCGGCAGGCCTACCCAGTCAAATTTTAAGACTTTGTTGATTTTAATAATGTATTAATTTTATATGTTTTAACCAATTTTATATTATTTTATATTGTTTGTATTGATGTTGTTCCCTGCCTCGATCTGGAGGGAGAGGCGGCTAAGAAATAAATAAATACATATTATTATTATTATTATTATTATTATTATTATTATTATTATCCAGCCTTGGGAGGAAAGAAGCAGGTGATGTGGTGGATGTTTGGAAGAAGTCTGCACATAGCATTCGGAGCAATGCAGGTGCCGGTTTCAAATGCAATGCACATGTCAGTGAGTGGCGGTGGGTTGGGTGGGTGACTACAATTCCCACCATCCCCAGTCAGTACAGCCATCATTCATGCTGGATGAGGATCATGGGAGAGCAGCAGTTTGGGAAAGGGCATTGTAGATTGTAGTCTGCAGACCGTCTCAGTATTTTGCACAACATGGGAAAACATTACGGGTGCAATCCTATGCATGTTTAGACAGAAAAAAATGTTTGTCAATTCCTAACATGCCCTAGTTATCATTGCTGGTTGGAGGGATGCTGAGAGCTCTCAGAATTTTCTGTATAAACATGCATAGGATTGCAACTGTCTCTGAAAAAGGGTATGCCTTAACTGAAACAGATGACCCTAAAAATGCTTAGTCAGGGGGCTTTAAATGTTCCTTGTAGTGACATTGTAGCTGTTTTTTTCTGTGAACAGCTTGTCAGCCTCAGAATGAAACTGTGTTGAATTTGGACAGCTAAGTTGAAAGCTCACCCACACCTGCACAACCAGTGACAACTGTTGGCAAGATGGTGTGGCTTTGTGGATGGAATTAATGTCCTGAAGATTGTGTATTGCAAAGACATGGGGACAAAGGTATCAGAATCATCTCTCCCTCTCTCTTTTATCCCAAAGGTTTTGTGTTCAGGAAGTAAACAGAGGGATGTGTGCTCAAGAGCATATTGCCTGGAGGGATGTGTACTGTGACTGGTATTCACTGTGTCCATATTTCAGTTTGCATGTGGGTGGCTGAGTGGGTGAGGTGTCCCTGCTGGCATTCAGGCATGCATGCGTCTTGAGAGCAAGTGTTCTCCTTTACTTGCTTGTGCCATGCCTTCTCAGAGAGATCTCTCTATCCAGCTACCCCAATGATCAGTACAAAGACAGTCCATGGAAGGGTACAGAGACAAAGGGCCAAACTAGATGTGATATTAAATGCATTTAGCATATACATGGTTCTAAAATGTATAGTGCATCGACTGGGGAAAGCTGACCATCATCCGGATCACAGCAGGTGAGGAAGGGGGGTTAACCCTTTCCTCCTCTGCTGTAATCTTGAGGGAAAGACTTCTTCTGAAGCTGCTATTGGCATTGGGAGAAAATCCTAACGTTTGGCCCAAATGTATTTATAAAGTCCCCTTCGCGCCCGCTACACCCAGCCTTCCCTCCCTCTATATGAATAAATCTGAGCTGCCGCCGCCCCTGCACAGGCAGAAAGCATCTTTCAGAACATTTATGTGAACATCTTCGAAGTGACTTTTCTCTATACAAGAGTGGTGTGGTAAAGTGGGCTTGTGTGAATGCTCCATCCGGTGATCAGATTGCAATTTAGCAGATCTGGGAATGCATTAGAAAACTAACCATTCCCATGACATTATGAGAGCGGGCCATCACACAGTGTTCTAGATAATTACAGTTGTGTTGATGAGCATGTCCAAAGTCAATTATCCTTCAGAAAGGGAACATGTTCACTTGTCCTTTAGCACTGCAAGTGGCTTAACTTACTTTGGGATTACATATAGATACAAACATATATAAATATATGGATATAGATGCATAGGTATGAGACTTGCATTAGTATGAAGAACAAATCCAGTTCAGCCTCTATTCTCTCTCTCTCTCACTCTCTCTCTCTCTCTCTCACACACACACACACACACACAAACACAAACACAAACACAAACACACACACAGTATCATCTGTTTTGCTACTATTAGAAGCAGAACACAAGACTCTATGGAGCTTCGATTCATTTCCAGCAGGATTCTTTGTATGTTCTTAATGCTTTGCGGTTGTTTGGGGAAATGACCAGTGGCACATTATGCAAAATTTCCAGAAGTGTTTAAGCAGTTTCGCAGCTTCTTGCAAAGCACAAACCATATTAATGCTGCATAAAGTCAAAGATACTTACATAATAACACCACTAGAAAAAGGAATGGTACAAAAATGGCACACATAATGGCACACATCAATTGTCAGCATCTGCTGCCTGTTGCCCTCTCTCATCCTCCACACAAGGCTATAAATGCTGTAATGTGTTGATGAGCTGGACAGCACTGCCTCTGAGATCCTGGCACCCTGCAATGCCCACCGGCACTTAGGGGAAAAGCAAAGCATTCCCTTCTTGCATGAAAAGACATTGGTAGCAGAGCAGTGTCACCCATGCACTGCCAAATCCATAGCTGTCAGTGCTGCATTCTGGGTAACCCTCCCTGCACATGCTTCGGGAATGGGCAAGCATTCTAATAATGGGTTTTGGATAATGCCCAGTGAAGAAGGTGTTGACTGGGGTTTTATGGCAAGCAGCATGGCAAGCCCATCTTATCTAAATGCCTCATAGCTGAGCTCTGGACCACATTTCAAAGACTGTGTACACTTCTGGTCACCACAGCTATAAAATGGTATTATAGAGCTGGGAAGAATGGAGAGAGGGGCAACTAAAATGATCAAGGGGCTGGAGCATCTCCCCTATGAAGGAAGGTTACAACAGCTGGGATTACTTAGCTTAGAAGAAAGGCAAGTGAGGGGACACATAACAGAGGTGTACAAAATTATGCATGGTGTGGAGAAAGTGGATAGGGAGACATTTTTGTTCTTCTCTCATACAGCTCCATTAGATGGGGTGAAATCACACTTCCCTACTGTTGCTTCTCTGCCCTCGTTTTTGTTGCTCGATACTTCCTCTTTCTCAGAGAGAGGAAAGAGGAAGTAAACAACGTGCATGTTGCCCATTCAGTGGGCCATTTTCATCGTGCCACTTCTCCTGCACACAGCAAGAGATAGCGGCAAGTTCCATCTCTAAAAATAATTCAGACTTATTGGGGTCTTTTTTATCATAGGAAGAAGTCTAGAAGGGGCGGGAGATGAATGGGAGGTGAACTATGTCATTAATAGGACCCGCAAAAATCCATGACTGCCCAGTAACGAGTGTGCAATAAAACGCTTGTCTGATTACGCTCATAGTATTAGAACACAGAGTCATCTGATGGAGTTGGCTGATGGGACATTCAAGACAGATAAAAAGAAAGACTTCTCCACAGAGCATATAGTTAAATTATGGAATTCACTTTCACAAGATGTGATGGCCACCAATTTGGATGGCTTTAAAAGGCGATTGGACAAATGCATGGCTACTAATCCTGATGGCTATGTGCTACGTCCAGTATCAGAAGCAATATGCCTGTGTACACCAGTTGTTGGGGAACATGTCCGGGAGGGTACTATTGCGCTCATGTCCTCATGTTCCTTTGAGACCTGGTTGCCTAGCTTTAGTCATACTATTGAAAGATAACATCGTTAATAATCAGCAGTTATCAGTTAATTCAGTGTGTAGGCTGACATGACTCTAGTGGAAAACAGGATCCCTGTGACTGTGCAAAATCTACAAGGGGGGGGAAAGGATCTTCAGCTAAGTACCATAAATGATTTGCCATCATGCAGTGGAGGCTGGTGGTTCCGATGTCAGTAAGGCTGTGAATCTACTTTGGGTTTCAATCAGAATCAGTCACAACTCTAAAAGAGCTATCCACGGTGCTGACTCCAAGCCCCAAAATAGTTTCAGTGCCTTGGATAGCTCCTTAGAGTCCTGACTGGTTCTGACTGAAACCCAAAGCGGATTCACAGACCCAACGAACCACCAGGATGTTGGAGGCAAAGAGAGAACAAGGTCCTTTTACAAGAAAGAGCATCCCTGTTTTGGTTTATGGCTGCATTTGATGCTAAAGTGTTTGGAAGGGCTCTTCATGGCAGGTGGAAGGTGCTTGTTTTGCCTTAGTCCCTCATCTTGCATTCCTGGCAGTCAGGATGAGCACCAGCCATACAGCCTGCACTACCAACTTCTCATTGCTGAAGTGGTGGAGAAGATGAGCCGCTAAGGAAAGGTACCTGAGAATCCAGCTGCATTACATCTTCCCAGTTTAGTGCTACAGCACTTGATTGATTACCCAGAATACCACTGTGAAGATATGCAATTCCTCTCCCTCTGCTACAATATCATTATTTACTTACACTTATAAATTAAGTGCAATTTAATTCATATTAAACATGGCAACATATTCCCAGGGCAGTTTGAATAAGGAATAAACAATTAAAACGTGAATATGAAAAACATTTAAAAAATAAAAGAAAGGAAAGAAAGAACTGGGACAGGAGGCCTCCCATGTTTCCTGCAGACCAAGATGTGCTGCATTTTCAAGCTAACCAGTAGTTGCCACCACCCACGGTAGTCAACTTGCACCTGGGTTCATGACAAATCCAAACCTGCAGTTTACTGAATTTGGGAGGAAGGAAGTGCCTTTTAGCTAACTCCCTTCTGGTGTAGCCCAAATCTTGTGTCCTCTTTCTGCCTCTCCATTAACAAAACAGGTCACCTGGTGCCAGGAACTGCTGACCACTGCGCCATGGGGCAAGCTCTGTCACTGCTTCTCAGTGAAGAATATTCCAAAAGGACTTCACCCAGGCTGGCCATTGGCTTCTCCTGGGCAGGAAGCATGAGAGGGCTTCCTCTCTCAATAACATTTTGCTTGAGCAGCAATCTCCATGTAAGCATTTGTGTTTCTAGAGGTTACTTTGGTTTGCTCTCTGATCCTGATTGCTTTCTGGTCCTGGGTAACCAGGTGTCCTCTTTGACAGAGGGCTGTCCTCTGTTTGAAGGGCTGCCTGAGGACAGACGTCTATTTGAAGTCATCCTCTACTTGAAAGGCTGTCCTGTTCAATTCTGGTTTAAAGATAAAGAACAATAAGAGCTGTTGCTCATGGATAGCTAGCATCTGGGTGGCAGACTAGGCAGGCACACAGGTCACCTGGCCACAATCTTCTGCACTATACCGAGATGTAATGTATTTTTATTAAAATTATAATTATTTCTATATTTGCATCTATACATATGAATCAGCACATACAAATGTTATGCAAATCGGTGGCTTCTTTCTTTTTTTGGTGCTGCAGCTCCTGTTTTTGGGGGAACTCATAAGTGGCCACCCTAGTCCTGCCTCCTGATTTGCCACCTGGTTTTCTTTGGTTCGGGTTCCTGCTTCTTGGCTTCTGGCTCGCTCCACACTACTGCCCATGGCCCAGCCCAGACATCTGGACACAAGCATGTAGGTGGAACCAATTCCATGGGCTGAGTAAAATTATTCAGTCAACTCCAGATTCTAAGCTACAGAAGTTATTAGAGGATTCAAGGTGAGAGACCAGGGGAAATAGGAAACAACACCAAGGAAAGTAAACAAAGATTCTCTGGCTAACCTTACACTGTTACTGTTCTTTAAAGAAATTCAGTAGCTTACATACAGAGCAGCATCTATTTACATGCAGAGTTGTATGAGTTCTGTTTTGGAAGTTTGAGGCAAGACAAAGACCTGGAGATACAGCCCCCCCCCCCCCACATACACACACTTTATGCTGAGGAATCTGGAGGGAAATTATTGACAGAAGGGGAGCAATCCACCAATTAGATTTGAACCTGTTGACTTGGCTAGATCTGACAGACACCACAGAGTAATCAGCAATTAACACTTTTTAACCCTAGGAATAGAATGTAAAGGTGTGAAGCAGAGGGGAATGTTTCTCTTCCTTTCCTGTCACACAGTACTTGCATATTTTGGGATGACACTTTGTACATGACAAAGGGGAACTCAAGGAATGGAGATCTTAGCTCTTGGGTCAAGCAGAGTGTATCTTATATCGGACAACTTATATGGTAAGTCTAGTACCAGTGGTGCAGCTAGGCCTGGGCCTTGGGGGTGAAGTCAAGGGCTCCACATCCCAGGTCCCACACAAAGGACAGCCCAGGGAGCAGCAAATGATGTGGGCAGCAGCAAACAGGTCCTGTTGTCAGCACCTGGGTCACTGTAGGCATGCCAAGGGTTACCTAGATGGACGCAACCTAGGCATCCTTTCTTGCTTTCTTCTTATTAAAAGCATTTTATATTCAGGGGATGGACAGCCAGATCTATGCATACTCACAGAACCTTATTTTATTATTTTATCTTTAAAAATATATTATTGATCAGTCTTATTCCCAAGTAAATGTGGCTACCCTTGTGGCAGCAAAAGCAAACTCAATTTTATTCCTGTAGTTATGATGGTGCCAGGAAGTTTCCTTCTATTGAGTCAGTCCACTAGTCCATCTAGCTCAGTATTGTCAACACTGACTGACAGTGGATCTCCAGGGTTTCAGACAGGATTTTTTCCAGCCCTACCTGGTTGAACCTGGGACTTTTTGCATACAAAACAGGTGCTCTATGTGATGTTCTACTGCTTTATGTTATAATTGTATTGCAAGGTCTGTTGCTTATGGTATACATTTATTTACTGTTTGTGGTTATAGGTCTTGGTAAATATGGCTGTGTGCCTGAATAGAAGGTGAGTGCTGATTGGATGGTTGTTTGAGATGCCTGGATTGGTTGTCAGAGAGAGAATGGGAGGACTTAGCTGACTGAGTGAAGATATATTGAAGTGCTGGGAGGAAGACAGGGAAGATGAACGAGAGATGAGTGAGATCAATAGGAGATTAGAGTGTGTTAGGTCTGTCAGGGTAGTTTGAGGAAGGAACAATGTGGTTTATTGTTTTGGTGGAATAGATTGAGGGAGGAGTTCTAGAGTAGACTAGAAAAGGTAGAGCAGGCAGGTTAACAACTAAAGCGATATTTGAAACGTTCTAATAAAAAGTATTGAACTGAAACCATTACACATTGTGCCTTTGTGACCACCACACTTTTTACCTGAGGAAACCATTCAGCTTTCATATCTGAAATTACATCTTAATAAATTCCAATTAATTTCAAACAACTGGTGTGGTCTTTGAGGTGTACCTGAAGAGAGTACTGGTGGTAGCGGAAAAGGGGTAAACTGAAGGCTGGGTTGCTGGGCTGTGGTGCTGTGGAACCTGAAATAGTAACGGCGAGACAGGGGCAGCAACAGTAGGCCAGAAAACCTCACACTCTACCACTAGGCCATGGCAGAAGAGAGAAATGTTATTTGGTGCTTCCCAGATGAAATAATACACAAGGCAATCTTGGGGAGGGGGCATTGCATAAGACCATCAAGTCTAGGGCCTAAAATTACCTAACTACACCACTATCTTCCACAGAGTCACTCTTCTTGTTCATTATTGCACCCTTTCACTTAGGTAAGCCGAGAGGCTCCCTCCATATTGGATCCTTGCCCCTCTTGGCTAATAAAAGCTAGCAGGGATGGAACAACTGGCTGGGCCAGGGAAGTGATTAATGCCTCTTTGCAAGAGGGAGTGGTCCCAGGCCTCCTGAAAGAGGCGGCAGTGAGACCACTCCTGAAGAAATCTTCCTTGGACCCTGAAAATCTTAATAACTACAGGCCAGTAGCAAATGTTCCATTCATGGGCAAGGTCCTGGAGCAGGTGGTTGCGAGCCAGCTCCAGGCACTCTTGGATGAGACTGATTATCTGGATCCATTTCAGTCGGGTTTCAGGCCTGGCTTTGGTATGGAAACAGCCTTGGTCACCCTGTATGATGACCTATGTCGAGAGAAAGACAGGGGGAGTGTGATTCTGTTGATTTTCCTTGATCTCTCAGCGGCTTTCGATACCATTGACCATGGTATCCTTCTGGGACGACTGGCTGAGTTGGGAGTGGGAGGCACTGCATTGCAGTGGTTCCACTCCTACTTGGCGGATCGGCTCCAGAAGGTGGTGCTTGGGGAACATTGCTCAGCCCCGTGGATTCTCCAGTATGGGGTTCCGCAGGGGTCAGTCTTGTCCCCCATGCTGTTCAACATCTACATGAAACCGTTAAGTGCAGTCATCCAGAGTTGTGGAGTGCATTGTCATCAGTACGCTGATGACACGCAGCTCTATTTCTCCTTTTCATCTTCATCAGGTGAGGCTGTGGATGTGCTGAACCAGTGCCTGGTTGCAACAATGGACTGGATGAGGGTTAATAAACTGAAATTCAATCCAGACAAGACTGTTAGTGGGTGGTTCTGCTGACTTGATGGAGGGTCTTCAACCTGTTCTGGATGGGGTTGCACTCCCCCTGAAAGAGCAGGTTCGTAGTTTGGGGGTTCTCCTAGAACCATCTCTGTCACTTGAGGCTCAGGTGGCCTCAGTGACACAGAGTGCCTTCTACCAACTTTGGTTGGTGGCCCAGCTATGCCCCTATCTGGCTTCAGTTGTCCATGATCTGGTAACCTCCAAGTTAGATTACTGCAATGCACTCTACGTGGGGCTGCCTTTGAAGACAGTTCGGAAGCTTTAGCTTGTGCAAAATGCAGCAGCCAGATTGATAACTGGGACCAGAAGGTTCGAGCATATAAGACCTACTCTGGCCCGCTTGCATTGGCTGCCTGTATGTTTCCGAGCCTGATTGAAGGTGCTGGTTTTAACCTATAAAGCCTTACACGGCTTGGGACCACAATACCTGACAGAACGCCTTTCCCGACATGAACCTACCTGAACACTATGTTCAACATCTAAGGCCTTCCTTCGAGTGCCTACTCGGAGGGAAGCTTGGAGGTTGGCAACAAGGGAAAGGGCCTTCTCTGTGTTGGCCCCCCAATTGTGGAATGATCATTGTTATCTTTTTGGCGCCAGGTCAAGACTTTCCTCTTCTCTCAGGCATTTAGCAATATCTGATGAGCCTAGGTTTGTTTTGTTTTTAGGTTTATAGCTTTTAAAAATTATTACAGTGGTTTTAAATGTATGTGTATATTGTATGTATATTGTATGTTTGTGCTGTTTTGATTTTTGTATATTGTTTTTAATTATTTTAATCTTATGTAAACCGCCCAGAGAGCTTCAGCTATGGGGCAGTATACAGATGTAATAAAATAAATAAGTAAATAAATAAATAAATATTAGAAGAGAATTGGGGAAAGTGTGAAGATGATGGGACTGATACAGACTGGGATAACGTCATGTATCACACCTGTGTGAGAGACACAGTAGCACTGCACTAATTCTCCATGTAGATTGGGCGCAACTGTCTTCACCGGGGGTGGGGGAGGACACAACTCCATTTTCATCATCGATTGCAGCTTTCCCCAAACAGGTGTCCCTCTCCTATATTTGATTCCAACTCCCATCAGCCCCAGACAGCACGGCCGTTCTTCAGGGTGATGGGAGTTGCAGTCAAAAACATATAGAGGGCACCAGGTTGAGGAAGGCTGAATGCTGCTGGAATAAAATGAAACCAAGCTGAAATGTGAAGCAAAACTTATTGCCTATTGTTTATGCTATGGTACATTAGGATCATACTGATTTTGATATTATCTTTTTCCTTTTTTATCATTTTAAAAAATATTTTATGGTATTATTATTCTTCCACTTAGACAATGGGAGGAGAGCAGCTTCTGCTTAGTTTTAAACTCTGAGGGCTTGCGAGAAGCCCCTGCCACTTGAGCAGCATTCCTGACACAAGGACAGCTTGCTTCTCCCCTGTTCACACTTCCCTTGCTGCCACCAGCCTGTGTGGCTGCCTGCCCCCTTCCCACCCTGCCTCCTTCAAACCATTTTAAGGGTTTGTCTCTTTTCTGGAAAGAAAAGTGTAGGTTGGGCATTCCCCCCCCCCCATTTCTTATTTTTAAGCGAATCCCTCTTTTTTTCTACAGCTCTGGGAATGAGGTGCCTGATTATATAGTGCCACATGATAATTTCACTCAGCTCCTTCTTTCACCTGCCAAGGGGGGTGGATTCAAAGAACTCCAAAAGCACCATTCTATTTCTTTTCTTTGTCTTGCTCTGACTTCTTCCAGCTTCTCGGAGGAACAACCTCTTCTCACAATAGGCTGCCCTCTTCGTTCCCTGCCCTGCCCTGCCCTGCCCTGCCCCTTAATAATCTTCTTTGCCCCTCCTCTACTCCCTTTGGGACTGAGCATGTTAGTATTTTATGACAGACATTAAAGAGAAAAACACAGCTTTCTTCAAAGTGCCAGCTCTTCTCCATTCTTTGATTCAACATCCTTAACAACAGTTCCTCCAGGAGAAACTAGCTTTCCCTCTTTCCTCATGAAAAGAGGCTGCTGGGAAATCAGTCATACTGCCAAATTTGAGGAACATAAGAATGTTGAATTCTGGGAATGTTTCCTCCTTGTGCTGGAAGAAAAACAGGCACGTTTAGATAGACCCCCATTCAGCAAGGCCAGGATGCATTGAGGAGGAGATTAGTGTGGTGGTTCCAGCTCTGACTTTTAATTTTTGCCATCTCCACTCCTCAGGGAAACAAAAAACAGTCTCCAAGTTTTGTTCTAGGGTGGGGAGTAGGGTGACCATCCACAATCAAAGGCTCGGCTAGGCGGCAACATACATAATCAAAGGTGTTGATCTTCAACAAAATAAAATAAAATAAAGCACATGTAGGATGTAGCCACACACTTGTGTTGAATAATTGCAGCAAAAACTGTTTTTCCAAAGGGCCCTTTTCACCAGTGATTCAGATGCATGTAAAAATCCTGCTGTAAAACATGAAGTAGTTGTATAACACTTTACGCAATGAAAAACTGCCTTGCTGAATAACACTAGTCATGGTCTTTTTTTCTGTCATGCCTTAAAATAGTAGGCGCTTAATACAAAAAGGTCATAGATTATATTACATTTTCTAAAGATTGTAAGTCAGACCTTATAACTATTTTTTTTTCCAAAATAGCAATTGTATATTACTGAAACCCATCATGTATATCTTCAAGAATTACACAGATAACACAGTGGCTGAATTCGGACAACATGATAGTCAATGGTGGGGTAATAATCAACTTTACAGTTGTTTATCTAGGGGGTACTCCCCACACAAGATGGTAATAAATAATCAACTCTGGTGTGGATTAGGATCAGCACTGAGTTGACTATGGCAGCATTTGGACAACAGGATAGTCAATACAACTGACGATTGTTTCCCCACCCCCCAGTTGCTTATTGTGTCATCTGAATTCAGCCAAGTGTGTGAAATGAAAAACCTCAAACCCTGTCAAGCAGTTGTCAAGTCAACAAATAAAACATAATTCAAAATTGCAAATACATATGGGACTTCCACCCTATGATCTACATCATCATCATCATCATCATCATCATCATCATCATCATCTTATTATGTGGCCACAAAACTGATGATCATGTTTCAGACAATTAAAAAGATGCAAGAGCTAATTAGGTATTTTACTTCTTGGGGTGTGACAAAGTATAAAACCAAAGCATACGCAGCATCTCCAGGCACATAACCTCATGCATATATTTTCTAATTCCTGTCTCGGATGGGTAGCTGTAAACAGTGCAAACATAAGTCCTGTCTCACTAACCTTTTGGAGTTCTCCGAAAGTGTTAATAAGCATGTGTATAGGGGTGTTCCACTATACATTGTATACTGGACTTTCAAAAAGGTTTTGACAAAGTCAAACACCAATGGTTCCTGAAACCCAGTAGTCTGGGATGAGAGGACAGGTCCTCTTATGGATCAGTAACTGGCTGAAGAACAGGAAGCAGAGAGTAGGAATAAATGATCAGTTCTCACAATGAAGGTCATTTAGTCCAACCTCTGTTTGGTGCAGGATGCCATTATAGCATCCTTGACAGGTGGCCATCCAGCTTCTTTTTAAATCCCTCCAGCTCAGGTGAGCCCACCATCTCCCAATGCAGTCGGTGATGTGAGATCCTTGCTGAGTCCCAGGAGATTTGCTGCCAGTCAGAATCAGCAATACTGGGCTAGATGGACAAATGGTCTTGCTCAGTATAAGGCAGCTTCCTGTGAGATGAGAGAGAGAGACTCTTCTGTTCAACAATTGCAGTGGAGGGGTGTCTCATGTACCACTTAGAAGCATCTAGAGGGTTGCAACCAGCCAGTCAACAGGAGGGACAGCAGGGTGGGAAACAGATGCTTGACTAGCTAGACCTTTGGTCTGATCTCTTTCTCATAAATTTATTGTTGATTTACCAGATGAAAGAACTGCTATCAGGAACGCTAGCTGCCAATGGCAACAGCTGGAGTTAATGATGGGGAATTCAGTGCTCTCTAATTGGCCTGTGTTTTTGCACACTGCACCTGGACCATTGGGGAGCTAGTCCTTACATGAGTCTAGACTGCTCTGGTACAGGATGTTGATCTTAATTATCTGGATCTATAGAGCTTGAAGGGATCCAGTGAGTCATTAAGTCCAGCCCCTTGGCCTAGGGGCACTTTCCCCGCTGCTGGCGTCACTGAAGAGGAAGTGGTTGAGAAGGGAAGGGATCACTGAGGAAGGGGTGTCATTTCTAGCATGAGATTTTGGGGCTACTGGTGCAGTTCAGTGCAACAGTTAATGTGCTACTGGTAGCAATGCTGCTAGTCTGATGGGACTGATAGTGATCTGCTGGGGGAATAGAGTAGATGAATGGAAGTAGAAGCCAGCAGCTGCAGAACTGGACAAATGTCCTGTAAGAAGTAGACAGCTCCTCAGAGGGTGTGGAGTCCAGACCTCCTGCCTCCAGAAGACTTCACAAGGCCTCTGTATGTTGTTGACACAAAAGCTCTTCCTGAATGAATTCTAGATCTGTCCAAGGTCCTGAAAGGCCTCGCACTTCTTGTAAGTGCAGCTACTTCAAATTGCCTCCCCTGAGACCTTAAAAGCTGTGTTAGACAGGACAGTCCCCTTGCGAACTGAGAATTCAAATGTGCTGATTCAGCATCCCTGACATTTGCAGATCCTTCCTGGCTTATAAAATGGGACATCCTATACTTAAACTAAAGCACCCCTCAGTCTTTCTAACCATCCCTTGAAAACATCTAAATATACAGATTAATGTTGTCCTAGGAAGCTTATTCCAATGCTGAACTGATTGTGTTAGAACAATGTTCTTAATGGCTAACTTAAGATGGCTTCAAAATCATGCAACATAGCCATGTAAACATTACCAGCGATATAAAGTCTTATATATCCCCATCCACAACTCTGTTACATAGGACACTAGGAAACCTGCTATTGGGATTTGATGCAGAGGCACTATATGTACTGTGAACATACTAGAAACTTCTCCAGTTATTAAGGCTGCAGCTCAGGAAATACAACTGTAGATGTCTCTTACTAAAAAAAGCCCTATAGGCTTTTGTTATCTTTTTCTTGAGGTAAGTTCTGAAAGCTGTTCTTTCCATGCCCACACAATAGCATCAACTAGGAAACTATTCAGTTTAAACTATTTCTGAATTAATAAAGAAGCTAAGTAAATCATAGGTAGATAGATCGATGTTAGTTTTAATGATAGTTTTTATTGGTTTTAACTGATATTTTACTCTCTATATTTTTTATTGCTTTACTGTTTTATACTGTTTTATGTATGGCTGTAATCTGCCTTGGGAGGGCTTCTACCCTGAAAGGCGGCTAAGAACTGTTTGGATGGATGGATGGATGGATGGATGGATGGATGGATAGATGGGTGGGTGGGTGGGTGGGTGGATGGATGTGTTGTTTAATAGATGACGGATGATGGACGGATGATGGATGAATGATGGATGGATGGATGGATGGATGGATGAGGGAGGGAGGGAGGGAGGGAGAGAGGGAGGGAGGGAGGGAGAGAGAGAGAAAGAGAGAGAGAGAGAGAGAGAGAGAGAGAGAGAGAGAGAGAGAGAGTTGGGTCGGACAATAATGAAATTTTTCATTTTTGTTTTGTTTTGATTTGGATTAGTCCAAACCCTTCAATGAAAAACACTCAATTTTCAGTCCAGTCTAAGGAAAACATAATATCAAATGATAAGTATATTTGATTTCTCAAACAACTCTGTTCATCACAAGACCCTGGAAAGATACATATCCAAGGTGTTTCATCCTATCTCCTATGGGGGCACTGTGATTTCTTTTCATTCCTTCCAGCCTGGCAAAATATACTTAGAACATTGCTTTGCTTTCTCAACCTGGAGCGTCTTTGTCTTATATAACACAAATAGCAGAGCTCTGAACTTGATTCATCACCCTCCACACACAACATTCTCCAGCTAACACACAGGACACCATATCTGTTGGTGTGTTGGATTTTTCAAACAGCCATGTAATAAGAGTCCTGTGGAGAGAATGACAGAAGCCAAGTCTGTTCACTTTAGTAGGGAGAGTATATTCCCACCTTCATCCTGATGAGATTTATGAGCCCATTGTCTGAAATTAGAACATTTATTTTATCTGCATGGAGTATCTTTTGTTACATATTTACACTGTATGTGGGGGCCTTGACATTAGGCCTTCCTTCCCCAACCTGATGCCCTCTTGATATTTTGGATTTCACCTCCCATCAACCCCAGCCAGTATGACCAGTGGTCAGGAATGCTTGGAGTTATAGTCCAAAACATCTGGATCGCACTTCATGGAGGAAGACTTGCCTTAGGCATTTCCACCCAAAAAATAATTTGTAATAAAAATACTAAAAATGATCTATCCAAAATATACTGATAATCCTCAAAACACTCTCTTGGTACAAATAATTTTCACTGCAGTGCTAGGAGATCAGTTCAGTTACTAGGATATGACATACCAGTATAGGTGTAAGGATAAGCTTTTATGATGCAAATACATGGTTTTCTAGTTTTTGTTTTAATTTGGAAGAAGGTGGAGAGCCTCTGACAGTGACCTACATATGAGTCTTCCCTAAAATATTTGAAGATGAAGGTACACATAAACTCATGGCACTTTGCACAAGCTTGCTTCAGGACACGTTGCCTAAAATCTCTCCTGCAGCAAATTCATTTGTTTTGCCCTTCTTTCAGAGGAAGTGGCCATTTCGCAAGAGTGTTGAGTAACACGTGAAGCAGTTTCCGGACAGCATCATAACAATGCATCTCAGTGCCCAAAAGACCATAGGAAAGTCTAGTCTTTAGATGAAATGCGTTTAGGGGCAGATCTGCAAAGATACAGCCATATTCCATGCAACATTCATGCAACGTTGCTTTCCTGCATCACAGTCAATAACATTTCACAGCCAAAGGGACAGGAGGCCACACATAGGACCCTGAATGGCAACAATCCCCTGGTTTTGCTTCCCTTTTGCCACCTGAGCTAGACTAGAAGAGGAAAAAAAATGGAGACCACCACACCCTTCTGTCCACAGGAATTCTTAAGTCAAGCACAGAGTTAAGTAACAGAGAGTAAGCAAGGATCCAATGGGGGTGGGGTGAGTGGCTTACCACCAGTAATATACGTTGATGGCCATACTGTGAGGCTGCAAAGGAAAGCTGGCTTTTTGAACCACTTGCTACTACATAACTTTCACAATTGGAACACTTTATAATCAACTCTTCAGAACCATCTTTTTGAGCTATGTATCATTTAAGCCCAACTCCTTATCATCTCTCCATCCAAGCCAGTAGCTCTTATGAACACTTTGCAGAATCATGGTCCTAATCACCCCTCAAAACAGTGTCTGCATGAGGACTGCGGGTGGGGGAGAAGGGGAACCACATTGGAAACCTGCTGAAGAAATGGGCTCAACGTTTGTGCAGGTATCTATTCAGGAAAAGAAGTTTTGCCTCCACTTATTGCAGAGATCTGTCCACTGACTCATCACTCAACCACCCATGCATGATTCAATCATCCAAATGTTTGGAAAATAAATACAAGGTCTGATGAAACACATACAAGTATGTTCTCTGTATAAGTCCACATGTGCAGATGTATCAGAGGGATCCATGTACAGTCTAGCATAAACCCATTCCGCTCCACCGACTTCTGTGGACTTGAGTCCTACTGAATTTAATCCACTCAGTCCTGTCCCTTGTTTTAAATTGCATGTGCTAACCAGAGTAAATAAAGGAATCAGATCCCCCCCCCCGCTTCTTGATTCATCTTTGCTCTAAATATTTTCCCCAGTTCTGTATACTTGTACAACTATACGCACCCAAAAATCCAGCTGCTTGCATGCAAACACGTATATGCGTGTAAAGTACCTACACTTAGAGAAACACTATTGCCAGTAAACAGACACACCTACATATTCATATCAGAGGCACATATCCATAATACACTGCAAACACCAACATATGCAGACACGTACCAGAGAACTCAAACAAAGGAATATGCATTCAGACACTTGGTGAGGACAGCAAATACAGAGACTGTGTACATGATTCCAAAAAGTACACAAACATAGACAAAATGTATACATGCACATATTCAAGGATCATTTACAGGAGATACCCTGCCAATCATGAATATACAATAGATTTTTGGCTGAATACACACACACACACATACACAGCATATTAAAGATATATGCATCTCTTGGTATGCACCTGATTTGATCAAGTCAAGGGAATTCACACATACTTCAATGAGAGTGAAGTGCATATAGAAACTCATACATATTTTCATACACACACTTGGACAAACAGATTTGCACGCTGACAGTAAAAGACAGAAGCAAACCTAGTTGTGCATGCAAAGATGTGGTTCAGTATGTAAAGCTGTACACAGTCCCATCAGTTTGTTACGATCCCACAAAACTCAGCTGGCATTCTCTCACCCACTGTCTCCATTGGATCCATGTGGGTGCTTTTACACACAGGTTTCAGGGATGTCTGTATACAGAACTCTCTCCCAGTAAACAGGGTTTGGGGGAAATAAGTCATGAGGTGGCTGCTATCCAGCAGGACCCCTTTATAAATCGTCAATCATCCATTCTCTGAGAAAACAGCAACGACTTCCCTGGGAAATTGTTCTTTGCTAACCAAATCAAGCACATAAACTTCCCCAGAACACAGTGTAATTTTGACACCTGCTCACAGTGCCCTTGGCCTCTTCAGCTGGGTCATCTCAGAACTACAGGTAGCAACACACAGAGTTAACAATGTCTGCAAGTGATTTTTCAGCCCTTCCCATGCTGATCTCCGCTGCCTTTCAAAAGTGGAGGGACCTGGAACCCTAATTTTAGCAGCAGTCTGAAAAGGTTTGCCAGCTCCAAGGATTGGTTCTTCTTCCCTTTTGCTTCTTTAAAGCCAGCATTTCCCTGCCCTCCCTTGAGTTTGTTTTATTGTTCACCACATTGCCTTTTCTTTTCCTGGGGACACCAGCTGTTCCCATTTTGGTTGATCTTTCCATCCCCTACTCGTCTGCAGCCCGAAATCCCCGTTCAGTTCCAACACAATCCCACCCCCCAGATCTATCTCAAACTTACTTCCCCAGCTCTTCAAAGAGCTGATATTCTTCTGTAAACCGGTTGCAGGTGATGGTTGCCATCCTGTATGGTGACTGCCTCCTTGGGCGTGAAGTTTTACACGAACACCTCTCCTCTTTGGAGCACACGCTTTCTCGGGTTTTTTTCCCCCTCTTCGCTCCTAGTGCTCTCTCCCTCTCAGAGGTAAATAAGCGAATATGTATGATTGACAAGCCTGGAGATAATGATGAGGGCAATTTGTCTTCTCAGCCTCACAAGCCTTCGTCAGCATCCAGTTCTCCATAGCAACCACCTCTGGAACGCCCTGGTTCAGTTGCCCGGGCAACTGCTTCCCAAACACCTGCTTTGCCTGCCACTTCCACGGCTCTCTAACGCCCTGACTCTGTGACTGTGGAAACTGCATCCTGAGCAGGAAAACAGAAAAGGGCTTGAAGGAGAAGAAGTCCTTTTTAAAAATCCAAAAAATAAATATTAAAGCAAATTAAGCCATGCAAGTGAGAATTAACTGGAGCAAAAAGGTTACTATGGAAACTGCAGTTTCCACGTTACAGGATGGTCTCCAGAAAGACAGGATGCAGTTGCCCTGGTAACTGCATCTTATTCTCCAGAAAGACAGGTATTGCTGTGTTGCCTGGGCAACTGCAATAGTCTCAAGGTTTAAAGAAACATGATGCTTCCTTCAGCCAGAACTACTTTTGGGGGAGATGGGATGCCAGCTCTTCTGGGCCTTTCTTGGGGCTGTTAGAACTGGTTACCTTTAGAGGGTTACACTGTGCTTTTGGAATAAATAATGTAAAATATAAAGCAGGCAAAATTTGTCCAATTCCTGTAGAGGGAGCAGCTAAAATGAATGCAGAAACTGGAGTGGGGGAAACCCTTCTGGAAAACAGCAACTGAGCTTTATTCCCATTGGGGTGTCTGGCCCAGATTTCATGCACTTTCTGGTTTTGCCATTGGAGCTTCCCTTCTTCTTCTTCTTCTTCTTCTTCTTCTTCTTCTTCTTCTTCTTTAAATCACTTCATGAGAGAAAGGGGAGAGAAAGAGAGAGAGAGAGAGAGAGAGAGAGAGAGAGAGAGACTGCACAATGCAGTTGTTAGTTATATGCAGCTGCTGTTGAGGCAAAGCATCCAGATAGAGGGACATTTTGCCTAGCAGACATCAGTCCCTGAGTGGGAGTGATTTTGGAGTGTGGGCTGCATTAAGGATCCTGAAAAGTATGCAAAATATCAAGACTCATATTTTCTGCCAGTAACCCTGGAATCCTGCCTCCCAAATAGTTGGGAATGGGGTTAGGCTGACCATATGAAAAGGAGGACAGGGCTCATGTAACTTTAACAGTTGTAGAGAAAAGGAAATTTCAGCCAGCGTTATTTGTATGCAATTTGTACCTGGTGAAATTCCCTCTTCATTACAACACTTAAAGCTGCAGGGGCCCTGCCCTCTTTTGTATCCGGTCACTCTAGTATAGTGCATGCAACTTTAATTGCTTTGATGAAGAGGTGATTTCACCAGGTACTAATTGCATACAAATGAAGCCAGCTGAAATTCCCTTTTCTCTGCAACTGTTAAAGTTACATGAGCCCTGTCCTCCTTTTCATATGGTCAGCCTAAATGGGGTGAGACAGCCTTTTGCAGATTAAAGGTCACCCACACAGGAACAAATATGTTAAACATGTCCTCATATCTTTATAAGGTTTGCAAAAACAAATTTAGATTCACTCTTCTGCGTTGAATGGCAAATGCTTACTTACTTCTATTTCCCATATTTGTTAGCACTTCCACACATGGGAAATGCAGGCCTTTCAATGAGATCTACCATCAAAGAGTCACCAATGCAGAGCTCTTTCTTTTCTTTCAGATATTGACATTGCATGTTAAAACCAAAGCACCACCCTTTACTCTTACCGGTAAGTTTCAGAACAGTCAAAATTTTAGAATGTTCAGTAGCAGCCACACTCCAACAAGGCCGATAAGGAACCAGGTATTAATGTCCCAGATGCCTGTATATTAACAAAGATTTCTTCTAAAAACAGTGACAACTAATCTAGAGAAGTTTATTCATGGCTATGTGGTGCATTCAATTAGTACAGGAAATAAAGCAAAAAATTCTACAAGGGCAGAAGTCAGTATCTTGAACTTTATCAACTTTAAAGCATGTTTCTAGCCCTTGTGGCCATACAAGTAAGCTTGAAAATGTGTGAGCAATGTCCGATGAAATCTCTAAAACCAGCCAGAAGACAGTGGAGTAGGATTTCCACTAACAGATAGAGTTTTTCCCAAATAACATCTTGCTCCTTCCAGTGGTGCAGTTAGGTAATTTTTGACTCTGGACTTAATGGTCTTCTAGTTCTCTTCCTTTGAAATGGTAATGTGTACTGCTTTGTTGTTCTGGAACTTTTTTCTTTTTTAGGTTTTAGTTGCACCCCACCCCATTTAGACTGGGGGGAAATACAGGTGAAAAGCTGCAAAGCTTACCTGCCAGAAATCAAGGGTGCTTCTGGACTGAAGGGTCCTAGCATGAACAACCAGAAAGTGTTGTGCATTTTCTTCCTTAATGGATTTTCTGCTGTAAGAAAAAATGAAGGAAGAAGTGGTGGGAAAGCACAGGAGAATTATGAGTGGAAGACGATGATATCTGGGCACCAGCAGCAGCAGCATGACTGTGACTTGATCAAAGCCTTGCCTGGAAGCACCTCAGGTCACAAGCTAGAGCTGCATTTCCAACACTCCAAAAGCAGGAAAAGTGAATGAAAAAGTGCAAACGTGGGGGCTGGGAACAATGGGGGGATGGAGGAGGATATTCAGAAAGAATGACTAGGATGGAGGGGGAGAAGGAAAGCTCTAATGGCTTTTCATTTAATTGCACTATTACCACATTCACGAAAATGGCTTCTTTTTATTCTTCCACACTAAATGCACTTCATCTCCATCCAACTGCAGAGTGGTTTCAGTCTGATCAACTGAGAGAAGCATAAAATGACAGTATTCTTAACATGTTCCCTGAAAGAACTGGGCTTCTTTCCTCCAACATGGGAGGAGGACATTCGACTCCGCAGTGGAGAAGTGTTTGTTTGTTTGTTTGTTTGTTTGCAGAAGAGGAAGCTGGGAACCAGAGGGTAGCAGCTCTGGCACAAAAGTGGGGCCAGGCAACATCTGAACTACATACCTGAAGACAAGAGTGGATTCCATTTCTCTGCATTCCTGACATTGTTACCTCATCAGTGACTAATAAATGATGTTTGTTTAAAAGACATTAAATAATGTTGAGAACAGTTTGTCAGCAAATGGCAGGAGGCCCAGCTTGGAACCCAAGTCCTGAAATTTCTTGGAATCAATAAACACATACTCTGCTAGGTCAGAAAGATGGAACACTCAGGCCAGCATTCGGTATGTACCAGCAGTGCCAGTGATCAGACAGATAACTCTGGGAGACTCATGAGCATGATATGCTGGTGATATCTCAACCCTATTGTAAGAGTTTATACAGATGCTTCTCCTCCTCCTCCTCCTCCTCCTCCTCTTCCGAGCAATGATTTTTCATTAGCAGTATGCTCTGGTCTCCCAGCAGTGACTAAAACAATACGAATAACATAGAATCATAGATCTCATTCACACAAAATGAGAAGCCATGATTTAATTAACCGTGGTTTGTTAAATAGTGAGCTTTTGTCATGTGCAAACCCAAAACTATGGGTTAACTATAGCTTGTTAACCACAAACAACCCATGAAGAGAACCCATGGTTTTTAGGTGGGTTGTGAACCGTGGGTTGTTTAAACCATGAGTTGTTGTTACTTGTAAACCCAAAATTGTGAGTTGTTCATGGATTATTTTGCCAGGCTACAGAGACCTGGTTAAAAAAAAAAACACCAGCCTCTTTACATGCCAGTACATGCAAAGGCAGTTGGGATACAAGAGAGCGGGTGAAGGAGGGAGGAAACAAGCCATGGTTTGTTCAAACATTTGCCTGACAAACTCTGGGTAGAGAAACAAACCATTGATTGACTGCAAAAACGGAAAAGTGTTAACCACCCCTCCCACATTGCCTCTGCTGCAATCAACTTCACAGTGCCACACATAGACACACAGTCACACTGCATTTCCCATCAAGAGGGAAGTGGAACCAAACAAGCACGTATACTTTAAACATCAGAGACAGTATCCAATGGTACCATTATGCTAACGAGAATGATCGCTAGTGCAGTGGTAAGGTAAGCACTCGCTACAGCAGCTCCAGAAACCAGCCCAATCTAGCATTTCCGGAACAGAATGAGTCAATGGAGCTCACAGAAGAGCTCTGCTGACCTGTCCCGTTCTAGAAACACCAGCATGAGCTACTTTCCGGGGTCACTGTAACAAGCACTAGTTTCCCATTGCGTTAGTGTTTGTTCCCACTTGCACAACCTGAGAAGCGCTGGCAGATTGCCAGCATTGGATACTGCACCAGGTTTATTAAACCATGCTTTAACATGTAGCAGAGAGATTATTATGGGCACCATCACAACCACACCCTTGTGGTCATTTTCTCTTGATAGATGATTTTTATCTCCAGCCAACAACACCCCATACAAAACATGCCTCAGGTCGCAGCAAAGATCAACCTAAATAAAGTGTCCCCTCAACACCCTCTGCTCTCAGCCCCAATCCAGCATTCAATTGCATGCAGAAGCCATGTCCGCCTACTCGTGTGCAGATGCACTGCATTTCAAAAGGTTCAAAACGGGGGGGGAGGGGGGATACACAATCAGAATAAATTTTGCATAATTGGCAAATAATATCCATAATATGTAAAGGATTGGAGAAACTGCAATATGGCAACCCTAATAGAATAAGGCGATCAGACTGTTAATGATGCCTGGCCTAAAGCAGCTCATTACACTTGTGCAGCTTCCAGCAATGTGGAAAAGAATTCATCTTGACATTCTGTCAATGTTCTAAGTAGCTAATTGTTCAGCATATTGCCGCTCTATTGACTCATATATCATTCTGTATGCCTCACACACTGACAATTAAAAGTATATATTGCGTGCAAATCCAATCATACATGGTGTACACCATGGGGTAAGCTACTTTCTGGGGCCTGGGGCACATTTGACAATTTGAGAACTGTTCCTGGGCACCACTACTAAATGGCTGCCATGGGAGGTGTGGCTAGCCAAAAAGGACAAGTAACCTACCCAATAGACTGAGTACAAAGCAGACGTGGGGAATGAGCCCCAAACATACTAAACAGCGCTTTGAAGCTGCAATTTTCAGTGTCAACAGGAACCTTTATCACAGAAGGCAAGCTCTTTTCTCTCTCTCCCATGCCCCCTCTGCTAGCCAATTCATTTCCCTCTATTTCTTTTTCTCTATCACTCTGGATCACCACACACACCCCTAACTCACTCTGGCTCCCCACCAATCTCTAGTATTCTCCCCCCCCTCCCCCCCACCCCCACACGTATGTACAAACCACACCCCCATCAATTCTCCATCCATTTGCTTACACACACAAGCACCTCATCTATCGATCATGCATGAATGGCTACTGTATATATATAACCTCTAGGTGGTGCTGTGCTATAGCTGAATAGTGCAAATACACAAGTAGTTCTTTCAGAAATAACACCCCATTTTCCCCACTCTAAAAAAACCCAGGACAGTGCTCTGAAAAAATAGAAGTGAAACAGGAGGATCATAAAATCATCTTAAAAGCCCATGAGCAACCCTGAGTAAGGAATCACGAGCACACAATAAATCCCTCCTGTAGAAAAGCTCTTTTTCTTTGCCGTGCCTCTCATGGCAGCCATTTTGTGGTGGTAGCCAGGACACTTTTTCAGATGCGCCCATAGTCCCCAAAAGGTTTCCCACCCCTGGCTTAGACATTCTTCCTGAGTCCCCAGTTTCTATCAGAATCACTGCTACAATTCTAACACAAACTCTCTACCATCTCTTTTTCAGCTTGGTCTCTCTCAATAGAGAAATACGATATTGTCACTCCAAAAAGACCTTGGCAGGGTGAAAATAAACAACTGGGATTCAGGTCCAGAGACATTCGCCAGAACTAGGCTGGGCTTCTCTCCACTATCCTCTTCCACCCAGTTGCAGTGTGGAACTTGTCAGGGAGAGCCAGCTGAGCTGATGGATGAAGATCTGGGAAGTGATTTTAATCACCGAGAGAGAGAGAGAGAGAGAGAGAGAGAGAGAGAGAGAGAGAGAGAGAGAGTTTGCCTTGGTATGTACTTTCCTGCTTATACTTTGCCAGATAATTGGAACTCCTCACAGAGACACATTATGTCTAATGCCATCAGAGCTAAATCTGAATGAAAGAAGCATGTCGTAGCCAGCAGCAAGGAACCAGTGGCTGAGTACCTATTACACCAGCACAGTGGAAAGCTAATTGAATCCAGGAGATTGTGTCTTATAAAATTATAGACTTAGGTACATCCACATTTACACAGGCACACAAATTCTAATGTGGTACACATGGTATGTGAATATGCAGAAGATAATCTTTTGTGTGCCATTTCATGGCTAACTAAATATATGCAATACACCCAAATTTTAGCAATTCTAGTCTAAGGGCATACAGTATTTACACTCAGAACACCTATCTGTTTTACAGCTACCAGAAATGGTAACTTTTTGAGCCAATTAAGAGTTGTGGGGCTGCTTAAGCTATAACATTATGGCCTCTGCTAGAGATCTCTAGTCTCATAGAACTAAATTCCCATTGTTTCATAGAGAGACGAAATGGCTATTAAATCTGTGTGGTGTAATTTCCTTACATAATCATAAATGTGGTGTCAGGATTCTTTCAGAGTTTAGGTTATTGCCACAGAATCATCCCAACATGGGAGTTCTTTCATTACAGTTTTCATGTTTGGAACCAGTAAAAACATTGTGTCAAGTGACCCATATTTCTTTTAGGAAATCAGGAACAACTAGATTATCCACCAACCCCTTTCCTATGTATTGCTTGCTTTTAGCAACAAATATCAACCCTGAAAGCCTCTATATCCTGGACTGATTTCGTGGAACATGAATGGCACAGTAATTATAGAGATTCTCTGAAGCTGCTGCTGCTGCTTTTTATTGTAAAGGAGTAAAACTAGCTCATGTATGTAGCCACTTGGTATGCGATAGGGATGGGATTTGGAATTCTGTACATTCCCTGTAAAATTGTTTATAGAGGATCTGTAAGGCAAGTGCATAACATCTTGCCTGCTTCAGAGTGATGATATATGTCATGAGAATTTAAGACTTGAATTAGGGGTGAGAAGCATTTCTTGCAATCTGGATCAAGTATGAGAGAGCTTCAGCCATTGAGAAAAATGAAGCTAATGAAGAAGAAAGCAGGGAGACTTGGGGTGTGTGTATGTGGGGGGGATAATTTGATTAATCACACACAATATTGTGAACAGTGAGTGAGATTACAACAAAGTAGGTTGTTTTTAAATAGTGGAAATTAAAGATCTTTGATTTTGCTTTTATTTTCAGTATGTGTTGACATAGAGGACTTGTCCAAATGATGTTTGGAATACACATTGATATGCCCAGATTAAGCTGACATGAAGGAGAGATTCCACAGTATGACTTGACATCACATTGGCTCAGTTCACACAACATGTTTCTCTACGCAGTGTGAAAACTCCACTCAACGGTGGAGTTTGTAGGGGGCACTCACCACATAACATGTTTCAACTCTACCATTGTGTGATTGTGGGCTCCCATGGAGTTGAGTAAAAGTCCATGTGGCATTTGATTGGCAGTTCCTCCATCCTCTCTCCTCCCTCAGTCTTCTCAATGTTATCCCATCAGCCATTGCTGCAAAAAGAAACAATCCCAGCAGTTCTCCTAAAGCGGCACTCGCTTCTTTTGCCACTCTAGCCAGGGAACTCTGTAGCCAGTGGGAAAAGTCCACTCAATGCAACACAAAACTCCATGGAGCCCTCCACACAACATGCAACACAATGGTTTTGCAGGAACTCTCCTCTGTAGAGCATGGATATTCAATACAATAAACACTGGTAGTTTTAGTAGTCAACCATGAGTTGAGCAATCAACGGTTGGTATTTGTGTCATCTGTTGAGCAAAAACCACCCCGTGGTTGACTTTTTCATCAAAAAACCCACTGGAGAAACACAACCAGCTGCAGAGTTGACTAGTCACACAACCAGTGGTTATTGTGTTGTCTGAATTTAGCCAGTACAGTTTTTTGAACCAGTGAGCTGACTTTTTCACCTGGCTACAGAGTTCCTGGGAAAGAATGGCCAAAACCGTGCTGGCTGCTCTGCTACAGCCGGCACAACTCACAGAGGCTACTGGGATAGCACTGGGAGGACTGAGAGAGGAGAGAGGGTGGGGAGAGGGGCGGGGGCTGTGTCAAGTCAAATGCTGGGTTGACTATTAGTCCACTCAGTGCCAGCCCCAACCACCCACAGTTGTGTAAGAACATATTGGCTGAATTCGGACAACACGATAGTCAATGGTGGGGTAATAATAATAACAACTTTACAGTTGTTCATTTAAGGGGTACTCCCCACACAACATGGTAATAAATAATCAACTGTGGTGTGGATTGGGGATGCATTTGGATGACACGATAGTCAATATAACTGACGATTGTTCCCCCCCCCAGTTGATTATTGTGTTGTCTGAATTCAGCCATTGTGTAGGGAGTACCCACAAAATAACCAACCTTGAGTTGGCTACTCAACCCACCATTGACTTGTGTGTTTTCCGAACCCAGCCAGTGTGGAGTATTTTCTAAACAAAACTCCATCATGGGTGGAGTTTTCCCTTCAGACTACACGTCTCTTAACAGTGGTGTACAAACTCCACCGTGGAGTTCTAAAACCACCATTGAGAAACGTGTTGTCTGAACTGAGCCATTGAATAGGATGCCATCTCCAGACCACAAGAAAAACCCTGGTGTTATCTCTAGTGCAAGAGAGCCTCTCCAAGTTTGATCGGGATGCTTGATTTTAAGGACCAATTTTTGAACAGAAGTTATTAGATCAAGTACCATCCAGAAGCAGAAGTCATATGGTTATTACTAAAATATGGACAATAGCCACTAACATTTCCCAGCAGGGTCTCTGTGCTAGAAACAGGCTTGATTCTTCATGATTGGGGGTTACTATGGGTTAAGGAACAGGGTTACACACTATTTCAGCGGCTTTCGATACCATCGACCTTCTGGGACGACTGGCTGAGTTGGGAGTGGGAGGCACTGCATTGCAGTGGTTCCGTTCCTACTTGGCGGGGCGGCTCCAGAAGGTGGTGCTTGGGGAACATTACTCGACCCCGTGGATTCTCCAGTGTGGGGTTCCTCAGGGGTCAGTCTTGTCCCCCATGCTGTTCAACATCTACATGAAACCGTTGGGAGCGGTCATCTGGAGTTTTGGGGTGTGTTGTCATCAGTACACTGATGACACACAACTCTATTTCTCCTTCTCATCTTCAGCAGGTGAGGCTGTGGATGTGCTGAACCAGTGCCTGGCTGCGACAATGGACTGGACGAGGGCTAACAAACTGAAACTCAATACAGACAAGACTGAGATGCTGTTAGTGGGTGGTTCTGCTGACCAGATGGAGGGTGTTCAACCTGTTCTGGATGGGGTTGCACTCCCCCTGAAGGAGCGGGTTCATAGCTTGGGGGTTCTCCTAGAACCATCTCTGTCACTTGAGCCTTAGGTGGCTTCGGTGGCACGGAGTGCCTTCTACCAACTTCGGTTGGTAGCCCAGCTACGCTCCTATCTGGACAGGGATAACCTGGCTTCAGTTGTCTATGCTCTGGTAATCTCTAAATTGGATTACTGCAATGCATTCTACGTGGGGCTGCCTTTGAAGATGGTTCAGAAGCTGCAGCTTGTGCAAAATGCAGCGGCCAGAGTGATAACAGGAACCAGAAGGTTCGAGCATATAAGACCTACTCTGGCCCACTTGCATTAGCTGCCTATACGTTTCCGAGCCCAAGGTGCTGGTTCTAACCTATAAAGCCTTACACGGCTTGGGACCACAATACCTGATGGAACGCCTCTCCCGACATGAAACTACCCGTACACTACAATCCACATCAAAGGTCCCCCTCCGGTTGCCTACTCCAAGGAAGGCATGGAGGGTGGCAACAAGGGAAAGGGCCTTTTCAGTGGTGGCCCCCCAATTATGGAATGATCTCCCCAACGAGGTTCTCCTGGCGCCAACATTGTTATCTTTTCGGCACCAGGTCAAGACTTTCCTCTTCTCCCAGGCATTTAACAGCATATGATGAAGGTTTTTGTGTTGTTGTGTTGTTGTGCTTTGACCCAGAAGGATATTGTAATTTTAACTTGTTTTTATGCTTTATGCTTTTAAATTTTGTATATCGGTGTTTTAATTGTTCAATGTTTTTAATTTTTGTAAACTGCCCAGAGAGCTTCGGCTATGGGGCGGTATATAAATGGAATTAAATAAATAAATAAATAGCAGGATATATTGTTTGCCTATATATCAACGAACTCATTTCTCAGAGAAAAATCTATTAAAAGATTTAACTTAACTAACTGCATTTATTGAAACATTCAAAGTGTTACATCTTTTAACTTTACAAAACTTCCTTAAATTCAATGTTCTTGGTGTAAACTCCAGGTTAGCCACTGTAATGTCCATGTTCTGTTGCATCGACCATTTGAACCTTGTGGTTTCCCAATGAGTACACATGACTCATGGCAACATAGAGTTGTCCATTGCAGAAGCCAGATGAAGCCAGACAGATAGCAACTTGGGCTGCCTCTACAAGAGAGGTTTAAAGCTCTTTCAAGGCGCTTTAAAAAATTTACCTCTACAAGAACGGAGCGCAAATCGGGCGTAGAGGTGCGTTATCTCTCCGATTATGCGCATTATCGAATGCGCGTTAAATCGCGAGTTTTATTTTGCTCCGGCCGTTAAAGCACATTTTTGACTATGTGAACAAGCGCTTATGCGCATTAACTACTTGTAAAGCGCATTTTGGTCATCCATTAATGCGCTTCGCTGCCTCTCTTGCAGAGGTATTAGGTGTAAATGCGCTTCAGCGATTATGCGCATAATCGCCTAACCAGGCGCAAAAGCGAATCCTTGTAGAGGGGACCTTGGTCCACAGTCTGTTTCTGATTTGTTTAGAGAGCATATGTTACTGGCACATCATTGTACTTTGGCCTGCACCTCAGTTTATAAAGGGATATCAAGACCTTTAAATGTTATTTTGTTAAATTTAACAGCTAGAGATATCCTTTCTGAGCAATAACTACACTTTCACTGGGTTACTTTTAACTGTAGGTGTCTCTTAATCCCTTCATGATTTGTTTATATGCCATACGTTTCTGGCATATCATTGTACTTTGGCCTGCACCTTTGTTTATGAAGGGGTACAGACTTTTTTTTATTGTTGTTCATATTTCATTTTGCTCCAGTTTGCAATTAATTATGTTTATTTAATTATACTTGAAATTTTTGATATTAAAATAAATCTTTATAGTGCATTGTCATAGCAGATAGCCTAATTATATGTGCAAGATTCTAAATTTGCATCTATACATATAAATGAGCATGTGCAATTTTTAGTGACATTGATGTCCTCTTATTTGGCAGTTCATAAGTGGCTGCCCTATGTAACATGATGTTGTGAATATGCTGCCTGATTACTGTAAATAGGTCATCACTAGCCCCATTCAAAGAACATATTTGTGTACAATCAGTGCATGGAGCAGTTACACATGATGGCTCAGCCCTGATCATTTGCACAAAGTTTCCACATGGTCAAAGTGTTGTGGCCACATGCAGCTATACACATGTAGTTTCTCTCTGACTTTTGGCTTGACACTTGGGAGATGGACATGATTAGACATGATACTAATTACACACACACACACACACACAACACACACACACACACACACACACACACACTAGATGACTTCACAGGGCTAATCTCTCTTCAACTTCTCATAAAACAGGTTTCATGGAATCATTGCCGAAAAGAATTCATAATAGTTTTGTGTTTGCCTACAAGATCCCTACACCATCTGGGTCTTACTCATTGCTGTGTTCAAGTGAGAAACATCAAGAGCATGAAACTATAGAAAACCAAGCTCCTTCAAAAGATTGAAACTAGAGCTGATGACTTCGTGAAAATAATGTCTGTTTTTAGAACACATAACTTGTCTCTTAGGGCCAAATCAGGCATTACTATAGGTCACAATTCTATGCATGTTTAAACAGAAACAAAAGTCCTACAACTCCCAGCATTCCTCAGCCAACCATGCTGGTTGGGGAATGCTGGGAGTTGTAAGATGTTTGTTTATTTATTTATCTATGTCTATACATGCATAAAATTGGGCCCTTGATCCATTTGTTTTATGGATCACTATTTTGCAATTGAAGTTGTAAGCATGAGTCCCCTAATCCAGATTAGGCCCATAGTGGGGGGAGTTTTAAAGCCCCCATACAGTCCAAACTAAGGTCCCAATCTGGATCAGGAGCACTGTGCCTACTCTAGAGTAAAAATGAGAACAAAAAAAGAGATGTAGCTGTTAGTTATGTATTATTATTATTATGTCTGCTTTGGCCCTTAATTCAGCAGAGCAAAGCCTCCCTCTGGTGGTATAATATTGTACTATCCTTATTAGGGCAATACTTTTATTAGGCCAATTCATGGTCACAAAATAAACCTTTGAATTCTTCAGAACTGTTCATCAGGCAAGATGGTACACAGAGCAAAAAAGGAGGAGGGAAAGAAAAAATGGTAGTTCAAGTCATTGTATCTGCATTGAGTTATTGTCTTAAAATGGAATGTGCAGGCATTCAAATTGAACCAGGTGCTAAAATTATTTCAGGTTGCACCTAGAACTCTCCCAAGGGTGCTGGGAAGAGGAAACAAGCAATGGTTGATCCCGTTATTAAAAATATAAAATCCAGCTGTTATTCAGAATAATCTCCATACAAGATTTAGGCAGAATGTGAACTATCAGCAAAGATACCAAAATTCTCCTAAATTCCTTGACACATTCTGCCCTAGGAGAGAAAGAGACAAAGAAGCATGGATGAGATGACAGGGAAAAGAGATGAAGGCGAAAATGTATCAAGTAGCATCTTATCACAAAGAAATGAACCACTTGCTCATAGACCATTATATTCGGTGGTGTTGCCAGATGTGTGAGCATTTTCATATGCATATGAGAACTTGTGGGCTTTTGTATGTGTTTGAGACCTTTCGCAAATATACAAGAATTCAAGATTACACAGTGTAGCACCAACCTGAATGGCATGATAGCACTTCCAAGGGGTGGTTTGCATCTGGCAAGAGGCACAGGTCAGGGAGCTCCATCAGATGAGCATTTTATTGCACGCTCATTACTGGGCACTCATGGATTTTTGCAGGTCCTTCTCATGTCATCGTCTGCCTCTTTTTTAGCCTTCATGCGACAAAAAATCACCCCAGTAAGTCTGACTTATTTTTAAAGATGGAAGTTGTCACTATCTTCTGCTGTGTGTGCAGGAGAAGCAGTGGAATCAAAACATCCCACCGAATGGGCCACGTGCAAGTAGTTTACTTCCTCTTTCAAAACAGGAAGTAATGAGGGACACATGCGCGGGCAGAGAAACAATGGTAAGCAAACATGATTTCCCCGTGTGATGATGCTCAGGGAGTTTCCTTCAATAAGATATGTTAATTTTGCTGCCACTTAGTGGCAAAATGCAAATTCATTTACTAAGGAAATATAAGACTGAGCATGCTCAAGAGGTCAAGCTGTTGTAGGGTTACCATATTTGGGAAACCAAAAAAGAGGACATGCAGGGGGGGAGCATGTTTTACGGAGCCTCCAGAAAATGCATCATTCCCTCCACCATGCTAATGGCAGTCATCATTAGCATGGCAAGGGGGAATGATGCACTTTCCAGAAGCCCCAGAAAGCACGCTTTCCCCTCCTCCACTTGGAGGGGAAAGCATGTCATTCCCGCCTTCCCCCACACTGCTCCAATCAGAGCCATAATGTCCAGGAATGACACAGACATTATTGGAGCAGTGTGGGGGGAATGACTTGCCTCCGGAAAGTGCGTCATTCCCCCCCTGACATGCTAATTGCATCTTTAAAGGGGAAAGTGTATCATTCCAGGACATTATAGAAAATTGCAGAAAATCCCCCGACACCCAGGATAGAAAAGAGAAAAAAAAACCAGGACAAATCCGGGGAAATCTTGATAGTTGGTCACCCTGTATGTCCAAGATGGATGCCAAGCTGAGGCCTGTGTGAACAATGAACAAAACTAATTCTGGTTGTTACTTCATGTTGCTGGTGTCACCTCAATATGTTATGCTGGTGATGAGGACAAACTCGTTATATCAGTGTCCCCTGTTCTTCGCACACTATAAATAGGAGTGTGGCTGTGGGAAATGATAGTGGCCCGTGGAATTATGAAGGAGTTTGCTGCTGATAAAGAGAACTGGGTACCACATGCAGCAAGATGCTCCCAGACCTCATTGTTGCCATTATCTTCAATATCATTTGCAAAAAGCAGGCCATTTTGCTGAGTGTTCATGGGGCAAAGACACGCAGCTTGATGAAACTTTTGGTAGCACCTGAAAAACTCAGCGCCAAATCTTTTGAGAAACGAATTGGAATTGCCTCAAATATAATCAACCCCATGCCATCGGCGATTGCACAGCACCATAGGTTTAACAGCAAAGGGTCCGGTGGTGCCTTGAAGACTAACAAATGTATAATGGTATAATAGGGTGACCAGATGAAATCCAGGTCAGGGCTCATGTAACTTTAACAGTTGTAGAGAAAAGGGAATTTCAGCCAGTGTCATTTGTATGCAATTAGTTCCTGGTGAAATTCCCTCTTCATCACAAGAGTTAAAGTTGCAGGGGCCCTGCCTTCTTTTGTATATGGTCACTCTAGTATAGTGCCTGCACCTTTAACTGTTGTGATGAAGAAGAGATTTCACCAGGAACTAATTGCATACAAATGACACTGGCTGAAATTCTCTTTTATCTACAACTGTTAAAGTTACATGAGCCCTGACCTGGATTTTATCTGGTCACCCTATGGTATAAGCTTTTGTGGACTGCAGCATTTCATCAGATGCAAATTGAACCTTTCCTTGTGTTCATCTGGAATGACTGCAACAGTTTATGTCAAAGAAGAACTGGATCACTTGTCAGCGCATTGTAGACTTGAAGATACCATGAGTGCCATGCTAAGGGACACATAGCTATCCTCAAAGAGAGACAAGTTGGGCCACAATCCCCAGATTCCTAGCTTCCCCCCCCCCAATTATTGTTAAAAAGAGGAGGTATCTAGCCCTTGTAGAACCCAAGATATGAGACAAAATGTGCAGACCCAATTCTGATTGTTTTGTGAGAAACTAGCCTGCTTCTGCCTTTCAATGTTTTTAGCCAATAAATAAATTCATAACAATGATGGACACACTCTTCTCATTGTCTAGAGCAGGCATTTCCTATTTTAAACACATTTTTGTTTTTTTCCATGATGGAGAACTGGTTGCTGCCCCATAGAAAACAAGTCATAAATCCAACATTACATATTTGTGTAGCTGTTATTGGGCGCTACTATGTCTGCCCAAAAACAAAAGGTAACACCAAAGCAAGAAGTTCATGATGTTTCTAACTCTGGTCTTATTTCATACTCACTAAATGTGATTTTTTAAAAAAATACCAAGTTTGTAAACATCAAAAAAAAAAAAACACCTGCCAATGCAGACAAAGTCCATCATTATTATGCTCACTTTCCTGGAGGCAGGGTCGTGGCTGAAAGAGTGTGGGTTACACCAGCTCTGCAAAGTGGCTCTGTGTTGTTATACCAATTTTTGCAGGACAGAAGCTGGAGATGTTGAGAAAGAACAGAAGCAGGACATAACACTTTGAAAATTGTTTGAAAATGGTATAAGGAATGTGTCCTGTGCCCAAACAGTTGTCACTACCATTATAAACTGTTAGAAATCAATAGTGTGGATCCTGCCCTGTTCTCTGCCACTAGTTACATCTGTATATACTTTGCATTCTGTATATACTTTTTGCCTTGTTCACCATGGTTAAAGCCGTGGTATAAGGTGTCTCCTGAACAGGGTGAGAGACATGTTACTGGCAGAATCCAGTATATAGTTTAAGAAAGCTCTGGAAATTGCTCAAGGTATGGAGGTGGCAACACCATAAACATATCTTACACCTTCTCTCACAGTTTCTCTAAATGAATTCCAGACTGCTTCCCTCTGGCAGCCCCGCTGGTGAAATGAAGTGGAAAAGGCTGAGAGTTTTGGCAGGAAAAGCTGTGAGAGAAAGTGGAAGCAGTTCAGGAGGGGGCTGCTGGTTTCTCCCCCACTCCCTCTCCCCACCAATATGAGAGTGAAGCAAAACACATTCTGAGACTTTGGTACACGGGCTCCAAAGTGTTCATGTGACAACGCTGACATTCCACTTGAGGACCAAAGTAAACCTTCTGGTAATCTCACATAGTTTAGCTATGTGGGATAGGCTTTCTTATGCTGGTGTAAGCATGCACAGCCCCGATTTGGATTGGGACTGTGGCAATCGGGGGGGGGGGGTTTAAACCTTTGCCCCACCCATTTGCCCCATAAAATTATGCACACACACACACACACCGGGGGGGAAGGGGGGATTAAAAGAAAAAAGTTTCCATTGATTCGAATCTTGATTCCTAGGGGGTATGTATATTATGATGACGCTTTGTAACTGTTTCCCTCAAAACTCTGTAGCATCGCTGCTGTGAGGCAGAAATTATAAATATAGATGGCAAGAGGGAGCGCTGGCTATCTGGACAAAAACCAAACCGCCAGCCCCCTGCCCTGCGAATCCATGCTACGTGAATCTGCCCCCAGCAGCGCCCACTGGCTCAAACCAAACCAAGGTCACCATTGCCACATAAAGAACCAATGTGGTGACCTTGGAGGAACTAAAAAAATCACAATAAAACCACACCGCAAAAAAAGGACTTTCAGGGGTAAAAGCCCAATGTGGCTGAGGGTTGGCGGCTGCGTCATATAAACAACACAGCGCCACTGTGCAGACATGATACCCTAGAGTGTGTGGCTGGGAATTGTACTCAATTCTGCAAAGGAGAGCAAAGAGTGAGTACGGCAGTTTTGACTATGCTCATCCCTCTGAGGCCCACCATATTTGAGAGAATGCATTGGCCTACCACTCTAGTCCTTCTGGCAGCAGAGGGGTGTGTGGCTGCAGCTCCCAGCACAGGCTACAAGGACCCAGAGTGCTGCCAACATCATCTCCACACAGCCGCTGCCAGAGTTGCCACTTTCGGGGAATTGTTTGCCACCCAAGAATTCGGCGCCCAAAATGATTGTCCTGTTCATCTCCACCAGCCCAAAGAAACAGCCCTGTCTCCATACATCCTGTGAAACTCCCTTTTTGAGTCTCAAGGAATGCCTGCCCAAACTTGAAATTGCAGATGTTCAGAAAAAGACCAAACGTCCTCTTGTTCCTCTTAATGTGCACACACACGTGTTTGCGTGTGTGTATTTGTGTGTGTGTATGTGTGTGTGTGTGTGAGAGAGAGAGAGAGAGAGGCGCAACACATTCATCCCCACAATTTCATGAAGAGCTGGAGAGATTGTTCCAATAGCTATAGTAACACTACCAAAAAGTCATGGCTCAACCCCAGGTACTATTTGATATTTTATTTCAAACAGAAGGAGCCCACCCAAGATCTTAACACTTGGAGTGAGAATGCTTAGCTCAGGGATTCTCAGAGAGAGAGTGGGGGGCACGGCTTGCCTGGCTGGTGGTCTGGAGAGCCTGCTGGAGAATGCCTGAGGATCAGCTGCCCAATTCCTAATTCTGAAAAGCCCTCAGAGTTAGGCATTGGTCAGGGTAGGCTGTTCTGGAAGCCCTGCTGGCTGCCTCCCTGCTGCAGCAAATTCCTAGTAACAGCAGCGGGCAAGGCTCTCTAGAGAGCCCACCCATCAGCAGTAGCCCAAATGTGAGGGGTCCTTCCTCATAGCGTGGCATTGAAGGTTAGGTGGCCTTCGCTATTGCCTGTGCAGCAGTGGTACAGGCAGTCTCCAGGGCCACCTCGCCCAGAATGCCTCATTATGAGGAAGGATAGTTCACGGCGTGTGAGGCAGCCAGGTGGCAGCCACCAAGGAAGAAAAGGGAAGAGTGGCCAGTATGATGGTGGCCAGTGAGATAAGGAGAAGGGAAAGGTAAGAGGAGGAGGCTGCCAGAGGAGATGCATGAGGAAGGGAATGCAAAGAGGAGCGACAAGGAGGAGGCGATGGTGGTGGCAGCAGCAGCCAGGGTGAAAGAGCAAAGGAGGAGGAGGAGGAGGAGGAGGAGGAGGAGCCAATGCTGCCAGGAGGAAAGGAGGAGGGTGGTGGTGGTGGCCACAGTGGCACCTGCAGGAGAGAAGGCAATGATGAGGTGGGAAGTGGTGGTGGCAGTGGGGTGGACAAGAGAGAAGAGGGGGCAGCAATGCATGGGTCACCATAATACCACCTTGCCTAGAGTGGCAAAAGAGATCGAGATGGACCTATAACGATAAATGATTGAATAGATAGATGATGATAGATAGATAGATAGATAGATAGATAGATAGATAGTAATGGACAGGTGTCATCAATATGTGGATGACACCTAGCTCTACTTCTCCTTTTCATCAAACCCAGGTCAGGCAATGGCTGTTCTGAATCAGTGCCTGGGCACAGTAATGGACTGGATGAGGGTCAATAAACTGAGACTCAATCCAGACAAGACGGAGGTACTGTTTGTGGGTGGTTTGTCCGTCCGGCTAGGGGATGTTCACCCTGTTGTGGAGGGGGTTGCACTTCCCCTAAAGGATTGGGTCTGTAGTTTGGGGGTGCTCCTGGATCCAGAACTGTCACTTGAGGCACAGGTGAACTCAGTGGCAAGGAGCACCTTTTATCAGCTTAGGCTGATATACCAACTGCGCCCTTATCTGGACAGAGATAGCCTAGCTAATAATAATAATAATAATATAATAATAATAATAATATATTTATTTATCACCCGCCTCTCCCAACGGATCGAGGCGGGGAACAACACCAAACACAAAATACAAAAACTGATTAAAAGCAGATAAAACCAGTACATCAATAAAACACCAATAAAACACTTTAAAATTCATCTGGGTAGGCTACAGTTATCCATGCTCTCATAACCTCTTGTCTGGATTACTGCAGTGCGTTCTATGTGGGGTTGCCTTTGAAAACGGTCCAGAAACTTCAACAGGTACAAAACAGAGCAGCCAGACTGTTAACAGGGACTGGCCAATGAGACCACATTACGCCAGTTCTTTTCCAGCTTCACTGACTGCCGGTCCAGGTCCGGGCCTAATTCAAAGTGCATTCAAAGCTCTAGATGTCTTGGGTCCAGGTTATCTGAAGGAACGTCTCCTCCCATATGTGAACCCTGCCAAAGGAAGTGAGGCAGGTGGCTACCAGGAGGAGGGCCTTCTCTACTATGGCACCCCAGCTGTGGAATGAGCTCCCTAGAGAGATTCACCTGGCACCTACATTATACTCCTTTAGACGCCAAGTGAAGACCTTTTTATTTTCTCAGTATTTTAACAGTTCTTCAGTTTGATTTTTAATCTTGCTGTTTAAATTTGTATTTTAAATCAGTATTAATTTCTGCATGGCTGCTCTGTTTTTATCCTGGTTGTACTTTTATACTGTATTTTAAATTATGTTTTAATAATAATAATAATAATATATTTATTTCTTACTCGCCTCTCCCTCCGGATCGAGGCGGGGAACAACATCAATACAAACAATATAAAATATATAAAACTGATTAAAAACATATAAAATTAATATATATAATATATGCTGTTGTTGTTTTATATTTTGAATGGGTTTTATGGTTTTAATTTTTGTAAACCATCCAGAGAGCTTCAGCTATTGGGTGGTATAGAAATGAAATAAATAAATAAATAAATGAAATTTTGTCTTTCTCATCTATGTAGCAAGTTTTGGGAAAGCAACATGTTATGTCAAACACTGTGCATTGTTTGAAATAGACATATAATTAACATGCAGTAAATCACCAGGCAGGGTGACTGGCTGTAAAAAGAAACTACTCTTGGCCATATGGACTGAATAAAGCAAGGATGGGGCTTCAGGGCATAAACCATAATGCCACAGGGGCTATTTCAGAAGCCTTGGTAGGAGCACAAGCAGAGAGAAGGCAGTGAAATCTGAGCACAACTGGTAGAGCAGCAAAGCAGTGTGTAATGAAAACCGCCCTCTGGGGGCCTGACTATTAGGAAACGTAAGGAAGCTCACTCTTTAAACATCGGCACACTGCCAGTGAGCATCAGGATGCCCATCGAGGGTAAGCCTTTTTCAGCAGTAGGTAGAGACCTGCTCTGTAGTGCTAGACAGAGGAGAACAGAACGTACAGGCTAGAACAAAGCTGGTAGCTCCAAAAAAATTAGCAGCAAGGCTGTGATGTGGAGGAAGGATCAGGCTTCCCGGTAGCATAACGATCTGTCACTCCATCTGAGCAGGCAATGCAGGCTTCAGCTAACCGTCTGGGCTCAAGAGGAGGTGGCATTAAATGGAATAATATGCTTAGGAGCTGAGGATGGTCTGAGGAACTCTGCTGAAGTATAGGAAAGAGAAGTGCTAAACAGCAACATTTTCATGATACTTCTTGGTGGAAGGCATTGATATGTATTATTATGGTTTTGCAAACGTGAACTTTTGTATAGCTAATAGCCAAAGATGTGTTTTTCATGGGCTAGAATTTCAGTGACTCCCAACCTTGGCTCCCCATATGTTGTTGGACTACAACCCCCATCAGCCCTGGCCAACATGGCTGATGGGGGGTGTGATGGTGGTTGTAGTCCAATGACATACGGGGAGCCAGGGTTGGAAACCACTGGGCTAGAATATGCTTGCAGAAGCATGGGTGGGTTGATTTGTGTTAGTGGCTACTACCTAATAGCTAAGTTGCACCTCGTGGGCAGAGGGAGGGGGGAGGGGAATGTTGCTGAAGAGAATCTGCTTGGAATTGTTCGAGCAAAACACAAAGGAGTTTTGATTCTTGCAAGTGACTGGCAAGAAGGAGCTTGAGAGGAGGCCCAAAGAGCATGCTGCTTGCTTTTGGGGAACTGATGCTGCTTTACAAACTACCAATGTCTGTGTGTCAGTGCTTGCCTTCTCTCCTATCTTAATTCGTATATTTCTAAATAAACAGATAGAATTAGTGCAAGATATTCCATTGCTTCCTCCCCAAGCTGTGTGTATGTCACTCTCCATTTTTTATTTTATTTTTTATTTTGCTGCTGTATCGGCAGCAGAAGCACAGCGGATCTTGTCCAGCCATGCACAAGTTATCTCCAGGGCTCTTCCTCTGAGGAGCCCTGGAGATAACACATGCCACTTTGCCTACATTGACTCATTCTGAAGAATGACTCCCTCGATCTAGACGGAGAGGCGGGTAAGAAATAAATCATTATTATTATTATTATTATTATTATTATTATTATTATGGCAGATGCTCTGGAGAACTACACTGGCCATTTTCCTTCTGTGGCATTTGCTGCCACTCTGAAGAAGAAGTCCTCAGAGCAAGCCATTTGGCCCACTGGACACTCCAAAGAGCTGCACTGGCCACTTTCCTGCAGTGGCCGCCCACCCACCTGCCCAGTGCCTCATTCTGAGGAATCCTTGGCCAGATCTACACCAAGCAAGATATGACACTTTGAAAGCAGTTTGAAAACTGTCTATGAAGTGTGTCTTGGGCCCCAACAGTTGTCACTACTGTTATAAACCTTTTAAAGCAGTAGTGTAGATCTTGCCCTTCTTCAGAGCAAGTCACTGAGCCTGGCTGGTGGCAGCAGCAAGACTCCACAGCAGCCTCTTGTTAGTGTGTGTGTGTGTGTGTGTGTGTGTGTGTGTGTGATCCACCCCCTCCCAATGTGTTGCCTGAGGCAGGGGGACCTCACCCTACCTCATGGGAGGGCCATCACTTTATATCACAAATACCACTGTGAATCTCCAAAGCTGTCCTCAAAAGGAAATTAACCTAATGTCCTACTGCTCACTGAAGTGCGGAGAACACACAAGTATATTCTCATTTTGTTAGGAGGAGTTAAGATGGCTACTTAAAAGGATTTTCAAAACTGAAAACCACAAAAGCAAGGAAGTGCAATATATTTCCTAATGTGCTCATTCTACATTTCACTATAGGGCAGACTTCCTCAAGCTGGTGCCTTGCAGATGTTTGGGACTTCAACTCCCATCAACCTCAGCCATCATGGCCAATGGTCAGGAATGCTGGTAGTTGTAGCCCAACCAAAACCAAAGCCAGGTTTGGGTAGGCTGCTGTAGCTGTTGCATAATGTTATTTATTGGAGAGCTACTATCATTTCTATAACATTATGCAATGTTGTCCTGTTAGCTTGCATATGGTCTCAACAAAATTTTGCACACGTGCATACCATTAAACAACTGTTTCTCTTTGGTCTCATAGATCTGACTTCCTTTCATGGAAAATTTATAATTACTCCAAAGCAGTTGAATCCCATGCTATTAAACTAAAATTTTAAATCACTGTTACTCTTGACAGAATTATACATTTGTTTGTCAAGGAACACATTTATGCAGATGTGAAATCAACATTGCATAAATCATTGTTTATCTAAGGAGATAAGTTAGTCAAAGATGCTTCATTTTCACTCCCCTTATTTTTTCCTTTAAACTGTGTTCCAGTAGTCCTTTGTTTCTGACTCCTGCAGTGTGAAATGACCACAGACGAATGCAACCTTCCCCAAATTGGTACCTTCCATATGTGTTGGATTACAACTCCCATCATCTCTAGTCATCATAGGCATTGTAGTCCAACAGATCTGGAAAGTTGAGGAAGCCTGAACTAGTAGATTCAGCTCTCTGTTCTTCTGCATCTTCCCAATGAACAAACTGTCAGGTCTAAATTTGTAGCCCTATCCTACGTGTGTGTGTGTGTGTGTGTGTGTGTTTAAATAGTTAACATTTTATATTTACTTGATTTTAAATTTTCTTCATCACTTTGGGAAATTTTAGTGGGAAAGGGGTTTATACATATGCCATAATCCAATAAAGAATATTAAATGTTTTCACTGATACCCATTGATTTCAAAGGCCTTAAGCACAATTAATTCTCTGTTGGATTGTGGCCAGTATGTTAAGTCTAAAGTAAATCCAAATAGTTAAATCTCAGGTTATAGTTTGTGCATATTTTAATTTCTCAAACTATGTTATTTGTTAGGCTATACCTGTGATATCAGTTCTGAAGGTTTTATTTCCGAAAGCATGCACTAGGGGAGAAAAGACACATTTTTAGCTTCTCAAGTTGCAAAACATTGCCCTGAATGCATTTAAATGACAACAGTTTAGAAAATCAAAGGTCCTAGAAATTGGCTTCTGAGAATATACTAAGATTGGGTTTGGTTTGGGGTATTATTATTATTATTATTATTATTATTATTATTATTACTTTAAAGATATTAAGAGCACAATCCAGCCAAGACTAAGCACGTTTGTGCCCCAATGAAAGTTAGGCATGTGCTTAAATCTCTCTCACTGAAGTAAAAGAGACTCCAAAGTGTTTAAGAGCTTCTCTACATGAGCAATTTATTGCACACTCATGATTAGCCACTCATGGAGGTTTGCAGATCCTTTACATGACACTGTCAACCTCCAGGTTGTCTCCCATGCCTTCCTCTAGAAATCTCACTTTTAAAAAGATCAGAAATAATGCACTATTTAAAATTGCTGCAGGATATCGCAAGATATCCCCAGTGTGTAAAGTTGGCATTGCACTATAATACAGCCACTAGATGACACTGTTTCATTGAACGTGATGGAGCATTTCGCAGAGGGGAAGGTTTCAATTACAAATCACGTGGTCACCGTCTAAAGGAGCCTGTAGTGAATGTGGAAAGACCTGAGCGGGAGAAGCCTGGTAAGGGTGCAGGTTTTTTTCCCTTACTGTAGAGATGCCCTAAGGCTGCAATCCTACACCCACTTACCTGAGAATAAGCCCTCTTGAATCCAATCGGATTGCAGTATAACATTCAGCTTGTGCCCAGATTGTTTTAAAGCTTACTTTATATTTAGGCTGCAAGTGCCATCACTTCAAGTTTTTTAGTACCTGTAAAAGCTTCTGTCTGTTTGTTTTACAGCTGTATTGTTCAGAATAGATGGATTAGATCAGTGTTTTCTCAGTACTTGTATCTCTTAGCTGTGTTTGATTAAACTAATTAAGGAAGGCTGCAAACTGAAACTCCTTTTACTCCAGGTTAATCCCTATTCCATTAAAAGGGAATGTTCAAGAGTAAGTAGGTTTAGATTATGACCCAAACGTCAGTATAGGACCTCAACCGGTCTAAACCTCAGCCAGTCCTGTGGCATCATTTTCTCAAGGAGAGAGAGCTTCCACCAGCTCTTTTCACTATGCTACTTTAACAACCCCTCTGCTTCTATAGAACAGAGCTGGTCTGCTTTGCCATGAGAAGCTGGCTACATTCTCATTTTCCAATTCCAGAAATATTTGGACTATTGGTAGCCTGGCTGGCGTGAGCAGCAGGCAGTCTATTTCAGGATGTCTCAGGTTAGGAGTGAGGAGGCTAAAGATGAACGGTCACTTTTTCTCTTGGCAGGATTCCAGTGTTTTTAGGAAGCTGCCCTGTACAGATTCAGACCATGGGTCCATCTAGGTCAGTACTGTCTATACCATCTGACTCTCAGCATCTATTTCCCATTAACTGGGAGTTTTCTTAGACCAAGGCAACAGCTTTCTCTTAGGTTCTGGAAGGATGTACAAGCACTTAGAGGTATTCCACCTGGCAGAGCTAGTCAAGGTCATTCTTCTTTAAGCAGCATCTCCCAGTCTTATCTAACAGGGGCAATTGGCTTCATCTGTTTTGCATCAGTTGAAAGAGCTAACTGGGATCTCCATCACACCTAATTTTCTCCCCTGGTTTGCCTCTGTGTTTTTTTTTACCTGTGACGCATAAGCGCATCAAGCTTATGATTCCTTTCACCTGAATAGCTGCTCTTTCGCTCCTTCACTCTTCCACTCCACTCCCCCCTTCCCTTCTCTTTCTCCTTCCAGTCAGGTCCTGTCAGATGAGCACTTCAACAAGATTGCCTTTCTGCCAGCCAAAAATGGAACGACCTTTTAGTCTGGCTCTTTGGGGGCATCGAGGGAGTACAATCTGTCTCTGTCTCTGCAGAGATTCGGGAGTTGTATGACTTTAAAAAACGCTTTCGAGCCTGGGATGCAAGGTTTGGGTTTTATATTGAGGCTTGGAGCTGGCTGCTGGGAGAGATTGCTTTTCCCTGCCAAGACCTGATGAAATCCAATCAAGCCAACAGCAAGACTCCCATCACAGCACACGCCCCCAATTCCTTTAAAACTACATGGAGGCTTAAGGGCGCATTAAATGCGCTTAGGGAAAATAGTCCAGACTTTAGGCATTCTAGGAAAAAACAGAAAAGGCTGGGGAAGAGGCGGGGTGTCAGCAGGACAGACACTGCGTCATGTGAGTACTGTGCTGCAAATCCGCACACCAGGCATGGCAGGAGTGCACTAAATCGCTGGTGTGATGGAGCTCTGGGTCGTCTCCCTGCTCCTCCTATGGCCAGGGGAAATCAATGGGGCAGTACCGCTTTGCTAAAGCGGAGATTAGGAGTTTACGCTGTCCTTCCAAATGAACTCCAGTCACCATAGGCTAGTGAGTGTTGCATCTTGTTTGTTTACTTATTTATTGCATTTATATCCCACCTTTTTTCCACTTAAGGAACTCAAGGCGGTGTACATAATCCTCCTTCTTTCCATTTTATCCACACAACAACAACCCTGTGAGGTAGGTTAGGCTGAGAGTCTTTGACTGGCCCAAAGTCACCCAGTAAGCTTTCATAGGCAAGTGGGGACTAGAACCCAGATCTCCTGACTCCTAGTCCAACACTCTAACCACTACACCACACTGGCTCTTTTATTTTTGATCCCGCTTTCTTTCCCTTCTCATCTTGCATTGTTTATTTGTAATAAACTTTTGTTCTTTAATCTAGAGTTTAGGATGTGATTTCAGGCCAAACTGGAGAGCGGAGGGTGGTCTCTTTCTCTCCCTATATGGCCTAGCTTATCTGGCATAAAGGCCATCAAAGGAGATAAAGAGGGAGGGAGATTCGGTTGGTTGTCCATCTCCTCCCAAGAGGCATAAGAACCCCTAAAATCGTCACATCAACCTTCCCCAACTGGATGCCCCCCCAGCTGTGCTGTGCTACAATTCCCATCATCCCCAGTGGATCTACACTGACTGGCTTTCCAGGATTTCAACTGGGCATCTTTTCCAGCCCTACCTGAGAATGCCAGAAATTGAACCGGACAACTTCGGCATGCCGAACATGCGTTCTACCACTAAATAGCCACAGCCATTTCCCAAACCTCATTCAGTGCTGAAATGGGAATAGGGCCTGTGGGGGGGTGGGGTGGGCATTTAGGAAGGTGCTCTTACGTATAAGAGCACAAACGGCCTTAAAGCATTTTTGGCTAGCAGTACCACATGGGAGTTTCAAAGGCTTTGGTGTTTATACCTGTAGATGAGGCCAACTGCAAATGTGCAACAAGGGGTATCTTGTATAGCTGATGTCACTAGGGGGCGCTGCAACCCTCATTAAAAAGAGGCAGGAATGTACATGACTTTCTAAATAGAAACTGTGTTCTAATGGATGTGAGGAATGAGCTGACAGTTAAGGCAAGTAAACAAGATGTGGCAATGCTGAATGGGAAAAATGTTCAGAACAGCCTATGCCTGATAAAGCCAGGAAAGACCCAAATGAATACATAGCCAGACCTTTACTGGCTGCTCTTCCAATTTGAAATGATTTGATTGACGTTTACACCTTCTATTCCTCAGCCATATAAAGGAGTTTATAAGTTGCAGGACAAAATGTGTCAGCCCCCGGTGTGTTTAATATGGATATATAAATGCGTCACTAAAGAATATGGTTCCACCCTGATGCACGGTTTACTTATACACTGCTAGCAAACACCCCCATCCCATTCCCAGCAAGATATAGGAGGAGTATGGAGGAGTTTGTCATGGTAGCAGAGTGAAAGAAAAGTGAAGTCGTTAATAGATGATGTATGCTGAGCCCCGTGCAGTAGTGTCTACAGAGAACATAAAACTCCAGCAACCTCTGAATGCACATCTACCGGACATATAATTTAACACCTATTACGTAGTTGCCCTGCAACTGTTTAAGTGGTAAACAGAAGATGCAGCCACAGTTAGGCCTACAAACAAAGCTTTATTGAAACTGAAAACTGCTGGTACATTCCCTGAAAGGCTGAGCTGTCCCTTTGAATAGTTTCTCCCAGGGAACCTGTTGACCTTAACTTCAGTTCCACTAATCATGTTACAACAACCACGCACTTTAATTGCCCTTTTATACTCAATGTCTGATTAGTTAAAATAGTGGATTTCCTCCCTCTCCAGTCCAATGCATACTCTTCAGTGCATTGTAGTAGCAATTATAATCTGGATGAGTATGGTACTAGAGAGGGTAGTGATTCTGTATTAATTTGTCTGGAGCCAAATGTTGTACTCTCATTTTGTGTTAATTCATTTTATATATTAGCCACACCAAGCGATGGCTTCATACTACATCACGCGTGGACAACTCACGGGCCTCTAGATGTTTTGGCCTGCAAGTCCCATCGACATAGCCAATGGAGAGGGAAGATGGAAGTTATAGGCTAAAACATCTGGATGGTCACAAGTCATCCACCCTTTATTGAGGCTTGAGTTTACATGTTCCCTCCTTCCCTCCCATGCTGCAGTTCGTGTCAAATCCTACGCCCTCGTCAGGTGTTAGGCCTGAGCAGGGAACAACAAAGCATTTGGGGGGGAGGGGGCCACATGTACCTTGCCATTCAACTTCTGGCCATATTCTAAGCACTTCCATTCTGCTATCTAATTTGATCTGTTGCCCTCCTTTTTACTACAGCAAGCTACACCCATCTTTTATGTATTCCCATGGTTGTGTCACATGATGCAAATATCCCATACAGAAGGCACTTCCCCATGTAAGAATCTGAATGTCACAGTTACATTGTCACACCTGATACTCTTATACATGCATTTTTCCAGCTTTGTTTTCAACCACTCACCTGGTCACCACAGGTGAGTAAAATTTTCACCTAGGTGAGGGATGGCCTTTCCTCTGGCAGCCCACTGTGTTTCTGTGCTGGGCATGGAGGAAGGAGCTTTGCCTCCTCCCAACCCAGCATAGATACCAAGTGGGCTGCTACAGACAGAGTCACCTGTGCCTTCACCACCAACAACCCACTGTATTAGGCAACAGCCCGTCCTCCTCAACCAGCATAGATAGAAACTCCATGCCTCCTCGGGTCCATGTCTCCTCTGCCAGTCTGATGCATTTCTACTCTGCCAAACGTTTTAGTCACCTGCACAAAGGAAGGAGCGTTCTGCCCATCCTCCCCCAGTCTCTCTCATGAGTAAAAAGCAGGCAAGTAAAAAAATGTAACAGCCACAGGCTAGTAACTTGAGTATATGGGGTGGGGGGAGATTTACAAGACCGGTGTAGCTAAGGATGGGAGCAAGAAATGTTATGGGTGGGAGGGGGGTGTCATTATGGTCCGAAGGACCAGCTAGCTCCTGGATACATTTTGAATGAAATGGCTTAAAGGGAGCATGTTTTAAGAGCATTTGTTTTTGTGAAGCAAAGAGATGTTTGAGCTTTTTGGGAAGGGCCATCACCTGCAGTCAGAGCACCTGCTTTGCATGCGGAAGGTCCCAGGGTCAATCCCCTGCAACTCTAGGTAGGGCTGGGAAAGAATCCTGCGTGAAACCATGGAGAGCCACTGCCAAGGCACATCTAGACAAGAGATTTTCCCTGCAGTGGCTTCGGAGTGATGGCAGCTAATCTACATGACTTAGCCTCCATCCAAAAGCAAAGCTCCAACGCTCCGCTTTAAAAAGGTCGGGCACTTACCCTGACTTTTTTAGCTTGGAGCGAAGCACCGATGGCATCTGCCATCTGTCGTTCTTGCTCCAGAGCTGCTGTAGAGGCGTGCCACAGCCTGGCAACCATTAATTGGTCACCATAGGCTGGGCAAGGAAAGGGGTGGACCAGCGAGCCAAAAAGTTGCTGGACCACCTCCATGCCTCTGCTGAGCATCGTTAAAAAAAATCAAAGGGGGTAGATATGAAGAGCTGGTGCACCCCATTCCTCCCCCCCTTGTTTTCTCCCCCTCATCTGTAAATGTGATGGATCGCATTTACAGATTTATTTATTTTTTTAAACCTCAACGAAGTGGGGGGGGGGGAGGTACCAATGTTTCCAGGAACCCCAGCACGAACAAGGGTGGGCTCGAGTGGACAGGCATGATGGCAGCGGCTTCTGGAAGGTGCACAATTGCACACCTTCTGATATAGATGGCTGGGAGGAGCGCCAAGGCAGGAGCGTGCCACCTCACTCCGCCACTGTGCTGCTACTGCAGCGCAATGAAGATGCAGTACAACACACAATACTAGGCTGACCATATGGAAAGGAGGACAGGGCTCATGTAACTTTAACAATTGTAGAGAAAAGGGAATTTCAGCCAGTGTCATTTGTATGCAATTAGTTCCTGGTGATATTCCCTCTTCATCACAACAGTTAAAGTTGCAGGCACTATACTAGAGTGACCTTATACAAAAGAAGGCAGGGCCCCTGCAACTTTAACTGTTGTGATGAAGAGGGAATTTCACCAGGAACTAATTGCATACAAATGACACTGGCTGAAATTCCCTTTTCTCTACAACTGTTAAAGTTACATGAGCCCTGGCCTCCTTTTCATATGGTCAGCCTACACAATACTGTCTAGATCAGGGAGATAGAAGCTCTGGCCTTCAGAACCTCCTTGGGTTCCTCTAGGAGGCAGACCTGGACCTCCAACCCCACCCCCTGGAGGAGTGCCCACTGTTATCTCCAGTCTCAGATTCCCCTGCATGCCACTTCGCCTCAGGATGGAGATAGACCAATCCTCTGACCCAGGGTAAGGCAGCTTCCTATGTAGGCATGGCTACCTAATTCATAGGCCCCATTCGTGTTAAGACCATTCAGTCCTAAAAGCGAAAAGGGCTTTGAAGGCATAATCCTATGTCTGAAGTTCCAGGGGTGAAGGGATGCTTTCCCTTTGCATCCTGCTAGGTTTCGTGCTAATCCCTTCATCGGGGAGGGAAGGATCTCCCATGTAGGGACTGATAACGTCTGAAGCGACCCTTCAAAACACAACTTTTAAGGGCACAATCCTATGCATGTTTGGGGGCCTGTAGGACTTTTTTCCGTCTAAACATGCATAGGTTCACATCTTATATCTGGGGGAGCAGAACTGCCAGTCAGCAGCACTAGCTAGTGCTCAACTTCTGCAAACAGGCTATTGGCAGTATCCATTTTGTCTATTGTCAGCTCCAGTGCATCTAATCACATTTATCATCTTGCAGTGACGTTTTCTCCATTTGGTATGAAAGAGCAAGATTCCCTGTTCTACCCCAGAGGTGGCCTCTGGTATAATGAGGCTTTCCATTTTTCACTTCAAGCATCATTCTAGCAACTTTCATCCATACTGCAGAAGCGGATGTAAAAGAGCATGCTTGAAAACTGAGCATTTGGGAGAGAAATGGAAAGTGGTCAAACGACATAGCGGATGAACATGTTGGTAGAAAAAAAAGAAGTCAGTCCACCCAAACAGTGCCATTGCCTTAAGACAAGGAAACAATTGCATAGTGCCACATTTTTTTTTTATTTTTAATTCCTCACACAACATGCAGTGGGACAGCCAGGGGAGGTGAGAGTTGTTGTACCCAAGAGGAACTCAGCGTGATGCTGCTGGCATTGAAAATTCCAGGAGTAGAAAAAATAACAGAATGGAATTGCTAAAGAATAACAGGAACATGGCTGCAGTGCATTCTGGGTGATGGTTCTGCAGCGTCAGAAAGGGCCATTTTACTTTGAAAACCTGTCTTTTCACAAACCTCTCTTGAACTTAATTGCTTTTTCCCACTTGCTGTGCCCTTTATGGATTGACACCAAGCAGGAGGGAAATCAGCAGCATTCACAGACAGCTCCCTCTGGCAATTTCATCCTCTCAAGTATTCGCAGCCTTCCAAGTCACTGCAATGACACAACCAGAGCAGTGTGTCCGAGCTGGGGCTTAATGGGACTATCAGATACATTGGCGCAGCCAAGGAGAGGCAGCTGCAGGAACACCTCTCATCCTACTTGCATGCTTCCATGCCAAAAATCACATTGCCTGATCAGCTGCTGCTGCTCATTGGCCAGACCCCACCATAGGACTCTTTCTATGGTTGGGCTTCCTGGCACATTTAAGAGCTCTTTAAAGCCATGCTTTAGTTCCCAGAGATTCAGCAAAAGGGGAAATTATCTCTTTATGTCTTGGCAAACATCCCCTCTTCAGCAGGGGGATGCTAGCCGAAGCATAGTCAAGTAGAAGCAGTGTAATTCTGGACCAACTTGTGCCATCCTGTTGCCTGGCTCATGGAGGAGACCATGTGAGATGGGCCCTCCTACATGTGTTTAGAATGAATGAGTTTGACCTTAATGCCACGCAATTAAATCTGCTGATATTTCCAAGGCTCCAACTGTCACTACATTTTCCTCAAGTGTGTTTTTGTAGGTCAGGCTGTTTCCTCTAATCTCACAGGGTTTTCACATGGAAAGCTGCAAAACGGATCATAATACAATTGTTGGACAACTGTAGCCTAGAGGAATGAAAAAATGCACAGAATTGGCATACAGTCGTCAAAGTATACCCATAATTCGTTATTTTAGTCTTCATATTTTTAATATTCATTCCGGTCCCTGCCCCAAAACACAATGTTTTGTCATTCTACAAAATTTAGGAACAACCCAATTTTTGTTGATTTGAGTTGGCAAGGGAGGCAGAAGAAACAGAAACAAAACACGCAATCTTCACAAGGTTCTCAATATAATTATTGCCATGAATGTTTCCCCTCCCTCTAATGGTAACACTAAGAAAACTAAGTTTGAGAAGCCAAAGAATGGCGAGGGGTCTAATGAATCAGGAGTTCATTTATACAGAATACAATTAAGGGAAATGTTAGTAATTTGTTTACTTTCTTACTTAAGCTGGTTACATCTGTAGGTGCAGCAGCTAAAAGTATGGTTAGAAACGGGACTCGATATCCTATTTTCTCCTGTTATCCTGGCGTGTCATCTCTGAAGTTATAGCTTTTTAAAGACACTTTTTTGGGGGGGGGGGGGGTTAAATCCAATGTTAGTCTAACATCCATCCCATTTGTTTCAGTGGGTCTACTCAAAGTAGGTTTAACATTGGAAACAATCCATTGATGGAACATAAGAATTGCCTTGGTCAATCAGACCAACAAGCCTTCTTGTCCAAAGAGGGAAACCTGCAGCTCTCCAGATTGCTGATGGATTTCAACTCCTATCAGGTCCAGCCAGCACAGCCAATGGTCAGAGGTGATGGGTGTTGTAGTCCAACATCATTTGGAGGACCACAGGTTCCTCAGTCCTGATTTAGCCCAACATCCTGTTTCAAACAGCAGCCAACCAGATGTAGGCTGACCATATGAAAAGGACAGGTCTCATGTAACTTTAACAGTTGTAGAGAAAAGGGAATTTCAGCCAGTGTCATTTGTATGCAATTAGTTCCTGGTGAAATTCCCTCTTCATCACAAAAGGGGCCCTGCCTTCTTTTGTATATAAAGTGTTGGTTATTACCTTTAAAGCCCTACATGGTTTGGGTCCAGGTTACCTGTGGGATCGCCTTCTTCCATACAATCCGCCCCGCACGCTCAGGTCCTCTGGGAAGAACTTACTGCAGTCGGCCAAGACTAGGCTGACAACCGTTACCCAGAGGATCTTCTCTTCTGCCGCTCCCAGACTGTGGAATGACCTGCCGGAGGAGACTCGTCAACTTAACAGTCTTTTAGAATTTAAGAAAGCCATAAAGACTGTTCTCTTCCGGCAGGCATATCCAGTGGAATTTTAGAATGTTTTAAGGATGTTTTTAGGATGTTTCAGGATTTTTATGCAGTTTTAATAATATGTGTCATGTTTTAATCAGTTTTATGTATTTTATCATGTTGTTGTTCCCCGCCTCGATCCAGATGGAGAGGCGGGTAAGAAATAAATTGTTATTATTATTATTATTATTATTATTATTATTATTATTATTATATGGTCACTCTAGTATAGTGCCTGCACCTTTAACTGTTGTGATGAAGAGGGAATTTCACCAGGAACTAATTACATACAAATGAAACTGGCTGAAATTCCCTTTTCTCTACAACTCTTAAAGTTACATGAGCCCTGTCCTCCTTTTCATATGGTCAGCCTAACCAGATGCCTCTGTGCAGCTCAGCATCAAGACCTTCGCCAGTTGTTTGCTCCAAGCATTGGATTTTCAAAGTATACTATCCCCATACATGGAGGTCTCATATAGAGATCAATGGCTAAAACCTCTCCGCTATTTCTTTTAATCTTCTGAGAATATATTCTTGCTGCTGCTCAGTGGTCATTATGTTCATATTACCAACCCCACTTTCTGGATTGATTCCTGTTGCTCACGATGACTAGTCCTTCTGAACTCCCTTATAGTGGCAAGTGAGTCAGATTATCATGCTAATAATCCTTACTGGTAACAAAACAGAACTTCTTGCTTGACTTGCAAGTAAAGATGTAAGGATCCTACCACTGCAGCCAGGAGGTGAACCTATCAATTGGCCTTCACATCTTTCTTCCCACAGTTGAAGGCCGTTAGTGCAATCCTAAACATGTTTACTTAGATGTAAATCCCACAGAGTTCAGTTGAGCTTGCTGAATTTGGGTGGCAGGGGAGAGGAAAGGACTGGATCTCAAGACCCTGATGGAAACCAAAATGATATTGCTGAGGGCGTATATTGCACCTTCAGGCATGAGGGGAGAGGTCTAGCAGCTGCAGTTGGCTGTTCATTATAGGAACAGGATGGGTGTTGTAAAGGAGAACAGAAAAGATGGGATGGTAAGGACCAGGAACAACAGGCTTGAGTTCTGAGCCACAAGAAAGGGCATCACTAGGGTAGCCATATGAAAAGGGGGACAGGGCTTCTGTATCTTTAACAGTTGTATTGAAAGGGGAATTTCAATAGGTGTCATTTGTACACATACAGCACCTGGTGAAATTCCCTCCTCATCACAACAGTTAAAGCTGTAGGAGTTATACTAGAGTGACCAGATACAAAAGAGGGCAGGGCTCCTGCAGCTTTAACTGTTGTGATGAAGAGGGAATTTCACCAGGTGCTGCATGCATACAAATGACACCTGCTGAAATTCCCCTTTCAACAGAACTGTTAAAGATACTGGAGCCCTGTCCTCCTTTCCATATGGTCACCCTAGGCATCGCTATTTCACCTACTATGACAAACATATAAAACTGGTCCTGCCTTGACTTTGCCTAGGGTTTGCTCTGGGGTAGCTCCCTGCTATTTAGGTACACAATCCTTGAGTGAATACAGGTGACTGATTGGTATTTACCAATATGCTGATGCAAACAGCAGGTTCATTTCCCCCCTCTACCATTCCCTGCTTCCCTGGGTTTATGATCAGGTAAACATCTCATCATTTATCATCAGGACTTTTCAGATGACCAGTTTACCACATGGCTACTACCCACTGGAATAAACCACCACTTAGGAAATAGTCGGCTGTATATGCTCCTTGTCTGTTCTGAATCTCAACATTGACAAATAATTACATTTGTTGAGAACCCCCTCAGAAGAATGAAAGTAGGTTCTTCCCTTGTTAACTATTTCAAGGGAACAGCCACCTAGTACATCTCTTTTTTCCCCAACCCACACTTCTCTGTGGATTGCATCTTCCCCCAAACCCAAGGATCTTGTCAGCCATTATTATTCTGATAAAACCAGAAGTAGCACTGCAAATCCTCACTTTGCTGAAAGACTCATATAGATCTCAAAAGCACTACCAAAAGGTATACAGTATAAACGCTGCCAACTGTCACAGCTTTCAATGACAGGTTTTAAATGTTACTTCATTATTTTAAAAAAAGGAAAGAAAAAGACCCTCATACAGCTCATCCAAGAGCTGACAAGTCCTAACAGGGCTCATTTTCCAGTGACAAAAATAACTATTTTTCAAATTTCACAGCAGGGCCTTCGCCTACACACTGCACCAAGTAAAACCTGTGGGGAGAAAATGTAAAATGCATTGTGTAAATGTAAAAGCGACTCACATTGGAAATTTACCCGCTTTCTTCATGGCTTGCCCCCGTCTGTACTGCATATAAATGCATGGCTTTCACCAAAAAAAGGCAGAAGTGAAAGGAAGCGGAGTGGAGGGTCACTGGAAAATGAGCCTGAATATCCCAGTGATCTCCTTCAGACCACATATGTCACCCTCTCACTGATAAGGTTGGGAGATTTTCAATAAGAGAGTTCCCGGTGGTGTTCCCAAAAGGCCCAGGACTAGGCAGCTGCCCTTGGAATAAATTAAAGCACCTGTATTTCATAGTCCAACAGTCAAAGGGATTTAAGGACATCAGAAAAGCCCTGCTGGATCAGACCAAGGGTCCATCTAGCCCAGCACTCTGTTCACACAGTGGTCAACCAGTTGTTGACCAAGAACCTATGAGCAGGACACAGTGCAATAGCACGCTCCCACCCATGTTCCCCAGCAGCTGCTAAGACCCCAGAACATAATGCTTCCTTTTCCTTCCCCTACACCCTGCCATGGGAGGCTGCATCTTCTGCCACTTCAAGGTGCAACCAGTCCCCAAAAAGGAAGAAACAGGAGAAGAAGTAGACCTTCAGTGCCAGGCTTCTAAAGGCCATTTCCCATGTTGTGATGGCTGTCAGTGAAACCGGAAGCTACTGTCAAAAGCCACTCCTGTGTTTGAAAATGTAACATGGGAAGGAGGAATGCACATTACTAGGCAGGTGAAAGGGCTTCTTTAACCAATGAGGATTAAGGAGTTATCTTGGGACAACAGTCCTGAAATAACAGCCCTAGTTTACACAAACAAGACACTGCAGGTTTTTTTCAGCCACATCCTCTTCCTCTCTTGCTGCATTTGTGTGTTTTAATACAGAACCAGGTGTTTCACCCACCACAGCCCAGAGGTTATAACTCAGTAGCCGAGCACACTCTTTGCATGCCAAAGGTCCCAGATTCAATCCCCAGCAACTCCAGGTAGGATTGGGGGGAAAGTCCTGTCTGAAATCCTGGTAAGTCACTGTTAGATGGACTGGTAGTAACCCACGGTGGGCTGTTGTGTCGTGTGAACAGCCCTAGTATAATAATAAGATAGCTTCCTGTGTTGTAACAACACAGCTATTCTTTACATGCTTACTTGTTCTTAGATGAAAGAGAGGAGTCAAGAGTTCCTCATTTTTCCACGGGGTTTTGAACCCCTCCCAAATGACTGCAGGCTCCTTAATGGGTAAAAGTTGATACTGCTATAATGTGGCATCAGGAGAACTATTTTGCTGGACCAGACCAATGGGCCCATGTAGTACAGCTTGTCACCCAAAATAGCCAGCCAGATGCTGCTGGAAACTTGCAAGCAGTCACTCATTAGCCTTTCCCATTTGTCTTCAAAACTTGTTACTCTGCATTTGAACATGAAGGCTTCATTTTGCTATCATGACTAAGAGCCATTAATAGCTTAATCCACCTTGAATTTGACTTTAATCTTTTTTTTTTCCAATAAAGCAAACTGAGCTAGTAGTCATGAACATGTTTGTGGCAATTAATGCCACAAGTTAATTGATGCACTGCATGAAGAAATACTTCAAGCGACTGCTCCCACTGTATAGCAACAGTGGGGCTTTATTTAGCTCCTTCTGACCTAATCATATGTATGCATCATTTCCATGTTATGTTTTCAAACACAGACTGATGTATGGAAGCCACTTGTAATAATTCAGCTATGTCGTTCTACTGAAATGTAGACACCTTACCTGCAGCATGGCTGATAACTACAAAAAAGAGAATGGCAAAAGGAGCAGTAGCTTCCTTTCATGCCCATTGTGAGGGAGTAATTGTGTGGATTGGTGGTTAAGAGTATTTCTACATAAGGCTTTTGAATGCTCATTCATGGTAGTTTGTGGGTCCTTTACACGACATCCTCATCCTCCAGGGCCTCTCCTGTGCTTTGCAACTGTTATTGTGGGCTTTTTCCTACAGAGGAAAGTGTGGCATTTTTTCTGAATAGTGTTATAAAGCCCCATGTAATTGCACAATTCCACTATACCACAGCGCCACCTAATGTTTGCGTAAGGCAGAGAAAGAAAACAGCCCCCAAAAAACACGTGGAAAGGGAGCCAATCTTAATCCCTCAAAGAATCTGGAACCAGAAAGCCCAGTAAAGGTGCAGGATAAGAGCGTCATGTAGAAATGACTTAAGTAAATAGATGCATAAGCATTTCCTTCCATGTATATGAACAGATACAGAGATCAGTGTGTAACCATTGCTCAATCATCTACATTTGTCTGCATGTCTTAGGCTGCACACGTAACCCATGCAATGCTTGCACACCCTTTACTGATGCCCCCTGCTTACATTTACAAGATGTTTGGCATTATGTATATTTAGGATAAAATGTTCACACTGTTCTAGATCTGGCTTCTATCTCTGATATAGAAGACTTGGTATAACAGTACTAAGTCTTCTGTATCACCAACCATGTCCACTGAAGTGATCAGGAGGGGAGAATGGCAGCCTTAAGGGAGAGGAGAACCCACAGACATTTTCCTAGAGCAAAAACATTACATCATTTAAGATTATTTATGGTCAGTATATCATGAGGTAGGAGCAAACACAGAGCAGCTCCTCTCCCAGAAGGCATTTGCAAACACCTTTCATATTTTAAGTACAATTTGGTTTGAGCTTTGGTTAGCAGATGAGACCTTGTCCCAGGCGACAACTTTTCCCCCTAGTTCCTGGATGGCCTGCATAAGACATCTTCATGGTATTGTATCTTACTATAATGTGCATGAATCATGATCTCATTTAACAATGTGTTCAAATAAGGAAGCTTTAGTAAAGGACTGTCTCTATATCCCCACTAAGCAGGGAGTCAGAGATGGGAAATAAAAGGCAGAGTTCCCAGTACAATTAAGCACCGGTCTGACCGGTACCCAAAGTGGGAGGGGAAAATGAAAATGGGATAGTTTCAAAATGAGAAGACAAAAGGAAGTGGGATGGTTTGGCTAAACTCGGTGATGTGGAAGGGTATCCCATCCCATAGGGGGAAATGAGATTGCCCTACCGATTCAACGTGCATCTCCCTCACCACCACCACCACCACGGTTCTTGTTACTTGGCACTGCACCCCTTCAAGGTTGCATTTGGCAACAGGCCACCCCTCCTCAGATGCGGTTCGACATCAGCCTGGTGTTTAGCTTCCGGAAGAAGGAGCGCAGCTTGCAGATCTTGCATTTCTTCTTCCGCTTTTTATTTTTCAGTTTCCCGTGTCCGCCCTCCCACACTTCTTCCTCGCCGGTCGCCCAAGGTCCCCAGGCACCACCATTGAAGTCCGGGTGAGCGCGAGGGTTTTCCGCCGGATATCTGACCGGGATGGCAGTCTGGTTGTAGCGGACGAGTCTGATGAGGAGAGCCCGGACAATATCGGGCCGCTGCTCCGCCAGGTCGTAGCGCTCGTACGGGTCGGCCGTGATGTTGAACAGCCAGACCGATTTGCGCAACCCGTCTGTCAGGCGCTCAAGGTTCCACCAACTCCCTGGGAAGTTGGTCAGAGTCTGTGGTGGGATCCAGTCACTGTAGCCAGGGTCTCCCGTGAGAAGCTTCCAGTCCCCGACCCGTATTGAGGCCTGTACCGCAGTGTTCCATATGCCAAAGCCACTCTCCAAAGAGCCGTATTTGGCATGGTTATAAAGAGGGTCGATGTTGTGCAGGATTTCCATACGAGGACACTCTTTGCCCTCGCTGATAGCCGGCCACACGTTGTACCCATCCAAACCGTCTGCTCTGGACATGTTGCCCCGAGCCAGGGTCACCAGAGTTGGGTACCAGTCTGTTATGTGAATGAGCGCCCGGCTGGTCCTCCGCTTCTGTTTAATCAACGGGCTGTGGACAAATCCAATACCACGGACTCCTCCTTCCCAGTAGGTCCCTTTGCGGCCTCGCAGGGGCCAGTTGCTTCCCCCAGAGAAAGTCTGCCCACCGTTGTCTGTGGAGAACACAATCACACTGTTGTCATAGTAGCCATACTTCTTGAGCGCCCAGGTGATGTTCTTCACCGCTTCGTCCATGCACGTGACCATGGCCGCGTATTTGCGACGCGCAACGTTGCCCATGGAGCGGTAGCGGTAGATGTACTCCTTTGGGGACTGCAAGGGGGTGTGCACAGCTTGGAATGCCACGTAGATAAAGATGGGGTCCTTAGGATTGTGGGAAGCCAGGATTTTGCTGACACGCTGAGCATAGAGGAAGGTGGAATATTTGCCACTTTGTTCCCAGGCCACATTTTCCCCATCATGAAGATCGTAGCCACAGACCCCAGGCCCATCACAGTTGTCATAGGTATAGTAATCCACATTTCCTGTCAGTGAGCCCAGGAAGGTATCAAACCCCCTGCGGGTGGGCAGGCACTCTTTCCGATAGAACCCCAAGTGCCACTTACCCACCATGTGTGTGGAATAGCCAGCTTCCTGCAGCTTCTGGGGGAGAGTGACCTGGTTCAAAGGCAAGCAATTGGGTTGCCGGGGACGGATGATGGAGTGCTGAAGACCTGTGTGGATTTGGTACCTAGGAAGAGGGGAACGGAAGGCAGAGAGAACATCATGAATTGCAACACCCACCAAAGCTGCATTCGTGTATCGGGGGGGGGGGGGGGGTAAGTTTGCCCACCAGAACATTTGCCCAGGCTCACACAACACTCTAACCCACACTCGGTGGTTGAGTGTGGAACATTTGTTGAACCACGGGTCAGTATGTTGTCTGAATCCAAGACATTGGCTGAATTTGGCTAACACAATAAGCAACTGGGGGGGTGGAGGGAAACAATTCTCAGTTGTATTGACTATCGTGTCATCTGAATGCTGTCATAGTTAATTCAGCGCTGATCCTAATCCACACCACAGTTGATTATTTATTACCATGTTGTGTGGGGAGTACCCCCTAGATGAACAACTGTAAAGTTGATTATTACCCCACCATTGACTATTGTGTTGTCCGAATTCAGCCACTGTCTGCAGAGTGGCTTGTTAACCATGCAGTGTGGCTTATTTTTCCTTAAACAAGCCACCTTGACAACCTGTGGTTTATTATTGGGTTGTTCAGGGTCTTAACAAGCCACCTTGTGGAAAATGACTTGGGTTCAACAGCAACCCACACTCAACTACTGAGTGTGGGTTAGCATGTTGTGTGAATAGCCCCAGTGTGTGTATAGGTTATGGTGCATTTTTCAACTGCACTGCAAGTCCACGTTTACAACGGTCAGATGGACGTAGTAACCTGTCAAGCCTTCCAACTTGCTCCCTCCTCCTGCCCACCAGTGCTGTCACCGCCACCACCTCTGCCTCCAGGTGAGAGGCAGGCCACATTGTTCCCTGCTGTGAGCCAGAGGTAGCAGAAGCAACAGGAGCTGGTGATGGAGCAAGCAGGAAAGGGGCAAGCCTTGACCACCTGCAATGCTTCCTCCACATTTCTGTTGCGAAAGACCAGTGGGGCACAAGCTTTTCATCTCCAAAAAGCCACATGTGATTCTGGCTCAGGGGCTGTGCACATGCACACTCATGTACATATACACACGCACACATCCTAGCGATCCTGATACAAACAGCTCTTTCCTCACTGCTAGCAGCAGTGGGGAAGGGGCCATCTGTATGAGGATTGCTGAAGGGCAAGGAGCGTTTTCTCCACCCCCTCCCCCAGCAACCCTGATGCAGAAGGCTTCCTGCTTCCTCCCGCAAAGATCCTCATACAGATTTATTGTTTCCTTGCTGGAAAGAGTAATCTGTATCACTGGTGGCAATGCGGAGGAGGGGGGCATTTGGCAATGTAAGAATGTAAGAAGAGCCCTGCTGGCTCAGACCAAGGGTCCATCTGGTCCAGCATTCTGTTCACACAGTGGCCAACCAGGAACTCACAAGTAGGCCTGGGTGCAACAGTACTCTCCTGACTATGTTTCTCAGCAACTGGTGTATATAGGCTTACTGCGACAGGATCATGGCACCCAAGGGCCACCGTGAAGGCCTTGGGGGCTGCAGCTTGTGCACCCGAGATAGATGCACAGGGTGGAAGGGGTGAGTGTAAGCCCTCTTTTTAGAGAATTAAACTAGGAAGGCCCTGTTTCTAGTAACGTAATTGGTCAAGGGTGCAAGATGAGCCTCAAAGGTCATGTAATAATTTAATCTTGCAGATACTAATATTACATTATATAAAGCATTCCAACTGGAATAATTTGATATATTTTTAGGATGACAAATGAAAAAGTCAAGTATCAGCTTGGCAAGAGGCTTAGTGCAGGCAGCAGGCCAGGCAAAGTAGCAACCTTACAGTCCCACTGATTCTGCTTGCACCCCGTAGACACTTAGACATTGAATAATCCTGATTCTGCACAGTTACTGCTGATGGGTCAGCAGCTGCCAAAAAGGTTTTAGGTTTTCTTTCTCCTTTACACATGAAAGCTTCCAAACACACTCAGAGCTGAAATCAGCAGAACACATCTTTCTGGAGAGTCAGAATGTGGAATTTACGCAGCATTACTGTTAAAGATTCGCAGTCATTCATATCTTAACCTAGATGTTCCTACTCACTTTGCACAAAGGATCAGTCCAGGGGAAATTATTATTATTATTATTATTATATAGGAATACTTTAATTTCTTTGACAATTACTTTTATTTATAATCTACCCAAGGACTGGCTGATCTTTTTAAAATTTTAAAATTAAAGGACTTTGGGCAAAATCCAGAAACTTGCAGCAAGTATAAGACCAATTAGGCATTACCTGTTCCTACACATGTCTACTCAAAAGTAAGCAAACAAAAGTTCAATGGGGCTTACTCCCAAGGAAAATAGGAATAGGTTTGCAGTCCTAATCACATTGTTATCCCACAGAAATTCACCTTGTTATCCATTCTAGAGGACTAAGAATGCAATCCTATGCATACTTAGACAGAAAAATCTCCTACAATTCTTATGGCTGGCTGGAGCATGTTGGAAGTTGTAGAACTTTTTTCTGCCTAAACATGCATAGGATTTCACCCTAACTTTGTTAGTCTGATACAGCAAAACAAACAAACAAACAAACAAATGCATAGAGACTTGTGGCACCTTAAAGGCTATTATTAAAGGTTTGTTTGACATAAACTTTCGTGGACTGGAGCCCCTGTCATCAGATGCATGAAAATGGGCTCTAGTCCACAAAAGCTTGTGTTGCTATGACCCTTGTTAAGGAAAAAACACATGCTAAACCATGATGGTTAAGCATTTTAAGCTAAACGTTATGCCCTGTCCTGTCCTGTAAACCATTCCTAACCATGGTGGCTACATAAACACAATTTCAACGTGCTCACTAATCATTTGTGCAAAACGCTTAGTGCCCTAACCATGGCTTAGCATGTTGTCAGGACAAGCCCTGTATATCTTTCAGAATTTAAGGTATCACCGTATTGTCTACTACATTTTGTTTTACCCCAACTCTAACCATGTATGCCTATGGAATAACCAGGTGACAGCATGTGTGTGGGGGGGGGGGGGGGGGGGAGAGAGAGCAGACTGGAGTGGAAGGAATCCATGTTATTTTTGCATTCCCACCAATCCCGCCCAAACACACACAATCCAGTTCCCAGGTTTGGCACACTCTAACACAAGCAAAGGGAGAAAAACTATTGTGCAGTACAGACCTATACATAGCTGCTCAAAAGCCAGCCCCACTGAGTTCATGGACTTATTCCCATCCCAGGTAAGTGTATAGCAGACCTCACTGACCTGGCAGGTTTCAGATGTTCTGAATGACAGCTTCCAACATTCCTGACTATTGGCAGTGTTGGCTGAGGCGGATGGGAGCCAAGGCCCAAAAGATTTGGATGGCAAAAGCTTGGGGATGATCTCACCCTCCCCACCAAACCTAATTGCAGACAGTTAAGACTACAGTCAATTTGCTACTTATTCACCCAATTGCTCTTAAACATTATTTTTGTATCGAGTCTTTGTTGTATGCAAGACAATCTAGCCAGGTGCTAAGGGGATTTTCTGCTTCTTTCCTGACATTGCTGAATGTCCAGCCCCCTGGAAACAGAATATGTAAAACGTGTGGTAGCCACTCCCTAGCATAGTCCTCTCCACTCACAGGGAGTCTGTTCCATTCATCCCGTCACCAGGGGTGGGAGATCATCTGTTCCCCAATCCTGAAAGTATTTTCCTTTATAAGGAGTGACCACAATCGGTTTGGGCCTTCCTTTTTTCTTTCTTTTTTGGCCCTTCTCTTGCCCCGGCTTGTACAGCCTGGGAAGGTTATGTTACTCCATTCTTCGGATTGTACTCAGCATCAATGCACCAGTGAATTTAGGACTGCAGGGCAGGGGTAATTTAGCAGGGCACTCACACAATGCCTTCTCTGCTCAGATGCTGTACTCCAGTTAGCGGAAGAAACGCAGGTAATGTGTTTGCTGAACATAAAGCTTTCTCTCAACTTATATCGTACACTTTGTCATGCGAGTCTGTGTTCCCTGCTATTCCACTGCTAAGTATGTACCACTCCTTAGGAACTACACTGGAAGAAAAAATCTTAAGTCTTATTCACACACAAGCACAGATTTTGGGATCTGTGAGGCTATAATTGTAACGCCCCAGAAGTTAACTTGACAGTAAATTAAGTATAATATATGACCCATAACTAAGCACTCTCTCGTTCATTGCTCATGTTGCAGACACAGTACAGAAAGGGGCCTCTGCTTCATGAATCAGGATTTGCAGCCGCCCCTGTGCATAGCAGTTCATTTCATTGGAGCACATACAAGTTAAGAAGTTTAGGATCACATTCTTAGGCCCCAGGGACAGCATCATAGCTACCACACAAATCTATATACCCATCATAGCCACACTCCTGCTCTAAGCTTTAACTTTTATACATGTTTCTTTATGGAACAGCCATCTCCTTTTGTGTTCTGGCAGTGGTCATACAATACTTTTGGCGGTCTGTCTGGTCCAATAACTTTTATCAGAATGGTAGCAAGATCCTGTCTCAAAATATTTCGTAAAAGTGGGGGTAAATTCCTCTCACTGTTCAGAAAATAAACCTTGAATTATCTCTGGCAAAATTAAAGGAAGGGAGGGGGTTTGCTGTCTGATGAAATCTGTGTATTCACCCAAATCCACTTATTACTAACAATATCATTCTGCAGCACAATTAATAGGAGAAAAGCTTTAAAATATATCATTCATCTTTACAGTAATCCTGCAACATTGGCCAGAACGATTCCCATATTACAAGTAAGAACCACATGATGTTTAAGGCCATCCAACAAATTCATGCCTGAACTGAAAGCTGGATCCCAATACTCCCTGAATCCGGTCACACAGTATCTTTGTATCAACACTGTTCAGTCTCTTCTTCACAGTTCATTTTGCTGCTTTGGTAAAGTGAACTAGTTTACCCCGCTAACAGTTAGAAAGTGCACCAATATCCATCTTCAGCATCCAGGATACAAAAGCAAAACATTAATTATCTGAAATCTATCTATCTATCTATCTATGAGCATTGCTGTTTTTATTCAGTTCTTAGCTGTTAAAGTCTGTCTCTTCCTCTTATTTTATAGAACTATTAGGAGTTACCTACAATCAATTGCACACACACACGCACACTTGGCTGCGGTACATTTTGTTATGTTTGATTTTGGGGCCCGTTGTCAGGTCTTTAATAACCCTTTCACCATGGAAAAACCACAACATTGCAACACTGATAAGTGTCAGGGCGGTGGCCTAATCATTTCTGGCATTTCCATACCGCCCCAAAGGCAAAGCTCTCTCTGTGCCTGCCAAAGTAGCCTCTTGCAGCTCTTACCTCCCCGTGATCAGCTGGCTCCTGGAGGGCGTGCAGATGGGCTGGATGTAATAATTCTCCAGCTTCACCCCTTCGGCCGCCAGCCTGTCCAGCGTTGGAGTCTGGATATCTGAGCCATGGTAGCCAACGTCATGGTAACCTTGGTCGTCCGTCAGGATAAAGATGACGTGAGGCGGCCTGGCGGGAGCAGCAGCCGGGAGAGACTTCCCCATGGGGGAAACATCGGCCACCAAACCGGGCTTCACCCAGTCCCAAGACAGATAGCCAAAACTGAGCAGGCTGACCAGGGAGAAGCCAGTGAGGGCATACACAGCCATGTTGAACCAAGCCCGCAGGCATGCATAGAAGACGCACACCGCCGGCTATTGCCCCACCAGCATTTTCTGTCCGCAGGACGAGATCTCTTTTTGTCGTGGACTCTTTTGTTTGGGGAAGCAACTTGGAGGGTTTCATCCACAAGTGCCCGGCGCGGTTGGAAGGGAGATGGTGCGGGCGGGGGGCTGGCGACGGCTGAGGGGAGGAAGAAAGAAAACAATCTTCCAGCCGAACTAATTCAAACCACAAGAAGGGAACCTTCCTCAGCGATTTTATTAATCCCAGCCCTAGGATGTTAGAAAGGGCTTCCCGCTAAGGCGAACAGCGCTCTCTCGGGTCTTCAAACGCGCGCGCGCACCCACCCACATCCAAGTTGGGATTGTGCCGTCCTTCCCGCCTCCCCCCCCCCCCGCACCACTGATTTGCGTGCTGAGTGTCTCAGAGTACGACCATCTTTTCATTTGAACTTCTGCCGAAGGTAGTGCTAAAATTCGGCCCCATCACCGCCACCGCTGAGACCCCTCCTGCTCCCTTCTGGCTTCCCTTCCTTTCCACTTGATGATCCTGACGGAAATTCTGGGCAAAGACAGAATCTCATTCTTATTTGTCCTCCTAGTTCTGGGTTGTTGTTTTTTCGCGGCGCCCTATCCAATAAAAGTTTTCTCACATGATACCTACAGAATCTCCAACTTCCCTTTCCCGCCCCTGGGTTTCTCTCTTTCACTCTCTCTCAACCTGCACACATAATGCTGAAAGCGGAGCCAGGCAGAAAAGCCACTTTCAGAGCAATTGCGTGAAGAATGCAAGAAGTTGTAAAACATCTGCCCGGGATATGGCTTAAGCAGACAGGTTTATGGGGAGCCCGGACGAGTCTGCCCCGCCCAGTTCTCTCATTGATTCAAGAGAATCAGCCGGCCTGGGAGGGGTGGGGAGGGAACGCAGGATCTTCCAGGGTCCTAAGACGAGTTGTATTTTCGGCTAGTTCCAGTTCCAACAGCAGCCGTGTGAGTGGCTCTGTCATTCAGCAAATTACTCCCCTCTAGGATGTGTAAACTGAGCTGAATTGCATATAAAGGCTTCGTACCGTTTGCAAGTTTGTTCCATAAAGCCAAAACACGATTCCAGTATGCCCATATGTATATGGCATTCATACGTTCGGGCAGGATCCGCCCCTCACCTCTCGTATGGAGGAGCGATACCTCAATAGAGCCCTTTCTGATATAGTCCAAGTGCATAATGGCGGGACTAACCTGTGCGGCCTCACGACCCCCTTAATGTGTGTATTCTTAGGGTTGTTGTCTGAACCTCCCCATGTGTTTCCCCGTGTATTGAAAGGGCTAACCTGCAGGGTCTCATTGTTCCCTTGGGGTGTGTATAGGGGTAGCTGTCTGAGGTCCCCTCTACAAGGATTCGCTTTTGCGCCTGGTTAGGCGATTATGCGCATAATCGCAGAAGTGCATTTACACCTAATGCCTCTGCACGAGAGGCGGCAAGAGGCGGCGAAGCGCATTAACAGATGTCCAAAATGCGCTTTACAAGTAGTTAATGCGCATAAGCGCTTATTCACAGTCAAAATGCGCTTTAACGGACGGAGCAAAATAAAACTCGCGATTTAACGCGCATTCGATAATGCGCATAATCGGGGAGATAACACGCCTCTACGCCCGATTTGCGCTCCGTTCTTGTAGAGGTAATTTTTTTAATGCGCCTTGAAAGAGCTTTAAATGCCTCTTGTAGCCTCCCCATCTTGTATTTCCTTCACAGCTCAGCCAGCCTCTTAATCAGACAAGCATCTTATCCCATGCTCGCAACTGGCCACTTATGGATCATTTTGACAGCGCATCTTAAAATAATCCACAGATTATTTTTTTTAAAATAAGGCAGGACTTGTTGGGATTTCCTGCTATGTGCAGGAAAGTTCTGCTATAAAGGGCACTGTTCCCATTGTTTGTCCCCAGTGCATAAGTGAAGTGGGGAGCAGAGTAAGGGTATGTGAAGGTAGGGAAACATGATTTCCCCCATCTGATGAGCCTCACTACACAGTTTGATAAAGAGCGTCATCACAAGGGAGGAAATCGCATTTCCTTACCGTGGCTTCTCCACCTGCGTGCACATGCATGTGGCCCATTCAGTGAGCTGCTTTGATTTCACTGCTTCTCCTGCACAGAGCAGGAGATAGCAGCAAGTTCTATCTCAAAAACAATTCGGATTTATTGGGGTCTTTTTTTGTTGTGTGAATAAGGCAAGAAGGGGCAGGAGGGGCGCGGGACACAGACAACGTGAATAGGACCTGCAAAAATCAGTGAGTGCCCAGTAACAAGCGTGCAATAAAATGCTCATCTGACTACACCCAGAGACTTTCTAGATCCATATCCAGCTCTTTTAGACAGAGACAGACTTGGCCACCTTGGTTGAACATCTACATTGGCAGCTGCTGAATAGAGAGAGTGCATCCCTCTTGGTTCTGCTGGGCCTCTTGGCCATTTTCCATATCAACACACATGGGATCCTTCTGGGCTGCCTGAATGCAATAGAACTTGAGGGCACCATTTTGCAGTGATTCTGGTCCTTCTTGAAGGTCAGTTCCAGAAGGTGGTGCTAGGGGACTTCTGCTCAACACCATGGCTTTAGGCTTGGTGTTCCACACAGGGTTTTTATCTTGTCTCCAATGCTATTCAACATCTGTATGGATCTGCTGGGGGAGATTGTCTAGAGGTTTTGGAGTTTTGACTTTCATCCAGAGTCCTGCATTTTTTGTAGCTTCATGTCAATCAGGGTTTAGGCCTGGTTTTGACTCTGAAACCACCTTGATTGTTCTGTGGGATATCCTTTGCCAGAAGAGAGATAGGAGGAGTGTGACCCTATTGATTCTTCTGGACCTATCAGCAGCTTTTGATACCATTAACCATGGTACTCTCCTGGAGAGGTTGTCTGAATTGGGTTTGGGCTTCATCCTTGGGTGGCTGCTTCCAGAAGATAGAGCTGGGGGAATTATTGCTCTGACTCACAGGGCTCCATTTTTATTCCTCATGCCATTTAACATCTACCTGAAATCACCGAGTGAGGTCATCTGGAGATACAGAGTACAGGACCCCCTCTAGATGGATTCCGTTTGACGCCTGGTTAGCCGATTATGCGCATAATCACTGAAGCGCTTTATCATAAATGCTTGTATGCAGGAGGTAATTGAGCGCACAACTGGTGGCCTTACCGGTTGTTTGAAATGCGCTTTACAAGTAGTTAATGTGGAGAATTGCTTGTTCACATAGTCAAAATGCACTTTAACAGCCGCAGCAAAATAACACTCGCTATTTAACGCGCATTCGATAATGCGCATAATCGGAGAGAAAAAGCGCCTCAACTCCCAATTTACGCTCCACTCTTGTAGAGGTAAAAATTTTAATGAGACTTCAAAGAGCTTTAAACGTCTGGTGTAGAGGCAGCCCAGTTCCCTGAATATATTGATGACATGTAACTGTATCCCTCTTTTTCATCAGATCCAGGTGAAGCAGTAGAACTGTTTAATCAGTGTGGCCGCAGTAACAGCCAGATGAGGGCCCATAAACTGAAGCTCAATCCAGACAAGACAGAGGTACTGTTAGTGGGTAGTTCATCTGTCTGGGTGAGAGGTGCTCAACCTAGTCTGGGAGTGGCTGCTCTCCCCTTAAAAGATCAACTTCATAGCTTGTGGGTGCCTGTAGATCTATCATTGTTATTAGAGGCACAAGTGTCCTCTGTGACACAGAGCTGCTTTTACCACCTTAGGCTGGTACCCCTATAGAACAATGGAAACAGCGCCCATTAAAGATAAGGACCAACATTATGAGTCTCTGGAAATGAACTAAAAACTGCTGAATCTGGTACAATAGCAGAGCAGCATGCTTCAAATATGGATGTGGACTAGCAAACATGCCTCAGTTTGCTAGTCCACATCCAATCAGTTACTGATCTTCTACACCAATTCAGAATGTCCCGTTGCCTCCTTGGGGTTTCATTTATTTGTTTGTGAGATTGATTCTTCATCCTATAGCTAATGGCTCTTAGGGTGATATACAATAAAAACACAAATAAAATCCATATAAATCAAATCAACAGCAGCATAATACCCAATTCTAGTCAGTATCCTAGACCCTATATTTTCTATTAGCTGAAATTTCTGGATAGTCTTCAAGGTCAGTGCCACATTGTAGTAATCTAAATGGGAGGTTACCGGGGCATGGGTCACTAAAGCCAGGCTGCCTCTAACCAAGTTTATTTAACTACTTATATACTACTTGATATCATAAAATCTCTAAACTGTTTACATAAGAAAAACAATATAAAAGCCAATATAAAAACAACATAAAATAAGAAATACATTTTAAAAATTACAGACACAGCAAAACAGAGCAGTGCAATTACACATCAGGGAAAGTCTGAGTAAACAGGTGCATCTTCAAGAGGTGTTTAAAGTTCATCACAGTTTCCTCCTCTCGGACCACATGTGGAAAAGCATTCCAGAGGGTGGATGCCACTACCAAGAAGGCCCTCTTACAAGCCTTTCCACACAAGGCATTTATTGTGCACTCATGATTCCTTACTCACTGTAGTTTGTGGGTACTTGACATTATGTCATTTTCCTCCAGGGCCTCTCCCATTCTTTGCAACCACTATAGTGTCTTTTTTCTAATGAGGAACGTCTGGTATTTTCATGAATGGTGCCATGAAACCCTGGTGTATTTGCACAATTCTGCTATACCACAGTGCCACCTAGTTGTCGTGTAAAGGAACATATAGAAAGGCAGTGAAAGAAAACCCCCAGGAAAAAAGCATGTGTAAAGGAGCCAATCTCAATTCCATAAAGACTCCAGAAGCAGAAGCCTTGGTAAAGTGGCAGGTTAAAAACCTCATGTAGAAAAGCCTGAAGTGCCATTACTTGATGACACGCTGTTAATCATAGGATGACCAACAAGGCTTCTTCAGAAGATCTCTGGTATCAATTTGGTGTACATAGGGAAAGACAGTTGGCTTAGTATCCTGGTCCTGAATTGTGGGACATTGTAACAGTTGTTTATTTCTTTGAAAGATGTAATGCTCTCCCTGTCCAAGTTGGCCATACCAATTTCTCCTACCTTTTTTTTTAAAAGCAGCAAGTGCAGTGAATTTAAGTGCCTCAGTAAGCCTAACCACTGTGCAGCAAGACTATGCTCATGCATAGTCCATGGTGTGAGAGGTGAGATAACATACTGCCAGTACTGGATTGGGTGTAATGTAAGTGTCATACTGGGGGTGGGAGTGGGACAAGGGAATCCTGCTTTTAAAAATCAACTTGAAAAATCCTAACTTCACTTATAAATTGATGGGATCTCAGCTAACGGAGACTGACCAAGAAAAAGATCTTGGGGTTGGGGTGGACAGCTCAATGAAAATGTCAACCCAATGTGCAGCTGCTGTGAAAAAGGCAAATTTCATGGCAAAATTAGAAAAGGAACTCCAAGATCATACTACCTTTTATACTAATCTGGGTGTGAGAACACCTGGAATATTGTGTGCAGTTCTAGTTACTTTACCTAAAAAAGGGAATGGTAGAGCCAGGAATAGTGTAGAAAATGGTAGAAAAGGCTAACTAAAATGATCAAGGGGCTGGAGCATCTCCTCTATGAGGGAAGGTTACAAAAGCTGGAATAGTTTAGTTTGGGAAAAAGGAAGATAAGGGGAGACATGATAGAGGTGTACAAAATTATGCATAGTGTGGAGAAGGTGGATAGGGAGACATTTGTCTCCCTGTGGCTCCACAACCGGCCAGACTGACTTTGGGATGTGTAACTGTCCCATCGCCAACAGTATACATTTAGGATCCTTCAAGCAGAATCTTGGCTTGTGCACAGAGCCAGGGTAGAAAATGGACAATCATGTGTAGAGTGGTTGTCTGAATAAGATTGTGTATGATTTTAAATAACACTGGCTGTTTTTTATTCAATTGTACAGCCTTTGTCCTTAGGCAGGGACTTGTCAGGGCTTAGGACCATGTAGCTGTTAATTGGGAGCTCATGTGTCAGCTCTCTAGCCAAGACTCCACCTTTTCCCATTCCTGTTGACTCAAGCAAACAGCTGGATAGGTTTTCCCGGCACAGCTCTCTCTGCCTTAATCTCCCCTTCCTTAGTTGTGGAAAGCAAGTTATTGGAATCTCTTGCATGCTGCGCCTTGTCTCGCCACCCCATCAGTGAACAAGCTGGAGCTCATTAACTCTTCCTCTTTAAAATCACATCTTTAAGTGGAGAAATAGCAAAGAGAGGAAAGGCTCCAGTGTGCTATTTGCTTAGGAAGAGCTTGAAAGGGTTCATCCCGCTCTCCCCACAACTCGGCAAGGGGAAAGATGGCATTGGCAGGGTTCCAAGCATGGGACCTGGATAGCAAGAAAGCAGTTTATTTTGGACATCTTCCTTATCTAGGAAGGGGAAGCTGTCAAAAGTACTCATTTCCCCAAACACAGATCTTCCCCAGAATTACTAAAAATGTTTGTTCCTTGTTGGATTATGAGGTACAGTTACACCATTTTTGATACATTTCACAGAGTTTAACGTCAAACTGTGAGGATTGCAATGTCATTCTTGTGAACCAAATGCAATGTTATATATATATTCATTTTGAGAAAATTTGTGTTTTTAAATCATGCTACTGCATGCACTAACACCACATCCTCCAGAATTTCAGTTCCCAAGTAATCTTTCTACATTGACTTGCATTGCAGGGACAGAAAGCACAATTTCATCTAATTTTAGGTATCTCTCTATTGAATATTATCTCAGAAGCAAAGTATTGTAAATATAATGATGTTACATAACTCTTCAGTGGAAGCATATTTAGAATACAGGACTGAATCCAACAGGGAGCTTATGCCCCCGTTGATTCCTTTCTGTCCTGCTGATTCCGTTCCACACGCGGAGGGGCCCACCAATTCCATTGTAAAAATGGAACCACTGATTATGGCTGCCTCTACACGAGAGATTTAAAGCTCTTTCAAGTCTCATTAAAAATTTTACCTCTACATTAGCAGAGCGCAAATCGGGAGTTGAGGCGAGTTATCTATCCAATTATGCGCATTATCGAATGCGCGTTAAATAGCGAGTTTTATTTTGCTGCGGCCGTTAAAGCGCATTTTGACTATGTGAACAAGCGATTCTCCGCATTAACTACTTCTAAAGCGCATTTCAAACAACCGGTAAGGCCACCAGTTGTGCGCTCAATTACCTCCTGCGTACAGTCATTTACCATAAAGCGCTTCCGAGAAGATGCGCATAATCGGAGAACCAGGTGTCAAACCGAATTCTTGTAGAGGAGGTCTGAGCCAGGGAGATTTAGCACTTCCTAGAGGAAATGAGTGGAAATACTCATTTCTGGAAGGAGGCAGGTTAGCGGAACTCCTTTATATGAGCTATGCCAACCTGCCTTCTTCCAGAAACTAGCGTTTCTGCCCCTTTCATGTTGCCCCCGAAGTGCAAGTGTTGGAGACCACTTGCATAATGGAATTGGTGGCACGTAAGAGAATCGGGGAGAACGCAAGTGCCCCATTGGATTCTGCCCACTTTATGTACAGTTCTGGTCACCCAAAAGGGTATTTATATGTGTTTGACCGTCTTGATCACTGTGAGTGGTCAGGAGCCTTTAAGAAAATAATTTAGCGTTCCTTGATAGCTGCTGGGAATCTTTCCTCGCTCTATGAAATGTATGCCCACCAGGGCAGAGAAAGAATTGCAAGCCAGATTTGTAATTTGAATTTATGAGACAGCTGCGAGTTTCGAGCTGAAATGACTGAAATTGTGATGGAGAATTGGCACAGTGGATTGGAGAACTGCAAAAGATGCTCTCTGGGCTAGGGCTATGCACAGCACCTCCAACTCGCCTCGGAGGCCACTTCGGAGCCTCTCAAATGGCCCCAATTCGACTTGAGGTGCTTTGGGGGGTGCCTGCCTCATCTCGGCACTGAAGTTGAGGCAATTTTCAGCCCACCCCAAAGCAGGTCGGCCTTGCATGTTCCCGGGTGCCAACTCCCCCCTCACCACCCACACCACTCCTTTGCCACTCCCACGCCCTCCCAACCCAGAGCCACCGCCAGGACTAACCTGCAAACATATCATCCTCCTGAGAGCCAGGCCACAATTTAAAGTAACCAAGGATTTTTTTTAGTATATCTATGGCCGCAAACTACGGTTGCTATAAATGGTGGTGGAGGGAGGCCGGGGAGGGAGAGGGAAGTGAGTCCAGTGAATCCAGTGGACTTATCTGGACTCATGGCCAGCCTTGCGCCAATTTTCCCGATCAGGCCCGAGCTGCACCACCCCGAATTGGCCCGAGCTGCCCTGAAGCTTCAGTGCCAATCTGCTTTGGCCTTGGCATGTCTTGGGCCGACTCGGTGTCACTCTGGATTCTGACCGAAGCGCACTGGATTGGCCCACCTTGCCTTGGATTCGGGGATTCGGCCCAAGGCGGTGCACAGCCCTATTTTGGGATTCTGAAACATGGTCAGCAGTGGTTCTAGCTACTGAAACTACCTGCTCTCCTTGTACATTTGTAAATAAAGCCAATATCACAAACACAACATACCATATGTTTCCAATGATCTCTCTTTCAAAGAAAAGTAAACTCTGTGGTGCTATGGCTGGACCTTTTTCATACAGTTTTTTAAAACAACAACAAAAAAACACCAAGTAAATAAATGCAACTAAAATAACCATCAACTTGGAGCACACCTTTCTTTGAAAAAAAAGTGAATGGATGTAGGGCTCCTAGAAAATACATAGCTAAAAAAACTACACATTATAATGGAAAAAGTGCTTCTCTCATAATGCTAATGCAGGGGGTGGGAATTTGCAGGGCAGAATCATGGAATACAGAAAGAATTAAGCACCCCTCTCCTGATCACTTTCTGTTAATTTGCAGACATATTTATTGGCATCATGTATAGTTCTGCTGTTAGTTGACTTTTTTTAAAGGAGGATTAATCAAATTCACAGATCATAGTTTTATCAAAAGGTATTCAGCATGATAATTGGGTTCAGTCAAACCTCCATATTCACAGGCACTGTATCTCTTAAAACCAAATGCTGGAGATTGATATTAGGGAATGACCATCACCTTCATGCTCTGCTTGTAGAGTATCTGGCTAGCTGCTGCTGGAAACAAATGGAGGACTTAGCAGAATTTTGTCTTTTTAACAAGACAATTCTTATGTTCATATTTTCATTAAAATGTGACTCACAACTTTAAAAAAAACAAATTCAGGAAGGAACAAAAATGTTTGTGGGCCTTACTTTGACCAAGTATCCAAGTTTCTCAGAGTTGTGTCCTAAAAAAGAAAAGATGAAATGGCTGCACAAGGCCTTCTGGTTACTAGTGTTAGGAGCCTTCTGTCTGGAAGCACCCTCGTAACTGTATGGGATTGCCCAGCTACAGCCAAACGAAGCCTCCCTCAGGTATCCATTGTGCCCCAACTCTTGCTCTTGTATGGACAGGACAATTGATCGCAGCATTATTATTATTATTATTATTATTATTATTATTGCCTACTTATAGAAGAAGCAGTTTGTAGTTGTGGTCAAATAGGAGAACTAGGAATACAAGAAGACTTTTGCTTTAGGCTTTTTTCTTTTCTCCCTCCCTTCTCCAGTAATTTCCATAGTTGTTATATTTTTGTTTTGTATTATTGTCTCTCTAAGGTTGGGCCCTTTCTTACCATTCGCAAATCAACTTCAACCACTTATTTTGAATTGGTTATCACATTTTGTAATGAGGGTTCAGTTCCAGTCCAGGTTCAAGGCACCTAAGAGATTGTTTTAATTCAAGTTCAGTTCCAGTTCACTGAAAAAGATATTTGAATTTGTGGAGTTTGGGTTAAAGGATGGTTTCTACTCCCTAGTCGCTTTAGAAGTGCAATTAAAAACAGGATTATGTGGCATTTAGAGTGCATTCTTGTTTGATTCCTTTGGTGTAGAGGGATGATGCCATGACTTTAGAGATTTGACTGAATCCCAAAATAATTTCTTACAAGCGATATTATTCATTACATTTCTGGAATTGAACCACCAAGCAGCTGCTCACTGACTGAAATGTGTTATCTGAAGAAGCAATAGCAAAATCTTCAAATGAGTTAAAATATAAGGGGTTTTTTTAGGCTGGTTACCATTTTGAGGTAACCTAGAAAGGGAAAAAGTGGGGTTAGAGATAGTGAGCCTTTCTACACGAGGCTTTCATTGTGCTCTTGTGATTTTTCACTTACAGTAGTTTGTGGGCCCATTACATGACACTGTCATCCTCTAGGGCCTCTCCCATGCTTTGCGACCATTATCACGTTTTTTTTTCTTAACAGGGAAAATGTGGTATTTTTTTTCTGAATGACCTCTACAATGCCACAGAAATCTTGTGTAATTGCACAACTTTGATATACCAGTGCACCACCTAGTGGTTGTATTCTGAAACATATAGAAAGGCAGAGGGGGGGGAAACCCAAAAGACAAAAATATAAAGGAGTCAATCTTAATCCTGCAAAGAATCCAGAAGCAAAAGCCTCATAATAATAATAATAATAATAATAATAATAATAATAATTTAATCATCATCATCATTATCTCTGCATATTAAAACAGAGAACGTTTGGGAGAATTGACAAATCCCAGTTTGGATTTAACAGTTCTCATTGAGGTTGGAAATTTGTCCGACTCCAGATTATACCAATTTGGACTGCATGACTGCTTGCTCTTCTGTATAACAAATTCTCTCTCTCTCTCTCTCTGTGTGTGTGTGTGTCTCTGTATTCTGTTATAGACAGGAGCATTGACTCATGTGAGCTCCCTCCTCCAGTCCAAACCCATGTAATCCAGAGGCAGGGGCAGGTTTCCCACTTCACTGAGGACTAGGCTTGGAATATGCACTAAATCCAAATTGGCATTTATCGCTACAACTGCAATGCTGGTGGTAGAAATTATGTGGACTGGTAGAAATGGGAGTACAAAAGCATCCAATTGAGAGAGGTACAAATCTTTGTTTTATATGCTGCTAGCCAATGTTCAGAATACATGTTCATGAAGCAGAGCTGCGACACTCCTTACATCAGCTGTCATGCCGTCAGCGATATTGAACCCCAGTTCATGCCAATCTGGCCCACTGGAGTTGTACAAATGGCTATCCTAGGCTGCTGCAGGCACTATACTAGAGTGACCATATACAAAAGAAGGCAGGGCCCCTGCAACTTTAACTGTTGTGATGAAAAGGGAATTTCACCAGGTACGAATTGCATACAAATGACACTGGCTGAAATTCCCTTTTCTCTACAACTGTTAAAGTTACATGAGCCCTGTCCTCCTTTTCAGATGGTCAGCCTAGGCTATCCCCCTTTCCCCCAACTGTCTGTCTTTCTGGCTTTTACACAGTTATTCCCCATTCTAAAAAGTCCCTCCCCTAAGGCTTATTTACTGGCAGTAAGAGCTGGTGTTTGGACCCCGCCCCTTTTGTCTTTGGCCCCACCCACCACTGGAATGACAGCCCCAAGATTTTCTCAAAAATGGAATTCAGCCCTTGAGCTGAAAGAGGTTTGACATCCTTCTCTTATAGGGTGACCATACGGAAAGGAGGACAGGACTCCTGTATCTTTAACAGTTGTATAGAAAAGGGAATTTCAGCAGGTGTAGTACGCATGCAGCACCTGGTGAAATTCCCTCATCATCACAACTGTTAAAGTTGCAGTAGCCCTGCCTAGAGTGACTGGTTACAATAGAGGGCAGTGTACGATGTAGATGCCAGGCGAACCCTTCTGGGAAGTTTGTTCCATAACTGGGGTGCCACAGCAGAAAAGGCCCTCTTCGTGGTAGACACCCGCCTCACTTCCTTTAGCACCTGGTGAAATTCCCTCTTCATCACAACAGTTAAAGCTGCAAGAGACCTGCCTAGAGTGACCAGCTACGATAGAGGACAGGGCTCCTGCAGCTTTAACTGTTGTGATGAAGAGGGAATTTCACCCGGTGCTGCATGCATACAAATGACACCTGTTGAAATTCCCTTTTCTATACAACTGTTAAAGATACCGGAGCCCTGTCCTCCTTTCCATATGGTCACCCTACACTGTCACCAGCTGTTATTGCTCCTCATCCTCTGTCCCATCACTGCTACCACTTACTTGTTTGACAGGCAGAGAGCAAGTAGGCAGTGGCATCTCCTGCTCCTTCTCCCCACCACCATTGTCTGTGCCAGAAAGAGGGCCAGATGAACCAGCAGGTTGCAAGGATGATGAAGATAGGCTGACCATATGAAAAGGAGGACAGGGCTCATGTAACTTTAACAGTTGTAGAGAAAAGGGAATTTCAGCCAGTGTCATTTGTATGCAATTCGTACCTGGTGAAATTCCCTCTTCATCACAACAGTTAAAGTTGCAGGGGCCCTGCCCTCTTGTGTATCTGGTCACTCTAGTATAGTGCCTGCACCTTTAATTGTTGTGATGAAGATGGGATTTCACCAGGTACTAGTTGCATGCAAATAACGCTGGCTGAAATTCCCTTTTCTCTGCAACTGTTAAAGTTACATGAGCCCTGTCCTCCTTTTCATATGGTCAGCCTAGATGAAGAGGAGGAGCCACTCCAGGAGAGTCTTGTCAGTGGGCCCCTGCTAGGGCAGAGGCCCTCAATAGGTGTCAAATCATGGCTACCCTTGATGCTGGCCCTGCAGGATCCCCACTTCAGGCCTTATTCGCCAATGCGTGCATGGAAGCAGGGCCTGGGGATGTGCTGGTGGGGGTGACGCCAGCAAGCACAGCTCCATTTCCCCCCTCAGGTGAGTATAATCATGTGAGGACTAAACTCCTGAAAAGGGCTAGACTCTCCACAGCCACAAAACACAAAATGGCCATAACCTCTTTCTCTCACATCTATCTGAGAGCAAAATGGGATAACCAACTCAGGTGAAAGGAGTTATTGCTGCTCATGCTTTTTCTGCCCTCCTTTGTCCAAGAGCTTTCCAGTGAAATATGTTTCATGAGAATCGGTCAGTAAGAAGGCAGGCAAAAAAGGGATGACCAACTAAATCCTGACTTTGAATTATATATATCTTAGATAATAGCCCTCTTTATGCAAGGCTTTTATCGTGCACTCATGGTCAGTCACACACAGAAATATGCAGGTGACTTTCATGAAACCATCAACCCCCAGTGGCTCCCCCGGCATTGTTAAGCTCTACTCCCCCTTTGTTTAAATTGCCGAAAGTGCAGTAATAAATATAAGCAGCCATCAAAGAGGTGGTATATATTTCCGCAATTGCGTAATATCACAGAACCATCTACGGGCGGTATAAATGAAACATATGGAACTTGCCCACAAAGGAAACTGTCCAAAAAAGTAAGGGAGCACATGTATTGTGCCAATCATAATCTTACTAAGACTCAGGAAGAAGACACCCCAGTAAGGGTGCAGGATTTTTGCTTCATGTAAAGATGCTCAGTAATTCTGGCCTATATGACCATGGTAAATGACTGAGATTAATGTAGGTGAAATGCCTTTAAGCACTCCAGAAAAGCATTAATCACTGCTCCCTTGCCCTCTCTCTCCTTTGCCCCCTTCCCTCTATATGTATGGTGGGTGGGTGGGTGCAAACAAGTGTGGGGGTACATATACTCCCCAAAAATGGTATATTGGGGAGAGGTACATTCAAATTCCTGTTCAGTCATAAATCTCTAAACATGATTTCTCTGTTTCTAAACCTAATATACCAGTTGAGATTATGAAATAGGACAGTGTGCTAAACTCCAGTAGGAAAGATAGGATACAAAGCAATAACAAGTAGTGTGTGTGTGTGTGTGTGTGTGTGTGTGTGTGTGTGTAAAGACTTGGGAACCAAAGGTAAGTGGCTGGTCAGTAAATTCCCAAGTTCCTCAGTGGTTAAACAGAGAGGCCTGCACAACGGGAGCTCAAGGTGTTGAGCTCATCACATGAAACAGCAGTTATAGGCTTGGACATAATTGCAGTAGATATCAGCATTTTCCTTCTTTCTCCAGACACTGACAGGAAACAATGCTCTGTGGGAAACGCCTTATGCTTATGGCCATTTGTGTTACTCACAGGCAGCATTCGGACGACACGATAATCAACCAGGGGGGGGGGGGGGGAGGAGAAACAACCATCAGTTGTGTTGCTTATTGTGTCGTGTGGAGGGGAACACACAACACATACATAACTGACAGCACGCCATTTGGGGCACTTAAACAACAGAGAAAAACAATGGGCTTGGACGTTGTTTATCCTGAACTCCGTTGTTTAAAGTGTCGTGTGGAGGGAACCCCCACTCCGTGTACTATTCCGTTTGGTCATATAGTTCGCTGGCCGGAGCAGCCAAAAAAACCGTGGCTGCTCCGATACAGCTGGCAGAACTTGCGGTGCATGCTGGGATACGGCCAGAGGACTGAGGGAGGTGAGAGGGAGGAGACGCAGCAGCCCAGAAGGATGCCGGGACTTTCAGCCGCGCGCCGGAAGGAGGGGCAACATGTTGTGTGGCGGGTGCTGCCACGGCAGCACCAAAACAATGCACGGTCAGTATGCTATTCCCCCCTCCGTTGCCTAAAGTGTCATCCGAATGCTGCCACAATCATTCTAACAATCAGTAAAATGGCCTGGCCTCTTTTTGCTGAGCTGCTGGATAATTTAATTCTGACTCCATGTTGTTCATTTGACAGCTGTTGCTAGACAACAAGTGATCTGGTAATACTTAAGCTAGCTTTGTCAGGAGTGCAATTCTCGGTATAACTTTTCAAGGATTTTAAGCACTGATGTTTGATTGCTCCAAAATCCTCCATTGATTGGCTCTCAACCTTTGTTATGAACAGTATTCAAAAACTAACATTTGTTGTTTATTTTTATTTATTGCATTTTTATCCCATCTTGATGGAAAGATGGCGCTCAGGATGCTATTGATGGTTTGCTCTACCTCACCCTCATTTTATCCTTACATTTTGTATGCAATACAAACTTGTATCCAAGATGTTACAGACTGTAATATCCAGGGCCAGCACAAGACATTTTGCTGCCTGAAAGAACAAGATGGTGCCCCCTCCCATTCTATGTGCATGTTGAATCTTACTTTAATACTGGGAGTGGGACAGCAACCTCCACTGAATTTGAAGGCAAGAGGCTAGCTTAGGGAAGGATAGGGCAGGCTGCATGGCACACAGCTCTCTCCACCAAGACCTTGCTGCTGTCAGCATCTAAGGTTCTCCTCCGGGTGCCTACTCCAAGGGAAGCTCGTAGGATAGCAAAAATGGGGGAGTGCCTTTTCAGTGGTGGCGCCCCAATTATTGAACAATCTCCCCCGATGAGGCTTGCCCGGCACCAACATTATCTTTTCGGCACCAGGTTAAGACTTTTCTCCTCTCCCAGGCATTTAGCAGCATATGTTGAGTTTTAACTGACCCCAGAATAGTGATATGTAATCTGCTTTTATGCTTTTTATAGTTTTAAATTTTGTATATCTGTTTTTAATGTTCAGTGTTTTAGTCTATGTAAACCTCCCAGAAAGCTTTGGCTATAGGGTGGTATATAAATGTAATAAATCATCATCATCTGCCTCAGTCTGACTTCCTCAGTCTGCCTAATGGTAGGGCTGGTCATGTTAACAACTGAAGCAGCCTCAAGGGAAGATGTGAGCAGGATGTTCCTGCCATGCAGCCCTTATCCATGCTAGTCGGTCAATATGAAAAACACACACACACATTCTTTTGCTCATAATTCTCATTTCTACCTACCTATAAAGAGTAAGAAATACTTGGCATAGGAGCACAGAAAATGAACTGCTCTCCAAGCACCAAGGGAGATATTTTGGGGTGTCATGGAGTTAACACATATTATTGGGTAAAGTGAACATACCAAAGTGAATATACCTTATGACAGAGGAATGAAGGCACATAACTTTCTGAGGACAGAAATATATTATTTGTGTGGTGGAAATAGTGAAAATTCTTTGCCCTGAAAACAAATGCTCAGAATGCAGCAAGTGTGTGTTCAAGCTACAGTAAAACACTATGGCTCAATTCGGACGACACAATAAACAACTGGTGTGGGGGAAACAATCGTCAGTTGTTTTGACTATTGTGTCATTCCAATGCTGCCATAGTCAACTCAGTGCTGATCCTAATCCACACCACAGTTGATTATTTATTACCATGTTGTTTGGGGTGTACCCCCTAGGGTTAGGGTTAGTCAACCCACCATTGACTATCGTGTCATCCGAATTGAGCCACTGTCTTACTTTTATTTTAATTTACTTTATTTCCCTCTGTTATTTCATCTAGTTTATGTATCTCACTATCGATGTGCAGTTCACATTTTCATCAGGGATCAGAGGGACATGCCACTTAATGTACTGCCTGGCCTAAAATATCACTTTTTTAAAAAGTGAATTGTTTATACAGGAGAAAACCACAGGGATGTGCAATATATGCAATGGCTGAGTGAAGGAGCTATCTTGAGAAAAAGTATTGTAGGGAAAACACTGGTGCTTTCTCACAACTGGATCTTTCTATCTGTTATCTCTTTTTCGCTACACGCAAAATGTCCTAGCTACATACAGGCTGTCCTAGCTTCAGCTTGCCAGCATCAGGCTAGGAACAAATGTTGCAGTAATGATGTAGCGTTCTTATTCTGAAGTCTATTGTTTTGCTCTATAACAAACTCCTTATTAATCAAATTCACAAAACTTCTTCTTAAATTTAATTAAGGGAAAGAGATGAGATGAAGGGCAGAACACGGCTGGTAAAGCATTGCTGGGAAAACCCTGATGTGGAGTCACTTTGTTTTTCCTTTCTCCCTAATCTCTCTATCCTGCTATATACAAAATGTTCCTGCAAGCCAGCTAACGATTTCTCCATCCAACAACATTGTTGCAATAATGATGTAGCAGAAGTTATGTTGCATTCTTATTCTGTGCTCCATTGTGCTATCCTATGACATACGATTATGTGTGTGTGTTCTACTGTGTGGAAACCTGCTGTGTCTTCACAAACAGCATTGCTAGAGATCTATATAAGCCAAGCTAACAAACAATAAACAACCTTCCTGCCTAGAACATCTTGGTGTGTGTGTCTTCACTCCTTCAGCTGAGGTACTGATTTCAAAGGCCTGCATGTCTGTCTTCACCAGTAATTCACAATGGGCTAAACTGGATGATACGTTAAAAGGTGTGATCACATTTGCAGAGATGTAATTATTAAAATATCAGCTGTGTGGGGCGCTGATCCAGAAAAGATTTTTCCCTTTCCACATTCTGCTTTCCTGAAACCCCCGCATGCTCTTCCAGCTGTTATTTGCCCTGAACTGAACTCTACTGTTAGCATTATTTTCACAACTAATATCTGGGAACTAGAGTCACTGCTATGGTGGTGCAGCAATGACAACGGTAAGAATACAAAAACAGCCAGAGTTCCCCACTTAGCCCATATTCTGTGACATGAAAATATTTATGGATCAAACATCATGTCTGCCTTATTCGGACAAAGCAATTGTTTCATTGCGTCCTTCTTCTTTGCCCATTTGAAAGAACCTTTTGCTCCCTCCCTTGACTTAATGTCAATGAGCTTCTTCAGACAAGCATTTTAAAGCACACTCATGACTGACCACTCACAGATCTTCACAGGTCATTTTAACAATGCCATGTTCCTCCTGTGCATCTCCCACTCATCTCCCGCCATTTTTTCGTCAAAAAATAATCTTCATTAAATCCGACTCTTCTGGGCTACGTTGTCGTGATTTCCTGCCATGTGCAGGAGAGGTTTTGCTATAAAATTCCCACTAGAGGGTACTGTCCCACTAAACTGAATGGGCCATGTGGTCGCTTCTCTTTTTGCTCTCTTCCTCTGTGTAATTGCAGCTCCTTGCAGAAGTGGAAGAGATGCAGCTGCAGAGCCAACAGTAAGAGAACGCAACCCCGCCCCCCCTCATTTCAAGGAGCTCAAATTGTGCTCTTCCAGAAAAATGTGATATAGTGGAAGAGGAATGTGGGGAGGGGTGCAATTCCCAGATTTTCCCAGAGCAGGAGCAGTGATGCCATCTGTTGGAGCACCAGATTAATTGACAGACCCTCCTTGCTCTGGCAAGGGAATGAGGCTGGTAATGAAGAGTTCAAGTTTTGCTGCTGTTTATGACAAATTAGCATAGAGGAAGTCAGATAATAAGGCATATAGTTAATAATCAAGCAGTGGCTGGATACATCTTTCCTTTCATTTGATGCCACCCTAGCAGTTGATAACACTTCTTTGCAAGAGAGTTTGCATTTTAAGTTAAAAGCTAAAGGTTGCATTTCAGCTGTCTGGAGACTTTTTGTTAAAGCTCAAGGTGTTTTACAAGTTGAACCAGAGCAATCAGAAATAAGCACCACCAAGTTCAATGGTGGTTTCTCCCAGGTAGCTATGCATAGGATTGGAGATGCAGATAAATAGGGTGCTATGCTATGCATGTACCACTGCTCTGTGAAGTGTGTGTATGTACTACCAAGATAAGCTCCTGTACTTCAAAATGTATCACTGCCAACAATTCTTTCTGCCTTGTGTGTGAAGTTGAAACTCTGATGGCAAAAACAGGTTATAGGTAGGCATTTGGGGGGCTTGCCAGAAACCAGGTCCACTGAATCAGCTTATTCGAGATTACGAAAATGCCTCACTCAGATCATCCTGTCTTACAAAACTGATTAAATTTTGTACAACCTGGGTCCCACTGAACTTCCCAAAGTCTAGCTGACCGGCAGTTGGCTAGATGGGAGCATAGGCATGGAAACCCTTAACCATGGCAGAACTAACTAGCTCTCCCACATGGAGCTGCATGATTCATGCTTGGCTATTAGTTGCAGATGGCCAAAAAACTTTTGAGTTAACCTTAGGTGAAATGTGTCCATGGCTTGGCAGTTGGCAAAATGCCCTTCATTAACGCACATATTTAACCACATATTTTAAATTACACTTTTAGAAACAAAAAAAAATTAATAATAGGGCCTGGGGCAAGAACAAAACTAGCCCAAGTTCTCTGTGTACCACCAGCCTGCACATTTCAGAACATTTGTTTTGCCTTATAAAACTATCATTGCCGATGGGTTACGCATATTGGTTGTGCATGTTTCTCAGCCGCCTTGGTACACTATACGGGCTACATAGCCCCATTCCAAGCCAACTTTTCTTTTTCCTTTTAAATTAACCCTTCGTGTGAAACTCAGCCCTCTTGCACTTCAATGCTGTCTTTCTCTCTGGACTCAATGGGGCATTATTAGCAGCAGGATTATTGAAAGCAAAACTCTTGGGCTTTACAATGAAAGCTCTGTGCAGGGCAAAACGTTGTGCCGGCGATTTGCATGGGCTGTTGGTTCCCTTCCCGTTTCCCCCCACACCCTTTTAACCTCCCATCCCACCTAACATGAAGTCAAAAACGAATGTATAAAAGAGTTTAATAAGTCCCATATCGGCTTCCTTATAGTAAGACTTCTGACCTAACAGGGCAATGAGGTCCAGACCTAAATGGCAGTGGCCATTGATCTCCTAGCCTTAGATCTTTAAGGGCTTCCGTTCACCCTAGCCAATGTGTAGGTTTTTCTTCTTCTTTATTTTGATTAAATAGTCTAGGCAAGTCAGAAACACAAATAAAAAGTAGAAGAAACTCCTTTGAAAACAGCAATACTTAACCAAAGAATTCAGAACTACTTGGATGTTAGGGTTACTCTGGCTTAGCCATTACGGACTATTTTTAAAAAACTCAGATTTTTCTTTTATCATATCATTCTTGCATAATCAATTCTTCCATAGTATTGGGTGTGTTAAACAAAACAAAAAGATGGAAGGAAGATGTGCACACCAGCTCTTGATAGGAGTACATAGGTTTCAAAGAAATACATGCTATTTTAATTTGTGTGTGGCAGTGTATAACTGATCCCTTAGGGGCAGGACAGGGAGGTGGGGAAACAAATTCAGAAATATAGATTCATCACACCTATTCCCCCCCCCCCCCAACCTGGTTTGCCTCCCCATTTATTTATTTTTAACTCTGAGGCAAATACACATCAAGCTTATGATCCCTTTCACCTGAATAGCTGCTCTTTTGCTCCTAAGGTCCTTCACTCCACCCCACCCCTCCCAGTCATGTCCTGGCAATGAGTACTTCAACCAGACTGCCTTTCACCTGGGCAAAAATAGAACGACCTTTTAGTCTGGCTCTTTGGGGGCATTGAGGGAGTACAATCCTGCCTCTGCAGAGATTCAGGCATTGTATGATTTTAAAAAACGCTTTGGAGCCTGGGATGCAAGGTTTGGGTTTTATATTGAGGCTTGGAGCCAGCTGCTGGGAAAGATTGCTTTTCCCTGCCAGGACTGATGCAATCCATTCAAGCCCCTGTTCCTTTAAAACGACACTGAGGTTTACCGGATTTAATGCATTTAGGGAAAATAATCAAGACTTTTAGCATTCCAGGAAGACGGGGTATCAGCAGGACAGGCACAGCATCATGTGAGTACTATGTTGCAAATCTGCACACCAGGCACGATGAGAGTGCAGTAAATTGCCGGTGTGATGGAGGCCATAGACTTGAATGGATTAAATAATTAGCCACAACTTTATTGGCTCAGCTTGGAATAGAATTGGTGGGGGCATGGATCCATTAATCGGACTACCCACCTGCAGTCCGATTACATCAACCTGGCCCACCTGCCAGGTGCCTCAGTGGGGCAGGAGTCAGAGGCACACCCCACAGCACAGACCATTGAAGTGAGCTCCTTTCTGCCTCCCTGGGGTGTGGCCTGGATTGCAGCCCCACGTTGAGCTGGGTCTTAATGCCACACACCCCAGTGGTCCATAAAGTGGACACCCTCTTGAAGGGGAAAATGGGGTACCCAATCCCATTCCCCTTACCAATGGATCCAGCCCAATGCCTTCCATGCCTACAAAGTTGTGACATAGAATTTAAAGTTTTATAACCAACCCATCTTTGTCAAGTCAAACAAATCCAAATATCACGGAGTTAATATTCTTGCTGTGGAGAAGGCGAAAACCTTGCACTGTGTTGCCCATCTGTGTGCAGGTAAAATTCCTTCTCAGCCCCGTGGGTGGGTCGGCAGGTAAGCCTGCGACGGCAACGCCAAAGCCACAGGGGAGGCCCTGCTCTTAACAGCTTCTGGCCGACTAGAGGGAAAGAAGTTTTCCCTCCCGTCTGCCAACGAAGCTTTGTTCCCGCCAAACCAATCTAGTCCCTGATTGGCTCCCTCCTTCCCACGCGAGTGCACACACTGGAGGCCATTGCTGCAGCTCAGCTGCTCTATCCCCGCCTCCCCCTTGGGACCTCAGGTAAGTCGGGAGCTGCATTTTTAAGCATGCATACAGGACGGAAAGCTTTGCCACTTGTCAGTAATTATGGCTGCAATCTTATACCAAATTTCCTCGGAGGAAGCAGCAAAAGACCGCAGGAGGAGGCTGATGAGGGTGGAGGAAGGGCACAGGCTGCTGCAGTACAATTTGGTCGCTAGGCAGGGTTTGGCAAGTGAGATCTCTCGTGAGGAGAGGAGCGGGGCCGTTTTTTTGCCGCTCTTGCCAAGTGGCTCAGTAGCCGATCGCAGCTGCCCGCAATAAAATTGCCCTCCCCACTGTGGGCACGAGCAATCCTACAACAAGCCATGGCTTCTTTGTGAAAAAAAAATAAGTCTAAGAAATAATAGTTTTCCCAAGTAACAATTGATTGGGGAATAAATGTTGGGAAAATGCAATACCCTCACACCTGACAGGTGGAAAGATGTCTAGAGGCCCTACAACAAAAACAATAATTGTATATTTTTCGGAGAAAGAAAATATTGCCAGGTAAGTCCCTACTATCATTTCTGATAATAATAATAATAATAATAATAATAATAATAATAATTTAAAGTATTTTTAATCCATCCTTCATCCTAGAATATCAGGACAGTATACAATACGTGGCCCAAAAAAGTCAGTGCTGGGCTGAAAACAACAGAATGAAATTGAACAGGGATAAATGCCAAGTTCTACACCTAGGAAAAAGAAACCAAATACACAGTTACAAGATGGGGGATACTTGGCTCAGCAGTACTACAAGTGAGAAGGATCTTGGAATTGTTGTAGATCACAAACTGAATCTGAGCCAACAGTGTGATGTGGCTGCAAAAAAAGCAAATGCTATTTTGGGCTGCATTAATAGAAGTGTATCTTCCAAATCACATGAAGTACCGGTTCCCTTCTATTCAGTACAGGTTGTCACACAGAGGAAGGCCAGGATCTCTTCTTGATCATCCCAGAGTGCAGGACATGGAATAATGGGCTCAAGTTACAGGAAGCCAGATTCTGGCTTGATATCAGGAAAAACTTCCTGACTGTGAGAGCAGTATGACAATGGAACCAATGACCTAGGGAGGTCATGGGCTCTCCCACACTAGGGACATTCAAGAGGCAACTGGACAACCATCTGTCAGGTATGCTTTAAGGTGGATTCCTGCATTGAGCAGGGGTTTGGACTCGATGGCCTTATAGGTCCCTTCCAATTCTACTGTTCTATGATATAATACAATGAAATCCTAAAACAATCACAATATTCACTGTTCATTCATTATTCACTTAACATTTTGCCTAACTGAATTGAAGGCAGAATGAACTCTATGGGAAACCTTTCTATATTCTTTATTAAGTTGAGGAAACAAACCTTTGATGAATAGGCTTGAGCACCCCCACATTCCTCATAGCTTGGATTAACCTGCTTTCAGCAGATCTCTTTCAAAGACAAAGCTGTTTTGCCCATTATATTGTTCCTATGTCCACACTGGCAAATTGAGGAATATGAGTTTTAAAAGCCCCATTATTACTCCCAGTTCCTAAGAGGCAGCGGTTTTCTTTCCCCAAGCGAGAGCTTGGAAGGAAAGTGTTGTGGTTCTTCAGATACCACTTTTGTGGTAACTGGGTAAAAAAGCTGACACTTTTAGGGCAACCACTGCAATTGGATATATTAAGAATTAGTAGATCTGTGGATTAGGTCAGAGCTTTCCTTCCAGCCACAGTGACTCATTATCATTAAGCCACAGCCAAGGAAAGTTGAATCAAATGAACAGTTTTTATGATTAGGAGATATAAAAGTGTGTGTGTGTCTCACCCACTCTCAGCCTGTAGGATGTTTCAAACACTATACATCTTGAAGCCCTTTATCTTCTTATGTATATGCTAAGGCTATTCCTGCTATTTATTGTCAACCATGTTGGGGTGTTCTCTAACCCGAAACTATATTCAACACTATGTTAAAAACATTTCCAATCAGTACAGAATGGGTTCTAAGAAAATAAAATCTCTGGGGGAAAACGCATGAGAAAAGCCAGAATCATTTTTATTACCAGGCCCAAAGATATAGATGATCCTCTGTGCTATCTTTAAATGGCCAGATACTTACCTTTCCCATCTGTCATTACATTTCTGATTATATTTACCAACTTCTCTATGAAATTGCTATCCCCCTAGCTTCCAGAGAAAATCTACTAACAAAAGCTCTTTCCTCACTCAATGGTGTTTGGACATATAACTCCCTTCCTCCTCTTCAAATACCACTGAAGAAAACCCATTCTGTATTCATTCTCTTCAGCTGAAAAAAAAGTATATCTCTTGTTTGGTGTACTCTTTGCACCTCAGCATTCCAGGTAGTAATCTTAACTGCATAATGATGTTAACTGTATAACATTAACAATAAGAATATTAACTGCAGTAATGTTCAGATTTAATTAGTAAATCAATTCTCCCAAAAAAAACTTAGAACAAAGTCAAATAAAAGTATACAGATTTTCTGTAATCCACATTCTATAATTGAGCACTCATGCATGATTAAAACTAACAGATAGTTGGCAATACTTTCTTCCTTTTAGGCTTTATGCCTCCTTCTGCCTTCATTTGCCGCTTCCCTGTTTTGTGAACTAACTTCAGTTGCTTCATTACCAGGGGTACTTCCAGATGGAGGGTTCTTAACACTAGTGATCAGAAGGCATTGTTTGGGTGTTCCATCTTTTCTTCCTCAACACAGATTTTCTGCATTAAGAAAAAAGATGGAAGAAATGGTGGGAAAACACAAGAGGGTACAAGTGGAAGACATCTGTGAAAGTGGCAGGGCAATGGTACAATAAAAGCCATGGGGACATTTGGTGCTGCTTTCACTGCTGATCCTCCAACCTCACCCACCCACCCGGCAGCATCGCAGTTGCAAAGCGACAACCACCATGATACATGGGCACAATTGAACATGGAATAGCCTGACCCCAAACTTCGCAGATCAGTTACACCGCCATAATGCACAGCAAATAGCAACTAACGATGGGGCTCTGAAAGTATTTTTTTTCTCTTCTGCTCAACTCCGTAGCAGTAAAAGGATGCCTTCACACACCTGTGCAGCTTCGAATCCATAGCCACCCACCCTCTCTTAGTGGTGTTCCTTTGTACTTGTGAAACTTTAAATCAACTAGGGGTGTGCATCGGATCGGATCCGATCCACGATCCGAATCCGATCCGCCCCAAAATCGGGAAAATCCGATCCGATCCGATCAACCTCCGATCCGATCCGACGAGGTCCGATCCGGATCGGACGCCATTTTGAATGCTTTTTCCCATAGCCAAGTATTGTTTTACAAAAACGCCTATAACTTTTTCATTTTTAAAGATAGAAGGATGAAACTTGGGCACATTATACACTGGTTAGGGACAGTTATCTGTGAGAAATTTCAGAAAGATTGGTGCATGCGTTTTGTGGCAATTAATTTTTTAATACCCAGGAATGCCTATAACTTTGTCATTTTTAAAGTTACACACATGAAACTTTGCCACATTGTAGGTGGTACCTTGGGACCTATGTGTGTGAAATTTCAGAAACGTAGGTGCTTGTCTTGTGTGGCAATTAATTTTTAGAAAAATGGGTAGTAGGGTAAATACATTTACGCCTCCCATTTTTTTATTTTTGAAGATACAAACAGGAAACTTGGGCACATTACAGGTACCACTTGCCTTGATATGTGTGTGAAATTTCAGAAACATTGGAGCTTTCCTTGTGTGGCAATTAATTTTTGAAACAATGAGGAAAGAAACACCTATAACTTTGTCATTTTTAAAGTTACACACATGAAACTTTGCCACATTGTAGGTGGTACCTTGGGACCTATGTGTGTGAAATTTCAGAAACATAGGTGCTTGCCTTGTGTGGCAATTAATTTTTTAATAAATACCCAGGTGGCAAGGTGTCTGCACACACCACTTTGAAGACTGTAGAAAATTTCTCCTGTAACGATCCTAGCGAGAGAGAGAGTGATCCTAGGCTCAGCCGTTCTGCTTGAGTGAAAGTATCAAAGCAGACACGAGCCAAGTGCTACTTTGTTTCTCCTTTTGTAATGGATACTAGCTCAGTTGCAGCCAAGCGTGCAACGATCAAAGAGATGAGAGAAAGTGTTTCCTTCTTCTTCCCGGGAGGCGGGAGGGTGCAATTGACAGCCCCAGCCTCTGTGGAAAAACGTTTATAACTTTTAATCTAAAAAATTCGTAGCCACCACATGCCTGGACCTATCATTCTGAAATTTTACACACATATCAAGTGAAGTGTTCCCTGTAATGTGCCCATGTTTCCTGTTTGTATCTTTAAAAATAAAAAAATGGGAGGCGTAAATGTATTTACCCCACTACTACCCATTTTTCTAAAATTAATTGCCATACAAGGCAAGCACCTACGTTTTTGAAATTTTACACACATAGGTCCCAAGGTACCACCTACAATGTGGCAAAGTTTCATGTATGCAACTTTAAAAATGACAAAGTTATAGGCATTCCTGGGTATTTATTAAAAAATTAATTGCCACAAAACGCATGCACCAATCTTTCTGAAATTTCTCACAGATAACTATCCCTAACCAGTCTACAATGTGCCCAAGTTTCCTGTTTGTATCTTCAAAAATAAAAAAGTGGGAGGCATAACTGTATTTCTCAATGGGAAAGTGCTTTCCAATGATTTCCTATGGGCAAGTGCTTTCCAATGATTTCCTATGGGCAAGTACTGTCCAATGATTCCCTATGGAAAAGTACTGTCCAATGAGTCCCTATGGGCAAGTGCTGTCCAATGAATCCCTCATTGTTTCAAAAATTAATTGCCACACAATACAAGCACCTACGTTTCTGAAATTTCACACACATAGGTCCCAAGGTACCGCCTACAATGTGGCAAAGTTTCATGTGTGTAACTTTACAAATGACAAAGTTATAGGCATTCCTGGGTATTTATTAAAAAATTAATTGCCACACAAGGCAAGCACCTATGTTTCTGAAATTTCACACACATAGGTCCCAAGGTACCACCTACAATGTGGCAAAGTTTCATGTGTGTAACTTTAAAAATGACAAAGTTATAGGTGTTTCTTTCCTCATTGTTTCAAAAATTAATTGCCACACAAGGAAAGCTCCAATGTTTCTGAAATTTCACACACATATCAAGGCAAGTGGTACCTGTAATGTGCCCAAGTTTCCTGTTTGTATCTTCAAAAATAAACAAATGGGAGGTGTAAATGTATTTACCCCACTACTACCCATTTTTCTAAAAATTAATTGCCACACAAGACAAGCACCTACGTTTCTGAAATTTCACACACATAGGTCCCAAGGTACCACCTACAATGTGGCAAAGTTTCATGTGTGTAACTTTAAAAATGACAAAGTTATAGGCATTCCTGGGTATTTATTAAAAAATTAATTGCCACAAAATGCATGCACCAATCTTTCTGAAATTTCTCACAGATAACTGTCCCTAACCAGTGTATAATGTGCCCAAGTTTCATCCTTCTATCTTTAAAAATGAAAAAGTTATAGGCGTTTTTGTAAAACAATACTTGGCTATGGGAAAAAGCATTCAAAATGGCGTCCGATCCGGATCGGACATCCGGTCCGATCCGATCCGACCATCCTCCGATCCGATCCGATCCGACCCCCCAGGTCCGATTCCGATCCGCTATCCGATCCGATCCGGGGGGTCAGTGCACATCCCTAAAATCAACAGGCTTCAACAAATATCTCGTATATCCTTTCGGCTGACCATTATTAGGAGTTTCAACAATAGTTTTCATTTAATACTCTAAAGCACCCCAGAATGTACTTTTCCATTCCTCAAGGGGGATATTATAGGGTATTATGGGAAAGTCAAGAATATCTTTATTTGAATGCCATATCAGTTTGTATTGCATCAGATTATTCAACTTCCACAACTCCCAATATCTATTTGTCTAGATACTTCATTTATTCCCTTCTGTCCCTTCCAAGAGTCCACAAATATTCTTGATTTCTAGTTTCTCAATCTGTGGATGTAATTCTATTGGCATTTCCTTCTTCTCAGCTCGTGTCTTTATGCAAAATGCATCTGTATCTCATAATTGTTCACTGTTTTTCTAATTATTTTTATGATGATACCATTTCTGAATTTCTTTCCTCTTCTCATGTTTTGAAGTGTTTTCCTGCTTTCTTCAGCATCAGATTTTGTTCTCTCAAATTAAACTTTTGTTCCTGTTATCTTCTAACCTTCTATAAATTTGTTGTTCGAAAACACTTGAACTTCAAATTGATCTCTAAGTATTCTTGCCACTGAAGTTTTCCCAGAACTCAGGCCTGGATTTCTCAAATAACAAAAGAATACATCTAAAAAATTCAGGGAAATATAAAAATTACCTGAGTTCTAAAAGGGCCAAGAACTCATTCATGTTGGACTGGCTTTGATATTTTTCAAATTCTGTGGTTGAACTTCTTTCCTTGGCCCCTGCTCCCAGGCCCCTGCACTCTACAACATAGAAATGACATATTGCTATTGATTATTGTGTATTCTGTGCTATTCTGTACATAGCACTTACAGTGTTTCATAGTCAACATAGAGAGGTCCTTGCTCCAAAGGAGCTTACAGTCTAAAACAGACTTTGGAAAAACATAGAGATGGGTAGAGGGAGGGAATAAAATGGATAAATGCTATTAACACATACTTAAAGCTTCGTTACTATTAGGAATGAGGATTGAGAGGAGAAGCCAAAGGCCACATGAAAAAACTTAGCACTGCTGCTGTTTTCTTTCCCTTCAGTCATTAATGGCTGGACATTTTAACAGTCTCATATACATTTTTTTTTTTAAAAAAAGTAATGCAACTTTGGCGGGTAAATTTAAAGAAATTACTAGTCCGCATAATATTTAACCAGCCTGGCTAAACAGGCCTATTTTAGGATGTTTTGAGGCCGGCCCTACCATGCAGAAGGGTGAAGCGACCTACTTCAGGTGGCACCATGAGGTGAGGATAGATGAAGAAAGGAATGGGTGTCTGAAGAGTGCAGGAAGACTTTTTAAAAAGTGTTGACCCTCCCTGAGTAGCGTTTGTACTCCTGGCTTGGGAGTAGTTGGCTAGCTGCTTACTTTTAAGGAATTGTTCTTGGCCTCAAGCAGGTTGCTACTGGTTTAAAAGTCCTTGGTCCTCAATGCCTGACCACACAGGAACTTCCTGCACTCTCTGTTCAGTGCTTTGGCACTAAACTGGAAGTCCAGGAAGCAGTGTGAACTTTGCAAAGTGCAGGGGGGGGGGTGCACACTAGCAGTGCTTTTTCCCCTATGTAGACTATGGATGTATGGATTTTGTAAAATCCATTCTATCTGCATTTTGTGGATTATCAGGTGCCTGCCATTCCATGGTCTGCTCATTGACAGAATCAGATATTTTACAGTTTCCTGAAACTGTGCAAATTTGTATTTGCACAAATTTGCACTTGCAAATATGCACAGATCCCTCGCCCAAAATGCTCATTTTCACTTTAGTCTAAGGGGCTCATTTTCAGCCATTTTCAAACATATTTTTCTATGACTAAATTTGCATATAAAATTCTGGAAAGTTTTTTAAAAAATGGCCCACAGGTCCGTGGAATCCTTGCTGCTTAGGAAAAGCTGGTCCACTGCAAAATCCATGGGTCAGATCCAGAGGAATCCAAACTCATTTGATTCCATTGTGGACTTCTCTGACATGCCTAGTGTAGAGTGTGCCACCCATGCACTGGGTGTGATTCTCCTCCACATCTACTTTGTGAATAGGTGGGTCCTTCAATATGGACTGTGGCTGGGTGCCATAATAAAAACCTTCTTGCGGAGTTGCCCTCAATCTAGCTCTCTCAATAAGCTTCCAGTTCCAGCTCCAATCTACTCCTAAATGACGAGTGCCTGTTTTCTTTGAAGAGATGACAAGCTAAAGAGGAGCCTGTGGGTTGGGATGAGTTCCCTCCTTCACATGTTCGATGCTTTCCACATTGCTCCATTCTCATTTGAGTTGGTGCCCACAGCTCCAGATCTGAATTGCATTCCCTTTGAAAAGTGGCACAAGAGTGGCTTTTCCACAAGTATGTTGGATAGCACGAGACAAGCTCATACTCTTGCTGAAGCCACGAGCCAATTTGGTGGCCGTTTCAAGGCAACAATTCCCAGTAAGATCTTGAGAACATGATGTGATGGAGAAAAGAGATGGGAAAATAACTGGATCCGAGTGCTATTCCAGACCAAGGGCTTCTCTACATTAAACAAAGAAACCACATTCTTACTGGGTGTTGGATGTTTCATGGACAATTCACAAGGCAGGCCTTGTGAACTGTGAGTTTAAAGATGGAGAATTGTTGTGAGAAAGTTCTGTGTCAGTCTGTGTCTGTAAGCTTATCACTGTTGCTGTTTCTCATGGGAAGCTTGCTAGCCGAGGCCTTGAGTTTCCTTGAGAACGAATGAATGTTTAGAAAAAGTGGGGGCTATCTTGCAAGCTGTCTCTCACATAGTGTCGTCATCAAGAGGAGGTTGTACCATGCAGCCCTGTTGGCACATGAGTTTGAGTTACAGGCCTGAAGTCCTGTCTGTCAATGTGGCTTGGAATAGCCAGCCTCCAACCTATAGGAGGAACAAGCAAAGGGGAGGCCCTTTGCTAGGAATCATCTGTTCTATGCTTGCCATTGAAACTCCTCATGTTTGGGATTCTATCAGTTTGGAGATGTTGGATGCACTCTGTACATGTTCTGTTGCTATTTGGGCTTGGAATTTCTAAGGACTGTGCCATGAAAAGTGCTGTGAGGCTTTTCATAGACTTGGACTTGCAGATCACTGTTCTGGATCGTGTTCTATGGCCTGTGAGAGAGACTTTTCCCTGGATGAAGCCAAAGTATGGGCACAGGGAAAGTTTCCTAGGCTGACTGTTGCTGTTTCTAGATTGTGTGTGTGTGTGACCTGCGAGAGAGCCTCCTCTCAGAGCCTTTGTTACACGCAGAGAGGTTTCCTGGGTTGAAGAGTTTTGTGCCCTGACATCTTGCTTACATGATCAGTTCAGTGTTTCTGGCAGGCTGAGTCTGGTTTGTGCAAGATGGATCTGTCTCTGTCGGGCTTCATGCATCCCTGTGCTGGAGCTTTATCCTAGGGTTCTGATCCTGTTTGTGATGAGTCAGCGGGTGTGGCACCGCTGTTAATTGCTCAGATAAGACAGGGGCAACTCTACACGTCTCCCCCCCGAGTGATTGCTGTTTGCATCAAGCCGTTTGAACTTAAAGCTATCTGGCCGTCTTCAGCTTTACGTGTATGTATGCAGAAATGAAACCGTTATGCTTGAATTCCGTGTGATTTCACAAATAAAGGAGTCTCACTGTTTGGAGCGTGTTGTCAGTTTGCCTAAGTTCGTGAGCAGAAACCTGGAGTTGGACTTGGGTCACGACACTGGGCTTTCTTCTTGCAGGGTCTTTCCGAGATTATGATGGGCACAATAGATGTGCCTCCTCCTCCCTCACCTTTTTTGGGGGCTGTTGTGGGGAAGTTTTATATGCTCCATTTATACAGCCAGCAGATGGTGCTGTAACATTACATCAGTATTCTACCATCCCATTTATTACTGTATTTTTGGCAAGTTAAATCATGGCAAAATGGAGCTGAAATACGGTGGCAGATGTACCAGAAGATGATGACGCCATGAAAAGGACCCAAAAACTTCAGTGTGTAACCGAACTTGATCACACTAGATAAGCTCTGTGTGAAGGAATGCTAAATCAGCAGTGTCTCACCCTCTGAAATACAGTGCAACTCCTTTGAGACTTAAATACATTAGAAAGTATCCAACGGGGTGGCTGAACTCCCACTGATTTCACCAGCAGGACCAACCACTTGCGCAAAGGGCAGTTGGTAGTTCTAAACATAACCCCAGAAACAGGTGTTAGCGCTCATTTCCAGATTGGGACAGGTCAGTAGAGCTCCTTTCTGCAAGCTCCATTGACCTGCCCCGTTCCGGAAATGAGCGTATCTTTGAGATATATTTCGTTTCCAATTTTATTGTGTTGACTGACTATGCAAACTCCATCTCTTTGCACTCCAAGTGTTGCAGCTAAAAAGAAGAACACAACCTTGCTTATGGGATCCAGTTGGTCCTTCAGGTCTACGTGTGGTGGAAGAAAGAATTCAAACCATTAAAGCAACACTGATTCCTGGCAATGTTTTCCATTGCCAATGACCCTGGCACTTAAGCAACAAGGACATATTGACTTTGGACTCTTCTAGCCTCATTCCTGTCTGGATTAATCATGAGGCACACAGAACCCCCCCCTTTTTCTATTTTTTTACGCCTAAACTTACGTTGGAAGCTGGCATGACCTCCTGTCTCATTCTGGCTAAGCAAAAAAAAGCCTACAAGATTCTCTTCCAAACAAGAGCTACTATCCGTGCTACAGTCTAGCAAAACCCAAAAGTTGGCTCCCAGGAAGCCCTTCTGCAGCGAAGATGATTCTTTCAGTCGCACGTCTACTTTCTTGTTTTGGGATGTATAAAATCCAGCTGTCTTCATCTTTAGGTGAAACACAGAAATTTCTAGGTAAATGGAAAACTGAAATACAAAGAAATTGGGTTGTCTAATACAGGTATTTATAGTAAAAGCTCAAAAAGCCAAAGTGAAATACTCATTCATCTTTTGTCAGCTGTTCTCTAAATATCTAAAGCAGCTTTCCCCAACCTGGTGCCCTTCAGATGTTTCGAACAAAGTTCCATCAGCCTCAGCTGCATGGTCAGTGGTCAAAACTGCTAGGAGTTGTCCAAAGCATCTGAAGAGTACCAGGTTCAGGAGGTCTGGTCTTACTCTAATATAGACGGTACCATAGATGCTCATTTGCAAATTCAGAGAAATATATAAATGTGGGGAAGAGATTTGTCTCTTTTTGGCAAATGTTTCTGATTATGTGACTGTGCAGAAAGTCAGATTAAAAAGAAGAAAAATCATTTTAAAAGAAAAGAGTGGAGAAGAGATTGGATAAGGACTGGCATGTAAGGATTTGCTCAACACTTTTCCAAATGATCGTTATCTCTAATGCCTTGTGGTAAGCTTAGTACCTGTGAGATAGGAGCATTCCCATTAGAAATCCTAGAAGTACAGCACAAATTGTAATAAGGCTGAATACTAGGCACCAACTGCAAAAACTATTAGGAGTTCATATTAGAGCCAGTCCTGCTAAAATTGGCCAGTGCTGATTTTGGCCAGTGCCCTAAATATAACGTGCCCACTTTTAATCTGATGCTCTCTCACTCTCTTTCTGTTTAATAGATCTTTTTTGCCCTTTTGCAGGAAGGATCCCTCCTGCCGCCTACCTATTTCTGCTGCTTTGGCGGCATTCAAGATCCCCCAAGATTGTTCTTTTCCTAGTTGGAGGTGCAACCACTCCAAATACTGGGAGGTATGTTTTGCCTGGATAGAGACCTAAAAAAGAAAAATCTTTCAGCATACAGACAAATTCAGAAGTGTTCCCTGCACTCCCTGAGGTCTGCTGCTCCCTGTGGATGCAGCCAAGCACAAAAAGGGTTTTAAAAAATCCCTTCGCTTGGTTCATGCCAGTACTTAAAACAAGGCATCCTTTCTCAGTTGAGAAACTTTTTGGAAGGGTCCAGCGGAGGCAACATGATCACCTGGTCTTTCTGTTTATTTGCAAGCCAATCCCAGTTCACAGAAAGGAAAACACACCTGTCTGCACTAGGGTTATGCTAAAACATGTAGTCTATTAACAGGAAAAGAATCGTCTGCTTATGTAAAGCATGTTCCGCTGGCATTCCCAGGAGTTTCTGCTGATGTGGTCAGTTTCTGAGAGATAAGTGGGTGTTGTTTTTCCTTTGGTGAGGTAGGATGCAGACTTTATCTCAGGAAGGTCAAATACACACTGGCTCAAGATAAGTCTATACAAGGAGAGAGGCCCAAAAGCACTGGTGGCTGGATTGATTTCATAAAAAGAGAGAGAATTTGTAAAATATCCTTTATTAGACCACATAATAATTCAAAGAAGTTGCAAGTTTCTGAGTTTCACATCTTTCTTCAACAGGAAGACAAGTATTCAGAGCACACGTGCAAAAATGAAACTAGCACTTAATATTCATGTTAGTTACAGTCTGGGTTATTTCTTCAGACAAATGACAGGTTTGGTTGTTAATTAGATTTCCTTCTGGGCGTAGATGACAAGTGTTATCCAATTGAAAAAAATTAAATATGCCTTAATTATTTTGTTCAGTTGACACACCCCAATTATGTAGAAGTAAAAATGGGGGGGCATCAGACGGGGTCAAGTACATCCTCAGATAAGTAGTTTGCCCCCTGTCCCACTGCTGAAACCTTGATAACTTGAAAGAAAGGCACTTTTCACATACAACTTATAGCTAAATGATAGCTAAGACTGCAACCATAAGGGCGCTCCATCAAAATCAAGAGGAATTCAGAGGAATTCGTTGTAATATTTATTTATTACTGTATTGAGGTGGTAGTGTTAAAGGGGAATGTACCACTTCACTTTCAGAAATCGAAAATGTGAAGCAAAGTCGTCCTCCCTTCAAAATCACTTTGACCCTTCTGTGTGCCCTCATTTTTTTTTCTGGTGCTGCTGGCATGAAATTATTGCTCTGTTTTTACAGCAGTGCTCATTTTATGCATCCGATGAAGTGGGCAGTATCCATAAAAGCTTATGTTCAAAATAAATTTGTGCATTTTAAAGGGGTAACAACACCGTTTGTCAATGTAGGAAGCACACTAAGAGGGTTCTGGACTGGTAGTTCTCAATCAACAATTCCCCCATGCCAGATGGCAAACTGCTTCTTCTTCCAAAAACAGTTTATGATATGGCCAAGGAGGAAAGGTCTATTGTTCAGAGTTTTTTTTTAAAAAAAAAAAGCCCCACTGGGTATGTCCAAGTCCTTAAGTGTGCCTATAATAGTGTTTTGGTGATGAACCCTCAAGTTGGAGTAATAAGAAGCATGAAACGTAGAATCTGTTTTGTACCCCTGAAAAATGTCAATAGCGCCAAACCTAAGAGGTTTCCTCTCTACCAACAGTAGTTAGTGTGTCTATAAGAAGAGTTGCAACAAAATGGGGAAGGAAAGACATGATTAACTTTGGGTACTTCCAAATGGAGGGATCCTAATGCTACCAGTCAAAAGGCATTGTGCAGCTATTCCATCTTTCCCTCCTTAACGTTTTTTTTTCTGATAAGAAAAAAGATGGAAGAAACACTGGAAAGGCAACCTTGTCAAAACTCTCTGTAAAATCGAATTGCTAATCGAGACAATAAAATTGCACAATAAAAGCCTTATCTGGAAGCACCCTTTCGTTTACAGTTTTAACCCAGTCCTTCCCCAAAAAAATTGGACTTAGAGCAGCACAAAAAGCAATAACTAATAAAACCAAGTTAAAATCTAAAGAGCCCTCCAATCATCCTTGAACATTAGACACTTGCTCACATAGAAAGGTCTTGAAGAGGATGTTCTAGAAGATACATCACTCAGACATTCTGAAGATGAATTAGTATCAAATTGGTAAAGGGTTGTACCAAGTAAAGTAGATGCCTGTGTGACTAATGATGGTGAAACTTGCACATTGTTACTGATGCTGGGAGACCATCCTTTGCTAGCCTGATGGCATGCTAATGGTCCAGGATAATCAGCTAAGGTTTCATCAGAGGGACCTAATGACAGGAGATATTCTCTTAATAGCTGGGAAACTCTCTCCGGCTTTTGGAAAGTAATGCCCATCAAAATTTGTGAAGGTGACACACTCCAGTTGTGGGAGAGGGCGGAGAGACTATTTTGATAGTTCGAACTGAGCAAAAAGAGCTCTAAATAGGCTGGAGCATCTTTGGGGTACAGTTGCTGTTTTGAGGCATCATACTTTGCTTGCATATTTGTAAATAAAACAAATATTCAAATATACCATAAATCTCCAGTATTCCCTCATCTGAACGAAACTAGGGCTGCAATCCCCTATACACAATTGCCTGCAAATAAGCCCCACTGAACACAGTCGGACATACTTCTGAGTACACATGCCTAGGATTGCACTGCATACTCTGAAGGGCACTCCTCAAAGCTTCCCACCACTTTGACCTTGATCTTCTCTGAGTTTCAACCTATCCTGGACATATCCTGATCTATTAGCCTGGTGCCTTGCTATTTGCCCCTTAGTTTCTGTTATCTTGCACACCTTCCATTCTTCATTCCTATAATCTGTTTGCACTGCCTGTGTCCCAACGTGCCCCCTGACAGAAAACACGGGCATTGTGGGGATAGGAAGATGGTTTTCATTTGAATAAGGATGGAAATATCAGGTGTAAAAGATGCCAAGCTGATGTACAAAAAGTACATTTAGACTGTACTTTAAAAGGTACTTTAGACTGTAGGAGTAACATTTAGAAGACATGCTACTTAATGTGAGAGGTATTAATAACTAACACAAGAAGTGTTCCCTATTCTTGCTGACAATGCCAGGAGCTGAAATTGAATTCTTGTATAAGGACAGCTTCATTTCCATAGAGAAGTGCAGATTAGAGGAAGAGTAGGAGGGCAAATCCACTAGCATTTCTGAGAGTAGTAACAAGACGTCTGCATAGAATACTTTGAAGTTCTTCTTTGAGATCCTATGTGCCCAAGGCCTTTTCAGTAGAATGCAGGGAAGGAAAAGTATTTGGGGGGGGGGGGGGCAGCTCTACACCAAGGCGCATATAATACTTTGAAAGTGATTTGAAAACGGTATATGGAATGTATCATGGGCCCCAACAGTTACAGTGCACTTCAATACCGTTATAAAGCAGTAGTATAGATCCTACTCAGGTGTATGTGTGAGAGAGAGGTAGACAGACAGACAAACAGACATTGTGTATCTGCTGAACTAGTATTTTGTTTTATGAATAAGTAGACATACCGATTCAATTGCCTCTTAATTAGGTGGAACACATTGTGAGGTCTCTTTTTACTTACATACCACTATGCTTTCCCACAGGACAAACCACAGTGGAAAAAATCTCAAAGGAGTTTTCAAAACGGGCATAAGGCTGTTTCATTTCAAGAATAACTGTCAATGATAAATAATATAGTAAAACATCACTCTCCATAGTTAATTTGGTCAAACAATCCGGGCTCAAGCCTGAGTGTCACTGTTGCAAGTATACATCAAAATGAGGCATTTCTGCTTATGTTACTCAGACAGACAAAGCAATGAAACCTACAAACTTGAACGTTTAAGGGCAAATAGAGGAACAAGCCACCAACAGATTAAACTAACTTCTGAAAATAAAGCAATGGCTAGTCATTCAAGGCTGATGCCAGGTTTGCATTACATATTTAGCGAACAGCAGAATCCCTGCTGTATTTGGATTGAAAAGTGCTTGTATAGTGCCTTCATTGAAGAGTTTAATTATCCAACAAACATATTAGAATGGAACAGTCAAATCTTGAATAGCTGTGCAGGGTTGGTACTGTACTATTAGATGTGGCAGTTTTTGGGGTACTATTAAACATCAGCAAACTTATCACTTAATTTCTTATAATTTTATCAGCATGGTCTCAAACAGTTCTGATCCAATGGGCAGAATCCTTTGGTAACAATCACATGTGAAAGCAGAGATACCATAAGCACTCACACAATCCTATATATAGAGGTAGCATACAACGGGCCTGTTCAGACAACATGCTAAGCCATGGTTATGTAGGAATGGTTCACACAATACACTAAGTCATGGTTCACATGACATAGTATGCTGTAACGTTTAGATCAAAATGCTTAACCACCATGGCTTAGCGTATCATCTGAACAGGGTCACTAGGTTCTTTTTTCCTAATGGTGACATCCATAGCCATTCTGCTTTATGCATTAGTTCACCATCCCTAGTTTAAATTTCCAGCAGAGAATAGGAATGTGATCAGAGAGTCTTCACCACTTTCTGAATCACGGGGTTAATCAATCCAAGGGAGGATCATATCATAGGTATTCAAGGAAGTTGGGCATGGGAAATGTACCCAAAACCATCTTGATAGAACAGCAGATGAGAAAAAATAGGAGTGCCTGATGAATACTGCCGTGCCTTTGCTCAAGAATCTAGATAAATCAGTAGTCGTGAAAAGAAGAGAGCAGTAATCTGGCTATAGCGTAATGAAATATCTGGCACCAAGATTAATTTTCTTTCGTTTTGTAAAAATAGGACATTATGTCATTGTGCCCTCCCTTAAGCAGTTTCTTGCTTTGTTCATTTGCACTCCACCCCACTGCCTGTTGCTGATAGTTTGCACATTTGTATGATTACATTATCACACCAAAGAGCAACAGTCTTTTTTATTTGTCAAGGAATCTTTTAAAATAATACTAAAAGTTAATCTAGGAGAACAACAGGCAACCCACCCCACAATTTTCTGACCAGAGACATGCCAGTATCTTCAACAGAAACCTTTTCCATGCAGGCACTGGAAAAACAGAAAGAGCATACAGCTATGTTCTGGGTGTATATATATCCTGACCACACTCTTTAGATCAAGGGTGGTGAAGCTTTTTTGGCCTGGGGACCAAATTCCAATTTGGGAAGGGTCTTGGGGGCTACAGTGGGTGGGCCTAAGGGTGTGGGGTGAGGCTAAGGACAGGTGTGATTGGACATGTTCCCACCAAGCATACAAAACATAGGCCCTGTTTACATGATCATGGGGGGGGGGGGGGAGTGGATAGGGAAACTATGAAATGGGGAGGGGTAGGAAAACCACGCCACATGCTCCCCTCACACAACCGGCAACCATGCAGTGTGCTGTGGTTTACTAAACCCTCCCCGCTCTGTAGGTAAATTTCCATCCTTCCATGGCTACCACCATTTATCCCAGCAACAGCCACAGCGGGAATCACATTGCCGTCCATCCATAACTATGCATCTACAACCACAGAGTCTGGCCATGTTGCCTAGAGCATCACTGGAAGTTCCAGATGCTCTAGGCAGCCATCTCCACAGTCGCCACGCTTTTCCAGAGTGGCCAGATTTAATGATGATGCACCTGCTGCCTGACACTGTAAGCCAGCCCAGCACCTCATACCCCCACTGCAGGGGGTGGATACCCAGAGTGCGTACTTTAATGACCATGGGCAGAGATTTCAGCCCTCACAGTCACACTAAGCCACCATGGTTCGCTTTCAAATGCAACCCACGGTGGTTTAGGGATACATCTGAACTCAGTCATAATCTCAATTCTATGCCTGTCTCAGGAGTAACGTCCAGTGCAACAGCTTTCAGGCCTGCAAAGCACAGCTCAGTTCTGTGCAACGGTTCTCATGCCTACAAAAGCATAAGTCAATTCCATGCAACTGCGATCAGGCCTGCAAAAGATTGCATGCAACCAATCTCATGCCTGCAAAAGCACAATCCTATGCAGGGTATTCAAAGTTTAATTGATTTTAAATACCCTCCTGCCTCTGATCACTGATTGGAGATAACAGCAGAAGCAGCTTGCTGCTGGATGGGGAACCTCTTGAGGGCCACATCTGCCCACGGACCAGAGGTTCCCATCCTTACCTTAGACTTTAAAGAGCAAGTATGGACAACTGGTGGCCCACACACAAGTTTTCCTCAGCTTCCTTGTGGACTGATAGGGCATCTGATCCCTGAAATGAGGATATGTCTGAAGTCCGTTACACGAAAAGCTTCAGTAAATTCGGTCACTTTCACAATATAATTTTCATCTTGCATGGATCTACTGACTTCACATGTCATGGAATTAGCTCCCTGAGTTACATTTTTCTGATCCTGGACTAGCACCACAAACAGAAAAATTCATATATGTCAAAGCAATTACAACTTTCTTTTTTCTTCTCCACTTTGCCACTGTAAAGATTTTTTTAAAGTTAATAATAATAATAATTTATAACCCGCCTCTCCCTCTGGATTGAGGCGGGGAACAACAACAATATAAAACACAAGAATCTCAAACAGTTAAAATTTTAAAAAACAAGAAAAAATACATAATTAAAAACATCTTAAAATTCATCTGGATAGGCCTGCTGGAAGAGAGCAGTCTTCATGACTCTCTTAAATTCATGAAGACTGCTAATTTGTCTAATCTCCTCCGGCAGACCATTCCATAGTCTGGGAGCAATGGAAGAGAAGGTCCTCTGGGTAACACTCGTCAGCCTAGTTCTGGCTGACTTGAGTAAGTTCTTCCCAGAGGACCTAAGTGTGCGGGGTGGATTATACGGGAGAAGGCGATCCCGCAGGTAACCTGGACCCAAACCATGTAGGGCTTTAAAGGTAATAACCAACACTTTATAGTTCGCCCGGAAACTGATTGGCAGCCAATGAAGCGATTTTAAAACTGGTGTAATGTGGTCACCCCTAGGTGTACCGGTGACCAACCTGGCTGCCATATTTTGAACAAGTTGAAGTTTCCGGACTAGGCACAAAGGTAGCCCTATGTACAGCGCATTGCAGAAGTCAAGTTATCTGCAAAACAGATTAAATTTAGCATTATTGGTAACTTCTTTAATTTACTGAAGGATAATTTCCTTGGGGGGCAGGAAAATACTTGGAATGATGTAACTTTATGGTCTACACTGCCATGTACCTAAGGGAGAAGAAAAGCAACCCGTGTGTGTGTGTGTGTGTGTGTGTGTGCATGCGCGTTGGAAACACAGGGTCTTGTGCCATTTCCAACACCTGACTGTGGCTCTCAGAAAGCTTGGTAAGCATTTCTCCAGATGTAGTCATGGGAGTTACAGGACATGAATTTATATGTGCAGAGTGAGTTAAATGTAGTGTTAGCAAGTCCCCATGCTAAAATATATTTCTGAGCTTCCAGGCTTTGTGGTTAAGACACACATGCAGGCAGAATCATTAATTAAATTTATTTACTTGTATGTCTACATGCTAAAGTTCCTATTCACTACTACTCACTTACTCGACCACTTGGCTTAAGGATGGAGTAACATTTTGGAGCGCATGCGAGGTTGCTCTGCAAATGTCCCCACAATGCTTAGAGCACAGCTCAGTCACAAAGCATTGGTTCAAGGCACTAGAAGTTGAGGCAAAGACTTTTTCCAGCCGCTAGCAGGTCTAAACTGAAGGCTTAAATGCTGGAGCTTCTTAAGCCCCACCCAAGACTCAGCTGCTGTGCAGGCTGCAGGTTTTTGAAGGCCCTTGGGCAAAACACCTTCAGTGGGCCCCCTCCCTCAGTGAATTTACCTTCTTACCACTGCTACTGTTGCTCCTGCTGCTGCTCATCTTTCTCATAACTGCTACCACTTGCTTGGCTTGGCAGGCAGAGAGCCAGTGAGCAAGTAGGCAGTGGCATCTGCTGCTGCTCCTCTTCTTCCTCCTCCTCCTCCTCCTCACAACCACAACTGATTTTCTGGGCCACAACAAGAGGCAAGTTATCAAGCAGATTGGAATAGTGAAGAGGAGGCAAAACTCCAGGAGGCTCTTGTCACTGGGTCCCTGCTGGGATGTTGCCTTGCTCTGGCTGCATCAGATTCTGTGTTAATCAAATAAAGGGGAAAGTTCTATAGGCAGGCAAATAGTCAAGCACAAAGATATCAGTCCAATGTCAAATCAGTTTAAGGCAGGAGTAGTTAGAATACAGGCAATGGTCATAGCAAGTAGATGTTTTCCACAGGAAAGGTCTGAGGCACAGGAAAGGTCAAAACCCAGGAGAGTAGACAAGCAGCAATGCAGTCCCAAAAGAAGAGTCAAGCAGGACTCCAGAGATCAGTAGCACAGAGGTTCAGTCACAAGGCAAGGTCAGGGATGGACAGCAGCATCCTATCCCAGTCTCACTTGAGCAGGATGAGTTTACTGAGCGTTGCTTTGTTCTTGTAACCTTGGTTATTACTCGGTCATGACGTCTTGCTTGCTTCTCAATCCTGCTTGTCCTTTGGTCCTGACTTTCTCTTTGGTCCTGAGTACTAGTTTGTTCCACAGCTTCTGGTTCCCCACTCCTGGCTCACCTCAGATTTCTTTCAAAATGGCCCAACAGCAACCACCTGGCAATCTTCTCAGTGCCTCCAGGCCTGCATCTCCTGTAAATGTCCTACCTTCATGTCTTGCCACTGTTTCTGCCTGTTGAGTGGCTTACCACACAGTAAGCTTCATAGGGCCCAGTGATGGAGGGACAAAGACAGAGAAGGAAGGCCTAGAAGTTTGGGCAGAGGTGGGGGTGGGAAATGGGCTCAGTGATGGGGGAGACAAAGAGAAAGGTGGGGCAGCCAATATGCAATGTGAGGAACTTCAATGGCAGCTCACTGCAATGGTGGCCCTTCAAACTCACTTTCCCCAAAGTTTCTAGTTTGCCTTATACAGCAGGGAGCAGGAGAGCTGCTTCATCCTCCAGCAATGAAACACAGTGGAACAGAAAGTAATGTGTCTGGGTGTTGCAGCCTGAGGTCTTAGTTCAAGATTGCTTCCCCAATCAACTGTGTGAACTGGAAGAGTTCTCTGTGTATTCTTATTTATTTATTTATTTATTTATTTATTTATTAAATTTCTATCCTGCCCTTTTTCCTCCAAAGAACCCAAGGCGATGTGCATAATCCTCCTCTCCATTTTATCAGCACAACAACAACCCTGTGAGGTAGGTTGGGCTGAGAGTCACCCAGTAAGCTCCCATGGCTGATTGGGGACTAGAACCTGGATCGTCCAACTCCCAGTCCAACACTCTAACCACTACACCACACTGGCTCTATGCATTATGTCGGAACTATGTGCATGGGAGTCATGCACATGGAGGCATCCTTTCTTGTCAGGCCAAAGCCAGGAAACAAATTAGACAGCATCACAATCTTACTTGCAGAGCTTAGGAGAGCTGTCAAAATTTCTAACAAAGCATCAGTCCTCAATCCAGATAGGGGAAAGAATGCCTCTTTAGTTCTTACAAACTTGGATTAGAGTTTCAGCTGTTTCTGGAACATCAGGTTCTTGTTTGGGAAACCTGACAACAACAAAATAAACCAAAGTGTGTATTTCACAATATCAAGCATGTTCTGATGGCCTTTTCAAATTCCTAATGTCAGGATCATGAGTCTGGCTAATGCATATTTTGTTGTCCTTTCCAAATGGCTTTCATTTTGCATATTACTTCCCATTTCTTCCCTTTTGCTCAAAGAGCATTTTTCTAAGACATTTTTTTTCCTAACTCTTTAATTCTGAACTTCATATGCTTAGGTTGTACAGAATGCATCAAAGAAAACATGTTCCTTGAGTTCCTTTGAAATAATCTAAAAAGCAGTATGCAATTCCAACAAAATTTTGAAATCTTTTCAGTTTAAGTCATGAAGGAGTGGTGAATAAAGCATTTTAAAAACAAAGCCAACAAGAAATTTGCAGAGATTTTGGTGGCAGTAAGTAAGATAGATCACTTCCTGTACTTCAAGATTCAAAGCAAAAGACTGTCAGCATTTTCATAAATTGCTATAAAACTGAGAGATTCACAGCTCAACTACTCGTATTTGTTTCTGATAGGCAAGGTTACAGCTAACATAGGCAAAGAATTTCCAGTAGCACCTTAAAAAATATTGCTAGTAAGATAAACGAAGATAAATAAAAATTCAGGAAACCCTTCTGTTAACTCCCTAGTTAAGCTGATAAAATAATAGAATCTACCAGTTTTAACCTTGGACTTTGGAAGGTACTGTACTGTAATAAAGTGCATTAAACCCCCCACCTACCGCTCAGATCAAGATATTTTTATAGTCACTTTATGGTGGACAGCTACCTGCAACTATGTTGTGAGAAGGCTCCAACAGGCACTTGGGCATGTTTGCACACAATAGTAAGCCTAAATTCTGGAGAAACCTGGCTGACCTCTTGCCTGCATGTTACCTGATCTGCGATTCTGGGAATTGTAAACCAAGGATAAACCCTGGTTTGCAATCCTGGCTTGAAAGGGCTCAACAAGCCAGAAGCCCCTTGTTTGAATCATAGTGACACTCTAAGGTTTTCATTCCTGGTTAGTTTAGCTGCTCATGCTGGTAGGAGAGGCCAAGCAGAATTAAATGGGCTACATGCACCTAATTTATTGATAAGCCAGGATTTTCCAGAATTCTGGCTTACCGTATGTGATAATATGGCTACTCTTTGTCACATTTCAGTTCTTATAGAAATATTCTCACACTCCAGTAGCTAAGCAAGCCAGGAGTTACTTGGGTTGAGTGTGACAGTAACCCATAAAGCAAATACGCTTGTTTTTTCTTCTATGGTTCAAGAGGTATTGTATTGCATCATATTTTTAAAACCAGTCAGTGACCCACAAAGAAAGTTAACAAAATCAAATCCAATGAAAGTTTTAACTAAACTTTGACTGGTTACTTTTAACTATAGGTGTTTCTTAATCCCTTCATGATTTGTGTACGGGTTGTATGCTACTGACATATCATTATACTTTGGCCTGTACCTGTGTTTATAAAGATGTACAGATACTTTTTTGTATGTTCCTATGTCAGTTTGCGCCAATTGGCAATTAATTATGTTTGTTTGATTATACCTGACATTTTTTAGATTAAAAATATATCTTTATAGCACATTGTTATAGAAGATAGCCTAATTCTTTTTAAAACAAAAACTTTATGGACATAAATTCCCAACTTTGAATTATGTGAAAACTGTTGTTAGTCATGGAATCAACATGTCAAGAGCTTTCCAGTGAAGTGTGTTTCATGAGAATTGATCAATAGGATGATCAACTAGCTCCCAATTTTGAATGATATTTATAAGATAAGATCAAAGGATTTTCAGAAGAAAATATTTTACCTAAAAAAAATCAAAATATTTGTATAACATAAGATATGATGCCTAAGAGCTGAACATACACAAAAATACAACGGGTTGGATCCAGATTTATGCCAGACCAACTGCGCTGAAGGATGTGTACATCCCCGCCCCCTCCTTCCTCTAGCAGCCCCTCCAACTGAATACAGTGAGCTATGTTGTGGGGAGGAGGGGAGGGGGAACCCCAATTATCAGGCACCATCTGTAAGCAGAGCCCTTCAGTCCACAGAAGGCAGATCCTAGATCCAACCCATAATGTTTATTTCCTTTCTTTTGACAAAATATATAAATGTATTTCTTTAAACAACACATTCTATCCTAGACTTGCATTTAAAAAACCATGTGTCTAAAAGTCAATTTGCAGGGAGGCAGAGTGGCTGTATGAATTTTTTTTTTTGGCAAACAAAAGTAAACCAAATTCTTGACCTTAGATCATATTTAAGTTTCTTTTCTTCGATCTCAGTGTCTCTGGGTTAGCTTCATTATTAACTGCTCACGCCTCTTTTTATTCTTCAAAATATTTCCTCTGATATCCATTCATTTATTAGAAAGATTACTAACAGTATGATCTTTACTAGCTAACCAGACTTCCTCTGGATCCATTCTTATTAAAGCCACTGTTCTCTCTCCTTTATGACTCCTTATGAGATGCTGAAATGCAAATGGGGTGAGTCTAATCTTACTTGTTACTAGTTTCAGACATGGACAAGGCTATTAAACAGCTGTTAATCTGCTGTATCTACTTTTGGTTTTGACAAAGAATTGACTCAGGTACTATGCAAGGAGTGTTTCCTTTCCTACCCTTTTACTACATAACCTCTAGATGACACTGTGGTATAGCAGAAGAGTGCAAATACACAACAGGAAATTGAGCTTTCTTTTGCTTTCATGATTAAATGCTGCTGTTTGGTTAGGAAGGGCTTGAAATCTTACCATGAATTAATTTTGTTTCCCAAATAAAATTTCAGTTTTCCATCTGCAAAATGATGTCTAGGCACCAACCATTTTTTCCCAGATGATGAATTTATGCTCAATAGGACATCTTCTCCACCACCCCTCCTTGTCTGAGCCAACAGCAAATCTATGGGGATTGTCTCCCAGTTGGCAGATAGACTGAAATCTGTATCTCTCCCAGAAATACCATTAGATCTGCTTCAATTTAAAGACAATAACATTTTTATTCTGACCTTTACACATTTATGTGGATTAACTGAAAAAGAACTGGTTCTATTCGAAAAATGAAAGGCATTAGCATGGAGTAGAATCTAATTTCATGTTATATTTATAGAGAAAATACTAAGATTTCCTTAGAGTACTAACTCAGCAAAAGTATCCTGTTGAGCAAGTGCTGAGGAAATTATAATCCTGGCTGATGAAATATGTGCATATTATTCCAGATACACCCATCTATATTTTAAACACACATATAGGTCACAAGGGATGCTAGCATGCAAAATACAAAATTTTCATATTCCTGCACATATTTATAGATCCTGCACAGGCACAACACCTTTCCCCACAAGTGCCCCCTCCACAACACCATTCCATATTGAATACACATAGCAAATACAATACAAAAAAAATTCTTGGGATGATCAACTCTCACATAACAGCTGAGATTTGCTGCAAACCAAATATCCTTTTTCACATTTCCATAAACCCAAAGAAAAACAAGCCCAAACAATCACCAGTCAGACACTAAAATTAGAGGCTGATGGGGGGTGGGGGAATTGGCTGATTTGATCCCCCCCCCCCCCCGCAGCCCCATCCCTGTGACAGATGAAGTTATAAGAGAGCTGTCTGGAATTCCTGAAGCCAGTCAATGTCAGCACCCATCTCGATGGCCTCCTGAGAAAGGAAAAGGAGTGAGAATCAATCCTGGAAACTTCTTCATCTGAATAAATAAATAAATAAATGGTACCACTCTGGCTTAATGTTTAGAAGCACATGTTGTTCTATAAGGTCCACATTCTGGGGGATGCTGGGAAATGCGGGACTTTTTTTTGTCTAAACAGACATAGGATTGCACCTTGAATGTCTATAATTCTCTGCCTCTTTAGCAAAATGCGTTGAACTACTCCACTTCGGCACAGCGTCAGAAGTAAATCGGGACCTGGGCTATACCACTTCAGTCTGCAGGCGGGTTCTAAAGTAACAGAATGCTCATCATCCATACAAACTGGTCCTGCCACGTAGAAAATTTCTCCCTGACATATTAGTTTTTCTGTGGGTAGGAATTTTCTTTGTTAAGAGAGCATTCCAACAAGTGAGCTCCCACCTACAGTCTGAAATGGTATAGTTCCCAGACACAGATTTATCATGTAAATTAAGGCCAAAAGATTATGTGGGGGAGCAGGATAGATAGAGATGGATGGATGGATGGATACTGAAATGCAGTCATGGCAGGCTGCAAATTTGATTTGGACGTTGACATAAGGAGGGGATATTTATTTACTTTTTCCATGGGCCATTTTTTGAGTCAAAATTTCCTTTAACTGCTTTCCCACCTGTGGAAGAAAATACACAACATCTTTTCCCTTGTAAAGGGAAAAAGAATCTCATGAAGTGATTTTGACTGGAAAAAGAACCTGGCAGTGAAAAGGCACACCCTTTCCTCTGATGATATTTGCATCTTCCATGTCTTGTCTAGCTTGGACCTGAGAATCAGGCTGGACAAATCTTAGAATTTTGCATTAAAATAAAGCCCATGGATGGATTGGCACTTGAAAAGGAAACATAGGATGTTTGAGCCAAAATATAATGCACAACATTGTGTGAAAGTTTGGAAACAAAGGTTGCGTTCAGACAACACAACGGGGTAATAATCAACTCGACAGTTGTTTAGGGGGTACTCCCCACACAACATGATAATCGTGGTGTGGATTAGGATCAGCGTCGAGCTGACTATTAGTCCATGCTGAGTTGACTCACTCATCCCCCGCCCTCTCTCTTCCTTAGTCATCCCACTAGTATCCCATCAGCCATTGCTGCCGAAAATCTATCCTGCTGGCTGGACTAGAGCAACAGCTGCCGCTTTGACTACTCTTGCCTTGCAACTCTGTGGCTGACAAAATAACCAACGGTGGCTGAGGAAATAACCAATGGCACCCTCCACACGACATGATAAACAATGGTGGTTCAAATAGCCAACTCTACACGGCGTTGGTTATTTGTGTTGGTTATTTTGGCCAAATAACCAACAGTTGGTTAAAAAAACCCACACAACACAATAACCCCTGGTGGCTTAAATAACCAACCGTCGACTATTTAAACCACCATTGGTTATTGTGTTGTCTGAACCCAGTCAAAGTCTAGATTCAGTTAACAAAACAAAGTTGGTTGAACATGTATTAAGGCACCCTTCCCCAACCTAGTGACCTCCAGGTGTTTGGAACTACAACTCCCAGCATTCATGACCATTGGCCATGCTGGCTGGGCATCAGGTTGGAAAAGACTATATGAAGAGTTCTCCAAGTTCTCTCAAGCTCCAAAATGCTAGGAAGTCACACCTGTTAAGGCCCACAGTCTAGGTTGTAAGCCTGAGGGCAGGGATTATTGTGCTACTTATCTCTGTAAGCCACTCTGGGAGATTTTTTAGCTTAAGCGTATGCTGTAAATTAATTAATTAATTAACCAGTTGGTTCCCTGTGAACACAGTTCACAGAGAAAAATCAAATTTAAGAAAAAGTTTAACTTAACTATAGGTGTACAGAAACTTTAAAATGATATTTTGTTAAATTTAACAGCTAGAGACTTCATTTTGAAGCAATAACTAAATTTTGCCTTGGGGGGGATCTACATGGCATTGCTTTCACTGCTGATCCCCCCAAGAACCCACAGCATTACAGTTGCGAAGCAGTAACCACCATGATACATGGACAGTACTGAACGTGGAATATCCTGCCCCTAAACTTTGCAGGATCAGTTACACGGCCCCTATTGCACAGCAAATAGCAATCGACGATGGGTTTCTGAAAGTATTTTCCCCATCTGCTCTACTCTATAGCAGTGAAAGGATGCCTCCGTGCACCTACACAGCTTTGGATCAACAGGCGCCCACCCTCTTTCAGCTGTGCTTCATGGTTGCAAAGCTTTGAATCGACAGGCTTCCCACCCATGCTCACATGCTCATAAAGTGACATGGAAGAGTTACTTCTGAGTTGACATGAAAGCATCCATCCTTGCAGTGTCTCTCTCTTCACTCTCTGAATTCCTATGCCCGGGTGAAGTAGGAAAGCCTACGTACCCTATATCGAAAGTGCACAACTGCACAACTGTGAAATAGTGCAGCAGTAAAGAGTGGAAAGACAGCAATTGAGCTCACATTTGCAACAGTGCAGCTTCAAAGCAGAAGGGCAGGCTCCCCTCCCCACTCCTGTACTCAGTAAAGTGCAATGGACAGCAGTGAGTTATGCCCAGGTAGCCATGTTTAGCCCTCTGCTCTCACAACACCCCTGCTCTGTGCAACTTTCCCTTCGGCCAATCAGTGCCGCTTCCACCAGCCACACCGAATCCAGCTGAGGTCACACAGACACCCAAACTGCATTGAATTTGCAGTGACGGGAAAATCTGTCACAAAATGAGTTTGGAAAAAGAGCAGATTTAGGGCAAGAAACGCTGCGCTATGGAGAGGGGCATGCATCATCTGACATGATTGACTTGGGGTGGAGTACAACAGGAGTAAAAGCTCCATGTAGATACCTCCTGGGTTACCTTTAACTGTAGGTGTCTCGTAATCTCTTCATGATTTGTTTACAGGCCATATGTTACCAGCATTGTATTTTGGCCTGCACCTGTGTTTATAAAGGCGTACAGAGACTTTTTTGTGTTCCTATTTCATTTTGTTCCAATTTGCAATTATGTTTGTTTAATTGTACTTTGCTTTTTTGATATTAAAAATACAAATTTATAGTAAATTGTTATAGAAGATAGCATAATTCTTTTCTTTTCTTTTTTAAAAAAGTTGTATGGTCATACATAAACTCCCAAAGTTGAATTAGCGTGACATCAGAGGGAAAAATATTACTGCTAATCCATTCATAACAAAACAAAATAATGGCTTGTTGTTTTTAATTTTGGTATTTATGTACACATTAAAGATACAAACTTCTTCTCACTTACTTTGGAGTAATCCCTATTGATCTTAATGGGACTTACTTTTGAGGAGGCAAGCATAAGATTACACTATAAATCAGTAGCCTATCAGGAAAGTGCTTTATCCTCAGCATTAGCTAAGAGATGCAGAGTTAAAGCAATTTCTCTCCTGTTACCATAGAGAGGACTGCTCTGTTTTCCTCAGTGTATTAGCTGATAATGATACTTATTGTTAACTGCTAATGACAGTGTGCTGATAATGACAGTTATGTAACCCTTTTGAACTATTTCATTTCTTTGTTCCCGAAAATAATTGAGCGGAGGAAGGGGGAGCCAGGGATCAGCACAATTCAGCTATTTCCTATCCACGTCACCTTTGTATCTGAAAGATCAGTGTGCTGGAATCCATCAGGTTAGAAACCGCATCAAAGAAACCCGATTGAACGAAGTAATAGGTAATGATCATGCCTGAAATGCATCTCCAGATACAGCTAACTGAGAAGCAGAGCGGTTTTAATTAGGGATGTGCACTGGATCGGACCCGATCCACGATCCGAGTCCGGTCCAGTGGGAAATCGGATAAATTATCCGATTTCCGATCCCGCAGCTGGATCGGCCGATCCAATCCGAACCGGTCCGAAAAAGCTCCGAACCGGTTCGGCGGATCGGCGGATCGGCGGGCGCCCACTGGCGCCCACCGCCGCTTCCATTGGCGGGCGCCAGCGGGCGCCCGCCGATGAAAGTGGACAGCGGGGGGGGGAGGAGGGGGGCACTTACCTTCTCGGCCCGGCGGCTCCCGTCCGGCGCCGGCGCCTACTACTACTAGCAGGCTCCGCGGCCTGCTCTAGGGTGGCGCGCCGGGTGATGTCATCACCCGGCGCGCTACTCTAGAGCAGGCCGCGGAGCCTGCTGGTAGTAGTAGGCGCCGGCGCCGGACGGGAGCCACCGGGCCGGGAAGGTAAGGAGGGGGTGCGTGGAGGGGAGGAGGGGGCGCGCGGAGGGGGGAGGGGGGCCCTTACCTTTCCGGCCCGGCGGCTCCCGTCCGGCGCCGGCGCCTACTACTCCCAGCAGGCTCCGCGGCCTGCTCTAGGATGGCGCGCCGGGTGATGTCATCACCCGGCGCGCTACTCTAGAGTAGGCCGCGGAGCCTGCTGGAAGTAGTAGGCGCCGGCGCCGGACGGGAGCCGCCGGGCCGGAAAGGTAAGGAGGGGGTGCGTGGAGGGGAGGAGGGGGCGCGCGGAGGGGGGAGGGGGGAGGGGGGCCCTTACCTGCCCGGCCCGGCGGCTCCCGTCCGGCGCCGGCGCCTACTACTACCAGCAGGCTCCGCGGCCTGCTCCAGGGTGGCGCGCCGGGTGATGTCATCACCCGGCGCGCTACTCGAGAGTAGGCCGCGGAGCCCGCTGGTAGTAGCCGCCGGCGCCGGACGGGCCGAGAAGGTAAGTGGCGGGGAAGGGGGCTTACCCCCCCCCCCGGAGCCGTCCGCTTCTATCCGCTGGCGCCCGCGGGCGCCAGCGGATGGAAGCGGGCGGCCCCAGGGGGGGTAGGGAGCGCGGGGGAGGGGGTTTACCTGCCGGGGCCGTCCACAGCGGACGGCCCCGGGGGGGGGAGGGAGTTAGGCCCCCCCTTACCCACCCGCCGCCATTTTTTCCTCATAGACTTGCATTGCAATGCAAGTCTATGGGGAAAAAAATGGCGGCCGATCCAAAAATGTACGATTTTTGGGTCGGGATCGGACTCGATCCGGTCCAGGGGGCCTCCGATTTTGTCCGAACCGGTCCGGGACAAAATTGGAGGTCCCGATCCGGGTCCCGATCCGATCCGGGGGGTCCGTGCACACCCCTAGTTTTAATACTTCCATAAAATTAACAGCTGGAAAATATAACATTAAACCCGAGACAGAAAGAGGAAATAATAGGAAAGCAATTGTGCCCCGCTCAGCCATGATATGGGCTGGAAATTTGCCCATGCCTACACCACAGGTTGCTTTGATTCTGCCAAGACTGGTATATGTTTTAGTCATTTACAATTCAATGCTATCAGATAGACTTTTCTTGAGAGCATTCCTCAACTAAGAATGCTTTTTGCCCAAATATTTTGGATTATGTCTCAGGACTGGCATCCTGAGAAAGTTGCTAGGACTGCAGGACCCACTGCTTGCCCCGAGCTGGGTCTGGGAACTGGCCACCATTTAAAGTCCCCATAGGAGTGGCCACTGGGAGCTATTGATGTAGGAAAGGACCAAAAAAAAAAAAAAGGAAAGAAGCATGTTCTCAGAATGTTAAGATACTTTATTTCCAAGCCCAACGCGCTTCGGCCTATGTTGTTTTTTAAGGCCTTCTTCAGGGGGTTGATAAGAGATGTCTGCAGAAATACTCCTAACAGGATGATAGTCTCCTACGATAATTACTGGTGACTGCTGCTCTTCTTTTTTTGCCCTGAGTTGGATGCTCTCCTTCTTTTGGTTTTTCGTTTGATGTAAGAAAGGGCCTGTTTGGATCACCTGTAGCCGGTCCCATTATGAGCATGGTTTGATTGCCATCATCTTCCTATCCTCTTGCAAAAAATAAGGTTGCGTCCAGACGAGGCTTTTACCCTGCATTCGTCCTGCCTCATTCACGGAAGGCGATGGGGGTCGAAGTGACGTCGTCTTTCACATGTAATCCTCCCAATTTTTTCCATAATTTCTTTCCTACTAAAGAAAATCTGTTCAGGAGGAAAATGTGGGATAACTGCACAGTGTCTTTTGACTGGCAGCACCAGGAGCCATCCATCTGGAAGTTCCTTACACAGTAACATGTGGCCATGAGCCTATCCACATTGCCCTTAAAACGACTTATATTCTGTTTAAAAACATGTTTTTTTAAAGTCATTTCATTACATGGTAGGACATACTGAGCAGTACTTACGTTTCATAGTGACGACTTTCTCCGTCCTCAAAGTGTTCACTGGTGTATTACAGGGTTAATTCCTTGACTCTTCTTCTTTCGTTTTTGTTTTGCAGGCTGCTTGACCCGCCCACTTCTGTCTCTGTAACTCAAGCAGCCTGCAAAACAAAAATGAAAGAAGAAGAGTCAAGGAATTAACCCTGTAATACACCAGTGAACACTTTCAGGATGGAGGAAGCCGTCACTATGAAACATAAGTACTGCTCAGTGTGTCCTACCATGTAATGAAATGACTTAAAAAAAACATGTTTTTAGACAGAATATAAGTCGTTTTAAGGGCAATGTAGATAGGCTCCATGTCACAGTCCTGGCTTTTGAAAAATAAGCTCTTTTTAAAAAACATTGGTTCCCATTAAGAAGAACATCCAGAGTCACCTTGCAACTTTCTACAGTTGTTCTGTATGTTCAACTTTCCATTAAGCACATGTCACTTGAATGTTCCTATTCATGTGAGTTGGATAGCCAAAAGTTACAGTATTAGAACACTTTCTCCGCTTTCCAATGACATTTCTCAGTGTTGTTTGTGTCTCTTCTACCAAGATCCCCCCTTTTTAAAAAAACCACAAACTATATTTTCATTCCATCACTATCTACCTGCTGCATGCTTCTCTTTAATTTTGTCTTTCTTGTGCTTTTTCCTCCCTCCTGCATGTTTTCTCATTTTCCCACCTGCTGTGCAGCCGTTACCAATGGACCGATATTCTTCTGCATACTTCTTTCCTTCGTATTCTGGCTTAGTCTCCCAAGCCAGATCTATAACAAACAAGATAACTTACAGCTGGAGGAAATTAGATTTCTGCTCCAAATAAAAACAGCCCAGCAAAATAATAAAATATACCCCAGTCTCAGTGGTGACCGGTATCAACATTTTTGGCCAGATTTGCCAGCAAGGTAGAGAGAGAGAGGCAAGGAAACAGGAATAGACCAGAAGAGAAGAAAGTAATAGTAATGTGGAATGTGCGGCTATGCCAATACATGGACAGCAAACATCAAATTCTTTCTCCATACTTAATCCATAAAACCTCACTTCCCCCTGTTCTCTCAACAGCCTTTCCAAGAAATTTTAAACAATGGATTCCCCACTTTTCATTGCTTTATTGTCATGCAAAAGGCTAAACCTTCTTGTTGCTTCTAATCATCATAATCACATTTGTATCCTGCTTTTCTTCCAAGGAGTTCAGGGTGATTTGCATGCAGTTAGACCATTTTTAAAATAATTACAACAAGCCTGGAATATATTTGATTAAGGGATAGTGGCCTGGCTGGATATAACACTAAATCATAGTTTAGTGTTATGTGAATGAGCCAGCTTGAGCCTTGGGTTTGCATGCTCGCCACTCCCCTATTGCAGGTGCAAGCAGGAGACTGGAAGCTTCAACTTTCAGTTTAACACTCACCACAGTTTATCATTACATCCAAAAACAAAACAAATTGTGGTTAGAATACTATAAACCATGGTTTGATCCTGGCTTATTTCAATGAACCATAGTTTAATCTATAAACAGTTTATCCTTTTTATTCATAACAATAAACTGTGGTTAATGTTAAACTGGAAGTGGATGCATCCAATCTCCTTCTTGTGGCTACACAGGAGATGGGGAGGGGAGGGGACGAACTCAAGCCTGAGACTCAAGCAGGCTCATTCATATGATGCTGAACTTTGGCTTAGTGTTACATCTGAACCAGGCCACTATCTTTCAGTCAAATCTACCTCAGGGTTGTTGTAATGATTTAATAGGCTGGGTTTAGAAGTAACATAAAACGATGATTTATTTTTATGTCTGAACCTGAGCCTGCCCACAAATGGTTGTCTCTTGGACACTGACAAAATCTGAAGCTAATGCTTGAAGCTGGTTTACAAACCAGTTTGTGCTAACTGGCTTGCTTTTATGTTGGAATCACATATCACCCACAAGCCACAGTTAGGGCCATTGTACCACCCACATGGGGCTGCTGAATCATGGAAATGGGTGTTGTTCTACCTCAAGATACTACCGCATCATGGAGATGGTGAACGTAAGAAATGACAAGGCTAAGACCTAAGCAGATGGGAAACAAAAGTACAAACAGCGCTACTAAACCAATAATAAACAAAGGTTTGACTGGGGTATATCTAGAACAGGGATGGGCAACTTGTGGCCCTTCAGATGTTTTGACCTACAACATTAATCAGCCCTAGCCAGTGTAGCCAATAGTGAGGGATGATCAAAGTCTAGGCCAAAACATCTGGAGGCCCACAAATGCCCAACACAGATCTAGAAGTTGAAATTATAGTCTGGGTTCTTAACTATGGTTAGCACAACTCATGTTTTCACTTTACATGATTTCAGTCCAGCCAGTAAATTGCCAAAGGCCACCAGTGAACTTCATGGCTGAGCAGGGATTTGAAATGGCTAAGGAAGCCAAGTTACACAGAAGTCCGAAGCAGCTACCAAGAGCCTAATTTAAGATTATCACCTTCTTTCACTGTTTCTTTCTTCTTAAGGGCAAAAAACAAAGTAGGATAATGACAATCGTGAGAGAGGTTATCTTCAAGGAAATGCAACCCAGAATGATAAAAAGGTTGCCTACTCCTGGCCTAACTGACCTCCGAGTCTGTTCTGATATAGATGAATAAGGGGAAGCCATCCTAATTACATTGATGGGGCTGTCTTGATGGTTTTTTCCCTGCAGCTTGGGTTCGTTGTGAGGTCCTTTGCGGCAGATGACATTGCGGCTAACGCACACCTAACCAGTCACTTCCACCTCGTAAAGTCACAGTATCGCTTTAGTGTGTTCTTTTTAGCGTTCTCCTGTGCACTTGTTCTGCAATGTGCCCCGTTCCTCCACATTAAATCCTGGGCATGCCTGTGACTTGGCTGTGACATGGCCCTCCCCACCCTCGCTCCTTTTCCCGTTCCATTGAGAGCAGTAATTAGGCACTTCGTTATTACTGTCTACTTTGCTTCTCTGATACTGTGTTAATTAGCTTCTCTGATGCTGTGTTAGTTTGCTTCTCTGATGAATGTTATTTAGCTTCACTTCTCTGATTGTGTTAATTGGCTAGGAGTAAATAGGGTAGGAAGCTATGACTCAGTGACAGTTTGCTAGAATGGGGTAAAATTGGGGTGGTGGGGTGCTCTCAAGGGGGTAGGGCTGTCCCTTCCCCTTCCCTCCATCACTCCTTTTCCTGACCATTCTGTTGTTATTTAGCTTCTCTGATGCTGCATTAGTTCACCCCAATCCATATCCGACCTTGTGCATTTCTGGAGGGAGCTTTTATTCTTTATTTTGCTGTTACACAGCTGTGCATCTCTGGATTATAAAAATAGAGGTCTGTCACATTACTTTCTTCCCATTCTCATTTCCAGTGTAGCACAGGGAGCTGTTGAGGGGCAGGTAATGCCGCTCTCTCTCATTGATGACATTGGTTCTACCCCCACCCCAGAAGTATGTTTTCCCCAACACTGAAAAACCAGGTTTCAGGGATGGTTGGCTCCACCGTGTGACACTAAGCCAATTTCATCATACTGCGGAGAATAAGAGCAATGTGCTTTCCTCCATGCTCGTCGAGATGAAGCCCATGACACTCTTAGGATTGCATTGCCATTTGCATGATCCTCAACATAGGCACAGATTTTGGCATGATTTTTTTTAAAAGCCTACCCACAAATCAACCCAGTTATTAAATGAGAAGGAAGTCCACACATATTGTACAACAGGTAAGACTTGTAAAATACATAATGTGTGGGCAATGAAGGACAATGGATTACGAAAATAAAGAGCTGATAGTGGTTGAAGTAAATGTGTATAGAGGATGGCTGTAACAATACTAGAATTCCATGATCTCTGTTTACTTTATGCCTGTCTTCTACAATATATTTTGTCTTGACATTGCCAGCAATTGTTCTGGTACAAAAAGGCACAACACTATCACATAGGTGATGTTTTCCTAGGGCAGTGGATGATATGTTACACTTCAGACTGGTATCTTGAGTCAAGCAAGACAATAATTATAGCCAAGGGCCCTAGCAACAGTTCTGCTAAATTGTGATCATCTGATCAAGGAATTTACCCAGCCATTATGAGCAAAATACATTGGGTTGGATCCAGTATCAGTATCGTGGAAGGGGAGAGAATGCTACCTGCAGAACAAGACTTTGGCATCCTTTCCTTTCCTCTCCCCTGTCCTGCAGCCACCCAATCCCCCAATCCTCCGAAGCAGATTTAGAGGATGTGGGGAGAAAAGGACATAGAAGTCCACAAGTTGCATCCTTCCTCTTATGCAATGCTGATGCTGGATTCAACCCATTACAAGACAGTTTTTCAATGCAAACTGTGTAGTTCGGAAAACTGACTTAAAATTAACCCAAAGAATCAATTCTTCTCCCACAGGACAAAAGATCAGCTTCAGCAGTTCATTTTAAAAGTGGCAAGAGGTAAACCGATCATTAAGAAAAGGAAAAACCAGGTCAAACAAAAACAAACAAACAAAAATCAAGATTTTTATATGTACAACAGGCTGCAGAAAACAGACCAAGGCCTCATTCACACGAAATATTATTTAGTTTGGCAAATCTCAACATGTTTTCAGCCCATGATGTAAGGTTTTCCATATGTCTCACAATGAACTAAAAATTAAAGCAGACTTGCTGAAATTGCTGGTCTGGATGTGATCAGTGCCTGAATGGGAGACTCCCTGGGAACTATATTCTACCTCCTTGAGTTCCATGGAAGAAAGGTGGGGATAAACATGGAATCATAAATATGGCATGGCATCAGCCAATTCACTGGCTATGCATCCATCACTACCATGCCCTGAATTTTCCATGCAACCAGCAATGATTTATTTTTGGGTGAACAACTGCTAAGAAAGGACTTAAAGAGGTTCATCAGATGAACGTTTTATCACACGCTCGCTACTGCCCGCTTACAGATGTGCGTGCATCCTTTAGATGATGATGTGCACCTCCCGCTTGTTTTTCCGTCATAAAATAGATCCCTTTTAATCTGACTTTTTAAAAAAAAAATGGAATGTGCTGCAATCTCCTGTGTGCAGGAAAAGCAGCGTGATACAAATTGCCCCTAAATGAGCCACGTGGGCTTTGTGTACTTCCTCTTTCCCTTCAGGGCAGAATGAGGAAGTAATGAGGGACAACAGGGGGTGGTGAAACAACGGTAAGGAAACGCGATTTCCCTTGTGATGATGCTCAAAATTAGGAAGGAGCAAGCCTGCAAACCCTTCTGTAAGAGCCCTCTTCTTACTTCCCAGAATTCCTTTGTCGCCAATAGAGAGGAGGACTGATTCCTGTCTACTGAAAGCAGAGTAATATATGATTATCTGGAATATCCTCTCAGAACTCCCCCCTCATAAAGTGTGCAAACAGTTCAGCGGCAAGATGCAAGACACAACTTTTTGAACTAACTGATACCTAACACTCTTTACCCTATATATGCAACAAACTTGCATTGGTTTTGTGCCACTTAAACTGCTTCCTCCCCGAAGAATCTGAAATGGCAGTTAAACAGTTTAATTCTGTAATGCACACATATGCCTAGTCCTATTGAGGTGTTCAGTTTTAGGGTTCATAGAATACATGGCGGGAGGTAGGGGAGACAGGATGAGCACGTTAGCTCTGCCTTCCCATCACCATCCATATATACTGGATGACGAAGATAAATTGTTACAGCGAGCAGCCTTTTGTATCCATATAGACTGCCTGGTGGATGCTGGAAGTTGCAGTCCAACACATCTGGAGGGCACCAGGTTGGGGATGGCTGCTGTAGTCTTCCCCATGTGATTGAGAACCCTAATAGAAATACGATTCTAAATTGCATAGGGAATCTACATGCAGAAGTTCATCTTCAACACATGGAGGGTGATGATGATGGCAATGGAGGAGGATGGAATTAACATGCTCATCACCATTCTCCCAAACATGTGTTTTGTAAGCCCCAACACTGAATGCCTGAGTAGGGATATAGAGCTCTTTCAGACGGGAAAATCGTGTTTCCTTACTGTCGCTCTTGTTTCCTGCTTCTCTTCCGCAATATAGACAGGAAGAATCACATAAGGGAGAAAGGGGAAGTAAGCAGCAACCACGTGGCCCATTCAATGTAGTGGAACAGCACCCTCTAGCAAAACTTCTCTGTGACCAATTTTGCAATAAATAAAAAAAGACACATTTTTGTGAATTATTTTACCACGAAAAAATGGCAGACAGCGTGGGAGACCAGTGGGAGATGCGCAGGAGGAACACAGCAGTGTTAAAAGGATTTGTGAGCAGCCAGTGACAAGCGTGTTACAAAACGATCATCCGATGACACTCAAAGAGTATGGAGAACATAGTCTCAACCCCAGATCCAAAAACAGTAAAGAACAGCATCTCCCATTCAAGCTGGTAATGGGTTATTCAAGGCATATCTCTCATGCAAATACATGGACCTGTAAGATGATGGCTTTGTTGCTTTAATTAGCGCTTTGGGAGGATGCTGACATTGATAGTGGAGAAGCGGCGGGCCGTGGGGAAGTCCTCTTCCCCCTTCTCTGCCTTTCCACTCCAAATCACTCCCAAGTGGCTTCCCTCCTTCAGTGTGTTACTCTAAGTTGCCATTTCTCTGCTCCAAGCCACTTCCTCCTCCCATTAAATGTTTTGCCCTTGACAACAGGTATTTGAAATCTGCTGGGTGGCGGCAGGGGGGAGTGTAACTTGGATCAAAGAATCAGGTGGGGGAGACTCAGGCCTGCCCAGAAGGGGGCAAAGGGGGCAGTTTGCCCCAGGCCCCCACACAGCAGGGGGGCCCAACAAATTCCACTGTGCTGGGCCCCCAGATTCCTCTTGGTGGCCCTGGGGGCGGGGTGGTGGTGGTTAAGTGAAGCCTCTCGCTCAGAGTTCTGCTATCAATAGAACCAACCTGAAGTGACTTTTAGAACAATGACAAATATGGCCATCAGCCTTCAATTATATACATTTGGGTTAAATCCAGAACTGGGACATTGCCTTGCTCCACTTCTCTTTGTGTGCCTTCAAAATCTGCTCTAGAGAGTCCCCACAATCCTCTGGAGCACATTTCGGGGGGAGGGTTCCACTGGTGGACAGACAGGATTGGATACAACTCTTTGTGTTTAACATGAAGTTTGGTCCAGAGAGAGTTCTCAGAAAAATAATGATGCCTGTGCCTGTGCAGTGCACCCCCTCTAAACGCTAGCTGTGAGGAGGTTTCTATGTGCTTCAGGGTTCCCAAGAGTGGTCACTGGTCCTCAAGAGTCAACTTTTTGGTGTTAGCTGTCACATACAATATAGTCCCACAAACTTGCACTAAATCCTCATTTTCCCCAGCCTGCAATGTAATTTGCCTGTTTTCTTTCTATCCCTCCTCCCCTTTTCTGTCATATGGTGCTTGACATAATTTAACTCCACAAAGTAAGCACTACAAAAATGCACTTCTCAAATATAAACACAGATCCCTTATGTCAAACTTTTAAACTTCATAACCGTGGAATGGCAGAAATCTGTATAAACACAAGTGCTGTTGTAACTATTGATGTTGGCCTGCAAGAGTGAGCAAGGCTGCCAAGTCTTTTAATGAGGAAATACTTACAAACCTAGCCCCAAGGTAAAGCTTTGGTAAAACCTGGTTTTTTAAAGGGCAAATTAATAATAACCCTGTAGTCAGAGCAGCAGAGAAGCAGCCTATTTTAAAATAATGAAAAATTAAATGACCAGTTGCAGCTAAACTTGGAATGCGAGCATAAAATAACTGGCATGGGGGCGAGAAGGCACTGCATATACAGATGGAGATATGTTTTAACACCATTGGAAATAGAGCAGTTAGAGCGTGTGTGTGGGGGGGGGTTATACAAATACCATTGGTTTGTTTCAATTTTCCAAAACTATTTTTTCAGCCATTACATTAAAAGCATAATTTATGGTTTAGGGGCTCTAGAGGTAGATTTTCATCCCAGCTAACAATATTGGATCAAATTAGGTTTTAGTAATGGGTAGGCTGACCATATGAAAAGGAGGACAGGGCTCATGTAACGTTAACTGTTGTGATGAAGAGGGAATATCACCAGGAACTAATTGCATACAAATGACACTGGCTGAAATTCCCTTTTCTCTACAACTGTTAAAGTTACATGAGCCCTGTCCTCCTTTTCATATGTCAGGCACACCCTTAATTCGTAAGTCACAAAGGCTGCTTTGAATTTGGCATGCAAGGCCTATCTCAAAACAAAACAAAAGAGAGAGAGGGAGAGAGAGAGAGAGAGAATGGGAAGGCATAGCAACAGAACTCCAGCACTGATGTCGAGCTAAAACTGGGCAGATTTTGAATGGTGTTAAAAACAAGCCTCCAGCAGTTGTTTGATTGGAATCTGATGGCTTGTCAGAATCAAATTCTTTTCCTAATGAGGAAACCACATAAATACAACAGCGGAATTTAATATATACAATTCGCATATGTGCACACGTATATACAGGATCATTACGAACCAGATGTTTAGAACTGCCTTGTCTTTCTATGCCAGCAAATTGATGAGAGCTTGGTACTGGCTCTACATCAGATCATATAAAATTACCTGAAACTTTTTTACTAAGAGACTTTCTGCACAAGGCATTTATTGTGGGCTCCATGATTCCTCACTCATGGTAGTTTACAGGTGCTTTAGATGACATCCTCCTCCTCCAGGGCCTCTCCCATGCTTTGCAACCATTTTAGAAAAGCATGGGAGGGTGGTTTTTTCTATAGAGAAAAGTCTAGTATTCATGGCAGCATGAAACCCTAGCATATTTGTGCAATTCCACTATACCAGGGTTATGTAATAGAACATTTAAAAAGGCAGAGAAGGAAAAGCCCCAAAACAAAACACATGTAGGGGATCCACTCTTAATCTCACAATGAATCTAGAAGCAGAAACCTTAAAATTCAACTAGATAGGCCTGCCGGAATAGATAGGTCTTTATGGCTTTCTTAAAGTCAGAGAGACTGCTAAGTTGACGAATCTCTCCCGGCAGGCCATTCCACAGTCTGGGAGTGGCAGAAGAGAAGGTCCTCTGGGTAACAGTTGTCACCCAAGGTTGTCTCTAACCTTGACTTCTAGGTACTATGTCTTAAAATTCAAAATCTAAACACCCACCGGGAACCTCAATTCCATGTCTGCAATCGGGGCTGCAAACACAAAGTATTACATAACTGTAAACACGTTCACTAGAGTGTGCGTACAGAGCCCAGGCCTCAAAGCAGGACCCCTGAACCTTATCCAGACATCTTCCCCTCCCAAGCACCACAGAACTCAAAATGCACAGCCAGAGAGGGCCCCCTCCCCTCAACACACACATTCCTATTGGGATATGGGAAAACTGGCTCGACAACTTTCCCTTTTTCACTCCAGGTGTATTGAACCTCTTTCAGCCCAAGGTTTGAATTCCATTTCAGAGAAATCTTTTTTTTGGGGGGGGGGGTGACATTCCAGTGCTAATCAAGGCTGAAGGCAAAAGGGGGTGGGCCCAAAGTACCGGTTAATTTTAATGCTCTTACTGCAGTCACTAACCTTTAGGAGAGTCATCTCAATGTTTTAGCATCCGGAGGGGGGGGGGGGGTCGTGGTTGCACAAAAGCCAGGAAACCTGAGGGGAAAGAAGGCAGTGCCACAGGAAGTGGGCATAGCCGCTTGGGGAACCCCAGAGGACCGGATTGGGGTCCCAGAAGGGCTGGATTCAGCCCCCAGGCCTGAGGTTCTGAACCCATCTTACTCAATAGGTAGCAGCATTGTCTCCCACACAGAACGCATAGGTAAGTACACAGTTTGCATAAAAGTCGACAGCTGTTGGACACAAGCCCCCGAACTGATGTACACTCCCAGCATGCACTAGGAAAATCAATGTGGACACAGTCAATTGTGCTGACCAATACCAAATCATCCTCCTCCACCCACTGATTCTCTAGGAGGCTGTCTATACACCCTGTTTCCCCTGTGGTGGAATATGTTTAGTTTATATGATGAAGCAGCCAACTCACACCCACCACGGGCTTTCCCCCTGAAACTATGCAGTTAAAAAGTTGCTGACTTACCGTGACTTTTTCATTTACTCCAGGTTATCTGTGGGTTCTCCAATCTGGAGAGAGAAGCTATCCTTTGTTGAGATGGGAAAGCGCAGGAACGCAGGGCAGCGGGCAGGCTTTTCTGTCTAGATAGCCCGTGCTCCCTCCTGCCTTGTCTAATTTTATCGGTTTAGACTTGCAACAGCGATGCTGCGAGCTTTTGATCTGACGCCCTTCCAAGACATCATCGTATAGAAACCCCCTTGTTCAAACACCTGACTTCTCTTTCCTTGAAGTATCAGCCCCAGGGTGATACAACAGCAGAGTAAACGCCTGCAGGCAGAGTTCCAATGCACCGTCCTCTACAAGAAACATGAGCGTTGCCTTAATGGCATGACCTCCCCCACCCCGATGAACCTTATAGGCATCAGGAGGGGCTACCACACTACCCAGTTGGCTGTAGAGCTGGGCTGAGGCATGCAGAATGGGGGGGGGGGGGAAGTTCCTCGGTGATGGTACTGTCTTTCAATTACTCACCAAATCCCCGGGAGCACCCAATCTCAGGTATTGTCCTTCACAGTTGTAATAGTAACTGGTGGGAAGTCAGTTATTATCCTGCATTGAGCAAGGGGTTGGACTCGATGGTTTAAATGGCTCCCCTTCCATGATTCTATAGAGGTGCTGCTATGCTGGCTGGGGGATTATGGGAGTTGTGGTCCCACATCTCTGGAGGGCCCCAGGTTGGGGAACACTGAGGTAGAAAGTCATCTTATGGCATCTCCTTTCGGAAGTTAGCTATCATTACAGCTACTTTTGTTTTTGACACCTTCTGTATAGAAGTACAGTTATACCATTCCCTCAAGTTCTTTAGCATGATGTTCATCTTCTTCCCACTGAGCTTTTCCCTTCAATTTTTCCCTTGTAGAATAAGTTGGGAGCGTGGTGTATTTTCCCCCACGAATAATAAGACCAAGATATTGTAATTTTCTTCTTTTGGTGGTATTTATGAATTCTGTTTGTTTACCCTATGTAGTACATCCTCATCTGTTATTTGGTCAGGCCATGGTATCTTCAACATAGTTACCAGTAAACCTTAGCGGCTATCGCTGTTGCTGCATTTGCTAGGGTGACCAGATAAAATCCAGGTCAGGGCTCCTGTAACTTTAACAGTTGTAAAGAAAAGGGAATTTCAGCCAGAGTTATTTGTATGCAATTAGTTCCTGGTGAAATTCCCTCTTCATCACAACAGTTAAAGTTGCAGGAGCCCTGCCTTCTTTTGTATATGGTCACTCTAGTATAGTGCATGCACCTCTAACAGTTGTGATGAAGAGGGAATTTTACCAGGAACTAATTGCATATAAATGACTCTGGCTGAAATTCCCTTTTCTCTACAACTGTTAAAGTTACATGAGCCCTGACCTGGATTTTAACTGGTCACCCTAATATTTGCTTCCTCACTCCACCTCTTGCAATGTTATTATTGTGCTTTTCGTTTTGCTGCTGAGGAAGCAGAGGGATACCAGAGCGAGCCAGCTATGTAAACTTACTTGGGAGTAAGAGCCATTGAAACAGTTGGGAATTCTAAGTAAACATGGATACCAACAGGACCGCCCAGACCTTGCAGTATTTGCAAGTAACCGGTTGACATCTAGCAGACCTCAAAACCATTTATTTCTGAAGCAGTCCCACTAATTTCTCTTCCCGGATACTGCAGATTGATTGCATTGAGGCTCTTCATTGTTACTGCAAAGTCTCATATGCATAATAATAATAATAATAATAATAATAATAATAAATACCTAAGGAGAGCTAGAATGAAAATGTGATCCTCTGTGTACTAAACAGAGAGATGATTCAGAGTATTTTATCAATATCCTAGTGCTTTTCAACGTGGTTCTCTGGCATTTCAAATGGCATTTCCTCCCATCTGTTGCACATCCGCAGACAAGAGTGGGGGAGAAACCCCCGGCAATATTGCAGTTGAAAATGATGCATTTTTAGAATTAAAATCACCCTTGCTTGACCTAGAAAGACAGCACTCCTGCCTGCTGATCAGTCAGCCAGTTCTCACAAAAGTCCACTTTTAGCAACACATACCTATTTAAATAAATGTTGCCTCCGCACTTCTGCAGCTATATTAAAGAATAGAAAAACTCAAATCCCCACAGCAACAACAGTGCATTCCATTTTCCCTCAAGCACACCAGTTTGGTGGACATCTGCTAGGAGAATGCTAGCAAATCTGAATTAAAATACATCAAAATCATGTTTCTAGAAGTTGCGTTGTTCTTATTCCTTTCCATTTTGCTCTCCCTGTATTTTCACTTCATCTTAGGGTGTGTGGTTTTTTAAATATATATATATATATATATATATATATATATATATATATATATATCCTGTTATGCTTCTGCCTTCTACATACATTTTTTCTCCTTGCTTTCACCTAAAAACTTCAAAACCTCTTCTTTTGCACACACAACTCTTTTCATCTTCATGATGGTTTTTCAATCACCATTCCTTTCTTTCCATTTATCACTTCTCCTTTTTAATGCTGTTCTTCTTCCCTTGTAATGCCAAAGAATTAGGTTTTAGTTCAGTGGTCAATGATGGAATCTAAAAACCAAAAGGAAGAGAGCATCAGGGCAAAAAAAGGAGAGAAGCAGATTCTCAGAATGTTAAATATTCCTAACAGGATGATAGTCTCCTAGGATAATTACTGGCACCAGTAATTATCGTAGGAGACTATCATCCTGTTAGGAATATTTCTGCAGACATCTCTTATCAACCCCCTGAAAGCCTTAAAAAACAACATAGGCTGAAAGGCGTTGGGCTTGGAAATAAAGTATCTTAGCATTCCGAGAATCTGCTTCTTTCTTTTGCCCCCAATGATGGAATCTAGCTATGGAGTTTCCCATATTATTTCTTTTTCAAGCTACCAGAATCTCATCAAAGGAAGGGCATGTCTATGATAGAATAGTCACGCCTTGCCTTTCTCACCTGGGGCTTTCCTCTGCATCCCTCTATCAGTGTATACTTCACGTCCTGGATTTGTTTTTGATTACGTTCTTTTGCATTTCACTATACTCACCTGCTCTTTGGGCATCTCCACCTAAGGTTCCCACTGCCTCACTAGCCTGTTCTCTTCCTTTGATTGCTAGTGCCCCTTGGCTGCTTCCAGATGGGTTTCTTATCCAGCAATCGGACCGACCTCCTCTTTCACAGATTTTACAGGGCGTCCAAACGACATTGAACTGGAGCGTTTTATTGCACGCTTGTTAATGGGCACTCACGGATTTTCACAGGTCCAAATCACAACATCGTCTGCCTCCCACGCGCCTCCTGCCCCTTCTAGCCTTCTTACCCCAGTAAGTCCGACTTATTTTTTGAGATGGAACTTGCCGCTATCTCCTGCTGTGTGCAGGAGAAGCAGCGCAATCAAACTGGCCCTGAGCACGTTGTTTACCTCCTCTTTCAAAAGAGGAAGTAATGAGGGACAAACACACGGGTGGAGAAGTAACGGTAAGGAAATGTGATTTCCCACCCCACGAGATGATGCTCGAAGTCTTCCATTTGCAGCCCTCCCTTGTTTTCCCACAACTTCTTACATTTCTGTTCCTATCACAAAATAATCTATTAAGGAGGAAAAGATTGAAGAGCTGCACAATGTCTTTTGAATGGCTGTGCTAGGAGCTGTCTGCCTGGAAGGCTCTGACTTCCATACATCGGAGCCAATCCAGTGCGGATCCAGTTCTCCAGTATCCACAGACACTTCCAGTATTAGATGTAGTCGCAACTTCATGATGAAAAGGGGACAACCAGGTTGTTTGTGAGGACTCAGATAAGGGCAATAGTAAAAGTCCAGGTGTACCTTTGGCAACGAAAGGGGTTCCTCATTTAAATGCCAGCTTTGGCAGGTACACCACCACTCCTATAGGAACAGAAGCCCATTACATGCAGGCAGAGTTTTTGTATGTGAATGTTCACCTGCATAGTTCCACTGCAGGGTTAAAGGTACCTTGCAAGCATCTGATGAAGGAAGCTCTTGTGCCATGCCATAATACACATTCATTTGCCTTGAAGCATCGGTTAGTTTTCCTACAGCAGACCAACATGGGGGTACTCTAAGGAGAAGCATAATCCTTATGTGCTGTGGGTAGATGTATGAATTTCAAGCAGCCTTGAACGCCATTTTTCGGGAGAAAGGCAGGGTACAAATAAAATAAATAAGAAATAAGGCTGGTTCACATATGAATAGCCATAATTTGATGACTGCCAGACATATTGATATGTTTGGGTGAGCTACTGTCACAAATCATACACCACAGGCTGAGCTTTCAAATTGGCTCTCGTCACCTTGTGCTTTTCAGTAGAGTCAGTTCACAAATTCAGCTCCAAGTCATTGCTGTTTGATCCAGTTATGGAAAATCAAGAGAAGTACACACATGTACCAACCAGCCTTTAGTGTAGCTGTTTGTTATTCATCTGCTTGCAGACATGGCACTCTGCATCAATGGGTGAGTGAGCTGAGCACTGGAATTTCCAAAGAATTCCCCAGAGGAGGTGTGCTTTGGAAGTGGTGTCGATGGTTCATTTAGCAGCAACCTTCCATTCTGAGTCACTGTGGCAATCCCTGCACAAAATGAAGACACCAATGAGGTCATCGCGCGTCAGATGAAAGGCAGCACTGAAGTCCTGGCTACCTCTGGCCAGGAAAGATCCCACAACAGGCTTTTGCAAATGAGGAAAAGAGGTCTAATTGTGGGTATCCTGTCTGAGACGAGGAATTATAATTTCATACCAGCTACCTCAACCACCGTTTTCCAGTGAGTTGAATAAAGACACTTATTCATATTGGCATTCAAGCTGTGGAGGGCTACTGTGCCTGGCTCTTGACTAGTTCTCAGTTACTCTTAAAGACAGATACCCAGTCACCTTCCTCTCGGTGCATGTCAGCTTGCCAAAAGAGGGACTGACTGACCTGCTTTCGGAGTCTGACCGATGTTGCAGGCCACAGCTACAGCCATCAGGTAACACAAGAAGCCAATAGGTTCATCTAGCCTTATGAAGTCTCAGTTTAGTCCTGGCTCCTGAGTCAGAACAACTCACTGCTGGAGTCAAGATACCAAGTTGCCAAAGGTCATCCGGCACATAAGTCTAAAGGCATCACTTGAAGTTCCATGAATCTTTTAAAACATGGAAATAGCAGCCTCTGCCCCCTCCGAATTAGGACTGAGACCATGGAAGTGGGGGAATTAGCCTTCCATACCACAGCCCTGATGATCCCCCACCCCTGCAAGTTGGTGTTATCCCCAGAAGGGAAGCTCCCATTGGCACCAGTGGAAACTTCCTGTCCATGCCAAACAGCAACTTTGGGGGAGGGAAGATTTTATTTATCTATTTTATTTATATTCTGGCTTTCTGTCAAATAGTAGATTAAAAACAAAATCTTAATTGAAACATAACAAAATATTTAAAAAACAATTAAAAACCCAATAAAAGAATTAAACAGCAACCTACCAATTAAAACCCATTCCAGTAAGAGACCAGCTTACATGTCATAGGCCTGCTTGAATAAAAACATCTTTGCCTGCCAGCAGAAGGAAAACAGTGACACAACCACACCTCCTTCAGCAGGGAGTTCCACAACCTGGGAGCAGCCTCCAAGAAAGCCCTCTCTCATGTCCCCAACCAAATGTGCCTTCAGTGGCAGTGGAACCAAGAGAAGGGTCTCCCCAAAAGTTCTTAAAACCTGGGCAGGCTTCTATGGGAGAAGGCGGCCTTTCAGGTAGCCTGGTCCCAAGTTGTATATGGCTTTATAGGTCAGAAGCAGTGCTTTGAATTCTGCCCAGAAACAAGCTAGCAGCCAGTGAAGCTGTTGTAACAAGGGAGTCGCGTACTGGTCTACAGTGTGGCTGCAGCATCCTGGACCAGCTGAAGTTTCTGAATACTTTTCAAAGGCAGCTCCATGTAGAGGATGTTACAGTAGTCCAAATGGGATATCATTAAGGCATGTGTGACGGTGGCCAGATCAGACATCTCTAGGATGTCTACCAATGTCCCCCCTTCAAAGTATCATATCAGCCACTTTGAAGTCCACTGGTTCGGAATGGCAGTATGTATGTGCAAACTCCTAGAATTGGGGTTATAATTCCCCACATCTGAGCAACAAGAACAAATCAGTAAAATACATACAACAGGACTTTGGTTGAGCAATATGGAAAAGAATACTGTTACTGCTGCTTGGCCAACTGATGGTGATGATACTCTTTCAGATGGAGGGAAATCGCATTCCCTTACTGTTGGCTCTGAAGCTGCATCTCTTCCACTTCTATAATGAGCTCCAATTACATGGAGGAAGAGAGCAGGAAGAGAAGCAACCACGTGGCTTGTACAGCTTCAATGCTATTAAATGGGACAGCACCCTCTAGTGGGCATTTTATAGCAGAATTTTTCTTGCACATGGCAGGAAATAGCGACATATATCAGAAGAGTCAGCTTTTCTGAGCCTTTTTTAAAAATCGTTAAAATCGGGAGCGGAAGACACGCAGGAGGATCACTGTGTCGTCAAAAGAACCCGCAAAGATCCGTAAGTGGGCAGCCGCAAGTGTGCGATAAAATGTCATCTGAAGAAACTCTACATACTCAGCAATGTCCTGAGCATTCAAAGTTTCTTGCTCTCTCACTAGGTGAAGGTGGCTATGGAACATGTGTAGGCAGGTGGTTATAGGTTTGTGCCTATCTAATTTATGGGTTACTCTGCCTGTGTGTTAAAAGGTGCTTGTTCAGATGAACAGTTCAGGACCACAATATCTGATGGAGCACCTCTTCCAATATGAGCCTACACAGACACTACAATCAACATCACAGGCCTTCTTCCAAGTGCTTCCTCCAAGGGAGACTTGTAGGATGGCAAAAAAGGAAAGGGCATTCTCAGTGGTGGTCCCCAATTGGGGAACTGACTTCTGCCTGGTACCAACATTGTCATATTTTTGGCACCAGGTTAAGAGACTTGCTTTGCTCTCTTTAAGGGCATATGATGGGTTTTTTACTGTCAGTTCTTTTTATCAGGTCCCAGTATTGTATTCTGTTTTTTTTATCTGTTTTAAATTGCTTTAAAATTTTATATGTTAAAGGTTTCATTTTATGTTTTTATTGCTATGTATTTGGGGGGGTGTAATTTTTGTGAACCATCCAGAGAGCTTTGGCTATTGGAGGGTACAGAAATGAAATGTAGTGAATGAATAGAAAACGTCAGCACCGAGTGCTGAGTCTCTATGCCCAATATGGAAAGAGAAACTTGCCTTTTGCCTCTCAAACACAAAAGAGAACTCCTACTCTAGCAGTTTCCGACAAGCTGGAGGGACAAGATTCAAATCTCTGCTGATCCAGTGGATCCCTGCTTAGCCTTGGGCAAGGCAATAGTGTCAGATCCCCAACATGTAATAATGCTACACATCAGAATGAGAACTGGAAAATGTTTTTCACACCAAAAAGATAGACAAATAAAAAAGATAGTTTTTCAGTGGTCCCTAACACACAAAAACACCCCCCAGGCTCCAGATACTCTTAGAGGACAGAGAATATTAGTAAAAAAAAACAAAACTGGATCCAAAATTACTACAACACTACCTACCTGACCTAGTTGTAAAACAGCTTCCCGCAATTCCCTTCATGAGTCAGGATTCTCTTAGCACTGAAATCACATACCTAATGGATTGGCTTCTCGATATCCAGCAGAGACATTTTACCTTCCTAAAAATACAGAGTAGGGCAAAATACTTGAAACGACATGAATTAAAAGCCTCACCGTCTTAATAATTGCTTGGTGTTGTTCCTCCCATGCCAGAGCTTGGTCATGGCAGCTTTTTCCTATTTATAATGATGCAAATGTTTGCTTAACTGAATAGCCCTATTTATTATTTGTCATGTTTACTAAATCACTCAGATGCCTTCTGCGCCTGTAACTATGGGACAAGAAAATTCTCAGATGCATCAATTTAAGTGGGTCCTGTTGCCGGAATGCCGTTTTCAACACAGTTTGGCTAATCATGAATGAAGCCTGTGAGATTTTGGACTTATATGACCTTTAAGTACAGCAGACAGACAAACTGACATTTCTTTAACATGAGCTTTCGTAGAAAACAAAGCATTCATTTTACAGCAGTCTTTATGAAGACAGTCACAATTTTGAAATGCAACAGTTGGTTCACACAGCATGGTAAACCATGGTTTACCACTCTCACCCACCCCGCCTACTTCAACAGAGCCACAAGGAGGAGATTGGAACCTTCTACTTATGTTTGAACTACGTGTATGTCAGCAGATGATTCTGAAAACCAAATCCTGCTCTATTTACAACACTTGTGAGGAGGTTTCTGACTCTTATCATAGAGACTAAGTGAAAGATGGGCTATTTTCTATGGCTGGTCTCCCTTTTTGTTTCATACTCTACTTATGAAAACAGCACTATATTACCATCTAGTGACAATGTGCAAGCACTATATTATATTTAAAAGTCTGTATGGTAATCCAGTAACCAAGCACAGAAACACCACCCTATGACCATCATCACACAGGAAAAAATTACATTTGCTTACCGTTGCTTCTCCAACCACGCAAAACTTCCTCTTTTGAAACATCCATGCACATGGCCCATTCAGTGGGCCGTTTTGATCACGCTGCTTCTCCTGCACACAGCAGGAAATAGTGGCAACTTCCATCCTTAAAATAAGTCGGACTTACTGGGGTATTTTTTGATGGCACGAAGAAGGCTAGAAGGAGCAGGAGGCACGTGGGAGGCAGGTGACATCATGAGAGGGACCTGTGAAACCCGTGAGTGCCCAGTAACGAGTGTGCAATAAAACGTTTGTCTGATGGAGCTCAAGGTCTCCTAGGTTTTCAGACTGTGAGGTAGGTTTCTCCTCGCCTCAGGAATGGCACAAGCACTGGGAATTCTACATTGCTGCTGCTATCATAAGACAATCAACCACTTGAGTTAGCTCCATACAGAAAGCCGGTATCTCTCCTTTGCGTTTTCTATCCTTCTCCTGCTCCTCCCTCTCAGAAGACCCCTCCCATGGGGCAGGTTGAAAAGTTGGGTAAGTGAAGCAGGACGCAATGAGCAAAAACTCAGGAAACAGCATACGGAGGAAGGACCTGTTCAGTTCTTGTTTTTCTAATCAAAGCCTAGAGCAGCGTTACCCAACCTGGTGCCCTCCAAATGAGCACAACTCCCATCATCCCCAGCCAGCATGGCCAGTTGTAGAGGGCCAAGTTGAAAGCTGGCTTAGAGCAACCATGCAAGTATTGTTACCTCCTTTTCACGCTTGCTCGAGTCACCAAACCTCAATGAACACATCTGAAGGATAAGGTAGTACATGTTTTTCCCCCTTCAAGATGTCATACTCTGTCTATATCCCCATAGATTTTATTTGTTACATTTCTCCACATTCCCTACCAGAGGTCAAAGGAGTGCACATGGTTCATCGCTCCTGACCCTTTTTCCTCACAACATCAACGTGAGGTAGGCAAGGTTAGGCTGAGAGATGGTGACTGGCCAGAGGTCACCCAGTGAGTGTCATGCCTGATTGGGAATTTGAACTTAGGACCCCCTCCCACAATCCTGGCCTGACAACCCAAGGATGTTCAACTTCAGCGGTGGGGGCCAAATTCAGCCCTCCAGGGTTTCCCAGATGGGCACGCCCCCTTCCCCCACCCCACCCCCCGGCAGCCACCAATATGCGTGGTGGGAGGATTAGTATCTTGGCCCCATCCCTTTTTGCTTTTGGCCTTGCCCAGCACTGGAATGTGACCCATGAGAGTTCTGTAATTAAATTCAGCCTTTGGACTGAAAGAGGTTCAACTCCTCTGCTCTAACCACTACACAGGTTCTCAGTTCTGAGAATTTATCAGAGAGATCCAAGGCTGGAGCAATATAGTGCAGCCCTGGGGCAAGACAAGTACCAAGGGCCAGAATAACTGGAATGTATATACAAGTTCACATTCCTTCCACAAGCGCCCTGCACGACTGCTACTGAGAAGTCCAAGGTACCTTGTGTAACGGAGTGGATTATTAACCATTATAGAGTTATTGATCTCTACAGAGCTGGTATGGTATAGTGCAGGGGGAGCAACACAGGACACTCCCCCCCCCCCCCCCGGCTGCACTCTGCATGGCACACACAGAAACAAAAGTGAGGGAAATCACTGTTTTGCCGCTGAAATTCAGCAGCACACTACTATGGTATGCTGCAAGGGTCAAATTTAGCTTGTGCTGAAGCTAAATGTTCAACTTTTAGTGCTCCATAGTTGCTACAGAGTGCTAAAAGGTCACAGTTAGCTTCAGCACAAACTGTAGCGCTCTGTAGTGCTAATCTCACCATATTTTTAAAGCCGATTTTGGAGTTGCCACTTCTCATTTTGGCACATTGCCACCCCTGGATAGAGCAGAGGTGGGCAACTTTTGCCCTACAATTCCCAATAGCCCTAGCCAGCATAGCCAGTAGTGAGGGATGATGGGAGTTGTAGGCCAAAATATCTGGAGGGCCACTAGTTGCCCAGCCCTGGCTTAGAGGGAGTGTCACACGAGGACTGGGGAGACTAGGTTCAAATTCCCACTCAGCCATGAAAGTCACTGAGTGATTTTGGGCAAGTGACTCTTTTGTAGTGTAACCTACTTCACAGAGTCGATATGAGAATAAAATGGATGTGGGGGTGGGGGACATCTGTGTACACCGTCTTGCTGTCCTTGAAGAAATGGCAGGATAAAAAAAATGTAATAAATAAAAATAATAAAAGTTTCCATTTTCCTGGTCTGACAATAAATAAACTAATTAGTATCTGACAATAAATAAACTAATTAGTATAAGTATAAAGAAGGTGCCGTTTTTACTTTTCTTCTTTACCAAAAGCTGAAATTATATTTTGGCTACTTTGGTATTTGGACATTTTAATTTAGTAATGGATACGGTTCACACTGTAATAAACTGTAGTGTAATAAACTGGCCACTGTGAAACAAATAGCTGTGAACAGTATTATATTTAGCACTAGAAAGATGCCGACCAAATGGCGAAAATGTGTTTGGTAACAGGGACATAAACATGAGTGACAGCTGAGCGGGTGGGGCAAACGCCATTCCACCTTCTTCCCTTGTTCCAAGTGTGCTTTGTTCCACCTTTGTTTTCTTTGTACCGTCTTCCCTTAATCCGTTTGCTTCATCTACTCCTCTACCAGGGCTTCTTCCTTCTTTCCTGGGCCCCCAACGCCATCCTGCCCATCTTCCCTATCCTTTAGCCCATATCCCTGTGACAGGAGAATGAGTGGAAAAATGATTAACAGCAGAAGCCAGAATAAAATGATGGGCAGCATTAACAGCAGTTGGGGAAGTCAGCGAGAAGGATGCGGTTTAGAAGACAGACAGGGAGAGCAGTTATTAATTTGAAAGCAGTTATTGGAACCATTAATTCTTACGACTTATTATATGACTACTTGTTCTGGATGTTGATGTATCCCACAAATAAATATATGTTTCATCTTTTAACTCCTTATGTTCTGGGTGGATTCCGCAGTTGTAATATCTCACTCTACGGGTTGACTTTGAAGTACATAGCCAAGGACCAAAAGAAGAAATGCCTACTGCTCTGTGCAAGTCAGTAGGTAGTGACAGCTGGTTTTTCAGGAGTATTAAGGAAAGTCTGGAGACCCCTAGGGGCAAAGACCTTGTAAGGGACCATTACATACCTCACAGTTTGGTGGCAAAGTGATGGAGAATTTGTGAGAGCAGGATTTGTGGGATTTGAATTTTTTTGAAAAGTAAGGTAAAAGCCACCAACTACTTAGACTTGGGATGGCAAGAACCTTTAAAGGAGAAGGACACAGAACAATTACAGTGAAGTATTTTTTTATTATTATTTTGGTTTGGTTCAAAGAGTGTTTTAGGTTAGAGCAGCCTTCCCCAACCTGGTGCCCTTCAGATTTCTGGACTACAACTCCCAACATTCATGACCAGACTGGCTAGGGCTGATAGGAGTTGAAGTCCAAAACATCTGGAGGGTATCAGGTTGGGGAAGGCTGGATTAAAGAATGCCTTCTAAGAAAACATCCAAGCCAAAGGAAGCTGATAAAGATCTAGGAATAATTGCTTATGCCAGAGAGATTAGGAAGATAAAAGAGGATTTGAGGTTGGGTTCTATAGGAAGCAAAGCCGAAGGAGAAAGAGGTGCAGCATGAACTTTAGCTGCAAGAGATCGAACTGGAGCCAGAATACATGAGAATAAAACAGAGCTGTGCCGCCTAAGCACACCCATTGCATCTAGATTGTTAAAACTTTTCTCTGCCCACAATGATATAAGGTTACACTTATACCACGCAAGGGATGACACAGAAACGTTCTTCATCAGCTCTGAGAGACAATGCAGTGATATGTAGGTACCTAATGATGAATGTTGGATATATATATGATCTGAGATTTGATATGTATTTTCTCAGGTTTGTGAGGGTTTAAGTAAGCTTTGGGGAGAGCTGTGGCTTGAATAGGCTGGATACTATTATTTGTATAATACACGTGTGAGGGAACAGCTTGACTTAACTCCTGAGCAAAGTCAAATTTGAGGGCTCTGAGGAAGAAGCCTAATGTGACATTTAAAACTTCTCTACATGAGTTATTTGTTGCACACTCATGATTGGCCACTTTTGGAAGTTTGCCGGTACTGTACATGACACCATCAACCTCCAGGATGTCTCCCGCACCTTCCCCTGGTAATTTCACTTTTAAAAAGATCAGAGATAATGCACTATTTAAAACTAGCTTGATTCACACAGACCATCTGCATGCTAGTACTTTATTGCTCAGAATCATAAATTTCTTTATATACACAGTGGCGGCTACTGCGGTTTTCCAGATGCCTGCAAGTGCATGGAAAAGCCAGGCACAAGGCCAACCGGGAGTCTATTGGATTCCCTCCCCCTTCCAACCGCTCCCTCACATTCCCTCCCAGTCATTCTCCTATGCTTCGCCCTGCTCACTCCCAGCCACTACCCTCCCACTCATCTTCCTGAGGACCCACGGGACTTACCTGAGGTGGCCATGTTCACCTGCAAGCCACTCGGCCTCCTCTCTGAACTGCCATAGTTTGACTCCCCCTCCCAGCTGTCCCCCGCTCCCTCCTTCCCAGCACCCCACCCCCCCGCTCACCTTCCTGCCAACCCACAGGACTTACTTGATGCCTCTGTGCTGGTTCTGCAATGATATGTTACAGTGCCATCTGTATCAGCTGTGTTTAGATATCCTGTTGCTTAGCAACACAAAGTTCTTCTCATATCTCCTGTTACTTAGCAACAAAAAAACTTCCTTGGAATTGTGCCACACATTGCCTTAGTGTTTTATATATATTGACACGAGATATCACAGGCTACTAGATGGCGCTGTTTCATTTAACTTTATGCAGCATCCCCAAGAGGAGAAGTTTTAATTACAAATCACGTGGTTGCTAATGGTCACTGTAGTCAATGCAGAAAGACCCCAGAAGAAGAAGAGATGGTAAGGGTGAAGCTTTTTCCCTTAATGTAGAGACGTTCTTGGTCAAGTGGGGAACCATTTGAACTGTCTACTGAACCACTGGTTGGAGGGCTCCAAAGCCACAACATGGGATTTTGCTATTATTGGAAATGAGGAGTTCTGCAAAGGAGACGTACAAATCAAAGAACCCACAAGAGTGGTCCAAGCAGCAAAGATAGATGATACTTTGCACTGTGTGGAGCAATAGTGGGATGGAGCCTATGATGCTCAGACTCCATTTTACAAGACCTTGGTACCCTGTTGAAGTCGCTTCTAGTCAAGGAAGATAGTGACTGGATAGTTTGTCAGGATCCTGACATGAATCCTGATAAGCCACTGCCACCAAAGGGGATTTGCTTAGAGTTGGGCTGGGGTGGGGAGAGGAAATATTTCACTTCTGGGAAGCCAGGCTATTTGAAATTCTAGTTTCAAAAGCCTTGAAATATCATCCAGTCACAGAAAACCCATATATTTGTTTGAATCGGAGCCTGTTCTTATGAAACACTCCACTGTTTCTTTAGCATTGTCAATTCTGGGTGGTTTGGATGAGGAATTTTGTGAAGTAGTGGGGAACGATGGCCAAGGATTCTGGTGATAAAATGACTCTGTTTAAACATAACTTGGTGGGCTCTACTCACATACTCACTGAGAAGCAGAGTTTAGTTAAAGTTCTGGGGAGGACCTCCTTTTCCTGCATCTGTGGTTAGTGATGTTGGTTTTCTGGAAAATTTTGAATTGGAAAACATTCCTATGCAAATTAGACTAAACTGGCATAGGGTAATTTGCATCGGAACATTTTCATTTTGCATTGGAAAATTTTCTGATATCCTAGAACATGATCGAATTTAGCATGCTTATTTTACTTGTATTTAGTCAACAAAACTAAAAAAGTAAACCCCGTTCATTGTTTGTCTGAAAACACCACAAGTATTTGAACTGAAATACTTGATTAAAAAATTAAAGCACACTTAATGTGATTAAAATGTTATATTTTATGTAGACGCATTAATGAAATGAAAACTATTGACACACTAATTCAGCCTTCCCCAATCTGGTACCCTCCGGATGTGTTGAATTACAATGGCAGGCACCTACTGCATTCTTACAAGAGTTAGCGGAGATCTTTAACCTTTATAATACAAAGACTATTGGGATACATATGATACTGCCTTATCCCTTATCAGTCCACCGGTCCATGAAGTCCATTAGTGTCTATGCTGACTGACAGTAGCACTCCAAGGCTTCATGTAAATTACTTTTTCAGATAGCATGGCTTGGATCCTTTTAACTGGAGGTTCTAGGGACTGGAACATATGATCTTTTCGGTCTTCTATAGTCTGAACTATGATCACTCTATGTGTAACATGAGATGGACAGATACTGTAATGCTCTAAGTCAGGTGATTCAACAAAGGCTTTATATACATGTTTGGATTATGGTTTTTTAAAAATCTGCAGAACCTCCTGAAGCAGGGCTAACTTTCTTCTTAATCCCCAATAACACAAATTTGGGCCCTGAATTTCGAGAGCCAGAAAAGCCTCCCCTAGCCTCTAAAAATAGAGATATCTCTCTTTGCCAAAAGTATCAATGCTGAGAGCTACAGTGACTACTCACCTCATCTAATGCTCCGTACCTATGTATAGCGTTGTATATTTGTGACAACACAGACTAAATGAGAGCAGCTGCCCAGAGCAGCAGAACAGCTATTTGATTATTATTTTTTTAAAAAAATGCACTCTAAAACTACCTGCCTGCAAAAACAACTTCATTTATCCAGATGGCCTGGTAGGTGTCCAGCATTTCAGATATAACCAAGTATTTAGATAAACGGAAATGCTATTTACAAAGAGCAATATTTACATAAAAGCTAAATATGGGGTGCAATCTATACTTAGATAAAGACTATTTTCAAATAACAGAAATTAGAAAGTTATATATTGAGTTATATTGCATTTCCAAGAAACCAGTGGGGTTACTTGCAGATGAGCGGTTTCCCAATTGTGTACCCAATGGTAATTCGGTTAGGAAGGTTTTTAAGCAAGTGCCACTGATGTATGCAAAAGCCTGTATGTGTTTCAGCTGAGGTATTTTAAAAAATCTTGTTTTCCTAAGTAAGCAAATTTATACTCTATAAACTCTTGGACCTGGAAGAGGAGTATCTCAGTCCAATCAATACCCTGCACCAATGAAGGCTTATGGCTTCGATGTCCATTGGGTGGCGAAGCCTCTCTGAGTTTCCATCAAAACCATCCTCCATTGCCCTGCACTTGCTATTATTTGTTTCCTTCTAAGATTCCCAATAAAGCATATTCTACAACTAAGGCAATTTAATCAATTTCCTAACTTCTTGATTTTTTTTAAAAAAATCTTTTACCCAAGTAATTTTTAATCTGAGAAAGAAGGCAGTTAAACCAGAACACCCATCCACAAAACAGCAGCACTTGTGCCATAGGGAGCTTATCTTTCCCATTAAAGGGTCAAAGGCTTGCTTCCCAAAACCTATAATGGGCTACTTTGGACACAAAGCTAAACCATAGTTCAACATGACTAGATCAAGCCTAGGATTCTCACATTCCCTCTTCCTCCTCTGGTGCGGCTGTGAGAAAGAGTTGAGTTAATCTAAATTCTCCTCTTTGTGGAAACATTAGTGTTATATGTGAAAACCAAGCCATTGGCTGCATTCGGACAACACATTAAGCAACTGAGGGCGGGGGGAAACAATTGTCAGTTGTGTTGCTTATTGTGTTGTGTGGAGGGTAACATGCCGCTCACAAACTACTGACGGTAGGCTATTCCGCCCAAATAAGCAACTGAGAGAAACAACTGGCTTGCAAGTTGTTTAGCTTGAAGCCAGTTGTTTAAAGTGTTTGGAGGAGTGAGTGGGTTAATGGCGTGTGGTGAGTAGGTTAAAACACAAGCCCATAGAGGCAGGCGGCAAGAGCAACCAAAGCGGCGGCTGCCACTCTGCTACAACTGGCGCAACTTGCAGAGGCTGCTGGGATAGAACTGGGAGGACTGAGGAAGGGTGGGGAGAGGGGCAGGGGCTGTGTCAGTCAAATGCCGGGTTGACTATTAGTCCACTCAACCCCAGCCCCAACCACCCACAGTTGTGTAGGAACATGTCGTGTGGGGAGTACCCACAAAATAACCAACTGTGAGTTGGCTACTCAACCCACCATTGACTGTGTTGTCCAAATGCAGCCATTGTGTGCTCTAATGTGAATCTATATTCCTATAGATTAAATCCATTCTCTCTTCATCTCCCCAGAACTAGCTGTGCAGAACAAACAAGTAGGCTGGGCAAGATAGCAGCTTCACAAATTTCAATATAAATCTAAGGGCCACTTATATGTTCTGCTATCAAATGGATGACCATGGAAACAAGCGATGGCTTTTCTCCACATCACCTCCAGTCACATTTTCCATCCCCAATCACATCTCTTTTTCATTATGTAGAGAATTGCCATACCAGCACTGCACCAGACATTACGAGAAACACAATGAAACTGTAAGAAGAAAGTGGTGGGGGAAAGACTTTTACATATTGCAAATGGAAAAGCTTGTTAAACATTTTAATGAAACAATGAAATTATATTTTAATCCATTTTAACCTATTATTATTATTATTATTATTATTTATAATTGACAGTTGTGAAACACTGTTCTTGGATTTTATTCCAGAGTGCTAAGGATAGCCCAAACAAGTGTGAAATTAAAAAAAAAATTAAATAATATTAACTATATAAAAAAACCATGTATTTTTTTTTGCCTGTTAATCTTGCCACAGTTAGGGTTAAGCATGGAGGCCTGCTCCTAAATTCGGGGCAGGTATGTGTGGAGCTTGATTTTTGCAAGGCTGAGAAGGGAGAACTCCTTACACCTGCCTTTACTAGGTATGCCACCATTTGCACAAGAGCATTCTTGAGCACAAGCAATCCACTGACCTGTTCATTGATAATATCTGTTAATTCATGTCACACCACTATATCAGCAACCACACAGGGAGACAACAGATAGGGTGTGTTTGGGCGACACTTTAGACAACGGAAGGGTTAATAACACACTCACCGTGCATTATTTTGCTGGTGTGCACCACACAACAGGTTGCCTCTCTCCCCCACGTCACGCCACTGAAAGTCCTGGCGTCCTTCTTGGCTACTGCATCTCCTCCCTCCCCCCTCCCTCAGTCCTCCAGCCGTATCCCATCATGCACCACAAGTTCTGCTGGCTGTAGAGGAGGGGGTGTTTCAGCTGCTCCTGCCAGCAAACTCTATGACTGAGTGGAATAGTACACAGAGGGGGGTTTCCAACACATGACACTGTAAGCAACGGATTTCGGGATAAACAACTGAGCAGCTGGTTGTTTTTCTCCATTGTTTAATTGCCCAAAATAGCGTACCGTCAGTTGTATGTGCGTTGTGTGTTGCCTGCCACATGACACAATAAGCAACACAACTGACGGTTGCCTCTTCCCCCCTCCGTTGATTATCATGTTGTCCAAACTGAGCCATAGTGCAGTTGAGGTCATGTGGTTATGGTCTCTTCACTTGGAAATTTACAAGCAGTGCCCTTTCTTCTAATCACAAACATTTAGGGGCTGGCTGTGATTACTCACCAGAGAGGAAGTGACACTCTACAGCTGGTTAGAGGCACATTCATTTTTCAGAGCTGATCCCTGGCATTGAAAACAGATGCTAAGGGCTGACAACAACTCTTATCATTATTTCAATTAATGCTGCAGCAAAGGAACAAATAAGGATTGTGGGTTTTATTTGAATAAGGACTCCACCACCACTCTGGTCTACACATGTAAGGGAATGAGCTGATAAAATGGACTTCTCCATCTCAGAATGCACGAAAGAGATACTACTTTTGAATGCTTTCCTATTCAATCTCAAGGGTTGGCAACTTGCTGCCCTCCAGATATTTTGACCTACAATTCCCATGATTCCTCATCATTAGCTATGTTGGCTAGGGTTGATGGGAGTTGCCAAAAAAAACTGCAGGTCCATAACTTGTCCACCCCTGCCCTGCCTGCTAACAGAAAGTTAACACAGGAGGGGAAAGTCTCAGTTACAACATGAGGTGTTAGTTCTCCAGGCGTAGGGTGGTTTATTTTTAAATGCAGGGGAGCATTCAGAAGTATTATCTCTGATTTATAGCCTAAAATGCAGCCTATCCTTCCACCTTTTGCAGCTGCCTATAGGGAAGACCCAGCCTCGGGCGTTGTTATTTCGATTATATTCCCAGGAACTTCAGAATATCCATCTCAAACAAAACCACTACTGCAACTCCACACACACGCCCCGTCTCCTAACTTGAGCCAGATCCTTTTGACTGGAACTTAAATTCACCTTTGTTTCTCAAGTGCAACACAGCCACAACATTAAAACATGAGGCCGATACACAATTGCTTTCAAGCAAGCAAGCAAGCAAGCAATGGGAGGCTTGATTTAAGACTACGTTTCCCAGAAGTCTCGTCGAACCGGAAGTGAAGTGTGTGCAGTAGCTGCATGGTCAAAGGGGAAAGGATCGGGAGGTTAGAGGTATATGGCTTGTTAGCCGCCTACTTGGGACGCAGGGCCTGTGCTGATGATCCTAATGCAGGGCGGGCTAAGGGCTGGCTGCCCCTAAATTCCACGGAGGAAAAGTATGGCGGCAACAGGCAGCGAGCAGAAAGAGCTACTGGCTCTGATACACCAGCACTTGGTCCAGACTGGCTATGAGAAAGCAGCGAAGGAGTTGTTGGAGCAGAGCGGCCAGGTAACTGCACCGTCTCCCACGTGGGTTGAAAAGTTGGGGACTGGGGCATTGCTGCCCTACTATCATAATCTTTCCCGAGGCTCAGGTCATCAGCTAAGCAGTGCCAACCACTTGGAAAATTAAACTGTTCTCCTTCAAAGCCTTCCTTTCTGCTCTTACGGGGCTGTACTTGCCAGAAGACCAGGAATATTGTAGTTGAATGCTATTGCTCTCTTTCCCTTACTACACCCCATGGAAGCAGATAGTCCTGAGTAAGGAAGAGCTTGTACTGTGGGTGCATTTACTTCTTAAATCATATGTTCTGTATTTATCTTGAAATGTGGTGCCAGTATTCTATCCTTGCAATAATCGCTCTGGCCTGCTTTGCAGGGCTGTTTGTAAGGATTTTGCTTAGTTATTAAAACACACTTCTACCCAACCCTTCTGTTCCTTTCATGGTCCCTAAGGCAGCTATCAAAACAAACAAGGCAAGACATATATTGAGATTACTGGGATAATGTATATGAAGCACTTGAGCCATGTTGTAAAGTGCTCAACCGCACGCTTATGTGGTTAAGCAGTCCTATGGAGTTGTATAATATGTTTCATTATGTTTTGGTGTTTTGGAATAAGGGACTACTTCTTGAATAAGAGGAACTGGCCAGGCTTTGATTTTAAATTTGCCTCTTTTGGGTCTGTGTTAAATGGACCTTCCAGGAAGGTTTTAAAAATGCACCGATTAGGAACATAGGAAGCTGCCTTATACTGAGCCAGACCCTTGATGCATCTAGCCCAGTATTGCCAACACTGACTGGCGGCAGCAGCTCAGCAGGGTTTCAAGCAGGAGTCTTTTCTAGTCCTACCTAAAGAAGCTGTAAATTGAGCCTGGGACTTTCTGCATGCAAAGCATGTGCCCACAAGCCACATGGAAACCCATTGCTAGTTGAAAACAGGAAATTGGGTTCTAGCAGGCTGGGCACGGACGTCACATTCCAAAAGCGTAACTGTGCCACAGCTATACCTGTACCAGTTATGTGACTTTGCTTGAAGAACCCCTTCCTCCTATTTGCAATTTAGTTTCACCGTTTTTTATACATAAAGAGGCAGCAGTGATTGGATAAGGATGTTGCTTCGATATGAATCATAATTCATAAATAATCTAGCAGTCGCATTTCTTTGGGAGAATATTGCCTATAAATCCAGATTAATTTTTTTGCAGTTGCCGCAACTGTGTTGTTGCAATCAGAATTGCTATATATTAACTAATCAAGACTAAAGATTTACTGTGTATGTAAGCCTTCCTCGACCTGGTGCCCTCCAGATGTTTTGGACTTCAGCTTCTATCACCCCACACCAGTATGGCCGATGGTCAGGAATGCTGGGAGTTGCAGCCCAAAATATCTGGAAGTCACCAGGTTGGGGAAGGCTGGTATTGTCTTTATGTTCCCAGTGAACAGAATTGACTAATAGTGCTCAAGTACCAACATACAGGATGATACACACATCAAACAAAGTCTGCCATCTTCTATGACTTGTGTTCATACCCTTGAACATGCTAATTTAGGTGGTGCTCTTTGGAGAAAGTGTGAGTTGATTCACACATGCAGATGGTTTTCATGTCACAATGAATTTCTGGGTTTGGATGTCATGAAACAACCCAGGTACAGGGCATTCCTGGGTTGTTGATTAAAATTTAAGGTGGATTCCTGCATTGAGCAGGGAGTTGGACTTGATGGCCTTATAGGCCCCTTCCAACTCTACTACTGTATAACTCTATGAATTGGAAGTGGTTCACGTGCAGCACTCATTCCTGGCAATTCCTAGGTTAAACATCCCAGGCAATTCCTGGGTTAAACAACCCAGGAATTGCCACCATGATGTCTGAACCAGCTTAGTGATTTAGAGGCTCTGTCTGCAATGTCTAATCATGGAGGCTGGTTCATGGATGCAGGTTCACAGGCACACCTGTGAATTTGCCCAGAGTGTGGAAAATGCAAGGGTTCCAATTAAAGCAGATTTGTGGCTTGCCATGTGTTTACGAACCTGAAGCCACTTCCTGATGAAGTATGTGACTTTTACATTAACTGTAAACTTGATGTATACCATTACTAAATATTGAATGTATTAAAAATACAAGCAGTAGAGGAAGCAAAGGGCTAGTGTGGTGTTTGAATATAGCCTCAAGGAACAAAGATTTTAAACAATTTAATATTGACTCTGTTGCACACCTGAGCAAACCACTTGTTCTCATTAGGTCTTGGTGGCCCATCCTAAAGCTTGTTTACAATTATGATGGTTTAGGCCCCAACCCAGAAACCACCAACTTGGTAAAGACTGATAGTTGCCATTGATTTAGGAATGGGGAGTGGGTGTGCAGAATATGAACCCAGAACATGCCAAAATGAATGTTACTGGTGGTGCAAGGGTCATTTCCCCCCAGGAGATGTTAACATAATTTATGTACCTTAAAACAGCTGGAAATATGGTATTGCAAAACACTTTTTAAAAAACTGAATATTTTACCATGGTTGTCATGGGGGGGAGGAGTTGTATGTGTGGAAAACCTTAATGCAAGTTGTGAACTGTATATTCTGTCCGGAGCTCCTATGCATCTGCAGTAGCATTTTTCAGTTTGTTCAGTGGAGATTCAGTGTAGCCTCTCTTCCTCATTTCTTGCATGTTCTACTGTAAGCTTTAAGGCAGCCTTCCCCAACCTAATGCCATTCTGAAGTGTTGGACTACAACTCCCATCATGCCCAGTGAACATGGGCATTGGAAGTATGGTAGTTGTCATCCAACAGCTCTGAAGTGCACCAGGTTGGGGAAGGTTGTTCCAAGATCTTGATTTTTCATCCAGAATGAACCTTTCTTTCTCTTCCCAGCTGTAACAAACATAATGTTTCAGGATGGTACTAGAGAGATTTGGTCACATTAGTTGCTTCGGACATTGTCATGCGAAGGGGCACCTCTAATTTAACAGTCTGGGACAGAAACTAGAACTTAGGCAGTCAAGGTTTCTATCTGAAGGTATTTTCTACCATGAAAGAGCAGAATGTTACTTGTATATGGGATAGGGCTAACCAGGCTTGAAGTTGGGAGATTTGATGGAGATATTGTAAGTGCTTCCAATTATTTAAATAAATAGATTTAAAAAATTAAATTGGGGAGGTGGTTTTTGGTTTAGGACTACCCATTGCCCAATACAGGCTTTTCTCAACCAGAAATAACTTTGTGGAGCAATGCATGTTAATATTGGAGTTTTCAGACAAACGCCCCCTACACATTGATGGATTGAGTGGTGGTATTCTCCAACTGCCACATCCCTCCGCTATGCCCACCGTTGGCTGTATGTGAGGAGGGGCACTGTGCATAGCAATCAGGGCTGGCGTAAAGGGTAGGTATGGTCAGGCACCTGCCAAGGTCCCATACTCCAGGAGGGCCCACTGACAAGAGCTCCCTGGAGTTGCTCCTCCTCCTCACCTTTACAACCTGCTTGTTCACCTGCCTCTCGCTCTGGCCCAGACAAGATAATGGTGGTGTTGGGAAGGAGGACAGTAGATGCCACTGCCTGCTTGCTCATTGGCTCTCTGCCTGTCAAGCGAACAAGTGAGAGCCATGACGAAAAAGGAGATGAGGAGCAAGAGCAGCTGGTGAAAACGTAGACTCCCTGAGGGAGGGGGCCCATGGAGGATGCCTTGCCCAAGGGCCCTCAAAACCCTGGAGCCAGCACTGATAGAAATAAAGCTCCTATACATGAGGGGCAGAATTTCAGGGCCAAGCTGAATCCCATTTGCCCAGAGGAGCTCTACAGGAGTACATTGAAATGTGCATTGCACCCATGCTCGTGTACACCAAATACTCAACTGGTAGGGGACATGGCTGACATCTGTGGCACAGGCTGGGATAGTCCATGTGGGCCCATGATCCTCCCTTTTTGAGATTGCAGTCATGTGAGGCAACTTGATTTGGAGCCAATGGTGGGTATATTGACTGTTTATTAAGTAGCACATGAGAAAGAATAACAATGCAGCAGGGATATTACCGAATACCTGTAGTGTTTTTTAGTTAAGGCTAAAGTTTGCAATTGGCAATTTGTACGTGCTTATTTCTTCAATGACCTTGTCAGTAGTCATCAGCTATTATTGGATATAATATGACTATATTTAATGTAAGACGATCAACAGTATTAAAGAATAATTCCTGTGTGTTCTGCAGAGCAGCCTTGCCCAACTTATGCCCTCCCAAGTGTGTTGGGTCGCAACTTTCATCATCCTCAACTAGCAGGATCATTGACTGTTCTGGCTGGAGATCATGGCAGTTGTAGTCCAACATATCTGGAGGGCATGGTCTGGACAAGGCTACTATAGAGAGACCTAGACAACACTGAAATCCAAGCAGCATTTCTGCGCCCAGAGGGCGCTGCCATCTTCCTGAAAGGAGCATACAGGGCCTTGGTTGCTGCTTGCCTTTTTCTCTTGATGTTTGATCTACTTTGGAGATACTAGAGAAGAACATAATTTGCCTTTGTCCTTTTGGCCTGGCCCTTGTGGTTGACCTTTTCACCTCTCCCATCAAACTGTGATAGGGCACCTTGCTCCAGACTGGGAAACAAGCTGCTTGCTACTCTACCTTGGTGGAGAATAACAAGGTTAGAAGGTGGTGGGGCAGGAGCTGAGGAGGTCTGCTGCAGGTACCAAAGCCTCAATGAAGAAAAATCTGAAAGACTAAAAGGAGGAAGTAGAGTACATTTAGCTGAAATGTCTGAATAAACATACATAGGATTGCTCTGTATATGTCTGTCAAGGTCTCATCTTTACCTGGACCCCTTGATCAGCTCCTTAAAGATATTTTTCCTCTTTCAGAAACCTTCCTTCCACCTTTTATCTTCCCCTCTCAGTAACATGGGGTTTAGGCCGTGGTGTGATTGACACTCCAGACAACAAGGTTTTAGCAACAACTATTTACTATGTTAAATAAGATAAGGCAAAATCACGTAACTTAAGGAATTTACACAAATAGAGCTGTTAGATTTCAAACAGGCATTTACAATTCATTTCATTCATTTATTATTTCACTTTATACATTTATATACCACCCCATACCCGAAGCTGTCTGGGCGGTTTACAAAATGCAAGTTTACAGTAGAAATATCACAAAAGGTATTCAACAGTTGTAGGAACACCTTTTTCTCTGTATATGAACAAGACCTCAATTGTCGTTTTTGTGTTACTTTTACCCTGGAATCCAATGGCCAAGCTGCTTACTAAGGAATAACCCCATGTTGTCCACAGCTCTGTGTCAAAGCAGATAACAAAGATTACAGAATTGTTTGTTCCTGATATGGAAAAGAGCAAGAATTTGTTTTTCTCTTACAGAAAACCTTCTCATTGCCCCCCGTCTCTCTCAGGGATATCTTCATTCAATGGAAGAGGTAAGTGTATTAACTATTATTGGTTGAGAGATTTTTTCCTCCACTTGTAATTAGTCCCAGTTCTGTAATGTTACTATTTATCTATGCATTTTTTTTAACATTCCCAGTTCCATTTGGAAATATTACTACAGGGGCAACATAACAATTTACCCTGAATAAAGTGTTCTTGCCAAGTTTCGGAGTGCAATATAATAGGAAAAAGAGTCTAGTCAGTTTTTATTGTTACTGTTAATAGCATATTTTGAAAATGCCTTACAATTGCTACTGATCGTTGGGATGATTATTTGGATCAGTTTGAAAATATGTGCCATTGTTTTTTCTCTGAAACTAATTGTTTTAACTTCTTTGAAGCTCCTTGTGTCTGGAGTATCCTTTTCCACAAGAAAAAGACACCCTAGAGCACAGTGGCTGTGCTGGCTGGGGAAAATGGGTGTTTAGTTTAACTCATCTGGAGCGCACCGGGTTCAATAAGGCTGCATGACAGAAATGCAGTGGCTTTCAAATTTCCGCTGCCCATAGCAAGGAAACTTGTACATCTTCCACTGCTAGGTAGGAAGCTTTGCTCTCTACTTCCTCTGAACCAGAACCATGGATTCCCAAAACACAGCTTTGGGGAGTATAGAGCATCCATCCATACCTATCTCTTACCATACACGTCAAGAATAGTAAAATAGTACTCAGAGGTTTTACTCCAGAAGGTAAGAGGTGAAGGGCCAGTTCTCACAACACATTATGGCACTATGGTTTCCATTTATTTCCTACGTTGAAGCCCTTTGAACTACCAAATACAGTTGCCTACATTTTTTCTGATCAATACATATGCTAGATAACTTGTATTTTCAGTCTTTCATTAGATAGCGAGTTTCACCTAGACTGTTTTACTGTTGCTCTTCCACAAGTGTGCTGATGATAAACAAAGAAATATAATTAGTTAATTTTGTTGGGTTTTTTTTAGTGATCTAAAAATGTGGCTTTATAGTCGCTATCATTTTTATTGCCTTTATTTTTTATTTCAAAGTATAATAAAATATTTTTTACCATTTGCATTGCATTGGAAGCACTTGTCTGTATCCGATACTTTGTCTGGGCACAATGTCTATATACCAATGCCCAGAGTATGGGAAACAAATAAAATGAACTTGAACTCTTAATACATGAAGGCAAATACGATTTGATAGGTATAACTTAAACTTGGTGAGATGACTCCCATGACTGGAATAAAGCAATTGAAGGATATAACTTGTTCAAAAAGAACAGAAGAAATAGAAAGGGAGGCGGAGTCACACTATTTGTTAAAAATACTTATGCGTGCATAGAAATACAAGAGGATGAGCCTGGGAGCCCCATCAAGAGTATCTGGATTAAAATAAATGGAGCAAGGAATAAAAGGAGCATGACAGTCGGAGTCTACTACCGACCGCCCAATCAAGGAGAAGATGAGGACGAAACTTTTGAAATTGCCAGTGTTTCAAGGAAATCCGATGTAGTAGTAATGGGGGATTTCAATTACCCCACTATCTGTTGGGAAACAAATTCTGCCAAAAGTGGCCCCTCCAAGAAATTCCTGATATGCGTGGCTGATAACTTTCTCCTACAGAAAGTAGCGGAGGAACAGCTATCCTTGACTTGATACTGACCAACAGGGATGACTTAGTGGATAAAGTGGCAGTTACGGGAACTCTGGGGGAAAGTGACCATGTCATACTTGAGTTCTTGATTTTAAAGGAAGCAAAAGCTGAGTGTAGCCGTATGTGTACTCTGGATTTCAGGAAAGACGATTTTAATAAACTCAGCACTATGATAAGTAAGGTCCCATGGCAAGTGACCCTAATGAGAAAAAGAGTCTAAGATGGGTGAGAGTTTTTTAAAAAGGAAATTTTAAAGGCACAATTACAAACAATTCCAACAAGGAAAAAAGGTAGAAGACAACAGAAGAAACCAATGTGGCTCCATAAAAAGCTTAGAGATGACCTGAAAATAAAAAGGATACATATAGGAAGTGGAAGGAAGGCCAGGCTACAAAAGAAGAGTACAAACTAGCACAGAAGTGCCAGAATGGTATCAGGAAGGCTAAAGCTGAGGATGAGCTGAGGCTAGCGAGGGATGCTAAAAGCAATAAAAAGGCTTTCTTCATATATGTGAATAGTAAGAGGAAATAAATGGTGGTTCAAGTGCTTAATGAGGATGTCAAATTGGTAACAGATGACACAGAAAAGGCCAAAGTGCTCAATTCCTACTTTGGCTCAGTCTTCCCCCAAAAGCGGGCCTTTGACCCCCCTGCTAGAGCCTCCTCTTGTTTCTATGGCCCTGGCAGATAGATCTCCTGCCCTGACAAGTGAGGAGACCCGGCTGCCGGTTCTTGCGTTGGCTGCGGCATGTCTCTGTCCGTGCTGCGGTCGCTGCCACAAGAATCAGCAGATGGATTGGCTCCCCTGACAGCAGGAAGGAGGTGGGGGAGCATCTCTTCCCTCTCCCCATGGATTGGTGGAGCACCGATAAAGTAAGGGGGAACCAGCACCGCCATTTGGTGGGGAGGACGGGGGCGGAGGCAGGAGAGAGCAGTAGCCAATCCTGCCCTTATAGCCTACTACACAGACGAGTTATTAGCATGTCGCCCAAGCATGGCATGCTACTAATGATCCGTGGAGTGGACTATAAGGGCAAGGTTGGCTGTTGTGTCGTCTGAACGCGCCCAAAATGTGCTGTATTATACCCGTTTCTTTTACTGAAGCTAAAACTGTATGAGGAAAATGGCTAGATGAATACATGATTTTATCACACTCATTCTCCCTCACTCATGGATCCTTGTCCTCTTGGTGCGTTCTTCGCGATGTCTAATGGAGAGTATGAAGTGGACTGGGGGAAACGCAGTATGGTTTTGTCTATAAATTACCGCGCTATTATAAAAGAAACGTTGTGCATAATGGGCATAACTTTGACTTTTTTCAGTTTTTCATTTCATTTCTCATTTAATTTTAATGTCTGCACTCTGGTTTTCCCATTCAAAAGAGCCCAAGGCTTCTTTCTGTGTACTCCTTAAATGTCTCATACTTTTATTCTATCCGCGATGATAAAAGAGAATCTATCTAACTAAGAAGTAGTATATCAGCCTTTCCGAACCTGGTGCCTTCCAGATATTTTGGACTACGGTGACCCTCATCCCCAGCAGCCTGACCAATTGGGTTCGGAAAAGCTGTACTCTATAATAGAGGACATTTCCTAAAGTGAAGTGCTTTCTTCTGTGATCCTGTCTCCCTGAGCAGCGTACCCTAGTAATTTCACTGTCTCCACAGTTGCTGTTTCTTAAGGGTGCAATGTGAGACTTCCTGCAGGAAACTGCTAGGCAGAACTAACTGTGCTGATGAATGATGGTGACTGCTGAGTCAGGTGTTTTTTTGGTGGGGAGGGTTCCCCTGCTTATTCTGTCCCTCGCACTACCCTCCTTGATTTAGCCCTGAGAACCATTATTAATAGGGTGACCACACTTGCATGTTTAAAAGTGTTTCTCCTTTTACACTCCTCTTTTCACTTTGACCTGTCTACCCTAGCGTGAGGGTGAGCGGTCCATTAAGTTGAGCCCTTTTGTCTTTTCTTTTCTCCTGGTTATTGTTTGAGGCTCAAATACTTTTACTGGATTAGTAGAGAATCGGTATTGCAGTCTTGGAAAAGCTCCAAGTTCAAGTTAGCCCTGCACGTAGGATGAAACTATTACTAGGTTTAATTAAGTTCTGCATCCCAATTTCACGGTGTTGAATATGATCAGTGCAGCTTTATTCTTATCACTAGTGAGTTAATTTTGAAATCTTATTAGCCATAACATCTTATGTGGGAGTCTGCCTAAACGAGAACAACTTGAGTCTCACTTTTTGTGGAAGGCAAAGAAATACCAACCTTATTCTTACTTATCGTGGAAAACAAAGGGCAGCAGTGGTTCCAATCCAAAAGAGGCATGAGGCTTAATATTGTTAAACACTTTTTTTCCTTTTTGAGTCGGCTGCCCTAATTCACACCAGCTCAACACGCTTGTACAATCTGTCCAACAGAACTTCCTCACAAGCACCAAAACGAAAGGCAGATGATATCAACAGGGGCACTCCGGCAAAGATCAGAGTTCCTGACCCCAAGAGCAGCTCGGAGAGCTCAGAGGAGGAGGAAGAGGCGAACGTCATAAAAAGTAAGAGCCAGTCTTGCCCGAGCAGTTGAATGAGGAGGCGTGCCAGGGATATGCTTTTGAGAGGAAAGATGCTCATGTCAAACGGGCAGGAATAGCAGTGGCACCGGTGTTGCTGCAAGAAACCAAGTCTGAAATGTCTATATTGTAAAAACTGCTGGTTGTAGTTTTTTTTTCACAGTGCAGAACTTTGGCAGGTGGCAGAGAGAAAAGAAAGTAGGAAGGGCTGGGCATGGATGTGGGGACAGGGGCTGGATATCATTTTTTTAAAAGCATTTTTACCCTGCTCTTTAGCCAGAAAGTCTCCCAGAGTGGCTTACAAAGATCAGAAATAAGACAGTCCCTGCCTGCAGGTTTACAATCTGAGAGGCACGACACAAAAGGAAAAAGGATTGGGAGGGTGGATGAAAAATTGCAAACTCAGGCACTAGATTCTTAGTTACAAAGCTCAGCAATTGAAGCATTATATTCCCCTAATCCTACTCCTGCAGTGCTTGTCCAGAACACCCCTTTCCTTCCTTGAGACTTCTGCAGATACTGACTTTCAAACGTACAGCTTTCAACAAACCCAATCCCCAGCAGTCCAGTTTGAGAAAGTCTTCTAACTTGGGTAATGTGAATGCTCAGGGAGGGAGGTTGCATTGCACCAGCTAAAATTCTGGAACAAATTTTGGGGAGAGAATCTGTTCTCAAGTTCTCAACGGCATTGGCAAGGGAGTATTGCAGACCTGACTGGTGGTCTGAAGCGTGTGTGTGTGTGTTCTGCCAGTGTCGCTTTAATTCTCCCTGTGCTGCTGCTTGGTATTGTATTTTAATTTCTCTTCCTGTCCATGTGCAAAGCCGCTTTCCCCATCTAGTCTCTTTTGGCTCCCTCTCCCAGCGTTATCCTCCTCCTGGAACGCTGCTGCTGCTGCTGCAGAACCTTTGTAGCCCCAGCCTCCATCCCTCAACCTGGGAATATATCCCTTCCAAATACCTCCCAACAAGCTCCTGCTGTTTCATTCCAATTGCATGTAGATTTTATTTTATTTTATGAACAACAGGGAAGCTTGCTTTGTAAATCGATTGACTGACTGGATAAGAGATGGCAGGGGACATTTTCAAATTTCTCTTTTATTTCCCTCAGTTGTTACTGCTTGCTTTGTTCTGGTGCCTGTCTCTACAGCCTTTCCCCAACTGCAACCGGCTACTCTCCCTGTTTCCACAGCAGAATGAGAAGGGAAAATTACCAACTTCCTTTGTGTTGTTCTCTGAGGCCTGATTACAATAGGAAACAAAAACAAAACAAAAGACTGGGTTGTGAAAGGGAGCTGCTGCACAGAACGAAGAAAACTCTGGAGTGGATTTCTTGGATGAGAGAGAAAACCAGTGCCTCTTAGCCATTTTTAACCTTGCTTTGAAAACAGATGTTTGCTAGGCTTGCAGGGAAGTAAGGACAATATTTAATTTTCAGAAAGAGACTTGAAGGGGACATCTGAAAATTTAGCCCTTGATTCAGTAGGAGGGCCAGGCTGCCACTTGCAGGGTAGAAAGGGAAAGGCACTCTACGGCTCAATTCGGATGACACAATAAACAACTGGTGTGGGGGAAACAATTGTCAGTTGTTTTGACTATTGTGTCATCCAAATGCTGTAGTCAACTCAGCGCTGATCCTCATCCACACCACAGTTGATTATATATTACCATGTTGTGTGGGGAGTACCCCCTAGGGTTAGGGTTAGGATTAGTCAACCCACCATTGACTATCGTGTCGTCCGAATTGAGCCTACATGTGTTCAGAGGCACTTTTACTCCATTTTTGCTGGCTAGTAAAATTTTTGCATACTGAACCTGGACATGATTTCTGGTCTCCTGCAACCTTTATTGATATCCTAGATTACCCACAAGAAGCAGAAAAACCTGAGAATTCAGGAGTGGAAAGTCATTTGCCAAGTGCATGCTTTTTCCTTTTTGGTGGGTGCATTCCTATCTTACCTCTCCTGCCTGAAGGAATTTAACATGAGTGTCTCAGGGCTGAGTTCAACAGCTGGCAAGACAACTGTAAAGCCGGTTTTATACATTACCTAGTAGGGAGTAGTAATCCGCTTGAAAACTAAATCATTGGGTGCAGCGCATGTGTAAAACTGTGTTGAGATCCTCAGCTACAAGGGAGCTCATCTCCTCTTGCATACCACCAAAATAACTTGTGCTGCTGTGGTTGAAATAACTTCAGTCATGTAGGGAGTCACTACACACATTGCTTTCTCATGTAGAAAGTAGGGCTACCACTAGCCAGTTTCTTTGGACTTTGCTCTTCCCCCAACTGTCATCCATTCCTGCAGTCATTCTATCCAGCTGTAGAGTAGGGAGAAATAGGAAGAAGGGCTAACATCAGCTCAGCTGAGATACCAGCCATTTTTGGCTCCTTCTCGCCTTGAGCTATCTCCATTGCAGCTGGTCATGATACGAAGACCAACTAGGTGCATTTTATCTGACCTCTATAAGAACCTTATAACCTTAAGCATCGGTGCCTTGTTTTTTCTCTTCCTATCCATTTTTCTGTTCATGTCATCCCCTTTTAGATTGCAATCCAGAGTGTCTTTATAGATACTTAAGTCTGGGAAACTTTCCAACTGAAGAGTAGGATCTGAATGCCTTAAATAGAACGACACCTATATAGTTCTGTTCTCAAGCATTTCACTGCAACACTGTTTTTAAAGTATGTTTTGAGCCTTAGATGCTGGTTGAAAAGAGTTAATGCAAACCAGGGAGCGCCTTGTCACTGTTCTTGGAGTGGGTGGAGGCTTATGGAGGGTGTTTGCTCCATAGGGCACTGGGAAGCTTTATGCGATACTCCCAAGACTTCTGTCATGCTCTGACTGGGTTCAGACAACACGATAACCAATAGTGGTTTAAATAGTCAACCGTTAGTTATTAAATCCACCTTTGGTTATCGTGTTGTATGGAAGGAGTTTTTTAATCGACGGTTGGTTATTAGCTGAAATAACCAACACTGTGCAGAGTATTTGAACCACCGTTGGTTCTCTTGTTGTGTGGAGGGCACTGTTGGTTATTTCCTCAGCCACTGTTGTTGTTTTTGTCAGCCACAGAATCACAAGGCAAAAGTGGTGAAAGCAGCGGCTGCTGCTGTAGACCAAACAACAGGATAGTTTTTCGGCAGCAATGGCTGATGGGATACTTGCAGGACTGGGGAAGATGAGTGAGTCAATTCAGCATGGACTAATAGTCAACTCAGTGCTGATCCTAATCCACACCACAGTTGATTATTATCATGTGTGGGGAGTACCCCCTAGATAAACAACTGTTGAGTTGATTGTTCCTCCACCGTTGATTATCATGTTGTCCGAACGCAGCCTCTGTCTTTGAAGAGAGAGAGGTTTTATGCAACTTCAGTGTTCCCAGGTAGAGGGAAACTAAAGTCTGCACATTTCTACACATTATGCCTTCCCCCTCACCTTTGTTGCAGCTAACCTGCCTGTGAATAACAGCTCGATGGCTAAAGCAGAGAGTAGCAGTGAAGATGAGGATTCATCTTCTGAAGAGGAAGCAGTTGCTGAAAAGACAGTAAGGAAGCATTGATTGTTGCTGCTTGCGCTGGAAGAATGTGTGTATGTATGTGTAACTAGAAAAGTTAATTATGGGTATGAAAACTGGCTTCACACTTTTTTCATAAATGTAGTGACCTGATTCACATGTAACAGCAACCAGAGTACAGGCTGAGTACAGGGCAGGATCTACACTACTGCTTTATAACAATTTATAACAGTTTTGACAACTGTTTGGGCCCAGGACACATTCCATATACTTTTTTCAAAGTGTTATATCCTGCTTGGTGTAGATCTGGCCCAGGTTATTGTTGAATCATGGGTTGTTGTTATGTGTAAACCCTACATTATAGTTTAAATATGGGTTGTTAACCACAAACAATCGAGAGTTTGCAACACAACAACAGCCATGGATTCTCTTCTTGGGCTATTCATGGTTTAACAGTCTGTAGTTAAACCATAGCACAGGATTTGTGTGTAATGACAACTCTTAATTCAACAACTACTCACTGTTCAATGATAACTCATACTCTGGGTTGTAGTTATATGCATATCAGGTTATTATGCTTTTGATGCCATTTGAAAAAATTCTCAGTAGGGAAAAAGAAAGAATTTGAATTTCCAGGAAGATAAAGTTCATATGCTTTACTGTCACAGATAGTTCTAATAGATAAATTCTTGCACCCCATTTGCTATGCAAACTGTGAGTAGCTTGTGTTAACCAAGAATTACCCATTTAAAAAAATACACACGTTCTGAAGGTACTGAATTCGGGTCAGGAAGATTCAGGCCATGTATAAGATTCACTCAGCAGTATTTCACAAAAATGATTCGGAAAACCTAATATAATTTCTTCATTTGTTCTCCCCCTTGCCCCCTGCTTTCTTAGGTGAAAAATCCGGTGACAATAAACAAAACTGACTTTCTGCAACTTGCTGCTCAAAAAGCAAATTCCTTCCCAGGTAAAGGGGTGGCTACAGCTGCTGTCCAGGCAAAAGGGCGACAGAACAAAGCGGCTCCAAGTAAGCCTCCTCCTCCTCAAACTGTAGCAAGAGCAGGACAAAATAAAGCCCGTTCGGGTAAAGAAGGCCCTACTTCACAGCCTCCTGTTGTAGCAGGACAGAACACAATACAGGCAGCTACTCCAAAGAAGGCAGTAAACTCTGAAAGTAGCAGCAGCTCATCTGAGAGTGAGGAAGAAGAAACGCCAGCAGTGGTAAAAACTCCACTTCCAAAGCCAGGTAAGAAGCTAGTTGATTTGAGGTGTCTGTTGCAAGGCACTGCACCCAAATTGTTCTGGCTCTCAGACTTGCATCTTTGCCCTTGACTTGCGGTGAGATCGATCTGTAGTGGCTTTCAAGTAATGCTGTAGGCCTTCTAGTTTGGGCTCTTTTTGCGCGTGGATAATAGAGAAGATAATTAAACTTCTGCCACTGTGAAGCACATCACTTCCAAAACAGATATAAAACCTTAAAGAGTCTGAAGGCCACAAGCTGTAGTTAAACGTATATGTGTGTGTGCAAGCAGCTCAGTAGCTTTGGGGGTTACAGTCATACCAATTCTATCCAGAACTTGTGTCCCTTGGTTTTTCTTTCTTTCTTTCTAAAGATAGTGCTTTAAAAATAATTTTTCAACATTAGGACAGGAACATGTAAAGAGTTTGGTTCCAGTTGGTGCTATCAACTCAGAGAACATAAAACTGCAAAGTTATGACCTGATTATTCTCTGAATTAATAAACATTCTTATGACATGGGTCTTAGGATATTTTTCGCAGAGGAAAGTGTTGTATGTGCAGTGGGTATAATCTCAAACATGTGACTCAGCTGTTTTGGACATGCTGAAAAGAGGCTTTTCAGTGACCAAAGACATGGAAATGGAATCATGGCTTTGGGCCAAGCCTTACCTGTTAAACTGCAAATACTTTAGATAACTGAAATTACCTCTGGTTAATGGATTGTGGGGAGGAGAACCACATTTTGAAAGTCCCTTAAAATGTGATAGGTGGAGTTATGGGAGCTCTAATGAAAATAATCATAGGTCTTCCAGCTTTTTTACCTTGGTAACCTTAATGCTGCATTTAATGTTCTCTTAGTTAAACGAGTTCAGTGTGAGTGGCGTTACTCCATATTTTAGCTCCACAGAAAGCAGAGAGCAGCAGTGAGGACTCAAGTGATGATTCTGACTCTGAAGAAGAAACAAATGCAGCAACAGTCCAGGTAACTGCTCCTAAAGGTTCCTTTAATGCAGGGGTGGGTAACCTTTTTTTAAACTGAGTTTTTTGAGTGTGGAAGGCCATTGACCAATGAGAGAAATCAATTGGGGGCAATGGCTGATGGGGGGCAGGGCAAGATCCAGAAGTGCCAATCTCTCTCTCTCTCTCTCTCTCTCTCTCTCTCTCTCTCTGCCCTTCCCCCATCCACCTTCTATATCTTGCCTCCACCATACTCCTGCAGCTCAGAGTCAGCTCTGAGCTGCAGGGGGATGGTTAAGACTTGTCTTTGCACCTGCCAAGTGGCTGGAGATCAAATAACTGTCAAGCATGGAGGCAGTGAAAGCACCTTGAGGAAGTAGCACCCAATGCTTCTCCTCATCTGCCTTTGCCAGCAACATCAAACGCTTCTGCTCCACCTGGCCTTTCCGAAGCAGCAGGAGCATGTTCTGGTTGCTGCGGGCTGCAGCTTCCTTTGGGAGACGGGTGCTTCTTCAGGTGCTCTATGGAACTGTCTGAGGGCCTGTCTTACACTCAGGGATGTGGGATTGCTTTGGAGCACCATATCCTGCCTGTTCTCCCCCGCCTCTGGATGGAAATGAGAAAGCTTTGGACATTGTTAAAATTCTTTATGTTCAATTGGTAGGAGAGCCAGCAAAGCCACTCACGAGTATATTAGGATTATTTTGTTCTATTTCTCTTCTTTAATTAAAGCTATTATATACAGTTAAACTATGGAATTCACTACCACAAGATGTCGTGATGGCCACCAATTTGGATGGCTTTAAAAGGGGGGGGGTGGATAAATTCCTGGAGGAGAAGGCTATCAGTGGCTACTAGTCCTGAAGGCTATGTGCTACCGCCAGTATCAGAGACAGTAAGCCTGTGTACATCAGTTGGTCCGGCCGCTTTCACAGCTTCAGAGCCTCCATTATTGTTAGAAACACTCACAGCAGCTGAGCAGACACGTCGACCCACAACCCATTTATATAAGCATTTAGAAGTAGTAAATAAATAGGATACCTATGGTTTAAGACAGGATTGGAATAGAGAATTGGGGTGTCTTATTTTGCCTAATCAATGGATTGTTGCCCTGGTGTCTGTATCTGAAGCTTCTATGGATCTTAGGCTATGTCTTATTCAGCAAAAAATCTTGTTTCGGGTTTATTGGACTCCACAATGCCTTTCCAATAAGGGCTTGTCTAACTTGCATAATTGTTGGAGATGTAATGCACCTAAAGCTTCTTTAATTCATATGTTTTGGCAATGCCCAGTAATTGCCCCCTTTTGGGAGGAGGTTGCAATAAGGATAAACTTTGTCCTGAAACAGTCTTTAATATGGAACAATGTGCATGTCCTCTTAAACTACCTACTGGCTTCTTGGAAGTTAACACAGGGTCAGCGCAAATGGATTTTCAGAGCCCTTATGATAGCTAAAAGACTTATACTATCACGTTGGAAGGACAAATGCTCACCCCCCCCCCCCCAATGCAATGGATTGAGAACTTAACACCGTTATCAACATTGGAACAAGTGTTATATAGGCACAACTTGCAAGTGGATATATAAATGGATATATAGTCTGCTTTTCTTGAAACCTATGCATAACTCCCCCTACCCCCTTTTTTTAAAAAATCAACAGTATACCTGACGGGGAAAATGATCATATTCCTATATATGTAATGTGGGTTTTTTTCTTTTTCATGAATTATTTTTTTGTTTTGTTTCGTTAATATTCACAATAAAAAATGAGGGAGAAAATGTACACCAGTTGCTGGGGAATATGGATGAAAGGGGGCTATTGCTCTTGTGTCCTGCTTGTGGTTCCCTGGTCGACAGCTGATTGGCCGCTGTGTGAATAGAGTGCTGGACTAAATTGACTCTTGGTCTGATCCAGCATGGCTCTTCTTATATTCAAAACTGGGATGGCACTCCTTCCTGAATTGGGATGTTAAAAGTTGGTTGGCCCTGCCTTCTGAATCAGAGGAGCAGTTAACGCTATCCTTCCTGCTTTTCTGCCAACCAAAAAGAAGGGATCTTCATGGCAAGCCAAACTTCTTAGTGGCCAAACATCCGATGTTCAAAATTGGCAGGATAACTGCAAGTCTCCAAAGCTGCTCAGGAATTGGGCCCAACTTGCAGTCCAGTTTTTTAGAGGACCTCAATCCTGTGCAGCTTTCTAATTGAAGGTACCCAGCTTGAGGACTTCCCAGCTCTCCTGGCTACCACGTGCTGATGCTGCCTATTCTGCACTCTTCTTTCTAGGTAAAACCTGCTGCTCAAAGTGCCCAGGTCAATACCACGTTGGCAAAAAGAGTACCAGCCGCTCCTGTACCTTCTAAAGGAAATGCAGCAAAGGTGTCGCCAGCGAAAGCAACAGCAAACCAAACCAGGGCAGCATCTGGAGTTGCAGCTAGAAGCACAAAGCCAACAGACAGCTCAGAGACTAGTGACTCATCTGGCAGTGAGGAAGAGGGACCCCTCTCTGTAGCACAGGTAAGGTGCACTAGGGACAATCGTGCCTCAGGTCAGAAGCCACTAGGGATCCTAGCTGTAAAATGGGCTGCATTCAGACGTCACATTCCCCATCTTTCAAATCATGCTTTGAAGGATCACCAACATGATGCCTGAACGTAACCGCCATCGATATTTTTAATGTGAACTTTTAACATTAAAATTCATTGCTCTTCAACATGACATTTTTTTGAGTTTTATGGTTCTGCCTGTTATTTATTTAACTGTTTTACATAATTCTGTTCTTACGTTGTGAAATATTTGGAAACGTGATATAAAACGTTCTCAAAAGGGTTTTACTTTATTACTTATTTAAAGGAACCTGTGGTGTTCCCACCTATTCCCAGTGAGAATTCCCCTTCTCTAAGGCCTTTCTCACCCCAGCAGAAAACACCTTCCCCACACACAGTCATGCTGCAACCAGGACCTTTAAGGCTAGGTCCAACCCTTTACTCTGTCCTTGAGGTGTGAGGATCCACCTGTTTATATTTTCACCTGTACTGTTTCCTTTATTACCTTCCCCTTACATAGCCAGGCGGCATAGGATTTGTATAAATAAGTAAAACTACTGATTACAGAAATAATTCGTTGAATAGGAAATAGGGAACACTTGACGATTCTATTAATGTATGTTCTCTCATACTATTAATGTGTATTCTCTCCAGATCACACTTTCAAATCGGTCACTGCACAGTCAGCACAGCAAAATTTCTAACTCATTCAACTTCTCTCTATTCCAAACCCTCTTTCATCAATTCCCTATCCTGTCTGACTCGCACAGCACATCACGATCATCACACATATGCAAATTCACCATTCCTCCAGCCACTCATGTCATTCTCAGCCCAGAGTTACTCACCATAAAACACAGATACAACAGGAATACATAACCATAGCTGTAGACTCATTATATGCAAACGTGTAACATTACAAAGCCCCATACTAAAAATACAAATGCACAACAATCAGGGAATGGAACGTCAGTGTATGTTTCCTTTAACACCCAGACAAATTATCCAGTCTTGAAAGTTGCTTCCGATTTATTTTATTGGAAGTTTTAAGAGTTTAACATTTGAACTGCTTGAGTTCTTGAATTAGTTTTTATCAGTGCCTGTCTTTTGATCTTAACAATGGACACAGTCATCTGGAAAATCTCAGGCCATCATAGCGTCGGTGAAAAATGCACCATCAAGTCTACCATCAAACAAGGCAGTCTCTCCTCCAACTCCTTTGAAACAAACACCAAAGCCATCTGTGACAACCTTAGCAAAATTGCCGCCACCTACAAAGGCTGTTGGGAGTGCAAAGAAAGCTGAGAGCTCAGAGAGCAGCGAGTCATCATCTGGGAGTGAGGATGAGGCTACACTGATTCCAGTGAGCCAGAAGGTTAGACATTATTTCCCTCCTATGTATGGTATAATGGGACTGGCTGTCTTGCATTCCACATAGGCTAAACTTTGCAGGATGGTGCATCTTCTGTGAGTAAAATCCCAGCTTTGCAGAATGTGGTTACTTCTCCCTATCCCTCATCCTTTATCTCGCCTATATAGAGTCTCCATCAGCATGTGGCCAATCAGTGGATGACTAGATCAACCATATAAAGTTATATCACTATTATATTAGCTTGTTTTTCTAATGCTTGTATTTTAACACCAAGAAAATACTGTAGTTGATAAAGAAAAACAGTTTTGCTTAAAAACCGAAATGCAGACATTGAGCCGATTTGGATGATTAAACAACTCACGGTTTGTTAGCTGGACTGTTTTGGTGCATGAAGTGCGCTGGCTTCCTGCCTGCTTCCATTTTGCTAAATAACTCAGGAATGGTTGTTTTCACTGATGTCTAAACCCAAAACGCTGGATTGCTGAGTGAGAATCAACCTTGAGTTTTCACCCATGGTTTGTTATTGGATTAAAACTCTGGGTTGTTTCTCACTCAACAACCCAGAGTTCCAGGTTTGGATGTCACAGTGAACACCAAGAAACAGGAGTTCCTGAATTGTTTCATAAAGCGGGAGCAGGTGTTTAATTGTGCAATCTGGGTCATTCAATATTGTAAATCCTTTCCAGATGCTGGCCTCATGTTAGTGCTTTTGTTTTTCCCTTACAAAACTTGAAATACGTTTGTTTCTGAGACACAATCAGCAAAAGGGCTACAAAATAATACATCAGTCACAGGAAGACATGATCGTAAAGGAATGACAGGGCACTATCTTTATGATCATGTCGTCCTGTTTTGTTGTACACCTCAATTCCTTGGCCCACCTATTTCTTCCTTGGGATTAATCTGGCATCCTTCATGGCACTTGCTTAACAATATTAGTCTCTGTTGATACGTTGATCTTAGTCATTTTCCTGAAGTCATTTCCCCTGTGGGGCTATTCACAAATAATGACAACCCATTGGTTTAAAAACTGGTCAGTATAATCCACAATCACCTCTTTCGTAGGTTGTACAGTGTGATGTGCAAACAACTCAGCAGTTAACACAACAATAAACCATTTGTTAATTGCTGAGTTGTTGATCATGTAAACAACCCAACAGTCTAGATTTGAATGTTATGTTGCACAACCTAAGGAGCCAATTGTGAGTTGTGCTGTGAAGCGGAAGAGGTCAACGTGCTGCAGGCAGCGTGTCCCCGACAGCCCATGTCACTGCCTTTTGAACTCCATGTGTCTCAAAGGTTGTGCATCTCACAACCTACCATCTTGAATTGATTTCTCACTACCCATTTTGGGTGTTCTTTTGTACCCTTGCAGTAATTCATTGATAAAAAACAGCTCATAGGAGAGCTATCTATAGTTTGAAGTAACTTTTGCTGCTGCTTGATAGGTAGCTCCAGGATAGTTGGGGTTTTACATGGTCTTCCCTGTTGTGTGTCGGATTTGAACTGTCATTCTCTGCTCTGAATATGTTTCATGTTCGTCTCCTTCTCTTAAATGGAGTGTCTCCTCAATTAAATAGCAGGAGGTAGTATATGGAGATGAAAGGAAAGGCACTTGCCTGTAACAGAAATCTGAACTAGTTAGGACCTGCAGAAAAGATAAAGGAGTACTTCGTACTAGTTCTGGCATAGCTAAACTGATAATCAGATCCAGAATGATGTTTAAGACCCTTTAGGAGCTCATGGGACTTAGAAAAGAAATGTGTATCAAGGATTCCTGGTTTCCAAATGGCATGCACTTGGGGGCTCTTCAGTTTCCCCTAGGCTTTCCTCTCTTTTCTCCCCTGCCACCAATTTCAGCCTGAGGAGCTGTAACTAAGGTCCCCTCTACAAGATTTTCTTTGACGCCCGGTTGCCTGATTATGCACATATATGGATAAGTGCATTTACTCCTAATACCTATTCACAAGAGGCGGTGAAGCGCATTATGGGCTGTATGAAACGCGCTTTAAAGTTGTTTACATGCGGAGGATCGCATGTTTACATGACCATGAGGCTCTTTAACTCCCGCAGTAAATTTTAAGTTGCTATTTAATGCGCATTTGATAATGCGCATAAGCGGAGATAAAGAGCACCTCAACCCCCGATTTGCGCTCCGCTCTTGTAGAGGTAAAATCTGTAATGCGCCTTGAAAGAGCTTTAAATCGCTCTTGTAGAGGCACCCTAAAAGTTCAAAATCAGCCACAAATCCCAAGATCACCCATTAATTACTAGTAGAAATCCAGAAGCCTTCTTGAATAAGTTGCCTTTAAGCAACTGTAGGGTCAGAAGTTACTATTTGATTTAAGATGGAGTTGGACACTTCATTTAACTCAATCTTGCAGATAGCCCCAAGCTGAAGGAAAGTTTCTGTTCTGGGTAAATAGCTTGGCAAACCATTCTGTCACAAGTACAGGTGGGAGGGCCGATACATTTGTTATTGTCGTTATAACGTTGTTGTTATAACTGTTCAGCTCAGTGTTATGGTAATGTCCTTTTGGAGCGAAATAATGGTTACACTCAAATATTTGACCAGATGGAGTTGTGTGCTAGTAATTCTGCTAGAGGTCAATCAAATTTTATATTGCCATCTTAATTTTTTAACACTTACATGTCAAGACTTCGGGCCCTAAGTTATATTGTATTCTTCAATCTCATTAATTGTGCCCTCGTTGCTCAGAGGCCAGCAGGGCAAGAGGAGTAGTGGAAGTGATCTCCACCTCCCTGTCCTCCGTCTTTAGCAATTTATGCTAGATGGGCTTTTGAGAGCCCGTCTAGTGAGAGCCCTTTGCAGCAATGGAAGGAGGCTCAGGGTATCATGTATCCTAGCTGCTCTGGTCTCCTCCCTTCCCTCCCTACCAGAACACCTCCCTTCCTCCTCCTCAGAGGGCAGCCAGTGTTTGTTTGTTTTTCCAGTTGTGAGAGATCAGGGAATCAGATCTCCGACTTCCCCGCCCTGAGGTTGGAGTACTGTCTCTGACCTTGGAAGAATTTTTCCGAGCAATCCTATGGCCCCTAGTACGTTCTCTCAAGGAGCATAGCATTGCTTTCTTATTTATTATATTTTTTATTTTTAAACTGCCTAATAACCAATGTTCTCTGGGTGGTTTACAAAACATGTATAATATTTATGAAGTCATAGCCAATGAATACTTTGTTAGATTATTGTTTTGCTTTGAACCTCCACCAATTTCAAAGCAAAACAAAGTATTAATTGGCGATAAAATAATAAATGCAGGTACTGCAAAATATATGCAGGTATTATACACACACTTATGGGCAGAATCCAGTGGGACGCTTATGCCCCTGCCTGTTCCTTTTGTCCTGATTCCCTTCCACAAGTGGTGGGTCCTGTTTGAGTAATGGAATGGATCCACCAGTTCCGTTCCGCAAGCAGGACTCACCAGTCATGCAAGAGAGATGTAGTGCTTCCTAGGGGAAGCCCCCAAACAATGGGAAACACTAGTTTCTGGAAGGTGGCATGTCAGCAGACCTCCCTTAAATGAGCTCTGATGACTTGAGTCCTTCCAGAAACAAGTGTTTCTGCTTGTTTAGGATTGCCCTGGAAGCACTAAATTGCTATTGCACAAGTGGTGGGGGCCACTTGCATAATGGAATTGGCTGGTCGTAAGAGAATCGGCGGGGCTGTGAGTGCCCTGTTGGATTCTGTGCAAAATTTGGACAGAGTTAATGAAGGCCTAATAGGTTTCTCCAAATCAATTTTTAATGGACGACATACTTCTAAAACAGTTGTTCTTCATACTTGACTGTCTAGACAATTGCATTCGAAATGTCGGTTTCTATGACCCTCCCACACTACTTCTTAAAAACTTCAGCTTCCTTGTGGGTGGTTTGGGAATCTTTCTGTAGCTGAGTTATTGAGATTTTGGCAGTAACAGAAGCTTTCTGTGCTAATAGATCAGAGTTCAGTGACCTGGAAAATCAAACAACAAGAAGGCAAGATTAAGAGCATTGTGATCCATTGCCATTGAAAGGCCAGACATCAGCCCATTCTTGTTCTTCAGGTTGCTTTGGTTTGCTGTGCCTTCTCAAAGGTTCAGACTGAGATCTTTAGGTACCAAAACAGTTTGTTATACTATCCCGTTCCTAGCGACTGGAAGTGAAGCTGCTGCTTACATCAGTTTTTATTGGTTCTTTAAAAATGATATTTGTAGTCCGTTAATTGGAATGCAAAAAAAAATATGCTTCTGCTCACATTGCAATGTTTGTTTGAATCCTCAATCCACTCTTCCTTCATGGATTTTTAAATTTTATTTTATGGGCAGGTGAAGGTGAGAAGGTATTTTCGGGGTCTGGGGTTAACTCTCCACTTCTGTAAACAAGATCCAAGCAAACACAGAAAACTGGAAATTGCTTCATTCCGTTTTGGGGTGGGGGCGGAAGTAAGTGAATTGGTGCAATTAAAATGAGCATCATGTCTTTATTGAGTTTTAAGATTTTGGATATTTATTCAGCTGGCAAGGTATTGGCATATTTCCTCTGAGATAGGCAAACAAACAAGCATGACCTTGAACGAGCTGTCGGCCTGTACTTCTCATCAGACATTCTCGGCACTACCCTGGACTGCATCTCTGCATGCGGCTGCTCCTAGCAGACACTGGTGCTTTATATGATGGGAATCAGAGCGGCACTGCCTTCAAACACAGCTAAACCCGTTACCCTGCCTAAGCCACAAAACAGCGCAGACTCATTTATCCTGGTAGTCTTGAGTGGGGCATCCAAAATAATTGAAGCTTTTGAAGACGGTTACATTTTATGTGGGCTGTGGTGGATGCAGGGGAGGAGGTGTGTGTTAAACCCCGATTGTTAAAACTTTGCAGAAAATGAGGCTTTGTAGTTCAGGGCCTAACCGAAGGATCTTCCTCTCGCAATGCAGTTTGATTAATTTTTCATTGACCTGTCTAGGAGAGCAGGGTGGCCAACAAACCTTCAGTGTAGAGATGTAAAATTTTGCCCTTGGTCATGGATGTCCTTTTCTTGACTGTTTTGCTTCAGCATAAAATTGTTTTCTGTTTCAGGATCAAAAAAGCTAAATAGATGTGATCATGTTATCAATACTAGTCTTGTTTTTTGTTGATGTTCAGTGTAGAGTTGTCATGCCTCATTGACTTGTTTTTTGCCACTAGATGTCATTATCCATTTCTTCTGTCTTTTTATATGACTGCAGACAATCTGACCTACACAATCTCCACTAGTGTCGATGCCTTTGGTGCTCTTCTTCTGTCCCTTTGTAAAAGGTTGTTTTGATTTGGGCAGTGATATATCGGGAAAGCAAACCCAGCGCACACATTCACTATAATCTTTGTGATTGGCATGATTTTATAACCCCATTGATCGATTGATTGACTTTTTTGAAGAAAATGTTATTTAATTAGCTCTAAAATGCTTTTCCAGCTATATTTTTTCCAGTGTTGAAATACCAGCAAAATACTGCTTGAAAGTGTGGCTCAGTTCAGACGACACATTAGGCAACGGAGGAGGGGGGGGGGACAATTGTCAGTTGTGTTGCTTATTGTGTCGTCTGGAGGGCAGCACACAACTGACAGTACGTTAATCAGGCACTTTAAACAACAGAGCGAAACAACGGGCTTGCATGTTGTTTAGCCCAAAGCCCCGTTGTTTAAAGTGTCATCCGAATTCAGCCCCCCCTCTCTCCGTGGACTACTCCGTTTCAGAATGGAGTTCTGCTGCCTAGAGCAGCCAAAAAACCCCAGCCGCTCTATGCAGCCGGCAGAACTCACAGTGCATGCTGGGATACGGCTGGGGGACACACGGAGGAGAAGCTGCAACCAAAATGGCCGCCGCATGTTCCTTGCAGCCGGTGCGTTTGCCCGTTCCGAGCAGCGCCGGCTGCAGTGTGTCGTCTGTGGAGCTCCTCCTGCCTAACGCATGGTCAGTACGTTTATTTATCCCTCCGTTGCTTAATATGTCATCCAAACTGAGCCACTGTTACATCTCTTTTAACGCTACAGTGCTAAATTTTGGTCGCCATTTTAGCAATGTGTTTTTTTCCTTATTAAATGCATCCAACCTACGCTTTTGATCCAGGTACTCATGAAGAACAATTCATTTAATGACAATGAGTAAGCACTTTGTGCTAAATACTTGGATGTGGGTTTTTTTGTTTAAGGATCACTTGATTCCATCCCCCCCTCCTCAATCCCCAAATGGCTGCTCGGGTGATCTTGGAGGGTAAATGCAAATGTTTCCAAATATGGATCCTGTAGGCCTATTTGGTTTTGACTTTCAATGAAATGCCTCATTTATGGACAAAATAGGGCTGGATTAAGCCCTTCTAACTAACTTCCTCTGAAGAATTGATTCTGTCCTCAGCTGGAAATGGGGAAAACTGACTAAAGGCGCAATCCTATGTATGTTTAGACGGAAAAAAGTCCTACATCTCCCATCATTCCCCAGCCAGGAATGCTGGGCGTTGTAGGACTTTTATCTGTCTAAGCATGCATAAGATTGTGCCCTAAAACATAATTTGCACTAGAAGACTAAATGGAACTCTTTCTAGGATGGTTTGGCAGACTTAGCTTAGCTTTTCATGCTGAGGTTTCCATTTAATTCTCTATTTGAGGATGAACATCAGGACTGGTTTTGACTGATGAAACTAAAAATTCTCCCTCCTTTCCCCCACTTCCCCTCCAAATGCAGCCTGTGCCACAGACTGTTTGCATGAACCATCTGGATTAGTTTTACAAGCAAACTTTATTCCATGTCCTACAGGCAGATTTGGAAAATTGGCATGCATTTGTGCTCATGCCACAGGCACAGAGGAGACTGTAATATAGCTGCTGTGACCTATTCTTTTGTGAATGTTTTTGGCATGGAACAGTGTACCTCCAGTGCAAAGGAATGGGCTAGATGTCCTTTTCAGCCCTTCAATCCCCCCCCCCCCCAATCTACCCTCAGATCCAATCTCTAGAGACTCAGGAGGAAGCTTTAAAATCTGCAGGTAGTAACAATTAAAAACCTCTTCCTTTCCCCCCCAACCCCAAAGGAGAGCAGAATCTGGTTGGGTTCAGATCATGGTTAAAGGACTTACATTTTGTCATATGGCACAATTCTGTGCTCTTCGTCAGCCCTGGTCCAGTATTCCAGAACCCCATGTTTCTCTTTCCAGCTCTCTCAAAAGCGTACTGCCTCCCTCCCCCTCCCCCTGTCTTGTATTTGAATCATTCTGATCACAGAACATGCCTCTTCTGGCAACCGACTGTCAGAACTTTGTTGCACAATTCCATATTATTGTATTCCATTCTTGCTACACAAGGGGATGAGACCTTTAAGAAAGGTCTACAGGCCCACCAGCCCAGGTATTGGCTTAGTTAATAGATAAAAGCCGCTCAGAAAACTGCTGTCTTTTTTGTCCTCCCTCCAAACCCTTGTTCTGCTCCCCAGAGCTCTTAAAAATGCAGCAGACCAGATGCTAGGCTTTTTGAAAAGGCTGCTTTGATTTTCCTTCCTTTGGGGGCCTTTGAACTTTGGTGTAATTCAGCCAACTATAACTTGCCTTGCTTGCTGCGTGGCTTCCTTCTAGGGCAATTGAATGGCTGGCTGTATTTTGTTTTGAGGAAAAAAAATACTACTCCTTCTCTTTTCTTCCACCTCCCTTTTTCAAAATGAGCTCTTTTCTATGTACCTCCACACATGCCTGGGTTTTGCATAATCACACAGCCCCTCCTCCTAAGCGCTGTCAAAGAAAAGCAGTTTGAATCTGCAGATATTTGTCTTGTGCCATTCGAGAAGCAATTGAGTTAGTGGGAGAGATTAACTTGAACATTACGAAAGAGTTGGCGTTCAAACTCTTTAAGGCGGGGGAGCCTGGTGCCTCTTCTGTTCAGATGAAGCTTATGCATCTGCTTTAAATCGTGCTTGAGTTTACCAAAGGATTACCCTCCTGTGAATCTCTCTCTTGAATGTTTTTTTTTAAAGTCCGTGGGGGCTTCATTTTCGTAGATAGTTCTATTATATGGGGTTTGACCCTTAATATCTTTTTAATACAAACGACGGTTTGTTTGTAACAACAGTTTTCGAACAGATACACATTTAGGCACTGTTGTCTGACTTATCTGCAGCAATGGCTGTTTACACAGTAGGATGCTCTGGTGTCTGGTTTGATGGAACACTTTCATCCTGGGCGTGCAGCAGCTGTAGAAAGCTCTGCAATGGAGGCTAGAAACATGCAAGCTAGCTCCATTCAGGGGTGTGTCAAGGTTAGAAACCTTGTGGTGTAAGGTAGAGGAGTGCTGAAGGTCCAGAAGCTCACTCTCAATAAACAGGTAATAGGTCGAAGCAGGAAAGATTATGGCCTAATCCATGGTTGGTTAGTCTAAGCAGAATAAAGATAGGCCATGATATCCAGTAATTATCAAAGAGCAAATGCAATACAGTGTAAGCAAGTGTAAAATGATGCATGTTGGGGCAAAAAACCCCAACATCAAGTGTACCTTGATGAGATCTGAGCTAGCGATGACTGACCAAGAAAGAGCTTTTGGGGTTGTGGTGGACAACTCAGTGAAAATGTCAACCCAGTGTGCAGTTGCTGCAAAGAAGGCAAACTCCATGTTAGGAGTTATTAGAAAAGGAATTGAGAATAAAACTGCCAGTATCAATACTGCTTTTATACAAACCTATGGTGTGACCACACTTAGAATACTGTGTACTGTTCTGGTCACCACACCTAAAAAAAAAAAGCTGGAAAAAGTACAGAAAGGGGCAACCAAAATGTTAAGAACGTAAGAAGAGCCATGCTGGATCAGACCGAGGGTCCATCTAGTCCAGCATTCTGTTCACACAGTGGCCAACCAGCTGTCGATCAGGAACCCACAAGCAGGGCATGGGTGCAAGAGCACCCTACCACCCATGTTCCCCAGCAACTGGTGCATATAGGCTCTGTATTATCAAGGGGCTGTAGCAACTCCCCTACGAGGGAAGGTTACAACAGCTGGGATTGTTTAGCTTGGAATGCTAGATGAGGTGGACCCTTGGTGTGATCCAGCATGGCTCTTCTTATGTTCTTAGCTGTAAGTGTCATGGCCATTTCAGAATACTAGGAGATGGGAACCTGGGAGTTTTCTGTAGTATCACATGTCTCCCATCCTTCCTGTTTTGCAGCTAGCCAAAGTATGTGAGAAGGTACTCCTCTCTCTCTCTCCCCACTTGTCAGACTAAAAAGACTCCAGAAGAATAAAGGTGTAGAAGAGGTCTGGCCAGAATCCTGTTTGGAAACAACAACAAAACCCACAACTAAATCAGCATCTTTAGTGAAAATGACTTGTGCTTCTCAGCGAATGCACAGCATTCTGGGATGCGGAGTGACTCTTCAAAGCCATGTTCTAAGGCAGAAGTCCCCAACCAGGCATCTTCTAGCTGTGTTGGACTGCAACTCCCATAATTTCCCGCCCACATGGAGCATGCATGTGGGCTTGGAATTAGGGGACCTGCAGTCCAACACATCTAGAGGGCGCCAGACTAGGGAAGGCTGTTCTGAGGAGTTCATATAAATAGCTTCGCCAACTATTTTATAGTTGTGTGTTACGGCAAATTACCTTTTACCTTGTGATATGAGGAGAAGGCTGTTTCCTGGGGGTGGGGCAGGTTCCCAAGCATCAGCCGTTAAATTTGTGCTGGTAAAGCCCATATTTTGCATGCAGAACCTTCCAAGTTCAATCCCTGGCACCTCCAGGCAGGAGTGGGAAAGGTTGCAGTCTAAAACCCTCACAAACTGCTCCATATCCCCTGAAAACATGTGTTCCTTCCATGAAGCTCCCTAGGTAATCATGGATTAGTCCCATACTCTCAACCTAACCTACTGTACAAGCTTTTTGTGAAGATAGAATGGAGAAAGACCAGTATAAGAACATAGAACATAATAGTTAAAGTGGGAGGTGACTGGAACACAAAAACAGAGGTTTAAAACGAGACGGTATGTAGGATTTCCTGAGACATCTCTGCTCTAAAAGTCGTCTTCTCTCTCCCCCCCCCCCCATCCTCCCTGCCGGCCATCCCCATATAAAATGTTGGCCTAACAGGGTATTTCTCCACATCCCATCCTAAATTCTTAGTTTCAAGGATTGCAAATGGCCACCTCATGTCAACTGTGGTGATCAGTGTTGACATTCTTTCTCGTGCCGGGAATGTGCTTTTTTAAAATCCTGTTGGGAATGACAGGCGTGGGGTGGGAGGAACCGGAGAGGCTCAGCTGGAGCCTTCAACGATGACAACAAATCATTGACTGGTGGCATGTTGTTGTTTTTTCCTGTGGCGCAGAACTTGCAAGCCCCTCAGCCTCCCACTGGAGCTAAACAGAATTGGGCTGACAAACCAGGAACCTCCGTGAAAGCTGCGTCAAGTGCTTTGAAAGGGAAAGAAGTGACGAGCGAGAGCAGCAGCTCATCTGACAGTGAGGAGGAAACCGTTCCAGCAGCGCCCAGACTGCCCCCTCCATCCGGTAAGAAGCCCCTGGTTTTCATTGGCGCTCAGGCTTTTTGTTTTCAGCTTCCCTATAAGTGTCTTTGCTTGAGCAGCCTGCAGTGGCGGGAACCCATGACTTACAAACAAACTCCCCAAGGATGCACACAGAATGCACACACGGATGCCAATTATTCTACAACTGACGTGTGAGACTTGTCAGTGTTTGTGATTCTGTGTTCTTTTTTGTATTTTGTGTCAGAACATTCTTCCAAATTGGCAAAAGAATTGTTCTTTTGGGGGGAATGGGGTGCTATTTATTTTCAATTCCTTCTAGTATTGCTAAGCCCAGGCCTGCTTCTAAGCGAAGAGCTCTTTTGGAAGCTGAAGAAAACAGACCTAATAAACTGCTTTCTACTTACTGAGCTCTCCCTATAGGGACATTGTTAACAGGTTTAAAAGTGGTCTGAAATGTGCTGTGCCGTGTTCTGTAAAATGGGCGGATTTTATATGAAACCCTCTGATTCAAGGGAGGGTAACCATTTTTGGTCCAGAGGCCAATTAGCCTGGCAGAACAACCTGGATGACGTCAAAGAGTGGGGCCTCACTCCCCAAAGCCCCTCCCCTCCCATGATGTCATCTGCCCTGCCCACTTTTTAATCTCCATGCAGAGGGAGACATGGAGCTCCATGCCTTTCTCTGCACAGAGAAAGGGACTCAGCCGGGGCTTGCAGATGTCGGCGCCTGCAAGCCCCAGCCAAGTTGGTCTGCCTCTTCATTTGTCAGTGTGTTAACTGACAAATGCTGTGCCCTCTCCAAGGAGTCGCATTTTGCTGTTGTTAGGTTAAGACTTTCGGATTGATTGATTGATTACATTTATATCCTGCCTTTTTTTCCTCCAAGGAGCCCAAGGCAGCGTTCATAATCCTCCTCCTCCTCCTCCTCCTCTCCATTTTATCCTCACAACAACCCTGTGAGGTAGGTTGGGCTGAGAGTCTGTGACTGGCCCAAAGTCACCCATGGCTGAGTGGGGACTAGAACCCGGATTTCCCGACTCCCAGTCCTACACTCTAACCAGTACACCAACACTCTAACCACTACACCACCCTGGTTCTTCAAGAATGGCAGATTCCAGTTTCTAATTGGAATCTGCCATATTTCCTGCGATTTGAATGTCCTTATTATTACCCCAACTGAGGACTGTAAGGTGCCGACCACCAGCAAAACTGGCTTGCCTCGCTCCTGTCCTGCTCTGATTCCTTGTCCTACGTTTTGGGGGCAAGGCTGAGTGACCGTGTCCCCATTTAAACCCAGTATCTAGATGAGCCATTAAACTTCAGATAACCTAGTAAATGTAGGTCTGTTGTTCCAGCTATTCTGCCTTAGAATTTCCTTCTGCTGTTTTTGTTGCACGTAATAATACTGCTGTTGGTATTATAGTCATGCTATATCAACCAGAAGTTCTTGTATTTACTTCTTGTAAACACTTTCTGAGCACAGCTTCACTGTTTCCATCTTCCCTGGCATTTAAGCTTAATAACTGTGATGGAAGGGCCATAACTCAGTGGTAGAGCACCTGCTTTGCATGCAGAAGGTCCCAGGTTCAATCCCCGGCATCTCCAGATAAGGCTAAAAAAACTTCCTGCCTAAAACCTGGAAAGCTGCTGCCAGTCACTGTCAACAATACTGGGCTAGCTGGACCAATTCTCTGACTCAGTATAAGGCATCTTCTTGTATTTCTATAGACTCTGAACTGTGGTAAATGGCCGTGATTAGTGTCTGTTTACTGGTTGGCCTTATACCAATATTTGATGGAAAGGCAAGATACAAATTAAATAAATAATTGTTTTTAAAAAATTGTGCCACAGCCTTCTTGTATGGAGCTCAGGGTGATATACTTTGAGGGTAACCCAATTTTCTATACAGAGACAGTGAGAGCGAGGTTAGGATGTGGGGTGAGTAGAGAGAGAAATTTATTATTATTTATTTGTTACATTTACATTCTGCCTTTCCTCCGAGGACCCCAAGGCAGTATACATGATCCTTCCTTCCTCTCCATTTTATCCAAACCAAGAGGAATCATCCTGCAGCTAATTCTCTTCATAACTCCAGTGTAATGGATTCACTTATTTAAAGGCTGGCAACTCACAAGGTCTTCCCTGTTGTAGATTTGGCAGGCTTCGTTGTGAGGAAAATATCAGGCATTAGTTTGTCTGTCATCAGCAGGTAGTTGCTAATAAGGTCTAGACTTCACTGCTGTAAACTGGATTCCAAATGACTTCTTGCTTATTCATTCTGAAGTTTGAGGGAAAGTTGTTTCTCAATTCAGGGTCTAGTTATTCTAACATGGCTGAGGAACCACTAATTATGGCTTCCTTCCTTCCTGTTTTTTTTTCAACCAGTACCAGGAAATTGCAGGCAAGTATTGACCAGACCCTTCCTGAAGAGAACAGTGGCTACTCCTGAGAGATGTGGGGGGTCTCTCCTGCCTGTGCAGACACACACAACCCACCCATTTTCCTTTTTGAGTTACTTACTTTTATTTATGGTATAGACCATAGGCCACCTATAGAACAACAACAACAAAAACCCTCACCAGCCAGCTTACAAAATGTGTAAAATATCAATAAGCACACACACGCACAAACGAAAAATTCCAATATGCAATTTAATAACTAATAAACAAACAGTGGGTCCAAAACAAGTCAAATGTGAACACTAAAACCAATGATGCTCTAAAACCATTTCCATCAAGCAGTCCTAGAAAATTCCTAGGAGAAGGCCTCTGAGAATAAATGTGTCTCTGGGGCTCTTCCGAAGGATTGCAAAGATAGGAAGACATGGCTAAGGCTATGGGCGCTGAGCGTATGAGCTCTTACCTGCAATTTCAGTCTATTGATTGTTTGTCTTGCCTCTCACGGTTTCCTTCTGCAGCCAAGGCAAATGCTGTAACTCAGCCAACACGTGCCACAAAGCCCCAGCCTCCAGCAGGATCACTTCCAAAGGCCCAGGCGAGCGAAGACAGCAGCCAGGATTCTAGCGATGAGTCTGACTCGGAAGAAGACAAGGTGTTCACTCAGGTAACTGAGGAGAGAACTGCGGGGCGGGAAGACGTATCCGTACAACTGCAGCTGGGCTCAGCACGTTGATCTTAAGTCCACAGTAACCTACTTTTACAAAGCTCAAAGGATGTGGTTGAGTGCATGCATGCTGAACTTTTTTTTTAACACATTGGGCCTGTTCAGACGACACTTCAGGCTCTGTAGTTAGTGAAACTGTTGTCCTCTGGGGTTAGCACTAACCACAAGCTGTGCTGTCGCACGCAACACTTTAAGGCACGGTTAGAGCCGTTAACCCAGCTGCAGACGGTCTGACTGTGGTTAGTGAGGGAGCAGGGCTTGGCAAAGCGCATCACACAAGACACCTTAAACCCTGCTGCTTAAGCAAAAGCCTTAACCAGCGGGGTTTAACGTGTCTTCTCAACAGGCCCATTGGAGAATTTGGTGTTGACAAAATAAATTGCTGTGCTGATCAGCCCAGGTGTATAATGAGTATGTCAGTGGAGGCAGTGATGGGTCACAAATACCTGTGTGGCCTTGAGATCACAAGGAGCTTTACGTAGTGCTTGCAGATGGTTGGACTGCTTCATTGAGTAGCCTCATTCTCCTCTTCCTGCCTGCCTGCCATACCTAGTCTACAGTTTAGATTCTAGAATTGATGGGTGTACTTCCCAATGTGGTTTTTCAGAGATGCTGCTCCTTGCAAGTCTCAAAGAGAGAGAGATCTGATAGAACAAGTGCTGGAGTTGCCCAGACAGTTCATTGTGGTGGATAAATCAGTACTTTTTGTTTTGCCTAGCTGTCAAATCTGAAACTCAGACTTCATTAGAAATCTTTTTAGAAAATACTGTTTTTGTTAATATAAACACAGCTTATAAATTGCAGCTAAATTATACATACACACACACATATGTGTGTGTGTGTGTGTGCGTGTGTGTGTGTGTGTGTATATATATATATATATTGGATACATAAAATGTACTTTATATTATTTTATCAGATGTAAGTATATGAAAAAGATATGAGAGCCCACAAAAAAACCTCCAGTCTGTGGTGCAGGTCTGGAGAGGCAGATAGCTCATCTAAAAATAATAAAAAAGGAAGGCTTGCAGCTTACATACAGGATTACCAGAAACCCCTTTTCCTCCAAAGCATGTGTTCAAGACAGTATTCTTTTTACAGTGCAATCCTCTGCATGCCTACTCTGAAGTAAGCCCCACTGAGTTCAGTGGGACTTATCCCCGGGTAAGTAGGCATTGATATTCAACATTAAGTGCTTCCTCTTTACACACACAAGCACACATACACAGTTGTCATTCTGCCATTTGGGGGAAGCAGTTGGTCTTGCCAGTGGAGGTACTGATTAAATGTTGCTGATTCTGAACACTTTTTAAAGGGTGAGGTGTGTGAGTGATGATGCAATCCTACTCATACCTTCTCAGACATAAATGCCACTGGGTTCAGTGGGACTTACTCCCAGGTAAGTAGGTATACAGTTGCAGCCTGAGAGACCTCTCTCTCTCTCTCTCTCTCTCTCTCTCTCTCTCAGCAGAAAATTGTTCGCCTTAAACATGTTATGTGAATCATGTCCCTCCACATAAATTTACTTCCATAATTCTGATTGGAGGATTTGAATCTCTGTGAAGGAGGAGAAATGTGGAGAGCCGGAAGCATTTGTGTGGGGCTGTGTCTACTCTGCTCCCAGAAAAAGCTGAATCTAGCATGCATAGATTTAGGCACTCAAGTCCCACCTTCTGGTTACCTGGAAATCCTGTTTGGATTCTTCTCTTCCCGCAGTTGATCTTGGAGCAGGGCAGCTCTGCACAGATTCTGAGATTCTTCCAGACACATCATATATTTCTTTATGCGTGTCCTCATTCTTTCTCCCTCTCTCTCTTACAAGCCTATCTTTACAGTCATAGGGGAGTGAAACTTCCTTTTTTGAAAGGGGAAAAAGTGACAGCTAAGAATTCCTCAGGGTACTGTATTCTGTTCTCAGTACCAGTTTTTTGCTCTCGTGTGGTGCAATCCTGGAATCATAGAGTGAATACAGTTCTTTCTATGGGTAAGGGTTTCACATTTTGGGGGCTCACTATTGTCATGGGGTATTTATATACTGCATTTTCCACAAATAAATTTTGCTCTGAGTTAGTTCAAATAGTTTATACACAATAATAGCATAATTATCGCAATGCATAATAAAAATGATAATACCACTACAACATAACATTGGCAATTCAATAATTATCAGCTCATTTACTAAGGAATATAAAACATACCACTATATCCACATTAAGCAGTCAATTCAGCAGTTCATATTAAGAGAACTAACACCAAGATATCTAGCAGCAAAAGAAAAAGAGAGAAAAAAACTTTCAAAACTGAATCACCCTGAGCAGCAGCTGCCTCTGGCCAAACATGGCTAAACATGGAAGAAAAAGAATATATTTGCCTAGCACCAAAAATGCCTTTCTGTCCTTTCCTGAGGACAGAATTCCACACATGGGGTACCACCACTGAAAAGGTTCTTTCTCTCTGGTCACTACCAGCTTTACCTTTACACAAAACACAAACTGCCCAATTAAACCCCCCCCCCCACTCTTGTCCTGGATGAGACTTCGCCCCCTCTCACTGGGATCCCAACCCTAGCCCCAAAAGAGAAGACATAAACATGTCACCTTAAACAGCTCCACAGAGGCCTTCCTCCCATGAGGGTTCCTTATCTTAAGCCTAGAAAGGCCAACTTCATCCCCATGGCAACTCCCCTCCTGGCTGTCACTAGGTGAGCTAAGATGGGAAAGGCCCCTCCCCTGGTAGGCATCCTCATTGCTGCTAGTATCCTTGCTAAAGGGTATTGTGCTAAAGGGAACTCGAGAACCTTTACACACCTCAAAGTGTATCCCCAAGAATGATGATGTTAGTCTCTAATGACAACCCAAAGGTTTTTATAACTGGACCCCAAAGGCCTTAAAGTTCCTGCAAGGTTCTTTCTGGTAGCAGCAGCACCCTTACAGAGGCTTCTAGGGTCTGCTCAGTACCCAGATACTTGAAGGAGTGCCTGCTCCCTGTATTGGGGTTATCTTCAGATGTTCTCCTGCAGATGCCCCTGCCATCTGAGGTAAGGCAGATAGTGACCAGAGAGACAGAAAGTTCTCAGTAGTGGTACCCCATTTGTGGAATTCTGTCCTCAGGGAAGTCTGCTTGGCAACAACTTTTTTTGGTGCCAGACAAATATATTCTTATTATTCCAGGCGTTTTAATGTATTCTGTCTCAAAATGTTGCTGATATATTTGTATATCTTGTTTTGCTTTTGTAACCTGCCCTAGAAGTTTTGCTGAAAAGTAGTGTGTGTGTATATATATGTATATATATGTGTGTGTGTGTGTGTATGAATGAAATACAGCAAAGAGGTCCCATTCTACAAATGGAGCACTGAGGCTGAAAATGTAATGAGCCCTGAGATAAGTACATCTTTAGCATATTGGAAGATCATTTCTTAATAAACCAATATATTTACAAGTCTTATGCCTACTTCTTTCCTCCTTTCTCAGTGACTCCTGATTAAATTATGAAGTTTTCAAACTACTATAGTTTTCCATTTATGTCCAAACCAGAAATCTGTGGTTAACACATTGAGAATAAGCCAGGATTGTAAACCATGGTTTGAAGTTGGTTTAAGACCCAGGCTTGTTCCAGATTTGGACCGAATGGGAAATTATGGTTAAATGAAGAATTCCTGGCTTATTGCACACTGAGGACAGAAGGGGCAGTGCAAGGATGGAGCTCACAGGCAAAGAGCTTGTGATTAGCTTAGCTTATTCAGCTTAGATATTATTGTCCAAACACAGACACTGTCTCCATGTTTCTGCATCTGTTCTGTTCCGCTTACCATCATGCAGATACGACAAGTTTGTGTGTAAGATGCTACCACTTTCCAATATCCACATATCTTAGGTTATATCCAGGGCATAGAAAACTATAGAAACAACTATTATTTATTTATTTATTTATTTATAATATTTATATACCACTCCCAAACCGAAGGTTTCGGAGTGGTGAACAAATACAATAAAGGAGTAAAGACAGAATACAAACCTCATTAAAAATTACATTTTAAGAAACAAGGTTCAATTAAAACCATAGCCGGGTCCTTCAGGGTAAGCTTCCTGGAATAATGTTTTCAAGAGGCACCAAAAACTATACAACGTTGGCGCCTGCCTGACCTCCAAAGGAGGGGAATTCCATAGGAAGGGAGCCACCACACTTAAGGCTCTTCTCCTGGTGGACTTCAATCAGACCACAGGTCCATGTGGAACCACCAGGAATATGTCCTCATATATCCTTAGTGACTGGGCAGGTTGATAGGGACAAAGGCGCTCTATCAGTTACCTTTGTCCCAAGTTGTTTTGGGCTTTGTACACTAGTGTTAGAACCTTAAACCTGGACCTGTAGTAAATATGTAACTAGTGGTGGATGTGGTAGTAAAGGTTTCTTCAACTTGCATTACTGTTTTCATTTCCTTGAATCAGAAGAGTGCTTGTTGTCTTCTTCTTTTGGGTTCCTGTGCATTAGAGCCTCTATATTATAATCTTCCTTTCCTAGAAACCAGTTCAGGTAACACAGAAACCTGCGCCCACTGCTGTGAAAGCCCCGACTGCAAAGAGTGCAGGTGCCACATCAGGCAAGGCAGGCAATGCTCAGCCAGCAGGAAAAGGGACAGCAAGCCTGGCAAAGTCAGCAGCTGCTTCTTTTCAGAAGGCCTCAGAGAGTTCGGAGACAGACAGCTCTGATTCTTCAGAAGGCAAGGATCCTGGGAAGACAACAAAACAGGTACAAGGAGGAGCAGCTCAGTAGCACAGGAGCAGAGTGCAATATTGTAGGCAGGCCATTCTAACAGTGGCTTAAACTTCAAATGTGAAGCAGCCTGGGCCAGCACGAGTGATACCCATTTGCTTCTTTTTCCCGTCTTAGAGGAGTGATGATATTGACATGGTGCCATCAGTATACATGGTGCTTAGCAGCTTAGTCTCACCTGGTGCAGACAGTACAGGTGCCATATACCCATTCCCTGGCCTTGATTTCCCCAACTTAGGATGCAATCCTATGTCTTTCACCCTCGAAGCTCGTAAGCCTCTGAACATGGAAGCTTATGGGCATCCAGTGTAGAGAGGGAGGAACGGCAGAGGTGATCATCACCTCCGCCACTGCATTTTTGTTAGATATGCTTTTTTTGCCAAACTGGCTGGGGCGTTCCAGAGGGGGAGAGAAGGAGGCTGGAGAGGCCTTGGGATAGTTCGTATCCTGGCCTCCAGTTCCCTCCTGTCCCACCGGAACATCCCTTTTACCTCCTCTCCAAGCTTGAGTTCCCAACTTCAGAGAGGCTGCCAGCACAGGACTTTCTGCACCAGCTGCAAGGGGAAGGGAGCAGAGTACAGATTCCTGGATCCGAAGTCAGAGTGCTGTCTCCAACCTCGGATCCAGGAATCTGAAGCATCCTATGCCACACACAGCGCTTTCTAAGGACCATAGGATTGCTCCTTTATTTATTTACTTTTAATCTACCCATTACCCAATATTCTCTGGGCAAATTGCAAACAGTTAAAAAAAAATAACTTGCATCCACCTTTCCATTCATATCACTTTTTAGTAAAGATCTTATATACCTCCTAATAAGGACAGGAACTCAATAGGAAACTCAGCTGGTTTATATAGTTATTAGTTAATAATTATATAAACCAGCTGAGTTTCCTTATTGAGTTCCTGGGAAACAGGTGGTGATGGGGAACTGAGGTGCACTGAAGATTCACATTGTGTATACGTGCATGCACTCTTGATACTGTTTCCTTAGCCGGAAGAACATCTATTATTTCTAAGAATGGTTGGTTGTGAGACTTCCCTCCACCGTTTTAATGTGCATCTCTACTTTCTTTCACTTCCCCCACAGCCCCCTATTCACCCCTTTTTTAGGCAGATGGCAAGTAAAGGAGCCATTTCTTCCGGAAAGGCCAACTCTAGTTCAGCAGACTCCATTTCCAACAAGTGCCAAGGTACTGCCGCAATCACAGTGGGGAAAGTGGAGCAGAGCCCCTCTAAAAAGGCCAAGCTAGGCCAGGCCTTGCCTGCTAAACCCACTGGGATCTTCGCACAGAAGGAGGATTTGGGAAGCAGCAGTTCCTCAGACAGTGAGGAGGAAGTCAAGGCAGCGGCATTGGCAGCAGCCAAACAGATTCCACAGCTTGGTAAGAGAGACGAGGCTTGGCCTCGGGGAACTTTTCAGTAATATTTGCAACCTGGCAAGCCCAGTGTAGGGTGACCATATGGAAAGGAGGACAGGACTCCTGTATCTTTAACAGTTGTAGAGAAAAGGGAATTTTAGCAGGTGTCATTTGTATGGATGCAGCACCTGGTGAAACTCCCTCTTCATCACAACAGGTAAAGCTGCAGGAGCTATACTAGAGTGTCCAGATACAAAAGTGGGCAGACCTCCTGCAGCTTTAACTGTTGCAATGAAGAGGGAATTTCACCAGGTGCTTCATGCATACAAATAACGCCTGTGAAAAGCCCTTTTCTGTGCAATTGTTAAAGATACAAGAGCCCTGTCTTCCTTTTCATATGGTCACCGTAGCCCAGTGGAGAGCATGTGTTACAACTGCAGCTTGATGTGCTTACAAGATGGCGCTACCCACATGACCAGAACTTCTTTCTGAAGCGCAGAAGGGTTGTAGCTCACTCATGCATGTTGCAGAAGTTATTTACCTTCTAAAAAGAAGGCTGCTGAGGCTCAAGCCTTCTCAGAGCCAGACTGTCTTTCCTGAAAGTGCTTCTCCCCATCCCAATCTTAGATGTTTAGGTGTAGGCAGGGAGGGATAGGCACTCTGTACGTGCTTAGGTACACCTTTCATGATTCCTAAGACTGGAGCACTGGCACTGAAAACAAGGGATAGGGTAGAAACTTGGCTCAGGTGAACCTCTTTAATTCCACACTGCCCCTGGTGGCTGTTCCTTGTTAAAATGTACTCTTGATATACAGCATCTCAGTGGAAGAAATTCCTTGGTTGTATCTTTGTTTTGCCTTGTGAGGGAGGTGTTATGAAGGCATCAGAGAAGAATTTCATGGCTAACTCCCTCTTCTCCCACCCCCACATCTCACAACAAGATTTTCTTGTTTTTAAAAAGTGTGCAAAGTTGCCTTCAGAGAAAACATCAATGTGCTAAAACTTACTTAGGATACCAGATCTAGACTTGTGAGATCTGCAGGATTTGGCGTCATTCCTATGGGAAATATCTGTGGGCACTAGAATTTAGCCATAACCAGTGATTGGGGCAATCAGAACACTTCTGGGGCCAAGTGGCTGCCTGTGGTGATTTCAGGAGGTCTTGACTGTAGTCTGCTTCTTTGTTACTCCTTGGGACAATAGCTGTTGTACCAGTGATTAACTCCTTGTCCTTCCCTACCTTGTCAAAAAAAGTGTTAGCATGGTAAAGGAAATCTTTGCAGTTGCCATTGCATTAGAAAGCCAAGAGCCCTTCTTGACTAGTAACTTGGCAAGGTTTGATTGGGGGGGGGGGGGGGAGTGATGTATGAAGAGTTCACCATGGCTCTTGGTTTGACTCGATTTTCCCAGTTCGCTTACTCTTCATGCCATAGCAGCTTTGCAGTAGATAAAAAGGATCCCAGAGGACATCTTTTCTCTCTCTTAGCAGACACAACACAGAAACGAGTGATCAAAGAACCGGAGAGCTCATCTGAAGAGTCCAGTGACGAAGACCAGGAGACGTCGCAGGTATGGCTTCTTTATTTACGTTCCAGTTGCTGAGATGAGAGCTGCAAACATTGCACAAATTCCTTTAGCCTGCATTGGATGCTTATCCTTTCCTAAATGCTATGTGTTAGCACCAAGATTTTTTTTAAAGATGGATGGCAGTAGCACAATGTTGTCTCTACAGAAGTAATGCAGGCTACTTAATCGTCTTGCTGTTAACAAGAACCTCTTATTTCTGTTGATGACCACATTCCCCCAGAAGGCATCTGTCAGGGGCCGCTTGCCAGAAGTGGATAGGGCCACCTCTTCTCTCTCCTCCTCCCCATCCAGTAGGTTGCTTGGGAAGGGACAGATCACTATTGCCAGTGAAATTAGCGAATTGCTTGCAGACAGCTTTTTAAATTAGTCCAAGAGCTACAGGGTTCCAGCCGCTGCATAGAGCCTGGATTTTCTACATAATTTTCTTTTAGCCGGTTAGTATGTTTGACTTGGAGCGGGAGGTCAGATCACAGGTCAACCACAAATCCTAACTGTAGGCACCGTAGCTCTGTCTCAGCTTCCTAAGAGGAGACTGCCATGAGCTTGAATGGAATTTGTCATGAAGCATTTGGGGCTTGTAAAGGTGATTGTCAATAAAGAGTGCTGGCAGCTACCCACCGTGACCTGGTGAAGAAGGGTCTCCTCGTTTAATCCTTTTTCAAACTGTCAGACTAATGGGATGGGAGTTGCTTTTGAAAGCGAATGTTCCAGTTCACTTGTCTATCATAATCCAAGATGCTCCTGCTTCCCTTCAGGCCTAGAATCTAAAGGTGGCGGCTTGGGGAAGAGATGGGGGGAGCATGATGTGACGTCCTGGGTTCGGGCAGTGGAAAGACAGGTTCAGTTGATGAAGTTTACTGTATCACCTGGGACATGTCGAACACTTGCAACTTAAAATACTTTCATTGATCTGATTTTGAAGTCACATGACCAATGAAGTGATAATTAAAAATTAAGATGTATTTGTCAGTTACTCCAGTTTAATGTAAAAATATAAAAATTGTATTGATTTTTCCTTGTACGCAGGGAAAGCGTAGTGTACTCCCACTGTAGTGGCTCCCACTATGAATCCCTATGGGATGTTGTAGACCATGATACCTTAATGGCATGCTGGTTTTTTAAACTTAAAATCATGTGGAAGTTTGAATTAAAACACATACACACATTGCACCTGAATGTTTAATATTTCTTTAAGGCTGAAGTGTAAAATAGCTATTGATGGGGACATCTGGAATCCTAGAACTTTGGAGCTGCCATATTTGTTTCTCCCTGTCATTCTAACTGACTCAGTTTGGCCTTGTTTGTACATAACAATAAGGCAGGATTCTGGGTTTATCCCTGAGAATGAGCATCATGTTAGTTCATGCAGGACCTTCCCTGCCCATTTTTGCATGAGCTAATAAAGTTAGCCAGAAACAGATGGCTTACTGTGACATCTGAACTTTGTATCCTGGCTTGTTACTTGCTTCTAATAGGTGTGGGAGAAACAAATCAGGATCCTGGGTTCAGACTCCACTTCTGGTTAGTTTTACCTGCTCGTGTTAAGGGAGAAGCAAAGCAAGAATAGACAGGCTGCATGCACAAGCACACCGCTCTTTCACAGTAAACCAGGATAAGGCAGGAATCCTGGCTTACTGTTATGTGAGAACATGGCCACTGTCTTTTTTAAACACACACAGAGCTAGCTCTTCATTGTAGGAGAAACAATGGAGCATGAAATGGCCATAGTTAGAGGGGAAACCAAAATACGCAAATGTGTAGCAAGGCTAAATGAGTTACGGATAAAATGGATCAGGTCTTTAATGCTTATTTTGTATTTAAACTGGACATAGGCATTAATAATCGGATTAAGTATAGAAATGTATTCACAGAGGATAGGGTCTGCCTAAATGCACCTGCTGAATTGCGGGGGCCACAGCGTGAGAGGAGCTCCCCATCGCAAGCTTGCCGATGGCACTTTTCTGACCTTCTGATAACTAGCTGGGCCTGACTAAAAGGGCAAGTCCAGGGTGAAAACTGCAGGGCAATGAAATGGTTGAAGAAGGGACGCCATGTTATGCATACAGCAGCAATTTTTATTCGTAATTTAAGCCATGTCTAAGCTATAAAACGTGCTTTTATGAGCAATATATAGTATGTGCTGTACATCTGTGATGCATTAGTCTTGCATGCAAGCTTGGGAGTGTGCTAATGGGCAGCCACCTCCCCTGTGCATGCTTAACGGGGAGAACAGAGAAGCAAATTTACTGTATATGTCATAAACCCATAAAACACTCGCATAAACACTCTCTCCCCTCCCCAAATGAGAAATGGAAGTGTTCGAGAGCATTTTTGTTTCTTCTTCCGTTTCTTCTTTCATTGTGTCTTTCTCCAGCAACTCTAATCCCAGCCTACAGGCTGCTTCCATCCTTCAACCCACACAGTGGAGAGCCATGAGGTTGCCTTCGCGAAGCAGAAAGTGGAGCCGTAGAGGAGCTTACATGGGCTTAATTGATGGAAAGCATAGCTTAGTCATAAAGCTCTATGTCAGCTTTTCAAGACCCCTGAATCTGCAACACACTTCCCTCAAATCTGTAGCCAGAGTTTAGCGAGTACGATCATGGATCCAGGAAGGCTGGAGAGAGGGCAGAGAGCAGTTAACTTTTTGGAGGCACATTTGGCCATGAAGATGCAGGAGAACGTGAATCACAGTGGAATGAATGCTAGTTGTAACTCTCTCTAAAGGTTTTTTCTCCCACTAGTATCAAGTGTGTGTGTGTGTGTGTGTGTGTGCGCGCATGCATGCCATCCACACTCTCGCACATTCACACCACAGTTGGCTTCCTTTATCTTGTAGGAATTAGCAACCAACTGTCGGCCCAACTCCTTGCTCGTGCCCCTCCCGTTTTCCACCAATGCTCCATCTTGCATTAAACTTCAGAGTAACAGGTTGGAAAGCCACCATTCCCGGGCTTCGTGTGTTAGCACTGCTGACAATAGATGTTGGGTTCATTGGGCCACCTGGTGGATTCCTTTAGAAAGAGTACTTCGAAGTGTCGCTCAGCCGCTACTCCTTCCTAACCCTTTGTCTCTGCACCCTTTCTCTCTGCAGTCCATCTTAAAAGGTTTCTCTGGTCATTTGAAGGTTCCAACATCCACTGTGGCGAAGAGTGCCGTCCCTGTGCTATCCAAGCAGGGTTCTGGAAAAGCTGGTATTCCTGTCATCGGTGCCCTTGCAAAGGTTTCTGGGAAAGCGTCCCCTGGTGACAGCTCATCAAGCGATAGCAGTGACTCTGATACAGACATTGAGGAAACGGCCGGTGCGAAGGCAGGTTAGTCTTGGGAGAAGAATCCTTGCAGAGGGCCAAAAGACAGAGGGTCACTCAAGTAATTCTGTAACTATATGATATGGACAATAAAAGCCTCCGCAAAGCCACTTGCCAGAAGCAAATGCCTTCTGAGAGCTCCTGTTCTTACCCCTTCCCAACTCTGGGGATTGGAAGGTGGGGGACTCTCAGCACAACGAGCAGCTCCTGCTGCTTTTGCCTGCTCCAAAGTTCACAATGGGTTGAAAACTCCCCTGAGATCTGTCACTTGGAGAGGACATATGTGTGTGTGTGACAGAGAGCCACAGATTTGTAGCCCCTTGTATGGACATGTACTGTTACTCTCTTCAAATGAATCCATGGATGGTGAGTGTTTTCCAAAGTAAGGTTGACTTCTTGGGAATGTTAGCAGATTTTGAGACTAGAGCAGAACTGCTATCATGATGTATAAAGGTCAATGGGCTTTTCCATTTTCCATATTAGTGTGTTATGCCTGTTTTGCATTCTTATAATGAAATCTTGAAGTAAAATCGTTACACGTGGGTGGGTGTGGGGGGGAGGAGGTTGTAGTTTTTCCCTGATAAAATTCCTATTGTGCTCTCAGTTTAAAAAAGGGGTCTATCATCAAAAAAGGAACTGGTGTACATAGATGAGCTCTGAGTCACTGGTTTTAGGCCTTCTACCTAGCGACTCTTACATTGTCCACTTTATGTACTATGCAGGCAGAGTGCCGTGCTGGTTTTGGCCCTGTGTCACAAGATGGCTTATGCAGCCATGGTTCCCTATGTATAAATAGGGTTGATCTAGAGGAAAACTACTGACCTTCATGTCTTGGGCACTCTTAGGTCCAGGTCCTCAGCTTGGGCCAAAGCACTGAATGCTGCATGCTTTGTCTCTTCACTTGTAAGATAGCACTGATGTTCTGGTGCCATATTGCAGCATAGTAGTTGCTTTTTCTTCAGAGAAGCAGCTGAAGTCATAGGAAATTAGCTAGCTCCCTTCTGCTAATACAGCATTTGTTCAGCTTTTCATTTGAACGTATGGGAAAGCGATGGTTGGGGTTTTTTTAAACACGGATCTGCATTGCATGGGACATCTTGCTAGTCATCTCATATAGGACTGTCAAAGGCTTAGATGTTTGAATGCAGGAGTAGGCAAACTTCTGTCCTTTCAGAAATATCTCTCTCTCTCTCTCTCTCTCTCTCTCTCACACACACACACACACACACACACACACACGTAAATCGTCTCCATGTGACAGGTCTCAGGGGAGCTTTCAAACCACTGTGAGATTGAAAGTCAGCATGATAAATGGTCAAAGACTTTGAGAGTTGCAATCCAACAACATTTGGAGGGCTGCAGGTTCCGTATCCCTGATTTGGTGCATCTTCTCAATTTTTCGCCAACGAGCTGGTTTTAAAAGTGGGTAGCCCCATGCACTTAGCTCATTTTTTTCTGGGTTATGGTTGCCTGAAGACAAGTTTATAAAGTTTAGCACTTTGGAGCTTGGGTGTCTGGAATGCAAGGCTGTCCGTACTGATCAGACCCATCCATTTATGGCCTAGGGTTATATCTTCAGCTTCTGTGATCAAGGCGAATGCTTAAAATAAGGGCCGCCTCGTTTTTAACAGGCTCACCAATCAGTCTTCTGCTGCCACCTGTTGGACAACCCCAGAAATACGGTTATCTATTTTTACCTTGAGTGCTACTCTGATGCCCCCCTTGGGCAGGTTGCCTGAAGGGAATAAATGATTGGTGTTGGCTTTGCAGATTAGTCCCAAGTGTACCAGCCAAGTGAGGGTTTGGCATAGCTCTCTGTCAAACATCCCTCCCCTCTCCTGCTGCCTGCTGAAATTGTTCTGCAGCTCGCTAAAGGAACAAACTTAGGAAGCCTTGGTGAAGAAAATAGCAAAGAGGAACTTTGTGTCTTGCTAAAAGCTGGAGAAAAATGGGCTGCAGGAAATTGTCCTTGGATTGGGTCCCCTGTTGGTTGCATGGCTGCACTGAGAGGGTGTTAACATAAAGATTCAGAGGATCTATCTTGGTTCTGGTGCCATTTATTTTACTAGTAAACTGAAAAGTAAAGGAATCCCACATCTTTGAAATGTTAGTCACAATTGAATAACATAGGGACACTGGAATGTTTTACTTCATAGAACAGCTTTCTCTAACCCAGTGCTCTCCAGATGTTTTGGAACACAATTCCCAGCATTCCTGGACATTGGCCATGCTGGCTGGAGATGATGGGAGTTGAAGTCCAAAACATTGGGAAGACATCAGGTTGAAGAAGGCTGGCATAGATCCTATATCGTGCCTCCTTTCCATTATGAAACTCAAGGTGACCTACATGGGGATGCCAGGTGTTGTCCCATCAGGGCCCTCACCAGATCCAGATCCACTTCACTTCAGAAGAGCTGTTGTATCATGTGCCTCCAGACCAGCGATTCTGTAAAGCGCAGAGAGGCTAATCACTTCAGTCACTTGGCAGGCCGATGCCTTTGTGAAATCAGGGACAGAAGAGCACAGTGCATGATGGGATGTGTGGAGTAGCACCCCCCCCCCATCATGACCTCTTTGGGGAAAGCTTCAGATCAGTTTTGGACATGCTAAAACCCAATGCTTTTTTGGCACAGGGGGTTCTCCCCGCCATCCCTAGAAGTGCACAACTGATATGCCTGTTTGGGTGACTTGCTTTAAAGTTGTTATGCCACCAAAAAGCAGCTTGGCCATGGATGGTTTCCTGGAGCAACTCACAAATAGCCATGCTCCTGACCCTCTACATGACCATGGGCTTCAGCATGTGAAGTATGCACCCAGAACCACCCTCTTCACCAGAGTAGACAAATCTCTCTTGCGGGTTGTGTACGCATAAGACTAGCCTTTTCCCCTTCCTCCTTTTAACACTTCGTCCTAAGCTTTGTTACTAAATTGGTGCATGGCATGATTTACCTGTGAGCTGCACTGTTTGTGAGTCGGAGGCATTCAACAGGCGTCAGCTTCTCCGTGACTGTGAAGCCTGTAAAGAGCACTTGTCACCATTTGTTTCCGTTTGTTTCTACAGAGATTAGCTCCTTGCCCTCTTCTGGAAAGGAAATGGTTGCAGCCAAGACGAGTAAGGGGGCCGGGGCAGAGAAAAGAGAGCCAGGCATAAAGTCCAAAGCCCCCACAACAACGAAAGCAAAGGCCCAGAGCAATGGGAAAGCAAAAGCAACGGCTGCAATACAATTGACGCTGCCCCTGTCAGCCAAAGCTTACCCTGCGGGTGGCAGCTCTGACAGCAAAGAGGAGGCTTTCCCCCACGTCCCTGGGGCAGGAGCCCCAGAAGTCACCCCTGTTGTAGCACTGAAGACACCAAAAACTGCAAAGCCTTCCAAGGCTGGAGCGAAAGAGAAGCCACCCAAGAAACGGAAACTGGCAGCGGAGGATGCTGGCGTTGGGGAACCAAAAACAAAGAAACTTCAACTGCAGAGTGATCCACAGAAGCTAGCGAAGAAGAAGAAGAAGATGAAGAAGAAATCCAAGACCCCGAGCAGCACCAAAACACCAAAGGAGAAAGATGGGAAAGAAAAGAAATCCAAAAAGAGTAAGAGCCCCACCTGCATGCACATCTCTGAACTCCATGCTCATTGATGTTCCTTTCCCCTCTTTTGTCTCCTCTGTTCAGCACACGCTGCTGCCCCTGGGTGGGCTCATGTGGTATTGCTTACCAGCAGCAAATCTTAATCTGTGCTTGAGCTAGTCACCAAAGGGAAGTCTTCAACATTTCAGATAGATGTTGATGCAGTAGAGGAGGGTCTGTGAAGCAGGTCCCGACCTGGTAGCCTCACCCTAGCCTAAAGATGGCTTTGGCCTTCCCAGAACTTAACGGTAGTGCTGGGAACAGTATTTGGGAGCCTGGCGGCAGTAAGAGGAACAGTGCAGCAAATGAAGCACCTCCCATCCCATATTCCCTTGGGCTTTATAGTCCTTCCATCTGTACCCCTTGGTTCCACCTCTGCTTCCAGCTTCAGACCCCAAAGAGACGCGTTAAGGGGAACGGGCCAGGAGGTGGTCTCATCCGCTTGTGCTCAACAAGCGCCTACTCTCCTTTCTTCTGCTCCTCCTGCAGTCAGTTTTCCCAGTGGAAGGTCTGACTCTGTTCTCAACCCCACCTTGTGCCTCCGGTTCTTCTCAGCCTCTTCCTTCTCTTCCCTTCCGTCATGCCTGGACTTACTTTGTTATGACCACCTGCCCTTCTCTGCCCTATGCCCAGGCTGAGCTGTGATCAGGCTGTCTCCAGTAACATGATCCAAACCCAAACATCAGGGGCCTCCTTCCTTTCTGTTCCTCCTAAACCAGTGTAGACCTAGTATTGTTGCGGATACCCCTGGTGTCATGAGCTGGCCCTTCCCTCTGGGATTCTCATGAACTGGCAAACCGATATGAGACAATCACGTCGGTGAGACTTCTTTTTATTGAGGAAATCACACGGTCAAAAGCATAATGGTTGCATTTTTCGACATCCACTTAAAGCTGAGAACGGTCAGAAAGCTTTAGGCTCCAGTCTTGATGCGATCCTTTCAGCAATCACTCGGGGGAGAGATGTGTAGGGTTAGCCCCTATACTATCTGAGCATTTCCAGATGCCGCATATGCTGGCTCCTCTGGGGACATGGCCAGAGCCTAAGGCACAGGGCCGCCTGAAGCCCAGCAGAGGCACAGACCAAGCACCAGCCAATCCCAGCCTGCCGAAAACACTGAGGTGACCCTGGTAAGCAAGATCACAGGGAAGGAACTTCTCAGACCTGGAATCCACCCACCCACCCCGCACTTAACTTTAGCTCCAGGGAAGCTCTCTCACAGGCCACACAGGCCACACACACACACACACAAAGAACATCTCAGGTTCAGGAACTCCCGTGCACGTAACTTTAGCTCCAGAGAAGCTCTCTTGCCACCTGAGTCAGGCCACACACATACAAGTTCCAGTCTATGAAAGCCTCACAGTACTTTCCATGGCACAATTCTTAGAAATCCAGAGTCCAAATAGCAAGTGAGCGAGCATGTGCAGAGTGCTTCCAACATCCAAAACAGATAGAATCCAAACGAGAGGTTTCAGGCCAAGTGTCGAAAGACGATCTTTAGCAAGGCTTTTTCAGTCTTGCCCCCCTTCTTATAGAACAGAGGCCTGGCCTATTCAAAGCTACTTGACAGACAGGGCGGCACAGTTCAACCCCCTTTTGATGAGGCTACAATCTGAGTGACAGCCTCTACGAGTGGCCCCCTCCTTTCCACCAAATCCAGGTTCCCAAGGAAACCTTTTCCCTCTGCAAGCTTTGGCTGTGGGTTTTTAATGGAGAAGCAGCATAGAAATACAACTCCAAAGCAAAACAAACAACAAACTTGATCCACTCTTTTCACACTTTATCTCTGTCATATTGGCCTCCTCTTGTTATCTGTTGCCTTCCCCAGCATGCAGGTTTTGGGTTGGTTCGCTGCCAGTGTTCTGAGCAGCAAAATCCTTCCTGTTAAGGCTGGGCCACTGCACAAAGCCTCACTCTCAACTCTACATCTGAGCATCAATGCTGTCTTTTGTAACTAGGGACAAATGTGACATATGGGCATCACGTCCCATAAAAAGCACAACCCTCATGGCCAGGGTGTATCTGCACACGTAGGATGTGTGCATGCACTGTCAGCACTGACCTTCCTTACACACACACACACACACATACACACACACCCCACAAGACAGACACAGCAGGAAGGAGGAGACCGCTTGACTATTTTAAACGGCAGGGCATTTGCATAGCCAGAGAGCCAGGAAATGGCATCCTTCGCTAGTATGGGGGAAAGAGTTCTGCCTTTAAAGCTGAAATGGGGGCTGCTTTCTCAGCTCCAGGCATATGCTTATAGTCTTCACAGACAGAGCAAAAACGCCTCTGCTTCAGCTCCGAGGGCGGCTGGGGTTCTTTTGTTGCACGAACAGTAATTTGGGTAAGTCATGAATCTCTGTGCAGATGACTCAACAACATTAAGCCTGCATTTAAATGCTGAGAGCTGCTGTTCTCAGAGAGAACAAGTGAGTTACTGGGCTGCTCTTCATCATTCTGTTGAAAGGGCAGCCCTGGCCTATGTGTAGCTCCTGCGAAGGCTTTTGTATGTTGCTCTTCCTTGTGTATTTTCTCATTGGGTCTGCTGGCTCCTACGGGAGAGACAGTCACAGACCTCCTCTAGCAAAGGATGAGAAAGGGAAATGAACTGGGTGGAAATGAGAGCCAGGGGAGGGTTTCTGATGGAGCTGACTAACCCTTGCGGGGCACATTTGTGGGGTAGAGATTCTGGCAGGCCTAATGTAACACCTCCCCACCCTCTTGAACAAGTCATTGGTACACAGCTTCCTTGCTCTACTTCCTTTGATTGGTGTCTGCATAGATGGAGCGACATTGATCCACAAACTGGAGGGGCGGAGCAAATCGTGAATGTAAAAAGGAATTGGGTGTCCTGTGTCTACTCTGAAGCCTGTTCTCAATCAGCCAGGCAAGGCAAGCCTTCAGCTGGTCCCTCGGTGGACCTGAGCCGAGACTGGAAAGCTGTTTGAATGCATCTTGTGTGGAATGGCTGAAATGTTCCCAGGCCTACTTTGGATTCTGTGGTGCATTCCCCACGGCTAACATTTGCAGACCCTCTAAATTAGTGAGGGCAGCAAAATCCGGAGACTCAAAACTCCCCATTCCACCGCTTCTGAAAAGTTCTCACATTAACATAATTTCAGTGGCTTTGCTGTAAGGAACTGTCGGTGTCCAGGGACCTTCCCTTCACTGCTTGTCTTAGGGCTGCTTCACACATGTACACTGGTACAGGAAACAACCTGTAGGTTGTCACATACAAAGGCCATGCAAGTGTTTTCTCTTTTGTGTTCGGGTGTATACTATATTCTGCATTCCACCCTCCTCCCCCAACCGCTGTGACCACTACCTCTCCCCCCTTTCTCTCTTATTTATTTAAAACATTTTATAGCACCACCTCACCATTTCCAGCACCATGGTGCTTTACAATAAAAACACATTAAACAGTTTAAACAGTTTAAATACAAGGAAGCCTACCATTTAGAGCACTCAGAATCCACAGTAAAATTCAAGCCACCACTCACCCCAAACGCTTGTGAAAATAAAAACACCTTACACAAACGTTTAAAACAGTGCACAGTGGGGGACTGTCTAACTTCCACTGGCAGATCGTTCCATAGCCGCAGGCCAGCAACCAAAAAAGCCCTGCCCTCCCCTCCCGGTACATTCTAATTTGTAGCGGGGGACCATCAGGGCGCCCTACTCCTGTGAATGAGTCTGCTGGTAGTGGGACCCTGGGGCAAAGCGGGCACTGAAATAACCAGAGCCTAAGCAGTGCAGGGCTTTATATACAGTTAGTAAGAGCTTGAAGCGCACCCTAGCAGCTGCTTGCAGCCAGTGGAGCTCTCAAAGCACTGGAGTAATAGAAGATCACTTCGGGATCCCCTTGAGCAGCCTGGCTTCGTATGGTGCTCGTGATGAAGGCCCCACTGAGCTACAAGTTCTGAGAGCCCTGCGCGTCTGCTGTAGTGTTTTGCCAGCCCGGGTCATTGGAGATGATGTGCTACATGTCATTTCTGAATGATCTCAAACACCTTACTGCATTGATTCAGCATACACCCCAGCAGGACGTTACCTGCTTCCAGGAGCAGCCCCCTATATCTGGACCTTCCCTACCAAAAGAGGATTCCTTGGTCAAGGGTGGTCTTTCTCTGCTGGCAGTCATGGCCTCTCAAAACTGTGGGGATGTGTTTCTGGCTATTCCCCTTAGACTAGCCTTTCACCACATGGTGCCCTCCAAATGTATTAGGCATCAACCCCCCAGCTGGGGATGATGGAGAGTATTTATTTGCTTTGTACCCCCCACCTTTCTACCAAGAAAATGGCATCAAGTTGGCTTAAAACCATAGATAAAAACTTGATTAAAAGAGTAATAAAACCAATACATTAAAAGCACAATGAAAAACACAACACCTGCTTAAAGAGCTGCTTATATGCCAAAGGCCTGCTTGAATAAAAAGTCCTGTGGGCGGAAGGACAACAGAGAAGGTGTCAACCCAATACACCTGGAGGGGAAAGGTTGATCTAGACCTAGGTCATCCACAGCTCCCTCTTGGCTCCTCCATTAAGAACGCAGGAAGCTGCCTTAGACGGAATCAGATCTTTGGTCCGTCTAGCCCAGTATCATTGACACGGTTTGGCAGTGCCAGCGGCTCTCCTGGGTTTTCAGACAAGAGTCTTTCCTAGCCCTACCTGGAGATGCCAGGGATTGAACTTGGGCCTTTCTGCATGCCAAGCAGGTGTTCTACCACTGAGCACGGGCCCTCCAAAGATGGCATTCATGGACAAGTATTTCTTAACCTGCTAAGGGAGAGAGGGATGTTTCTTTTGGCTACTAGCTTTCACGTTTCAAGCAACAATATCCACCAGAGCAACTGAACCTTCTCATTTTTGATTTTACCCTGTGAAGGTTGAATCCCCTGGCAAAGGTTTAAAAAAGCCTCCTGGGGTACTGTTGGTACTTAACGTGATCCTGTTTAAAGCTTGTCAGGTCAGTCCACCTTTGTACTGCTCAGGACTTGCTTCTCACACTCTCTTGCTGCATCATGTTGAGCAGCTAGATATATAAGCATTAAGCCTGTGGTTCCCTTTTTGTTATGCACTAAGACAGCATCAGCTGCCCCCCTGCTTGTCCATGGCACTTCTGGGTAACTGGCATTTTAAGATCAGGGGCTGACACAGGAGCTGCTTTGAGTTTTTCTCTTGCCGTTTTGTGCTCCTCTATCCAAAACCCAAACTGCCTCCTCTTTCAAGAGCCTGTGCAGGGAAAGCAGCAGCAGCAGCAGTCCTGGTAATCTCAAGCACAAATTCTCCAGAGAAGCTCACCAGGCTTAAACATCTCCACAACCTGTAGGGGGTGGGAGCCTAGGAATGAATCTCTCTGCCTCTCCTTCCCTCTCTCATGTGCACCCCTTGGATATTTCTTGCTTCTGTATCTGTGCCTTTCCCCTCATTTTCATTTGCTGCTTCCCTTGGTGCCTGCAGCAGAATCAATAAAATCTCTCCCTCTTGCTCTCCAGTAGAGGTGCCTATATCCAGACATATATCTGCAGCCTCCCGCCTAGGGATGCCAGCTGTGTCAGCTGCTTGGAGGGGGCTGAAGAGATTAGGATTTGTATTCAGGGTGATCTATACCAAGCTGGGGTCCCACCAGGTTTCTGTCACCACACGGGGACTTCAGACCAACAACTTCATCATCAAGAAGTTTTAATAAAACACAACCATGAATGAGAACAATACACAGTAAGCTCAGATAAATGAAAATAAAGCACAAGGTAAATTGCAATCTGATAACACTAGCCTTAGGTACTCAGAGGAAACACCACTTCCGTTGTTATTGAGGGATCTCAATGTAGATATTTCCTTAATCTGGGAAAAGAGCCCTGCAGGTGACTGAATAGCTTGTTCTGCCTTAGCCTCCCTTTTTATAGGCAGCCAAGCAGACTTCAGTTACCCTTGTTAATAATCCGTGACCTCAGGATTTTGTTTCCAAGTTTCAACAAGTCCCTTTCCAGATTCAGACTTGTATAATCTTGCTTGTATGGGTTGTAGCCCTGCATTTTGAGAGGGAGGGGACAGAAGCAAGCCAGCTAACTTAGACCCTGTTCTGGTCCCTCTGTCACCAAGTGATCATCTTTAGTTTTCCTGACTGCCTTCATTAAAACAACCCTTTTATCTCCTGTATTTTTCCTCGTAAGGCAATAAAACGTGGGGTGAAAGTCAAGGCATCAAACCAAGGTTAAACACGAATGTCTGTTTCCACACACACACACACACACACTGCCCAAGATATCACTACAATAACAAATTTTGAAACAGTGTTTCAACCGTAAGAGCAACTACGATATGAAAATAATATGGAAACATGCATCTATCTAGTGGTTGGCGGCCACGCTGTCCTTCCAGACATGTGGTTAGCCTGCACATTGCTTTCAAGTAAATCCCGCTCCAAGAATCTGCCCAGGAGCCCAACTATACTTGAAACAAGGTGCATATGCTTCCCACATGCCTTGCTTTCAAGCAAAATTGCCCCCCCCTTTTGCCACCGCGCCACAAAAGTTTTGACAGCAAACAGCCCGGAGGAAGCTGCATGCATGTTGCCCACCCCAATCTAAACTTCATTTTCAACTCAGCCTTGTTTGTCCCTGGAGGCAGAATCCTCTGCAAGATTTTCTGTCTTGGGTTCTGATTTCTGGCTCTTTTCTCCCCTTCTGCTCACCAGCTTATTTAAATACACTTTTATAACTCCCCCTACTCAACCTCTTGGCCAGTGAGAAATGCGGTAAAAATTTGGTAAGTTCCTGGTTCCAATAGTAATTAGGTTTCTTTCTTCTGCCTGATCTCTTGCCCCTTTTGAACCCCTTAGCAAGAAAACAACAATTTAATAACTAAAAACAATCACAAAATGGCTAGACAGTTTTCATTCATTCACGCCAGTATTAATATTCCAGGATTTTTTTCTGCAATACACATCCCTTTGATGCGAAACTGAATGTTGGTGGGAAAATAGTTGACTCAATGTTGAGTGTCTTTCCTTGAAAAATCCAACATTGCCTCCTTGTTGTAGTTTGGCTCTTTACCATGATGACGTATAGTGGTAGTAGTAGTAATTATCTTGTTCAATTGCTCTAGAAGGCCCATTTTCAGATGCGAAGATACTGCATCTGTATCTTCACATCAGAAAATGGGTTCTGGAGCAATTGGGGAATCAGGTGTAAAAGTTCCTGCTTTTAAAATCCTTAAAGGTTGGGTGTATGTTTTGTGACTGACTATAACCCTGCTTTTTGAAAAACTATGATGTGATTTTCCCCCCCTCCCCACCTAAATGTTTTGTAGAGAAAAAGAGCAAAAAGCTGGCATCCCTCACTGAAAATGAGTCACAGAAGAAAAAGAAGAAAAAGAAGGTAGAGAAGCTTTCTTGATCCTCTAATGTAAACCTGTTTTGTATATGCAGAAATCATCAAATTTCTTAGAATGGTGCTGGGTGGGACCAATCCTTCTGTTTGTGTGAAGGCAATAACACCTTGAATGGGTCTTGACTCCAAGTAAAGCTAAGCTGAAGGTAAGGTGTGTGAGATGGAGGCAGGAGAGAGAGAGTGGGGTGCATGGATGGCTGATCCTAGGAGAAACTGGAAGGACCTATTTCAACATCTGAATCTGGGTTTGTGTTCTCTGTGCCGTGAACTGAGCCAAGGACTTCCGAGGCAGCAGCCGTTCTTGCTCTGTGGGTGTGTTTAAAAAAAACAAAAACCCTAAGTACCTTATTTTGGATTTCTTTCAGAAAACCGGTGACCTTGGCGTGAGCATGTAAGTAACATTAAGTGCTCTACTGATTTACAATGTGTTAACATGTCAGATTTTAAATTTATGTCTCTCTCTCTCTCTCTTTCTGGCTAGAATCCTTTGCTTCGGAAACACACTCATTCAAGGAAGCTGGGCTTTCCTTCTATGAACACTGTTAGTTTTAAAGCAGCCTGCCCCATCTGGGTCCCTCCAGATGTTGCTGGATTACATCTCCCATAATCCCTGATCATTGGCCAATGCTGACTGAAGCTGATGTGAGTTGCAGTCCAGCAACATCTGGAGGGACTCAGGCTGGGAAGGCTGTGCATATTTATATTTTAATTTTTAAATATTTATAAGCTCCCTTTCTGGACCACATCCATCCATGGTAGTGAACAAGATACAAGTATAAAAATAAGAATGCAACAATATACACAATAATATGCTTGTGTGTTTACAGAAAAAAAATCCACCCAGTGCTTTCTGACCCATTCCTTTAATAAAAAATACATCTCTAAACCTAGAGGTGGAAAAGGATATGGGGGGTGAATGGGGAAAGTTTTTCCCTTCCAGTGCTAGAATCTAACTGAGGCTTCTGCTTGTCTACATTCACTGGTTAGAAGAAGACAGGCAAAAATGTATCTTTTGCACAACAAGTTTTTCAAGTTCGCGATGATTAGTGCTTAAGTGATGGATCTATGTATAAAAGTGGGTAGGGCTGAATTTCTGGACCATCACCTATCTATAATTTTAATGTTTACTGGCTTTTGAATGTAAGCTGTCTCAGAACCACTTGATGTGGTGGGATTAAATACACAAAGTGCAGCAACTTTAATTTCATAGAGACCTTCTGCCTCAGATCTCTCACAAGAGGCACCCCATGAAGCTTCCCTCCCCACAGTTGAAGAGGGCTTAATAAAATACCCTCTTGTGTACCTTGTCTCCAGAACTGGCCTGTACCAAGAAAAAAAATGTGCCCCCTCTATTTAAGCTCTTTCCATAGCCCAATGTGGTAGAATACCACCACCTCCCAGTACCACAGATCAGCATTGCAGGTTCTCAATTTATTTTATATATGATTCTGTTTTTGAGCCTGCCAGAAACAAAAGTTCTCTGGGCTAGTTACATGATACTGAAAGAATAAAATACACAATAAATAACAACAACAAAATAACAATAATTAGCATAGGAGATCACCGACAATAACTTACTTTGGCTTTTTTTTTTGTTTTTTTAGTCAAGGTTCCTGGTAGCCTCCTGTGGTATTTTCTTAGGTAATGTTTGCCCTCAGAGTTGATTGAGGAGGGGAAATCTTAGACTGTAACTGAACTGAAAATCAAGATCTTTCTTTTTTAGCACTTCCTTTACCTATTTACCTTTAAGATGACATTAAAAAAATCTGGGACACAATCTGGAATAGATCAGCTGAAGGTTTATAAGAGCCTACAAGAATCCTGCTTTAAGATGCAGGCTTGAGAATCCTCCTATGCAGGCATGGGGGCAGAGTGGAAGTGGGTTTGGGCAACCCCTCCCAGCCTTGCTGATACCTGGCACCACAGAAGAAATAGGGCGTTTCCCCAGCCTCCTCTAGGGATCTCTCTCTCTGCCTTGCTTTTGAGAGCTGTCAGTGCACAGAGACGGAGATCGCAAGAGGGAACCAGCACTGCTATTCGGTGGGAAGACAGAAAGGGGGTGGGGGATGAATTAGTCAACGCACAGTTAATAGTCAACTTACGGTTGATTGTTATGTTGTGTTGAAAGTACCCCCTAAATAGCCAACTGTGGAGTTGACTATTGACACATGGTTGACTATTGTGTTGTCCAAACGCTCCCAAGGTCTCTTTGTGGGGAAAGCCAAAGAGCTCTCAGGTGAAGGGAAGTTGAGTCACTGGCAGGAGAAAGGGGTGCTCCTCTTTAGCGTGTGGATGAGAATAGATGGCAGTTGCTCATAATACTGTTTGTAATCCAGCCAGAGAACATTAGTTATTGGGCAGGTTAGAAATGTCGTGAATACATAAAAAATAAAATAAAATATTACAGTGGCAGGCTGCGCTTCCCTGCTTATTGCTAGGCCCACCACTAACTGACAGGATCTCTCTCCTTGTAGCATAGAACTTTTTTAATAATTTTTTCTTCCCAACTCCTTTTCTTGCAGTGGCTCCATAGCATGATGTGAAGAATGGAAATCTACTGGGAGCGTTCAACAGAAAGGATCTGTTTTATCTTTTTTAAATAAAAGAGGACTGGAATGTCAAAGATTTGAATTTAAATCTTAATTTATAACTATTTTTAACAGTGACTTTAGAGTTAAGCGTTGCTTGCAATGGACCTGGATCAGGGGTTGGGACGGGGAGGTACATTGATTGCGTTGCCACGAGAGAAGATGTGGATCCTGTCACCATGGAAATGGAATGTGGAGGGACAGGGAGCTGGCTTTGATTGCTCAGTCCTTAGCGTAGCAATTTCTTCCATTGCTATTTCCATTTGACCCCTACTCAACCCTTAGGAGTTATATTTTTGAAAGGAAAACATCACCCTCCCTCTCTTCACCCTACTGAATTTCCAGTTAATTTCTATTTTAAATTTAGAACCAGTGGATCTCCTCCTATAATGTGTACCCCATCCTTCTTTCCAGTATCTCTGCTCAGTATGTACAAAGCTTTGTTGTCCCAAGGTTGGCTTTTTGTCTAATCTTTTGTTGCTCTTTTTTAAAAACAAATAGAACACAATAAAAGATTTACTGGGGGGAAAAGAGTGTGCATATCTTTGGAAACTAAAAATGAACAGGTCTCTCAGCTATAGCTGAATGTACCTGAGGAATTTGGCTAACTACACACACCTGTGATTTTGTATTGAACCTGTTTTTATGTTTGTGTGTTCTTGGTTCCCCCTCCCCCCCGGCCCCATTTTTAAAGAGAAGCAAGTTTCCAGGCCTTGTGATTTGAAGGAAAAGTTTATGGAGACATGTCTCAGGGCAGGCCAGAGGATAGGCGGCTGCTCCCACTGCAATATTTGCTGTTGCAGGAAAGCAGAGCCAGTGGAGGTCTCTGGAGCACCCGCCATGTGCCACTGGGCAGGCAACAGCTCCGGAATACCTCACCGCCCACGCTCTCTCCCTGCAGTATGGGAGATCTTTCAGGGAGCCTGGTCCCAAGCCATAAAAGGCTTTACAGATCATAACCAGCACTTTGAATTTTGCCTGGAAACGGACAAGTAGCCAGCGATGCTGCTGTAACAAGGGAGCCACATGCTCCCTGGAACTGGCCCCAACATTCTAGACCAGCTGAAGTTTCTGATGTTTTCGGAGGCAGACTCATATACAGCATGTTACAGTTGTCCAAACAGGGTGTAACTAACACATGCATGATCAGACATCTCTAGGAATGGGTGTAGTTGGCGCACTAGCCTCAGCTGTACAAACTCATTTCTGGCCACTTTAGAGATCTGGGTATCCAGTCCAGGAGTACATCCAAACTGTGAGCCTGAGTCTTCACAGCTTGAATCCCTATTCCTTGATCTGCCTTTTGACTAACCAACAGCACTTCTGTCTTGTCTGGATTATCCTTCAAGTTGTTTGCCCTCACCTATTCTGTTACTGACATCAGATACTAGTTTAGAACTAGAACAGTTTGCTTGGATTTGGATGGAAAAGAAAGATAGAGTTGGGTGCCATCTAGAACCAGGCATGAAGACAGATTGAAATGGGTCTAGATAATCTGCATCATCCAGAAATCCCTAGAGCTAAAAAGCCACCACACACTCTAGCACCTTGCCCAAGAATGGAATATTAGAGACTGGCTGGAAATTATCCAGTACAGTAGGATTCAGAGAGGTTTTCTTTAACAAAGGTCTTATCACCACTTCTTTTAGGCAAGATGGAATGACACCTTGCCATAAAAATGTGTTCACCATTGCCTTTGCCTTTCCACACACAGACACACACACACGGCTGCTTTTATAAGCCAGGAAAAGCAAGGGTCCAGCACAGGTGTAGGCCTCACTTCTCCAAGGATCGTTTCCACATCCTTGGGCTGTACAGATTGAAACGTATCCATTGTAACTGGACAATTGGGGTCCAAAGTTACATCCAACTGACTTGTGTCAATCATGGCATCCAAACTGTCCTGGATACAATCTTTATCTGCAAAGTGTCACACAAATTGGTCACAGTGGGCTAGAGGATTATACCTTTAAAGGTGCCCTAAAAACACTGCATTTTAAACATTAAGTTTCTTTGCCTTGGGGCAAATTATTTTATTAATAGTACCATTGTGCTTGTGGTAGTGATTAATAGTTGTAGTCCTGTGTCATAGAGTGGAACGAATGACTGAATTTGTGGGAACATTTGCTTTAAGCAACTGGTAATTTTGCAAAGTATGTTCTGGGATGCCTCTGGAGTGATAAAGGGTCAATCAACCCATCTCAATGGACAAGTGTGCTTCATTAGTGGGTTATTTTTATTTTTCAAAAGCCTCTAATTAAAATCATCATCTTGGTGAGTTTGTTAACAATGCTTATATATTCAACATACATCATTAGAAAATACATAATTAGCATGTCACCAGCTACAGTTTGGTATAAGAACATCAAATTCCCTATCTTTTGCTAGCAGAATATATATAAAAACAAGTACACTGCATGCTTACGTAACTAAAGAAACATATTACTGCTTTGCATGAGAAAGAAGCCTGTACTTTGATTAATGTTGATAGCCTTACCTATAGCCCCATTATTTTTATATAAGAAATGTCTTTAAAGCAGATCCTAGGCTAAGATGGCACTGTCATGGGTACACAACCAATTCCACAGGATACAGAACCTGGGTGTTCTGGATTCACATAAGTATAGAATCTTTTTGTACCATATTTAAAACTTACATTGGGCCTGTTCAGAAGACATGCTGAGCCATGGTTAGGTGTTAACTCTTGCAGCAAACAGTGAGCATGTTTAAACCGTGGTTATGTAGCAACCATTGTTGGGAATGGTTCACGTGACATGCTAAGCCATAACGTTTCACTCAAAATGCTTAACCAGTGTGGCTTAGCATGTTGTCTGAACAGGGTCAATAAGTAATACAAAAAGTCCTACACCTCCCAGCACTCCTCAGCCAGCATGGCTGAGGAATGCTGGGAGTTGTAGTTTTCTGTCTAAACATGCTAGGATTGCACCCTTAATGAAACATTTGATAAGAATTTGGGGGCTGTCCTGTCTCTTGAAGGGCTGGTTTAAAACCTGGAGCAGTCAAGTGGAGATAGACCGAGAGAGGATATATTAATATTTCTTTATGTCGTTGGAAGGGAAACAACTTGCATTACAAAAGAGGTTGTACTATCAATGCCATTGTTGTGGAAAGGCTGCAGCGAATCCTTCGCTACTCATGAAGCCTGTTTGCTGCAAACATTACTGCAGGCTTTAGTCAGCCAACACGATCCTCCCTCCATGAGCTGAATATGAAAGAAAACATCAACTTTCCCCGCTCAGAACCATTTGCTGTCGAAGCCTTGGTCAGACAAGGGTTACTCCTTTGAAAAGGTAATTCAGAACTGAGCTCAGCAGGCAATGATATTTCATCAACCCTTTCATTAAGGATAATGCTTAAACCTAGGAATTTAGAAGTGGTTGCTGCTAACCCAATTCAAGAAATCAATACCGAAGCATGGCAGAAACTAATGCAAGCTGGAGAAGATAAGCTGAGCTTCTTGGGCTGATGTGGCTGTGCAACCTTCTGGGTTGGACATTTCCTAAGGAAATCAGAGAAGAAAGAAAAGGTGAATGATAGCCAAAGTTGACCCAGAAATGTTTCCTGTCAAAGGAAAAGTTAAACACTTCATTTTTCACCATGCCATGCAAGGTTAACAATGTCCCTTTTTAAAAAGATGGAAACATCTCACCATCACAAACTGATTTGATATGCCAGAGTAATATCCTATGGTAGGGGGGCAGAACTTGGAAGGCAGCATTCCAATTTGGCCTGCGCAGCTCTTGTTGTTCCTCCAGGGGGCAGGGCTTAGGCTCTAGCCCCACCCCCTGGAGGAATCCCCTCGGAGGCATCCCTGCTGCTGTCTCCAATCTCAGCAAGGATGAGAGATCTCGATCTCAGATTGGAGAGGGCAACGGGGATGAGAGGTAGCAGGACTCGGCTGCACGGGGAACAGCGGTCACTCAGCCTGGCGTGGGTAAGTCGGAGATAGCAGTGGGAGCAGGGGCAGCAGGACTTGCCCTTGCCCAGGAGAGTGGTTGCTTTTCCCCACATGGATGAGTCCTAAGGTCCAGGCTGGCCCACATCCCTGCTGCAGGACAGCCTGGACTTTTTCGCCATGCTGAGGGAGGTACAGTTCCAGGCCTCCTTTCAGCATCGAAGGAAAAAAAGGGGGTGATGTGCCGCTGACATCATCTGGCCCATGAAGGGGCCACCCCACCCCAAACAGTTCTCACCTTTGCCCTATGGATTACTCCATATAATTGAAACATCCCCTTTTCCGCTGCCTGGTGATTTTCTAACCAAGCTATATATATGCAAAAACTATAATATTCAGATTTAGAATAAATAGTGCAATTTTAGCAGGTGTAGTAAAATAAGCAGAAGTCATGGTGGGGATGTGTCCCATTTCGCTTTTATAGCCTTTGCCCTTCTGTTCCATGTACACTCTGCCTTTGATACCCAAAGAACTTCTGCATGCCAGCTATGAAAGAATATGGGTGTCCTTCCTGGGCACATACAGACTCTACAGTCCACTTGCACCTATAATTTCATGCCTCAGCCAGTGCTTGCCTGCTTACATAAGGGGTAACTAACTACAGGATCCATGAGTTCTATGCAATCTATGTAGATGAATAACATTTCTGAAACCATGAAAACGGCCAGCTGAATTTCACAAGATATATGACTTGTCTTTGTATATTTAGCTGACAGCACCAGCAATGAACTGAAAGGTGCCTTCAAGATGCATTCTTAGGCCATCATGACCTAATCCACCTTTCATGGAGGATAAGCCAATCGATGGCTATGAGTCATGACGAGCATCTGCTACCTCCAAGGTCAGAGGCAGCAGGTCACTGAATACCAGTTGCTAGAGAACAACAACAGGAAAAAGCTTTTTGTCCTGTGTGTGGATTTTCTAGAGATAACTGCTTGACCATGGTGGGAAATAGGATACAGGTCTAGAGAGACTCTAAAATGTTTGGGCTAGTGGGCACATTTGGAAAAAGTGTTCATGGGTGCCATCACAAAATGGCTGCCAATGAGTGGAGTGACCATTCATAAAATGGCTGCCATGATGATCACAGCTAGTTATTACCCCCCCATGGCACAGAAAGTTAAACTAGTGATGTATAGGGTGATCATATGGAAAAGAGGACAGGGCTCCTGTATCTTTAACTGTTTTATTGAAAAGGGAATTTCAGCAGACGTCATTTGTATGCATGCAGCACCTGGTGAAATTCCCTTTTCATCACAACAGTTAAAGCTGCAGGAGTCCTGCCCTCTTTTGTATCTGGTCATCTTATTTTAAAAACTAATATGCCCAAGATCCTGAACATGTGGCAGAGGTAGAGACAATCCCAAAACACAAACCCACTCCTTTGAACCAATGGTTCTCTCTCATTCAGTATCAACCCCCCCTCCCCCAAACTCCCTCACACCACATTCCCAGCACACAAGATCCACTCATCCCAGGCAGGATCTACACTACTGCTTCAAAACGGTTTATAACAGTTTTGACAACCGTTGGGGGCCCAGGACACACTCCATATATGGTTTTCAAGATGTTTTCAAGGTGTTCTACCATGCTTGGTGTAGATCATTACTCTCAGGTTCAATCCCACTCTCTCACACACAGACATGCACATCCTCCCCACTTCCCCCCCCCCAAAATCAGGTCACCACACAGGCCTCCGTAATCTGCCCTATTGTTCTCTATAGCCACCCCCCCACCAGCGCTGGTCTTGCTTCCTCCTCCTGCTGCCATCCCCAAGTCTCCCGCCCCCTACCAGGCAGTGGCAATGGGGCCTGTCCATTTATTTTCCTCCAGGTGGCTGATGGCACCTCAAAGCAAAGCGCTGGCCATTTCCTGCCATCTTTATTTCCTAAGAATGTCTCTTGGACCATGTAAGGCCCAGAGGCATTCTGGGAAGAAAGATGCCAGGCAGCATGAGGCCATTGCTTTATTTCCATCCACTGGGAAATAACGTAAAATAAATCTCGGGTATGAGCAGAGTGCCTTGCGGGGACAGGGGAGCTATCTGCAGGGCCAGTGGCACCCACAGGCATCCCATTGCCTACCCCTGAGGCAGGCCTTTGGTCTGATCCAGCAAGGCTCTTACATTACCTTGAGCATTCCACTAGTTGAGCTCCAACCCTGAAGAAGTCACGTTCTCAGGATCCAAAAATGTCCCCTTCCCTGCAGGAAGAGAGAGGGAGTGTCAGTGCTTTCCAAGGTCCTAGGAGGCCCCATTGTCTCTCTCTTCACCACCTCTAGGACGTTTCCTCTTGTCGTTTGTGCTGTTTCATATTCAGCAGCAACTGCTTGCTTTTTGCTGTGCCTTAATTTGTAATCTAGGCAGCAGCCTTCAGTCATCCACAAATTTATGAATATTGGGGTATATTCTCCACAGCTAGTAGATGGAAAAGTCATTTGGAATCTGCCAAGCAAGCATTTGCGGAGTCACATCTGTAGTCCATTCAGCTGAAAAGTGTGTACTTAGCGGCAGCGGCAGATACTGATGGAATGATTTAAAGTGATCTCTTTTGCAGAGGCTCTGGCTAATTGCACCCATTTTCGTTTTTGAGATGACAACATGGTAGCTGGCATAATGAGAACGACACAACTGACGATATTGGGGCAGGACATCAAGACATTGGGTTGTATCCAATTGCGTTGTTCCGCCAAGCAGGAGGAAACTGCTGGTGGGATTGATGTCCCACTCACCCTTGCAGCCCACCCAACCCCAAATCTGCACTGGAGGGTTGGGGGACTCCGTGGAGCAGATTTGGGACACATGTAAGGGGGGCTGCAGGGGAGAGGAAGGGGACAGGGAAGCCCCATTACATCAATGGACTTCCATTCTTGTGTTGGTTGGATCCAACCCAATGCTCCCTAAGTAGTGATAAACCAGCTTGCCCACGAATGTAAAGAACATCTCCGTGCCTCTTCATTGCCCCTTTCCCCTTGACAGCACAAACAAGCTCTTTACCAGTGCACTGCAGATGTCCTCGGCTTTTAGTGCCCTCAATCACTGTGCCATTTTTGTAGACACACCAGCAATACCCAGTGCTGGTATGGCATTGCTTAGGCAGATAGTCGCCATTTTCATCGCACTGGGCACAGAATCTTCCTGGGTGGACCCCCTGAGCGCACTCTTCTTGCTGGCACTTGGTTTTTGCTTAAAAAAAGAATGAGGAAATTGAGTGTGTACAAATGATGGCTGGTCACTGTCAGCGTCCTGTAGCACACCTGTAAATCACTACCAACAGCTCCCTTACCCAAGTGCAATGTAGGAAGGGGGTGCGTGCAGTGCAGGTGTGGGGGACCTGTGCCCCACCAGGTGCTGTTGGACATGAGCTCCCATCAGCCCCAGACAACATGGGCAATTTTCAAGGATGCTCCATCTGGAGGCCCACATCCCCCAAACCTGACTTAGAATGCAACAGATGGTCCATTTATACATTCTGCAAGAACCGGAGGTGAAACTTTTCCTGCCCTGCAGGACTTCAGGCAGCAAGATGGTGTCTAATATACCCCTGCACATAGACAACTAGCATGTCAGGGAGAAGAGTTCAACAGACTATTCTCCCTAACCGGAGAGAGTTTGCAGAGTATATTTCAGATGAGGCAGGGAGCATTCAAGTACACAATCTTCTCTCCCAACTATACGCCCCACCTGAACAGTTTGAAATGAATGTGTCCAGGAAAAGCTTTACCTTCTGGTTTGTCTGAACAGAGAATATAAAAATGGGCTGTTCCATTGTGGCTGCACCATGGGAGAGAAGAGGGTAAGGAAAGAATGCTTTTTGGAACAATATGCCAGTTTAATCAGGGCAGCTATTTTATTGGGATGGCTCCCAGGGAACCCATTTAGCCTAATGAGAGCAAATGCTAATGAGTACTGCTTAATGGAGGCAGTATTAATATAAATTCTACTAATGGGGATGTGTCCGACCACTGCTGAGTGGCTAATTGGTATGAAAATTTCAGCTTCAGGCTTTTATTTCAGAAGCCATTGAAATCACAGATGGAGGGATCATTCTTTTGAAACGTTATGTTTGGGCCCAAATTTAGTACAGAGAAGTTGTTGGCCATGCTGGTGTCCAAGTTCAGGATCTTTAATAAGTCTTTGTGTGAGCAGGGGAGGAGGTAGCTGTTGAAATTATTCAGATGTTTCATTGGGTATCTATCTATCTATCTATCTATCTATCTATCTATCTATCTATCTATCTATCTATCATCTATCTATCTAGGAAATGGGCCTTAATTCAAACAAGTAGGCCTTCCATTCTTGCAGGGGCATCCTTTGACTGAGATAATTGCAGTTTTCAATGTGTTGCCCTCTGCCAATCAGTCTGAGTGCATTGTTCAGGCTTGTGATTTCCCTGCCCATGTTTCTCTTCCACTGTGATGAGTGGAGACGGACTCAAAAGCCAGTGGTTCTGTGTAGCACAAAGAACTCATCAGCCTACTAATGCTGACTTTCAAATCAGCAGAGTGCCTCTGTGCAGCCGTGTCTCCTTTGAAGTGACAGCAAGGGGTTTGGGGCTCAAGCTGTTGCCAACATCAAGCGCAGCGCAGCAGCAGAATTACCAACATTGCAACACGTATAACGAGCAGGGTCCCACCCACGCATTCTCTGCCACAAAAGGCATTCATTTTAATTCCACATTAGCAGCCTTTTGACCCCAAAGGACACCCGCGGTGATGTACAATTGGTTTAAAATTGTATATCACCTTATTTTTGTGAACCGCCCAGTGTTTTGGTTATTGGGCGGTATAAAAATGAAATGAAATAAATAAATAAATAAATATAAAAACACTCTGGAGACTTCTTACTCTTTACCCCACAAATTCTCTGTTTCGGAGGGGAAAGAACTCAGAGCAAGGACTCCACACAGCAGATCCCAAAGGACATAGAGGCCAATAAGGGAGGAAATGTTAGTGTGGCTACACCCTGGACCCAGGCCATAGAAAAGTCATCACTGGTGCCCATTGGTGCTGGTGGAGCCAATGGAGGACAGCAGATCATGAGTGGCGCTCGTCAGCTGCACGTGGGAGCTGTTCATTGGGGGATCTCTCTGCCACAACTGGGTGGGGGACAGGTAGGGGGTAGTCACTGCCCCATTTGCCCCAAATATAGAGCCACCTATGATTGTCACCTACACTGAGAACAAGGCCCAGAAGGATCAGGGCAGCTAAGGCAGATGAGATGAGCCAAAAGAACACTTAATACGTTATTGCTCCCATATTATGAAGTCTCGTTGATTACAAAGGAAGAGATTTAAGCAGGTTTTCAACTCTTCCATTTACACCAAAAGGACTTTTCACGTGTCTGGATCATTGTCCTGGGTATTTAAAATAAAATTGTGCTGATCAATTAATTGCACCCGAACAGGCCACGCATACTGGTACCACCAGGAGCCACCTTGAGCTCCTGCTTTCTGGAATATGGTGCGAGATGGTTTGGAATTAGGGAAATGGCAAGCATGTGATCAGCATGCGCAGGGCAGGGAAAAGAAGCCACCATGGCTTTTTTTTCCTCTACCGATCTTCTGAACCCAACACATGGATTCTCTTCATGGGTTGTTGCATGGCTGGATTGAGACAACATGATAACCCACGGTTCAACGACAACCCATGCTGAATCTATACTCATTGAGAGTGGCTTATCATATTGTCTGAACCCAGCCTTCATCTCTTTAGGAATGGCATAAAACTGCGACAAACAGAGCTCTGTGTCATGATCTGGCTGGAATACAACAGAACCAGCATTAGATTCAGAGAATTTGTGCTGCAGTTCTAACATACCATTTTCTTCTGCTTTCTCATTTTGGGCCAACTGGAAGAGGAGCCACTTGTGCATCCAGTTTTCAAAAGCCTGCAGGAAACCAGATATTGTTAATAAAACGCAACTCTATGAGTTATTTTAAGGGGGAAAAATAAAGGCCACAATCATTACAACTTTTAAACGCCAGGAGAGCAATCTTAGGCTCCTAGTGAGGAGTGTGAGGAGCCCGCAGGGAATTGCAGATCTCTTTCTGTCAGGGGAGAGGGAGGCCTCCTTGGTGCAGTAGTAGAGACCTCTGCTGTCATGGCTGACCTACTCGCAGTCAATCAATTCTTTATTGTAGTCTATAGACCATAAAAGAGCATACAAAATTTAGGACACCGAAAGGTTAATATACTTTTATATGCGGATGATGCAGTATTGTTGTCCCAGACCAGACTGGTCTCAGGAGGCTGTTAAAAGGATTAGAACAATATTGCGAAAGGGATAGACTCACAATTAATTACCCAAAATCTAAAATCTTGGTGTTCGCAAAGAACAAAGTCAGTTACATTTGGTTGATGGGAGGAAGCAGAGTTGAACAAGTTAACTCATATAAATACTTAGGTATTTATTTTCAAGCGAATTTAAAATGGAATAATCATGTTAAGTATCTTAAGGCCAAAGCAGAACAGACTATAGGGGCCCTTATCAGATATTTCTACCATGGAGGGGGAAAGTATATACCAGTTGCACTAAAGATCTATAAGGCAAAACTTCTGTCCCAGATTTTGTTTGGTGCTCCGATTTGGTTTCCTCTTATAAAAACCTCATTAGAGGGAATGTAGTCCAAATTTTTGAGGCTAATTTTAGGACTTCCAAGATGTGTTTCTGGCCCAGCCCTCAATCTCGAAGCTGGGCTAAGATCTCTGAGCACTGTAGCCTGGAGTTTAACGATTACAGTTTTGGTTTCGTAAATATCATTCTATGGCATATGACTCTTTGGCTACCCAAGCCCTGTTAGATCCCTTTGAATCACCTTGGACTAAAGCCATAGTAAGCAGAGTTGCAACCCTCGGCTTAGATTTACCATATTTGTTTCAACTTGATTATACAAAGGTAAAATTTTCCACTTGCAGTATTCTGCGGGCAATGGGGACCAGAATGAAAGAGTTTGAAGGCTTCTTGGGGGAGGCTCTCTTATTCCCCCAACACTTACCCAACCAGGCCCTGAAATGATATCAGCCCCACAGCTGCCACTGGTAAATCCCTCTTACTGGTTTCTACAGCCCAACCAAGCTGCCATGAGCCAGCGGGGCTTTCGGAGTGGTGGACACTCAACAATGGGGTTCTCTCCCCAGGTAAGTAGGATGGCACTTCCTAGTATAAAGTTACAACTATTTAACTGGTAAACACCTTATGTTACATTTGCAGTGTGGACACTACTCAGCGTAGTAAGTATGAAGGGCTCCCACATAGTTCAGCCAGTTTTAACTACACTAGTAAACCTAAGATGTTGCTGCCAGTTCCCAAACACAGCTCTAAGATTGCCAGATGTAGGCAATTCTTCAAATCCTACACATGGACAATCCAACCCAAAAATGAATTAGAAGGCATTGCATATTGCAAAGAGCATACGTATTATACCTTCTAAACTCTTTTGACATTCTATTGCATATTTCCTACTGAGAAAAGAAAATAGATACTGCTCACTTGTTAATGTTGTGAAATATAATATCCCATATTGTCTATATTGTTGAGCTTAAAAAACACATGGGTGACAAGTTGGGGGGGGGTGTTTTAAAATGCCCTAAGGCATCGTATTTGTTTTCCCCATTAATTACTGGGTTCTTAACATTTTTCGCTCATGTGACAGTATATTGACTTAATGTCATCCTAATTGCCTTCATGGTGTACCGTCACCTCCTAAGCGTAAGAAGAAAGAGGCTGAGTTCCTTCACAAAGGTTCCCATGGGAAGAGCTCCTACAGAAATAGTCAATGTGATGCCAGAGAGCCAACACTGCTGTGAAATGGAAAGAGCTCCTGCCATACAAGAGCTCTCCATCGCAATACCCATCCTTTTTAAGACAGGAGAGAAAGTGGAGGCTTCAAAGCAGCCTACTGGGTTCGAGGAACAATTGCAGCACTTACCATCCAGTCCTCATAATCCAGGTGTGTCCTCAGCTGACTCATGTTATCTAGGAAGTTGTTTTTCAGTTTAGGAAACTTTCTGGTCGGGTTTCCACGCTGTAGGGAGAAATATAGCAACATAGGATGAATTTTGCAGGAAGCTTAGAAAGAGATCACCTAGCGTAGACCGAGATGGCTGAAGCAAGACTAAGACTGTGTTCAAAGGATGGGGCAGAAATGACTCCTTGGTCTCAGCAATTCAATCAGGTGGAGTAACAATGAGGGTCACTAGACGTAACAGTGGCAGAATCATACATTAGAATTGGGTTCACATTCTTTAAGACAGGGTGCTGATTTAACATGCAAACGGTACAGGTGGGAGTGATTGCTGAACATTTACCTCTCTACCCGTGCTTTCTACCTATCACAAAACTGCCTCCCCCTTCTGTCCCCCTGCCTTGGTGGGGTCCCGTGTCTGGATGTAGCTCCTCACAGGAGAAAACAGCTGGGCCAAAATGTTTTCAAGGAGAAGGCACAAACAGGAGGAAGGGTTCAACACCCCACCCCACTTTACAGAGATTTGGCACAAGCCACATTCTAATGCATAGGTTGTAGTGTCACAACCTGCATTTAAAGCATGAGCCTAAGATCAGAAATAATTATTCAGAGTAATTATTTACAGCATGCACAAAAACTCCCAGAGTCTGAGCATTTGTCAAATAAATTCCGTATTATCTCAATCCATCTTGCTCAGTGTTGCCCCATGTAAAGAGCAGGCCAGTTTATTTAAACAATTGATGCGATGGCACTTAAGACTATAGCCTCTGGCCAGGATCCAAAGATGTTGTATGCACTTCCGTGGAGGAAGTGCACATGCAGCTGCAAGGGTGTTCCGTTGCTTCAGATGTGGCAGATTCCCAATGCTGACGAAACAAGCCGGCATTCAATTTAGCAGTGTAAACTGGTGCGTCAAAAGCAAGATGCACAGGCACCTTCCTGAAGCATCCCCACTTTGGATGGGTCCCTCATATATGCTGCCTCTACAACCATGGGCCGTGACACCTATGCACCAGTTTTTGATTGGGAAGCAGGGGCTGCTTAGCCATCCTGACAAACAGGAAGAGTTGCCTGGATGTATCAGATCCCAGGTCTATCTAGTCCACTCCTGCCTCCAGAAGTTTGAATATGTGGCTTTAAATCGAGTGCCATCAGCTACGATGCACTGTCATGCATGCAAAGAAGAAAAAAGAAAAGAAAAAAAAAGTTGAGACCCTTACCATGAGCAGGCGTTTGACTTGGTCTTCAGTGCTATTGGTCAACTTGGCTTCCTCTTCCAACGACTGCAGAAGGGATAAGAAATGAGAAAGTTAAAATCTAAAGGTGAGAGCTTCAATTTCCCTTGAGTTATTATTGTAGGGTCTGGAAGGGACACATCTAGTTTTAGGGGAAAGTGTCATTAAGGGCACAATCCTGTGCATGTTTAGACAGAAAAAAGTCTTACAAATCCCAGCATGCCCCAGCCAGCCATGGCTGGATGGGGCATGCTGGGGGTTGTAGAACTTTTTTGTTTGTTGTCTAAACATGCATAGGGTTGTGCCCTATGAGCATATATATACTACAAACATAAATTAATTCTCCCCCCACCCCCCATTAGTCCTGGGAAAGGTAGTTTTGCAAGGGGTGGTCTAGGAATCTCCAGTTACGTATTGCCAGGTCTCTTACCAGCCTACAGTCCTTTACAGGAAGCCATGATAGGTGGGTATAAAGTAGATATCAGCATGCACACCTCATGACTAGAGATCCAATGAGTGCACTGAGATTGAACAAGTATTTCTTTGGGCGGGGACTTTATTTTGCACCTTAGCTATGATAATCAGCATTGAAGCAATATCACTGTAATGCCCAAAGCAAACAGAGCATTTGTGGTGACTGCCTCATGTAAAGCTGCCTACTTTTGAAACTCCATGCCATCATAAATTAGGCTGACCAGATCAAATCCAGGTCAGGGCTCATGTAACTTTAACAGTTGTAGAGAAAAGGGGATTTCATCCAGTGTCATTTGTATGCAATTAGTTCCTGGTGAAATTCCCTCTTCATCACAACAGTTAAAGGTGCAGGGGCCCTGCCTTCTTTTGTATATGGTCACTCTAGTATAGTGCCTGCAACTTTCACTGTTGTGATGAAGAGGGAATTTCACCAGCAACTAATTGCATACAAATGACACTGGCTGAAATTCCCTTTTCTCTACAACTGTTAAAGTTACAGGAGCCCTGACCTGGATTTTATCTGGTCACCCTATCATAAATGCCTCTGACTGAATTTCCAAATCCTAAACCTTTTTCAAGACCAGGTCCGGATGCAGGTAAGATTGGGCAGGGAGCACTTTCTTGGTCACTACGTCTAGCAAAGGAAGGGCCCCTAGGTTCAACATGAGCACCAGTCCCACTTTGGAAGAACAGCCAGGAAAGCCAAAGGCAGTGCTAGAGAATTCTCTGTTTGCATACTCTGCCCCTTTAAGGGATCCCAATAAAGCTGCCTTGCTCATGGGCAACCAAAATGCTGGAGCTGGCACTGGACCTCCTCTCCCAAACAGTCTATAAATGGTTTCCCCCTATCATCCACATACTATTGAAGCTAGAGCTCTGAACTTCTTCAAACGTTCAAAATTTTCTGCTCAAGCTTCAGTTTAATACAAAAATGAGCAAAATCGGTCTGGTAGATGTCGAGTAATAAGTCTTATGCTACTATATTCTATTATTATTATTATTATTATTATTATTATTATTACTATTATCTCTTTCTCGCTCGTGGCAGACATGACAGGCTTTGCCAAGTCATGCTGTCTTTTATTGATTCAGGAATTTCCTGACGATTGAGCATGTTTTAATTATGACTGCTTTCTGGATGTTGGTGTGGATGTATTCTGGAAGGCCCAGTTTCTGTAGGTTTTCTGTATATTTTTTTGATGTGACTAATGGAATACTTGCGTCCTTTTCCTGTTGTCATAATTCTTTGACTTCCATGGCCAGTGGTGTATATTTGTCTCTATTATTATTATTATTATTACATATATATCCTACTTTTTTTCTCTGAGGAACCCAAGGCTGCTTATATGATCCTCCTCCTTTCCATTTTATCCTCACAACAACCCGGTAAGGTAGTTTAGGCTGAGAGTTAGTGACTGGCCCAAAGTCAGACAGTGAGTTTCACGGTTGACCAGGGACTAGAACCCAGATCTCCCAATTCCCAATCCAAACTCTAACCACTACACCACACTGGCTCTTACGATTATTTAAGTTAAATTCCATTGATTTTAACTAACTTAAGTTGGATCTAGACCACTGATTAGAACTTCTACCCAAGGATTTCCACCCATATGTCCTTAAACCATCTGCTGAACTTTGCCACCATCCTTTGATTGGAATTATAAGAAATATTGGCAAGCCGTTTCCAACGCACTGCAAAGTGACTAAAGAAATGCTGAGAGCAGGGTAGGCCTAGTGGGCTGCCTGCTTCATTCGTGTTGGCTGACCTACATGAGCCAACTCACTCTCTGTGCTCTGAAACCTTTGCTGGATTAGTCAGTCTCAAGAGCAGCTTTCACCAACCTGGTGCCCTCCAGATGCATTGGACTGCAATTCCTACCATCCCCATCCAGCTTGGCCATTGATGGGAGTTGCTGTCCAACACATCTGGAAGGTTGCTCAAAAGCCTAACATGTTTTTCCAAAGCTAGTACATGGTCTCAGAGCCGGATACCTCATGCCTTTGTCAGGACAGCTTATTTCTGTACCAGCAGCCTGGTGGGAAAGGAGATCCAGGAGACATAGCGAATGCTTTCCCTTCATACATACCTCTCTGGTACCAACTTGGGGTTGTAGCAGGCAAGTTTTATGGATCAAAAAGTTAGGTTACAACAAGGCAGCATTCAAACCTGGCACCGCCTGTCTACATGAAGTTCTGTCATATTTACCTCAGAGTCTCTCAGGGCAAGGGGCATCATATTCATCATGGCCATCTTCATGTTGTTAGCCGACTTGGACTCTGTGGGAAGAAAGGGTGGTGTAAAACATGTAGGGAGGTTTAAAACATAATCTCCACAAGGGTATTCCCCTTACACAGATGAGTCAATGGCTGAGTTCACACCATCAGCCAAGGGAAACACAGTATGGGTTGTTTCCCCTGCCCCCGCGTATGCCACTCTCATGTCTGGCATTTGTCTAATTACCTGTGGCGTGGCAGGAGTGGCTACTAACCCATCCTACAACACTTGACTTGTTTGATGAATTGTGGGTTGGATTAGAAGGTCCCCGCTGTGCTTCACTCAGACAACATGGCAACTTGTGACACAGCATGGGGAATTACATAATGCCGGTCATGTGAGCAGCTCAGGTGAAGGAAACAACCCATGCTGAATTGTTTCCCCCACTGATCATGAGAACTCAAGAAAGAAAACAAATTATTTTACATTTGGATGCGGTCTAGAGAAATACTCCACCCCCAGGGCATATGTGCTCAGTAGATCTTTTGGCTTGTTTCCTTTGAATAGGAGACTTTCCCCCATCCCCCATTACAAACTGCTTTCAAAACTCACCACCACCAAATTCCCCTCCAAAAACCTGTGCTATAAAACTCAGATGGGAGTGGGGGGAAAAAGCTACTAACTGTGTGGGAGTTTATTGGCCAGCGAATCCAGTTGCAGATCATTGGTGTTCTTGGTCAGCTTTGAAATCTGGTTGTTGTGCTGATATACGAAGTAGACAGTAACTGCCTGGCCAGCAATCAGTAAAGCCATCAGAACAGAAAAGGCACTGTAGACAGTTCCACGGCCGCAAGAACTGCAAGAGACAAGAGCAGCACATCAGCGCTCACCCCACAATCCGAACATCTTCTTTGCACCTGGCTTCTCTGCATCCAGGACTGGACTTACCGTTAGAGAGAGAGAAGCAACCACCTCAGGCGGCAGATGCAGGGGAGCAGCAGCAACCATTCCCCAGCCATTCCTCTCTATTGGAGGACAGAGTTGTGTACACCAAGCAAATGTAAAGGCCCTTGGGGAAATTCCCAAAGTGTAGCCAACCATGATCTGTTTTACTGATGATGTCACAAGTTGTTAGGTAGAGAGAATTTGAGAATAGACTCAAATAAATGTTTGCTTGATAGGTTTTAAACGACAGAACCAGAAACAACAGTTAAAGCTGCATGGTTGCAGTAATGATTCTATAAACAGCCTTTTCTCAATTTGCATGCTGTGTGATTTAGCCTTGAGAATGTCAGGTTAAGGTAGGTGAATGTATCTCTGTCTCTGTAGCCAGGCAGGTGGGGCCATTTACACTTTTCCCTCACCCCTTTTCCCAATAAAAATCACCACTTAAATCTGCTCTCTGCACCATTAATAAAAATGCTTTATTTATTTATTTATTACTAATGAGGTAAATAAGAAATGAGGAAGATTCATTGGGAACAAAATGGTGGAAGGGGAAAGGGTTAACCCCCATCTCTTTGTGGCATGGTCCAAATCCAGTTTCTACCTCCCACCCACCCGCCGCAGCTACTCGTTGCAAAAACTTAAAAGAGGCTGAGAGGCATTCATGCATGAGATGTCTGTTGTAACATGTAGTTTGACCCGCAGTCAGTGGTGCTGTTAGGACAGGACGCAGGGCAGAGATCCGGGACGCCATTAGGCAGAATGAGCAGGAGGTCTCCCAAATGGAGCAGGGCTGCCTTGCCACATTTTCGAGACAGTAAAGTTACTGTGTCTAAATAGGGGATCCTTCCCACAAGACCGTTAAGTCCACAATAAATGCTTAGTTTGTAGCCAATCCTAACTTTTTTAAAAAAACAAAACACTTTCGTGTTAGCACATGAGGCTTCAGTGCAGATTGGGTTCACCACATGTGGGACTGAGGATTACTCCTTCCCACCCAGCTGGTTTCCCCCCTGCACAGCCTCTGCCAGGGGACTAAAGAAAGAAAACATTGGCACCAATGGAGGTTTTCTTTTCCTTCATTAGTCCCTGCGCCAGGGTGGGTGGGTGAATTTTCTTGGTGAATTCGCTAATTGGGAAGGTTTAACACCCCACCCCTATCTGTCTGTGGTGGTACTGATCAGGGTCCCACATGCTTGCCTTAAAGTGAAAAATGTTAGGATCAGCTACATGCTCTCCATTTAATGTATCTGAGGGTGCCTCTTCACGAGAGGTTTAATGCTCTTTGAAGTCTCATTAAAAAATTTACCTCCACACCAGCGAAGCGCAAATGGGGCATAGAGGCGCGTTATCTCTCCAATTATGCGCATTATTGAATGCACGTTAAATCGCGAGTTTTATTTTGCTCCGTCCGTTAAAGCGCATTTTGACTGTGTGAATATGCGCTTATGCGCATTAACTACTTGTAAACCGCATTTTGGCCATCCGTTAATGCGCTTCGCCGCCTCTCGCCGCCTCTCGTGCAGAGGGATTAGGCGTAAATGCGCTTTTGCAATTATGCGCATAATCGGCTAACCAGGCGCAAAAGTGAATCCTTGTAGAGGGGACCAAAATTGCCTATTACACCACTATTACATCAGCATGTATTTATTAGGTCTGCCACCTGATTAAGACATCTTCATTGAGCCACCATATGAGGTTTATTCAAATTAACTGATTAAATCCGCATGAATTTGCACATGAATAAAGCAACCATTTTGAAATAAAGAAGCATTGGTTAGATGATGCATGCATGTGTTACACAGCAGCAGGCTCCATTTTAGGTGTGGCACATGATTTGCGCCTAGCTTCTTCTGAGCAGGCATTCAGGAGAACAATAAAGACGTTTCTTTTTAAAGCTCTCTTCTGCTTCAACTGAATTTGTAACTGGCTTATGTGTTCAAAGCAGCTTTGCAAAGTATTCTGCCAGCTTGCTGCTGCGCGTGTTATATTTGTACCTGACTGTGTTCTTGTCTGTGTTCTGGTTTGTCAAGGCACAGCCTGAAAAGCAGCTAAAAATACATCAATCAATTAATCACTTAGAGGTTTCAAGAAATGTCTCTTGAAATCTAGTGCCTATGAACCACATTGTTTTGTAACTAATGGTATAAAAATAATTAGCTTTTAATAATGAGTCCCCAGTTATTCAGGGCACCTTTTTAATTCTATCAAATGGTTTTTCATTCTACAAAACACTAAAGTTTTACTATTGATCCCCCAACAATCCTCACATTAATTCAATATTTTAATGCACAAGCTGAAGATATTCTCTTTAAAATGTTCTGGATCTGATCCATAAGCAGAACATAATGCTTGTTGCTTTGAAAATGCCATGTCCAGTATATGTTAGTACTTTAGCAGCAGGCAAACGATCTGTAAATAATGCTGAAGTATAGATGTGAACTGCCAGAGCACCCTTCTCCCTAGTAATATCGATGTCATCATGTCTCTATTATCTGATTGGCTCTAGCTGTTTGGCTTGGCCAGTTGCCAGCATCACAGCCGCGTGATTCCCCGAAATGACCACTAATGTTAAGAAGTAATTATTATTCACCATATAAAGTTAGAAGCCAAAGAAGCTGAAAACATACAATACAAAACTGAGGCACAGTAAGATATCTGGTTGTGGTGGGGTGACCAATAAAATCCAGGTCAGGGCTCATGTAACTTTAACAGTTGTAGAGAAAAGGGAATTTCAGCCAGTGTCATTTGTATGCAATTAGTTCCTGGTGAAATTCCCTCTTTATCACAACAGTTAATGGTGCAGGCACTATACTAGAGTGACCATATACAAAAGAAGGCAGGGCCCCTGCAACGTTAACTGTTGTGATGAAGAGGGAATTTCACCAGGAACTAATTGCATACAAATGACACTGGCTGAAATTCCTTTTTCTCTACAACTGTTAAAGTTACATGAGCCCTGACCTGGATTTTATCTGGTCACCCTAGGTTGTGGTGTAGGGGCTAGAGAGTTTTGAAACTCAGGTTCAAATCCCTGTTCATCTATGAATCTTACCAGGTGGTCTTGAGCAAGTTGCTTTCAGCCGAAACTACCTGACAGGGATGTTGTGAGAATGATTTCGTAGAAGCACCCAACAATTTTATAATATTTTGCCCTTCAGTGATGAAAGACAACCCAAATATTCAACTGGTTCTAGTACATAACTAAATGTGTCACTAGCTTTTGGGCCCGAGCATGCAAAGTCTGAAACTCAGCACAGACGCACACTTATTTTTCAGTGGACATGACAAACTGCAAGCAAAATAGGAATCAATTGCGCAGCGCAGTCCTATCTGTGTTTACTCAGACGTATGTCCAACTGTGTACAAAAGGACTTCCTCCCAGGTTGTATACAGCTTTCGTTATTTTTCTCACCTCTTGCTTACCAAAACTTTTCCCATGCTACCTCTGTTCCCATTTCAAGAAATTATCCCAGATGACTTCTTTCCTACAGAGGGATTAGCAGACAAGCACCATGTCCTAAAATACTTCTGCCCACCTAGCTGGGGTCAATTTAAATCCTTGCCGCTTCTCTCCCTCTGTGTTGGTATTGCCTGCCCTATATTCACAGATTTCTCTGTCATGTTGGATGCTGTGCAGACAGACCAGGCATTTGCAGTGTTTCTCTCTGCCTGTTTCCAAACTCATGTACCTTTCAATGGTGCAGATAGGTCACAGTGGGACACCTTGCGCTACCCCATGCAAATAACTGAACGTGCAAGATAAAAAAAAGGGAAATAAAAACACCAAAAAACACTTAGAAATACCGTGCTGGCTGTCCTCCCTGGAGAAGGGTGTTCCTCTCATCTTCCATGGTGTTGGGTCTTCTCAGGAGCCTGCTTCTCTACTGCTGTGGTTGGTGACTGGAAGTGGTGGTGTTCTACCTGGGACCAGCGCTGGTGTAATGGACTCTGTTCTGGTCTTCAGAAGCTTCTTGAAACACAGAAGTGGGAAGTGAAAGTTGCATGCCTTAAATTATTGGAAATCCCCTTTCAACCCTCCCATCCTCCCTCCGCCCACTCCAGTACCATAAACAGGTCTCAGAGTGGGCTACTTTATCCCAGGTTGAGTTTTTGAAGAAATCTCATAGGGCACTCAAATGACATCACCAGTTGGCAGGCAGAGCTCTGCCTGTTTCTGTTTCAGCGCATAGATGGGTTGAAAGAGCAGTAGCTAGCTTAGAGATTTCTTGCACTGTTAGTCAAACAGCTCCCCTCCAAGTCAGTTCTTTTTATCTTTTTTTTTTGGGGGGGGGAAGAGATATTTCAATCAGATTGGAGAGAATTTTAAATTGTGATATTTTTCTTAAGCAGATGCATGTTAATTCCTCTTAACCTATTGTTCAGCAAATAATACCTATGGGATAGATTACAGTGCTCAGTTATAGGGATCTGGGACTCAGAATCGCTGCAAAATTTGTACAGCTTTGCTCCATTACATGTGGCCCTCTCTGGTCCAGCCATTTTGTCTCTACCATTACCCAACATTGTTTCTCTTTCTGGAAGTGCTTTTCCAATATGATTCCCGTGGAGGAATATTGTTGTTGTTTTAAAATGTCACATTGGAATCAGTTAACTATGTGAATTGTTCCAGGATGATCTCACGAGCAGCAACTGTCAGTAATACAGTATCTTGTTCACAATCCATCCCTCAAGGGGAATCATTCTTAAAGGTGAAGTCCTTATGGGACTCAGCCCCAATAATGGGGGCCTGGTCAGCAGTGTAGGAACTCTCAGCTTGGAATGCCTTGTCTTCAGTAAATTATCATCAGTGAAAGAAGAGACAACAGTCTGGTAATCAGTTTTAAAATATATATTTTTATCCTGTCATTCTTGGAGGGCAGATATAGAAAGTACCCCCCATGACTAGACCCTTGTCTCTCTGAAATATAACAGGGTTTGGTAATCTATAATATATGTGTGTGTGTGTGTGTGTAAAAGCTAGACCAGAACAGTGGGTTTAATTTAATCCTTTAAAATGTTGCATCAAAAACAAAACAAAAACCCTCTCAGAATACAGTTTTTAGACAATTAAAAGCAATATATTGGGACTTTGAATCATGTACCAACAACTTTTACTAACCAGTTTTGCAGCCAAAACCTATTAATAATAATAAAAACTAAACTCAAGACATCACAGCATGGGATGCCCAATCCCAAACAACATTCAGTAATGCTGCCTGTGCTACTACTCCAGAATAAACACTAGCTCCTGAGTACTTTACTCATAGGTACAAGAACAAGAGAGCCACGGAGACATAGCTGCTGGTCCCCATGTAAATATCAAGTTTAGAGTGAAATTATCAGCACACTAAAATGTAGAGTCTATGCTAGGGTGACCAGATAAATTCCAGGTCAGGGCTCATGTAACTTTAACAGTTGTAGAGAAAAGGGAATTTCAGCCAGTGTCATTTGTATGCAATTAGCTCCTGATGAAATTCCCTCTTCATCACAACAGTTAAAGTTGCAGGGGCCCTGCCTTCTTTTGTATATGGTCACTCTAGTATAGTGCCTGCACCATTAACTGTTGTGATGAAGAGGGAATTTCACCAGGAACTAATTGCATACAAATGACACTGGCTGAAATTCCCTTTTCTCTATGACTGTTAAAGTTGCATGAGCCCTGACCTGGATTTTATCTGGTCACCCTAGTCTATGCAACTGAGAATTTGTAATTAGGTATCTTCCTAGACTATGGAAGCAACATCTAGAATTCAGCAAAACAAATAACAAAAGAATGATAAAGATTCCAGAGGAGTACCCATGTTAGTCTATTGCAAAAAAAAAAACTAACCAACTAAGTAACTAACTTAGGCTGACCATATGAAAAGGAGGACAGGGCTCATGTAACTTTAACAGTTGTAGAGAAAAGGGAATTTCAACCAGTGTCGTTTGTATGCAATTAGTTCCTGATGAAATTCCCTCTTCATCACAACAGTTAAAGTTGCAGGGGCCCTGCCTTCTTTTGTATATGGTCACTCTAGTATAGTGCCTGTAACTTTAACAGTTGTGATGAAGCCAGAATTGCACCAGGAATTAATTGCATACAAATGACACTGGCTGCAATTACCTTTTCTCTACAACTGTTAAAGTTACATGAGCCCTGTCCTCCTTTTCATATGGTCAGCCTAGCTAACTAAAGAGTGCTGTGACACCTCAAACTTTAACAGTCAGTGCAGCATAACCTTCCATGTGCCAGAGCCTACCTTGTCAGGTGCATGAAGTATAGACCTTGGGTGGCACACACACATGGGTATAGAGACAGAGAGAAAATGGGGGGGGGGGTATTATAAAGTGAAACCAGAAGGACAAGCCATGTAACAGACAGATGCAGAGTCAAATGCAAACAAGTTCCATTCATCTTGTTTTCCTCCATTCCTTGCCAGTTGGGAGTAAGTGAGCTACATCCACCCAGATTGGAGCATCTACCGTTTTCACCAGGTCTTGTTTACAACACAGGCTGCATAATAGTAATGGAGCACATCTCTCTCTTGCGTTGCTAGGCCTACTCATATCTTAATAGCCATATTGACACAGTTATATGCAAAATTCAGCTAAAACAATGAAGTTTGGTGCACCTTAAAGAGTAACATGTAGAGTTGCCACTTACAAATTGCCAAACAAAGAGGACACTGATACGCATAAAATTCACGTGTGCTCATTTATATCTATAGGTGCCAATTTAGAAATAATTATTATAATTTGAAGAGAAATACAGTACATCTCTCCGTAGTGTGGAAGACATTGACCAGGTGCCTTGTGTGCCTTGTTCAGCCTGCTATCCAGGTGCTGTTGATGGGCAACTTCAAGGCCCAGCAGTTCTGTCAGATGGTTCTTTAGTTTTATACTAGACTTGGACTGGGCAGTCCTTCAAATAGAAGATGCCTTCAAATAGAGAACAGCCCTCTGGCAGCTCTTCAAATAGAGAACTGTCCTCTGTAAAAGAGGGCACCTGGCCACCCAAAGTTGCTAACACATTTATTCTGGTATAAGCTTTTGTGGACTACAGTCCATATTTATCAGAAACATCATATGAATTCAGCTACATCGGTGGTGTTGAGCTTCTTTCAGCCTGAGACCCCAAATTCCATTTTGAAGAAGTTCCGACCTTTTAGGCTGGTGGAAAAAACTTGGAAGCCACCAAAAGATCGGAGGTCAGGTGAAAGGAGTTAGGGATATAGGGCTAGATTCAGCCCCTGGGCCTGAAGTTTTACACCTCTGAGCCAGAGAGTGTCTGACTGATAGGACCGATAGTATGCAAGCAAGTTACCATTAGACAGAGTGAGCTGGCCATCTCAGGCAATGGATGCTGGGATGTGGGAAGCAATGGCAAGATGTATGGGGACGGAACTGTGTGTAGTAGGCTGACCATATGAAAAGGAGGACAGGGCTCATGTAACTTTAACAGTTGTAGAGAAAAGGGAATTTCAGCCAGTGTCATTTGTATGCAATTAATTCCTGGTGAAATTCTGGCTTCATCACAACTGTTAAAGTTGCAGGCACTATACTAGAGTGACTATATACAAAAGAAGGCAGGGCCCCTGCAACTTTAACTGTTGTGATGAAGAGGGAATTTCATCAGGAACTAATTGCATACAAACGACAGTGGCTGAAATTCCCTTTTCTCTACAACTGTTAAAGTTACATGAGCCCTGTCCTCTTTTTCATATGGTCAGCCTAGTGTGTAGCACCCAAACTGCCCAGAACCTCCCTAAGCTAGCCTGCTGCTCTCAGGTGCCATGGAGGATGCTGTTCCGTTGCTAGTGTTGAAGTGAAGTCCACCTAGCAGTATGGTTGGCTTTGATACATGGAATGGGTGGCCATTTTCTCCTTTGCCTCAGGTACAAAATGTCTTGGTTGGTAATACTAGGCTGACCATATGAAAAGGAGGACAGGGCTCATGTAACTTTAAGAGTTGTAGAGAAAGGGGAATTTCAGTTGGCGTCATTTGTATGCAATTCGTTCCTGGTGAAATTCCCTCTTCATTACAACAGTTAAAGCTGCAGGGGCCCTGCCGTCTTTTGTATCTGGTCACTCTAGTATAGTGCCTGCAACTTTAATTGTTGTGATGAAGAGGGGAGCTCACCAGGTACTAATTGCATACAAGTGACACTGGCTGAAATTCCCTTTTCTCTGCAACTGTTAAAGTTACATGAGCCCTGTCCTCCCTTTCATATGGTCAGCCTAGGTAATACTTAGTGAAATTTCAGGAGTGGGGGAATAAAGAAGATTTCCAGGAGTACAAGAATAAGGCTTCAGTGACTGCATACCTACTTGCACCATCACATGATGAACAGAAACCGAATAATGTAAAAAGCCACAATCATGCGTTCACAGGCTTTTCTGGGTGTAAATTTATTTTGTAAAAAAACCAAACAAAACCAAAGATTACACAGACCAGCATCTCAATCCTACCAAATGAAGAACATGAGAAGAATAATCTTTGTTAACCCAGCTACATTTTTAAATGATTGTGGTTGAGGCTCAGCTGCACAAAGGGTGACTCCATTTTGAATTGTTTAAAGGCTCTCTCATAATTCCACACAAGATAAAATTTGGCATCCAGGGGCATCTCTTTAAAGGATTATACATGCTTTTAATGTCCTCAGTGTTAGGCCATTTTCAAGTCAATGCTTTCAGTGCATTCTACCATGACTGAATTGGTTCTTTGTTCCATGGAAGAAGCAACCAAATATAGGATAATTTTACATGGCGTGCTGTGCTGCTCTTTCCCATCACCTGTGCTATGCAGTTCTCTGGCCCATAACAGTAATATTAACTACAAGCAAGCATCCCTCACGGAATATTCGTGGAACACAGTGTTCCATGTAGCGTTCACAAAATTGGTTAAGAAGTGATAGAGGAAGAGGGTGGGTCAAGTTTCCATCTACAATGCCTTCCTCATTCATCTCCCCTTCCCCACACCCACCATCTATCTGCCTGGATGTGTGTAAACACTATGATATGAATGCACACCACAGTAACATGTGTACAACTGTACTCTGAAGTGAAGCAGCATTATTATTGTTGTGGTTGCTGTGGCCACTCACAGTATGATGGGTTGTGGGGGTTCATAGTTCAGTGGTGGAGCAGGTGTTTTCTATGGAGAAGGTCCCAGGTTCAATTCCCAGCATCTCCAGGTAGAGCTGGAAAAATTCCATCTGAAATCATAGAATAGAACCACAGAATAATACAGTTGTAAGGGTCCTATAAGGCCATTGAGTCCAACCCCCTGCTCAATGCAGGAATCCACCTTAAAGCATCCAGCTGCATCTTGAATGCCTCTAGTGTGGGAGCGCCCACCACCTCCCTAGGAAATTAATTCCATTGTCGTACTGCTCTAACAGTCCTGGAAAGCTGTTTCCAATTAGTGTTGACAATACAGAGCTAGACTCAGTATAAGGGAGCTTCCTGTGTTGCTATATACCATACACAGGAATGGCTACATCAATTCAAATACTTCCATGTATTTCATTGAACAATGATGCCGCATTATACCAAGTCATTCCATTGGTGCATTTGGTCCAGTATTGCGTACTATAACTTTGCCAAGGATTGAATCTGCAACCATATCCAGGTAAAACATATACCCTTCCACTGTGCTATATAAGTCTTCCTCCTAGTATCTTCCATGCAGCCAAGTAAGTAATACACATCAAGACACCTGGTGACAAAGAGCCAGTACCATCCACCCCTTTATGCTAGCCTTCCACAAGTTGGTGCCCTCCAGATGCTGGAAGATGATGGGAGATGTAATTCCATAGACCTGGAAGGCACCAACCTGGGGAAAACTGCTCTACAGGACTCTTTCTTCACTAACAGCCTTCCATCTCCATCATAGGGAAGACATTGCAAGTCCAAAGCACATCCTAGAAGCAAGAAGCATTTAGCAGCCATCTTCTAAGCTTCGGCTTACCTGCAAACTCTCACACAGACATGCACTCTTCCTCAACATTTGAGTGGATGCCAACCTCTTTGCCCATCCAAATGCCTCTCCTTGACTTTAAAGAATTGTTCCCCCAAAGTTTGTCTCTTTCTGGAGTGCGAGCTGTGGTCTACTGGGGATGACCCATGCCGTGGAAATGAAAGGAGAAACCTTAAGTTACTACGTCTGCCTGAGAAATATATAGTTCAGCAAGTAAATGTTTCCTTTTCCTCCCTAAGGCAACTGGCTATTTATTTCACTCATACACTGATTTAAATAAATATGTTATTTTAACTTGAACTCCAAAACTAATTAAGGTTTTTTGGGGGGTTTCACTTCTTATAAACCAACTCACACCACCTTAACTAGCTTGCCCCTGCTCTAAAACAGGGGTGGCCAACTTATGGCCCTCCAGATGTTTTGGCCTATGCTGGATAGGGCAGAGGGAAGTTGTAGGCCAAAACAACTGGAGAGCCACAAGTTGCTCCCCCACTCTAAAGGTTTGGAGAGGTCCTGGGAACTACAGATTGAACTATGGCTGCCTGTAAGCAAGGTGGGAGTTACTAAGAGTTCCCCACTCTGTCCCCATACTACAAGTTTGCAACACAGGTCTGAGTCTTTCTCCCACCCAGACCTAGGGGTTTTTGAAGAGAAAGTGGTGGCAGCTACCCAAGAATAAAGAACATGAAGATAATGTTGCAGCCTGTTCTATCTTGAAGAAAGGTAGATTGTGTGCACACATTCATCACACACCTCTAATTAGACAGTAGGTAAATTCTCAGGTAGCAGATCCTCAGATTTTGATTTTATTAACATCAAAGGAAAATACAAGAGCTGTTCTATCATAAAGCAGTAATTGCACAAGGCAAATGGTGGAACACTCTCCTAATGAGGTCAATCTCAATATACTTTAAAAAAACACCACCTTTTTCTTAGCAAATGCTCTCAAATCATCTACTTCTGATGGGAATGGAGATATTAAGGGAATAACTCCTCAAAAAGGACCCATAGGAAAGGTTGGGATCCAGCTGCTACATTGTATCTGCAATACAACCTGTTACGTTCTCAAAATGCTGAGAGAAGTACAGCTTTGGCCTTTTGTGAAGGATTTTCTACTTAGTAACTCCAAACATCATGATGCAGTGGTCTTCTCATTGGCTAGAACCTGGCCAACATTTCCCAACTTGCTACCACAGCAATTTAGTGACTTTTGTTCTCCACTCGCTTCCACATCAAAACACAGAAGAAAATGAGGAAGAAATCTTTTCTTTTTAAATGCCTTTTCCACGAAATGATTCATAAAAGGAAAGTACAAGGAGGATCATGAAAGCAGAAGACATTTCAAAGCTGATCTAACTGGCATTAAATCCAGAAACCAGAAGCACACACCTATGGACAACTTTCTGTTCTTATATATTCTCATCAAGCCCAGACACAAAAGCCGCAGCAAGCTCCACTTAAGCTCTTGTGACATTTTACTAATTTCTCCAAAAGCTAAGGCGATCCTACTAGCAGACTTCCAAAGCAGCACTGCAGAAGAAAAAAAAACCTAACCAACCCCCCCCCCCCACAAACCTCTTTCAAAGGAAAATATCTCTAGATTCAGAATTGCAGAATTCATAATTTAAAATGAAAACCACTGTCTGAAGTACAATCCAAAAATACCCATTTCTTGTTTCACTTCTTATAAACCAACTGGCTTCAGCTATTGAGAAAAGGTTACTTTGTTACTGGTTGGAGACAAAAGAGATAATCACGGAGGGCTCGTGGTTTTTTTACATGCTTGAGATAGAATTAGATTTGAATCAAAACTCAACATGAACACTGCTGCATGCATAGAACTTATTCGTGTATGTGTTCAGGTTCCGTACAGCCGCTCATGTTTGACTTAAAATGGGCTTATCGTATGCTGAAGTAGCCTAATGGTCTGCCTGTTAAAGTGAATAAAGCGAATCTCAATCCTATTCTGATAATGTGCACAGATGGTTTGACATGGGAAGTGTTAATTGATGGGGATGCCTTTCCCTTTACAGAGCAGGTTCACAGCTGGTGGTTGGTCAATTCAAGCTCTTGCTTTAGATGGTCCAGGTAGCATCTGTGGCACAAAGGGCCCTTGTGCTAACATAGCTTGGGGTGCCTCTACAAGAGCAATTTAAAGCTCTTTCAAGGTGCATTAAATTTTTTACCTCTACAAGAGCAGAGCGCAAATCGGGAGTTGAGGCGCTTTTTCTGTCTGATTATGCGCATTATCGAATGCACGTTAAATAGCAAGTTTTAATTTATCGCGGCAGTTAAAGCGTCTTATGACCATGTAAACAAGCAATTCTCTGCATTAAACACCTCTAAAGTGCATTTCGTACAACCGGTAAGGCAAGCAGTTATGCGCTTAACTGCCTCCCACGTATAGTGATTTGCCGTTAAAGCAATTCTGAGAAGCTGCGCATAATCGGACAACCAGGCGTCAAACCGAATTCTTGTAGAGGGGACCTTGGTGAGCAAGCAGCAGCCCCTCCTAGATCCGGACACACAGAGTGACTGCAGCCACTATTCATGCCTGGCTTTAACACCCAGAGGAAGTTTTTGTAACTTATGAAGCTGTTTTGAAGACTTCTCAGAAAATTCATATGATCCAAAATGCAGCAGCTAAGGTATTGACAGACTGAACAACCCATATCCATTTTAAAATGTCCTCAATAGCTTTGTGTTTCCAGATACAATCCAAAGTACTTAAAAATGCAAGTCCTATAGATTGTTACCAGGGTGACCAGATCGCCCGGGGTTTCCCGGTCCTAACCGGGAAAACTGGGGCGATCCGGGCCGACCGGGGGGCAGTGGGGACAAACAGGGGAAACGATGACCGCGTGGAAGAGGCAGGAGAGGCCGATTATGGGCTCGTGCCGCCGCCTCCACCGCCGGGCTCGTGTCGCCGCCGCCAGTGGGCTCGTGCCGCCGCCACCGGGCTTGTGCCCGGTGGCGGCAGAGGACCCGGTAGGTCAGGGCTGGGTTTTTGCAGGGTGAGTGGCTTGTTGGAGGGGGTGTTTGGGGGGGGCGGGGGGACCGGGATTTGGGTTTCCAAAATCTGGTCACCCTAATACATGCCCAAGTACTTTTTAAAGTTACCCTTAAAGCAGGGGTGAAGAACCTCAGGCCTGGGATCGCCGGAGAGCCACACCCCTTTCCCTGGCCCAATCCCCTTCCAACTACTGGTCATTGGTGGTTTCCTGGCTTGTTATGTGTTTTTTTCACCATCCTAAAAGACTGAAAGGCCTCTCCTGAGGCTTAGGTATAGGCAAGAACTTTTAAACTCCACTATGCTGGGATTTACCCCCCACCAGTTTTGCCTTCAGACCCACTCACCACTGGACTGCAGCTATCTAAGAGCTTCTCCAAAGCTGAATTTATTTATTTATTTAGCCCACAAGGCTGAAGGTTCTCTAACACTAACTTTAAAGCCTTTTTATGGCTTGGGATGACAATATCTTAAAGAGAGCCTACTCCAACGAAAACAAGCCCTCTTGTTAAGATCATCTCCAAAGCTCCTGCTCTGGAACTCTTCACATTCAGAAGTTAGAAAATTGGATAGGGTCTTTTTGGTGGTGGCATTCCTTAACTCCCTCCCTGGCAATGTTCACAAGGCACTAAGCCTAATTTTTAGGTTCTGGGTTAAAACACCTATTTACTTGTGCTTTTAATAAAATGGGCCTGAGTTTAGCACATATTTTTGTTTTTTTTCATTGTATGCTACCAATTTATAAAAGTTTTGACAATTTTATCATGATTTATTTTAATGATGGAAACTGCCTTGTGAACCTTTGATGAATAAAAAGGCAGGTTATAATGCTCTAAATTAATAAGTGTCACATTAGTAAGCACACAAACTGTGGCTATGGCCTTATACAAGCTGGCGCGTATTCCAGTATTTTATTATTTTTATTATTTTATTTTATTTCTAACCCGCCTCTCCATCCAGATCGAGGCGGGGAACAATAAATATAAATATAAAAATTATAAAATAGATAAACCATTAAAATAGATAAAAACAAATACATTATTTAAAAAATCTTAAAATTCAACTGGGTAGGCCTGCCGGAAGAGAGCAGTCTTCACGGCTCTCTTAAATTCCAGAAGACTGCTAATTTGTCAAATCTCCTCCGGTAGGCCATTGCACAGTTTGGGAGCGGCAGAAGAGAAGGTCCTCTGGGTAACACTTGTCAGCCTAGTTATGGCTGACTGGAGTAAATTCTTCACAGAGGACCTGAGTGTGCAGGGCGGATTATACAGGAGAAGGTGATCCCGCAGGTAACCTGGACCCAAACCATGTAGGGCTTTAAAGGTAAAGCCCTCTGAGTGAAGCACCTAAATGGGTAAACACTTTATGCACAACAGTGCCACATCTAAATTACCTACTTCTCAGTTTTAAACCAAGACTAAGGCTGCAATATTATGCATACTGACATGGGAATAAATCTCACTGAACGCTGAGTAAACATGTTTAGGATTTTGTTGTAGAAGCAACTAATTAACATTCTCATCCAAATCCACAGCTATCCTCTACTTTCTTCAGTAAACGCATATTCTTCAAAATTAAACACCTCAAAAGGTATCAACCATCCTCAAGTTGTCATTATAAAAGAAACTGATAAAAATGGCAAGTGTGTCTAAAAGGGCAGATTACAAGAAAAAAAAAAGCAGACATGCTTTAAATTGGGACTGTGGAATGGCCTGCCAGGAGAGATTTATCAACTTAACAGTCTCTCTGATTTTAAGAAAGCCATAAAGACTGATCTCTTCCGGCAGGCTTATCTGGTTGAATTTTAAGTGTTTTATATGTTTTAATCCATTTTATGTATTTTATATTATTTGTATTTAATGTAGTTCCCCACCTCGATCGAGAGGGAGAGGCGGATAATTGATAATTAATTATTATTATTAAATAAGTGGCCAAATATCAGAATCTGACTATTCTCATTAGACCACTCATGGATATTTGATCATTTTTTAAAAATAATAAAATAGATTAGTATTTTTATAGATTTTGTATTCTTCCTTTTTACTATCATGTGTGTTTATTAACATGTGTGTACATAACATGCTATTATAATGGTCTGTCGACTGCAAATAAAGATTGATGCAACATCTTTATGCTGAGCTAAGTAGCATAGAGTAGCTTCATAGAAAAGTAACTCAAAGTGGAAAAATGACATAGCAGAAATGCCTCTGGGAGCTATTAACACAGAGAGAAAAAATCCCCACAGAGAGAATGCTTTTCATGTAATTGTTGGGAAAAGGCCCAACAGCAACTGAAGGTCACACACACTTCATAGGCCCCCAGCAGTGTATAGAATTATATAACAGAACAAATGAGAACAGAGGTTTATTGGAAAGCTTTAATGATGAAAGATAACAGCCATTGTTTACAGACGACGACCACGGCGACCGCCCTTTCTGCGGGTGCTGTCTGACGGAATGGGGGTGACATCCTCTGTGGAGAGAGAAATACGCCATTTCTGAATGTATATTCATGCATATTCAACCCCCCAAAATAAACCACAAGACCTCAGAAGCCACTGGATATTTACCAAATGAAAAATACTTTAAATACGTAAGTTCAGAATATAATGCTAAGAACCCAATTTAGTGTAGGTTCATGAGACAGATGGCTATTTATTTAAAATGATCTTTGGGATGACTTTAAGAGTAGAACCCTCTCTACCGTGCTATGATATACTTCCCCTTTATGGCTTCTAAAACTGAGGATGTGAAAGTTAAAGACAAGACAAATCTGCAGACGCTTTTGGACTTTCTCTCCACTTTTTCAAAATAGAAGGCCCAAATACTAGGAAAAGCCTAAACAATTTGTAATGCAGTTCTCAATGAGAGGAAGGTCACCAGTGTCACAAGATGTAGCTTAACATAAGACTCAATTCTTTTTGCCTAAAGGCCATGACTACCTGATGTTGAGTAGTCATCTTGTCTAGTTTGTAATATTCCTATACTTAGTCTTATACTTAGCACCCTTACATATGTCCCACAAGAGGAGTCTTGCAAAACATTCTCATTGCAGAAACAACATGCTTTGACAAGGTAGAAGTAATGGAACATTTGAGGAACAGCCATGGTTTATAAGACAGCTAGCTTTCCAAGGAGATACATCTGAAGAATGTATTTCCAACAGACAACTCACCAATGCGCCCAATCTTCATACCAGATCGAGCCAGAGCCCGTAGGGCTGACTGGGCTCCAGGTCCAGGAGTCTTTGTTCTGCAAAGGGAAAAAAAAGAAAAAAACTATGGATCAGATATGTACTTATCAATTCTCGGAAATCAATCCTACTTTTCTATGAACAAGTGCGGCAGCATCTAGAATAGTGATGGGCAAATCTCTCAAGCTCAAGTTTGCCCAGGTTCTCAGTGGCCCTGTTCAGACAACATGCTAAACCGTGATGGTTAAGCGTTTTGAGCTAAACATTATGGCTTAGCATGATGTGTGAACTATGTCTTAATGCGTTGTATGAACCATTCCTAACTATGGTGGCTACATAACCAGTTTAAACACATTCACTAACCACTTGCTACAAAAGGGTTAACAGCCTAATCATGGCTTAGTGTGTTGTCTGAACAGGCCCATTTTTTTTCCACCACTAAATTCACTCTGTCCAGTTTCCGCATTGGACTGTACTTATGTTTTTGACCACACAAATGTTTGTATGTTTTTGTATGTGCATGTTTTCAAGTGTATGCATTTTGGAAGAGATTTTTTTATTGAAGAAAGCATTTTTGTGCACATTTCCCAAGTATATGTATTTTGTATGCACGGTTTCAAATGTGTGCATTTGTGTGTACTTTTTCAGCATATGCCTTTCTGTAAGCCTTTTTGTGTGTGAACTGGAACACAAACTTTGGAAAACTGTGGATTTCGACATCTCCGTTCCAGTTCATATCCAGGTTCAGGAAGGACAAATTTGTTAAGACTGCATTCAAATGCGAATCGTGCAAATTTTTCTCATCCCTACCCTAGAATAACTCATTTGGGAGAGTGAAGTGGTGACAAGGACCATTATTGGGGGAAATAAGGATGGGGTTTATTTTGTTGCTTCTATGCCAGAGCAAGGAGATATGCCTGGGAGCAGGGTGTAGAAGGCCAAGGGGAGAAGATGGAGGAAAAGCTTGGCTTCAAGCTTGCTTGCTGGCCATGGGTGCTGGACTAGATAAACCTTTGGCCTGATGCAGTAGGGTGATTCTTAAATGCTCATTCCCAGCAAATGTCACAGGCTTTTCCTTGTTTGGCTGGAAATTGAGGGAGGCATTTCCTGCTAACTACTTGCAGGTTTTTCACTCAACTTTATCTTTTAAACTGCTGTGATCTGTTTGACAGATCAGTAGCTGTGATTCATGAAGCTATGCTAGATTTTCTAGTCAAGGGGGCTTGCAATCCCTTAGGAATCACCCCTAACATATACTAGTGATCGTACATGTGAATTCTTTAGACCTCCTCATTGGTCATCCTCTCCTATATAGACTGTCCTACTCAGAATTCAGAAGGTTTCCTCTTTATTCTATTTGGCTGCAAGCCTTTTGCACATGGACCATCTGTTTTCATCTGAGCGAAATACATGCAACTGCTGGTAAGCAACCACTCAAAGGCAGCACTACTAGTAGCAGCTGTACTGGCTTCTGCTCAATGACTCTGTTCAGACGACATGCTAAATCACGGTGGTTAAGCATTCTGAGCTAAACATTATGGCTTAGCGTGCAGTGTGAACCATTCCTAACCATGGCGGCTACATAACCACATTTTAAACATGCTCACTAACCATTTGCTGCAAAAGGGTTAGCAGTCTAACCATGGTTTAGTGTATTGTCTGAACAGGCCACTATTATGTAGTAAGGGTGGTATCTTTCATTAACTCATATTAATCCAAATCATATAATGGCCTATCTGAAAGTTCAATTCCTTCAGGTAAGACAGAAAACAATAAAATATCAAAAAGATTAATACCACATTATAAATAAATACATTTAGTGGCAATAGAGCATTCTCTCTGCTCCTGCATACCCCCCAATTTTGTGCTATAGAGTAATGCTATTACATTTACAATTTCAAGTCTCTCAGCAGTACAGCATGGTTTGCTACATGATGTGGAGAGTTAAAAGGGTAGATGCTGAGTGCTTTTAATATTATTTAGTTCCATTCAACAAAAACATAAATGTTTAAAGTGCCTCTGAGGCTACGGATCAGCTCCTTGTCAGGCTGCATGTATACAAGTGTGAGAAAGAAATAAAGTTCATTGCCACACTTACCTATTTCCACCAGTAGCCCGCAGCTTGATGTGAAGGGCAGTGATTCCCAGCTCCTTGCATCTCTGGGCTACATCCTGGGCAGCCAGCATAGCAGCATAAGGAGAAGACTCGTCTCTGTCGGCCTTTACTTTCATGCCACCAGTTACCCGGCAGATTGTTTCCCTGAGAAAATAATAGGAACCAATACATTAGTGGAGGAACAGATCTGCAGTCTCACTTTCATAGGACATAAAGTACAAACAGGAATTAGTTAAAAAGAGAAGTGCATTTAGCTTTTTGCAAAATTGCTTCTAAAATATAAAAGAACTTCCAAATTTTGTCGCCTGCTCCATGTCGCCTGTAACTACCATTATAATTCCTAGCAGAAAGGACACAGCCATACACAAAGTTCAGCTGTCTTGTAAGTTCTCTATCACTCCAGTGTGGCTGAATAAGATTCTAAACAAGGAAAAGTCCCCTATGCCACTTTGAAGTTTCTCGCTCCTGTTCTTGATTTAGAATCTGCCTGCAATACCAACGCAATTATATATGCACTGTGGCAATTGTAATGCCACACACATATATATGTCAACGTGTTCAGGACAGGGGTAGGCAAACTGGTGACCTCTAGATGTTTTGGACTACACTCCATAACCACTGGCCATGCTGTCTGGGACTTATGAGGATGGTAGCCAAAACATATGGAGGGCACCAGGCCAGCTTCCAATGTTTTAGATCTGAGGAGTCAATGTTCACCAAACTCTGTGGAGCAGGATAGCACAACCTGTGATCCACCAAACAAAATGCAGATCTCCAGCCCTGTACTGCAGTGTGCTAGGTGCATGATGATTTTCATTTTTGGAGACTCAAACAGACAACAGGAACTGGAGATTTCATGAGCTCCTTGGGAGCTGTGCAAACCTGGTGGAATACATTCAGCTTAGCTGGGCAAAGGCCTGTTATAGAGGGATGAGGCCATGAAAACTTGTTGTGCACAATCTGAGCTACCCCAATAATTTTATTTTATTAGCCTGGGACACCTGATTGAAAATCTACAATGTGTTGAATAAGCACAGAAATGAACGCCAATATCTAGATATGCTTGCATTTGAGCATTCCAATCCCTTTTACATGCAGTTTCCATTTTTTAAAACACGCAAGCAAACCAACTGCAAATGTGTTGTGCTACTCACTTGCCAGACAGGTCAGTTACATGGACAAAGGTGTCATTGAAGGAAGCAAAGATGTGGCAGACCCCAAACACATTCTCGCCTTCAGCAACCTGTGGTCCCAAACTGATAACCTGTTCTTCCTTCTTTTCCTTACCCTTACGAGGTGCCATTTCTGTATAAGAAAAACAACAAATTATGGAGAAAACAGAAGACCATAAAGTACTTTGTCTTGGAGCAGATCTATTTAGAATCTTCTATTAAATTAAGATACCAGGCTAAAAAAGTAAATACCCAAGGCCCAATTCACAAACGTCGGCCACTGTCAAGAACTACCACATGAGGCTGGTTCACAGCTATTTAGTGCTCCGGGGTTCACTTCCAGCTCTGACAGCCCAATATAGGCACTCACGGTTCTTCTAACCAGTACCTTGCTTCACATTCCCAGCAGCCCAAGTCTCAGCATTCAGTCACCCTTGAAGCAACCCACCTTTTCCTTGCCAGAGACCAAGGAAATCATGGCATTGGCTGTTTTACATTCCTTTCTTGTGAGAGTTGCTCTTTCCTCATGTGGAAAGTGGAGAGGAACACTCCCTTGCTCCTCTGGCAAAGAACAGCTGGGGATGCTTTAAAAGGTGAATGACTGATGATGGAGGCTTTCAGCTTACCAGAAGCATGAGGCAAGACAGATACAGAAGACACCTGTACTGGCTGTTAGACGTGCCAGAGAGGCACCTGTACACGTTAGAATGATTTTGTCCAGCTGCAGTCACATGATTCAGGTAACTGAACACCACAGATCCTGCTGTATTCTCTGCAAGTTGCTTGCTTTACCTCTGCTTTTTTTACTGTATGTCTACCAAAAAAAAAAAGGATTAGGAGCATAGGAAGCTGCCTTATAATGAATCGGACCATTGGTCCATCTTAGCTCAATACTGTCAACACTGACTGGCAGCGGCTCTAAGGTTTCAGACAGGAAACTTTTCTCACCCTACCTTGCGAAGCCAGGGATTGAACCTGGGACTTTCTGCATGCAAAGCATGTGCTCTATCACACTGAGCTGTGTCCCCTATTTATGATTAAGAAACATTTATGGATTACATATAAATAAAAATCAAACATTTGTCACATCAGTCATGAGATGACAACTCATGATCAGAACTCAACTAAGGGTGCAAAAAGACTTATTCCTTCCTCTGAAGAATCCACTGCTAGAGATTGAATAGGTGGACTGATATAACCTCTTATACATCCGAGGTAAAGTACTGACTGACATTTACTTCCAAGGTAGTTTAGTAAGGAACCAATCTTGATTAAGACACATGCAATACATTTAACTAATATAAACAGGAACAGATCACTTAACAAAACTCGAGCACAATAAAGATTATGCTAAATTGCACTGACCCTTCTTCAAAGTATTTTGAGACCTGTCTTAATGAAGCATAGGATATGGAAACCACATATTAATGTGAAGTACTCCACTTTTAAAAAAATTATCTTAGGACAATGGTCTGCACATTTTTATATAACTGTGCAAACAAAATGTGTTGCTTTTACACTAATTATATTAACCAGCAGGCTTGAAAAAATATTATTTTATTTATCTTTGGATGCTATACACTTGTATGGAGATGGCGCACAGTTGTACAGAAAAGAATGCTAATCAAGTAGTACATACTGATTTGATTTTCACACCAAAAGAAACTGCCCTGGGTGAATTTCTCTTTGGGGTTTCTCACTGCAGCTCCAGTTATTATATTTGAGCTATGGCAGGGTCGTGGGGGCTTAGCTTGTTACATGCGAATCTGGCGAAGGCAAGTTACTGGGGTGACTAACAAGCCACCCAGAAACCATGGGCTGTTTCAGGGTTGTGGGTGGCTTGCTGTCCCAACAACCCACCCTCACTGTGTTCACATGTAACAAGTTATGATGCACCCCCTGCCACACCTTGAATATTCAAAACTGTGGCTACTGCCACAACAAAAAGCCTTGCTGGAAAATTCATCCATCATGGCTTCTTATTATGCCTGAACCATGATTACAATCACATTCCTAGGGGGAGAACTCTCTACTCCCCAGTAAGTAATCTTAGGGCTGCATCACATTACATTTGTCACAAGGATGCCACTAAAAACATCACACCAGTGGGTGAGTTTACAGCTTCTGGTGTTAACATTTAGAACTATTTATGATATGGGGCATGTCATCAAATGCCAAATGTTCGCACCCCTGCCAGCAGTCACCACAAACATGGAGCAGGGGCACAGAGATGGTTGGTGGCACTTCACATAACTACTTCTAAACTAAGGCTATATGCATGCGAAGAACTTACAAACAATATGCTCCTGTTGCAAAAACCTACTCCAGCCACTTCAGTTTCAATTCAACATTCAAAGAATAAGGAACTTTATATCGGGAATGTATGGAAACCTAGATAGAAAGTGTTTGAGCAAAGAGTTTGGAATAAGGCATCTCATGAAAAATGCAACAACTTCAGCATTATTATTTTTGAACAACATTCCTAGTCCATATGATTGCAGGCACATCTGAATAAGAATTCTCATGACTGGAGAGTACGATATACATTCACGCCTCTCTGCCATCAAAGACCTATACCTGGCTCGAACCTTATCCATTATTACTGTCCCTTTTTTCTAGTCTTAACACTAAAAATGCACTCTCCAATGAATACATTGCAATTGATTTCAAGAAAATAAAACGAATACTGAATAACCTAAACCCCAACGTTTTGCCAAATTGTGAATTATTTCAATTGAGAGAAAAAAATGCATGTTTTGTCTTTAGGATACAATGCATTTCTAGATGCAGAACGCCAAGAACTTGGAGATATAAATTTCAGTGTAGAGATAAGGGCTACAACATTGTGGAAATGCATTACTTAAACCCCTTGCCTTCTAAAGGATTTAAGCAGCCCAAATCGGTGCAGTCTGCAGCTCTACAAACGTAATAGGCTTTAAGACACGTGGATGGGTTTTTTTTTTTTAAATACAAGAGGGATGGCCTGAAATCCTACCAGACCACCTCCAACCAGGGGGTGCAAAAAGCCTTGTAGGGATCAGAAATGCGATATTTGAAGCCACAGAGACAAAACAATTTCGAACTAGTAAACAAACCCGAATCACTCCAACTTTTCAAAACTCTCCCCCTTCACAAAAGGAGAGGGCCATCTACTCCACTAGACAGCAAACTCAGCCGTAGGTCTAAGAGGCGGCCTTGGATAAACCTTTCCATCTCACGTCCTCTATTTTTAATGAGGTTAAAGAGGCCTGCATCACGAAAACGGTGCAAACCAGCAGGCAAATCTTCTCAGAGACCGAGGTCGGAAAAAGGCGCTATGCGGGGACAGGACCCTCTCTTCCCCTCCGCCCCTTCGGCAGGGACCCGGGCACCCACATCTCCCCTCCCTCGACTTCTCCATGCAGTCGGGGAACGGGAGCCCACCGAAACCATAGAGAGAACCGGGGACAGCCGGACTCGCGAGGATGGGGATGGATAGAAGATGCCCCCGACCACTTACTCTAGCGTCTCAACAGGCGGCAGCCAGCACCGGAAAGGAAGAGGCCGGCGTCACGGGGACAAAGGTCACTTCGTATCACCCGGAAACAATACCTCCGAGAAAGGAGGGTCACTTCCTCAGTAGAAGGAGGTCAGGCTTGACTTTCGTCGTTCACCTGTATTAAATAACTTGAAATTTTACCCGAGATTGATGCGGCTGTGCGGGACGAGGATGTTGGATGAAAAGGAGAGCGAGCAATATATATATATAAAAGTAGAGCGAGGAATGTATCACATCCAAAGATGGCGGCAAGGAGCTGCGAAACCCTTACTAAAGATGGCGGGCGCTCGCCAAAGTGAGGGAAAAACTTGTATGCTCTTCTCGTTTTGCTCGACGAGAGCTTTTCATCAAGATGGCGGACATTTGCTCTGACGTCAGCGCGCTTACCGAAGCTGGCGCTGTCCAAGCTTTGTACGATTGCCCGTCACAAAAATGGAGACCGTGCCTAACGAAGACCCGTGTTTCACCCTGCTTAAAGATGACCGCTTAAAATGAAGGGGCGCTGTTGGCGGGGCTGTTAAGGCGACGGTCTTCTGTGTTCATACAGAGCGCCTTCCATTCCTTCAGTGACGTAAACGTGTGGATTTTAAAACGTGAATGCAGTTGAAAAAGGCATGTTTTCGGACAGTGTGGCAGAATTATATCGTTAATTAGTTTATCGTTTTGCAAATATCCAGCTAATGGGTCTGCTGGGGTGGTGCCAGAAAACCTCTTCAGTGCCTGCATGTCTCCATCTTGAGGAGACCATCATGACGGGGTTGCCTCATTTTAAAAGGACGTTTTGATTTGGCAGCCTTATTTTCTGAGTCCGGAAAACCTGCTGGCTAAGCAACTTGAAATGTGTGTCCATGGCAAAAGCCAGTTTTCTGTCCAGTGAATGAAGTGCTCTCACTTTGCAGTGATACAACAAGAGGTTTGGTCTGCATGATCAGTTGCACGTATTATGTTTTAAAAGTGTTATTAATTAGAGTGATCATGGACATAAATTTCTGTAATAGCCAGAGTATAGATTAATGGGAAAGTGGAGAAATCGTCTCTTCTGTGTCCCCATCCTGCCATCATCATTTAAAAGTTCCTAAAAGTGCAATCCTATGCATGTTTAGACAGAAAAAGTCCTACAATTCCCAGCATTCCCCAGACAGTTTAGGATTGTGCCCTAAAATTATCTAGGCGCTGGGCATAAGTATAATTGCATATATTTCTGCAGGCTTATAGTTTAAATAATAAGATGAAATAAAAGGGAACAAACATCAAAGAAGAAAAACTGCACTTGCTGGGTGAGACAAAAAGGAATCTTAAAAACAAATTGCCATCCCCCTCCAACCCCCCAAAACATTCTCATTCTCTCTCTCTCTCTCTCTCTCTCTGTAATTAGCCTAACATAGGTAACAGAAGAGAATCAAAATAGAACATCAAGAGGTAAACACAAGAGAAAAAATATTTTTTAAAATAGAGATAGCTGTAAAGAGAGGATATAAACCGTGTTTTGCCCCATCCCTGATATATATAAATGTAGAGGATATGTTCACACACACACACACACACACACCTATCTATCTATCTATCTATCTACTGCTGATCTGAAATGACTCACAGTGTTCACATCAAGACCCATGCCAATGGTGCTTGTGTCATTATTACACATCTTATAGGTACTCATCAGTTCATGGGTTAGAATTGAGGCAGAGAGTCTAGATCACAGATTAGCCTTGCAATTGGACTGCTGGTACTGTTTGCAGGAGATGTGCCAGAGAACACCTTTCCTTCTGCTTTGAGATGCAAGTTACCTCATTACTCCTCTTCATACATCTTGATACATTTATGTGCCAGCGCCTTGAGAGGCTGTTTCAGCTTAGTTTGCTATGTGGACTGACCATCAGCAACAACACGTACTAGGTTTAGGAGCTTTCAGATCAGTACATTCAACATACAGGCTGTGAGTCACTGATATATCTCCCCAAAAGAGCTGAAAAGTTGTATTCATTTATTCATTGACATTTTGGCCCACTCTTTTGCAAAGGTTTCTGGAAATTATAGCAACAGATTAATACAAAACTGAATAGTTAAAATTAAAGGAAAGCCTGTTTCACCTCCCCTATCTTCTAGCAGCTTAAATTAACCTGACCAAGTCAAAATGAAGGGCTTGGGGTACTTCTAAAAATGTTCAAAATTATGAATATCCAGGAGAAAAGATATACATAACTGTAGCATGGAGGTTGCCTCTAGATAGACATGACCTCAAGAGAAGATAAATTTAATCTTTTTCTTGGGGTGTTGTAGGGTTTTCATGGCATCAGCTAAGTTGATTATTCACAATAAATATTTTAAAATACTCTAAAACGGGTGCTGGACTTCTTTCTGCCCAAGGGCTGAATTGCATTTTGGAGAACTGCAAAAGGGGCAAAGCCAAAAAACAGACATTTTTGTTTGAAGACCTTACTGCCAGTAACTAAGCCTTAGGAGAGGCATTTCAACCTCCAAACTGCACAGAAGTTGGGAAACCATCAAACGATCAATGGTTGGAGGAAAGGGGGTGGGGCCAGCATAGTGGGCGTGGCCTTCTGGGGATCGCTGAGGGCCAGTTTTTCTCCCCAGACCTGAGGTTCTGCACCCCTGCTCTAAGAAGCGAGCTTCGGGAAAGCTGGAATTTAATTGAATTCTGACTCTGCCCCTATTTTGCAGGCCAGAGCACTAACAGTGAAATCCTAGTCATCTTTACTCAATAGAAAATCTCACTGAATTCAATAACCCTTATTACAGCCTTATTACATTATATTGCCTCTGCCCCACTCTTCCACCACACTTGGGATTGAGGCATCACTGATGAACAGCCTAAGTATTCCTTGTTGAAAGTATAGGTCATCTGTGACTCCACTGAAGTCAATGGAAAATTTATTATGCACTTCAGTAGCACCATGATGACAAGAAGGGAAATCTATCCATCACTACTACCTCTCAAAAACATATACCTCATAGAATAAGCAGCTCATGGAATCGGACAGTGTTTCAATCCCCCCAAGGACAAGAAACAGAACAGCCAGGACTCTCAGCCAAGAAGTAACCATGCCACAGCAGAAATCTACAATCAGTTCCAATCACATTTTTTTCCCATTTGAAGTAACTCATGCAACATTTTACATCTCATTCATTTTCAAGGTGGTTTGCTGGATGAATTTTTTCAACAAGATGGCTCTGCCACCTCTCATTCTTCTGGAACAAATTTTCATTTGCTTGCATCAATTGTAAGAGAGAGTTTTGCCAGACATTTCAAGGGACCTTTCAAATATCACGGGAGCGGGTGATGTTTTCTTCATTCAGGTTGTCACACTTTGGCAGTCCTGGCTGGATTTACACAGGGTAGTGGGAAGCCATGTGATAATGAATCATTGATTGGTGAATGTGAATGGACACTCTTTCATCCTTTATTTCTCTGATGATTAAGAAGCGATAAATTTAACACCCTGATTGTCATTTCATTTTGGGACTTGGGGGCTGGAAAAAAAACCCAGTGTGGCAAAAACTGCTGGGATAAAAAAAATCTATATTAGTACATTTATAGGGCCAGATCTTCTTGGAAAGTTAAGAGTAGCTACAGATTTGTTCCTGATTGAATTGGATCATTCTCCCTGGCCCCTACTTATTTAAATAATATAAAGACAAGCTGAAAGATTCTTTATTGGATAGGTTGAATCCCAATCCCAACTCTAATGTTGCAAAGGATTGCAACAGTACCTCATAACATCTGAGGATTGCCAGATCCCATTGAGGTGGTTCAAGGCTAGTTCTAATGTTGATGTTAACGATATTTGCAATAAGTGATTTAACTGGCCTGTGTGCAGGCAATCAAATTTATGTTTACCCAACAGTAATTCTTGTTGCGTTCAGTGGGACCTATACAAGTTAGTATTGTCAGTCGCAAAACCTTGAGGATACACAATTAAGAAGCCATGTTGGTCCATCTGAAATTGTTCTGAATCCAGAATCAAACAGTACCTTTATTGGGACTAGCCCAGTGCTTGACCTGAGGAAAGGAAATGGGATGGTTTCATTTCAAATTAAGCCAGACTCAATTCAGCCTGTGCGATTTCCATCTTAACAAAAAACCAAAAAGGAGGAGAGCATCCAAATCAGGGCAAAAAAAAGAGGAGAGAAGCAGGTTCTCAGAATGTTAAGATACTTTATTTCCAGGCCTGGAAATAAAGTATCTTAGCATTCTGAGAACCTGTTTCTCTCCTTCTTTTTGCCCTATTTCCATCTTACCCTTCCCCACGCCAGAACTGTTTGTGGAGCTGGAAGACGCAGTGGGAAGGCAGTGCAGATGCAGACAAGGACTCGGATAGATGGTTTCATCTGCCTACAAAGCCTAAGCCTGTTGTGAGCTTTGCTGGAATTGGACTTCACTGGTTGGATGAAAAGGAAGCTGCCAGATCCACAAACAGCTCTGGCCTTTGTCACAATACAGGTGTAACCCTGCTCCATGTAGGTATCAGAATCTGACTTCCCAGAGGCGAAGCACAACTCACAGTAAAACGTTTTTATTACAGTAATTCCTGTAATTAGCTAGAAGTCTTTACAGTCCCAATAAAGATCCACAGTTAACAGATCACAGTGTAAGTCTTTGACCAAAATCAGTTCATAACAGAAGACCCAAACAGCCCTGGGTTCAGCATGCAGAATAAGTCTAAATAGGTCCAAAGTTCTTGTGAAAGCAGGGAAGCTTTCTAGTTTATCAAAGTGTTGCTTCCAGCAGAATCTACTGCTGGTTGCTCTGGTTTAAATGCAAGAGAGTTGCCACTAAAGATCAGTATTGGACATTTGATCCTGGCAGGGAACTTGGCTTTCAGGTGGTTGCTGTGCCTCACCAGATGCTTCTGAAATGCCCTCTTTAGTTAATGATGCACTAAAAGAGACACCCCCGAAATTCCCTCTTCTACAGAGATCTCCTGCTGCTGCCTTGTTCCCATGGAAGACATCCCTGGTTGAGAAGCAGGCACCTCTGTCAAGGTCAGGTCTATGGAAAATAGGCCATATTAGCATCCTGCATCTCACCCCCTCCTGGCTTGTAGACCAGTAGGAGGCCTGATAGAATTGACTTTTCAGGCACCTGGCATCCCATGGCTGAGCCTGACTCTATAACATCCCTGTCTAACTCAGTGTTGGTGTCACAGGCAATAGCTCCCCCTGAACTGGGGCCAAGTCTCACAATAGGTGAAACCCAATATTCTAAACAATATTGGTGTAATCCTGCTTCAAGTAGCATCCCAGGATTGTTTTATATCCATTGAAAAGAAGTGATATGATATTAGGTCCACCTGAAGAGAAGTGAGATTACATCCCACTCAAACCCACCCCACGTTAAGCCCTTGACCCAAATCAAAATGTTTGGGACCTGGGCACTTAAAGTTGGCACATGGATGCTTCACTGCATTCCTTGATGTGGGCAGCTTTGTCGTAAAGCTGCACATGTCATTTGCCGTGTGCTGAAACAGTCGTACTTTTCAACCTAAATCCTAGCAAAACATACACTGTTCTTATCACAGTCAAAAGTCTCCTAGGCAGCAGTCTTTGCTGTTAACCTTTCCCAATGGTGCATGTCTCTTTGTGTTAAAGAGATTTCTATTAAAAACAAGATAGGAATGTAATGCAATTAATATCAAATGAAGGCCCTGTGAGACGACCCCATCACAGCTATGGCCTTTCTGTGAAAACTGATCTATGCTAGCGAATAAGAGGGGTCTTCAAGAATAATGAAATTGTGTGTGGGGATTTTAATGTATGTCATAATTCTCTGAAACATTTTCTCAAGGATCTAATTGGTGGCAATTTTAATCCACATCACTCTCTGTAGAGACATGAGGCTGTGGCTGGGAATGGTGTAGACTTTGTGGAGGGAATTACAGAACAGGGACATTTCTTGGCTCCTTCTAATGCAACAGAGCTTAGATTTGTCAGGTTTTACATTAAGACAACCAAAGGACTATTTCCTGTCCTCGGGCATCTCTGGGTAAAGGAAGTGTGGAGATGGAGATTGCGTGTCTGAAAAAGCTTTGGGTTTTAATAAATCCGATGGCTGATGTTGAGGGTTGATGGAAGGCCAATATTTGAAGGTGCTGAAGAATATGAACTTTGGAGGAAGCTGAGGGAGATTAGGGCTTTTGGGAATCCTTGGGCAAAGAATAGAACAAATTCTATGTTCATGTAATTTCATTGACTTTAGTGGACCGAAGACTATGCTTAAGATGGTTGGCTTCTATCTCTGCGTTTTGACTTTGTCGGGTTCTGCGGTTAATTAAAATTCCAGCATCCGAAACCAATAGGTGGATGGTGCTGTTCCCATTACCCCCAGTAGAGGGGGTATGAGACATTGCTGGATGAAAAGAAGACAACAACAACAACAATAACAAATCTCCTTAATGGTAATAATATAATCAAGGGCCAGTTGTAGTGAGAAGCTACAGAACTGAGCTTTGTTAACAAATTTGACCCTGCGTCTTGGGGCTTGTGGGTGTTTCCCCCCCCCCCCCCCACCATAAAAAGTAATTGCATTCCATTTAGTATTGTGGCAATGGTTTCATTTTCATGTTTTGTACTACAGTCACGTTTCCCATCCCAGCTGTTTGAAGTATTCTTTAGTTCTCACTGTACTGGCTTGTTTTCTCCTTAACTGTACCTTTTGTCATGTTGATAAACAACCATAAGACTGAAAGAAAAAGCACAGCCGTATCAGCTCATAGAATATTTTAAAGTCCCAGAGGAAATTTAGGTCTTTTTAACAGGAAATCTCAGGAATTTAATGTGGGATTTTATACATGCAAAGCATGCTCTAACGCTCAACTATGAACAATCTCTGCAAAGAGGTTGGTTTTCTCTCTCTCTCTCTCTCTCTCTCTCTCTCCCTCCCTCCCCATTTCAGTTCACTGGAATTAAATGAAAATAAATGGTTCTCACATTTTAGCCAAACAGCCTGGCCATTGCCCATGCTGGCTGGGGGTTGATGGGAGTTGTAGTCCAATTCATCTGGCCAGCTCTAGGTTTGGGAAGGCTGGATTCTTTATTCATACTGCTGGCACATGACACTGAGACAAAAATTAAGAAGGCAAAGAGTCAAGGGAGGAATGTGCCTCATACTGTGAGATCTTCAGCCAGCGGTATAAGAGCTAGAGGAGACTGGTCTAGCAGCTTAAAGTGTGTTAGATGGAGCTTGGCCTAGGACATGTGGATTCAAACATCAGATCAATATGGTGATCTCAAGAGATGGCCTTGGGTAGGTGGCTGCTGTATAGGTTGTTTGGATGTGATAAGGATCAGAAAGAAAATAAGGATAATAAAGCACCTAGGAGAAAGGTGCCATAGAAATGAGAGACTTAAAAAAACTCCCAAACAATTTGAGGCACAAGACGTTAGTTGTCTTTTCCACATGCAGCCAGGAATCTTGTTTTAATAGTTTGATTTAGTGTGGCAGCCTCTGTGTTTGTGTGTGAGGGTGGGGTAGGATGGTGTGTGTATTTGCATATTCTAATTAGTTCACGTGTATGCAAATTTAAAAGGGCCCATTGCCTAACACTAAAGAAGCCAGGTAGCAAAAACAGAAGGTGTACCAATCAGATTGCTTTGAAAATAATGTAACAACTTTAAACTCACTCCTGTATTTGGATTTGATAGCAGGTTCCTAAGCAGTAGATACTCATCGAACAACAGAATACAGGTTCCTAGAATTCAAGTGAAATCTGGAATTATGGGAACTCAGCCTTCATCATTTTGAGTACCTGGATTCATTTATAGACAATAATGGCCTATTGTTACTCAGATTCTGGAAACCTGAAGTTGTGTTTATCTGTGTGGTATACAGGACTGTGCCAAAAGTTAATCCACACACATTTTTAGGTTGAAAGGGGACTTTAAGAGGGACTGGAAAAACTCTTTACTGTATCCATTCCCCCACCCTACCCCCACCCCAAATTGATTGTATATTTTTTCACTGCTGTTTACAACAATATCAGGTGTTGCTTCCTCTCTGCTGAAGCTTGGTGCCATTTTTTCATCCAGCTTTCTGCTTTCCTGAGTGATCCCAGGCAATCAGATCCCATAAATGAATGCAAAGCTGTTCCCAGCCAATCAGGGGTAGATTCAAATCCCAGTTCAACATGATGATCTCAAAATATGGCCTTGAGCAAGTTGCTGCCGCTCTATTTCAGTTCTTAACCAGCAGTGTGGGAATGATAGTAACATGCAGGATGTTTGCTTGTGATAAGGATCATAAAGGAAATAAAGATAGTTAACAGTGTCACTACTAAGGAAAAACAAAGGCAGTTGCATTGTCCTCATTCTAAAGTGGTATAGCTTTTTGCTCTATGAGTTATTGTAAACTGCCCTGGAATTTTTTGAATTGAAGTGTGGAATAGATATGTTTTCACATCCTCTATGCTGGCCCTGTTCAGATGGCACACAAAGCCACGGTGGTTAAACATTTTGAGCTAAATAGTATGGCTTAGCGTGTCATGTGAACCATTCTTAACCATGGTGGCTATATAAACATGGTTTAAACATGCTCACTAACCATTTGCTGCAAAAGGGTTAACAGCATAACCATGGCTTAGTGTGTTGTCTGAACAGGCCCATAGGGGGATATGAGATGTGGGGGCACAGGGGAATTCGGTCCCAAGGGCCGAATCAGAGAAGCCCCTGGGGGATGCTTTGTAGTGGTAGGCAGTGCCAAAGGTGAAAGGGGTATGGCCAAAATACCAGCATATTGTATCTTAACGTTCTTACTGCCAGTAAGTAAGCTTTAGGAAAGGCATTTCGACTTTTTAGAATGGGAGGAAAAACTGTGCAAAAGCCAGGAAACTACCAAACAACCAAAGGCTGGCTAAAAGGGTGGGGCTTGGGGAAGGGGTGTGGCCATCTTGGGAAACCTGGAGGGCCAGACCTGACCCATGGCCTGAGGTTCTGCACCCCTGTTCTATGTCAAAATGATCAGGCCAGTGTTCTTTGTCTTGCCTAACTGTAGCAGTTTTACTGGCAGGACATCTTGCTGCTGTAGTGCAGCAAGACAAAACTTTAGCCTGTTTGCCCCGGTAATAGGGACGCATTCCTTCCCCACCACCAATCTAGAGAAGGGGTTGTCCTGCAAATATATCTACTTTCTGGCTCCCTCTTTAAACTGCCAAACGGTGGCACCTTCTGTGGTGTTCACAGGAAAGATTCTTGATGTGGAACTCTCCGATTTCTATCCTTGTGCCACCTCCGAGTTTACAAGGAATCTAAAGAATTCTATTAACTAGCCATTATTCTCCTATTTCTTTCCTCTGCCATTCCTTGCTTTTAAACAGGTTTTAAAATTGTGTTTGTTTTTGAAACTGCTTTTTCTTAATTTTCATTATTTTTATCTAAAGCATTGAATACAGCTTTGAACCCTTGATTGTGAAAAACATGTGTTAAAGTTATACAAACCAGAGTGGCTCTGCTGCTGTTTCATACAGAATCTAGGTAGCTATCACAGAATGCGGTGGTATGCATAGAAAACTTAGGAATTCCATTTAAAGAAGAAAAAGGTTCCTCAGCCTTATGGATGGAGGAAAAAATACTTGAAAACTCATGGCCATGGCTCAGAAATTAATCCAGGCAGGATCTGGTGTGTGTGTGTGTGTGTGTGTGTGTGTACGGGGGGTGAAGTCTAAAGTGGGAAGTAACACACATACAAGAGGTTCAGAGAAAGTTAAGACTGGTCAGAAAAGGACACTTGGCATATGAAGTGCAGAAAAAGAGAAATGAAGGCTTCTTTGAAAAATTCAGACCTGGTGGGGTGGTAAAACTATAGCCAGGAGCAGGGAACATTTGTGAGCTGGAAAGATGGGAGGGACCATAGCTCAGTGACAGAGTACCTGCTTTGCTTGCAGAAGGTTCCAGGTTCAATCCTTGGCATCTCCAGGTAAGGCTGAAAAAAATCCTGCCTGAAATCCTGGAGAGCCTCTGCCAGTCAGTGTCAACAATATTGGGTTAGATGGACCAGTGTTCTGACTTGGTATAAGGCAGGTTCCTATGCATCCAACATATTCTTATATTTTTGTTAATATCTATGTTCCTCCTAGAAGCTCACCATATTGTGACGTAGATTGTTGGAACAAATTAGAAGATTACTTAGCTGAGCTTGAGCATGAATTCCCTTTAGTCCCGCTAGTGGTGACTGGTGATTTTAATGCACGTATAGGTCCAACTAACCAGGCTATTGCAATGGCTCTAGGAAGTCCAACGGAGCTATGGGAAGACTTGGAAATCCGAAAATCCAAAGACATGAAGATTAATAACTTTGGCCTTATCCTTTTCACACTAGCAATAAAACTAAATTTAACATTAATCAATGGCTCCCAACTAGATAACTCAGGAGGGGAGTTTACCTATATAAGTAATTTAGGTGCAAGTGTTGTGGATTACGTGATGATTTCTTATCCTTTCCGATCAACATTTCTATCTTTCACAGTAGATTCAGTAGCTGGCAGTGACCATCAGCCACTTAGATTTTCCTTGCAGTGGTCCAATAGTGTTAATACAAATTTTGACATGCATCTGAATTTTGAGCAAGCACTTTTAACATCGGACAAGCGGATTAAATGGAATCCCTTGCTGCAAGCTGATTTGGATCTCAGACTATACTCAGAAGAATTTTTGAGATTAAGAAATGACCTGCTCCAAGCTTCTAATATTGAATTAGCGATTCAATTATAGGTACAATTAGTAAATTCCCTTAGACCTTTTTTTCTAAAAAAGGCATCCCTATCAGGAAATTGTCAAACCAAAAGGGGTAATGAATGGTTCGATAAAGATTGCAAGACACTAAAAAGGCAGATGGGAAAAGTTATAAAATCATATCGCACTAGTAATTCTTCTATAATTCCCCCTCAATTTTATGAGATGCGCAAAAAGTATAAAAGATTAATCAGAGAAAAAAAGAATATACTATGAGGAACAGTGGAAGGAATTAGGCCTCGCACTCTTGCAAAAGAACCCAAGTAAATTCTGAGATATACTTGCAAGGTTGGAAAAAAGATCTGCTCCCGTTCTAGAGGGAACCATTGCTAAGATCGAATGGGAAAGCCATTTTAGGAGGGTATTTAATGAGCCCAACCTTCCTATTATTTCTACTGAGGATTATACAGAATGTAATTGGGAACATTGTTTGGAAAATATCTCAGCAGATAGGGCGAAGTCTCTAATCTTAAGACTAAAAAATGGTAAAGCTCCTGGAGAAGATGCTCTGCCACCGGATCTCTTTATTACATTCCCTGATTGGTGGGCTCCAATATTTGCCTCATTATTCTCCTTAATTAACATCACCGGGATTTCACCTCCGAATTGGTCATCAGCTATTGTGGTCCCAATCTACAAAAAGGGGCCTAGAAATGATCCAGCAAATTATAGGCCAATTAGCTTATTAGATGTTCCAGGGAAGATTTATGCCAGGTTTCTTCTTGATAAATTGGAGGATTGGGTGGAAGATCACGCTTTGCTTGCTCCAGAACAGGCTGGCTTTTGCCCAGGACGGTCAACTCTAGATAATTGTTTTATGCTGAAATGTATTATTGATAAATATTTGGCCGGAATTGTAAAGCATGTTTATGTGGCCTTCATTGATTTGAAGGCTGCTTTTGATTCTATTCCACGGGAACGCCTTTGGAGCAAATTACAATCTATGGGCATTGACATGCAGCTGCTAAAATGTATAATTGCTTTACATTCCGGAACATCCTTACGAGTTAGAATTGATGGAGGACATCTATCTGACCCTGTACCAGTTACAAAAGGAGTAAGACAGGGATGTTTACTAGCCCCCCTTCTCTTCAATTTATTTTTAAATGATGTAGTTGAGTTCTTAAGAGGTGACCACTATTTTCCAGTTAAAATAGGAAACCAGAAATATTCTATCCTTCTTTATGCAGATGACGCAATTCTAATTTCTTACACTCAGTTGGGCCTGCGTAGATTGTTGAAGCAGTTCAGTTTATATTGCAAGAACGAGCTTCTTTCTATCAATTACCAAAAAACAAAAGTTATGATATTTGGTAAATCTTAAGAAAATCCATAACTGGTCACTTGATGGGAATAAACTGGAGCAAGTATTTTCGTTTAAGTATCTTGGTGTGGTGTTTCAGTGGACAGGTACATGGTCTTCGCAGATTCAATCAAGCACCCTGTTAGCTGGTAGAACTTTAAATGGACTATTACGGTTCTATCGCACTAAAGGGGGCAATCTGGTTCAGCCCACTTTAGAATTGTATAAGATCAGGGTTCTTCCAAAATTGTTATATGGAGCACCACTGTGGGCTATGGCCAACCTGGATTCATTAGAAAGAGCTCAAAATAAATTTCTGCGTAGACTCCTTGCAATTCCCATTTCTACAAAATTGGAATTGCTCCGTGCAGAATTGGGTGTAATGACAATCAAAGCTGAAACTCTCAGACTAGCCCTGCTCTTCTGGCTAAGAATCATTTTCAAGCAGGTATCAGAATTTCTTCTGATGGTTTTGGAAGAGATGGGCCCCAGCTCATGGAACCATAAAATGCAGTTAGTTGCCATGAATCTGGGATTTTCCTTCTCTTTTCTCCTAACACAAGGTTATGACAGAGCTAAAGTATTACTGCTCCAAAGGCTTAAGGACACTGAGATGCAATCTCAGCTGGCTGAGATCAAGACTTGCCAGTCTAATAACTTCTATGCCTCCTTTACTCCTTTGTATTTATCTTTTCCAAAACACCTTGTAGATTTACCAAATATTAAAATGAGGGTAGCCTTTACTCAGGCAAGATTAAATGTTCTTCCGCTGGCAGATTGGGTGGGTCGGCATAAGGGGGTTCCTAAGAAGGATAGAGTATGCAGTTGTAATTCTGTATCAACTGAAGATATCATTCATGTACTCTTAGAATGCTCATTGTATAACGATCTCAGAACCAAATATATTTATCCATTGTTAAGTTCACTAAAGGGTAGGCCATCTCTTGTTAAGGTTTGTTTCTTATTGTCTGATGTTGAGAAGTATGTATCCTTTAGAACTTCTAAATTCCTTGTCAATGCTCTACAAATACGTGCCACAAAGTTTAAAGATTGTATGGAAAATGATCCAGCTCTTATTGGTTTACTAGCAGAGTTTTAATTGTATAGAGTGTTCCCCCCCCCTTTGTAAGTGTGCATAATGGCAATTTGCTAAGACACAATAAAGTATGTTTGGTTTGGTTCCTATGCAGAAGAGCAATCTCCCAAATATAAGGCTATATTTAATGTGTGCACTATTTCATTTTTGGAAGATTTTGTAAGGAATTCTTACCCTATTTGTAAGGATTCATGCCTAGTTTCAGCAAGAATCATACTCACCTTTGGTAGTCGGTGTCTTGAGCATGAACCATTTACATGGGTCAGCAGCCAGGCACACTCAGGCCATTAGCTCCAGGGCAATTTGGCATTATCAGCACCATTGCTGATAATTTCCAGAGGAAGCTGCGCTATTAGTCTGTTCCAGCAAAACTAACAAAGAGTCTTGTGGCACCTCAGAGACTAACCAATTTATTATGCATACACTTTCATGGACTTTTTCTGATACCATAATGAATTTCCCAGTCATTTAAGGTGCCACAAGACTCATTATCATTGATAATGTTGTTTTGTAATGGCTTCCACGTGGCCATAGAAAACCAAAAGTCATGAATGTGGCAGGCTTTGCGATTCCTTATCTTCCTCAAAAAGTGATTTACATAATGCTTTTATTGGACTTGGTGTCCTCCTACTTCCTTCATCCCATTAACTCCAATGTGACTGAGTGATCTATAAATCACCCGCTGTGTGTATTTTCTTCCCACACAGCTGTAGAGCAACTCATTTGGAATCTTCCAGCTACAAGTAGAGTTTCTGCCAGCAGTATGCAGCTAGAGGGCCAATCAAGTTCAGATGTCACCCCATTTGTGCAACTTCCCATGGTTATAGGGCTGGATCTCAATGTGGGTGGCCCACCCCTGCCAGACTACACAGGAAAGGTGAATGAAGTGGGATATGAATTCATCCCAGAAGTGCTACATGAAAAATGGAACCATATGTGCATGGAAGGCTGGGTTGGGCAGATTGCAAACAGAATTTGCATCCACAAGACTATAGCCAATCTAAAAGGGTATTTGGAAACTGATGATGATGATGATGATGATGGTGATTTATTACATTTATATACCACCCCATAGCCGAAGCTCTCTGGGTGGTTTACAAAAATTAAAAGATTGAACATTAAAAAGTCAATATACAAAATTTAAAACCATAAAACATAAAACAACTGATATTTAAAACATTTTAAACTTTTAAGCCTGGCCACAAAGTCAGTTAAAAACCTTCCTAGTGCATCGGGGGGGGGGGGGGCTTGCCTGATTCATCATTGGCTTCCAGCAGGTCAAGCAAGCCAGTGGAAGCAAAGGAGGAGGAGGAGCAGGAGCAGTTTGAGACAAAGGTAGACTCCCTGAAGGAGGAGACCCATGGGGGGTGTCTCCAAAAAACACCTGGTCCCAGCCCAGAAGCTAGAGGGAAGCTTGATAGCTGTCTCTTGGGGATGCTCTAGCTCAGCCTTCCCCAACCTGGCACCCTTCCAGAGGTGCTGGCACTACAACTCCCAGAATTCCCATCCCACATGGGTGACTGGGGATGATGGGAGCTATAGTCCAACAGCGCTGGAAGGGCGCCACGCTGAGGAAAGCCCTGCTCTAGCTTTCCCCAAGTCAGGACAAGTCCATGATTCCATAACTGAGAGGCAAGGAGGCTGCACATATTTATTTCACCGTATCAATCTCAAATAGCCCAGGTGGCCAGATGAGCTTCTAGAAAGCACCCCATGCCAACTCCAGGATTTTGGGGGTGCTCATTCAAGGAAACATATGTAGGTTTCCTGCTCTTGGTTGTTTTTTCTCCTTCTTCCCTGCCAGAGGGAAAGGATGCATAGTGGACTAATAGGGAAGGAGAAGGAACAGACCCCACCTACTCAGGAATGTTCCTGAAGCTGCCTTATACCAAGTCAGATCCTTGACATTGACTGGCAGCAGTTCTCCAGAGTTTCAGGCAGGATTCTTTTCCGGACCTACTTGGAGATGCTGCAGTTGAAACTGGGCCCTTCTGTCAGCAAAGAAATGATCTACCACTGAGCTATGGCCCCTCTCTCAAATTTTTGATTTTGTGTGGAATGATTCATGAAAACAAAAGCCCAAAGGGAGAAAGTGAGCGGAAGGACCATTCTGTTCTTGTCTTTCTACTCTCAAAAGCTGTTTTCCTAGATATTGATCTGCCATTTAATTACCTGATGTGTTCATTATTTTGATTATGTAGCTTTGCCTGTGAGCTTCTCTACATGAGCGATTTATTGCAGGCTCATGATTGGCCACTCACAGTCGTTTGCGGATCCTTTACACGATGTTGTCAATCTCCAGGATGTCTCTCTCACTTTCCTTAATCTTGCTTTTAAAAATATCAGAGATAATGCAGGAATTAAAATTAGGGATGTGCATGGCCATGAAAATTGTATCTGAATTGGGACTTGCGATTTTGACCTGAATCATATCGGGTAAAAGTGGACATCCCTCGAATCGCTTCGGATCCGATACGAATACCAGACCTCCAATTTTAGAATCAGATGCCATTTTGAATGATTTTCCCCATAGCCTAGTATCGTGTTTAAAAAATGTCTACAACTTTTTTATTTTTAAAGATAGAATCATGAAACTTGGCCACATTGCAGATGGGTTAGAGGTACTTATGGGTGAGAAATTTCAGAAACATAGGTGCAGATGTTTTATGGCTATGATATTTTTACTTTAAAAGTTCCAAACATTCCAAAATGAAGAGCGGGGAGAAGGCATGGGAGGGGGGTGGTGTTTGACAGCTGTCAAACCCTCCATTTTGGAACTTTTGGAACTTTTAAAGTAAAAAATTCATAGCCACAAAATGTCTGCACCTATGTTTCTGAAATTTCTCACACATAAGTACCTCAAACCCATCTGCAATGTGGCCAAATTTCATGCTTCTATCTTTAAAAATAAAAAGTTTAATGTGTTTCTTTCCTCATTTTTCCAAAAATACCTTGCCACTACATGCTTGAACCTATGTTCTGAAATTTCTCACACATGACTACCTACATGCCATCTCCAATGTGGCCAAGTTTCATGCTTCTATCTTTTAAAATAAAAAAGTTAAAGCCGTGACTTTCTTTCCCCCAATGCAACCCATTCTTCAAAAATTCCTTGCCACTACTCGCCTGCACCTATGTTTCTGAAATTTCACACACATGAGTACCAACATACCATCTGCAATGTGGCCAAATTTCATGTGTGGATCTTTAAATAAAGAAGTTATAGGCATTCCTGGTTCATTTTTCAAAACATAATTGCTACAAAATGCCTGCACCTATGTTTCTGAAATTTCTCACCTATAAGGACCTCAAACCCATCTGCAATGTGGCCAAGTTTCATGCTTCTATCTTTAAAAATAAAAAAGTTATAGGCATTTGTGTACCACAATACTAGACTATGGGGGAAATCATTCAAAATGGCTTCCGATTCCCTGATTTTATCTGATTAAAATCGGACCGAAAAAAATCAGATCACATAAAATTGGAGCTCCTTGAAACAACATCAGAATTGGAAATCAGATGTACGATTTCACTTGACTTGTATCGGAATCGGACATCGGATCCGATTCAAGGCACGTCCTTAATTAAAATTATCACGGAATACCCGCATTTGTGTAAAGTTGGCGTTGCACTATAATACAGCCACCAGGTGGTGCTGTTTCATTGAACGTATAGTACATTGCCGACAGAGAAGTTTTTAATTCCAAAACATGTGGTCACCATCTAAAGAAGCCCGTCATAAACCTGGAAAGGCTCCAGAAGACGAAAGCTTGGTAAGTACGGGTGTTTTCTTTAGTGTAAAGACCACCTGTATGTCTTTCAGGACAAGAGATAGGAAAGGAGTTAACAGCAGCATAGCCTGCCTGCCTTCTTCGCCATCAGCCTATCCTTTTCCTCTGTTGGTGAGGAGAAGGTGGAGATACCTGAGATTGCTGGAGCAATGAGTGCCTAACATGAGCCACCTCACAGGCAACAAAGTGCAACAAAGTCACCACAGCTGAGCATGCCAGCCAACGGAGTCCCATTTGGGATGCCTAGAGAAGGGGCCCCTGTACTAGTGTAAACTGCAGGCCCAGTCACAGACAGAGAGGCTAGCCAGCCAGTGGTGATGTTCCTTCTTATCTTCACATCTGCCACCCCAGCAAGTTTGGAATATTTAGACGGTAGTGGGCCTGATGCTGAATCTGCTGATTGGTCTGAAGCTCTCAATATAACAGGAAAGCATCCATTTTCCCTGACAGGAAGAATAATTTCTCCCCTCCCCTTCTGCAACATATCATTCAGCAAAAGTTATTCTCAAACCACTTCCTGAGAGATAGTCAATGCAATTAACAAATGGCAGGACTTTCAGAATTGCTGTGAAAGGTTTTGGCACTAGCTAAGAAAGATAATTTATCCTTTTATATCTCACTCCAAGAAATGGCCATAAACTCAAATCTACCTTTCCGCTAGTGGGGATGGGGAAGCCTATTTCAACTTTATCTCCTTAACCAGCAATTCAAACCTCAGCTATTCTTTGGCTACAACCTCCTCATCACATGGCTCATCTGTGCTCCGTGTAGGATTGCCGCTTCATCCTGTCTCAGTCCACTGGTAGATACACCTCTTTGTGTATGGCCTGGTTCACACATAATGCTAAGCCATGGTGTGGTTTGTTGAAATCTGGCTTGTTGTTTGTGACTCAACTCACCCCCTGCAAACAAACCACAGTTTGTTAACCAGCTACAAACAAGCTGTGGTTTGTTGTTGGCTTACTGAGTCTGGTTTGTTTAAATCATGGCTTGTCATATCTGAATCCAGAACCACGGCTTATCCCTGGCTTGTTGGCACTGCTGTCCACCCTGAAACAGAGGCGCCTACCAAGAGCAACCTGAAAACAAGCCTCTCTGAGAGATGACAAAATGGGCGGGAGAGAAACAAATCTGGGAAAAGGCAAAATAAGCCACAGTTTGTTTGCTTATCTGAGAGACAATGGCTAAAGCAACAAATCATGGTTAATATAAGCCAAAATTTAACATTTTGTGTGAATACAGCCGATAAGCCAAGTGGTTAAGCATTTTGAGCTAAACATTATGGCTTAGCATGTCCTGTGAACCATGACTTGGCATGTGATGTGAATCATTCCTAACCATCTGGCTACATGGTGGCTACATAACCACTATTTAAACATGCTCACTAACCATTTGCTGCAAAAGGGTTAGCGGCCTAATCATGGCTTAGTGTGTCGTCTGAACAGGCCCACTTTCTCCAATCTGGGACCTATTTGCTCTGGAGAAGCACTACTGAAGTCCATGGATAATTCTAGAATTATCTGGGTAAAAGTACTGCAGCCATCTTAAGTCTTACTTTGGCACAGTGTGACCATAAATCTATGTTAAGTTGCTAGCTGCCCTTTAAAAAAATGGATCAAGAAATTCTTTGGTTCACTGTTGATCCATTCTTCCTGTGTGGTCTAACTACCATTCCCACCAAGAGCCATCCATGAAGTTGAATAATTTGTTTTGAAATCTGATCTGTTTAACAATTCTATCCTAACAGATCCATGCCAGGCCAGCATGCTATTAATTGAAAGATGCAAATCGACAAAAGTACTTCTTCTCAACCCCTTTAACAGTTGCATTGTTATTGTGTGGGTGTTTGTAAAATGCCAGGCTGAATACTTAGCAAATTCCTTTCTTCTCAAGAATAATCAATCAGTTGGAAAAAATTTGCCACTGGACATTGTGAACTTTAGCTTTTGAGACTTGTTATTACTCATTTTCTGTCTGTCTGTCTTTTCGTTCGTTCTTTTCTTGGCATGATAATTTCTGTGAGAATTCCCCTTTGAAAACTCCCACAAGGGGTCAAGTGTATTAAAATACATGGTTTTTCTTGGAACCATTCTAGCTGAGCCTGCAAACAAATCTCTGTTCTCAAAAATCATTCATTTTACTTAATTGACAACAGTTCAGAGTTGAACATTGCCCCCCTTTTTTTAGACAATGGAAGTATTTCGGGAAGTAAGGGTGGGAAAACCCCAAAGATCTTTAGAAATAATGTATGAAGAAAACACACAAGAGTATTAAACAAGCTTGAAGTTCAGGATAAGAATTTGCCTTCAGAACTTGTGGTGTAAAGGCTGTTTAGTCAATTTCTCCATTTGTCTGTTCTCTCTCTTTTTTGGTAGGGGAAGATAGCTGGTTGTTTTGATTTGAATTGTTTCTTTTCCCATTTGTTAATGGGAAATTATTCCAGAGAACTGTGCCAGAGGCCAAATTTCAGAGATCAGTCAGTCTTCTTCATCCCTATCACATGTGGCATACCACATATCTCTGTATCTATTTTTCTGTCTCCGGTGTTAGATATTTCCACTTGAGTGTATATGATAACCATAAACGTTAGCTAATGAAACACAGATTGGGGGTGCGCGTTGCAGGGAGGTAGAGGGTGAAGCTGTGGTAATGTTGGAAGACTAGAATGTGTACCCTGACAGAGGCTGGTTTCGGACGACACATTAAGCAACGGGGGGGGGGGGGACAATTGTCAGTTGTGTTGCTTATTGTGTTGTGTGGAGGGCTACACACCATGTTACACACAACGCTATTCCGCCCAATTAAGCAACGGAGAGAAACAACGGGCTTGCACGTTGTTTAGTCCGAAGCCCCATTGTTTAAAGTGTCGTCTGAAACTAACCCCCCCTCTCTCTGTGGACTATTCCGTTTGGGAATAGAGTTCTGCTGGCTGGAGCAGCCAAAAACCCCCATCTGCTCTACAGCCAGCAGAACTTGCGGTGCATGCTGGGATACGGCTGGGGGACTGAGGGAGGGGGAGGGAGCAGCCGTAGCAACCAAGATGGCCGCTGGAACTTTCAGCTGCGCAAGCATTGGCATTGCAACATGTCTACCTAACTCACGGTCAGTACACTATTTACCCCTCCGTTGCCTAATGTGTCGTTCGAAACCAGCCAATGTCTCTCAAATGGGACTACATTGGCTTGTCACATTCCCTGGAGCCTTTTCTTGTGCGTTTCTGGCACCGCCCTGGGAATGTGAAAGCTCTGGGACTTCCCTCATCCACCCCCACCCCCATAGGCTTTGGTAGCCTTGCAGCGGCACACAAATGGATGCTGTAGAGCCGAAGTTTTCAGATCAAACAAATAAGAAAGATGGGAACTCCAAAGATACAGCATGCGCAATAAACAACATCCGTTACATCCCATGAAGCTGAACTGAAAAATGGAATTGACACCTTTTTTTTTACCACCCCTTTTCTTGTGTGTTCAACAGCACACATGGAGACATGGAAATGAAGCAGGTGAAACTTCCTCATCACATGTGGAGAAATGTCGCTGGCTAAATTTCTGTGTATCAAGCCTCTGTGAAAGGTGGCAACTGTACTGAGATGTGTGTTTGTGTGGGGTGTTCTTAACATGCCTGTGCTTGGTCATCATCACTGGCTGGATGCATCAAGTAAATGCTCTCAGCGTTGCACTGCTATGCTGTGGCCAATGAAAATACTCGCTCACTCAGTGCATTGGAAATCTGCCCTGAGCAAATGGATAAGTGAGCCTGCCATCTTCTTATTTCTTTCTTAATAGCCCTGCTACAACTTCACTACATCAGGGGCACGGAAGTAAAAAGTCTGCTTGCTCAGGATAGCCACCTCTCAGCGCCACTGCTGCTTGCTGCACCCCATAGGTTGGGCAGGGGGTGCTCACTGAAGGCAGTGTACCCAGGGGGCCCTCCAACCTGGAGCCTGCCATGGTAATGCTGCCTCTCTTAACTTCCTTCAAATCCCTCCTCAAACACACCTTTCCCTTGAAGCCTAACTTCCTACTTCCCATGCCGCATGGTGTAACTCAACCTCTAATTGAGACTAAGAACGTACAATTGCAACAACCACATATTGGCTGCGATTGGACAACACAGTAGTCAATGGTGGGTTAATAATCAACTTCACGGTTGATTATTGAGGGGGTAACCCCACACAACATGATTATTATCACCTGTGGTGTGGATTAAGGCCAGTGTGTTTGATTGACACATCCCCCGCCCTCTCTCCCCCCTCAGTCCTCCCGCTGGTATCCCATCAGCCACTGTGAGTTCTGCGGGCTGGACTTGAGCGGCAGCCGCAGTTTTGGTTGCACTTGCCAGGGGACTCTGCAGTTGCTAAAAATAACCAACTGTGTGTGCCCAAAAATAGTCAACGGTTCCCGACACATGGCATGATAGCCAACGGTTGTTCAAATAATCAACTCTGCACAACATTGGTAATTTCGGCCGAATAACCAACTGGTGTGAAAAAGTCCTGACAGATGACACAATAACCCACCATTGACTATTTAACCCACTGTCGGTTATTGTGTTGTCTGGACCTAGTCATTGTTTCCCTGCTGGGTCTGTCTCCCCTTCCTCTGTTGTTTTCCCCTGCATTAAATTTTAGATTGTAAGCTCCATGGGCAGGGATCTGTTCCTCTTGCACTTTGTATAGTGCCACATGCACTCTGGTGGTGCTGAATAAGTAATAGTGACCAGTATTTCTTATTTTATTTGTTTCCCACCTTTCTACAAAAAAATGGCACTTAAGGCGGCTTTCAAAAACAATTAAAACTGATTAAAACAATACATTAAAATACAATAAAAACATAATTACAGAATATATATATATATATATATATATATACATACAGCCTGGGAGCGGCCACCGAAAAGTCCCTGCCTTGGATCGCCACCAAATGTGCCTCTGAAGGTGTTGGTCTCGAAAGAAGGGCCTCTCCAAAAGATATTAAGAACCAGGCAGGCTGCTACATTTGGCAATTCTAGGAGGTAGCCTGGAGATGGGGGTTGTGGGAACCTTTATTGTTGCCACTGATAAGCCTAAGCTACTACAGTGGCCAGAGTGGCAAATGTAGACACCTTCTTTTAAGGCTGATCATCTGTACTTCATGTGTCAAGGGCATTTACCATGGAAACACCAGCACTTGGGATAGCATGCAGTATAAAGTGTAAAGCAGAAATGTGTCTTGTAACAAGACGGGGGCATGTGCTGGGGAATCTTGGTTGCCATAGTTCCCTCGCACGTGTCCGCTGCATGTTTACAAACATGTGTTCCACTCCATGCTTTACAGTGTTTACTGCTCTAGACACTCTTGCATGCGGCATTAAGCGTGAGTTTGGCTCTTAAGACTGAAGAGAGGCTGCGTCTGGCCACATCTAGGCTACAGATGCGTAGCGCGCTGCTTAGCATGTCTGCCCAGAAAAAGGCCCCTTCTGCTCAATGGGATTTACTCCCAAATAAAATTGTGCTCGTAGGATTGCAGGCAGCCTTCAATGGCAGTTGTCACTCTCTCTGGCCAGCGAACCACAGCTCTGTCTGGGGACTTCTCGTGGCATTCTCAGTACGGTCACCCCAGAGTTCCCAGGGTTCTTTGTGGAAGTCATGACAGTATAACTGGCATAAGAATGGTAGACGTTCATAGATATGCCCTCTTGTGCATATGCTATCCTATGGCAGAGGATGCTAATTAGTTTGTCACTTCAGTTTCCTTTTGTTTTGATGGGGTAACATCCTTTTCTTCCCCGTATCTGCAAATCTACGTCCTAGGCAGTATCACTTATTTGTCACCTTCTGAATTTACCCATTATTAGCACTTAAGAGTACAATCCTATGCAAGTTTAGACAGATAAAAGCCCTACAACTCCCAGCATGTTCCACCCAGCATAGTTGGCTTGGGCATACTGGGAATTGTAGGCTTTTTTTCTTTTTCATGGCTGGCTGGGGCGTACTGGAAGTTGTAGACTTTTTTTCTGTCTAAACTTGCATAGGATTGAACCCTTAAAGATTCTGACAGTGCAATCTGATGCATGTTTACTCAGAAGTAAGTCCCACTACATTAAAGGATTTTATTCCAAGATAAGTGTACATAGGATTCCCGCCTAGGTTAATATAAGCAATTTGTTCACTAGATGTACAAGTTCAGCTATATATGAAAGCTGTTGATTTGAAATTATGCTTTTTGTTAAAGCACTTTTGATTGTGAACGACTGAAAGATTCTATCATTGTATTGTTCTCCTGCAAGAATTATTAAACTGATTTTCTCAAAACATGTACAAAGCATGTCAGACTCTTAAGAATAATACATGTTGTGGGGGTTTTCCCCACCCTTAGATTATTATTCACTTTTTCTTGTCCTTTGCAGCTGGGTGCTGTTTTCATACACCTGCACAATGTCAAAGCAATTCATTCATCAAAAACAAAAGAACAAGAGAAATTCCATCACAAATATGTCAAGGGAAGACATGAGCAGACTAAGGAGAAAACAGGCTTGCGGGGGGCACCCCCTCTCTGCAGATGGCATTCAAGGCCTGGATACTGGGTACTGGCAGAAAGGGAATAAAGCGAGCTTTGGAGTTTGAGGGAGTAAAGGTTAGGGAGTAAAGGATGAAATGAGGCAAAGACCCTTTTCAGATGACACACTAAGCCATGGTGGGTAAGCATTTTGAGCTAAACATTATGGCTTAGCATGTAGTGTGAACCATGGCTTAGTGTGTCATGTGAACCATTCCTAACCATGGTGGCTACAGAACCATGGTTTAAACACACTAACCATTTGCTGCAAAAGGATTAGCAGCTTAACCACAGCTTAGCATGTTGTCCGAACAGGCCCAATATGACTTCTTGAACTAATTTTAATTAAACAGGCCTTCCCCCATGTGCATAGAAATTAGAGGTTTTAGGGTGGTAGGTTTGTGAGGAGGGGCATAGCTCATTGATAGAGCAAATGCTTTGCATGTGGAATGTCCCTGGCATCTTCAGTTAAAAAGATCAGGTAACAGGTGAGGGGAAGGATCTCTGCCTGTGGCCCTGGGAAGCCACAGCTAGTTCGAGTAGACAATTCTGGGTTAGCTGGACCAATCGTCTAAGTTGGCTGTTTCATATGAACATATGATATCACAAGCATATACAGCAGAGGTGGGTAACTTGCGGTCCTCCAGATGTTTTGTCCTCCAGCTCCCATCATGCCTCACAATGAACTATACTGGCTAGGATTGATGGGTATTGTGGTCCTCCAGATGTTTTGGCCTACAAGTTGCCCACTATTAATATACAGCTTTGCTTTTAAGAGTAAAGATAACCTAGGCTCCACAATTTTTTGCTAATCCATACTTGTGTTAGGATGCAATTCTATAAACAGTTACATGGAAGTAAGCTCAGTGGGACTTACTTCTGAATTGACATAAGAAGTGCTATGCTGGATCAGACCGAGGGTCCATCTACTCCAGCAGTCTGTTCACACTGTGGCCAACCAGCTGTCGACGAGGAACCCACAAGCAGGACACGAGTGCAAGAGCATCCTCCTATCCATATTCCCCAGCAATTGGTGCAAACAGGCTTACTGCCTTTGATCCTGGAGGTAGCACTTAACCATCAGGGCTAGTAGCCATTGATAGCCTTCCCCAGGAATTTATCCAACCCCCTTTTAAAGCCATCCAAATTGGTGGCCATCACTACATCTTTCGGTAATGAATTCCATAATTTAATTATGCACTGTGTGAAAAAGTACTTCCTATTATTTGTCCTGAATCTCCCACCAATCAACTTCATGGGATGACCCTGGGTTCTAGTATTTTGAAAGAGGAAAATGTCTCCCTGTCCACATTCTCCACACCATACATAATTTTGTACACCCCTGTCTCCCCTTAGCCTCCTTTTTTTCTAAGCTAAACTATCCCAGTTGTTGTAACCTTCCCTCATGAAGGAGATGCTCCAGCCCCTTGATCATTTTAGTTGCTCCTTTCTCCATTTTTCCCAGCTCTATAATACCTTTTTATAGGTGTGGTGATCAAAACTGTACACAGTATTCTAAGTGTGATCACCCCATAACTTTTTATAAAGGTAGTATGATACTGGCAGTTTTATTCTCAATTCTTTTTCTTATAATGGCTAACATAATGGAGTTTGCCTTCTTTACAGCTGCCACACACTGGGTTGACATTTTCATCGAACTGTCCACCACAACCCCAAGATATCTTTCTTGTTTGGTCACCACCAGCTCAGATCCCATCAGGTTATACTTGAAGTTGGGTTTTTTTTGCCCCAACTTGCATCACCTTACACTTGCTTACATTGAAGCGCATCTGCCATTTGGATGCCCACTCTCCCAGCTTGGAGAGACCCCTTTGAAGCTCTTCACAATCCCTTTGTGTTTTAACAACTTTAAATAATTTGGTGTCACTGGCAAACTTGGCTACTTTATGGCTCACTCCTAATTCCAGATCATTAATGAACTAGTTGAAAAGAATTGGTCCCAATACTAATCCCTGTGGAACCCCACGATTTATTTGCTTCCATCGAGAGAATTGACCATTTATTCCTATTCTCTGCTTTCTGTTCTTTAACCAGTTACTGACCCATAAGAGATCTCTCCTCCTATTCCATGACTGCTAAGTTTGTTCAGGAGTCTTTGGTGAGGGACTTTATCAAAAGCCTTTTGGAAGTCCAAGTAAACAATGTCCACCGGATCACCCCTGTCAACATGTTTGTTGACACTCTCACAGAATTCTAGAAGATTAATGAGACAGTGCTTGTCTTTGCGGAAGCCGTGTTGATTCTTCTTCAGCAGGACATGGCCTAATTTTGTCTTTAATAATGCTTTCAACCAATTTATCCGGAATGGATGTCAAGCTAACAAGCCTGTAATTTCCCAGATCCTCCCTGGATCCCTTTTAAAAATTGGTGTTACATTAGCCATCTTCCAGTCCTCTGGTACAGAGGCTGAGCTTAGGGACATGTTGCATATTTTTGTTTGAAGGTCTGCAATTTCATATTTGGGTTCTCTTGGATGGATACCATCCGGGCCTGGTGATTTATTTGCTTTCAATTTGTCAATAAGGTTGAGAACTTACTGCCTCAGTTCCTCAGACTCCCTTCCTGAAAACATCAGTTCAGGCTCAGGCATCTGTCCTGTATCTTCTGCAGTGAACACCAATGCAAAGAATTCATTCAGCTTTTCTGCAATCTCCCTGACCTCCTTTAGTACTCTCTTAACTCCATTGTCATCCAATAGTCCAACTGCTTCCCTAGCTGGTTTCCTACTTCTGATATATTTAAAGAATTCTTTATTGCTGCCCTTGATAGTATTAGCAATGTGCTCTTCAAAATGTTTTTTTTTTTTTGCTTGCATTGCCTTTGTGCAGGCTTGTGCTCCCTTTTATTTTCCTCACTTGGGCAAGACTTCCATTTTCTGGAGGAAGCCCTCTTTTCTACAATAGCTTCCTTGATACTGCTTGTTAACTATGCTGGTGACCTCTTGGATTTGGTGTTACCTTTCCTGACCTGTGGAATACATTTTAGTTGAACTTCTATTATTGTGCTTTTGAGTAAGCTCCATGCATTTTGCAAGGATTTAACCCACTTGATTCTTCATTTTAAATCTCTTTTCACCAGTTCCCTAATTTTAGAGAAGTTTCCTCTTTTGAAGTCAAATGTGACTCTGTCTTGGGCAGTTTCCCACTTAAGTGTTTATTGAATCTGATAGCACTGTGGTCACTGTTACTGACTGGTTCAACAATATTTACATCTTATATTAGGTCCTGGGCAACACCATTTAGGATTAAGTCCAGGGTTGCCTCCCCTCTGGCCAGTTCCATGACCAACTGTTCTAGGGCACAGTCATTTAGGACATCAAGAAATATAACCTCTTTGTCATGACTGGAATATGCATTTATCTAGTCAATGTGAGGATAATTGAAGTCCCCATTATTACAAAACTTCCTTGTTTGGAGGCCTCCCTGATTTCATTTTCCATCTCAAGGTCACCATAAGCATTTTGGTCTGGGAGATGATAGCATGTTCCTAGCATTAAATTAGTTTGGGGGCCCTGTATTGTCACCCACAGCACTTCCGTGGAAGAGTCTGCCCCGTTTAGGTGCTCTAGTCTACTTGGCACAATGCCCTCTTTGACCTACAGAGCAACACCGCCCCCTGCATGCCCTTCCCAGTCCTTCCTGTACAGTTTATATCCAGGGACGACAATATCCCACTGATTCTTTGCGTTCCACCAGGTTTCTGTAATGCCCACTATGTCCAGGCTCTCCTTTGTAACCAAGCACTCCAATTCTATAGGATTGCCTGCAAAAGGGTCATTTATATTCCGTCTTTTTTCCTCCAAGGAACCCAAGGCGACGTACATAATCTTCCTCTCCATTTTATCCTCACAACAACCCTGTAAGGTAGGATGGGCTGAGAGTCTGTGACTGGCCCAAAGCCACCCAGTTGGTTTCCATGGCTGAGTGGGGACTAGAACCCAGATCTCCCGACTCCCAGTCCAACACTTTAGCCACTACACCACACTTCAAATTACAAAGGCTTCATTGAACAGTGACCTAGACTTATATATGAGGACAGTGGCGCACAGAACTGGAAGAGTACGGTGTTACCCACAGTAGATTAATGGACTTTGAAATTACTGGAGTTGGCAGAGATGGCGAAATTAATGTTAATAATTAGAGAAAAGTCAACTGCCAGATTTAAAACTGGATGGAAACCCTTTATAGATTATATACAGGGGCAAGAAAAAAACAACAACTTATTTACTTGTGGATTCAACCAATAAGAAAAGATTATGAGTAGAGAGAAAGAAAAATTTGGGAAATGTATAATTTAATTACCAATATAGCGGTACAGTCCTTTGCTGTGGAGAAGAGCAGAATGGGCTGCAACCTTGTAGATTATACTCTATTAGTATGTTGTACTTGATGTTTAGTTCATTCATGTATGTGTTTTGATTGTTTTTTATGCATGGAAAAATAATAAAAAGTTAAATGCCGGACAGTGACCTAGAAAATATTTTGATTCACCACAGGCTGACAGGTGAGTGGCTACTCACAAGTCTGAGCCCAGTGCAACCTAATCAGATGAGAATGGAAAATTCTGTTCAGAGCAAATGAATAAAAATTGAAACCATTGAATGTATCTTTTTTTAAAAATCTTTCTGAAAAGACCTGTAATGAGAGGTGGTTGTTCTATCAAAAATGCAACATATCCTTTGTCATTGATTGTGTCTTGAGTATAATTTTGCCTTGGCATTTTAGCTTTATGCATACACGTGACTGCTACTGTATGCTGAAAATGACTTCAGGTACCATTACTGTAGCTCTGAGTTTGTCTGTACATGATTTAACAGTCCTGAGGAGCCTCTAGGCAGGAAAAAAGGGGGGAACAGGGAGAAAATGGTGAACTAGGACAAATCTGGGCCTCTCTCCCAATCCCCTAATTCTCCTCCCCACCAAAGAATGAAGGGAATTCTTTGTAGGCTACAGCAAAGATTGTAGCGAGGCAAAGTCCAACATGCAGCTGGCCGTTGAATCTGATCTGCACATCATCTCTCAACTGGAGCATGAAAAGTGGAAATTATTTGATGAGCCAGCAGCTTCTTCTCAATCCTTGTTTAGGTGGTGAGGCAGCCTCAGAGTTAATAGGCTTCAAAAAAATCTGACATGCATGAGGACACATAAGCACACCAATTGGAAAAGAAAGGGATTGTTCTTAGAAGAAGAAGACATCAGCCAGACATTGCAATTACTCCCAAAGCATGCTGCCTCATCCAGCCCTCTAGGGCATCCCACCAAGTTTGCCTCTGTATGGGGTGGGGGTGGGGCGTGAAGGACTTCATGGTAATATATCACTGAATGGAGCATCAAACACATTCCTCTCCTGGCTAATCACAGCGTTGGAGAATCCTTTCCTAGAGAGATTATCACATAACTTAGAATAATCCATCCAAGACCAGTGTCACACAGATTGATTTAAATTCACATACGCACAGACCTCCCTTTCATTGTATGTGTGTGTGTGTATGTGTTGTTGTTGGTGGAGTTGCTGAGCATTGTAGACATAGAAGAAAGACCTCCTGAAAAGGTCACGCTGCCTTTTCTGGAGAGGTTCTTCTCTCTCCATCCCCAGGTGAACCACGTCGTCCAGCTTCTAGAACTACTCATGTTCAGCCACTGTATGCATCTCTTCACTGAGACATTCATTAAGCAAACACATTTCATCAGTTTAACCAGTATACCCTCCTGGACATTGGTCAGGACTGGACAAACAAAACCAGGACAAGTTCAATCTGGACTATTTTTGTTATTAAGGTGCACGCATGGTGTGATGGCTGCATCGTAGTCTAGAGCAGTGGTCCCCAACCTTTTTTGCACCAGGGACCGGTTTGTGGAAGACAATTTTTCCACGGACTGGGTGGTGGTGGTGGTGGGGTCCCCCACCCGAAACAAGCCCCACCACCAAACTGCCCACCCCCCAAAAAACCCAGCCCGGACCTACCTATGTAAACCGCCCAGAGAGCTTCAGCTATGGGGCGGTATACAAATGTAATAAATAAATAAATACCGGGTCTGCCTCTCTCAGCCGCTGCCGCTCTCTGCCGCTGCCACCGTTCTCCACTGCCGCGTGACAGTGACCCCCCACAGCCCCCTCCAGATTACCCCTGATTTGCTATGTTGTGAAGGAGCCTAACTCTAATTGGGTAAATTTTCAATGGTTGCTGCACTCTGTGTGTGTGTGTGTGTGTGTGTGTGTGTGTGTGTGTGTGTAAGAGAGAGAGAGAGAGAGACAGAGAGAGAGAATATTTTCCTGACAACTGTAGTGCTAACTTTTGAAAAGCCCCCCCCCCCTCCAAGGTAATTTCTCCTTTACAAGACTTTGATCTATAGGAACAGTTCAGTCAACACACTAAGCAATGATAGGCTGCTAACCCTTTTGCAGCAAATAGTGGGCATGTTTAAACCATGGTTATGTAGCCACCATGGTTAGGAATGGTTCACACGACACGCTAAGTCATGGCTCGCACGACTTGCTAAGTCATAATGTTTAGCTCAAAATGCCTAACCACCATGGCTTAGTGCGTCGTCTAAACAGGGTCAAAGTAAGTAGCTGTTGGTAACATTTCTCTATATGCCATAAAAAGTTTACCTTCTTGATTTCTGCATATCAAACCACTCTTAAAAGCACAGGAGCAGGTCCCAGCCTATCCCCCCCACCACACACACCTGACCAGGGGTAGACAACTTGGTGCACCCCAAATGTTTTGTTGGACTACAACTCCCAGAAACCCATGCTGGCTAGGGGTGATGGGAGTTGTAGTCCAAAACATCTGGGTACCAAGTTGCCTATCCCTGCCCTAGACAGTTGGCAGCCCTCCTACCAGCAACAAATATTAATGTTTGAATGCTGGAAAAATATGATAAATCTACAACAGGGGAAAATATCCCCACAACACCTGCATATTCCACTATCAGCTGATTGCCTGTGGGCAAAGCCCTGCTATATCTGGGTGACCAGATCTCTTGAACAGCTTTGTTTACACACTCTCAGGCAAATAAAAGTTATCACCTTCTGTGTTTTGACCTCTGCCGGTCAAAAAGGTAAGCCAGGGAAAGGGCTGAATAGCTGAACATATAAGAAGCTTTGTCATCAAGCCTGCCTGGATACTTTGGATACTTTGTGTATATTTACTGAGAGTCAATGATGTAGTGATGTCACCTTCCTACATGTTGTGGGGTGGGGGAGCTGCAACGCCTCCTTGTTATTGTCAATGGTAAGTAAATTTACTGCCAGGTAGCCAAAAATGGGTTGCTTTAAAGCAGTGGTTTCCAAACATACTGCCTTCATTGAAAGAATCCAGTCCACATTGACTTTTCTGCTGAAGAACCACATTGCATTTGCCCTCGAGCCCCTGCATATTGCTGAAGACACCATGCCACAACACACTTTGCTGTCAATTCACCAGCAGGGACATCCAGAGCACGGAGGAAGAGAAAGTTGGATACTATGGTTTGCCAAAAACAGGGAAATGCATTGCAAAAATAGAGGACAAAAGAGGAGAGGGAGTTGCATATGCTAATTTGTATGGGTGTATGCACATTTAGAAATAATTATTGCAATCAAAAAAGAAATACAGTACGTCTCAATATATTGTGGAGGACTGTGGCAAAGTGAATTGTACACCTGCTGTCCAACAGTTCGTATAGTTCTTTATCTTTACATTGGAATTGGACAGGACAGCCCTTCTCATATTTTATTTCTTTCCGAAGCTCTCTGGTTCACAAAAGAAAACTTACAATACAATAACATAGTAAAACATAGTATAAAATCCATATGCTTAAAACAGAATAAAACCAAGTAGGAAGTGAGATAAAAGACAGCAGCAGGGCAAAGATTTAAAAATGCATTAACACAATTTTTAAAACAGAAGGGTTAAAAGCCTGGGAAAATAAAAAGGTCCTCACCAGGTCCGAAAAGAACACGAAGCTGGTGCCAGGTGAGTCTCATTCCACAACTGGGATGCCACAACAGAAAAGGCCCTCTTCTTAGTAGCCATCCACTCACTTCCTTTGATGGGGACACTCATAGAAGGACAGTCCTCTAGCAGACCTTCAAATAGAGGGCTATCCTTTGTAAAAGAGGACATCTGCCCACCATACATCGCTCCCTTCTCTTTGTTGGAGCATTAACAACTGCCTCAGAATGGGAGATAGAGGCATGTGAGAGATCAGCAGTTGCAGGTTGTAAGAAATCTGGATGCTATTTCTTGCATTTGTCACTTTTGGAGGAACTGGCAATTGGTTGTGCATTTGTTAATGCCTTGATGCATTGGACATTTTGCTACATTTGGGTCTGGCAGAAGCATTACTAATGCATGATACGAACTGATACTGTGTTTTAATGGTTGATGGTGTTGCCTATTTTGTAATGAACTTAACATGTTAGAATGTTAGAATAAGTAAAATGAATTGTTTGAGTTGTTATTATTGTAAAGCTGTGTCATTGCAATTGACGTATTAATATGCATTCTTGGTTTTGCTTTGCTGTTCTTGGTGTTATGAGCCACTTTGGGCAGACTGTATGGAAAAGTGGCATACAAATCAAAGTGCTGGTGGTGATGTTGATAAAATATTTGTGGGAAGCACTGGTTGGGCCAGCTGAACTGTACATGAATTAAGAACACTGACGTCTGTGATGCAGTTCTGCATTCAGGACAAGCTCCAGTTTTAAAGGGGCTTTCAGTAAAATGCCCTCATGTGTGCTTCCCTGGCAGCAGTGGTAGACAGTACCATAATTCCTATCAACACTGGGTGGGAGCCACCATATACATTTCTGGAGTGTCTTGGAATGATGCTACATTGGGAGCATTGTGGAGAAATTAAAATGGTGCTCGGCTTGGGGAGCCCAGAGCTGACATCAGTGCTGGTGGATCCTCTGGGGGCCCCAGCAGCTGCCCACGGCATCAGGTCATGGGTGCTGATGTTGGAGCCAATGTGCATTGTATGGGAAGAATAGCGGTGGATAAGCTATCTTTCAAGGAATTGTCCGCCATGACTGAAGTTCTGAGGAACGTCTATTAAGTTTCTGAGGAATTCCAGGCTTCCCTAGAACACTGTCTGAAAATGAGCAAATTCAGATAAGCATCACAATCTGATGGGCATGTGGGTGTGTTTTTACAATGTTCTTAGAAACCTCTTCTTATGCATAAACTGAATATTATTAGATCAGATCTCAGAAATCACCAGTGATGGAATGCTAAGGTTAGAATGCAGAGAGATGTACAAAGCAGGGCTTGCACACCACTACAGTTACAGCAGTGCCCTGGCTCTGGCAAGCCCATCCTGCCAAGCTTCCTTAGAATGTCATTTCCCTTTCTCATGTTAATCCAGTTGTACTCCCTCTCCACCTAATTCTCTGCCACACAATAGCTCTGCATGGGCCTGTATCGTGCCACAGTTTGTGGGGAGCTGGGAGTAGGCTTGGCAATTGTCCTGACTTTCCCAGACAGTCCAGAATGTTACCATGTGGTCCTGAATGGAAAATGATTTTTTCCTCCAAGAGGGGGATGTCTTGAATTGTAATAGCGTATACCAGCTTTTCCCAATGGGTAGCCCTCCAGATGTTTTGAAAGACAATTCCCATCAGCCCCATGCAACAAAGCCATTGGCTGAGGTTGATCATAGCTGTAATCCAGAACAGCTGGAGTAGGCCCTGCATGAACTCTCTTGACACTTGAAGCAAAATCCCTGGCACAGCCATGCAATCCTCCTGCTACCACACATGTATCCCCCCCACTTACCTTTGCTGCTGTGCAAGGGCTCTCGTGAGACGTTGCAAGATATGGCAGAGATCTTGCGATAGATCCAGAGCCCCACAGCAACAGAGTGCCTATGGCTGGATTGAACTGCTCTCTGGTGCACTGGAGGTGGTGGTGGCCTCTAAGGACCGGGGCTGGGGAGCAGCAGTTTGCTACACTTCCAGCTCCAGCACTGCACTCTGTGTCGTGAGTGGGCCGGCCCTGATCTGGAATGTCCCACACTGGAGAAGGCTGGTATATATGAAAAGGAGATACATTCTGCATCTCTAAAATGAAAATAGCAAATCTCTTGTCAGAATCCACCTTAACCTGAGGAGTCCTTATTTCCAGTTGAAAAGAGGGCTGCAGTCCTATGCATACTTACGTACTTGGGAGTAAGCCCCACTGAACACTGTGTTGAGTCGACAACCAAGTAAACATGCACATAATTTGGTTGCATACCTAAGTACATATAATTTCAAATATTTTAAAGCCAGCTTTGACAAGAATAATTAAAACAAACATCTAGCCCCCAAATATACAAAAATCCAATAAATAAATACAGCTAAAAATTATCAGCAGTCAGATAAAACACATCTTGTGGGAAAGACCCCATAACAAATGTGTCTTTAAGACTTTTCTAAAAGTATGTAATGGTGGGGCCTGACAACCCCCAGACGGTAATACATCCCACAAATGTGGGGCCACTGCAGAAAAGGCTCTTTCCTTTGTGCCTGCAAGCCTAATTGTTCTCAGAGGCAGGCATGTCAGAAAGGCCTCTATTGTGAGTCTTAAAATGAGGCAGGCTATTAAGAGTGAAGGTGGTCCATTTAAAGCTTTAAAGCAGGGGTACACAGCCCATGAGCTCCAGGTGGGCTTTTGATGCTCCTGGTGTGGTCAGCGAGGACGCCACCCACTTTTCTCTGCAACCCAGCTAGACTGGAGGGGGGAGTGATCTTGCAGGTGATTGACAGGGTGTGGAAGCGGTGAAAGCCTTTCACAACCCCCAGTGACCTGCTTCCAAGTTTTCTGTTTTCCCACTGTTAGTAGCTGCAGAGGGGATGGGAGAGGTGATCCCTAAATCTCAACATGCAGGGAGGGAAGGTTTAAATGTATCTTCTCATGATGACTGGCTAGTACACCTCACATACATTCAGACATATGGGTACATACATTGTGTATTCTATAGTCACTGGCTATGTTCATTGCTCAGAAGAAGACGGAGTATGGAAACCATTCCATCAAATTGGCAACAAAGGAGCCCTTGAGCTAACTGATTGTATCTTTCATCTTAACATTGCCACTTGAGGTCCAATTCGCATGTGCCCTTTTTACATTGTGAAGCTGACTTCACTGGCAGATTTTGAAATGTCTCATCCCATCTTGGAAACTTTTGAAATGTGGATTTGTTCAGGAGGCAGTGACTCACAGTAATGAAATATTCACAGGATAAATCATCTGCCAAAAAGTTAAAACCTTGCGGAGGCGTCCCTATTGAGCAACCATGTTAAAAATATATACATTGTGACAAATGGCAATACCGAATCTTAGTTATTGACATCCTATTTGATCTGTCCGTTTCCGTCCAGGTCCACAACAAAAAAGTACTGAAAGAAAGAAAAAGGCAGCCTTTGTAGAAGCCTCCAGCCTGTGTAACTTCCACCCTGTCTTAGCAGCAGCAGCTCCCACTTCATGGGGAGGAGTGTATTCTACTTTTATCACAAAATGGTATTAACACTCTAATTCTGAATGTGTTTACTCAGTTATGATATGTCCCACCATTAATTTCAGTGGGACATACTGGGTTTGATCCAGATTTAGGTATGTGCAACTGAGCTGGCCAAAGCAGATTTCCCTGCCCCATCTTCCCCATGGAAGCCCCCTCAGACACCCCCAAATGCTACACAGAGAGTTGGGGGACCCTGCTCAATGACATAGGCTGTGCTATGACTGCTGAAAGTTCCCCATGCACCATGCCCAGCCCCGTTCAGTAGGGACTCCTGATGACAGAGAGAATGTGTGTGTTTCTTACATGCATAATTATTTGACCATGCAACACATATATTCGATTTGGATCTCAACAATGGTCTAACGCAGGCATGGGAAGCATGTGGCTGTCCAGATGTTGTTAGACTGAAATTCCCATAATCCCTCACAATTGGCTATGCTGGGTAGGGCTGATGGGAATTGCAGTCCAACAACATGTGAAGTGCCACACGGTCCCTATCCCTACTGTATGTATAAGGCATTTCACAAACTAGTAGCTACATGTCCCGATGCCACAAATAGAACTGATGGGAGTTGCAGTTAAATCATGTCTGGAGAGCCACACATTCCTCACCACTGGTGTAAGGGCAAATTGTGAAGTGCAGGAGCTCATCATGACACTCAATACACATGTGCACACATACTAAAGTATACAGCGGAATGCGCAATTTATTATGATCAGTAGGACTATAACCCTATGCACAGCTACCTGGGAGTAAGCAATGATGCTTGCTTCTGACTATGTAGGCTGAACTTGCAAAACATATTGAGCTTTAACAACAACAAAAAATCTTCAGCCAGTATTTCAATTAGAAAGGCAAATAGTTGGGCAAAGAAGCATTTCCATCTAAACTGCTAGAGTGAAGTAGGAACACCATCAGAGAAAAGGAAAGATGTATCTAGCCTGTGTTTAATTATTTCTTTCATAGTGGTACTACAAGCTACTATGCCACAAAAAGTAATATAACATGGAAGCCTCATTATCACCTAATTCACTTGGGAGCTGTGCTCTTTCTCTCTCCATTAAACCACCAGACCTGAGTTAAATGGCTTGGTTCACATTCTTAAATAATCTGCTCTGCATTGATTTTGAGTTCTCTGCCACAGATTCATTGGCTGTGTTCAAACAACACTTTAGTCAATGGTGGGTTAATAGTCAACTCACAGTTGGTAATTTTGCAGGTATCCCCATACAACATGTTCCTACACAACTGTGAATTGGTTGGGGCTGGCATTGAATGGACTAATAGTCAACCTGGAGTTTGACTGGCCACGTTCGGACGACATATTAGGCAACGGAGGGGGGAATAGGCAACTGACTGCGCATTACTGCGCAGGTACTCCCCACATGACATGCCACCCCACTGCAGTTGCGTGGCTGAGGTTCCCTTCAAGTATGTGAATAGTCAATGCTGCACTTGAGTGACATTCTGGCAGTCCGGTGTTCCACCTTCCTCTTCCCAGGGCTATCCCATCAGCCCTTGCAAGTTCTGCCGGCTGTAGAGGAGCAGTCGGGGCGCTTCCTGCTGCTACTGCTGGAGAACTCTATGCGCTCCTGAAATGGTGCACTCAATGCATTAAAATTGACAATGGAGCTTGCTAAATGATGTGTTAAGCAATGGGTCTCTGGATAATCAATGAAGCAGCCAGTTGTTTTTCTCCGTTGCCTATTCTGGAAAAATAGTACATCGTCCGTTGTCTGTTTCCCCACAGATGACACGATAAGCAACGCAACGGACAGTTGCCTAATTAATCACCCATTGCTTATCGTGTTGTCTGAACCTAGCCACTGACACAACCCCTACCTACCCACCATCCCTCCCTCTGTCCTCCCAGTGCTATCCCAGCAGCCATTGCGAGTTCTGCTGGCTGGACTACAGTGGCAGCTGCCGCTTTTCGCTTTTACCTGGGAAGTCTGTAGCCAGCCAAAATAGTCCACTCAACCCTGCAAAATAGTCCAGTGAGCCTGACAGACAACACGCTAACCAACGTTGGTTATCTTAGTTGGTTATTTTGGGAAAATAGTCAACCATGGGGTGGTTTTTGCCTGACAAACAACACAATAACCAACCATTGACCGGTCAGCTGACGGTTGACTACTCAAACCACCATTGGTTTTGGTGTTGTCTGAACCCAGCCATTGTCTTTTGGACTAGTCTAGGCCTCAGTTTCCTGTTAGCAAAACAGATCAATATTTCCTACATGATGATAAATGGGTCTTATTTACATCCCCCCATCCTTGTAAAACATCTTATCGTTTTAATAAGGGTGATGCCACCTTGAGGATACTGGTAGGGCAGCGGAGGGCAGAAGGTAGAACTCCAGATGTTTTGGACCAACTCCCAGAAGCTCCTGCCAACATGGTCAATGATCAGGAATGCTGGGAGTTGAAGCCCAAAACATTTGGAGAACTACTTTTGCCCACCCCATGCTAGAAAAAAAAAATGGAAGGATACAGAAGTCCAGACACCTGCAAAGCTTTTGAGGACTCTGCCAATCAGGTTTGGACTAGTAGAATCAGCATGGTTGGCAAAGCCCAAAGAGGTACTGCCCCTCAGGAAACCGCCTGCTATTTGGTGTTTCTTTGCTATAGGATTTACACCATCCTCACCTTCTTGTTTAAGGGACTTACAAACTGACCCGAGGGGTGGGTGGGTGGAGAAGCCATCTGGACAAGCACTTCCCTTCCCCTTACAAATCAGTTGTGTGGAGTCCTGCTGTAATGCATTATTTCCGAGTAGACTCGTGCAATGCCATTGAGGTTTACACAGCACGGTGTTCCCAAGAAAGAGGTCAATGCACTACAGCCACTTAATAAGCAGGAGTTCTTGGAATGTAATCGATCCCCGCGGATTTCGGCGTAACTAAACAAGATCACATGCGCCTGACGCTTAATTAAGGCTGCGATTTACACCCCGCAAGGAACGTCCCCCCGAAATCACTGGGCGGGCTGGCTGCCAACGCACGTTTTCCCAGAAGTAGGCCCTATTGTGTTCGATGGTACTTTTCCCTCGGCGGCTAATAGGTCAGTATTCGTGGAATCAACGCTTTACGTTCCAGTGGATGATCACGAGTGCCAGCGGATTTCGGTTCCGAGTGGCAAATTCCTAACCGTTTACTCCCGAGCAGACTCATAGGGCGAGGCCAACAGAAGCTGGGATCTCCGCATGCCAGCCGCTCAACCAACAAATACACAAAAGCAATAAGGCGAAATGCTACGAAGGCTAAAACAACCTTGGCCCCGGGTGGGTGGAGATTCGGGAGGGAGGGGGCGGATCAAATCTGATGGGAGCAGCAGAGGAAGAGAAGCGCTGGCAGGCGGTCGGTCGTTGGCTTCGTTCGCTAAGCTGGGGCGGCCTGGAAAGGGTTAAGCGCGGCAGCTCCAGCTCCTCTTCGGTGCTCCCCGCAGAGCCTGCTGTGGCCTTTGAGGAGACGCTGCGAATGCATCCAGCACCAGCCCCCCTCTCTCCCGGCGGCGGCGGCGGCGGCTGTTGTTTGCTGCCTGTGCGGCAGGAGCTGAGCGGAGCGAGGCAGCCTTCTTGCAAGCTGCCTGCGAACGAGGTGTCCGGGAACCGACCGAGGAGCCTTCCTGCCTGAGCTGCTGCTGCTTACCACCCTCCCCCCCCCTTTCCCCGGCTCCTCAGGTGCTGCGCTTGGGCTCGCCTTGGAGACAACAGGTACGATACGGCGGGCTGCTGCTGTCGCGGCGGGGAAGGGGCGGCTGGCAGCAGCAGTTCCAGCTGCTTCGCTCCTCGCAGCCGGCTAATGAATGGGGCTGCGAGGGCGCCGGGAGCGCGTGCAGGCCCCACTGGAACTCGAGCGCGAGCCCCGGGTTCGACTCGGGCTGCTCGTCTCCCTCCGGGGCCGGGCGCCCAGGCCTCAAAGGCGAACCCTGCCTTAACTGTGGGGAAAGGGAGCGCGCGCGGGGAGGGGGGTCGTGGACAAAGGACGGAGGCGGGTGAGCCGGCGACGGCTCAGCGCAACCCTGGAGTAAGGAGGGAAGGGCCTGGAGTAGCAAAAGCCTCCCCTCCGCCTCTGTGTGGTTTAGGATTCTCTCCCCCGTCCCCCACCCGCTTTCTTTGCCCCCTCAGGACAAACTCTGGGGCTGAGTGAGGGGAGCTGTATATAAAAGAGCGGGAGGGGCACCTTGGAAGTCGCTTCTACTATTGCTGGGGAAGGTTTCTGTTTCTTTTTTCCCTCCCCCTTTCTCCCCCTCCCCATCCCGAACCAAATTCCTTAGAACTGGCAAAACTTTTGTCTTCCACAGTGTGTTGTTGGGACCCATGTGGTGGTGATGGGGGTGGGGAGCAGGAGGAGTGGTCCTGGAAAGTAGTGCAGCCTCTGGTGGCCCTTGATGGGTGGAGAACTTGGTTTCCTTGCTTTTCCTTTGCGTTCTTCTTCCTTCCTATATGTTTTGGACCTTGGTTTTCCCCTTGCTGTTTAAACAGCCACTGCTCTGGTGTTTGTATTCGCAGTACATTTTCCCCACAAACAGTTCAAGTATAAATTTTACTTGTGCCTTCATAATCTAACAAATTATATTTCCACCAATTGCACTGGAGACGTTCCTGATAAAGAGAGCCCTTAGCTTGCCAAGGCACATCCCAAAAAAACATGAAAACACAGCATACATAAATATCAATTTGAAATAATACTTGGCGCTTAGATTGCTTTTCATCTTCAAAGTGCTTTCACACTCATTAACTGATCCTCTCAGCATCCCTTGGATGGCAGCTTAACCTGGAATGATTTATACAGAATATCAAAGGGGTCTCTTCCTAATGCTGTCTTGTGTTCATGAATGTTGCTTTGTTCTTCACTGGTAAGCGCATGCTTGAGGCTGCAGTTTCTTTAATGTCAGGAGAGGCTGTACCCCAACACCGAAGATTAGAGAAGGGGTGGCAAAGTGGCTATCCACATAGGTGATGGAAAGTGGCCAAGGTTTTTGTTGTTGTTGAATCTGATACCTCTGGCTCAAGGATGGTTTTAGATGGGATGTCAAAAGAAAGAAGACTTATCATGGGTGGGTGGGTGTAAACTAATTTCCTTCCATTTTAGAACAAACAAGTTAAATATAACATTTCTTTACTGTTTGACAAAAATGGAGCCATCTGATTTACTTATGTTTCTGTCAGGGGTATTTATAATGCAATCCTATGCACATCCACTCAGAAGTAAGTCCCATTGAGTTCAATGGGGCTTGCTCCCAGCTAAGTGAGTATAGGAGTGCAGACTTATTGCATAAAGTTGTTGGATTTTGTACAGAGTACTAACTATACCTAATTGTGATTCATAAACTATGGAGAAAAGGTGGGTGTTGCCAGGGGTGCTTTCAGATGGGGCTGTGCCTTATTTACAGAATTTTGCATGGGGTCCAGATGTCACTTTCATCCATTTGTAAGCCTCCTGGTTTTTCCACCATTTTTATTTTTACTGCAGAAAGTATGTTAGGAAAGAAAAGACAAACCAGCTGCACAATGCCTCCTGATAGTTAGGGCTAGGACTCCTCCATCCAGAAGTACCCCTGGTATGATGTCTTACATGCCATACATACCTGAGTGGCATCACCGGTGGTAGTGCCAATGTTATAACAGCAGTGGCTGCATTCGGACAACACAGTCAATGGTAGGTTGAGTAGCCAACTCACAGTTGGTTATTTTGTGGGTACTTCCCACACAACATATTCCTACACAACTGTGGGTGGTTCGGGCTGGCGTTGAATGGACTAATAGTCAACCTAGCATTTGACTGACACAGTTCCCACCCCTCTCCCCACCCTCCCTCCTCCCTCAGTCTCCCAGTTCTATCCCAGCAGCCTCTGCAAGTTGCGCCAGTTGTAGCAGAGTGGCAGCTGCTGCTTTGGTTGGTCTTGCCACCTGCCTCTATGGGCTTGTGTTTTAACCCACTCACCACACGCCATTAACACACTTACCCCTCCCCACAACACTTTAAACAACTGGTTTTGAGCTAAACAACTTGCAAGCCAGTTGTTTCTCTCAGTTGCTGATTTGGGCAGAATAGCATACCGTCAGTAGTTTGTGAGCGGCGTGTTACCCTCCACACAACACAATAAGCAACACAACTGACGATTGTTCCGAATGCAGCCAGAGTGTGTGTGTGTCTAACTTTGCTAAGGCAATTAGCCATGTTCATGGCTGAAGTACAACATGTTAACCCAAATGAGAGCTAAGTATAATTAGTATGTTGGTCTGTAATGTCCAGCCTGGTGAGGTCATCCTTATACAAGTCTCCTAAATTAAAAGTGGAAACGATTACATGGGGTAGGGGTGCTGATGTCACATTAAAGCAGAATATGATGAAAGCTTATAAAATGTATGTACAGGCAATGACAATTTCAGGTGAAGAGATTGTTCCTCTTTTTAATTTTGGAGAAGTTTGAGGATTCAAGCTTTAGATACTGAGTGAATCGATAGATTGCCAGAATTAATATACCTAATGTTGCTACAGATTAACTGGAAGGAATATTAAATCTGAGACATCAGTGCTTAAACTAATCTTTAGCAATGGAGTTACTGCAAATAATCTGAGAAATAGACTTTTAAAGGGACCAGGGATTTAGTTCAGGTAGTCATTCAACACCTCCCCCCAAGATTGTAGTGTGTGTCTTGTAAGATATCAGTTATATCAGTATAACATTGAGTATGTGTTTCTAATTGATTACCATACACATTTTTATAAGTTTAAAACAAGGCGCCTTGGTTGATTGGGGTGGGGAGGTGATGATCACACATTAGTCACAGTCTTTATGCATTTCAGACCTCTTTTCAAACAGCATAAGCACAACTAAGAGTTTCTTCAAAAGATGGCATCTGTTGCCTTCTCTCTGTATTGGCATTTGAGCCTGGGAGCAAGAGCAGTGCCAAATAACCACCTCCTGCTGGTGCTCTTGAATTACTCTGGGTATCCCAGAGATTCTTGGCTGAAGGAAGGGGTTGATGGCAACTATTGGTTCATTTCCCCTTGAAAGAGGGAAGGCTGTATTGTATGCTGACCTGGTGGTCTGGATCATACTAGGATCCAAAAGAACTCAAACTGACTTAAACCTTAAAGGCATTTCCTTCCCATCTCTCTCTCTCTCTCTGTATCTCTCTCTCTCTCTCTCTGCCTGCACAGTTTAGCAGGATGAAAAGCGGTCTCCTTCCTCAGAGGTATCTGTTGGCTCCGTAAAGCCCTAATCCCCTTATGCCTTTCAACTCTTCCTCCTTCAAAAGGTGCTCTCCTAGGATTTATGAGAAAGGAAAAACTAGCATTAATATAATATATACAGGCACAAATATGAAATGCATTTAACATTGGAGATTGCTGCATCGGTAGAACTAGGTGCCTACCCTCCACCATTGATCAGAGCTTTCGGGTAGCTGCCACAAAACAAATAGGCTACCTTTCAAGAAACGGAGGCATGGCTGTTCCAGCACTTCCTGGATGAAAAGGGCTTTGGATAAGATCCTCTTCAAATGTCACTGCCTAGCAGAGAAGGAGAAGGGGGTGGAGGTGGAGGGAGGGAACAAACTGCATTAATTAAAAACAAAAGATTAAAGAAAATCAGAAAATTGCAGGAGTGAATTGGATTAACATTCCACACCTTCTATAACTGCAAGTCTTTGTATTACTCTGGCTTGAGCCTTAAACAAAGCACTTTATAATCCCAGCTGGAAGGCCCTTCCTAGCTTCTGCATTACAACTCAGCTGTAGCCTTTAGCCAATAACAAATTGACGTTTCTTTCATTTCTTATGGGTTTGTAATTTTTTTCCTTTCAGAGACGAAAACTCCACATTTATTTTCTGTCTTTATAAACTATCTATAGGATCAGTATCACTTCATTGGGTGGTTATTGAGGAAGGCTAAAATGCCATTCTTGCCTAATATCTCAAACATATTACAGTGATTATCATGAAGCTAAACATGTGTGTATATTTTAAAAAAACCCATAAATTCTGAAAATGCAATACCATAGTTCATCAAAAGGGAAAAGAAGGTATGCATATGCATATATTTACTTGGTATGATAAATTCTAATTTCAAGCTCCGAGGGATAGAAAGCAACTGGGGCATTGCCCTTGGACACAAGTCTCATATAGATCCCTTTTGGGTTGTGATCCATTCACTGAAAGTATAGAAACATGTTTCTGCTTTTAAAATGAAAGCTAAGCTTTGCAGGATCTTGGCAATATCTTTAGGTTATTGTCAAAGAAGTCAGACTCTATGATTTGTTATATATTTGCATTGCTAGGCTGTGGTTGTGTGTTCTCCCTTCAGCCTGTCAGCCCTTTATTTTCTCCAGCAATATGTAGGGAGGCAGTGTGATCCAATGGATAGAGAGTTGATCTTGAAAATCTGGTTTCAAGTCCTAATTCCATGGGGCGTAAAATGGTTGTTGTTGTGAAAGCCAAACAATAATTTGGATTGGGAAATTCAGGGTGCAATCCTATGCCTGTTCAGATAGGAAAAAGTCCTACAGTTCCTAGCATTCCCCAGTCAGCCATGTCTGAGGCTGCAATCCTGTATCCATTTGCCTGGGAGAAAGCCCCATTGAATTCAGTTCTTGAGTAGACATGTATAGGATTGCATTGCAAAATCTCTATAAAAATAACAAATTTTGTTGTGAGTGAACCTCCATTTTCATTAATAAAAGTAAAACCATTGCCATCAAAGTGAATGTTGCAGCCTTAGAAATAGGCTTGAAGGTGTGATCCAAATGCAGTCTAAGGGTTTTAGTATATCCACCAAATAACTATTTATTTTATTCAGCTAGATCTGTAATACCTTGAATGCAGCATTATTGAAAATTGGACACTGAAATATCCTGATGAGTTTACTGGGAGTCAAATGCTGAGTGGGAGCTGTATTGATTCATGCACTAGGGTGGAGTTGGGAAGAGATGCCTCAGGCTTTGCTATGATATACCAATTTGATTATGAATTTTTGTGGTTGAATTGCTGAGGATAAGTTTATGCAGAAGTTGTTAAACATTAGACATGTACTCCTTTGCATAGAGATGGAAGATGAGTGAACTTTCTGTTTTTTTTTTTACTTTTATCTGCTTAGGCTGCCCTTATCAAGATCCCTTATACAAATCTATGGTGCAACCACACCACACTGAAAAAAAGATATTGTAGAGTTGGAAAAGATGCAGAAAAAAGCAACTAAAATTCTCAAGGGGGTGGAGCAGCTTCCGTATGAGGGAAGATTACATGTGAGATTGTTCAGCTTCAAAAAGGGCGAGTGACAGGACATTATAGAAGTGTACGGAATTCTGCATGATGTGAAGAAAGTGGATAAGGAGATATCCACTGCGGCTAAGCTATCTCTGTCCAGGAGAGGCCGCAATTGGTGAATGTCCGAAGCTGATAAAAGGCACTCCCAACTTCCATGGCTGCTTGGGCCTCTAGTGACAATGATGGATCTAGGGAGTATCCCCAAACTACAGGCCTATCTCTAGGACTCGGGAACCACTCACCCACAGGGTTTTTGTCTCATCCAGCCCATTATCGAGCTTAGGCACTGATCCAGAACTTGCACAGCGTCTCCTGATTCAGATGTCACAGGCAGATAGAGCTGTGTGTCGTCAATGTACTGATGGCACTTGGCTCCAAATTCCCTAATAACCGCTCTCAGCAGCATCATATAGATGTTAAACAACAGTGGAACAAGATGGTATCCTGTGGAACCCCATAATTCAATTGCCAAGGGGCCAAGGAATGGTCACCCAATGTTACTTTCTGAAATCGGCCCTTGAGGTAGGTCTGAAACCACTGTAACAAAGTGCCTCCAAAGCCCGTCCCTCAGAGGATACCATGGTCAATGGTATCAAAAGCTGATGAGAGATCGAGCAGAATTAACAGAGCTACACTCACCCTGTCCCTCTCTTGATATAGGTCATCCATCAGGCCAACCAAGTCTGATTCCTATTAACCAGGATGAAACCCAGATTGAAATGGGTCCAGATAATCAGTATCCTCCAAGATACTGCAATTATTCTGCCACAACCCTCTCCAGTACTTTCTCTAGAAAGAAGTATTTGCAACTGGGTGGTAGTTGCATAATACCATTGGCTCCTAAACCACTTTCTGACAACCACTAGCATAACATTTGAACCAGACCATGCTGTCCTCGTGTTTTATGGTGTGTGTATGTGTATCATAAATGAATATATTGAAAAATAGGAAATGTGAGATTCAAAATAGTGTTTTGGATCCATTGACTATAGTGCTTGCCCTGGGTCAGATGCAGATGTTGGGATGAGAAAGTGGCACAGTGACCCTTGGACTTGTATGTCTCCCCCTCCAGGTGCAACAGGAGAATATTTAAAATTTCCAGTTGGATTTGGAATAAACTGTAGTTTCACAAATGCAGGAAACCTTGGCTTGTACAAATCATAGCTAGTATAAAAACCAGGATTAAAAAAAACATGATTTCTTAAGTAACTGCAGTTTCTACAAGCCACGGTTTCCTATATTTGGATGGAAGGGGAAACTGATTTGTTCCATATCCTGACTAAAAGCTTTAAAATCTCCCCTTACAGGTGGAGAGAGAAAAGGGAGGCAGAAATGTGTGAACTTGAGGCTTGTGTGTGTTTATTCTCATTACAACATGCATCTGAATTGGGTCTATGTCTAATGAAGTTGGGTCAGCATTGTATGACTTGGTTTGCACGTAACAACAAGCCATGGTTTAATTAACAGTGGCTCGTTAAATTGTGGGTTGTCATTACATGCAATAAATGGGTTAACAGTAGGTTAACTATGGGTTAACAATGTATGGAAACTAGGTTCGCACAATCAAAACAACCTACCATAGATCATTTAAGCCACACGGTTGGCTATGGTATGTACCAGGCAGGATTTACATATTCAATACCTGGTTGTGGTTTGTGTCATGTGAACCCTGGTCCCCAGGTTCACATAACACAACAAGCCGTGACTGGGTGCTGAATATTCAAAATGGCTGCCTACATGTGCTACAGTCCACCGTGGCTGAAATAAGCCAAGGTGGAGTGTTTGATCATGCAAACCAGTCTCAAGAGAGTCTCAAAAGTTGTGAACTGTGGGTTGGTTAAACCATGTGTTGTCATTATGTATGAACCCAGAATGTTGGGTAGTTCATGGGTTGTTTCACCAGGCTACAGAGGCAGCTAGTAAGTGTGGTCAAAACCCCCATCCACTTTACATGCCAGTATTGCAGTGCCACAAAGGGAGGGTGTGAGTTAAGGAGAAGTGGAAAAAAACAGCTGAGAAAACAACAAACCATGGTTTAAATAACCATGTTATGTGCGAACCAGGCGATGTTGCCTTATACATGAGAAATACTGCAGTACTAACATCTCTTAGTAATTAATTTTCACTTGCCTCCCAAAATCCTAACATTAGTATTCAGATTTTACTGGTAAATCTTCATGAACCATAAAAAGTAAATCTGTGAGTATCCCAAACAAGCTTGGTGATACAAATATCTGGAATATCATTCCGATTGCTGTGAACACAGTTTTTCCATGAGCTATGCTGACTTTATAGAGGGTGGATCACAAACAAGGACATCAGCAATGCTATACTTGTGTATTTCAGTAGCTCGGACAGCAAACCATTGTTTTCCAGATGATTTGAGTTTTTTTTAAAAAAAGGAGTATTCAACATCTACAATAAACTTGCAGCTTCTGAATGAACATTGCAAAGGCTGCACAAAAAGGAATTAAACCTAAAGAAGTATGTACCTTTTTATTATACAGAAGAAACTCATTCAGTTTACTGAGTAACAGTACAATTGTTAGAATTTCCCTAGAAAGATGGAGATTCAGGCATAGTCTGGCATCTCAGTCAACACCTTACATTCTTTACAAGAGACTGGAATGTGTTTGTAGCATTGTTCCTTTTTTTAAAAAAATGAATTTTTCAGTTGGTCCAATAAATGGTTTCGTTTCCTGTATTTTCTCTCTCGGACAATTTTGTAGTTTTCAAAATCTAGCTATCTTAATAGCATAAATATTTGCAATGAGGCCCCCTTATTTTAAATATTGCCTTTACCTTTACACAACTTTTAAATAAAAACAAGCTTCTGAAGTAACTGTAATCTGGGATGCTGGTTGGAATCCCACTACTATTATACTTGGCCAGTTTAGCGATCAATCTAGCTTTGAATCTTTTCTTTTTTTCCCATTGGTCAAGTTTCTATGCTTTAGAGGAATGGAGGAACAAATGGGAATGCACAGAAATTGTTCCCAGCAAGCAAAGATTGGAATATTAAAACTTTGCCAAATTGAAAAACTAGTTGAACTGGTTTTCTTGAAGTTAAGCCAAACTAGCAGTATTGACTTCAGAAATAATGATAACTTAAATAGTACATCGCTTTTCATCAATTGGATGGTTAAAAACAAAAACACCAAGGATATGTTCCCTGAACAGGTTGACTGCCAATTCTCCAGTATGCAAATTTATCTAAGGTGGTAGATAAAGAGCACCATCTTTCTACCTTGGTCTGTCTGGAACATTACTTATCCAAAATAAGACTGGTTAGTTGTTTTCCCATTCTATTTGTTTATTACAGTTTTCTAGCGCTATGATTGTCAATCATTTTCAAGCCCAGAAACTATCTTTAACTCCAGCTTGCAATACAGGACTATCTTTTGCCCTCTCAATCTCCTGTTTCTTAAATGTGAACAAGCAAAGACAATGGTGGTGCTGTTGCAGTTGTGACTACTCCCATGTGATCCCAGTTGAGCGTCAAAACTCACTGTTTGAAGACCAATGCTTAAGCATATGGATTGACCAGTTTTGTGTTGCATGTTTTTCTTTCTTTTTTACTATCAGCACTGACATGCTTTGTGAACTCTATACTATATTCTTGGGATCCCTTCACATTTAAAGCATAACTAATCTGCGATAAGTGATCCTGAGTGTACACTCTTACGAGCATAAGAATTGGCTTGCTAGATCAACCTAGATCTGTCTAATCTATGGGCTCAACTACACCTAAGGGTGTAGAGGGAGGGGGGAGGATCGCGGACTTACCTTCCACAATCCGCACCCAGGGTCTGGATGGCAGTGCGACGTCCCAGAAGGCAAGAGGGATGTCGCGAGTGCCTTTTTTTTTTTTTAAAAAAAGAGGAGCTGCATGCGGCAAACAGGTAAGAACCCCGCCATAGCCCACCAAAGCCCGTTTCAGGCCCCGGGAGCACATGGCACACCAGCCGTGGTCCTTGGGATTGTCCCGGGACTGTGGAAAAGCCGGGATATCCCCAGTTTCCATTATCCCGGGGTCATCCCTAGGATTTCCCTAGTTGATCCCGGGATCCCCTGTGTGTCATATGGATGCACAGGGACAACCTAGGGATGACCCTGGGATAAAAGGCTGGTGTAGACATGACCTTTGTCTTTCATAGCCAGATGCTTCAGGAAGCCTAGAAGCAAGAAATGAAATCAATAGCCATTCCCTATTGATTGTCTCTAGTATCTGGTAACCGGAGATATATTGCCTATGAACACAGACACTTAATTTTGGGCTGTTCTGCCTACTAGTCATAAATAGACTCTTCCTCCTTCAGTTTGGCCATTATTATTATTTTTGCATCCAGCACAGCATCCAAATTGTATATTCAGTTTTCCATAAATCTCTTCTGCTTCCTACCTCTAAAATGGGGATGTGGTGATAGCCACCTCCTCACACATCTGCCCAGCCAACAGAACATCCTGCCTTCTAGCAAAAGGAATGGTCAGAGAGCTGTCTTTTGTTAAGTATGATGGTTTTAGTAGCAGCTGCTGAAGCAGTGGAATAAACTGCTTATGAATTTCTTTTCAAGAATCCAGCAACCCGCAGGTGCTAGGCAGTTCATCAGAAATTGTTGGTTAACAATAATCTATCTTTACCAGTCCCATTCTATCGTATCTAATCTTTGGAGAACTACTACGTAATGTAGATATGTTCTTGGACTTTAATCAAGTGTCTGCTCAGACTACATTGCCATAGGGAGCTATCCACGTAACCAGATCAGAAATGTTGATACCATTAGGTAATTCTACCCCTAGCTTAATTGGCTGACACATCATACTTTCCTCACAGGCCATCTGAAGCTATATGTAAGACTTAACAAGAAGTGTATTGACTGGCTGGCTGGCTTATTACCTGGCAGTTTTGCTAGTTTGTACCTTGTATGCTTGTCTTGTTCTTCTCTGCTTATATTGTATTTTTCATACTTTTGATCTGTTTTTGTCAGGTGCAAGTCAGTTTTCTACTGCCTTATTCCACATCCTTACAGCAGCTGCTGGACTTCCTTCCATATCTTTGGACAGCTATTTGTGTTGGCTTGACTCTCCCAAAACAGCTAGGCTGTCCTTTAAATTAATCTGATCTATCCCTGGAGCAGCCCAGTTTCCTGGCTACAACCTTGTTTGTCTGTCCTTCAGCTTGCACAGTGATTTCTTGGCTCAAACAGCTACCTAAAATTGGATACAATTGTGATTTGGATGACCACCACCTACAAAAGAAACTCAGTAGCTCAGGCTGTAGAAACCACCTCATGGGGCCTGTTCAGGCAACACACTAAGCCGGGGCTAGGCCACTAACCCTTTGCAGCAAATGGTTAGTGAGTGTGTTTAAACTGTGGTTATATAGCCACCGTGATTAGGAATGATTCACATGACACACTAAGACATGGTTCACACAACGCAGTAAGCCATATGTTTAGCTCAAAATACTTAACCACAGTGGCTTAGCATGTTGTCTGAACAGGGCCATTGCCTTATAGTCAGTGAAGTCCATTTTGAGTTCTTAATGTGTCCCTTGCAATGGGAGCTGTTAATGCTTTTCTAAGCATTAAAGTGCAGCTTGTCAGCAATGTACACCATGTCTATGTGTATGTGTGTTTGTGCGTATGTGTAAGTATAGAACAATCTTTCCCTTGGTTCACTAGTTCTGACAGTTTATATTACTTATTGGGTGTCTCTCCCTTCTCTCTCTCCCCAATATTTAGCTGCCACTGAAATAGTATCTGTCTTGGACAGACATCAAAAAGCTAGCAGCTTCCTTCAAACTAGAAACTTTCCAATTGGGCACAGTAATGGAGGCAACGTGAGTAGACTGTAATCTTTATTTAAAGTTCAGTGTATGGCCTTGAACCAGGTCCAGGCTGAAGAAATGCTGCTTGCCACCAGTTCCCGGCTTTGTATTAGTGGCTGCAGTTCTATCATGTTGCAATTGGATAACTGCAGAAAATGTGTCGGCATTGAAGCTTTGTGAAATCAATTGGGTAGCATTTGTTGGCAATCACAATAGTAGCTGGTATCAAGAAACTATAGTGGAGAAAGCCAAGATCCTCCTTCAGCATATTTGTAGGGGCAGAAATACCACCAAATATCAGGGTTAGACACTTTAATCATGGTGGCTTTTAACCGATGGTCTAGTCTTTATGCACGTTTGGCTCCTGTTTTTGGCCTTGTGGTTTTCTCAAAGGTTTGTGAAAGTGGGGAAGGACTTGCTTATGAAGACTATATATCATGTCTTTTAAAATATGGTTGGGATAAATAGGTGGGATTTTACTTACCTTAGTACTACATTTCTTTTTTTTCTTTTTTGTGTGTCAATTACATATATGCAGGATATTTTTTTAAAAAACAAAATGGTAAAAGGCGATAAAGTTCCCTATAGATTTTAAGTGTGATTGAAAATATATACTTGTGTTCTCAAAAGAAGTTCATTTTTTTCAGGCAATACATGCAGAGTATCTGTACTTTAATGTGCACAAAGTAAAAGAAAATGGAGGAATTAAGTTTGCTTTTAAGAGTAAAACTTTATGGTTGAAAAGGAAGAAAACATCTGGCTTGTAATATTAAGTATTTTAATGTACAAAAATGGAAGGAAATCACTGCACTGATTTGAAAGCTTACTCTTAATGTAATTTGGCATGAACTATTTTACATTTCATTGCATATTTGTTTGCTTCTCTTACACTGAAAACCTGTTCCTTAATTTATTTTGGATGAAATTAAAATTCAGGATGGGTTAAAAGAATTATCTGGTACTCCTTTAAAGGGACAGTGCTAATTAACCCATATATTTTATCAGAATGGTTGCTTAATGAAAGGCATTTTCAGATAGTTTTAAATCAGTATTGAACATTGAACTGATCAGGGCAAAAGTTAAGGGATTTATTTTTTACCAAGCCTGTAAAATGGTGAATATGTTTCCCTTTCCTAGCATAATATATTGATAACTTGTAGCTGGGACTGGCCTTGACTCCTACAACAGGGAAAACATTTTAGGAATCTGGCTCTGTGTAGATTGAAACACTACAAATAAGTTTCTGGGCTCAAAAGAGTTTGAATATACCATTCGATAATCTGTTCTTTCAGTAATTTAGTAGGGCTGTCTGCATATAATGACAAGCCATCAATTTCCTGCATCTTCAGCTTTTGCACACAAACCACGATCAGCTCCTACATAGATTGTGGAGTATGACATGTGAAGCTGGATCTCTGGGTTATTTAGGGGCTAAACAACTCAGTGGTTAACGCAACAACAACCATGGTTTGTTAAACCAATGGGTTGTCGTTATGGGTCAACTAGATGAGTGTGCAATGTAGCTCACATTAGATCCCTGTGATGCTAATAATTGGAATCCTGTAGCAGGGCAGCAGTTAGGGTAATGGGGAGATGTAGAAGAATTTTGCCCATCATAACACTAGTCCTACTTAGGATTGCTAACATTTCCTTCTGGGTACTGACTACTGAGCTTGCTGTCTTGTGGCACATAAGGGTGTATTTACCAGTAAGGTTTATTTTGGGCTGATAAAAAAATAGTTTGTACTGTTTCTGCAAGGTCAGATAGATTACAATAAAAATAGATGGAACCACATTTTCTATTGCACACTAGGATTTTTCCCGTCTGATTGAACACTCAAGCAATAAAGTATTCAGATTAAGCCTGTCTCTTCCAAAAGTGCAGGGAAAGAATAAGATTCCACTCCTGCAGTTGACAGAGGAAGTGTGAGTTGCTGTGCATGCATAGATCTCCATTAGATTCACCTTCTTGCAGCTACAGAGTGAGAACTGATCTATTCAATTTGTCTTGAGAGAGTGATGAGAGGAAGCTTAGGGGTTTCACTTGTAGCTGCAAATTCTGTTTATGTACCAGCCTTGGAATTTGATGCTTTTTGCAAGGTAGCGTTCTGACTGGTTGCAAGCTTCTTGACTTAGGTACACTTCCTGATTATGGTCCCCTCTACAAGGATTCGCTTTTGCAGCTGGTTAGCCGATTATGCGCATAATCGTGGAAGCGCATTTACGTCTAATACCGCTGCACGAGAGGCGGTGAGAGGCAGCGAAGCGCATTAAAGGATGACCAAAATGCGCTTTACAAGTAGTTAATGCGGAGAATCGCTTGTTCACATAGTCAAAATGCGCTTTAACGGCCGGAGCAAAATAAAACTCGCTGTTTAACGCGCATTCGATAATGCGCATAATCAGAGAGATAACGCGCCTCTACGCCCGATTTGTGCTCCATTCTTGTAGAGGTAAATTTTTTAAAGCACCTTGAAAGAGCTTTAAACCTCTCTTGTAGAGGCAGCCCTAGCTTGCTCTGCTTCTCCATTTGTCTCACCCTACCTTGTTAAAACATTTCAGAATTTCACCTGTGGGCAACCTTGTGAGATCAGGAAGTGTAAATGTGTTCTTTCATAGATCTGCTTTCTTTGTTACCTGTAGTAAGGATCCTCCCCGCTTAACCAGGCAGTGAAAGTTTTGAAAATTGGAATACAGTTTCAGTCCCATCCTATGCCCTGTTGTCCCATCTACATCCTGCCAAACCATATTAAACTGCAAACTTGTATGTTTTAATTCTTATAGCTCTAGTTAGAATTCATACTAATTCAGAAAATGTATAAAATTTAATTTTGATTTTTAAATCAGCCCATCCTGGTTTTATCCTGGTTTTTCTGGGGTTCTTTTTGAAGTTTGAAATTAGGGTTAGGGTTAGGGTTAATCGTAAATCCATCTCTGTCAGTTGGTCCCCATGTTTCTTGGTATCTTCCTGCTGCTTCTTCATATTCATCTCCATTCTATCCATATTATCCACCACAGTTTGAAGGTCCATTATAGGGTTAGGGTTAGGGATTTATACCATAGAAGAATGGTATAAAGAAATATGGGACATGGCACTGAATGATAAGCTAACGTGTAAAATGAAAATAAAGAGGGGAATGTCCAGTAAGAATGATTTTGGAGATATATGGAGTTTATTTTTGAAATATGTATTAAGAACGGGGAAGGGGCAAATGCCTTCAAAAGAGTCTTTACATTTTTGGAAAGAAGAATAATGTATAATTGAAGGTCTCCTGGGGGGAGGGGAGCACGGGGGTATGCGGTATGTATTGTATTTTATGTTGTTTAGGTTTATGTTGTATTATGTTATGTTGAAAAATAATAATAATTTTTTTTTTTAAAAAAAGGAGTGGCTTCTGCTATTTTCTCCTTTAAATCATAAATCTGGTTACACATTATGTTTTACATGACGAATATCAAGTTTTTTTAGCTTGCGAAGATTCAGTTTTTACTTCTTGTCACTTTGTTTTCCTCCTTGGCTTTGAACAGCCTAATCATAAGAACATAAGAAGAGCCATGCTGGATCAGACCAAGAGATCATCTAGTCCAGCATTCAGTTCATACAGCGGCCAACCAGCTGCCCTCTCCTGCTTGTGTTCTCCAGCAACTGGTTTATATAGGCATACTGGCTCTGATAGCATATAGCTACCAGGACTAGTTGCCTTGATGACTTGATCCTCCAGGAATTTGTCCAATCCCCCCGTTTTTTGTCTTGAAATTTTATTTTGAAGTAAGGTTAACAAAATAAAAGCAACAAAAAGAAGAACGTATATAATAATAATTACAATAACTAAACAAACAAAGGTAATAATAATAATAATAATAATAATAATAAATTTCTAACCCATCTCTCCGGATCAAGGCGGGGAACAACAATAAATATAAATACAAGGACCGTAAAATAGATAAAACATTAAAAACAAATAAAAACTAATACATTATTAAAAACATCTTAAAATTCAACTGGGTAGGCCTGCTGGAAGAGATCAGTCTTCACGGCTCTCTTAAATTCAAGGAGACTGCTAATTGTAACTCTTAGTCTATAACTGATATTTTTATGGAACATTTACAATTAAATGGTCTTAAGTAGGAGCTCAATTCCTAATGAAAGTAAAAATACAACTACTTATGAGTGGTGTGTGTTTACTTGTAAGTAAAGTTCCATTCAGTTCAGTGGGATTTATTTCCAAACAAAGTGAGCATGGAATTGCAGTGCAGAATACATCATAGTGATCAGTGGTAAGGCAGACCAGTATACATCTTGCTTCCTGGCAGGTGTTGTGCTCTGTAGTGTGTTTTTTAAACTTCTCTCTTAAATCTTCCAGAATTTACCTGCTAAGTATTGGTTTATCTGAAAAAATGTTTTAAGCTCTCAGCACAGTAAAATACCTACTGCTTTCACATACTATATTCTTGTGTTTTTTTTCTTTTGCTGCATTAGCATGCAAGCAGCTTAGTAGCAGGGATACTAGCAGAGCTACAGTGCTAGTAAAACATGGCAAGTCAAGGAGGTTATTTTAATGGATGCCTTGAAATGATGCCTAGTTCAACTTTGCATTCTACCATATCCCAATTAATAATGTGAGCAAACTCTTGATCCCATATGAGATTCCAATGTTTATTCCCATCTTTTAGCCAGTTTGGGGAATAAACATTGCTGTTTATTGAAGGGGTTCATAGTCTGAGACAGTAGGGCTGTAAGATACAAGGCCTCCGTCATCTTTGCATATTAGCAAAGCCAAGGTAGGGGGCTGGCTGCAGGAGAAATGTGTCGTGTCTGTCAAGATCTTTTCATGTGAACTCTGATCCCAAAGGAGTTAAGAGACTGTTCTTGAGAGTGTAATGAGGATGGTGCCAATGAGAGGCAGCCATGTGAAGAAAAGAGCAGGAAGAGGATTGGAAAGCTACAGAGGTAATTAAGGCTTCGCCTCCACCCCCAAACCTTTTCCAGCCTTCTGCTGGCTCTCTCCTATTGCCTTCTCTGAACAGTAAGAGCAGAACAAACCATTCCAACAAAGTTCGGAGCTGTTAGGCAGCATCTGTGAGTTGCCTGGAGCACAAAAGCATGAAGTGCTTATGAAACGAGGGTTCAGCGGTTCCTTTATATTGTATTTTGCTGTAAAAGCCACAACTGGTCATGACAGCGGTCTGCAGGGAATGAATCGATACCAATGATGCATCTAGCGCATGACCGCTGGCTGACTAGCTTTGGAGAGAGTGACTTGTTGTCGATTGTACAGTGCAGTTGCAGACTATATATATATATTTCCTTTTTGGGAAATAGATATCACTTGAAAACCATCAGAGTTTCTATGGAACTGAGGTGTGGCTGGAATAGCCTTTGCCTTCCACTCTACTTTCTGGGAGCCACAGCTGCATGGAATTGCTGAAGATCAGCTCACCCTGTATCCTGCTTTCAACATCCCTGTGCTATAACTTTTGGCCCTTGTTTCGTACATATACATGCCCCATCTGTATTGAACCAGAGCATGCAATCAGTATTCACTATTTTCTTCATCTCCTGATTTCTTTCCCTTCCAGATCTTCCCAGATTTTATAGGTGATTTATTTTCATAATTAAATGTGCGGTTTTTTAAACTGCAGTCCAAGAATGAATGGGACATAACTGGAGCTGATAAACAATATTCACGCAGATGTTATCTAATACAAGGAGTTGGTGAAATGATCATCATCATGCCTGTGAGAAGTCCCTCCTGGTGGTATTCGGAGTATTGGTGATTGTTCTTACAGCCTCCGGTCTTGGGCTAGAGTAGTGGCACAAGAATCTCATCTTTTGTCATCCTCCCTTTCTGTGCTGCTTGGCTGAAAATAGAGCTTGAAAATGTGAAATTCATAAACTGAGCTATTTGCCCAGTCCCTCCTAACAAATCCATTTAGTACACTTAGTAAAAATCATGAATCAGTGATATGGGACTGACTTGTAATTTCGAAACAATGAATTTTAACTGGTACCTGTTTTGCTTATGTAATTTCTCTGTCAGTGGTGGTTCCTTCCTTTAGGCATTTCTAAACTGGATGACTAATATGCTCCCTTGTCTTGTATTTTCATTGTCAGCAAGGAGAAGACCACAGCTTGACTGGCATTTCTCTGTATGGTCAGAAATTATTTTAATTCACTTGGGGGAAGGTGTGTAGGAGAAGCAGCCACCGGCCACCTCTGTTTGCTTGAAGCATATCTGAGCTCAGCATTGGCTATTTTTATAAGCAAGTTTCACCCTTATTGGAAAGCATATGAATTTGCTCAGACTAATTTTGTGGCAAGAGCTCTGATTTTCCCATCTTTTTATCCAAGCCATCTTACACGCCCTGCCTTAGCACAGCCTTATATGGGGTTGTACCCATATCATGCAATTTTTCTAGCTCCCTCCCTGCTGATAAAGCCTGTTAAGCAATGCTATGAAGAAGATTACACTAATAAGGAATATTGAGACTTGTACTACCTTGTTTTTCTAGGGGAAAAAAAAGATGGCATAGTCTTTTTCAGCTCTGTACAGAGGACATGAATTCCTCTAGAGCTGTTTTTCCCAGTTCAGGCCCCTTGAGATGTTTTGGACTACAAACCCCATCATCCCTGACACCCGGCTGTGCTGGCTGGAGGTCATGAAAGCTGTAAGACAAAACATTTGCAATGATCCAGGTTGGGGAAGGCTGCTCTAAAATAATCTCTCTTATTGCTCTTTTATGTAAGTTGGTCATGGTTGTTACTCCAAGAGCCCATGTGGTCTTCAGTATTTTTCTTGCTCAATTTTCTTTTAAATTTGGGGAAATAGAGACATAAGAAAAAAATGCCACCCAATAATAATTAGTATATAAACTGGTGAACTAAGTTGGCAAAGTGTAGCAAAACTCTCCATTAAAGTGTTAAAGAATCTTAAAAGAAGAATGTTAAAGAATCTTAAAATTATTATCCAGGTATGCTATAGGCAGAAAGCTTAAGAAGCCTAACTTTTTAAAAACATATATACCTCAAGATTATGAGAGCCCTATTACATTATATAATAAAGTAAACGAGGCTGCCTCTACAAGAGAGGTTTAAAGCTCTTTCAAGGCGCTTAAATTTTTTTACCTCTACAAGAACGGAGCGCAAATCGGGCGTAGAGGCGCATTATCTCTCCGATTATGGCATTATCGAATGCGCGTTAAATCGTGAGTTTTATTTTGCTCCGGCCGTTAAAGCGCATTTTGACTATGTGAACAAGCGCTTATGCGCATTAACTACTTGTAAAGCACATTTTGGTCATCCGTTAATGCGCTTCGCCGCCTCTCGTGCAGAGGGATTAGGTGTAAATGCGCTTCAGCGATTATGCGCATAATCGCCTAACTGGGCGCAAAAGCGAATCCTTGTAGAGGGGACCCAAGTGGGGTCCTGAAACAAAATATTGCAGATGGACTGAGGGACTGAAAGCAACCAACCAACCATCCATCAAATACAGGAGTTCCAATTTTGACGTGGGTTTTACGTAATATGAAAAGCCTATTTAGTTAGTTTCTGAACATTTAAAAATGCAAGTGGAATGAGTGCTGGATCTGGCCTATGAGGAGGACTGTGGGGTTAATTTTAATAGATTGGCCTTTGCTATAATCTGAGAGGTATGGGGGATTTTTTGGCTAGGAATCCAAACTGATCTTGGCCCCATCTCTGACCTGATATATTAACTGTGGACCATATTGTGACCACACTCCCTCGCACTACACAATATTATAGAACAGAAAGTCCGGGGGAGTGGCCTAGCGAGAATGGAGTGAACTTGGAGATCTCTTGCTCTCTCACGGAAGCGTTGGAATAAACATATAATCCTTGTCTTGGAGATGACGGATTGCAAATTAAAGACTTGATATAAGGCTCGGAAGTGTTGCTGTTTCTTCTGAGTGAAAGAGAAAGTAAAGCAGTCCAGGATTCCTGGCAGGCGGCCAGAGGCTGGTAATTGAGACTTTTATTACTCCAGCTAATGAGCTAAGACTGGCTGATAAGGGTCTGGGTGTGGGGGGAGGCTCAAGCAAATAATTGAAGCTGGGTGGAAGGAGGATTTCAGTGCCCCCAGCCGAGCGTGTGAGAAGTTGAAATACATCTGTCTGATAAGAGCCGAAAAGATTCTAGAACGTGGCAGTTAAGATCTATGTGGAGGGGCACGGATTTATAAGTGTAGCCTGATGAAAAAGAGATTAAAAGGTGACAAATCAAGTACCCCCGGCTGGATCAGACTGCCGAAAAAGCACCCATCAGATAGCAACTGGGAACGGCTCACTAGAATAATGGCCGACAAGGAACAGCCTTCTGATCGAGGCGAGAAGGCAGCTCCGCTTCCTTCCGGAAGTGGGAGTTCTAAAACTGGAAGCAAGCCAGGAACAATTCCTAAAACATCTAAAGAAAGTCAATCGTGGTCACCAAGAGAATTAATGGATAACTTTCAGAAGATGTTAGATAATGCTCTGGCAAAGCAGGAGGAGAGAATTAAAGGCCAATTTATGGACTCGCAAATCGAAGTTTTGACAGGCTTCCAAGCAGTGGTGGAGAAAATGACTGAATTGGAGAAGGACAATGAGCAAATTAAAGAAACTACCAAGCAGCAGGGGGAGCAAATGCAAGGGATGGACCTACGTTTAATTGCTTTGGAGGACAGAGACAGGAGAGTAAATATTCGGATTAGATCCTTTAAGGAGCAAGAGGGGGAGAACCCAAAGGTTTTGAGAGAGATAATATTGGCATGGATTAAATAATTGGACCCCCAGGAAGTGTGGGAGATGGCTGACATTGAGAGGATCCATAGAGTGGGCTATAAAAAGAAAGGAATGTTTCCAAGGGATATAATTGTCAAATTTGCCAACTATTACAAGAAAGAAAATCTAATGCAAGCAATTAGACGTCTTGGTCAACCAATGCTACAAGCAACTCCAATCGAGGTTTATAATGATCTATGCCCTCAAACGGTCCAGTGGCGGAAGAGCGTCAGACTGTACAGTTACCCTGCGGAAGAAGGCGATAACATATAGCTGGGGGTATCCAGTTTTTTTGAAATTTATATGGAAAGGGAAACAACACAGAATAACATCATGTGAGCAGGGGATGGAGCTTCTGGAGAAGTTGGGTCTGGTCGACGCAACTGATGATGGAGAAACAAGGGTGGAAGAAGGAGCTGCAGGAGGAAGTAGTCAATAAAGAACTATGTTTGAGCAGGGATAAAGAAGAGATTATAAGGGAGGGGAGGGTCAGCTGTCACTCCGGGATTGTTGGGTCGCTTCTCCCCCCCCTGAAGAGTTCTAAAAATATTGGGGCCATTGCCCAGGAGGGCCTGGTGAGGAGGGTGGTGAAGTTTGGGGTAAGTGTGGGGGGGAGGGTAAGGGAGGGGGGTATATGTATCACAGGGGAGACCAATAAAGAGCTTGTGTGAGGCATGATGGAAAATAAATTAAGAGTGGCAATCTTAAATGTTAAAGGGCTAGGAACTGTTATAAAAAGGAAGAGAATAGAAGCATTATTAAAAAAAGAAAAAGCAGATGTTATTTTCTTGCAGGAAACTCATCAATCAAAGGAGGGTATAAATGAGCTTCGGATGAGGGATGTGGGCATATATGAGAAAGCATTGGGTACTTCCAAAGCTAGAGGAGTAGCGATAATAATTTCAAAAAATGTGGTATTAATGTTCAAAGAGTGAAGAAGGATGAATCGGGTAGATTTTTGATATTTTTTTGTATGTTAGGGGAGGAGGAATATATATTGATTAATGTATATGCTCCTAATGGGAAACAAATGGAATTCTTCGATGAAGTTTTTACTGCGGTGGGAGAAATGGGGAAAAAGAATATTGTAATGGCAGGAGATTTTAATATGGTATTAGATAAAGATAAGGATAATATATTAAAAGATCTTAAGACTGGTGGGAAGACGGGTTTAAGCAAATTAATGGATGGAAAAGAATTAATGGATGTTTGGAAGGTTTTAAAGGGGGAAGAAAGGAAATATACTTTCTACTCACCAAGGTTTAAGAGTTATTCTAGGATAGATTTTATTTTTGTGTCAAAAAATATGTTATCCAAAATTATAAATTGTGCTATAGGGGTTATTAAAGTCTCCGATCATGCAGTAATGACAGCGGATATTAAAATGAAGAAGGATTATAGAGAAGCAAAGAGATGGAGAATGGATACGAGGATTTTAAATAATAAAACTATTGTTGAAAAAATAAAAAAAGAAATGCAGATAATATAGGAAATTAATGAAGTAGAACAAAACTCTCAAGGGATTTTATGGGATACAATGAAGGCAGTGGCAAGAGGGATTTGTATTAGGGAAAGGTGTACCCTAAGAAAACAACAGGAAGCACAAAATAAAAAGATAGAAAAGGAGGTAAGGGAATTAGAGGAAAAAGTAAGAGAGACAAAAGATATACGCCTATTTGCCCAAATTCAAGCTAAGAAGAAAGAATTAGAGAAAGAAGAGCTAGATCAGGTTCAAAGGGATTTGCTATATTTGAGGAGGGATTTTTTTGAATATAGTAACAAAAATTCTAGGATGCTGGCCAGGTCCACTCAGTCAAAAAGGGCTAAGAATACGATAGGGACAATTAAAGATAAGACAGGGAAAAGATGTAATTTAATGAAGGATAAATTAAATATATTTCAGGAATTTTATAGTGAATTATATGCATCAGAGATGGGTCCACAGGTTAATGTAAGGGAATATGTAGAGAGGAATTGGAAAATAAGATTACAGAGTCAAGATAGGGATTATATGGAAGGTTTGGTTACAGAAAAAGAAATAGAAGGAATTATTGATAAATTAAATGGAGGGAAATCTCCGGGGTTAGATGGTTTGGGGCTGGAATATTATAAAACATTTAGAGCAATATTAATACCAAAATTGAAAAAGTTATTTAACAGTATAATAAAAGGAGGAAAGACCCCCCTATCATGGGATCATTCTTTGATTATATTAATCCCGAAACCAGATAAGGATTTGACGGACCCAGCCTCCTATAGACCAATTTCGTTAATAAATCAAGATTCAATTTTTTTTACGGCAATAATGGCAAAAAGAATGAGTACTTTTATAAATAAATATCTTAGGAAAGATCAATGTGGATTTATTTTAGGAAGGCAAATGCCTAATTTAATTGGGAGAGTTTTAAATATAATTAATATTATTAAAAAAAGGAACTTAAAAGCAGGATTGTTAGCATTAGATATATTTAAAGCCTTTGATTGTGTGGAATGGCCAGCACTTAAAAAAAATTATAAAAACGTTTGGGTTTGGAGATAAGTTTATAGGAGTGATAGATCAGTTGTATAAAAATAATAAAGCAGAAATTATAGTTAATGATGGGTTAACGCAACAGATTACTTTAGCCCGAGGAACTAGACAAGGATGTCCACTTTCACCGATTTTATTTGCAATAGTGATAGAAATTTTGGCGAATGTTATAAGGGAGGATGTAAGATTAAAAGGGATAGGTGGGAAAGAAAAGATTAAAATGAATATGTTTGCGGACGATACATTATTGACGTTAGAAAATCCCCTGGAGAGTGGGGATGCGATAAAGAAGCATTTGAGAGAATTTGGAGAGATTACTGGCTTACAAGTTAACTGGGGGAAGTCAGAAATGATGTTATTTAACTATAACGAGAAAGAAATGGAGGAGTGTAAATCTAAACTAGGTTTGAGGCTTAAGAATATAATACACTATTTAGGAGTTAACATTGCAAAAGATTTAGATAGGTTAGAAGAAATTAACTTTGCTAGTTTGAAAAAACAGATAGGGGAAAAGTTAGAGGTATATAAAAAATTAAAGCATTCGTGGTTTGGTAGAATAGCGATCATTAAAATGAAGATATTACCTAAGATTAATTTTTTGTTTAGAATGTTACCAATTAAAATAACGGAAGCAGAGTTAAAGAGCTGGCAAAATATGATTAATGCTTATTGTAATGGAGATAAAAAAGCAAGGATTAATAAAGTGCTGTGGTATAAGACTCAGAAGAAAGGAGGTTTAGGACTTCCAAATATAAAGAAGTATTATATTGCTAATCAATTAAGACATGTTATAAATAGTATATTAGGGGAGGACGACTTAGAATGGTTAGAGACGCAAACAGGGGAACAAGATTTTAAATTGCAAAATATATTTTTTATTAAAATGCAAAAAAAAGATCTGAAGGGCCTGGACAACCCGTTGTTGGAAAATATTTTAGAGATATGGGAAAAATAAAGGGGAAGTTAATACCAGGAGTTTCTCCTCTTATCCCAGTTGTAGTAACGGGGGACTTTCCAAGGAATTTAAAAGCAGAGTTGGAAGGGGGTCTGAAGGAACAGAAAATTATTAAATTAAGAGATTGGTTAAAAAGAATAATAAATAAGGAGCAAATCCGAGAGTTATTAATAGGGCAAAAGGTAGCTTGGTTCAAATGTATACAATTGAAACAATGGACACAGGATCGGAAAAGGAAAAATAAGGAATGTAGAAAGAATACAAGATTTGAAGATTTAATTGAATCAAGAGGAAGGAAGGAAGAAATTAAATTTTAAAAAGGTTTGACCATTGAAATATATAAAATTTTGATAGAGGATGAGGAATATCAAGACTCTCTTAAAATGATTTGGGAAGATGATATAAAGGAACAAATTAATGAATACAACTGGGGGAGGATATGGGATGCAAGAATGTTAAAGCTTTTATCGATTAGAATTAAGGAGAATTATTATAAGATAGTATGGAGATGGTATTTAACGCCGGTAAGATCCCATCAGATAGATAAAAAAGTGCCCAGGAATTGTTGGAGGGGATGTCAGGAGGTTGGAACTTATTTCCATATGTGGTGGAGCTGTGAACATGTACAAAAATTTTGGAAAAGGGTGTTTGAAGAAATAAGTGAAATAACGGGAAGTAAACTGGAGATAAGCCCAAAGCTGGCTCTACTAGCAATATGGGATAAAGGAAATGAGAATATAAGTAAGAGAGAATTGATAAACAACCTCCTGGCTCCTGTCAGAATAATGATAGCTAAAAATTGGAAAGGGCAAGGGATTTATACAATAGAAGAATGGTATAAAGAAATATGGGATATGGCAGTTAATGATAACGTGTAAGATGAAAATATTGAGGGGAATATCCAGGAAGAATGATTTTGAAAATATATGGAGTCCATTATTGGAACATGTATTAAGATCATGGAAGGGGCAAATACCTTCAAAAGATTCTACACAATTTTGGAAGGATGTATAATTAAATAAAAGTAGGTCTCCTGGGGGGAGGGGAGCACGGGGGGTATGTAGGTTTTGTATTGTATTGTATGTAGTTTATGTTGTATTATGTTGTTTTAAGTTGAAATAAAAATATTAACCCAAAAAACAAAAACAAAACCAGAATGCCCAATTGGGGGGGGGGGGGGGAGAGAAGCAAGTGTCTCATTGAAGATGATGCCAATATGTATGGTTTTTGTAAGATGATTTAAAATAATATTTCACATTTTAGGAAATCATCTTGATTATTTGGATGCAGCTTTTTAGTCAACTGGCAGCACAATCCTGTGCATATCTACCCAGACGTAAGCTCCGCTGAGTCCTGTGGGGGTTACTTCTAGGTAAGCATGCATGGGGTTGTTGCTTAAAAGGCTTTTAAACCAACTAACAGTGCATTCCTGTAGATGTTTACTCAAAAGTAAGTCCCATTTTGTTCAGTGAGGTTTACTCCCAGGTAAGTCAGTATAGATTGCAGCCCTAAATTATACCTCAAGCATTTGCTTCACTAACCAAAAGAACTTTAAAATGTTTATATTTGCACAACAAATGTGCATATTTCCTAACACTATGGCCCACATGAATTTCTAGGATTAAGTAGTGTTGAAAAATTAACCAATAATATTCTGTCCTCACTGGACCGGAGGTGTTGTTGTTCCATTATCTTTCTATATCTTTCTTCTGTAAATTCCAACATGGGTCATGTGTCCCTGGTTCGTAAATGTACAATTAATAATATAGCTATTAAAAATTTTTCCTGATCTTTTTATAAACAATTTCAAATTTAACAGCCATCCTGAAGTGGTGGGAGAATCCACAGTGGAGAAACAGCCACTTCTGCTGGCTCCTAAAGCTGTGCAGAACGATGGGAGGGGAACTGAGCACATCAGCTCCAGGGCTGGTGTACTCTTTTTGATATGTTGGTGGAATGAGGGGCCTTTAGATCTCCCGACACACTCCTGGAATGTCCCGTAGGCAGCCCTACCACTTGGGGCAGAGCTTTCCATTTCAACCTGGGAGTGAGGATTGGTCTCTTTGTTGCTCTTTTATGTTTTAAAAAATGCTTTGTAGTAATGACAAATTTTAAAATACTGAAACAGAGTGTGGGTTTTTGCAATTAACCTTTTTTGTAACCATGCTATGTTAGTAAGATAAGCAATAATAATAATAATAATAATAATAATAATAATAATAATAATAATAATACGTTCTTGATATCTTACACCAAATTTGTCCATCTACCTTACTTAGTCTAAATTGCATTTCTTCTAAAATTTCCTGAGAGATTTTTCTATTGGGGAGGGGGGGGGAATATAGCATGCCAGGCAGAGATCCAGAGAGAGATATGGGTGGGTTGCAAGTACCTCTGTATGCAGTGGGTAGTCTCGGATTCCACTCACACCTTCTTGCATTGTGCTTAAAGGCTGCTCGTGAGAGTCCCCTGAGTGTTGGGAATGGCTTGTCTGACAGCAGAGGGGCCTTTAGTTGGAAAATAATCTCTGAAGCTTCATTGCATATGCAAAAGCCTTCTGCATGGACCATTAGATGCCAGCCATTGTATGTATTTCAATGTATCTATTTTTTATATATATAAAGTGGCAGCCTGATCCTGTGAATATTTCATTGGAATTTCCCATGGTGTTCACTCAAGTATACCTGCATAGGATTGTAGCCTGAATACGTGTATATTTTACTTTCCAAATTTGTTCTCTTTGCGTTCTGTAGTCCCCAACAGAAATCTTAAGCCATTTTAAACCATTCATGCTGCATCTAGATCTGCCTTCCTCAATCTCATGCCCTCCAGATGTTTTTGACCACAACTCCAGCATTTCTGACCATTGGCCATGCTGGTTAGGGTTGATGGGAATTGAAATACAATACATCTGGAGGGACACCAGGTTGAGGAAGGCTGATTTAGGTAAAACTTTCTCTCTTTTATTAATCTGTTTGCACCTGCTTTCACCTTTTGAATATGACTGACTGAGTCTACACATAACGTTAAGCCTTGGTATGGGTTATTAAATGCTGGTGTTGTTGTGATATGCGAACCCACTATGCTAACAAACCATGGTACAAACAACCCAGAAAGAGAACCCACAGACCCAGTTTGCACAATTATGTTCATGGAAATAAGTCACAGTGGCTTATTTCCCCTGCCTTATGTGCTGGTTGGATTTGTGTGATTACCCTCACTGATTTGGTTTGCTGTGTTGTCAAAACTCAGGCACAGTGGCTTGTTTGAGGGGACAGCAACCCTCAAATGAGCTATGGGCTATTGCTGGGTTATTTGAGGGTATCTGCCATCTCTGCCCCACTGCAAATAAACCATGCTGCATGGGTTTGAATGAGGTTAATTAGGCAAATTAGGCCGACAATTGACTGTGGGTTCTTCATTTTATTTATTTATTTATTTATTTATTACATTTGTATACTGCCCCATAGCCGAAGCTCTCTGGGCGGTTTACATAGGATTAAAAACAATTAAAAACAATATACAAAAATTAAACAGCAAAAACATACAACATACACACAATCTGTACATTTAAAAACCACTTCAACACTTCAAAAAAAACTACAAAAACAAAACAAAACAAACCCAGGCTCCTCAGATATTGCCAGATGCCTGAGAGAAGAGGAAAGTCTTGACCTGGCGCCGAAAAGATAACAATGTTGGCGCCAGGCGGGCCTCGTCGGGGAGATCGTTCCACAATTGGGGAGCCACCACAGAGAAGGCCCTCTCTCTTGTTGCCGACCTCCGAGCTTCCCTCGGAGGAGGCACTCGGAGGAGGGCCTTAGATGTTGAACGTAGTGTTCGGGTAGGTTCATGTCGGGAAAGGCGTTCCATCAGGTATTGTGGTCCCAAACCGTGTAAGGCTTTATAGGTTAAAACCAGCACCTTGAACCGGGCTCGGAAACATACAGGCAGCCAATGCAAGTGGGCCAGAGTAGGTCTTATATGTTCGAACCTACTGGTTCCAGTTATCAATCTGGCCGCTGCATTTTGCACAAGCTGCAGCTTCCGAACCACCTTCAAAGGCAGCCCCACGTAGAGTGCATTGCAGTAATCTAACTTGGAGGTTACCAGAGCATGGACAACTGAAGCCAGGTTATCCCTGTCCAGATAGGGACGTAGCTGGGCCACCAACCGAAGTTGGTAGAAGGCACTCCGTGCCACTGAGGTCACCTGCGCCTCACCCCAAGCTACTAACCCGCTCCTTCAAGGGGAGTGCAACCCCATCCAGAACAGGTTGAACACCCTCCATCCGGTCAGCGGAACCACCCACCAACAGCGTCTCAGTCTTGTCTGGATTGAGTATTCAGTTTATTCATGGGTTGTTTCACCAGGCTACAGAAGTGATATGTAAGAGTGGTTAAAAGACAACCAACCAAGGGCTCTACATGCCAGTACTACAGTGTCGTAAAGGCATTTGAGATACAGGGAGGGAGCAGGCAAAGGAGGAGGGGAAACAAACAACCTAGGATTTGAGAAAACAAACCTTGCCCTATCCAAGGTTTGTTCGGTCGTCTGCCAGACAACATCTGCCAGACAAACCTTGGATAGGGCAATAAACCATGGGTTAAATAAATCATGGGTTAGCGTTATGTGCAAACCAGGTCTGTGAGAGTTAGGGAAAGGTAATAGATGATATATGACCTTTTACTTGCGTGAGAGAGAGCTACTCAAATTACCTTCCCCCCCATCCCCAGAACTGAAATGGAGGGGGGAATCCCCTCTCTATTTGAGTGTCTTTGTGAGAGTAATGCAAAGTTGACCAATCTCTTCCTTCTGCTCACACCTATTTACAGGTTTGTGTCAAGTTGGTGCTGGAGTGTGCAGCGATGGCAAAGCTTGGCTGGGAGCAGTCAGGGGAAGTAAACTGGGAAACAGTGATTCATGCTTGGAGGGGCCATGGATGAGGGACAATAACTGTCATGCATAACAGTCTTGGAAATAAATGATCAGTAATCAAGTGTGTTCTATTAAGAGTGTTGTGAGATGGGTTTTAAACTGCTTGATTAGATTGTTTTATTTGTATGTTAAACATTGTTTGGTGGCTTCAGTTATCTTCTATAAGCTGCCTTGGGAGGGCTTTGCTCTGGAAGATGGCATACAAATAAGGTGGGGCCTGCAACATAGTTCTGCAGTGTATTCTGTCCTGCTAAGAGGAGTGCTATTTAGGGAGCCATTCGTTCTTTGGTCCACTATAAGATGTTTGGGGCTCCAGAAGCCAGTGCTGTCTCCCCCACCCTGCTTTCTTTTCTTTTTTTCAGCTGATACCTGGCATTTGGTGGCTACTGAACATGCTTGCTCCTTGTTTGGCTGTTTTTGTGGTGTTTTGCCCACTTAGGTTTATAAAGAGGTTTTTTTGTACATCTGAAATCTCGGGTTACCTGCAATATGCCGCATGTTTCTTAGTGGCCCCATATTGGGTCCTGTTTCTATCAGCATTCACTGCCTGGGATCTGCTGTTAGAGGCAGTGATGTAAGCATCAACAGTCGTCGCTACAGACTTGATACAATTGTGTTGGCAAGGTAGGGACACAGTCCAGGGTTTTTGTGAAACATGGAAAAACACCCCATTTGCTAGGCCTTGTGAAACATGGAAAAACACCCCATTTGCTAGGCGTCTCACTAAGGTGGAGGTAGGCTTTAGTTGAATAGTGAGGAAGGAAAATGTGGGTCTAAGCTAAGCAGACAGAAGGCAGGGGACATACGCAATAGGCCTAGGGATAGAGGAAGCAGTGGCCGAAAGAAGGAAGCTTACGTTTCCATGCACTAGGGCCCTCAAGCGGTGCCCATAGGGCCATCTAACAGCACCTATGAAGCTCTCCCCTTTCTGCCCCATTCAAAAAATGTTTTAAAATGTTAGAGTAGACTTTTTTCTCTCCCTTTGTAGCCTCTAGCCTTGTTCTTTCTCTCCCTCTACTCCTTTGCCTGGCTATTTCCCCCTTCCTCCCAGATTCTAGCCTTGCTATTTCTGTTCTCCCATCTCTCTAGCTCACTTTTGACTAACCAGCCCCACACAGCAGCTATTATATAACTAGCCTCATCCTTCATGGGAGCCATTTTGTGGTATTGTCCACAGCAGTTTCTTAAGTTCCCAAATGTGCCCATGGGTCCAGAAAGATTGGGGACCCTACCATGTACAGTCCCACCATTTGGTTTGCAATTTCCTAGAAATTTGTATACTGCAAGAGTCTTAATGGGAATAACTTGTGCTGAATAGCTACAGAATTACCCTGAAATGCCAGTCACCTTTAATGTCTGGTTTTCTTCGGGTACATATAGCCATGCCTTTTCTCCTACTTCCCCCACCCATTTATATGTTGTAGTTTTTCATGAGAATTTCTGTTTAAATTTTTTAAATGAAACATTAATTTTGTAAATGTTAAGTTAAACTACTACACTGCATTGGCTCAATTATTATGTTATGGAGGCTGCTGCTGTCAGGTCAGTGTGTAATGGATGTCTATGCAAATCAGGAGTAAATCTTCATTCTCCTTTCTGGGACTAGCTTATCAATGTAATTCCATCTATTTTGATTTAGTGACTAACCTTTTGGTTATGAGTGCCATAGCTTCTGAGTGCAGGTCAAAATGTGGGTTGCTAGTAAAAGTTAGATCTACAGTTCTGATATAGAGCCATCATTGGGCCTGACACGACTCAAAATGAATGGGGCTAATAATAGCAACAAGTCAAATGGGACATGCTCGTCAGGCCAGAGGGAGAAAACTTTCTCATTAAATTCCTATTCACTTTTCCCTTGCAGGGATTCAAGCACTAACAAGATGTGGGAGTGAAAACAATCTGTTGAATTTCTTGTTCTGTCCTTAAAAAAGAAAAAAGAAAGAAAGAAAATATTCCTATCGGAATCCATTTATGTATTTTGTGATGTTTTGCTGCCCTGTTTTTGAAAGCTTGTTTTGTAAGCATTTGGCTTGGAGGTCAAATTAGCCTCTCCCCAATCCCTCACAGAAGAATTAATGATGTCCCATTGCTAAATGGATAGTGATAAATTACTAGCTCAAGCTAAGCCTGCTCCAATGTTGATCTGATATTATTTTAATCTGTGAAATTGTACTGAAGGGTGTGGTAGAGAATGCGCTGGCTATTGTTTGACATGATTAACTGTGATTTCAGTGTGACTCTCTTGCACACTTTTTATTATTAAAAAAGTCCCTTTTAATGAGAAACTGTCAAAGAAAATGAAGCTCAGAAAAACTGTTAGTGAATCCCATGTGCCTCTATATCTCTTGCCATGGTGTCTGCCAGTGTAGTAGTGTGAAGAGAGTTCTGCATTGTTTTAACAGCCTTTGAACTGCTTCTCTGGCTGATAATGTTCCACATATTCAAGGATGTTGAGGTGATTTGCAAAATCTTGATAAATGAAGCTCCACAGTGAGGGGGGGACCCTGCCTTATTATCCATGCATTATTAATGGATTTTCCTCTCTCTGAAATGGGATTTTTTTTTCTTCTTTGCCTCCTTCAACTGGTGAAGAAAGTTCAGGTTGTTCTAAAAATTCAGGTGATGACATATTTAACAACATTTTATATATTTTACTCATAAGCCCCTGAGTTATGCCCTTTGATATTTTTAATTCAAATGGGGTCTCATTTCAAATCCTCCATATTTCCTAATTAGAACCTAAACAATGCCTCAATTAAAAAAATGAAACAAAATTTACAGATTTCCAATGGTTAAAGTCTAGTTTTATTTAGAACCTGAGAAGTAATTATATTTGAAATAACAATATAGTTGCTGTTTCAGTTACTCTTCTGATTAAAACGTTAATGGTAGTAGGGCATTTATTTATTTTATTTTATTTATTTATAATGTTTTTTCTGTTCCTCCCATCATTGCAAAAATTATCCCAGACTAGTCATAATATACACTATATAATCTTTATAAAATTGAATCAAATACATCACTTTGACTGCTTTTGCCTTGTGACAAAGTCAGTTAGGCTGCATTCAGACAACATGATAGTCAATGGTGGGGTAATAATCAACTCAACAGTAGTTTATTTAGGGGTGCTCCCCACACAACATGATAATAATCATGGTGTGGGTTAAGATCAGTGTTGAGTTGACTATTAGTCCATGCTGAGTTGACTCACTCATCTCCCGCTTGCTCCCCCTCAGTCCTTCTGCTAGTATCCCATCAGCCAATGCTGCCGAAAATCTATCCTGTCAGCTGGACTAGAACGGCAGCCACCACTTTGACTGCTCTTGCCTTGTGACTTTGTGGCTGAGGAAATTACCAATGGGGGCTGAGGAAATAACCAATTGTGCCCTCCTCACAGCATAACTAATGGTGGTTCAAATAGCCATCTCTGCACAGCGTTGGTTATTTCCATTGATTATTTCAGCCAAATAACCAACCGTTGGTTAAAAAACTCTCTCCACACAACATGATAACCCATGGTGAGTTAAATAACTATTTAAACCACCATTGGTCATTGTGTTGTCTGAACCCAGTCTTAGTGTCAAATTCAGTGTATACTGCCTTTCAAAAGACCTGGTGGAAAAGTAATGTTTTCACTTGGTGCTGAAAATAACCAGTGTTAGCGTCAGTCTAACCTCTACAGCTGAAGTACCACCACCAAGAAGCCCCTAGTATAAGTTCCAGAAGTCTGGACTTCATTTGATGAAGGTATAGCCAAAAGGGCCTCCCCAGCAGATGTCAAGTCATGAACAGGACATGGGCTTGATTCACATTTTCCCCGTTTTGTATTTGGGTATAGAGACCCCCCCCCCCAACATTCTTGTGGTGAATCAATTGTGAATGGCAGAAACAAATTTTAATACGTGTTTTTCTCTACTACTAAGAATCCAGACCCTATCATTTCCTGATGCTCCTTCCATGTACATTGTGGTGAGAAGTGACGATTTAAAGTGCCTGCGTGCCATTCACAATTAACTCAGAATATTCTCAAAGATAAGCTTCTGAATTGGCCAAAAAATGTTCAAGGAAAAGAAAGCAGACAACAAAACTGATAGTTTGGAGACTAGAATAAAAACAAAACATCTGATTCTGATTTTGATAAAAATGGGATATAGAGAGGGAATCAGGATGCATTCCAAATGGGGCAACTTCTTAGATGGAATTTGCATTTTTTGTTACTGGGCAATTCAAAGTGTGTGTTGTGTGAGGTTCATAAATGATTTGATCCTCCTCCTACTTATATTCTAAAGAAGAATATGGCTGTGATCTTTCTCTGCATTGAAAGAATCTTCTCTGTCTCTCTCTGTCTGTCTCTGTCTCTCTCTCTCATTTGTGTGTGTGTGTATTTGCAGAGCTTACTAAGTAATAATACAAGTTCTATGACTGTAGAGGATTCTGTGTGCTAGTCATTCTCTTAAATACAAGACATTTGACTGTGTGATGATGAATAATGCTCTCGGAGTTTTAGCTGATCTTATGAATATAGTGCTGTTTGAGGGAGGTTTTTGTCCACCTCTCTGTGTGTAACCTGGTATGTCCATTCTTCAGTGTGGCTGCATGAGCTGATATTGACTCCTTTGTGCTTGAATTCTTCGCTTAAGTGCTACTGCTGGTCTGTTGTTAAGGGTCGTAGAACCTGCTGCTTGGATGCCTTGTTGTGGTGTGCAACTCAGATCATACTGGAGGACTGCTTGTATGTCTTAGGACATTTGCATCTCTTGCAGAAAGGCATTTTTATTAGTTTGCACTCTCTAAATCCATTTCTCTGTGCACTCCCTCTAAATCCATCCCTATTAATCTTGCCTCCTTTTCTCTCTACACCCCCTATCTCTCCCCCTTCCTTCCTCCCCACTTCTACAAGCCTGTACTTGCATCTCTGTCTTCTTGTTCCCCATTATACTTCTGGTACGTCTATCCTTCACCTACTCTTCCTTCACCCCACACACCTCTGCACCCTACATTACCCCCCTTTTATGTGTCCTTTAGCACTTACTTTGGGGTGTCACTACAGGTCTCTTTCTTTGTCCCCTTCTCTCAGCAAACCTATTGTTTTCTTTTACTCTCCAGTGTTGCCCTGTTTTTGTTTCTCCCTCATCTCTATACCTTGATGAGTTTTGGTGGTAACTGTTGCAGCAGGCTTTTGCTGTTCCAGCAATTCACACCAATGCACTTGGATTCAACAGGACCATGCAGTATAGATGGCTGTTTTAGTTTCCCTAAAAATACCTGGGTCCAAAATCATTATTATTACTTCCACTACTACTACTTTTCAATCCTGTCGTTCCTTTCAAGGAGCCCAAGACCACATATAGGACTCTCCTCTGTGTGAGGTAGATTAGGCTGAGAATCAGTGACTGGCCCAAAGTCACTCAGTGAGTGGAGACTAAAACCTGTGTCTCTGGAGTCCAAGTCCAACACTCAAACCACTACACCACCCTAGCTCTCACTACGCTCCTCTAAACCCCAGGAAGAGAAGCACTGCAGATGTGGTGTGGTGAAGGCATTGCTTTCATCCTCATATTTGATGGGCTTGGGTGTGAGCCTCAGATATTATTGCAAAGGGCTCCAAACAATGGGTATTTAGAGTTCACCCAGGGGCTACGAGGAGACAGGGATGTGCAGTCCAATCTTATGTTGTGCTGGCCCATCATACTTGCTCAAACCATGCCTATTTTTGCTGTTGTAGTCCTATGGAATGCCAGGTGACTGGGAAGGAGGCAAGGCCTAACATGTATCTACACCTAGCAGAAAGAATTTGTCTTGGGGCCATAGACAGGTGAAGGGAAGGATTTCCCCAACAGCAGTTTTGAGGAGAGTCTGGTGAATCAGAAATTTAAGTAGCTGTTGCTGTGCTTTAAACTAATAACTTTGTCTTTGGGAATCTAAATTGGAAATAGACTTTTGGCACCCTGCCCTCCTCTCTGTTCCTTTCATGTGGATAGCAGAATATGACAGAGAAAAGGGATGACTGAGTCATGCATTTCCAAATTAAGAATTGGAATAAGAGCAGGATGGCAAAGAATAAGTAGCATGTGGTAGCTGCTTGGGTATAGAGACTCATTTTCTATTGGCTTAGGTTGGCTGAAAGAAAGGACCATTTAATAATGTGTCAAAATTGTGTCACTAAAATTCCTGGTGGCTTAAATAAATGAGCTGAATGATATTGGAAAATAAGGCAGTTACTGAGCAATTTTATAAATTGTAGTGTAGTACATAATGTAAGTAAAGGGGGGTTATGAAGACTTATGGTTAGTACTCAAAGATTTACCCTTCATCTGTTTGTTCAAGAGTATTGCCAAAATGGCTAGAATAATCTTGACATGTTATTTACTGAAAGGAGGGAAATGCTTCATTGAGTGATTATACCCTTTTCTGTAACATTTAACAATATTTTGGTAATCAATTTTAGGGAAAGGTGTCCCCCCCCTCCTTTCCTCAGTAAAAATAAATGCTTGGATGGTTTAGGACTTGATGTGTTATGGAAATAATTAAATTAAAAATTCAGAGCACAAGGCAAGCCAAAGCAGTGATCTGCTGCAAAATGCTTTTCTAAAGTTGTGCAGACTGTGGCATTTTGATAAGATTTGATGCAACAGCAGTATCAAGTCACATGAGTAATCTTATTACAATAGTAATAAATACTTCCTGGATGTGATTTTAGCAAATAAGATCTGGCATTAAAATGGGGAGACAAAGGTCAATTGCAGATTTAAAGCGCTTAAGATGTATCTGGCTAGAAGTACCAAGTGGATGATGATATTGAAGTTCCAGAATACATTCTCAACAGCTTAAGTGAAAATCCCTCATTCTATTTCTTGGCCTTGACTTTACAACTATAAGTGAGCTCAGTATACTTGTACACTATTCAGTAGTCAAGGTGTTACTTGCAGTGCCCTTACTGTGCATCCACATTCACACACAGGCACTTAACTTAATAATAATATAATAATATATTTATTTATAACCCGCCTCTCCCTCCGGATCGAGGCGGGGAACAACAATAAATATAAACACAAGAACCACAAAATAGATAAAATAGTAAAACAAATAAAAACTAATACATCATTAAAAACTTACATTATAATAACAACCTTGCAAGGTAGGTCACTGTCACTTCTATATTTCAAGTGGGGGCCCAGGCTGAAGAAATGACTTTCCTAAATTGTGCTTGTAGCCAAAGTAAGACTTAAACTGGCAGGAGGGGGCTACAGAACCTAAAATACTCATTTTTCATGTATTTGCTTTTTGATGTGAAGTTTAAACTGGAATTTATTATAGCAAATATCAAATAAAAAAGAAAAAATCCTTTTGAACCCCAAAGTGGTTTTTTTTTTTTATATTAATGGAAAAACAGAGACTGGATGCATATGGTCTTAAACTTATCATTCCAGAATGCAACAAATGTTACTCATTTTTCAGCAAACATATTTTCCAATAAGTGATTTTCTCTTGCATCAATATAATTAAGTCAGTTTCATCATCATAGTAAAATCCCAAATTCTAAAATAACCTGTTAAGAGAGAAGCCCTGCATTTCTTCCAGTGAGCAGCTATTGAGATGTTGGCATCTGTAAATACATATTCTATATTCCATGATTTGCTCAATATATAGTAAAATAACTACACACCAGTATGACTTGATTTTTTCACAATGCCCCAAAATATGTAAATAATCTGCTCTTAATTGTCTACACCTCCAGCGTCTGTCATGTTATAATTTTTTTAATTAATGTTTTGCTGGGATGCTACACAGCAATGTGCTGCCCTTCAGCGCCACCTTTATTTGGGTTCAAAGAAAAATTTTATGTTTTGTTTTGGAGCTCAGACTCCACCTCTGCCTTATACGCAGGTACTTAGGTACTTTTGCTTTAGTCTCACCATTTGACTTCTATGAAATGAATGTTTTGAGATTGGCCGTGCCCATCATGGCAGCCATTTTATGAATGGGCAAGCTCCACCCATAGTAGCCATTTTGTGAGAGCACTTGTGACATACTCTCAAAATTCCAAATATGCCCACCTACCAAAAAAGGTTGGGGATCCCTGTTCTGATATTTTCATATACGGAGTTATGAACCACTGATGCAAAGTTTTAGACATACTTTGCTTTAAATCCATTGCTATTAAATTCCTTCCGATATAATCCCATATTCATTGCAAAACCTCTGCTGACAAAACCATACCTAGATATTTTCCTCCCATTGTTTCTGGTATCACAATATATCTCTAATTTATATATCCTTTATAACTGCATATTTTTTTGCTATCAAGCCTTTACCAGATGCGACTTTATAAAGTATTTCAAATTGTGATAACTCCTTAAGTGGGCCGTATTTCTTTAAAAGTATTTTTCTTTAGCAAGGTATCATAGTTTGCTAAAGAAGTAAGTAAGTAAGTATAGTAAGCTTTCTGTCCTGACCAGGCTAAACAATATGTGTTGGGTTTACGTAGATGTCAAGGAACTAAAGCCACGAGGGCAGGGAGTTTGGGGCTTAGGTGAACATTGCAGACCCAAAGCAAGATGAACCTGAATATTTAAGAACTGTGTTTGTCTGGCTGCCTTGCCAAGTTTTAAATGTGCTTTGTAAATATTAATCCTCAAATAGAATGCAATGCAAGAAATTCCTAGGTTTCCCATTAAGCAACTAGGAAAACCAATGTTTCCTAAACAAATAGGTTCAGAAACTACATGTGTTTCTTGTGTACAAGACTATTGGTCCCAGAGCCAGGCCATGATTTATTTACCCCAGTGAGTGCAAAAGCTTTGTGAATATTTTTTGTTTATATATGACATAAGTGTCTCAGAAAAGTGAGTCTTACAAAATTCCAGTGGTGGTGGGGGCTGCGTGATGATGTCATCAATATGGCTACCACACTATGATGTAGTTGCCACATTTAAATATGCATAACTTCTCACCCGTTTATGCTACAGAGATGATTTTTTTCTGAAATGTTTCAAATTTAACGACAAATACTTTTTGTCATTATACATGTTTTGTTAACTCCATTAGTTTTTGAGATAATTTCATTTGAGCGTATACAATCAGTGTTCACATTGGTTATGTGTGATGTTTAACCATGATTTACTCAAAAACTATACTACTTTCAAAAGAATACTCAAGAACAAAAAGTTGCATTTTTAATGAGGATTTAAGAAAATGTATAATAACATGGGATTTACCCGAACGCTTTGGGAATTATGAGGGATATCTCGTTGTACTTCTCTTTCTCAGGATTGTATGATTTTACAGTTTATCATACAGGGCTTTCATTTCAAAAGAATCCACCCTAAATATCTCTCGATCTGATGCATGGATCATTTTGAACATGTTCAACTGTGACTTTTACAGTTGAACATGTTCAAATGTTCTTTACAAAATTTCAAACAGGACGAGTATGATGATATATATTTAAAAAAGACAATTTATTAGGTTGAATTGTTTTTAACAAATGTTTTTAAAATCTTCAGCAAAAATTTACAATTTACAAAATACTACTAGTAATGTGCTCCAGTAATTTATTTGCAAGAGTCTCCCTAAGTTTCTGGGAACTTCAAAGTGTGCAACACTAACATTGCATCATATACCTCCACATCTATGTGAGGTTGACCTGTAGTTATATTATGCTCCTTGTCTAAATTCTGGTACTTTTCTAACCTGTGCATCAACTTACTTTTGTCTGTTTTATTCATTGATCCACCAATCTGAGCAAGAGAGAATGGCACAGGAGTTAGAGGAGACTCAATCACTTTTGTCGTATCACATTTTTGAACAGCTGTCATATGAATTACTTTACCGAAAGCATCTAAAGTGCAGTTGGCAACCTCTAGTTTCTTTCGTTCCGTTTTCAGATTACTGGAACACATTACTAGTAGTATACCAGCTAAGGAAGTGCACCTGGTGTTTGACACTTACGGCTATAAAAGATTGTGAACATGAACGGCGAACAATTGTACCAACTAGTGACATCAAAGTAACAGCCGCAGATCAGAAGACCTAAAAAAGGCAGTTGATGCACTTCAGAATGGGCAGTTTAACTTACATCTTTCCTATGCGATGAGTGGAAAAATCAGAAGTATGCTTCACTTTTGGCAGGCAAAATTCTCTTTGCCGGAGCAGAGACTGTGTGTTACAAATACACCAGCAAGGATGTCAGTGTTGAGGCAACAGAGGTGCCTGATCTTGCTTGCCATCATCAAGAGGCAAACACAAGGATTATTTGGCACATCCAACATACATCACATGGTATTGATCAGGCAAAGAATATACTGGTTAGAGCAAATGACACTGATGTGTTGTTCTGTGAATTTACCATCAAAAGCACTTCCTAAACTCGGGTTTGGTTTGATTGTGGCGTGTCTTCTAACAACAGCAGAAGGATGATCAATGTAACTTGTATCATGGAGGAACTTGGACATGATCTGGTAGAGGTCTTGTCTGGCTACCATGCTTTTACAGGGTCTGATTTCACAGCTGCATTTGCAAGGCAGGGAAAAGTTAAACCATTTGAAACCATGAAAAAGAATAATGAATTCCAAGAAATTCTTAGCCAGCTAGGTGAATCATTAACTTTAACCGAAGAAAAGATAGCTGGGTGGGAGAAATTTGTCTGTGCCATGTATGGCCACCCTAGATACTCCTCTGTGAGTGAAGTAAGATACAGTCTATTTATGAAGAAAACAACACCTAAGATCCAGTCTAAGGCATTCTTCAAAGTTAAAGGGATTAACCGAACAATGCTGCATCCATCTAAACTTGCATTGATCCAAAAGATTTAAAGAAGCAATTCAGTGTCATGGCTGTGGAAACGAGCAGATTGTAGAAAACCTGACAACGGGCTTGATCCTACTGAACATGGCTGGTACTTGGAAAATGGCAGGTACCACATAAAATGGTACGATGGTCCAACGCTCCCAGAAAATCTTCAAACGGCCACAGAAGAGGACAGTGAAAAAGAAGATGAGGAAAGTGATTTCGACAGTGATGATAGCAGTTCCAATGAAAGTGAAGAGGACATCCAATGAAATTTATTTGTTAACCCTTCTCACGGAACATAGTTTTTATTTTGTAAATTGTAAATTTTTGCTGAAGATTTTAAAAACATTTGTTAAAAACAATTCAACCTAATTAATTGTTTTTTTTTTATATATCATCATACTCGTCCTGTTTGAAATTTTGTAAAGAACAGTTGAACACGTTCAACTATTAAAATCACAGTTGAATATATTCAAAATGATCTGTGCATCAGGTCAAGAGATATTTAGGGTGGATACTTTTGAAATGAATGTATGATAAACTGTAAAATCATACAATCCTGAGAAAGTAGACACATAATGGGATATCCTTCATAATTCCCTAAGCATTGGGGTAAACCCCATGTTATTATACGTTTTCTTAATCTTCATTAAAAAATGCAACTTTTTTGTTCTTGAGTATTCTTTCGAAAGTCGTATAGTTTTAATCATGGTTAAACATCACACATAACCAATGTGAACACTGATTGTATACGCTCAAATGAAATTATCTCAAAAACTAATGGAGTTAACAAAACATGTGAAATGACAAAAAGTATTTGTCATTAAATTTGAAACATTTCAGAAAAAAATCATCTCTGTAGCATAAACGGGTGAGAAGTTATGCATATTTAAATGTGGCAACTACATCATAGTGCGGCAGCCATATTGATGACATCATCACGCAGCCCCCACCACCACTGGAATTTTTTAAGACTCAGTTTTCTGAGACACTTATGTCATACATTCATTAAACAAAAAACCTATGGTTTACAAAAACAATGTTAAGGCTCTACAGTTTCCAACCAAGCACCAAAAAGCAGGGAAATTGGGAGTTAAGGCTCACAAGCCTTAACGCCACATCCTCCCTAAGGAGGCAGAAAGTGCAAGTGAAATTTTCATTCTCCCAAAGCAGATAAACCATGAGGACAGGGTGGAGAATATGATATGCAGAGGTGACTGTGGGGTTGTGGAAAACTGATCATGAACCACTTAGGGCCACCTACTTCTCTTTTTTTGTTTAGAGCAGCCCTTCCCCAACCTGGTGCCCTCCAAAGGTGTTGGACTACAACTCCCATCATTGCAAGTCAGTGTGTCCCATGCTTGCTTTTAGATTTGCCAGTCTTAGAATTCTATGTGTGCTATGAATGCCTGCTCTGTCTGTCCCTATAGTTTCCTGCAAGGTCCAGCCAGGGGAAGCCAGTAAATTAAACCCAGGGGTGGAGGGAGGGATTCCCTCAAGTTCATCTGACAGCAGGTGCTATAGAACATGGACCTTCCAGGAGTGTTGAGGGTGGATTTCTGTTAGACCCAGCCAGGCAACTTTATGGCTTGTTAGTCCCTCCATTTGGTAGCCTGCAAAGTATTTATTTATTTATTTATTTATTTATTTATTACATTTGTATACCGCCCCACAGCCGAAGCTCTCTGGGCGGTTTACATAGGATATGTAATTGGGGGGGGGGGGTTCATTCTAACAGCCATAAATGAGTACCTGCCTCATAAAGCAAATGGCCATGTGAGAACTGTTATTATGGCCTGCTACTTTGTTTGTCTTTAGTAGTCTGTGGTCCAGATCTCTTTAGAAGGGGGAATAGTGTTTTGTGGTTGGGGTCAGTCTAAATTATCTCTAGGGGTCCCTGACTCAGTGCCTCTGATAGCAAAGAGATTGAGGATTTTCCCAACTCTGTTACTCTTGAAGTTACTAGGCCTGTTGAAAATAGATTTTATAACATAAGCATGAAAACAGTGAATACCCCTTTTAACTTGTTAAACCAATGAAAACATGCCACACAAGAAGTCTTAAGATATGAATGGTTTATAAAGAAAAGTAAATGCAAAAGAACATCAGATGCAGAAGTGAAATCTGAAACATTACTACTACTACTAGTAGTAGTAGTATCCTGCCTTTTGCCCAATGCTGGGCCTCAGGGCAGCCTTACAAAACTAAAACATATACAGCTAAAACCTATAAATAGGAATATACTATATACCATATGAAAAGGAGGACAGGGCTCATGTAACTTTAACAGTTGTAGAGAAAAGGGGATTTCAGCTAGTGTTATTTGTATGCAATTAGTTCCTGGTGAAATTCCCTCTTCATCACAACAGTTAAAGTTGCAGGGGCCCTGCCTTCTTTTGTATATGGTCACTCTAGTATAGTGCCTGCAACTTTAACTGTTGTGATGAAGAGGGAATTTCACCAGGGACTAATTGCATACTAATGACACTGGCTGAAATTCCCTTTTCTCTACAACTGTTAAAGTTACATGTGCCCTGTCCTCCTTTTCATACGGTCAGCCTAAATATACAAAAGTTAAAAATATAATTAAATACTTTTCAATATTAAAGCATTTTAAACATTTTAAATACATAACAATTTAAAAGTCAAAGGTATAGACAGAGGTCCAGATTATTTGCCAAAGGCCTGCTGGAACAAAAAAGGGTTTGTCTGCATCCAAAAACACATCAAGGAGGGAGCCTGTGTAGACTGTAAGGATTAGAAAGAAAATCCATGTGTGTACACTATGCAAAATAAACGACAGCTCAACTGTTTCTAAACCTTATTAGAAAAACAGGGTGACTAGGCCGAAACCAGCGTTGTAGGCCCAGAAGCACTTTGAAAGGTTTCAACGTTGTACTTAAAACTTAACACTGGCCCAAACTAATTAAATGAAGTGTTTGAAGCTTTCAACTTATAGCAGTATGGACCAAACTCTTAGAAAAGAAGAAAGGAGCACTGTGTGTGTATGGGGTGAGGGGGATAGAAAGAAAGGTATAGCCACCTATTCCCAGGAGAGATCTGAAGATCAGGTTGTCATGGATCCAGAGGAACCACACCCTGCTTCACCAGGGAGCAAAAGAGCAAACTGGCCTTATGAAGATAGCCCAAAATACTCTCAGAGCCAAAGGAATGCATGTTCCAGAAGAGAAAAGAGAAACTCTTCTTCTTTTTCACTCAAAAGGTGTGTGCTATAGAGGCAGCGGCCATTTCACTCACCCACCCCACATTCTAAGGCAGGAGGGAGGGGGGAGAGCGACGCTACTGAGCGTGTGTCAGTGTCGCGTTATGAAGGAAGATGGCTGCCTCATTGACTTGAATGTGAGGTTAAAATAGTCCTTAAAAGTCAACCGAAGGGAATTTAAAAAAAACGAAAAGCTTTCCATCAACTACAGTCGAGGAGGAAGAAGATCCCACCACTGGATTAGTTAATAAGGCTCTAGAAATTATGCAAATTGAGAGCACAAAAAGTCTCAACCCAGAAGACTCAGGGAGAGAGGTTTGTATTCCTTTTCTACCTTAAACTGCTCTCCTTCCCTCAATCTTTCACCAATCTTCTTGAAATTTTCAGGTAATGTAAAACAAACATTTCCTTCTGGCACCTGTAAATTTCAGAAAGGTTGATGAAACATTTTCGATTTTATGGCTGTTAGAATGACCCCCCCCCCCCAATTATCACTTTAACATGGCGGAATGTGTTTTTTACTGACGACCCTTAACAATGGAGGCACGGCTGTGCCTCCATTAATAAACAAAAAATATTCACAAAGCTTTTGCACTCGCTGGGGTAAATAAATCCTGGCCTGGCTCTGGGACTATGAACTTGTTTGGTGCTTTCTGAGTGATATGGTTTCCTAAATACCAGTTAATACATTTGAAAGCTATGGCAAGGCCGTACTGGCCTGTGTTTTTTGTTCCAAAACAGTGTTTCCTTTTAATTCTGCTATTTTCCACTTCTATGTCTTTATTAGGCCAATGGGATTGGGTGGGCGGGAGGGGGAAAGAGAGAGAGGAGACCAAGAACTAGAAAGTCACTTGGATGTCTTTGTTATTTCACATTCATTTCTACCCTGCTCTTTTTTTCTGGCTGGACTTTGTTCGTTTTATCCCCTGAAACCTGTAACTACTGTTTGCTAAGCACTTAAGCGGGCTGTGTAATCTATTGCTAAGATGTTCCTTATCTGCCTTTTATAAAACTCCTCTGACAGACTGCCGGAAACGTTCTTATTGCTGTGAGAAGAGTCAGGATGCTGGTAAAAGATGGCACTGTTTGCTTGCGTATGCTGCTGTTAGGGTTGCCAAGTATTTTCAGAAATGAAAATTCTGGTGACCCTAGCTGCTGTCTTGGTAAATATTGGCCACCTTGTATAGTATTTACAAACAGCACTTGGAATGAATGTTTTATGTGCACAACTGACTTTTTAAGAATTACCTATCCTCAAGTCTTTCTCAAAATGTGACACTGGTGGGATTTAGTGCATGTGGACCATAACCTAACTAAGTAGCTTCTTTCTTTAACTTTGAGAATCTCTCCCTATGACAGAACTTTTACTTCAAAGTAGGTGGTTGGAGTAGCTATATGCTCTTGAACTCATATCTTTGGAACATGAGTGTGTCTCTCTCAAGCCCAACTATGAGAAAATATGGGAGTGGATGGACAGAATAATATCTATTTATTCAGCTACCCAAAGAGGTGATTTCTGTAAGAAGAAAGCTGCTTCTTTCTCCCCTGCTGATCTTAGATGTATGTTTCTGTTGGACTGTGTTCATATTGATCCAATAGATGTGTTTTATTAATAAAGGAGAGCAACTCTTCCATGTCTTTCAGGCTGAATGAAGGGATGGGTTCTAGTGAGTGTCATATCCAGTAGATACTGTATTCTCCATGAAGATTGAACACAGCTTGGCTATAGGGATCTTATCGGGGTGTAGTATAGAATCATAGAATAGTAGAGTTGGAAGGGGCCTACAAGGCCATTGAGTCCAACCCCCTGCTCAATGCAGGAATCTGCCTTAAAGCATGCTTGACAGATAGTTGTCCAGCTGCCTCTTGAATGCCTCTAGTGTGGGAGAGCCCACCACCTCTCTAGGTCATTGGTTCCATTGTTGTACTGCTTTAACACTCAGGAAGTTTTTCCTGATGTCCAGACGGAATCTGGCTTCCTGTAACTTGAGCCCATTATTCCACATCCTGCTCTCTGGGGTGATCGAGAAGAGATCCTGGCCCTCCTTCGTGTGACAACCTTTCAAGTATCTGAATAGTGCTAAAATGTCTCCCCTAATTGTAGAAAAGACTCTTGATCCTTTTGAGTTACCAAGTTTGTATCTTACATCTCTTCTGTGTTTTCCTGCTGTATGTAATTGTATTTTGTACAAGAAAATTGTGGTAACAAAGATAATCCCTGGATACCATACCTGTCTTTTTTTTCTTGGGAGGAACCCAAGAATTCTACAGGCTAATTGTTATGATGTGCCCATGCCAGTTTAACATAACATTGGTGATGACACATGATCTCTTTGGCCTGCTGGAAGAAAGGATAAATTTTGAAGTCTCATATGGAGTTTTATCTTCACTTTGCCCCCAAATCCCCAGGTTTTTCTTATCCGGATCTCAGAAGGAAAAAAAAACACTTCTTTTTTTCTTGGCTTCCCTGGTTGTCTTGAGGCTGTGTAATTTGGCTTTCTATTAATGCCAGGCTGCTGGATTCAGCTGCAGCCAGGACATGAAATGCAGTCAGCAGCCGGAGGAGGAGGGGGAAGACCTGAATTATTTATTAAGAACAACTTACAGGCTTGTGGCCTAGCTGTTAACGATCAGCAGAGAGAGCTCTGAACATGGATGGGTTGTGGGGTCTCTATCTCTTATTCTGTCTGAAGGGATGTTATTGTCTTGCATGGATCAGTGTCAGGGAGGGCATTTGTAAAGTGCTCATTCAGAATGTGCAGAAACTGTACCAAGCTAAAGCCAAAGCTGCTTTATGTTCAGTGATGCAATGCGGGCTAGCGCAGCTTCTTTTCCCCTTCTGCCCCAGCTTTGCTTTCGCTCCCAATGGCCTGGGGCATGATACACCACTTCTGCACTTCACACAGAGTTAAACCACTTGTATAGAGTGCATTTTAAGAGCACTATGCAGATGTTAACAATAGGCAGGATCTTGTCTTGCTGGTCTGTATAGAATGGCTAGTTGGAGCCTATCTACATACACAATGGGTGGTTTGCATGTTCACGGAGGGAAAAATAAGCCATGATGGCTTATTTTCTTTCCCTGTGTGTGCCAATTGCGACCTGCCTAATTAGCATAATTACCTTTTCTGGGCGTGGGTTGTCGTGACATCCAAAACTTGCGAGGCTGGCTGGCTGGGGTGGTTTACGAACCACCCTAGAACCCTTAGCCACCCACCTTTTCTAGGTTCAGACGTCACAACAACCCTTTCCTGGGGCGTGTAATTATGCTAATTATGTGGCTCGTGACCAGCATGCATGAGCAGAGAAATTAAACCACAGTGGCCAATTTTTCCTCCATGATTGTGCAAACCTGGTCATTATGTTAGTAATGTGGTTTGCAAGCATATCAGAGATTTTCTTTAAAAATAATAAAGAATATCCTAGGCCTGTGGGGCGGGGATGGGGAGCATGGAGAATAATGGAGGAGAGTTTTAACCCTTCCCAGCTTTGATTCTGATTTGAATCCCCCCCATGTGTGAATTAGAAAAAAAAGCTGCCAATGGGAGCTTTCCCCTCTGCCTAGTCTAACATCAGTAGGGAGGAGGGGGAGGGATTTTCATCAAGGCTGTGGATTAGAAAGGACAGGATAAAGCTCTCCTCCCTATACAGTGCTGTCCAGATGAAAATGGACACTTCCCCACCCCCACCTAGGATCACTCTGACATGGCTACAAGCCATGCTATCAACATAATGTGCAGTTAGACCCTTAAGAAACTGAGCAAGTTGCGCAGCTGAGTGACAAATGGTGGTTGGGTTTTTTTGCCATTGGGAACATTTAGGAGTTTGGAAGCAATTCATTTTCAAGAAATGGGCAGTTTATTTCCCAAGGCCAGTTTAGAAGCTCGCATGCCCAACTCCTAAATATATTTCACACAGATGTCGTACTTATTTCAGAGAAGCTTGTGTTCATTTATTACGTTTTGATACTGCCCAATAGCCGAAGCTCTCTGGGCAGTTTACGAAGATTCAGGTAAGAGATGCTCATGACTGGAATCAGAACGGTCCTGTCTGGCTTGGTGTGTGGATTAATATCTTAGCTGTGATTCAGTGTGGTGATTTACATGCAAGCAAAAGGATGAGGGTTATTGGACTACGTTGCTTTCAGCAGCTTCTAAACCACAAACCAGTGGTTTAGAAGTTCTGAAAGGAAGTGTGCTGAAAAGGGAATAACCTAGAAATTTTAATATGTGTGTTTAGGTAGCCTGCACACACACACTTAACTGTCAGTATTGGTATTTAATAAGAAACAACAAACTGGTTAATACTGACTCAAATGGAATCTTATTCAGTGATTTTAAAAAACCTCAGTTTTAAGGACAGACTGAAAGCTATCTCATGTTGGCTCAAGCACCACAAAGCCAGAAAATTGGAAGCTAAGGGTGATGCCTTAACAGTCATGCCTCATGATAAGTAATGATGTTGTGCAGTGTCATAAATCATATGTGCTTACTACTTACCCTCCATGCACCCACATTTTTCTTTGGTCTTTCAAGCCCAAATCCAGATGGGGAGGGTGGAGTACCTGGGACTAGCCAAGGTTCTCTGTGTTGTCCTGGCACACACATTTGAGCCTTACCTTATTGCTAGAGGAGTCCTCATGTGAGGGGATGTAGTAGTTTCTATGTGCTATGCCTATTCCTTTAGTTATAGAGTGGAACTTCTCAGGGTCAAACTACACATTAATGCATAAATTACGACCCTAGTGTATGGGGTAGGAGGGTTTTAGTGCCCCCCAACACTTGCAATTTACATTACAATTGGATCATAGGTAAAAGCCCCTATTGCCCCATACTAGGGTCCCAATCTGGGTAGTAACATATAATTTGACCCTGAGAGGTCACATTTTATAACTAAAGGAATAGGCACAGCACATAGTATTCACAAGATTTCCTTTGCACCCACTGGAGTATTGGCAGCATTCTAGTTTCAACTGAATGTGCAGTGCATAACTTTGGCAGTAGTTGCTGTCATAGGCTTTAAAACTTTCATAACTGTTGAACTGCTGCTCAAAATTGAATCAAATCTAACCATTGACAAGTCTGAATAAAGTACATAAGCAATTTTCAGCAAAATTTGTCAGATATACATATATAAAACTGGAGTAAAATGGTAAATGTGTCATTTTTCAGCACTTTTTTTGCTATACCTGTAGCAAGTGGCAGTGTTTCTCAGTTTGGTTTTGAAATTTGACACGTTACAGACCTTACAAGTAGATCATGAATGCCAAGTTTTAAGCTTATAACAAAAGTTTGCCGCTTATAATGCCTTACCTAAAGGGTCACCCCTGTGCCCCTTTAATTATTCATTTTAGTAGGAGTTGGCTTTCTCTTTAAAGGATTTTCTTCTTTTGTTCTCCACCATGCTATCTGATCCTCTTTCATGCCATCTACCAAACAAGGATGTTAGGGGACTCTAGTTCTTTTGTATTGACAGGACTGTTGCTAGCAGTAGGTGAAGGTGACCTTTGCCCTTGGTGCCAAGTATGGGAGGGGGTTGCACTGTTGTCTCTGCTAAGTGAGCGGCCCACCAAGGGTTGCCAAATGTTTGTGGCTCGCTGGCCCTGTTCTTCTCATTTCAACCCCCCCCCCCCCAGCAAATGCTGTGGTTCTGAAGAAAGGTCTCAGAGGACACAGGTGCTGGCCTTGCTTGGCTCATCATGGGTACAGCTGTTCCCTTCAACAAGCCAGGAGAACCCCATTCAGATGGAGGGAGTTTTGAGGAAGTGGAGCTGGGAAGGCCTGCAGAGCCAGGGGAGGCACCTGGCCAATCCTTCTTCCTCAACACACACATACAGGCTTCAAGGGCCTGGCTCTAGGCTGGTGTGGTTCGGAGTAAGACCTGCTCTCAGGTTATTGGGACTTGTTCCCGTTGAATGGCATGTAGAATTGAGGCTGTGGAGCATGAGTCGTAGCATATGTACACAGGAGCAAGCCCTACTGAAGGCAGTGAGGCTTACTCCCATGTAAAGGTGCATAGGTTTGCAGCTTCAGCACTTCTCGTTTGGACCATGTACTCATTTGTAGGGGATTGTGCAAGTTGAGCTTTAATTACGAATTAATTATACTGGAATAAGGGCCACTGCCCTGTATATCCCAGTCTCCTTAAATCAACTGGTTGCTACCAGTCAGGAGAGGCAGTGCCTGGGGGGATAAGGCTTCACATATTTCCTGGGGTGGGGTCACAGTCATATAGTCCGTCACAGGAAAACTGCAGAGAATCTTGCAGCACCTTCAAGATTTTCACCAAACTAAATTTGGTAGCCAATAAGGTGCCCCAAGTCAGTTCTTTTTGCTTCACCTGTTGATGTTCTGCTTGGCACACAGCTCTTAAAAGCACAGAAATAATAAAATACATTAAAACAAATGACAAAAAGTATAAAAAATAGCACATAAAAGCAGCATAGAACCAGTTTGCAAGGAAATAAAAATTGAGCATCCCTTGAAAATAATAACAGGATTTCCTGGTGCTGGAAACTCAGCCATGTTGGTACCAGATGAACCTCCCTGGGAAGAAGATTCCACAGCCAAGGTGTCCTCACTGAGAAGACCTTCTCTCCCATTGCCACCTGCCTCAGCTAATAAGGGCACCTGTGGGATAGCACCCAAAGAAGTCCTTAATGTATGAGCAGGCTGATATGGAGGCAGCCAGTCCTTCAGAGGCCTGGTCCGAAACCATACAGGCCTTTTAAACCTAAAGATGGGGAGCCATTGGCCCTCTGGAGAGCATTCCCCGCCCATTTTGGTGCATTTATTTCTGTATGGTGACTTTGATGCAGTTGTTCAATACATGGGAGGTTGGGTGGCCTTGGACAACAAAATCACACCACTTGAAGATGAAAATATTCTGTATTATCCAGTGGTTTGGATTATATTTCCCGGTTCCTGGATCATACTTTGATAATAACTCTCTAGCATTTGTGTAGCACTTGGAAAGTATGGTAGAAATGCAAGTTACTTTAAATGAGCTCTTCATATTCTACTTTCTCCTGTTTTATGAGGGCAGGAGGTGGTCTTGAATTCTAGGAACAACTGAGGCCAAGAGTGGGTCATACACTTCCCTCCACACATCTGTATACCATTTACACCTTTCAATGGGTTTTCTCTTTAAATGCTTGTATTTTTCAGTTTCCAGTTGCAGTGTTTCCAGTTGCAGTTTTTACTGCCTCTTTTTAAAAAAAATCAGTTCCACACAACAATTACCGCCTTTCTAAACATCTGTTTACTAAGTAGTACTTTGAGTACTTTGTTTCCTTTCTCTAGTTTTAATTCACGGTTTCTTGGGCTTGAGCCCATGGCAGTATTGAGTAGCTCTCCTCAACAGCCCTAAGGATGTTAGCTACATTTCTCAATCATGTTGTCAATCTTCTGTAGCTTGCTGTGAACATATCTCCCCTATCTGTATGGTTATATCTCTTGAGGCCCTTAATTGGTTTCCCTTTTCCTCTTCTCTACCTTATTGGAATACTGTGTCTTTATTTTTGCCTGAGATGCACCAGGGAAAGCCTTTGAAATCCCTGGCAGGAGAATAAATTGTTTTCTTCTTGCTTGTTTTAGAGAAAGAAAAGAACTATTTGCTATTTCAACTCCCTGACTCTTCCCTTCTCCCATCTCCTGTTCCATTTTTTTAAATGATTCAGTGAGTTGATTTTAGCTCTTTATCACTTCAGAATTAGTTCAGATTGAATAAATTAGGAGGTATTAAGTCAGCCATTGGTAAGGGGAAGACAAACTTTTTGAAGGACCTGTTTCAGTGGAATGTCCTTTAGTACTATAGCACTGACAAAATATGTGTTTATAAGTAGGTTGCTGTGGCTTCAAAGAAGAGAAATAAAAAGAGTAGAGATATTGGCATGAATATCAGTGGTGCCTTGGCCCAGCATGTTCTTTGAATGTAAGAGGTCATCAACATTTTAGTTTTACTTTTCTTTATGAATGCATAGCTACTGGACTAATGGCTCCTTTGCTGTGGGAACACTGGTGGTGTATCAGACAACCAGTAGCACAATGTGAGTGATACTCGCTCTATAAAAGGCATCTGTCTGCAGACTTCTGGTTTTCAGCACCTTGCCTGGTTTTCTCTCCCTTCTTTTTTTTTGCTTTGCTTTAGCATTACAATTGAAAGAGTTCTAGAGAACTGAGAAGCTTGCTTGGTGGTCTGGTGTTTTAGTCAGTCCTAATAAAGGAATCGCTGTATTATAATTTTGAATTCTGCCATCAAGTGCTGAAAACCAGATCCTGCATGAAGGCAGTGTGCACCATCCGCCCTGTTTACCTGGCTTGCCAGGCTCTGAGGAACAACATACACAGACTTTCCAGGAGATCCCTGCAACTCAGCTGGTTGTGTGAAGAAGACCCTAACATAGCTGCTCCTGTAGAGCATAGATTGTTGAAGCTCTTGGGACGCTGGTTAGTTAAATAGTAAGCTTTTTGGTTTCTGCTATTACAGTTTCTCAAACTTTTGCTTTGCTTGTTAAGTTGTTCTTCAGGGAAGAAAGCATGTTTTTAAAAAGCTGAGGATCTGAAGAGAGGAGAAGCATAAGCAAGGAAGATGGTGACCAGGAAGATGCATATCAAGCTATGAAATTGCCTTTTATTTGCTCTCTGCTTTTGGAGCTGTGGAACATCTGCAGTCAGCCTAATATTCCTTTTGGAAGCTCTCTGAGTTGAAGAAACTAGCAATATGTCACCTTTTCTCATCCCTGCAGTAGACCCCTTCATCATGTGTGTGTGAGAAACCAATCCCAGGTGTCCAATTACTGTGGCTGAGCCGTCTTTTCAGGCACAGCTGTTTGGTGTAAGCTACCTGGACGTATAAAAGGAAGTCCAGACTACCTGCATGATGCCTTCCTGTGGGATTTAGCTGAAGTGGTGTGTACTGCGCTATAGGTAAAAATGGTGCTACTTCTGGTGGCTTCCACTGACAAATGGTGACTAATATACTGGAGCAAGGGGGTTATTTGGCTGTTGCAGACAGATGTGTTATCAGGCTATTTTTAGTGCAACAACTCTCTTTTTTTGTGAGAATGACAGAGCTTCTGTTGTGTTACAATAAAAAATGGTAGCACTTGGGAGTTTCAGGGGAAAACGGCTTCTTGCATCAGCTTGTTTGCCTGCAAGCCAAAGGCTGGATGTGATTGCGCTTCCTAGCAGTAGCTGATAACTTGTTCTTCCTTCTCCTCCCTTGTGAAATTTCAACCAGGTCAGCATAATTGCCAAGTAGGGATGTATGAGAAATTCATTTTAATTTGGCTTTGATCAAGATATACCCCAGTTTGCATCCTCTGAATCAAATATGGATTTAACGCAGCCTGCTGTTGAAGTCCGGACACTTCCAATCTTGCAATGTGATTTGCAAACCAAAAAAAAAAAAAAATGTTCGACAACATGTGGACTTTTGAATAATGTGCATGAAAAAATGTGTACTTTTCAAAACTGCACACAAACATGCTTTAACCAATGGGAGTTCATTTCAAAGATATGCACAACTGATATGTAAGTACACTAATTTTCATGCGAAAAGAAAAAAAGCAGATCACAATCTGATATGGACATGAGATGGAACAAGCTTCAAAGTAAAATTTGGAGAACCTTGACAAGCTCAAGTTTTGCTTATATGCAGATTCCTACTGCCAAATAAGCAAAAAACATGTTGTTTATGGGCTTGAATGCTCTTCTTCCTGGTCACAGCATACAGTTCTTCTGTTGGAGACAAACAGCTAGTTGTGGGTGACCATGGAGACTGGTCTTGAATATATAGTTTGTGGTGCTGACATGCAGCTTGTCTTGCAGTTTGTTGCTCTGACATATAATATTTTTTTGTTGCGGGCTGTTGACCATCCCAAACAAAGTGACTCTAAGACAGTTTCATAGCTTGCTGTGCATCTGCAATCTCTCATCAGTCCCTTGTTCGCAAGAGATGGGAGACAGGTAGTTCCAATTATTTCAAAAAATAAACGAAAAGAAACCAAAAAAAAGGAGGAGAGAGGGAAGGAAGGAAGGAAGGAAGGAAGGGATAGAATAGGCTTTGGAGTCTGGATTTTCTGCTGACAAAGGGCCAAACTAACCCCCCTTTTCATTGAACATGCACTTTTTAAACAGAAGAAATTGATTGAATTCCCTGCCTGTTTAACATGATCTCAAACAACATGTGAAAGAGGGTAAATGGTGAAAAGGCAAAAGTTCTGAAAGATGGAAAATTGTTAATGATAGGACAAACTTTTTGGTTTGGTGGGCACATTTGGAATTTTGAGAGAATGTGGATGCTCTCACAAAATGGCTGTCATAGGGAGGGTTGCCTGTTCATAAAATGGCTGCTATGGAGTGCATGGCCAATCAGAAAACACTCATTTCCCAGAAGGCAAACTGGTGAGACTAAAAGAAAAAAATATTTGCCCTCCGACTTAAGTACAAAGCAGAACAGGAGTCTGAGCTCCAAGCACAAAAACATTCTTTCAAATCCAAATAAAAGGGTACTGGAGGACAGGCCTTTCTTTTGCAGGATGCCAGCCTCTCAGTTTTTGATGATGATGATGAAAATTCTTAAGAAATAAAATAAAAATCAGGAGGGGCAGGGAGTGCATTGGTATCTGTAAGTACCATGTTGGAGAACCCAACTTTTGGAGAAAGAATTTAAGGATAATAAATCTAATTAAGCAGACTTTCATGACAGGCTCCTACTTCCTGTCTACATCTGGGTTAAAGTTCTATGATGTGGCTTGCCTTTGGCATTGGAAAATACTGAGCCACAAGTAACAACTGGATAAAAGGTGCTCACATTGCTTTTTATTAATAAGAAATACTTTTACACACACTTATACACTTGCCACATACTCTATGAAAAATGGGAAAAGAGATCAAGGCAAAGTACAGAATATACATGAACAACACATCTTTTGGCTAGCAGAAGTTGCTCCCGCCCTTTAACACTTGAACATGATATGTGATTACTTACTCTACTTTGATTGGCTACTGTACTGTTTTAACCCCGCCTCTTCATATTTATTAATATTTGTTGAGTTTTGTTTTTACTTTTACAGTGCTACAGAATTTTTCCAACTTGTTCTCTGTGGTTTTGATCTGTTTTGGGGCATGAACGTTATTAACCAAGAAATTTTCTCATACTGTTCTCTTTTCCCAAGTCAAGCTGCCTGCCAGTAATAAGTCAAAAGCAAACTTCGTTTCAGACAGGCATTTTAACTAGGCCTCTTTGATATGTCTGATATAACCATTACCTTAAAATTGCCTACATGCAAAGTCAGGTGAGCGTCCAAGGTATACCCCAAAAGAGAGAATCGTCTCAGGATGCTGTACAAAATTGCCTATACCAACCAATCTAATTTATACTGAAAGATCGCACAAGTATTAAAAAATGAACACTATAGTGGCGAAAAATTCCCAAAGTATATACAATGTGAAGAGTGAGTTAACCACTTCTCATCAAGAGAGCGACTTTAGAGAATTGTGCATGGCAGGCTCTAAGGAATTCCTCCTTAAAATATTTGTTTACAAAGCTCTTCCCTTAAAAAAAGTACTACGTTCCAATCCTATTCACACTTACCTGGGAGACTACTAAGTGAGATTTAGTGGACATGCATAAGCTTGCACTGTACCTTAGTAAAACATTTACTACCCATTGTATTTAATGAGACATACTTTCAGGGAAATACATGTAGGATTGCAGCCTAATATTAGTATATGGTGTTTGCCGTGGGTGCAAGACAGAGATATGAGCCACATTTTCACATACAGAAGTAATTTCAGATACATACACCTTCTACTTTAACTGTTTTTGGTGGATTCTTCCTTCTTTCAAGCCACTTCTGGAACTTTGAGGCAAGTACAGTCGTTACCTCCTGGTATTAAAACCATGGGACAATATCTCTACCTATAAAGCAGAAAGTATGTGTGTGTGTCATGTATGTCCAGAAATGTTTACCCACTTCCAGATTAGTTAGAAACTTGACATGGTGATACAGTGATAGGTCTGGTTGTACAATGTACCAGAAAAATCTAAAAACAAAGTATTTTTTAAAAAATTAATAAAAACCATGGCTTATGCCTACAACTCTCAGCATGCCTTGGGCGGAACTCCCAGCATGCCTTGGGCAGGAGTCCAGACTTACTGGCCTTTGGCAGCCATTGTGAGTGCACAGGTGGGTGGCTGCTGCGTGTCTTTCACAACCTGACTCCTAAGGTTGGTATCAAACAGTCAACCCAATTCCACATAAAAGGAAACAACCCACATAAATGGGCTGCGTCCATTTGCGATACCTCCTCCCCGCTCTCTTCGTGATTTTAAAATTGTGACTAGATACAACAGCATGGCTTTGAGGGGCCAAACATGCTCAAAGGCACTTCACCCTGATATTGCTGTTTTCTCAGAATCTGGGGGAAGCAAGCGCACAACTCTTGCCCTTGGGAGGGAGGGGAGGCACTCTGCACATACCCAGAAACAGACTGGACAAAGGATGGGAAGTGCCCGGCCCAGCCCAGGCCCTTCAGTACAGGCTCCAGATGGAGCACTTGGTGGGTGAGAAGTGCAGGACGAGGCAATCCCAGCAGGATTGGCTGGAGCTGGGCATGTCCACTGACAGCTGCTTACATCTCCTCCTTGGTGATGCTACTCCTTCACGCTCTATCAAGGAGCAGCATCGGCAACAAGAGGATGGAATTATATCCAGTGATGTGCTACAATCATCCACAGCTTCCTAGAAAGAAAGAAAAAAAAACAGTGTTCTTTCAGGGGACCAAGCTGTTTGTTTGGCAGAGTCATAAATTTGAGAAATAAACACAGTCAGAGCTGAGGTAGTTGGAGGACATAAAACCAGGTATACAAGACCATCCATGGATGATTCTGGTGGTATACAGGAATGCAAACTTGGGTCCTAGCAACTGTAGTTACTTTCTAGTTCTGTGGTCCAGAAGGAAGCCCACAATACAGTGTCACTTATCTGCTTTTTGAAGTTAAGCATTATATTCTCCCTCCCCTCCTCATGGTTCTCATTTACACAGAAAAGCATGCTTTCATACATTTGGTAGATGCTATAGATGCTTATGACACTATTTTAAGAGACCAGTAGGCTTTGACATGTTTGTATTAAATTTACATTTCTTAAAGCAAGTTGAGCTTAAGTACACTTGAAAACTTAAACTGCTTTTCATTTTTACAAAGTCATTGATTTTCATAAACCCTGGTCTATTTTGAGTAGGTGATCAATGGTAGTTTAAATGCAGAAGCAAGTAGTAGTGGGGATGAGTACATAAAGTGTGTGCAGTTATTTGGTTTTAAAATTTCCCATCATCCTTGAAAAGTTGACTTTGTTTGTTGCTAATGTTCTTTCCATTGGTTGTAGTCAGACCTCCTGACCTTAATATAGAATGTTAGCCACCCCCTGCCTCCCATTTTCAAGGATGTGTTTCTTCCACCAGTCTGAGGAGCAGGTGGCCTAGATTGGGAGGGGAGAGAGTAATTGAGGAACAAATGTGTCATGATGTCTATAGCAAGCTGGAGTTGAGTGTGTGTGGAGAGAGAGAGGGCAGGCAGGATGGTGGAGAGTTTGCCTAGAAAGCTGGGTTGATTTTAATGCTGTTTGTCTGGAATCCCAGATTAGAAGAGGCTGCATTAAGTACAGAGTAGAGTCTGCCTTCAGGGGACTGAGCTTGGGATGTTGTTAGAAGGTGAGCCTCTTTTGTCTATATGCCAAGCACAGGATATAAGTGCTCCCTGCTCCCACCAACATTTTGTTCCAGCTTTTGGGAGCAAAACACACTTGACTGACTTCTTAAAGGAATTATATCCATTGTCTTTGAAGCTACAAAGACAAGAGATTTCCTGCACTTGAATGTTGTACCGTGGGTGGATTTTATAAACCTGCAATAGGGTCCACCCCAAGCATCAGCTTGACAATGGATAAAGGGATGTTTATAGAGGAAGGATATAGTGCTAACTGGGGGGGGGGGGGGGGAGACATGATAGGACTCTTCAAATACTTGAAAGGTTGTCACACAGAGGAGGGCCAGGATCTCTTCTCGATCATCCCAGAGTGCAGGATGCGGAATAATGGGTTCAAGTTACAGGAAGCTTGTTTCTGGTTGGACATCAGGAAAAAACTTCCTGACTGTTAGAGCAGTATGACAGTGGAACCAATGACCTAGGGAGGTTGTGGGCTCTCCCACACTAGAGGCATTCAAGAGGCAGCTGGACAACCATCTGTCAGGTATGTTTTAAGGTGGATTCCTGCATTGAGCAGGGGGTTGGACTCGATGGCCTTATAGGCCCCTTTCAACTCTACTATTCTATGATTTTATGAAATAATGATTGGGCTCCTCTGTTGGATAATGAGAGCCAGGCCAGAGATGAAAAGCAAGTAGCCTTAATAGAATTTCTGTAGCAGGCCACATATATGCATTATATCTATGTTATGTTATAAGATCTTTGTTAGCTGTCAGTGAAACCTTGCATCTTTGAGGGTAATTACGTGTACATAATGCAAAGCTGAATTCTTAAACCCAAACTGTTGTTTTCTGATCACTAGTTGTTTGAAAGATAAAGTCTATTTATGTTTAAAGTAGACTTGCCCAGGATTTTGCCATCCCATTCTGTTCATGATATGTCTCTAGTTGTGATTTAGCAGTGGGATCGTAAGTAATATGAAGTCTGAATTTGTAAATGAAGTGCTGCTTTTATTGTAAATAACTCTGTTGTTCTAGCACCTAAGTAGAACAAGTATCTTCCAGCAGCAATTGCAATTCAACATCTGTTTAGATAGACTGAAGCCAACCATGGGATATGTTTGAAGCAGTTATATCCATTGTCTTTGAAGCTACAAAGACAAGAGATTTCCTGCACTCAGATGTTAGATGGATTTTGTAAAACAGTGATAGGGTCCACCTGTTGCATAATTCCACTTGCTTCACCCTAGGCACAACAGGACAGCAAGGAGGGTTTGCATGATACTCTAGTAGTCAGTGAAGATGTTCTTTGCCTTTACCGTTGTATAAAACAGTGTTGGAGGCTTCCAGGAGGTGGTGAGCTCCCTCTTCTCTCTGCAATCCTAGGATTGGCCTTGTATTTTCTACAGTGGCCCGGAGTAGCAAGACATTTGAGCCCTGTGTTCCTGCTGGTGTATAAGACTTCTCTTTGGGGCAAATGAAACCAGGCAATATTTTGTTTGTTTGTGTGTAAACCTACCCTCATCCTAATTAGTTCCATGTGAAATAACCGAGTCATGGAATTCTCCCTTCAAAATTTTATACCTTCTCACTGCATAATTTCACTTACAACAGAAGATAGGGTTGTTACACAAGGCACTCCTATGGCGTCATTTTAAATGCAGTACCACCCATTTTGAGTCTGTTTTATTCAAGGAAATTGAAATCAGAAACTGATGGCTATATAACTTAAGGCAATTGAAAGGTACTGTTTCTGACTTAGCATGTCCCTCTCCAAGGACCATGGTACATCTCTTTCCTGAGACTGTTCCACCTCAGAAGGCATGTAGGGGATTGCTTATTTGAAAGGGTCCTTGTGTCAAAACAACAACATCTCTGTACATTGAACGCTTATATATTGGAGAGTCTGATACATTTCAGAAACGCAGTCCCTCCATATGTGCATTCTGAGGGTGGATAGTTTCCCCAAATGATTGTACTTTATCAGCTAACATACTACTGAAGCATCTCCTTTCATGAGGACAAGTAAAGAGAATTTGGCCTATTTAACTTCACAAATAGGATTTTGGAAGGGAGTTGAGGCAGATAAATAAGGGTGCGATCTAGTAGATTGGAGTTGGAAGCAGAAAAAATAAAGGCAGTAAATTGGCCATGAGTAATGCTTGGATTTGATAACAGAAGGAATCTGTTTACAAACGGCATACAATTCTAGAATAATCTCCAAGGAAATGGGAACAAATGTTTATGAAGGCTATTCTGTTGCTTTAGATGTGGCCCCTTGGAGATAGAAAGATTATTATTATTGTTGTTGTTGTTGTTGTTGTTGGCTATTTTGCTAGGAAATTGTCTTACACTGTGTCAGACCATTCGTTCATTGGGCTCAGTTTTGCCTATGCTAACTGGCAACTGCTCCCTGGGGTTTCAGACAGAAGTTTTTCTATGCCTACCTTGAGATGCTGGGGATTGAACCTTGGACTTTCTCCATGTAAAGCAAGGGCGGGCAACATGTGGTCCTCCAGATATTTTGCCCTACAACTCCCATTAGACCTAGCCAACATAGCCAATGGTGAGGGACGATTGGAATTGTAGGCCAAAACATCTGGAGGACCACAAGTTCCCCGCCCCTGATAATAAAGCATACGCTCTACTGCAGAAATATGGCCCTTTCTCAAGAAAGGGCAGGGATAGACTTTCAACATTTTAACAGTTTTTAAAAGTAGTTTTGTGAGTTCCTTATTTCATACTTGGGTGTCTGTCTGAGTGGGGCCGGTGGGGTTGCCTTTTTGTTGATGGCTCACCATCATGGATCTAAGTCATCTGGAACTTTGTATTTTGCCAACCTCGTCTGCTGTGTTTGGCCTTATGTGGCATTGCATGCTGTGATCTAGATTATGTGGATTGCTTTGTAACCTTTCAGTCTCCCTGATAAAGATAATAATATTCTGGCTGTCAGTACCCAATCGTGGTTTAGAGTGTGGAGCATAATCAACTAACAAAAGGTATTTGCTGTTCATGCTGGGAGGTGTTCTAGTCCATTACATCTTGTACAGTTTGCATGCTCTAGGATGTGTTTTATAGGACTCCATGGGGTGGAATTGGCTTGATCTTGCAGAAATGGAGCATAGAACAATAGTGGCGTCTTGGCAGAAGGGGAGTCATTGCTACAAGCTTCTGTTTTGCAAGCTGAGCAAAATTCCATTCTGCACGGTGCTGCTGAACTAGAGCATGCATGTTAGGCTGTGACACAAGATGTCCAAAACTTAAATATAAGCAGCTGCTTTAGCAAGAATCCACATTCCTAAAGTTGTGAGTGGGACTAACTTTTAGCCAAAGGAAAAGGCCTGTGCATGGGAATGTATTTCCCCAACTTTTGCAGTTCGTGTGGGCAGTAAAAGCAAGAAGAGGGATTACTGCAACAGTTGCAAAGTTAATAAATTTCAAATCCAATCCTGTCACCTCTGGCAGTTTCCCCGTAATATTCATCTCATCCATGCAAAGGCTTTTGTATCAGAGACTTAAAAAAAAATTTCAGAGTTGCTGCTTTGGACTTGTAACAGTCACAGTGTTTCAGTTCTTATGAGTCAGAGTACAGGGAGTATTGTAGGTATATTGGTCATTGGTCCCTTGTGAACTCCCAAAAAAAGGCTGGTATGTATGAAGCACAGATCTCTGGAATTCCAGCATAGTGCTATAGAACTAAATGCATTCACAGATGGGTCGGGGGCATTTAAGGAAGGAAATGGATGGAAATTTCCAATGGCTGATACTTGTTTTCCTTGATCTTTGAGTGCATACAGGTGTCCCAAAATAAGTAAGATAGCACTAGTTCCTGGGCCATCTTACATGCAAGAGCATATATATGGGGTGGAAGGACAGGTGTTTGGTATGTGAACATAAAATCCTGTGCCCGAGAACCACGTCTGATGGAGGGCTGCTTTGAGCTGCTGCTCCATCCACACGTCTCTCTACCCTCTAGATTGGCAACTGGGGAATTGCTTTGGGCTGTATTTGGTTATGGGAACTCCACTTGCTGAGCGCTAACTTGATGAGTGGTAAGCTTTGAGTTGCATGGAACTTTGATTAAAGGATGGATATTCTGTGGCCCGAAGGAACAACAAGACAGCTCTCCCTCCCTTTTGTTTCTTTGGAAAAACAAGAAACAGGACCAGGGCCGTGTTTGACGGCATCGTGTCTGCATCCCGGTGGCAGCGCGAGGCCTGAGCTCCTTCATTGATGCTCCTTCCAGTTATCTGCACGTGAAGGAGCACAATTGTGGACTTTGGGGAAGGAGAGGCCACCGCACCCATCCACCCGAGTCCATCCACACGAGTCGATACACGTCAGTCAAGGTGGGTTTTGGTGGGGAGGTTGACTTAATTGCCTAGGCGCTGGTGGGGGCAGCCTTTTTGGGTTTATTTGTTTTTTTTAAAAAATCTGTGAACGTGAAGCTTCGCATTTACAGATAAACGGAGAAAAAAAACCCAGCAACAGGGGGTGGGGGAAGGAATGGGGCACTCCCCTCCAAACATCCACCCCCCATTTATTTTGCATGATGGTGCACAGAGGTGTAGAGGTGGTCCAGGGACTGTTCGGCTTTTTGGTCCACCCTCTTCCCTGCCCAGCCTATGGCGACCAATCAGGAGTTCCATTGGCTGTGGCATGCCTTCACACAGTAGCTCCGTAGCAAGGGTGACAAACGCCAGACACCGTCCTTGCCTCGCAGCAAGGAAAAAAAGTCGGGTAACTGCCCTACTTTTTTAAAGTGGAGCTTTGGGGGCTTGCCCCAGGATGGCTTTGAGATGGTGGCTGTGTCTTGTAGATGACCTGACGCCACTCCAAATCCACCACCGGGGCAAACTGCTTATCAAGGTGTACCCCAGGAGGAGGATGAAGATAGCAGGACCTTACTAAAGCAAAGTTGATCTGAATGTTAAACTTCCCACAAATCACCCAAGACTCTTTCTTCTTGGTGATTAAAGATGAATGCATGATCTCCTCCTGTCAGTAACTGTAGCCCGTTTTGCCTCTCCATGCACTGACATTAAATCTGTTGGCTGTTAGTTCTCAATGTGTAGCCATGGGAACTCTGATGTCACTAACGAGAGCTTGTGCCTTTCCTTCCATGCAGGAAGGATGACTAGTGAAGGCAGGAGGCGGCTGGTTGGTGGGATGTTCATTATTGTAAATGGTAGAAAGAGAGTAAAAGAGAACCATCTGGTGCTTCCAAGGTGGGATCCTTGATTCAATATCTTCCCCACCCCACACCCGCCTTAATATTATAAATGCTAATTTTTCCAGTGGAAAAGAAATGCTGGGGTGTGCTCTGTTTGTGGGGAGGGAAAAGGGAGCTTAATGGTTAATGTCTAGTAAACACTTTGGGAGATTAAAAGGGCTATTTATTCTTGCAGTTCCAGCAAAGGAACTTGTTGAAACGTGGCAGTGCTCCTGTCACTCAAAGCGTTTGCCTTTGGGGAAATTTCTGATTGACAAACGAAGGTGCTGAGCAGGGTTTAGGGAGAGCAAAATGCTGTTCCGGGGAAGAGGCTGCAAGGAAATGTCTTTCCAAGGAAGCTTGAAATTCTTTCTCTCAACTATCTTTGATCTGTTCAAAATACCCTCCTCTAGAGCTTTGCCTATAAAGGTGTCTCTTACAGACACAGACTGAAGTTGAAACCAAAGCCTAACCCTTGTCAAATTATTGTTGAGTTCTATTACTCTTATTTCCTCCAGGAAAGAATATGGTGGTTGTCAGCTTTTCTCTGGTGGAGCATCTACTCTGTGAGAGTCTTTTCCCAAGACCTGAAAATATCGGGGGCAAATTCACAACTCTGCTTCAGTATCCAAAAAGTCATCTTGTTGAAAAGTTCTGTTTTATTGAGCCTTAATTTCTCTGTTACAAAGATTATCCTTTCTGCATCATAGGGATACTGCATTGCTGGGGGCATAGTGCCATATATTGTATTGTGAAATTCCTGTCATTTCAGAGGTACTTACTGAGTTTTATTGATAAGTTTAAAAAAACACCTCTTCAAAAACAAATTGTATTCCATAGACTCTCCCAGTTTGCTGATCACAAAATTTCAAGCAGTAGTAACTTTTATTTGTTTGGCTATGAGAACATAACAAATCTTCAAGCTGTCAGGCTGGTTTACTCTCTTAGCAGTTTCATAAGCTCAGAAATGAAGTCCATGAATTCCAACTATTTTTAGGAATATAAACTGTGAATGTTAAATCTGGATGTATTTAAATATGTAATTTAAACCTGTAAGGAGAACTGGTATGCTAAATTTGGCTAGTTACAGTCAAGTGAAATACATCCAGGTTTTCAAGCTCTGTGCTTCATGAAGTTCTAACACAGCCATTTATTAGAATGGGAACAAATTAAATATAATTAAATCAGCCTTCCCCAAACTGGCACCTTACAGAAGTGTTTGGCCTGCAACTCCCATCATTCCCAGCCACCAGTTACCATGCTGGCTGGAAATGACATAAAACCTCTCCCTCCCCCCCATGCCCATCTTCATGCTGTTCCTGTGCTCAAAGTGTAAAGAAGAAAAGGTGAAACCCTTTTTTTTACAGCCCTCCTGCCACAGTGTAGAGATAGAGCTGCTCAAAGAAATTATGAGGTTTTGAGTCAAGTTGGCCTTGGGATTTGGGAGCAGGAGATGGGTAGCTGGGAATGTGCTATGTTTCCATTCAGTGTTGCTTGCTAGCCCTGTTCCTCTTTGTTGCCTATTGCAATATCACTATATTTGGCAGGATTGGGAAATATGTGGTAGCCCTCTAGATAGTGTTGAACTGCAACACCATCAGCTCTAACTAGCATAGCCAATGGTGAGGGATTATGGGAGTTGCAGTCCAATAAAATCTGGAGGCCACGTGTTCCTGATCCCTGCTATTAGTTAATGATTTGCTCAGAATTTAGTACCAAAGGTATTGATAGAGTAGAACTGATCTCACTGGTAATCATTTTTAATTACCTCATTTTAATTTAAATCCATAACAATCCACTGAATTTGAGATGTGTATGTTTGGGGTGGGGAATGTCACACAAGTCGTACGGGCTCCTAGATCCATTTTACTGTCTTTGTTGCCTGTTCAGTGTAAATTGCTATTTGAATATTGCTCTTGTGTCTATTTCCCCCCCAGGTTTAGTTGTTTGTGTTTTGTCCTCATTTTAAAAAAATTAAATCAGAAAGGATAACTTGTTTTTATCCTGCCTTTTCTATGTGATTAAAAAACAGCAATTACATTCCAGTACCTGACCAAAATGTATCCTAGGAAAGTTTATGCTCATAAACTGATCCTGTCTTGTTGACTGGCACAATTTAAGGATTTAAAATAAGCAAAGGACTTGCAAGGATGACTGACCATGAGTGTCACTGAGCCTTCTTTCTGATGATCCTGCACTTGTTGCTCTCTTCAGTTTTCTTCCTTTTGCTCTTTCTGCGTGCCCTGCCGCTCTTGATTCCCTTGAAGGGTGTGCTTTTCTATCACAGAAAGCCAGAACTTGTGGGGAGGGCATATTGGAAATAATAGTCTGAATCATATGGACCCAAGCATTCTCCCTTAAATCAATCCTCTCATATATGGCACTGTTTCAAGGGATTCTGAATAAGTCCTTGTGGGGCAAACATTGGCTGAGTGGTCTTGTGGCATTTTACTGGAAAGGGACAGATAATTCTTGCTATTTCTCAAGTAAGGATCGTTACCATGATGCAAAGTGCTGTATATAGTGAGATTCTCCTATAGCCCTAGCAGGCATAGGCAACGGTAAAGGAGGGCCACAAGTTGTCTGCAATTCCCATCCTCCTTCACCATTGGCTATGCTGGCTAGGGCTGATGGGAGTTGTAGGCCAAAGCATCTTGGGAGGGCCACAAGTTGCCCATCCCTAGTCTAGGGCCTCAACCATTGCTGAGCCAGTGATCCAATTGTATGAGGTTGCCTGTGTTGTACTGGCAAAGCAGCTTTGCCCTTTCTCTGAAAAACCTCTGCTGTCTCTCTCGTATCGACATACTTCTGGAATTCCTGGGATTTTTAAAAAATGTGGTGTATGTCTTTGTGTGGTGTGCTAGCATTCTTTCCCCACTCACCTGGAACAGCAGGGATTGCTAGGAAATAGAAAGAGAATGGATTTGAGGAATCAAGGGCATAGGATCTGGCTTCGGCCTTTTTTGGGTCCTCCGCAATGAGACTTGAAGGTGGCATAGGTGAGCTTTAGCTACTCTTGGAATTAGATATGTGGTATGTAGTTGGCTCTATTATTTCCTTGCTTCAGGTAGGGACAAAATGACCAAATTAAGCCATGTATAATCTAGGCTACTTCTCAACCAGCTTCCTTTAATCTCATTGCTTCTCCCTCATCCCCAATGCGTGTTGTGTTTTTTATGTAGTTGGCATCCTTCTGCTTTCAGCATCTTGCGTTTCAAAGCACTCTTGGGGTTGCACACTCCCCCCCTTTTTATTGTGAATATAAAAAAGAGCCATAAAAACAAAAACAAATCATGAAGAAAAAAAACGCACACAGCGATGTCATCATTTCTCATCAAATGTTAAAAAAAGGGGAGAATTATATATAGGTTTCAAAAAAATCTGACCATATAGCCATATATTTATCCATTTGCAAGTTGCGCTTGTATATCACCCATTCAAAAGTTGATAAGGTTATTAAGTCCTCAGTCCATTGCATTATGGCAGGTGAGCATTTATCCTTCCAATATGATAGTATAAGTCTTTTAGCTGTCATAAGGGCTCTGAAAATCCATTTGTGCTGACCCTGTGTTAGTTTCCAAGAAACCAGCAGGTATTTTAGAAGGGCATACTCATCCTTCCATATTAAAGATTGATTCAGGACAAGATTTATCCTTATTTTAACCTCCTCCCAAAAGGAGACTACTGAGCATTGCCAAAACATATGAGTTAAAGAAGCATTAGGTGCATTACATCTCCAACAATTATGTAACTTAGATAGACCCTTGTTAAAAAAAATGTTGTGGGGTACAGTAGATCTGAAACAGGATTTTTTGCTGAGTAAGACATAGCCTAAGAGCTATAGAATCTTCAGATACAGTCTCTAAGGCAACAGTCCATTGGTTGGGCAAAGTAGGACACTTCAATTCTCGATTCCAATCCTGTCTTAAACTATGAGTTTTGTATTTATTTACTACTACTAAATATTTATATATATATATATATATATATATATATATATATAGGTTGTGGATCGACGTGTCTGCTCAGCTACTATAAGTGTTTCTAACAGTAATGGAGGCTCTAAGGCCATAAAAGCAGCTGACCCAAGCCTAGATTTCAGCAAGTGTTGCAGTTGTAAGTATTGCCATTCAGCTGTAGCAGGTAAATTATATTTAACATGCAAATCAGAAAATGGCAAAAACTTATCATCTGAACCTATTAATTGATCAAAAGTAAAAATTGCCTTATCAGTCCATGTCCTTCACAAAAACATTTTTCCCATTTTTAAATCTGGATTTCCCCATAAAGTCACTTTTGTGTGAGAAAATGGGTCAAACTGCAGTTGACGCGATACTATGCACCATATCTATCTAGCAGCCAAGATTGTAGGAGGAGGATTGTTTAATCTAACATGTCGAGAACCATCCATTTAGGAAGCGGTTCTAACCATAAGGATCCCAAAACTGACCAGGGTGGCATATCTAAGCTAACTGTAGAAGACCAAAACTTAGTACAAGTCAATAGATAGGCCCGATGATACAAAGTGAGGTCTGGAAATCCAAACCCACCTTCTTGAATCAGAAGCTGCATGTGTTTCAAAGATATTCGAGGTGGGGGAGAACCCCAGAAAAATTTATGAAGCAAAGCATTAAGTTGTTGAAAATATTTGCCAGGTATAAGTAAAGGACTCCCACGTATAATGTAGTGAATTTGAGGTACAATATTCATCTTAAGTGTGTTGACTTTACCCCACAAACTCAATTTTAATGGTGCCCATCTGTTTATATCACGTACAATCTCCTCGATTAACTTATTCAAATTTATTTTAATCAATTGGGATATATCTCTGGGAATAAGCATTCCCAGATAAGTAATAAAATCAGGACACCATTGAAATTGTCCATAAGCCAACACACTAGAAGATATGCTATCTCCAGTCGGCATCAATTCAGACTTTGACCAGTTAATTGAGTAACCGGACAGATCACCAAAGGTATTTATCGGAGCCATCATAGCAGGAATAGATGCCTGGAGTTTAGAAATAAACAATAAAAGATCATCAGCATAAATAATAGTTTTAAATTCTAAGTTAGCATGCACAAACCCGTGAATACTACAACTCTGATTGGGGTTGCACACTTGATTCTGCACAGATGGATAAGGAAGCTGTCCATCTGCATGATTTACAAATGTGTTAAAGTGCTGAAAAGGGGGCAGAGGAGCCAAGCTCAGCCCTGGCCAGAAACCTCAGAGCTATGATTTAGCAGGACACCCAAGGTCTTATTGCAGCTGGGAGGTTCTCTGCTGTGGCCTTTCAAAAAGCCTTCACAGAATTGCTAGTGATTCATGCTGGAGTCTATTAATATCCTTGCTCCACCTGCTAAGGTGGCAAAGTCAAAAGCAGCAGGACATTAGCTGCAACACTGCTGCAGTCCAGAGGGTGTTGCTGGTGACCAAATGGTCTGTCCTTCCAGCTGTTGCTGAGCAGCTCTTCTAGCGCAACAGAACTGTGTTTGAACGCAGGAGTGCAGAAGAACATTTTGGAGCAGAGATTTGCAAGTAATAAGCAAAGAGAGTTTTGCCGTGCATACAGAACTAAATGGTGACAGTCAGTCTCAGTGTTTGCAGATTTTGCTGTTGTTAAAAAGTTTGTATTACACAGTCTTCCCCAACCTGGTGCTCTCCAGTAAGTTGGACTGCAACTCCCACATTCCCAGCAGCATGGCCATTGGCTGGGGAAGGCTGTTATTGGACAGTAGCTGGTGTTTATACATGTGCCTAGTCTTAAATTTGTAAGTCTTCTCTTAAATAGAAAACCAGGAGGCAGGATGTAACACGATGAGTGACCTTGAGTACAATATCAGGGGTCAGTGTCTTACTTGCTTATCCAAAGTTCATTGAATTCCAGGCCAGTTGTCTCCGAAACAAACAAATGGCTTCTGCTCTTCCTACACTGCATGGATGTTTACAGATCTCTGTGCTCTTTCCGGCGGCGGGAGTGCTTACCCTTGTGATCTTTAACCAGAGTTTCCTCTTGACAGTTGTGCCACACACTCCCTGCCACTTGGCTCAAGCACCACCTTCTGTTTGGTGTTTCACATTAGCATTATTTGCTGGGGATGTTCTTTAACATTTGAAGTCCTTGTGGTGACTCTCCAGGGGGCTACAAATGTTTTTGGGGCTTTGTAGCCAGGCATTGTTTCTTGTTGTTTTCTCTCTCTGTTTCACGAGGGCAAGTAAGTCCACCCCTTTGCACTTGCTGCCTGGGGAGGAGTGGTGATTTGGGGTGCAAATCCCTTTCCTTTATGCATGATACTGATGCTGCACCCCAGTGTAAGACACAGCCTGGCACCATTTTCAAAAGAGGTGTTCTTTGCTTTAAAAACAACAGCGTGTTCCTTCACCAGAGTATCCCAGAGTCTTAAACATTTTTGGCAGCCACATTGTTGGACCAGTGAGTCTGGCTGTTCTAAAAAGGCTTAATTAATAGATAATACTGCTGTAGAGTCACAACATGGGTATAGGAGGAGCTTTTGCTTAGAACAATAGAAATGTTCCTAGGGTTTGGAGTAGTGTGTACCCTATGGACTGATGGGGCTTCTTCTGACTTTTTTTAAAAATTCTCTATGTTTTTTAAAAATACAAGAAGGGAAGCAGATTGAAAATGGCCTTGTAACAATTGAATGGTCGGATACAAGTCTAAACAAGCCAGGACCATGTTTTGGAAGCTTTGCCAGATGCTTGTTTTTGACTTGCATCTGAAATCAAGGCTTCTGCAGATTTTGTAATTTCCAGATGCTGCATCTCACACAAATGATTTTTAAATGATGAGTAGGAAGAAAATCATGTAGCTATTGAACCAGAACCTTGGGAGCAAGTGAAATGTGACAGTTAAATGCATCTTTGCATTTAATGTGTAGGTTTGTTTGTTTTTGAAATGAAAATGCATGAACTCTGTGTGTGTGTGTGTGTTATTAATTATTAGGATTTCTGCAGATGTGAGAGGGGAATTTACAATTTCCTGTCCTTCAGTAGTCCTGGGGAAAATTCCTTAATCACAGAGCCAGGGCAGGATTTATTTACTCGAAGAGTGCAAAAACTTTGTGAATATTTTTTGTTTATATATGACATAAGTGTCTCAGAAAAGTGAGTCCTACAAAATTTCTGTGGTGGTGGTGGGGCTGCGTGATGACATCATCAGTATGGCTGCTGAGCTATTATGTAGTTGCCACATTTAAATATGCATAACTTCTCACCCGTTTATACTACAGTGATGATTTTTTCCTGAAATATTTCAAATTTAATGACAAATACTTTTTGTAATTACACATTTTTTTGTTAACTCCATTAGTTTTTGAGATAATTTCATTTGAACGTATAAAATCAGTGTTCACATTGGTTATGTGTGACGTTTAACCATGATTAAAACTATACGACTTTCAAAAGAATACTCAAGAACAAAAAAGTTGCATTTTTTAATGAGGATTAAGAAAACGTATAATAACATGGGGTTTACTCCAATGCTTAGGGAATTATGAAGGATATCTCATTATGTGTCTACTTTCTCAGGATTATATGATTTTACAGTTTATCATACAGGGCTTTCATTTCAAAAGTATCCACCCTAAATATCTCTTGACCTGATGCACAGATCATTTTGAATATATTCAACGTGATTTTAATAGTTGAACATGTTCAACTGTTCTTTACAAAATTTCAAACAGGACGAGTATGATGATATATAAAAAAAAGACAATTTATTAGGTTGAATTGTTTTTAACAAATGTTTTTAAAATCTTCAGCAAAAATTTACAATTTACAAAATAAAAACTATGTTCCGTGAGAAGGGTTAACAAATAAATTTCATTGGATGTCCTCTTCACTGTCATTGGAACTGCTATCATCACTGTCGAAATCACTTTCCTCATCTTCTTTTTCACTGTCCTCTTCTGTGGGCGTTTGAAGTGGCTTTTTTGGGATCCTCTTACATGACCTGATGACTGACAAGATATAAACCTTTTTTTCCCTGTACAGCAACTTGGTTATAAAGAAACTGGTACCTTAGGTTACTCTTCCCCTGTTTTAAAAAAGCATCAGAAGAGTTGTGCTGGATCAGACCAAAGAAATATCTATTCCAGCATTCTGTTCCAATGGCCAACTAGGCCTCCTCCACACGAGACGTTTAATGAGCCTTAGAGGCTCATTATAAATTTTACCTCCACACCAGCGGAGCGCAAAATGGGCGTACAGGCGCGTTATTTCCCCGATAATGCGCATTTTCGAATGCGCGTTAAATAGCGACTTTTATTTTTCTCCGGCCGTTAAAGCGCATTATCGCGGTGTGAACAAGCGATTATGCGCGTTAACGTCTTCTAAAGCGCTTTTTGGACATGAATTAATGCGCTTCGCCGCCTCTCGCCGCCTCCCGTGCAGAGGGATTAGGCGTAAATGCGCCTCCGCGATAATGCGCATAATCCCGGAACCGGGCGCAAAAGCGCATCCTTGTGGAGGGGGCTCTAGATGCCCCAGTGAGAAGCCTACAAGTGGGACGTGAGTGCAATGGCAGCCTTCCACTTGTGTTCTCCAGAAACTGGTATGCAGAGGTATACTGCTTGTGATACTGGAGGTAGTGTATAGCCACCTTGATTAGTCACCATTGAAAACCTTATCCTCCATTAATTTGTATAGTTCCCTTTTAAAGCTGTTTAAGCTTGCAGCCATCACTATATTTCGTGGTTGCGAATTCCATGGTTGCGAATTCCATAGTTTAACCATGTGTTGTGCAAAGAGGTACTTCCTTTGATCGATCCTGAAGCTTCTTTGGATGACCCCGGCTTCTAGTATTAAGAAAGAGGGAAAGAGCAAATCTGGGAACGGCTCAGACAGGACATTTGGTTTGCCTGTGTGCCTTGCTGAGGCTGTCCTGATAGGGTGTTCATAAAGTACAGGTGAAAAGATGGCTGGAATTGTGGGGGGGCATTTTCCTTTGGATGATTTCCTCCCTTGAGAGAGGCCTTTTGAATGGCTGCTTCAGTGGCTGTTTTTGTGAGTGAAATCAGAATTGCTGTGTGTTTTTTTGTTTTGTTTTGTTTTGTGGGTTAAAGTTGGGCAGTGCTCCCCACCTCTGCCCTTTCTAAGTGTACAAAGAAACAGCGGTATCCTTACAGTCCTCTGCACTGTCAAACTCTTAAGTATTAAAGGCCTCTCGTGGTGTGTTGGCAAGTGATTGACACTAAGCTGAAGCAGGTGCAGAGAGCGTGGCGGCTTCCTCAAAGCTATGGAGGAGTGAACAACTAGACTAGGGAAACAAACTAAGGGCCCTCCCTGTGCTCATTGGATGTTTAGGCCTCTGGATTGTATGGCAGCTGGCCCTTTGACTGGTACACCAAGATTGGAGCTCTCTCTCTCTCTCTCTCTCTCTCTGTGTGTGTGTGTGTGTGTGTGTGTGTGTGTGTAAACCTACATTTCTAGTTTCCCTTTAATGCAAGCTGAACAGTAATGCACTATCTGCCTTCTGCAGACTAAAGGACTCAGGAGGATCTAGTAAACTATATTTGTTTAAACACATACAAACACTACAACCCTACTTGTATCTATCTTGAATGTCCTTAACGTTTTTCTCTGACTCCTGTGCTATATACGTCAGCTTGAAAAGTTTTATTTTATTTTTTTAAAAAATATATTGAAATAACCATTGAGTTGAGTGTCCTGCCTACCCACCCACTTGCACATCTGACCCCCATCCACATAATCAATTTGGGGGGGGGGGGGAATCAAGCTTATGCTGTGCCCCAAGGCAAAAAACAAGTGCATGTGAAGTAATAAAAAAAGGGAGGAGCGCCTGAGCATGTGCAAATTCAGTTTCTTTACCACTTTATGTGTGCAGATGGTCTGACTGCAAGGCCAGCTTAGGCTGTAGAGCTTCCTTGCTTATTGAAGAAATAAAGACCACTTGAGGGGCCCATAAATACATCCCATTCATTTCTGGATATTAATGCCATATTTGAGAGGCAGATCTTGCTCAGGGATATCTTAGACTGGGAGGTGAGGTTCTTCTCAGAATGGCTTTCTAATACCTGTTTGCTTCTTTTGCAGAACGGTCCTTCTGATTGCAGCCTTAAGGAATCGCCATGCATCCCTACCTGTTGAGAGATGTTCCAGAAGCCCAGGACTGCCAAATTTCCATCCTGATGGGACAGTGATGATGGGCAGCTGTTGGTATTTTTGCCTTGGAAAGGAACTTTGAATGGATTTGCCATGGTGACATGAAAAAAGGCCAGGATGGATAACGGACTATCACAGGGGCAATCCCACATAGGCACTGCCTCTTAGTGAGATAATCCTTTGCCTTTCCTGAGTCAAGATCTGGAGGGAGGGGAAGGGGGCAGGGTGGGTGGGGAGGGAGGGGAAGCAACCTGAACACTCTCTTCCAAAGCAAGGATGACTTTGGTAAGGTTCCGGAGGAGTTTCCGGCAGGTGTCTCCTCAGGTGGTGCTGTTCTTGCTCTTTGCCTTCTGCCTGCTCAGTGTTTTTGTCTCGGCATACTATTTATATGGGTGGAAAAGGGGACTGGAGCCCTCTGGGGACATCCCCAGCCCAGACTGTGATGAACCGAAGGTTGCTCCTTCACGCCTACTTCCATTAAAGCCCATCAAAGTGGTAGATTCTTCTCGCACAGACCCTTTGGTTCTTGTGTTCGTGGAAAGTCTTTACTCTCAGCTGGGGCAGGAGATTGTGGCCATCTTGGAATCTAGTCGTTTCAAATATCTGACGGAGATTGCTCCAGGGAAGGGGGACATGCCCACATTGACTGACAAGGACCGAGGGCGCTTTGCACTGATCATCTATGAGAACATCCTGAAGTATGTGAACCTCGATGCCTGGAACCGTGAGCTCTTGGACAAGTACTGTGTAGAGTATGGTGTCGGAATCATTGGCTTTTTCAAGGTACTGGCTTTGGTTTGGGGAAAGCATTTGTGGGGAGGAGGAAGCATTTACGGGCGTGGGAGGGGAAGGGGAGGTGGTCTGCTCACTACACGAGGGCAGGATTTGTGCAGCAGTGGAAAGCAGATCCATCTCTCTGCACAAAGACAAGTATGTCTTGGCCAACTCCTCCAACAGAATGTGGTGGTAGAGGGGGAACTACACTGTTTATGACCGCAGTTTCCCGGCTTGAAACTGTGGAAGGTGATCATTTCTCAATGGTCTGTGAGCCAAAGGCCTGGCCCTTTGGGCTAGATTTCTATCTTATTTCCCCTGATGGGCTAGTCTTCTATTTATGGGTGCAGGGTAGGGAGGCTTTTTAATTCAGATCTGGACTCCTGTGCCTACTCTAGAGTAAAAATGAAAAAAGGAGAGAGAGACAGATGCAGCTGCTAGATACAGGTTTGAAGTTATATCTTTTTTGGCCCTTAGCTGTTTGTGTACATGTCAGGAAAGGAGCCTGCTTAACCCTAGGAAGCTCTTCAGTTTCCCCCTTTCTTTCCTGCACCCAAGTCTCCAACACAATTCTCTCTGCCCAAGATTTGAACTGATTGGTTGAAGAAGATTCCACCATAGTCTCCCTCTCTGCCTTTGCGCTAGTACTGCAACAGTGCTGTGAGTGAATGCAGGTTTGAAGGTTTGGCCCAGAGGTATGTTCCTCTGAGTTTCGGCCCCTTTTATATAAATGGGCCTTGGCTGATTTGATTTGTTTTCTAGGTGATAACCTGATCATGTTACATTGAGAGAGGTGCTGTATGGAGGCGCTCTTAGTTGGCTCATATTTGAAAAGCTGAGGGCACAGGAAGATCTGCAGTCTGCAAAACGTCAGCCTTTCTTAGACACCTTCTCGTTGTCGCTGCTTGCTATTGAATGGCTTGATGTCTGACCAGTGCCAAGCCTGATAAGTAAAAGCGCTGTGTTTTTAACTGATGCCAAGAATGGATTTACAAATTTGCGTCTTTTGAGATGAGGCTACGCTGCTGTAGCTCTGCTGATGACAGGACAAAGATAACAATAATGGTCCTTTGGGGGTGGAGTTGATTAATGTGAGAGAACAGATTGTAACAGGGATTTGGGGGACACCATAGTAGATTTGTCTAAAGGCTTGACAAGGCCACCCTACCCTGGATTCCTGCTTCCCTTTGTGGCTTTTGGACTGAGCTTTAAAGGAGGCAGACGGGAGGGATGCAAGGTGAATCTTTTCACCTCCTACATGGTGCAGGCCAAGGCAATCCTTGGGTTGTTTGTCATGGGTCTATTGCATTTTTGTGCTTGACAGGGTAAGCCAAGAAGGTTAAGGGTCCAGGAACGAAAGGGGCTAAATGGGGCTTTATTCCGTTGCCTTTGATGGACTCTTGCACAGCAATCTTTTTCTCTTCCATTCTGATTTTCTCTTGCTTTCCTGGTTCGTGCCTGGGAAGGTTCATACTATAATAAATTGGTTAAGTTTTTAAAGAGCCAAAGGAAAGTCTCTCTTGCTTCCTGCCCATCTGGGTCTCAGTCCACTTATGCAACTATATCCTTGGGAGATATATGTTTGGCTGTTTAGTATGTATAATATATGCTCCGTGTTAATCAGCTTCCAGAGATTAACAGTTGGGTAAAGCCTGTTTTTGAAATGTGTTAATTCATCACACACAGTAGTATGTGTGTGTGTTTTAGATTTCATTGCTCTCTCCAGTTCATAGACCACACAACATGCACATTGCAATAATAAAGAGGTTTAATGCATGACTTCTCTTTCCCTTGACATAAATGGGAAAGCAGAAGGCGTGGAAGAGTGACCACTAGAATGTGTGAACAGCAGCCTTTCCATCGTTGTCAAGATTCCCTCACTCCCATCTTGTAGGATATCCCTTGAGAACCATCTCTATCTCTCTGATGTAAGCACCATGTGACACCCACCATGATCCCATAAGGTGCAGCTATGTATACCACTTCTTCCAGTATTCTTTGGCTTAGTCCTTTTTTGTGGGTGGGACATTGAGAAAAGAGGAAGAGTTTGACTTGGATCTGTCTTAGAACAACTTGCTGTAGTTTGTCATTGGAACCGTCAGAATCAGTATCTTTTCTCTTTCTCTCCTTACAATATTTCTAATCTGAAGGGCGGCTCCATTAACTCTCCTTTAAAGATGGGGCACGCATCCTGTTGCTGTGAACAACCCCAAACTCTGTGTGTGACTTGGACGAGGCAGGGAATTAAATGGAGATTTCATAATTTTCAGTATGCATGACTGCTGGATTCTCATTCTCTCTAGCTGTTTTTATGCCAGCAACCCACTCACTTACTATAGTTCTTTGCTTGTGACTATAGAGAGGAGGAAGCGATTTGGCTTTTCAATTCCATAGAGCAGGTTTTTTCCCTAGAAGCCTGAGGCGACATATTCAGAAAACATATGGAGGTGTTTTCAGAAATTCAGTTCTCTATGCGCTGGCCGCGTGATGCGATTATGCTCCCTTTTAAGCATTGCCAGTACTTATATTTAGGATAAAATAGGGCTCTAGTTCTTCACCACACTTTCATAACCCCCTCCATTCTTTTCTAAGTATTGGTAGCTAAAAGAGTTTTTGTATATGATGCCACTTTATTAAATAAGTACTTCATGCAACAGAACTAAAGAGTGAAAAGGTCACCTCTCTCAAAGTCTCTGCTTCTAAATAGGAAACTCTAAAAGCGTTGTGAATGATAGCGTAACTAAGTGGATCCTCTATGTATGTATATGTCACTATGAATGTCACAATCTTGACCTACTTTGCCTGGAGACGGTAAACCTGTGTCTAGGCTGCATCACTTCAGGCTTCAGATGAGGGCTTGCGTGATAGAGTGACTCTCCATACGGTTTGTTTTTCTTCTACAAAGAAAATTAGATGTCAGGGAGAAAGGCAAATCCAAGTTAACTCTAACTTTCTATGTGGAGAGAATAGTTTTTTAACGGAGGAGCACCTGATCGTGTGATCCCTCATCTGCAGTCTGAAGCAATATAGCCCAAACAGAAGTTTACCACCTCGGGGAGAGCTGGGCACTTGTTCTTATTAGCCCTGCGTGGTTATATCCAAATGGGAAATCGAGATTGCTGAACTGGGCTTCTAAAGGTCACAGCAAGATAGTTCCCCCCTTTGTTTGGGAACCAGACCAAAGACCCACGCCTTCAATGTTTTGATGTATGACTCAGGCACCTTATTGCTAAGGGTGCCTCAACATGGCAGCTGTGTCATGGAGGGCGGAAGCAGTGCAGGTTGTGAAGCTGGCTGTGGACTCCCAGGCAGTGAAATGGACACTTAAGACACAATTCTTAGTTCAGAGCCAGGGGGCTTGGCATGAGAAGGGATGAGCAGCCTGTTAAGTCCTGGCTTCCCTTTTCCACTAGCTCAGCCTTTCCCAACCTGGTGTCTTCCAGATGTTTTGGGCTTCAACTCCCATCAGCTTCAGCTAGCATGGCCAATGGTCAGCTTGGGGAAGTCATCTCTCGGTGACGTTTTTCCTCTGAGGTTTGCCATATTTCAGTAGTTGAGACTGTAGTAGTAGTAGTAGTAGTAAAACATTGTTCTTCTGGTGCATTTAATTAATGAAGTTTAGTTACTGAAGTGTCCACTGAACACCAGAGCATGTTTTTTATCTCTCTGGTGACAGGTTCTGTCCTTCTTCCTGCTTCTCCTTGCTTTAATTGCTGCCTGATGAATTCCTGTCTAAAGTGGTCATTCAGTTCATGTGATCTCCCTACAGGCCAATGAGAACAGCTTGCTGAGTGCTCAACTGAAAGGCTTCCCCCTCTTTCTCCACTCCAACCTTGCACTTAAGGACTGCAGCATCAATCCCAAATCTCCGCTCCTATACATCACTCGGCCCAGCGAGGTAGAGAAAGGGCTTCTTCCAGGGGAGGACTGGACAGTATTCCAATCAAACCATTCCACCTATGAACCCGTTCTCCTGGCCAAAACCAAGTCGGCAGAATCCATCCCGCACATGAGCATTGATGCCGCACTCCATACCACTGTGGTGCAGGATTTGGGTCTTCATGATGGCATTCAGAGAGTCCTCTTTGGCAACAACCTGAACTTCTGGCTGCACAAACTAGTCTTTGTGGATGCAGTTTCCTTCCTCACTGGCAAGAGGCTTTCTCTTCCCCTTGACCGCTACATCTTGGTAGACATAGATGATATCTTTGTCGGAAAAGAAGGCACTCGGATGAAGGTGGATGATGTCAAGGTAATTACACCTATCCTGAGGTTGGCTTTCTGGGGAAATATGGGGGTTGCTGATCTGTGAATCCATTTCTTTGGACTAAAAGCTACAGGTTATTGCTTATTCTGCTGCCCAGGTCATTGTTGTGTCCTTATTGTGTTATCTGGGTCATTTGTGCTTCAGTCAACATTGGGAAAGTGACACTTAAAATGCAGAATATATAATGATAGGGCCCCATCGTCATGAAACTTTAATCTAGACACAGAAACCCATCTCTGCTCTGCTTAAAAACCTAGTGTTCATAGCTAACAGGTTATAGCTTTGGTTGCAAACATTTAATTAGGATTGCTATAAAGATTTGCATACATAAAAATGTATAGTTCAATTTCTTTGTGGTTCAATTAGCAGTAGAATTAAAATACGGTGGAGTAAAACAGAATAGGTACATATTGGACAGCTCTTGCAGCATCTGCTAAAGAGGACTATAGTTTATTAGAACTCATGCTCTTAAAATGAGTTTGTCTTTTTGTAACAGCGTAAGAACATGAGCTTTCTTAAGACTATAGTCCTATATACAGGTGCTTTAAAAATACACAACAGGCCAAGAGAGCTCTGACCTTGGGACAAATTTTAGTGGCTTAAGGGAAAAACGAGCTTTGAACTACATAGCAATATATTACCAAATACAGCTGGTCAGAGCCAAATATTAAATATCTCTTACATATTGAGGCTTTTGTCACTAACTGACTGCTTTGAGAAGAGCGACAGTGAGGGAATTAGATTATTTGGCTTTGCTCAAAGAAATGATGGCTTAAATCTTGGGCACCTTTTAAGCAAGAAAGACATAACATTGCGCAACAAATTTAAGACTGGGTCACTTAAGCACATGTCTGTCTCGGTTTTAATTGTTTTGGAGAGTATCACTGTAAAGCAGAGAGAAAGCAAAAGTTTAACAATTGCTGTCTTAACAAAACAGAGATGGTTACTGAACATCCTAGATAACCAGTTTAATTTAATAGATGTGTTGCAATCAAAGATTTTAGTGGCAGCTGCTTTCCGAACAAAGGCCCATCCTTCCCATGAGAGCAGTTCTGCAAGATTTAAATGTGCCTGATGAAGAACATTTGGAAATTTCCTTCTGATACCCCTCCATTTCTAAATAACTGGTATTTCTCTTCCAAAGGCTAATTTCGTCAATGCACTTTTTGTTCACACGATCCATCCCAGCTGTCTTCAAGGGCATGCTCATATTAGCAAAAGTGATGTGTGAGCCCTAGGACTGTGGGTTCTTGGCCTCTGCAGCCTGGGCAGCTGCAAAATGTTATCTCAGAAAAGGCAAACTGCAACTGCCCAGTAAGAATGATCTTCTGACTTGCATGTTAACTACTGAAGTGCACATATAAGGATGCTTGGGCAAAACCCAATGTCGGGACTAGCACTGAGGCCTCCTTGCATTTATATTAGTGGCATAGGAGCTGATGCCATGTGGCTCTTTCTGTCATGACTGGGATAGTATGAGAAGACTGATGCCATGTGAGAAAAGCCAGTGCTGCAGCTCTTCCCCATTACCTCTTTGGAAACTGGAATTTGCAGTGATGGGAAGGAGCTGCAGAGAGGGCTGCTGCCAGGCGCCCTAGGACTCCTTACATAACCCTGGTGACCTGGGAGGGAGTCCTGCTGTATCAACTCCAGTGTCACCGGCCTAACGTGAGAAGAGGGCCTGATGTAGTGTGTACCTTAGGGTGACCAGATTTTGGAAAGCAAAATCCCGGTCCAAAATGGCCACCCCACCAAAGCAGCCCCCCTGAACATAAAATAAAAAAATTAAAAAGGCCGCCTGCCATGCGGCCAACAAGCAGCCACCCCCCACCGGAAACAACTGCCCCCACCAAGCCACCCCCCCCCAAAAACCCAGCCCGGACCTACCGGGTCCTCCGCTGCCACCGCCGATCTCCTCCGCTGCCGCGTGACCCCCTGCAGCCCCCTCACCCTTCTTGCCCTGCTCCTGGGCTCCCTGGAGGTACCTGAGGAACAGCAGCAGCAGGCAAAGGAGGAGGAAGAGCTTGCTTTAAAATGCCCGCGCTGCTCCCCGGCCTCGGCAGAAAGAAGTGCTCAGCATTAGGGAGCGTCAACAAATTACTTGTCTGGTGGCTAAAGAAGTTAGCCACCAGACAAGGAATTTGTTGACGCTCCCTAACGCTGAGCACTTGTTTCCTGCCGAGGCCGGTAAATGGGGAGCAGCGTGGGCATTTTAGGGCGAGAGGAGACCTGATCCTTTCCCCGGTTTGCCCCTGCCGTCCCCCTGTTGGCCCGGATTGCCCCAGTTTTCCCGGTTAGGACCAGGAAATCCAGGGCGATCTGGTCACTCTAGCTGTTTCATTTTTTGGTGTGCTGCTGCATGCTTGTGGAATTTAGGAGATGGTGGGCAGCTTTTCACTCATCAGTTGTGATTCTGAAGTTTGGGCAATGGAATGAGGAACCATAGGATATAAAACACAGCATCTAAAACACAGAATATGAAACAAAATGAGCTGAATAATTAAGAGGTCTGGCAGCATTGCCATAGCCATGGCACAAAGTTGGGTCTAGTAACAAGGCTGTACAGTTAAGGGTACTGCAGTGTCGAACAATTGCCTGCCTTGAATGATGCATCCCTTTCCTCCTGGAGCTAAGGATGGATTACCATGCTTGCTGTAAACATGCTCCAATTTGACTTCCATTGCAGAAGCAAATGAAGTAGCCTAACAGCTACAAGCCAATACATTCTCAATTGTTCCTTTCTTTGCCTCTCTTAAGACATTGGTGCAAATGTGTATCGATTAGGTGACATAAAGACCAGAAAGGCGCTGGAATCTAATGATTGTTTGGATCAGGGGACACAGTTATCTGTAGCAACCCATGGTCTATAGTATGAGCTATGTGCTGCTCTTATCTGAGCTCTGAGCAAAAGGAATTGGAGGTGAGGCAGTCAGGAGTAACTTTGCAGACTGTGTGCCCCCAACCTTGTGATGTGTGTAAGTGGTGTGCACAGGCGATGATTTTAAATGTTCTTTTTGTAGGCTCTGTTTGATACCCAGAATGAACTGCGTACCCACATCCCAAATTTCACCTTCAATCTGGGTTACTCAGGGAAATTCTTCCACACAGGTAAGAATGAAGGTGGTATAGTGTGCATGTTATCTTATTGGGTTTGCAAGATTTTCACTTTATGTGGTTCCTGAACCAGATATTTTACCTGGTATAACATAAACATGCAGGTGGCTTAAGACATGAAGTGGTGTGGTGATGATGTTGTGCATCAGTTTTACCAATGAAGTTTCATTCTCATTTCATTTTTGCCCTTGGAGATCAAAGCTTCTGGGTTTGGTCAATCTCTGACCAAGATCACATGGCACAGTAACTCATGGTTTGTTAAACCGTGAGTTGTTGTGAATGAAGCAGGAGCAAGCGTGCTAGTTCTCGCAGCCTGATCACTCCCACTGCAGCTGGGCAAAGCTAAACAACCCAGGGATGCTCCAACCTTGGACTGTTTATCGTAATGCCCAAACCCAGAATTGTGGGTTGTTAGAGGAGGAACAAACCAGACTTGTAACCCAAAAACAAGAACCATAGATTACAAGTCTGGGTTACTCCCCCAACAACCCACAATTCCAGTTCAAATGTCATGATAAACAACCAAGGGACAGAGTATCCCTGGGTTGTTTAGCTCAGCGGGAGTGGGCAGGTGGGTGCCTGGAGCTAGCATGCTTGCTACCTCACTCTCATTTGCTGACGACTAACGAGGGTTTTAAAAAAACGACAAAATACCTGGGTAGCCATGAAGTACAAAAATCAGGCAGTTAATGCTGCTCAAGTTTTTAAGTGGCAAAAGGTTTGGGTGGTTTGAGCCTGTGAGGGATGGCTTTTCATTCATGGCTTCAGCCTTTATGAGTGATGATGATGATGATTTGGGCCTGACAGGTACAGACGCGGAAGATGAGGGGGATGACCTGCTGCTCTCGTACGTGAAGGAGTTTTGGTGGTTCCCCCACATGTGGAGTCACATGCAGCCTCACCTCTTCCATAACCAATCTGTGCTGGCTGACCAAATGACCATGAACAAGAAATTTGCTGTTGTGAGTAAGATGCCGTTTAGGGGCAGAGCAAGATGGGCGGGGGGGGGGGGGGCAAAAACCAGGTTGGATATCAGAGCAAAGAAGGTATTAACTTATGAATTGTTTACAGTCCAAAATGGCAGTTTATAACAAGTGTGCCTTTACAAAATGAGAGAATACTTGATTACCAGGTCAGAGTGCATTAAATCAAGATTGCAAGAAGCAGCATTCTTTAAATCTTGTGCACTTTTATGGCTGCTACAGCAGGTTGAGAAACCCTGTTTTCTAACATGTTCCTAGGGTCTACTGTGGAAAGAATGGGATATACGGGCATGTATAAAAACATCCCAACGTTCTAGCCTCCTGGGGATTTTATTAGAACTAGCTTTTCATCCTATCTTCTTATTATACTGAACTGTTGCACCCTTTGGAACATTATACTGAATTGGGCTTCCAGGAGAAATACATGGGTAGTTCCCTTCCCCTCTTCTCCCACCCCCACATCATACTCTGGTCCTGCTTTATATGCTCAGCCATTGATAATGCAGTTCCACCATTTTCTATCAATTCTTAATAGAAATGTAAATCTTTGAACATTGTGAATAGTCCCCCACTATTAATTCCACCCCATAAGTCACTGTTATAAACCTAAATCCTACATTTTGTCATTGAAGAGCTATTCAACACGAAACTTAATTTATCCAGGACAACTCTGATGGCAGTGCTTAGTGTGGGTTCTCAAAATCTCTGTCAGTAATTGCCCTGAGTATATTATCCTTTGGTACATAGCACAGAAAAATGGTTTCCCCAGTAATACTTAGTGCATCTATATGCTGCTCTGTTTTATGCTACCAGTTTACAAGAATGACAGGAGCTTTTATTGCTATTTGCTTGTTCCTTTCTCCCCAAACTTTTCTGCTTCTGTGCTGAGTTCCTTTATTTGAGGAATTCTTGAACGTTTCTTAATTTAACTTAACATAATTATACTTTCTGTTCTAAGTGTGGTTTCTTTGTTTTCCTGTTGTTTAGTTTTCTTTTGTTTTGCAGTTATGCAAGAAGTTATTATTGATTCATCCAGCTTCTTAATTCCAGTGGTCTTGTCAGATAGATTCTAAACCATTCAACACAATTCTTATCTGACCATTAAAAAAAATTTTTTTTTGTAAAATGGGTGCTGCCAAGCAACCAGTTCACAGTGGTACCTTCAGAGGGATGCACACTTCAGTTCTCTTTCTTTCAGCAGGGCAGAGAACCAGTTTGAACAGACCCACTCAAGGGAATGGAGAACTAAAATATTAAATCATTAGTATTTTTTTTTAGATGAGTTGTGTAAAAGTTACGGGGAATTTGGGAGCTGTTTCTATGCTATTACACAAATAAATGAAACACCGGGAAAGGGGAGAGGGGAAAACATACCCATGAAATCTTGGAGAAGACCTTAATTAAAAGAATTAAACATAAAAGTTGTGAAGTATTACTATTGGGCGGCAGTCCATATTCCACAGTGTTTTGTAAGCTGTGGATTCATAAAATGTGTTACTACAGGCTAGGGATGTGTATTGTATCGTTCAGATGTCCGATAACGATCCGATAATGGCGTTATCGGACATCCAATTAACAATAACGATACGATAGAAAAACCTCTGATAAATATCAGATCCGAAAATTTTCAGCCTGATTATATCAGATTTTTTTCAGATTATCAGACCGCCATATAAATAAACCTATAACTTCTGTATTTTCAAAGTTAGAGACTTGAAACTTGGTCACAGTGCTTATGGGCTTAAGCAACTCTATAGGGCAAAATATGGATCCAAAATAAGTATCGGATTTCCGATAATTATCGGAGATACGATACGATAAACCTCCAATTTAATCCGATCCGAATTTTTTTTTAAGTGATTTCTGATAACGATACAATACGATAATTTCGGGCATGCACACCCCTACTACAGGCATCCCTGTGTCCCCAAGAGAGAATTGCTTAGACATAACGTAGAACGTCTTTTGGCTGTGAAACAGGGTACAAATATAGTAATCCAGGTTTTTGTTGTTTGTTCAACCCTTTTGCATCTGTTGGAGAACTTCAAGACAGGTTTCAAGCTAGGGAACATTGAGCAAATAAAACCTTCAGGCCCATTCTGCTAGCAAAAATTGCTGTAGAGCTACACGAGTTGGGCATAGATCTGTCTGATCTGTATGGGAAGCAGTGGCAGAACTCTGTGTTACTAGTTGCCTGCAACTGTGATACCAGTTCAGTGTATTTTTCTCTTCTACACAGAGAGGGCAAAATACACATTGAATCCTCTTACCCCATTTCTTGAGGAAGGATCCTGACACTTGCCTCTGCTGATTTTGGCTTGTAGAGAGTCTTCTCCTCCCAGTGACCCTACTAATTGGCTCGGGGGAGGGGTTGGGATTCAGCTGGAGGGGGCATGGGGACTGCAGAACAACTGTCAGGGGGGGCGCATGTGGTCCACAGAACGCGGGTTGTATAATACTGTAGGTTGTATGGCGGAGTAACGATAAGATGTTTTCAAAAATGGAAAGGCCATATCCTATTCACATGCAATAGGATCTTTTCATTAAAACTCCACTGATTATTCTGGCTGATACCATTACAAGTTGTCTTCTCTCCTCTTAGGAGCATGGCATTCCCACTGATATGGGATATGCAGTGGCACCCCATCATTCAGGAGTATACCCGGTCCATGTGCAACTATATGAGGCCTGGAAACAGGTGTGGGGGATCAGAGTCACAAGCACCGAAGAGTATCCTCACCTCAAACCAGCCCGCTACCGGCGAGGCTTTATCCACAATGGAATTATGGTAAGTAGAAAGGCTAACAGTTTATTAACATTCTCTTTTAATCTTCTCTTGGTACACTAACCAATTCAAAGGGGGGAAGGTTCCTAATATTGTTCTAAGGAATCTGCTAACATAATGCACAGGATAAACTGAAAACACGGTAGCTAATACTGTTTAAAATCTGGGCTTAAAAATCTAATCTTTCTGGTTGCCCAATAGGAATTCATTCTGGGTCTGTGCATTTATTGAAGACAGATGTATCACTTTTCAATACAGTTCAAAGAAGTTTACATCAGGAAAAAAATACACCAAAAATAAAAACAAAGAATCAATTGCCAATAAAAAAGTAAAGAGGCACATAACACCCATGTTTCAATCGAAGGTGTGATGGGAGGGTTTGCAACCCTTCCAAAAAGCCAGTGAAGAGGTAACTCTTCTAACGTTGTCTGGGAAGGAGTTCCACAGTTCCACAGGAGGCAATCACTGAGACAGCTTGGGTCTTGGCTGTTACTGTCCCAATCCAATGCAAGGACGGAGCAAACAAGATTCTGCTAACTAGACCTCAGTTGGCCAGTGAACTCATAAGGGGAGAAACGGGCCTTAAGGTATGAGGATCCCAGGCTGTGCAAGGTTTTAAAGCAGGGATGGGGAAAGTTTGGCCCTCCAGATGTTGTTTCCATCATCTCTCATCATTGGTTATGATGGCTAGGGCTGATGGGAGTCGCAGTCCAACAGCATCTAGAGGGCCACAAGTTCCCCTCCCCTGCTTGGATTAGGCCTGGCAGCCAAGTGGCAGCCAATTAGCAGTACTTTGCATTAGGCCTGGAAGCAAATTGGCAGCCAATATAACAGGAACAGGATTGGTTTGAACCTGTACCTGTCTCCCAAGAACTCTTACATCATATTGGGACCCCAGGCGAGCTGGAACTGGCCTGAGGTTCAATATCCTGTGTTACAAGGCATGCAGCATGCTCTGAACTAATTGAAGCTTCTGAGTCATCTTTAACGGCAGTCCCATGTAGAGTGCATTGCAGTAATCAAGCTTAGAAGTTATGGAAGAATAGTGAAGTCTGAACTATCAGATCAGCAGAAAAGCCTCCTTATGAGTTGCAGATGGAAAAGGGTATTCCTAGGGGCTGTCTGGATGCCCTGTATACCCCATGGTGGTAGCAGGGTGCTGCTGCGTTGTTTATACAATGTACCTACCATGGGGTTTTCCAGTGAAACTGCGCAGAAAAAACACCCCAATTTACCACAGCTTTTACATTTAATGCTGTTGGTGGTATCCTCACTTCTCCTTGAAACTGGGGACGGATCAAGCCTCACGGGAGGTCGAGGGGACACGTGGGAGGGCTGGACAGAGGACAGGCTCCGAGAACTCAATGTTTGCCAGTGCTGCCTGGAAAGCCACCACTCCCCCCGCTATGGGGATTTCCCACCTCCATCCTGTAGCAGCAAAACCGTGGGGTTTTCTCCAAAGCAGCAGCAAAGAGCCGCCATGAAGGCAACCCTCTAGCGACTGCTTTGACCTGTTTCTAATTAACACTTTGGATCCAAGAAAAGCCCTTTGCCTCTTTAGAAAGGGTGCAGACATTCCATCAGTCACAGACAGTCTTATGTCTTCCAGGCTATGGACATTCCATACTGGCATCAGCTCCACATCTTGTCTGGCTACACTTTTAACCCTATTTCTCTATATGCTCTTGCCCCCAGCCCCCAGACACTCTTTTTATGGGCACAGGGAGTTACTCTTGGATGCTTAACTAAAACACAGCAAGAAAGAAAGCTGGGTGCCATCGGCTAAGGATGAACTCTTGTCAGTGGCTTCTTATAGATGGCATTAAGGGTTGATACAAATTTAAAAGAACCTTTAGTCCGGCATTATCTTCTGAAGCATCTATGTTCTATAATGTTATATCGGAGAGATGTTGGCTGACATTTCAAGCTGGTATAAGTTTTTCTTAGTGCAAATAGATGAGTTATAGTGAGGAGATAGGCTGGTACTTTATCAAGAAATAATAGATAACATGGAGGGGAAAAGGCCTGTATTGTTTCAGCTCATCCAAGTAAGAACTGCATTGATTTAGAAATATGGCAGTGTTCAGGAGAGATCAGAAGCTCTGAAGACTTATTGACATCTTTGAACACAGGAGATTTAATTGGAAAACGGTATAAGCTACTTTTAATGCAAGAAGTAGGCAGGCTTCATTTTCAAGCAAAATGGAAAAATCCATGGGGGAATCCATCTTCAAAGAGGAATGGCTCTGGGAAAATATAATTAAAAATATGGTTAGTATGGCAATGAAGAAGAATAATTGCAAACTGCAATTCTTGTGGCATTGCTAATCAGTACTGAAAATGTTAGGGGTTAAGAGCAGTTATTTTCAAATATATATTTTTGGCACTGTCCAGTTGTTTTAAACTATTATAATAAGATTTTAGATTTAAAAAAAACCCTAAATGAATGGGCATGACATCCGATATAATTCAAAGAATGCACTTTTGGTGTTTTTTTTAAATACAGTTTGTCTTAGAAGAAGCTTATTTCTGTTAGCTTCAGCAAGAATGTATACAGCTACAATTTGGAAATTGGCCAAAGCCCCATTGTTATTAGATTAATTTGGACAAATGCTTGGCTTATTAAATTGTCTTAATATAAACTGGCGAATACATCTGGCTTTTCATGAGTTGGAATAGACCTTACTTTGATACAGAGAAGCCTTCAAGCAGACTTACACAGCTGCCAGAGTTCGAAAACAATGTGCCCACTCCCATCTGCATGAAGTCACTGCCCCTGCCATGGTGCATCCCTAGAGCTCACTGAGGGAGTAGCCTGTCAACCCTATTCTTCTGTGGTTGGGTTGCCCCATAGCAGGGGGAAGGGGTAAGACATCTAAATCAGTCCACCAGCCTACTTATCTGCTGTGGCTTCAGACTGTATGGACTGCAAAGCTATGTACTACCCCTAGTGACTGAAGATGTTACTGCAGGCTTCAATCACATGGATACATTTAAATTAATACAATTTAATTAATGCATTTTAAAAACAAAGTAACTCCAAGGTGCATACCAGGTTTCAGGTGTCTAGATTTCATGGTCATGGCACTATAGTGCTGACAGATGGATAGAAGGACAGACAGACTCTCATCCTTTTGTTATAGAAGAGAAAAGATAGGAAGAAGGTCAAATACAGAATATTCGGAATGTAAAGTTGTAGCATAATGTACAGCTAACATATGGTTTTCTGCAGTATTGATGTATATTTTTGTAAAATTAGGCACATTTGCTTTATAATAGAAACCAAAATAAACAAAAATAAATGACATAGAAGAGAACATTGAACCATGAGGAGCCTATCAAAATTCCCAAGCAGCTGATACCGCCTTCCAAATGATCTCCAGTGAGTCCTATTGGACGAAAAGGAGCAAATCCTTTAGAGCTCTCTCTCCAAGACTTCCAGATGGTCAACATACTGGTCAAGGCAATGTCTTATTTATTATTACATTTATATCCTACATTTTTTCCTCTTCCAAGGAGCCCAAGATGGTTTATGTGTTCCTCCTCTCCGTTTTATCCTCACAACAACCTTGTGGGGTTGGTTAGGCAGAGAATCAATGACTAGCCCAAAGTCCTGCAGTGAGCTTCATGGCTGAATGAGGACTAGAACCTGGATCTCCCAAGTCCCAGTCCTACACTCTAACCACTACACCACACTGGCTCTCTACAGTATCTGATGGGAAGTGATGATGCCTTGAGATAACTTAAGAGGCAGCTGCTATATATTCTGCTTCTATCCTTAAGGCTTCTGGAGTGCAGTGAGTTTTGAGCAGGAAGAGATATTTTCCTCTTGGGAATGAAGAAAATGGAACAGAATTGCCTCCTCCACACACTACACAGTGAATGTATTCGTTACATTCATATTTCATCCTCCCGCTGAGGATCTTGGAGTGGTGTGTTTAGCCTTGCAACAGCTCTCTGAAATAGGGGTGGGAAACCTATGGCTCTCCAAATGTTGTTGGACCAACTCCCATCAATGGCTAGTTGTTGGGATGATGGGATTTGTAGTCCAAAACATTGGAGTGCCACAGGATCCCCTCCCTGTATTAGGCTGTGTAAGGCAATGACTTTTCCAAGGCAAACCAGCAGACTTCCCCAACCTGCCACCCTCTAGAAATGTTGGGCCACCACTCCCACCATCCCCAGCCACTGGCTATGCTGGCTGGGGATAGTGGGAGTTAGAATCTAGCAACATCTGGACCTCTTTGTCATGTTGGGGAATGCTGTGAGCCAGTGGGCTTCATAGCTCAAGCAGGGTGATGAATCTGATTTTTCCAGACTTAGCTGCTATAATGCCTAATGTGAGTAAGAAAAAGTTTGGTTTGTTACGAATAGGTTGCTAAGCAGCTGCCCACAGATGAAGACGTCTACATTGGATCTTGGGTTAGGTACTGTGGGTTAGGTCAGGGAGGGAATAATCAGCTTTCATCTCTACTAATTTAGTACTGTAGCCCCAAACAAGAAGAACATGGAATTTGGTTGAGAGGTAGGTGCACAGTGTGTGAACTCATGAAAACCATATACATAAACGGGCACATCAGCACCAACAGGAAAAGCCCCTTCAAAACAGACTTTTTTCTGGTTCTGATTCTTAGCTTAAAAGGCTGATAAAATCTGTGATCATTTTGAAATTTGTACCCATAAGCCTCTGAGCAGCCTGCTATTTTTACTTTAAAGAACAATGAAATATACAACGTGTTAAAATAAATAAATACAAAATTAGTAGACATAAAAGTGAAAATATTGTTTGCAGCAGCAGTGGAAAATTAAATCCTAAACACTTAAACCGATAATGAATTGTGTTTGATTGCTTCCCCCCCCCCCAAGGTTTTCTAATGTCTGATACAATTAGTTAGTGTATAACGTAGCTGCACACAGAGTCATGGGATGGTGTTCCCTAGTCTACGTAAGGAAAGGGTTTTGGTGTGCAATAATCATCCAGTGTTAAAAAGTCACAGAAGATGCGGTGCACAGGAACATAGTGCTAGGCAAACAGCCTATGTACAGTTTCCTAAGAAAGTGGGGACACCTTGAACCTGCTATCCAGAATTTGTGAGAAGAACTGGAACACATTGAGTCTCCTCTTAGATCCCTTTTAACTTGTGATATGTGTTCTTTCTTTTTCTTGCCAGGTTCTCCCACGGCAAACATGTGGCTTGTTCACACATACCATCTTCTATAACGAATACCCTGGTGGCTCCGGTGAACTGGATAAGATTATCAATGGAGGCGAGCTTTTTCTGACTGTGCTACTTAACCCTGTGAGTGCCACCTCGAGGAGAAATGGAAGCGCTCCTTGCAGTAATGCAGAACCTCTCCACCCTCCTCCTTCTCCTCTTTAACATGGAATTTTGGAATAAAATTAAAAATACAGGCAACAAAAAGGAAGACTACCAAATAACAAGACAACTAGGTCACTAAGAGGAAAAAACTCCATGATTTACAGACTTTAATATATCATTGAGGGGCTATTAGTCAACTTCTCCTTAGGCTGTTTTGCTCTATCTACAGAGAGAGTCCGAATTTCTAAGTTATGTGACTGCATCATTTGGGGTGGGGTGGGGGGCAGATGTGTCTATGTGATTGGAATGTGAACAGAAGCTTGAAGTGCTTGCACAGAGTTAAACTCAACCCATAGGCAATAAGCCTCTTTTTAAAAATTGGGATTTCTGGCTTGCTGAATAAGTTTGTACATAAACCCCATCTACCAAATTTTATCAATCCACTGCTATTTAGAAAGCTGCATGGGAGACTTCCAGTGAGATGCTATACATAACCGCTCGTGTATATAGAAGGTCTTTATGCAGGGTTATTTGCTTCAAAGTGATGAAGCAGCATAGTTTTAGGAAAGGGGAGTCAAACCTCAGGCATATGGGCCAAATCCAGCCCATCAGGGGTCTTGATCCAACCCTCCAGGGTTCCCCAGATTTCTGTGCCTGCTTCCCCTGGCCTAATTTTCTTTTCCCCTAATTGTTTGGTGGTGTTCTTGCTTTTGTGCATTGTTCCTCATTCTAAAAGGTTAAAATGCCTTTCCTAAGGCTTATCTACTGACAGTAAGATCTTTAAACTAAAATATGCTGATATTTGTGGTATTTTCAGCCCCACCCACCACTGGAATGTCCCCAAGAGCTACTCCAAAAATTGAATTCGGACCTTAGGCTGAAAGGGGTTATGCATCCCTGCTTTAGCAGTTACCTGCACTTTAAAGTAAATCTAAAAGAACTTCTATGCAAATGAACTTTTTCTCTTAGAATTCTAGGCAGTCAATGTGATCGACATCCTGAAGTAGTCAGGAACTCTGCTAAACCAGGTATAAAGTTACCTATTTAGAAAGGACAAATGTCTCCCATTTCCTTCCCAACTTCCCATGATATAGCCATAGATGGATTGCAAATATATTTCTTGCTAGATCAGATCGGTCAGTGATCATTTATTATTTTTATTGGTTTTTTAATTGAAAAAGAAGAGATTGACTTGATGAACAATTAATCCAGATTGTGTGTTAAATTAGTTCACAAATTTATGCATTCACCACTAGTATGGCACAACCTGTCTACTTTTCCTCTTTGCTTGTAGCATAATAAAGAGTTTGGTTAGAAGGCTTTTTAAGTGGTAAGGATGTAGTGAGGAGTTTTTCTTAGGGTAAGTAGTGGGATTTTTTTTGAGTTTAGAAAAAATGAGGTAAAATTATGAATGCCTTAAAATAAAAGTTTTCTCTCTCTCAAACCAATAGAATTTGGTAAGAGGAGAGTCATCTACTGAAATTGCTTGTCTGTAAATTTGGAATAGAAGAAATAAGATGTTTTACCCAACACACACTTCACTTGTGGAAAACACTGCCGCAAGATGCCGCTTACATGAATTTAAAAGGGGATAGCTCCCACGTTGCTGTGCCTTATCAGAAAGACAGTACAAATGTGAGGTTAAATGGATTACGTGGAAGATGATAGCTAAAAATGGAACTTCAACAGTCAGGGGTAATGTTACCATTGCTTTTCAGATTCTGAATGCAAACAATTTGGCCTTTCTCAAACATGGGCAATTTTGTAAATTTCCTCTGGGTTTTTGGACCTTGATTCAGCTTGGCATGTTTGTTTTCAGCTAGTTCATGGAAGATTATATAAATCCCTGCCATATCCTACCCTGATCCAGTACTATAATTCACACTAGTTTCGTATTTAATCTCAGGAGTTTCTTGTAGTACAATACTCTTTTGACTAATCATACTGATTGATTGCCCTTTCTCCCCACTTTCCTTCTCTTCTCCCCCTCTCCCAGATCAGTATCTTCATGACTCACCTCTCCAATTATGGAAATGACCGCCTGGGTTTATACACTTTTAGACACCTAGTCCGCTTCCTCAACTCCTGGACTAACTTGAAGTTGCAGACACTGCCGCCTGTCCAGCTGGCACAAAAGTATTTCCAGATATTCTCAGAGGAGAAAGACCCGCTATGGCAGGTATGCGTTACCTACGTCCCCGGGCCTGCCTGCACAGCAAAAGAAGATTTCAAGTAAATCTGCACTGTCTTTTTTTATTTAACTTTTTGTTCTAACATAACTCAAAGCAGCTAGCTGTATGTTATGCAACACTCCTCACCCTGTGCAGGAGTGGCAAAAGTGAGTTTAAAATCTGTGCAGTAATGTGCGTGGAGCAAAATTCAAAGGCTGCATGTTGAATCTGGCTGCCAATGGCAGAAGTAGATATGAAAACCAAGAGTGTGACAGTGCCTCTTTTGACGATAAGGTCTTATACATCATTTTGCCTCCTGAAGAAGGCAAGGCACTGTGTGAAAGTTTGAAAAGTGTATTTTTCTTCCACTTTTAAGATGGGTAAGCCAAGATACTTAGAAGTAACTTTGGAGTGCAAGGTATGAAGCAGGTATAGCATACTAGCTGAGAAGGTGGTGTCCTTTTCCTATTAGTTGTAATGGATGTAACTCATTGGTGACTTTCGAAGGACCTCTCCAGTAAGAGCAGATTCTTTGATTTTTGGGGTGAAGCTCTATTTCCTATTCCTATTTCCTATACCCATTCCCCATTTAATCCCCAGCACATTCTCACATTTCAGGATCCCTGTGAGGACAAACGCCACAAAGACATTTGGTCCAAGGAGAAGACCTGTGACCGGTTCCCCAAGCTGCTAATCATTGGTCCCCAGAAGACAGGTAAGCTCTAACTCAGGAGTAGTTTGGACTACAACTTCCATCATTTCCAGCTAGCATGGCCAATGGTCAAGGATTATGAGAGTTGTAGTCAAAGCATCTGGAGGTTGCTACTATACTCTGCCACTACTCTAGCCATGGTTGGCTCAAGACATTTTGCTGCCTGAAGCCAAGAATAAGATGGTGCTCTCTCCTGTCAGTTGAATCTCTCTTCAATGCTGACGATGGTACAACATCTTCAACTGCACCTGAAGGCAGCAGGATAACCTAGGGGGCATAGACCAGGCTGCACAGCATATATGTTTTTCCTCCAACACTTTGCTGCCTCTTCCCAAGGTCTGTAGGCTGAGGCCATTGCCTCATTCTGCCTAATGGCAGGGCCAGCCTTGATTCTATCCCATTGATCTATGATGTATACTTGAATCTATTTATCACTAATGCTGTTGTCGTATCTTGAACTTGTTGTCTGGTGTGAAGGAGCTACTCTTAAATAGCTACATTAGGTACAACCTGTCATAATCCATACCTGATTACGGCAAGCTGGGGATATGAGCTGAAATCCAGAAACTGTAACCATCCCTGCTAGCTCTAGTTTCTTACACGTATTTTAGAAGTATAATGTATTTAACACTAATCAAAAACAGTCAGAAATAAGAAGGGCAAATTAAAGGATTAGGCTTTCTGAATGAATTCATGTAATTGTTCTACCTGTGAGATGTTAGCTCTCAAAAGAGGCCACCTTGCACTGAAAGGGGTGAATTACTGCAAACACAGAATGAAGTCTGGAGAGTACTTTTGAGTGATGGGATACAGATATGAGAACACCTGATTGGCTCATAACACTCGTTGTGGGGACTGCATATGCTACATCTGCATTAAGATTTAAGATCTCATAGGCTACAAAACTCTGGGAGGAGCTTGGCAGGTGAAACAGGAAAATCAGTTTTCAACACTGTCCTTTTTTCCTTCTATGTAAAGGTACCACAGCCCTCTATCTGTTCCTGGGGATGCACCCTGACCTGAGCAGTAACTACCCCAGCTCGGAGACCTTTGAAGAGATTCAGTTCTTCAATGGACATAATTACCACAAGGGCATTGACTGGTAGGCTTCAGTTTACATCAGTCCCTCGGCTGGGAGGGTGGGAAGCTCCATTTGGGTCTTACAGCATGGCATATAATAATTAGGGATGTATGGATCGTGGAAAATCCATTCCGTCTGTGTGTTGCGGATTGTCGGGCGCCTTCCTTCCATCACCTGACCGTTGACAGAATCGTTTTTTTTAGTTTCTGAATTTGCACAAAGTTGCATATATGCACATTTTCCCCAAATGCGCATTTCATGCTTTAGCCTATTGGGAAAGTGCACATTTTGGCTGTTTATTTTTGCGCATTTTTCTATGATGAAATTTGCTCAAAGTTCCCAAAGGTTAGGAAAGTCCACGGACTCCATCCGACAGTCCACTACAGAGTCCACTACAGAGTCAGATTCATAAAAATCAAAATTCATTTGGTTCCATTGCAGATTTCTCCAGCTTCCCTAAGAATGACCCTATTATGGAATCAAAACCCACATTGCAAATGGGTAATCGTTTTTCAGTCTACTTGGCCAAAGGTCTCTGCAAGTATAACAGATGCTTAGCAAGCAAGGAAGAAACATGCATTTTAATTTTTAATCTGGGAGTAATAATGTGCTGAGAATATCTGTGTTGCTCTCCCTATAAATATTGAGCATCCCAACAAGCATGAAATACAAAAGTGGTTATACATGTTTATCTGCTCCCCGCACTTAGAGGAAGCATCTGTGATGCTGCCCTGTAAGCACATGTTGATTTATTGTGCTATACTGTGAGCATCCAAAAAGACAAGTATATTGTATCTAATATGTATTGCAGCCCCTCATGCTCACATGCACACACTATCACACAATCTCCTTACTGCATTGCAAGCGTGATGGTCAGTAATTGGTTTTCCCACCATTATCTTCAGTAGTTGAAGGTGCAGTTGAACGTGATCAGTCTTCCCTATAAATGCAAGAAATCGCAGCCTGAAAATGTATTGATTGAGAAGAGTACAGTTTCAGTTGAACAATAACGTTTTATGTATCAACAGTATAAAATGCATCATTTTCCCACATAGGTGTTACTTTGGCTTCGGTTTTGCTCTGGAATATTTCTGAAACAGGGCCTTGACCTATTAAATTCTGGCATACATCTTTAAAACATTTGGCACTAGGGAAGGAGCTGAAAGCGTTTCTGTATTGCTTTCACCCAATGCTGTCTGTCTTCTCCTTTCTGCCACTGGCATTTCTGAAGGTATATGGAGTTTTTCCCCATCCCTTCCAATACCACTTCTGACTTCTATTTTGAGAAGAGTGCCAATTACTTTGACTCGGAAGTAGCACCCAGGCGGGCAGCTGCACTACTTTCCAAGGCTAAAATAATCACCATCCTCATTAACCCAGCAGATCGGGCATACTCTTGGTACCAGGTAAGCTACTCTGGGTTGTTGTTGTTGTTGTTGTTGTTGTCCTAAAGCGTGTTGAGTTTTTGCTTTGGCATTGAATAGTGAGGCTAGAGTTATGTTTCACTTTTTTCTGGTTACTTGGCAGAAAAATATAATGGCCCCATTCAGAAGGCGCCTTAAACCATGGTGGTTAAGCCAGAAAGCTGGTCTGTGTTCAGAAGAAACCTTAAAACATGGCTTTAACCATGGTGAATAATGCTTTTTGCTTTATTCACCATGATCAAAGCCGTGGTTTAAGGTGCCTTCTGAATGGGGCCATTACCTTCTGAGCGGAAATGGTGGTGGCTGTTTTGTACTGCTCTCTCTGCCTTTAATACATTGTTTTAAAATTCTTGGAATTAATTTATCTGTGTGTGACTCCATTCTACCGCTTGCTAGGTATCTAACCATTTGCAACATTCATAATGGTATTTTAAACCTGCAAGATAAATTTACCAGCGACACATTTTTATTGAAAATGCAGCCCTCCCTAATTTCAAATGCTTTCTGCATGCGATCAGAGCTCTAGCAAGAGAGAGCTCTCTCTTCCCCGGCAGCCTGCTGCATGAGAAAGATGGGAAGAGAAAAAAGGGGGTTGCAGAAAGAGAAAAGGGGTGGCGTAACCAGCTTTGGCTCTGGCCTTGACCACCACTGGCTTCAGCTCTGCACATCGCTGACATGCGCCCTGTGACAGATTACCCATGAGAGAATGCAGTGGTGAGGGCATGGGATGAATGTGGGTTATTGTAAAACTGTGGGTTGTTGTTGAAACATGGGTTATCTTGTCTGAACCTGGCTGTGCTAACAAACCATGATCAGTTAATCACCCATGATGAGAACCCATAGTTGTTGGGTTGTGAACTGTGGGTTGTTCATGGTTAACAAACCATGGTTTGTTATCACGGCTGTGGTCAAGCAACCTGATAATCCACATTTCAACAACAACCCATGGTTCAGAGACAACCCACATTCAGCCCATGCACAATGCTTGAATGTGGGTTATTGTGTTGTTTGAACCCTGCCACAGCCCAGTGGCACTTCCTAGAAGCCCATGTGTCCACAGGATATCAGGGGAGTGCTGCTGGGCTCTAAACCTTTTTGTATGCAAGCATGCAAAAGCCCCATGTGCACTCATGGAAGCTCCTAATCTGCAGGGTGTTCTGGAGCAGGTGCTCCTTCTGCTGCATTGATAATCCGTTTTGGCCCAGTTAATGAGGCCAAACGCTTTCTGTGTGAGGCTAGATCCCATTTGGCCTCATATGTACCGCTCTGTCTTACCCTGGTATTGCTTGTTCCTCTGTGTGTTCGTTGACTCATTTGTGACTGGCACATTATGAAATCATGTAATTGAAATGAAGTACTTACACTGCCCTTCTTCATAACACTCTCTAAAATGCTGTCTCTCTCAATAGCATCAGCGAGCACATGATGACCCAATTGCCCTGAAGTACACTTTTCATGAGGTGATTACAGCTGGGCCTGAGGCCTCTCAGAAGCTCCGGACATTACAGAACCGTTGCCTAGTACCAGGCTGGTATGCTACCCACATTGAACGCTGGTTGAATAATTTCCATGCCAACCAGGTAGGAAAGACTAGAATGCTCTGTGTTATCCTCACAAAAATATGCAGGAGGAGGTTTGTTTTTATGAAAGGGAATGTTTGAGATGGCAGCTATTGTCACAGTAACCTCTGAGGGATTCTCTGGGTCTCTTAGGGGCTGATTCATATCTTTGCTGGAGTCTTGGCGGAAGCCATTTTGTGACTTTATCCATATTGTCCTTATAGAGTCTGTAAAGAGGGAGCCATGTGAATTGGATGAAATACATGGCTCCATCTCACATCAACATTGCTAGTCTCTGTTACCTGACAATGGGGGAGAAAGGACTCATCAGTCCCCCCTTGGTTCCTCTCTTGGAGCTCCTTCTGTGTTGATCTGGCACATTACACTTAGGGTGAGCTCTAATAAGAAATTGAGGGGAGGTGCTGGAAATTCCAGTAGCCTGCCCCGACAGCTTCTCTGTGCATTTTCTGGGACAACGAAAAACAGAATCCATTTAATAATGTGTTCAGCTCTTCCCCCCCCCCCCCTCCAAAAAAAAAAACCACCCCTGCTTCAGTCCAGAAAATGAATACATCTCTCTGGCTTGGACAAGCACTTAAAACCAAGGCTGTTGCTATTCCTATGTTAGGATTTTGTACACTTTTAGATAATTTGGCATCTTTTTGATAGTGTATATACATGCACTTGACTAGGGGCAAGATTTTCAGGGCTCTTGAAAGGTAGGCAGCATTGAAGTCTGCCATTAAAGATTTAATGTAGAAAATAAATATGGAACCAAGACTCTTTCTCCCCAGTACACTAAGTTTGCAATCCTTTGCTCTTCTAGTTGAAGTGATCCTTGCTGAACTTGATTGGGCTCACTTCTGTATAAACATACTTAGGATTTGGCTGTAAGCCATGTTAGGCAACGTGGTGCCTGAGGGTATCAATGTGCTCCCAGATACTTTTCTCAGCGTCCACCACTTTCAAACAAAAACAAACAAACAAAAACAATACATTTTTTTTACTGGGACTTGGGATGGCTGTGAAATAGATTTCTGTTGGTGCTGAAAACTGGGTTCAGAGGAGTTCCTTAGTGTGTTGGGGCTCAGATTCCACCTCTGCCTTGTACTCAATCTTTTGGGCAGATGGCTTGTCCTTTGCCACACCTCCCATGGCAGCCATTTTGTGGTGGTGCCTAGGATAGTTTCTCAAGTTGCCAGATGTACCCACAGCCCAAATAAGGTGCCTACCCCTGTTTTACAGTGAAACCAAAGACAGGATGTAAATACCTGATCTGAGTGTGTTAGAATGTTAACCATTAAGCATTTTCTTCTCGAAAGCTCCCAAATACTTCTTGTCGGGTACCATTAGCTACATTGCTATTAACATGTATTGTTTGGGGCTGAAATCTAGAAGTAACTAGCTTCCACTCCGTTGATTTGGAAAATGAGGCCTAGCCTGCTATAAAAAGGTGTGTGTATTGAGGGGGTCATGCACATTTCCATTGCAGTACCATGGAGTTGGATTTATATCCTGTCAAGAATTTAAAGTAGTTACTGGGTGTGTGTTTCCACACCTTACCCGGTCTGTGCCCTGGGGAAGGGAAAGAATAGAAATTGAATTAAATAACATGCAAACCCCTGATATATTGTTTTCATCCTCCTCCAATGAAGAGAGGGGAAGAGAAGCAAAGTCACTGCTTTGCTCCTTTGCCAGTGCTGAGAAGAGGAGGCGAACCCAAAGGCTCTGTATTTGTGGCTAGGTTTGATTATGCTTTGAATCAGAATTTAAGCCTAAAGAAGCCAAGTGTTGTTCTTTCAGATTCTTGTCCTGGATGGTAAGCTGCTACGCACAGAACCAGCCAAAGTGATGGAAACAGTACAGAAGTTTCTTGGAGTGACAAACGTCATAGATTACCACAAAACTTTAGCGTGAGTCTTTCCCATCTCTTCCCTTTAAACCAACTTAGTCCTTGAATATACTTCCAATGCCTGTTCTATTTGCTGGGATCCATCTCATTGCAGAGATTTTCTCCCTGGCCATTGAGGAGTTGATTTCAGAAGGTACTTTAGGAGAACTGTAATGCTGACCTTTTTACAGGTATAAAGACAGCTAGTGCTGGCCCTAGGTTAGACAGTGCCCTGGGCGAGGAATGCCTTTGGTCAACGTTGCAGAGCCACCCCAAGGGCTTATGGAGCCTGGTGCAGGTGTTATGCTCGGGGCCCTGCTGCTGTCCCTACAAAGAGCCATGCATATGTGTACAAAGCTGAGGGCTGCATGTGAGAATTCTTGCACGCACAGAATGCACCTGAGAATTCTCCCCTGCAGCTCCTCCTTGCCCTGGGATCAAGCAGAATGACAGATGCGCTTCATTTTTTCTTACATGGGGATAAGGGAATAGGGACCAGGTTCTGCTTCCCCTGAGTACCTCCTCCAAATTCTGGCAGAGCTTCTTTCTGCTTCCTGAGGCTCAGTCTCACAGGTCTTCTGGTTGTGGCCTGCTGCTGGCCTTCTCTACTCACTCAAGAAGGATTCCTCCTTTACAGCCTGGCTTCCTCCTCCTCCTCATATTTATTTGTTTATTTGTATCCCACCTTTTGCCCAATGCTGGGCCTTAAGGCGGCTTTACAAAATTAAATCATATACAATTAAAACCTATAAATAGAAATATACAAAAGTTTAAAAATACAATTAAATGTGCTTCAATATTAAAATATTTAAAATACAAATAACAATTTTAAAAGTCCTATGCATAGACAGAGGTTCAGACTATTCGCCAAAGGCCTGCCAGAACAAAAATATTTTTGCCTACCTCCGGAAGCACACCAAAGAGGGAGCCAGTCTAGTTTCCCTGGGAAGGGAGTTAGTTCCGGAGCCCTGAAGCAGCCACCGAAAAGGCCCTTCTCCACGTTCCAACCAGGCATGTCTGTGATGGTGGTGGAACCAACAGAAGGGCCTCCCCTGAAGATCTCAAAGCATGGGCAGGCTCGGTCTTTCAGATAACCTGGACCCAAGCTGTATAGGGCTTTATAGGTCATAACCAGCACTTTGAATTGTGCCTGGAAACAGACCGGAAGTCAGTGGAGCTGTTTTAACAGGGGAGTTGTATGCTTCCTGTAACCAGCACTAGTCAGCAATCTGGTTGCAGCTCTTTGAACCAACTGAAGTTTCGTAACACTCTTTAAAGGCAGACCCATGTAGAGCGCTTTACAGTAATCCAATTGGGATGTCACTAAGGCATGAGTCACTGTGGTCAAGTCAGACATCTCCAGGAATGGGTGCAGCTGGTGCACCAGGTTTAACTGTGCAAATGCACTCCTGGCCACCACCGAAACCTGGGGATCCAGGTTCAGGGCTAAATCCAGAAGTACACCCAAGCTGCAGACCTGTGTCTTCAGGGGAAGTGTAACCCCATCCAGCAGAAGGTGAATCCCTATTCCTTTATCTGCCTTTTTGACTGACCAGGAGCACTTCTATCTTGTCTGGATTAAGCTTCAATTTGTTTGCCCTCATCCAGTCCATTACTGCTGAGAGACACTGGTTTAGCACCAAAACAGCCTTGGAATTGGGTAGAAAGGAGTAGAGTTGAGTGTCATCATCATACTGGTGGCACCACACCCCAAAACTATGGACAACCTCTCCCAACGGTTTCATATATGTGTTAAATAGCATTGGGGACAAAACAGAACCCTGAGGGACTCCACAGGCCAACAGCCAAGGAGTTGAACAGAAGTCCCCCTGCACCACCTTCTGGGGTCCACCCCTCCAGGAAGGAATGGAACCACTGTAAAACAGTGCCTCCAAGTACCATCCCAGTGAAGCAGCCCAGAAGGATACCATGGTCGATGGTATTGAAATCCGCTAAGAGGTCCAGCAGAACACATTCCCCCTGTCCAGTTCCCAGCGTAGGTCCCATAATCAGATCTGAAGCCAGATTGAAATGGATCTAGATAATCCAGAAATCCTTGGAGTTGGGAGGCCACCAGACGGTCCAATACCTTGTCCAGAAATGGAATATTGGAGACTGGCCTCACACCACTCCTATGCCTTTCCCTGTGGTAGCAGCCACAGAATAATTATTCTCCAGGGATGCCTTGCCTGGAAAATGTAGGTGACGTTCAGTCCTTGAACCCTTTCCCTGGCAGACCTGGAGTTCTTTCTGTGACAAGAACAGGCCACCTTCTCTGCCACTGAATCCCTCCTGAAAGCCTTCCCTGCTCCTTCTCTCCTCACAACAAACTCTGTAACTGGAACTACTTGGCCTGGGCAAAACATAATCCTGCCTGGCCAATCTTATCTCTATAGCTGCCCAGACATAAAGAAAGATTTTATCTTACCGTGGTGGCTTTAAACTCCCTTATAATAAGCAGACCCCATATAATAAGCAGACCCCTCCCTCTCTTCCAGCCTCCCAAGGCTACATTTTACAGCCAGTTTAAGCCTAAGATTAGCATGTATTCTGTTTTATGAATATATGTACAACTATCCCCTTATCTCACAATTCCATATTGAAATTCAGTGTCACCTTACACTCTAATACCTTTTCCTCCTTTTATGGAAACTTTCAACAAACTTTCAACAGTGAGCAATGTGGCAGGGTCAGGGCAGGGGCCAAAGGTACACACGAACTGAGATGGAAGAGGCTTTGCTTTGTGAGGGCTTGGGGCAAATTGCCCTATTCTCCCCCGCCCCACACACCTACGAGCAGCCCCACAGCTTTGCAGTGTTACCAGATTATATGGCTTGTGTATGGCAAACGACATCAAAGTGGAAATTGAAAAAGAAACTTTAAAGCGAATTGAAGGTTGAACATTTTTGTAGTTAATACCTAAAGAACCTGTAGAACCTTGAAGAAAAGGTTACAGACACTTGCTTTTTGCAACCGTAGCTCACTGCCCCCTTCAAATCACCTTACCCCCCCTTCAGCTCACCTTGGCGCCCCCTTCAGCTCAGCGCTCCAGACAACCAGCCAGCCCTCTGCCAGCCCAGAAGATACGCTAGAGGTTTGCAAATCTGCCAGGCCAAGGAACATGGTAGCATGCAATAGTTAGGGATAGTAGAGAAATAAGTTCATTTTACCTTCTTTACAATAGCAATGAGGCTTGTATTCTGCAGAACCTAGCCCTAATTTTGGTGTTTTCTGTAGCGCATGCATAAAATACATTAATCTGCATGGCTGTATGGCTGTATGGTAGTGTGCATTGTCCTTACATAAATTGAGGCCAACGTACACAAGAGACACACATGAATGAGTAGCCCAACAGTCTCCCCCGCCCCTTGAAAAGTAACAGGATTGGTAAGCATTTCACACTTGCTGTTTGCCTGCTCGAAAATACATTCCCAAGCAGTTCCTCCAAGTGGGATTTAAAATGCATGCAATGGCATCTGAACTCCTGCAGAGGGAAAAACTGCTGTGTGTGGCTGTGAATAGGGTTAAGAGCCCTCCCCTCCCACCAAGTCTCTATTCTAATCACCCTCTCCTGAAACGGCTTTTTTCTTTTTAAAGGGCCACTGAGCTACTGTTAAATGTGTTTGCATGTAGAGTGCAGCTTGGCCCTTAGAATCCACTGAACCTTTCTTTCTCATGTTTAGAGGTGCAGTCATGACTTCTGAATAAAGTAGTACCTGGCTGGTGGATAAATCAGGGTACCTGTTGAGTACCATCCTTCAGAGCATTTGCACTGCAAATTATGTGCTTTTTCTTTCTTTACTAATACCAAATAAGTATAACAATTAATTTTGCATTGTCCAATACATCATAGTGTCACTGTGTAAAATAAATGAAAAGGAAAAAACTTGTAGTGGTGTCATATGCTCTTTTAAACGTAATATATACGCTTAAAATAGACATTAAGAAGGTATACTTTTATAAAAGCTGATTGTATTGCGTGTATCAATTTGGAGGGGGGAAGCTTCTAAATTAGCAACAAGCAAATTAAGCACTGTCACCCAGTATTTAAAACAAACAAACAAACAAACAACCCACCCCCCAAAAAACAATACCCTGATGTTGTGAAATTAGTAGACATTCCAGAAAGGCAAATCTTGAAGTATGGGAATCTCAGTCTCTCCCTCCCTCCCTCCCTCCCTCCTCACTGTGAATTTCTTAGAGTTTTTCTCTGTGGCTGAGTTTGAAACTGGGAGGAACAGACAGACTTACTGGGTCAAAAGTGCTAATGGGTTAAGTTCACATAATCTGTTGGGAAAAATGTAACTCATATTGGTTGTGAAGGGTGATTTCCATATTTTTCAGCATGTAATTGGTGCATTTGTAAAAACAGCTAAATCATTCCACATTCCAAGGCAAGAGGACAAGGACATTATTGGTTATTATTGATCACTCATCCCTCTTTGTGGTTTGTTGTTGTAGGTTTGATCCCAAAAAAGGTTTCTGGTGCCAACTACTGGAAGGAGGAAAAACCAAGTGCTTGGGGAAAAGCAAAGGAAGGAAATACCCGGAGATGGATTTAGATGTAAGTATGTGAAACCTTGAAGTCACGAGAACTCTTCTGTCTTGTGACTTTTGGGAGATGTTGGCAAGATTGATTGTGCAACTGCTGACTTGGCTGCAGGCTCCATTCACATTTGCAGCTAGCATCATAGGAGCCACCTCCTCATGGTAAGATCCAGTGCTGCTTCAGTAAGCATCTCAATGTGGGAAATGTGAGCAGGACCTGTCGGGTGGATTCTTCCCACCTGACCCCCCTCCCCCCACTCACAACATTTCGTTATTATTTATTAATGCAAGGATGAGTAACTTCTAGGGGGTCCGGGGGCCAATTTTGTTCCCTGCCCGAATGCACGGGGAGCTACACTCCTGCCTGCCACTGCTGTGCTGCTGAATCCGACGCTGAAATTTGCACCCTGGTGGCAGAAGCAGGATATAAATTGTTGTTTGCCACCCAAATTCAGCAGTGCATTTGGCAGCAAGTGCACTGTTGATTTGGAGTGGCAAATTGCCTGGGGTGTTGGTTGACTTCTTTGTAGAAATTTGGCAGTGGCAGGGGGCTGTGGGGGTCTGCACAGAAGTGCAGGGAGGTGCATGTGGCTGTGTTGACCATCCCTGATTTAATGTATTTCCTAGCTATCTTTCAAGACTAGAGTCTTCACAAGGTGGCTTGCAATATCTAACACATAATCAATATCAATATAACCAGTTCATGGAATCATATATCAGTTTTAAACCAATTTAAGATTGAACTAGTTAAAGCTGGCCAAATTCAAAAATTGAAACAACCAAAGCAACATATATATATATTTTTAAAAAACATAGTTAAATTAAAAGCTAAAGGAAAAGAAATAAGTTTTTAAAATCCTCTTAAAAACAACAGATGGAGCCAGCTGAGCACATGTTATGGGAGGGAGTTCCATAGGGCAGGGACCCATCTCTAGTGGCCCCAACCTGATGGATCTTAATGATGGGCCAGCAAATAGGTCCTCCAACATTGATCTTAACAGACAGGAAGATTCATACAGATTCAGGAGGTCCTTCAAATAACCTGGACCTTTAAGGCTTTAAAGATCAAGACCAGCACTTTGAATTGGGCTTGGATACACACCGGCAACCAGTGCAGCTGGTACAGAATTGGTGTAATAATTGGCCTCCTAAAAATACACCTTTTCACCCAGGCTTTCTCTGAGCTGTAACTGTTCTTGGGCTTTTCTTTCGTTTTACATGCTACTTTTAAACTTCCAAAAGTTTTATATTATGATTTGCCATGTTGTATTTTATGGTTTTAATTGTTGTGAACTGCCCAGAGGGCCTAAGCTATTGGGCAGCATGAAAATGTAATAAATTAAAATATGTAATAAGATCTGCCCGTCTAGCTCCCAGCAGGGACTTGAGCAGCTGGGTTCTGCACCAGCTGAAGTTTCTGTCTTCAAAAGCAGATCCACATAGAACCCATCACATTAGCCCAATCTGGACGTATAACTAATACATGCATAACGGAGGCTAGGTCCACGAACTCTAGATAGGGTCACAGCTGGTGCACCAACTGAAGTTGATACAAGGCACTCCTTTTACCAGATATGACTGTCCTTGCTCAGGAGCTTTCCAATCATGTGAGTCCTTCCCAGATGGGCAGCCAGGTGGTCAATATACACATGATTCACCCTGCCCCCTCCAGATGTTCCCCATATTATTATGCAGCAGTGTGAGATCTCGTCGGGGAAGTGGCTCCCGTGTTGCCTGCAATAAATGTGAATAGGCCCAGAGTTGGAGTGCTTTTGTGCATCTGAATCAACATAACATGCTGCTTTCCCTCTCTTTCCTCGTACCCTTCAGTAGAAAAGTCCTCTAATTATTCCCTAGGACATGACTCTTTTACTGCCATTTCACACATCACATTTGTAGGCTTACATCCAAAAAAAAATTGTACGTGTTACAGAGAGTTCTAATTGGTCACTAGTTTTTATTTAGTAGACAAGGTAGCAAGCCTAGGCTTACCTCTGCCACGTGTTAAATGACCCTTCAACTAGGTGTCTTGTGTGAAATTTGCCAGGATGCTTGCAAATGCAGATAACCCTGTTTGACTTATGCAGGCAGAAAGCCCAGCCCACCTGGAGTAGGTCGCCTGGCCAGATTCTGCTCGAATCCCCCCACCTACCTGCCAGTCCTTGTTCCAAATGCCTTGAACCAATAAGGACTGCCTAGGGGTCTCCTCTAATGCTTTCTTTCAAAGTTGCAGAAGATGTAGAAATGTATTGACCCTGCAGTGTCGTATTCCTCCTGGAATCATGAGGTTGGGCTACAACACCCATCATCTCTAACATACTGGCATTTTCTGCTGGGGATAAGGGGAAATGTAGTTCATCCCCTACGGTCCCAGGGGGGAACAAGACACAGCAGCATCAATATGCTGTTTTCTGGAGCTTTCAAAGAACGGGGCAGCATGCATGTGGTGGTACCATGCAAGATGGTACCACCACTGGAGTCTGCTACTCCATCCTGGCTCCCCTGGGGATTAGGATGGACTGGCAGGTGCTAGTGAGGAAATTGAGCTCCTATCAGTGGCCTGATCCGAACATTAATACATTGCCTTTCATGAGGTTTCTATTTTGGGAGGTGCTTTATTTTCAGGTGTGGAGCCCGCTGCTCAGCCATCTCCACCTTAGATCCTGTTCCCTCTCGAGCAGTATGTCCATTGCATATTGCATTTAGTTGCTTTTTTACTTTCCCTCTCTTCTTGCAGTCAAGAGCGTTCCTGAGGGACTATTACAGGGACCACAACATAGAGCTGTCCAAGCTACTGTACAAAATGGGCCAGACGCTGCCAACTTGGCTGCGGGAGGAACTCCAGAACACTAGATAGCCACTTCTTATCTCCTGTATTGAGCAATAGTAGAATGAGTCCGTGGGGAGGATCTCAAACCTGGACGCCGAGCCAAAATGATGTGATGGGTGTGCGATACACAACCAAGGAAGGAGCATTTTGAGCAATATCCATTCAAGGTCTTCGGGGGGAGGGGGGAGGGAGGGGAAGAAATGGAAAACGACCCGTACAGTTAGCATTGTAGCTTGGAAGAAGTCAACCATCTGAAACCTACTGGAGTTGATGACTAGCGACGCCCCGGGACCAGGCCAGCATGACACTGACCACTTCCGGTTTGCCCAGGAGCCAATGCTTTACTGCTAGTGTTGAGGCTGCCTCCTAGTCTGTAACGCCACTTCCTGGCGAAGAGGATCCACAAAAGATCAGCTCTTTCTCCACACTTCAGCCTCGGCAGCTGAAACAGTATTACAGCAAGCAGACTCCTCCTCGTCAGATGACTGGGGAACAAAGGGAACGAAGGACTCACCGGGGGTCAGTTAGTAATAGTTCCTGCACCGATTGGAGGACAATATGGGTAGCATGAACTTGAAACCAGAAGGGGGCCCCTGCTGCCAGCATGGACCGAATTATGCAATTTGGGCTCAAACTCAGACTGGACCAAGATGGTTTTATGGAGTAGAGTTCATAGCAAAAAGATGTTTTGTTTTTATACAAGGTGACTTTGAAAGACTTTGGTGCTGGCAATATTTAGATTATCCCAGATGGATTGGGTTTTTTTTCTCCATCTTATCTTCTTATTTGGGGACATATTGGGGAAGGGGTTGGAGGAAGTGGGAAACACATACTCATCTGACAAAGGTGCTTAGTAGAAGAGCTTGCTCCGGAGGGTTATCTCCATGTCTCCTCACACACCTCTGTCTGCATTCACAATGTTGTTGTTTTTTAAAATATGAGAGGTGGTTCCTGTGATGCCAGACTGAGGCCATTCAGTATCCTAGTTCCTTCTAGTGTACGTGACCTGCCAACACAAAACACCAGGATGGTATTCTAGCAGGATATGTAGACCTCGGAATAATGGCTCCCCAAAGGATTACTTAAGAACGCTAAGCCTCTTTAGCATGAAGAGAACAGTATTTTAGTAATTTTCTTTTTGAGCATTTTTTGAATGCCAGACTTTGTATTTCAGATAATAGTTTTTTATTTTGTCCCGTTTGTTGTTACAAAAAGAGGTGGCCCACGGATTTGGTTGGTATCTGTATATTAGAAGAATTTTAAAGGATGAGTCCAGTTCAATGGACTTCTCTCCTCCAGCGTTTCCTATTGGAGCTGCGGTTGAGAAGCTTGGTTCAGCCAGCCAGTGTAGTTTGCTAAGTGCATGTATCTAATGAAAGGGTATAAGCATTGTGAGATACACAGGGTCATACACACATACACGGCCATTAGCGTATGTTCTCATTTGGGCCAAGGGGACAAGTTAAATAGAACCACAAAAGCTGTCATTTGGCTTACTCAGTCTTATGCTTCATAGGGAAGCTATGCAAGCCTGGCAGCTCAGTTGAGGCTGGGAACCCTGAGGTTGTGCTGGGAGTTGAAAGTTGTTGCTTTTTTTAAAAAATGTATCTCAGTGGTGGATTGAGGCACCAGAGCAGGGGTAAGCAACCTTTTTGGGCCCGTGGGCACATTTGGCAATTTGAGAACTTATCCTGGGCACCACAAAATGGCTGCCATGACCTCCCGCCATTTTCATTTCCTAGGAAATTCTTTGAACCTCGCCATGTTGCCCAGTGGCGTTCATGGGCGATTGAGCAGCCTTCAGTTTGCTTAGCAGCGATTCCAGGTGCCGGTAAGAAAATGTGTTAACTTAAACAACAACAGCTGGGAGGGGTGGAGCACCAAGGAGGGCACCAAGAAAGGTGTCCAGGGGAGCATTGGTTCCCCATCTTTGCTACTCCTGACCTTGAGTATAGGCTCAACAGGCACCTGTTTAAATATAAATTTGGATAGAGCTAATAACAAAAATACTCGATAGCAAATCTAATAGAAGGCATTTGTAGAATAGAAATTCAAAGATTCAACCATAGATGTTTTCCAGTGGTCTGGGGAATTGGGGGCCACTGGTGATCATCTCATCAGATCACCTTCTTCCCTGAAAGGATCTAGCTGCACACTGTTGGAAACCGTATGCTGGACTAGATGGATTCAACGAGGATCTTTTTCTTTTCTTATGCGGGTGTCCTTCAAATTAGCTATCACCATGTTAAGTAATGAGCAGTTCCCAACCTGGGCACAGGGGGTGAGGTGGCAGAAGTGAGAGAGGTTTCTTCCTAAGCTCAGTCTGTTTTTTCAATATAATTGCTGACGAAGTAGGAAAAGGCCCGAGAGGTCGTCTACCTCCATCAGGCTCACTCTGTAGAGAGGCAGAGGCATTCTGGCATCGTTGCTTCTAGCACTTTGTCACTTGATCCCAGTAATGCTTCTCACAGGGATGGCCAGGCTTGCCAAAATTCTCCAAGCTCAGTTCAGCTCTCCCCCATTCTCCTTTGCGACCTGTCCACACCCCACCCACTAGTTCATTTGAATGGGGAAAGTGTGCATTTTCAGAAGAGTGCATTTTTTAATAGGAACGCGAGTTCAGGAATGTGCAAATTCTCCGAGAACATGCGCTTCCATTTAGGCTTGCAAATGGGGCATTTTCAAGTAATTTGCGAACTGGAACGAAATTGTCATGCACCCCTATGACAAACACATTCTTCCCTCTGACACTGTGCCTGAGCACCATCTAGTGGGTCACTCGGCAAATGTAGGTGGCCTTTCATCTTTATTTTATGTAATGAGTTTATTTAAACAGCTATACCAATAAAGAGTATCCAACTAGGGTAGAAACAATGTAGAGAATTGAATTGGGGGTCATGGAGGGCTATTTATGTTGAGATAATGGCTCTTTTTAGTACACGCACGCCATTGTATTTGTGGCCTTCTGCACCAGGAGGCTTTCAGTAGTTAAAAGCAAAATGTGCTGGGAATGAAGAGATCCTTTTTTCCCCAGGCACTTAGTCCAGACACACACTTTCCTTTTCAGGTAAGACAGTATAAAGGGCAGTGCTTCATTTGGCATAGGTTGGCCAGGAGGTAGATCAGGATCTGCTCATAGACCTCTGGGTGATTTGCAGTAAATGAGCCATTTTTTCCTAACTCTTAGTAAATCCTGGCTGATCTGCTGCCAATCACCCAGAGAGCTTCATGTTGACAACTGCTGTTGGTATGAGTTGGAGCACTAGCTGGTGAAGTAATTTTGGCCAGTGATAGAATTAGTGAAAGTGTCAGACCTAGAGTGCTACAATCACAGTTTTTCACTATAGTTTGCAACCTTGTCAAATGAGGTACAACGACAGGAAGTGCAATCCCTTCCAAATGAATTGCTTTTTTGATGGACAGCGACAAATATGTAAAGTAGTAGAAGCAAGAAAAGACAGTACTGCTGAAATGTGGTAACGAGAAGAGCTCTGCCAACCCACTTGTAATATGAGTCACTCAGCAAAGTGATTGTAAGGGTGAGGGCTAGCATGGAGAAGCTCCAGTTTGTAGAGTGGGAAGGGTATATATCCTTTGTATATTTGCCCTACAGTGATAAGTTTCTTTTTAAGAAACTTTTTCTAAGAAAGATGGCAACTGGGCCCGCATTGATTCTTTTACAATTTCGATGCTCAAACAGATTTAACATTCCTGTTCAATACATTCTGACTTCAGTTTAAGGCAAGAAGCAGTTTTAGCGTAACATCTTCTGCAAAACAATATCCTTCCCTTTATAGATGGGGTGCTCTTTATAGCTTAAGAGTAGGAGGCGTCTGAGATTCCAGCCCCATTCCTGATCCCAACTTCTGTGTGCACTGTAAAAAAAATATTCTCTAATGTCATAATGGTCAAGCCACAGGTTTAGATGTTAAATAACATGGAAACTGTGGCCTCATTTGTCTATATGAAGGATGCACATGATGTCCCTCAGGAGAGACTTCAGGAAATTGCTTTAACAGATAATCTGCAGAGGGCATGGTAGCTGCTGCTCAAAAATTCATTCTCATTATGAGTTTTGTGATTATCATTGTGCGCCACTGTCTATCTTTCTAAATAACAAAATGGTGTAGACGTTTTTTAAATAAATTTGGGCTTAGCTCCCGATGGTAGCAGTCTATAGTATGTGGCATCATAGTGCTAAAGCAACAAAGACAAAAAAGGTCTGATTTTGTACATGCTCACGGTTTGAAAGTATTAATTTTCTACTGCTCCCAAAATGCTAGTGTGATTTAGCTTGCACTATATTGGGGAGAAGACTGCCTTTCCACTTAGTTGGTCAGCCTTGATCACAAAGCACCACTTTCTCTGGCTGAACAAACCTCACAAAGAACTTGTCAATACCCAGGTTTTAAAAAGCTCAAGTTTTGGTTTCATTTAGTTTGTGGTGGTTTTTTTTTTTGAGGGGGGGGGGGTTCTTGGTGAAAGTTGGAGTCCAGTTGGGATTCCTTTTTTTTTTAATGTTTGCATGAGATTCTGTATGGTTTCCCATTAGGAAGGGGTATTTTCATGGTGGGAGGGCGGAAAAGGGGAAGGAATACCTTTTAAGAGTCTCCCATATTTTTAATCTGTACTTGAACTCATTTTGGGTTCAGAAAAAAAAATGTGTCACTAATGTAAGGTCCTGTTGAACTAACTGCTAATAAAACGGGGTTGTCTGCTTTTAGGTAAGTGTGTGGGCTGTTTATGTGTATGGGCTGTCCCTCTCAACCCTCTTGAATTTGAAATGGAAAACATAATCTTGCTTTTTAGAGGATGCTAAGGCTCCCAGCTTCTGCAGTTGCAGCCGATGCACTTCTGGCTGAAATATATTGCCAAAGAGAGGCTCCAGTGTGTTAGTTCAGAATTGGACTGAAGGAATATCAAATCTGCATGTGTTCTATTTAAATACCAAAATGTAGTAGCATTCAGCAATGTTGTCATGGTATCACTTCACTTTTCAGTGATGTGCACGTTCTGCAGCATGCTACAAACAAATAATCCAATCACGTAGAGCAGAGGTGGGGAACTTGTTGGACTACTGTTCCCATCATTGTGCACCATTGGCTATGCTGGCTAGGGCGGATGGGAAGTGGAGTCTAACAACATCTGGAGGGCCACCAGTTCCCAACAGGAGGGACAAGCCTGTTCATTTCAATGGACCTGGCTGCTTGGCTTAATACCAGATGTATGGAAAGGCTGGACTTCCTAGCTCAGACATGCTTTGTGGGAGCTCTGATTTTCATATGATCATAATGCAACAACCACTAAAGCCGATGGTGATGTAACAGCATAATTATCACCCCGCAGTTGAATAATTTCCAACAATGAAATACTGATATTTTAAACCATATAATTAAAGGTTTAAATTATTGTTATTTTAGCTTCATTCCAACTTCAGAATCTGTAAAGTGTTTTTTTTAAGGTAATGTGACTCATTCTTAGAACGGCTGATGTTGTGAAAACTATTAATGAAGGTGTTCCCCCAGAAGGTGGCAGCATTAACTTGGAAACTAACTGCAGCTGGCAGGCAAAACCAAGCCTGTAGAATAGCTGTACTTGCCTCAGATCAGTGGTAAGATGCTGGTTGAAATGAAATCTCGCGGGTGTAGCCGCATGTAGCTTTCAGTTTGTGTGAAGTGGTTCCTTACATGTTTGCAGCCATTTCGATTATACCATTGCAACACTCTGGAAGTTCCATTAGGATGGTAGAAATTTCCACAAGGAGCATCAGTACACTCTCCTTCCCTGACTACATTTTGCAATTCGTGCCATTTCATTTCCACTAGCATTCATATGACTGGCTGCAGGTACAAATACCGTTACACACTTCTAAGGATCATCTGCGTTTAGCTCTGAGCTGACGCTGCCACCTTGTGGGGACACCTTCATGAACCCTTCACATCACTGAAATGGTTGTGTTTGCAGCCACATTTCTAGGCAGCCAGCAACCATGCTGTTTATCCCATCATGTACGAAGTATGTTGCTAGTTATGTGCAAGACTGGTGGGGGAAATCAAGGCCTCAGAAGTAAAGATTTCTGATTTCACCCCTTTGGCTTAAGGTAGCCAAGAAACGCAGATGTGTGTGCACTGCTGCTAAGCACAACTAACATAAGGTCTTTCTGACGGACGGAGATCTAGAAGGAACTAGGAATGACAATGGTGGGCAGCTACTCCCTAATGGAGGAGAGGTGCCATTGCTGCCACCTAGAACCAGAGGAACATTTCTGCTTCTGTCTTGCCTCTTAGGTACAGTAGCACTGGCTACATGTTTTCTCACACTTCCCTGAAAGTGTAACCTCCAATCTTAGCCGGCACCATTTCCCCTGTGCTAGTTAATAGCAACGTAGGCAGCTTTCCTGTTAATGGTGTGGCTCCTGCGATTACTTGACAGGCTCCCACTACCCCTTCCAACACCACAGTGGTTTGTTCTTCACGTCACATTGTGGGAATTCAGGATCTTGTTGCCAAGGTCTCCACAAAACACAGTATTCACTGATGTGGAGAGCAACTCTCTGGGTTCATTAGCTGCAAGATATATTCATCCTTGCGTGGCTTGGGAGAAAGCTGTCACTGTCAGAAGTGCAGGTTTGGAAGTTGCTTGTTGCTTAGCCATTTTCATCTTCCCCACCACAGGGACTCTTAATCCAAGAGTTCTGTGTATGGGCCAACAGCTGGAGCAAGGACAGTGCAGATGGAGACATAATACAATGTGTCTCTGAGGGGGATTTGGCTGGCAGAACTAGGCACACAGCAGCCAAACTGCTGCACCTTTGGCAAGAATGTCTTGGAAGACTAGAAAAAACATATTTCCTCTTCTGAATGACTGTAACTAACACTTACCGTTTTGTTGTGTTTTTTTAACTACAAGATGGCTTTTGCAACTATTCACTGGTGCAAGGTTTGATGAAGTTCATTCTTCAAAACAAGTCCCTCATAACTGATGATCCCCAGTGATAAAAAGTATGTGCTTTTTCTGGACTCCCCTTAAAATGATACTGCTATTATAAGCTTCATTATAAACATGGGTGAAGTCTTCTGTTTGTACGCTGTTGTGTTTGCTAGTACTCTGTCATTTCCTACCTGTTTCTGCCCCTTTTATTAAAGCACCAATTCTATCACCATTATGCGTACAACAAGCTTCCTAAATGGCATATGGCAACCAACTGATTGAGTGAAAAGGAGAAAAATATTAGCATTACACATGAGAATCAAATTAGCTTTATGCACAAAATACCTTCCTACATAGATTTCACCAGGAAGTGTTTTTCTACAGCAGACTGCCCCAACCGTGTGCTCTCCAAGGATGCTGGGAGTTGTAGTCCAACACATCTGGGGGGCACTAGGTTGGTGAAGGCTGCACTACGATCTGGTGTTTATTATGTGAATCTGCCTTTATACACTGATTTTTCTGCCTCCTTTTATGTTCCATCTTAAATTTCTAATGCAATACTTGGGAAGGAAGTACTTCCTTGTGACTTGTTCTCTACAGAGGGATCAGAATGTCTTCCTCTCCAACCAGAAAAGAAGTTAAATTGTCAGACCAGCTTGCATTGGCTTGAGCATATTCATGCAGGTCTTTTGCAGAAATGTTTTTGTGTTGCATAGTTTGCTAACAAAGAGATGGTAGAACTAAAAAGAACATTGATACCTGCTCTGCATTCTCTGATTTCAGTATAAAAATACCCCCACATACAAAGAAATCAGGGCATCTTACTGCAGTTTTGTCCCATACATAAATGGATCCCCTGAATAAAATGTTAAACCTATCTTTGCCTCGGCCTCTGTAGAAATCTCTGTCACCTTGCTGCACTTGGGAAGATGGCTGCTGTTCGAGGTTCCTTCTTGATTATCAAGCTTCCATTCCCTGTTGCTAAAGGCCTCCTATGACTCTGGATGAGGTGGGGGCAATAATCTCATATAATCAAAACAGCAGTGATTTTTCCGGAGCCAATAGATTTCCCTAAAGAACAACATGTTGTGTAGACACAGGATTCTACAAATGAAGTTAAAGCTTTCCTGCTCAGGGGAAGGAAGGAAGTTCTTGCTTCATGGGCTTTGAGGACTGGTAATTACTACTTAAGGAATAAATGCTCTCCTAGTTATTGCTTCTGCAAGGGCAGGACGCCAGGGTCCCATCAAGTGGCAATGCTCCAAGAAAGAATAGCATATGTGGGAGATTGTTTCCTTTTCAAATGTATAGAATGTACATGAGGCTTCAGAATAGCCAAAAGCTGCCTAGTGTAGCAGTGGAACTGAACAGACAGGTACACTTTTCCAATCCAACCCAGTATACTACTCAATCAACCTACACCATCTTTTCTGCAACTATGTTGCATGTGACACCTGCTTAAAATATATGGTTGGTGACATGTTTCTATAGGTTCTGCCTACTGGGTGTGAAGAGAATTGCCACTCTACCCAAATGAAAATCATGGGGTATGTTTGTCTGGGGAGGGAATGGGCAGGAAGAGCAGAATGAGTGATAATGCACCAGCTCAAGTGCACAAATGGCCCATCTCCTCAGGTGGGATATCTTTAAGGAGCCTTCCCATGCAATAAATGGTTCCCTGAGTCCTTGAATCCCATGTCAATGGGGAGTATCTGACTTCTCGTTGACATGGCTTTCACTCTCCAGCCAGCTAACTTGAAGCAATACAGATGTATGGTTTCTCAGAAAGTCACTTGGTCACCCAAAGCTAGCTAGACAATCATATGGTGCTTCCAACCTATTATTAGCTTCTAATGCCAAAGGACGGCTCTCATCCTATGGAAGGTTCTCAATGGAGACCAGGCATGCCCCTATTCTTCTTTATTTTTGCTTGAAGGCTTTTCAAGCAAGCATTTCCTGACTGATGAGTAAATTCCACCCACTGTTTTATTGATCTGTTTACTTTTACTGGAACTTCTGCATTTTGTGTTTATTATGCACTCCTCCAATAGCTTTCAATGTGGTTTATAAGAAATACATATCCCAATACATGTGTTTGAAGATGGAGGTCTGGCTCAAAGAAAAACCACACTAGATGAATCCTGGCCAAGTTTGAATTAATTCCTGATGCAAAACGAATTCTTGTAAACTGCCAGGCAATTCAGGATAACTGGGGCATGCTCAGTTGCAAAAAGAGATCAATTCTACCAGCCAAATAAAAAATGAATCCGGTGTGCCATTTTCTAACATGAATCATAAGATTCAAGGTTGCATAGACTTGACTTTACAGTAAGCATTGCCATTTAAAAAAAACCATCAATGAATGTCTCAATTCCATTTTCAGCAGATTCAAGAGAAGCTTGTACAGAGCAATTTCAACATAGACTGACTATATCATGTCAGTATTTTTCACAGCCTCTCATTGGAATTACCCATGCTGATGTGAACCTTGATTTTGCCCCCATGTGTTCAGGGGAAGTGGTAGCTGCCATAATAGAGACAGGATGTTGTGTGGCAATGTTTTATTACTTCCCCTTGGGATATCAGTGGTACCTTCTCAAACTGGGGGGAGGTAACAAGCGGGGTACCGCAGGGCTCAGTCCAGGGCACAATGCGCTTCAAAAATATATATTAATAACTTGGATGAGGCAGTGCAAGGAATGCTTATCAAATTTGCAGATGACACAGAATTGGGTGGGATTGCTAATACCCTGGAAGACAGAAACAAAGTTCAAAGTTATCTTGATAGGCTGGAGCGCTGAGCTAAAAACAACAGAATGAAAAAGCCAAGTTCTACATCTAGGAAAAAGAAGCCAAATGCACAGTTACAAGATGGGGAATATTTGGCTCAGCAATACTACAAGCAAGAAGGATCTTGGAATTGTTGTAGATCACAAGCTGAACATGAGCCAACAGTGTGATGTGGCTGCAAAAAAAGTAAATGCTATTTTGGGCTGCATTAATAGAAGTATAGCTTCCAAATCGCACGAGGTACTGGTTCCCCTCTATTTGGCACTGGTTAGGCCTTATCTTGATTACTGCATCCAGTTCTGGGCACCACACTTCAAGAAGGATGCAGACAAGCTGGAGGGGGTTCAGAGGAGGGCAACGAGGATGATCAGGGGTCTGGAAACAAAGCCCTATGAGGAGAGACTGAAAGAACTGGGCATGTTTAGCCTTGAGAAAAGAAAACTATGGGGAGACATGGCACCACTCTTCAAATACTTGAAAAGTTGTCACACGGAGGAGAGCCAGGATCTCTTCTTGATCATCCCAGAGTGCAGTACGCAGAATAACGGGCTCAGGTTACAGGTGGCCAGATTCTGGCTGGACATCAGGAAAAAGTTCCTGTTAGAGCGATATGACAATGGAACCAATTACCTAGGGACATTGTGGGCTCTCCCACACTAGAGGCATTCAAGATGCAGCTGGACAGTCATCTGTCAGGGATGCTGTTGCACCCCAGAGGGAAGCACTCTGTACAGATGCTTTAAGGTGGATTCCTGCATTGAGCAGGGGGTTGGACTCAATGGTCTTATGGGCCCCTTCCAACTCAGCTATTCTATTATTCTATGCTAAATGGGTTTGTTGTCCTCTCTGGGTTCTGATTTGAATGGCTGGGAAGGTACTGGGCTGTGGAAGGGCACACACTGAGCCCAGAGCTGGGTGTAATAATAATAATAATAATAATAATAATAATAATAATAATAATAATAATTTATTTCTTACCCGCCTCCCCGTTTGAATCGAGGCGGGGAACAACAATATCATAAAATACATAAAACTGATTAAAACATGACACACATTAAAACTGCATTAAAACATCCTAAAAACGTACTAAAAACATCCTAAAAACATCCTAAAAACGTTCTAAAATTCTTTGATCCATTGTCCCTGCTGGTCTCCTGCATGCTTTGAGAGCAGCAGAGAGAGTAGTCAAGGTTAGTACCAATATGGAAATGATGGCCATAGTTCATCCTCATAGGGGAAGGGGATGGGCGAGGGGCTGTGGGAGAGCACCTGCTTTGCATGCAGAAAGTCCCAAGTGCAACCCCCGGCTTCTCCAGGTAGGGCTAGGAAAGTATTCTGCTTGAAAACTTGGAGAGTCAATGGCAACAGTAATGGGCTAGATGGACCAATGGCCTGACTCAGTACAAGGCAGCTTCCTATGTAAGAATCTCATTGTGCACACAATGGGATTTTGTATCCAGGCAGGGACTAATGCAGTTTATGCCTACTTCTGCAGTGTATGAATTGGCTCGCCTGCATGAGGCATCTCAAGCAGCCTGCCTGCTCTTGGTTGTGGCACATGTGGTCTGGACAGAACAGGTTGGTCTGGAGGGGGTGGATAGGGGATCCCAACTGACATCCCAGATTGTTGTTTGCTTCCTTCCACTTCTGATTCTATGATCCTTAATTGAAGGTTGAGCCTAACCCTGACATATTTATGGGCAGTGCATTTTTATTTTTATTTTATTTTGGCAGACCTCCCACTCTGCAAGGGTAACCAGAAGCTGCTGCTATGACGAACCACTCTTAAACCAAAGTTGGTTGAATACTAAATGCAATACTGCCCTTCAGAGTGCAAAGGCTGGGTCTTGTCAATTTCCGTTTCCTCCTTTGATGAAATTGACCACCCTCCAAAAGAAGACATTCTCCTGCTTAGACCCTTTCCGGAGGTTACTAGATGAAGCACCTTCAGGGAGGATTGCACAGACAGACAGACAGACAGACAGACAGACAGACAGACAGACAGACAGACAGACAGAGACAGACAGACAGACAGACAGACAGACAGACAGACAGGAGTGGGGATGTGCTTGAGGCAAGCTTTGCACTGGATTGTGCACCTGCACATTTGTACAATGCCTGGCACAACATGATCTGAAAAGAGAAGGTTGCTTCCATTATAGCAGTCGTGTTCCTGAAAACATCCAACTCACTTCAATCTTCTGCCTTCATGCTAATACAGCACAGGGTTGGTCTTTGAGTTATTTGGAATGCTTACCACAAACAGACTTTCTGACCTCCTTTTTACTAGCTTGGCAGCACAAGCAGCACATTTAATGGGGGAACAGAATGCCTTGTGTATTGAATGTTGGATGTTTTTGGTGGCAATGTCCTCTTCAGTAGTGCAGATATACAGACGGGATGTCTGCAGAGTCGATAATACCGCTGTCTTCCCCTGATGCCGTGCTCTGTTCTTTGGCCTTTCCGTGTCGCTTCTGCTGCATAGCAGCCGAGGAAGCAAGTTTGTACTCTGAAGTGTTTTGAGGGCCTGCGGGTTGTGTTTGTTTCCCCCACTGGAATGTTCTCTCAAAAGAGGTCAGATGACAAGGAGACCAATACATTTCCCAGACCCTGTGAGGGGGATGTGGTTTCAGCTAATCTGTTTTGGGGGTTTTCTGGCCTTGTTTGTTGTTTCATGTATCTGGTTCCTCTAACGAAATCCCAGAGTTCTGTCAACAAGACATGGGTGCAAACGAGCAACTTGGTCACTTAGTTTGTCTTTCTCTGGTTGACTTCCGAGCTCAATCTGGATGAGGGTTTTATTTCTTTCATTCCCCAGAAATTGTTTCTGAAGCTGGTGTTCCGCCACAGAATGCAACAAATAGGACCTGCAACAAAATGTTGCAGAGTGGAGGGCTCCTGTTCAGAGTTCCAGCCAGCCTTGTCCTCTTCCAGGATATTTCCATTCCAGCCCCGCCACCCAGTTTTCCTTCCCCTCTCGTCAATAGCCCTTACTCTGTGGTCCCATGCTAAGTCCTTGTCGAGCAGTTTTGGTGCCCCCTCCCACTTTATGGTATTTCCCCCCTAAAATGTCCCTATTTCTGCAAACCTTGGGATTCCCCCAAGCCTTCTGACACCTCCCTCTTGGGCGTGGCTGGTGTCATTTCTCTGTGTCCCCAGGCTAGTTATAGAAGAAGGTGCCTCGGAGCACATGCTGAGAATCAGTGATGTCTTCTGAGCAGGCGTGAACCCAAGATTTAAATGTTAAAATCCAAAACTAAGGATTGGCTATGGCTAGATCTATGCACACATATTTGTAGAAAGCTGTAGGCTCCCACGTAATGGTCCATATGTTCTCATTAGCTGTATTTGTGTTGGGGGGGTTCCTCTGTAAGCTCAGGTGAAAGCCCATATTCTGAAATGTCCAACTTCTTGTATTCTAGCATTGATATGCCAAGGATGGGAAGCATGTGGCCTTCTAGATGTTTTTGGATTGAAATTCCTGTGAACCGTCACCATTGGCTATGCTGGGTTAGGGCCATATAATCCTTGTCCTTGCTCTATGCAACGGCTCCTTCACAAGTGAGCAGCTACCTGTCTGGTGAAACCTACATAACAGATCACATAAGAGCAGGGAGTCTGAGGAAACCTCTTGTTTTAAAGGGATGGGAGAAGAAACAGATTAGGCTGAAAAACTGCAGAAGAGAAGAAAGGAAAGAGGTCCAGAAAAACAATAGATGCAGTGTGAACCTTAGTTCAATTGATATATTCCCATCCATCTGGGCAACTGAATCAAGCATCACCATCAAACTTTCCCATCTTACCGCTACCATCATCCCTTTTCTGTGTCTTGTGTCTTTTTAGGTTTTGAGTCTAACCTCTGGTAAGGTCAGCATTTGAATCACTGCCAACATTGGTGAAACTGGGGCCTTTATCACACATGTCATTTTCCCCCTGGATTGCTTCTGCAGCTTCCCCTTCTGTTTTCTATGCGAATCTAGCGTTTTGAATCACACATGGTTGGTTTTGCTCCGATACCTCAGCTCAGCTTGTTGGACTTGCCTGAAAGGTCATTATCACATGGGTGGTTTTAAGCACCCCCACCTCAGCTTTGCTCCACTTCTTCAGCGCTGGGTTCACATGACATCGTTCCCCTCCTGCTGCTCTCTCACCCTGTCGCAAGTTTTAGTTTCTGTTTTGATTAATCCCTGAACGGGCAAAGTCCGAAACAGGCAAAGTTCAATAGGCCAAGCTGAGGTATCGCAGCTATACCGACCACATGTGATTCTAAACGCTAGACTCGAGTACGAAACGGAGGGGGAAGCCGCAGAAGCAACCCGGGGGGAAAATAATAGGTGTGATAAAGCCCAAATGGACTTTGCCCGTTCAGGGTTAAATCGAAACAGAAACTAAAAATGGAGCACTCAGCGCGAGAACAGTGCGAGGGGCATGACGTCATGCGAGTCCCGTGCTAAAGACGTGGATCAAAGTCGCGGTATGCTTAAAACTGCGCATGTGATAACCGACTGGCTTGGGCCCCCTCCACAAGGATGCGCTTTTGCGCCCGGTTCGGGGATTATGCACATTTTCGCGGAGGCGCATTTACGCCTAATCCCTCTGCACGGGAGGCGGCGAGAGGCAGCGAAGCGCGTTAATTGATGTCCAAAAAGCGCTTTAGAAGACGTTAATGCGCATAATCGCTTGTTCACACGGCGAAAATGCGCTTTAATGGCCGGAGAAAAATAAAAGTCGCTATTTAACGCGCATTCGAAAATGCGCATTATCGGGGAGATAACGCGCCTGTACGCCCGTTTTGCGCTCCGCTGGTGTGGAGGTAAAATTTATAATGAGCCTTCAAGGCTCATTAAACGTCTCGTGTGGAGGAGGCCTTGATTAGAGACTAGGGACGAACTAATCTGACCAGTACAGTTTCTCTCAAACCTATTCAAGTGTTCTAATTTGCCTAACGTAAATGCATGAGGAGGGAGAGTGGGCCTGAGCATGCTACCTCTGCAGCCCCCTCTGTCACCATTCTTGTCACCCTCCACATAGAGAGGGCAACTTTCTGCAGGGGAGGCATCTTTTGTTTCCGTGGAGGCTTTCCCCGATATTTGGAACCCTGGTTTTCTGGGGCTCAAAATTTCATGGAGAAACTCCATGAATACAAAAAGCTCTATGTGTGAAGGGTAACAAAAATGGAGAGAGGGACAGAGCTAGTGTATTTGTTCCCTCATGCATTTACCTTTCCTGACTTTGAATCCCTGAAAAGGGCTTTGGTTTCACATTTTTCTTATCTTAAATTCAGATCATTCCGAATTTTATTTGAGATTTTTTAAAAAATTCTAATGAAAATTCATATGCATTTTTTGTGTCTGTTTCTCTTAGTTTTGCCTAGTCTACACGTCTTTTCGCAAGTAAATTTTCTGATATAATGCATTTTAATGCTATTTTCAGAATTGTTGTGAACTCCCCAGAGAGCCTCAGCTATTGGGCAGTATAGCAATGTAATCATTAAATAAAAAGCCCATTTCTGTGTGCATTTCCCCTAATGTATGCATTTTTGTATGCATTTAATTGGAGAACTCCACTGCAAAACTCAGAGAAGTGCAAATTTCGAAGAGTAACTGAGTTCCAGTTTGTATTTTGGCTCAAAGGAGTGAAATTAGATTCATTCACGTTAAAATGCAAACCAAACGAATTTCTCTTCCATCCCTATGAGAAACCCAGGCAGTACAGGGAGGGGGAAATTTCTTTAGCATACAGTCAACAATGACAATTCTACAGTACCACCTTGAAGCCTCTGAGGAGGCGTAATTTGTACACAATATAAAGCCTCGCCCTCACAAATAACAGATGTGCACTTAAACCCTTTTGTGGGTTGTACCACTTCAGGTGGCACTCCAAAGGGGGGGGGCTCGCAGGAATGCAGCCCCAAACAAAAAACAGACAAACAAAAAGCCCCTACCTTATTGCCCTTTACCGTCTCCTCAGATGGCCATGAGGGTCCATCAAGAGTTGCCCATCGAGAGTTCGCACTCAGATGGTAGATGGAGCAGGCACACCGCTCACCTGGCCACAGTTCACCACACTACTGATTGTCTTTCTATTTAAATTATAGAAATGATTTCTAAATTTGATTCTCTCTGCACTAAAAAAGAAGTGGGTGGGGCAGGGTCTGCCATCTTGGTCCAGAGGGGGCTGGAATTCAGCCCTCAGACCAAAAGAGGCTGCCTGCCCCTGGTATCAAGGCAGTATGAAATTGCCAGTTTTATTTTCAATGCCTTTCCTACGGATCTCCAACATAGAATTTACATTTTCCACGGGGTTGACATTTTCATTGTTGTATTCACTACAACCCCAAGATCCTTTTCCTGATCAGTGACTGCCAACCTGGATCCCATTTGTATATATATTCCCCATGCACCCAATGTTCATCGTTTTACATTTGCGTGCATTGCCCTGCATATGCCATTTTAATGGCCAGTCCCCCAAACTGGAGAGATCCTTCTGGAGTTCTCACATTCCCCTTTTGTTTTACCATCACACTGTTTGCTCTTAAAGCCCCTTCATTTATGAACAAATATAAAAGCACTGGTCCCAGTACAGAACTCTGTGGGACCCCACTGTTTACATTCCTTCATTGCAAGAATTGTCCATGTATTCTGACTGTTTTCTTCAACCAATTACTGATCCATAAGAGGACCTCTCCCCTTCTTGCAAGTCTGCTATGTTTTCTCAGGAGTCTTTAGAGAAGGACTTTGTCAAAAGCCTTTTGAAAGTCCAAGTATATAGTATCTACCAGATTAACTCTATTCATTTGCTGTTGACACACTCAAAGAACTCCAAAAGGTTAGTGTGACATGACTTGCCTTTGCAGAAGCCATCTTGATACTTTTTCAGCAGGACTTGTCCTTCTATATGCTTGATTTGCTATATTAAAAGTGCTTTATTTTTAAATAACACTTTTCACCAATTTACTGCAAAACAGACATTAACGCTTGTAATTTCCTGATGGATTTATTTATTTTTAATTTGTCAACAAGGGGCAGTATCCAACACTGCTCATGTGCCAGCAAGACACAGCAGGAAGCCAGTACTTCCTAAAACAACTGGAAAGAAGCTGAAATGCGCCTTTCCGGAACAGAACAAGTCAGCAGAGCTGTCCCATTCTGAAAACGATCATTTTGGCTCATTTCCACAGTTGGTCTGGGAAGCATTAGTTTCCTGTGGCACTTGTGATGGGTCTTGTCATTGTAACACAACCTGTGGAGGTGCAGGAGTCACACGGATTACTCCCCGAAGTCTAGAACTTCATCTCTTGCCACAACTATTTCTCTCAGTGGAACATAGGAAGCTGCCTTTTACTGAGTCAGACCCTTGGTTCCATCTAGCCCAGTATTGTCAACATTGACTGGGACAGTGGCTCTCTGGAGTTTCATGAAGGATTTTTCCTAGCCCTACCTGGAGATTGAACTTCTACACACAAAGCTTGTGCCCCTCCCTCGTTCTTCAGACCTCCCTTCCTGATAATGTCCATTCAGGCATGAGTACTTCCTCTGCATTTTCTGCAGTGAACTCCAGATGCAAAGAAGTAATTTCCTGCAGTCTTCTTACCCTTCTCTAGTACTCCTTTAACTCCCTTGTCATCCAACGGTCCAAATCCCTCTTTAGTTGGTTTCCCAGCATTCCTATGAAAGGCTGTGAAAGTTGTTTATATCACTAATGCCAATCTGCTCTTGGTAATTACAGATAATAGCATGGGATGGCTTCATTCAACCTGATGGCTTAGAATAATTCAACTCAATGTTTCTTGCATGCTTTATTGTATTCACAATGCTAGTTCGGTAACTAGTTGATGTCTGGCCACCCCTGCTCTTAACCTGCATCCTTGAACAGATGCTTCAGGGCACAAATGGAGGCTCATCTCCCATACTGATTTAATTGCAGGAATGAATTGTACAAAAATTTTCACGTGTGTGTGTGTGTATTCATTCCACTGACTTTTTAAATCTCCATCCATTGTCACAGGAACTGAGAGTAGATGGCTCAAGATTAGAAATATCTCCAATTAACTGCAGGCAGCGCCTTCTCCTTTTTAACAACGGATGCCTGAGTTCCCAGAACAAGTTTCTGATTAGAAAGGAATGCTGCCAAAATAGTCTTCACGATTGCATAAATCATACCCCCTCCCTGGCACTCCTGTTTTATTATAAATCCTAAACAAGCTGGAGGAAATTAGCATCTGAGTTCTTAACATGCTTTCCTCCATTGGAGACAAGGACAGGTGGACCTGTTGCTTGTTATGCCCTGTGCTAGTTTCCATTTCTTGACAATGGCAGGGTCACAGAGGTGCATCACAAATGGAATCAAAGCAATTGGTTTGGGGGGCAATTTATTAAGTGTACACATACAAATGCAAAAGCTGTGTGCTACAGCTGCACATAGTTTTCATTGTTTTAATTTTTTTTTTACCATTTTTAGCTACTTATTACATTCTTAGCTGTGTACATTATTCATTGTTTTATACTTTTTGATTTGGTCTCTACACCGTGCTGTGATCCCAATGATATCGGGAGGGATAGAAATGTTTTAATAAATAAAATGCAAAGAGTGAAATAGATAAACATGCATCGCCTTTGCACACGTATCAGGAAGCCATGCATGGTTGCAACGCCATTGACTGCATCCCTGGCGGCAAAGTGGTAGAATGGACAAAATGGTCCTTGCAGAGTTGGATATGCTGGGTGCTTTTGCTGCACTGTGCTTTAGCGCAGAGGGGAAGTTATGTCTGTCCATTTTTGCTCACTGGCTGCTTAGTTTTCCATCCGGCGCCAGACATTGCACAGATTCCCTTGTGATGTGGTCCCCACAGGTCACCAGGGGTGGGTGGGGGTGGGGAGTGTAAACGGAACCCGAGTGCTGTGGAATGCTGTGATGTTGTTTTCAATCTGGGGTTCCCTTCAGATGAAAAGATAGAAACTCGCCCACTCGACTTTCCTTTCCACCTCAGCCCTACCAGACTCAGGCTGATGGAAAATGCTTGAGGAAATTAAGAATCGGCCTAATGAATACCAGACTAGGTACTAGAGAGGTTTATTTTAACCTGTCTAAGTGAAAAATGAAGTGCAGTTTAGTTAGGGCTCCAAGCCGTGTGTCCGAAGGGGGGCAGAGAAGAGGGAATCGGGGCAGACCTGAAATTGTTCATATCCTGTTATACGTGCAAGAGAGGAAAGAGGAGAGCTTGATATCCCCAGGAGAGTGTTTCATCCCAATGCAAACTTTTATATGGGAAGCCAGTTGCATTGGTCACAGTAAGATTTACTTCTGAGTAAGCACCCATAAAATTGCATTGGGAGTTTACCGGGGGTGGATGAGCACGGCAAGTGACCCTGTTCAGTGCAGTAAGCCTCCTATTGTAGATGTTTAAAGGTATGTTATGGGAGTCTACCTAGCTGTCCATTATGTGAAACATAAAACTTTTTTATTTATCAGAAAAGCAGTTTCAGAGGGGCAGTTGAGAGCAGAGAAGCAGCAAGGGGTACCCCCTTCTTCTGTGCTCCAAATTTGCCCTCCCCCCCATGGGTTTTGCCTTCACAAACACACTTTTGAAAGTCCCTGGCACCCTTCCCCAACCTGGTGCCCTCCAGAATATTTGGACTACAATTCCCAGAAATTCAGAGCATTAGTCATGTCTGGGACTGATGGGAGTTGAAGTCCAGAACATCTGGAGGGCACCAGGTTGGGGAAGGCTACCCAATTGGATAAGGCTATTTGGAAGGGTTATTTGAGATCCAGGATATTTTCCACAGGGTGGCTTGTTAACCACCCTGAACAACCCAACAACAAACTATGGGTTCTCAGGGTGGCTTGTTCAAGAAAAATAAGCCACACTGCATGGTTAACCGACCACCTGTCCTAAATTCAGACAACCAAGGATTCAACAACAACCCATATTCAACCACTGAGTGTAGGTTAGTGTGTTGTGTGAACCCAGTCTTAGGGGAGTGGGGTAATTTAAACTGGGGAATTGACACAGGGACAACAGCTTAAGTCCTCCTGTCCCATAACCACAGTCCAGATTGTCCCACACAGGATGCTTTTTGAAGAAGAAAATTACATCGGGGGTTCCTGTCAAAGAACTTCAATGTAATGTTATGTTTGGGCCTTGGTCTTCCCCTTCCGAAGCTACTTTACCTGAAACCCTTACTGTCTGCCTTCACATCCAGGAAGCATCTAAACTACTCATCCACATGGAAAACTGGCAAGGGCACACTTCTGGCAAGTGATGGTGCATGAAGTCGAGAGCCAGTATGGTACATTGGTTCAAGTGCTGGATTGGTACTGAAAAGTCCCGGGTTCAAGTCCATACTCAGCCATGAAACCCACTGGGTTTGGACCAGTAACTGACTCTCAGCCTAACCGGGTTGTTGCGAGGATAAAATGGAGAGAAGGACTATGTATGCCAGCTTGGGTTCCTTGCAAGAAGAAAAAATGCAGGATACAACAACAGCAGCATCTGGGGTGAAAAAGATCAACACCCACATTATTTGCTTGAAATATTTTAGTGCAGGAGAGAACGAGGACAAGAGCTGAACTGAAGTCAGAAGAACTGCGCAGATTCCTTTAAGTTGTGTGTGAGAAGACTGGGAGGCCTGGACTGGCTAAAAAGGCCAAGGTGGTGTCTGCAGCCAGTTCCGCACAGCGTCTCTTGGGTTGGAGTGGTGCATGGAGATGTTGGGAGCCACAGACAGCCTGCCTTGCAGTTCTCTGGCAAATGGGGATGGTGGAGGGGAGGAGGATGCCTATGACAAAGCAGGAGCTGAAACACCTCCTTTAGACCAGCCTCCTGCCAAAGACATTTCCTTAGTTTCTGCATCTGTGGAAAATGCACAGGCAAGGCAAAACCCAGCTGGCCAAGGGCAGGGGACTGGAACAATTTTGGATGCTGCTGCTTCCCAGCAGGAAGAGAGCCAGTATTCCAGTCCTTGGCCTTTAAACTCTCCCTCTGTTGCAGAGGCGGAGATCTTCAGCTTGCTTCCGGGTACCATCCAATTGCCATCCCTCCCTATCTGACAGACATCACACCTCCCCTGTACTTGTAACACAAGCTTCCCAGCATTATGGAGGGAGGTGGCCAGTCTTCGTTTGGCTTGCTGGAGCTTCCAACCAAAGGCTCCGCTGTTTTGTGTTACTACTTCATGGAAATTGGCAGCTATTACTGCTAATCAGAGTTGGCCTTAGGCAGAGTGGAGTCCTTTAAGACGGGAGTGGAGAGACCTCAGATATATGGAATCTACTTAGTTTTTTTTTACTAGATCCCTGAGATCCACCCACTAGAGCTAGGCGTATACATAATAGCTCAGTAGAGCAGACATGCATTTATCCTCTCATATGATGGGAAGAACAGTAGAACTTTCTACAATTTTAAATGTTATACTTTATTTTTTTTAAATTAATTTCCAAAGGGTAGCCATGTTAGTCTACTGCAGCAAAAACAACAAAGAGATGTATGGCACCTTAAAGGCTAATACATTTATTCTGGTAGATGCTTTCGTAGACTATAGTCTACTTCATCAGATGCATGGAGTATTATGGAGAGTTTCAGGTAATATAATCATGTCATCTGTGCATATCTAGTGTTACAAAGAACAATGAAAATTGATCATTTAACTGATTTTTCCCTCATGTGGATTAATTTGTCAATTTGTTAATTTCAATATTGTTCTGTACTTTAGGTTTGTTGTAAGAAAAAAGATGGAAGAAGCTCTTGCAAAACACGTGAGGGTTCCAAATGAAAGATCACAACATCTGAACCCCAAATTTCATGAATGAGGCAGGGTGATTGCACAGTCTGGGGGCTCCATCACACCTACTTTTTTTTTCCTGGTATGCATCTGCGATTTCCACCTCTGTTTCACTAGCATGTCAAGCGCTGGTCACTTCCATGTGTGTGCGTTGTTGCGCTATTTTGCCTTGTTTACCTTTTCACCTGCACCTGTACCAGCTCACGCTTCCACTCTCCCGCTATTGTGCTTGCCCCACCCCATCCCTTCTCCTTCCCCCTCCAGTTCATTGATTCTTGAGGCTGATGGACATTGTGATGGATGTGAGCGCCTTCCCCCCTTCACTCTGGTTTTGTGGTTTACTGTTTTAGTGATTTAACATTTGATCGAATAGGTGCCATTTCTGCCTAACGATAATGCAATAGTGTGATAATCTCCCTTCTGTGTGGGGTGCGCCCGCTCTCCCTCCCCCTTCCTGTTTGGCTGAAATGGATGGATGAGAGTGGATGAAAGTGAGGGCAAATAGGAGTGAGGGTGTATTAGCACAAGTCCACTGGAGCACCTCGTACGGGGGGGGGGGGAGAGGGAAGTTGAAATGGGTGGATGAGAGAGCAATGAGAGTGCGGCTGGAGCAGCAAAAGTCAGTTAGACCAACTCAGCACAAGTCTAATTTTTTGACTGACTCAGCTCACATCCCAAAGCAGAATGAGAGAAGGAATTCAAAGGGCGCACTGGAGAAGAACTGCCCCCACCCTTCTCTCTCATCAGTAAGACCGCCCTTCAGTGAACACCCACACACACACACAAAGTGGGATTTCCGACATAGCGTGAGGACAGCAATACACAGGGACTGAAGAACGGTTTTATCCCGTGTGGAGGAAAAATACTGCACTTTCCAAGCCTGAGAAAAACACGGAAAATGGAGGGTAAGAAGCGAGATGACTGCAGGACAGGGATGACGTCATGTGAGGGTCACGGGGCAAAATAGTAAACAGGGCAGGACAAAAGTGCGATAAAACGCTTGTGTGATGGAGCCCTGGGTTGCAAGCCTTTTATTTTCAGAGAGCTTTTTCTGTTGTGGATCCCTGCACATCTGCAATACAAAGAGGTTTCTGAAAGATGTACAGTCAGATTATGCTGAGCACTAGTCAGGGTATTCAGCATCACTGTTTTAAGGGTAGAGCGCTCACCCTAGAACATGGACAACACATGTGTGCACATGCACACACACATAAAAATGGCTGCACATTGCAGGGGAAGGTTAGTAGAGTCAGACCAGCTGTCCTTAAGGGTTGCCTGCCTTCTAATTAAGGAAACGCTGATTAGCTTCTGAGAGACCTCAGGATTCCCTGGGATTAGGGTGACATCATCATAATCATTATTATTCTCTTTCTCGCTTGCGGCGGTTTTTCCTAGATGAACATGACGGGTTACGTGAGGTCATGTTGTCTTTTACTGATTAAGGAACTTCCTGACAATTGAGCATGTTTTAAGTATGACTGCTTTCTGGATGTTGGTGTGGATGTATTCTGGTAGGCCCAGTTTCTGGAGGTTTTCTGTATAGTTTTTTGATGTGATGCCGGTGACTGATGTGACTAAGGCTGCCTCTACAAGAGGCATTTCAAGCTCTTTCAAGGCACATTAAAAAATTTACCTCTACAAGAACGGAGCGCAAATCGGGCATAGAAGCGCTTTAAACATCCGATTATGCGCATTATCGAATGCGCGTTAAACCACGAGTATTAATTTGCGGCGGGAGTTAAAGCGCTTTACCGCAGTGTAAACATGCGATGCTCCGCATGTCAACAGTTTAAAGCGCATTTCGGTCCTCCAGTAATGCGCTTCGCTGCTTCTCGTACAGAGGTATTAGGCGTAAATGCGCTTCTGCGAATATGCGCACAATCGCCTAACCAGGCATAAAGCCGAATTCTTGTAGATGAGGCCTAACAGAATAATTGTGACCTTTTCCTGTTGCCATAGTTGTTGTTATTATTATTGTTGTTGTTATTATTATTATTATTAGCGTTTATATCCCACCTTTTTTTCTTTAAAGAACCCAGGGTGGCGTACATAATCTTCGTCCTCTCCATTTTATCCTCACAACAACAACCCCATGAGGTAGGTTGGACTGAGAGACTGTGACTGGCCCAAAATCACCCAAAGGACTTCTGTGGCCGAGTGGGGACTAGAACCTGGATCTCCCAACTTCCAGTCCAACACTTTAGCCACTACACCACACTGGCTCTCTTATGGAAAGAGAAAACATGGAAGTAGCAGTGAGAAAACTTGGGAGGGTTACAAGTGGAAAATGAGGTCATCTAGACCCGCTGCAAAATTCTGTGAACAAGGTAAGGCAATTGCAGGATAAAAGCCTCATTGCGAACAAACCTTAGTTTGTTGCAGCAAAACCAACAAAGGGTGCATCCAGACAGAGGGCTCTTAGTGCTAGCAATCAGACGGCATTGTGTAGCTGTTCCATCTTTTTCTCCTTAATGGGTTTTTTGTGTTAATGGAACACAGAAAATCCATTAAGGAAGAATCTGTAAGAAACACAGGAGGGTCATGGGTACAAGATGACGATGTCTGGACTCCTCGTAAACATCCATGCCTGAGGCAGGGTGATGGCAACATGAAAGCCTCATTTAGAAGCACTAGAAGAGCCTTGTTGTACCTTAGAGCAGCCTTCCCCGACCTGGTGCCTTCCAGATGTGTTGAACTCCAACTTCCGGCACCCCAGCTGGAGTTATAGCCCAACACATCTGAAGAGAATCAGGTTGGAGAAGGCTCCCTTAAGGTTTAATTTATTTGTCCAAAGAATAAATTGATTAAGATGAGCTTTTTCATGAAATAAAATACTGGGCTGTTTGAATGATCAAACAGTCCCCAATGAGATTTAAGCCATGGAGCAGAGGGTGTGTGCCAGCAGCCATTTTGAATATTCAAGCTGTGACCGCAGTTTGTGTCTTCCAAACCCAGAAGGAGTGGGTTGTGTGAGGATTTAACAACTCTCACATAACCCTAGAACAGGCCATGTTTTTTGAGAAGTTTGCTTAACCCTCGCTCAACCCACCCCTGCTGGTTTCGGAAGGCATGGCAAGCCATGGTTGCGGTTCGGATGTTCAGGATGGCAACCACAGGCGCAACAGCTCATTGTGGCTTAAATAATTTGTAACGAGCCATGCCGATCATGTGAACCTAGTCACTGTGTGTAAAAAGTTTGTGAGATTTTGATACCTTCTCTTCTACGCCATCTTTCAGCACTGCCCCAAATAGCTGGGCTCTGAGAACAAGGGTAGCCTTCTCCACCTCCTCCTCTCATTCCTAAGTCACCTCCTCAATTTCTTGAGGTTTTGAAGGAGGGTATCTCCGCTTTCCCTTACCTCTTGACCAGTCTTGCTTTGAGGGTGATACTGGATGACAGGGTGCACAGGTAAAAGGGGCTTCTCTTTGCTTCCTCCTATTGGAACTTTTCTCTCCGCAGTTAGCGGGGGTAGGAGGAGAAAACAGGAGGGTTACACAAACATTTCCTGGGCTTGGAAAGGAAATGGATATTAAACAGTGCCCTTTGGGGGCTTATGAGAGGTGAAGGACAGATTTGTGTTCCTTCTGGCTGATCTCTCGCCTGCCGGCCTTCAACAGAAGGGCCTTGTGCTGCTCACGGGACAGGACAGGAGGGAAGCAGACATCTGGCACTAATGGAGCCAAAGAAATGGCTATTCTCTGGCTGAGGATGCCACAGGGAAGGGGTGCAAGGAAAAACAAACATTCCACTGAGAGCAGCTTTTCATAGCATGCAAGAACTGTACAGAGGAGCCATATTTTCTTTGGAAGGCTGGCTATATAAACACAGTTGCTGTAGGGGGGCAGCTTGTGGAAGCTTCTGCCAGGAGAGGGAACTGAAGCAAGACTATTAATTAATCCAGAATAATAGGATGTGACCCTGCGCACACACTGAGTGCAGGGCTGCTGAGAGGATTTAGAGGCCTCCAAGCAAACAGGACTCACTCCCTTCCCCCAAACTTTGAAACTTACCAGTGTTATTCTCGGCATCCGTCCCAGTTTCGGCCTACTCCTTTCAAAGCACCGTGGGTCAGGACTTCCCACTTGGGGCAACGTCTGGAAACTGTCTGGAGTGCAAAGCTTGCGGGAGCTTTGGTTTCTCTGCCACAATTTGGACATCCCAACCATTGGCCTGTGTTTACTTCACAGGCTCCACAAGTAGTGCATTCCCGGGCCTGAAAAATATTTGGTCTGGCCTTCTTCTAGACTCCTGTCATGGACCCAGAGGCTCATCTACTTGAGCTAATCTTTCTGTTGCTCAGACCAAGTCCTTGGGTGAGTTCAGTGCTTGAAAGATTAAGGCTTCAAACATGTACACCCTGGTCTAAGAGTAACTCCCATTGAACACAGTGGGACTTACTTCGAAGTACACATGTACAGGATTGTGCTGTATGCAAACCGAATTTCACATTAGGGTTTAATCTAGAAGAGCAGCAACCACTCTACTTAATATTTATGTAGGCACTGGAATTTATGCACCCATTCTTTATTTTTGTATAAATGGAACATATTGCTTCCTTCTGTAGCATGTGAGATTACATTCACTGTAGTGTAGACAGTAGGGCTGTGCATCGTATCGGATCCGATATCCGATACCAATTAAAATCGGAGGATATTGGATATCCGATACACGATTCCGATATGGTAACTTGGTGATCCAAAAGTGATCAGTTCCAAAAGTTCCAAAATGGTGGGTTTGACAGTTGTAAAACCGCACCCCCTCCCCCACCTTCTCCCCCCTCTGTTAGCTGTCAAACCCACCATTTTTGAACTTTTGGAACTTTTAAAGTAAAAAATTCATAGCCACAAAATGCCTAGACCTATATTTCTGAAATTTTTCACAGATAAGTACCTCAAACCCATCTGCCATGTGGGCAAGTTTCATGCTTCTATCTTTTAAAATAAAAAGTTAAATGTGTTTCACTACTCATTTCTCCCAAAATACCTTGCCACTACACGCTTGAACCTATGTTTATGAAATTAGTCACACATGTCGACCAAAGTGATATCTCTAATATGGCCAAGTTTCATGGTTGGAGCTTTAAAAATAAAAAAAGTTGAAGGCATAACTGTTTCCCCCCCACTGATACCCATTTTCCAAAAAATTATTGCCAGCACAGGTAAGCACCTATGTTTCTGAAATTTCACACACATGAGTCCTAATGTACCATCTGCAATGTGGCAAAGTTTCATGTGTGGAACTTTAAAAATAAAAAAGTTATAGGTGTTCATGGTTCATTAGTAAAAAATTCATAGCCACAAAATGCCTTCACCAATCTTTATGAAATTTCTCACAGATAAGTACCTCAAACCCATCTGCAATGTGGCCAAGTTTCATGCTTCTATCTTTAAAAACAAAAAAAGTTATAGGCATTTTTGTAACACAATACTAGGCTATGGGGAAGATCATCCGATTTTCGTATCGGTATTGGATCCAATACGATATGATGGACCTCTGATTTTTCTGGTACAATATTTTTCTAAATATGAAGCTCCGATTCCGATATGATTTTTTTGCGTTCGTGCACATCCCTAGTAGGGTGCCTCTACAAGAGCAATTTAAAGCTCTTTCAAGGCGCATTACCAAATTTACCTCTACAAGAGCGGAGCGCAAATCAGGGGTCCAGGCACGTTTTATCTCCGATTATTCGCATTTTCGCATTCATGTTAAATAGTGAGTTTTAATTTACCGCGGGAGTAAGAGCGCCTTATGTCTGTGTAAATAACTTTCTGAGGAGGCGCATTAAAGATCAGAGTGGGCAGACTGTGGTCCTGATGTCATGCATAGAACTGCTCCTTCGCTGGGAAAGCCTCCCACTTTTTCATTTAGTTTTAGTTCCTGTCTCCTGCTTGCAACTTCCTCCTTGTTCTCCGTCTCTCTGGATGGAAGCTCCAGGAAGAGGTGACCCAATGTGAACTGGAAATAAAGTTTATTTTAACTCCCCTGATAGAATATTTTGTTCATGGAGACACGGGGCCAGATGGAGGTGGTTTCACAAGAAGTAAAGGAGGTAGGAAGGATGTGTGGATGTGCGCATAATTAGCTATCAGCTTAGACAGATCATCCCCTCGCTTCTTGCTGGGTTCCTGACATTAGCTCTGTGTGTGTGTGTATGTTTTACAATGGTTGAGCTCACTGGGAAGAGGAGGGGGAAGGAACGAAGCAGCATCCCCCTGTCTGTTTTGGTGTGTGTGTGTGTGTGTGTGTGTGCGAGGCACATTCCCATTTACTCCTGAGCAGTTCACTTCAACTGGCAATCAAGTAAAGAAGGTGGGGGGAGAAAGGTAGCCGAACAGGTTACCCAGGTCATTCCCCACAAGTAACCTAGGTAACCAAAGGTGGGAGATTCTGGTGGGTGGGGAGAATAAAGGGTGGGAAACCTGTTTGGGCAGTTTCCCGGGACAAAGCGCATTACTTTCAGCAACATTTGCATGTGATTATCAGCATGTAAACAACTTTAAAGCACATTTCATACAGTCAGTAATGCGCTTCAAAGCCTCCTGTATATAGGTATTAGGCGTAAAAGCGATTGTCAGGAGATGTGCATAATCGGGGAACCAGGCGTCAAAGCGAAATCTTGTAGAGGGGGCCATAGAAAGGTTAAATAGGATCAACTTAAACATGAATGATATATAAAATTAAACTCCCTCTGGTGAACTGAATTTACCTTTTCTATTTTAGAGTTTCTTATTATACAAAGTATAACAAACTTGAAAATGTTCCTGGGCTTCCCAGTAAGGGTCCTATTATGTACTATGAAGCCATAAAGTAACTCACAGGAGCCCATCAGCATTCATAAGTTTCATTTCAAGGAACTGAGAAGCAGCCTATTCAGGAATTCAGTTCCAAACTTGTGAAGGAGCCAATGGGACACACTGGCTAGGCCCCTTGATTGATCCATAATTGGCATCAGTCTGAAGGGGGCATTTCTTCTATGCACAAAGGGTTTCCAACACGAGAATGGTAATCCTGCTTAACAAAGGTTTCTATCTCTGTGTCGGAAATCCTATGCACATAGAAGCAAAACACATACTGCCCAAAGTGTGCGGCCAACATCCATGTTGTCGAGGGGAGTCTAGCTTCATGGGGTTCCCATTGGCCCATTCACGTGTTTGGAATCAAATGTTTGAATAGGAGTAGGGTTTAAATAGGAAACAGAAAATAAAGCTGCAAAAAGAAAGTGAAACTGCAAACAGGGTAATATTTAAAGAAATAGTGCAACACAGTTGATATCTGTCCCCTCTGTGTGTGTGTGTGTGTGTTAGGGGTGTGCACGGACCCCCCGGATCGGATCGGGACCCGGATCGGGACCTCCAATTTTGTCCCGGACCGGTTCGGACAAAATCGGAGGCCCCCCGGACCGGATCGAGTCCGATCCCGACCCAAAAATCGTACATTTTTGGATCGGCCGCCATTTTTTTCCCCATAGACTTGCATTGCAATGCAAGTCTATGAGGAAAAAATGGCGGCGGGTGGGTAAGGGGGGGCCTAACTCCCTCCCCCCCCCCGGGGCCGTCCGCTGTGGACGGCCCCGGCAGGTAAACCCCCTCCCCCGCGCTCCCTACCCCCCCTGGGGCCGCCCGCTTCCATCCGCTGGCGCCCGCGGGCGCCAGCGGATAGAAGCGGACGGCTCCGGGGGGGGGGTAAGCCCCCTTCCCCGCCACTGCTTACCTTCTCGGCCCGTCCGGCGCCGGTGGCTACTACCAGCGGGCTCCGCGGCCTACTCTCGAGTAGCGCGCCGGGTGATGACATCACCCGGCGCGCCATCCTAGAGCAGGCCGCGGAGCCTGCTGGGAGTAGTAGGCGCCGGCGCCGGACGGGAGCCGCCGGGCCGGAAAGGTAAGGGCCCCCCTCCCCCCTCCCCCTCCTCCCCTCCACGCACCCCCTCCTTACCTTTCCGGCCCGGCGGCTCCCGTCCGGCGCCGGCGCCTACTACTTCCAGCAGGCTCCGCGGCCTGCTCTAGAGTAGCGCGCCGGGTGATGACATCACCCGGCGCGCCATCCTAGAGCAGGCCGCGGAGCCTGCTGGGAGTAGTAGGCGCCGGCGCCGGACGGGAGCCGCTGGGCCGGAAAGGTAAGGGCCCCCCTCCCCCCTCCCCCCGCCCCCTCCTCCCCTCCACGCACCCCCTCCTTACCTTCCCGCCCCGGTGGCTCCCGTCCGGCGCCGGCGCCTACTACTACCAGCAGGCTCCGCGGCCTGCTCTAGAGTAGCGCGCCGGGTGATGACATCACCCGGCGCGCCACCCTAGAGCAGGCCGCGGAGCCTGCTAGTAGTAGTAGGCGCCGGCGCCGGCCGGGAGCCACCGGGCCGAGAAGGTAAGTGCCCCCCTCCTCCCCCCCCCGCTGTCCACTTTCATCGGCGGGCGCCCGCTGGCGCCCGCCAATGGAAGCGGCGGTGGGCGCCAGTGGGCGCCCGCCGATCCGCCGATCCGCCGAACCGGTTCGGAGCTTTTTCGGACCGGTTCGGATTGGATCGGCCGATCCAGCTGCGGGATCGGAAATCGGATAATTTATCCGATTTCCCACTGGACCGGACTCGGATCGTGGATCGGGTCCGATCCAGTGCACATCCCTAGTGTGTGTGTGTGTGTGTGTGAGAGAGAGAGAGAGAGAGAGAGAGAGGTGTAGATATCTCTCCTCACATATTAAATGTAGGGTTGGTAGCCATGTCACTACCAACCCTACACATCGGATGTATATTTGGTTTCTATGTGAAGGAGCTGTACATATGTATGCACACATGTCAGTATGCGTGTAGGACCACTTCACACGTCGCCAAATACATGGCTAGCACTGGTGGTGGTGGAGGGGACAGGGCTGGCCAATGCAACACCCTTTATGTATGCTTTCATTGCATGAGGCGAGGGTTGTCTGAACCCCCCCCCCCCACTGCAACACTTCCAATTGGCAGATGATTTACTAACATGTATAAGGATTTCAGAAATCCAGCAGCATGGAGTGGACAATGTGTGTTTTCCTTTTCCTGGCTGGGTGCCTGTGTCTTTCACAACTACATTGCAAGTGGATGCAGTGCCGGGAAAGCTTCATTTTTCTAAATGTCTGCCTGTTTGTTGGGCCCAATCATCCAGAAAAGGTCTGACAAGTGAGAATGGCCTATACATGGGAATACATTTTTATGGGTGGATTTGCTGTTTTGGGGTTCAAAATGCTACTGAGCAGAGAGTGGGGTGGGGTGAGAAAATCTCCGCATCAAGCAATATGTGAGCTGGGCCCAAAAGCCCCCTTGATGTCTATTCTTTTAACAGATCCCCCCAACAACCTTTAGCTTGAAGATTCTGACATGGTTTAAGGGATTGTTAGAGCTCCAGCTTCAAACTTTCTTTTGGAGCATGTCCAGAAAGTGCAAGCTCCAAAACCCACGACTTCACACCACCACTGCCATTTCAGTTGCATAGTCTTCCTGCTACCCACAAATGAAAAGTGTTGTGAGGCAACCACAAGCCCGGGAAGCAGAGGCAGGTTGGAAGCAGAGAGCGCCTGGATATGGCTGTCCTTCTCCCTCAACCCTGCCTGAAAACGGACCAGTCAGGAGCGTAATTCAGAAGTGGGAAGTGGGGAAGAGAAGAAGGGGTGTCCACACCAGCTCCTCTTGCTCCTGAGGGCCGACCGGGGTCAAGGGAGTCCCCATTTATCCTTTGGAATACTGGATGCAGCAGCAACAGCTATCACATAACCTTCTGGAGCATTTGCAGTTCTCTAGGTTGGGGCCATTTGCTAGAACTGGGGCTGGGCAAAAATAGAACCAGCAAGTGGCACAGCAGGCAGAGAATGTGGCAAGACATTCATCGGAAATAATAAATGGGCTGGTTCCAGCAAACACACTCGTTTTTAATTATGTTGGGTGTGTGGTAGCTTAATTATAGAAGCAAGGATAAATAAAGCTCCGGTATTGTCTAGAAAATGCATTTGTTAAGATAAACTACAGAACTTTACTCCCTGTGTAGAACCATAAAGCATAATTGAACCATGCCTGATTTGATTCCCCCCCCCCCTCCGCCCAAGTAAAATCCTAGGAATTGCTTATGGGCTTGTGTAACAGCTACATTCGTTCCTCTGGTTGCTATTTCTGTTCCTCCTCAGCCAACTCCTTTCCAGCCCATTTTCCTCGTTGGTCTGTTTTAGGCCTGTGGTTTACAGCACGCAGTATTCCAGGGCTTCAAGATGGAATAGAACAGGATGATTAATCCACATCCAACACACTTCCAGTAAGAAATCAGGAAATGGAGATACAGGGAGGCACCCGGAGACGTATGCCTCAACTCAATTGTCCCAAAACAGTTGCAGATGGTTATAATTTTTGCTGTCCACATCTGAGAAGATACCCTGTTTCAAGATCTTGGGCTGTAAACTCAAAGTGCTTCTGGACAGAAGCATCCTCGCACTATCAGTTAGAAGGTATTAAGCAGCTACTTTGTCTTCTTCTCCTTCGTGGTGTTTTTTTTTTTTTTTTTTTGCAGTAAGAATCAAAATATGGAAGAAGAGGTGCTAAGAAAAAAATAATATGGAAGAAGAGGTGGGTAAACATGGGAAGGTTATAACTGGAAGACAACGATGTTTGGATCCCCCCACCCCCAAATAACATTCTGTGAATAGGGCAGGGCAATGGCGAGATAAAAAACCTTAGTCTGGAAGCATCCTCTGTCACTTTCTATTTCCAGTGAACTCCTAGCAAATCTCTGAGGGCTTCTTTAAATGAGCGATTTATAGCATGCTCATGACTAGCCACTCACGGATGTTCGCAGGTCATTTTGACGATGCCGTGAGCCTCCTGTGCATCTCCCCGCTCCCTTTCCCAAATTTTCCATAAAAAAATAAACCTCAGAAAACCCAAATCTTTCTGAAATATGTTGGGATTTATCGGAATTTCCTGCCATGTGCAGCCAAAGTTGTGCTATAAAATATCCACTAGAGGGCACTGTCCCATAAGTTGCATGTGCTGGGAGGTTTTACATTACAAGCCATGTGGTTGCTGCTCTCTTCTCCTGTAATACAGCTCGTTTTAAATACGGAAGAGAAGCAGGAAGCAGAGTGACTGTAAGGAAACGTGATTTTCCCCCCTGAATGAAATTCCTCCAAATCTGTCCTCTGTTGGAAAAATTATCAGTCAACAGGAAACAAATGCTCCTGTCTTCCTTACAAAGTCTGAAGACGACCATAGTTCAATGCTGCACCGTAGTTCATTGCTGCACAATTCCTTATTACTGGTACCACTAGGAGCCCTCTGTCCGGGAGCACCTCAAAAAGCTTGGTTGAACATGCATATCTTTACAACAATATTGGCCCAAAAGGAAAGAAGCTCCACTCAAACTTTTCTTTGTATTTGCATATCAGTTGAAAGTTCCTCCTGTATGAGTTGTCTCTGTACTGGTTTTAATGGAAAGAGGCAAGGACCTGGCCACAGATTAGGGAATTGGGGTAGGTTGGGAGAAGATCTTGCTCTAGGACAGCCTCCCCCAACATCATGATTGCTATATGTTTTGGACTTCATCTCCCATTAGCCCCAACCAGCATGGCTGCCGGTCAGGAGACATACTCCCAAACATCTGGAGGACACCAGGTTGGAGAAGGCTGCTCTAGTATGTAAAAAAAAAACCCGAAATGCAGGAAACCTGCCAGAAAATATATACTTTGAGGGTGGTAATCTGGCATGCTGTGGCCCGATATAGACTTGAAGCTAATTCAACTCTAGGATTGGTTTTTATATTACCAAACATTGTTCAGTCAGTTCAGTCCCATTATTCCTACTCTTGATCCAGGCCCAATGAATTTTGCATCTGAACCTGCCAGCTTTCCATGATCTTGCCTACTGGGCCCCTTTAAGCTGTGCCAAAAATGAAAGCATTCTTGCTTTGCCAACAACAACACAAAATATGCTGCTACTCTGTTCCAAACAGCATCTTTCAGCTGAGCGTCCCAGAGCACTTTGCAAACCACACCCTTGCGGAGGGCTGTGCCCATTTGCAGACAGCAAGCTCTGCAGCACCAAGGTTTTAGCATCTGAAACCACTTGACAGCAGTTGGCAAAGAAACGAGCAGTTTTATTGGGCTCATCAAATGACTTTCCCCAAATACCTTAGCTCCCACATGCTAACTTTCTACTTTTCTTCCAAGGTAAAAATAAAATTAAAAGGGTATGATCCAGCCAAAGGTAAAAACAATTAGGATGCAATCCTAAATACACTTACTGCAGAGTAATCCCCATTACTCTGTTACTAGGGAGTAAGACTTACTTTGAAGCAAATAACTGTATGAATGCAGTATTCATTCTCAGTAATTTCAATGGAAATATGTACTGATGTGTTTAATTCTTGAAATGAAATCAGTAGGACTAAAAGTGCTAAACCTTGACTATGAGAGTTACTGCAATCTATAATAATCAATTCTGTGACTGTTAACCTCTGTCTAGCATGAATTTGTATCTGATTATTATGATTTAACCATATAACAATATTATGGATCAGCCTTCCTCAACCTGGTGCTTTCCAGATGTTTTTGACTTCAACTCCCATCATCCTCAGCCAGCACAGCTAATTGCCATATGGGCTGGGGATGATGGGAGTGGAAATCCAACAAAGCTGGAGGACACCAGATTGGAGACTACTATATATTAGCATAATGTTATCATATATTGATACTGTTCCATTCTATATTTGCTCTGATACTAGATGCTTTCTTCACCTATTTTTTTTCTTTTGTTAAAAGTGCAGTAAGATAGCAGATGTGTGGATGTTTCCTATAGCAGGCCCAACAATAACAGAATGTTGGATACGCTGCCAGTTTTAGACACTTATGATTTCAGAGTACGGTGCAGCAGATGTATCTGCTAGAGATGATTTCCCCAGAATTTCTGGGCAGTTTGTTTCAGGGCTGGGCTAGCCGTAGGCAGCTGCAGAGATAAGCCAGGAGCAGGGAATCAAAAGCCAGGGAAACCAAAGCCATGGAGCCGGAGCCAAGGAGTGTACAGAAACACACTAGAGTCAGAAAAACCTTGTTGCTTAGACAAGGTCTCAGTCCAACCAGGAAGTCTTTTATAGTCCTTCCTGTTCAGGTGGATCCAGTCCATGATACATCACTGCAAGCTGCAGTTCTGGTAGCTCACCACATGGAGCAGCTACATACAGAGCTGAAGGGGAGTACCATCCACTGACTCCCCTGCCTGTGGGAAAGAGGTGATGTACAGGCTTTTGCTAGAGCCGATCTGAAGTTCTTACCAGAAACCTTTACCGCAATTTTCAGAAGGCAGGAGAAAAGCAAGCCTTTGTGGGAGGCAGGGAGCTTACTGGAGAAACTGTGGCAATTGTTTTGCCTTTCTATCTTCTTTTCCTACTTTCCTACTTTTTTAAAAAAAATGTTTTCAAGCAGTACAGAACTGCTGTCTCTTGTGGCCAGGTGGGCTGCTGTGTCTCCCCCACAATACCTCTGGAACAGCACTATATCACGACGTAGCATCTTTCCTATGGAGACTTTCTTGGAAACAAAAGCTGGAGGGCATTCTCTGCTGGGCTGTAGAGGTTTGCTCATTTCCACAAGCAACCCGAAATGTTGGCATACAAAAAGCCCATTCCTGTGTGTGACGATGCCACAAAAGTGACAGCCAGCGGTCACAGGGCAGTAGTGACAGGGCCACAATGGGGGAACTGGAGCAAAAGTGCTGTCGGAAGTGTCTATGGCAGTGGCCATTGTAAAACAAGGAAAGGGAAAATAACATGTATGGGCAAAATCCAGGCCTGCATGAAATTGATGCTTTCATGGGGAAACCCCAACTAAAACAGATTTCCCCCCTCATTTTCTGACACCTATATTTATCCTGCTTTAATTGCAAAATGAATGCATGGTGCAATATGACCTACCTGCCCCCGTACCATAAACGTCAATATCCCTGCTTATGTAAGTAATTGAAATAATTGAAATTTCCTCTTCCATCAGGACATTTAGGGCTTCTCTCTACACCAGGCTTTTAACCTGCAATCAAGATTGGTTACTCATGGACGTTTGCAGGTCCGTTACACGATGTCATCAACTTCCAGGGCCTCTCCTGTGCTTTGTGACCATTCATTTGTAACGGGGAAAATGCACTATTTTAAAATGGCAGTTTGAATCGCTCCGTGTAATTACGGAGTTGCACTATAATCGCAGCTATACAACAGTGCCACCTGGTGGCTATTTAATGAAACATATAGAACTTGCAGCGAAAGGAAATCCCCAGAAAGAAAAAGGGGCAGCGTGTGTAAAGGGCCAATCTTAATCCTCAAAGTGTCTGGAAGCAGAAGTCCCGTTAAAATTGTGGATAAAAAGCCTGCTGCAGAGAAGCCCTCAAAGGTTCAATGCAGACCTCTGAGTTGCAATCTGGCAAATCTACCCCATGTCTAAAGTGACCTACAACATCCTATAGACCGGAAGTGTAGAATCTCTTTCAGCCTGAAGGCATTGTAGCTCTTACTTCTAGTAACTAAGCCTTAGGAGAGGTATTTCCACCTTTTAGAATGGCTTAAAATCTGCAGAAAAGCTAGGAAGCCACCAAACGACCCATGATTGGGAAACAGGGTTGCATTTAGGGGAAGAAGGCACGGCCTTCTGGGGAACCACAGAGGGATGGATTGGGACTGCAGGCAGGATGGATTTGGCTCACAGGCTTGAGGTTCTAAATCCCTGCTATAGACTAATAGGAAACTCATTTTCTGGGAGCCAGACTTTATGCAGCCCAAAAGAGCACCATCCACACTCAAGGGGGAGGAGTCAGCAGATGTAGGGGAGCCCCAAAATTTGCAGAAGCACAAAAATCTTTAGGGGGGAAATACTCTAAAAGGTAGGGGAATCCCCCTCCAAACAGCTAAGTGAAATTGGATGTGCTTAGTGGCTACAGAATGCCGATTGAACTTTGGGGGTGGGGGTGGGAGAGGAAAACAAGGAGGAGGAATGGAGTATCTTGGAAAAGGGCATGGATGGTTGGAACCCTGAAAAGGAGCACACCACACTGCAACATTTTGTTGCAGGTCACACTTGCCTACTTCTATTTTAGATGTACATTCTCACTATTGTTAATGCTAGTTGTTAGGCTAGTTCTGTATTATAGAAGGCTAGGTAGTCCAGCATGCATTGCCACTGCTATGGTACTTCAAGGGTAAAGGCTACCTAAGGGAGCGCCTTCTCCCATATGTTTCTGCCCAATTGCTAGGATTGTCACCGGAGGCTCTTCTCTAGGTGCTGCTGCCCACAATGCTGCAATGGGTGGCTACCAGGGCAAGAGCCTTCTCTGTAGTGGCCCCCTATCTGTGGAATGTCTTTCTCAGGAAGATCCGTCTGGAGACTTCATTGTATACATTTAGATGCTAGATTAAGACCTTCTGCTTCATGCAGGCACTTAATCTTTAATTCTGCTGCTTCAATGCTGGCTTCTTAATGTTTTGAACATTTAAAATGTTTTTAATGTTTAATACAGTATTTTTTGATGTTTATTGTTGTCTTTTTCGTTGGGTTATGTTGTTGTTGTTGTTGTTGTTGTTGTTGTTGTTGTTTGATGTTATGATTATCAACCATCTTGGGGGCATTTGCCTGTTGGGCAGTATATATTCCCCCCCCCCCCCCCCCCGGTTCTGATAATAATAATGTATTGCTTGATTTTGAGTTTAGGTGAATCACTTAAGACTGCCTCTGTGGCTAATTTTCTCCTCTGCTAAAAAATGTGGTTTAATTATGTTAGGTTAGATGTTAAACATATGCATGATGATCCTTTAGCGCTACCTAATTATAAGCTGCTTGATTGTTTTGACTTTACTGGAGAAACTGTGAGTGGGCAGGAAACGGCAGCCGCTTCCTGAGGTGCCTGTTTCTGGCCCTTCAGTTGCTGCTGCCTTTTAGGCCTGCCAGAATTAAGCAACTCTTGGCAGAGTGCTCTGGAGCAGAGAGGCAATCTTGAGATCCAAGTCCACCTATCAGAGAGAGGGATTGGGACAAGGGGGAAGAGAGGAGCGGAGAGTTTCCAACATTGCTGCTGTAGAAAGTTCAGAGTTTTTAAAAAAAGAGATTTATGGTTACCAGATTTGCTGCTGCAAGTTCCATCTACTGCTAGAAAATTCTGTTCACTGATGGATCTGCCCTCGCACCCCTCTCTCTCCCCACAGGGATGGCTGTGTGCCCCTAAACCTGGGGGAAGTAGGAAAGTGGGGAAGTGCACAACTGCACAGCCGCGAAATAGTGCAGCGAAGAGTGGAAAGGCAGCGATTGCACCCATGTTTGCCATAGCGCAGTTTGAAAGCAGCAGGGCTGGCTCCCCTCCGCACTTATTTACTCATCAAAGTGCAATGGAAGGCAATGCGTTACTTCCGGATTACCATGTTTAGCCCTCTGCTTCCACCAGCCCATGCTGAAGCCAGCTGAGGTCACACAGACACCCAAACTGCACTGAATCCACAGCGACAGCAAAATCCATCCCAAAATGACTTTGGGGAAAGAAACCGGATTAAGGGCAAGAAATGTCATGCTTGCTATGGAGAGGAGTGTGTGTGTCATCTGATACAATCGACTTGGGGTGGAGTAGAACTGTAGTAAAAGCTCAGTGTTGATACCCCCTGGTTGTTGCAACAACCAGGGGGTACAGGATTGCATTCTTAATGAAGGCAGCCACTTCTTCAAAATCAGCACATGTGTAAATGTAAAGTAATTCTCACTTCTGTGACACTTAGCACATGCACAAGGCCACCTTGGTAAGAATTTGCAGAGCCAGCCAAGGATGTAGATGACGAGAATATATGAAATGCATTGCTGGATCAGACCAGAGGTCCATCTAGCCCAGTGACGTCTTTTCAACGTGCTACACCATGGGCTTAACCAGATGCTTCTAGAATGGTCACAATTAGAGCATGACAATGATGGCCTTTCTCTGCCGGCTGCCCTCAGCATCTCTCAGATGTATGCTACCTCTGAACATGGAATTAGAATTAGAATTTTATTTGTTACGGTCAGCCAGACCAGCAAATACCTCTGAACATGGAGGTTCTATGATTAAGGCCTCCTCCACACGAGACGTTTAATGAGCCTTGAAGGCTCATTAAAAAATTTACCTCCACAAGCACGGAGCGCAAAACGGGCGTACAGGCGCGTTATCTCCCCGATAATGCGCATTTTCGAACGCGCGTTAAATAGCGACTTTTATTTTGCTCCGGCCGTTAAAGCGCATTTTCGCGGTGTGAACAAGCGATTACGCGCATTAACTGCTTGTAAAGCGCTTTTTGGACATGAATTAATGCGCTTCGCCGCCTCTCGCCGCCTCCGGTGCAGAGGGATTAGGAGTAAAAGCGCCTCCGCGATAATGCGCATAATCGCGGAACCGGGCGCAAAAGCGCATCCTTGTGGAGGGGGCCTTAGCTAACATGGCTAATAGCAATTGATTGACCTTTCCTCTGAGAATTTCTAATCTTTTTAAAAAGCCACCTGAGCTACCGGCCTTTACCAAATTGCCATGTAGTATGACAAATCAAAAAGCTGATGCAATTGTTGGGATGTAGGGTAAAGAAAAGAATGACTCCAAAGTGGCATTATAGACAGCTATCAGGTATCGAAAAGATGTTAGAAAGAGAAGAAACAATTCTACAGACTGTTCCTTGAGCTGAAGTTAGCATCTAAAAAATTCTTCAAAGGGAAATGCTGCCAGATCCCACAAAGGTCTTGTTCTTTCCCTGTTCATAAACAGTTTGGACAAGCACAAATTGAGTTAATAATATTTTATGTCCTGTTAATGCTGGGTCATATAATGAGTTATTAAAGTCTTTGCTCAAGTTATACATTATCTGTTCAATTAATGCAAAATTCTTCTTGATTTTTTTGCACAACAACTATACGTTTTCTTGGATATAAAATGACATCAAAATATTAAAATTGGAGGCGGGGTGAGCAGAAGGTAGATTGGGAGCAACTGCTAGATCTCTGGGTGATTTGCCATAGAGCAAAAGATTTCTGACACCCAATGGCTTAATAGTAGAAACAAAAATGACTCCCACCACCTTGTCCTTGTTAGCTGCATTCAGTTTTGGTTCCTGGGCATAGGGCTTTTTAAATTCTAAGAAAGCACTCCTGTGGCCCCTACGCAGAGGTTTTTTTGGGGGGGAGGGCGTAGGATACTTTAGATTATTGGATCTGAGGACAGGTACAGCGCTCTGACCTTGGACCAAGGAGTCTGAGCAACCCCCCAAGCCACACACACACACACATCCAACTGCCTCTGTGAGCTGGCAAAAACGAACTCAGAGAGGAGGGAAAGGGGGCGGTTCTGTGGGCTTGGAGGGAAGGACACCAGGGCGCCCAGATTATAAAGAATCCTCCAGGCACCCCAGCCTTCTTCCCTGCCGCTCTGCAGAGCCCCAGCTTGATGGGCAAAACCGTCCGTCTAAAGAAAATGCAGGGCAACAGGCATGTGGAGGCGTGCACATTAAATGGAATCGGTGGTGGAGTGAAATATCAAATGGGATTTGTTTTATTTAGGGTACAATTCTATGCATGTTTAGACAGAAAAAAGCCCTACAACTCCCAACATTCCCCAACCAGCTTTTTTTTTTCTGGTTAAAGATGCATTGGATTGTGACCTTAATGTATGAACTGGACAGCCTGCACATTTACAAAGCCAATACTCATGAATTATGAACAGCAAGGCGGAAAAGAACTGTGTGAAATCAATGGCAGAGTTTTCACAACTGAAATGATCATCATATTTACAACCGGAAATTATGAAGCTCATTTTGAATGTTCATTTCAACTCAATGAGAATTTTCTATTTACTTTTTCTCATCAATCACCTAAGAGGGGCCAGATCCATATGGTTGGATCCCTGCTTTTGAGAATACTGACACTGAATCACCAGTTGGCTTTTTTTCTCCCCAAAGGAAATAATTACTCAAGACAAATAAGGCTGTTAACTGGCTGTTAATCCGCTGTGTCTGCTTGTGGTTTTGTCACAGAACTGAGATCCAAGCATTACTCAAAGAGCATTTCCTTTCTTGCTTTTCCACTACATACCTTCAAGGTGGCACTGTGGTATAGCGAAATAGTGCAAATATACAAGTGGAAAAAGTGGTTTCTTTCGCTTCAACAATTAAATACCACATTTCCCCTGCATCGAAAGACTTGCAGAAAGTGCTTTTTGGATACAGAAGCAAAACTAGAGGATCATACCGTTGTTTACAGAACCCATAAACAACCATGAGTAGGGAATAACGAGCACACAATAAATGCCCCGTGTAGAAAAGCCCAAAGAAACATTGTATAGGCAGTGCTACCAAGTTCTAGGTAAAGTCACCAAACCATTAGTCCTTCAAGACCCTAAAAACAAGCATCTATCATGCCTTGGTAAGAAGACCAGCTGTTTTCTGGCAGGTCTGAATGAGTAGCTGTTTGTATAGTCCTTGGCCTTCTAAAATTTGTCCATAAATCACAGTGAAACACGTCTGTTTTTCAAGTACACCCTAGCTAGTATGACTGTATTTAGGATTGTCTTATTGTCTTTGCCTTATCTATATATTGTATTCCTGTTGCGGCAAGACAAAAGCCGGACAATTTGAAGGAAACAATGTCTAGACAATGTGGGGAGACAATAAAAAGTCAACAAGAATGCAGAAGAATGTTGACATGGTTGAGATTCTTAAAAGCCATGCAAAGATATTCTCTGGGATTTATGATTTCAATTTTCTGGAAAGACCCCACTCAAAGCCTTGAATTACATCCTGGACACCACATGAAACGGTGCACATGTAATATACAGCACACATTCCACTATAATAAACAATAGACTCTCTAGTTTATAGTAGTGGAATGCGTTCTGTGAAAAATTATTCCTCCTTTTTGTAAATTGTGTTTTGTATTTAAATATTTGAAAGCTGTCTATGTAACCTCTCTAGGGTCAATCTATGTAACCTCTCTGGGGTCATACTTTCAGATTTGAATGCCTAAAGCTGCATGGCATGATTTTCATTTCTGGTCATACTTCAGCATTATGGACACAAAGGGTGTTCTGCATATGTGCTAAATGAATGTATAGATGGAGTAATATATGCCTCTTTCTGATAACTGTCCAAGAAAAATGTTGCTTCATTTAAAAGCATTCCAATATTGATTGTGCTCTCCAGTAACAACGATTTGAAATATTTCCTTCAGCTCCTCAATCTTGACTATGAAATACCTGACTCTAAAGGATGGAAAACATTTCTAGTTTAGGTCTTTAGAACATCCGAGTTGTAATCAGAACTGCATATGTACGATGGGAACAACTCTTGACCATGCAAGGAGCCTGGAATTTCAGACAGAAAAGGGGCTTTGATCATCTCAGATTTCTTTTATAAGACACGAAGTCCTAGCCCTGTTGGTTTGGAATAAAGGTTTGAAAAAATGGGTGGACAAAGGCTCCTAAGGACTGAAAAACCACAGTGTGTCTTTGGTTGGCTACCCAATGGTCAGAATGTGAGATTTTTGAGGAGGTCAATAACTTTCTTCAAAGATTTACAAAATAGTGAGTTTGGGGTCCACTCAAGGGAACCCCATGGAAAGGGCTAACAGAAGGGCCATGTGGCACACTGTGCAGCACAAGACACTAATAGGTTTTCAGGGTCCGGGCAAAGAATGTAATCAATTTTACAGTAGATTTAACATGAAAGAGGCTTCTGGTGCCTAACATGTTTCTTACGGCATGGACATAGATTTAGAAATTCTACCAGTCGCATCGTTTCTAATAATTTGGCCACCGTTGCCTTTATCGATGCTGTTGCTGTTGCTGTTGCTGTGCTGAATTGGAGGCTGGAGGTGCTTCCGTACAGATGGCTCTTGGCACTGCTAGTCTAAAGGCATTGTGTAGCTATTCCGTCTTTTCCTCCTTAGCAGATTGTTTGTGGTACGAAAAATGATGGCAGAATCAAAGGGCAAAGGATGGGAGCAGCATGGTGGGGGGATTGGGCGGGCAGCAAGTTGAAGATGTCATCAGCAGTAATCATTGCAGTCCAGCAAAACAGCAAAGATGGTTGTTTCTCAATTAACTAAGGCCTGATCACACAATGGATTAAGGGCCCATTCCAAGCTGTGAGTTCGGGGGCACAATTTAGGGGTGGCAAATTTTATCTAAAACATGTTTCTCTGTGACTTTAACCTCACTGGTTCTAGCTTCTTACAACAGGAATAGCTTCCTCTTCAGTGTTTCCTATTATTTATGGTTGCATCCACAACAACCTATAAAAGGTGATTGATTAGCTCTGGCTGAGGCTCCCCATGATCTCTCTGAAGTTAGTTCGTTGTCCCAATGCTTTGCCTTGGAGCTGCATCTACTTGTTGTGATTCCTCTGCTTCATATGTTTATTTCTATGTGATTAATGCTAACGGGATCCCTTTCCATTCGGAAGAATGTAGAGATCTCATTTTGGTTAAGTAGCAATTAAAAACATGCATGTTTCTGTAGCACTATAAAATTTATGAGCTTGGGAGGGAAAAAATGTTTCCCTTCTCTGCCCCTCCCTCTGCAAACTTCAGCATCTCACTCCCACCCTTACCACCTGGCACTTCCTTGTGGCTGAAGCAAACCATATGCTCCCATCACAAGAAGCAATTGTCCCTCCCAGTGCCGCTTATTGAAACCACGTGTTGAAATGGGCTCTAGGCTTGGAGACAAACTTGCTCATTAAGTCTGAGAAGTCTGCAAAGTACAAGCAAACAATTTCCTTCTTCTTAGTATCCTTCACTTGTAAAAACACAGCCTATTATTTGGAAGGCCCAAGAGCATTGCCAAAATGCCTCCCCCAGTCAGGGAACCCTAGTTCTCTTTGGGAACAGGCCGTGTTCCTAAAACCTCAGACCACTGACTACCTCTCAAGCATCACATAATCAAAGGCACACTGTTGTACTCCATGTCGATTAACCTGCCTTAATTGCATCGCTTCTACTGGCCACTCATGGAAGTTTGCGGATCATTTTGATGATGACGTGAACCTCCTGCACCTCTCTCGCTCCTTCCCCTGGTTATTCTGTTTAAAAGAAAAGCTTGGATATCCTGTTTTTTCTGAAGGATCTCGGGATTTCCTACCGTGTATAGCCGAAGTTGTGCTACAAAACACCCACTAGAGGGTGCTGTCCCATTCAATACTATGAGCACTGAGAGGAGGGGAAGTTTTCAATTACAGATCATGTGGTTGCTCCTCTCATTTCATGTAATTCACCTCATTACAATTGCACAAGAGAAGCAGGAAGCAAAGTGCCAGTAAGTGAACACAGTTTCCCTTTACTCTAAAGCAGCTCACTGATTCAAATTTGCAAGTCTCCTAGAATCTGCTTCTAAGGAAACTGAACCCTGGAAAAGTGCTGGAACTTATGAAACTTCTCATCGTTCAGAAGTGGTGTGCATACATGTAACAGTATATAAATGACACTATGCTGTTTATATTACTGGTCCGTTGCAAGCATATATTTTCAAATATAGCGCAAATATGGATGGAAAAATTAAGTTTTATGTCCAAATTGCAGAATCAACCTGTAAAGTGAAGATCACTCTCTGTCTTCTCATCGTTTTGACTCACGCAAACTGAGGAAAATAAACAGCTCATCTCAGGTTTCACAAGGGGTCTTAAACAGAACTCCATTGTAATCACTGAACCTTCTTTTCTTTTTCTCCACTTAAAATGACTCTTCCTGTTTGTCAATGGAAGATAATCTACACGGTCATCCCAGTATGTTTTTTTGCCACCAGAGAAACGAGAAAGACTTATTTGCTCGATTTGAAATATTTATATTTCACCTTTCCATCTAAGACATTATTCACAAGGCAGCTTACATAACACCAGATAATATTAAGCTAAATTAAAAGATAGTATGAAATCACCAGGCAAATACCAGAAGCACAACCCAGCAGGCGATAAGGCAACAGACATGAGGAAAGTGGCAAAAATTAGACCCTATCGCTTTACTCTCTTCTCTGCGAAAGGAAACACCTTGTCCTGAAACTCAAAGGGTCATAACCAGGTGAGCTTCTCTAGTAGAGGAGTTCCACAATCAGAGAGCCACCAGTTGGAATGTTCTGTCTCTCTCAGATGTCCACCTGTATTACTGGCTGAGGGGGTAAAGGCAGTAAGGTCTACAAAGATGGCTTGAGAGAGAGCAAGCAGGTTCATATGGAGGTACGTAGTCCTAGAGATTTTCTGGCCCTAGGAGAAGACCATAACTCAGTGGTAGAGCGCGTGCTTTGGATGCGGAAAGTTCCACGGTTGATCTCTGCCATCTCCAGGGTGAGCCTGAAAAATCCCTGCTTGAAACCCAGGAGAGCTGCTCACTGCTAGTCAGTGTCGACATTTCTGGGCTGATTCAGTATGAGGCAGCTGCCTAGGTTGCTAATGTTTCGAGCTTTAAAAATCAAGACTATCAGTTTGAATTGTGCCCAGAAGCCAACTTGGAGGCAAATCAAGATGGTAAAACTGAGGTGTGAGATGTTCTGGGTGGGGAGTGCCAGTTGAAACCCTCATGGAGTCTTTTTGGGGCAGTTGTTTGTGCATGCAGGTTACAGACTTCTGTAACTGGACTACCAGATTGCTAGAAAAGAGGGAGCAAAACTTTCCATACAGCAAGTGCTATGTTTTTTTAAAATTAATTTATTCTGAGGTTGGCATTGATTTCAAGCACTTCTCTTTAAAATCTCAGCCTTCCTTCTGGGAAACCAGGAAAAAGTCTTATTCACTAAGTAAAAATAGCTCAGTTCTATATATTCTTCATTTGAATGGAATAGAATGGAATTTTTGTATTGCCCTTTAGGTAATTTTATATCATTAAACAGAGGTCACTTGAAGTAGTTTTAGAAAGCCTTAGAGACACTTTAGAAAAAGAAAGAAGATGGTTCATATACTCCCAATTCCTTTGATGTACTGGAGCACCATAAAGCTGCCCATATTTGAGAACATTCCTCCGTCTCAGACAATGTCTAGCAGTCTTTTAATGGCATTCTTTTTATGCAATTGCAGAACAGTAGACATTTGGTTGGGTTAAGATGTTTGATGAGTAGGTGACAGCAAAAAATTCCTGTACTCTCCTTTCCCCCTGCCTTCTCGTAATTTTCACATGGCAAAGAAATGAAACTCTGGATCCAAACAGCTCTGAACTCTGGGGAAGCTCTGATCTGTCAGCAGGGCTTGCAGCTGTCTTCTGATTCTGTAATGGGAAATGGAATGACCTGTGCTCTGTGTTATTTTAATACTATGCTCCATTGTACATGCTATAACAAGTTTGTTTCAGCCCTCCAAACACCCAGCACCTTTGCCATGAGAAGGCTGCGTAGGAAGGAGCAGGTGACATGTAAGAAGGCAGGAAGGAGAAATAGATTCCCTATCCTGGCCTTCGAGCTGCATGAGTCTGAATGCCCAATTGTTAATTCCAGGCAAATGGGGGTGGAATCTAAAAATATACAAAAATAATTCAGTGAAGTGACAGAGACCATTGTGGTTCATCGAGTATATTATTTAGCAAGATAGTCAGGTGAACAGACCAAGGTTCCACTGTTGTTAAAAGTCTTCAGAAATTAGTTCTGTCGTGTGCGGATTTGAAAAAGCTCTTGGTGCTGCTAGAGGAGGTCAAGAATGCAGCTTGGTTTCTACATGTATGACCAAGAGAGCTAAAATTAGGGATGGCACGGGAGTTCTCTCAAATCATCCTGGGAAATGAACTCCCCTAGCTCGGAAACTGTTGAGTGGAATTTGATCCAAGCCCCTTTGCCTGGGAAAAAGCTCATCTGCTTGAAATTCCAAATTGAGCTGTTATGGGTTATACGTCCTCCGACTATCTGCACTTGGGGCATGTGTTCTAAACTTGTGCGTGTGCAGTGTGCATCATCATTCTCTAGAACTATCAGTCCTAGCTTGCATACATGCAGTTGGAAATGTGTCCTGAGGGCATGGACAGTAGCATGGACAGTTGCTGGACAGTGGCCCACCGGGCTTGTGCTCCAGGTGCTTTGCTCTGTACCCCAGATCTAAGGGCCCTGCTAGCACAGAGATGTGGCAATTGAAAGAGGGGAATTGTCCTTTCTCATAGGAACTTAGGAAGCAGCCTTATACTGGGTCAGACCGCTGGTCCATCTAGCCCACTATTGTCAACGCTGACTGGCAGCAATGGCTCCCCAAGGTTTCAGGCAGGATTTTTTTTTCTGCCCTACCTGGAGATGCCGAGGATTGAACCTGGGACTTTCTACATGCAAAGCAGATGCTCTACCACTGAGCTAGTCTCCGTAAGGGCCTGGGCACCAACCTGGTCCTCTGCCTGCGCTACAATTAGGCTGATGAAAGATGACAGTGGAAGCTTTTTTTCCCAAGCCTAACAGGGATATTTTTGTCATGATCACAGCAGGGAAGGGAAGCGCTAAACATCCTCTCCATGTATATCGCTGTCCCAATAAAAATCCCACCATGCCTGTAATTAAATACAAAAATACAATGCAGTGATTTCGAGCCTCGCAATTAGTGCCATGTATAGTATAGCTTTAAGTAGAAATCTGTGTCATAAACAAACAGTTTGGTCATTTTTTCCAAATATGGATATTTGCACTCTACCTACCAAGCATAGGCATTTCATTTTCATTTGATGAAAATAAACTGCTCTACTCTGCCCAGCAACTATCAGATCTTAGTTTGACCTATTAGTCATGCAAATTTCATTTTTGCCTTCTGACAATGACTATTATCTATTGCTCAATTGTAATCAGTCGGTTAAATTAGTAATCCATCAGTGCCTTTACCCCAGGGGTGGGCAACATGTGGCCCTCCAGTTGTTTTGCCCAGCAACTCCCATAATACCTCACCATTGTCTATGTTGGCTAGGGCTGATAGGAATTATAGGCTAAAACATCTGGAGGGCCTCAAATTGCCTATCCCTGCTGTATAGCAGTAATGTAAAGACATTATCTCCATAGGTGAAAAAGGAGAACAGGCAAAATGTATACAGTATGACAAAGAGATTTAAGGACTGTTTGCAAGAACGAATAATAGTGCAAATAATATTCTATTTAGTTGCAAATCAGCATGGTATATTGGTCAACTTTGCACCATTGTTAGGAGATATATGAAGAAGTATCAATGGGAAGGTGTTACTGGTGCTGAGGGGCTTCTGCTCCACTCCATGGCTGTTAGCCTGTTCGGTGTTTCAAAGTTCCATCATTCTTCCCATGCTTTTTAACATCTACATGAAACTGCATGTAGAGGTTAAAACTCATCCAAAGTTTTGAACTCATCCAAAGATCTGAAGTGAAATGTCATCAGTATATTTATTTATATGGATGTCACTCAGCTCTACCTCTCGTTTTCATCTCATTTCCCAGGGAAGCTATGGAACTCTTAAACCAATATCTGGGCAGGATCTACACGTCAACCTTGATGCGCCCTCCCTGCGCCACAAGCCGCTTTGGAGCGCTTCACCCCGCCTAGTGTGGCTCAAGCCTCGGAGGCTCTGCCCGCGTCCGCACCGCCGCGGCTGCCGCCCTTTCATCCAGGCCGGTCCCGGGGAGGGAGGAGGGAAGGGGGAGGGTTGTAAACAAAAGCCAGCGATTGGGAGAGGGATTTCCAATTGCTAGCTTTTGTTTACAACCCTCCCTCCTCCCTCCCTGGCCGGGATGAAAGGGCGGCGGTGGTGGTGGCGAGAGCAGAGCCTCCGAGGCTTGAGCCACACTAGACGAAGTGCAGCGCTCCAAAGTGGCTTGTGGCGCAGGGAGGGCGCATCGAGGATGACGTGTAGATCCGGCCAGCTGGAGATTGTTTTGAGATTGATGAGATTGATGAGGCAGAACAAGCTGAAACATAATCCATACTGGTATTGGGTTGGGAAACCAAATTCTCTGGAGGGAAGTTTACAACTGGTCTTAGATGGGTTGCACTCCCCCTAAAAGACCAAGCGCATAGTCTAGGAATCCCCTCTATTCCACACTGGTTAGGCTTCATTTTGAGTATTGCATCCAGTTCTGGGCACCACGCTTCAAGAAGGATGCAGACAAGCTGGAAGCCCTATGAGGAAAGAACCAGGCATGTTTAGCCTTGAGAAGAGAATATTGAAGGGAGACATGATAGGACTCTTCAAGTACTTGAAAGGTTGTCACACAGAGGAGGGCCAGGATCTCTTCTCAATCGTCTCAGAGTGCAGGATACAGAATAATGGGCTCAAGTTACAGGAAGCCAGATTCTGGCTGGACATCAGGAAAAACTTTCTGACTGTTAGAGCAGTACGACAATGGAACCAATGACCTAGGGAGGTCGTGGGCTCTCCCTCACTAAAGGCATTCAAGAGGCAGCTGGACAGCCATCTGTCAGGTATGCTTTTCAGGTAGATTCCTGCACTCAGCAAAGGGTTGATCGCTTTACAGGTCCCTTCCAACCCAACTATTCTATGATTCTATGAATCCTCTTGGATTCTGCTAACTGGGAAAGTCCAGGTGGCTGCAGTGTACAGGTGTGCATTTTACTTGCTTATGCTGATGCTCCAGCAGCAGCCCTATGTGACCGCTAGAAATCTGTTGGAGGCACCGGAACTCCTTCTTCCTCCCCTCCTTCCGTTACTATGACAACCTATCTGGACAGGACTGAGCTTACTTTGGTTATTCACACACTAGTGATGTCTAGGCTAGAGTACTGTAATGTGCTGTTCATGGCGCTGCCTTTGAAGACAGTCCAGAAACTTCAGTTGGTGCAGAACATGGCTGCTAAAGAGTTGGTGGGGGTGAGATGATCAGATCATATAAGGCCTATACTGTGCCACCTGCACTGGTTACCAGTGTGTTTCCAAGCCCAATTTAAAGTGCTAGTTCTGACCTTTAAAGCCTTAAACAGTTTGGGACCAAATTACTTGAAGGACCATCTTTACTCTTATCAGTCTGTCCATGCTTTAAGATCATCAAGAGAGGCTCTTCTCACTTGCCCACCAGGTGGGAGAATACAAGAGAGGGCCTTTTCCCCAGAGCCCTCCCCTTTGGAATATGTTGCCATCAGGGATCTGCAGGGCCTCACAGCTGGAATAGGGTGAAATGGGGGGCACTCTCCCTATGGGAGTACCCCTGCCTCAATTTCACCCCATTAAAGCAAACTGTCAGGGAATGCAGCAGATCTCTATTTTTTTTATAAACTGGAGATGCACAGCTGTACATCAGCAAAGTAAAGCATAAAAGCTCACTCCACAAATGCAGAGTTTTGGATATAAATTGAGGTGAATTAACGCAGCATCAGGGAAGTTAATTAACACTACCTTGCCTTCTGCCTGGCTTCTGGCTCGACCCCAGAGCAAGGTCACAGTGGAAGGGCCATAGTGCCCTCGCTTTGAAGAAAAAAGTCAGAGTAAGTTCCTGACTTTTTAACCGCGCAGCTTCGATGAAAAGCCCCACTGTGTCTGCAAGTTGGTGGCTGCATCCAATAACTGACCCAGTGCCACTGCGTAGCCACTGTGGGGCTTAGAAGATGTATAAGGCCCAGGGATAAGAGTCCCTTTTCTCACACCCAATATTCACAGTGAAGGCAATGGGAGGGTTCTGTCTGCCTTGCCCTCTGTGATGTCATTACATAGCCAAATCTAGATTGGCTGTGTGGCACCATGATATCCAAAGGGTGGAATGCAAGTTTGTTTATTCCGATTTTCACCCCCCCTCTCCAATAGCTACTTTCACACTGACATCCCCCACCAGGCTTCACGGAAATGAAGAGGAATACTATCAAATATGGTTTTCCATGGCAAGCCTTTCCCTTTCCCTGCCCCTGCACCAATTTCCTTGGCACCCCAGCTCTGCTAGCTTTCTTCCAGGTGTGGAAGGCAGCTCACAATGAGGTGTAGACTGTAGAGCACGAAGTAGGCCCATGATCCACATTCTAACTCCATCTGTTATAACACGGAGAGTCTAGACGGATGCACCCAGAACACTGCCTGGCATTGTTCTGCCCAAGCACCCCCAGCTGTTGAGCTGGCAGCGATGTCAACCCCAGTCACCTGGCTCAGGGGTTTCAGACAGGAAAGGCAGCACTGCAGCACATTTTGGGGGAAAGAAGAGGCACTCTTGAAGGGGAGGGGGAGAACGGCTAGGGGTAGCAAGACGGGAGAGAGCCAGGTATGGTTCTCCTTCAAAGGCTGTCAGAACATGGTCAAATATTTGTGATAGAAGGTGGCCCTCTGCTACTATCAAGAGGGGCCATTAGCTATTTTATTATTAGAAAATGTAGTGGTGGGAACATGTTTTTTTCAAGGAAATGTTAGCACAAGTACAAAAGCAGCAGGTCATCAAGATGAATTCTCTATAAGCATTCCTGGTTTCTCTCTAGCTCAAATATGAAAAGTGTTATTATGTTTTAAAAACCATTCTGAGTAAACACCCATATTTTCTTTATGCAGTTTGCGATATCTAAAATGGTTTTACTATTTTTTTTCTCTTGGATCCACAAGCACAGCTTATACATACAAAGAATTAAAAGGTTTCATCTCTCTCTCTCCCCCCCTCCCTTCCTCCCGCACCTCATTTGCTGGTTATTGTATTTTTGTAGAGAACTTTGCACTTCACCTGTTCCAGCTTAGGGACAGCAACACTGCTATTGCTTTATTCATCCCGAAATGTAGGAGAGGTGATTTAAGAGACCCTATATGTATAAATAAATCTGGTGAATTGAACTGAATTACACCACAATCCTATATACACTTACCTGAAATAAGCCACACTGAACCCAATGGGGTCTACTTCTGAGAAGACATGCACAGGATTGCACTGTTAAGATTTTGTGGAGGGGGTGGAGGAGGGGGGTGGGGTTCAATTGATGGTTTAATCAAGGCTTTGTTTTGCTATGCTTCATTCAGGCTCCAGCATTAACTGAGCCATTCAAACATATATAGAATATTACATATTGCAATTTTAACTTTTTGTAAGCTGCCACGGGAACCTGTTGAAGGGCAGGAAATACATTCCTGAAATAAAATCAATAGATATAATATATTGCTTTCGCTCTCATTACGCCATCCTTTGCAATTGCCAAGTGTACAACAGAAGGATCTGCTCCTTTGCCATGTGCAGTAAGAGTTCAAATCCTATATTGTAAAAAGGAAACGAAAAAGTGACTTGAACCAGCAGCCCAGTTCCTTATGCCATATGGAAGGCGTGTGCCAGATATCACTTGTGGGACCCCAGAAGAAGAAGATAACACCCAGGTGGGTCCACAGTTGCCTGAGTCCAACTATTACTCCAACATTAGGCTAGAAGCAAAGGTCTCACACACACATGCTTAAAAGGATGAGGGGGGTTAGGAGGAGTTTTGAGTAACAGGACTGAGGGATTACCAGGCCGCTTTCCAGAGGCTTTAGTTTCAACTCTTGTTCCCCTATGTATTTACTACAAATATCCCTTGCTTCCAGCGTGTAGACGGCCACTGTCCCAAATAAATGATTCCTCCTTCGTTGAGTCTGAATAGAGTTTATGTCTGATTTTGACTGTTTAAATACAGAATACATCTTCTGCCGTTTGCATGTTTTATTCCTCAGTGAAAGAAGAGTGGATGAATTCTGGGTTATTTTCATAATAGTTTTGTAATAGTCATGTAAAACCAAAGTCTTTCTGTGAGAAATGCAGAGTGAGCCAAACATCAGAGCTGTTTATCCAGCCTTTTATCATCCACAACATAAGAAATGTCTTCAGTGGTTCAGAAACCATGAATGTGGCTCCAGGCCGCAGCTGGTTTTCCAAGACAGAATCCAAAGCTTGGTTGGTTTGGATGTGCAAAGCAGCTTCTGATTTTTCCCTGGCTGTGTGATCCAAAGAAAATGCAAAACCAGACTTATTTATCTAAACTCTGCATCTCCTAGTGAGCCATTGCCAAAGCGAAATCAGACACAGCTTTGTTCCACAAAACTTTGTGACTTTCCAGTGATGGAGATGCAGTGCAGTTGCACATGACCCTGTTCATACAAAACTCTTCCATCTAATATTTAGCTCTCCGTTTTTGCCCCATCCTTCCCCCAAGGAGCTCAGGGTGGTAAACATGGTTTGCTACAAGGTCCTGAAAATGATGTCCCTGTGAGGAAGGACAGGAATTGGGGCGGGTGAGAATTTCAGTCTGTTGAGGTTTTAATATGATTTTAGCACATCCACACTTCCTGACCCAATACGCAAACTGAGGCAGAGATGCATCTTGAAATCCCCACTGTTCTGAGCTTGGTGACGCAGCTCGTAAATACATATATATATATATATATATATAAGCCTCCAAAATGTGTATATTAGTGAAAAGTGTACACCAAATGCATATATTTTACAAAACTGCACATCACTGCAGTGCACGCAATGAAAAGTCATTGGGAAAATGTGCACATTTTAAACACCCACACCCACAAGTACATACATTTGGGGAAATGCATAGAAAACGCAAATGTCCTTGCAGACTATTCTGTTTCTCTCTAGTTAGGAAGTTTAGGATGAAAGATAGTGGCTCAGTGGGGACTGGGACCTGGGTTTCCCCCAGTCCTAGTGTGACACTTAAACCGCTACCCCATATTGTCCCTCTAATATACAGGTGGCCCTAGCATGGTAGAGAGGGAATATATCATCACTACAATGGACAAGGTGAGCTCGTAGCCCATTGGCATGATAATTGAACTGCCTTGGATTTGTGGTGAAACCAGAAAAGACTGTGGTCAGGAACTGACGGAGAGAGTACTGGCAAAACATTTCATCCATATTCATTATTGAACCTAGATTTCTAGTATCCCAGACACGGCTTAATAAATAGGTTGAGCCAACATACCTCATATACCTAGACCTAGACCTGTCTTAAAGGTGACAAAGCTAATTAAGGTTCATATTGATGCTTAACCCAGACTAACTGCTCACTATTCTACCATATATCCAGATAGGTAGAGAAGCTTGATTTAAACACAGGAATGCCTGAAACTGATGAAGTCTCTGTATTCCTTCCTTATTTAGCATGGAAGGCTTTCCAGGTTTAATGTTTACCCTCCTCGGAAATATTATATCCCGTTAATATAGTGGTATAAGGCTCACGGATTGGCATGCATTTTTCAAATGAGCTAGGACAGAATGAGAAATTGTCAACAAAAGTAAGTTGTACTAATGGAAAATATAATAGAATATACATTCCAATATGTCAACAGAGATATTAATAAAGCATGCCATAAAACTGATTTATCAGGAGATGGGAAACTGCATAAAACATGGTGGAATCTTTGCAGTTTGCAAGAATGATTTGAAAGGAACCAGTCAACTCGGCTTTGTTCCTCCCAGTCAGATAGTGAAACACGTATTTCTGTTCCACCACATCTTAAAGAATACCACATCCTTTTTAACAGGAGAACATTCTCATTCAAGTTCGGATAATGGTGAGATCACAAAACCACCTGGTTTTGACTCTATGAAAAGCATCTTAATTACTGTTTTAAATAGAACAAAATAGTGGGGAGTTAATAAAAGATGGGGGAAATGATAGCTGCACATCAGAAGTTGATTCATGCTTGTCAGGGAGTGTCTATGGAATATGTCTGGCCTAAAAGCAGACTTGAAAATCAATGGATCAATGCATCACACGTATAGGGATTGCACAAGTTAAATCTGGGTACTTAGTAGGTTTCTATTCCGACATGACTCTGGTATAGACATCATGACTGCACCATCATCAAGAATTATTCCAAAATAGGTAGACAAAACAATACAGAACAACAGGATCTCATTAGCATCTAGTATAACATAATCCACTTTCCTCACTGAGTGTAGCACTCATGGGATTTCTACATTTATGGAACTACCAAAAAGTATTTGAAAAGATGTCAATGATAGTATGGTAAATTAGGATTGAGCTGCAAGCGGCATGTGCACAGGAGCTATCCCATGGCCACCAAGTCAGCCAAGATACATCCATTCCACACATATCCCTAACAGAGTAATCCTAAACCTTGCCTAAGGCCAGCCAAGGAAGGTCAGGAGGGAGCACCTCCATCTGCAGAGACTGCTGGTACACCCGCAAACATCTAAGAACATAAGAAGAGCCATGCTGGATCAGTCCAAAGGTCCATCTAGTCCAGCACTCTGTTCACACAGTGGCCAACCAGCTGTCAATAGGAGACCCACAAGCAGGACATGAGTGCAACAGCACCCTCCCACCCATGTTCCCCAGCAACTGGTGTACATAGGCATACTGCCTCTGATACTGGAGGTATCATATAGCCATCAGGACTATATGCTATCTGAGTCATAGGAACAATTCTGGAAATCTTTCAGGTGGCAGCAGAGCCTAATCTAAGGTGTTCTGGGGGCATGTCTGGGGTGGACTTGGATCCACTGGCTCTAAATCCCCTTGCTCCCCTGACCCCCACCCCACCCCACCCCCTCATAGGGCTCCCCAACCTATATCAGCTCCAGACTCGCATATGTATTTTCCCTTCTGATGCTTTCAATGGAAGGGAAATGAGGGAGGGGGACCCAGAGGAGAACCCAAAATTCAGCCCCCACTTCCCACCTGAGCCAAGTTTTGGAAGTGATGGAAGATTTGTTGTGAAACTCTGGACGCCACTTAGGATGGCTCTGTATTGGGCTAAATGGCCATGTGAATTGTCCCCTTTGACTGACTACACATCTACTGGAGTGCAGTATCTAGGGCAGGAAGGGTCCTTCATCTCTAGCTGTTATAAAATAGATTATGTGTACATAATCTAAAAGTAAATTATTTTTACAAGATTTCTAACACTGGTGGTACTGGGCCAATATCATATTTCCTGTTTGTTTATAGGATGCTTGATCTGCCTACTGGCAAAGTTAAAGTTAGACATTTCCTGGAGCTGAAAAAGGTAATTGCTGTAATGATCCATTTGACCGCACCATGTACAGCAGGGGCCCAGTGAATGGCTTGGGAACACCAGATGCTGTAGCATTATTGAAGCTAAGCAGGTGTGGATTTACCGATTTAGTCGTCAGTCTGGATGGGAGAAAACCAGCTGGAGCCCAATGTAAGGGCAGAATAGACATAGAATAGACATAGAATATAGTTTTAAAAAAGAAAGGTGTCTCCCAGACACCACACATAGATTTGCAGCCCTGTGCTTGAGCTATTGCACAATATTTCTTTTTGAATTCTTAAACTGAAAAGAAGTCTTAAATCCTATTAGTTCATTTCCAACTACATCAGCTCTAGGAGGATTTAAAAATAAATAAAAATAACTACACCTTTTCTTTTGATTATCCCGCCATTTCACTTGCCATCTTAGTCACTAAACAAAAAATGTTTTGTATGGAAAGAAATGAAGTTGGCACTTGTTCCACACAGTAGCCTAAAATCCACAGTAGCCTACACTTAAAACGTATTCACAAAGGAAGCCCCCAACATAGCCAGATACCCACAGCCATGCTACTGCAGCTAGACTATGGCCCAGTTACCAGGCCAGTTATCCTCATCAGGTGCTGGGACAGCAATAGTCCTATGCCTTTTCCCTCCACAACACAAATGAGAGCAGGCATTCCTTGTGGAATCCATAACTGCATAATTCCTCTTTCTATGATGTCCCCTGATTTTTTAAAGGAGGGAGTACTCAGGAAAAATCCTGCAGCCTTACCAGGGCTTTCGTCCTGCACAGTCTTCCCACCATGACGACGTGGTTCTTTACATGAGGCCATGAGACATTAATTGAAAATTTCCATTCTCATAAAAATTCTATTGAGTTTAATGAGACAGCACCATCTCAGGTGGATTTATAGTGCTGGGAGATCCCGCAATTTCCCAGATAATACCACAGTCTCTGTCTGTCTGTCTCTCTCTCTCTTAAAGTGAGATTTCCAGGGGATAGCAACAGGAGACACCATGGACATTGACAATGACCTGTAATGGACCTGCAGTCACAATCACAAGCGTGCAATAAATACAGAAACTCAGGAAGAATCATGTAGATTGGACCTCCACCTGTATGGGCTTAGCATGAAATATCTACTCCACATGCTATGTTATAGAAGGGAGGGATGTGTGGTCACCAGCGATGAATGAATCTATCCATTTTGTTTTCTTTCAGTTTCTCATTTTTCCAATTTTAATTTCAGTTTGTCCTGAACTTTGAGATTTTTTTTAAAGTTTGCATGAACAGTTTTATACATTTTTCATAATACATGCATCTTTGTACTTAATTTTCCCTAATCTATACATTTTTGGCAAGCAATTTTCCTAATAAAATGCACTTTTGAAGATTTTCACTAATATACAGGTTTTTGTATGCATTTCCCCCTAATACATGGAATCTGATGTATTTTTAAAATGGTGGACTCCATTGCAAAATTTGGAGCAACATGAATTTTGAAGGATAAATGAGCTTTAATTCACATATTGGTTCAAAAGTGCAGAATTAGGTAAGTGGTTGTAACCAACCACATAGTACAGCATTGCTAAGAGGGGAAGTTTTCAATTCCAAATCACAGAGTCGCCATCTAAAGGAGCCCGCCATAAACCTGGAAGATTCTGGAAGAAGAAAGCCCAGTAAGGTCACATGTGTTTATTTGTTTGTTTGTTTTTTAGTGTAGAGGCCCCCTACATCCTGCTGAATTCTATAGGATTTACTTCTGAGAAAACATGCACAATAGGATTATACTGTTAATAAGGGATAAACAGTGAGAGTCAGTGTGGTGTAGTGATTAGAGTGTTGGACTGGGAGTTGGGAGATCTGGGTTCTAGTCCCCACTCAGCCATGAGAGCTCACTGGGTGACTTTGGGCCAGTCACAGACTCTCAGCCCAACCTACCTCACAGGGTTGCTGTTGTGAGGATAAAAATGGAGAGAAGGAGGATTATGTATGCCACCTTGGGTTCCTTGAAAGAAAAGAGGCAGAATATTAATACAATAAATAAATAAAAATTTACAACGCATCATTTTAACATCACAGTTCAAGTTTCCCAAGTGCAATTCTTATGCCAGCCCTGTAATGAGGGTTCCATTATCCCCACATTGGAGATGGGAGTGTGCAGCTGAAAGAAGAAGACGAGGCATTATAATGCTGGATTAATAGAAAATGGCTTTCATAATGAAAGCATGGAAGGTTTCATACCATAAGAGTTCCAGGAATGTAGCCTGCATCATTCAGCCACTGCATTCGTGAACAGTCACTTGCTTGCTCACTTGCAGACCTCACACATGGACGCTTTATTTCACATGGACACTTTATTCCAAGATGGTGGCAGCAATGAGGGGGAGGGATCAGTATTGGCTAGGAGGGTTGAGATAATTGAGATCCCCCACATTGAAATCTCAAGAGAGGGCTGCTGAGAAGGGTCAACGGTGCTGCCAAAATTTGCTGGCTAATTTCACCCTATCCTTTTCCAAAAAAGAAGAGAAGGGCAAGGAAATGTGGGAGCAGAGAAAAGGTGGTGTTTCAGAGCGGGGTGGACAGTTTAATTTAGAATTCTTCTAATACACACATGCAACCAATGAAGCAAGAAATGGAAACAGAATCATAATTAATTTCCCCTATTTCAAATAATAATAAAAAAGTCATATCCTCTTTTTTTTGGGGGGGGGGTTCTTGCTTAACAGAGCACAGCCTGGCCCCTCCCTTCCAGAGACAGGAAGTTTGGACAGATGTCTTGTTTGAAGTCCCTCTATCCTACTCCTTGGAACAGCAAAATCGATGGTATGTCAATTAATGGAGAGGAAAAGATGCTTGGGTGCCCTGGAATGTCTAGGGTTGTCCACGCACCATGCCGACTTGCTCCAGCAGGGCTTAGAGTAGTGATTGATGATATTGCTGCTGTAACAGAGGGTTGGAGGGCTCTGAGCTAGCCATAACAGTTAGGTCTGGAAACATTCCAGTCTCCAGATGTTCAGTTTCTCAAAGAGCCGGTGGAGTAAGGAGATTGAATGTGTGTGTGTGTGTGAGTGAGTGAGTGTGTGTGTATGTGTGTGTGTGTGTGTGAGAGAGAGGAGTTAGCTGGACCAGACTGTTCACAGCTGTCTAGGTTTTGCAAAAAATTGCAAAAATTGAAGAGTGAAGGAGCAGCTGCAGTTCACACAGCAGAAAAAAATACCTATATTTCAGCCTAGAACCTCTGGATCACAGAGCTCCACAGTAATAAAGCAGCAATTCTTGTAGTCCCCTTGGACAAGCTAGCCTAGGGTCAGCATCATGACTGGTAAAACACTGCAGCCCAAATGCTTGGCTAAAAAAACAGTGGGCTGAACAAGAGCGATTCCCTCCCTAGGCTTCATTTGGCAACCATGACTGATGAATCCTTGCCTCCCTTTCCCTCTGCGAAATAACACCCACCTCCTCCCTCATACACACAGGCTGGCAAGCTCAGGATTTTTCAGGAGTTTCTTTTCCCAACACCAAGGGGAAATACTTTTATCTCAAAGTCAACAAACCAGTTCTAGCAGTTTTCATTCCCACTGGGAGCAAATCCTTTAAAAGCTAATGGGTCTGAATTGCCCATTCAAGACCAAGCCACATTCAAAACCAATATACCCCAAAATATATTACATTACAACAGGGGTTACTCAGAACAATATATTGTTGCTGGGAAATCCAGTGCTTCCCCCTCCCACACACCTACTGTGAGGATTGCAACTAAGCTCAGAAGGAACAGGAAAGTCTAAGGAGGGATGAGGGTGGCAGATGACACTGTCATCCCTGCAAATCAAAACATCCCAGCACTTCGACCCTGTAAACCCTGGTTCCACTACACCACTGCTCACCCAGCGACCATGCAAAATGGCAGTTGGGTGCTTTGCTGCAAACACCTGGAACTGAGCTCATCAATAAGAGCTCATCAAGTGACCACTCTTCTACCCTGTATTTAATAAATACACTGCATATGCAAGGTATATTGCATAGTCTGTGGACTGCATCACTGTGCTTTGGTTAGAAGTCCTCAGTTTAGGCTGACCAGATAAAATCCAGGTCAGGGCTCATGTAGCTTTAACAGTTGTAGAGAAAAGGAAATTTCAGCCAGGGTCATTTGTATGCAATTAGTTCCTGGTGAAATGTCCTCTTCATCGCAACAGTTAAAGGTGCAGGCACTATACTAGAGTGACCATATACAAAAGAAGGCAGGGCCCCTGCAACTTTAACTGTTGTGATGAAGAGGGAATTCCACCAGGAACTAATTGCATACAAATGACACTGGCTGAAATTCCCTTTTCTCTACAACTGTTAAAGCTACATGAGCCCTGACCTAGATTTTATCTGGTCACCCTACCTCAATTGTCACAACTCAGGTAAGCCTCACTAAAGTCTAGGGGCAATCTTGCACTACCTACCCACCTACTAGGTGCTACCATATCTGTGCTGCAACTAACCCTTTGGGGAACAATGGCCGGTTCCTCTGGAGAGGAAGAATGGTACATTAGTTATGAGATCAGCTGAGTTTATCTCCACCATGCCAAGGCCTTGACGCCAATCAGTTTTTATTTTGCAACCCACTATCATTTGTAGCATACTGCTTCCCTCAGATATGCTGTGTGTATTTCGGAATAAGTATATAATTTGTGAAGTTCTCTCTCTCTCTCTCTGTCTGTGTGCATGTGTGTGTTAGTCTATCTGTATATGTATTACTTCATTTTAATTTGTTACATCTAATGCATTTTATTTCTTTGTAATTTTTAAGTAAAGCTTACTTGACCAGTGAGCTGAGCTGATTATGTTGTTGGGAGTTAAATTATGTTTTGGGGAACAGTCATCTTGTTCTGGCTCAATCACATTTAAACTAAACAGCTTTGATTTTTCATAATTTATGTTTAATCTTGACACATTTACAAAATTTGATATTATAGATAGAAGCTTTGGCATGCCTGTTTACTTCCTGGATCCCTACGCCTGAACTCAAGCAAGAAGAAGATAAAGAAGACTCAGTTCTCTGGCTAGAATGATAATTGGATTGTGGAGTATACATTCCCAACAACATAATCAGATCAGCCCACTGGCATATAAACACTCGAGGGTGCATATATACCTCTCTTTCAAACATTCACTCCAGTGTATAAAGAGTCTCTCTCTCTCTGGCCCAACACCACCATTACCAAGCGAGACCTCCATGAACTGAATCTCTCAAAGCAAGCCAGAATAAATACTGCATACTAAATTACCAGCCCTAACTATTATAACAATCTGCACTTATGACCCAAAGCCATGGAAAGATTTCCAAGCAGCTGGTGAACACATGAACTATTGTCCCCTACAAAAACTAAATTGGCATGCTGGTCCCAGTGGTGCTCCACTGGGAGTACTATGTCCCAACGCTTGGAACAACTCTTGATACACACGCTGATTAGGGGAAAGTTCAGAGATCCAGTACTAAGGCTGCTTGCAGAAGTGATGCTAAGAATGTAGGAAGCAGCCATTTTAAGTTGGGGTGTTAGATCCATAAGTAACCACGTGTACAAAAGAGCTTCAGCAGAGAGCCTCCTGTGGATACCCGGGGCATTGGAAGTAGCTACAAGAGGGCCTTTTCAGGGGTAGGGTAGCCATGTGTCCTTTTTAACAGAGGACTGTCCTCTTTTGAAGGCATGCTCTAATTGAAAAGCTGTCCAGTCCAAGTCCACTTTAAAGATAATGAACTAACAGAAGGAAGAGCTGAAGGGCCTTGAAGGTGTCCATGCACAGCACCTAGACAGCAAACTGAGCAAGGCACACAGGTGACCTGGTCACAGACTTCCACACTATGGTGAGGTTGAATGTATTTTAATTTAAATTACAAGAATGGTTTCTAAACTTGAATCTAGACATATAAATTAGCATATATCCAATTTATGCAATTGGTATCCTCTTTCATCCTCTTTTTTGGGTTGCCTTCCCAATTGTGGAATGCTCTCCCCACTAAGGCCTCAATTATTGTCAATTTGATACCAGGCAAGGACTTCTCATTTTCCCAGGCTTCTTAGATCAATTTTGCTCTTACTGACAGTGTTTCGCTGCTGCTGCTGTTGCTGGTGTGTGTGTGTGTGTATGTGTGTGATAATCTTTATTATGTTATTTGTATTTACATTTTAATTGTCTTATTCTTTCTTGCGAACCACTCTAGAAATATTGTTTAAAGGTGGCACAAAAATATCTGAAATAAATAAATAACGTGTGTAACTGTGCTAAGATGCCTTTTTAAAAAAATGGATAGGGGGAATTTGGGGAGTAAGTGCTTAATTTCTTCTTCATTACAAACTGGCACTCTAAAGCTACTCCCCCACTATGCGGTTTCAAATGTGCGCTTGTAAGGGCTTGAAAGGTGGTGGAGGGGAAGCAGTGGGGGGAAAGGGTTAAGTACCATTCCTCCCAGTTACTTCTTTGTATGGATGGGCAAACTCCCCCATGTCCTCTTCACGCTCTGCTTGTCATACACCCGCCAGTTGCCTGACCCTGGTGGGTAAGCAGGGCAAGCTGCAAGTCGATCTGCAGCACCCGGTGAGACCTTGTGAGACCTTGTGAGGTTTTCTTTTTAACCCATGAGCCATGATTTTGAGCATAATTGCGGGTAGCAACATTTATGGAAATTGCAATTTGTGCAAATTCGTGGCTGTAAATGGTGCAATTTGTGCAAAATTGCAGGTGTAAAGGAACTTTTACACCTGCATTTTTGCAAAATTGCATTTTTGCAAAATTGTGTTCCTGCTTGCAATTCTACACAGAGAGAGAGAGAGAGAGAGAGAGAGAGAGAGAGAAAACATGAGCTTGCCTAACAGGACGCACTCCAAATCGAGCCACTTCAGGGAGTCACAATCTGATCTGTGCCCTGCCATGGTGCAGCTCTATAGTCCTCTAAGGGAGTGGTCAGTCCTCTCCATTCCCCTGAGGGTGGGTTGCCACAGAGCAGACGGGGGGAGGAGCAAGCATATTTTTATTGACTGTTTGATATAACTCTAGCCCTTGGCCTAGTAATCTCCCATGGGTATAAACTGTAAGAATGGCGAAACTATGTGCTGGTTATGAAGATATTACTGCAGGCTTCAACCACAGGGACATATTTAAATTAATTTAAAATAATGTGTTTTAAAAACAAAATAACTCTAAGATACACAACTTAGTATGCATGACAAGTTTCTTGGTGCTATGGCACTGATGGATGGCCAGACAAACACACATCCTCTATTACTGTTGTTGCTGTTGTAGTTTTAAGACATTGGGCCGCTGTTACTAGGTCCAGCATCAGCACCTGGCATACTGGGCATACTGGCATACCTAGGCCCTTCCCTTCTGCACATCCAGCATCCAGCATCCAGCACTACTTGGGCCATTCGCTGTATCCTCCCCTTGTGCTCACTTTTGTGTGACGCTGTACTGGGATGGGAGCTTTTCAGGGCCAGACCTCTCATGGAGCAGGGTTCAGCGCCCTCCTCAGGCGGCAGAGTGGGTGAAGCGGCAAATTAAATGCTCCAGCCCCCCCCCCCCAGGAGCCCCCCATGGGTGCCAATGGGTGGGTGTTGTTGGGCAGGTGGGTGCTCCAGCAGGAGAGTGGCGCAACAACAGCTGCAGCAACAATGGGGAACGTAGCTGTGAAGGAGGGCGCGTGGTGAGAAGGGAGAGGCGGGGGGGTAGCAGGGGGAACATGGCATGTGGTGGGGGTTGGGGAGAGAGATGACAGAGGAGGAGGCACAGCAGAGACATGTGTGTGCTGTCCTGCCTCAGGTGACAGGAGAGCTTGGCCAGCACTGGAGCCATTATGTGGCTTGCCCTTTTCAGAGCAAAGCAATCAAGGACGGGGGATGAAGAGGCTGCTGGTATTGCTGGGCACATGATTTCAACGATCGTGGCATAGAAAACTCTTGGCAGCACCAAGAGATGAGCTATTCCACCTACCCACCCTACCCACTTTTCTTGAATCTGAGGAAAATATGATGGTTTCCAGCATTTTCCCCCTTGCTTTGATTCCCTGCATTTGTGACAGATGATGACTCAGGCAGAAAACAGCAGCTCCATCCATCACAAGTGTACACCTCAGAGAATGTAACAACAATTTAGCTCAGCCATGAGTGGGACTGAATGCTGGAAGCTTATGGGTATTGCTAAATGTAAGCTATCTGTGAAGTGGGTTAAGAAAAGCGGGGGGGGGGGGGAACTAACCCTGACAGATGGTTACATAAAAAGAAAAGGGACAAAAGCATGAATAACAGTTGACTAAAGAACTATAATGCTTCAGTGCGTCTCAACTCTCAATTTAGACCACAGTTAGCTGTGCATGAAGAAGGCCCAGAAATGGAGATATATGGTTTCCTTTTCCTTTTTAAAAAAGATATAGGGCAGGCGGGGGGGGGGGACAAATTTGGCAGGTTCAGGGCCAATTTCTATCCCCAGGATCTGCCTGGGGAGGTTTCATCCCTGTTGCTGCTGTGTTGCCAAAATGCAATGGCATGGTGGCAGTTACAAAGCAATCGGTGGTTAGACCCTGAATTTTGGCAGAGCGTCATGATGTAGACTGAAAAGGGCCAAATTTGGGTTGGTTGGCCATTTTCAGCCTACGTTGCTTCATGTCACCAAATTCTGACAGTGCACTGGGGCCATGTGCAGGGAGGAATAGAGGTCTCACTAATAGCCAGGGGCACACGCAGCTCACAGGCTGTTATAGAGGCACAGGATCTTGTGCATGATCATAAAGGTCAGAGTCAAGTCTAAATTCCATACTCCCTGATTTGCTCCAAACCACCACGTTGTAGGTAGCAATGGGGCAAACATCCACCTGGGCCTGCGAGGCTAGCGGATGTCCTCCTGGGTCCTGACAGATGTGCCCGGTAGTTTTTTGCCCCATCGCCGCTGCAGGAGAAACGGAGCACAGATCCAGGCAGAACTCACTTCCACCCAAACTTGCAGGCATCCTTTCTCATTTCCCCTACTACAGTAATGGTGGCCACCATTAATACAGTGGGGGGAAATACACAATTTCCCCGAGGCTGGAGAAATTGCTTTTCTCTCCCCACATGCTGATGGGAGCCTTAAAGGCCCTATTAACAGGGCCTTTAAGGCCCCCATTGGTGGGGTGGAGAGCTCGATTTCCCCCCTCCCCCCCGCACTAATTATGGCCTTAAAGACCCTCTGGCCACAATTGGTGCAGGGTGGAGGGAGGGAAAGTGCACTTTCTGGGGCCTCTGGAAAGTGCTCAATTCCCCCAGCATGCTAATGGGACCAGAAAGTGTGCATTACCAAGCACTTGGCCGGGCAGTGCAAGTTCTTAATTCTCTAGTTGTAGGGATTACCTCTTTCCACATAGCCTCAGTGACAGTATGATAGGAATGTGTGAGAAATTTATTTCAATTTGGTTTTGATCAGGATTTTCTGAATTTGCACCTCCTGTTTTGAACAGAGACTCAGATGCAAGCCTGCATATTTTCGATCTTGCAATGGCATTTATTGACCTCCAAAAAAAAAAAAAAATGCATCCAACAGCATGCATACATTTGAAAAATGTGCATGGAAACAATTGTACTTTCGAAAAAATGCACACAAATACACTTTAATCAATGGGAGAAGAATGTGTACATTTCAAAGCTGCACACATATGTGTACATATGGAAAAATATGCATGAAAATAAGAATGGATTTTTATGTGAACAGAAAAAACAAAGTGCACCATTCAATACGGACTTGAGTAGGGAACGAGCTTCAAGATGGAATTTGACATTAGAAAACCCGAGGGATAGTATAGAAGAAATAAAACAACATTTGAGAGAGTTTGGAGAGAATACAGGACTACAGGTAAATTGGGGGAAATCAGAAATGATGTTATTGAACTATGATAAAGAAGAAAGGGAGGAGTGTAGTTTAAAATTAGATTTTAAGATTAAAAATGTAGTGCGCTATTTAGGAGTTCAAATAACGAAAGATCTAGAAAAGTTAGAGGAAATAAATTTTAGTAGTTTAAAAAAACAGATAATGAAGAAGTTAGAGGCTTATAGGAAATTAAAGCATTCATGGTTTGGTAGAATAGCGGTTGTTAAAATGAAAATATTATCAAAGATTAACTTTTTATTTAGAATGTTACCAATTAAAATAACAGAAGTAGAAATAAGAAGTTGGCAAAGCATGATAAATAACTACTGTAATGGAGATAGAAAAGCAAGAATTAATAAAACGAAAAGGTTTAAGATTCAAAGGGAAGGAGGGTTGGGACTCCCGAATATAAAGATGTATTATATAGCTAATCAATTGAGATATGTTATAAATAGTATAATAGGGAAAGAGGATCTAGAATGGTTAGAGAATCAGACAGGAGAAATAGAGTTAGGTTTACAAAATATTTTTTTTAACAAAATACAAAAGAAACAATTGATAGTAGGGATGTGCACTGGATCGGACCCGATCCACGATCCGAGTCCGGTCCAGTGGGAAATCGGATAAATTATCCGATTTCCGATCCCGCAGCTGGATCGGCCGATCCAATCCGAACCGGTCCGAAAAAGCTCCGAACCGGTTCGGCGGATCGGCGGGCGCCCACTGGCGCCCACCGCCGCTTCCATTGGCGGGCGCCAGCGGGCGCCCGCCGATGAAAGTGGACAGCGGGGGGGGGGGGAGGAGGGGGGCACTTACCTTCTCGGCCCGGTGGCTCCCGTCCGGCGCCGGCGCCTACTACTACTAGCAGGCTCCGCGGCCTGCTCTAGGGTGGCGCGCCGGGTGATGTCATCACCCGGCGTGCTACTCTAGAGCAGGCCGCGGAGCCTGCTGGTAGTAGTAGGCGCCGGCGCCGGCCGGGAGCCACCGGGCCGGGAAGGTAAGGAGGGGGTGCGTGGAGGGGAGGAGGGGGCGCGCGGAGGGGGGAGGGGGGAGGGGGGCCCTTACCTGCCCGGCCCGGCGGCTCCCGTCCGGCACCGGCGCCTACTACTCCCAGCAGGCTCCGCGGCCTGCTCTAGGGTGGCGCGCCGGGTGATGTCATCACCCGGCGCGCTACTCTAGAGCAGGCCGCGGAGCCTGCTGGAAGTAGTAGGCGCCGGCGCCGGACGGGAGCCGCCGGGCCGGGAAGGTAAGGAGGGGGTGCGTGGAGGGGAGGAGGGGGCGCGCGGAGGGGGGAGGGGGGAGGGGGGCCCTTACCTGCCCGGCCCGGCGGCTCCCGTCCGCCGCCGGCGCCTACTACTACCAGCAGGCTCCGCGGCCTGCTCCAGGGTGGCGCGCCGGGTGATGTCATCACCCGGCGCGCTACTCGAGAGTAGGCCGCGGAGCCCGCTGGTAGTAGCCGCCGGCGCCGGACGGGCCGAGAAGGTAAGCAGTGGCGGGGAAGGGGGCTTACCCCCCCCCCGGAGCCGTCCGCTTCTATCCGCTGGCGCCCGCGGGCGCCAGCGGATGGAAGCGGGCGGCCCCAGGGGGGGTAGGGAGCGCGGGGGAGGGGGTTTACCTGCCGGGGCCGTCCACAGCGGACGGCCCCGGGGGGGGGAGGGAGTTAGGCCCCCCCTTACCCACCCGCCGCCATTTTTTCCTCATAGACTTGCATTGCAATGCAAGTCTATGGGGAAAAAAATGGCGGCCGATCCAAAAATGTACGATTTTTGGGTCGGGATCGGACTCGATCCGGTCCGGGGGGCCTCCGATTTTGTCCGAACCGGTCCGGGACAAAATTGGAGGTCCCGATCCGGGTCCCGATCCGATCCGGGGGGTCCGTGCACACCCCTAATTGATAGATATGGAAAATCCCATCTTAAAAATATTGTAGATATTTGGGGAAAGTATAAAAAGAAATTAATTCCAGGAATTTCTCCTTTAGCCCCAGTTGTTTTGTTGGAGAACTTCCCAGGTAATTTAAGAAGAGAACTGGAAGGGTTATTGAGGGGAAAAAATAATTAAAGTGAAAGATTGCATGAAGAGAATGGTTAATAAAAAGCAAATAGAAGAAGTTTTAAGAGGACAAAAAAACTTATGGTTTAAGTGTATACAATTGGACAATGGACACAGAAATGGAAAAAGAAAAATAAGGAATGTAGAAAGGAAACAAGATTTGAAAAGTTAATCGAGTTAAGAGAGAAGGAGGGGGAAAATAAAAGTAAAAAAGGTATAATAAGTGAAATATATAATATATTATTAGAGGAGGGAGAGCAACAAGAAATTTTGAAAACATTCTGGGCAGATGACTTAGCAAAACAAATTACTGAGGATAACTGGAGGAAAATATGGGAACGAAGAACTTTAAAGTTGTTATCAATAAGGATAAAAGAAAATCATTATAAAATAATTTGGAGATGGTATCTCACTCCCGTAAGACTACATCAGATAGATAAAAAAAATTCAATACTATGTTGGAGGGGCTGTCAGGAAGTGGGGACTTATTTCCATACGTGGTGGACATGTGAGTATGTACAAAAAATTTGGAAAAGAGTTTTTAAAGAAATAAGTGAAATAGTGGCTAATCAAGTGGAAGCAAGTCCAAATATAGCTTTATTATCGCTGTTTGACAAAGAATATGGGAATAAAAGCATAAGAGAATTGATAAATAATCTCCTGACACTGGCTAGATTAATGATAGCGAAGAATTGGAAAATACAAGGGAATTATAGTATAGAAGAATGGTATAAAGGGGTGTGGGATATTGCAATTAATGACAGACTAACAAGTAAAATGAAAGTTAGGAAGGGATTATCCAAAAAGAATGATTTTGATAATATTTGGGGTCCATTTATAGATTATGTGTTAATAAAGGGGAGAGGATGTACACCTTCAAAAGAATCTTTGCAATTTTGGAAAAATGTATAATATATTAGAGCAATGCAGGTCTCAAGGGTAGGGGAGCACGGGGGGATGTTAAGGTTTTGGTTATGTATTATGTTTATTTTATGTTTATTATATGTTGAAATAATAAATATTTTTTTAAAAAAAGATGGAATTTGAAGAAATTTCGGGAGCTCAAGTTTTGCTGATTCACTCATCCCTAGAGTATGAATTACTCACACTAAAATAAAATCAAGTAACATATAAAATTGACTAGTGGTTAGAAGGCTGAGTTGCTAGACGGTTGTGGAGACAACCGTCTAGCACCATCCAAAATAGAGACCAATAATGTTTGTTTTGTTTCAGTGCTCAGCTTTTTCTTTTGGTGGTGGTGATGGTGGGGAACATAGAGGGTTCTGCCTCTACCCCAAACTCCGCCCCCTGCCCATTTTAGCCAAATCATGTCATGAACAGCAGAGATTCCTCTCCCTCAGGGTGCAGGGTTTGGAGGAGAGAGTCCACCACAGGCTGGAGGTTCCCCATTCCTGGGTTAAGAACCCAGAACACATAATTTGCTACTGTGCGTGTTCAGAATGTTTTGTACATTCAGATAAATCATATGGTAGGTACTTGCTAGCATTGTCCACTTGAGACTGTAGGTGGAAGAAAACATGTTTCAATGCTCTTCCACTTAAAAACAAAACAAAAACAAACCCTCCCTGCCTTTAAAAAGCTAGCACATCAGGTAGGGTGCTACCTGAATTTTACGGAGGAACTAGCTATTGTAGTCTTCCTCCACTTGTAATCCTTCCATGTTTTCCCAGCACTTCTTCCATGTTTTTCTTTACCAGAGGAAATCCATTAAGGGAACAACAGATGAAATGAATGAATGAATGAATGAATGAATGAAAGACAGACCCTCTCTACAAGAATTCAGTTTGACGCCTGGTTCTCCGATTATGCGCATCTTCTCAGAAGCACTTTATGGTAAATGACTGTATGCAGGAGGTAATTGAGCGCACAACTGGTGGCCTTCCCGGTTGTTTGAAATGCGCTTTAGAAGTAGTTAATGCGGAGAATCGCTTGTTCACATAGTCAAAATGCGCTTTAACGGCTGGAGCAAAATAAAACTCGCTATTTAACGCGCATTCGATAATGCGCATAATTGGATAGATAACGCGTCTCAACTCCCGATTTGCACTCCGCTCATGTAGAGGTAATTTTTTTTAATGAGACTTGAAAGAGCTTTAAACCTCTCGTGTAGAGGCAGCCACAGACAGACAGACAGACAGACAGAACACACGCCACATCTGCCCTTCGCAGGCCGACTGCTTTCAAATTGCCTCAAGAAAGGAGTGAGAGGGCATGAAACAACATTAGGACAGATCTTCACGTTTTCTCTCACCCACATTAGACAGGAATATGAGGAAACCAGCAAGGCAGCCATGACAAAAGATAGCCAAGAGCAGGCTACATCTGCATGTCTCTTGAGGGATGATGCAGGAGTATAGAATTCCCTACTGCTAATAGGTCCTTCAAGGACACGTCAGCATGGCTGGCAAAAGCTCCTAAGCCTGCTCCTCCTCTTTCCCCTTGCAACCTGCTTGTTCACCGGCCTTCTCGTTCTGGCCCAGACAACAGTGGTGGTGAGAAGGAGGAACAGAAGATGCCCGGGCCAGCTTGCTCCCTGGCTTTCTGCCAGGCAAGTAAGCGGGTGAGAGCAATGGTGAGGAAGAGGAGGCAGAACAGCAGGCAACAATGAGCTTATCTACACTACTGCTTTAAAACGGCTTATAACAATTTTAAACCGGTTTAAAACTGATATAAACCGTTTTGAAGCAGTAGTGTAGATAGGCTCAATGCTGCAGAGAAGGTAGATTCAGGCAAAGGAGAGGAGACCATGGAGGGGGGGTCTTGCCCAAAGACGCTCCAAAGCCTAGAGCCAGCAGTGTTCAAGTAGAATACCTGCATCATGAGAAGCTAGTTTACAACATGAAAATGCAAACTGTGTTACAGTGTGGGGAGTCAGTCCAGCTTGGGGGGCAGGAAGCCCCACCTTTCTGGGACCTGTGAACTAACCTTCAAGACTAATTGCAGCAAGAGCAACTTTGTTTTGGTTTCTCTCTTTTACTAAATATAAATTAGGAAGTTCATTTGTTTGATTTATAAAGATGTTTAGTTCATCTGTCCCTATTCAGCATTTGGCCTTGTACAAGGAAGAGGAAATGGGAGATGTATTTCTTGGTAAACTTCAGTTTTTCTGTAAACAGACCAAACCACTTGCCTGCTTGTCCCAGTCAGAGCTTGGGAGCAAGGAGCAATATACACAGGAGATTCACATTTCTTTTTGCTGCCTTCTTAATTGGGATTCTCCTTTTCCAGGAGCCAACAGGTTCACCAACTCAGTGCTTTGATTCCAGCAAATCACAGATGCCCTGAACTCATCAGGTGTTTGTTCCCCTCCTCTCTGCCATTAGATGTGAACTATAGATTAGCCAGTGCGGTACAAGGCCTACTTCTTGAGATCTTCCTCTAATAGTGAGTAGGGTGACCATGGAGGACAGAGCACCTGTATCTTTAACAGTTGTATAGAAAAGGGAATTTCAGCAGGTGTCATTTGTATGCATGCAGCACCTGGTGAAATCCCCTCTTTAGCTCAACAGTTAAAGCTGCAGGAGCCCTGCCCTCTTTGTATCTGTCATGCTAGGCAGGACTCCTGCAGCTTTAACTGTTGAGCTGAAGAGGGAATTTCACCAGGTGCTGCATGCATACAAATAACACCTGCTGAAATTCCCTTTTCTATGCAACTGTTAAAGATGCAGGAGCCCTGTCCTCCTTTCCATATGGTCACTCTAATAGGGAGAGCACCTCAGAAAAAACATAGTCCTTCCAGTATTTGATACTGCTAATAAAGGCAAGCCAACACACACACACACACACACACACACACACACACTATATCATGTACACTGTCATATAAACTGTATCCCAATGCATCCTCCACAGCTATATCAAAGATGTGACCATCTTCAGTTCTCTCAGTCCCACTGATATTGTTTCCAGATTTTTAAAAAAATCATATTGTGTCTATTGGGGGTTTGGTTGCTTCCAGATGAAAAACTAAAAAGAGGAGAGCATCCACTCAGGGTGAAAAAAGGAAGAGAAGCAGGTTCAGAATGCTAAGATACGTTATTATTCAGAATAAAGTATTTTAGCATTCTGAGAACCTGGTTCTCGTCCTTTTTTTTGCTCCCAGATGAGGCCCTTCCAAAAGTTACTTCCAGATGAGGCACTGGGAGGAGGGGCAGAATTTCCCCCCTCCAGAGCTGGCAAAGGGAAAACACACATCACATGAAGGGTACCGATAGAAAAAAGGCTGCTGACATAGTGAAGCTGCAAGGGCTTCTGGGATATGTGCCTGGAGCAGGTGGGAGAGCTAAAGGGAAAACAAACCACAGCAAAATGCAGAGCGCCTGACCATCTGATGGGAGCAATGTGGGTTAGCGAGCAAACAGCCAACCCACTGTGGCTTATTTTCAGTGTGGCTTATTGTGACATGCGAACTGGCCCAGAGATGGAGACACACATCCTTTCCAGATTTTTTTAGGTAACCGCAGTCCTACAACAAACCCAGCCTGATCTTTGGATATTGAAGATTCACAACCCACTCAAAATCGATGCCCAAAATCTGTCTAGTTGCTTGTACTACTGCAGACAGTGATATATTTCACATACCATAAATATTCCATGCCACCTTTGTTATCCTGCAGGCTGCAGCCGATCTATAAATTATAATGCCAAAGCCAATTCTTTGTTCTTTCTCAAATTCATCTGTACAAATCACCATTCCTGTGATGCTTACAAAAATATAACTGCTGACAACAGTTAGATAACTGCGCCTAATATTTATCTTGCTGACCAGAGTCATTCCTTTGTTGTCTCTCTGTCACTCCCCTGTGAACGCTTTGTCTCTTATGTTGTATGCCCAGCACTTAGTGACTGATTCTTTTCTATGGTGAAAAGCTCAGGGCTGTTTCTTATCATCATTCTTGAATACTGGTTCTAATATGTACTTGAGTTCTAACATCTTGCATTCGTCATGAATGATGAATGTGCATAATTTGAGATAGTTTAAAATACGCATAAGCCAATCCTTTCCTACACTTTGCTTTTAAAATATTTTGAAAGAAACATTATGAGGGACACGCATGTGTATCCTTCATAACCAACACAAGGGATGTGTGTTTTGTACTCCATTATCAGAACTCAAATACTATTGTAAAAAGTGACATGTAGAATATACACTCCAACTTTTAGGCTATTTTTTTCCTGCAAGTAATTATGCCTGTAACCTAGAACGTAAGACAAAACGATTAAAGGAGCGATCCTATGCATGTTTCGACAGACAAAAGTCATACAACTCCCAGCATGCTCCGGCCAGCCATAGGTCTTTTTATTGTTTAAGCATGCATAGGATTGCATCCTAAAATGTCTTATTGGGTAAAAGGGTTATGGTGCTGGTGATTAGGGCCCTGCCTTACCCAGTATCCTGTTTTTGACTAGACATTCCCTTTGGTGGCAAGGGATTGCTGTGGTGTGACTTCTTCCTGACCACTCAATAACCTCAGAAATCCAAGGTGACATGAGATTAAACAATGGCATGGCTCCTTTCCAGGGGGGCATAATCCATTCTGAAACCTGGAGAACCCACAGGATGGACAGAGCCGTGGCACTTGGCCCCTCCCCTAGGGTGGCCATTTACAAATTGCCGAAAAAGAAGAAGACACAGATCTGCATAAAAATGTATATGCTAATATTTGCAAATTCAGAAATGCATATAGTGGGGATGATTTGGAGCAGCTGTCCTAGGTGCCTGCCTGTTCATTCACCTATTCAGGTGCGAAGTGCTGGTGGGCAACAGTACTTGTGGTTCTTTGCCTTTAAACCAAAATTGGACATAACAGCTTTCAAATAGAGGATGTCTTTAGATAGAGGACAGTCTTTGGCAGTCTTTCAAATAGAAAACTGTCCTCGTTAAAAGAGGGCACCTGGCCCCTTCAAAATCCCAGTCTTAGGCTGCCTCTACACAAGAGGCGGGGGGGCTGGCGTCGCGTCACGGGGCGGGTGTACAGGCGTCGCGGTGCGTCGCGGCGTGGGCGCGCAGTGGGGAGGTTGTTTTGGGTGGATGGGGTGGCGGGGGGGGGGGGGGGACCGGGATTTTGGTTCTCAAAATCTGGTCACCCTAGTTTTGAGCAAAAGTTCTGTTTGAGTGGTGATGTGGACCTCATCGTTATTGTGATAGAGTTAGTAAACCAGTACAGTTAGTAAACCAACTGTACTAGGAAGGGAGAGGTTGCAGTGTTACTTACCAACAGTACAGACATTTATGTTTTCAATGGAGAGTTATGGTTAACAAAATTCCTTTAATTAACAGCTCTTCCTCCCAACAGACATTTCACCCAGTGTGGCCTAGCTTCAGCAAACATTCCTCTTCATTCCCCTTAGATTTCACAGAACAGCAACTGTTCCAAAGGCCTTCTGTCTTTCTCCTTTTAACATTGCAGAGAAGGGAAAAACTGAGGTAATAATTGTTATTTCAGAGACCAAATCCCTTTGGAAACATTCCTGTTTCGTTTTCACAGATGGTGCTGGCTGGTGTCTTTGTGGTTAGCTGTGGAAAGGCTTTCACTGCCCACTGATAAACACACTCCTATGGACAACAAGTAGAAACCCAGCAGGTGAAGCCTTTTCCTGTCATGGACGATGATATGGTGATTATGCACCATGGCTACTTCCTAGATTGGTAACCCAAGAAACCTGTGGTCACATGGGAGATCTCCACACCACAACTCCTTCCAACACCAGCCTAACTTCTCTGGAGAACATTGTTGCATAAATTATGCTATTACCAAGTGTCCAAAGTCCAGATATGAAACACTTGATGAAAGACCTCTTGAAGCGTTGGAAACTGATTTTATTCTGCGCAGAATAGGTGACCTCTGGATGCTAACGCTGCTTTCCAGAGTCACACCACGCCAAAGTTCAAACAAATACTTTTATACATCAGATGTCACATGACATTAGCCCTCATCTCATTGGTTTATAGCCCTAGTGACATCATTTGGCCAACTCTATTTTACTCGCGAGTAGTCCCGAGTAGTGGCCATATGTGGCGTTGCATTGCCATGTGCTATTTTACTTGTACCCAGAGATGCTTTGCAACGTCCCTTCACTTCTATCATTCCCTTATATGGTCATTTTGTCTCTCCAGGTGTGCCACGGTCACATCTGGATGAGTCACACTCCTGGTTACAATGGAGTCTGACCTGGAGAAGAAGGAGCATTGGCAATATTGACAAGCTCCTAGTTCTTGCGCTGCTAAATCTCTTGCAAGCAGCTTGACTTTTGCAGAAATGGATACAATGGACAGGCAGTGGGGAATGGGGCTTTGGGGTGCTGTGTGTGGATGGTTTGGGTGTGCGTGTCAGCAGACACATGTAGGATGTGTGTCAGGTGCGTGTTAGGTGCGTGTAAGGGAAATGGACGTGTTTTGGGGTGAAAATCATAGATCTGTTCAGATTTCTACAACAACATGGCACAGACATCTGCCATGTGACCACAGATGCCCAATGTTGCCAAGTGCATGGGAAGAAGACCTAGGGCTCCTCTAAACAAGCGATTTATTTCATGCTCGTGATTGGCCATTCACAAAAGTTTGCGGGTATTTTAAACGACATTGTGAATGCCCAGCACATCTCCTGCAGCATCCATTGAAAATTCTGTCATGAAAAGAACCACTTTAAAATGGTAACATCTGAAAAAAAAATGGAGTCTTTTGCCACTAGATGGTGCTGTCTCAATAGAATGGAACCGTGGGGAGGAGTATTTAATTGAAACCATGTGGTTGCCCCTCTCCATCCATGTAATTAAGCCCATAAGAATCATGCCAAAAGGCAGGAAGCACAAACGCCCCGGGTAAGCAACGCGATTTCCCCTTAATGTAAAGATGCTCCTAGGTTCTTTAAAGTCATGTTTCTCAAAGTGAGAGGTAGGTCTTCCTGAGAAGATATGGACAATTGTGGTGAGAGGTATCACTTTTACTTTACCTCCTCCCATCGTAGTCTTAAGGGGTCAGAAAGTTTACTTAAGCAGCTTTTTGTGTTGTTTGCTGAAGTTGTGTTTGTTACAATAGCAACACAGGAGCCTTGCTGGGGGTGCAGGGGGATGGCAACCCCATAAAATAAGTTTAAGTGTCTTCTTCCTCTCACACAACAATTCAAAATGTGACAGTTCCCTTCTTAAATATTGGACAGGCATCATTTGTGTCACCTGCAAAGTTCCATTTATACCTGCCTCACAAGGTTACTTGAAGTGTTTTGGAAAGTCTTTTTTCTAATGGATGCTTATTTAAACGATTGCTTGTGTCCAAATGTGTAGTGACAAGAGTTCTGAAAGAGTGTTACAATGATACAAAGAAAACTCTTACCTTGAGCTGGATCAATATTTAGTCACTGCTTTTGGAACTAAAGTTTCCTTGCTCAAATCTCATCCGGGCAAATTTCTCAGAAGCAGGTGATTCCAAACGGGAAATTATATCTCTTTGTTTGTTTTTTTCTTCCAGAAGTCTGAGGAAAAGGTTGGAAAGAAATGGCAGGTAAATTATCACTATCTGTTTCTACTTTCTCCCTCAGCCATTTAAATCTTTTTTCACCTCATCAGGACAGAACTTTTAGTGTTTATTCCCCATGACAACACTTGGAAGACATCTTTTGATGCCTTCTCCTTTAGCAACAAGTTTCCCCACAGCTAATGAGCTGTCCTTATTGTAGGTTTTCTCCCATTCTTTCTCAGAATAACTCCTTGGGTACTTCCAGACAAGGCTTTAATGGCATCCTGCCTCATTCACAGAATTTTATGGGGGATCCAGGTGTCATATTCCACTCATAACTCTCTCATTTTTAACTACCATTTCTTCTGTCTTTTTCCTTACCGTAGAAAATCTGTTAAGGAAAAAAAACGTTGGAATTGCTGCACATTGCCTAGGAGTCCTTTGTCTGGAAGCACCACTTTTCCCATTTGGAAAGATAAACATTATCCAGATAAGTTAAAAATATTTTGTTCTAGAGTGTCATCTTTGTTGTCAATGACTTTGTGCTATGACTTCTTTAGATTGTCTGACTGGAGCTTTGCTGCCTGCTTCTCTTGCACAATTGTAATGGGCTGCATTAGACAGCCAGAGAGGGACGATAACATGGTCTATAATGGAAAACTTCCCCTCCTCTTGGTGCTCATAACCCTCTATGTGGGTGCTTTGTAGCATAACATCCCCTGTACACGGTAGGAAATCCCAAGAAATTTCAGCAGAATCAGGATATACAGGTTTTTTAAAAAAAAGAACAGAATTACTGGGGGAAGGCATGGGAGATGTGCAGGAGGTTGCCAATGCCGTCAAAAGGACCCGTGAACTTCCGTGAGTGGACAGTAATGAGCGTGCCTTATTTCGCTCATGTGAAGAAGCTCATAGAATTAAATGCTAGTCAGCACCGACAAGAGGATGTGTCACCCGTTTCCCTCCTTTTAAATTTGTCTCTCTACCCAGCTCACTATCGCCTTTAGGGGGAGAGAGTTACCAAATTCCAATCTGTTTAGCCACCAGTTACACAGTAGTCATAACCATGAGAAACCATTAATGTGCCCTTTTAAAACAATCAAAATGCTTGCTCATGTTCTAAGGAAAATCCAGATTATTGCTTGACACTTCACAGTTGGCCAGGTTTGCTGGCTGTAAGACAGGAAACCATTTCTGTATTTTTCAGTGCAGGATGAAGTATCCCTACTCCTACCTCCACTCCCATCCCCAAGCATTTTAATTTGTGACAGTTTTGTTTTTGTGCTGTTTTTGTTTATGATTTTGATTTTACGGATGTACAGTACAGTCATATATGACAAGGTGTACCTTGTCATGCAAGCTACATCTGCTAAAAAACCCCCTCTTCTACACAATTATTAAAGGTGCAGGAATCCTGCCCACTTCACTTGGTCACCCTACTGAAAGTACTGTATTGAACAATGGATGAATGGATAGGATATTTGCTTTGAATATTAGAAGGCCTGTAGGTTGTGTTTGTAGGTAGAGATGCCCCTGTTCGTTCTCTCCTTCCATATGTATCCAAGGGCATCCGCCAATTGTGCGAAATATAAATTAGTGGTGGGCTTAATTCTGCCCCCTATTTTTGGGAACTTTCTGTCTCCCTGCAAAAGAGGCATTGTTTTTTCTGCCCCTTTTGCAGGGAGGAGGGGAAATTTGGAGAATGTTCTCCTTGGGAAGGGGGACAGGGTTTCCACATGCCTTTTTTTAAGTGTAGCTGGTTGCTGGGGGGGGGGGTTCTTCCTTCTATTTCTTTTAGGGGGGGTTAAAACAACAACAACACCCCCTTCCTCCAGCATTTGGAGGAGCCTAGCAGTTCTTAGTAAATGGCTATTGGAGACCATGTGACCTCTCCCTCTCCAATAAACACTCAGGAAGAACTCTGGGGCTCCTGAAAATGCTGGGGATGTTTTAAAAAAAGAAAGAAAAAGAAAGAAAGAAAGAAAGAAAGAAAGAAAGAAAGAAGACCCCTCAACAACTGCCTACATTTAAGAAGGTATGTGGAAAACCTGTCCCACTCCACAAAGAGAAAAAATCTCTGAAATTCTCACCTCTTCCAGCTTCTTTCACCTGAGTTTTCATTTCCCCTCCACCCCACCCCTGAAATGCCAAAAATTGTATGATCGACATTTTCAGCATAACACTAATATAAATTTAATTAATTAATTAATGTATGTGTGTATGTATGAATATACTATCCCACATTAGTTTTGGGGCAAGAACTGTTGTGTCAGGATATTATGATTGCTTCTCAGGATAGTTGGCTCAGGGCTCAGAGCACATGTACTAAACAGACAGACATATGTATAGATGCTTTGTTGAGTTTCCAAAAATCCAGAGGATTACATTGAAGGATGAATCCTCACATGCAGTGCCACTTGAGGTAACATTTGAAGGGGGCTCTATATCCCGTGTGCTTTGAAACGAGTCACCTTCTGAGACAGCTTTGAGCCAAACGACACTCAGTCAAGACACATCAAATCTACGCATGAAATGTAGCCTCCACATGGGAAGCACATGTGTCTCAGCTCCATATGTTTTGTCAGTAAGGGGAAACCAGGGGAGTCTCTGAGGTTTCGCTTTGCAGCTGTTCAGCTATTCTATATGGTCACAGAAATACTTTTTCCTCCTCTCTCCCCCAAATCTTAAAACTTTGCTGGAACTCCTAGGCTGGCATTTGCAATACAGTTCCTCATATTTCAATGCAAGCTGCCTCAGGCCTCCCATTAACAAGTCAGACCTTGAGCGGAACACAAGCCTCCAATTTCTCGGCAATCAGGATTCAAAAAGAAAAAAAGAAAAGTGAACTGACCCCAAGGGCAAATGGAGAAGGAGGAGGGTTGGGAGGACAAACCAGCTGTTTCTTGTTACTGGTCATCAATTCTTTTAGGCATGATGAGCCTTTATTTCCTCCTCCTCCCGCTCATATTAGCTATTGTATCTGGTTTATTGCATTAAGAAAAATTCAATTACCTCTTCTGAACCTTTTGTGATACTTCAAAGAATTACATTTCCCATTTTTAGGGGGAAATGCATTTTACTTTCTGTACATTTTATTGCAGTGTCTGGCTTTTCTCTGCTATTCTCTTTAAAAAGCAAACCAATGTAAACAATGTAAAAAACAATGTAAACAAATGTTCCAAAATCCACTTCCCTGCCCAGAAGACTCCATTGTAGATGTCCAGATCTCCAATCAAGGAATATGTAACCATATAAGACTAGTGGACTAAGGCCATGGTTGCGCTGACCTGTGTGCCAATGGATTCCTACATAGCTCCAAACTCGATGTCCTAACTATTCTGCCACTAGTTCCTTCCACATATCAACTCTCATGCTTACCTCCTTCCATGTTTATCTCCTTCCATCCCACCTCTCTCTTGCAGCCCTTCCTCCTGACAATCTAGGTAAATAATAGGGATGCATTTTGGCCTGGGAGTCATATTGCAAGTTTAATGCTGGCCTGTGGATTGTCCCAGAAAATGCATTTATACATAATCTCCCATATGTGTACCCACACTGACATACACTTCTCTGGCAAATACAGATCTGCATTCTTGCATGTTCAGCAATGTGCATTTTTTCTCAGACACATGCACATCCATTCACAATACACCCGCTAAACACAGGCATATATTCACACGCAAGCAAACACATCTTCTCTTCTCCCCCCCCCCCCCATCCACACCAACAGGCATAAGTCCACCTTCAGATATAGTAGTGTGGAACAAGGAATTCTTGATTCCTCCCTGCCAGTCAGCCAAAAGCTACATGGGAAACAGAGGCCGTTTCTACACCATACGGGTGTAGAGGGAGGGAGGGGGGACAGTTCCGGAAGTAGCTGCTTCTGGGATCATCGCTGTAGTTCAAATGAGGAAGTGCAATGACCTGGCTTCCTCCTGGGCTGTCGCACGTCATGCCCACCATTTTTTTCCCGGGATCCGTGAAGAGTGCACTTGTGCTCCAATGAAACCTGGTAAGATACAAAAACTAAAATCCCGCCTGAAATCAGGGCCCCCATCCTCCCTCTGCCATGGGCACGGAGCTGCGTGGTGCAGTTCTGTGCCCATTTCTGCTGCTGCGCTTAGAGCAGCTGGGACAGGTGTCCACCTCTCCCGCAGTTTCAGGATGTTCCCGGGACCGCCGGAAGATTTGGGTTTCCCCCGGCATTCCTTTTCCCGGGGGAAACCCATAACTATACCCCCTGCCCCTGGGAGTCCCTGAGTGTCATTTGGACTCACAGGGACCACCCAGTGGCTATCCTAGCTCATAAAGCTGGTGTAGAAATGACCAGAGAGAAAAATTTTGCCTTCCCTTCCCACCGAGCTACAACAAAGGTTGTTTCCTTCCTTGAAGCTTATTGAGTTGGGAAAGCACTAATCGGTTACAGAGGCAACCAAGCCTTGTGGACCACAGAAGACTAAAGGTGCAATCCTATGCATGTTCAGACAGAAAAAAAGTCCTACAACTCCCAGCCTGCCTCAGCTTGCATTGCTGTCTGGGGCATGCTGGAAGTTGTAGGACTCCCCCACCCCTCCGTCTAATCATGCCTAGTATTGTCCCTTAAGGGAGCTTCTAGATGGAGGGTTCTTACTGCTAGCATTCAAAAGGCATTGTGCAGCGATTCCATTTCCCCCCCACTTTTTGTAGAAAGAATAAAGACAGCAGGAGAAATGCAGGAGATTACAAGGGGAGCATGACAATGCCTGGACCCCTCATTCCATGAATGAGGCAGGGTCATTGCACGTGATAAAAGCCCCATCTAGATAAAAGGCTGATTTTTTTAAAAAAAATCATCTAGAAGTACTGTAATTTTGGTAGGGTGCAATCAAATTGATCAGCTGCTGAGATGAGCTCTGACATCTCATGGGCTTCATCTCAGCACCTCTGTAGCTTGACCAACTTTGCCTTGATCTGCTATAGCTACCAGATTCATTGAACTCCCAAATAGCAGTTCCAGGGGTGGACTAATGTGGACTGGGAGAATAATTCACTCCCTGTAGGGTGGCCATGTGTCCTCTTTTACAGAAGAGTCTCCGCTATTTTGAAGGCATCTCCTATCTGAAGGCTGTCCAGTCCAAGTCTGATTTAAAGGTAAAGAACCATCCAAAAGAAGATCTGGGCCTTGAAACTGCCCATGAAAAGAACTTGGTTGTAAAGATTGGTCACAATCTTCCATACAATGGTGAGATGTACTGTTTGAATTATCATTACTATTTCAAAATTCACATCTAGCCATATAAATTAGCATATGCAAATTTTATGCAAATTGGTACCTTCTTTTGTCCTCTTTATTTGGTGATACATTTCCTCCTTTTTGGCAATTGATAAGTGGCCACCCTCCCTCCCTCCAGCACCTCAATCCCAATCCAATCCAGCCTTCATGGCTGCATTTTAAAGACTGGAAGATGCAACCACAGACACCCTGCTACGTCATCCGGTTGCACCCTAACAATCTTACTCTGAACACACTCTGTTTCAAGGCCTACTCCGTTAATTCCCTTTTTCCAAAACTGAAAGACACGTGCCTATTCTGCGTGCATTGCAAAATGCCCCCCCCCCCCGACACGGAGATTAATGAGCTTCCTTCAGTCCAAAGTGCTATGCAGCCTAGCTGAATTGAGGAAGTCTACCATTTATAAAAACATGAGGTTAATGTCAGGGCAGTTTGTGAGACAGCAGGGGTAGACCCAGACTATGCATAGGCAGGGGGCATCAATTAAAAATGGGGAGGGGATGTACTCAACGCCATAGGCCTGTGCAATGAATTGAACAAAAAGAGCTTTCTTTATGGTTCTGCCCAAGGGAAGCTGGGCTGGTTCAACAAGGGGTAAGAAAAGCCATGATGTGCGTCAGAGAGGCTGCAAGGCAAATTTCTCATAAGAACAAGCAAAGACAGAGCTCTGGAAATGAATGGAGCTTTACTTGGAGCTTGCTAATGCTACAAGCAGTGTGAAAATCTACACCGCACTTGGGGCTGACTTGATATCTATGGATTTGCACACTCCACATATTGCACAAGAAATTCACAGTTGTTTATCATTTACAGCTTTTGATCTCCGCTTGCTTGGGATTTGTGTGACTATTGTGGGATTGGGCTGGGGGGTAGGAAGAAAAGGATTCGCTCCAAACTTAGTCATGCTTAGAGTAGTCCCATTGAAATCCATGGGAATTAAATCCCATGGATTTCAATGGTTCGACTCTAAATGTGACTCAGCGGAAAAGCTCTATGAGGTTCCCCATCTTACATGCGGACAGAATGTTGCAGCATTGATATTTTTGTATTGTGCAAAGGGGAAATTATTATTATTATTACTATTATTTCTCTTAGAATTCTCAGGCACAAGGGCCTTAAGATTCCAGTCAGGATACTGTAAGGATACCTTGATAGTCTGATCCATAGTGTGAAACTTAGTAAAATGCAGATGTTTCTCCATGCGACTCTTCAGTTACTAGCAGTTTTATTACACAAAAGTGTCTCCATGATACAGCTCAGTGCATGTTCAGATTGCATCATGCTGTTATTATTAAGTCCTGAGTGCTCTGCAAAGCCCAGTCTCTGCAGAGCCATTAAGGACTCATAACTGGGAGACATCATGAGGCCTCTGGAGGAAACACATGCATGGGAGTATTACTGCTTGAGCAGATGAAGCACTGCTGGGGATGTGTACATTCAAAAACTGCTATGCTAGCAAGATATCTATCATAGGATCTGGCACCCTGGACAACTAGAAATTGTGTATACACATGCATATGCATCAATGAAATGGCTCGATGTTTTGATTGCAAAGAAAAACAGCCATGCAGATGCTCCCCAGCAAAGCGTAGCACCCTCTTCAACAGCTGACTGTGGGCATGCTAGAAGCCCATGAAATGCACACCTTGGGAGGAAGAGGCAACAGGTGGATGGATAGTGCAGAGGAGGTGAGGGATGGGTGACTCTGCCAGATTCACTTTCTCCTGCATTCTGTTTTTTTTTTAAAATCTCAAATTCTTTTTCTCCTGAATATGAAGAGCGTTGCCAGTTTTGGTAAATTCTTTTCAAAATGAACTGAACTGAAATTCTTACCCATCTGCACCAGCCAAATTCAATAGGTACAGCTGTCTGCAGCATGGAGAGGACCACGTTGCTGTGAAAGATGAGGAGCCTGTCAGAACATGGTTGAATACACCAGGATTCAAATGTCAAACTTTTAAGGCAAAGCACTTTTAAGAGCAAAGTATCCTTGGCCTGGATGGATGAGTTTGTCCATTTAGATTTCTCCCACATTCATTAAAAAAGTTATTTTAGTCGCCCCTGCATTCATGGTCCCAAGTTGGCTCCATATTCCTCCAAAACCCTGTGGTTTCGCTCCTGCGGGGTGGTGTTGGGTAATCCCCATGCCAGCATGGAGTGTGGGGTTTCTGGCAGTGATCTGGGTACTGGAGTTGCTCCCTCTTCCCAATACCTGGCTTCCAGCATCCAATCGCTGGACGCCATCCACCCAGAACACCCCCCCCCCCCGATTGACCTTGGAGTGAGGTCAGATGGTGGAACAGCCAGTGTGACCTCACTCCCAATGAAAAAGTTGGAGTAAGTCCCCGATTTTTTAACAGCGCAACTTCACGGAAAGGCCCCACGGTGGCTGCGAATCTGCGCCTGTGTCATATAACTGATGCAGCATGAATTCACAGCCACCACAGGACTTTGAACATGTATAGACAGTCCTCTGGATATGGAGAACTTTGCAAATTTTGGTAAATGCTTATCAAAACCAAATTGAAACAAAATTCTCACCCATTCCTAGAGAAGGCAGGCAGAGCAGCAACAACCCACACGAAATACATCTCCTTGCATGCAAAACTGCTATTGGTTTTCTCAGAACAAAGCCTACAGTTTAGGTGGGTGTCTTGTCACAAAGAAACAGCCACAGGTAAGAAAAAGGAAAAGTCTGTCTTAGTATAGGGTTTTCCAACTCATTGCACCATAATGCCTAGATTTAGAAAACTGAAAATGGAGCGGATGTACCATGGTGGCTAAGACTGAACCAGGAAGTCCTCTGCTTGAGTTTCTCTGTTTAACCACTTCAGCTTCAGGACACATCTGCATGTATGCACACAGACACAGACATACAGAAAGGGCTTTTCTAGATGAGGCTTTTAACCCACCACTTTACCACTGCTTATGCTTCCGGATTCTTTGTGGGATTAAAGAATGAATATCTTCACACTTCCCCCCCCTTCTCTGTGTTCCATGACATAACCTCTAGGTGGCACTTTGTTATAGCAGAATTGTGCAACAATACTAGTGTTTCATTCTGCCACTCCCCAAAATGCCACATTTTCCCTGGTCAGTCTCTGCCCCCTGCAAAACTGCTTGGAAAGCACAGGAGAGTTCCTGGAGAGTGACGCGGTCTAAAACACCCACAAACTACCGTGAGTGATTATAAAACACACATTCTAACATTTGAGCCCATTGCTACATTTTTGCTGCATAGCAGGATCCACTGCGAGTCTCTTTTGATGTGTCAACCTGTTCGCAACCTTGTCACATATGCACAATATTTTAGATTCACAGCTTTGGGGTATGGCTGGATGTGTTCCCATGTCTGAAATCTCAGCTTGTAACTTTGGCTAAGAATGGTTTTTTGTTTTTTTTTACCAATTCCTGATGAAAAGGCTTCCACTCTTTATAAGAGATGTGGACCCAGCAACTGCCTTACAAGTCGAGGATGCTAGTCTACTGTATACCACTCTTATGGGTTGGACCTAGATAATTGTTCAGAATTCCATTCTCAGAATTGTAGATGTTTTTAGGATGTACAAAGGAGGATGAAGCCTAGCCATCAGACTTTATATTAGCTACTTTTGTTCTGAGATCTAATGGGAATTGGAAATGGTCCTAGCATGATGGGAAAGTAATTCTGTCTGCACACTTATTTGGGAGTAAATTCCATTGAATTCAATTGGTCTTCTCTGTGTGTGTGTGTACATGGATTGGATTGGATTGTGGGCACATAAATGCAAGGCACTTGAGAACCAATAGTCTTAAATAAGCCTGTATCTCAAAATCTATCATCTCCATTTTCAGGTTTGCCTAACTTGGCATTACCTGTGATTCGTTACTGTAACTTAAAAAAAAAATCTAATGGACCAACTAGGGATTTTAATTTTGATTTCTCTCAGATTCTCAATTTTCAAGTTGTAAGTACAGTTCATCTTGAACTTTGAGAAGTTCTTCAGTTGGAAGCTTGGTTTATCCTGAACTTTCAGAATTTAATTTTAGACGTTTGTGTGAAAATTCATAAGCATTTCTTGTGTACATTTCTCCTAATATGCCCCTCCTAATATACCCCTTAACATACACATTTTGCAAGCAATTTTCATTAATGCATTTTCAGTTATTTCCCCATATATACATTTTTGTACACTTTGTTTTTAATTGGAGAATTCCACTGCAAAATTTGGAGAAGTGCAAATTTCAAAGGCTAACTGGGGTTCGGTCCAGATAATGGTTCAAAAGTGTAAAATTAATCTCTCACCCATCCCTAGGATCAACACAGCTATCAAATTATTTCCTTTCATTCACAGACAACATTGGGTTTTGGTATGGGCTTGCCTGCACTGTCACCTTCCATTTCACCTTTGGCCCTTCTTGGCACAGTGCTGGTCTTCTTGTATTTTCCCAGACTTACACGAGAACTAACTGGGCTCCTACCCCCATGAAGCCAGTCCTGGGTAGTCCAGGCCCCGACATAATATGCTACTGTTTTATATTTGTGTCAGACAGAAGTGGCTCACTCTAGAAATATGTGAGGCCTGATGTGATGAGGCAGCTGGCTGATTAGAGGCATTTAGCATTCTTCACAATGCTAAAAGGATATTTTATCAAGATTTCCCTCCCTTTGCAGACTATTTTTCTTTAATGCAAACATAAAATGGCCTGAGAGATAAGAAGGGCATTTATGTAAGTTCACACTGTGGCAGCCAAAACGCTGCAGAGGAGGGGTGGGGGTGGGGGTGGGGGTGGGGGTGGAAACCCTCCTTCTGCCCCCTGGTTTCCCACCAATCAGCTGATCAGTAAGCACACACCCCACCATTTCCTCTCATTCTGTCCATATTCTCACAATTCCCACTCCAAACTTGGCTGCCTAGACTTTTCCTGCCAGTTCTGCAGACTTCCACTAATGTAGCCAGAGCCAAGGATCTGTAGGGCTGGGAGGAAAGTAGAGATAAGGCCGAGAGAATTCACAAGCGGCTTTGAAATGCTTCTAGTCTGCCCCAGCCTAGCAAGGCACTCTTTGCTGTAACTAAAGCCATGCCTGTCAGCAGTCACCTTTGAGATCTACAAAGAAGGAAATCCTGCTGACAGCTCTCCTAGACGGTTGCCTCCATTGCCAAGTGCGCTATGATGAGGAAGTTGATCTTAAGAGCAAGCCAATCCTTGCATTGCGGTACAGTAAAGCAATTGTGAAACCTTCACCTCTGTTTGGTCACTTTTATAACATATAGAAGGGCCAATCCCAGACATGTCGATTTCCATGGACTTTGTTTAGATTCTGGAAAGAAAAAGAAGAGGACGAAACCCACCACTTCCAACAATGAAATAAAAGCTAAATGACAGGAACAGGGAATCTAGGGAAGCTATAGGATTTCTTTTCTTAAAACCTTGGAGAAAATAGCGGATAAACATCTGTGGTGATGCATAATTATTGCTTTACTTGTACTAGTAAAGCACAGCATTCAAAGAGTCTTGCTTCAGATGATGCCTTACAATTTCTTTCCCTTTGAAAATTCTTGTGAGGGTTGAGCAGGGATTCCTACTGGAAATGTAGAATGGTGTCCTGTCAGAAAATGGTTGAATACACCAGGATTCAATTCTCAAATTTTTAAGGCAAAGCACTTTTAAGAGCAAAGTATCCTTGGCCTGGATGGATGAGTTTATGCATTTAGATTTCTCCCACATTCATTAAAAATAAATAAATCTCAAGTTCCTGAATGTGTACACCAGCCTTTCCCAACTTGGTGCCCGTCCAGTTGTTTTAGATTACAAGTCTCATCATCCCTGACCATTGCATGTTCTGGCTGAGCCTCATGGGAGTTGTAGTCCAAACCACATGGAGGGGTGCCAGGTTGGGGAAGGCTGGTGTTTTCAAAAGAGTTATCACCTTGTGGTGTGCTTTTCACATTTATTGACCATTTTTTCAATGGGTATATTACAATCTATTGTCCACCTGCACCACCTTTTGAAAACAGGTCTCGGGATCATGTTTTCAAGCTGGTCTTGGGATGAGTGGCGAGATGGCCAAGTTTGCAGATGACATAAAAACAAAACAAAAAAGAAAATGGATTGTGAGGAGCTCCAAAAGAATTTCTCCAAGCTGGGAGAATGTGTGACAAATGGACAAATACAGTGCTGGGATCTGAGCTGGTGGTGACTGACCAGAAAAGAGACTTTGGGATTGTGGCAGATAGCTCAATGAAAATATTAACCGTATAAACAGCAGCAACAAAAAAGGCAAATTCCGTGTTAAGGATCATTAGGAGATATATATATATATTCTGCCAAAATTGTAGTATCTATATGCAAATCTATGGTGTGGTTGCACTTGGAATATTGTGTACAGCGCTGATCTCTGCATCTTAAAAAGGGTGTTTGAAAAGCTTCTGAAACAGCAATCAAAATGATCAGAGGTCTGGAGCTACTTAGCCACACCGTTCAGGAATGGTTTCTCGAATGTGGGAACCAAATTCAATTCCGATATCTCCATATGTTACAAACAAACTGACAAGCAAGCTTACTTACAGATGGAATGCTTAATAGAGCCTGTCCCAACTTGGCATCCATGAGTATCCACAGGAAGGGGCAAAGGTGGCAGTTGACCCCACACCCTGGATGGGCCATAATCTCCATATCCCCAGGATTCATTAAAAAAAAAAAAAAAAAAGCAAGTCTCTCTAGCCCATGCAGAATGAGACGAAATGAGCAACCACTATTCTGCCTATTTGTTTTGTGAGGAACTAGCCAGTTCCTGCCTTTTAGTGTTTTTAGCCAAAGAATGCAGTCATAGCAATGGTTAACACACCCACTATCTGGAGAAAGAACATCCTGGTTCATTTTTAAGGCTGTTTGTGGTCATTCTTGTTAGGAAGCAATCGAAGTCCCATTAAATAAATAAATAAATAAGAAACCCTGGAGCTTAGTGTAGCTGAGATTGGGCAGTAGTATGTCAACCTCCCCCCCCCAAAAGAAAAAACAAAACAAAACTCCATGATCTTTTAAACTCAAGTTTTGATAATATTTTTTTCCTGAGTGTATAAACATTAGAAAAATTACCCTGACAATGCATGCAGATAAAGCTCATCATTATTACACGCCATATTGCATAAGGCAGGAGTGTGGCTGAGAAGGTGTGGGTTACACCAGTCATGCAAAGTTGTTATTCCCATTAGGGTAGGGTGACCAGATAAAATCCAGGTCAGGGCTCATGTAACTTTAACAGTTGTAGAGAAAAGGGAATTTCAGCCAGTGTCATTTGTATGCAATTAGTTCCTGGTGAAATGTCCTCTTCATCACAACAGTTAAAGTTGCAGGGGCCCTGCCTTCTTTTGTATATGGTGATTCTAGTATAGTGCCTGCAACTTTAACTGTTGTGATGAAGAGGGAATATCACCAGGAACTAATTGCATACAAATGACACTGGCTGAAATTCCCTTTTCTCTACAACTGTTAAAGTTACATGAGCCCTGACCTGGATTTTATCTGGTCAGCCTATTAGGGTGACCAACTGTCAAGATTTTCCCGGATTTGTCTGGTTTTTGTTCTGTCCTGTGTGTCAGGAAGGGATTTTCTGTAATTTTCTATAATGTCCTGGAACAACATACTTTCCCCTTAAGTCCACCATTAGTGTGACAGGGGGGAATGATGTGTTTTCCAGAGGCCTCTATTGGAACAGCCCCTCCAGGAATGACACACTTTCTCCTTAAGGCCCCAATTGGAGTGGAGGAGGGGAAAGCACACTTTCTGGGGCCTCTGGAAAGCATGTCATTCACAACCGCCACGCTAATGGAAGCTGCCAATGGCATGGCTGGGGGAATGACGCACTTTCCGGAGGCCCTGGAAAATGCACCCCTCCCCCCCACACACACTGGGTGTCCTTTTTTTTTTGGTTTCCCAAATATGGTTAGGTGTGTGTGTGCACAGAATAGTGTATGACAACTCTGCAATATATAGTCCAGTGTTGTTATCCAGTCTCCTTGTGTGCTTTAGAGAAATGCAGATAAACCTGTGAAGTTGATTGTATCAGCACTGCAATTTATTAAAGGGTAGAGAGGGGGTTGTTGTGATGTATATAGCTTTAAGAGAATCTGCCATTCTTAAATCTTGCAGGAGGCCCAAGTGGAGCCTCTCCTAGGGTGACCATATGAAACGGAGGACAAGGCTCCTGTACCTTTAACAGTTGTGTAGAAAAGGGAATTTCAGCAGGTGTCATTTATATACATGCAGCATCTGGTGAAATTCCCTCTTCATCACAACAGTTAAAGTTGCAGGAGCCCTGCCCTCTTCACCAGATACAAAAGATGGCAGGCCTCCTGCAGCTTTCACTGTTGTGATGAAGGGAGAATTTCACCAGGTGCTGCATGCATACAAATGGCACCTGCTGAAATCCCCTTTTCTATACAACTGTTAAAGATACAGGAGCCCTGACCTCCTTTTCATATAGTCACCCTAGCCTCTCCCCATCTTTATCTTAGTGCAGGACTTAGAAGAGAGGTGGTATGTCCCGCTGCTCTTCAGAAGATAGTATTTTCTCATGTGTTCTGAGTGACCCAATCTATTGTGTGCTGCCTGCAGAGCTAGCCTAGGAGTAGCCTGCAAGCTGAGCAAGCCAGCCGACCCCCTCCGCCCTCCCACCTCCACAATATTAACCACACCCTTCACTTGTGCAATGACCAAAGGCCATTACAGAGGTGAAAAGAGTCAGGGAAAGAAATGGGGGTTTCAGCTGCGCTGAAGACATTGTTCAGACACCAGAGCCTAATCCATACCAAACAGGATATAGCACTATGAAAGTGGTATGAAAGCGGGATATGGTATGTGTCAATGGGCCTCAACAGTTGTCAGCGCACTTCAGTGCTCCTGCCTTTTATATACCGTTTTCATACCACTTTCATAGTGCAATATCCTACTTGGTGTGGATTAGGCCCAGATCTAGCCACTTGAAAATAACAGAGGGTAGACTTTTGGCAGAATCTATACTAATGCTTTATAACAGTTTATAACAGCATTGACAATTATTGCTACCCAGGACACATTCCATATACCTAGGCTGACCATACGAAAAGGAGGACGGGGCTCATGTAACTTTAACAGTTGTAGAGAAAAGGGAATTTCAGCCAGCGTCATTTGTATGCAGTTCGCACCTGGTGATATTCCCTCTTCATCACAACAGTTAAAGTTGCAGGCACTATACTAGAGTGACCATATACAAAAGAAGGCAGGGCCCCTGCAACTTCAACAGTTGTGATGAAGAGGGAATTTCACCAGGAACTAATTGCATACAAATGACACTGGCTGAAATTCCCTTTTCTCTACAACTGTTAAAGTTACATGAGCCCTGTCCTCCTCTTCATATGGTCAGCCTACATACACCGTTTTCAAACCATTTTCAAAGTGTTATATCTTGCTTGGTGTAGATCTGGCCCTGGTATACCCATTTTTCATAGGCTAGGCCTATCTATCCTGGTAGACTTTATACACAGATCTTGCCACTAGTTAGTCACCAGATCTACCAGAAATAGTAGGCCTGTTCTCTGATGCTATCAGGGCTTTTAAAAATGTGCTAGGAAAAAATATGCAATTCTAAAAGAAAGTCGCTGCAGTTCAAAATTCAAGCCATGCAAAAGTTAAATTGTCAGCTCATGTAAAAAGTGGCCGATAACAATGTGAAAATTAGAGTGAGTAGTCCAGGCTCCTCTACCACAGACCTGAGTACAGAGTCTTTAAGATAGGGGTAGGCAACCTGGTGCCCTCTAGATGTTTTGGACTCTAATTTCCATCAGCCCCAGGGCACCAGGTTGGGGAGAATGTTCACCAATGCGTCCAAGTTGAAGGAAATCATTCCGGGACAAGTCATATGGAGTTGTCAACGGTATGATAAGGGCAGTGATGCCATAAAATAAATGTTGTGATGTTCTTAAGACAGCTGTGCTGGTTTTGTGCATTTGTTTCCCCCCTTCCGCTCTTATTCCTAGGGTTTTTTTTAAATCCCTCGCTTCAAATAATGTTTTATTGGAGTTCATGTTGCTTCTTAAATATATAAGGCTCTTCAGTATTAGTGCTGTTCAGTTCCCAGGATCTTCTATGACTCTGCGAAGGCTTCTAAATGTCATTGAATGTGACACTAAGCAACAAAGCACATGCAAAAGGAAAGTGCCCTGGTGTATTACAGGGGCGCACAAGATGTGTGCAATTTACAATCACAAGTTGCTGTGCAGTGTTGTCCCCCAGCCCTAATCTTCCAAAAGTGTTGGACTACAACTGCTGTCATTCTCAGCCACCAATAGCCATGCTGGGTGGAGTGAGGGGAGCTGTTGACCAATACGTCGGGAGAGTGTTAGGTTGGGAAAGCCTGGCTTAATGGGTGAGTTAAGCCAAAGGCCTCATTTCTCTCAGTCGCTAATTAGTACCCTTCTCCCCCTGTCTTCCAGGGGGCTTAAAGTGGGTCACAGGATCATAGAAACATTTCCTACACACCAGCTGAGCTGTGATTAAAACCACTAAAACAAAGAGAGAGAGAAAACCCAACCAACCTCCAACCAACTAGGTCACTAAAATGACAACAAGTATCTCTACAAAACCAGCTGGAGCAAGAAAGCTTCTGCTCTCTTCCTAAAAACCTATAATATCACATGAAGCCCTTTGCCCTCAGGAGGGATTTCTGTACTGTGGTGCTGTGACTGGGAAAGTCCGCAGCTCCCCATGTTCTCAATGAATGAGGTGCAATCTAGAGCAAAGCCTCCCTGAAGATCCCTCAGATATTTTGGGACCAGGCCATATATGGCATTATCGGAAATAAATGATAGGTATCTTGACTTGGGCCTTGGAATTTACAAGTAGCCAAATATTGGTATTTTATATCATCTTTGCCTTCCTCCAGCCATTTGCTGTGGTGCAGCATTGTGCACTAACTGCATTTTCTAGACTATTATCAAGGGAAGCCCCAAGAAGAATGTATTGCAGTAACTAATTTGAAAGATGCCATAAAGATGGATGACAGATACAACTGCATTTTTAACTAGGAATGAATAGTTCATGTACCAGAACTATTCATTAATTCCTAATGAATACTGTACAATAACTGTTAAAAAGTACTCCCTGCCCTAAGTATAAGACTTGAGGGTGTTCATTCCTTTCCTTTCCTTTGTTCTTGCAGAGAAAAAAATGAAATCCAGTTTAGAGGAGGCAGCCTCATAAGAAATAAGAAGAGCCATGCTGGATCAGACCAAAGGTCATTCTAATCCAGCACTCTGTTCACACAATGGCCAACTAGTTGTCGACCAGGGACCCAGTAGCAGAACATGATGCAAAAGCACCCTCCCACCCCTGTTCACCAGACTCTGATACTGGAGGTTGCACTTAGCCATCAAAACTAGTAGCCATTGATAGCCTTCTCCTCCAACCCCATTTTAAAGCCATCCAAATTGGTGGCCATCACCACATCTTGTGGTAGTGGATGCCATAGTTTAAATATGCACTGTGTGAAGAAGTGCTTCCTTTTATCTGTCCTGAATCTCCTAACAATCAGCTTCATGGGATGACCCCAGGTTCTAGTATTATGGGAGAGGGAGAAAAATGCATACTTTTGTACACCTCTATCATGTCTCCCCTCAACCTCCTTTTATTGCAAGCTGAACAACCCCAGTTGTTGTAACCTTCCTTCATAGGGGAGATGCTCCAGTCCCTTGATCATTTTAATTGCCCTTTTGTTCACTTTTTCCAGCTCTATGATATCTCTTTCTTGGTTGGTCACTGACAGATCAGATCCCATTGGGTTATAATTGAAGTTGGGAATGTTTCGCTCCAACGTGCATCATTTTACACTTGCTTACATTGAACCGCATCTGCCATTTGGATGCCTATTCTCCCAGTTTGAAGAGATCCTTTTGGAGCTCCTCATAATCCCTTTTTGTTTTAACCATCTTAAATAATTTGGTGTCATTGGCAAACTTGGGCCACTTCACCATTTACTCCTAATTCCAGATCATTTATGAACGACTTGAAAAGCATTGTTCCCAATACAGATCCTTGAGGGACCCCACAGTTTATTTCCCTCCATTGGGAGAATTTACCTCACAGCATCCAACATGCTAAACACACCCATCTCTTCTGGATATAAATTCAGTCTGTTTGCTTTATCCTCTTCGAAAGTAAAGAAAATAAAAGCAGAATTGGGCATTATCAAATATATCAATGACACCAGTGATTAAGACACTATCATTTACAGCAGTTCATATAGATCAGGGGTGGGGAACCACAGGCCATTGGGCCAAATTCAGCCCTCCTCAGGTTCCAATCTGGCCCCCTGCAGTTCCCCAGATGGCCACACACCCTTCCCCTGGACCCTCCCTCTCTCCCTCAATCACCGATCTTTTGGCTGTTTCCTGGCTTATGTGCAGTTTTTCCTTCGCATTATAAGAGCTTTAAGCTACAATATGCCAATGTTTTTTATAAATATATTTTAGGTATTTTATTTTGGCTCCACCCCACCCACCACTGGATTGCAGCCTCTGAGTGATTCTCTGAATTCAGCCCTTGGACTAAAGGAGGTTCTCCATCCCTGATATATGATTGGTAACAGGTAGGGTGACCATATGGAAGGCGGACAGGGCTCCTGTAATCTTTAACAGTTGAATAGAAAAGGGAATTTCAGCAGGTGTCATTTGTATGCATGCAGCACCTAGTGAAATTCTCTCTACATCACAACAGGAGCCCTGCCCTCTTTTGTATCTGGTCACTCTAGGCAGTGCTCCTGCAGCTTTAACTGTTGTGATGAAGAGGGGATTTCACCAGGTGCTGCATGCATACAGATGGCACCTGCTGATATTCCCTTTTCTATATAACTGTTAAAGATATAGGAGCCCTGTCCTCCTTTTCCATATGGTCACCCTAGGATAGAGCAAGCAGGTCTACAGATGTATTGAAGGCCCAACAACATCTTCTGGAACAGACTGATTAGATAGGTCCAGGGCCTTCTCTTCTAGCCAGGAGATGTTTCTTCTTGCCATTACCTTTAAATAAACTCCTCAAGTCATATTTCATAAGTCAGTGACATATTTCATAAGTCAAGTGAAGATCGAAAGGTCATTATTGCACCTACAAATTTCTAGATGTAGATCAGAAGTATCAAAAACAAGTCAGAAACCACTTGGAACGATTCCTTTGAATTATACAAATATTGTTGCATTTCTGCTCTTTTGACTGACTTGCACATTTGAAATCCCAGAAAACGAATAGCTGACAATTGCAGAACAGTTTGAAAGATCTTACTTGGAAGTAAAGCCCAATCCAGTGAATGGAGACATACATCCAACCAAGATGTTTTCCATGAAGAGAAATTTCAAGGAAACACCTCCTTGAAACATAAACTGTGCAAAATCATGTCTGTATTCCAAACTTTGCTGGAATCTACCTATAGTCCTCAGCTTCTAACCAGGGGAACATTTCTTCCTGCCATTATCTTATCGTAAACTCCTCAGGCATGATACATGTCTACACCTTCACAGTACCACCATTCACCCGAGCATTCTTTGAACCTTCATAGATGAAGAAGATCCATCTTGCATTTCTGTGGATGAACAAGGCTGTCCCTGAGCACTTTCAGCCAACTCAGCATGTACCTGATTAGTTTCACCATGTGGCTGTTTATGTTGCCCTGATCTGGGTGAGTTCCATGGAATAGAACTTTGACTTCCTGCCCAGTCAAGGAACATGAAAAGTTGGGTTGGGCGGGATTGATAATCCTAACAGCTGCTTGTGCCTTCATTAGGGCGGCCTGACTTACACTTTCAGGGCCACAAACAGCAATTGTCATGGCAAACAAATCTATATCAGTGCGAAACACTGCATGTTACTGATTAAATATGCCGTTTATGACATTTGCAAAGTTACATATTTACCTGCTTGTCAATATGTCACAGAAGGAGGGATAAATGATGTACCTTTTGTACAAATGACTACATTTTCTTTCATGGTTCGCATTATATGTTGTTATATGATTCCTTAATGCTAGTCATTTCAGCCAGCTTTTAAATTTTTTAACCTGTCAGAGCAGCATATAGCAGAGATCAAGAATATCAGAAAGCAATATGTTCTGGGTGAGTAATCACATTTTTTATTGTGTTTATATCCTTCCTTTCTTCCATTGTGTGAATAGGGTGACCACTTGTGAATTGCCAAAAAGAGGACATGCCTCACCAAAAAAGAAGACACTAATTTGCATTAAATTTGCATATGCGAATTTATATACGTAGATGCAAATTTAGAAACAATTATTGCAATTTAAATTAAAATATAGTCCACCTCACCATAGTGTGGGAGGCTGTGACCAGATGACCTGTATGCATGGTTCAGTCTGCTGTTCTAGTGCTGCTGATGGGCAACTTCAAGCCCCATCTCTTCCTTCTGATCGTTCTTTAAGTTTATACCAGACTTGAACTGGTATATAGAGGGTGCCTTCAAAGTAGAAGACTGTCCTCTGTAAAAGAGGACACCCACCCTAGATGGAAATCAAGTTGGTAAACATTTGGTTTCCAGGTGGTCTCCCATCCAAGCATTGAGCAGACCCATTCTTGCTTAGCTTTGGGAAGACTGCTGTTCCATCTGCCTCCATACCATGTCCTGCAAACCATAGGATCTTAGAAACGTAGGAAGCTACCTGATTCTGAGTCAGGCCATTGGTCCATCAAGCCTAGTATTGTCAACACTGACTGTCAGCGGCTCCCAAAGTTTCAAGCAGGATTTCTTCCAAGCCTTACCTGGAGATGCTGGGGATCAAACCTGGGACCTTTTGCATTGCAAAACAGATGCTCTACCACTGACCCATATGGGACAATGCCGTTCCATCAAATGTGATCCATTTTAACAGTACTTTTGATCCTATCCCTTTAATTTCCATGGTTGATTTTAGAAAACAGTTCCATGTTGCTGTTTCTTGCAGTGCATTCAATTATTGTCATGCTAAGAACTCCCTACTTCCACCTTGTCAATCTCCTTCATTCCAGGCCTGCAGCAATGTTTAAGATTAAAGTTGAAGGCTCTTGTAATCAAAGACAAGCCAGTCTTCCCAAATTACATGATCACAGTGCAATATGTATGAATAAGACTTGAGCAGGAGACCACCCAGCTCTTTTTCATTTGTAAACCACATTGCAACCAGAAACCAAGTGTATGAGCTCAAGATCATATTAGTTCCAAAACATTTGGAGAATATCCAAAGTGTCTTTGCATTAGTTGGAGTGCTATTAATGTTCATCAGACGATTCAGACATACAGCGACAAAGGAAACATCTGTGTTGGGTAATAATCTTATGTATAAATATCAGCTACTTTAAACATCAAGTAGCCTCCATGACGAACATGGTTTATTTAGCAATGTGTATGATTGTCTTGCATGTGGTTTCTTGAGAAGTAGCCAATGGCCATGTCCGTAGAGCTCAGTAAACTCTGGCCATTTCTACACCAGGCTGTTTGCCTGGGATGGCCCCCGGCTGGTTCCTGTGTGCCGATGGTGTGTATTAGGTACTTCCGGGATCACCCTCCCTCCCTCCCTCTACACCCCTATGATGTAGAAAGAGCATCTGTTCCCTAACACACAATAATGCCACCACTGATGAGTGATGGGCAAACTCCCCTCAGCTCTGTATGGAATTGACTTTCTTTCGAAATTATCAAAGGCCCCCTCCACAAGGACGCGCTTTTGCGCCCGGTTCCGCGATTATGCGCATTATCGCGGAGGCGCATTTACTCCTAATCCCTCTGCACGGGAGGCGGCGAGAGGCGGCGAAGCGCATTAATTGATGCCCAAAAAGCACTTTACAGGTAGCTAATGCGCATAATCGCTTGTTCACACAGCGAAAATGCGCTTTAACGGCCGGAGCAAAATAAAAGTCGCTATTTAACGCGCGTTCGAAAATGCGCATTATCGGGGAGATAACGCGCCTGTACGCCCGTTTTGCGCTCCGCTCGTGTGTAGGTAAAATTTATAATGAGCCTTCAAGGCTCATTAAACGTCTCGTGTGGAGGAGGCCAAAAACAGCTCACCATTTCCCAGGCAATCTCTCCCAGCTCAGCTGCTGGGTACATAGGTTGGGAATAGTCAGCTGGGAATAGTAGCTCCAAGCACCAGCCACTGCATGAAAAAAAGGACACACACACACACCCCGCCAAATTGTGCAAAGCTTTCGAGATCCCCAGAACTTTTCATCAGGAAAGATGTTATTTAAAAAGCTCATGCGTGCATGGATGTGGAGGGGAGAAGGATGGGAGAAGTGACTAGATGGTGAAGTCGCATTGTCTGCAATTTCAGGCCTTTTCCACACCAGGCTGTTTGCCTGGGATGGCCCCAGGCTTATCCCTGTGCGCCGATGGTGTGTATTTGGTACTTCTGGGATTGCCCTCCCTCCCTCTACACCCGTATGGTGTAGAAATGGCCATAGTGTGGGACAAGGAGTGTGTAGGTATTCAAGATAGGCTCAGCAGGTCATGCGATGGATACAGGAAACTCCTGCTGCCCCACACTGGGAAGATGGAGGGGGGAATGTTTGGCCCTCCATTTGGGAGAATATAAAGCCCAGCTGTTCTCAGAAGCGTTGTCCTTCCTGGTCAAGGCACAGAGGCTGGTTGTGCCCCTGGATCACAGAGAGAACAGGGGGCGTTTGGGCAGGTCGTCTGGTTCCACAGTTCACAGATATCAATGAGAATTTTAATTGGAGTAAGGGTTGAGCATGAAATAACTTTGTCGATCATATCAGCCCTTTTCAAATCTTCTCTTCCATGTGTAGTGAATCTATGGAGGAAGAATTGGCTCTGTGCCCGAGATCACCACACCTCTGTTCCCTGACCTCTGCACATAGAACCAAAGGTCCAGAAAGAGGCACCTCGGTGCATTCAGCTGAGCACGCACAGGTGCTCCTTGTGAATGGGAACCCTGTGTGAATGGGATCCCTGATTGCATGTAGCACCTATGTGCATACTGCTGTATGTGCCTGAGTGCTCCTTTTTTAAACCTTTGGCTTAAGGCATAGAGGTCAGGGAACAAAGCCAGTTTACAGACTGATATCGGAGGCAGGGCCAGTGGTACATTATCACTGCCTCCTCCATGTGATCACTTTATATGTGGACAGGCCTGCCCAGATGGGAGGCAAAGGGGGCAATTTGCTCCAGGCCCCTACACAGCCGGGGGGTGGGGACACACACAAGCATTTTGTATGTGTGTAGATGTGACAGCCCACCACCACCGAATTCCATTACCCCAGGCCCCAAGATTTTTCTGGGAGGCCCTGTGGGTGGAGGAAAAGATGTGAAAGGGATTCTAGTTTCATATCAATCAATGAGAGTTTCGGCAAGAGTGGGTGGTTTAAAGAACTTTGACACATGCACCTACAATGCCACTGGCTTTGGGTCTGCTGAATGTGCATGCACAGAATCTCACACTGTTTCACAGTCCAAGATGGAGAAGAGCATGGGGAGAGGGAATGGAATATAGGGTGACCATATGGAAAGTTGGACAGGTCTCCTGTATCTTTAACAGTTGCATAGAGTGACCAAATACAAAAGAAGGCAGGGCTCCTGCAGCTCTAACTGTTGTGACGAAGAGGGAATTTCACCAAGTGCTGCATGCATACAAATGACACCTGCTGAGTTTCCCTTTTCTATACAACCATTAAAGATACAGGAGCCCTGTCCTCCTTTCCATATGGTCACCCAAAGCACTTTAATGCAGGTGAGAACTGGCTGCCAAACCACACTTGCAACACGATTCAGTGGAAGTCTAGCTGAATCCAATGGGATTTATGGACATGTAAATCAGGTGTTCACAAAAATGCATGGAGGGAGGAATGGAGCTGTTCATGCCCACAACATCCTTGTCCTCACTGGCTTTGCATGTTCAAGGAATCTTCCCATGTTTGGCTAAACACACTTAGAATTCTCTATGCCAGGAGTAGGCAATTTTGTGCCCTCCAAATGTTTTGCATGGGGCTTGCCTTCTTTTGTATATGGTCACTCTAGTATAGTGCCTGCAACTTTAACTGTTGTGATGAAGAGGGAATTTCACCAGGGACTAATTGCATACAAAAGACCCTGGCCGAAATTCCCTTTTCTCTACAACTGTTAAAGTTACCTGAGTCCTGACCTGGATTTTATCTGGTCATCCTAATGGTTGCATGTGGAGCAAATGGTGGCAGCCATGTCATTTTTAACATGGAGAACTTTCCATATTAACTTTCCATAACATTCACCTCCACAGGGAGCTTCCACAGGGTTCAAGAATGAAGTCTGGAAGGTTTGTGATGGCACGACCAACCAGTTGTTGGGCCCCTGGTAGAGATATCTCAACCTGCAGCTCCATCAGCTTTTTTCTTTATAGCTGCTAACTTTTTTTTAGTGGGTCAGGTCCTTTGCCTTTAGTAGAAGCTTTTCCTGGCATGGAGATAAACTTTCCCTGCTTAATTTTTCTGTGTTAAGGCACAGGACAGGGCTAGCAAAAAGTGGACCACTGATTTGCATCAATTTTCCCATACTGAGTGAAGGGTTTACAAACAAAACAAAAATCTGGCTGGCTTTTGAGGTTTTCTCCCCTTCCTTTTGGGAGGCAGCAGAGGGAGCCAAAAATCATTTTTCTTATCCTCATCTGGTTATCCAGATAAATGCATTTTATTTTTATTTTTATTTTTAAAAAACAGTTTTGATACTCAGGGTGGGCAGGGAAGATCTGGAAGTGCTTGTGCAGATGGGAAAAATTCAAATCACCACCACACCCTGCATCTGGCTTGGGCTCCCTCCTTCCCATTACAAGCAGCAGCAAAGGCTTGGTGGGCTACCATCCCAGTTCATCTGGTTGTGTTAAACCCCAGCAGCTGCACTGAAGGGGGGAAGATGTACCATTGGGCCCCAAAGGCAATGAGGCCAAAGAAAGGGAGAAACAATGAGGGTCATAGGTCAGTGGTAGAGCACATGCTTTGCATGCAGAAGTTCCCAGGTTCAATCCCCAGATAAGGTTGAGAAAACTCCTGCCTGAAACCCTGGAGAGCTGCTGCCAGTCAGTGTCTGGGCTCATAAGGCAGCTCCCTATGTTCCTATCTCATTTGCTTGCTTTAGACTCTAGCGAGAGCATTGGAGAAGAGGGATGACATATGAGAAGCTGCATTAAGCTATGTGGTGAATGTGTGTTGTAAGTGAGAGATTCTTGTCTAAGGCCGTTTCTGCACCGGCCTTTTTTCCTGGGGTTGTCCCTGGGTGCTTCCTGTGCATCCAAATGATGCACAGGGACTCCCGGGGCCAGGGGGATGGGCACAGATTTCCCCCAAGGATAAAGAAACCCTGGGAAAACCTGAATCTTCCAGCGATCTAGGGATGATCCCGAGGACTGGCTTCTTCCCTCTTCCCCGCGAGTATTGGGGGTCAGCAGAGGGAAGAAGGAGCCGGTCCGGGAGGTGACCAAGGGCATCGGGTGGGGTGGGGAGCAGGTTCGGGGCTTTTTTAAAAAAAAAACTTACAGTTTTGGAGGAGTGCAAGTGCATTCCCAGCTCCTGCAGCTTTAAAACAAAAATGACGGCCATGACAGGAGCAACATCGTGCTTCTGTTTGGACACCCAGGGAGCAATCCTCCCCCTCTCTGGCTCTCTACACCCTTAGGTGTAAAAGGGCCTTAGTGTGAAAGAGGGTGTGAGCTTTTCTACAAGAGGTTTTTACTAGGCACTTGTGATTCATTACTCATAGCAGTTTGTGGGTCTTTTATACAATATCCTCCTCCTCCAGGGACTCTCCTGCTCTTTGCAACCATTTTCCCATCTTGTTTTGGATCGAGGAAAGTGTGGTATTATTTAGAAATGGTGAAACGAGACTCTCATGTAATTGCGCAATTCCACTACAACAGCACCATCTACTGATTTTGTAATGAAACATATAGAAAGGCAAAGAAATAAAAACCTGGGGGGAAAAACATGTGTAAAGGAGCTGATCTTAATCCTGTAAAGAATCCAGAAGCAGAAGCCTCAGTAAAGATGCAGGTTAAAAGCCTCATGTAGAACAGCCTTGTTTATGAAAAGGGATGGCTGGTAGAGTCTCTCTCTCCGTCTCTCTGTCTCTTGCACGCACGCACATCTTTTCTACACCAGGCATTTCGCCTGGGATGGCCCCTGGCTGGTCTCTGTGAGTCCAAATGATGCACAGGGACTCCTGGGGGCGAGGTAGGGGCAGCCATGGGATTTTCCAGGGATAAGGGAAACCTGGAAAATCCCGAATCTTCCCGAAGTTCCCAGGGCTGCAGGAGATGTGGCCACCTGTCCCGGGTGCTGCCGTGGTTACTCGCAAGTAAGCACAGCAGCACAAATGGGCATGGAGCTGCACTGCACGGCTACATGCCCAGCAGAGGAGGGGGTGACAGCAATTTCACTCCCAGGATGGGGGGAGGGGCCCCTGATTTTGTGTGCGTTTCCCCCCCCCCCCACACACACACTTACCTTTTCGTTGGAGTGCAGGAGCGCTTTTCTCCAATCTTTTTTAAAAAATGGCAGCCACAACGACGCAACGGCCCGGGAGGAACCCGGATCGTCGCGCCCATGATGCGGATTAATGTGATGATCCCGGAAGCAGGCACTTCCGGGATCGCCACCCCTCTGCCCCTCTACACCTGTCTGGTGTAGAAAGGGTGTGTGTGTGTGTGTGTGTGTGTGTGTAGGAGAACACATTTTCTAGGTGCTTCATTCATTGACCAATTACAAAGAATCTTGTGACAATCTGTAGTTTGTGGTTCAGTTGGCTCACTCTTTCAAATTGCATGCCCTATGTGAATTTTGAATTCTCTGCTAAGGATTCAATTGATACCTAGCTTGTGGCTTGGCTCACTTTTTTGAGTGACCTGCTTTTCATATCTTTGGGGTTCCCTGTCATGGATTCACTCATCTGTACCTTTCCATGAATGGTCTGCTTTGCATGGGTTCAAAGTTGTCTGCTATGTATTTACCCAGTGGCCTTCATATTAGAAATACAGCCTCAGTGTTTCCCATCTGTAAAATTCATAGAGTGTTGGCCTGCTATCATGTGTGAAAGTTTTGCTTGGTTGCAAAGGATTTGTAAACACATGGAATAGTTTTACACCTTCGAGAACTTGTGTTTTCTGTGGGGTCCATCCTTGTACCATTGGGTTCTGCCTTCTGACACTGGAAGATTTCTTCCCTAGGTCCCCATGTAGGACCAGAATTATGTCTTTCAAGGGTTATAAACCTTATGTAAGTCCCATAAATAAATAACCAAGCATCCCATCAGAAAACATTGTTATGAGTGTTTTTCTGTCTTGGCTGTTTATTTATTTATTTTTCAATAGAGTTGTGTGAGAAATTGCCGTTTGTGGCTCTAGACTAGGGCTCTTTCAAATTGTTTCTTTGGCCAGAGAAGGAGACAGGGTAGGCTTTGCAAGGGTTTGGGACTCAAGAGAAACATTGATATATTTCTAAACCATTGCCAGATGTGGGTCTCTTATCTTTGCCACTGCATTGTGTCCCATGTGGTCTAGAGCTTGTGGGCTCCAAAATCCATTTGACACCTCATTCCTCCCCCACAGTTCATTGGGATTTGGGATATATGTGCAAATGATTGGCACAGGGGCAATTCCAGGGGACTTAGGGAAGAGGGGAATGGTAGATATGGGGCACATGGCTATCCTCCTTCAGGACAAAGTCCTGCCAAAATTGCCTATCTTTTGTGTGAAAGTGAAAGACCTCAGCCAGATGAGCAATAAATAAACTTGGTTAACGTGGATCACCCAGAAAGGCTTGTATAGAAAGCTGTGCACACACGATAGTGGGGTTATTCTTTTTAAGAAACCTTTTCCCCCTGTTGGCTTGCAAAGCATCTAAGTGTTGGCTGTTTTCCTTTTCTTTTCTGTTTGAATTTCTGCAGGGCTCCCAGACCCTCCCAGAGTGTGTTTTCAGAGAGCTGGGCATGGGCTGCATTTATACTTTTGAAGTGAGCTCTTTAAAAATATAGGTGGCTAATGTCTTCAGTATGGACGAAATATACCATATGCTGTGAAACAAAAGGGGCTCTGTGCTATTAAAGTTTCGGCTCTGCACTCCCCCTCCCTCTCCCTTTCCCCCCCTTTCACCCTTCCTTCCTCTGTTCCTGCTCAGGCAACTCAGAGGGGAGGGAGAAAGAGGGAGAGAAACCCAGTTGCTCTGAGATGCAGGCTGAGGTGGATGGAAAAGGAACTATCTGCTGGCTGGCGTAGTAGCTGGGGGTGACGTTCTTTTACTACAGCAGGTAAGGGGGGGCTGGCCGAGGCTAAAGGGCAACCCTTAGGATAGTAGATTGGAATTGGATGGTGATGTGTACGTGTGTGCGTGTGTGAGGTGATGAAGCCAATTAGTCATCAGTTGTTTGATACATTTCATAAAGGGTTGGGGGAGAGCAAGAGATGGAGAATGTAGTTCATTGATCTCACCAGAATCATATTATTGGAGAAGTCTTGGGAGATTCCTTTGCCATTCTTGTGAGGCAGAGCGGTGGTTCCCCCCCCCCCCCCCGCCATACAAATCTGAATTGTACCTTCCTCTCAACAGGGCACTTTGATTGGGGTCATTCATGTTTTTCTTAGGGTCGGGACTGCCCTGACTGTGCTTAAAGATATTGGCCTGTCTGCCTTTGGCATCTCAGAGCTGGAGGGCTTCTCTTCAAGGGTTTGCATGCGCACCTCCAAACTACATATATAGCACCATATGCCTGTTCTGCTGTCTTCACAATGTGCCTTCCATTATGTGAGGGCAATGGAATAAAGTGCAGGAGCATCACATGGTTTGGGAAAAGCCAATCAGCATTGCTCTCTGGATTCTGTTACCTGATGGAATGTCATGTGTGTGTGTGTTAGTTAAAGAACATCCTTAGTGTAAGCTGCAGGCCTGAGCACAGCTTCCACATAACAATGTGCAAATCCTCTGTGGATATGCTGGATTCAAAGAAAAAGCTTGAGGGGAACCAGGGCCCACAGACATTGCAAATTGGAATTACAATGTTTGGCCATTGTTCAGGTTGCATTGAAAATCATTCCATCCAGAAATTCGGCCCACATCTACTCAGAAGTTAGTCCCATTGAATTCAATGGGCTTACTCCCAGGTAAGTGGGTATAGGGTTTCAGCCTGAGTTTCACATTCATCTTGTGAAATACCCTCCCCCGACAAGGGGCTGGTTTAAAAGGTCCGCCTCAGGTTTCTGTGAGGGCGTTGGAAGCATGGCTTTCTTGTTTCCTTTGCCTTCTGGATGGTTGAAGGTGTTGACATCTGCCATGGTGATAAAAGGTCTCTCTAGTCACCCTTAAATCAACAGAATGTCCTTTGGCTTGTCTGTCCTGTCAGCATATTAGGGTTACAGTTGGTGGTGAAGAGCTAGATGGAAGAGAGGGAAAAGAGTGGGGGGGGGGAGGGGAGGAATCTAGGGAAGGGAATAGAAGTGAAGAAAGAGTATAAATAAATATTGTGCCTGAGAAGTGAAACTGCAACACACTCTGAAAGTTCTTTCATTGTTGTTTGGTCCTCCTTTCTCCTATCACCATATCATCAAAATGCAGACAGCACAGGTGATTCTACAGGGAGACATCTCCATTTCTCAAATGAAACCCAGTTCATCATTTGTCCACAGAGCTGTGGACTGATCCAAAGATTGGATAGAAGTGGCATCTTTAACATATGGTTTGAGCTACAGGGCAGAATTGGAGGGGGGGGGAGGGAGAGAATAGAGAGACTCCCGGTCAATTCTGGAAACAAGCACCCCCAAGCTGAGACAACTTGGTTTCCATTGTTAGAATGGTGAGGACACCGAGGGGTTATCTAGTCCTCTTATTTGGCATGCATGCATACAACATCCTATTTTTGCTTTAAATGCTGTCAATGCTCTGCTCAGTCCAGGTTTAAATAAATTAAAGAGCTTAATCTACCTACCTCCATTTTCTTCATTAGTGTATTATATTTATTTAAATATTTGAATAGCTAGCCCTATCTAACACAACTGCATCCCATTTTCCCTTAAAATAGGCCAGGGCAGCATACGCAGGATCTCCCCTTTGGAGCATCTCCCCTATGAAGGAAGGTTACAACAGCTGGGATTGTTTAGCTTGGAAAAAAGGAGGCTGAGTGGAGACATGATAGAGGTGTACAAAATTATGCATGGAGAATGTGGATAAGGAGACATTTTCCCCTCTCTCATAATACTAGGAACCGGGGTCATCCCATTAAGCTGATTGATGGGAGATTCAAGACAGATAAAAGGAAGTACTTCTTTACACTATGGAATTCACTACCACAAGATGTGGTGATGGCCACCAATTTGGATGGCTTTAAAAGAGGATTGGATAAATTCCTGGAGAAGGCTGTCAATAGCTACTAGTTCTGATGGCTATGTGCTACCATCAGTATCAGAGTCAGTAAGCCTATATACACCAGTTGCTGGTGAACATGGGTGCTGTTGCACCATGTCCTGCTTGTGGGTCCCTGGTCGACAGCTGGTTGGCCACTGTGTGAATAGAGTGCTGGACTAGATGGACCCTTGGTCTGATTCCTACCCTTCCTCCCAGGAGCTCAGGGTGGGTACATGGATTTCCTTATATTCTTGCTTGTCAGGTAGGTTACGCCAACCCTGTGTGGTAGATTAGGCTGAGAGACAGTTACCCAATAAGCTGTGTGGCAAAGCAGAGATTTGAACTCAGGTCTCCCAGGAATAAGCCCAATGCTCTAACCACCAATTGCACCGACTATTTTATCCACCCAACAACCTTCTGAGGTAGGTTAAGCCGAAAGACAGTGATTTGTTCAAGGTCACCCAAGGAAATGAGCAAATATCTGAGCAAATGCTTGATTTCAAATTTCTCCAGTCTGAATGTAACATTCTGACCACCACATTACACTGGCTCTCAGTGCCTTCGAACAGCAGCTAGACAACTATAGCAAGTGCTACATGGCACTGTCCTCGATGACTTTCAGAAGCTTGTGTTGAACGCAGCAGGCGCCTGTTTCCTAATGGGGCCATATCACAATGGAATACATGGGTTTGGTTCAGACACCATGATAAGCAAGTAGGCAATGGCATCTACTGCCTTTTCGTCTCATCAACACCATTGTCTGGGCCAGAGAAAGAGGCAGGTGAACAAGCAGGTTGCAATCGAGAAGAGGAGTAAGTCCAGGGATATTCTAGGGTTTAACCCTCAAATAACCCAGGCGTCCAGTTTTGCATGACACGACAAGCTGCGGCACACTCCTACCGCAGCTTGCATATTCAAAATGGCGGTCAGCATGTGTCTCGGAGCCTTGCAGGTTAATTAACTTATGATGACATATCATAATGTGTGAACTGATCCATTGTAGCTATGTAAATCTGTACTGACTGCCTATTGTCTTCTTTCCACAATAATATGAAATGCTGTTTTTCATTTATAGACCCCTTCCTGCTATTTCCCCAGTGTGTGGCTCCTTCCCTTTGTCCTGGCATGAATCTCAAATGAAACACCTTCTTTCCATGTTACTCAATTAGTGACAGAGCTGTACTGCCTTAGGGAAGGGGAGTTGAGTCTGTGGCTGAAACTTCTGTTGCCTCATGAAGAAGAAAGCTGAAAGTCTTGGCAAGAAATGATAGATCAGAGACTATTTGTGCTGGCTTGTCTGTGCCCTCACCGTACTCATTTCTAATTCATGTGTACCATTTTCAAGGAATGCATCCAGACAGCTAAACACATATTCATTGGTACTGTCAGTCTCACAGAGGTATGCACAGAATGAGAGCGAGAGAGATGTAACCCTGTGCAGCTGTTCTTCCAGAGGAAGGTTTTTGATTGTGCTCCTGACCTAGCCACCTCCCCATGCTCAACTTTCAGGCATTCCATGGAACATGTGTCTAGCAGCTACACATGTAGACAACTATGCACGCAGGTGGGAATTGCATGATTGGTACATCTCACTTTTCCCCAGTGTCCTGCTGATGTGATAACCATCTCCACAGGCATTATTTATTTACTTATTTAAACCATTCATACTCCACCTTTCCACCACATGTGGTTTGCAAGGCAGCTTGCAATTCAAAACACCATGAAACCATTTTAAGATCAATCCAAAAACAACTATCTAGCAGCAATCTTAAAATGTACACAAGTTGAAAAGTACAGGGCCTAAAATAATGTCCATGTCCATATGGGAGCAGGTAGCTGATCAGATACCCTGGTCCCAGATCATTTAGAGCTTAATGGGTCAAAAACAGCACTTTGAAAATCTTTTAAGACCAGCAAAATATGTTCAGTACAATGAGTCCAGTCAACAGTCAGCCTGCAGTATTCTGAAACTATTGAAATTTCCAAATGTTCTTCAAAGGCAGCTTCATATATAACACATTATTGCAATAATCCAACCTGAAAGTTACCAAAGCATGGATAATTGTGGCAAGGGTATCTCAAACCAAGATGGGCCAACACTGGTGCATCATCTGAAGCTGATGAAAGATGCCCCATGGATGACCAGAGTCAGGGATGGATCCAGTAACACCCTGAAGTTCCTTTAGGTCAGCTTTTCCCAACCTGATGCCCTCCAGATGTTTCGGAGGACAATGCCCAGCATTCCTAACCATGCTAGCTGGGGCTGATGGTAGTTGAAGTCCCAAACATCTGGAGGGTACCCAATCAGGGAAGGGTGCTTTAGGTGAAGTGTGACTTTATCCAGTACTTAGCCCAATACTATATCCCTGGTCAGACAAGCTGACCACCTATGGCTTCTCCATCTTGGATGAGCCAGACCATTGGTCCATCTAGCCCAGTATTTTCGACACTGACTTGCAGCAGCAGCAATCCAAGTTTTAAGGCAGGTTTATTTCCCAGCCCTACCTGGAGATGCCGGGGATCAAACCTGGGACCTTCTGCAGGTGTTCTACCACAGAGCTACAGTTCCTCTCCTCCCCACTCCATTAACAGCTCCAGCACATCCACTACCACTTCTGATAAATAGAGAAATAGAGCTGGGTGTCATCAGCATACTGTTGACATTTTACCACAAATCCTTAACTTCATCCAGCAGATTCATATAGATGTTAAACAGATGTTTATATAGATGTTAAATGAGGAAAAGAAGAAACGCTATAGCACACTGTAACAGAAGTGCCATGGACCAAAGCAAAAATCCATTATTATGGCCCCACCTTCTAAAGCCTGCCTGCCAGATTGGAGCAGAGCCATCAGACTGTGGTGGCCACAATTCTAATGCAGGACAGATGGTCCAAAAGGATACAATGGCTGATGGTATAAAAAAATGCATAGAGGTCCAGGAGAATCAATAAAGTTGCACTGCACCATCTTTCTCCTGGTGTAGGTTGTCCAACAGAGCAACCATTGGGGAGCGAGTGTGAGAACCGGTGTGGTGTAGTGGTTAGAGTGTTAGAACAAGGGAGACCCAGGTTCTAATCCCCACTCAGCCATGAAACTCACAGGGTGACTTTGAGCCAGTCACTCACTTTAGCCTAAACCACCTCACAGGGTGTTGTGAAGATCAAATGGAGAAGAGGAGGACCATGTAAGCCGCCTTGGGTTCCTTGCAAGAGGGAAAAAGGTGGGATATATCTGTGATAATAAATAATAAATAAATTTCACTTCCCAAACCTGTCAGGGAGCTACGCTGACATGGGCAGAGATAATGTATGTTCCCTAGGCATGTGAAGAGTCATCCAGACATTGACCACTCTGCACATGGTTTGATCAATGCAATAATAATAATATATTTATTTCTTACCAACCTCTCCCTCCAGATCAAGGCGGGGAACAACATCAACAATATAAAATACATTAACGTGATTAAAAGCATATAAAGTTAATACATTATTAAAATCAATAAAGGTTGGGAACATAGGACAGACATTCCATCCATTCAGTGAACGTCAGCATAGTGGCTACCTCCACGGGGGTAGTTAGTCTGTTGCAGCAAAACCAATAAAGACTCTTCTGGCACCTTAAACAGTAACATATTTATTCTGGCAGAAGCTTCCATGGACACTGTCCGTTTCATCAGATGCATTGGATAAAGCGGACAGTATCAGCATTATTCGCTGGCCTTTTCTAAAAATTTCCATGCTCTGGATTGCCTGGGCAAACTACAACGAGCTTTTTCCTGTTTCTCCTTCCAAGTGAAGAACATGTTTAGGCATTTCCCAAGCTTTCTCTTTGGCGGTGTAAATATCTCATATCAGTAATCACCCAATGGCGCAACCCTTGCATCTATTTGTCAATGAACACAATGTATAATTATTTTAAAGCCGGAGCTCTTGCTTTGAAATGCAGTCATGCTGGATGAGATCTTCCTTTCAAGGCTGATGTGACTTCTGGGAAATCTGGATTACAGCCACAGATGTTGCACAGTCATGTTACCCTGTGGCAATACGAAGGCTGCATCATACTAACTTGCTCCCAATCTCAATGTATTACTGCTGCAAAGGATGTGACTAGAACAATGAAGTTTCCCCCCTACATTCAGCAGTCAGGCTGCATCGCATTGTTGTGTCTGTCTGTATTACTTGCAAAATAGTGGGTAGTGTAGGAAGGCAACAAATGGAGGGCTCTATCTTTATCCCTGTGTGCATACAGTATTAATTAATAGGCTTTGAATTTGGATGAAGCCTCTGGATACCCTATACTACTTATTGCTATTACTGCTGCTGCTGTACCAGGGCAGGCATGGTCGGGCACCTGCCGAGGGCCCAACAGGGGCCCACTGGCAAGATACCCCTAGAACTGTTCCTCCTCTTCACCATTGCAACCTGCTTGTTCACCTGCCTCTTTCTCTGGCCCAGACAATCGTGGTGGTGAGAAGAAAAAACAGTAGGTGTCACTGCCTACTTGCTCACTGGCTCTCTGCCTGTCAAGCAAGTAAGTGGTGCCAATAATGAGAAAGAGGATAAGAAGGAATAGCAGCTGGGGACAATGCTGGTGAGACTGCAGACTCATGGAGTAAGGGGCCTGTTGAGGGCATCTTTCTCAAGGGCCTTCAAATCTGGAGCTGGCACTGACGTGCCACTATTATGTTTACTGCTACTACTATTACACATGTACAGGGCAGTATCCAGTACTGCCACTGCACCTCCACTGGTTCCATTGTGCTTGCGGGACCCACTGTGAGGGCAACAAGAACTAGCGCTTCCTAAAGGAACTCCAGAAACTAGCAGAACACTTGTTTATAGCATAGGACTGATCAGCGGAGCTCCCTTCTGGGAGCTCCATTGACTTATGCCATTCCGGAGATGAGCATTTCCATTTGTTTCTGCTTGATTTGGGAACCCCAAGGTTCCCATTGCGCTAGTGGTTCCCATTCCGCTAGGGGTAGGCCCTGCTAGTCGGGGAACACTCTTGGATACTGCCCATAGACACTTAAGGTTCTTCAAAACAGCTACTACATGGGGGAAAGTGATACCCGCTGAAAGAGTCAGCTATCACAAAATTTCCTTTGCAAGTACGATCCGTTGAAATTGTGTATTATTTATTTTATTGAAAATATTTCCAAACTGCCCTTCATCCAAATGGATTACAGGACAATGTACAAAGCTATGACTAAAATTAATTGCATCAAACCTTGGAACAAGAAGCAGATAAAAGTATAAAAGTAATGGAAATATTTTGAAATAGATTCTTTCCATGGCGAACTCCACATAATGGAATTCTCACTCCACTTAAGCAGAGGTGGGCAATTTGTGGTCCTCCAGATGTTTTGGCCTACAACTCCTATGGATTCCTCACCATTGGCTAGGCTGGCTAGGACTGATAAGAGTTATAGGCCAAAACATCCTGTAAGGCCACAAGTTGCCTACACCTGACTTAAAGAAACCTTTGTTTACTACCTGTAAAGCCCTGTTATTCCAGTCCTACATATTTGGAGAACTTACTTCTCTGGTATGTTTTCCCATGGGCCTTCAGATCCACTGAAGATGCCACCCTGGAGGTACTGTCTGTGTGCCAAATCACAACATCAAGGGAATGGGAGGAGGCATTCTCAGTCATATGTTTCCTTAAGCCTTGCTATATTGCTTTGGAGATGGTGCAAACATTTCTGTTTAGACATGCTTACAGTGACCAGTGATAATAGAGAAGCAGATTTTCATGCCTCTGATTCTGTACTCTTTACTGTTTCCATTTGGATGATATTATGATTTGATTTTCTGTATGCATTATTCAGTTTCTTCTGTACATTCTTGCATGTTTGTGTTGGCCATATCTGTTTAAAATAAATAAATACATTTATATAGGGTGACCATATGGAAAGGCAGACAGGGCTCCTGTATCTTAACAGTTGTATAGAATAGGGAATTTCAGCAGGTGTCATTTGTATGCATGCAGCACCTGGCACAATTCCCTCTTCATCATAACAGTTCAAGCTGCAGGAGCCCTGCCCTCTTTTGTATCTGGTCACTCTAGTACAGAATGGGAATTTCACCAGGTGCTGCATTCATACACATGACACCTGATAAAATTCCCTTTTCTATACAACTGTTAAAGATACAGGAGCCCTGTCCTTCTTTTCATATGATTTATATGAAAACCCATTCCAAATCCCTATCCAGCATAACCATCGACAGCTTGGAGTAATAGGGGGGTAGAGCTGTGTTTGGATAAACAGCCCTGGCCCCTATCCACCCCCCCCCCCTTTGCGATGATCTTAGTGATGGACAGGAAGTTTCTACCCATATTTCCTTACCACTCCGCTCATTGCTAAAGCTGTTGCCTTTGGAAACAGGCCAAGGAAAGGCTGGGGTCAGGCCAGCATCTCCATTCAGGGAGTAGGCGTGATGAACGAGTGTTTGAAGCGGAGTGGTGGTGAGTAGAACTGGAGAAAGGTCTAGATGTCTTAGTTTCTCTCCCACCTATAGTTTGTCTCAAATGTGCCTTCGTGTGCATTCTGTGATCTTATGAGAAGGCACAAGAAGGACAAGGATGGCAGATCATAAAGTGGGTGGGAGAAAAGAAGACACATGACGGAAAGGACTATGGGAATGAGTGGGATTCTCAGGTTGTAAAGGCACCTGGAGTGAGGCAATAAGAATGTGGAGTAGAATAAAAGTAACGTTTCATTTTAAAACCATCTCTCCTCTTCCGCCCCCTCTTTGTCCAAGTTTTAAAAGCGACACACTGAGTGCTTCCTCGGATCACATTACTGGATAAGCACACAAGCCTAATGAAATCCAGGGCGTCTTGGGGCTCATGCAACACAAGACAGACAGCTTGCTGCTCCATCAGCTTCCTTTTCTGGGGCACCCTTTGCCCCATCCTACAATGACTCTTGCCTGTAAGACTGACCTCCTCTGCTGTCCAACTAGCACCATGCAAAAAATAAGCAGGAGCAATAAACAAGTTGGAGACAGGCAGAAGTTAGTGGTTTTTAAAATTGCAAGATTTTAGACAGGCATCTGGAATGGTTTTTTTTTTTTTTAAGGTAATAAATAAATGGCTGGAATGTTTTTTTGGTGTGCATGCATACGTTGGTTTTTAACAAGCATTGAAAAGGTTCTGCACAACGTAGAAATTTCCTCCTGGAGGTCCAGGAAGCTCTATGAAGCACAACAACTAGCAAAGGGGAAATAATATCATCATCACTATTTATTCTACATTCTCCACCAGCCACCAGATGTGTTGGACTTCAATGCCCATCATCCACAGCCAGTGGCCTTGCTGAAGAGGTGATGGGAATTGCAGTCCAACACATATGGAAGGCACCAGGTTGGGAAAGGCCATCCTACAACCTCTAGCTGGGCTTTTGTTGTTCACGTAGACAACAAGAGTCCCTTTTGCCCATGTTGGATAGGACTATTTTAAGAGACTCTCCTTGTCCTCCCTCTAGGAATAAATAAAACTGAACAAATGCCCACTATCATATGTAAGACCGGGTCCTTACCACTGGAAGGTATGGATAGACAGAGGGGCATATATTTGTAATTCTCTTTAGGTATTTAATATTCTTGAGTATTAGATCATGGTTAGAAAGACTTCAACTCCCAGCATTCCTCACCATTGAGCATACTTGCTGGACTTCTGGGAGTTGAAGTCCAAAACACCTAGAGATCTACCTTCTACCCAACTTTGATTTAGATAGCTCATACACCAGCTATGAGTTCCACTCACTCTGCACCACACAGTGGTGCCACTATGTTGCTTTATATAGAGCTGAGCATTCTCATCCATGTGCAATACAACCATCAAGATAGCGGGAATATTCATACCAACAGAACTTGCAGAATGGGGTCCTAAAAATGGGCCTACTACTTTAAGATGATCACCTCGTAAACATATATCTTAGGGGGCCAGAGCAATGCTGGGTATATCAGCTAGTCTAGGGTGACCACATTTGGGAAACGAAAAAAGAGGACACCCGGTGGGGGTGGGAAAGCAGCTTTCAGGGGCCTCTGGGATGCATGTCATTCACCTCCACCACCTTAAAGGCCCCAAATGGGGTGGAGGAGGGGAAAGTGTGTCATTCCCACCCTCCACTGCTCCAATCAGGGCCTTTTCTATAATGTCTGGGAATGACACGCTTTCCCCTTTCAGGCCCTGATTGGAGCAGTGTGAGGGAAATGACCCATCTCCAGAAGGTGTGTCATTCCCTCCCACCATGCTAATGCAGCCTTCAAAGGGAAAGCGTGTCTTTCCAGGACATTATAGAAAATTACAGAAAATCCCCCCTGACACCCAGAAGAGAACAAAAACCAGGACAAATCCGGGGAAATCCTGACAGTTGGTCACCCTAACTAGTCTTCTATAAACCACGATGTGGAAGATGCAATCAGAAAATATAATTGACCTGATCTCGGTTCTGGATTAGGTTAAGATGACCCAGAACAATTCACATGTTGTGATCAAATCCTCCACTTCTTAGACCCATAGCTTACTGGGAAAAGGGCAATCTGGCACATATGAGCCAACACTCTGTCTGTTAATGAGCATCAAACATGAGCCCACAAGCCTGGGGGAAGCTAACCACTCACCTTCCTCCACACTCTAGAAGTGGGCTTCGTTGTCCTCAATATTTTTTTTAAGGAGCAACAGAAGCTTGTGTTCTTATTTCTTAGCCTTGCTAATCTTAGACGTCATTAAACCGTCTTAAACACATCCTGATCTGAAGCTATGTGTGCAGTCCTATGGGCAGAAAGTATTTATCACCAGACATTTATAACTTTGATCAACTTCTTCACTACCAATTGTCCTGTTTTTAGCAATGGGCCACTCCTTGTGGGCTAAGTGAGAGGCACAGAGGAAGGAAAGGGATATAATTAGGTGGTATGTTTGTTTTTCAGGCCAGGGAAGAGATGGCCTACAATTTAAGAACATAAGAACGTAAGCAGAGTCATGCTAGATCAGATCAAGGGTCCATCTAGTCCGGCATTCTGTTCACACAGTGGCCAACGAACCCAATGGACACATGGCCATTTAAAGTAGAGAGGACAGTCCTATATTTGAATGTGCCCCTCTGTTTGAAGGGTTGTCCAGTCCAAGTTCAGGTTCATGATGAAGAACCATAAGAAGGGAGGGGGAGCATCACCGGCCTTGAACTCCAGCACATGAACAGGCAGGCACACAGTTCATCTGGTCACAGTCTGCACTGTTATAGTGGAATGTATTCTATTTCTATTTTTTTAAAATTTATATTATTTCTAAATGTGCATCTGTCAATAAATAGAAGTTAGCAAATTGGCACCCTCCTTTTTGGCAATGCATGGGTGTCAACCCTGTCAAGTACTGGTGGAGTGGAGCCAAAATAATTGATCTGATATTTCTCATAAGAGTCAACAGATCAGGACCCCTACTAGGTTCTGCTGGCATTTTACATTTTAGAACATCCACCCATTTGTTGACACCGATGCAAAATTGTTGGGAGTTCTCCCTTTTAAAATAATATTAATAATAATAATAACAGGGGAGGGCAAAGAAGTTGGGACCTTTTGAGCAATGGATATTAGATCACAACAGATGGCAATCTTCAGCCACAGGGCTGCTCTGTCAGCTCGGGATGTGTTCCAAATCTCATTCAGAGCTATACCGGGAATAGCATCTTGGGTATCCACTATTGCATCACTGCGTATGCATAGGCTGAATTTCTCTCTTCTGAGTTGACCCTTTGCCCTTCTGAAGTGACTTCTAGCACTGAGTGAGATTACAAAATGGCCACCACTCTATTGGCGTTCAACAAGAGGTTGTCTTTTTTTTAACCCCTTCAGAACTGAGCTTGACTGCCAATTTTCAAACCGGACAGACAAGCCTGGGTCTAGCAAGAGTCAAATCCCTTGAATCAGCCAGTGAGCCCAACTAGACGAGATGATAGAGATTTGTGATGCACTCTCCTCCTGTCGCTCTAAAATTTGGCAAATAGCCGCTACACAGGAAGGGTGAGCCGGATTGAAACCAATGGTGTTGAGGAAGGGAGTTTCAACTAGAGCTAAGTCAAAATTTCTCAGAATTTTCTTTTGGGGAGAATTTCAGTACCTTTCTTGGAGAATATTGAGTTGTGTTTTGGGCACAACTCTGGATCCAGTTTTAATATTGTTTAATATTACTTTAAAACTGTTCAAAGCAGAGTTGAATCTGGCCCTCCTCAAATCCCAATCTGGCCCTCCAGAGTTCCCCAGCCACTTGGTGGTTTCCTGGCTTTTGGGCAGTTTCTCCCCATTCAAAAAGGTTGAAATGCCTCTCCTAAGGCTTAGTTACTTGCACTAAGGGCCGATCTACACGCTAGGTTTTTAATGTTTTATAAGGGTTATGAAAACTCTTTGGGCCACATGACACACTCCCTATAATGTTGTATATCTGAGGTTTTTTAAAACTCCCTTCAGTTATATACAATGGTTTCACTTTTAATAAATCGTTTTAAGTAAAATAATGTGTTCTTCCTTACTGTTTGTGATTCATGGGGGCAGTGCTTCGTTTACCGATGCCCAAATGCTTAGCAGTTGATTGGTGGGGAAGAAAGAGGAAGTGGTGACTGAACTACAACGCCCACAATGCCTTACCCTAAACTCACTGTAAAAACGAAAGAGAAAGAGACAGGACAGAAGAGTGTGTGACTGCACGCACCGCTTTAAAGACTGAAGAAGTTTTCTCCTGTAATGTGAGTACTCATTAATGTGGCCTAAGACGTTTTACTACGACAATATTTAAAACTCTTATCTGACTGGTTTTTAATGCAACAACACTCTGTGTAGATTCCCCCAAGAGCAAATGTTTTATGCTATTATTGTTGTTTTGTTGTTTTTGTAGTAATATTTTTGGCTCCACCCTCTTGGACTCTGCCCCCACCCATACCAGGATGAACTAATAGGGTTTCATTAACTATCAACTGACTCAGAATTTCTCAGAAGAGGATTTTCTCAGGATTTTTTCTGGAAATGTCTTCTTCTTCTCCTTCTCCTTGTCAACAACTATTAGAGGATCCTCTCTCCTTTCCTGGAACATCTTCAGCAAAATGGCTACCTCAGCTTCATCATTCACAAACAGGGTGGAGATTTTTTGTGGAGCACCCAATTTAGGACCCAACCCCACCCATGTTTTCTTGATGGCCATCCCACCTTCCCATGTACAGTCCATGTTTTGCATCCAATGTTAGTTCTACATAGAGTAGACCCATTGAAATGAATAGGGTAACATCAGATCTAACCCCATGTTAATGTATGTGCTTCCTCTAACTGGGTAAATAGCAAGTGGGGAGGACATTTTCATTGGGAAAATGGCATGGGGAAAGGCCTAACCCATCCCGGCCCCCAGCCTCAATCTAGATCCCTCCCTCCCATCAGTTGCTATTTACCAAAATTTAAAGAGGCAGAAAGCCCAATCACAGATCTCTGTTGTCTTATCTCGTTTGCCTCCATCTTCATTCTCCAGTTTCATGTAGCCCTTTCTATCAGGTGTTTGGGATATCTCTAAAAGGTGGAGCAGGTTGCCTTTATGCTACCTGGTCACTTTCTCTGCATCCATGAGGTTTTCTTTCTTGCATTGCATAGTATTGAGGCTCCACCAACAATGTTTCCTCTTGGTTAGGGACCAAATGGATGTGTCTGTTGGTCAAATCACTCCAACTGAGCATTCATCCTTGGACTTCTTTAAGTCCTACTTATTCCTGGTTAAAAAAAAACAAAAACACCATTCCCTGCAAGACTCCAATCACTGATGGATTGGTTTTGACCAGCCTTCCCCAACCATTGGCCCTGAGCTGACTGGGTATGATGGGAGTTACAGTCGAAGAGCACCAAAATAAGGAATATAGGTGTTGACCAACCTGTTGAGAAGTCCTGCTTCAAAGTGTCCACAGGTTGGGATTATATTCCAATCAAGAGAGTTCTGGTTATGGAAACCCTGTTCACTCTCAGCACACTTAAAATTGATTGACTCCATGGCTAACATGATTATACGTTTACCATAAGTAAAAATCCAGACAGTGGTTGAAACGCCTCCAGTTTTTGAGTGAGATCAGGAGCTTCTCTGCATGAGTGATTTATTGCATTCTCACAATTAGCCACTCACAGAAGTTTGAGGGTCCTTTACATCAACTTCCAGGATGTCTCCTGCGCTTTCCCCCAGTAATCTCGCTTTTTAAAAAAATCTGAGATAATGCAGTATTTTAAAATTGCAACATTAATTCCGCTACTAGATGGCACTGTTTCATTGAACTTTATGGAGCATTGCCCAGAGGGGAAGTTTTCAGTTGTAAATCACATGGTTGCCATTGCTCACTGTCTAAAGGAGCCCACAGTGAACATGGAAAGACCTGAGGGGGGAAAAAAACTGGTAAGAGTGTAGGTTTTTTCCCTTATGGCAGAGATGGTCCAGAAGAAGTTCTCCCTGTCTCTTCTCCCTGTTTCCAGTCCGTGGTGTAAGGAGGCAAGACAAAAGCAGAGACACACCATTCATATTGCCAAAGGCCCTTTACTGAGCTGCTGCTGGCACTGATAATGTAATGTTTATTTGCAGCTCTAACGAGGAGGGAATAAATGTTTTGGATTATCATAACGTGCAGTCATTTTCATGAACCTCAAAGCAGGGCTAGGTATCACCTACACTAAAAATATCAGAACTCTGCATCAAGATAATCCATATTCTGTGCCCGGAAAAACTTAAACGTCAGTCCTGCCATACCATGCAAATGAACCAGATTTGCATATATTTGGCTATTATGCATAATTTATTCCCCCCTTTCCTGGCAGCTATGCAGGGCAATAAATTTCCATTCCTGACTACTGCAATCTGTATTCACACACATCCACACCGCCTCCCAGAGCTTTTGATATTTCTCCAGACATGGCTGACCCACTTCCGCAGCTACCTTTGTAGCTATAATAGAAACCTGCATTTGAAACCAAACCCTGCACAAACTTGCATGAGATGACTGACAGTTCAATTGCAGAACACACCAAGAGCTAGTGCCCTAAGGCATGGGACAGGGATCATATCCTGCCATTTGGGGGTTGCAATATTTATGGCAATTGGGCTCTGAAGCACTTACCTTCCCCACCAGATGGGGATATCTCAATAAAGAGATTTTCAGCAGCTTTTTCCCTCTTCAGTTTGCTGAAGAAAGCCATGCCTGCCAAAACATATTTGTGTAGGAGGTGGAAAGTTAACTTTAGTATTCCTTTTGAAAGGGGCCATATTCAGCCTTTAAATCTAATAAAATGCAATGCATGTAATAACGCGTATCAGGGAGAGAGGGAGATAGTTTTCCGACTATTGTTTGAAAGGAAATGCCTTTTGAGCATTTACTGCATTACTGTTAGATTATCAGCAAAGTGCTAGAGGCTGTTCTTTTCCGAGGTCATGTTGTATGATATCGTGTACAGAATCGTACAGGATCAGTTCTTTATTTCTGAAGCCAGAAGGGAGGAAACTATTGGATGAACACGAAATGGCTCTAATAAAGGGCTTTTCTACATGAGGGTGTTAATGTCCTGTATATACTTTTGGTTTCGTCACAGAATTGAGATCCAAGCACTGCTTTTCTGCTATATAACCTCTAGGTGACACTGAGGTATAGTGGAATAGTATAAATATACAACAGGAAATCACACTGTCTTTGGCTATCAGAAATAATACCCTATTTTTTCTGCTCTAAAAAAACTTGCAGAAAGTGCTATTTATAAACAGAAGCGAAACTGGCAGGTCACAATGTTATCTAAACAACCCCATATGCTGCCACACGTAGGGAATGACGTGTGCACAGCACATGCATTTTGTAGAAGAGCTGTTGAATGGAAAATGTTGGGTACTCATTACCCATTGAGATGTTGGCCTAAGTGGAGGGTTCAGCTGTCCAATGGCCTTCAATTAAGGCCTAACTAAACTTCACACACCAGGTGTGTGAATACATCTTGCAATGTCTTTTTGTTTTGCTCAAAACACTCTTGGCAGAGGAGGAAGGGGGAAAGGGCACATCAGGGATGGGATGCTAGAGATGCCGCTAACCCTTTCCCCTGACCGTGCCATGGCCCTAATCCAAATTGCTCTCCATAAGCCGGGGAAGCTGGAGGCTTCAATTTCAGTGGGGCTGTGAATCCATTCTGGGTTTCAATCAGAGTCAGCCAGATCTCTAAAGGAGCTATCCGAATTGCTGAACCCTAGCCCAAAAATAGGGGGGCACACAGGGCAAGGTCTCAGAAGTTGAACTTGCAGGTTCATGCAAGAGATGCATTTATATCATAGGGGTGCTTGCTGAAGAAGGAGAGACCATTTATCCAGACTGCTCCTGCTCCCAAGTTATTCTTCTCCTTTATTTTTTATTTTCATTTTTTGCTGGGGGTGCAGTTCACATCTGCAAAGAAAGCAGACAAATGACTTGCGAACGAGCCCTTCCACCTTCTGCTTCATCTTTAGTAACAGGAAGGGTAGTTGACTAACTCATCAGTAGATGCTCTCCAGAAGGCCTCCCAAAACAGAACCCTGTAGCTATTCATTGGCTGTAGACCCACAGGCTGGGAAGGAAACCTGGCACTTCAAACAAGGCCTTCTGAGCTAGCAGAGCTGCACTGCTTTATGTAGTAGGCTGCTGTGTTTACTTACGAGTAGATCCAGCCTTCATTAGGGTTCCAGCCTGTTGCTTGAAGCTTCTCACAGCCAACAAATTTGCTGCAGGCTTTAAAATCACAAACAGTTATACCTGATGGTCAAAGTTCTGCATGATGTTTATTCAGATTTCAGGTGTAACTGTGGAACATAAAGAGTTTTGACATCGATTAATATTAATAATACTAATAATTAATACTAATACTGATACTAATAATATGCCAGCTGTTTCAAGGATACATACCACAGGGGGAAGATTGTGTAAATATGCCTTGGAGAGATACAAATAACTTCCACTGCCTTATTATTATTAGTATTATTGGCACATTCTGTGTCAGTAGCTATTACAAGTAGGATTTAGAAGGTTTTATTTTTAGCTGCATGTTTACAATTTAATCTTTTATAAGTGTTACATGGCACAAAACACCCAGGAATTGATGGAGTGGATTGTATAACCAAAGAGTAGGTAGATCATTTCCCAAGGGGCTTTGGCATTCTTGAGTCTGCCATTCCCCATCAAAGGGGTTGAAACTCAATTATGAAAAGTATTTGACTCTCCAGGGCCATCATGTTGGAACAATGCCACTGTGACAGAGTCATCTGTGTTCTAATAAGACCTGTATGCATACATCACACACCTTGTACAGACACCAGATGTGTAAAATTACATCTGAGCCTCATATGCCGTATGCGAATCTCGTCAATGTGGAATAGCACATGAAACAGGAAAGGAATGTACATTCTAGCCAGTTGACTTACAAACTAAATCTGGTTTAAGCAATTTATAGCTAAAGCAGTTGGGGGGAGGGGGGAGGCCAAGGGAAGGGGGCGTGTCCATCTGGGGAAAACCGGATTGGGATTTCAGACAGGACAGATTGGGACCCCAGGCCTGAGATTCTCCATCTCTGCTCTAGTCGTTTGTATCCATTGCCCCATGTCATTGGCTATGATATAACATAGCCCAAATGGAAAGGATGGGTGCCTCTACAAGAGGCATTTAAAGCTCTTTCAAGGCGCATTAAAAAAATTACCTCTACAAGAACGGAGCGCAAATCGGGCGTAGAGGCGCGCTATCTCCCCGATTATGCGCATTATCGAATGCGCGTTAAATCGCGAGTTTTATTTTGCTCCGTCTGTTAAAGCGCATTTTGACTGTGTGAATATGCGCTTATGCGCATTAACTACTTGTTGGATATCCTTTAATGCGCTTCGCCGCCTCTCGTGCAGAGGGATTAGGTGTAAATGCGCTTCAGCGATTATGCGCATAATCGCCTAACCGGGCGCAAAAACGAATCCTTGTAGAGGGGACCGATAATGGGTAGCGGAGGCTGGTGGTTCTGATGTCAGTAGAGTGGTGAATGTGTTCTGGGTTCAAGTCAGAACAAATCTGCATCTTGGAGTGCTGCTTTAGAGTTCTGACTGGCTCTGACTGAAAGCCAGAGCAGATTCACACACCCCCCGCCACTTCCATCGGAGCCACCAGCTTCCACTGAGCACGGCCTAACAACATAGCCTTATTCCGCCATTTCCCCCCCACCTCAATGATGGAACTCAAAATAGCATATATAGACAGTGCCCACGTGGTCTCCACCCAGATTACACCAAGACCTGCCCAGCTAGGGTGACCATATTTGGGAAACCAAAAAAGAGGACAGCCAGTGGCAAGGAGGAATGACACTCTTTCTGGAGGCCATGGAAAGCGCTCTTTCCTCTCCTCCGCTCCAATCGGGGCCTTAAAAGCCCTGATTGGTGCAAAGGCAGGAAAAGTGTTTCATTCCTGCCCCACCCCCACTGCTCCAATTGGGGCCTTTTCTTTAATGTCCAGCAATTATACGCTTTCCTCTTTAAGGTACCAATTGGAGTAGGAGGAGAGGGTGAATGATGGTCTTAAAGGGAGAGCATGTAATTCTGGGACATTATAGAAAATTACAGACAATCCCCCCTGACATCCAGGATAGAACAAAATCCAGGACAAATCCGGGGAAATCCTGGCAGTTGGTCACCCTATCAGCTTAGCCTCACCAAGGTTGCTGCACCACATGCTTTCAGAACATGCCCTGGGACCAGGTGCTAGTGTTTTCTTTCCATGGTTCAATCCAGTCTTTTCTCTTTTGACAGCAGCTTTAATCTAAATGTATTAGTTGTGTGAATTCTTGTATATAACTAGAAATATATTCAAACTAGGTGGCCGGCTAGGTGATAAAAAATATACCAGCCTTCCCCAACCTGGGGCCCTCCAGATGTGTTGAACTACAACTCCCAGAATGCCCCAGCCAGTTATGCTGTCTGGGGGTGATGGGAATTATAGTCCAACACATCTGGAAAGAACCCGATTGGGGAAGGCTGGAATATAGACTGTGAGTCCCAGCTAGGCTGACTTTGCACACGTTCCCAGGTCTGCCGCCTCTCATCTCTTGTGCCTGTCAGATTCCTTTCTCTCTGGACCTCCTTTGACAATCAGCCTGCTGATGTGACTTGATGAATCAACAGAAAGCACTCCCAAGCCAGAGAGATCAAGGCTGCCATCCCAGAATGTATGGAATTTACCACTGAACCTGAGTCATCAATGGAGCCCCTTTGAAGGCTTTAGCATCTCTTCTTCTTTTTAAAAAAAGGAAGACACAACCAATGAATGAAACACATACCTCGGAACAGAAGAAAAATTAACCATTTATTGCATGGCAATGAAAGAACATAGGGCATCCTCACATGGAGGAAATCGCATTTGCTTACAGTTGCTTCTCCGCCCCCGCATTTGTCCCTCATTACTTCCTCTTTTGAAAGAGGTCGTAAACAACGTGCACGTGGGCTGTTTTGATCACGCTGCTTCTCCTGAACACAGCAGGAGATAGCAGCAACTTCCATCTTTAAAAATAAGTTGGACTTACTGGGGTGTTTTTTTGTTGTGTAAAGAAGGCTAGAAGGAGCGGGAGGCGCGTGGGAAGCAGACGCCATCATGAGAGGGACTCACGAAAATCTGTGAGTGCCCAGTAATGAGCGTGCACTAAAACTCTTGTCTGCTGGAGCTCATAGTCATCCCAGTACTACAGGGCTGACCCAGTGAAGAAAGTCAGTCCAGTTGTCTAGAAGATAACAGCTTTATCTCTTGTTTATTCCCTGTCCAAAGCAACTTGACTGTCAACACTTGATAACACTCTTTTCCTTCCTTTCTCACACGACATGTGCTGGAATGATCCCCACACAAATTTCAGCATGTGCATGAACCAAGAGTGGTACTGGGCACTTTGGGGAACAGGCCCACAGGACACAAATCTGCAGGAAATTAGCATATGTATATTTATATCTATATGCGCAAATTTAGAAATAATTACATGGCTTTATTTAATTTAATTAGGGCACAGTCCTATGGGCTTCTGTGTATCATCTAGTGCCCTGCCAGACCGAAGGTGACAGGGTAGGAGGAGCGCTGGAGATGACCTTTGCCTCCCCATCCTCCAATCATTGTGTTTCTCACTAGATGGGCTTTTTTGCCTATCTAGCGATGGTGCTTCAGAGCAGGAAGGAAGAGGGCTGGAAGTTATTCAAGATAGCTCGCATCATGACCTCTCCAACCTCCTCCCCTCCCCACCCACTGGAACACACTCTTTTCCTCCTCTCCAAAGTAGATTTTTTGATCTCGGAGGCCAGCCGGCACAGGGAGCTCAGATTCCTGGGTCTGAGGTCGGACCACTATCTTCGACCTCCGATCCTATGCCCCCCTCCCCGACTCTGTCTAGGGGGCATAGGATTGCTTCCTAAATATACTCTTTATTTAAAATATTTAATTACTTAAATTTCTCAGGGCGCAAAGCCAAGCAATTAATTTCTCATCCAAATGTTCTCAAACAAAATGAATTCTTCCATTAATTTACATCTGCCCCAGATCATCCCAAGGTGTTTTTTTTCCTCAGTAAATGGCTATGCAGAAATAGATTTATAGGGAGGGGAGAGTTAACCCTCCCCTCCCTGGCTGCAATCCCCTTTGAAATTCACCCTCTGCATGGCAATTGAGCTAAGGGAAAAAAAAACATTTCATTGCTACCAATGAAGACCCAGGGCTCTGGGGAATAGATCTGGGCCACTAGGAAATTGATTTGGGGCTGGGGGCCCACGGGCCTAGGCCTAGCAACATTTCTTGCACAAACTGTAGCCCTTCGCAAGGGAGGCTTTACCTGAAAATCCCCATGCTTCAAATTCATCATTTTGGTGTTACAATCCACATAGACCCCCACCCCAAATGTTAGAGACTAACATTAACGACATAGAGGGTGGACTCATACATTCTGTGGTTGGCAGCATTATACAAAATAAGCTATGGTGGCCTGTGGCATTTGCCAGCTTATCATGTCATGTGAATCCAGGAAGGGTGGCTTGTTATTGTGGTTAGTAAGCTTCTCCAGAACCCCCAAACAGCCCGTGGATTCTGAGTTGCTTTTTTGCTACAGTAGCAAGCTACCCTGACCAACATGATAAGCTGGGATGATGCCTGGCACTGCTTAGATATTCATAATGGTGGCCGGCACATGCCGTAAGCCACTGTGGCTTATTTAAGCCATGCAGCCAGTTGACAATTGTGTGAACCCAGTCACTGGCTTGAATCCTGAGAGGTGCTTGCAGAAGGTTCGTCTAGTAAAAAAATAATTTCCCACCCCCCTCCATGCTCTGGCAGATAAGGAATGGCAAAGTCATGTGCCCAAAAGAAGAGTGGCTGGCTGGCCTTGTTTTGTGTGTGTATGACTCAGACTTCTATTTTGTGCTTTTCTGGCCAGTCTTTCAACAACAATCTGAACCTTAACAAGCAAAGGGTCAAGCGGTAAGAATGAGAAAGAGCTGTTTGGGTCAGTCAGAATTTCTGGTACCTGGTGATGGCCATTCAAACATGACAATATTATTCTGGGTCCTGGCATCCCCGAATGCTAAATAAAGACAGCTGTGGGCTCGGCAATATTCCAAGTCCCTTCTAAGCCAACTACCATCTGATTTTAAACCTAATATTTGTATAGATAATATTTTCAGTTTGAACTTGATCAGTTGGATCAGAGTAAGTTAGCCATTCTTTAGCCCCATAGAAAACAATGGGCCTGTTCAGACAACACACTAAGCCATGGTTAGGCCTCTAACCCTTTTGCAGCAAATAGCTAGTGAGTGTGTTTAAATCATGGTTATGTAGCCACCATGGTTAGGAATGGTTCACATGACACGCTAAGCCATAATGTTTTGCTCAAAATGCTTAACCACCATGGCTTAGTGTATCGTCTGAACAGTGTCAATGGAACAAGTTAGAACCACTGACATCAATGGAACTAAAAGCATGACTAACTTAATTTGGATCCAATCAATGGGTTGTACCCAATGGCAACTTTGCACTAGCAAAAATCATCTGCTCATGCAAGATGGGACACCCATTTTCTCCAGTCCCTCTACCGACCTCAGCCCCATGCACCACATCCCATACTGTTCTGGAGGGGTCCCAACCATAGGTAGCAGCTTTTTAGGGGGCATAGGGAACCGGCAGTGGATGTGGGGGATCAGCAATGCCCTGCCTTGCACAAGTGGAAGTGCTTTCCATTAGTGCAAAATCACCATGACCAGTTGTTATTTAAGATAACACAATATATTCATCTGTGTAAGTAGCCCATGCAAAAGTCGAAGAGAAATGTCTTTCATTCAGAAGACAAAGATTTTCATTAAATGTATATTTTTGTGTATTTCTTTCCTATTAGATTACTTTGCTTTGAAGCTGCTTCATGCATGAAGTAGACAAAGAAAATGCCATAGGATGCGCCACTTTGTTCTTCTTGAGCAACTGAAGACTGCAAAGAAATGTAAGAAAATAAGTCTGTTTTCTGGAGAATATCTCACATTTTCTGGAGAATATCTCACAGTTAAAAGTCTGCAATTCCTCTTTGAAAGAAGAAATGCAACACCCACACTTGGTAATAGTCTTCTCTATCCCTGCCTTCGACATCTTACTGATCAAGCTGGAGAAAGGATTAGTGTGCTGAAGTACCCTGGACATTATTTACTCATCCTCCTTCCTGGACAAGCCTACTGAAGTGTTCAGACTCGCAGAGTTGTTGTTTTTCCTCCAAACAAGAATCAAAAGCTGATCTTTACCCTAAATTAATGAAGCGTTGAAACTTAACAAGGGAGTGAAAAGAGGAAGAAAATGCTCAAGGCAACCTTACTGCAACCTTGTCTCCAAGCTCAGTCCAGCTGTGCTGGACCCAGCAAAATGAACCAAACTCCACTCAGCTTTATGAAGCCCCAGCCTGACTCTGCAAAAGGCTATGGCGGTTTGGGGAGGCTGCAAGGAAAGGAGAAAGAAAGCCATCCAGGAGGTCTGCAAATTGGAAAGAATTGTCCTGCAGATCCAAAGGAACAAGAGCTGAAAGAGTCGACAAGAGAACATTTCCCGTGGGAATCTGGGAGAGCCAACGGAGAGACTCGATCACTCCAAAGAGACAGCAGTGGGTTGCCCACTGGTGGTGGATGCCCTGTGACAAGCGACTCTCCAAGACCACCTTCTGACCTGCTCCATGCTGGGTTCAGCAACAGAGCTGACCAAAGTCAAGAATGGAAAGTGGTGAAAGTTAAACGGGTCCTTATTTCTCCTGTTGGTGAACCTAGGAAATCAAGTAAGTGAGGTCCTAGTTCATTGTCCCACCTACTACTCTTATCATGAGGGAATGCTAAGAAAACCACGGGATGACCGGTCATCACTGACTATGCGATCTTATGCTCACCCAAACCACGTTTACCTCCAATGCCTTAGCCCTCAATGCCCTTTCCTCCACCAGCTGCAGCTTCACATCTTTGTGCATTGAGCAGATGGTCTGAAGGGAGATTCTTCATGCATTTGTCTGAAGGTATTCCAGGCCAAAATAGACATGACTTTAAATGCATATCTAGCAGTGATGGCATATTTTTATTTTTAATCTAAAATAGGCACGGGGGCTCCTGATGCAGATCATAAAAGTCCCTCTACCACCCCATGTTGGGGACCTGATTGGGGGCCTGTTGCTTACTCTAGAGTAAAATTGGGGGGGAGAGGACATCACTGCTAGACACGCATTTAAAGTAATGCCCGTTGTTGCCCTTGGAATCCTCCATGCTGTTGGGAACTTTGCTCAATCAGGGTTCCCAATTGCACAGAGCAGGGGTAGACAACATGGTGCCCTCCAGGTCCAGATAGCATGAGCAGTGGTTAGGGATTATTGAAGTTGCAGTTCAAAACATTTGGAGGGCACAAAATTGCCTACCCCTGGCATAGAGAATTCTAAGTGTGTTTAGCCAAACATGGGAAGATTCCTTGAACATGCAAAGCCAGTGAGGACAAGGATGTTGTGGGCATGAACAGCTCCATTCCTCCCTCCATGCATTTTTGTGAACACCTGATTTACATGTCCATAAATCCCATTGGATTCAGCTAGACTTCCACTGAATCGTGTTGCAAGTGTGGTTTGGCAGCCAGTTCTCACCTGCATTAAAGTGCTTTGGGTGACCATATGGAAAGGAGGACAGGGCTCCTGTATCTTTAATGGTTGTATAGAAAAGGGAATTTCAGCAGGTGTCATTTGTATGCATGCAGTACTTGGTGAAATTCCCTCTTCATCACAACAGTTAAAGCTGTAGGAATTATATTAAGGTGACCAGATACAAAAGAGGGCAAGGCTCCTGCAGCTTTAACTGTTGTGATGAAGAGGGAATTTCACAAGGTGCTGCATGCATAGAAATGACACCTGCTGAAATCCCCTTTTCTATACCACTGTTAAAGATACAGGAGCCCTGTCCGTCTTTTCATATGGTCACCCTAAAAATGCTCTTCTCCACATCTCTGCTGACATTAGATTTGTATCCATTTTTAATCATGTTGAGACTGTTTGCTACTGCTTCCCTTTCTAACTTGGGTGTTCTTGCCACACTGATTGGAGCTACAGACCAGTCACTCACATATAGAAATATATATCTATATCTATATCTATATCTATATATATCTTGCTCTCGGTTGAGGGTGAGACAAGTAACTGCTTGTTTGGCCATTAACAGACTGAATGTTAATCATAACTTTCCAAGGAAGCAGGATTTGCTGGAAGTTACTTCCAGTATGAAAAAGGTGCAGACCAGTTGATTTTCCTGTTAGTATGTGTGAAAGGGGATAGGAGCGTGTGGATTCAGTGGGTGTGAGGGGGAGAGACCAGTGGGGTGAGATGTAGGGGTTGGAGAGAAGTGAACTACTTCACCACATTGCACGGCACAAGTGATAAAGTGCTCATCTGATTAGGGTTTATAAAGGATCAACTTGGTTGGAATTCAATCACCCTCAACCTTTCATTTCTTGGTTTCTTTACTGGCTGATTTATATACTACATTTTTACAGCACAATCCTATGCATGTCTACTCAAAAGTAAGCCTAACTGAGTCCATTGGGGTATTACATTCCCAGGTAAGTGTGCATAGGATTGCAGCCTTAATCACCTTTTGAGTTAAATGTGGAATAGGAGGAGGAGAATATGGTAAGAGTCTGAGCAGCTGCCATTTCTGGATTTTCTAGGTCAACAACAGTTTCAGATTTGGTCTCAGCAAGACATCTGAAAAAGGCCTAATAAGCTAGGAGTTTGTAGGATCCACTGTCCTAGCACAGAGGGCTCATTTATACTTGCATGTACATCATTTCTCTTCACTTGATTACTATATATTTGAAGTATGGTCATTGTGAATGTGTGAACCAACTCCATTGAAAAGCATTATATCTGATGTGATTTGACATTCTTCTCTGTGATGTCATGGGCAGTATCAAATGCTGTCACAGCACTAGCGCTAATGATGTTGCTCTAGTATAAACCAAGGCGACTTCAACATCATTAGTGCATGATAGGCAAAGAAGGAAACCATGCTGCTGAAATTTGGTGGCAAATTGCCTGTACGTTTCCAAGCCTGATTGAAAGAAAGTGCTGGTTTTGACCAATACATGGTCAAAGCCTTACATGGCTCAGGATAATAATACCTGAGGGAGCACCTCTCCCGTCATGAACCGACCTGTACACTATGCTCTGCATCCAAGGCTGTCCTCCAGGTGCCTTCTCCAAGGAAGGCCTGGAGGTGGGGAACAAGAGATAGGGCTGTCTCAGTGGTGGCCCATCAATTATAGAATGATCTCCCTGTTGAGGCCAGCCTGGTGCCAACACTGCTGTCTTTTCTCCGCCAGCTAAAAATTGCCCCCTTCTCCCAGACATTTGGCAGAATATAATGAGTTTAAATTACATCTTGGACTGTCTTTGGCTGATTTCGCCCAGACAGTGGAGTTGATGAGAAAGAGGAGCAGGAGATGCCACTGCCTGTTTGCTCATTGGCTCTCTGCCTGTCAAGCAAGTGAGAATTATGATGAGAAAGAGGATGAGGAGCAAGAGCAGGTGGTGACAATAGCATTGATAAGGTAGGCCCCTGAGGGAGGGGGGGCATGGAGGGTGTCTTCCAAAACCTGGAGCTGGCACTGCGTCACGATACTGGGGAAGGGAACCTATATATATTGGGAAGAAGGTAAGAGAAGAATGATCCAAGGATGCCATTTTCAGTGGAGTGGTGAATGTAATGTGCAGTTCCCACCTTCAATCAGCCGTCAGATAAAGCAAATGTTGTGTTGTCCTTTTGTCCCTGGAATGCTGCATTATTGTTGTTGTTGTTGTTGTTGTTGTTGTTATTATTATTATTATTATTATTATTTCCCACTCAAATGGGCACCTCACTGTCATTTGCCATGTCTAAGGCCATATCTCATATTTTGTGCCTTTTCTCTTCCTTAAGTTTTTTCTTATTTGCTGTGGGAAAGTGACAAAAGGTGCAGGAATCAGGGCCGTGCAGAGCTGGTAATATGCCCAGGCCAGATGGGAAGTGTGTGCCCCCCCATTTCAAAAAAGGAGGACAACATGGCCACCCCAAGGGGGCGTGCCCACCAATATGTCCATTCTACACAGCAGCTTAATATTAAACCTGTTCTACAACACTTCAAGGCACATATATCCCCGCCCCGCATGCGGCTTGGCCCTCTGGAGCTTGTAGTCTGACTGTGGTATTCACAACGGACGGCTTCTGCACTGCTTCCGCAAGGTGGGCTCCTTGCTTATCGATGGGCCGCTTATGCTACGGAAGCAGTAGCGTGAGCTGGGGGGGACTTCCACGTCGGAGTGCCCCCTCAAAATCATGGGCCCAGGGCCAACTGCCCCCCCTGCCCCCCCCCCACATGGCCCTGGCAGGAATTACTGTAAATAAGCATACTTTTCCTGGACTACTCAACAAATGCAGGACCTCTCAAGTTAACACTTCTTTCTATGGACCTATTTGTTCATGCTATCCTGATATCCAGAGGGCCTGAGCACTTTAATCGCTTACGAAAACAATTGACATAGCATTTATATGATAAAGTGACTGTTTACTGTAACTGAGAGAAGATGGTGGTGGTGATGATGATGATGTGCTTCACTAACAGAGCACCAAGATACAGAAAAGTAAGCTGCTTGCTCAGATATACAGAGGAATAATAGGAGAATGGGGTCTTGTATCCCAGAGAAAGGGACTGGCCAACCATAAATCTTTATTCTAAGCCACAGCCTTACACACAACTGGACTCTTTACTCTTGAAGATATTTCGACAGTAAAATAAGCAAGGCGTTGCTATTCTCTTGCTTAAAGAAGGAGCAACAGGAGCAGACAAGCTCTTTCCAAAAATTGTTGGGTTACTTTCAGAATCCAGGTTGGCAGGCATGCTGGAATTGTGGTCTGTTCTTGGCAAAGTTAAATGCAATCGGCCCTGGGACTTTTTAAAAATGAAAATCAAACAGCAGAGCTGCTATACTAAACCAAACCAGTGGCAGATGTAGCAATTAGGCATATGTGGCGCAATGTCCTGAAGTAGAAGGTCTGCACTGCCAGCATTGTTAATGATAAACTTAAACTATTGCACATAAGAGTTCTCAAAAATGACCAGTGATTGGAGATGCTTGGGGTTTGATTAGTTTTGAAACGTTTTTGGTGGATGACTAAAAAGAGATATAACAGCAATAGAACTTTATTTGGTGCCTTGCTTTCCCCCATTTGGCATTCATAAAGTTTGCAACCATTATAATCTACAAGTGAAGGGAACACTTCTAATGCAGCTTCCTCCAGCTGCTCCAGATGTGTGGGACTGCAACTCCCATAATTCCCAGCCAACATGGCCATTGGCTTCCATGCCCTTTATACTGTAAGGGTGATTTCATGGATATGAAAGATTGATCTATTGCGTTCAAAGATCAGCATATTTATGATATGAATTTTGCACAGCAGTGGCTACTAGAATTGTGCTTTGAACTGGGATTATTAAAAGGACCAGTTCAGGCAACACTTGCATGTTTGGCTGCAAGATGAGTGAGGTGTTGTTGTTGTACCATGTGACATGGCGGCGCATGTGCTCTCCCATCTCAGCAGGAGAGCTTGTGCCAGGAGTGGCTCCTAGTGCTAACAGCCAGAAGGCATTGTGCAGCTATTTCATCTTTTCCTCCTTAATGAATTTTCCACTTTAAGGAAAAAGACAGAAGAAGTGATGGGAAAACATGGGAGGGTTTCAAGTGGAAGACAATGGCATCTGGACCGTCCTGGAAAAATCCTGTGAATGAGGCAGTGTGATTGCACAGTAAAAGCCTCATCTGGAAGCACCTTTGGATTACTTGGGAAAGCATGAAAACTTTCCCCCTATTTTGATATTTATCAGGCCAAACTCGCTAGCTCTTAATAGGGGCCAACCCTCCATCGCAAAGCAAGTTGTGATTCCATCCATTGGGTTTTTAGCCTCTGGGGCCTTCCGTTCCCTAGTTATCCTGTACACTTGAAGCAACCTTGGATGGGAGGAGGGTTTGTACACGTGTGAACTTGCAGTCGCAAGTCAGGAGCAGGAGGAACTTTGACCTCTGCGCTTGCAGAAACGAAAGCGATCTTTACCAGAACAAGCCCAAATCTCTCTCAGGCCCCCTCCACAAGAATGCGCCTTTGCGCCTGGTTCCGCGATTATGCGCATTATCGCGGAGGCGCATTTACTCACAATCCCTCTGCACGGGAGGCGGCGAGAAGCGGCGAAGCGCATTAAAAGATGCCCAAAAAGCGCTTTCCAGGTAGTTAATGCGCATAATCGCTTGTTCACACAGTGAAAATGCGCTTTAACGGCCGGAGCAAAATAAAAGTCGCTATTTAACGCGCGTTCGAAAATGCGCATTATCGGGGAGATAACGCGCCTGTACGCCCGTTTTGCGCTCCGCTCGTGTGTAGGTAAAATTTATAATGAGCCTTCAAGGCTCATTAAACGCCCCGTGTGGAGGAGGCCTCACACACCATCATTCTCCATCATGTTCCCCGTTTAGGGGCTTCCCACCGTCGCCACCCTGATACAGTACAGCAAAAAGGAAAGCAAAAGTGCTCCGTCCGATCTGGCGGCGGCGGAGTATGAGAGTGTGATGAGTCAAAGGAAGAAAGTGAGCTTTAAAATAAATAATTTTGGTGTGCTTTGCCTCGCCCCTTCCAAAGTGAGCTGGTGGGAGCCTGAATGAGCCAGCCGTGCTAAGCGCTCTAGCTTGGCAATCCTGCCGGCTGCGCCCAGCCAGAGCGAGCGTGGCGCAAAGTCAAGTCCCCGGCTGGCCCGCGGTGGGGAGTCCAGTAGGAGCCGGGGCGGCTTTATTTGTCGGCCGCCTTTTCCCCCGCCTACTCCCCCGCACGCCGCCCTGCGCGCGCGCTCCGTCCATTTGACAGACACGGCCAGTTGCTGCCGCTGCGAAAGCCGGGACACCCGATCCCGGAGGCGCAGCTGCCGCCGGCAGACACAAACAGCGCTGCTCGGCGAAAAACACGGCAGAGGGGCTGGAGCGGAGCGGAGGCGGCTCGGCCGGAGAGAGGAGCCGGGCGATTGCGGAAGGGGGTTGAGGACTTAAAGCCACCCGCCAAAGGGTGCGAAGGTAAGAGGAGGGGCGGGGAACTTGCAAAGTGTGCGTGTGGGGTGGGGGTGCAGTCCTAGCTGCAGCTGGGCGCTTCTTTGCAGCCAACGGGCAAGGAGGGCCAGATGTGTGCTCAGCAGCTGGGCTACTGGGAGCCAACGCTACCTGTTACAGCTGTCCCAGGAGAAGGCCCCAGGTAAAAGCTTACACTACCCACCGACCCATCTCTCGGGTCCACAAACGAAACCTGCCGATTTTTCCCCAAACCGCGGCGTTGGTGATAGTTGAGTCTCGCGGGGCAGTTGCTTATGGACCTACTTTGGTACTTGAAGCTTTGGGGTTCTGGATGCTGCTGGCGTCCCCGTCCCCACCCCACCCCCCGCCCCCGCTCCCGCTCCCGCTGTTGGTGACCCACCCCGCCCCTGCCAACACAGCTTTCCAGCAGGACTAATAAATGGCAGGGATCGGGCTGAAAGGAACCCCCGCCGAACTTTTCTTGTGGTTTCGATGGTGATTCTTGCAGCTGTGGCTAGAGAATAAGCGATCGCCTTCTGCCGAGACGTAAACAAATTCCGCGGGTTGTTTTCCCTTGGGAGAAACTTAGACGCGTGTGCGAGTGTTTATTGAGGAATCTTTAAAAAGTCGTGCTTTCTTTAGATTGGCGCCTACATCCGTTCCCCATTGTCAATCTTGCCTCTGATTGAAGGCATCAAACTACACTCACAGGATGAAGGAGCTGTTGGGGGAATAAGGTTGTTACTCTCTACCCCTTCTTTGACCAGGTCTGGACTTTTTTTCCTGCTGCTTTGGATTTGGGGTCAGGGGGAGGGGGAAGAGAGAATAGGTTTATAGCATGTTCACTCCTTCTAAATGTGCTGGTTTGGGGAATCTGATTCCTCCCTTCACCGCCCTACGCATGGCAATGATGCACAGAGCCTTGCTAATGTCCACCGTACCCTGCATGGCAGAGTAGAGAATTTGCAGGTCAGCCTGTGCTCTTTTGGATTCCATGTGTTGGGAAAGGATGTGCAAATAGCCCACGCACCTGTTTCGGTGCCACCATTTCAGATAGTGCTTCTCTCACTTTTGGGATTTGAACAGACACAGTTCTTGGGAAGGGCGTGGGGCTCTGTTTTCCATGTGGACATGCCCTCATTCTAAATCCACACATGCTTCTTTCTTGATAAATCTGGTCTCCTGCCATGGCAGACTTTTAAAGTGCTTCAGTAAAGGGGGAATGGATTGCAATGGCAGGTTGTGCTTGTGATGTTTGAAAGCAGTGATAATGATAAGAACAGCAAAGGAATCCTGTGCATTGGTGGGATTGAACATCTCCAGCCTTTGGTACTCTGCCTTTTTACATTGTTCATGCCTCCACTCCCTTCAGCCTGTCATTTGGTGTTATTTTTGCCCCTGCATTTCTAACCACCTTGAAATCTGACATGCCGAAAGGCAGGGTATAAATAGAAATTATAAGTCAATAAAAAATAATCTGCCAACCAGAGAAGACCTCTATGACAAATCCATTCATAGCCATGCCGCCCTTTGCTTAGAGCCTGATGTTTGGGCACTGCAGCCAAAACTTTCTGTGTAGCAGTTATTCAGATCTATTGCAAATATTCTAACTACCCATTTAGTCTTTAACTCAAATCTGTCACTTAGCTGGAAAAGGAATGCCTAAGATGAAGAATATGTTTGTCTCATCTCCGTTGTGTCTTTTCCCTGTATCCGGACACTCATTCTAACCTAGCCTGAGGGCTTTACTTAATAACATGCAACCTCTAGAGAGATGATTATAGGTATAACCCTAGTGGGCAGGAATTTGGCCAAGGCCCTAAAACACTTTGTTGTTATACCAGTTCCCACCACTAGGCTGCCACATGACACTGAACAAGACACATTGGTTCTCTGTGCCAGTGGTTGTCAAACTTGATGTAGTTAGGGAACTCTTTTCAAATCGACTTGCCTGCTGAAAATACTCTGCATGTCTGCCAAGGAACCCCTTTCTGCCAGAGAGGATTCTGATGCATGCTATTGGGTGTACAGTCAGTTTGCACAATGAAGCCTATTGGGTCTCATTGATTTTATTGGTTTCTATCTTTTATATACCACACCTTCAATGCCAGTTGGTATTGCCCTGCTGCACAAAGTCAGAACACACCCAACACTGCCCCATAACTGTTCACTGCAGGAAAGAGCTGCACTGGGAATTTTCTCTTCCTTTAGTGACCTTCTCATTGAGGAACTCTTAATAAGCATCCAATGAAACCCATCATTTCCCCTTAACACAGTTTTGAAACCACTGCTCTATGCCATAGTTTAATCCCTTGAAAAATTACGATAATCCAACCTCATTTTTCTTAGGATGTTTATAGATATGGCAACATGCTACATGTGAGGTTCAGGGGTTATCAGAGATAAACACTGACTGAATCATCAAATGTCCTTTCATAACCTCACGGTACTGCCAGCACTGCCAGATCAGACCTTGACAGCACATTTCTGTGTAGGTTTCTTCAGAGTTCCCACTGTGTTTAATGAGACTTACTTCCAAGTAAGCGTACATACAATAGCCAGAGTGAGAGTAAATTACAGCACAATCCTATACATGTAGACCCAGTAGCAAGCTCCAGTGGTTTCGATGGGACTTACTCCCAGGGTGCAGCCTTAGGGTGCAATCCTATGCATGTTTAGACAGTAAATGTCCAAGGACTCCCAGCTTTCCCCAGGTAGCTGTGCTAGCGAGGGAATCCTGGGAGATATTGGACCTTTTTTTTCTGTCTAAAAATGCATAGGATTGTGCTCTTAGAAGGTGACTTTCCCAAACAGCCTTCCCCAACCCGGTGCCCTCTACGACCACACAACCCTGGACTGGGGAAGGCTATTCTAGCATGTGCACTGCTTTTGGAAGCTGGGGAGATGTGTTTACAAGTTAGTAGGTCAATGTTGAGTCTCATCCTTCAGAGGAATGAACAGGTCTCTCACTCAGCCTTACTGTGTGAACGCAACAAAGGATGTCGTGCATGAAAGCAAATATATGTTAATCTTTCAGGCACCACAAGACTCTTTGTTTTTTTTTTGCTAAAAACAGACTAACATGGCTAGTGGCTACCCCCTCTAGAAATTGTTGACGGACATTTATGATACCATAAACGCCACAGGATTCTACAGATTTTGATTGGGGGGGGGGTGCTATTTTGTTACAGCAAGTCAAATACACCACAGGCAAGCCCACAAAAGACCCCATGAGGAGTCTACTGTTGCCTATTTAAATGACACCCTAGAAGGTAAGAGAGTTCGTAAGAAGATCCCTGGCAGTGCAAGGAAATGGCACGTGAGAGGCCTTCCTTATAAAAGTAACATTGCTGGGTACTAGAGAACAATTGATGGGGATGGGGAGAATGTGCAAAACTGGGAAGATTCCTGGTAGGTGCTATTTCGGGTTTTTGAGCAGCCTCCAATTCTGATGAGTTCGCTTTTCTTAAATTCTCCAGCAATTAGGAACTGGCATTCCTTTATGCTCATTTTCAGGCCTGACAAAATTAGCCCAAGGCTACCCCCTCAGTGAATACAGTTCTACTCTGCCACTAGAAAAATGAGAGTGGTGTCTTGGGGCAGATGGAGCCACCCTGTGATTGCGAAAGAGCATATGCTTTTAGTCATCATGAAGTCAGCTTAGGATGCCTGTGTGTTAGGCAAATGGTAGCTATCTTGGGTTGCTTTTGTGGTATTGCCATGTGTGAGCTTCAGTGGAAGTTGACAGCCATGAACAGGCTGGACATCCTTGGGGAATTTATGTGGTCTTCCACACAGCGCCTTGTAGATTGGAGTGGAGGCATCAGTGATCACCTCTAGCCTTTCCTGTTCTTTGCCATTGTCTATGGAAAGGGTGGGCAATTTGTGGCCTTCTAGAGATTTTAAGAAGACCCACAAGGAGATGAGCATCCAGAGCAGGTCACAAAGGAGAGAAACACATTCTTAGGATGCAAAATAGCTTTATTGACAAGAAGCCCAATTAATCAAGTCCATTGCCAATAGATTAATACAGGAGACAATCATTTTGCTGGAATAAATTCTGCAGGCACTTCCTTCTGCCCCCTGAAGAAGGTGTTAAAATAAAGGACAGGCCAGAACGTGTCAGGCTTATTGTCAATAAATCTATTTTGCATACTGAGAACATATTTCTCTCCTTTGTGACCTCCAGAAATTTTGGCCTACAACTCCCATCAGCCCTAGCAAGCATAGCCAATGATAAAAGCTGGTGGGAGTTGTAGGCCAAAACACTCAAAGGGCCACAGGTTGCCCTGGTCTATAGTAAGATGTGGTTATGTGCTAATGTCAGATAAACTCTTTCCATTGATCTTTCAGCCAGTAAGCATCAATCCATGGACAGATTTTATTTTATTTCAAATTGCTGTCATTGCTTCACTAGAGTATGACTTTTAAGCACAGGTAAAGCAGTCCCAGAAGTTTTAAGTGTTAGACATAAGAATTATTTTTATCCATGCACCTACTTTAGTAGAGGGGGGGCAGTGTGAACAGTTTCACAGGCAGCACCCTGTGAAAAATGTGCTTCCAGAGTTAATATCTCCATGGCCTCCATAGCTTCTTGGATATTCCCACCCCCCAAAAAAGGGGGCAACACTCAACGGGTACATTTCTTCACCTCACTGCCCTGAGAGTAGCTGAAACCTATGGAAGTCTATGTTATTGTTGGACCTCTCATTTGAAACAATACTCAGGGAAGAGGTGTTGGTGGTTTTGAACAACCTGGAAAGGCAACTTTTGGAGCTTCTTAGGAAATGACAAACCCAGTATGACACTGATAGACAGATCTCATTATTATGATTAAAAATTTTATATACCACTAGCCATATATTAAAAATATCTCTAAACAATTAAAAAAACATTAAAATACATAAAGTCTATATCACCAAGGTATTATTAACTGATGACAGCATCTTCAGTCCCATCGTGTTGTCGGGTGCTTCTGGATGGACAGTTCTTATCAAATTATATTGTGTAGCAATTCCATCTTTTCGTCATAATTCAATTTTCCATGTTAAGAAAAGGATGGAAGCTCTGAGAAAATACAGGAGGGTTACAAATGGAAGACATCATTGTCTGGACCCCTCATAAAATTCCATCCATATGGCAGGGCAATTGCACAATGGAAGCCTTGTCTGTAGGTACACACAGTAGAGCATCAGGCAGTGGCTTTCCAGGGTTTCAGGCATGATACTTTCCTAAACCTGTCTGGAGATGCTGGGCATTGAAACTGGGGGCTTCTTTAGATTAAAGGGAAATTGCATTTGCTTACTGGTGCTTTGCTTCCCACTTCTCTTCCACAAGTGTAATGAACTAAATTACATGAGAGGAGAGGAGCGACCACGTGGTTTGTAACTGAAAACTTTCCTGCTTATATACTTGAATGGGACAGCACCCTCTAGCAGGTATTTTGTAGCTCAACTTCAGCTGCATATGGTAGGAAATCCCGAGATATTTTAGAAGAATCAGGATAAGTCAAGGTTTTTTTTTAACGGAATAAGAGGGGGAAGGCGCAGGAGACATGCTGGAGGCTCATGACATCAATAAAATGACCAACAAACTTCCGTGAGTGGTCAGTGACGAGCGTGCTATAAATCACTTGTTTAAAGAGGACCTGGGACTTTCTGCATGCAAAACTATGGCCCTCTCCCATCTGTGGAAAGGTAGGTCATGGGTTGTTGCTGATCACCTGAAGGTGTGACAGTGCCCATGAAGCAAAAAAGCCACTGGCTGTGTAGACATAGTAGTTCTTTATCCCTATCATTTTGTTTCCTACAACCCAGAACAAAAGTGATTCAATGCAACAGCTAACTTTTGGAAAACACATGAGGATGTAATACCATCCTCATTGCAAGTAGATCCACATCAAGGGAAAGACACACATGTGGTCATATGTGCAACATCTCTGCAGAACCAAGCTTCATATTTCATTTAGAACAGTCAGATCATCAAACCCTGTAATATGCAAGGCTTTGATGTGTGGGGGTGGAAAAGGGAGCTGAAATTTCATAGGAGAACAGGCAAATGTATATGTTGCCTTATGTGGAAAAAAATATATCCCACGCAGCTGTTGCTAAGGCAAAGAGCCAGTCAGTCGCTTCGCCAAAAAAACAAAAAAAACCTGTCTTCATTTCCTTATTGTCAAAAGCTCAAAATGTTTGAATGAAAATGCAATGTTTTCCTCCCCTGGTTTAACAGGTTGCTTTATTTATTTATTTATTTATTTATTTAATCTTTCTTCACTGTGTGAACTTTTTGTTTAAAATACATCTGTGTAGGTCTTGGGTCATTGCTCAGCTGTTTGCAGACCAAGAGGCAGTTCAATCTCACCTGCAAAACGATTGCACGGGTGATTCAATCCACCCCTGGCTGGCTGGCTCATTTTCCTTCCACTGTCCCAGTTGACTGTCCTTGTGGAGGGGGCCAAACTCTACCATAAGCTCATTCAGCCACACTGGATAACATTCCTAACATAATAGACCTAGCCTGAACAAAGCCGTAACTCACACCAGATACATTCATGTTGTTACCGGAATGGAATCCAGACAATAATCTTGCCTGCTATTGTCTGGTAAGTACCTTTTACCAAAGGCTTAATATAAAACATTGCTAGAGTGAGGGAGATTTTCAGCACCACCTCTTTTCTCTCTACCTCACAATATCCTGAAATGAAAAGAGGAAGGCCGGAATCCAGAGTCTTAAGTGGGCTTAAGCCCATTTAATTTCAACTCTTTGTTTGATTATGGGCATAGCATATTAAGTGTGAGTATGTGGCCTCCTTCTAAACATGTGGATACATCTCAATCTGAGGTCTCCGTCATGGTGCCCATAAACACCAATGTACCCACACCATCCTTTCTTGGCACCTACCAGGCACCAAGCCCTTCTTGATTTTTATTTTCTTTCTTTGAAATTATTCTTTTTTTAATACTGGAAGGTTGGCATGCAGCAAACTGAAGAACTGCTCTCCAGTGCCACTTTTATTTGGGTTCAGAAGAGTGATTTTGTGTTTTGGAGTTCAGAGCTCATCTATGCCCTGTACTTTGCTTCTTGGATAAGTGACTTTTCTTTGAGCCTCATCAGTTTACCTTCTGGGAAATTAGTGTTTTCTGACTGGCCATGCTCACCATGATTACCATTTTATGAGTGGGCAACCCTCCTCATGGTGGCCATTTTATGAGAGCACCCACGAGGCTCTCTCAAAATTGCAAATGTATCCACTGACCCAAAAGGATTAGAGAGCCCTGATCGAAATGCTGCTGAATTTCCTTATGAATGTCAGATGGTACCTTGCACCTGGCACTGGGTCTCTGGGAATAGTTGGGAAGTTTAAAATAGAAGTTTGGATGGTATGTTTATGAGAGTAAGCATAGGATCCATCTCATTTTGATTCCATGTGGGTTGGGAGGACTATCTACCTTGCCTGGAGCTCCTCAAAGGAAAGGCAGGATAAAAATATAAGTATGAAAGAAAAATCCCCTCAGTGGTGATAGGGGTTGGTGGAAGCTGCTTTTCAAGAATATGTGATCCTTTGGCTCTTGGCCACTAGGCTTCAATACTTTTTATTTGGTTTTCTTATACTTGATAGTTTTTGACAGTTTACTTCAAGGTTCTTCAGATGAGCTTTTTATTGTGCACTCGTTACTGCCCACGTAGACAATGTCCGCATTCCGCATGCCTCCTGCTCCCTCTGCTCATTTTTCCATAGCAAAATAGACCCCTTTTAATCTGGCTTTAAAAAAAAAATGGAATGTGCCACAATCCCCTGCTGTATGCAGGAAAAGCCGCGTGATAAAAACAGCCTCTGAATGGGCCATGTGATCTTTGTTTACTTCCTCTTTCCCCTCCAGGAAGACTGCGACAATAAGGAAACGTGATTTCCCCCCATGTGATGATACTCTGTATTAGGCTGACCATGTGGAACGGAGGACAGGGCTCCTGCATCTTTAACAATTGTATAGAAAAGGGAATTTCAGCAGGTGTCATTTGTATGCATTTAGCACCTTGTGAAATTCGCTCTTCATCGCAACAGTTAAAGATGCAGGAGCCCTGCCCTCTTTTGTATCTGGTCACTTTAAAACAGAGCTGAATTCTCACTTTAGGTATATGACCTCTAACAATGATCCGATGATGTCAAAACATGTTTTACATAGAAAGCTGGTATGCCAGGGAGATGGGTTTACTTAATCTTCTTTGAGGGCCAATATTTAACACTGCCCTTGCTCTAGCAGGAGTGACTACTAGCTCAACAGGACGCCAGCACTTGATAGCGCAACTGTAAAGTATCTCAGAGTAGCAATTTCATAACACGATAAGTCAGTAGAGCTCGTAGAAGGGAGCCCCTCTGACTTGTCCCATTCTGGAAGTGCTAGTTTGAGCTAGTTTGTGGGGATGCGATATGAAGCACACGGTTCTTGTTGCATCAGCAGTCATTCCTGCTATTGCAATGTGATTGGCCCTGGTAGGCTGCCAGCACTGGCCCAGCTGGCCTACCTTTCTATATGTAGATTTTTTAAAAAAATGTGGAGATTTCAAATATGTGATTCTTGCACCTGCAGTCTGAAATGGAACAGTCCAGGAAGGGCAGTACCATCAGATATTTCTGAACACATAGTTTGGCTCTTAAAGCTGATCAAAGAAAATCTGAAGCTGGCTCTTTGAAAATCACTTGACAAGATGATTTCAGGTTTTTCATTTTCTGGTTCAGTACGTTGTCATAGTCCGTTAAACTTCAGGTATTGATATTATTCATTTCTTGTTGTTTTCTGGTGCTCATGAAAAGAACCTTTTTGTAACAACAACATCTGACAATCAATGACCACGACTGCTCTGCCTGTGGTGATCTCTTTATTCCCCTGTACACCAGTCCCCCGTGTTGGCTTCCAGCTCATGGCAAGTAGGCCACCCCTTATCCTGTTTATTCAGAAATGTTCCACTTAGAATGCAATAGGACTTACTTTCATGTATGTAACTCAAATGTGCACTGCAAAGTGGCATACAAAACAAACAAGTCAAGTGACTGGTGCATTTGCCACAAGCAGGGATCTTCACTGGGGGAATGGATCATTGATTTCCCCTAGTCTTTGGTGGACCTCAGTCTTAGAGGTAGCCTCACATGCATCAGAATCATTTGGAATTTTTCATTTGATGTCAGCAGGATGTAGACTACAGCCAATATTTTGTTTCTGAGCCAACTGATAAGTATCAAGGCTGAAGAATTTCTAAAAACTTCCTGTGACTGTTTACAATGGTCTTTTGGATACATGGTAATGCAGCCATATATAAAAAACCTGGATGATATTCTAGTTCCAGTTACATTAATAGGAGCTGGTTCAGTGACCTTAGCGGAACCATGGTTTTTCCATGATGGAGATAGTTGACAATTTTGTATATTTCACCCAGAGTGGATGGAGCTGAGTGAGAGATCTAATTTCCATCAACTGTCTGGTTGGTCATTTAAGGCTGCAGTCTTATACATACTTACTTGGGAGTAAATCCCAATTCCAAGTAAACATACCTACGATTGGCATTTACCCATTTTGACTTTATATGGCATTACTTTTTAAAATAAGCCAATTACATGTAGGATCGCAGAACAAAAACAATGTGGTTTTCAGTTTGGACATGAAAGGAAATAAATCAGCTTGTGTGTTTACAGAGAAGTGAAAGTTGAGTGTGATCCTTTTTGTGTCTGTTGCATGTCCTTCAGCCTAGTTTGTTGGGGCTTTGTTTGTGACTTAGGAGATGCCTGCTAAAACAGAGAGGAGGCAGAGATCTCCTGCAGATGTAAATGTTTCTTTGTGTGACTGTCATGGTCACAGATAGTTCCCATAATATCATTAATGATGAGAAATAATTCCCTCTTCAGGTATTCTTGAATGAAGATTTGTGAATCACTTATCCACTTTACTGCTTGAGTCATGCAATCTTTTAAAAAGAGGAGAAATTCTTCAGGTGGTATATGGTTCCTCTCTCCCATGTTTGAGCACATATCTCCAAGTTGGTCCCCACCCCACCCCCACGAAACTGCAATCCCGCTTTATTAATGCAATGATCATACTACTAGGTTGGGGTAAGCACCAACATAAAACTCACAGAATAATTTGTTCCCCAAAAACAAATTATTGGCTTTACGAATCAAACGAAAAATACGAAACCAAACTCGAGCTATTCATGAAGTAATATGAAGCAGTCCTATTCAGGCAGCAGATTTCAGAAGGGGTCCCATTTTGCTGCCTTCATCTCTGTATCTTTAATTATTGTATTGCTGTGAATCACTCTCAAATCAATTTTTGTTGCTGGGGAGCATATCAGTATTTCAGACAGATGGATGGATAGATAGATAGATAGGCCATTAAAATATTAAATGCCTATCCAGACAGGATGTAATTTTGACTTTTTTATATTTTGGGCACAAAAATAGGTAAGCCCGGCACTAGAGCTATCTTGGTGCGGTTGTAGTTGGTTAAATGCATTCTTTGCTTTTTGTGGGTGCCCTGCATGATAATCTAGATAACATGGGATAATCAACTAGGGATTGCTATTGAATTTGGAGAACCCTGATGTAACTCAGGAGGTTGAATGTAATGGCCTTTTGATATAGTTTCCATTCTTAGAATTATGTGATTTACACAAATGCTCTCTCTTATCCTTGCCATTCAGCTTCTGTGGAAAAGTCATTGCTGCAAAAAGCTTGACTTTGACAACTTGGTAAGAAAGTGTTAAGCTCTCCGTTTCAGGGATGTCACTGGAGTCATGACCATGACATTTGGAAATCCGGGGAGCTTGTCAAGTGACAAATGCACATGCATACATTCCAGTGGCTCTCGGCTATATTTCTGAAACTGTCAGCATTTTCATTGAATGCTCTCTAGATGTACAATCTAAAAGGCTGTGCACACAACTGGTTTTCTGCTTATTTCCCCCCTCCAATTAACACTGATGCAATATTTTTGATTCACACTGTGTCGTATTAGCATATATATATATATATATATATATATATCATTCTTTGTCAGGGTGCTTCAATACACCCTTGAATTGCTGAATAGTCCGTGTTGAATTGAGTAGATAGTTTTTCAGGACCCCCAGATTCCATCAACATGGGTACATGTTGAATCACTTGCATTACTTGCAACCAAATGCATATTTACTCAGAAGTAAGATCCACTATGTTCAGTGGAAATTATTCCTAGCTTAAGTCTGCATAAGATTGCAGCCTCAGAGAACTAGATTCGATAGGGGAGGGCGAGCAGTTCTGCACAAGCTTATTTTGAAATGAGTTGCCAATGAAAATAGCCAAATGAACCACAATCTATTTCCTATCACTGATTATTGGCCTACTTTCTGGATTCTTTGTTTGAAAGTTGGTACTTTATTTAAAAGGTACTAACCCTTTGGCAATTATTTTGACAAATATGAGCAATGTTCACTCATCTTGGCCATTGTTCTGCCATCATTCTTCACTACTCTTTCAGTCATCTATTCTCTCTCTGAGGGGCTGTCTTCACAGTGCCGAGTTGGCACCACTCAGCCACCAAACCCAACGGTATCATTGGTGCAGGGTGGCGGTGTATAATCCCCACTGGGGAAGGCAGCGTGGGCTTTCCGGCGACTATTAGGCTCGCTGGGCCTGCCCCCTCCCACAGCTTCCGGTGACCAATAGGAGGTTGCCTTCACTCAGGAATGCCCCCCAGAGCAGCACTGGAGTGAGGACAGATGACAGAAGAACCACGTAGACCTTGCTCAGGTAGGAAAAGTCAGGGTAAGACCCTGACTTTTCTGTTGCGGATCTTTGGCTCTTTGCCCTTGGGTGGCTCTGAATTAGGGCTGTGCATGGACCCCCCGATCTGATCTGGATCCTGATCTGGGAGGTCCAGGTTGGGCCTGATCCAACCTGTGTCGGATTGGACCCAATCCGATCCGCCTCAGATCTGGATCTAGATCCATTCTGGGTCCGTGCAGAGCCCTCCCTCCTGCTCTCCTCGCTCCCTCCCTCCAATCACCCTGCTTACCTGCAGCCTCCTCAGCAGCGTCCTCTGCGGCATCCTGCCTCCTCAATGTCAGCCGGCCACTTTCCCTCTCATGCTGGTTGATGACGTTACCTGCCGTGACTGGCAAGTGCCACATTTGCTGGTAGCAGCAGGTGACATCATCACCCGGTGCGAGCGGGAAAGCGGCCAGCCAACATCGAAGAGGCAGGACGCCGCGGAGGAAGCCATGGAGGAGGCTGCAGGTAAGGAGGGCGATTGGGGGGAGGGAGTGGGGATAGTGGGAGGGAGGGCTCTGCATGGACCCAGAGCGGATCCAGATAGCAGATCCGATCCGGACCGATCCAGGACCGATCTGGATCCGGGATCCGGATCCGTGCACAGCCCTACTCCGAATTAGTGGCTGCATCATATAACCAATGCAGCATGGATTCAGACCCACCCCAGAGCTACCCGAGCATGTAGACAGCACAACCACTTACTTCTCATAAACACCTCACTAATTTCTATTTCAGTTTTCTTCAGACTTCTAAAAAGTCCTATAGAGACTTTTCAATGTGAGTGTGTCCCTTCTTGTATGCCATGTCAAAGTTTTTGTAACATATTTGTTGTCCTTTTTCTTTGTTTAAAAAAAGAAAGAGAGAACCCCCACCCACTCACCCACAATTCCAAGAATGGGAAGTGTGTGTAGGTAGGAAAAGTATGGAATGAGGGAATGGACCAGGGGAAATTGGAATGAAAAGGAAATGTGAAAACAGTGTGTTGATAAAAGACAAACCCATAATAACAGTTAGGAATCAATTACTTTGCACTGAAAACGTAGGCTTTCCCATTAGAAATGGGTGAGTTCTACTCTTTCCATAAAACCTTTGTGAAGAGGTCTACGATTTCATTAAAACAGCATTAGCATTTTACATATGTATGGTTTGATCTTATGCAGCTCCATTACGTTCAATTTGGGTTACTCCATGGTAAATGTGTGTGCAGGGTTTAGCAGTCATAACCTTCCCCAGGTATCCTGGAAACTGTAGTTGTATAAGAGGGTTGAGGATCTCAGGAAATCCTCAACGGTTTTGATAAACTATAACTCCCAGAATTCTTTGGAGGATGCCATGGCAATTAAATTTCTGTAAAACAACTCCACAGTACGTTTGGGCTAGTATAGATATACCCTCAGTCAGTTTTACTTCTAGCACAGAGAAACCTCTGGAATGCTCAATCCTCCAAAAGAAGAAGGGACGAGATGAATAAAAAACAATGATTGGCAGAGGCTTTAAGTCCCCAAGGATTTGCTTTCATGAGCTCTGAAAGAGCCAATATGGAAGGTCGGGAAGAATTTCAGGTTCACCTTGTCAATGCTACGCACTGTGGCAGAATGAATTTTACCTAAATCTTTACTTAAAAGCCTCCAAAGAAGGAGATTCTACACAGTGGTGTAGTGATAAATGTTAAAGTTTAGGCGATCATCCTGACAGTTCCCATAGCATGCTACGAAGAAGAGGGCAAAAAATGCAGACAGCTGTGGTGATTCATATCACCAATCCAATTCTAACAGTTTTCATCTCTACCAGGAAACAGGTCTTTTTTTAAAAGCTCTTAGGTACTAATTGCCCATTCAATGACAAACCCACCCCAAATACTTGGCATTACAACAGGGTTAGCTCACAACTATATATCGTTCCTGAGAAAATTAATCTCCCCACCCCTCCTCGCCATCTACTGTGAAGATTGAAGCTAAGTGCAGAGAGAGCAGGAGATTCTGAGGGGTTGTGGTGGCCGATGACATCAGCATTCCTGCTAATAAAAAAAATGCCTGTACTGCATCCCTGGGAGCCCTGGCTTCACTACGCTACTGATTCTACAACATCTATGTCTTCTGTTATTCAGTTAGGCTTACAATATTCCTGCTAAACCTACATGCCTACACTTGAAATACTTAGCCTCATTTCCTTCCTTCAGTGGCCGTGGAGCATGATTAACTATCTTCCATCCGCCCACATTGTGGCCTTCATTATGGTAGCCTTGTAGGTGTTTAAAATCTGTATCGTTCCTCTTCATCTTCCTCAATAAGAAACTTAACTGACTAGTTCCTGTGTGTCATTATTCACTGTGTGAAAACATATTTATGTTGCTTTTCCTTTAATTGGTTTCATTGAATAGATGTTGCAAAGATAAACACAATGCCAGCTTTTCAAATCACTGTAAAAATGTCACAGGAGCTGTCAATCAGTTCTGCATCGTTTCTTAAATGTGTGGGTTTAAGTTCAACAGTATATAGATTTTTAAAGGAATATAAGTATTTCTGAATGATTAGTACAAAAAGAACTTGCATTTTGCTTCCTCATTCTCAAATGAAGGTTAAATGCATGGAAACTCTTCTTTCTTTCTTTCTTTCTTTCTTTCTTTCTTTCTTTCTTTCTCCATTTTCATTTAATCCTTTATAGTCCTGTATTCCACACTCTGTAATAGACCTGGGCCATTGAACTATGTCATAAAGCCAGGGGACACTGAAGTAAAACCTGTTAAAACAACAACAACAGTATAGAGTCTATCTTGTGCCTTTGTGAGGTCAGATGGGGGTATATTATACTGTCCTCCTTACTTCTCTTGGTCCCTTCAGTAGTGATAGTGTTTCATGGAAAGGATTCAAATTACTTATTTCTTGGGCAGGAACAAAACACTTCACTCTGTCACAGTCTCTGTTGCCACCTCAGCTGCCACTTTAACAAAATGGCAGCTCAGGCCTCTTCAGATAAGCCTAGTTCCAAAATATGATTCCTAGAACCAGGTTCAAACTCAAATTTGGCTTCTGTCAGTTTTGTTGAACTTGATACAGGCAATCCTAGCACCTACACCTTTCCACACCTCAGTGCTCATAACTACAGCTTCCTCAAGTTCTCCCATCCCCCTGCTCTCCTGCCTGCCCTCTTCTTTGCAAATCTTGCAGTTCCAAAGGAAACATAAAATGGTGGCTAAAGCTATGAGCACAGAAGTTGGAAAACCATGTAGCTGCTGAAGTTTATTAATTGATTAGTTAAAGTATTTTAGGTGTGGCTTGCTAGGGCTACCCCCTCCCCGTCACAAATTTCTAATAGCAATATGCACATTTTTTAAAGTGACAGAAGCTGCCACCATGGCCAGATCTACACCAAGCAGGATATAACACTTTGAAAGTGGTTTGAAAATGGTATATGGAATCTGTCATGGCCCCCAACAGTTGTGAGTGCACTTCAATACCATTATAAAGCAATAGTGTAGATCCTGCCGAGATCTGGTAAACCTATTCCAGAGCAGGAAAAAATATACCAACACTTGCGTTGTACATCAAGTGGTGCATTCAAACAAACTCAAGCAAGCATTGCCCTTCTATTTACTTTAATTGTCTGTTACGTTTAAGAGATATTCCTCTCTTGAAAGGATGTTTTTTTAATTCACAATAGGACAGTAAAAAATCAGGCCACCTGACAAGGCTGCTGGTAAGTCCAGTCCAATTTGAATGGAGGAAAAGATATTTAGGTTTCTGTTATCAAGTAATTCTTAATAGGAGACTCGTTTTGAACTGAACAAGGGATGAACAGCCAGCAATCAGAGCAGGATCTACACTACTGCTTTATAACGGTTTATAACAGTATTGACAATGGTTGGAGCCCTTGACATACTCCAAATACCATTTTCAAATTGCTTTCAAAGTGTTATATCTTCTTCTTCTTCTTCTTCTTATTATTATTATTATTATTATTATTATTATTATTTATTACACTTATATACCGCCTCATAGCCGAAGCTCTCTGGGCGGTTTACAAGAATTAATTATATCTTGCTTGCTGCAGATCTGCCCCAGCTTTCCCATAATACTAGAACCTGGGGCCATGCCATGAAGTGGAATGGTGGGAGATTCGGGACAGCTCATAAAAGGAAGGACTTCTTCACACAGCACGTAGTTAAACTGTGGAATTTGCTACCACAAGATGTGGTGATGGCCACCAATTTGGGTGGCTTTAAAAGGAGATTAGACAATTCATTAAGGATAAGGCTACCAGTGGCTACTAGTCCTGATGGCTATATGCTACTTATCTAATCAGAGGCAGTATGCCTATGCATATTGCAGGGGAACACGAGCAGGAGGGTGCTCTTACACTCATGTTCTACTTGGGAGTTTCCCACAGGTAGCTGGTTGGCCACTGTGTGAACCAAATGCTGGATGAGATGGACCCTTGGGCTGATCCAGCATGGCTCTTACATTCATATGAGCTGAAACAAGCCAACATTTCTTTAATTTCCTCCCTCCATATGCGATCACAACAGAGATTGGCAAAGCACTCCTCTTACTACATAGACCTCTACCACTCGCTCTCAAGCGAAGGGCTTCCCCCACCTCACCCCAGTGTGAACAACAGAAGGTGTTTTATCAGGTGACTTCTCTTCAATACATGAGTTGCTCATTCCCATCTGTTGGTATCTTTGCTCAGACTTGGGAGTTTGCTGCTGGAGAGGATTCTGACAGGGCATCTGTTCACACACTGTTGAGCCCTCCATCTGTTTATTAGAGTTGTGGAAATGTATTTCTCTCCCCCTCTCCCCATTCCTCCCGGCTGTGTGAAATACTCACCACATGGATTGGTGCCACCACACTGTGCATTTCTATACTCTCCCCAGAAGCAATCATGACCTGTGTTTCCAGATCTTTCAAGTAAGTATCTGAGGGGCATAATAAGATGCATGCCCTGCCAAAATCTCTGATGTTGTTCATTCCGAGGAGGAAGAGGTTAAAGATTCATTTGCCAATGTCCTTCTCCAAAACGACTGAGGGCATAAAGAGGTAGACACAGTGGCAGCTTCATCATGATGCACTTCATAGCTACATGCAGAAGGAGAGCCCAAAAGTACAGGCAGCTGTGTTGACCCATATCAATAAACCAGTTCTAGCCCTAGTCATCTTCACCAGGAACAGGTATTTTCATTTTATTTGTTACATTTCTATACCACTCAATAGCCAAAGCTCTTTGGGATGTTTACAAAGATTAAAAATCTTTAAAATACATACACCATTTACATACAAACATATAAACAAACAGCATGCATGGAGATACACATATATCTAAAACAGTTCCAAACAATCAACAATAAGAAAAATCCAGGACCTGTTTAAAACCTCAACATATGCCTGAGAGAAGAGGAAGGTCTGTGATAGAATACTGAATCAGCCAACCATTGAGGACCCAATCCTATCAACTGATTATATATTGTATTGTGGCTATAATTTGTGTGAATTGTATATTTTTGCCCCCCCCTTTTCTCTTTCGCAGCAGTGAAGGGGCTCACTTTAGTGTTCAAAACACACACACACACACAAACACACACCATTCTTCCCTTGTCCATTCCATTCCTCTCTCCTTCTGAACACCTGGACTTCCTACACTTCACTGACTCTGAGCTAAGTCTGAAGGGCGAAAAGGTGACAGAAATGCAAAGCCTGTAGGATGCCCCCAACCTGTCAAAGATAGCAAGGGAGGAATTAAGAGCTCATTTGCTGGGCCAATAAGTCAGGCAAATGGACTAGGATGTGAAAAGCAGATGGGAGAATCCTGCAAGACAGGTCCCTGGGGTAAAAGAGACCTTAATGAAGCATAACAATGTAGACTAAAATTACATCAGGGTCATTTGCAATGCTCTGACTGCAGCAGGCAGAAGACCACTTAGCGACTCCTAAGGGGAAAGGGACCTCTGAGGTAAAAAGTATCTCCTTCTCTTTCCTCAGTGATAGGAATGTTATGACAAGTTAAAATACCATATTCCAGTGTGGGCTTTGAGGTATGAAAAAGGGCAAAGTGAATGAGCAGGTGAAGCAGAGTACTTGATCTTGACTGGTGAAAGAAAACAAGTTGTTGAAAAATAACTGGATAGTGCTAGAGCGGAGATGTTTACGTAAAGGAATATCAAATCCTTGCCTGTGTTAATGTGTCTTGACTCAAGAAAATAAAATTTCGAGAGAAATAATGACTGGATTAAGGGTAGGCAATGTGGTGCCCTCAGGCACCAGTGTGCCCCCTGCACTTTCATTGGTGCCCATCAAAGCCCCCTACTCCTCCCAATTTCTATTAAGAATTTATTTTTTACATTTTCTTACTGGTCGTCGGGATTGCTTCAAAGCGAAGTGGGATTGGGATTGCTTCAAAGTGAAGCGGCCCCATGAATGCATCTAGGCAGGTTACTTGTCCATTGTGACTAGCTTTGCCCACCCATGGCAGCCATTTTATGGTAGTGCCCAAGACACTTCCTCAAAAGGTTTCCTACTCCTATTATGAATATATACTGCAGTACTGTATATTGTGACGTCGCTTTGGAACACTAACTTAACTTGAGAAGTTGTCTGTGCTGCACTGATGAAAAGAACGCTTTTGTGTAGATGTGGTTCTATGTATGTGTGTACCATTCAATCCATGATCAACCTAAATGTAGCTGTGTAGGTTGGCAATTGACTCAAGAAAGCAATAAGTCAATTTTCAATAGTGGAGCCATTCAAATCCATTCTGAAGGGCCCTCTTGGGATAGTGTGGGGTAGTGAATTAAGTGTTGGGTTCAGTTCCTAACTCATCCATGAACTTCACTGGATGGCCTTGGCTACATCACAGCTTAACCTGGTTATGAGAAGTATTCTGAAGGACTTTGCAGCAGAAAAATATGATAGAAGTATAAACGATAATATTCAAAGTTGTAGCAATTCCAAGAAGCTCAGTAATGGTTCTTTGTAAGAGCTTCACATCCCTCCTCCCCACCCCAGTGAGCCTTGAACACACAGAAAAAAGTGCTGGATTCAGAGTGTTTCAGCATTCAAGCATGACATTTATAATCATCTGGCCCCTGCGGTTTGTTTCCTAACCATCCCAACATTCCACAGCCATATTTCTTCCACATTCTGAGAAGATAAACACTTGAAAGGATGACCCACTAGAGGATGGAACCCAGGCCTCCTCTGGCCCTTTCCAGCCAGGGTCAGCCTCTCTGGCCACATGAGGAAAATGTTCTGTCTGTGTTGCTGCCAAGGAAAGCAGAACTGAAATGTTAAGTTCCATTTGAAAGAACAGGATATTTTGTATTTGCTACATCAGGTCCAGACTTATCGTTTTACAAATGACTATTTGCATTCTTATAAGCTTCACTTAATGAAAGATAATTCATCACTTAATGGATTAAGTGATTCTGTTAATAATTTTAATAGAAATGAAGTGCCTGAGATGGAGAAATGGAGTTGTTTAATGCAATATGACCAGTGGAAAGTCATGGAAGTTGATGGATGAATATCATGGAGAGGGATATGAGTGGAGCTTGACCATTTTTTTGCATACACTCACTGAATCATGGAGGACTTGCCTTACACCAAGTCACAACCACATTCACCCACCCAAATTTCAACTGCTTCAAGTAGGCAAAATAAGTTTAATACGCCATCTTGAGAATGCAAGGATAGGCAGTGCTAAGTCTTCAGTGGCTCCTTCTAAAGAGGATCACACCAAGTGGCTACTTCTAAGTCAGCCTTCCCCGACCTGGTGCCCTCCAGATGTGTTGTATGACAACTCCCATTGTAGCTCAATACATCTGGAGGGCATATGTTTTAATTCATAACTTCCCACGTCAAGCAGGAAGAAGAAGGAATGTTCCCTAGTATGGACCACTCCTGAAGCTTTTGTCTAATAAGCTACCACTGTTTACCATTGTTTTTACAACATTTCATAGGGCTCCACTTGCTTTTTAAATTTATTATTATTATTATTATTATTATTATTGGTCATTCTTTTGAGATATATGGAATAATGGGTCAAATGTAATGGATCTTCAGTTGATAAAGAGTTTTTAATTGCCCTCCCCTAAATAATGTATTCATTCATTAAGTAATAAGAGGGAAGGAATTTTGAGTTGCCGTACAGCCAGCTTAACATTTTTGAAAAGCCATAAAGGTTTAAATAAACATAAAAATCAATAGAAAATGTGGAATGCTGTATGGGTGTATTTGGAGGCAGTGTGTTGTATAGGGTGTGCGAGCACCTGGAATTACAATATAGTTAAGGTATATGCTCAAACACAGGACTTTTTTATATAAGGTGCTGTTCTTTATGATTAAGTCTGCAATATATGCATGCTTACTGAGAAGCAATCTTGATAAATTTTGAAGTAAGTGTGTTTAAGATGGAGCCATAAGTTTATTAGACTACAGTAATTGGGGGGGTCATCAAAAGCAATGCTTACTGTGAAGGCCACTTACTTAACAAAAATGATGCTAGGTTGGATCCCGTCTTTGTGTAAACCCATTGAAATCTATGGAATGTAAGTCTATTCTAAGTAGGGTCTACTCTAAATATGATGAAATCTGGATCCAACCCTCTGTCTTTAAGAAGAGATGCAATAGAAAGACATTCTGAGTGAAAGACACTTTGTTGTACTACTTTTAGTTTCATCACAAAATTGAGATCTGAGCACTTACACAAAGAGCATTTCTTTACTCCTTTTCCACCACATAACCTCTAGGTAGTCCTGTGGTATAGTGGAATAGCATAATACATGGGGAAGCATTTCCTTTTGCTTTCATAAATAACACTGTGTTTTCCCTGCTCTAAAAAAGTTGCTAAGAGAGCTGTTTAAAATCAGAAGCGAAACTGGAGAGTCACAATATCATCTAAAGAACCTATAAACAACCACACTTCAAGAAGGATGCAGACAAGCTGGAGGAGGTTCAAAGGAGGGCAACGAGGATGATCAGGGGTCTGGAGAGACTGAAAGAACTGGGCATGTTTAGTCTTGAGAAGAGAAGACTGAGGGGAGACATGATAGCATTCTTCAAATACTTGAAAGGTTGTCACACAGAGAAGGGCCACGATCTCTTCTTGATCAATCCAGAGTGCAGGACACGGAATAATGGACTCAAGTTACAGGAAGCCAGATTCTGGCTGGACATCAGGAAAAACTTCCTGATGGTTAGAGCAAGACAACAATGAAACCAATTACTTAGGGAGGTTGTGGACTCTCCCACACTAGAGGCATTCAAGATGCATCTGGACAGCCGCCTGTCAGGGGTGCTTTAAGGTGGATTCCTGCACTGAGCAGGGGGGTTGGACTCAATGGCCTTATAGGCCCCTTCCAACTCTACTATTCTATGATTAGAATAGGGAATGATGAGCACACAATACATGCCTTGTGTAGAAAAGCTCTATCTGGTGAGGGAATTGAGTGGGTTTATCTGGTACAACTGCAAAATGAAATAAACGAGTGTGGAATGTGTGCATATTCATATTTGGTTTACAGTATCTATGGCCAAAGGCAAAGCGGATGTAACCAAAGGCAGAATGGGCAGCGCCAAAATTATTGCCAATTTTAAGGGTACTCAGAAATAAGCAAAACAAGGCTACTGCATGTCTACTCAAAAGTAAGTAGGACTGAATCACACAGCAGGGCTTTCAAATAGCATCCCAAATACCAAGGCTACGTATGTCTGCTCAGAAGTAAGCATGAGCAGCATATCAACTCACAAGTAAACAGAACAATCCTGAGGAGTAAGCAGGACTGAGGCTGCCTCTACAAGAGGCATTTAAAGCTCTTTCAAGGCGCATTAAAAAATTTACCTCTACAAGAACGGAGCGCAAATCGGGCGCAGAGCCGCGTTTTCTCTCCGATTATGTGCATTATCGAATGCACGTTAAATAGCGAGTTTTATTTTGCTCCGGCCGTTAAAGCGCATTTTGACTATGTGAACAAGCGATTCTCCGCATGTCAACAGTTTAAATCGCATTTCGGTCGTCCAGTAATGCGCTTCGCCGCCTCTCGTACAGAGGTATTAGGCGTAAATGCGCTTCTGAGAATACGCGCATAATCGCCTAACCAGGCGTAAAGGCGAATTCTTGTAGATGAGGCCTGAATAACACAGCAGTTTCCCATCCCCCCCCGTCCCCCCCTCTCCCTGGCAAGGAAAAGTTTTTATCTCTGATCAGTAGCAGATGGGAAAGAGGGTGAGGCCTGGGGAAGAGACTGGCCAGATAGGGAACCTCTGTGTCCCATATCTGTCCTATGGGCCAGAGGGTCCCCTTCACTGATCTATAGGGTGGGCAATTGAGTGTATATTTGCATGTGTTGTGGAGAGACTTAAGCAAGTCATGATGTGTTGCTGTTCATAACAGAATTGGCAGAAAAAAAATATTTATGAATCAATAGGCTGCAGTGAAGCTATATTGGCTGTTCTCTAACTGTGAAACATGCCTAGTCTATTTATTTTTGTAACAATAGGGTAGGAGGAAGCTGCAACCATGATTTAGAAATGGCTAGTAATGGTGAAATCAGGAAGAGTAGAAGTCCACAACGTGTAGAGGGGACCAGGTTGGGAAAGGCTCCCCTGAATGGTTTAGAACCAGGACATCTAAGGACCCTCTCCACCTTGATGAACCTTCCAGAAAAGTTAGGTAATCACCAGAGGCCCTTCTGAGCCCCCCCCCCCCCGATAAATGGGTGTGAATGTGTGAGATAGAGCCTTTCAGTCATATTGGCACAGCTGTGGAATGTCTCCTTTGCCAGGCTGATTTCAAACAGTCACTGCTGGCCTTCTGCCACATTGCAAATACATTTCCCCCCATAGAGACAGCGATCTGCCAAAACTCTGCTGTTTTTATATGGTTCTGCTGTATGATAGCTTTTTATTGTATTTTTTTAGTTGTTTCAGTCAGTCACGATTTGTTAGCTGCCTTGGAGAATATATTTTTTAAAAAATCAGGAAGGTAGGCTCTAAATCTATAATAGTAAAATAAGATGTCTGTCTGCCTGTCAATGCTGTAGCTCCAAGACCATGAAATCTAGACATCAGAAATTTCACATGCATACTAAGGGGTCCCTAGTGGTGTGCACCTAGGGATTATTTGGCTTTTAAAATGAATTTTAAAAAGTAATCTGAATTAGGGATGTGCATTGAATCAGATCCTACGTCTGATACGATTCAAGTGAAATTGGACATCCAATTCCCAATTCTGATACTGGTTCAAGGAGCTCCAATTTTATCCGATTTGATTTTTTTTCAGTCCTATTTGCATCGGATAAAATCAGAGAATCGGATGCCATTTTGAATGATTTTTCCCATAGCCTAGTATTGTGTTTAAAAAATGCCTATATATTTTTTTATTTTTAAAGATAGAAGCGTGAACCCTGGCCACATTGCAGATGGGTTTGAGGTACTTAGGTGTGAGAAATTTCAGAAACATAGGTGCAGGTGTTTTGTGGCTATGAATTTTTTACTTTAAAAATTCCATAAATTCCAAAACAGTGGGGGGAGAAGGGGGGTGCTGTTTGACAGCTGTCAAACCCACCATTTTGGAACTTATGGAACTTTTAAAGTAAAAAATTCATAGCCACAAAATGTCTGCACCTATGTTTCTGAAATTTCTCACACATAAGTACCTCAAACCCATCTGCAATGTGGCCATGTTTTATGTTTCTATCTTTTTAAATAAAAAAAGTTAAAGGTATTACTTTCCCCAATACAACCGATTCTTCAAAAATTCCTTGCCACTACGCACCTGCACATATGTTTCTGAAATTTCACACACATGAGTACCAACATATCATCTGCAATGTGGCCAAGTTTCATGTGTGGATCTTTAAAAATAAAGAAGTTATAGGCATTCCTGGTTCATTTTTCAAAATGTCAAAGCCACAAAACGCTTGCACCTATCTTTCTGAAATTTCTCACACATAAATACTTCAAACCCACCTGCAATGTGGCCAAGTTTCATGCTTCTATCTTTAAAAATAAAAAAGTTATAGGCATTTTTACCACAATACTAGGCTATGGGGAGAATCATTCAAAATGGCGTCCGATTCTCGAATCAGTATCGGAATTGGATCTGATACGATACAATGCAAGTCCGATTCATCCAATTCCGATTCAGGTCTGTATCAGAAGTAACAATTCCGATACGATTTTCGTGGCCATGCACATCCCTAATCTGAATATGTCCATGTGCTTGAAATTGGCAGTACCGTCTTCAGTCACTAGATGGTAGATTTCTTTAACCAACAGATTTGCAGTTGATACAATTTGAAGCCACAGGGCTTCAATAGACAGAATTATACAGCTGCCCCTTCCTACTGTGAGACAGTCCCTCCTTGGGAATGGATTGGACAAACCCCTCCCTCAGGGGGCTATAGGGGTGCACCATAGTAGCGGCTGTGCCTAGGGTTGCCAGCAAGCATTGCTTCTTTCAGATAGGATGGACACAATGTGTAACTGACAGCTGTGTAACTTTTCTTGAAGGCTTCTCTGTATCAAATGAAGGGCTATTCCAACACATGTGAAGTTTGGTCTGTTTACTAGTATTTTCATCAATCAGTCAAACAATCGGACTTTATATAGATTACCTAGGCATCATGCATCCAGTAGAAGCATATTTAGGTTCTAATGCACTTCTTTATACCTGTGAAGGTGAATTTATAGAGGGCCAGTGGTGTTTTTAACACCTCTTTCTGTTGACTCTTATGCACACGTTCAGCCCCTGATGACATGGCAGCCTACATAATGAGGCAATTTAGTTATGGGGAAGAGAGCATGCTGAAGGAATATATGTTTCATAGTCCACAATTTATTTACACTGATTTCCTGTTTGCCATGAAAAGTTGAAGTTTCCAAAAGAATCTGCCCCACTCTGCCAGAATTTAGTAGTGTGTGTGTTTCCCCCTTTACATAAAACAGGAACATGACTAAAATGTATTGGAAATGAATGGCCCACAGAAAGCAAACATAACATATTCCTCTCTTGGGGTTGCCATGTTATTTCTTTGGTTTTGTTTTTGGGATTTTCTATCTTACTTCATGAAGGTAAGGCGGGATGAGAAGCCACCTTTCTCCCATTTCTAGATCCCTTAGCATGCAGTGGCTTTTGGCATAAACATGAAGTATGAGTGAGTGATCACCTTGCAATACTTCCCATGAGCAGTTATCCAGCACTGACATTACATGGTGGGATTCTTGTTGCTGTTTGCGTTTACGATGCAATTCCCAGTACATTTATATCTTTATAGTTTACAATATAGATTTATATATTTTCGTATGGATGGGCCACGTGCAGTATGTGGCTTAGGGCAGGATACCTCTTGGGTGCAACTATGTCACTGTTGCCCCCAAGGGCTGTGGCATGTAAAATAACTATGCCTAGCTTCAAGTAGAGCAGAGGAAGTGCAGGGAGTGGGGGAAGATGGAGAGAAGGCTGTTGTTCAACCCTTTCATTCAACACACAAACCCACACCCATGTGCTACCTCCAGTATCCGAGGAAGTAAGCCTGTGTGCACCAGTTGCTGGGGAACATGGGTGGGAGGGTGCTGTTGCACCATGTCCTGCTTTGTTGGTCCCTGGTTGGCCACTGTGTGAACAGAGCGCTGGACTAGATGGACCCTTGGTCTGATCCAGCATGGCTCCTCTTATGTTCATGTGTAATGCCCCCACCACCTGCCTTCTCCTAAGAGGTAGAAGATACAGGTCTCTGCATATTTTTATCTCTTGGGGAGAAAAACAGCAGGGGGAGTGGAAGATCTTGGGCAGACACACTAAGAGGAAAGAGTTAAGCAACAACTCCTGCTGATCCACCCACCCACCGCTACATTACCAAGGAAAGCTCTCGGGAAAATACAATAATAGAGCCACAGCCATTGTATACTTCCACTCTTATTAGAAACCTGGGATTCCGACCCACCCACCCCGTTGCCCCTGCCCCCCTTGCCCGGGTCTCTCTCTTTCTTGTACATCTCTTTGTAAATGCTGAAATAATTAGTTTGAAAACATGATGGCAAAAGGATTACAAGGAAGTTGACAAGTACAGAGAAACTAAAAATAACTGTATTTCAACTCCTACGATTTCATATACAAAATAAACTGTCCCGTTGAAGGTAATAGTTCTAGAATATCATAAAATATTCAGTGAATGTAGTTTGTCATCTGGCAGTATTGCTTCTAGACAGAGAGCTCCGACAGCTACAAGACAAAAGGCATTGTGTAGCTATTCTGCCCTTTTTCTCCTAAATTGATCCCCCCCCCCAAATAAGACAAATGAAAGAAGCAATCGGGAAACATAGGAGGGTTACAAATGGAAGACAATGTTGTCTCTCTGCCCCTCCCCCCCGTAAAATGCCATGAATGAGGCAGGGTGATTGCACAATAAAAGCTTCTTTTGGAAGAAACATGATATATTAGGCTGACCATATGAAAAGGAGGACAGGGCTCATGTAACTTTAACAGTTACAGAGAAAAGGGAATTTCAGCTGACATCATTTGTATGCAATTCGTACAACAGTTAAAGGTGCATGCACTATACTAGAGTGACCAGATACAAAAGAAGGCAGGACCCCTTGATGGCCATTTTGGACCAGGATTTTGGGTTCCAAAATCTGGTCACCCTACCCTAAGTTGTTCATTATCAGTTTTTCACAACCCCATAGTCACCTCTGCATATCATATTCTCCATCCTGTCCTCATGGTTTATCTGCTTTGGGTGAATAAGAATTTCACTTGCACTTTCTGCCTCCTTAGGGAGGATGTGGCATTAAGGCTTATGAGCCTTAACTCCCAATTTCCCTGCTTTTTGGTGCTTGGTTGGAAACTGTGGAGCCTTAACGTTGTTTTTGTAAACCGTAGGTTTTTTGTTTAATGAATTTCATGGCTTTGTGTAACGGATGACTGGATATTATTCAGTTGACAACCAAGCCAGCGTCAGCCAGGATGTTACACCATCTTGACATCCAATATAAAATCAAAGCTAGTGTTATGTGTTGAACTCATTTTTAAAATGAATAAATCAACCAAAATGCTTGCATCTCCCTCGTTTTTTAAGATAAAGAGGTGAAACCTGGCATCATGGTAGCTTTTAAGTAGGGATATAGCTATGTCAAGTTTGAAGCAGATCCGTTCATCCCTTGATTTTTAGGAATTTTTTAAACTTCAAACACAATACTCTTTGGGGTCTAGGGCCTTGAGCAGTACATTAAAAAAAAGAAATTAAAGATGAAGAGATTAAACTTGGCACCATGGTACCTCTTAAGTAAGGCTTTAGCCATGCCAAGTTGGAAGCAGATTGGTTCATGCCTTGAATTTTAGAAAAAAAAATTGAAGTCAAACTTTTTTAAAAAATATCCTAAAAATCAAGGCACGAACCGATCTGCTCAATTCTAGGGTGACCACTAGGGTGTGGCCTAGTGGCTAAAGTGTTGGACTGGGAGCTGGGAGATCTGGGTTCTACTCCCCACTTGGCCATGGAAACCCATTGGGTGACTTTGGGCCAGTCGCAGACTCTCAGCCCAATCCACCTCACAGGATTGCTGTTGTGAGGATAAAATGGAGAGGAGGAGGATTATGTATGCCGCCTTGGGTTTCTTGGAGGAAAAAAGGCGGGATATAAATGCAATAATAAATAAAAATAAAAAACTGTTAGGATTTCCCCAGATTTCTCCTGGTTTTTGTTCTATCCTCGGTGTCAGGGGAGATGTTATGCAATAGTCTATAATTACCTGGAATTACACACTTTCTCCTTTAAGGCCACTATTAGCATGGCAGGGGGGAATGACATGCTTTCTGGAAGTGTGTCATTCTCTCCCACTGCTCCAATCAAGGCCTTAAAAGGGAAAAATGTGTCATTCCCAAACATTATAGAAAAGGGCCTGATTGGAGCAGTGGGGTGGGGGTGAGAATGACATGCTTTCCCCTCCTCCGCTCCAATTGGGGACTTTAAGGTGGCCCCAGAAAACCATTTTCCTGCCCCCCCCCCCACTAGGTGTCCTCTTTTTTGGTTTCCCAAATATGGTCATCGTACTCAGTTTTTGCACAGGCTGCATTTCCATCCCTAGATATTTACTCAAAAGTAAGACCCATTGAATTTCCTTGGTTCTTGAAAAGCAACACACTTGCTTTTAGATTTGCCAGTCTCAGCATTCTATGTGTGCTATGAATGCCTGCTTTGTCTGTCCCTACAGTTTCCTGCAAGGCCCAGCCAGGGGAAGCCAGTAAATTAAACCCAGGGGTGGAGGGTGGGATTCCCTCAAGTTAATCTGACAGCAGGTGCTATAGAACATGGACCTTCCAGGAGTGTTGAGGCTGGATTTCTGGCAGACCCAGCCAGGCAACTTTATGGCCTGTTAGTCCCTCCATTTGGTAGCCCGCAGAGCACCTGCCTCATAAGGCAAATGGCCACATGAGAACTGTTATTATGGCCTGCTACTTTGTTTGTCTTTAGTAGTCTGTGGTCCAGATGTCTTCAGAAGGGGGAATAGTGTTATGTGGTTGGGGTCAGTCTAAATTATCTCCAGGGGTACCTTACTCAGTGCCTCTGATAGCAAAGAGATTGAGGATTCCCCCAACTCTGTTACTCTTGAAGTTCCTAGGCCTGTTGAAAATAGATTTTATAACGTAAGCATGAAAACAGTGAATACCCCTTTTAACTTGTTAAACCAATTAAAACATGCCACACAAGAAAACTTAAGATATGAATGGTTTATAAAGAAAAGTAAATGCAAAAGAACATCAGATACAGAAGTGAAATCTGAAACATTACTAGTAGTAGTAGTAGTAGTGGTATCCTGCCTTTTGCCCAATGCTGGGCCTCAGGGCAGCCTTACAAAACTAAAACATATACAGCTAAAACCTATAATAGAAATATACAAAAGTTAAAAATATAATTTAATACTTTTCAATATTAAAGCGTTAAAAACATTTAACATACATAACAATTTAAAAGTCAAAGGTATAGACAGAGGTCCAGATTATTTGCCAAAGGTCTGCTGGAACAAAAAAGGGGTTGTCTGCCTCCAAAAACACATCAAGGAGGGAGCCAGTGTAGATTGCAGGGATTAGAAAGAAAATTCACGTGTACACTATGCAAAATACACAACAGTTTAACTGTTTCTAAACCTTATTAGAAAAACAGGGTGATTAGGCCGAAACCAATGTTGCAGGCCCAGAAGCACTTTGAAAGGTTTCAACATTGTACTTAAAACTTAACACCGGCCCAAACTAATTCAATGAAGTGTTTCAACTTTATAGCAGTATGGACCAAACTCTTAGAAAAGAGGGAAGGGGCCCACTGTGTGTGTTTGGGGTGGGGATGGATAGAAAGGGATGTATAGCTCCCTATTCCCAGGAGAGATCTGAAGATCAGGTTACCATGGATCCAGAGGAACCACACCCTGCTTTTCCAGGGAGCAAAAGAGCAAACTGGCCTTATGAAGATAGCCCAAAATGCTCTCAGAGCCAAAGGAAAGCATGTTCCAGAAGAGAAAAGAGAAACCCTTCTTCTTCTTCACTCAAAAGGTCTCTGCTATAGAGGCAGCGGCCATTTCACCCACCCCCAACATCTTAAGCCAGGAGGGAGTGGGGAGAGCGACGCTACTGAGCATGCCTTGCGCTATGAGGGAAGATGGCCTCCTCATTGACTTGAATGAGAGATAAAAATAGTCGTTAAAAGTCAACCAAAGGGAATTTTAAAAAAACGAAAAGCTTTCCACCAACTACAGTGAAGGAGGAAGAAGACCCCACCACTGGATTAATTAATAAGGCTCTAGAAATTATGCAAATCGTGAGCACAAAACTTGCAAACACAAAATCATTTGACAAAAACAGGGAGACAGGTTTGTGTTCCTTTTCTACTTTAAACTGCTCTCTTTCCCTCAATCTTTCACCAATCTTCTTGAAATTTTCAGGTAATGTAAAACAAACATTTCTTTCTGGCACATGTAAATCTCAGAAAGGTTGGTGAAACATTTTTGATTTTATGGCTGTTAGAATGACCCCCCCACACACACCCATTATCACTTTAACATGGCGGAATGTGTTTTTTACTGACGGCCCTTAACAATGGAGGCACAGCTGTGCCTCCATTAATATGACAGTGACAAAGTGGAGAGCACTATAACATTCACAATCCTCTGGAATGCTGCCAGATAATTTGACTGGTGCAGATGTTGTGCCTCCTTTTGGGTAGCTTTACTCAGGTGTCCTGATTTACTTAATTTACATGACTTGAGTCCTCTTGAGTAACTTTACAAGGCATGGAATATGTAGCGCCGCCTCACACAGCTTTCTCAGACAATGACAATCACAAGAAGCTATCGCTTCAGGCAGCGGATTCCAGAGGCATGCCCTCTTCTACCCTCCAGCCTCCCTTTGTGAAATGAAAAAAAGGAAAAGCAAGTAAGGGTGTCATTTTCACATTTTGTGACAGGCAGGGAAATATCCAAAGCCAGGGCTGCTAGTGGCAAATTGGGACTGGGTGAAATTATACATCTTCCCATAGAAAGAGTGGTGAATGAATGACACAGTATACTTGCTGTGCAACAGGGGAAGAGTAATCTGTTCCAATAGAACTTCATCTGGGTTGGACATGTCATGAAACATAAGAAGAGCCATGTTGGATCAGACCAAGGGTCCATCTAGTCCTTCACTCTGTTCCCACAGTGGCCAACCAGCTGTCGACCAGGAACCCACAAGCAGAACATGGTGTAACAGCACCCTCCCACCCATGTTCCACACCAACTGGTGTATATATGCTTACTGCCTTTGATCCTGGAGGCAGCATCTAGCCATCAGGACTAGTAGCCATTGATGGCCTTCTCCTCCAGGAATTTATCCAACCCCCTTTGAAAGCCATCCAAATTGGTGGCCATCACCACATCTTGTGATACTGAATTCCATAGTTTAACTATGCCCTGAGTGCGAGATGGAGGGCTCCTATCACTATCAGTCAAAAGTCATTGTACAGGTATTCCATCTTTTCCTCCTAACTTTTTTTTGTGTGTGTGTGGAAAGAAAAAATATGGAAGAGGCATATTTACAAGTAGAAGATAATGATGCCCCCCCCCCTGTAAAATTCCACCCATGAGGCAGGGTGATTGCATGATACAAGCCTTTATCTGGAAACACTCTTAAAAGTCAATATCCACTTCACTTCACTGAGAAAAAGTACAATGATACAATCATGAATTAATGGATCCATAAGGAAATGGCAAGGGCCAGCTGAGTTACACAATGACCTAGTTCTCACAATCAGCATGGGTTAAACAAGCCACAGTAGCATGTTTAAGCTGCGGCACATACTGACCACCATTTGTCGAATCACCAGGCCAGGCACATCTTGCCACGTCGTCTGAACCTGGTCCCTCAAATAACCTAACAACAGCTCATGGGTTGTTTGAGGATTGTTTCCCCCTCAAACAAGCCATACCACCCAGGTTCGGATGATGCAGGTGATTAGGCAAATGGTCCCTGGAATGCACCATGGCTTAAACAAATAAGCTACGGTGGCTTATTTAAGCCATGGCGTATGCCGGGTGCCATTTGCCTAATGGTAAACAAGCCTTGGTGATCATGAGAACTGGCTCAATGTCATAGTGATACTACCAAACAATGGATGATCAGGAATGCATCTATTCAGTATAGCTTCAGGTGACACATTTGCTGTTCTTAAAATGGACACAGTCCCCCAGCTACAGTGTCGTCATCCCCTTATCAGCACTGCGTGTTAAGTGAGGACAAGAGGAAGTCTGTGTTGTTGGAATAACTGATCTAACAGGAAAGGTTCTTTGGAAAGCAGCCATATGTGAGATTCACACAGACAGGGAGGGGGCTTCACAGCTGGTTGCATGCCCAACCTCTGCAGCCCAGATCATGATCCTGGACAGCAGGAGGCATGTTGGTCAAGATTACTTGCCTTATGTGCCTCAGTGACTGATGTTGGGTAAAATAAAATAAAAGTTAGACTAAAATAATATGGAGGGCTTTATGCTCCTAGTAACACAGGCACTTATGGTATTCCAACAGCCAGGTATACTTTTGTGATTTATATCCTAGTATAACTTGATTCCGAATTTCATTATGGCAGTTTAAGGTATCTACCCAGACTTGTTACTGGATATAACATGAATCTCTGAAATACATAGGATTGTGAAGGTTGTTTTAAAAGGTTTAGATCAGTGCAGGGGATGCCAAACTGTTACAAACCATCTCTTTAAAGTAGTCAATAGCAACTGCAAGTTCTTGGGACAGGTCACACCAATTTCTATGATGGTGCCGCCTCTGCCTCCTCCTCTTCCTATCCTTTGAACAACCAACAAATCACTATACCAGATACTTCTTTAACAGGGCAATCCTATACATGCCTACTCAAAAGTAAGCTCCACTGAGTCCAATGGGACTTACTTTCAGATAGGTGTATATAGGATTGCAGCCTAAAAATAGTTGAAATGATTTTTCTTGTAGATGATTTTGTGAAGTTGTGGGGCTTAGAAAGTGGTTGTGAGTAGGGTTGTGCACCACCTTGAGACAAAGCATGAATCTGAGACGGATTGGGCCATTTCACCCTGCCTTGGCCCAAATACAAGGCAGTGCTGGGTCAGCCTGGGCACCCTGAGGAGAAGCAGATCAGTACTAAAACCCTTAGGATACCTCAGGCTGATTTGGCGCAATGATGGGTCACTCCCCCTGCCTGCTTGTGCAGGAAAGCTGCTGTGAGGGTGACCGTGAATCTGACTGGACACACTGGACTGACCTCCCTCTCCCTCCCCCCTCCCTGGTCACTGGTCGCAACCCGCTGCCGGGACTTACCTTGCCCTTAGAGCTGCGATTTAAAGGTAAGATCATGGGGGCTCTCTCTTTTTAATAGATTTATGGCCTCAAACTGTGGTGGCTATAAAGGGCCATTTCCCATACTTTGCGACCCTGAAGCACCCCGAGTTGAATTGGGGCCGTTTCGAAGGCTCTGATGCAGCCTCTGAGGCGAGTCTGGGGACTGTGCGCAGCCCTAGTTGTGAGCCCTTTTCATGCTACATTTATGAGCATATCTGCATATGTTGGGAAATCCCAGAGCCATGTTAATCTGATGCAGCAAAAACAACAGTACTTAGGTAGAGTACAAATGAATACAAAATCTGATATAATGAATTTTTGATTATAAGTTCCATGGGAAAAGGCACCTCTTAATGCAATACTATAAGGCACTATGCCCAATGTGGTAAAAAACAAAAACAAACCAATAGTGCGAGAATCAATCAAAGTGGATGCAGCCCACTCTTAACTAGCGGTCATTGGTGATGAACTGCTACATCTAGATGAACAGTGTAATTAAATACCTAAAGGCAAATAAGTACTTTCTGTAAAGAGCTAGAATTTTCCAGTCCACATTGAGTCAAAATTTCACAGAATCAAATTTGCTGCTGCATTCCAACTCAGTGGCTTCATGCTGGAATCCCCCTTTGAAACTTTTTGTTGCTGTATTGTGACTTTATGTTCTGCTACAGAATGTTCTGGAAAGAAAGGAATGTCAGGAAGGACATTTACAAATCAATGTAGGCTTTCCCCCAAGAAATCTTTCTGTCTTCCCTTTACTTCCATTTCACTGAAGGGCTTTGAATTAGTAATTCCATTTCTCTGTTGCTGGTATATTTAAGGGGCTGAACCACGGCTTAAAATACCCTGGAAAGAATCCAAGCAGCACAGAAGGCAAGAAAATGAAAACGCATGAAACGAATAAAAGTTAACATTAGACATGCTCAGAGTGGGTGAAAGCCGTGGCAGTAACTACCCACAGCATACCTGGCAGCTCCGGAGAACGTCCCACACCCTTTCTGTTTCTCTCTTCCCCTCTCTCTTTCTCTCCATTCATGCACCCCAGCCACCGGCATGACATTTTAAGCAATGTTGCATAATGTAAACAATGCTGATTTAATTGAGATTGCCCTGAGACCTCAAACAATCATGCAAGGAGGTAGAGTTGCAGAGGGTACAAGCAACTAACCTCTCTTTCCCTGGGCAAAGCAAAAACTATCTGCTTTCTCGGTCTCTTCTTCTCATCTCCTTTCTATAGTACTATGCTGGTCTTATGACCATAATAAATATTTGAATTGATTTCTATAGTATTAATCTTCCAACCAAAGCAAACAAGCTCATTTTTAGGGACAAGGGAACCAAGGGTGTTTGAACTTTGCCCAAATTCTCCAAACTTCACTTTGACACCCATGTTTTTGAGTGTGACCCGTTTTTCGGTTTGTTTGAACAAAAAAAAAAAGGTACCTAAGTCAAATGGGAAAAATACACATTTCTATGTGGATTTTTCAAAAGTGTACACTTTCCCCATTGATTAACATGTGAAAATGCATTTTAAAAAATGAGACTTGAGAATGCGCATTTTTGAAAAATACACATTTTTTGAATGGGATCACAACTTCGGGGATGTGCGAATATTTTTCTAATGCACTCCTGTTTGTATTAGAGGTTGGGAACAGGGCAAGAGCAGATGATTTGCAAATTGAAAAGAAATTCTCATACAACCCTATTCCTTTGGAGTCCTAGGATGTTACTTGCTGGTGTTGACCCATTGTCTATCTTGGTGTAAACCATTTGGTTCTCTCCTTGATTGAGCCATGGTTCTCTGGCAGGGTGGGAACTTTCCCATAGCTTTGAATAAGCCCAAGATTGAAGCATTCTAAGGCTGCAAATATATGCACAATTATTTGGGAATGAGCCACTGAACTGTAACCATGCATAGGAGAGGCCTACATAAATAACAGATCACCAAGTAGACCAGAATCATAGTACAGCTGACAGGTAAGTACAGACTGGCTCATTGGCTATAGCATCTAGGGAGCTTGGGTATCTGACATAATGACTGTAAAACACATCTTAGAACTTTTACCTTTGAATTTAGGTCACACGTTAAAACAAGTCGGACCACCCCAATCAGGATATGTATGTACCTGCAAAAAATAAATGAATGACCATATCCAAATCAGTATTAATTATTAATGCCTTGATAGTAACACTTTATGTTGCAGTGATAGCTACCGTCTCTTTATACAAAGGAATTCACAAAGCATTTAGTGTGGATTCATATAATTGCTTTCTTTTACCACAAGTTCTTTGCAATCTCCACAAAGAATGGGTGTTTTTTTTATGTTTTCCAGAATTCTTTGGATACCAGGCTACCTCACAAAGGCATGCCATTTTATTTATTTGTTTGCAAATATTTGTACTCTTGATTCACAGGTGTGAATTTACCTTATATACATATGATTTGTTTTAGTTGGGGAACTCCTCTATGCCTTAAGTGCCTGTACAGTATGTAATTCCATGGGACTTTGATTTTTTTTACTAGAGGTCCTCCACAGCACCCTCTTCAATATATTCAGTCTTTTGGCCTTTGGTGTTATTTTTGCTTTTGTTTTTGCAAACAGTTCCTTGAGAGTTTGTTTTTGAACAAGCTCATTCGTGGGGGGGGGGGAGGGGAATGCTGTTAAGAATTATCATGAATGGGTCTGGCAAACAGCAGGTCAAAAGAAAGACTGAAATATTTTAAATTCCCAAGAATATCTCACATCGTGCAAAACATCGAAGCCTGTGGGTTTTCCTCAAAGACATAATTTATGAGTACATATAGCAATATAGATAGCTAGAATGGAAGTACATGAACCAGATTTTATTCTCAGCTGACAAATGTAAAACTAAGCGGTATTCTGGCTCCAGGGAATGGCAGAGAAGTGGCACATGTAATGTACAGGTACAAGGTTTACCTGTCCAGTACATGTCTTTCTTTGTAAAGTCACCTACAGTCCTCTTGACACTGAAGTGCTTGCAAATCCCAGAGCCAATTTCATGTTTTGTTTTTAAAAAGAGGGATCTGTGAATCTATAGCTTTATCTTGTCTAGAAGAAAAAGCAGCTCTTTTTCTAAGGAAAATGTTGAACTGCACAGTGGCATAGGATTGTAATTTGTGGGTGTAGCTCACACTACTACATGTAGTGTGAGCTACACTGTGCATTTTCCTCATGATTGTGCATATCAATTTCATGACATTTAAAAGCCTACACAGAGTGGCAGAAAATCCTCAGAACTGGGAAATTGATAGTACTAATGCAGAATATTATATTCAAGCTTCACTCAAGTGGCACTGTGAACTTCAGCTTTATTTAGAATGAAAGATAAACAAACAAACAAACAAACAAAAAATCCCTAAGAGCAGGAGAGAAAAAAATAGATGTACACCATAGAGCAGTCCCTGTTAAGGATGTCACTTGGATATTTTTTGGCATCACCTTATTACATTGACAATTTCACATGAAGGGGTGCTTATTTTCTAAAATGATCCCCCCCCCAATCTGGTTGGATACTGTAGGAACAGAATGATGGACTAGATGGGCCTTTGGTCTGATTCAGCATAGCTTTCCTTATGTTCCTATCTTGGATACATTGGTGAAAACTCTGTGGAGGCTGTGGGGAGTGTCTTTGGCAGCGGGAGGAGAAATGGGTAGACTTGATCAGGGTTTGCAGTTTTAGAGTACTTACTTTTATTTTTCACATTGTTGTCAGTTGCTTTTTACATCAGTTAACCGAATGCACCTTTTGCATATCTGGAATTTTGAATTGCACAAATGTTATTGTGAAACTGCACTTTCCCCCCTTTAAATACACATTTTGTGTCTGGTTACACATTTTTAAGAAGTCATGGGAAAAAGAGAAGGCCAAACTTGGCCTACACACATTAGCAATCATGAGTTATTTTCTCCCTAGCATGGTTGCTGGGTAACTATCACCTTACACCTCAAGATAAGTTAGCTGTGTTCCCACCCCACCACCTTGTGTATTGTATGGCACAATTTTTAACTTCATGCCCAGGGAACTGAAAATTCAGCTAATGCCTGTTGTCTAAAGACAACCATCTGATAATAAGGTAATAGGTAAATGATCTGATTCCATTCTCTGCCACAAATTTCCTATATGATTTTGACAGTGTCACTTGTTAGTGAATCTTTTGTATGCTGGAGGCTATAGCAGGAGTTCCCTCATTAAGGAGGCTGAAATTTTAAAAAGTCTGTGAGATGTTCAGATACATGTCAGTGAGACTAGCATGTAAGATACACATTAGACTCGAATTCCTATTGGGCCCACGTTCCCTGTGCAACAGACTCTAGCCTAGGGATGTACAGATGGTGTAAAATCCATTCCATTTCACTGATTGTCAGGTGCCTTTTGTTTTGACATCCACCCATCGATGGAATCAGGTTTGTTTGTTTTTTCAATTTCCAAATTTGCACAAATGTGAATTTGCACAAATATGAATTGGCGCAAATTTGCATGTGAGAAAATGCACATTCATCCCCAAAATTCGCAGGTGAGATTCATAAAAATCTGAACTCCTTTGGTTCCATTGCAGATTTCTCTGACATCCCTTCTCTAGCCAAGGTGAAACTCAAAGAGAAATCTTGTCAGTTCTATGAGATGACACTGGTTGCCTTGCCTCCTATTCCACAGTTGTTCAAGCTCCTCGTTTTTCCACCTGCCTTCTAGCTGAACTGCCTCACCCCTTTCTCTTGAAACATGTGACACAACAGATCTTGGGCAGATATTGCAAGCAGTCAGACTTGAATGTTTCACAGTACCAGCAAAGCCTTACCAGATTGGGCAGAAGAGCATGGGAGTGTTGAGAAACATTGTACTTGCTGAGATTGCTATTCAGTTTACAAGAGTCCTGACTGATATTCCAGTATAAGTGGTGGTTGCCTGATATTACTTTTCTTGGACTGGGGGTGGGGGTGTTATTTGTTCTTTCTATTTTATATTTTATTGATTTTTTTAATAAGCATTAATCTGAATGGGGCAATTGTAGACAAGGGCTAGGAGACTCCAGCATAATCTCTGGCCATTGACCATGTTGGCTGGGGCTGATGGGAGTTGGAGTTCAGGAACACCTAGAGGGCCACCGGTTCCACACCATTGTTCTAGATGGAAAAGTGGTTTACAGACCTTTTAATAAATAAGCCATATAGTATCCTATGATTGTGACTCTTACTGCTGCATAAATTGGGAATTTCCTCACTGTTGAATAAACCAGCCAATCTCTCATATGAGTGACTCCTGCAGAAGCATTGAGGAGAGAGGGATCAGGAAGGAATATTTAATTAATTTATTAAATTTACTTCCCGCCCTTCCGCCAAAAATAACTTTCCATTTTCTTTTGAAGCCCAGAGAGCTTCGGCTATGGGGCGGTATATAAGTGTAATAAATCATCATCATCATCATCATCATCATCATCATCATCATCATCATCACAAGACCATGGCTGCCATGGAATCACTTTTCTTATACTGTCCATGTGTGTGTGTGTGGGGGGGGGGGGTGCACATTCCTACAATGAGCAGGGAACTCAATGGCCTTATAGGCACCTTCCAACTCTACTATTCTGTGACTCTATGACCCCAAACCCTTTACCTACATGTGGCCTTTAGGCCCAAAAGTTACCTTTGTGTTTATCTACAAAATTCAAGTTGAGCGTAGATGGAGGCAGACAGCGTAGCATTCCGTTAAGCAAGTTTACTGCTCCAGATCAGGTTCTCTGACTGAGGTTGAGAAGGAAAAGATTAATGCTGGTCCAAATGAACACATATATACACACCTTTTTTAAAACAAACAAACAAACAAACTGTCTGACACATTTAGCATGAAGTCTATAATGGCCCTGATTCAAACTGTAGCTCCTGAACTGTTTTGTTCTGACAGAAGGAAGCTATAGCCCAACTTGGCCAGTCATTTTTACCAACTTTAAGCAATGCTTCCTGCCCCATTAGCCCTATCCTGTTCAATCCTTCAAACTTGCAACAATAGCATGGGGGAGAGAGATATCCTAAAACTGATGGTGTCTCTTAGGACTAGATGCAATGCTTCATGAAAGCTTTTTTTTCTCCTTAAAAGGGCAGAAAGGGGGATTTAATCCTTTTTATTTGTATTGTGAGAATGCTAGATAACAAGAGAAAAATGTCAACATTTTTTAAAAAATTGAAGCATTTGTCAGTGCATGACAATTCCACCTCTCTCTCTCTCTCTCTCTCTCTCTCTATCTATCTATCTATCTATCTATCTATCTAATGGAATATTACACAGTTCCACAGGGGATAAGAAACTCTTTGTCCACTTTCAGCCTGGATAGGTTAGGATGCTGGGAGTATTCTTCCTCCTGAAATTATGTATTCATTTCACGCGGAGGCTATTATGAGAGAGGGCCACAAATAACATCAAACTCTGACATTGCTCACCTCTGACTTTGAACTTCGCGGGCAGCCCTGTCTGTCAATCCAAGACTTTGAGGCTCAAGTTCCAGGATACTGCGTGACCTTGAGACACTTGAAAGAGAGAGATGCAGTGTGTCTTTCTGCCCTTTTTTTTCCTCACTGGCCCATTGATTCTTCTTGCTCATCCTCTGTTGCTACTTTCCTTCTCTTCTCTCATCTTTCTTCCTTCCATTTCCTGCCTTCTTTCAATTGCCTTCCTGAGAGCCAATATGGTGTAGTGGTAAGGGTGTTGGACTGAAACTTAGGAAATCCGGGATCTAGTCCCCACTTGGCCATGAAGCTCACCAGGTGATTTTGGGCCAGTCACTGGCCATGTCTACACCAGCCATTATTCCAGAATTATATTGAAGTCATTCCTACTGGGCCACATGATGCACAGCTGATCCCGCTGTGATCTCAGGTCAGTCCCTCAATTATTCAGGATTATCGCTGACTGCTTTTGTCACTTTTTTCCGATTCACTACAATTCCGAAGTCCGCAGCTGGTGTGCCCCCCACCTTGCAAAGTTGTTGATGTTCGGCGCGTTTTCCTGACTCAACGAACAGCCAACCCACTGTCAGGTGTGTCCAGCGGTTTCGGAAGTGTGCAGGAGTGGACCCATTCACCATTTTTGGCACATTTTTTATTGGTTTTTGGCGTGTTTTGGCGCCAACCATGTGGTGTATGTTGTTTTACACAAACATATCTCTGCACAGCATCACATATTTGCTGGACTCTGTAACTGCGTCATCTGCCTTTGCCCACTTCTCCCGATCCACATGCAGAAGTGCCGTCGGGACATATATCCTCCCGCAATGGCACTCCTGTCATTGTAGGAAACTTCCCTCGTGTGTGCCCCGTCAGCGGCTATCACGGAAGCAGGGAACCATCGCAATCATCCCTCCTCAGTTGCAAAAGCGCTGTAGATGTAGATTAGCCCATTGACTCTCAGCCAAACCTACTTCATACAGTTGTTTTGAGGATAAAATAGAGAGGAGGAGGACCATGTTCCTTGCAAGAGGGAAAATGGTGGGATAGAAATATAACAATATATTTAAAAATCTCAGCTACAGCATTACATCGTACAGGAAGGCAGATCAGTGGAATATAGTTGACTATGTTTTGTGATTTTTCTCTGTGCGTTTCAGGTCACTACTATCTCATTATGTTTCTGGTATTGTTACAGTAAGAAACTGAACAACAACATGGCCTCATATCTATGAAATTATGAAGAAAGGAATTTGCCTTTGACTAAGTATTAAGTCTCCAGGAATAGCACTGGGTTAAACTGCAACCAGATACATCTAATTACCTAGACTTGTCGAAGGCAGGTTTTAACATGGATCCCCTCAGTATCGTGGCTAGCATACTCAGAATAACTGAACGTCATCTACTGTTCTGCTCAAAGCAATCACGCTGGATCCTAGCTAGTAATGACATTGTTGCAATTCAGTTACAGGTATCTCGATTCTGAACCTAGCTGAGACAGAGAGCCTAAAGAGGACCTGGGAAAATCATTTGCCTGGGCAGGCTAACTGGCTGTTGTCTCATGCCACCATCCTTCATAGGAATGTCAGCAGTCTGACTGTAAACTTTTTATAACCACTCTTTGTTTTGGATGTTTCCTCTTGCCAGATATATTAAATCATGGGAGTTTCAGAAATGTTGCTCATAGGAAATGTCTCACCCAGAGAAAATGTGTTGTGGCCTTCCACATCCTTTCAGAGCTTTGCTAACAGCAGCCTTTGCCATGACCCAGGGCCAGTCCTCTTTAAAAGCTGGCAGCTTCCCCATCTCCCCTGGATAGTTTAGCTGGGTTAGGAGGCACGCAAATGGCCTATATTTCATGCTTTTATGGGATGCTAAGTGGGTTCTATTCTAGGAAGCTCTTGGGCTAATTATTTTTGAATCACTGCTTAGCAAGAATACCAAAAGGCTGAAATGTTGCAGATTTATTATCAGATGCTGCCATCTTGTGTTAAGTTCAAAGAAAATTATTAGATCAGCACTGTGCATCAGTTGTGCAAGAGGTGAGCCTTCAGCAGTGAGGGGACAGTGTTTATTTTTCTAATGTTTATGATAACCAGGCACATTGTGTTTAGCCAAGCCTCTGAAGAGCAGGGAGATCATTGAGACAGTTCAGAGCTGGCCAACTTCCTGCTTGCAGCATGTTTGTGAAGGGTGTTTGAAACCAAATGAACTGCAACCTGAAACCTTTTGAAGTCTTTCAATGAATTCCTTTTGCATACAGTCATTTGCAATCAGAAAGTAAAGTTGCATACAAGACAGAGACACCATTCCTAGTAACTTTTCTCCACTTTTTGTTTACAACAATTGGTCTTGTGCAGAAAGGAGTAGAAGGTCTGCGATTTTTCTATTCTAAAAAAAAATGCATTATAAAGCTTCTGGGTGGCCATGTGTCCTCCTTTACAGAGAACAACCTTCTATTTGATTGTCTGTCGGAAGATAGACCTGTATTTTGAAGGCAAGACACAAAGGTCATCTGGTCACAGTCTTCCACATTATGATGAGATGTACTATATTTCTATTGAAATTTGAATAATTATTTCTATATTTGTATCTATATGTATAAATTAGCACATGCAAATTTTATGCAAGTCAAAGTCCTCTTTTTTCCTCCCTTTTGGTGATGCATGTTCTCTTTTGTTGGCGATTCACAAGTGGCCACCCTATTGGTGGCAGCTAGGCACGTGTACAATGGTCTCTGGATGTAGGAACTCAGGAGAAAGGGTGACCCAATTCATTCAGGAGAATGACAAGTTAGTATTGGGGATGCAGAGGAGATTGCTGCCAAACTCTTGCAACTAATGGGTAGTGTCCAGTACCTAATAGTATGATTATTGGGCTTCTGCTGTACACTGTTGTCTGTTTGATTTAATTACTTTAAACCCAATCAGTAGGAAAGTCTGGCGTAGATTTAATTTAGCTTGGTTGGCAATTAGTTCAGAATCATTTTTTAAAAACTCCGTCTGTCCTGCAAGACCTTGGTCTAAATTTCATATTTATAAGACAGATTTTAGATGTGAATAAATGTCTTCCAGGTGAGTCTTTTATTGTGTCATCTGCCTGAGTGGGGGTCCAGACAATGTCACCTTCCACTCGTAACCCTCCCGTGTTTTCCTACTATTTCTTCCATCTTTTTTCTTACTGTGGAGAAATTATGGAGGAAAAGATGGAATAGCTGCACAATGCCTTCTGTCTCTCAGCACTAGTAGGACCCCTCTGTCTGGAAGCACCCCAGATTTTATATGGTATATTCTGTGGTTCATTGGAAGGATCTGTGACATATTTGCATAGCGCTTAAGCTGAAGTTCCTGAAAACAGGAAGGAAAAATAAGTGCAGGCTGTTACGTCATTGCTGTTGCTTTTTATTGCTTTCTTCATTCTTTTCCCTGGTTTCCCTGGTTTCAGCAATTCCCTCTTCTCCCAGGGTGGCCATGTGCCCTATTTTACAGGTGACAATCTCTGTTTAATGGCATCCTCTATTTCAGGGGTGGACAACTTGTGGCCTTCCCAATGTTTTGGCCTACTACTCTTGTGAACCCTAGCCAGCATATAGTTAATGGTGAGGGATTCTGTGTGTTTTAGGCCAAAATATCTGGAGCATCAGAAGTTGCCCAGCCATGCTCTGTTTGAAGGGCTTTCCAGGCCAAGACCAGCATATTGCTAAAGAACATCAGTAGGGAGAGAAGGGGCCATGAAGTTGCCCATCAAGTATTAGTACCTGGACATCATACTGAGGAGGCAGTAGTCACATAGGTCGTAGAAGAAGATGTGGAGATGAATTGCACTACTCATTATGAGATCTTACTAGGGTGAGATTTATTATATTTCTATTTAAATTATCATCTTTATTTCTAAATGTGCAACTCCACACATAAATTAGCATATGCATTTTATGCAAATTAATGTCCTCAGTGACCACCCTAATCCCACCCTCCAATGTTTCAATATGATACAGAGTGAGTTTCAGTTCTGAAGTCGAAATGCACTGGGAAGTCCCTGAACGTTTTTTGCCCTTTGAAACTGCGGGCCTTTGTAGAGTCTACAGTAGTCTTCTGAACAGCATATCAGATAAAGTAGAGGAAAGTGGCCCTGCACCACAAACAGGATTTTTTCCACATGCAACTTGACTAATGAAAGAGCTGCACAGATGATAAAAACTGCTAAAATTTCTATTGAATTTATACATGATCTTCCTTCAAGTGCATCTTTTCACCCAATCCATTTCTCTCAAATAGGAAATAAAATAAAGAATAGGAAATAAATACAGTTAGGATAAGAAGGCATAAAAAGCAAGGGTAAGTTCAAGGTTTTCTCTAATACTTCTTCAGTACCTTCTTTTTCAATTTGAAATACTTTGAAGGTAGGGACGGAGATGGATTTAATTTACTTCATAATTCCTGGCGAGCAATCAAAGCCATTCCTCTGAAATAGTTTCTGGTTGGTCAAAGAAGCCAAGCTTGTACTTCTGAGTTACCCCATCCAATTTCTGGCCCTCCATCTGGCCCTCCAGTTGTTTTGGCCTATAACCTGTCTTCCTTCACCATTGGCTCTGTAAGTCAAAACACCTGAAGGGCCAGAAGTTGCTCACCCCTGCTTTAAAGACTCTTCTAAATAGCAAGCCTCTAATATGTATAGCAACGTAAGAAGAGCCCTACTGGACCAAACCAAAGGCCTTGTCCTGTTTCCCATATTAACTAACCAGATGCCTCTGGGAAGCCCACAAGCAGGATGTGAGCAGGATAGCTTCCTCCCACTGTTGTTTCCCAGCAACTGGTATTCAGAGGCATGCAAAAATATACTGCTGCTTTGCTCTGCTGTTACTTTTTCATCATCATCGTCATCACCACCGCCACCACCCCAGGTGGTGCATCCTTTATTATTGCTTCTTTACAACTTAGCATCAGTGGCAATGACTTGTCACAGGCTGCCAAGTGAATCCATGGTGGGGCTAGGATTTAAACCCACTTTCTTCTTGTCTACCAAACTGCATTAGCATCTCAACAAGAGAAGTCTATACTACTGTTTCCATGGCTTACGTTTTTGGTGTCATCAAGCTCTTGCCCTCTATAGATGGCTCACTACTCAACATGGGTTGGTGTTTCCGATTGGGTTATGATTAACAAGCTTTTAGGGATACACAGCCGGGAGAAACTACTAATAATATCCCAGTTTTATCCTTTAAAGGAGGGTTGATAAAGTGAGTGAGTGAGTGAGTGAGTGAGTGAGTACACATACATGCATGTGTGTGTGTTTTTCAGAATTTTGTGGCTCTTCTTTTAAAACTGTCCTCCACATTATTTTCTCTCTTCCTCAGATATTTCGAGAAGTGCAAGTCTTTCTGAAAAAGAGCTGAAGGAAGCGAAAGCCAGAAGCCAGAGAATTGCTGCCCAACTGACAACCCAACCCAGCTCCAACTCCAAAGGGGTCCTTCTGTTTCATAGGCGCAAGCAGCGGGTTAATGCATTTACCTTAGAAACCCCCAAGACAAGCAGAGAACAGGTAGCTGTGGAGGAGGACAGCTCCGGAGTGAACGCTCACCCCAGCATTCCAAGCCATGGGAAAGAGTTACATTTGAAGCAGACCTTAGGAGAGAAGAGAGAGCCAAAGGGATTATCGTGCCCCAAGGATTCTGGATTGTGGAAGCAAAGAGGAACCATGGAGAAGTATGAGGAGAGACTGGCTGTAGAACAGACTCTAGATAATACACAGGGGCCTCAATGGAATAAAGTAAAAAGTGAGGAGAACACCACATTATCCTCTGAGGAGATTTCAGCTGAAGATTTTCAACAGATCCCTCTCAGTGTGTACCTCAAGGCGAGTACAGGGACAGCTTCAACCAATGGGATGCATGAATTTACAAGCCATGAATTTGAAAAAGCACCTTTTATCGAACAAGCACCAGCTATCGACCGTATAGAAAACATACCTGCTATTGTAGATGATGTGCCTGTCACTGACAGGGAGAATAATAGTACTATAATTGAAAAGGAGCCATACATGCTGCATATTGACAGAGAGAACAATGTTCTTGATAAAGAGCCATATTTACCCATTATTGGTGGTGAGAATAACAACAACATCCCTGAGAAGGAGCCGTATGTGCCTATGATCGATAGGGAGAATAATATTGTTCTTGACAAGGCACTGAGTGAACCAGTTCACGAGAGGAAGGAGAATGGAGAGCTTCTCAGCAAACAGCAGGATGTGTTGATCATTGACAACGAGAACATTTTCCCCAGTGCTGACACTGAGAAACCCATTCTCATCACTGAGATACAGCCTAATGAAATACTGGCTCCCATTAATAAGCAGTACTGCGAAGTACGCCTGACTTTGTCTAAACCGAAGCCTGTGAAGAACCGAACGGCAAGACCGTTTGGAACTCAGTCATTAGCTTCGGCCCCCACGCCAGCAGCAGAGAAAAGCCCCGTGGTAGAGATTCCTCCGCCCCCCACCTATGCAGAAACATTTTCCAGTCCTCCTCCAGTAACAAGGGTCAGGTCACCTCCAGCCTACTCAGCACTGTACCCTAGCGAAGAAGAGAAGGCCCATGTTCCACAAGGGGCTAAGTATGAAGACAGCAGACCAGGACGACCCCAGCCTGGAGAGAACAAAGAGCCACCTCCAAATAAAACAGGCATTCTGGAGGAGTCTGTAGCCCGCCGAGCAACCAAAAAGTTCATGTTCACCTTTGTTGAGAAGCCAAAAGTGGCTCCTAATCCAGACCTTTTGAATTTAGTCCAGAGAGCAGATAATAGGAAAAAGCAGAAAGGACATGGAGGAACCATTCCTGAGGATGAGCCATTTGCTCTGGGAGCAGAAGCCTCTAACTTCCTGCCTGAAAGTAGCTTGATGGATGGGGCAGCCCAGGCTCCTGGAGATACAGCACCAGAGTGGTCTTCATGTTTACGGTCACCAAAAATCCAACCCAAGCCAATGATCAAATCCAACCAAAGCCTATCAGAGGCAAGAGGGAAAGGGGCAGAACTCTTTGCCAGAAGGCAGTCGAGGATGCAGAAGTATGTTATTGAGGCACCATCACTCCCAGATATAACCAGGTCTCCTTCACCTACGATGTCCCTCCCTCCCTCCTGGAAATATGCTTCAGAAACTCATCTCTCCCCCATGGCATTCCAACCCACACCCAGAAGTCCAGCCAGATCTCCAAAGGCTCCTCCTGTACCTTTGTACAACAACAACATGTCAGAGAGCGAGATTTCCAAAAAGGAGCTGGAAATCTCGAAGCAACAGCCGTACCAGCTCCAGTCCTCCTTGTTCATCCTGTCCCCAGTCAAAGGCCCATTAAGGTCTTTACCAAAAGCGGCACCACCACCAAAGCCTGTGGTTCCGGAACCCAGTTATATGAGACAGGCTTCTTGCCCAGCATCTCCCTTGCCACCTCCTCCTATTTTGTATCCACCGACTCAGCCCAGTCCAAGCAGGTCAATGCCTGGTCTTTTTGCCCCATCAGCTGGGACTGTGCATCCATCTCAGAACAGCAGAGCAAGCACTGAAACGCCACTGGAACCCTCTTTTGAATACTCTTCTAGAATTTTGTCACCACGAGCTAAAGGAGTCTTCCAAGCTCCAAGGCCTTCTTATTCCACCAAGAGTGCAGGAATTGAGCCTCAGGTGTGGAAACCTTTTTACTACAAGTAACGTTATTTAATTACAAGTGTATGCACAAGGGTTTGGGTCAGTGGTGATGGGTGGCGTGAAAAAAAGGCAAAATGAAGACAGCTCACAGGTGATGAATGCAAGCGCAACTTGCATGTCATGTACTTCTGTCTCAAACCCCCATGGGCCAGAGTCCTTTTAAACTAAGGAAATGGAGCTTAAGCAAGCAGACAGGGGCTCCTTCGGGCATTTCTAATGAAAAGGTCTGTGGTAGGAGCCCAGTCTGACCTGGCATGTTGCTGATCTGCCTTAGCTGGGCCAGTCCTGGCAGAATTGTGCCATCGGATCCATACATTTGTGCCGATTATCTTCCACGGAGAACTAAACGGCGTGAGAGTGCAGTGTACAATAGGAGTATGACATAATCCAAGCATAAGAGTCCTTTGTTAGCCGAAGCTTGCCTGAAACAGAAGGAAGCGTCTAATGCCTTCTTTTTTCTCATGCCCAGAAACTTTATGGAGCATCAACTCTCTGGCTTCATCTCTGCCTTGCCTTTTGAATTTCTTTTTTGCTCTGCAGGACGTTTTCCCTCTGTCCTCTCTTCATTCAGAATCTCCAGCATGACAAGCTTGCAACCTCTACTCCCTGCTGACACAGAAAGGCACGTGCTCTTTCCCCCACTGATTGCCTTTGATTTCAGACAGCATCACCTCCATCTGATATCTGTTCCTGGCACCCCTATATTTCTGCTTCTTATATTTCTCCTCTCTACTATTCTTTCATTGTCTCCTTCAGACAACAACACTGAGAATCGCCTTGGGGTGAAGAGAAGGATGCCAAAAACCAAATAATAACAAGAACACAAAACTCACTAGCCTCTCAGCATCCTGTATTTAATGCTCAGTCGTGCTGATTTACCTACCCTCCTTTGCAAACATCAAAAGCCACATGACAGCCCCCATCCCATCATGAAGGGTCTAAAGAGACAGAGTGGAAATCTTTCCTCTGCAACCCAGGAGGTTTCTGCAGATGTTCTGCTGTTAGCTTATAGAAAGACAAAGTGGGATCTTGGGTTCCGTGCCAATTTACACTGGTGGTTAGGTGAACACAGAGAACATCTTTGATAAAGTTGGCAAAAGCAGGCCTCTGTACAACTATGTAACACAGAGATGCATGTAGCTCAGCACCACCATTTAGCCTCTGGTGAACATCACAGTGAGAATTCATATGGCAGACAATAAGCTGATTTTGAAGATCCGATTTCAGCAGCATGCAGTGCAGCTATTTTACAATTGTCCCACAGAAGAGACATGTTTAGCATTAGCAAATATTAACATAAACCAGGGATGTGCAAAATGTGATCCCATGATACACTATTTCCTGATAAAACTGTAATCATTTATATTTTTTAAAAGTTTTCACAAATTTCTGTCCCTTACGGTGGTGGAGGGGTAGGGGGAAGGAACCACAGGATGTGCCCCCAATAGACTAAGAAAATCAGAAGGCAAATAAAGTGAGCTTCAAATGTTAACCCTTTTATATTTCTTAATTTCACTCCCACTGGTTTTTTCCTCATGAATACTGGGGACTGAAAACATTATCAACACATAGATCAAGAACAAGTTCACTTTCAGTCTGATTCTACTTCCTCTGATGTTTATATGTAAGGCAGGAATGGGGAATTTCTGGCCTGCCGGCCTGTGCCCCTTCCCAAAGCCCTGCTCCTTCCAAAAGTGGGAAAAGGGAAAAAAGGGGAATGAATCATAGAATAGTAGTGTTGGAAGAGCCCTATAAGGCCATCGAGTCCAACCCCCTGCTCAATGCAGGAATCCACCTTAAAGCATACCTGACAGATGGCTGTTCAGCTGCCTTTTGAATGCTTCTGAATGGAGCAAAGCCGGTTCAGGACTCAGTTCTTCAAGGTGTCATCTGAATACACGTTGCTCATCCCTCACTTTCTGCACTGGGGAAGGCTGGAGAGGAAACAAGTGGGCAGCACACCCAGCTGGCACTTAGAGGAATGGCTCCTTTAGGTGCTGGCTGAGTGTGCACCCACCTCTCACCATCTGGGGATGGCTTCTGAGTCCCTTTCTCCATGCAGAGAGAAGCACAGAGCAATTTTTTGTGGACGATGTCAGGGTGGGGCTTTTGGGGGAGAGGCCTGCCTCCTGAAATCATCTGGTGGATTGCTCCCAAGAGGAAATCTGGCCTCCCAACACCCACTTTCACCAGCCCAAGACTAAGGGATCCCCTTCAGGGAAACATTTTGATTCAAAGTTTAATTCCATGCAATGTTCTTCTATGCTCAGAGTATTAAGCAGGCACTATTGAAAGGCTTCCTCATACCATTTCCTTCCCTCACCATGATTGCTCCTTTCCCCCTTGATGGGAAGCGTTCAGGCCAGCTGTATAGGCCAGTACAACATGGTCCTGGGGAAGTAATTGAGCACCTTCTTTTCAAAGTGACACACCTGGCTGGCATTGCTTCTTTTCACAACCTGGACACTCTTACTGAAGTATCTTTGAGTGGAGCTAGACAGCCAGGAGTCACAAAAGTGTAAGGCCTGTAAACGTCTGTATACAGAACAGAAGTGTAGGCCTCTGGACAAAGGTGGCTTTGATTCATACATTTCTTTTGGCTTGAAGGGGTGGTTCTGGAAGCAAAGTAACTGCAGACTGACCTTCAGGAACAGGCAAACTCCACAGAACAGGTGTTCACCGCCCTCTGTCGAGTGAAGAGTCTCTAGAACATCCAGCACTTAACATTTTATTTCAGTCATGCTCTCCCTGCCCCCCATGACATTTCAGATCAGCCAGTTCTATTTAGTGACAAATTGTACATCAAATATATGGCACAATAACTTAAAATAATATATGCAGTATATTTAGATGCAGATGGTAGAAATCCAGTTCTCTCTCTCTCTCTCTCTCTCTCTCTCTCTCTGTATCTGTCATCTAAGGCTGTCTGACAAATCCTGCTGTGAGGACTTAGCTGAGGAGAATTCAGAGTCTTTGCTGGAATACTAACAAAGCAATCAAGACCCATGAATTAAGGATGCTTTTCATACACAAGACTTAAATTTGGCTGGCAACACCAAATGTAAAAACCAGCATTACAGTGCACCTTTAGTTCCTCTACTACATTCTGTCCTGTGCTAACTACGTTCACACCTGGCACAAATAGCCCAGTTTCAAATATGCATTAAAACCTCACAACTGAAAACTCGTGCCAACAGAATAACACATGATAGGCCCCTCCTAGCCTAGCCAGCTCTACCTGGTAATTGCTAAACATGCCACCAGTAGGGGAGCATGTGAAGACATAGGGAAAACAGTAACAGATTTATGGGGCAAATGCCTGCGGAGGAGCAGTATGTGAATGATATGCCATGCTCTTGGAGATGGGATAGTTACAGAGGTGGCAGGAAAATTACAGGGTAAGTGCTATGGGATATCTGGGTATTTATAGAGCAAAGGCTTCCATCATCAGTTTTCTGAAGTAACGTTTGTTCATTTCCATTGAGGGTGCAAGATTTGACTATCATCTTCGGCCAGAAAAACCTGCTGTTTAATCAAGGCGTAGCAATTTTTCCTCACATTTCCTTCATAAATTCCTGAAAGTGAAGATGACAGCCTTTACAAACACTTGTGCATATCTCTAGCCAGTATGATAGACAGTTCCACCTATTTGACAACTGATTAAAAAAATTACAGGCAAGATATTCAGGGAAGACTTAGGAAGGATTAATGAGGGCTTCTTCCCTGTCTTCATCACTTGTGAATAAAATGGAAGTCATGGGGAGGATCCAATGATGTCACAGTGCTCATGTTATCGATATTCCACAAGCATAAACCAAGTGCAATGTTAATAGTGTTTGCTAGTGAGATGGGCTTCTTGGGAAACCTATCATGCTAGCAGGCGCTATTGACATTGCTAGTTTTACATGAATGCAATATCAATAGCGCTAGTGCTCTGACACCGTTACATCCTTCCTTATGTGTCCTGCTGTAAGTGAAAAAAAAATGTGACTTGGCTGTTGTAAGGGGCTAGAGCACTGCCGGCCCCTGCTGTCGTCAGGGCTGTGGCCTCTTCAGAAAAGGGGGAACAACAAAAGCAAAACTTGCCATTGGCAATTTGCAGCAGGTGTCAATGCTTTGGAAGGTATGCATATTGTACATTATTCAGTGCCTAAACTTGATGTTCTACTGGAGGGGGGAGGATCAACACTTGCCATCGGTGAAATAAACACACATACAGAGGCATGTAGAAGACCAATTTAAAACAGTTCTGATGTCACATAACTTCAAATACCAGTGGGAATTCTCTCTTATTTTCTTTCTTTCTTGGGTCTCTTAGCAAGATGTTTGCAGGCCCATGGCGAATTTGGTGTGGGCTATTGTCCATCAAAGGACAACCTCCACTGATGGCACTAGTGGCTCCCAGTTGGCTATAGAGAGTCCGTAGCTCAGTGGTAGCGCACCTGCTTTGCAAGCAGAAGGTTCCAGGGTCAACCCTGGCTTTTCTGAGTTGGGCTGGAAGAACTTCTGCCTGAAGCCCAGAAGAGCTGCTTCCAGTCAGTGTAGACGATACTGAGCTAGATAGACCAAGGTTCTGAATATAAGGCAGCTCCCTATGTTTCTGTGATGCCAGATATGGTCATCAAAATGGGCCGCACTGCTTATAGGAGCTGTTTCTCCCAGTCCTTCTAAATAAAACCCAAAGAAAAACAGGAGAGGAAGGTTATTCTAACTAGGGGTGTGCACTGGATCAGGTCCAATCCACGATCCGGAGCCGATCCAGGGGAAATCGGATACAATTATCCAATTTCCGATCACCCCTTTGGATTGTCCGATCTTCATCGAACCGGTCCGGAAGGACCCGATCTGGTTCAGAAAAAATCAGATCGGCGGGCACCCACTGGCACCCGCCGATGGAAGCGGACAGCGGGGGGGGAGCTTACCTGGCGGGGCGGCCTCCTTCCATTGCTGTCTCTAAACTACTGCAAACTAGGCCTCGTGGCCTAGTTTACAGGAGACTGCCAGGTGATGATGTCATCACCTGGTGCTCTACTGTAAACTAGGCCGCGAGGCCTAGTTCGCAATAGTTTAGAGCCGGCAATGGAAGGAGGAGGATGCCCTGCCAGGTAAAGAGCAGGGGGGGCTTACCTGCCGGGGTTGTCCACTTCCATCGGCGGGCGCCGGCGGGCGCCAGTGGGCGCCCACCGATGGAAGTGGACAGCGGTGGGGGGGGCTTACCTGCCAGGGCTGTCCACAATGGACGGCCCCGCCAGGTAATAAGCGTGAGGGGGAGGAGGGAGTTAGGCCCCCACTCACCCACCCGCCACCATGTTTTCCCCATATACTTGCATTGGGGGAAAGCTTTCTTTCCCCCAGTGCAAGTCTATGGGGAAAACAAAAATGGCGGCCGATCCAAAAATCGGATGTCCGATTTTTGGATCGGGATCGGGCCCAATCTGGTCCAGGGGGGCTCCAATTTTGTTCGATCTGATCCAGGACAAAATTGGAGGTCCCGATCTGGGTCCCGATCCGATCCAGTGGGTCCCTGCACATCCCTAATTCTAACACCATCCTCAGGGAAGTTGGCGATTACAGTTACAGACTTCTAGAACAGTGCCAAAAAGAAGTGCAGGCATTCTTGACACAGTAAACCTGAGGCTGGGTGTATTTGCTACTGAAGCACCTGGGATGAATCCTAGCACCATACATTTGGACAGATTCACAATCACTTCCTGAGGAAGGGATGCAGGATTGACCAAAGTATGCCTTTGTACCAAAGCCCATAGAAGGCAACGCCCTGTGAAACAAAGCAACAAGGAAGCATTCATCAGCCCAATGTCTTCCCTTCACTGCTGAGACATTGGGTTTCAAATATAATGGAAACTTTTAGGATAAGGTTCCAAGACGCTTGAGTGAGGGCTGAGCAGGAAACAAGAAGCAATTTTCTGTTTCGCTATCTCTAGGCAAACACATTTACTTCGGGAAGTGTTTCTATTCACTCTCTGTTATGCTCATTTGTCTAGCTATGTGCCTGTTCTTCACAAGCAGTCCAGGGTGTTGTGTTCCAACCACATTTTAGCCTTTGTCTGATACTCCCGCAATCACAATGGCATGACATCCCAGCTGCATGTAAGAGAACACATGGGGCGGGATCGTCTTGCTGCTGTTGGTCCCTTTTTTAAAAGGAAAAAATTAACCAGCTGTGAATTGCAGCATAAGTAAGGGGCACAACTTCTAAAAATGCATAAATAAATAACCCTCAGCAAAAGGATTCCAAAATGACAAGGGGGCTCTGCCTTTACGTTGGCGCTTCCTTCCTCAACCCTGCACTTTCCCTCTCCCGCATTGTCATTGGGTAATCCCAATGCCGAGGAGGGAGTGCAGGGCTTCTGGGTGGCCATCTGAGTCCTGGAAACACCCCTGCCCTCTTCACTGGTCGCCTTCCCCCAGGCTTCGCCCCTGAGTTGCCCCCGGAGTGATGTTGCATGGCAGAAGCACTGTGTTGACATTGCTCCCTTTGAAAAAGTCGGGGTGAATCCCCAACTTTTTCAGATCACAGCATTGCAGGGAAGCCCTGTGGTAGCTGTAAAGCTGCACCTGTGTTGTCTAACCAATGGGGCGCAGATCCACAGCCACCGCAGGGTTTTCCCTGCATGTAGTTGGCCACAAAGTGCTGCTGCAGAGAAATCAGAGGTATTCCATTAACAAGAAATAGGGCTAAATGAGAGCTCTACTGCTGAAACTCTGCCTCCAGGGAAAAGAAGCATGACAAAGAGATATTTTCAGCACTGTTCCCACTGCACAAGATGAACAATTGTAGGAGAGTCTCTCTCTCTCTCTTTCTCTCTCTCTCTCTCTCTCTCTCTCTCTCTCTCTCCACCTGTTTGCCCACACAGTAACCATGATGAACCTGGTGGAATTGAGAAGAACTGTCTGGTCAATGTGAGATCCCAACCTTGAGTCCCCAGATGTTGTTGGGCTACAACTCCCATCATCCCCAGTCACCCAATGATCAGAGGTGGTGGGAATTGTAGTCCAACAACATCTGAAGATCCATGGTTGGAACCACTAGCCTAGACACTCAATAGGAGAATTTAAGTAGTTTGTCTCACATTGGCTAGAAACCCCCCACCGTCCCTCACCATTGGCCATGGTGGTGGTGGAAGTTTGATGCCTAAAATAACAGGAGGGCCACGAATTGCCCACTCCTGGGCTAGATAGTCCCATCACAGCTACTATCATTGCTGTCATAGCTGCTGCAGCAGCTACTAAAATAAAGAGATGGGGGTAAGAAAAAGGTGGTGGGGTTGGGATGAGAAGGGATGGAGAAATGACTATGAGGGATCAGAAAGTGGGGGGATGGGGACAGGGCCGGCCCTGCCATGCAGCAGAGTGAAGTGACCTGCTTCAAGCAGCACATGACGGTGGAGGCAGATTAAGGCAGAAATTTGTGTCCCCTGAAGGCAGGGAAAAGCTCTTAATTCTGGTTCAGCAGCTAATTGGAGATAAGAGTTTTCTCTGCACTAAAAAAGCCTTTTTCACCACACTGCAGGGGAAACCTCTTTCCTCTGATCAGATGCTGATTGGAGATAAGAGCTTTCCCTTGCTCAGTGCTGAGTTGATATTATATAGGAATCTTAAGGATAGAAGGGCTCTGTTTACTCAGACTGTGTCAAAGTAAAACCATGTTTCAGGGACTTGTTGGGCAGGATCTACACTACTGCTTTATAATGGTATTGAAGTGCACTGACCACTGTTGGGGCCCATTGACACATTCCATATGCTGTTTTCAAACCGCTTTCAAAATGTTATATCCTGCTTGGTGTAGATCTGGCCTCAGTTTTCATAGGACACATGCGTACGGTCAAAGCCATTGTTATACGTTATAGATCAAGCTGTACCCTAGAAAAGCTGGAACAAACCACCCGAAGCATAACTAGCAGTGCTGTGATAAACATGGATACCCGTTTGTGTGACTATTGCAGTCCTTTTTAGATTGTGCCCAGGATGAATTGCACACAATTTTGGCTTGTGACTTAAAGTACATGAAAGGTGACTGAGAAATGCTTTTGGTTTGGCAGGTGTTTCGTGTTTGGACTCCTCCATTTGGCACACTTTGAATTCCCTTTCCTTTGCTGAAACATCATAGCAACAACAGAGAGAGAGAGAGAGAGAGGGAGAGAGGGAGAGATGTAGTGTGGAGAGGTGGGGGACAGGGTTCCACAGAGCATTGAGCATTGGAAGGAAAGGAAATGTCAGCACTCTTTCCAATAATTTTTGCTCTGATGCAATTCTGGGTGGGATACAGAGCATGAACTCAAAGCCTGTAATCCTTGGCACGGAAGGATCAGCAAGCCACTTATTTTCCTGTGTCAGCATTTCTGCCAGACAACAAGGTGGTTGGTAGCACTGAGTACATGCTGAGGAAAGAGATTCACACAGCTGGAAGGAAGGAAGGAAGGAAGGAAGGAAGGAAGGAAGGAAGGAAGGAAGGATGGATGAATGAATTCAGGCTCTAGGAGTTCTACCTGCTTGTGCCCAGCTGCTCATACCATTTCAAAAAAATCTCATATGTGATATGGAATGACTTATAGTTTAGGATGCTTTTGTAGCAGCAGGGGCCATAGCTCAGTAGATAGAGCACCTGGTTGGCTTGCGGGAAGTCTTGGGTTCAATCACCGGCATCTCCAGATAGGGCTGGGAAAGTATCCCATCTGAAAACCTACCAAGCCACTGCCAGTCAGTGTAAAACAATACTGAGCTAGCTGAACGGTCTGACGAGAAGGACTACAACTTACTCATGAATGAATTTTCCTTCCCTGGATCTGGGCCCACACACAACATTGGGTCAGCACAACCCATAGAAGTAACTGGAGCATTTATGCTCCGAGAAGGCCCATGTGAATGGCTATTCCTGTGCATTAATGTCAGCCGGTTGGAACATAGGAAACTGCCTTATAATGGCCTCATTCAGAAGACATCTTAAACCATGGCTTTAACCACAGTGGTTAAGCCAAAAAGCCTTAAACCAAAAAGCCTTATTTACCATGGTTAAAGTCATGGTTAAGGTGTCTTCTGAACATGGCCTGCTGGCTTAACCACTGTGGTTAAAGCCATGGTTTAAGGTGTCTTCTGAACAAAGCCACTGAGTCAGACCCTTGGTCTATCTAGCCTAGTATCATTGACACTAAGGCCCTTTCCCACCAGGCAGTTTGCCTGGGATGGACCCTGGATGCTCCCTATGTGGCCGCATGATGCACTGGGCGTACCGGGGGTGGGCACGGGATTTTTCCTGGTTCCGCAGAAGAATGTGGCCACCCATCCCAGTGCAACTGCGCTTACTCATGAGTAAGCATGGCTGCACCGATGGCCACGGAGCTGCACCGTGTTGCTCCGAGGTCATCAGGAGAGGGGGAAGTGAAATCGCCATCCCCAGGATGGGGGGAGGGGGGCACGATCGCGCACAGCAGTTTTTAAAATATATATACTTACCATCGCATTTGTGATGTGGCGTGAGCATGCCGAACCCGGAAGTGGCTACTTCCGGGTTCGCCACCCCTCTGGCTCGCTACACCCGTAGGTGTAGAAAGGGTCTAACTCTGGCAGCAATGGCTCTCCAGGGTTTCAGCTGGGATTCTTTTCCTCACCTTGCTTTTGAAAACTTGGAATCTTCTGCATGCACAGCATGTGCTCTATCACACTGCTGTGGCCCCTCCAAACTCAGGTGTTATCCTTCTTCTGGCAGTTTCTCCATCCTTTTCGCCTAAATACATTAAATCTTGTTACTTTTACAAACCGGGCCTCTTCCGCTACGTCTGGCTACTAAGCCATATCTCAAGACCTTTGCCTTAAGGATGGTTGGAGGCTGGTCCATTCCGATTATGAAATGCACATCCGGGGGGGAAAGATGAATGCTGGTCAGCCAAATAACATCTCAAAAACAAATAAGTATGTGTATTCTAATTCTCGCATGAGTTTCCCCATGTGTCTTAAAACATGCATAACAAGAACCTATGAGGCAAGAAGGGGCTGAATATTTAGGAGAATATATAGAGTTGGAATGCATGAAGGCACTACGATCTGTTTTCCGTGTTAACTTCTTGCAGGGCCACATCTTTGGATTCCTTCTTCCTTTTCCATTCTGACTACTGCTTATGTCCTGTTCTCGCCTAAAGTCTACCCTCACCTACAGGGAGCTTTGCTGCTTGGCCTGATGCTGCATTGCACTGAATGAGCAAAGCCTTGTGGGTTTTCCCATTCATAGAATCATAGCGTTGGAAGGGGCCATTTAGGCCATCAAGTTCAATGCCCTGCTCATGTGGGAGTCCAGTTCAAAGCATCCCTGATAGATGGCTGTCCAGTCTTTGCTTGAATACCTCCAGTGACAGAGAGCCCACTGTGGTCAGTTGTTTTGCACAGAGCAAGAGCAGCCTGATAATATCCTTCCTTATTCAGTTTGGCTTTCATGGACAGTATGGCACCTGCTCTGTTTCCTCGCTGCCAGTAGGGGACTGAGCAGAACACCATTCATTTTATAGCCTAAGGAAACAGGTCACAGGGATCTTTGGTCTGCTGAATCCTATATGGACCATAGGACAATTGTGAGCTCATTATACTCCTGAGCGGTGCCTTCTCCACACTCCCACCACCTCCTTTGTGAATTTGAACTCCATTGGGTTCTTACACAGCTCATCTTCTTTTCACAACAGCACTGAGTGATCCGGTTGGTGGTTAGGACTGGTATGGAAATTCTTTACACCAGGGGCAGGCAGAAAGCAGATTGGAATCTCTGGGTTATTTGCAGTAGATCAGGGGTGGCCAATGTCAATGGGTCCAGGGGCCATTTTAGCTCCTCCCATGGATAACCCCCCCAGGGCATGGGGGGGGAAGTTAGTAGAATTTTGGCAGCAAATTCCTAAAAAGGGTCAGATTTAGCTTGCTGAACAGTGGCTACAGAGCGCTAAATGGGTCAAATTTAGCTTCAGAACAAGCCAAATTGGATCTGTTTAGTTTTCTGTAGTGCTAAAGCCACCGTTTTTTAAACAAGTGGAGATGGCAGGAGTAACAGGTTCTGCACCAAGGATAGTGGGGGCCATGCTGGTGGGGGGGGGGGATGGGGGATGCACAGGCCGCATGTTGCCCACCCCTGCAGTAGATCAACAACATTTCAGACTACCAATAGTTTAGCAAAAAGCAATGGCAAGATATAAAAATTATCTACCACGCATTGCTTTCTAATAATTGTTTATTTCTTACCCTCAGTGTTCCTCCCCTGAAAAATATGTGGGCTGGATTAGGTTGAATGTTCTGCACCCCTGGCTTAAAGTCCATAAGTCATTCTTCTGGGATTTCTCTGCCTCCCTCTCTCTCCATGTTGCGTTTTCAATCCTTTTCAGATTGGTTCTCAGATATGAATACAGCATTCTTACAATGATATCAGGATATTTTATTCACTGAACTCATGGAGTCATGGTCATGCAGGGAGGCCATGTGACTTGTTCTGTGGAGGAACTGGGAAAGAAATTCAGAGCACCTGCTGCTCTCTGGACCATATTTCCTCCCACGATGCCCATTTGAGATGGCCAAATAACCCCTTCCTCTTGCAAACTCAGCCTAAAGGGCATCAAATGGACAGAACACTCACCCTCCGCTCTGTTCCCCTTACAGGAAAGAAAGGCGTCCCTGCCTGCTTCCCCGACATGGACTCCGCGGCAGCTGAGGCGGCAGCCCAGCAGTTTAGATGGTTGGATGAGCCCAGCCCCGACTCCAGAGCCTGAAGAAAGCCTGATAGAGGCCTTTCGATCCACCAGTGTCATGAGCTCTCCGCCCCCCATGTCCCCATCCTGGAGCGAAAGATCTCTCTCCCCATTTCGGCAAGAGATGGATCCCAAGTCCAGCCGGCAGATGCAGGCGCTCCTGGCCAGAAACATCATCAACGCTGCCCGGAGGAAGAGCACTTCTCCCAAAGCCATGGGGGTAGAGTGCTTCAGGCCTTTCACTCCCCCTGCCACTTCTGCCAACGTGTCATCCTCCGGTGGCAGTCCCAAGAACCATTCCCCAAGCCCACTGCAGTCTCCCAGGCCTATGAGAATGGACGGGTACAGACGCGTCTCCCTCCCCACCTCCATGGCCCCACCACAAGCCAGTGCATCATCAAGCAACAGCCCCCGGCTGCTGGGCAACCCGTCTCCAACCTACAAAAGCCCATTACAGTCAACAAAAGCGTTGCGGATGAATGGGAACAAGTACTTCACCCTGCCCGCCAATGCTGGGGTACCACTCTTTGGTGCAGCAACAGCAGCATCCAATAACGGTCCGAGAACCATAGGCACCCATTCTGTAGCCCATAGGGATCCAGCACTGTCTCCGAAACCAACCATCATGAATAGCCATCGGATCTTCACCCCACTGGCAAGTACCAGCAGAAAATCATCATGTACCAGTCCCAAGAATCTGGGCTCCTGTTCCCCAACCTTCAAGAGCCCCCTGCAGTCTCCCATAGTGACAGCACATTCTCCAGTGAAGCGCTACACCTCCGTGTCACCCACTAACTCCGATGTGTCCCTTGACTCTGAAGACTCGGGGATCAAGTCGCCCAGTATCCGCAGCTTCAACATTTGTCCCCGAGGCTGGAATGGGAACCTGCGGCAGAAACGGAGTAGCCTTCCCACAGGAGCACCTTGCACCTCTTAAATGTGGGGTGACAGAGAGATCGTGAAGCCTGTTGCCAAAACATTTACACGGGCCAGCAAGCACTTAATCCTGGCAACCTAACGAAGCATAAGAGGGAAGGCACTGGGTCTGCAAAGATCTCCACAAACCTTCTCCGCAAGCCTGCCACTTTCTGAAGACTTAGAAGAACGGGGAAGAACAAGGATTCATTGGTGAACAAGACTTCTCAGGGCAGCACTGCCTTAAGCAAAGGGGAAAGTGGCTGAGATTCTACCCCTACACACCAGATCTCCATAGGATCCCGTTTAGTGCCCCCCCCATCACGGCATTTGTATGTGTATTTGGCTTTCACGGGCTTTGTTTTATCTATCTCCGCTGGACTGGAGCCACCAGTGACTTCCTTTGCTCAGAGGAGATTAATAAGGCTTTGACTGCTTTTGTCCTCACTCTGAAATATCCTTTTCGAGGAAGACAATCACACCCACCCAGCGCTGCATAATCCCCAGCAGACTGTCAGTGAGAGAGCAGGATGAGAGGCCCGCCAGTGTTATGCCTGTCTTCCATTATAGTTGTTATTTTCTCCTCTGCCCCCACCCCTCAACTCCCTATTCTAATGGGGCCACGAGTCAGGCCTGCCTCCACGCCAATGGCCTGAGGGAATGAGCAAGAGAGTGCAAAACAAACAGCTGGACGGTTTATCCCCACCGTCTGATCTGCGTGATTTAGCTTTGCCTGCAATTAGAAGGCCTGGCTTTACATCAGTCCTATGAGCCCATAGAAGAGGGCCCCTGGGCCTTTTGTCTCTGGATTATTGGAGCTGAGTAGGGGCCAGGACACAGGATGATGGAGAACTGCGATGAACAATCCTATAACCTAATTATACTGGAGGGGGGGGGGCGTGAGATGCCCCTTCTATACCGGTGGAATGGCTACCATCCCCTATATATGCTCAGCCCTGGAAGGGAAATACACAACACAGAAAATCAGAAAACAGCATAAAATAAGAAACACCCCCAAGTTTCCCTGGAAATGCTGCCAAAGCCTTACCAATCAGGGACTGTGCCAGTGACAACGCCCAGACATTGCCCACACACGGAGGGAGCCAATTAAGATACGGCGATGGGTACATGCCTCCAGCACATACTCTTGCATGACAGCACACACATCCCTCCATAAGCCCCAGCAGCACAGACAGCAATGGCTATGGTCTTGCCAGTCTCCAGACATCCCTATCGGCAGGGGTTCTTCAAATTCCTTTATGTTGCTTACAAGCCCTGTTTTGGAGCATGACACATGAAGGAAAAGGGGGAGGAGACACCTAACATAGGTCCCTGAGCATACAGCATTCTCCGGGCTATGGGTTCAAGACCCACCTAGGGATGGAAAGACCCTTTTGCCACAGAGAGGGGCAGTTGCAGTCAGAATACACACTGACATAAGCATCCCCCCCAGTAGCTCATTGCATAGGGCAAGGACTGTAAAGCAGAGGAGGAGAGTTCAAGTCCTGCCAACGAGGAGGGGGCAATGGCCCCTACTCACTTTTGGCATGCCTGGCCCCAAACAGTCATTTTGTAGTCAGAGGCAATAGAGAGGGCGCTCTCAGGCCCTTCCTTAACCATTGCACCCTTCCTTAACCATTCAGCCTCAGCAAGAGGCAGGAATCAGACACGTCATGGGGAATTTATCCCCACTTCCTGGGCCCTTCAAGTCCTCTGCCAACCCACTCAGAGTCCCATCCTGAAGTCAGCTGAAGCCAAGTCATCCACTTGGAGGAGCAGGGAGAGACCCCTGCCTAGCGCTCCCTAGCAACCAAGGAACAAGACCTGTTGCAAAGTCATAGCCTTTATTGATCAGCACCTGGGATGGAGGAGTTCCTGAAAAGGGATAAATCCAATGACTGTGAGTATGTCTGTAGCCCTTCTCTCCTGGGGGTTGCAGTGGCACTCTGTGAGCCTGTGCTGTGGCAGCTGGTTCTGTTCCATCCTTCCCTGCAGGGATCCCACAAGGCAAAAGCGTTGATGAGTGTTTGGTGAGCAGCAGCTGTGGTTGGAGTGGAGGGTGTGTCCTTCGCCAACCACGAGATGACCTGATGATGTGCCTTCCCTAAGTGTGGGAGATGCTGCTCCCTGCTGTTGGTGTGAGTGTGGGAAGGGAGGGGAGACCTGTACAGTTCAGACAAGGCACATGATTCACTTATTGCAAGAGTAGGGGGAAAGAAAGTAGCAGTTCAGTAGCAGTCCAATTTTATAGCATGGTTGCCCTCTTGCAAAGGATTGGCAAACATATGATGTCAAGGTTCTCCGAATTCCCCCTTGAAGCTCAGTTCACCGTGTTTGTGTTCCTGAATGCAAGCATTTTTTTTCCAACCTGAAAAAATGTGCAGTTTTGATTGGGGGAAAACCTGCATTTTTAGAAGTGTGTACCCAAAATGGGCACTTTTCCTCCATTCACTAAAGCTTGAAAATGTGCATTTTTAAATGTACCATTTAGAAAAACAACAACACATTTTTTGAATAGGCTCACAAGTTTGGAAACACGCAAACATTTTCTCCCAAAATGCATGCACGTTTGCGTTTGCATTGGAGGGTTGCAAACGGGGCTTGTTCGGCTGGTTTGCAAACACAATGAAATCCTCGTACATCCCTTTCCCTTGCTTATCTCTGTCCTCCTGACAACTCCAGTTGTCAGAGTGGAGTAGGGTGTTTGTGTCTGGAGCGGGGTAGGTATCAGTGAGGGGAAGGCTATGTTTAATGGGAGGAAAATGCCTTGCATTAGGTCAAGGTTTGGTGTGAAGTTGCAGTGTTGATGGGGCCATGGCCGTGATTTGAATATAGGATAAGGTGTAAATGCCCTCCTCCTTGTGCTATATCTGACCCACCCACAATTTTGCTCTGTTTTAACCTTTCTAACTGTGGATCTTCACTGGTGAGCAAATCTGCCAGCATAGCATTTCTATATGTATCTGGGCAGTTCAGCCGGCAGATTCTTTGTGCCGGTGGCATAGCTTGCATTCTGCCAGTGGAGTGGGGCTTCCGACGTATTCCATGGCCCGTCGCTGGGCAACCTTTAGCAATAGGGCTGTACCCCGAATCACACAAGCAAGATATTTTTCACAAGAGGAATGTGAGTCCAAGAGTCAGAAAGTTATCAGTATCCCCCCCCCCCCCAGAAATAAAACCTGGAACTCTTCCTACAGAGTAACAATTATTGACCCAGTTTTTGAAGACAGCCTGATGAATACCATATGGCTTCAGCAAGACTGCATCAGAGCTAACACCTCCAAGTCAGTGCCAGGTAAACATCCAGTTTGTTATGAAAATGAAAAACCCTCAAGCTTTCTTTATAAAGCCTCTGCTCTAATGGAGAACAGCCACAGGATCAGCCTGTACAAAATGGGTTCCCGTGGGGGCCTCAAACAGTGTGAGTAGCACAGACCAAAGTGTGGATCCTTTAAGACAGGCGGAGACAACCAGCAGATGTTTTGGACTCCAATTCCCAGCAGCACCAGCCAGCAATGGTCAGGAATGCTGGGAGCTGTAGTCCAATACATCTGGAGGGCATCTGATTGGGGAAGGCTGGCCTACACACACGCACGCACACATGCACACACACACAGCCTATTCATGACAGCAAAAACAGCAGAATGATATCCAGCTATTAAAGAGCCTGTTAGGGAATTCAGTGTAAGATAGCAATAAAAAGAGAAGAAGAAAGTTTCAGTTAAGTTCCTCCTAAACTGGTTCAAGAAAAGAGGTTGGATGCAGCAATACTGGGCTTTGGAAACTGGAAGGTAACTTCCCAGTCCGCTTGCCATAAGGATCAAGGTGAGGGTGCTTCCAGATTGACAGCTTCCAGAATGACCAATCAAAAGGCATTGTGCAGCTCTTTTGTCTCCCCCACCCTTAACAGGTTTTGTGTTGTTGTTGTTTTTGGTTTATAAAAAGGGGGAAGGGGGAAAAAGACAAGAAGGGATAGGAAAACGGGAGGATTACAAATTGAAGAGAACATCTGGACACCTCCCCCCCCCCATCAAATTCTGTGTCTAAGATAAGGTAGTGGCAGGATAAATGCCTCATTTGGAAGAACCCTAGATCATTGGTAAATAAAATAAAATGGTAAGACTCTTTGGCACATATATCTGGTATAGTAAGGCAGGGATGGGCAGAAAATAAGTTCTATGTTTTGTCCTTCAACTCCTACTATTCTTGACCATTGTTGAAGTCCCAAACACCTGGAGATCTACCTTCTGCCCACCCCTGTAGTAAGGGATGCCTACCACAATTTAGAAAAGGAGGTTGTTGGCACTGGAGTTTTCCTACTGGACTCCTCAAGACAAGACATCTTCACTTATTTGCTATGTTCATCTCGTTTACCATCACGGTCAAGGACCCGGCTGCTAATAACAAACGGCCTTTCCTGTTTACATGATTTGATGAGGCTATCTCTCAAATCTGCACCCCCTCCCACCCTGTTTTCTGTCTATCCTGCATGCTGTGCAAGATGGTATCATGTTGTAGCCGAACTCCGCCTGGCATGGGCAGGGCTGTATCAGGTGTTTTTCTCGCTTGCCCTCGATTCTGCACTTGTCCTCTATTTTTATCCTTCTGACCTTTAAAGACAGGAATGCGTATTCAGTGCTAATTCGAGGTGAGCTGGGAATGAAGAAGCGAAGCCCCCATCTTTGTTTTCTTCTGATCATGCATAGCTTATGTGGGAGATCCGGTGGGGGGAGGCGTCAGGCTGTGGGTTCCTGGGAAACCGTCCAGGGCAAGCTAGCCAAGCTTGTCCCATGGCATGGCTCGTGCAGTGCCGTTCCACAGCAAGGACAATTCAAAGGCTCTTGTTTTGGGGTGGGGGTGGGGGGTGGAGTAGGGCACGTAGAGCAACCAGGTGCATCAGGCAAGCATTACTAGAGTCATGTGGCGGTCATGGGCATTGGGCGTGTATGAAAACGCAGGGGAAAGGAAACTGAGAAAGTCTGGATTGTTGCATTCAGAGATTGTGGAAGCATGGGACATGGTTCTGCAGGGGAAGGGCTGTAGCCATGCACAACTCCACTCTGTTGCATATGTGCCGTTTGGAGAGTGATCGTTTGAGTGAGTAGTCAGGTCAGAAGGGGAAGTGGTACAGTGGTGTGCAGGGGCCATCAGCAGGTGTGGGGTTTTTTTTCATCTGGGGGTCAAGCAGCTGGGAGTTGGATGTGATGAAGAATAAAGGCAGAGCTCTGGAGGGCTGTAGGTTCCCCATCCCTGTTGTAAAGCCTGGGGCAGGAAGTACAAATCAGCCACAACATCTGGAGGCCCCAGTGTGGACAACACTGAGCTAGATAAACCAATGCCATGATTTAAGACAGCTTCCCATGTTCCTGTGTTCTTTAGGTGCTCTGAAACGTATTGTGGAAAGCCACCAATACAATGTGGTCTTTTTTAGGGGAGACCTTACAGATTTCAGCCCTAAGCAATGCCCTGCCAACCCTTTGTTCTCCACAGCCCCTGACACTTGCTTGTGACAGCCCACATTTGGGCCTCATGACATCATTTGGAATCGCTGTAATCAGCAAGGGTAGAGACTCTACGGGTGCCTCTACAAGAGAGGTTTAATGCGCTTTGAAGGTTCATTAAAAATTTTACCTCTACAAGAACGGAGCGCAAATCGGGCGTAGAGGCGCGTTATCTCCCCGATAATGCGCATTTTCGAATGCGCGTTAAATCGCGAATTTTATTTTGCTCCGGCCGTTAAAGCGCATTTTCCCCGTGTGAACAAGCGATTATGCGCATTAACTTCTTGTAAAGCGCTTTTTGGACATCTATTAATGCGTTTCGCCGCCTCTCGCCGCCTCCCGTGCAGAGGGATTAGGAGTAAATGCGCGTCTGCGATAATGCGCATAATCGCACAACCGGGCGCAAAAGCGCATCCTTGTAGAGGGGGCCATAGGCAGTGAAGCCAAAGTAAAGCATTTGCTTCCACAGAGACCCACATTCTGCCTTGACTCAGCACAGTTGGAGAGCTAAAAGCTCTGTGTAAGAACACCCAGTACTACAAAATGTTTGCTGCCCTACAGCTGCTTGGCTTCTCCGTCCTGGAGGTTAAATGGATACTTTGCTGCTGCTCTGGTTTCACCGGAGGAATGGCAATGGAGAGGAGAACAGCACACGTTGAATCCCACACTGAGATCTCTGTTGTGACTGACTGGCCTAAGTGATACATTTCAGTCGCAGAGGCAGAGAATATGTGGTACATCAGGTGCCATTCTCAGATGGCTCTCGGGCCAGTGGATGTTCTTTGGAGAATGAGGGGGGAGGGAGGGAGGCAGGAAAGGGACAAGAAAGGCTAATGGTGCCCTCTGAAGGTTCATGGTATGAACTGCAAGACTGTTTGTCCCAAGAGAAAGAGGGAAATATGTCTAAGATCAAGCTGAGCATGAAAGCAACTCTGGTTGATGGCACTTTTCAAATAAAACACAGTGGCAGATAGAAGACTCTGGCCCTGGTCACTTGAGAAGCTCTTGTTTAGTAAGTTGAAGGAAATGGTGCATGTCCTGGAGTGTGTGGGAGGGAGGCACTGGTGGGGGGGGGGGGGGGAGGAGGTGTTAAAAGAAACCTTTTGTGATGTCAAAAAACTTTCAAGGCTTTTTTTGTTGTTCCCTAAATCATGGAGGCAGCCATGGAGCCTGAAAGCACAACAGTGTTTGCAGCAGAAGGAAGCCAAGATGGGCCTTGTGCAGAGAAGTTGAAAAGCATGAAATGCAAAGCATAGCAGTAGTAGCATATTTCTGCTCTTCCCCAGAAATCCTGTTTTTCACTAGAGAGGGAATTTTAAAAAGAAGGCCTAATGTCTAGGTTTTCCGATATGGTATCTAAATACTTCTCCAGGCCCTAAAGAAGCTTTAAGAAAGGATAATCTAAAGCAAGGGTGGGAACCTGTAGCCCTCCAAATGTTGTGAGACTCAAACTCCCATCATCCCTAGCCATCATGGCCAATAGTCAGGGATGTTGGGAAATGAAGTCCAAGAACATCTGGATGGCCACAGGTTACCCACCCCTGGTCTAAGCAGTCTTTAAGGCGGTGCTAAGTGAAGCTGCATTTCTGTCACAGAAGAGAATTAAGGAAGAAAAATTGAGCCACAAGAAAGGTTATACTTGGGGCAGGAAGGGGAAGAGGATTAAGGGTGGCTAATTCATACCTGCTGTCCTGGACTGTACAACAGAGATGGGGAATCTATGATCCTTCAGATGCTGGACTGCAACTCCCATCAGCCCCATCCAGCATGGCCAATGTTGATGGAAGATGGAGTCCAAAACATCTGGAGGGATGAAAATCCCCACTTTAGTTTTAGCATGTCATTTTTCTGGTTGCTGAGACACAGCTTGTTTTCATGCGCTGGGTGCCTGCAACCTACCCTGATGTGTGTGAGCACCACTCTACCCTACTACTTGCTGATCCAGATTCTGTTGGGGGCCCTTATACATCTGCATGGGATAATCCACCCTGCTAACAGGAAACACAGGAACAGCCAGGGACCAAGGCAGCAGTGTGATCCATGTGGGTGATGTAATTAACTGGATGTGAAAATGTGTGGAAAACAGGGTCATGCTTTCAGCATCTCTGAGAGTGACTGTATCGACCAAGCCTAATTCCATGGTGAACTAGGAAGTCAATGTGTATTATCAAGCTTCCGAGGACCCAAAGTCAGTACCATCATTATCTTTCTTCAGATACAAATAATCCTGTTAAAATCAAGTTGAAGATTGGTTTCTATTGAATTCAGAATAATAATTATTTTTCCCTTTTAAACAAAACCTGATTATTAATAGATGGGGAGATGTAGTTGTACATTTGGGGCTTTTTAAAAGCTTTGTAAATGTTTGCTTTTCAAAATGTTGAGAATGTAACATTTGTCCTAATGTATTCAGATGCTGTGTGTAAATAGTAACAATCACTTCTGAAGCGATGTAGAACCTGCAATGGCCACAGCAGAGTGTGCATACAGAACCATTTCCAGATTGTTCACTCAGTGCAAGCAGTTTGTTATGCAATGGTTGTTTTCCATTAGGGGATCAATTCAGTTATCAAGCCCTATTTCTCAACTACATGACCCCCAAGTAAGTTACAAAGCAAGTTGAATCAGGATATATTGAATGTTTATATGCTCCCCCAGCGATTTACAGTGCAATCCTATACATGTCTGCTCAGAAGTAATTACCACTGAGATCAATGAGACTTACTCCCAGGTAAGTGTGTATAGGATTGCATCTCTAAATTATTAATCCTCCTCTGCCTTTCTGCTTCTAAAGGAGAGGTCAGATCTGCTTGCACACATCTGGACTCGGTTTCACAGCGGAAAGCTGCAGAAGCCTCTGTTCTTGAGAGATCCCAGAAGGCAGGATTTCTTGCAGTGTTCTAATGAGCAAAATAGTTTCACAATTTGCAAGAGCTTTTGCATGCAGAGCAGATGTGTGATTTCTATTAATATTGCTGCCTTCTTGGGAATGTCTCCCAGAAAACAACAAACAAGAGGTAGGATGTATCATCATCATCATCTTCATTATCCCAACTATAACATACTGCCATGGTTGTTGCTGACAGCTCCATTCAACAGAGGAACTGCTCAAGCAGAAAGATGTTGCAAATTAAATATTGCAAGTGTCTCGCTTTGAGGGGCAACTTATAACTTTTAGGCTTGGGGGGACACCTTCATTGTGAACTTCTATAACCAAGTACACAACTTGGACTTGCTTTATCTTCACCAGATGCCGTTTGCTTTCGCACTGTGCCACACCTCTGTATAACAAGCTCCGGAATAAACCAGAAATTAACCCACACTGCTTGGCTGTCGTGTGTTATTTTGGAACCAAACTATCAACCACGATTAATGAAGTCTTCCTTCATTGTTGTTTCCGTGGGTTCACTTACACATGTGGATATTGCACAACAGCAGGGGTGAGGAATGTAGCTCCCAAGAGCGTCTCTGAAACTTAATTTGGCCTTCGGTTGAAAGAGGCTCACCACTCTGGCACTACAGAGAGGGGAATAATCTTCTGAGAACAACACTCTTGAGTGGCAGTCACCTGACAAAAGAAACAGCAGCAGGAGGACATTAAATAAGATGAGTGCAGAGAAATCATAGGAACATAGCCTATCCATAGATAAAACCTGCCCGGTCATTTTGGGAGGCTGCCCCTTTTCTTCTTCCACACCTATGGCCCGATTGGAATCCACCCAGGGAAGAGCCTTCAATGTGGTGGCCCCTTTTCTTTGGAATTCTCTGCCCCTGGAGATCAGGCAGGCATCAACACAGTGCTGCTTCCGGCACCTCCTGACAACAGCTCTTTTCCAGGAAGCATTCCTTAACTGACTAGCCGTGTATTCTGTTCTAAAATGAATCACTGGGATGGGCAGGTTTTTCTGCTGCCTACCTTCTCACTGCCTTGGAGCACCTCTGACATGCAAAAATTGGTAGAATCTCTGGGTTAGCATCTGGAAAACCCTATTAAGTATTAGACTCATATCTCTTTCCCATGCCAGCCACAGAAAGAACAACCTGGCTCCATGGGATAGGGGTATGCCACATGCACACAACCATTCTTAAAATGAATTAAAAACTAAATGAATGAGCGCTATCGGTTTCATTCATTTTTACAATGAAAAACAATTTTAAAAAACCAAATGGAGAATATCCCATTTGTTTCATTTTTCTTTCTTTCTCTCCCTTTTTCTTGCATTGGGCCTTGCATTGAAGGCACTGTATTGCATCTCATCCAGTTTTAGGCATATACAACTGGGCTGGTGGATGAGGACTTCCCTGGAAATACTAAATGGGGGGCTGGATGGGATAGGCTGTGATGTGTAGGGAGAAGGGAGGGATCCCTCTACATCAGGTAGAGGTTCTCATGTGAGCTGAGTTGTCATGACTTGAAAGGTTATGGATTCTCTGGGATTCTGGCACTGCGCTTGCAATGCTGGAACAGCCACTTCCTGCAGTGCTGGGACTGCCGCCAGAGCGTTCTCAATCCTCCAGAGTTTAATAATAATAATAATAATAATAATAATATTTATTTATAATCCGCGGCGGGGAACACAATGCAAATACAAGCATGACAAAAATTAAAATTTTAAAAACAAGAGAAACACATCATTAAAACATTTAATGTTTTAAATGACCAACCGTGCTTTAGGCCTCTCTGAGAATCTTCATCTGCTATATGCATGTGCTGTGAATGGCACTCCTGACATTTTGTCTCACTGTCAGGAGTTGGCAACCTGGTTCTATCTAGATGTTTTCTAGATAGCATGATTTCTGATAATTGGGCCATGATGGCTGTGACTGTTGGGAACTGTAATCCCAAACATCTGGAGGGCACCAGGTTGCCTACTCCTGCTCTAGGTTAACATTCACCAGATGGTCTTTCCAACCTCCTCTCTTCATCGAAGGCCCTGCCAAAGGAATTCAAGTCACCTCTTTCATCAGCAATATCCCGGTACTGAATGGGCAAAACATGACTAAGCTGTGTTATAAACTTATATTAAGGTTATATAAGTCCAGCAATGCAGAAAATGTCGATTGAAGTGTGCCTTACAAGTCTGTTTCCAACATGTAGCACCTATCTACACACGCAGGATAAAACACTTTGAAAACATTTTGAAAACTGTATATGGAGTGTGTCCTGGGCCCCAACAGTTCTCAAAACTGTTATAAACCATTTTAAACCGTTTTAAAGCAGTAGTGTAGATAGGCTGACAGTGAGGAAGAATGACCACAAGATGGCAACCATAACAAAGCACAATGTTTGCAGAGCCTGGTTATTTCTGTCCTTGAAAATGTGTGTGTGTGGAAATTGGGCTTCAACATGGAAGATATAAGCCCTGTTCAGGCATGCGCCACCTCATGTGTAGGCCTAAACTGGGTGCAGGGTGTGTGGGTGTGCATGTAAGCCCTGCCCCCAGAGTCCCCGCATGCCCAGCTTCTGGTCAGGCATTCGCACATTGAGCACAAAGGTCTGAAGAGTGTTCTGAAAGCAAGTTCAGCTTACAGAGTCTCCATGACTGAAAATCCCTCAATATTCAATACATTTATTGCGTTAGAGGCAAACTGAGCAAAGGGATGGCAAATCAAAGCCAGCGACAATCTCCAGTGGACCCTTGGCAAAGTGGTGCTGATGGCTGTCCTGCTGGCACATCATTTGGGCACCGCCGCATCAGAGGCTGCCTCTACAAGAGGCATTTAAAACTCTTTCAAGGCGCATTAAAAAATTTACCTCTACAAGAACAGAGCGCAAATCGGGCGTAGAGGCACTTTAAACATCAGATTATGCGCATTATCGAATGCGCGGTAAATAGCGAGTTTTATTTTGCTCCGGCCGTTAAAGCGCATTTTGACTATGTGAACAAGCAATTCTGCGCATTAACCTGCAAAGCGCATTTGAAACAATCAGTAAGGTCACCCGTTGAGTGCTCAATTACCTCCTGCATACAAGCATTTACGATAAAGCACTTCTGCGAATATGCACATAATCGGCTAACCAGGCGTAAAGCCGAATTCTTGTAGATGAGGCCAGAGAGGGCATTGGAGAGAGGGCAGTTGCCTTTGCTTCAAAAAATTCACTGATGTTGAGGGACATGGCCGTGGGAGTAGAAGTAATGTTGAAAAAGGGCCATCATGATCTGTGCAGTCTAATCTTTAAATGGCCTTCATCAGGGGGCTGTAAGCATTTAAAATACATATTGTAGAAAACATGGTGGGAACAATATGAGTTAAAATATATTCTCATTATAAAATCAAGTTGACATATTGCCACAGAGGCCTATGTAGATATGTAAACTATTTTTGCAACATTTTAAATTATTACAAAAGGATAAATTGCTTTGTATACTAGTATTTCATTACATACATGCAATACATTTCTAATCAAAGGAATATCTGTGAAATCTTACTTGTAGGAAGGTATTTGCAAAGATCTTCCTCTCAACAGAATTTCTTTCTCTGATAAATACCAATTGAAAAGAGTGGTATGCAGAGCCTTGTGTTATAACCCTGAACACTTTTTTTCTTTTTTGTCAGGTGTTATCTTTTAAGTAAATGTCAGGGTCATTGTGCTATTATCTGTAGAGATAGGGTGACCATATTTGGGAAACCAAAAAAGAGGACAACCTGTGGGCAGGGCAGGAAAGTGACTTTTCAGGGCCTCTGGAAAAAGCGTCATCCCCCACCCTGCCACCTTAAAGGCCCCGTGGAGGAGGGGAAAGTGTGTCATTTCTGCCCCCCCCCCCCCCACTACTCCAGTCAGGGCCTTTTCTATAATCTCCAGGAATGACACACTTTCCCATTTAAGGTCCTGATTGGAGCAGTGGAAGGGAAATGATGCGCCTCCAGAAAGCACATAATTCCCTCCCAAAATGCTAATGGCGGCCTTAAAGAGGAAAGTGTGTCACAGAAAATCCCCCCTGACATCCAGAATAGAACAAAAACCAGGACAAATCCGGGAAAATCCTGACAGTTGGTCACCCTATGTAGAGAGGTTTTTTCCCCCCCTTCCAGCATTTTTTTGCTGAGTCACAATAATGGCCATAGTTCCAGATCTTCATTTAGTCCACTTGGTTTTAAACTTTTTAGTCTAAGAATCCATTCCATCTCCTTCCTTAATCATTGTTTTTTGTTATTTGTATCTAGCTTTTTCCAGTGCCCAAAATGTTAAGTCTGCGTGGCCGTGTTGTTGTTCATCAAAATGGTTTGTTAGTGGTGCACCTAGCCTGTGGTTTCTTATGTTGCTAAAATGCATCTCTGGCCGCTCTGCTCTTCAATCCTGAGCTGATTCAATGAGAGGCCAGAGGCAGAAGCTGCACAGAAGTTGGGAAAGGCATACCAGGTGGGTCTGAGTGTGAATCTAGCTAATAGGGACAGCAGAAGGAAGCTTTGAGTAGGAGAGAGAGAAAGAGAGAGAAGGGAAGAGAGGTGGGGTGGAAAAAGATAGAGAAAAGAGGTGCCCCACTCAGGTTTGGCTTTGGCTTACCCATCTACCAGTATGTAGCCCCCACGAGATTGCTCCAGTCACAGTGGGAATACACATAACAGGTTCCCTACCTCAACACTGCAGGTGGAGGCATATCAGAGCATCGTCAGGCATTTTAAAAAAGGAACGAAGTAAATGCACATCTGGAACGCCCATGAGCAGAAAATACACTTGGGAACACGTTTTGGAATGGGGGGAAAAACAATCAAACCTCTCCTCTTCCTCTACTCTAAATTCTCCTTTCTTGAAGTTGTTTCGATCATTTTATATGTGTGTGTTTTGTTATTTGAATTAGCTTATAACATGTGTTTCTACTAGAGAGAGAGAGGGAGGGAGTCCTGTGTCATTGTTTTGAAGCCATCTTAAACAGAAAACAAACATTTTTCCATATTTAAATGAATGAAGCTATTAATATAAACATGGAGACTTCTTTCTTGGAACGGTGGCAACTCCCCTTTGTTGTATTTTTGTCTGCCCAACCATATGTTGCGACCTTTTATATGTGATTATATGTATCTGAGTGGCTGTGTGCACCCATCTACCTGTAGACTTGTGGGAAGGGGAGCAACATTTTTTATTCCTGACCTTCTAGGTAGGCTGCCCAGAAAAAAAAAATGCCCTACCTATGTGCCCTTAACAAGCCTTCTCACAGTGTTGGCTTTTCACAGCATTGAGACCAACATGATCACTTCCTAATGTCGGCTGCACACCAAGTTGCTGCTAAAGGCACAGATACTGTGGCCAGTTGAAAAGGAGCCACCCTTCTTGGGTATGAGTGAGGGCATGGCTTTCTTTCTGGCATGCTTCGTTTCGCTTTCAGCCCTCGCTGCCCGTTCAGCTCCCCAAGTCCCTGCCCTGGCTACGCCCCTTTGCTCGGCCAGAAATAAATGCCTGATGTAACATGGATTAGGACTTTGGAATCTCTGCTGGAGGAGATCTAAAAAGGTACAAGGGGGCAAGACGTGGGACAGCTGGAAAACATCGACCCGGTTAATCTCCTGAGTGACAAAAGGTGCGGAAGAAACCAACACTGGGCTCTAATCCTCACCTGGGAAGTGGCCGCCATTTCAAGACTGCACAAAGCTTTACAACCTAAGGACGGGCTCCAGCAGGTATGGGAGATCTTGTAATCTGCTTCAGAGGGGACGGGAGAGGCTGCTATGAGAAAACATTGGGAGGAAAATGTCAGTAATCTGATGAAGCATCCAATGGCTTGCATATAATACACATACTATTGAGGATTATGCGGCCCAACAGGTGTACCTCTGACTGCATAGAGAGACCCTAGCAGAGGTGAAATTTGGTACTGAGGGTATGCCAGCAGCTGGTGATGGGTTTGGCAGCAGGGAGGCCATGTCTTTGATACAATCGAGGCACTGTGAGTGAGAACATTCCTCAACCAAGGGCACAGAACCGGACAAGCGGATGGCAAATGGTTCAAATCCAAGGAACAGAGAAAGGAAAGTGACGCAGCAGGCACCACAGTGAGGAGGTGCTGTTGGGAGATTGCCTAGGTAGGACTGTTGAAGCAGGAAAATGGGAGGGTTGTGGCGGAGGTATGGTGCATCTTCTGGACAATGGCCAGACAGACAAGCCAAATATCCAAAATGGCAGATGGGTAAATATGGGCACTATAACCCATGGCCTCTAGAACCAATGGATGTTTGGCCAAGCTAGAGAGGGGGTTGGACTCAATGGCCTTACGAGCCCCTTCCCACTCTACTATTCTATGATTCTATGAAAACAGCTCCTGGCATAGGAAATTCTCTATTTAGGATTACCCATTGGCCCAGTGAGTGTCCTCTTCTATTCCTTCCAACACTAAATTACTTCAGATGCTGCAGAGGAATGTGGATGCCCCCACCGAGCAGCAGAGGGGAAGTCTGATCCAAGCTGCTGATCATTTCAAAGCATGAAATGTATAGCTCTGTTGGCTCTATAACATTAGCATATCCAGCTAAGGGCTAATTAGTTTTCCAGTTTCTAATGCTCTCTGCAAAGATATCATGGTGCTCTTTGGGCTGTCATGTGGCAGGGGATGGTTAGGAGCATTCTCTTTGAGGCCCGTTGGGAGGCAGGAACACAGAAATGTAATTTACCAAATGCCTCTGGATCTTGGATGATGAGCACAAACAGCCAACCAAGAGACTTGTGGCTTGCATTAGAAAGTGCAAGAGGGAGATTATATCTGAAAGCCTGGAGCTACCAAGAGGAAAATAGATTATTTCTCCCAACAGATTGTCCACAATAAGGGATGATTCTACAACAGCCTTCCTCAAATTGCCCTACAATTTCCATAATCCCTGGCCATTGGTCATGGTGGCTGGGGCTTATGGAGGGTGGTAAGCCAAACCATCTGGAGAAGACCAGGTTGGGGAAGGCTCTTCTAAAACATCAGCATCGGCATGACTTTTTATTAAATGTTTTAGGATTCAACCAACACCACATTTTTAGAAACTGGGCCATGTACAAGATTGAATTAATATGTCCAGTGCTTGTTTGGTCTATACAAATGCCCAATGTGTCAAAATGATAGTTATATGGCAGACAGATGTGAGCTAAATCTGAAGATATTAGTTCCTTCATTTATTTCTGTTTCAAACGCTCATATAAGGAAAAGGGTAAAGGGAAATCAACGGAGAATGGTGGGAAAAGCACACACATACACACACACACACACACACATCCTGAACTTTGACACATTAGTTAGTGACTAGGGTGACCATATGGAAAGGAGGACGGGGTTCCTGTATCTTTAACAGTTGTATTTAAAAGGGAATTTCAGCAAGTGTCATTTGTATTAATGCAGCATGGGGAAAAATTCCCTCTTCATCACAACAGTTAAAGCTGCAGGAGCCCTGCCCTCTTTCGTATCTGGTTACTCTAGTGTAACTCCTGCAGCTTTAACTGTTGTGATGAAGAGGGAATTTCACCAGGTGCTGCATACATCCAAATGGCACCTGCTGAAATTCCCTTTTCTATGCAACTGTTAAAGATACAGGAGCCCTGTCCTCCTTTCCATATAGTCCATCCTATATGGCACATGCCAGTGATTTCCTTCCTCTCAACCATGCTGCAATGACAGGAATGGGTTCCCCTGGCATATATCAGTTCATGCTAGTGGCATGTTTGCAAAATGATATCAACTGATGTTGGTGTATAGATGAATGATGCCACTTTCTGTGTAAAACCAAAATCAAAGTTATCATGTGAAGAGACCTGAAATTTCTCCACCTGCAGGGCGGGCTTAACCTGCTGGCCATTGGGATCTTTGTGATCTCAGGATTAAGCATGCCTGTCTGCCACCAACCCCAATGAGATCATCACTGCAAAAATCTGTGCCTGCATCCTTAACGGTCCAAGGATCAGGGTTACATCTCCCAATGCTCCCAGGTCATTAGCTTAAAATAGTTGCTGCTGATTTAGGGAAGTGTCTCTCGTGGCATGGAGGAGGAACACCATCCCACATGAAGCCCAGACCTTGCAAAGTACACTGTTCCATTCAGATAGCTTGACCTCAGTCGTTAAAGGCGCAATCCTATGCATGTTTAGACAGAAAAAAGTCCTACAAATCCCAGCATTCCCCCTCTAAACATGTGTAGGATTGCACCTTACATTTGTTTATTTACAGTCAAAGGTTTGGAGTTCACCAGATTTTGCACAGATTCTAGACAATCTTGATATGTTTTTCCATCACTTCTCTTACCACAGAAAATCCATTGAAGATGGAAAGATGGAATAGCTACACAAAGTGTTTTGATTGGTAGTGCTAAGAAGCAGCCAGGATCTGTTTGGATCACAAAGGCAATGACAGAAGGAGAACTGAGGGGGGTGGGAGTAGCTAAAGCCCCCTCTTATCTAACTGCCATTGCTAGAGGAATTGTACTTTTTACATACAAATTATACTTGAACGATAAACCAGAAATTAAAATAAGGCTGAAATCCTAAGCAGGCCCACTTGAAAATTAACTCTATCAGAAAGCAGGAGGACTTACCTCTGAGGAATTAGGTTAGGGATGAGAGTTGTAATACGAAATATATGGTTATTTCTCTTTTGGAGATCTAACATGTGGGACAAAGTTGGCCCTGCCTGCAAAAGGCTCTTTCTCCACTCTGTGCCTCCCCTCTGTTTTCTGCTGCTGCTTCTATTCTTGGGTTCAGCTGAAAGCATGCCCTCAGTTCGGAAGTGTCTAGCTTAGGGTGTCCAGATCGCCCGGGGTTTCCTGGTCCTAACCGGGAAACCTAGGCCTATCTGGGCCAACTGGGGGGCGGCGGGGGGAAACCGGGGTGGTGGGGTGTCACACGGCGGTGGCAGCGAGCGGCGACGAGCGTTGGTAGACCTGGCAGCAGTGGCGGCAGAGGAGCCCGGGAAGCGGCCGCCCCAGCAGGTAAGTGCCCCCCCTCGCGCCTCACGCTCCTTACCTGCAGGGGCGTCCGCTTCCCTCCGGAGCGCGAGGCGCGAGGGGGGGGCACTTACCTGCTTGGGCGGCCCCTTCCCGGGCTCCTCCGCTGCCACCGCCGCCGGGTCCGCCGCCGCCGGGTCCTCCACCACCACCACCAGGTCCTTCGCCGCCGCTGCCAGGCTCGTGAGGCCAGAAGCCGCGCGGAAGAGACAGGAGAGGGCCGGATCCGGAAGTGATGTAATCGGCCCTTTCCCGCCTCTTCCGTGCGGGCATCCAGGCTCCTCGGGGCTCGTCGCCATCGGGGCTCGTCGCCAGAGGCTGCGCGGAAGAGGCTGGAGAGGGCCGATTACATTACTTCCAGATCTGGCCCTCTCCCATCTCTTCCACGTGGCCTCTGGCCTCCTTGCAAGGAGGCCTGAGGCCGCGCGGAAGAGACGGGAGAGGGCCGGATCCGGAAGTGATGTAATCGGCCCTCTCCCATGCGGCCTCTGGCCTTACGAGCCCGGCAGCGACAGCGAAGGACCTGGCGGTGGTGGAGGAAGACCCGGCGGCGGGGGGGGGGGGGACCTGGCGGCGGTGGCTGACCATTGAGTCCAACCCCCTGTTCAATGCAGGAATCCACTTTAAAGCATACCTGACATATGACTGTCCAGCTGCATCTTGAAGGCCTTTAGTGTGGGAGAGCCCGCCACCTCCCTAGGTAATTGATTCTATTCTCTTACAGCTCTAACAGTCAGGAAGTTTTTCCTGATGTCCAGCCAGAATCTGGCTTCCTGTAACTTGAGCCCATTACTCCGTGTCCCGCATTCTGGGATGATCAAGAAGAGATCTTGACCCTCTTCTGTGTGATAACCATTCAAGGATTTGAGGAGTGCTATCATGTTTCCCCTCAGTCTTCTCTTCTCAAGGCTAAACACACACAGTTCTTTTAGTCTCTCCTCATAGGGCTTTGTGTCCAGACCCCTGATCATCCTTGATCATTTGAGAGAAGTTCTTAGGAGTCATATTCCAGTGGTAGGCAGGGCTGAAGACAAGGGGGTGGAGTCAATGGCAAAAGAAGTGGAGCCAAAAATACCACTATAGCTTCAAACACTTACTGCCCCGAATTGAGCCTTAGGGGAGACAATTAGATCTTTTAGAATGGAGGGGGGGGGGGATTCCATAAAAGCCAGGAAATCGGTGGTCAGGAGAAATAGGGTGGGGGGGCAGGGGAAATGGGTATGGCCATCTGAGGAACCCTGCAGGGCTGAATTTGGATCCCAGGCCTGAAGTTCCCCACCCCTAGAGTAGATAATCTTGGGTTAGATGGACCAATGGCCTGCTTGAATGTGAGGCAACGTCAAATGCCTCTGGACCTCTGGCAAGCACCTAACCCAGCCTCGTTTCTTTGAATTAGTCTTCATTTGCCTCTGTAACAGCCTTCTCTCTGGTTCTTGGAAGCAAACTCCCAGAAACCTCTTTACCTTTGGTTCTGTACACTTGGCCTTAGGGCTTCAACATGTAATCTTCATGGCTCATGTTTTACACAAACTGAATAAAATGTTCATGGTGTGGTGGTGAGGAAGCTGCATTTTTAGAAAGCCCGGCTGCTTCTAAGAATGGATGAAATATTAATAGCTACATGTTCCTACAGTTCAGAAAGCTCGTTTCGATATCCTCCCCTTTTCCATTTTTATTATCACACAGTAACATTTCGCCTCATGTCCCAAATAGTGCCGTTTCCAGACGGTGCTTCCAGACAGAGGGCTCCTAGTGCTAGCAGATAAGAAGGCATTGTGCAGTTGTTCTTCTTTTGCCTGAATGGATTTTCTGTGTTAAGGGAAAAGATGGGGGAAGTGGTAAGAAAAAGTCTCTCTCCTCCCTCAATGCCTTGCTAAGGGATCCTTCCTAAGAGGGAGACATTGGCAGGGAGGCAGTCCTGGTACCTTTGGCGAGGCAGCACAGGCGATTGCCAGGGCCACCTTTTCACCAATGCCTCGCTCTAAGGAAGGACCCCTAAGCAAGGCATTGGGGACAGGTTTTCTAGACAGCTGCTGCTGTTAACCACTCTCTCTTCTGAGTAGCCAGAGGGGCTTCCAAGCGAGTCCACCTGCCCAATGTTGCATTCTGAAGGTTCTTCAAGGTGAGGCATCAGATGGGTGGTGCTTCAGAAAGCTTTGCCAACTAAGCTTGCCACAGCAGGAGAGCGGCCAGCACAGATTTTCTAGGCAGGGCTCACAGTTCTCCTGGCGGCAGGATCCACCATCCTTCAGGATCCACCGCCTGAGATAGGATTCACCCTGCCTACTGGAAGGTCCAGCCCTGTGGAGCAAGCCCAGGGAGCTCTTGGCAGTGAGCCCTGTCTTGGCAGGTGACCAACCATGTACGTCCTTCATGCCTGCCCTGCCCCTTCCAAATAGATCCATTGCAAGCTCTAATACTGGATATAAACACCTGCATCAGAAGCAGGTGAAAAGACTGCTTGGGTGTGAAAAGACTGGTCAATGACTCTTTCTTTCCTTTGCAGTTGGGACAATGTTTCCCGTTCCACATGCAGATCACAGCAGAGAGCAAAACGCACCCATCCATGCGATTGTAAGAGAGATCACAGAAGGAGATGGTAAGTCTGCCTTGGCTGCCTTCTAGGTTCTAATATCTTTGCCACTAGGCAAGGTTTGTTTCCTAGCCTGCTGCAGTCACCTAACAAAGTTTTCAAAAGCTCTTGAAACTGATATGCTGGAGATACATTGACAATACACTGATATGCTGAAGACATGACAAATGCACTGGAAGATACTCCCTAAAATAAACGGAGAAAAGTTTGAGTATCCTTGCCCCTGCTAGAGACCCTGATGCAGATTCTAACCAATGGGATACTGCACTGTACCTGTGCCTCTTTTATAGAACCTTAGTGGGTGGCTCTCTATGCCTTTCTCTAAGAGCCTTTTTCCATTAGGCTTTTATTGTGTGCTTGTGATTACTCAGTCACAGGAGTTTGTGGGTCCTTTATATGACTTCATCATTCTCCAAGGCATCTCCCGTGCTTTGCAACAATTATTGCGTCTTTTTCCCTAACAAGAAAAACGTGGTATTTTTTTCTGAATGGCTTCTATAACACCATAGAAATCTTCTGTAACTGTGCAATTCCACTATAGCAAATTCCACCTACTGGTTGCATAAAGGAACACAAAGAAAGACAGAGAAAGAAAAACTTCAGTGGAAAAACCTATACTGGAGCCAATCTTAATCCTACAAAGAATCTGGAAGCAGAAGCCAAAGTAAAGATGCGGGTTAAAACCTCATGTAGAAAAGCTCTAAAATGGAATTCATCCATTCGTTTGTTTTCATTTGGTCTTTCATCACAGCCCCCAGCTCACAAAGGTTGAGATTGTGATATTAAACACACTTACTGGGAAGAAAGTCCCCACTGGACATAGCAGGAGTTACTTCTGAGTAAGCACTTGCAAAGGATTGTGCTCTTACTTAATTGACAACTGCCATTATTTCAGATTATAAACATGTAGCTTTGGATCCAGAATCTCAGTTCAGCAGTGGAAGGATACCTCTTGTGGAATGGGACTTCTGCACCCTCTTCTTCCCACTGCAGGCCCCACGTGCCCTCCAGATATCCCCAGAGGGTTGCAGGATCCTCTGGATGAGATTTGGAGGGGACGTGGGGGCCAGCAAGGGGAAGAGAGAACATGGAAGTCCAACTCTGCAAGCAATATCCTTCCAGTGGCAGAATGAGGTTTCTGGATTCAATCTTCACCATGCAGTATATCCAATGTTAATCCTACTTAGAGCCCTTAGAGTAGACCAGTTGAAATGAATGGGACTTTAGTTGGTCATGTCTAACTTATGTTCTATTCATTTCAGTCACTCTAAGTAGAACTAATACTGGGTCCAACCCATACATGCTTGCTGTAAGCCTCTTGTTGTAACAGCCTGCATCGTGACTTTACTTAGGCTGCAATCCTGCGCACACTTAACTGGAAGTAAATCCTACTGAACATTGTGGGGCTTACTTCTAAGGAGACATGCATAGGATTGCACTGTTACTTAATTTAGAAGCTACCTTTTGGCATGGGGTAACGCTCTCAAGGCTTTTATTTTCTGCTGCCCCCATGTGGACATATGTATGTTTTTTTCAGCTCCACAGCTCGACTTGGGAAAGAAGGTTAGCATCCCTCGGGATCTGATGATGGAGGAGCTCTCCCTGCCCATAAACAGGGGATCCAGGCTGTACCAGCAGAGGCAGAAGAGAGTGCAGCGCTTTGTGTTGGAGCATCCTGCAGGCTACAGAGTTGTGAGTCATGTTATCGCTCTGGGAGAAAACGCAGAAAACTCCTGCAGGACCATCAAGCTGTTGGTCAGCAACAACAGCAGGAGGCAGCATGCTCAGAGCTCATCAAACTGGATTTTGTTTCCACCCTTTAAGGACATAGTCTAAGCCACCGGTTGATGGAAACAGGGCCGTCCCAAGACGTTTTGCTGCCTGAGGCAGGTCAACAAATTGCGAGTGTCCCTCCCACCCATGGCGAGGTGCATGGGATCCAAGCCAACCACAGGGAGGCACCCAGTTTTGGCTGGTGCCTCCAACTTTGGTGGAGTTTCAGTCAAGACCAGCCAGACCACTAAAGGAGCCTTTATTTGGGGATAAGGATCAGCACTTTGGATAGCTGCTTTAAATCACTGGTTCTGACTGAAACTCAGAATGGATTTACAGCCCCACCAAAATCAAAGCCACCAGCTTCCACTGGAGGCACCAAAATAGCCAAACAACAACAGAACTGATACAGGATAACTCAGGTCCAATTTATTTTTGTACCAACTGGCCCAATGTTTTGGACTTATAAAGAGTTGCATGGAGTTTCAGTGTCATGTGAATATGCAGTAGTAAGGAGTTGAGTGCAGGTTAAAAAACAACAGCAACGTTTAGTTCAAGTGCATGGTTGTGTTTAGTTTGTTTTATGTTCCTCATTTTGTACATTTTAAGGGTTTATAAATACATTCATGTAAGAGGTTTTTTTGTTTTTTTACTTGGGAATGTTATTTTGCTGGAAATTTGCAATGTATGTTTGAATGTATAGAGATGATTTTGTGTGCTGTCTGCCTTGTATATGTATGTGTATAAAATGTAATATATGATATATTTTAGGGAGACATTGAGGAAGGAGGTATTCTTTGAAATGTTGGGGAAATTGGCACAAAATAAACTGGCATCTCTGTGATCCTATATCCCTTTTGTTGTTGTATTGAATAGGATCCAAGGCCAGCCAAGTTATTTTGGCACACGAGGCAGAAAATCCCAGAAGCACCTCTTCCCATTCCTGGCAGTAAAAATACAGTAACAAAAATTAAATAACTGACTATTTGCCACCCCTTTCATGGCACCCCAAATCTGCTGCCTGAGGTGGCCGCCTCACTCTGCCTAATGGTAGGGCCAGCCCTGATTGTCAACTTTCTAGGGCTGAAAGACTGAAGGCTCCCCAGCCAAGATGCCGGGGTGGGTTGTGGGTTGCTGACCATCCCAAGCTATGTGGCCATTGCTTGGCCTGAAGTATGATGATGATGATGATGATGATGATGATGATGATTTATATCCCGCCTTTTTCCCCACAAAGGATGATGTGTGGATTTAACTTCTGTCTAGCTTTAGCAAGGGCCTCGTTGCCCTCCTCCCCTCTATTCCCTGCCTATTTTTTTCATTCATTAAAATATGTGTATCCTCCCTTTCTAGCCCAAGAGGTTCCTTAGGCTGCTCACTGATATCAATTAAAAGCAACAGACAACAAAGACATAAAAAAACAAGCAAGAGCAATGGGGTAGTGGTACTTGTTGGTGCTGGAGCTCATCACAACAGCCCCCATGGAAAGGGTGTTGCTAGGCCTGGGCACTATTACCCAGGGCCATGACCATCCACTGATGCCAAAGGAAGACTTCCTTTTAAGCTTAACTACTTAGGGTAGGGGCAATTTTCCAACAGGAGGGAAAGAGAGAGAAGTGGGAGTGGTGGTCGTACAGCTAAAGATTGCAAATCATTCGTAGCTGAAGAGGAACTACTGATCTGGGGTGCAAATTAACAAATTTATGTGATTTGAGGTTGTTTGGATAAGAAATTAACTGGCTGGCTTTGCCATCTGTGAAATATAAATAAAACCTAGTGATTATTTTGAAATGTGCATATTTAGATATAAATTAGCATATGCAAATTTCATGCAGATTTGTGTTCAATGGCCGTGAATTTAAGTCTATAGCAACACCTCTGTCCTATAAACTCAACCCCAAGGAGAGTCCAAAATTATTATTCATATATATATATATATATATATATGACTTGTACCCAGCCTTTCTACTAAAAATGGCACTCAAGGCAGATAATACACATAGGCTGCCTCTACACGAGATGTTTAAAGCTCTTTGAAGTCTCATTAAAAATTTTACCTTTTCAAGAGCGGAGCGTAAATCGGGAGTTGAGGCGCTTTATCTCTGCGATTATGCGCATTATCGAATGTGCGTTAAATAGCAAGTTTTATTTTACTCCGGCTGTTAAAGCGCATTTTGCCTATGTGAACAAGCGATTCTCCGCATTAACTGCTTGTAAAGCGCATTTCAAACAACCGGTAAGGCCACCAGTTGTGTGCTCAATTACCTCTTGCGTACAAGCATTTACGATAAAGCGCTTCAGCGATTATGCGCATAATCGGCTAACCAGGCGTCAAACAGAATCCATCTAGAGGGGGTCAGAGAGAGAGAGAGAGAGTTTCACAGGGTATCCAAGAATGGGCATAGATATACATTGCATGAACAAAAATCATATTGCAGGCCTACAACCTACCTGTGGACCTCCAGCTGCTCAGCCATACAGTTTCAACAACTACCGGTGTATCTCTGTTTAAGTGTTCTTGGATGGCTGAATAAAACAAACCATCTAGTCACAAGTGTATTGCAGAAACCATTACGTCAGTCTTCCCCAATCTGATGGCCTCCAGATATGTTGGCCTCCATCATCCCAAACCACCATGGCCAATGGTTGGGGTGATGGGAGTTGTAGTCCTTAACATCTGGAGTCCACGAGGTTGGGGAAGGCTATTCTAGATTTGGTGCCATTGCTTTTCGCTCTCAGGAGAAGCCAGTATTGAGGGCGTAAAGCTAAATGCTCCCAATGGGGGGGACCCTAAAAATTCTAATTAGCAATAATGATAATAGGACAAATTCTCTGTGTGGCGTCCTCTGATCTTCTTCTTATATGGTTAATACATTAAGGCCAATCAAGTGTCTGAAGCAAATGCCTTTTTACCTCATACCTAAAACAATTTAATGACTTGACATTGTAGTAGCTAGAACAAATCTAATCAGTGTCTGCATAATTAGGCTGACCATATGAAAAGGAGGACAGGGTTCATGTAACTTTAACAGTTGCAGAGGAAAGGAAATTTCAGGCGGCGTCATTTGTATGCAATTAGTCCCTGGTGAAATTCCCTCTTCATCACAACAGTTAAAGTTGCAGGCACTATACTAAAGTGACTAGATACAAAAGAGGGCAGGGCTCCTGCAGCTTTAACTGTTGTGATGAAGAGAGGATTTCACCAGGAACTAATTGCATACAAATGACACTGGCTGAAATTCCCTTTTCTCTACAACTGTTAAAGTTACATGAGCCCTGTCCTCCTTTTCATATGGTCAACCTATGCATAATACCACACAAATATCCCTTCTGTTCTTAAAATTATCTCAGGAAAATTACCTGACTGATTATTATTTGTTTTTGTTTTATATACACATTTGACAACTCACTCCTCCCCCCTCAAAAGGGGCTCAAAACTGAGATCACCTTATGAGCCACTACAGTATAAGCTATTGGGCCGCGAAGTTCAACAGAGGACCCTGCCTAGCTTTACAACCGTTCGTTCAGGGTCCCTATACAAGTCTGCATGCTCTCAGCCTTAAGACTTCCTGGTGGTCCTTCCTACCCTGGCAGGCATTAATGCTCTTTTTCTTGCTCTCTTTGCAGGCCTCAAACAGAACTGCTGGAGCAGGAGGAGACTTGCACGCAACCTACAATGAAGGGGGAACAACACAAGGATGGATGGTTGGTGGCTGTTGCATGAATGGGAGTGGTTCTATTTGTTTAGATTGGAGTGTGGTCCCTATTATAGTTCCCAGAGAAGCCTCAGGAACACATGGAAGCAGCCTAAAGCTTCAACACGAGGCAACACCATTTGGAGTTGTCTACTGTAGTGACCCATTTGGTAAATCCTGATGTAATCTCATTGATTATTCAAAATGAGCATTTTGCTGTGATGGCATAACTGTCCTAGGCTGACCATATGAAAAGGAGGACAGGGCTCATGTAACTTTAACATTTGCAGAGAAAAGAGAATTTCAGCCGGCGTCATTTGTATGCAATTCATACCTGGTGAAATCCCCTCTTCATCACAGCAATTAAAGTTGCATGCACTATACTAGAGTGACCAGATTCAAAAGAAGGCAGGACCCCTGCAACTTTAACGGTTGTAATGAAGAGGGAATTTCACCAGGTACGAATTGCATACAAATGACGCAGGCTGAAATTCCTTTTTCTCTACAACTGTTAAAGTTACATGAGCCCTGTCCTCCTTTTTATATGGTCAGCCTAAACTGTCCTCATATGAACTTCTGTGCCCCAGAGAACATGTCCCTTATCTGCACATCCTTTAGTTTAACCTCCTTTAATTTTTGCCATGGGAATCAGATAAAATGCTGACCTCTTGGTGGTTGTTGATGCCAACTTTGGTTCAATGTTCTGCACAGCTCACAAAATGAAACTTGTTTCTGGCTTTCATCTAACCTACCCTTAAACTGGTTGAGCAGCCAGGGCCTCTTCCCAAGGAATCCTGGGAATTGTAGTTCTGTGAGGGGAGGATAGAACTTTGTAACAGAGAAATCTCAGGGAGCGCTTCACCAAACTACAATTCCCAGATACTTTGGGGGAAGCCAATTTAGGATAACCATTTGTCCCTCTATTTAAAGGGCTCTCAGAGAACAGCCCTTTATTTGAAAGCATCATTGAAGGGCTGCCCAGTCCAAGCCTGGGTTTAAAGATAAAGAAATAAGAAGGGAAACCATGGGGTTTGAAACTGTGCATCAACTATTGGCACCTGGACAGCAGATAGAGCAGGTAGACACATAGATCACAGCCTCCCCTCTATGGTGAAATGTATTTGTTTCTACTTAAATTAAGTAATTATTTATAGATTTGCATCTATGTATATAAATTCTTAAGCAAGTTTTATGGAAATCTGCCCTCTTTTGTGCTTTCAGGGTGGGTGGGGTGGGGTGGATGTGATGCATTTTCTCTGCTTTGATGACGCCACCCTTGTAGCCATAACGCTTATAGGTGCAGAAAATCCATATAAGGCTGTGGTGTAGATATGCCCTTAGTCCCTAATGATCTCCTTCTAAAAGAATCTACATTTGAGTAGCAGGAGGTGAGTGGGATCATCTTCGGCCCTTATGCAGGCCAGGGCAAGACTGGAATAATGGAAGGCACAAAATCGGTTTAGGAACGAGGTCTAACCACATAGGGTTTGGGGGAAAGTGCTCTTGTAGAGGAGCAGCTGCTGCTATTTCAAGCAAACGCCAAAATTATCTTCCCAACCCCAAGCCACAAAGCAGCGGCCCATCAAACCACCTGACAGCTTGCTGCTTGTTGTTATTCTGCTGCTCCCAGAAGATCCAACCTTACCTCAATTGCTAGAGAACAGACAGAGCAGATCTCTTTGGGGAGAGAAAATGTTTGCAACCTACGCCTGTTTTCTTTCGTCTGCTAGTCTGTCCACAATGCAGAGGGGAAGGAGAACGACCAGGCTGAGTTTCAAGCAGCAGCCTCAGGAAAAGGGGCACCCCCCAACGTGCCAAAGAAAACAAGCAAAGTGCTGCGGATGAGCAGAGCTCTGAATCCCGATGCTCTTGCTCCAGGTAATGAGCAATGCCCTGCAGACTATACCAGCCTTCTCCAACCTGGTGCCCTCCAGACATTTTGGACTTCAGTTCCCATCAGCCCCAGCCAGCATGACCAAGGGTCAGGAATGCTGGGGTCTGTACTCTAAAACATTTGGAGGGCATCAGCTTGAGGGAAGGCTGGACTACACCATCATGAACTTGACAGTTCAATGCAAAAGCAAGAGCACTGAAGGGGACAATTACATGTCCAAATAACTGTGACAGCAGGGAACCCAGCCCATCAGGCCTCTTAGACTCTTCATCCTAGGTTTTGTTTCCAGCAATATACCCTGGGAACAGTGGGGGCCATTTGCATCTCATTTCACTGTTTAGTGGCTAACTTTCAGGATGATGCCGTTGAACAGAAGCTTCACTTTTAGGGTGACCATATGAAAAGGAGGACAGGGCTTCTGTATCTTTAACAGTAGAATAGAAAAGGGAATTTAGGCAAGGTATCATTCATTTGCATGCAGCACCTGGTGAAATTCCCTCTTCATCACAACACTTAAAGCTGCAGGAGCCCTGCCCTCTGTCGTAGCTGGACACTCTAGTGTGCTCCTAGTATAGCTCCACTCTAGTATGCATACAAATGAAATTCCCTTTGCTATACAACTGTTAAAGATACAGGGGCCCTGTCCTCCTTTCCATATGGTCACTCTATTCACTTTGCCTTCAAGGCTCCTCGACATGTCAGACAAGACATCCCACAAAACCTTTGCCCTTTCCGTGACAGCAGCCTGCTTGATGAAGAGGACAGCTGCTTTGGAGGCGAGCCGCTGCCCTTCCTTAGAAACCGACACCCAAGAAGGGGGAGAGGGAGGGAGGGAGGGAGGCAGCCTCTCCATTTCTAAGTAAGGATGGAAAGTTGACTTTGATGCAGAGCCACCCTGTGTTGATGGGGAGAGGGATGCAGTTCTGCTCTTTCGGGGCAAACTGCACATGCACCAAGAGCTGGACAGGAACATGGCGTGCCAAGGAGAGGACCTCTTGAGAAGGTTTGTCCCTCCTCCTTCCAGTATGCGCTGAGCTAACGGACGCATGCACAGATTGCCCCAGCTGCTTTTCATACAGCATGTCCCAAAACAACTTGTCTCTGCTGGGGTGGACATATCTGTCTATTTCAGTTTTTCTAGTTTTTCCATTCTTAAAGTTGGATCATCCCAAACTTTGGGTTGGTTTTTTTTTTTCTAAGTTCACGTGAAAATTGACACACATTCTGTGCACTTTTCTCCTAATGGGTGCGTTTTGGTACAGAATGTTGCCTAATATACACCTTTTTTGGTGTGTTTACTCGTAACATCTGCAATTTTGTACAGTTTTTTTTTTTAATTGGAAAACCCTTTTGCAAAATTTGGAGAAGTGCAAATTTCAGAGCAGAATTGAGTTTTGGCTCGCGTGATGGTTTGAAAGGGAGAAATTAGGTAAATGTGAATGACATGAATTTCTACCCCATCCTTAGTCTCTGCAAGGAGCTACCACTACCTGCTTTCTCCCTCTTGGTACCAGTTGAGATTGGACCCACTGGGCCAAGGGCTCACAAGATGGCGGGCAGGTGTAGCTGCTCCTTGCCACTGTCAACTCTTCTACACGTTTGTTTAGCTGTTGGATGGAGGATGTAAGAAGAACCAATGAGGACAGGAAAAATGGGGCACACTAAGGGCATGTTGGCATGTTGCTGAGGAAGGCCTCCCAAAGCGTCTGTTCTAGCTGCTCCAGAAGCTAAATTGACAATTAAATTTGGGTACAGGCTGGATGATCCCCCCACCCAGCCCTCCGCAGGGTGGCATATCTCCTGACATCATTTGGTTCCTGGATGAGCACTATGCGGTTCATGGCACACCAACTGCCCCCATTAGGGGATGCTGGTGCACAGCAAAGCCACCCCAACTGAGGCGGGGGAAGTGCTGTAGCCACTGGCTCAGCCAGGGATGCTTCACTCACTTGCCCATGTCCCCTACTGTTATCTCCAATCTGTTCTCGCCAATCTTAGGCACAGGAAGGCTCAGCGGGCCAGTTGAGGAACCTCCATGGCCAGGATTACGCCCATGGGCCAAAGGTTCCCCTCAAATGTGCTGAAAGCAAGACACTTGAAATGGGATAGCTCAGGTTTTGCTGCTGCAATAATGAAGGTGTCTGCATTTAATCTGGCATTTCCAATTGCAGGCTATTCTGGACCCTTAAAGGAAGTGCCACCAGAGAAGTTCAACAGAACCGCCATCCCCAAAGGCTACCAATGTCCTTGGCGGGAGTTCCTCAGCCATGAGGATTATCACCTAGATGGTGAGAACTGCTTGCCAGACCTTCCCAGGAAAGTGAACCCTGTCGACCTTAGGAGCTTCAACAGGTAATGGCTTGTTCTATATCCACATGGATTTATTTTTCTTTTTACATGGAAGGCTCAGCACATCTTTTAATCCACCAAGTGTCTCTTGTGAATATCAATAATGTAGGGAAGCCAATGGAAGAGCAGTTTAAATCATAGGGGTATACTAGCCATGTTGGTTTTATAAACAGAAAACAAATGACAGAACAATGAAGATTTCAACATCACTTGTGAAAATTCTAAAATTCTTCCAAAAGGCTAAGATTCAGAGTAGGACCCTGTACAGATGACATGCTAAGCCATGGTGGTTAAGCATTTTGAGCTAATCATTATGTAGGCTGACCAGATAAAATCCAGGTGAGGGCTCATGTAACTTTAACAGTTGTAGAGAAAAAGGAATTTCAGCTGGTGTCATTTGTATGCAATTAGTTCCTGGTGAAATTCCCTCTTCATCACAACAGTTAAAGTTGCAGGGGCCCTGCCTTCTTTTGTATATGGTCACTCTAGTATAGTGGCTGCACCTTTAACTGTTGTGATGAAGAGGGAATATCACCAGGAACTAATTGCATACAAATGACACTGGCTGAAATTCCATTTTCTCTACAACTGTTAAAGTTACATGAGCCCTGACCTGGATTTTATGTGGTCAGCCTAGTACTGATATAATAGCAAGTGTGAAAACCTCTCTCTTATGAAGATTGACCCACAGGAAAAGTCAATTGGGGAGTGCTAATTGGTGGGTGGAGCCAGAGCTAAAGGTTTGCAGTATAAAATAGCTCTTTCTCTGCGCCAACCCATCCTCTGCCTTCCTCTTGTGAACGCAGACACAGATACACAGAAGGGCAAGCAATTCCCAGAGAGGTGGTCTGGAGAGTAAGAGTGTCTCTACATTAAGTAAAAAAAACCACCCCTTACCATGATTTTTTTCCCTTTGGGCGTTTCTGCATTCAATAGGGCTCCTTCAGACACAACCATGTGATTTGTAATTAAAACCTTTGCCTCTGAACAAATGTTTCATAAAACTCAATGAAATAGTGCCATCTAGTGACAGAATTAATCCTGTGATTATTTTAGATATCAGATTATCTTTGATGTGGTTTTTAGGAGACGTCCTGGAGATTGACAGCATCATGTAAATCACCCACAAATTTCTGCGAGTGGCAAATTGTAAGCGTGCAATAAATCACGCATGTAAAGAAATTCTAATAATGGACCCACAGCATTCCAAGAGCCTGGTGATGCTGAGAAGTGTGTGAAATTAGACCAAAGGTCACAGGTTCCCTAGTCCAGGCACAGGGATATAGAGAGGAGGAATTATTCCCTTGCATGCATCACCTTTCTTAATGATCTTGCAGGTGACTGTTTTGCTTGTTGCTGTGACATGCATGTTTTTCTCATGACACAGACTTCTATCCGTTATCGCAATTCTGCAGCGCCTGTACGTGTTCGAGAACTAGGCAGACTGCATGATCCTAAATGGTCTGGCAGCTCAGAATAATCCATTTCTGAGCAGGCAGGTTGGCCCACAGAGTAGCAATAGTGAGGCTTCAATCCTCACTACAAAGTCAGGGGCCAGAGATGCAGGACAAAGTACTTGCCCAGCACAGGAAGGTTGAGGGTTCAAGCCTCCTCCGTTCATTCTAAATCCTTACAGTGTACTTAAACTGTTGTTGCTTCACAGCAGAAGTAAGAAATTGCTTTGCTTGATCATGCCAAGTTCTACATAGGCATTCTGTTTCCAGCAATGACCATCAAAATATTGCTAGAAGCTCACAAGCTGGGCATGAAGGCAATGGATCTTTTTCTCTTCAGCATGGTACTCAGATGTTTATGCAGCTAAATTAAGTTTATTTACTGGTATAGTCAAAGGCACCATACCTTTACTCTTGGCATTTAACATTCAAGAATCTCATTTTTCTTAGATGAAGGACTACAGCAGAACATTCCCCAGTTGAACACATAACCAACCATCTTCTCCCTCCTTCTTTGCCACAATTCTTCAGTAATTTGTTTGGTGATGTAAGACAACTCCTCACGCTAAAACCATTTGACACATCAGCTCATATTTTGGCTTGCATTCTTAGCCCTAGTTGGCATGACACAACAACCCACCATGGGTAATAACCATGGTGGGTTGTCATGTCGTGCGAACCCAGCGTGGTTACTGCAGTATGGATTATTTTTCCACAAACAAGCCATCCTGAGAATCCATGACTTGTTTTAGTATTGTTCATACCCATGGTGGCTTGTTGTATCCTCTCTGTTTGAAGTAATGTGGGTTGTTCAGCGAACAATCAACTCATGGTAGCTTATTCACAGGGTGGTTTAGCGTGACACGTGAACCAGACCTACGAGAAGCTATCGCTGAAGGAAGCAATATGACTTAAAAGGAGGGTTTGGCTATTTGCTTTCAGTCAGGAAAATGCTCATGACCAGTCCCTTTTGAGTGCAATATGATTGTTCTGCATAGTGGCTTAGGGCAACACATCACTATTTGTTTTGCAAGGAGACATGCACAAGCTAATGCAAGCTGCAGAAGCCCCAGAGAACCAAAGCCACTTGTGATTCTATCACATATAAACGGGATAAAATTAATGCTTTTGTGTATTTCACATATTACTGGTTACTTGCATATCTGTCAAGTGTGAGGCAGCCCAAGGGTCTGTACGCAACATCATCCAGATGTGTTGGACTACAACTCCCAGCTGCCTGTGGGATGCTGGAAGTTATAGTCCCAATGCATCTGGAGGGCATCAGGTTTGGGAAGGCTGGTCTATAGGAACTTGTCTGGCACTAGAAAACATCTCAGAAAAAAGCAGTGAATGAGGCATATGTGCTAGTTATGAATTCTGCCCATGGTGAATTCTGGGGAGATACAAACCCAACTGAAGTGTAACGTCATTTCTAGGTCAGATCTTTTGAGAACGGACTAGGACAGCATGGGGAAGGGTGTCTACTTGTGACCCAGTTTTAATTGACTGGCACAAATTGTGCCATAGAGAAGCAACAAGCATCTCTTTCCTAAGATTGAAAATGTGCTTTGCTTGCAAACACACTACAGCAAACTCTCTTTCTACTTGCAGGACTCCAACTCCATTTGGCGGACTATTGAATGATGTGCTCCTCGGATTCCTTGACACGGCTGAAACTGAGGCAGATGCCATGAACAGCTTGGAGCTCATGTCAAGCAGGCCCAGCTTTAACAGAGCACCTCGGGGCTGGATCCAGGTCATGCCAGAGTCAGAGGATCTGTAACTTGGTTTAATATTTGCTGCCTCTCTCTTCCCAAAGTCAATATATGCTGGTCTCCCAGTTTAGTAATATATATTGGCCTGAAGGCCATTTAGTGTAGAATAGATATTATACTCAACACACCATAGAAGTAGCAATAGTAGCTTCTGCTTGTTGCTCACCATTACATATTACATCCCCCACAAGCTGTCCAAGGCCAATATTGTGTTCTTCAACAGTGCAACTATAGCATACTACCCACTTCATATTAGTGATGTGAGATCAGCTATCAAGTCCAAAACAGCAAAAAGACAAAGTGCGAGGTTGCGTTATTTAGCTCTTAATTTTTATTTATTTATTTTTAAAAAGGTACCTTTGTTGTCCATAAGAAAATTTCAAAAATCCATATTGTTGTAATAGTTTTTGTAGGTCAACCAAAAGATCATACACCCCCCCCCAAATGTGCAAGTTTTTGAAATCCCCTGATCTCTTCATCAAGCAAAATGTTATTTAAAAAAAGGGAGGAGGGGGAGTGACTAGATGGTGAAGTTTCCCCACTCCATCCCCCAAACCTGCCTTTTATAGCATCTTGCCTAATGAAGAGATCTGGAGATCTCAAAACCTTGCACAATTCTTTGGGTGATCTTTTGGTTGTCTCAATAAAACTATTATAGCAACATAGATTTTGGAAATTTAGCTCTTTCAAGGAATCTAATATATCTAGGAAAGCGATTTGAAAAGTGTGAAACCCAAAGAGCTTTGGCTGATGGGCAGTATAGCAATGTAATTTATTATTATTATTATTATTATTATTATTATTATTTATTCCTGTTCAAAATTTCTAAATCAGTAAAAGAGAGCAAGACTTGGCAAAGCCCGTCATGTTCATCTAGAAAAACAGCTCCGAGCAAGAAAAGAGAGATAATAATAATAAACAAGCTAGTGCAAGTTCAAAGGAAATGTATTTTGTTTTGTCTGCAAAGAAAGAAATACCAGCTCAGGTTTGGATATGTAGTTTGTATTAAATACTAGCCCAGGATTTTTTGAACGATACAATGGAAGTAAGATGCTGTAAGAGAAAGTAGCAGAGAAATATTTCATCTTAACACCTAGGTAATAGCTATCCAGATTTTAAAGCTGTGTTGTCTTGGAAGTTGCTTTTAGAATGCCATTTTTAATATTCTAGATCAGAGCCAAGGTCCAGCTTTTGAATGGAGTGGGATGAGCCATAAGGGCCCAATGCAGACTATTTAGGATATCAGGACACAACAAGCATTTTGATATACAGTCTCAATACCACATCACCATGGTGCTAAATGACTTAGCAAGCAGTATTAAAAGGGGCAACACAGCCATCAACTCAAATTCCCATGAGTTGTCGCAGAAAGTAATGTGCAATGTTCACTCATTAGCTTTTCTTAAATTACACGTAATAGGATGTGCAAACAAAGTGAGGAAGCCATTACTATGAAATATTGATATGTATTTTTCTACGTAGAACTTTAGGATTAGAGAAGTTGTTAAGAAATGGATTCAGTAGGAAAAGTTGGCAGGAGCAGCAAACCATTTCAGTAGAAATTACTCCTATGTAAATAATCTCTAGGGTTGCAATTTAGATCTCCCTTAGCCAGAAACTAGAAATAAACTGGCAGGAAACTAAGTCCCAGTACTGGGGGAAAAGGTGGGATATAAATAGCAGCAACAAAAACAAACAACATATTGTAATCCTGTTACTGCTACAGTGCCTCTGCAGGTCTCAGATCTGGCCAGGGAGTGGAACACAGGTCTGACCAAATTGTCCGAGTGTCCAATGATGTATGTATATGTAGATATTATATAAAGTAGACCGACAAAGCTAGAGCTGCGTATCTTCTAGACCTTGGAATAAAATAATACATACCAGAATAATAGCAGGGGGCTCATTTAAATATCAATTTTCACTAACTGACAGTTCTGTTTATTTATTTTACATTTATTCAGCTTTGTAGAATTAGATTGTGTAATTTATATGGCTGTTTAATTGATTGGGATACATGATTATTAAGCTATGCAGTCTTTCTTAGATGTGTTAACTGTAACGTTTAGCTGTCAAAAGTAATCTTTAAATGGAATTCAAGAGCTGATGCCTGTCAAAGGGGCACTTCACAGCTATTTAGAAAACTCAAAAGTAGACTTTCCATTCCATCTCCCACCCATAGCAAATGGGAAATTAAATAGGCAGAAACTTCAATCGATTATTTGCTACAAAATTCTTGTCAATGAAAGACTATCCAGATTTCTGAACTGGAAGTCATGTTTACATTTGGAAATATATAATGGGGGGGGAAATAAAATGAATTGTATTTTAAAATCCATGCTTCTTGTTTATTTGGTAAGCAAATGTTATTCCTTGCAAAATAAAAAGCAGGAAGCCACTTGTGAAGTGAAAATAAAGCTCACGAGGGAAAACTAATACCACCCCCGCCCATAGTGGCAAACATAACAGAGTGTTTTACAGGACCTTAACAGACATTCCCCCTGCCAACAGGGCTGGCTAGGGAATGCTGGGAGTTGTATGGATTCCCCCCCCCCCCATCTAAACATGCTTAGGATTGTGCCTTTATTGAGTGTTAGCTTTTGTTAAGTATCAGGGAGAGAAATCCTGTGGCCCCTAGATAGTGTCTGGAGGGGCGGGCACATAGGATAGTTTGGATTCTTGGATCCGAGGTCAGGGATGGCCCTCCGGCTTCAGACCCAGGAGTCCAAGCTCCCCACCCCCACCCCCCTTCCCCTCACAAGCGGTGCAGAGAGAACAGCACCAGCTGCCTCTCCCAGGTTACACAAACAACCTCGAAGGTAAGGGGGGAAGGGTCCCATGGGAGAGGAGGGCCAGCTTACAAGGACTCTTTCTGGCCTACTCAGCCTCCTTCCCTCCCTGACACTATGCAGCGCAGGGGGACCATGGCGGCAATTGCCTCCACCCCTCTGCCTGCTCTATTTTCAGATGGCCGTAGGCCTCCGAGTTTGGAAACTTCCCACCATCACCATAGGACTGTGCCCGAAGGTGCCACAAGACTGTTTTGTCCCAGCAGAGTAACCCAGCTTCTCCTCTTGGAACTCATAATTTACACTGTTATTATAGGATTCCGCTCAATAGAATCAGGTACAGCTTTGTTGCCAAGAAGGAGGCTGCCCACCCCCACAGCCCTCTATGTGTCGCTTGAACACTGACATTAAAGACTTTGGAGAACTGTAAACCAACCAAGAGCGATTTCTGCCAACTGTACTGGTCTTCTATGCAAGTTCTAGCATACTTTTTAATTATTACTCTTGAGTGACTTCAATGTGGGTAGCTTGGCCGCAGCTATAGCAGCCTAAAATGCCACAGTCAGGCTGAGGTGAAAATTTTCAATACTGTTACCTGAGCCTGCACTTAATAATAATTTTAATATTTTCCAGGAAAGTTAAGCTTTTATGCAACTCACTCCTCTGAAATTTAGGAACAGGTTCATCTCTAATGTCATTTTAGAACCCTTTAAAGGTTGCAATTGCTTAAATAAGAATTGGACGTTTGAAAAATCTCATACTATCTGCAGTTTCATGCCAGTGGGTGGGCCTAAAAACTAAGAATCATATGGCTGGGTTGAGGAAACATGATAATCAATGGTGGTTTAAATAGTCCACAGTTGGTTATTTAACCCACCATGGGTTATCGTGTTGTGTGGAGGGAGGTTTTTTTAACCAACGGTTGGTTATTTGGCCAAAATAACCAACGCAAATAACCAATGCTGTGCAGAGTTGGCTATTTGAACCACCATTAGTCATTGTGTTATGTGGAGGGCACCATTGGTTATTTCCTCAGCCACCGTTGGTTATTTCCTCAGCCACAGAGTTGCATGGCAAGAGTGGTCAAAGTGGCGGCTGCTGCTCTAACCCAGCTGGCAGGATAGATTTTCAGCAGCAATGGCTGATGGGGGTCTGAGGGGGCAGAGAGGGTGGGGGATGAGTGAGTCAACTCAGCGTGGACTAACAGTCAACTCAACGCTGATCCTAATCCACACCACAGTTGATTATTATCATGTTGTGTGGGGAGTAACCCCTAGATAAACAACTTTTGAGTTAGTTATTACCCCACCACTGACCATTGTGTTGTCTGAGCGCAGCCTACATATAAGTGTCTCTCACTTCTGTATTGAAATGAGGCAAACAGCAAACTAAGTTCAATCTGTTCGTTTTAGACAGCCGCCACCAGAAGCAAGGGTCAGGTGCCAGTAAAAGAATCTGCTGTGCAATATTTTCTTTTTTAAAAACAACAACAACAACTGGTCAATAAGACACGGGAATAGGTAAAAAATATGATTCTCTTTACTAGGACACATTACAGACTTGATGCAGAAAACAGATGGTACAGAGTAAATACTGAGAACACATACTTAGAACAGCCATTGGTAATCAAATGTCAGGTTAGGGAATAAACCAGACTAGTTTTAGTAGCAAATGGGTATGAAGGCCACGTACGCCACAACTCAAGAGTCACCAACCTCTTTAGCAGAGAATTAACAAGTATGCAGTGCTGCTGCCTCAACATTTTGGTAGCATGTATCACAGACAGGATCGTGAATGGCAAGAAACAGCATTAACCCAAACCAGCACACCTACTGCACGTCTTTCATACTCGTCTGCTGTGATCTCCCTGTATTTTTCCATTCCAACTCAACGCAAGGAGGAACGTGAATCAAGTTTCAATGGCAATACGGTTCTTTGACAATCAAATAGATTAGCATTAAAGGAGTTTTGATCAAGGGCCCCTTCTGAACAAAGCTGGGCAATTTTCACAGTTTGACTGGGGATTACCAAACTGGCTTAAAAATAGTTATTCTTTGTCAACAGACTAATTTCAAGGTGTGCAAAATTGAATACACTGATGGGATTTGCAGTTCTAGCACAATTAAAATTCCTCTAGTTCACTTCTCTGTTTCTTTTTAAGCAGAAACCACCCTTTCTTTATCCAGTAAGAAGTATTTTGCTTATACAAATGATCAGATTTTTCTAGTTGTGTAACACAGCAGGACTAAGCCTGTGCTTGTGCGTACAGTAAGAGAGAGAGATTTAGTTTCCCGTTCATTACAACTGAATGTGGTGTGCTACCAATGAAACTTTCCATTTTAAAAAAGAGAAAATTAAACAGTAAGAATGACCCAACGGTGTTAGGGGCTGTTGTGTTTCCCCGCGTGGGCACCCATCCTCTGTGGATCTTGAGAAGGGTAGTGGATGGGACCTGGGGCTCTCATGAAAGGAGGTGGAGGACCCATCGCATGGAACATGTGTGGCCCAAATCCTGCAGGGGGAAAAAAAGAGGACAAATATTTTCCACACCCGATCAAAACCCACAAAATTCTTTGAACCTGACGTACGAGCCTTTTCTTGATAACATTTTTTAATTTAGTTCGCTCTAACACAATTTTTGCTTTCAAGTGAATCATATGCTAAGTGCATTACTTTAAAAACACACATTTTAAAACTGAAAGCGTTACTTCACACTTCTACAAATAAGGACAAGAAGGTGGGAATCCTGCGTACACTTAGTTGATAAGTCCCATTGGACTCGGTGGGTCTTCCTAATAATGGTACTCAGGATTGGGCTACATATCTTCCAGAGAAAAATTGTTTGATCCCACAGCTCGTTTCCCCAACAAGAGCCACCCCTCCCTCCTGCCTAGACACACACCTAAATATTGGGCATGAAGGAGGCAAAATGGGCTAGAAATCACAGGACTGAACTAGTATTTTTCTTAAGGAATAAAAACTTGCATGTTTCTAGAGACAGGGTTAGGCAACCTAGGGCCCTCCAGATGTTTGGGCTACAATTTCCATTAAGCTCTAGCCAGCATGGCCAGTGGTCAGCTATTCTGGGAGTTGTTGTTCAAAACATCTGGAGGGCACCGGGTTGCCTATGCCGGAACTAGGCAACAGTAAATAGATCCACCGGTGCGAAAACAAGGCAATCCAGCATCTGTTTCTCCAGACAGAAAAACACAATTACCTGGAGGTGGTGGCGGAGCAATGCCAGGCGGTGGTGGCAGCGCAATGTTTACCACGGCTGGAGGGCCACTGGGAGGTAGGTTGAAGTAGTTTGCAGAAGCTGCCTCCTCTTCTGCCGCAGGAGGAGGAGGAAGAGCTGCGGGACACAAACTTGATGAAGTTAAAAAACAAAACAAAAAAACAGCAGGCCAGATTCAGACAAGCACAACTCATGCTCACGGAGCATTACTGCAGTCTGTTTCCTCCGCAGTGTCTTGATTTAATGTTAATATGGGTCCAGCAAAAAAGTCCCTTCAATATCTAAATCATACGCCTTATCTTATCAATGGCTAGTTTATTCTGCTTCAAATAAACATAATGACCCAGCCCTTAAAATATGTTTTCACAGGCTTCCTCCCAGTCACTGCTTCCTTCTCTATCCCTAAATTATTCCATCTCCATTACGGATGTGCAAATAAGCAGAACCTGAAGTCATTGAGGTTTTCATATTCCACCTCAAAGCTTGTTCTGACTTGTGTCGCTATCATGTTATGACCTTTTTTTCTTTTTGTACAAAATTCATATGCATTTTCATGCACCTTTTCCCAAATGTATGCATCTATTGGGTGCATTTTTTAAATGTACACATTTTCCTCCCATTGATTAAAGCGTTCGTATGTATTTCTCAAAAGTATACATTTTTTCCCATGCACGTTTTTCCCATGCACGTTTTTCCCATGTCCGCATTTTTCAAACACATTTCTTTTTGTTCTGGAAATCACATTGGAAATGTACAGGCTTCAGTCATGGATTGCATTTGGGTCCACGTTCAGTACTGGGAGATCTGAACTGGGTAAATTCTGGGGGGGAAATGAACTGAAATGAAGTCCTCATACATCCCCAATTCGCAGCTATGGCAACTTCATAACGTAACCTCCCTAACTTCTCAAGGAGACGCCCATCGCATCTCTGGTTCCCTAGGACAGAAGAAAATCCACTTATCTGTTACACCTTGCTTAAAATGTCATCAATCCATGTTTCTTAACGAGGAGCATTTCCTTACCTCCAGGTAGTCCAGGGACTGGCTCCAGCTTTATACCAGATTCTGTGAGCCCTTCTCTTTCCTTCTCTTTCCCCCTGGCTGCTTGAGACCTGAAACCCAATGAAAAGTACTGGAACCATGCTGAAATAGGAAGTCAGAAAGATGCTAGATCTCAAGGTTAAAGGTTCAGTGTTACCAAATATTTTCCCAAGAGGGAAAACTAAAAATGGGCCTTGTGGGAAAAGCACAGCTAACGCCCTACTTGCAAACAGCTATGTACATCAACCGTTTTTCTGGATACACTTGCAAACAGCCTCCGTAAGGCAGCCGGAGAAAGGGATAGGTGGTCCTCTTAAAAGTGCTTGTAGCTCTGTGACATGTTGTATGAGTTGGACTTGAGGTGATATAGTAATCCTTGGTGCTTTCAGCTGGAAAAACCTCTAAGAGAAAAATGCATACTGCTACGAGCTCTGTTCCTCATCACTCACCGGCCCCATTTCACATTCAGCCTGCGGCCATTGACAATAAGCTTGTTGAAGGACTTCTCCGCGGCCACTTCTGCGGCTTGTCGTGTTGCAAACTGGATGAATGCACACTGCTGTCTCTGCACCACAGTTATCGTCCGGATCTCGCCAAATTGATAGAAGTGATTCCTGAGGAGAAAACATGTTCCGATACAGACATACCGTGTTTCACATTAATGAGGCTCAAAATTTAACTCTGATTTGATTTCAATGTTCAAGATATCAACATTGTATCTTCGTATGTGAAGGTATGTGAAGTTTGTCCCCAAACAGCTTACCAGTTAATTAAGTAACAGATTAAAATGCTCGAGAAGCTTCCTCTCACTATTTAGAAAATATAATTGTTCCCAAAGTAATGGAAAATGTAGAACTGAATCTTTCATATATGGAGCAACATGTTAAAGGAACAATATCAAAGCCAGCTTCATAATTAGCTTCTAAGCTAGTAAACAATCACAATGTTTTTAATAATGTATTTGTTTTTATCTGTTTTAATGGTTTATCTATTTTATTGTTTTTATAGTTATATTTATTGTTGTTCCCCGCCTCGATCTGGATGGAGAGGCAGGTTAGAAATGAAATAAATAAAAATAAATAAAACAAGTCCTCGAAACATCAATGTAATTATTGTGCAAGCACCATAGTTCTAAAGATGGCAAGTGTGACCTTCTACATTCGGCTGCATCAACCATTGCCCCTAGTGATAGTGAATGCCTTATTTTCCCCCTTGTTGTCTCTTTGAACACTGGTAATATAAAAGAGGAGAAACACGAGACACAAACATGAGGAAATTCATCTACTCAGGAAAAGGCACTCTATCCTGCCGCATGAATAGTTTTCCTCATGGGATGCGCCAATTTGCTCTTTGTGGAAGGCACAATGGCTGGTTTTACACATCATGCTTAACTCATGGTGGGTAACAAGCTGTGCTGTGTAGGCGGTTATGCAAACAATCTACTGTGCTCCTGTCAGATGATCAGGCAAACAAGCTACACTAGAGTAGCTTATTTCAACTCTGCCCTTTGCCCCTCTTTCTCCTGTAGTCCTCCCGCTCAGTCAACCAGGTTTCCCACCTTCCTTTGCAATGGGAATGGAGACTCCTTGAGAGGAGCAGAGAGGCGGCAGGGTTTCTGGCTCCTCTAGTCAAGCAGTTCTGTAGGCGCTCTCCATAACCCATACTGGCACAACAGACAATTTGCTAACCCACTATAGGTTAAATACCCCTTACTGCATACCGTGGGTTCTTAGGGTGGTTTATTTGGGGAAAATAACCCACCCAGGGTGGGGGTAAATCCCACAGACAATAGGCTAGCCTATCATGGGTTGTTCCAGAAAATAAACCATCATTAGTTAGCATGTTGTCTGAACCAAGTCAATGTCTCTCATGTCTGTCCAAACATGGTCAGAAACACTATGAGAAATCAATAAAAGGTATTGATTTCCCATAATAAAACTCAGAAGTGAAGCTGTAATAAAGGAAACTACCTGTGTACAGGGGCACAAGCTTATTTCCAATATGCCCTGGGACACATCTCAGTGCAGACATCCCCAAAGAAACACATGCAACATTGCCAAGGCATAAAGCAGAGCCAGAAGTGCAAACATACCTAAGGTCCGTCTCAGTGATAGTGTCACCCAGGCCACCTACATACAGCGTTGTAATAGTCTTGTCATCAGGAGGGTCCAGACGAGGCATTGTGGAAGCTCGTTTGAGAAGCTTGTCAGCCACAGGATCATTAATACCATAGTAACGATCTTTAATGTTCTGATCAGCAAGAGGATCATCTGGATCTGTAGGTTTCTCATGTCTAAGGGTTCAGAAGAAATATTTTATGACATCTGTAATTAAAAAGAGTCAACTGCCTCATCTATTCTTCTAAACTATAGGCAGCTGGTGATAAGTCATATTGGCAACATGAAATCTTAAAACAGTTAAGATGCATTTAGACTATTAATTGCAAACAGATGTTTCAAATACCAGAAATAAAATCTTCAGCACTCTCTCAGGGTCGGTGTACTTGGTAAATATTTGCTCAGGAATTATATTACTGTTTTCATATTGGTATTTCCTGCGTCTTTTAACATATGTACATTATTTTAATTTTACTGTGTGATTTTCTAGACACCTGCTTCTTTGAGACAATATGGGTAAACGCGGTCATAAGGTTAACTTTCTCTACAAAATTATACCTGTAGGGACACTCTTCTCCTCTTTTGCATTCTCCTTTCACCCAGAATGAACAGATATGTGGCCGGTTGCGTTTGTAGTAAGGGGTGGTCCGAGCTAGTTTGAGCAACATGTCACTGGTAGATGTTGCCTTCCCTAGAGCACCAACAGCTCGGGTGCCATCAGAGTTCATGATCTAAAAAAGCAGGTTAACAGGTGCACACAGTAAGAACAAGCAGACAGTTCACATCCCAATTATCTAGTCCATTTCATTCAAGGTATGAATTAAATAAGAGACAACTTCTTCACCTCTCTTTCCATATTTTGGGTGTAATACTCTTTATTAACATCTGACTTCGGCATATCATCTTTAAGTGAGAGTCCAGCATCTCGAACTTGAATTGGTAAACCTAATATTTGGAGGGAAAACTCCACACAATTAATATAAAGGCAAAACAATAAAGAAGTTATTACTGCAAATGGGACTAACTGTAGTTAAGCAAAGAAAAACACAACTATAGATCCTGTAAAACACTGTATTCTCTTGGAAAATTACAACTCTTCTTAGGAAATGCAAACATTAAGCTTGGAGATTTTCTAATATCATTGTGGGCTTCTACATGCCTTTATAGAAGGAATAGGAGTCTTGTGATCCTCCAGGTATTTTGCCCTACAAGTTCCTTCATTCCTCACCACTGACTATGCTGGCTAAGGCTGATGGGAGTTGTAGGCCAGGAGTGCCACAAATGGCCCACCACTGCTCTATAGCAAAACGTATTTCTACATTGCTGTTATCAAATTACTCCTGTGTGTTGTCCCTCACGCTAATGTGACAGGAACTATTTTTCTCTTTTGATTTATAATCTTCTTTGATAAGCTGGGGAAATGTGAATGCCTCAACGCACATAAATCCTTACTATGGTAAAGGCACGCTGCAACACCAAAATACAATTTGTTTATTTATTTAATTATATTTATATCCTGCCTTTTTTCCTCCAAGGAACCCAAGACAGCGTACATAATCCTCATCCTCTCCATTTTATCCTCACAACAACAACCCTGTAAGGTAGGTTGGGCTGAAAACCTTTTAACTGGCCCAAAATCACCCAGTGAGCTTCTATGGCCGAGGTGGGACTAGAACCTGGATCTCCCGACTCCCAGTCCAACACTCTAGCCATTACACCACACTGGCTCTGTTAGAACATTATTAAAATTTAGTAAGTACAAGTAGAGTAGTCACGCTTTATATGCAGTATGACTTTTGGCAGGCTATGGAAATAGATCTAATCTGTGGGAAAAGTATCATCTACTGAGAATTCATTTGCAGGGAAGTCTCTCTTATTAGCAATGGTAACCAAGGATATTTAATTATATTTAAGCAACCCCGGCCTATTATTTTAAAAAAGTAACTCTATTTCTTTTGTAAGTAATTCCCCAATAAGTATCTTAGTTTTGTTCATCTCTAGTATTGGTGTCCACCCCATGTCTATGCCCTAGTTACTAGGTTACTGAGGTATATAAGATAGAGGATTTATTTTGGTGGCAACAGTTTCATAGTTTTTTTTAATAGTTGAGATAAGTCTTATAGCAGGGAATTCCACTGGACCAAATCTCAAAGTTTTAATAAGAGAAGAACAGCTGTGGAACCTACATGTGTTTCCCCACACCCCCACAAACACACTTTTGGGGACATAGGTAGAATAACTCACAGATTGTTCCATCATATTTGGCATAAACAGTGGGATAGCTGGAAAATGTTTCCACCGCACTGGATACAGTGTTAATTTTGCATTCATCAGTTATAGCAAAACAATAACTACATACCATATTCCAGGTCAAGAAGGCAGGTCTGACAAACATTCTTCAGCTTGCTGCATGTTTGGCACACTTCTGTCTTCTTAAAGCGCATCCGTACACCCGGGCACCAACGAAATACTGTGAATGGCCTGGCACAGATCTGAGGCAAAGATCACATTTGTATGTACCATCTAATCCAAGCATGTAAGACAACAACCGGGTTCACACTATTGCAGGGGTAAAAGAAGCCATCGTGGCTTCTTTCCTCGCCCCCCGCCCCCGGCACATGTACAGCCATTGCCTACAGAACTACCCATGCTTCAGCATGGATTAGCATGTCGGATGAACCTGATGCAGCAGGGATGGCTTCATACCCATTCTACAACCCATTTTACCCCCATGATCATGCAAACTCAGCAAACGTGTTACACACACAACTAAATATGTCTTCTAAATACTTTCAGTCAGCATCACTACATGAATTCAAAACAAAAGACAAACAATTCTGGGAAGACCCAATAAGGATGGAAATAGGTTGCAATGTATACTATTAAGTCCTCTGAGACAATGATATCTACGTTTTCCATTGGGGAGATGAATATGAGCTAATCTAAGTAATTCAACTATACTAAATCCAAAAAATGTTGCTGTGTTAAGCTAACAGCACTATTGTACACCTATGATTTCATTGAAGTGAACTAAACTGTAAGATTTAACACTTTACCCTTTGTGGCCATGACACTCAATTCTCAAGAGATATATTTACAATTCGTTTTGATTGGGGCAACTTGCAGCATTCCAAATGTTTTGGCCTACAATTCCCATCATCCCTCATCACTCGCTATACTGGCGAGGCTGATGTATCCACTCCTGCATTAGATACTACTAGTACTACCCTTTCACATGATGCTACCTCTAAAGTTCTCTCTCTTAAGTGACAAACATACCTTGCATTCTTTTCCATATTTCTCTTTGGTCTAGAATAGAGGAAAATGCAAGTTACAAGGAGTAACTGTCTCCAAGACTATAAGCTTTTTAAAATCAAGGCTCCTTCATCAACTCCCACAGATCCACCTCCACAATATATGTTAACTGTTTTGCATGTGACTTCCATCTGTTCAGACTGTTCTACGGAACAGAAGGCAATTCACAACCATCTCCTATCACAACGAAGTGAAACGAATATCCAAGAAACCCTATAAATATATATGTCACTTCCGAAACAACAACTATGATTGAAGATCATACATATTCTATTTATCTCAATCCCTTTCACTAAAATGGAAGAGGTAGCTTTTTAAAAGGAATATGCACATTAAATTACTCCCTTCTTTAAATTTCTTGGGCAAGCCCACTCACATCAGGGCTGTGCATGTGTATCAGAGTTCTGGATGGGGACATATGAAGAATCCAGAGCATCGCAAAATGATAATTCTTACCATGACCATGAAAATATAGATGAGGCGCAGCAATATGGCTATTTCTGTGTAGTCTTTAACCACTCACCTGGTTGCCATTGGCAGTCAGGAATTCCATGCAGGCAAGTAAGTACATGGAATTCTCTCCAGCTGAGTGATTGGGCTGGCAAAGCAGGGACAGAGTTCCTGTTTGGCCAGCCTGATTGGCTTCCATACTGGCTGCCAATCATGGAAGCTGAACAGACTGTTGGCTCCATAGAAAATATGGGAGCCAATGCTGGGAAAAGCAGAGCATCTGTTCCTGCTTTGCCAGCCCAAGCAGCTTCTGCGCAAGAATGGCCCAAGCTGACTGTCTTCATGCCCACCATCTCCATTCTGGGCAAATGAAGATGGCAAGTGTGACAGAGGCTGGCTCAGGTAGTGCTTCCCTGTGGTGCAGTACACTGGTATATGTTTAAATAAGGAAATAAAGAGAGAAAAAGAGCCCTTTCCTATATCACTGGTTTGTAAGTGGTGGTAGGGAAGAACAGGGCAGTGGGGGGAGAAGAGAGAAAATGTGGGGTGGGAGGGTTTAATCCATAAAGTTGTTGTTGTTTTTACTAGCCTGCTTTTTATTCATAAGATGGGTCCTTTGTATGACAAAAAAGCAACCAGGTATTTTTTGATCAGGCTGGCAACTTTATGTGGCTTAGTAACAAGCCTGGTTTGCTTGGAATTTCAACTTATTTCAATGGGATTTATTTCAAGTTACACATGGCTAAGTCTACAGAGTAGTCACTGAAGAACACATAGTCAAAATATTTAATAAGACATTCATCTCACAATAACAGAACAAAGTTTTTACAGGACCTCCTGCCAAGAAAACTAGAACACATTACTTGTACATAGGTAAAGTCACCAATCCTAAATGTATTTTCTCAGAAACAAACCCCATTATTTGGTAGAACACATGTTTTACACCAGTAAAGGAGGGCTCAAGAGGTACATACAAATTAGTATTTTATATTATCTTTATTCTATCAAGCACCACCCCACAATAAAAACATACCATTCGGATGTAGGGGTTTTCTCCAAGACATGTCTGGCACAAAATGGGAAAATCCTATACAAAAGAAAGTAAATCTGTTTTAGGATCAAAATAATAGCACATCTCCCCCAATCCTGAAAAACAATCTTCATAGTGTGTTTCAAGCTGGAATGGTGTTGTAATGGGTTCTAATTCTTATCATGCAATTTATTTTGTGCTCCTGAACAATGGATTCACATATCCCCAAAGTAATCTTATATTACTGGTTCACTAAAAGGAAGAACCACAGCACACAGACATACACAGTCAATCCATACTGGTAAAAGTATAATCTTGAAAAAATGTATGCAGAACAATTTTGAAATTCCTAAAATCAAGAAGTAAATCTGCCACTTGTTTCGGTGTACAGGGTACACTTTTGGGTGGGATGCTCCTTGGAGTACAAACTTCTTTTTCAGCAACAACAAAAGTATACCTGTCACAACTTCCCCCGCCAAAAGAGAGCTAACAAAAAAAGTGCAAATTCACTGTTTTCCCCTTAAATCTCCTAGTTTCATCAATCAGAGAGAGAGAGAGAGAGAGAGAGAGCGTGCACATGGAAAGGCTGCAGTACGTTTTCACATGTTTAGTTTACATATAGCTTTCAAATAAGAGTACTCAGTTCATCCTAACTACAGCTTGGCAAATTCAGAAAGCTACACTTAGAGCGAGTTGTGCAATGTTATTTGCAGCACTCCCTAAAAGGACTTTAAATTAAATTAAAGAGATGAAGAAAACGGAACTATTCTTTCTACCGGGGAATTCTGCTCAGTATAGATAGATGGCAACACGCAGCTTCTAATGACATGTGAGGAACAGAGGAAGACGGAAACGCAGCCTCGTTAGCCTCCCTTGAGGAGCTCGGCATAGGCAACACTTCTGGCCTCTCTCCACTTCCCAGCAGCGCCGACTCCTGTCCCGGGACTCTCTCGGCTCGGCAGGGCGCAGAAACCCATCCAGCTCCGGAGGAAGCGGGCGGCAACAGACCACCCCCACGGCCGACGGGAGGCTAAAGTGGATCTGAAACCCCCTCGGCCGTCCTCTCTCCTGGCACCCGGCCCAACCAAGCCACCCCGCTGGAGGATATTCTTACCGCATCTTCCCAGTTCTGCCGATTGTACGTGTTGGATCCCAGAGACGTCGCCATCTTGGTGCGCCGAAAAGCGGGTCCCGGAAGTAGATTGCCGATACCCCGGAAGTATAGAGCGTTGGCCGTAGAACTAAAGAGTTAAGAGAGGTTCGCACGCCTCCTCGTCTCCTTTTCGAAAGCTCCGTTGGGAAAAGCGGGGCTCTCTGGCCTAACCACGCCGAAGTCCACGAAGTCGCTTCCTACGGGCGGCTGTCGCTGTGACTTTGCAGGCGATGAAGGAGCGGGGAGAGAGAACGGCGTCAAAAGTAACTCGGAAGTTGCCTCTAGAAAGACGAAACTATCCCTCTCGAGGCTGAACACCAAGCGCTCCTTTAAGTAGCTGTACGGCTCACTATGAACAGGGCGCGTATCTCTGTAATAGAATGAGCCGCTCGATTTCACGTCTCTATGGTGCTCTTGCCCTATTGGCCCCCAGTGTGGGCCACTTACAGACTCGACGGCGTTCAATTCGTGAGCTGCCTTTTCTCTTAGCTCTGTGAAGAGCAGTGGAGGCTGCTGGGTGGCTTCGTTGGGGTTGTGAATCTGTGGGGATTTCAGTCAGAACCATCTAGAACTCCAAAGGAGCTACGCAAGGTGGCGAACTCTTGTCCCTAAAATGGGTTCAGCACCTTGGATAGCTCCTTTAGGGTTCTGACTGAAACCCACAATGGAATTAAGAATTAAACAGACACATGCGCTCTCTGCTCAGCTGCCTGCTGCTCCCACCTGCAGAAAAGACCGCAGCTTGGCTTTAGACTCTGCTCTCTGGGAGTCTATATCCTGAGTCCTGGCTCTGGCTGCACACCCTAGCCATATGATGGGGATGCTGTGTGGATAGGGCCATGCATTCTCAAGGTCTCCCATATTGGCCTGAGCACACTGGGAGGGGGGGGGGTTGCTTGGTCTTTCTCATTGATTCCAGCTTGCAGGAGCCAATGAGGCTTCATCACAACAGCAGCCCCTGCAATTTAAATCAGAGGGTCTCCATACTTTTTCAGCCTGTGGGCACATTCAGCATTTTGAAAAAGTGCTTTGGACCTCACCAGAAATTAGCTACTGTAGAGGGGTGGGGGATAATCACAAAAATATTGGGAGCATCCCCTTACCTGTGTTGCATGGGTGCATGAATGTGTGCAGCCACTCACTTTGGTTCCTCTCTCTCTGGCTCCTCTTTCTCCACTCATATGCATGGGGCAAGAACCCCCCCCCCCCCCCCGCTGAAAAACAGCTGGAGGTCATCCCCTTGCCAAGGATCCTGCTTAAGTCCATCAGTGCAAAAGTATCAAATATTCCCAGACCTTTCCTTATAACAGGCTTCCCTTGCTTCTAACCTGCCCATAAATAAGAATTTCCAATAGACATTTAGACATTGCTTCATTACTGAATCTGCCTAGTCTCACAAACCATGACATTATATGACAGATATTCAATAAATATTCAATAATCACAGCGACAGATGTTATTCCCTTCATTTCACCTTAAGCACTGGTGCTATGCTGTGACAAACAAAGACACAACAAAGAAACAGGTTTGTTTGCTTCTTTATTTCAAGTTCACTACATTAAGTTAAACGAGAAGGCAAAACAGTCATTAATATTGATAAAGGCAGAGTGTTTCCAGTGACCTTTAGTGAGGAGCCAGTGAGATGTTTCTGCAGAAATGTGGGAATTACATCTTAACAGTTATTCCTATACTCTAAAAGGTTAAAAGGAAAAAAGCTTCTGAAGTATGTCCAACCTTCCTATATGCTTTATGAAGAAGCTTGAGTGTACACCACTCCAGCACAGCAACGTCTCAATTCTTATCAACTGAACTTCCAAAATATTATTCAGCCAAGAATTAGCTTTAGGAGAGGTTAAATCTGGGGTTATAATTGGGAGATCTTTATAAATTGAGAGCAGCAGACACCAAACACTACACATCTAAGAATAAACACTGGCTAGATTTCTTAAACTCATGCTTTACATCGTGTATAGTCTATGCAAGCCTGTGAACATCAAGCTCCTCTTTTTTCCTTTTACACCCATTGCACAAACTGGAAAATAAAGTGCAACCTTCATCCAAATGCTGCTAAGGAAAGGGTGGCTATTTAAAATACAACTCCAAACAACTTGCAGTCTACAAGGAAAACTTCTTTCCAACCGCATTGAGTGCGTTTCTCTATTATGCCTTTCTATTCAATATGTATTTGTCTTTCTCTATCGGTCTTGGACTACAGAACAGTCATATTGAAATGTGCACCTGTTTCCAGTCATGTGATCTTCACACGCCCCCATTACTCCCAGGTTACAACATCAAAGCTCCATTCAAAGTATACCTCCATTTCTTGCTAAGTCCGAGAATTGTAAGCAGAAGAAGCAGTTCAACTAATATCACACACAAATATTTATGTATTTGTGTGTGATATTAGCACTGCAATACTGAATTTAAGGTACTGGTTGAAATTTAGAACCAAGCCCTGGGAATTAAACAGTTTTCAACCATGTATTTATTTATTCAATTTGTTGCTAATGAAGCCATGAAAGCCATTCATTTATGCCTATTATGGTATGGAAATCTAGACTTAATCACAGTGGGTGCTTGTAGCTACTTTCTCAAGAGGTCTTCAGTTTCAAAAGTGATCTTGCCCATCAAAATAAAATATCTTTGGTAGATAAGTTATTTCGGTAGGGATATGGTAACAAAAACACGAATAATTGCCTCCCGTCTCAATCCCAAGTGGCACCCCTACTTCAACTACAACAGCATTTTCATTTATGGACTGCTCTATATCTCATTTCATTTTAAATCTGGATTTTCCAACGTAACAGTGGCAGAAATACTAAGCCCTCCAAAACCTGCAGAATACTGAGATGGCACTTTTTTCATCACCTTTCGCTAATAAAAACTGTACAGGACAAGAGAACATCCCATGAAATGTCAAAGTTTGATGCATGAATAAAAAGACTAATGAGTGTTATTTGAAACTGATGAAATGTCCAATAGAAGGTGGAAGCAAGAGCAGCCTTGCAAGAAGTGTTACTGTGAACAGAACCTACCACAAAGGAGATTTTGGCATTATCTAATGCTAACTATGCTCAACAGGTGCAAAGAAAGCTAATAAAATTGCTTACTAGGAATTCTGGTGTGATATCATCAAGGAATAATAAAAGATGGCCACAAATGTGCACACTGAGCCTTGTGCTGTAAAATTGGTCAAGCACGTGGCACAGTGGGAAGACCACCAATTCACGTAGTAGATGTTGCAGAGAGGGGGGGCCGAGGAACAGATCACCCAGAAACGTGGAACTTCTCTTTTCATCCCACCTCTCCACCTTTCGGCTGAAATGTGTGGTGTGTGTGTCCACATCCAAAGGGACCTCCGTGAAGCAGTGCCTTCAGCATTTCATCAGGATGCATTCTTCTACAATAGCGACATGGTGTAGCGCGCGGCCATCATTTAGGATCCAGTTACAGACGAGCTTCATGGAAGCAGAGGACCCAGGCTGAGCTCCACGTGGTGAGTGAGCCAGATGACTTCACAACTCTGATCACCTTCCTCTGTGGGCCGGATTGAAGCAGCAAGATTTTTGAACTCATGTTTCATCTTAAAACTTAAAGTAACTTCCCCCTCCTCTTTCTGTGGAGTGACCTTGATAAATAGACCAACTTTGTTGGCCTTCCGGAAGGCTATGATGCTGAAAAGTCAGAAGAAGAAGAATGAAACAGTGTGTCTTTCAAATGAATAGCTGCCTACTTTGTATAAGGGTTATCCAACTGAATCCTTTCATTATTTGATCTGTCAGAGGCTTCCCTGAACAGAAGGGGGAGGGAAGCAATTTCTGCTGATTCCTTATCTTTCCTGCATCCCACCACACCATCTCCCATAAGTTGCACATTCAATCCTCACTCTGGTTTTTTTTTCCATGTCGTATGAACCTGGCAAACGTGGGTTGTATGAAAATATCAAAATGGCAGCCACACACGCCACAGCCTCCCTATGGGTTTAATAATCCATAGTGGGCTGTCATGTTATATGAGCAGCCCCAGAATATCTATATATACATTTAAATCAGATATGAGCATTTCTAAGTTTACTCAATACAGCAGAATTTTAAGAAGACCTGGGATAAGTTCAGATGATTGCAGTGGGGGGAGCCATTGTGGCTTGTCCCAGAGCGTGCAACCACCATTTGCATTATTCCCCCGCACTGCAATGGCGCAGCGGGAGGGAAGTGCTTTGTACCCACCCTACAACCTCTGCTGCATATTGTGAGTTGTAGGGTGGGTGTGAAGCCCACCCACCCAACAGATTCGGATGACATGCCAACCCATGCTGTAGCACACGCAATGATGCAAATGGCGGTCACACACGTGGCACACATGGGGACAGATGGGAGCAACTACAATGGTTCCTCCCCACCGCTGCAATTGTCCAAACAAAGTCAAGATGTTTGTAAAATATCTGATTTTCAGTTTGGGGCATTTGAAAAAGTTGCCATTAACTTGAAATCAAACACTTGAAAAACTTGATATAGTTCGTATCCACCCTTGAGTTGAATGTTAACTGGATATTTGCCTTACATGGATTTAGGGAATCTTTTATACAATAATGCTAATTTTAAAATTTGCAGTTTGTATAATGGAAGTTCTACTAGTCTATTTCTCTTTAATGGTTTCAAATAGTCAAATACTGGAATACTTTAGCTGGACACTTGGTAGTTACAAGTCTCAATTTTTTTTAAAAAAATGCATAACCTAAGGTAGTTCTTAGATTATACCATCTTATTCATAAATCTCAGGGAAAGTAACATGTCTCATAATTCCACAAGTCCCCTCTGTGAGTTGTCATGACAATTGCCATTTACAATTGCCATTAAGTTTATTAGTTATTTAAGCCAGCTGCCATGCAGAAACAGAAATTGTCAAATGCTACAAAATGAGTTCATGGGTATGGCAGTCTCTTATGAAAAATCAGCCCTCCTGGATTATGTGATAGGTCTATCTAATCATCACCCTACTTCCAACGGTAGTCAACAATATGTCTTTGGAAAGCCCACAAGCCCACCATCTCCCAGGCAACTGCTGTTCAGAGGCATGCTGCCTCCAAATTTAGGAGTTTCCATACAGCCATTGTTACTCACTATTGACAGATCTATCCTCCATTTATTTGCCTAATTCCCCTCTGAAGGCATCTAAACTAGTGGCCATCACTATCTACATCTTGTGGCACTGAATTGTGTAAATTGCATCATGTGAAGTATTTCCTTTTATCTGTCTTGAGAGAGAAAATCTTCTAAGTACTCTCTAATTTTCAAACAACAGAAATACAGTGCAAAGGAAAATAAAGACTGAGTTGGTCAGTTATCAACCTTAGAGACAAATTAGTTCACAAGCCTATAGATATGAAAAAAAAAACATGGACAAGCTTACTCAGGATCATCCTGAAAATCCTGAGGTTCTGCCAGCTCATCATATTCTGCTGCTGCATCTTTGCCAGCCAGGATTAGCTCTTTGGAAGGAACCACCACCTGAAAAATGGTATGGACAAAGGATTTTTTTTCAACAGGAATCCAGTCACAATTTCCCCTGTATTTCCTGCAGAACATGTAGATTAATTTGAATGAAAGGAAGACAAAAGATTGTCAGTGGCCACCACTAAAGCACAGCACCGGCATGGACATTTCCAATGCAACAGCTTCAGTGCCCAAGGCAAGCTCCTGACGAGATAGATAAGATAAATTTTATTATGGTTATACAACCAGCATGACAAAGATAAGTATACAGAAAGTGAAAATATACAGACATTATTATAACATACCAATCCATCAATCCCCACAAAACTTCAGCAGTTAGCAATAATTTCCTTGCGGCGAAGCTCCTTACGTGTTATGACACCCATGTGATACCCATGCCACAGGAAAGCCTTTTTTGGAACAAACCCATTGAACTAACATATAAAACCACCCAGGGAGAACAAGCCTATGGTCACACAGCATCTGCGGGGGGCAGAGGATAGACTGTGCTTCAACCTCAGACCCAGGAGCCCGAACTCCCCCATCCCCTCCCCCTCGCAGCTGGCCCAGAGAGAACCACACTGGCTGTCTCTCTTAGGTTGCAAAAGTAATCGGGGGGTGGGGGGGGAGAATAAAAGGGGCATCCCCATGGGCAGGGAAGGGAGGGGACTGGGCAGGCTGGCTTATGAGGATTCCTCCAGCTTCCCAAGCCTTCTTCCCTCCCCCCTCCTCGACACTTCAGCTAGATAGGCAAAAAAGCAGGAGGAGCACAGAGGCGAAGATTGCTTCTGCCGGTCCTTCCACTCTGTATTGGATCCCCATAGGACTGCACCCTAAGTCTCCAAAGAGAAGATTACACAAGTATACAAAGTTTGTGTATTTTCTGGCAGACCACCAAAGTACACACCAGAATCTACACTAGTAAGAAGGGGCAATACCTTTGCAGTACTATTGATGTCATCAGGATCACCTTCCTCACACTCTTTCAATGTCACATGGGTAAGGTTTTCCACTGGATTGGTCAGAGTTAGAAGAACTTGACTCTCCTGTGAAAGGAACAGGTACACGGAAGAAAAGATTATTCTTGGAAATAATCTTTTGTCCAGGATTTATATTGTTTCAGGAAAGTCATCCAATCCTGCTAGATGTCTCTAAAATGTATGTATTTATGTTTCCACTTTTTATGAACAGCTATCCTTCCAATCATTGCAAGAGGATAGTTCCATTCACTTAACAGGGACTTGTTAAGGGTCACAGCTATATATATATATCAGACACATAAGCTCAGCTCAGATTTACTCAATTCACATCACATCATAGTTAAGGAAGCTGGTTCCCAAAATGTGAAATTTGTGAGTGGGTGTGCAAACCATACTTTGTGCCACCTATGGTTTGCCACAATGCCTCAACTGACCGATCATGGCTGTGCCTCCAGAAGCCCCATCATCATAGAAATGGGAGTGCTGTGCGGATAGGAGATAAAAGTGGGCAAACAGCTCTAAATCATCATTAGGCCTGTTCAGACAACATGCTAAGCCATGATTAGGCCACTAACCCTTTTGCAGCGAATGGTTGGTGAGCGTGTTTAAACCATATGTAGCCATTATGGTTAGGACTGGTTCACACAACATACTAAGTCATGGTTTACATGACACGCTAAGCCATAATGTTTAGCTCAAAATGATTATCCACTGTAGCTTAGCATGTCATCTGAACAGGGTCTAAGTTTGCCTGTGTATTGGCCCACAGCTTGGGTTCTAAACAGGGCTGTAGGGCATTTTAAATCAATCGCACAAGTTTTAGTCAAACAATTATGTTTGCATGTGGGTACAATATTTCTGAAGCAAGCAGCATTCCCTGGTTTCAGATGATGCACACATGTGTTGCACCAAATATCTTAGAAGAGGCATTCCTTCCTATGTGACTGAGGCCAGATCTACACCTTGTGTCAAATCATTATGAATGTAGAATAAAAAGCAGGAAATAACACTATGGAAGCGGTATATGGAACGTGGATTATGCCCCAACAGTTATCAGTGTGCTTCCACTATAAAGCAGTAGTGTAAATCTAGTCTGAAAAGCTACATCATTTTTTTTAAAAAAGTAATGTTTAACATACACTGACATGCAGCTTTACAGGCTTTCAATTTCCACCTCAAGAGAGGCCTACCAAAGTAGACAAGAACTAACCTTCATGTAGCGCAGATTGGGAATAGACATGATCCTCACTTCTGGGATGTAGTTGCTACAAATACAAATGAAATAAATAAATAAATAGCAAATTCAAGCAAGTGTCCATTGACTCTACCCTTCTGACTGCAATTGCATTTTTTATTTATTTTTAGTATCTGTCCCATCTTTCAACTTTGACTGGCTGTCTTAAGATATCAACATTTTAAAAACTGGGCAACATATATGACTGAACACATGGTTTACTTTAAGATAGGGTGACCAGATAAAATCCAGGTCAGGGCTCCTGTAACTTTAACAGTTGAAGAGAAAAGGGAATTTCAGCCAGCGTCATTTGTATGCAATTAGTTCCTGGTGAAATTCCCTCTTCATCACAACAGTTAAGGGTGCATGCAGTATACTAGAGTGACCATATACAAAAGAAGGCAGGGCCCCTGCAACTTTAACTGTTGTGATGAAGAGGGAATATCACCAGGAACTAATTGCATACAAATGGCTGAAATTCCCTTTTCTCTACAACTGTTAAAGTTACATGAGCCCTGACCTGGATTTTATCTGGTCACTCTACTTTAAGACAACCGGGGGGGGGGGGGGGGGGGGGGATGAAATTAGGCCGAGGGTTGTGAATTGTCTAGAATGCTTCGGCTATTGGGTGGTATTGAAATGTAATAAATATATAAATAAATGTAGCCCTCGGCAACAGGTCTCCTATCCATTACAGAAAAAGCTCCAGGACTTCATTGAAATGAGAAAAATGGAAACACACATTATCCCAGCCATTTCTACAAGAAACACATTGTACTTTATATGTCATTTAGCCAAGAGCAATAACTTCACTGGGATACTTAACACGAAATTTCAAAGCTGGAGTTTAAGGTCTAAGTAGGCCTCCATAGATGCATTATTATATCTCTGTACATAGGAGACGAGTATATCAGAGATAGGGCAAGGGGAGAATCCTTCTGATATGCTAGTGTTCTATGTGCAGGAATTTTTGTTTCATGAATCCTCACCTGCAGTCTGAAGCAGTAAAGCCCAGGCACAGGTTTACCACTACAATGAGAATTAGAAAAGTAGGTCCAAGTCTTATAATATTCTTGCTCTTTCCAAAATACTTACACAGCTACTAGCTGGATTTTGAATTTGATGGATGTGGGATTGAACTCTGGTTTACTCAAATTGTGTTCACATTTCTAAGAGAAGAAAAAGTTATAAAAACAAAATGATTGTGTCACCAGATGCCCGACAGCAGTCACAACTACAAATGCCACCATTGAGTTACTCTTATCTGTGATTCCCTGTAAAAATACAAACAGCTTTTGCTCCCTGAATAGGTCCAACCCCCCTGTAAAATAATCTAAGTTAGTGGTCATCACCACATCTTGTGGCAACGAATTCCACATATTAAATTATGCACTACATAAAGTACTGCCTTTTGCCTGTCCCAAATCTCCTGCCAATCAGTTTCATTGGATGACTTTAAGTTTTCCAAATCTCACTAGATTTCAAGGACCTAAGTAAGTTAACCCATCATTCAAGTGAGTGTGCAATTCTTTCTTTACACTGACCTGGATTCCATGATCAAAACAGCTCACTATGTTTACGGCTTGGCAGGCTGCAGTGTGTGCCAGGCAGGATCTGCATATTTAACATCTGGCTACAACTTGTTGTGTCATTTGAACCTGGAGACCACAGGTTATGCGAGGGTTGTTTAACCCTCACATAACCCCATAGTGCTCAGGTTTGCACCTAGATGTTGAATATTCAAAATGGCCACCAACATACACCGCAGACCTCACCGTGCGAACCAGCCCATTCGTGCATTTTTTTCCTAGCTGGCCTGGATTCCAAGTCTTGGAAAAGTGTCGCAGTGAATGATGTAGGAGCGCCGAACACTGCAATCTTTATGTGAGTGGGAACTTGGTCCATGCCCGGATAGGAGACCACTGGGAGCCCAAAGCAAACCTTTCAGCTCTTTGAAAGCAACAGTACGATACAAATATAAAAATTATTTTCCACAACAGCCGACATACCCGGCAGCGTAGTGACCGTTTGATCAGGAGGTGCTTATGACGTGGGTAAAGCTGAGAAGCGCAGATGGGCTGAAAATCTGGCTGCAGGAGGCGTTGCCGCAGCGTTGTCACTGTCCACAGAATACAAAGTTCAAAAAAAAGAAATTAAAATTCTTAGTCAACAGTTTTGATCAACAAGAAAGAGCGAGCACCACCTGAATTCATCAGCCGGGGCAGAAAAGCACAGGAGATATTTTAAGCTCTTACCTTCTGTTAGATTGATGGGTCTTGTGTAATAATCCTCAGGAAGCGGTTCCACTTCCTCCACAGCCTGGACAGGGTCAATTTTTATCTCCTTCTGGTCATCTCCTTCTTTCAGACTGAAGTAAAATGTAAGAAAATGACTGCTTAGTGTAGGGAGAAGTTTTATTAGAGCATTACAGCTTCAACAATATTAAGTTACTGGCCCGACGGAAGAAGCAAACATGTGCAAAACAACTATTCAAATCACCTTACAACACCTAGAATAGTAACAAAAAGATACGGCATGAGCCACATATACAAATTGCTCAGCAGAGGTAACGTTCTGTTCAACTTAACAATTTTGAAAGTTGAAATATTTACATAATGTTGCCTCCTTTGGGAGATTATAGAACAGATCTGCATGTCAATATACAAGTTACCAATCTTTCACTAGCCTTACTTTTACTAGCTTTACCGCCTTGCCCCCTCCACAGGTGTATTTTAAAAGTGTCCTTAAATCTCAAACCTTTAAATAGGTATATTTAAAATAATGCTGTTCTGGTATTACAGAATTAAGAAAAAAAGAACTGAAAGGACAATAAATAAATAAATGGCTCTATCCAATGCTGTCCTTCCATTCACAGAAAGCTCTTTGATCCAATAAAGGCTTCTGTGAACAGAAGAGGAAGGATTTTGCAAATTCTCCATCTCTTCTATAGCCCACAAAGCCATCTCCCACACTGTTCAAGATCCCCCCAAACATATAGGGGGCACAGTGGGCTGGAGAAAGGGGGAAATCAACAAAAATCACGTTTCCACCCTTCAATTTACAGAAGACTCATCTGGATCAAAGAGCTTTCCATGAGCAGAGAGACATTATTTGCAAAATAGTCCTCCTTTTTCTTCCCACAAAGACCAGAAATTCCCATGCTGACATACAGGCCGATCTTAGTCATGATTACTTGAAAGTTAAGGCCAATCTACAAATTACACACAAACACTTGTAAATGTAATCAGACAATTCCCCTTTTTGGTTTTCAAAGAGCCATTTTGTGAGAGCAAAACTGACAACAAAGAAGCAGCAGTAAAAGGATCATGCAACTCTTTCCCCAGTCCAGATCCTCCCTACCAAACTGTTCCCACTCACATGGGTTTAAAAGTTTGTATCTGCAGCTCTCACACATTTATAAAACTATGGGGGAGTGAGGAGGTGGAGAAGGGAAGCTTCTTGCAGTGCAACATTTGGAATAAGAAAATGGCACACAAGCAAAGGATTAAGTGTCATCCTACATCATACTTTCAATCTCGCCTTCACAAAATGGCTTTTCAAACCAAACAAAAGCAAAAAGAGACAGCCATCAATCCTTGCCACAGTAAGCCCCACTGAATATAAGGAAGGAACAAAAGCTTAGCCTTCCAAATTCCAAAAGGCTCAGCCTAAGGCCATGCTGGAAAAGGTAAAGCCCACACTATTTATTAGTAACAATGAACCAGCTCAAAAAATCATAAGTTGTCAATTAGGCACTAAACCCAAAGAAAAACAGCTGGAGCGGCTACGCTGTTTGCAAAGCAAAGCAGAAGGGTCCAGGCACAACTGTGAAAGTACCAGCTGAGTTGTCCATGCATTGACACCTAACACTCATTCAGCAGTGAACTGAGCCATGGATTTCTTTTCTTTCTGAAGGGCTGGTAGATCAGCTGCAGAAGGAAGACACTGGGTCCCCCTCGATAATCTGGGGGCAATTCATTCTCAACCCCAGCAAGTGGTAATTTGTGAGCCTACTGTGAGTGACATCATCATTTCATCCCCAACCACATATATAAAAGAGTCTTGTACTCACGAGAGTCCAGTGAGGGCACTGAGGGGGGCTCCAGGCCGCTGGCGCTGGAGCCTGGTTCCAAGGCCATACTTATCCTAGGGACAAAAAAAGAAAGAAAACTAGGCCTGTTCGCTGAAAAAAGTCTGCATGGTTACTGACAGCTTGAGAAGTATGAGGGGTCAAGCATAGAAAAAGCAAAGCTTAAGAGGTATTTTTCTGCTCAAAGCAATTTTTGAGAATTTAGTTAGTAAAATGAAACAGATACACAGAAACTAGAAAAGGGAAGCAGCGTGCCATTTAAACCACCCTTTAAAAAAAAAGAAAAAGAAAAATGAACACCTACCCTAAACTATTTTCATTCAATGCTCATATTTACGGTCCACTTGATGGGTAAGATTTAGAACATGATTGTTCACATACTGAGAGGGAATATGCTTTTGAAACCCAAAATATAATCGACTGTAGTCAGACATAAAGGGATACAGTGACAGTAACGGTATGAAATCAGTTTAGTTTACACATCCGGTGGATTAGAATACCAGTCATGTGTACCAACAAAGTACTCTGATCACGCAATGTGTTAACAGCAGCTTGCACCAGCAAAAATCTCTCTCTAAATACAAAAAAATGTAGTCAAAGAACATAGTAAGTATAGCAATCTATATGTAAAAGATGGACCCAAGTCCATATTCTACAGTCAACTTGGCTTTCAACTGTACTACTATAAGCACTACAAGATCCGAAGTCTGGATACAGTAACGATCAATATACCAGTAGAATACAAGTGGTTTCAAAGACTTTAACACTTTCAGAAACTAAAGGAACTTACCACTACATGTATAGTGTGTTGCTGTGAAGAGCCCCCAAATTAGCAGCAGGTAGCAACGGAGACAAGAAAAATGCAGCAATAAAGACAAGAGCAAATGCACAGAGCAAGCAGGTTATACAATTATCCAAGAGGCAGCATGCATTTGCAAAATTATTCAGCTAAGCAAAACTAAGCCTTTCATTTGAACTGGAACAGGCTGCACCACTGAAAATCAAAATGAAATAGTCAAATCTCAGCAAGTTTGTGCCAACTGTGAGCTAGATCAGCAAATATTTTGTTGCTGTCAGCTGGCATTATAAAACTGAAAGCACTTGCATCTGGGCCCAGCTCTGATTTTATGCCCAGACTTTTAATTCATCCTGCCCTTAATATAAAAGCTGAGTTACTTTGGGGTTCCAAATTACAAGTGCCTACATTTCTCCAGGGGACAATATCCCTTTGTGAACTGTAAAGCATTCTGGAATCCTTCCATACATAGCTGTTTAGAACTTGCTTGTGGAAGATAATGGATTCACTTCCCATGAGGTGTTCTTTAATTTGCTTGCTTCCTTTTTAGAAATCTCAAGTAGAATGACAATTACGCTTCTGCAATTTAAAGAGCTGCGTTTTCACTGTGGGAGCCCCAGAATTCTGTACTGTTTTCCTAGCTCACCGAAAAAGCCAGTGGCATGTAGGGTCGCCGTCGAACTAGTTTTTTACGATCCCTCTCCATTTTCTCCTTCTGAGCCAGCTGTTGATAATACTCGACCAGTTTGTTAACCTGTATTAGGAAGGGATGCAATTTTAAACAGTGAAATGGAAGAAAAAGATGTTCTTCACAAAACAAGATTTTATTTTAGAATGAGTAGTCATTCGGGGGGAGAGACACTCCTTTTCTACTCTTCATTAAAGGGTTACAAACCTTCCTAAAACTGTCCTGATTTATATTTCTTCTCCTAACTATTATATTTCTTTTCCTAATCATTGTCCCTCCCTTAATTCATTTATCAGATATTTTTTTTCTTTTTAAACAATATTGAATGCTGACCATGTAACATTATACCCTCATCACCATTTTCACCTATGTGACCAATCACTATTTTTTCTTAGGATGAACTAAAACTGTCAATCTCATACTTTAAGCAAGGTTTGACCTTATGGTTTTCCAGTAGACAATTATCATATATAGATATGGACAGATCTATTTCCGGTTCATGTCACCGTTGTGTTTACTGAGTACTGCAGCAACAGGATGAAATGCACTGATCCACAATTTTTTTAAACCTACATGAAAATTCACATTTAAATATACATTTTCTTTCAAATCACACATTTCTAAATATACCTTTTATATCTCTTATGACCAAAAAAGGCATTGGAACTTTTAAGAAGTGTGTAAACTTTTGGATAACTAAGTTCCTATCTACAACATTAGTCCAGAAGGTGTGGATTAGGCCAGTTCATATCAGAATACTCCATGATTCAGGAGTCAGGGTTGCTCACGCATACACAGAACTCTAAGGGAGTTTCTGGCTTTTCCTTCCCCAATCAAGTCACATGGGCTTAGCTTCTCCTTCTGGCAACATGCTGTAAGTGCAGGTATCTGAACTAGTGTACACAAGATCCAGCAGGAAGCACAGGGCACACAAAGTAATCACAATGGCATAGGGTCAGGGCTTGCCAGCAAGCCAGAATGTCACCCTCTTCCCTGACTGCCAAAGTTGGAGGATTCACAGCCAAGAGCCCTCTTGTCAAGCTTGTTTTGCTACTGACATTTCTGTACATGCTCACATAGTACATAGTGGGTCTTCTGTGGGATTTGGAATGAAGCTCTGTAAGGTTTCTGGGTGGGACTAGATTTTGGAGACTAGGAGGTATTGAGAGTTTTTAAGTTATTGTTATACCTTGCATTTTAATAAATCTAAGTCAAAGAATTTGATTTGTCCAGTCAGTTGACCAAGCTTCATGGGGGATGAAGCTAGTCATGGAAGATAAGGCTATCAATAGCTACTAGCCCTGATGGCTATGTCCTACCTCCAGTATCAGAGGCAGTAAGCATATATATATATATATATATATATATCAATCAGTTGCTGGGGAACATGGCTGGGAGGGTGCTGTTGGACTCATGTCCTACTTGTGGGTTGCCCACAAGCAGTCAGTTGGCCATTGTGTGAACAAAATGCTGGACTAGATGGACCTTTGTTCTGATCCAGCATGGCACTTGTTTGAGTGGTCAGATGTTTCCCCTAGTATAGATGCAAATATGCAAATTTCACATTAGTTAAGTGTGTGGCGGGGAGGGGGGGGGAGGAAAATGATTTCAAGGTCTAATGCCCAACCAAGAATTTCTAAGTCCCAAAGATTCACAAACGTTTCAAAGCTACACGTGGGCTGAGCTGCATGGAACATGGATCCCTCTCTGCTAAGCCATCACAGAGACAGGTTACAGCAGTAACCCAAGAGCCATGATGTTTTACTCTTCTACAGTTTCTGTAATGGTCAAGGAAAAGCCTGGTGCATACAGCTACACCTAGGAAGGGGTATGAGAGCTTGCCCAAGCATAGACTCAGCCTCTAAACTAGAGTGGCTTGCAGTCAAACCTCTCTTCCTAGGCAGATCATACAACCATTGCTGGTGTTGGTGCCGGAGCAGGAATTGTGATGGGCTGGAGCAGTGTCTTCCCCTCGCGCAACCTCTCTCATCAGCAACCAGCCCAGTGAGCTTATCCTAACAGCTGCACCCCAATCTCGCCTTTTGGGAAAACAGCCACCGAGCAGAGAAACTGAGAAAGAAGCTTGAACTGCATCATATGCTTTGCATCATATCTCTTATGTGGAGGCGAGCCACATCCTGTACCTAAAAGGCTGGGTCAAGCTGACAGCAGAGGGGACCTGGAAGAAGAGGGCTCTTGTTCTGTATGCTAGCAATGCTGCTTCTGGGTGGGAAGACCCAAGTCACTGCAGAATATTAGAGCTGAGGAGAGACCCTGGCTGAGCAATGGGCAACATCCTGCTCCTGAAGGTGACTCACAGATTGTGCTGATCATGCTGCTAATCCAAATCTGGAGCCAGTGAGAGCAATGCAGGGGGAGAGTATCACAAAGAACAGCTTTTGTGGGGAGAACTTTGGACTACTCCAACATTTAATATCATGAACTGCTGAGAGATTTTATTATATTCAGTACTATATAAATGTCACAAATAAATAAATAAATAATACTCAATGCATTTTCATATTCTGTCGCAGTTTAACATTACAATGCGAAGTCAGTTGGGGGAAGAAACTGCCTAGCGTCAATCAGGCAAGACTCATCCTCTTAAATTTAAGACAATTCTTAATGTTCAATTTCTAGTCTGTGAGTTAGTGATAAGCAAAAGTGGACCCAATACAAAGACAGTTTTCTTCTTGAGGCCATTCTATTTAAACAGAAGCATTGCCTTTTAGTTACCTTTTGAGTGTAAGGATTCTCTGGCTCCTGCCAACCTCCACTGGCTGCAATACAACAACAACAAAACGTAAGATGGGAGGAAAAAGTCATACTTCATGCACTGGACAAACAGAATAAAATATATCCAAATTCACTTCCTGCTTCTCTGTTACTTTTGTCCGACAAAGAGCATCGTCCAGTATATCTGGTATCTTTTGGTGCCACATACAATGCTTGCATGCCCTGAGGTAGATGACAGAACTGGACAGTATACCAGCAAACATGAGTTTTCTAAATTTACGACTGTAGGCTAACATGAATGTTGGGGCGTGAGGAAGTATCTGCAGGAAAGGATTGGCAGGCAAGAGGGGGATGAGTTAACCCCCATCTTGCACCTGCCAAGTGTTTCCTACATATGCCCCCTCCCTCCTTGATGGTTATACCCACCACCAGACCTCTTTGGATCTTAGAGCTTAGCTACGGGAAAACCCAGTCAAATCATAGTTTGGAATGGAGAAGAGATTTTCAGGAGAGAATCGGTGGGTGGGGAAGGATTATGCACCTATCTTCAATCTACAGGGCAAAAAATAATACAGGGTGAATGAAGTCATTACTAAGTCAACTCTCCCATACATATCATGAAAATTAGTATGAGAGTAAGAAAAGGACGACACAGCATGCTTCCAAGGACTGTTCATGGCAACCTTCACCAACCTGGCATCCTCCAGATGTTTTGGACTGCAATTCCCAAAATTCCGAGCCAGCAAGGACATTGGCTGGGAATTATGGGATTTGTAGTCCACAACATCCAAAAGGCACCAAGTTGGGAAAGGTTGGTGTATGGATTGTGAAGACGGAAAATTAGGCATTTCTGCTGATTCGGTGAGATTCTCCACCCACAATAGCAATGTACCCACCCATGAAAAAAAAAATTGGCAGGAGCTTGGAATTATTCCCCCCACTTTTCCACCAAAATGTCACCTAATGAGGTTTGCCCACACACAGTACTCTCCTGCTGCTGAGGGCAGCACATCATTTAAGAAGTGGATATTCGATGATATTGTCTTGCTCCCTTCAGCCAATACAGGTGGGAAAACACTCTCCACATCCTAAGAGCTTCTGGAATGAAATGCTGGCCTTCTCAGGTTCCTCTGCTTTGCTGGTTCCCTACAGTCACCAAGTGATGCGCTAATAGAGTCTGAAGTGGTAGAAACTGACAAGGATAGGAATTTGCTTCCTCAAGGTGGCGAGGAACTGCCTCTATTTGCTTCTCAAAGTTAACCTCCATTCCTTTTTCACAAGTCCCTTCCCAATGCTAGCATCTAATTAGCATAATCAGTCCCATTCTCAAGTATAGTTCTGTGCACAACATGCCATGGAGGACTTTTCAGACAACTCTTACAACATTCACCTAAAAAGCAGCATCACTCACCAACTGATTTATCTGCCATGCCAACATCTCTAGAAGTCCAACGGCAAAAGCCACAGGCCAAATAATAAGCTTTCTTCATTGTAGTCTTGGCTGGATCATCAGGCAGTGGAGCAGGGATGCTTGTTGCTCGGGTAGAGAGAGTGTGCATACAGCATGGGCAGTCAAAACAGTTAGCACACCTGAACGGAGTCAAGCACAAAGAGTGTACTTCAGGGATTTAACCTGGAGCTGAAATCTCTTGATTTTCAGAAATTGTATCAAAGAAAAGTTTCAAAGAACACATTTCTACCTAAAAGATTCAGTAGGAATCACTGAATCAACTAACAAGAAACAAGTCTCCCCCCCCCCCCCCCTCACCATTCATGAATAAGCAGGAAACCTGCTGTAGGCAAATTGTGTATCTGGTCACAGTACAAAATTCAATACTGAATGTGTTGAAGCATTTCACATGTATGGTGTAGAGATTCAAAGAAAAAAACCAGGGGCTCAGGATTTGTTTCAGAATGACATGAAAAACACCCTTAAAGATGAAACAGGATGATAGATGTAAATACATTCCAAAGACCTTTTACAGCATGGGAGAACATTGGCAACAGGGTAAAATTAAAATATTCTATAGTGCACGTCTTACAACATAATGAGATCAAATACATCAGGAAAGTGAGAAATAAACAGCCTCACATTCAAGTGTGAGCCACTCCAACAGTACAGTCAGGAGCCTGCGACAAGCAATGGAGAATATAAATAGAGTGCGAAGGGATGTTTTTCATCCCAGTGAGATCACACTGTAAATAAAAGACATACTGTAAGAATTTTCAAAACTGTTTCATATTCTTACTAAGGTGTTGGGATCAAAGCAAATAAGCCTGTATACAAGTATACCCAAAAGCACAAAGGAAAGATCTGAAGAAGGTTAAGATTGCAGATGCGATATGCAGCCTTACCTATTCTTCTTCAGCTTGGCCTCAGCTGATGGCATATTTTCCAAACAGCTGGGACAATAGTGAGAATCCACCTAAGGAACAATAATAAAAAAGACTTCTTCATTTTTCGCCAGTATCCTTCACGGAATCCTTCTCCAATACTGTATTAAACAAAAAGGATCTGTGCATTTTCTGGTGCAGGATAGGCTAAGAGACTGATTTGTGAATCAAATCCCTGATTTGATTCTCACCACTGGCATGAACTCATCAGGCAGCCTTAGGCAAGTCACCCCATCTCAGCCTCAATCCCCTGCATCTATCATACAGTGACACTAATACTTAACTACAGAGTAAGGATTACAAGAAGATATGTGAAGTGCTTTGAACAGTACACTCAAAAGCGCTATAGAAGTAGGAGTATTTTAGAACACAGAACCAATGAAGTAGAAAGCCATTTAGTTATTAAATATATATCCTGCCTTTTCACCAAAAATAGCACTTAAGGCATCTAACAATAAAAATAATAACAAAATTGTAATTAAAACATTTAAACTCATCAAGAACACAATCACTACAACACAAACACATATTTAGAATAAATAGAAGCACATGAATATGAAGTAACAGCCCCCACCAGTTAAAAAAACCCAATTCAGCAGCAAATCAGCTTACATGTCAAAAGCTTGCCTGAATAAAAGTGTATTTGCCTGCTGGTGGAAGGATAACAGAGAGGGCATTAGCCTGAACTCCTTTGCCAGGGAATTCCAATGCCTGGTAGAAGCCAACTTTCTCATTTTTACATCAAAAATGCTTCTGATAGTGGTGAGACAGAGAGAAGGGTCTCTCCTGAGGATCTTAAAACCCAGACAGGCTCGTATGGAATATCTTTACCTAAATGCAAGAATTTATCTCCTAACGACCAAGAACCAAAGAGGTATGAGGACTTCCTTCGGTGCTTCCAGACAAGGGTTTTAATGTGAAATCAGTATAACAAATCTTTTTCTGAATGATGTGTTAAGAACTTTCCACGTGGCTATGCTCATAGACATCACCATCTGAATTACCTGGAACCTTAGCAGAAATATCGGGACAAGCAATCTATTGCTTATACTGAACTAATTTATATGCAACACTCCTGAACCTTGGGTACTTCTAGAAGTAGAACATCACGCTCAAACTTCCTGAAGTAGTGCATGCTGTTAAGATGGTTTAAGAACAAATTGCACAGCACACACAAATGTGTGTAACAAGACCCCAACTTTAAAAGAAGGGGGGAGAAGCAACCTTGGGTAGCTGCAATTTTGCACAGAGAACCAGCGTGGAAGAAGGGTGCTTAACTCTTTCCCTAAAAAATATTCCTTCAACGTTGCTTCCTCCTCACCCCATGGAGCTACTGATGAACCTTTACCCTTGTAAACATGCATTCTTAACACTTTGGAGGAATAAAATGGATTTTGAGTGGAAATACAGTCAGGGAGGGTATTTATTTTATTTATCAGTCAAATTTATATACCGCTTTCTACAGAAGTATCAAAGCAACACAGTGCAAAATAAATCAGCAATAAAAGTGTGTGTACTGTGTGCTACAGACAATAACTGGATAGGTCACACTTCCCAGAAAGCCTCTGTGAAGAGATCAGTTTTAAGAAGACATCTAAACATTAGAACTGTGGAGGCGTGTCTGATGTTCCAGAGTTCCAGAAAGCGGGTGCTGCAACACTAAATGTTCTACTGCATGTGGAAGCTAGAGAAGTGCTGAGAGTGACTGAGAGAATCAAATTCTATTTGACTAATAAAATCAATCACAGACACACACAGCACTGTTGCTCCACTCAAAATTGTAGTGCCCTGAGGCTGCTTTTCATTAAAAATAAGAAGTTGGAGCTTTGCTTCACACACTTGAATGTTTGCCTGGTTTGCCCCTTGGTTACTCAGGATAGATATGCTAGAATAAAACATACAGACAGAAAAATCCCAAGCGTGTTTACTCAGGGGTAAGCTCCACTGAGTTCAATGAGACTTACTTCCAGGCAAGTGTATATAGGATTGCAGTCTAAAAAAGTCAAAAATATTTGCTTACAGATGGCACATAAGACTTCTAAGAGCCGTAGTTAACTCCAGCATATATTAGAATTTACCCACAAGAGCCAATGTTTGGATTGGCTACTTTGAGACAGAATGGAGCGCTAATAAAATTCTGGAAGCTTTTTAACACATCCATTCCACATATCTGTTTAAAGCGAAAGGTCATTAAATTCAAGCATGTTTTGTCTTTTGATTCTCACAAAAACGTAACCATCTGTAACATTAGCAGACCTACAATAATGGAGAGTAATGTTTCCATTACCTTGAAGGCAAGTTTGCTCATTTAGCAAAGAATGAAACTATTAGCTGAAGAATGAATACAAAATATATAGAGAAATAAGTTGAATGTCAGATGCACAGATAGGGGGAAAGGATGTGCCTATCTACACAGGGCATTTCTGATATACCCCTTTAATTAGTTGGATGAAAATGTATTCACCCTCTTCTGAGAAAACACACCAAAATGCTAAGGATGCCCTGCATCCTTGTTTGATGACACAGGATAAACCAGGGTTTTTGAGGTTCTGACCACTTGCTTTTTATTTTGCCTTCACAGTTAAGAGGTTGATGTATAACAATCAACATTATCAATGTTGTTCCTGTTCTGTTTGGTTATATAGATTTTTTAAAACAAAAACAAAGACTGTAACATAAAAAATAGTTTCCTACCACTGTCTTCCCTTATGTTTCATGCAAAAAGGAAAGAACATCCCAGGTCAGACTATTTGTCCCCTTAGCCCAATATGGCCTAATGCAGGGGTGGGTGTTTTTTTTTTTTTTTGGTATATTTATCTTTATTTGATTATCATACATACCAAACACCCAACTAACACATCCGTAATATCAACCATATCCATTATTTAAATCCCTAACCCTCCCTCCTTCCCCCACCCTACTTGTTTTTTTCTCCTTTTTCTTTGTTTTTCTCTTGCTTTCATGAGTCTCAAAGCTTTTTATATGCTTCCACCATAGTTTTCTTATTTAGCTCTTTTTCCATATACTCTATATACACTTGCCAGTCCGCTCTGAAGGTATCTCTTTTCTTTTCCCCCCATAGACTCTTAATTTCTGTGTCAATTTTTCATTTATTGCAATATTCCACAGATTTCCCCCCACATATTGATTGTTAACCTCTTAACTGTCTTCCATCCATACGGTATTAATTGCTTTGCTGCTGTTAACATGTACCCAATTAGTATCTAATGCAGGGGTGTTAAACCTCTTTCAGCACTAAAGCTAACTTCCATTTTGGAGCAGCTCTTGGCGGGAGGGGGGCGTATTCCAATTATGGGTGGTGTCAAAAGCAAAACATACCAGCATATTTTAGCTTACAGTTCTAACTGCTAGTAATTAAGCTTTAAGAGAGGCATTTCAACATTTTAGAATATGAGAGATCTTTGCAAAAGCCAGAAAACCACCAAACATTCAGCAATCAGGGGAGAAAGGGGAGCGGGGGAGGGCCACTTGGGGAACCAGGGAGAGCTGGATTGGAATCCCAGGCAGGATGAATTTGGATTGTGGGCCTTAAATTCAACACCCCTGGTCTACTGTGATGGGCAGTGGATTTCCACTGGGACGTTTTGCATGAAAAACATGTGTTTTACCACTGAGGTATGCTTAAAATTTATTTTCCAACCTATCCTATTGGCTTCCAATTGCTTACAAAACTTAACAGATGAGTCCAAGCTTACTGGCCCTCATATAACGTGACTGCCAGTTTTTTCTAAAACTGGGGGAATAATGCATACATGCTTTATGTTCAGAGGATTTTAAAGGACAAGGTTATCATGCTACGAACATCTGACTACAGTGGTGGCTGTCAGGTGTTATGTGTTCAGTATTGGTGGCTATGGTCTGCTTAAAGATGGAGATGGACCAGGCTCATATACAAACAGTGAATCCATGCCAAACAAGACAAGAGAGGAAAAATGGATACAGAACAAATCAGAGTCTAAAACGTAGTTTATATTCTGGGATTTGCAACTGCAACCACAAACTGCATCAAACACTGGTGCGGGAGGCAGGCTCTAATCCTTGGACATTTGTTATAGCTTGCAATATCACCCCCCAAAAAGGTATTTTGCCCTTTAGAGTTATTTTCCTATTCTGCTGTTTAACAGAGTGCAAAATCTGCCAATGCCCATTCAGTAAATCTGAGCAGAACTCAGGCCGCATATTATTAATTGGTCCTCTTTATTCTCTGCAGTGTAAGGGCTGAACAAAAATTATGAGTGGAAAGAATATGACTATTAGATAAACAGCCATTCTGCTTAATAAGGATATTCATACAGTAAAACACTGAATATCCAAATGGATTGGGGAAAAAGATATTGTCAGAAAAAAATACAACTTAATACTGTTAAAACTATAAAATGAACTTGGGAGATTATGAGATAAGGAACCAATTTGGATCATAAGAATAACACTGTTGCATCAACCAAAATGCCTATCTAAGTTCAGCATTCTGTTCCACTGATGACCAACCAAATTCTTATGGGAAGCCCATAAGCAGGATGTGAGTGCAGTGGTACCTTTCTTTTCCCCAGCAACTGCTATGCAGAAATGTACTGCCCCGATAGTCAAGGTATTGTATTGCCATCATGCCTGGTAATCATGGATAGCCCTATCCTCCATGAATCTGTGTAATACTCTTTTAAAGGGACAAAATTGGAAGCTATCACTAGGTCTTGAGGAAATGAATTCCATTGTTTAATTGCAGTACCTCTTTTTATCTGTCCTGAATCTACCACCGTTCATCCTCATTTGGATGATTCCCAGTTCCATATTCCAGTTGTTAAAAGTGCTGTGTTTCAGCCTTAATTGCTTTTGTGTCTTAAAAATGTCACAGTGTCATTTAGAAAAGTGGGTAACAAAGCCCACCAGCACACAAGCTGCTAGAAGGCCACCCAAGATGAAGAAAGAAAGTGATAACTTTAGTGTACTTAAACAGTGAACAAAAGTATCAGAGGCAGTAAGCCTATGTACAGCAGTTGCTGAAGAACATGGGTAGGAGGGTGCTGTTGCACTCATGTCCTGCTTGTGGGTTTCCCGTTGACAGCTGGTCAGCCACTGTGTGAACAGAATACTCAACTAGATGGACCCTTGGTCTGATCCAGCAAGGCTCTTATGTTCATATAAGCAAGGAAACAGCTCCTATTATGCATGCCCCTGACAAAATGAAATGGGGATTATGGGATATTATATGGTATAGAATATATCATTTTGGATGGCAACTCCGATAATTCCTGACCATTGACCACACTGGCTGGGGATGATAGGAGTCCTAGTCCAACACATATGGAAAGCACAAAACACATATGGAAAGCACAAGCTTGCCTACCCCTGCTATTCAGGCATAGTTCAGTCGCATAATTATAGAACAACTGACAGGATTCCTAATGTAACAGGAAGCAACTGGGAGGCAGAGAAGGAATACAATGAAGCTTGAATACGTTTTACACACAAGTGATGCCAATTTAAATAGGAAGAACAGATTCCTATGGTAGAGGTTACAGAAAGAGGTAAATAAAGATGCTAAAGAGCAGCCCCCACATCCCTCCCCTAATCCTGATCTCCTCCCGAAAGACTAGGGTGACAAGCCTGCTTCCTTCCATATTGTCCAATGGAGTGAGAAATGACACTGACAGAGGGACACGCGCCCCAATCAAGACTCTAGTCTCGAGATTCCTCTACAGGAACCAATAGGAGAAAGCTTTGAGCACACCTCTACTAACCAACTAGATGAAGAAGAGGAGTGAGTGGCAGCGGGAAAGGCCAATAGGCGCCCCCGCGGTCCCTCCCTCCTTCCCTCTGCCTCATCTTTCCCCCACCCACACGGCCCCGCTTACCTCATGAGAAACACACTCGAGAGAGCGGAGCTCGCTGCAGTAACGACAGAAATAGAGCTGCGAGAGCGGCATGCGGATCTCCTTTTCGCCGCGCACCAGGTATGAGACGCGCTCAGATTGTAGCAGCGAAGCCATTTTGGAAAGCCAGACCCGCTCAGCCTCGTCAATCGCTCGCCGCACCCAGCTTCGCGACTTCCGGTACGTAACCCGGAAGCACTAGCCCCTTGACCGCTGACGTGTGACCTATCGGCTCACTTCCGGGTGATCCTCTCTGATCATGGAGGAAGGCGGGACAGATAAAACAAATGAAGGTTTAAAGCAACGTTGTGGGGCTTCTTCTGATTTTATACATAAAGGGTGTTCAGAATCCACGTTATCTTCTTATTAAATAAACTTCTGTAGGAACAGCAAACCGTTTTATGGCAGTTTGAAGCAGCCTTCCCCAACCTGGTGCCTTCCAGGTATTTTGGGTTTCAGCTCCCACCAGCTTCATGGTCAATAGTCAGGAAACTTGGGAGTTGTAGTCCAGAACATCTGGAGGGCACCAAGTTGGGAAGGCTGCTTTAAAGACTACTGCATTTACTTTGGAATATTGTGAATTAGGGTTCACTTCATTGAATGTGCAACAGACCAATAGAGCTTATCCAGCTGGAAACTAGAGGATGAAGTGAAACACACAATAAAATGTTGCAGCCTGGAATGCTCCTGTTGAAGGTTTCAACCAGCCAGCTGTACCCTTTACTCTGTTTCAATCCACTCCCTAGTGTGGGCTCAGCTTGGGTCGGAATGTCTCACCATGCCTACCCCTGTCAAAGCTCATTCAGATATTTCAAGGTATTTGGGGTGTTTTTTTTAATCAATGTTTCCACGTCTTTGCTCCTTCAGTGTTCAATAGAGATGCCATTTTACAACGCAAGTAATAGAAAACACCAAACAGTAACTTAAACCAAAGCCCCATTCAGTTTTAAGATCCACATGGTTAAAAACCAGTTTAACATCCACATTTGTACTCCAAAATGTAGGGGTGTACAGTTGCATACTAACTCAGCACTGGCTGGTAGCTGCTGTGGCCAACCAGATGGCATTGTGTGGCAGGAATTTGAGTCCCCCAGGGAGGCCTATGACTCCCTCTTATGAGAAAGGGGTCATTTATTGTCACAGATCCCTTATGAGAAAGATCTTTACTCTAATTCTTTATAATGCTTTGATACAGTAACTGGCCTAAATGTAGACTAGGGATGAATAACCTTAAGATGGGGAAGGGACCTCCCCTAGATCAGTGACTTCCCACCCAATAACTTCAAAGGAGTTATATTCATGCAAGCAACTATACTCAGTTACAGTGGAGACCAAAGATACTCACGTATTGGGTTCTTAAAGAATAGGTTTATTGAAGAAGACACATCAGCTGAGGGAGCCAGAGATAGACCTCTGACTGAATTAAGTATATTGGGTATCACTCTTATATAGGCAACTGGAAACATCAGAATTAGCATATCTAGCTTTTTGTACAGAATCACCTTTGTACCAGGGGAAAGTTTACAATAATACAGGGTAGCACAGAAGAATTATGTAACTTGTCTCTAAGTCAAAACAGAGAAAGGCGCCACATATGAATGATGGAGGTCAAGATAAACTAAAACAATACAGAATGCATATAGTTGCTAGTGGACCAAAGTTCATTATGATGAGGCTCAACACATCTAGCTAGTACATTGCTGGTTCTATCTTACAGGAGAACAGATACATGTTTTTATTAGAAGCATGAAATCAATATTAGTTTCTCAATCATTTAAATGTTGTTATCACTAGCTATTGTTATGATCATACCTGAAATATCCCCGCAACACATTGACATAATAATAATAATAATAATAATAATAATAATAATAATTTCTAACCTGCCTCTCCCTCTGGATCGAGGTGGGGAACAACAATAAATATAAATACAGAGACCATAAAATAGAATAAATAAAACATTTAAAACAAATAAAACTATTACATTATTAAAAACATCTTAAAATTCAGCTGGGTAGGCCTGATAGTCTTGTGAAGTGCCTCACAATGACCGTTTGTTGTGTGTGCATTTTTAAAGAACTATGAGAAACTGTAATTCCAATAGATTGCTTGTTTTTCTTCATGCAATATGTAGTTAGTGTTATGAGCTCACTGCCAGAAGAATATATGTGTTTTGCAGTGGTAAAAAGCTGTAACTCCTTTCCCAGTCCCTTCCCCACACTTTGCCACTACCTGCTAGAACAAGCAAGACTCCCATCTTGTTCCAAAGCACTCAGAGAGGAGATTGAGCAAATGAGAAGGAAGAAGAGATTGCACTGCCTTTGCTATTACAAAGTTGTTAGGAGAGACAGTCTTCAGGCAAGTTGCACTAGACAACTTTTTGTTTTAGTGCAATTGACTTTGAACTGTGTAATTTTACTGCTTGCTTCTCATGAAGGGAGATGGTGGTGAAGAAATAATGAGCTGTACTTTGAAACAGAAAAGTATTTTCTTTCTCCAAAAAGCAAGGCAACCAAACAGCATGGTGCTTAACCTTCTTAGGGTGTGATCATATGCATGTTTAGACAGAAAAGAGTCCTACAACTCCCAATATGTCCCGCCAGGACTTTTTTCTGTCTAAACATGCATAGGATTGTGCCCTAAAAGGTTGCCTACTCAGATAGCAAAACCAACCACCGTGCAACATTACTTAGAATTTATATAGTACATTTCAAGTATTCAAAGGGCTTCACACATTATCTCAATTCTTACAGTCGTCTTGTAAGGTAGGGCAGTATCATTATCCCCATACTGCAGAGGGAATAAGATGGAGAAAAAAGTAGCTAGCTTAAGGGCAATCTTATTCATTCATGCTGGGATGAGATTTAAACCAAGGAATTTCTAGTTCACAGCTCACAGTGCTAACAGCTATACTAACCAGGAAACCCTGAAAATTGAGTTCTGCTATGGACTGGCAGAGCAGTCTTAACACCACCATCCTGATAGCCTTCCAGAGGGTGTTACAATGAGGTGGATGTGCCACACCAGCAGGAGGCCACATCCAACACAATGGCCCAGTTGAACCCAAATTGAATGCAGTTGAAAGAGGATGTTCTGGGAGCAGGGCAAGGGTCAGATAGAGCCTGATCCTGGGGAGGACCCCTCCCTCACGTGCACATGCCAACCTGGAGCTGGTGTAGCTAATTGAAAGCTATAGGGAATCTCCAATCTCAAAAAAGAGCAACAGGAGAAAAAAGGCAGCAAAACCACCCCACACAAACACCTCTTGGCTTGACCAGTGTGAGTCGGCAGAGCTTGGCAAATGGCAATTGATTTAGGGTGACCAGATAAAATCGAGGTCAGGGCTTATGTAACTTTAACAGTTGTAGAGAAAAGGGAATTTCAGCCAGTGTCATTTGTATGCAATTAGTTCCTGGTGAAATACCCTCTTCATCACAACAGTTAAAGTTGCAGGGGCCCTGCCTTCTTTTGTATATGGTCACTCTAGTATAGCATGGAAAGGGTTGAGTACACACATATACTGCAGCCTTGATCAAATATGCAGCTTCCAATGGCTGAATTTTAGTGTTGTTGTTGTTGTTGTTGTTGTTGTTGTGAAGTTAAACTCACATCTAGTTTGGCTCTGAATTACTCCTGCTGCTTCTCTGCACCACCACAGGCAACTCATCTCCCTCTTTCGCAATTCTTATTACATCCACTTGCAAGCTGCTCTCATGCTCCCTGTATTTGTAGGTTAGATAATCTGTCTGAAGGAGCCACAAAAAACTAAAGCTGTTCCAATGACTTCCTTCCTTCCTTCTTTCCTTTTTTTTTTTTTTTTGCTTTTGTTTGTTTTTTAGACAGCCAAGAATAGGCATGGCCTTTTAACATCAACTATGGAATATTCCAAGGAAAGTTGACTATTGTGGTGGAATGTTCCATAAAGAGGAAATCCAGTTTCCCACGGTTGTGTTATACTAAGTGGTGCCTCAATATGACATTTCAGCGAAAGAAACAGATTTCAGATTGCAGGGAGATCCTAACATAGTGCTCACTATTGGCTTTTATCTCAGGATTTCGTTCTTGGGAAACGTGGTATAAGGTTACCTCGCCCTCTTTCAAATCCCAACCTAGTTTCCTCTCATGCTTACCTCTACAGAAATTCCACACACCCTACAAGCTCAGTCAAAGTTATCCTCTCTTCAGAGATAATCTGGAGTGATTCCAAATTGGGCCAGCCCTCCCATGAAGCGGGATGAAGCCTCCACCTCAGGTGGTGGAGTGAGAGGATCTTTTATTTTAGGAGCCTTGCACTAGTGTGCAGGATCACAAGACCACCACTATTGAGCCCAGCATTGCTATATTCTCCTCTTGTCAATATCCTTGTCAATTCTCCACTTCCATGCTTCTGGAGCAAAACTTCTATTCCCCATGCCATATCAGATCGCAAAAAGGGAACACCTTTGCAATTGGGGGGTGGGGGGTGAGAGAGTCTTGTGCAAATGCACAACATAGGAGGACTGCTATTTAGCCAAGCATACCAATATCATCCCTCTTGTCAACGTCCTTGTCAATTTCATCATCCACTTCCCTTTTTTAAAAGGTTGCTTCATGTTCTACTGAAATAATAACACCTGACCCTAAAGCTCCTTGTCTTATGCAGCCGCCAGCTGCTTTTGGCTCCCCTTCCCCCACCCGTCGTGCTTGTCACTTCCCTCCACTGGTCTCCATTGCTAGCTGTTGGATGTACATGAGGGTTATAGAGCAGTGAGCAGGATCACAAATATACACAGATTTGAAGGCAAAGCATGGAGTGAGTGGGTAAACACATACAAATTTCAAGGTAAATCTGTTGAAGCACAATAGTTATTGCACTACAATGGATTTGAGTAAATTTCCCCCAAAGTATAAATAAATAAATAAATAAATAAATAAATAAATGGAGTTATATTTGCACAAATCTCCCAAAGGTGGGGGGAAATGTTAAATATGTGCAGATCTCCCTGAAGGTGACAAAAATAAAGTTACATTTGTGCAAATCTCCCCTAAGGTGAAAAGAAGTTATTGCTGTCTAGGGAGGTGACAAAGTGGTGAAGTACATTGACTAGTGTAATTTCAAGACAGAGAGGGGATATTGTTAGTAAGATCCTAAGGAACAGACAGTGGGATTTCTTGCCAAGGTGCTCTCTCGACATTTTAAACAACTCACACTGAAACTACCCTGCCAGAATTGAACGTCAGAATAAGCCACCCTAAATGACCCTACTACATGCCTACTACAAGCCATGGGTTCTCAGGGTGTCTTGTTTATGAAAAAAAAATGCATGATGGAAAAGTCATGCTGGGTTCAGATGTAACCCTAAGCCACCCTGCAACCACTTATGGTGACAACTCACTGTGGCTTATATGCAAACCAGGTCACACACTTCAAGCACTGCTTCCAAGTACAGTGGTTGTGGCAGATTTGAACAGACAGAATCTTTGTAATAAACACTAACACCAGAGTCTTAGAAAGGTGTTTTTAGTACCTTTAGTACAAAGCCTCTCTCAGAAATAAATGAGATAGAGAGTTGTTGTGAATGCTATTTCTTCCTTTGCAATTAGAGCTTCCAGGAAAGTACAGATTTCCTCTCACGGTTGTATTACTTCATCTTGCACATGCATTTTCGTAACTCTGACAATGAAGGGAAAACAGAAAGAAAAGGGGAAAAAAGCTTTCAGTGATTCCAGAGTGCTGAGATCTTTAATATTCTTTCATGTGTCTCAAGAATGAATCCCTGCAGGATTCCTGAATGCTCTGCCAGATGTTCCCTAGCACTGGTGATCCTGTTGAAGCCCTGGTTCACCTGTGGAATGGAGAGATAATTAGGAAAATTGATATAATTGCTCCTAAGTGACCTCTTTTATTGTGCACAGCTCAGGCTGTCTAGGGGGCCTAGGATCACTTTTCCCATATGTTAATCTACACTTATGTTTTAAAATTCCTTCCTGCTGTTAATTCTGCTGGTGGTGATGTTTTAACATTTTTACAACATTTTTCAGGTTTTTACATTGTTTTTAAATTTTTGAATAGTTTCTAGTTTTAATTATAAGTTGCCTTGGGATGCTACTTAATTATAAGTTGTCTTTAAGGTGCTACAGGAGTCTCTGATATGATTGATGGGTGGGTTCTCATCAGGGCCAGATTTACTCTTCATGTTATATTGATACGATCCCAACATGATGACGGTATATCCCTCTTGCACATTTATCCTTCATAGCACACACAATGGCACCTGTTGCAGTATTTTGAATTATATGGGATGAAAAGCGGGAAATAACACTAGAAAAGCGGCTATGGAATGTGTCATGTGCCCCAACAGTTATCAGTGCATTTCAATACTGACAAAAAGCACTAGTGTAGATCTAGCAAAGCTTACATATGTAAAAATAAAATTGCTGGTATGTGTCACATATCAGTATGTATAAAACATACAAGTCGTTTTGGTCTTGTGTAAAGCAACCTATACACTAAAAACATGTAAGCTGGACTTTGGGGGGTTGCCATATGAATTTTTAAAGAAGTTTTGAGTGTTAAGTTCTTTTTTAAAAAAAAATGTGAGTGTCATGTGGCAAAACCCCCAGCTCTTTTGAAACAGATGGTTTTTTAAAAAAATTAAAGAAAAGAAGCATTTTATTAAACATTTTCAAATATGACATAAACCATAAAATATCAACAACTATCACCATGCTTTCAACTGTAAAAAGTGACATCCAAGCATAAGGGAAGAAAGATTGTAAGAAATTATAATGGTGCAATGATGCTAAAGAAGTCAGTCTATTTTTCAGCTCATTTTATTTCGTTTTGATTTGGCAGATTTGGATTTTGGATGGGTTCATATGCTACTTTATTCCCCCCCCCCCCCCCTTGACCAGTGGAGGCTAGTGTCTCCGATTTCGGTGGGTCTTTCTTTCCATTCTGTGTTTCAGTCATGACCAGCCAGACCTCTAAAGAAGCTATCCAAGGTGCTAAACCTATTTTGGGAATAGGGTTCAGCACCTTGGATAGCTCCTTTAGAGTTACCTGGCTGGTTCTAACTGAAACCCAGAATGGACTTACAGCCCCACCGAAATCGGAGCCACCAGCCTCCACTGCCCTTGCCGCTAAGCGTTTTCTAGTTTGTATTATTTGATTGACCACTAGGTGGCCCGGTCTACAACGAGGCGAACAAAAACTTGTCCGCAGTTTCAACCCCGAGATCGCATTTTCCTCGCCGTGGATCTGGGAGGCGAAGGAGGACTCCGCGCTAAGAGCCGCCGCAGCCGCTTTCCCGGCCAAGCCGAGGCGGAGAGACTGAGCGGCTCGGTTCTGCTGGCCAAGCAGGACGGAAACTTTTGCTCTGACGTCGTTGGGAAGTCCGTCTTTTTTGCCAACAGCCGGGCGGCTTCGCGTCGCTCGACAGGCTCGGAGAAAGTTGTCTCGGCGCGTCCTAGAAAGACAATCTCCCGTGCTCCGTGGATAAGACGGCGCCTATGTGAACCTGTGAAGCAGAGCTCACGAATCTAGGAGGTAATCTTCAACCCACTATTCTAGACTCAGGAGTTATTTTGGGAGGGGGGTGTTTTAAAACAGCACTGATCGTTCCCTTAACGGCGCGATCATATCCATGTCTACTTAGGAGTAAGTCCCATTGAGGCCAATGGAGCTTTCGCCCAGGCAAGTGGCTATCCCCGGTCTAGGATTGTAAGCCTATGGGTTGTAGCCAGTGTCAGTCCTGCTTAGAGTAGACCTACTGAAATGAATGGGACTTAGCGGGACTCACCCCTTGGATACAACCCTAGACGATCTCAAGCAAGGGATAGTGTCCAATATTAGTTCTACGTAGAGTAGACCCATTGAAATGAATGGGACTTTAGTGAGTTGTGACTCAGTGAAGCCTCATTCATTTCAATGGGTCTACTCTACGTAGGACTAACATTGGATGCTAACCATGAACCCCGCGTGATAGTGACGATTCTTTCGTAGTGGTTGGGGTAGCGCCTGGGCTGATCCGCTCGCGCTCCGATCTCTCGCGCTCTTCTGCTTCCAGGATTGTCATCAGAATACCTAATTATTAACCCGTGACTTGTATCAGAAGAACGTGAGTCTTTTGCTACAAGTGGTGGGCTGCCCATAGATAGTTATGGTTTCTTTTTTTAAAAAAAAAAACCTTTAAAAATCCTGTGCTTTCTTGTTCCTGCCTCTTTCTGCGTGGTTTCACTTCCTTTCCCGGTTGCATTGCCCTGTCTCCTATTTTTCTGGTTGGCTTGGAGAAGGGTAATAAGTTACAGGGAAAACTCCACATGAGGTCCATCAAAACAAGAACATCATCCCTGCCTGCTTTGGACTTCCATTTCAGAACCCCCCCCCCCTTAATTTTTCTGGGGAAGTGGCTGATCTAACTGGCTCTGAAAGTGTTAACAATCCATTTACATTTTCATATAAAAGCCTCCTTGGTTGTAGCACTGTGGGATAGCTTCCCAAGAGAGGTTTGTCAAGACTCCTCTTTGGTTACTTTTAAAACAGGTCTTAAGGCTGTTTTATTCTGGCAGGCTTTTTTTTTTTTTTTTTTAGCTGATCCCAGTAGTTTTTTCCCCCTTTTAGCCAACTGAGCTGTTTTGGATATGAGCTTTATTTTGCTGTTGTCTGTGTTTTATATTTGCATAATCTCTGGGTGTGTGGTTTGGTTTTTTCCTCCTTTCTCTCTCTTCACAGTTTCTAGACCTGATGTTGTCTGCTTAGGGAAAACTTCCTAACTACAACATTTCCAAAGATTCCATGGAGGTTTTAAAGGAAAGGCTGGAAAGGGATGCTTTGGGTAGTGAGAACTTCTATTAGTTCATAGGATTGAACAAGAACTGAAGTGATGCAGATTAATTAGTTGGATTTGGACTTGTGTTCAGATCCTATTAAAATCCTGGATTATTTGGGTGGCCTTGGGCAAGTTGCTTAACTTTCAGCCTCAGTTGTCCATCTGTTAAATGAGGATAATTGTGAATCACCTCCCAAGATTGTTGTGATGAAATAGGTAGGCATGAAAGGAAGTTAATGAGACACTTTGTAAATGATCGGTAATAATATGAATAAAAGGTGAGATGCCTTTCCCATTCTGTGGTGTTCTGTATCACTTGACAACCCTCTACTATTGTGCTAGTTCTTCATCACATAGATGTCCCCATTGTAGTTGGGGGAACAAAAGGAATGTGGGGTTGGTGCAATGCACCTGGGCATTCAGCTAGCACACAGGTTGTAGATAGTGTCTGGAAAGACTGTCACTGCCCAGGCACTGCTTGTGGTTATCATTGGAGAGTGTGTTTATACTGGCATTTTACTACTGCTTTACTACTGCAACAACTATTGGGGGTGATTCTAGCTGTTGTACCATTCGTATTTGATGTGGTTTTAACTTATTACTAGAAGTTCTAGTGGTAATTTACTGCTGGCCTGTGCTGCTTTTAAGAGACACTGGGCTAGTTTGGATGATACCTGAACAGGCTAAACTAAATCACTATGTGGAGCTGGCACATGTTGGAAACAGCCTGTCTGGATCTGGTTGTAGGCACAGAAAATCCTGAATCGGGCTGTATCCTGATGGCTGTACACACAATGGACAGTTTTACATGTGTAGGCCAAAATCACACAGGTGATTTGTGTGCAGCAGCAAAAATTGCACACATGGTTCCCGCTTCCCAGGTGAAACCTACAAATCACCTGTGTGATTTTGGCCTACACATGTAGAATTGTCCATGTGTGTACAGCCATATTCAGATGAGCCAATCTCCTTTTCGAAGGCAGGGGACAGCAACGGCTGGGATGGTGCACCTGCTCCACACAACGAATTGGATTGGCCTGTTCAGGGATCATCAACGCAGGCTCAGGGTGAAGAGTTCAAGAGTACAATGTAAATATTTCTCTTCACCACAAGAGCAATATCATCCATATTTGCTTACTCAGTGGAAAAATATATGGGTAGTCACTCCTTCCCACCCACCCCAATAAGGAAATGAAGTGCGGAAGTGAAGTACTTTACTTCAGAAGTTACTGCTGGAGTGAACTACTACTGTTTGGAAGAAGAAGCACCAAAGCAATGAGTGACAGGCCCACTTATTGAAGACTTGTGTGGTGGGTTGGATCATTGGTACTTGACCATACTGAGCACGGGCATGAAGCAGTCAAAGCCAAACCAGACTGCATGCTCCCCCACAGACACAGTCACTCAACTGGGAATGGTCTGTGGAATAAGGGATCATGACCCCAAGCCCTCAGACCTTCCAGTGTGCAGCACAGGATTCGGTTAATGATGAGCCACAGGCTAGCTTCTCAGGGGTAGGACAGTCAGTGCCTTCTTCCGGACCCTCCTGGCCAGAGGACACTGCCCTGCCATCATCCTCTGGCTCTGAGGATGAGTCTTGGGGAGGACCTCCATTTCCCCAGGCTTGCAGAAGTCTCAGGCTACAGAATCAGACAAGGGGGCTTTAACAGTCCTGTCAGCTCTTCAAGGAGGGCCAGAGCTAGCCACACTACAGGTCTTGTCAGCCCAGATCAGGCTTCAGTTGTCTTTAGCTCTTGCTGAGACAATATCTTCCTGTAGTAGGAGAGAGTTTCAGCCAGCAGGATCCACTTGGACCTATCCAAGATCCTATTTTCTTCTTTGCCTGTTTTTGACTGCTATTGGGTGCTACCAGCTTCCCCTGTGAGCCTCAAGGAATTACAGGACAGGACAGGACAGGACATCCAGATGGAAAAGAGGACAAAGTACTTAGAACTTCATTAGTCATGTAGAAGAGAGAATTTCAGCAGGTATAGTGGAAAATAGAGACCACAAACATTGTAGTAAGTGAAATAAGATTTGGAAAAAAACAGTCTCATACAGTTACAATCTCAGGGACAATCAGAATATTTGGATACTGAGTTAAACTTTCTAACAGGGATGGGAACCTCCTCCCTATGGGCTGGATGTGGCCCCAGGGGTTCACCATCCCATTCACAAGCTTCTTTTGCTGCTATTTCTGATCACTGATTGGAGATAAGAGAGTATTTAAAAGCAATTAACCTTTAAATAATCTGCAGAGAATCAAGCTTTGCAAAGATTCTGAGCTGTGCATTTTGTAGGCAGGGGAACTGTGTAGAACTGAGGTGTGCATTTTGCAGTCAGGAGAGCTGCTTACTTGTAAATAGAGATGCCGAGGCTTGGTATTTGGGATACTGGGTGATTCAGTCCTGCTTATTTCTGTGTAGCCTTAAAACAGTAACAGTAATCTTTAGTCCTGCCCACAGATGGAATGTGGCTCCCCCCGAGACCTTTTCCATTTTACAATTTGGCCCTTGGACTGAAAATGGTTCCCCACCTCTGCTTTATAACATCAATGAACACATTGAGCTCTTAAATAGTGTACAGCCTGTAACTGGGTTGCTGCATTTCAGTCCTTTGAAAGGAGAGGCAAAAAGAAAGAGTACGACTGGGATCAGGTCAAAAGGACGACATGGGCAGGATACTTCCTTCTAGCATCTCCAAAGTAGATTAGAAGTCACGAGAAGAAGGCAAGCAGTAATTCACAAGCAACCAAGGCCCTGTAAGCTCCTCTCATTAAGATGTCAGCACCCCGCTAGGTGCAGAAATGCATCCTGGGTTTCAGTGCTATATATGTCTATTTACACTACACAATGTAATTATTATTTCCTAATTATTTGTATATGTTTAATTATTTGAATGTCTATTTACACTACACAGAGGAATTATTAGTTTCTAATGCTGAAGTCTCCCTTACATTAAAATCCATGTTTTGAATGGCTAAAACCTTGTCTTCAAAAGCATTTCACTTATTCCCAAAAAGGAAATATTTCATAGGAAGGGTGTTTCCCCCCCCCCCCGCTGCTCCTCAAATTTCCAAAAATGGGGGATGTTTTCCCTGTTTTTCTTCTGGTTCTTTATCTCTCGAGAGCTGATCCATCCCTCTGCTCCTCATTAAGTTGCAGCAGCCCAGGTGGAGGAGGCAACCACAGCAGCACTTGACTCTCTGACCATATCACTCAAGCAGAGTGACAATACTGAATAACTACTTTCTTCCTTTTTCCGTATTTTCCCCCCTGGTTGAACTGTCCTTCCTCTTGGCTGTCCTAGAAGAAAGAAATCCCCACAGAATGGCCACTTCCTCTACTTCTGTCCCTTCTTCGTCTTTGTCTCTTCTGTCTTGGCTGAAATTCAGAGAAAGCCCCTGGACATATGTGCAGGCAGACCAGCAGAGTGAAGGAATTCCAGACATTTTATTATAGCAGCCCTTTCCCAGCCTGGTGTTTTCCAGAAATTTGGGCTACAACTCCCAGCATTCCTGACCATTGGCCATGCTGGCTGAGGCTGTTGGAAGCTGAAGTTGAAAACATCTGGAGGGCTTCAGGTTGGAGAGGGCTGCTCTATAGAACAGTTGAAGCAGGTGAACATGTATTTTCTGGCCTGAATCACTCAGAATACAGCTAATATGTGTCTAAAACACTTCCACCATACTTTAAAATGTCTGTCTTCATTTTTTCTTTCTCACTATTCTGCAGGAGTGTAGCCAGAAATATTGCAGTAGTTGTTTTTTTTTGGGGGGGGGAGACTAAATGGGTGAGAAATAATTTGCAGAACAACACGAACCTAAATGCAGGTTATGTTTGAAGTAATTTCTAGGGGTGTGCACGGACCCCCCGGATCGGATCGGGACCTGGATCGGGACCTCCAATTTTGTCATGGATCGGTTCGGACAAAATCGGAGGCCCCCTGGACCGGATCGAGTCCGATCCCGATCCAAAAATCGGAAATTTTTGGATCGGCCGCCATTTTTTTCCCCATAGACTTGCATTGCAATGCATGTCTATGAGGAAAAAATGGCGGCGGGTGGGTGAGGGGGGGCCTAACTCCCTCCCCCCCCGGGGCCGTCCGCTGTGGACGGCCCCGGCAGGTAAGCCCCCTCCCCCGTGCTCCCTACCCCCTCTGGGGCCGTCCGCTTCCATCCGCGGGCGCCCACGGGCGCCCGCAGATAGAAGCAGACGGCTCCGGGGGGGTAAGCACCCTTCCCCGCCACTGCTTACCTTTTAGGGATGCCCACTCCCATCCGGCGCCGGCGGCTACTGCCAGCGGGCTTTGCGGCCTGCTCTAGAGTAATGCGCCAGGTGATCACCCGGCGCGCCACCCTGGAGCAGGCCGCGGAGCCCGCTGGTAGTAGCCGCCAGCGCCGGACGGGCGTCCCTAAAAGGTAAGCGCCCCCCTCCTCCCCTCCACGCGCCCCCTCCTCACCGTTCCGGGACGTTCGCTCCCGTCCGGCGCCGGCGGCTACCGTCAGCGGGCTTTGCGGCTTGCTCTAGAGTAGCGCGCCGGGTGATCACCCGGCGCGCCACCCTGGAGCAGGCCGCGGAGCCCGCTGGTAGTAGCCGCCGGCGCCGGATGGGAGCGGACGGCCTGGAAAGGTAAGGGGCCCCCTCCTCCCCTCCGTGCGCCCCCTGCTTACCTTTGCGGGCCGTCCGCTCCCGTCCGGCGCCGGCGGCTACTACCAGCGGGCTCCGTGGCCTGCTCTAGAGTAGCACGTCGGGTGATGTCATCACCCGGCGTGCCACCCTGGAGCAGGCCACGGAGCCCGCTGGTAGTAGCCGCCAGCGCCGGACGGGAGCGGATGGCCCGCAAAGGTAAGCGCCCCCCTCCTCCCCTCCGCCCCCCCCTCCGCTGTCCACTTTCATCGGCGGGTGCCCACTGGCGCCCGCCAATGGAAGTGGCGGTGGGCGCCAGCAGGCGCCCGCCGATTTGCCGAACCGGTTCGGAGCCTTTTCGGATCGGTTCGGACTGGATCGGCCGATCCAGCTGTTGGATCGGAAATCGGATAATTTATCCGATTTCCCACTGGACCGGACTCGGATCGTGGATCGGGTCCGATCCAGTGCACATCCCTAGTAATTTCATTTGTTCCTAATGAGCAATTGGGTAGAAAATAATTTTGGTGCAGGCTTTTCTCCTCATATCTCCACCATTAAAATAGCAAGACAACACTTAAAAATTAAAGTAATCAAGTAATAAAAAGGAGGGATCTAGAATATTCCTGAAGGGAACACCCCTTCCTGTGGTTGCAGGCTGCTCCGCTATAAACAGGAGGTGTCCTTTTATGCAGTGGCTGCTTCAGGATGCAGACTGGGAGAGGAATAATATGTTGCACATTGTCTATACTTGATTAGTATCATTTTAGTGCATCAGGAAGAGCCCCATTTGGAGTGATTCTTCCCATACCATTCTGCCAGTACATTAAGATCAGAGGAGACCCTTCTTCAAGTTCCATTGCTGGGGGCAGGCGTCCATTTTGCATTTACAAATGCCTCCTCTGTGATGCCGCACTGGCTCTAGGATCCATCTAGTGGAGGTCTGACTAGTGCCAATGCTGCATTTTTTCCTCAGGCCAAGTCAAAACACCTTTATTTACCCAGGCATTTTGAATGGGTTGTTTTGGTTGCTGGTTGAATAGCCTTTCCTCTCAGTTTTATTGTATTGATTTACTTTTTATGCTTGTAGTAGAAACACAAAAAGTATAAATCTATGCTTGTAGTAGGGTGACCATATTTTGGAAACCGAAAAGGAGGACAACATGGCCGCCCCAAAGTGGGCGTGCCCACCCAAACATGGCCCTGGACACATGTCTGATTTCACAGCACACAATTAAGACAAACCTGTTCTACATCACATCTTAACATTAAAATCACTGAAATAAAGAACAAGTGAGACATTCAATGTATTTGAAATTAACTTCACTCACTCCTACTTTTGTAGCTTTTGCTGTACTTTGAAGCTTTTACTATATTCTGTGTGATACATTCTCTAGGCTGACCATATGAAAAGGAGGACAGGGCTCATGTAACTTTAGCTGTTGTAGAGAAAAGGGAATTTCAGCCAGTGTCATTTGTATGCAATTAGTTCCTGGTGAAATTCCCTCTTCATCACAACTGTTAAAGTTGCAGGCACTATACTAGTGTGACCATATACAAAAGAAGGCAGGGCCCCTGCAACTTTAACTGTTGTGATGAAGAGGGAATTTCACCAGGAACTAACTGCATACAAATGACACTGGCTGAAATTCCCTTTTCTCTACAACTGTTAAAGTTACATGAGCCCTGTCCTCCTTTTCATATGGTCAGCCTACCTAACATTTAACACTCTTTCCCCATCACCTTTCTCATACCCATACTCACAGATTCAGCATACTGCTACCACTGAACAGGTGCAGAAAAATCTAGTACAACAAACTAGCAACCTAGCATTCAGAAAGAGTATAAAATACAATTACCCTGCAAGTATTAGCTATGGAACAAAATTACCACCTCTTAACTTATTTCAACTTCTGTTTATCAATGAGAAATTATCACAATGTTAGACAAGGATCCTTTCCTTCTTTTATTGAATATTTGGATTCAAGACATATTTGGAAATTCTGTTCTTACTGTGTAGAGAACAGAAATTCCAATCAGAGAGTGCTCTGCCCAAAGAAAACTGCCCAAAGTCCCATTGATTTCAATAAATCTTATTCCCAGATAAATGAATATAGGATTGCAGCCTTAAATGAAGGTGCTTACAGGGCCATTAGTATTTTATTGCTGTTCATGATAAATCTTCACTGTGATAGAATTTAAGCAAGTTGAACAGTGCAACGTTAAACATGTCTACTCAGAAGTAAGTCCCACTGACTGCAGTAGGGCCTGCAATCCTAAAGTGTTAACATAAACATAATTACAAACATAAAACAGGATCATTGACAGAATTAGGAGGGGGAAGTTTCTACAGTTGTGGAGCAAGTTGTCTGTTACACACAAGATGAACATAGTTTGCATAATTTGTGAATCTTCAAGATGCCACAAGACACTTTGTGACTTTCAAACACAAAAGAAAAAGAGGTGCCTCTGCTTCTTCACATCTGTTCACCTTTCTCTAGCAAGTGCAAGCCCCTGCTGTCAAGGAGGACTATGCACCCACCAGAGCCTGGCCTCATGGATCATGCAACCAGCAGATGCACTTCAGAAAGATGTTTACAGAGCCTAGGAAATCCAGACATACTCAAACAAGCCCAAACAAGCCACCCTATGCACTCACATATTACCTTGCTCCTTAGTCCAGACATTGCTGCTCACATCCCTTTTTGGAAGCAAAACCTCTTCTGTCCCCCTATCCCAGATAGGGGACTTTGGCCAGCTTGGAAAAAGCAACAGGTGAGGAAGACCTCTGGCACTCCATTAAACATAACAGCAGCCAGTATATCTGCTCACCCCTTGCCGGAAACCTCACAGTCTACAATGGCAAAATGCAGTGTTTGACTGCTGGGCGCCTCTCCCTGCCTAGTCAGACACCAGCTTACAATGGTGTTGTTAAGCAATTTTGGATGCTGGATGTAATGGTCGTACAGTCCCCTTTATATCTTAAAATGAATCATTTCAATTCCACATTGCACAACTGCTACATTTCTGGTGCTAGAGCAGTAATAATAACTTCTGGTTTATCAGTGAGAAACTAATCTAAAAATGTGTTATTACACCTCAGGTTCATTAGCCACGTAAACAAGCCAGAACAGAACAGAACAGATGCCCATTATCACAATGCTAGACAAGGATCTTTCCCTCCTTTTATCCAAATATCTCCTGAATTTACACTGCCTCAGTGTGCAGAGAACAGAAATCCCATTCAGGGATCCAAAGAAAACTGTCCAAAGAAACCTCAGAAATAAGTCCCATTGATTTCAATAAAACTTGATTTCAATAAAGCTTACTCCCAGCCTCTTCACATCTGTTGGAAAACATCGGCAATGTAAAATTCAAGCAAACTTTAGTGTTATTCTTAATGGAAAGGCAGGTGTAAATAAAATAAATCCTTTACTAACGACGCTCATTTCTGTCTAGGAGGGAAGGAAACAGGGCCAGGTAAGGGGTAAGGGCTTACGAGTGTCGCCTCCACATACCTTCTTCTGATGCTGGTCTGCCGCAGCTGCTGGTCATTCTCCTCCTCCTCCTCCTCCTCCTCCTCCTCCTCCTCCTCCTCCGTCGCTTTTCTGCTGAACGCCGGTGCTGCTCCTGCTGGTTCCTCTTCTGTTGCTGTTGGTGCTGCTTCCTTCTTTTCTCTCCTCCTCTGCCTCCTTCTCTTCCTCTGTCCTCCTCCTCCTCCTCCTCCTTCTTCTTCTCCTCCTCCTCCTCTGTCTGTCCGTCCATCTTGTTCTCCTCCTCCTCTGTCTGTCTTCTTCTCCTCCTCCTCCTCCTCCTCCTCCTCCTCCATCTGTCGTCTTCTTCTTCTTCTTCTCCTCCTCCTCCTCCTCCTCCGTCTGTCTTCTCGTCCTCCTCCATCTGTCTTCTTCTTCTTCTCCTCCTCCTCCTCCTCCATCTGTCTTCTCCTCCCCCTCCTCCTCCTCCGTCTGTCTTCTCCTCCTCCTCCGTCTGTCTCCTCCTCCTCCTCCTCTGTCTGTCTTCTCCTCCTCCTCCTCCTCCTCCTCCTCCTCCTCCTCCATCTGTCTTCTTCTCCTCCTCCTCCGTCTGTCTTCTTCTCGTCCTCCGTTTGTCTTCTCCTCCTCCTCCTCCTCCTCCTCCATCTTCTTCTTCTTCTTCTCCTCCTCCTCCTCCGTCTGTCTTCTTCTTCTCCTCCATCTGTCTTCTTCTCCTTCTCCTCCTCCTCCTCCTCCTCCTCCTCCTCCGTCTGTCTTCTCCTCCTCCTCCTCCTCTTCTGTCTGTCTGTCTGTCTGTCTTCTCCTCCTCCTCCTCCTCCTCCTCCTCCTCCGTCTGTCTCCTCCTCCTCCTCCTCCTCCGTCTGTCTTCTTCTCCTCCATCTGTCTTCTTCTCCTTCTCCTTCTCCTTCTCCTCCTCCTCCACAACCGCGCTAGCCAAGAACAAGGCCTGGATGGCGGAAGGGAGGAGGCCGGAATGACGTGCACCCGTAAGTGCGGGCACGCATCATTACGGCCTCTTCCCTGGCCGATCTGGGCCTTGTTCTTGGCCAGCACAACTGCGCTAGCCAAGAACAAGGCCCGGATGGCATGGGAGAGGCCCAATTTTTCCGGACTTTGAGGGATATTTTTAAATTCCCCCCCCCCCCCGGTCTCAAATTTGCCCCCCCCCTTTCTCCGGACTTGTCCGGGGGGATCCGGACGTCTGGTCACCCTAGCTTGTAGTATAAGCATGATTTTAAAAGATGGAGAGGCTTAGAAATTTTAAATAAAGGAACAAACAAATAAGCTGGGTGGGTTGCCTCAGACATGGCCTCCTGGGATACTGCTTTGTCTTATTTTCTGGCTTCTATGTTTTTCAACCATTCACCTATATTTCTGATCAGCTCCTGAGCAAGAAAAGAAGGGAATTTGGAAAGTATGGATCCAGCTGGAACTGCTCTTTCCAAAGCCTTCCCGCTGTGCATGTTGTAGGCACGTGTGAATGGATGTTATGAAAAAGTATTATGAATAGATGGGGTGGTGTGTGTGTGTGTTTGAGATAGAGAGAAAATGATCATGTGTATCTGTGTGAGAAAGGGTGTGTGCGCGTGTTTGTGGGCAGGGGTGATCTGAAGATCAACACCACTCCACACTGTTTCTTTCTTAAAAATCATCACCAACAACCCCCACTGTAACCCACACATACACACACTTTCTAACGGGACTACCCTATCATCTAATCCTCTTTCAAAGACGTCAAAGTCAATGGCCATCACACCTCTTGTGACAGTGAATTTCAGGTTAATTATGGGTTGTGTGAAGAAGTGCTTTCTTTTGTCAATCTTGACCTTACTGGCATCCAATTTAACTCTGTGATCCTGAGTTCTAGTAGAATGAGAGAGGGTGATAAAGAATATTCTATCCACTTGCTCCAAACCATGCATAATTTTATAAACTTCTATCTTACCTCACCCTCTCCCTTTATTTGTGTTCCAGGTTGGCTGAATTGTGACAGGTGGCTAGGGCAGTATCTCAGTGATGCCATAATAAGGAGCAATTAAAAGTCTAACCTGTTGTTAATTTGAATTATGAGCTTTTGAGGAGGAAGACTCTCCCCATAATGTTCCACATAGATGCCTAATTGCCCTACATCTCCTGATCTGCCTTGTTAATCCTGACAAAAGGGAACCCCGGAGGCCAAAATCCTCCATTTTGTTCACCTTTGAGGAATTCTCTTACCCTTTGTAGGAACTACAAAGGAGAACATGACGAGGAGGCTACCTGGGTATGCAGGCTTTATTGCCTTTTTGAAGCTGAGCCAATGAAACTGAAGCCAGTGCTGATATAACTCCTTGGCACCAGTAATTCAGTATAACACCCTGTCATTAAACTATAAACTTGATATTGCTGGATATCACGGAAAGTCTCCACTTTATGGTATGGCAAAAGAAGGAAGAGGTTGCCAGGTTCACATTGGCAATAAGTGGTGAATATAGTAGTTGCTTGGAGATGTGGAAAGAAAGGGTGTGTGTGAAAAGAATAGAGTCCTCTATATTCGCTAGCAAGTGTGGTGGTTGGATACTATCTGATGGAACATCAAGTGGGACAGATAAAGATGTGAAGCCCTAGGAAAAATTGTGGGGAGGAGGAAACGGGGTATTTTTTTTCTCTCCCCCACCCCAGGGGTTTTTGGAAAATTTGGGGAGAAGTCCCCCCCCCCTTTTTCTGGGTTTTCCCCGTTTCTGCCCTTCCAGGCTTTTACATTTCTGGCTACAGGCAGCTTGGACCCAGCATTCCTAATAGTTACTGTCATGATGAATCTTTAAACATTTTAATAAATTGCTCCTGAATCTTCTCCAAGCTCTGACAAACTTTCTCTTCTTCCTTAAATGTAATGATTCAAGGCACAATGCCTGTTAGGTGTTTTCACCCCCCTGCAGGCATGCTGGCTTAAAACATTCAGCCCCTTATCCTGTATGAGAGCAAGGAACGGATTTGTGGGTAATTTACAAAACATCCTGTGTTTTAACAAGTCATCCTTTGAAGGCATTAAGAGGGGTGTAGCCAGTCACAAACTTTGACGTCATGTTAGCTCTAATCTGGATTATTTAAGGAAATTGACACTGCGGCTCCAGCCGAACCTGTTCTCGCTGAGGTCAAAATGGCAACAAGCTGCAGCAAACTTTCCAGGGAGCAGTTGCAAAATGGTACAGCCAAGGTGGCATCAGGCAGCAGCCTTCCTCAACTTGGTGCCCTCCAGACGTTTTGAATTACAATTCCCATAATCCCTGACCATTGACCATACTTGCTGGGGATTATGGGAGTTGCAGTGCAACGTGTCTGGGGGACACAAGGTTAGGGAAGGCTGAATCAGAGAGAGCCTTTTTTGTAGATTAGGCACTCACATAGTCCCATGGCCATCTGATGGCAGGATGCAGAAGATGCAGCCTCAGAGTAACATGCACTACTTCTTATTTATACATTTGTATCACACCTTCCTCTGAGTTCAAAGTAGAATTACTGCCTCACAACACCCCTACAAGGTTGGCTAGGGTGAGTTGCTTGAAGCCATTCAGTGGGCTCGAAGCTATGTCTTTCCCCCCTTTTTACTCCCTACTAGGCTGACCATCTGAAAAGAAGGACAGGGCTCCTGTAACTTTAACAGTTGTAGAGAAAAGGGAATTTCAGCCAGTGTTATTTGTATGCAATTAGTCCCTGGTGAAATTCCCTCTTCATCACAACAGTTAAAGGTGCAGGCACTATACTAGAGTGACCATATACAAAAGAAGGCAGGGCCCCTGCAACTTTAACAGTTGTGATGAAGAGGGAATTTCACCAGGAACTAATTGCATACAAATGACACTGGCTGAAATCCCCTTTTCTCTACAACTGTTAAAGTTACAGGAGCCCTGTCCTCCTTTTCATATGGTCAGCCTACTCCCTACCTTCCATGCTAGAGTCCTGTTCTGGGTCGGGGCCCTGCACCTACTTTACAGTAAAAATGGGAGGGAGGGAATAACATCGTTGCTACATACAGATTTAAAAATACATTCTCATTGGATTGTTTGCTGTTGTATTGAATTACTTGGGCTAATCAGATTTAAATCCACGCTGTCAAGCATTTTATTTTAGTTTATTTGTGAGATGAATGGAGATTAAAGAGTCTGAGGCTGAAATATTAGACACAAATACCTGGAAGTAGGACTCATTGAATTCAGTGAGATTTAGTGGCTGAGTAAAGGTGTATCAGATTCCACTCTGAGTGAATTTAGTTGGTTTACCGAGATTGTTCATGACATGAGAAAGTATCCATGAGTCAAGGCCTAGAGCCACATAACATTAGTCATTGTAGGAATAATCACGTTTCACTTTGAGCAAATCAAGTTTTAAAGTACTGCTTGGCAAAATGTTCCAAAGTATGGCAGTGCTAATGCATTTCTTTGGGAAATGAGCATGGAACACACTCTCCAGGCAATGTTCAGTCTCTCTGTTACATTGCAAGAGCAGTATTCAACTTCAGTATGAGCCAGCTCTTCAACTAAAACATGCCTTGGCCTGCCTGTGACATAGGAACATCTTACTCCACGTATGATCCACTTAACCTAATAAATTGTCTTTTTTTATATATCATCATACTCGTCCTGTTTGAAATTTTGTAAAGAACATTTGAACATGTTCAACTGTAAAAGTCACAGTTGAACATGTTCAAAATGATCTGTGCATCAGATCTAGAGATATTTAGGGTGGATACTTTTGAAATGAAAGCCCTGTATGATAAACTGTAAAATCATACAGTCCTGAGAAAGTGGAGGTATAACGAGATATCACTCATATGTCCCTAAGTGTTGGGGTAAACCCCATGTTATTATACATTTTCTTAATCCTCGTTAAAAAATGCAACTTTTTTGTTCTTGAGTATTCTTTCGAAAGTCGTATAGTTTTTGAGTAAATAATGTTTAAACATCACACATAACCAACGTGAACACTAATTTTACACGTTCAAATGAAATTATCTCAAAAACTAATGGAGTTAACAAAAAATGTGTAATTACAAAAAGTATTTGTCATTAAATTTGAAACATTTCAGAAAAAAATCATCTCTGTAGCTTAAACAGGTGAGAAGTTTGGCATATTTAAATGTGGCAACTACATAATAGCACGGCAGCCATATTGATGATGTCATCACGCAGCCCCCACCACCACTGGAATTTTGTAAGACTCACTTTTCTGAGACACTTATGTCATATATAAACAAAAAGTATTCACAAAGCTTTTGCACTCGCTGGGGTAAATAAACCCTGCCTGGCTCTGGGACTAATAGGCCAGAGAGATCAGAGCAGAGTGTATCAGCTTATTTGCCTGGCAGGAGCTTGCACGCTGCTGGTGTCATCTGATGCTTTATTAGTAGTTAAGATACTCATTTTATGTCTCAGAAAACTGTGATTAAGCACAGGTGAGCTGCCTCTAGGCTGCTGAGTCAGGTGGAGGTCGCCACAACATGAAGTCTGCATCAACGCCTACTGTCGATAAAATATGCCAAGAGACAGGAGGTCTGGCTGGAGAATTTGGCAATGGGTTTCAGCCCATCACTAATTTTATTTGCCCAAGCAAAATCTCCCAGGCAGATTGATGTGACAAAAGTCAAAGTCATGGAGTTTGTGATGACACTCGTTTGCTGTGTCATTCAAGGAGCTGGACTATTTTCCTGGTGTAGGAAAAGTGGGAGTGGGTGCTTCTACCCCTTGAATCATCACTACTAGGAGAAAAACCCAGATAGGTGAAAAACAGCTAGACTGAGGACAGGAAGACACTTGGAGTGGCTTCTTGCAGGTGGTCCTTGGGTCTCTGCCCACAGCCTAAGACAGTAGAGCACATCCTACCAATGCATACTGCCATTGGGAGAGAATTGAAGACATCACACCCAGGCTAGCTACAGTTGATTGGACAGGAACCAAACAATAACAGAAGTGTTTGTTTGTCTGCTTCTGAACTGACTCATTGTAGAGCGTCTTTACTTATTAAATATATATAACCTTCCAAGAGATAAGAGGGTGCTTTTGCATTTCTACAGTGCTGGTAGGAAGGAGGCCAAGACTGGGAAACTGAACCAATTGTGGACAACAACAAACAAACAGCCTATATCCACCTGCAAACTGAAAACTGTCATGCACATTTTCATATTTAGCTGTCGTAATAAATTGTAGCAGTTCAGCCCACTATTTTTTGTTGTGGGGTTGCCTAGGGTGACTATATGAAATGAAGAACAGGGCTCCTGTACCTTTAACAGCTGCATAGAAAAGGGAATTTCACCAGGTGTCATTTGTATGCATGCAACACCAGGTGAAATTCCCTTTTCTGTACAACAGTTAAAGTTGCAGGAGCCCTGCCTAGCATGACCAGATACAAAAGAGGGCAGAGCTCCTGCAGCTTTAACTGTTGTGATTAAGAGGGAATTTCACCCGATGCTACATGCATACAAATGACTCCTGCTGAAATTCCCTGTTAAAGATACAGATGCCCTGTCTTCCTTTCCATATGGTCACCCTAGGGTCACCAGCTTGCAGAGAATCTGTGATGATGCTTTTGTGAAGTTCTGTGAAGGTGTAGTGGGCTGAAATGTTTCTTTATTTTATCCAAAAAGATTTCTGTGCCATCCTTCTTCAGGGCTGCCAGAGCGGTTTACAAAAAGCAAGATAAAATGCAAACATCGAGTTCTCTATAACAAACCAGCCTGTGATAAAATAAAAATACCTTTCCAAGCCTGGTGGGCAGGGGAAATATCTTTACCTGGTCCCAAAAAGCAACAATTATATTAAAAGAGCATCATATTAAAAATAAAAAAATACATTATATTATATGACCTATGACTGCTGGGGCAATCTTTACATTTAAAATAAGGGACATTTGACACTCTTCCTAGCTATTAAACTTTGACTCCAGAGCTTTTCTGTAATCTGTTAAATCAGCATGTTGCTGTGTAATTGAAGAGCAGGGTTGTTAAAAAAAAATCCACCAGTGTATACAGTAATGGTGTAATTAAAATAATAATGGCATGTAATAAATAGCCAGTACTTTACAATTCCTTTTATTGAGTTGTATCAGAGAACATGGCTTTCCTGCTACACCTTCCCTGCCTCCCCCAACCCCAGATCTCTCATTAAACAGACTGTTTTGCAGCCATGCAGCTTAAGAAGTGTGATTGTGAAGCCTGCATTTGCCTTCCATCCATTCTATCGCACACAATTTCACAGGTAGGTGTCACAAATATATGCATTGCTATTGTACAGATGGACTATCACCATTCAGAACAAGTTCATGACTTTTGTGATGGTTTGGACAAATGCAGTGCTCTGAAATAAAGAGCATGGGGCTGTCTTCAGGGCGCCGGATTGGGTGCCAAACCATGTGCTATCCCTGATGTGCAGTGGCGGCAAGTTGTTCTAACGAGAGGCAGCACGGGCCTTCCAGCGGCCATTAGGCTCATTGGCCCCTCCCCTCCCACGGCTTCCAGTGACCAATAGGTCCCACCCAGGAACGCCCCAAGAGTGACTCCAAGCAAGGACAGGCCAGCAGAAGAGCAGGGCTGATCTCGCTCCAGCTGGAAAAGTTGGGGTAAGTCCCCGAATTTTCAGCCGCTCATCGTCACCTCTTTGCCCCAGAGTGGCTTCGAATCTGCAGCTACATCATCTAACCGACACAGTGTGGATTTGGAGCCACCCCAGGACAAAGACAATGTCAAGACAGCCCCCATGTTATATTCTATACACACAGTTGGCCGAGCCTGGAGCAAGACACTGTGTTGCCTGAGATGATGGACAAGATGACACCTTCGCCATTTACAACCAGACTGGCAGTTCAGTCTTCAACTCTGGTTATGGGACAGTGTCCTCCACTGTAAGTGAAGGCAGTAGGCTAGCTTGGGTGGTGTGTATGTGTATTTGCAGGCATTATATGTTTTTGTGTGCATGCATTTCTGTATAGGTGTGGGCATGCATGCATGTATGCATGCAACCCTCGACCCACTCAATCAGCAACTCATGCAGATTGTGCACCCTTGATGGTGTGCATTTGCATCCTACCCCTCATACAAAGAGTAAGGTAGGTTAGAAAGATCATGACTTCCCCAAGATCATTGTTTTGTTTAGTAAGGGTTTATTTGTGTTTCCTTCTATATCTATGGACCGTGCACAGTAAACTGGCTAAGAAAATCATGCTTCATTGAATGATGCCCATTTCTATGTAGTGCATGGATGGATGTCTTTCATGCAAGTGATCCATCCCATCTGATCCACATCGGAGTGCTTGTACGGGTCTAATGCCTGGATCCTTAAAGCTGCAATCCTATGCACAGTTATGTGGGAATACACCCCACTGAACAAAGTGGGACTTACTTCTGAGTAAATGCATATAGGGCTGCACTGCATGTCTACTTCATGGAATTTGGGACAAAATGAAGTATAAGTTCTGCACTGGCTGCCCCCAACTTGGCACCCTTCAAATATGTTGGATTGCAACTCCCATCATTCCCAGCCAAGAATGGCCATCCTGGCTGGGAATGATGGGAGTTGGAGACCAACATATCTAGAGAGTACCAAGTTGAGGAAGGCAGTTCTACATCTCATGCTCTGTTATTTGTTCTCTGGAGAAAAGGAAAGGTCATATTTGCTCTGTATCCTGTTAAATTAACAACTTTTTCTTCTTTGTTTTAGGATGGATGTCCTGGGGGACGCATCACCCACACAACTTCCCCTTCCGAGGCACATTTTGGATGTATGGCTCATTGTCCTTCTCATCCTGGTCACCGTTGTGGTCATGACATCCGTGGTATTGTGCCCAGCAACAGCTGTGATTATTTACAGAGTCCGGACCCACCCTATACATAATGACGTTGTGTGAGACTTGCCTCTTTGTTACTTTGTGGCTTTACTTTTGAGAAACATGGACTTGGAAGTCTGGTTATCCATTCAGACAGGGACTTTATTTATGTAGCTGTCAAGCCCAGGACTTTATTCCCACTTGTGGAATCCACTCAGCTTTGCACAAGATTCCAGATTGTTCCTGTTTTGGTTTCTTGATGTTTACTTTAATTGAAGTAGTTCTTCATGTTTACTGAGCAAACTGTTCCAAAGGAGACAGCAGAACCAGGTGCCAGAAGAGAAGCATGAAATGTCTAATAACAAAAGCCCTTCAAACTGTTTCCAGATGTGGCTGTTGTGAGAGAGCACCCAGCTTTAACTATTCCAGACAAAATGTTGTCTTTTCTCTCTCTCTTAAGAATCAGTTGGAGGAATGCTTGGTTGTTCTGTCTTTCCTCCGAGTTGCTAAAAAAGGAAATCACGAGGAAGAAATGAGCAGGGCCAGTCCTACCATTAGGCCAAGTGAAGAAATTGCCTCCAGTGGCAAATACTGGGTGGGCAGCAGCAAGCTGCTGAAGAAAGCTTCGACTGCCAGTCCAGTCAGCTTCCATATGTGGAATGGGAGGGGGCACCATCTTGTTTTTTGCCTCAGGCACCAAAATGTCTTGGGCTGTCCCTGGAAATGAGATTTATGCAGATAAGTGAATGGATGTCATTATATTTTCAGTATGCATCTATGGAATGATATATTTGTCACAAAATATTAATGTTTAAGAAATAAAATAAATAAGGATGTGTATTGTATCGTTAAAATGTACGATAACGATACAATATGCTCTTTATCATGCATGCGTTTAACGATAACGATACAATAGAAAAACCTCCGATAAATATCCGATCTGATAATTTTCAGCCTGATTATATCAGATTATTGGACTGCCATATAAATAAACCTATAACTTCTGTATTTTAAAAGTTAGAGGCTTGAAACTTGGTCACAGTGCTTATGGGGTATGCCTAAGTATGTGAATGAAATTTGAGATCGATCCCTCCAACCCTCGATTTTATATGAATTTATTAAAGATCGTTTAAGTTCTGACAGGTCAGAACGACAGCTCGCCATATGCGTTCATTCAGACCTGTCAAAAAGGTGCAGGATCTTTAAAAAATTCATATAAAATCAAGGGTTGGAGGGATCGATCTCAAATTTCATACACATACTTAGGCATACCCCATAAGCATTGTGACCAAGTTTCAAGCCTGTAACTTTGAAAATACAGAAGTTATAGGCATTTCTTTAAAAAAAATTAGCTCTATAGGGCACAATGGGGCTGCAAATTAAATATCGGATTTCCGATCATTATTGTGAAGATGATACGATTAACCTACTATATTATCGGAGATGATAATTTTTTTGGTCCGAAAAACCAATAATGATAAAATATGATATTTTCGGGCATTCACATCCCGAATAATAAATTATAATACGAAACATGAGGAAAACAAGATTTGATCAAAGGAATTTCCTGCCAGGGACTAGTTTTGGATGTGGCCATGAGAAAAGAGAAAGTGAACGAGGTTTGGTTTTGCTGCTCCTTTTCTGAAATCATGTTCCTCTAGCAGTTCTATGAATAGACTGGAAGGGCCCATCCTAATTTTATCTAATAAAAGGTAACCTGAAATGAATAAACTTGCCGTGTAAAGAGAGATCCTTAGAGCTGTGGTGTGATGCAGGTAGTGTTGTAGTAATATTGTCCTGTGTCAGGGGGTTGACACCTCCCTCCCCAATCAACTGTTCATTAAAGTGGGCTTGTTCAGACAATGGTTAGGCCACTAACCCTTAGGAATGGTTCACATGACACGCTAAGTCATGATTCACACGACATGCTAATGTTTAGCTCAAAATGCTTAACCACCATGGCGTAGCGTGTCATCTGAACAGGGTCAGTGTATCCACTTTCTAGTAATGGGGTTATTAGAAGTAGTAGACACTGGCAGAATAGATGTCTCCCTCCCCGCTGCTGACCCCCTCCCAAATCTGCTCCGGAGTTTTGAAGGACCCTCCAGAGCAAATTTGTGGCATACACAGAGGGGGAGGGAGGAATGGACAGGGAAGTCCCATTGCAAGAGCAAACTTCCACTCGTGCAAGGGTTGAGTCCAATCCAATAAACTGCATCAGCAGGCATCCATTGGGCCAGTGTCCTATAGCTCATTCATTTTCTTTCTTCCTGAGCTACTGCTGACTTAACCACTACTGGGGATCCAGTCTTGATGGTCTTTCATTCTCTCACATGGCAGTTTGCCAACTCCTAGTTCAAAGAGATCTGCTGCTCCTTTAACATCTACACAGCAGGGAAGACATCCCGCAACTACTCTGGTCCCTCTGCTGCAGTGATAATAGATGCAACAACTGGACCGCTGCCTGCCGCTCAGCTACAATAGGCACTTCAAGACCTGATGTTAGAAGACGCTTGTCCATTTGTAGTTCACCTTGAGCTCTGCTTACAGTTCTTTTGTTTTGTTCTTTAAAAAAAAGTGGCTAACAGTATTTAAGAAACAGGAGGGGGAAAACAATTTATGTAGTTTGTGTACATATAAAAAGGAAGTGGATACATTTCCGGTGAATGTCTCAGCAGAAAACCTCTCATGTTAAACTGTGATATTGGGTAAACCCCCGAAATAAAGTTATTGTTGTTTTGTCTGCAATTCTTAAGTACTGATGATGCTCTAAGGCATTGCTGGGTTAATCATTCCTGGTTTTGCCTGCTTTTATCCTTGAAATTTCCTATGCTATCCCTGTTACTGCACTGAATCTTCACCTTTCTAGTCCTGCCAGTATCTGTTTGGTCCTGTCTCTGCTCCAGTTTTGCCTGCTTTTATCCTCTAAGCCAAGATCATGGTGCAACTGACATTTGCCCCCGTGAGAATCCCTCCCCCCCTAAATATGGTAATTACCAATTGCCCCAAAGGGGAAAAAATAGGGTTGCTCATTTTTGTATTCTCTCTCCCTCCCTCAGCAGTTCCTCTTGGGAAACATGGGAAAACTCATCCCTTTTTCATTATTTGATGTAGAAATAAATACACATCACTTTCAAGTTTAATTGCTCTTTCTATTTCACCATTCATTTTATGCTTTGTTTAAATCCATCTCTAATTGGTGGAAGGTTGGGAGTAGGAGCTGGCCAATCAAGATCTGCCTTTATCGCACACATTCACTTGGAACAGAAATGAATCTGCTTAACAAGAACATTAGCACCAGCCGTGTGACATTTGTGACAAATCTAAGTCACATTGAGAGCCTGTTTTCTTTTGATGGGAGATTGGAACAGGATGAGGTTTAGATTTCGAATCTGTCATGAACCACACACAACACTGCCCTATTTTGTAGCATTTTCTTGTAAGGTTTGGGCTTAGCAAACAAAGGGCAGCCTTAAGTTCTGAGATGAGTCAGGCTGTGGCCTGGAAAAGTGACAAGAGTCAGCATTGGGGAAATTGTTTTCTTTGTTTGTATCCTGTTTTTTGCAGCTGAGGCCTGGGAGGGGGGCATGAATAAGGGAATTTGCTCAGGAACATTTCTCAGTGTAGATAATTTCTGTAAAGAAAGGTACTGACGCACAAGACTGCCTTGAACTCACTTTTCTCTCTTGGAAATGCAGCTTCCTCGTCCCATATTTGTAGCAATGGGCTGTGGTTTCTTGGTGGAGAGATACACTGCAGATGCTCAAAAGCAGGGTTTGCTGTTACTTGGTATTTCACATGCGTTTGAGGATCATGAAACTGTTGCATTGAAAAGAGGACCTGAGGCTCTGGTTTTGGAAAGAGGACATGTAGAGCAGTATTTTCTAGCATATCACCAGCTGCCAATGTAAACCTCATGGTAGTGCTTTTGAGGACATAACATTTTGGGGATTTAAAGAAGGAAGGCTAGAGAGCTGCCACTGGGACGGGGGGGGGGGGGCAAGGTGTGAATGGGACTGAAACTACCATCTTATTACATGGATGAAATTCAAATATACTGGACAGACCATGACAATGGAGTTAAGGGAGTAGTAAAAGGAGGACAGGGAGATTGCAGAGAAGCTGACGGAATTGCATCGCATCGCTGTTCACTGTAGAAGATACAGAACAGATGCCTGTGCCTGATCTGATGTTTTCAGGACAGGAGTCTGAGAAACTGAGGCAAATAGTGGTGACAAATTATGAAATTCTCAACCTTATTGACAAATTAAAAGCAAATAAATCACCAGGCCTGGATGGTATCCATCCTAGAGTTCTCAAAGAACTCAAATATGGAATTGTGGATCTTCTAACCAAAATATGCAACATGTTCCTAAGCTCAGCCTCTGTACCAGATGACTGGAATGTATCACCAATTTTTAAAAAGGGATCCAGGGGGAAATCTAGAGGCCGGTTAGCTTGACCCCTGTTCCAGGTAAATTGGTTGAAAGCATTAGAGACAAAATTAGTAAGCGTATAGAAGGACTTGTCCTACTGAAAAAGAATCAACACAGCTTTCGCAAAGTCAAGTCCTGTCTGTCTAATCTTCTAGAATTCTTTGAGAGTGTCAACAAACATGTTGACAAAGAAGAGTTATGATCCAAGCCAAAAGAAATGAATTTAAACAACAATAAGAAGACAAAATGTAAATGTTTTTTGAAAAAAACAGATTGATTTTTTTGGCTAGTACATGTTTATTGAAAAGAAAAGAGGCTTTTGAGAATTAAATTATGTCCCTGTTGTTGTTGCAGTCTTTGGCCTCTGCAGAATGACTGAAAATGTGGTTTTCAGTTGAATAGGAAGAAAAGGAATAAGATACAAGAAGATTAAAAAGAAACGAGGCTGAAATGAAGGGGATGTTAAGTTTTTGTGCATTAGCTGGAGAATGAAATTAAAACCTCTTTGGGCACAATATTGTTGTAGCCAAAGAACTCCAGAAAGGCATCCCACAAACCATTAAATTTGTGCAAGGGATTCCTTCAAAATATATTGCTCTCTATCAAGATACCAATTCTAGGACTTCTGTTGCCCAGGCACCAATTTCCAAGTCTGTAAAATCAGTTACTTAACAACTGAGGCAGCACATTGTATCCAAGCCACACATGCATTTAGGGCTTGTTGGACCAGAATGTAACCAAGTGAATTCACAGACTGGCCACATTCACACAACGCAGCAACTCAGTTTGCGAATAAGTTACGCAATGTGATTGTTTGTGGAACAACCCATGGTGCGCCTGACAGATGATCAGGCTTACTGTGGGTTGTTCTCACCCTCTTTACCCCTTGGTCCTCCATCCAGTATCCTACTGTCCTGCACGGCAGAACCCATCTTGTCTGCCCATCCCCTCCCCCTCCCTGCTCCAATTGCAAACCATTTTTGTTCCCCACCTTTTTATTTATTTTTGCAGCCCCAGAAATTTGCACAAATGGAATTGCAATTGTTTTAGGCCTTTCGGAGGTGTGCAAGTGCACACCTGCAGCTGTCCAATCGGTATAGCCTTCCTTGTCAATGTCCTTGTATGCTTCAACTGTCAAAGGAAATGAAGTGCACTAGGAAACATGCAAGGAAATTGACATGGCGAGACTTCATAGAGGCTGCTTTGCACATTGTTTACAGGGACCGGCCAACATGACAATCCACTGTGGCTTGTTACTCACGTTGGGTTGCAGATCATGGAAACTCAGTCAGCACTTAGTGTGAGGTTGAATCATTGCTTAACTTCTTTTCAAAACTCCAAATTTACTTTCTAGGTCCAAAATCTATGTTTAACAGGAACTTTTAATTCCCTGCATCTCCAGCAAATGGAGCTTTCAGAATAGTTTAGTTTATCCATACTAATAATGTTCCAATACATATATAGTGATTTATCACATACAAGGCACTTTATCTAACTCATTGTTACAATAATAATAGGAAGGTAGTTCATTCTTATTCCTATACTGCAGATGAATGGGCTACGATATAGTAACCCGTCTAAGACCCCCCTTTGTTTTTATAGCTATAGAGAGATCTGAAGTGGGGATTTCCCAATTCACTCATTCATATTATCTCTCTGTTAAACCATAGACTCTAAGTGTCCATGGAAAGGCCCAGTACTATTATACAGAGACTCATTTATTTAATAGATTTATATAATGCCCACTTCTGGGTTGCCGCAAGATGGCAATCTGCAGGTTGTGGTAGAACCAGCAAGATCTGATTGTCTTAATGATCACACAGGTCCATATCGGGGGAGGTGATCTGCTTGGGTAAACTAGTTCCAAGTTGTTCAAGCTCTGTATGCCAACAACAAGACCTTGAACTTGGCTCAGTAACTAACAGATAGCCAGTAAAATAAAGTACTGATGGAAACTGTGCTAAATGCAAATGCAATTAAGATATCTGTGATGCACTTGGACACACATTAGTTCTAATTCTTAGGAAACAGTTTTTCTCCAAGGAGTGATCAGGAGACACAATTATGTTAAAAGCTGTTGCATAGGAAGCAGCCTGTATCAGAGAGTGAACAAGGAGACTGTAGGGGACAAAATGAGATAGTCAGAAAAAATAATGCATCTTACCCCCATTAGCTTATAGTCAAGACTGTGTTCAGTGTATGTCCAGGAAATATACTTGTTCATACTCAGCCAATGTAATACTGAAGAAAAACGTAAGAACATGCTGGTTCAGACCAAGAGTCCATCTAATCCAACACTCTGTTCACACAGTGGCCAACTAACTGTCTATCAGAAACCCACAGCCCATGTTCCTCTGCTATTGGTGTATATAGGTTTATTGTCTCTGATACTGGAGGTAGCACATAGCCATCAGGACTAGTAGCCATTGAACGAAATGCATATGCCTCTAAGAAGCACATAAGATTATTTTGCTTGACAATATTGTGCCCAGGAAGAATAATATTCCAGATGAGGTGTTGTTGATATACATTAATGTTTATTGATGCCTTGCATTAATTGGATTCAGACCAAATTGGATACAAAATGCCAAATTATAGAAAAATCAGACAGCGGTTTTGTAATTATACATTTTGACAGCAAGCCTGTTTTTCTTCCCTTTATATTTTGTCTTTTCCCCCCAGCAAATCCAGTTGCATCTTAAACGCTCCATACTTTTAGTTCCTCACTTAGAAGCTGCCAACCTACAGTGACAGTTACCTAGCAGCTCAATGGACGATTTCTCCACAGTGCTCAACAGACATTTACTGAATACTCTCTCAGGATGGATCCTGAAGGTGAAGCCTCTACCAAGTGGCCAACCTCACAGACCACCTCCTCTCAACTCCGCCGGCTTGACCCTGCGGCAGACTCTGGAGTCTGTCAGCTCCGATGTTCCCACCCCCTCTGACAGAGACTAAGTTCCCAGGGAGGAAGGGGATGGGAAGGGAGATCTCTGAGCCTGGGCGTCCTATCCAATAAGCTCTGGAGAAACTGTCCATTAAGTAGATAGGCAACTGCCTTGTTTTGTTAGGCTAATTTAGCTCTGAGGATAGCTCAGCATTCACACTCTCTTCAGGTGTGAAGAAACATCTATTTACTCAATCAAGCTTTGTGGACTGCACAACAGACTTCTTTATTGTCTCACATATTGGTGGGACAGCTTGGAATCACGACCTTGGGGTTATGCGAGGGTTGTTATGTTATTTGTTGTTTTTGGATTGTGGCTTGTTTTATATTTTTAAAATGATTTTATGGTTTTAATTTTTGTGAACCGCCCAGAGAGCTTCGGCTATAGGGCGGTATAAAAATGCAATAAATAAATAAATAAATAACCCAGGGTGGCCTGATCCACATGATACAGCAGCCCCACCCAATAGGGAGGCTACATGTTCAAAATGGCACCTGACATACACCATGGCTCATCAGGCATTAAAGAACCCCCAATGAGCCCGGTGTGTTGTGCAAACTGGGCCATAATCTCCTAGGATTTAGGGCAGTACATTGTTAAGTATACTGCTTCTCCAACAGTAACCAAAAACAACCAGCCAATGAAATACAAGAACTGAAATTTATTGCAAGAAGATTGGTTACTCCTGAAAAACTCATTCCCTGCACAAAATGTGATTGCCCAATACTGTTTGTTTTTATGCCTATAGTATAATATGATACCACCTGTGGTTTCTGTACCAGCCCCAACATTTACTTAGTTGACTGCCCATAAAGTATATCTTTAAAACAAATGAAGGTATATTTGACTTGTTCTAGACTAGACAAAACACCTTCCAGTGCACATCTTGTTGTGCTGCTCTTATCATATTTATGTATTTATTACTTTTCTTATCCACCCAGTAATCAATGTTCTTGGACAGATAAGGAATACAGAAATATATTGCTCAGGTGACTTGCTATGGTAGAAATTGCAGAGAAAAATACACAGCCTAGCAATTAATTATTCTTTAAAAAAAAACAACCCTACAACACCATGTTTGCATGAGAATAGCGAGTGATCTGCAGAAGTGCTTGACAGCAAGTTGTTTAATTATAATCATTGCAAATTCTTGAAAAAATATCCACCTAATTTATTTGTATTACTTCTGCTATTCCTATATAGAAATGTTTCAGGTGCTGTTGCAAAGAATCTGCAAAATATTAACCTGATCCTAAGCAAATACATGCAATCCAAAAGTCTGAGTCTTTGTTGTTTGCTTCTTAAGAAGCTCATGTGATATTGAAGGATTGCATACACTGAAACTCTTACCTCTACGCCCTAGTCTCTTCTTTCTGTGGCTGAACTCTCTCAAACTTCATACAACACGCTATCTCACCCAGTGTGGGTTGTTGTTGAACCATGGGTTATCATGTTGTCTGAACACAGTGTGTTTTCTGCAGGGCAGATTATTGTGTTGTCTGAATGTAGCGTGTTTTCCGCAGGATGGGTTACTGTGTTGTCTTAGTGCAGTACTTTTTCCACAGGGTTGCTAGTTAACCATGCAGTGTGGCTTGTTAGCCACCCTGAACAACCCAATAAAAAACCATGGGTTCTCAAGGTGGCTTGTTAAAAAAAAATAAACCACCTTGCTGAAAACACTCTGTGTTCAGAAAACACATTAACCCACTCTGCAGAAAACGCACTGCGTTTAGACAACACAATAACCCATGGTGGGTTAGTGTCTTGTGTGAACCCAGCTTAACTTCTTAGCATTTTCTCTTGTGTGTCTCGCACATTATTGCTGAAGCTGTCTCCTTGAAGAAGGGCTCATGCAAACATCTTCTAATAGATTTGTCTTAAAAGCAACCATACAGCACTGCAAGCAACTAGACTCCCGATTCCTAGAAGGATACTATCAAACACTGAAGTAATATATGAAAAATATGTGAATGACAAAAAAGAGATAGATTTAATACTATTTAGTTAAATGTTTTCGCTTGTTTTCTTTGGTAACGTAGTTGGGATTTCAAATGAACACTGAGATAGTTAGAGAAATAGATGCTCTACAGCAGGGGCGCATGACCTCTTTGGTCCTGACGCCACATGTGGTGTCAGTTGTAGGGCTGGGGGCTGCACATGTGTGTGCATATACACATACACATACTAGCAGTGGGGAAAACAGTGATCTTGGAAATGGGATCACTGGCAATTGGGAGAGAGTTGGCGGTGGCAGAAGCATTGAGTTGAGAGAGAAACAGTAGTGCTGGGGAAAATCGGGGGATTTGGCCATGGTGGGTAGACAGGGCACCCATGGGGGCAGCTGGGTGTGGGCAGCTAGTTGTCACCTCTGCTCTGCAATATCTATATCCTGATATGTCCTGTTGTAGTTGTTTATATCAACAGAACCTAGCTTCTAAAATGGTATGCATACCATATAATTAATTATTATGATTATGTCTCAGTCATAAGCATTGAAAGTGCCTTACAATGACAGATCAATTTTTTAAAAAATACTTTTTTAAAAGAACACAAATAAAAAATGAGAGACAGCAGATAATACCCCAAAACAAAGAAACACATAACTGCAGGGAGCCAGGGAAAGCTCACCATGGAAAATCAAACATCCAGCAGGCCAAAAACCTGCCAGAAAAGAAATGAAAGCCTTCAGTTTTGAAAGTCATCAAGGAGGATTAGCAAATGGATTTCCTAGGACTGGACATTATAAAGCCAACAACAATAGAGAAGGCCCTATATACTCATCCCCATTCCTTGGAGGCCGGTGGTTCCAATGTCAGGGGGGCAATGAATCTGCTCTGGGTTTCAGTTAGAAGCAGTTAGAACTCTAAAGGAGCCACCAGCCTCCACTGTTCCCATTAGCCAAATTAAAGTTGGCAGCACGCTATGCAATAGAGAGGGTGGGGTGAGGCGGGAGAGAGCTCTTCTACCTTTCTGCTGTTTATCCTCAAAGGAGCTAGCACTCCGGTTAAAAACTGCACCATCTGACACAGACATCCAAACCAACAAACATCTAATAAAATATCAGAAAAGTTTACAGGCCATGACTATGCATAATTACCTGGGATTAAATTCTGTGGAACTCAGTGGTGCTTGCTTTGGTCTGCCTAGTTACAACTGATAAAACAGACTGAGATCTTCAGCCAGCTGAAATGCATCCTTCAGCTTGTAACTAAACATGCAAACAATCCTGCAAAGAAGTGTTACTATTTAAACTGCAAATGTGAAGTAGGAACTCCACCCAAGAAAAGGAAAGAAGTACTCAGCCTCTGCTTGATTTATTGCCCTCATTGCCTCATTATCACCCCTATTCACGTACAAGAGCAAGGAAGATTCAGCAGTCACTTTGGTGTTCTGGCTTCATCATTCCTCTGAATAAATCTATCCCAAAAGTATTCCTCCTGCATTCCACCATGTACACAACAGAGTGTCCACAGAATAGCTTTTGATACCTCTGGGTATATTTTATGGAAAGCAATTCTACAGATTAATTGTGAATGGTGAACAAGGGGTCATCTTGAAGGCGTCGGATCAGCAGCGTGGCGGCAGCATGAGCCCCCCCCCCCCGCATTTGCACTCCTTCCGGCCATCTACAGTGGAAGGAGTGCAATTGCAAGCTTTGAAGGTGCCATCGTTGCCGTGCCTGCCCACCCGAGCACACACGGCAGTTCAGGGGCACCTGCGAGCATCTGCCCTGCTCTTCCAAGGTTAGGTTAGGTTTTTTTATTGGCCTACGTTTTGTTCTTTTTTAAAAATTGTAAATATGAAGGGTTGCATTTATAGCTAAATGGGGGGAAGAAACGGGTGGGGAAGAAACAGGGGTGGGGAGGAACGGGGTGCCCCCTCCCTCTCAGAAAATCCACCCCTTAGCTTTAATTTGTTTAAAAAAAACAAGGGTTTGCAGAGGCGCGGAGGTGGTCCAGTGACCTTTCGGCTCGCTGGTCCACTCCCTTCCCTGCCCAGCCGATGGGGACCAATCAGTGGTTGCCATAGGCTGTGGCATGCCTCACAGCAGCTCTGGGGCAAGAGCAACAGACGGAAGATGCTGTCGTTGCCTTGCTCCAAGCTAAAAAAGTCGGGGTATGTGCCCAACTTTTTTAGAGCGGAGTTTTGGGGGTTTGCCCCTGGATGGCTTCGGAGTGGCAGCTGCGTCATGTAGATAACCTGCCCCCACTCTGAAGCCACGGTGGGGAAAAGCGCCCGTCTAGAGGTACCCAAGGAGGGCTTCTTTTTGTTTGATGCTGATGGTCCATTTGTTCATTGAACTGGATGCTTTGTAGTTCCTGTTACTAATGAACCGTGCAGGCTGTCAGCTTCTTTCGTTTGTTTGTTTTTTGGTCATTTCCAAAATACGTTTCCTGTATTTATATCATCTTAGTATTAAATTAGCAAACGTTTCACATTGTTTTGTGGGAGTCATGGCAGCATAGTCTTGTGACTCATGTTGGCTGAGGAAAGATGACATCTGAATAGATTTTTTTAAACTATCACGTTTTCGGCTGGAGAGTTTTACGTGGAAGGATTTCATACTGGGTAATCAGGAGCTTCTGCAGATCTGGTTTTCATTTTCCCTTAAGATATATATATATCGTTTCAGTATTTTCTGCTCTTAATGCTTTGATGACACTGGCAGGAACCACTGCTTTGGTTATTGCTTTTTGAATTTGGCTGTCAAGATGACTGCTCTTTTTTTGTTTTGTTTTATTATGTCGAGATGATAGTGTGAAGCTCAGAGCATGCAGAGAAGCTCAGGGTTATTTTCCCCCTGGATGTGTAAAAAACTACTTAATGCCTTGTTTTCTGACACATAATGCATGATTGTGCCTCAGAGCCATCATTCAATGTATGCAAGGAAAAGCAAAGTATTGATCTCTGGGTGTCTGGTACATATCTACCAAGGCCAGCTTTATTGATTCATTTATTCAAAGCATTTATAGCCCATTCTTTAGACAAGACCCCCAGAGTAGCTTACAAGAATCGACAATCAGCCAGGGCCTGTCCTCAGATTCACAATCTAAAAAGACATGAGATAGAAGAACAGGTGTGTGTGTGTGTGTGTGTGTGTGTGAGAGAGAGAGAGAGAGAGAGAGAAGCATGATGGTGATGCTCGACCCAGTTGCTCAGAGGGATGGGGATATACCAATTGAACTCAGGTTTGCACTGCATTGTCTTTTTCCTTTCTTCTGTTCTGCAGTTTCTCTTCTTTTGAGTCTAAGCCTAATCTGTTCCAGAAGCCCTTCTGGTGGCTGCCATCACGGTGGGGGGGGGGGGGCACCACTGGGAGGCAGGATCTACACTACTTCTTTAAAACAGTTTATAACAGTAGTGACAACTGCTGAGGCCCAGGACACACCCCATAGACAGTTTTTAAACCGCTTTCAAAGTGTCATATTCTGCTTGGTGTAGATCTGGCCTCCGGAGTTAGATGTTGGCAGTTCTCTAGACAAGATGTTCCTCAGAAGCCTTTATTTCTCATTCCTATGGGAAATGACTGTGCATTTTAGTAGTCTCTGATATAAGTTGCCCTTAGTTGGATTTTCCTTCCAGCTTTTTTCATATCTCACCTGGCATCTGCATCTTAAACCATCACACTTCCAATTGTCTTGCAATAATCCTTGGAAAATGGTAACATTGAAGCGTGCATATAGATTTGCAAAATCTAGGCAAACGGCAAACACCTGCTGACCCAGAATTCAGGTTGTACGGACCTTGCCATTAAGAAACGCACTGCTCATTTCATTACTCTGTCCTCTGAGGAGAACAGACCGTTTTATATAGTAAGGGTGCAATCCTGTGCATGTTTAGATCCTATAATTCCTAGCATAACCCAGCCCTACATGGCTAGTAGGGAATGCTGGGAGTTGTAGAATTTTTCCTGCATGTTTAGACAGGAAAATCTCTACTAAATCTCGCACAACTTCATTTTGCTATGGTGTGCGTGTGGGAAGGAGTATGGCTAAGTCTCAGTTGTTTATAGATTTGTATTTTTTGAGCTTTTTTGTTTACTCACCCATGTTATTAATTAGATGAACAGTGCTGCCAAAGGTAGTCTGTGCCAATATTCCATTAAAATGCCTTGTTTCTATGAAGAATTGAGAGCATCTCTTTCTTTTTTTAAAAACGAGTTAGTTCATTTTCCAAGGCCCATGGCACTTTATAATAAATGTCTTCTGTTCAAATATTTTCAGGAAAACAGGACAACAAGACTTCAGAGAAAGTAAAATCCCCAATAATTTTATTTTTACCCCTTAGCTAGCACTATCCTTGATTCAACAGCAGTGGTGTGAGAATCCCATATTCAGAAAATGTGTGATTTGCATGTGTGTATTGAGAGGCTGTTTTGATGTGAGAAGATATTGGAGAGCGACATCAGACGAGCATTTTATTGCACGCTTGTTACTGGCCACTCATGGTTTTTCACGGGTCCTTTTGATGATGACATCTGTCTCTCTTATGTCTCCCACTCCTTTTCTTAGTTTTAGAGTGACAAGATAAACCTGTTTTAATTCGAGTCTTCTGAGGTTGTGCTATCAATTGCCCACTAGAGGGCACTGTCCCCACTGAAATCCATTGAAATCTACAGGCCATGTAGTTGCTGGTCTCTTCTTGGTGAAAAGTGCTGGGTTTTGAAAGTGGAAGAGAACCAGCAAGAGAGCCCACAGTAAGGAAACACAATTTCCGAACAATTTCCCACCATCTGATGAGCCCCCTATTCCACTTTCAGTTTTAAAAAACTCATAGGTTTACAGATGCAGAGGAACGAATTGATAGGCTTGTAGCTCAGTAGTAGAGCATATGCTTGACATGGAAAAGCTCCCAGGTTCAGTCTCTGGCATCTTCAGGTAGAGCTGGGAAGGGTTCCTGTCTGAAGTCTTGGGAAGCTGTTGCCAGCCAGTGTAGAGTTAATGGTCCTAAACTTTGGTCCCCAGATGCTGCTGGACTACAGCTCCCATAATCCATGACCATTGGCCATGGTGGTTGGGGACAATGGGAGGTGTAGCCTAGCAATATCGGGGGACTCAAGGCTGGGAACCTCTGGTAGACAATAGTAAGCTAGATGGACCAGTGGCCTGACTCAGTATACAGCAGCTGCCTATGATGATGGAAAGCTGTAAGGTAGAATGGACTTCACCACTTAAGAGTGCAGGTGCAGGGTAGGATGGTGGTGTTACTTTTTAATGCTCCCTTTCATAAAAAATGTCCTGCAAATAGAAAACCAGCACAGCAGGCAAAGGCCTGAACTAGAAACTTGCTCACTGATGTGCTAGTTTCCTATTTCCAAGTTTTCATAGCGGTGAGTAAGTCTTAATAATAGTATCCCTTACTTACAGGCTGAAGTAATGTAGCTTATTCTACCACCGTAGTATTCCATACTGTATTCCCACCTCGTTCTATTGCAGGGATGGGCCTGGGACGTTGGAGCATACTGTTCATTACCAGTGATGACTTGGGGACTGTCCAGTAGATGGCATGACACACACATAAGGCATATGGCATTGTTGCATGAGATGTACTAATATGTTTGGAGGAGGATGGTGCTCAATCACATTTCTCCAGTGGAAAATATGGTGAAATGAGTTGGTAAAACAAAACTCCCTTACAGCAGAAGGACTGGGAAAAGATTTTGGGATTTCCCCAAACAATTGAGAAAAAACTGTGCATTTATTGTGCTAAACATTATTATCGGACACTTTACACTGTAGGCAGCGAAGCACAGTCAACCTTAAAATGGAAACCTCTATGGACCAGCACATAAATTGATTGGAATATATTTAAGGAAGCAGGAAAGGCAGGAGATGATATCATGCACTCCAAATGGCCTTAATTTCCAGTACAGTCTCAATTTTCTGATAGTCATGCCTGTCTCTGTTTTGCCCTCAAAAGAGATTGTCAGGCTCCCCAAGCAGAGTAGCAGCCAGGGCTCGGACTCTGCTGAGGAGCGACTGAACAGATCTGTCAGACCAATGGTGAAAGTGCTTGAATACTGCAGCATTATGACTAGGCCTGAGCCAGAGCCTGCTGGATCCGGGGTTTTGAACCAAGGACCTCTGAGGTGGCACCTCTAGTGTCAATACCCTCAGAGCCTGCCTACACACACAGTACAAAAGAAACCACACCAATACTTCACATCAGTGGTAGCGACAAACCTGGTGGGATAGGGTGACCAGATAAAATCCAGGTCAGGGCTCATGTAACTTTAACAGTTGTAGAGAAAGGGGAATTTCAGCCAGTGTCATTTGTATGCAATTAGTTCCTGGTGAAATTCCCTCTTCATCACAACAGTTAAAGTTGCAGGGGCCCTGCCTTCTTTTGTATATGGTCACTCTAGTATAGTGCATGCACCTTTAACTGTTGTGATGAAGAGGGAATATCACCAGGAACTAATTGCATACAGATGACACTGGCTGAAATTCCCTTTTCTCTACAACTGTTAAAGTTACATGAGCCTTGACCTGGATTTTATCTGGTCAGCCTATGTTGGGAGGCATCCATGAGGAGGCATGCTAGGCTCCAAGGCAGAGGCTTGCTCGTTTAAGGCCTTTTCAAGAAAGGGGTGGAGCCTGGGAGAGCTTCTGACCCTGGAGGCATAAAAGGCCTCAGTCCAGGCCTAGATTTCATTGGAGCAACTTGCTTGCTTGGAGATTTCCAAGGTGCTGCTTTGTCCCATTGTCTCCTGTAGGTCTCTTGTCAAGGACAGAATGGAACTGAGAGACTGGAGATGCCTTTGAAAATATTGTGCATGCACCAGAGACCTGCATATTTCATACCAATCCCAGCACCTTGCTCTAGTTAGCACATATATAAGTATATATACCTGTGGGCGCAAATCTCCAGTGGACTGCTTCGCATCTATCCTCCCTGTAACTACCTATCCACAGAATGAGCATCGTTGAACATACTTGAGTTATAACTAGGCTATAATGAGCATAACAATATCCACTGTAAACATACTTTTAAGCATTCCGAAATGTTTAAAAGAGGAAACTTTTATGGTCAGCTTACTCATGCATTGGTCTTCAGAAGCTAGAATGGGAAAGTCTACTGCAGAATAATGAAAAACACAGCAGACAAAAGAAAGAAAGAAAGAAAGAAAGAAAGAAAGAAAGAAAGAAAGAAAGACTCCAGCAATGTGTAACGGGGCTGAGGGAAGGCCCAGGCGCCGATCGTCTGGTATGAGAGAACAAGGGGTTCAGTACTGGATGGCTAATGTCTGTCGTTCCCCTTCCAACTCCACATACTTTTCATATAAGTGTTGCGTAATGAAGTTCTTGACTCGGAGAACTTCCAGTTCTGAGGAGAAAAGCAACGCGCTTACACTGTGGCCACAAAGGTCAAATAGACTCCCATACATTAGCTGGCTGACTTACCCACACTGGTCTGAGGAGTGCTGTGACATTGTTGTCAGAGGTATGGTTGTTTATACATTTTTCCTACAGCTCTCCAAAAATGTCCTGATGTGGTTGATTGGAGAAGAGACTATTGTTTTAGGATTAAATAGTACTGAAATAAGACTCTTTGGGAGGGACTCTCTATCTTCCAGGAGCATAAACTATATTTGTTTTTTCTCGAAGGAAAGAAAAAGAAGCAAGAAAACACAATGACTCAGAAAGCTACAAGAAAAACCATTTTAATAAAAACAAAAACTTCCAGTCTAAACATTCTGAGCATCTTGCAGACATGGGAAGTGTTCGGGGCTCTTCAATCAAAGCTACAGCCAAAAAACACATGGAAGAAGGTGGAGGAGGGGAAAATGCTTTCCATTTATGCCACTGAAGTCAGAGAAATTTCTGGTAAAAAATTCAGTGTTCTGAGGCTGTGCCAAAAGTCTGGTGATGACCTGTTAATGCTAAACAATAGAAGATTTTGGTTTAAGAAAACTATGAACCAAGCAATGGAAATGCCACTCAGTTGGTAGAACACTTATTTTTAATTGGCGGTCAAGAAAACAAATTCCCCTCTCAAGAGCTGCAAAAGGACCTGCGGGGACGCATGTGATTTCAGCTGCTGTTCCTGATTTCAGAGGGAGGATGCAAAGAAAAATGAATTTAATTCCCACAAATATTCCAGCAAAAAATATTGCTTTCTTCATAAAAGCTCCATCACACCAGCGGTTTAATGCACTCTCGCCACATCTGGTATCTGGTTTTGCAGCGCAAGACTCACATAATGTCGTCGCTGTCCTGCACCCCTCTCACCTCTTTCCCTCCATTTTGCGTATTATTTTGGTGCGGGGAAAGTCTGGATTATTTTCCCCAAGCGGATTTAATGCACCCTTAAGCCTCCGTGTATTGCTGTCCTCTTGCTTTTTCCTTTGTTATGGGCATGTGCTTTGAGAGAAGGGGTGGGGTGGAGTGGAAGAGCAAACAAGCGAAAGGGAGGTTTCACGGTGCAGCACAATACCACAAACCCACGTGAAAGGGACCATCTAATTGACACTTTTATGAAACGGAGGTAAAAATGTGGAGGCAAACCAGAGAAAAACAATAGGTGTGATGGAGCCCTACGTTTAAAGACATGAATAGTGTGATCAGGAGACTGCCGAATGAGCATTGGGCTACAGCAGTACAATAACTGCAAAGACCAACTCTCATGCATGGGGTGATGCTGCTATGAAACCTAAAGCAGTACAAACTAAATATACATTTGTGGTAGAGCTATGCCTTTAGATGTGGATTTAGAAAGAATGTTGCTGGCATCTGTGATGTAATATTCCATTGTAAATCTGGAGGAACAATGGAAAAGGAGCCATAATGACTAAGACAGGATGATGGGAACTGTAGTCCCATGACATTGGTTGAGCCATAGGTTGCCCAACCCATACATTGGTAGAAAGGAAATAAAGGAGATATGAGGTCAGGGTAATGGGAGTTGTTGTCCAGCAGGATCTGGAGAGCCACATGTTACCCATCCCTTGGGCACCATACAGAACAGCCTTCCTAACCTGGTGCCCTTCTGATGTTTTGGACTACAACTCCCAGCATTCCTGACCTTTGTCCATAGTGCTGTGGTTGATAAGGGATTTAGTCTAAACCATCACTGGAAGATTTTTAATATATATTAAATGTATATAAATATTATTAATAAATAAAATAAATAAATAACATCTGGAGGGCACCAGGTTGGGGAAGGTTGGTACAGAAATAGATTTGAGTGATACAGAAAACAATAAGAACTAATTCCATGTGCCTGTTGTAATGGAAATGAAAAATTGTATCTTCCCATCAGGGAAAATTGTGCAATATCTAATGATGGTACTATGGGAAGAAAGGGAAAGCGGAGTGTCTTTTGCAGGGATCCCTACTTTAGGGATATCAACACTAGAAGATCATGCCATGTTGAAAAGAATGCCAACTGGCCAATTGTGGATGCTGAGCTCCTTCAGATGAGTGCTTTACCTCACGCTCGTGACTGGCCACTCAAGGTCCGTGGCGGGACATTCGACATAGTGTTCCTCCTGTGCGTCTCCCGCTCCTTCTGCTCTTTTTTCTGTTACAAAATGAGCCTCATCAAATCCAATTTTTTGGCTATAATGAAACTTGCCACCATTTCCTGCTGTGTGTAGGAGAAGCTGCGCAATAAAAACGCCCCCTGAACAGGCCACCTGGTCATTGTTGCTTCCTCTTTCTTCCCCATATGAAGGAAGAGGAAGCTGCTTGTCCCTACTGTGGGACAGAAGCAGGAGGCAAAGCGATGGTAAGGAAATGCAATCTCCCCCTCCAGTCTGATGATCCTTGTATAGTTCTTTTCTGATAATAGTAACTGTTATAGTAATATATCTGATATGCAGATATATCAGATAAAATGAGCCCAAAAAGCAAAGTCTGGATAGCATCATTCCCTGCTGCCTTTATGGAAAACCATACCTCATGCAGCCACCTAGTGGACATCCTAAGTGCCTGTAGGAGTCTATATAAGAATATGGTATTGTAAGGCTTATTACTTGAGATCTACCAGACCGATTTTGCTCATTTTTGTTTTAAACTGAAGCTTGAGCAGTGTAGAGGTGCAGAAAATATTGAAAATTCAAAACAACAACAACTCCCCGAAAGCTCAAGTTTTAATAGGTATTAATTTCCTCCATGCCAAACAGCCAGGGAAGCCCCTCCACCAGTAGGATGATGCCCAGCTCAGCCAAAGGTGGGCCTCAGGCACAACCGCACATTTAGGCTGTTGCAGAGAGGGGGAAGGGGATGGAAGTGGCCATTGGGTCACACGAGGGATAGCCCAGCCCGCATCACATGCAAATTCTGGAGGAGGGATTCACTATGCATGAGCCACATTTGCATTATTCATGAGCCCCTTTGTGATGAGGAGACTGAGGGACAAAAAACTGGGAAAGGAGCAGGCCTGCTAGCACCTATGGCAAAACTTCAAGAAGAGAAAAGAGAAGATGAGAGAAACCCTTACCTAAGCAGTAGCATGTTCTGATCAGGGCAACCTTTCATACTGTGCACATGAATGCTGTGGGAGCCTCACTGTCCATTCCATGAACTGGCAATTGTATTTTACTTCAACACTGGAGATGGAGCATCATCTTCCACCACACTGGAGGGTAGCAGTCTACCTTAGGGCATGCACACACTTTTGTCCTCCACACTTTTGTCCTCACTCACCACCGCACCTGACCTGGCATCTGCTTGCTGCCTGCGCTAACAAACGTTACAATGCAGTGGTGGTGGCAGCAACACCAGCATGCCATGCACCATGTGAACAGAATCATGCATAGGCGATGCCTTCTGAAGGGCGGGACCTGATCTAGGGTGACCATACGAAAAGGAGGACAGGGCTCCTGTACCTGTAACAGTTGTATAGAAAAGGGAATTTCAGCAGGTGTCATTTGTATGCATGCAGCACCTGGTGAAATCCCCTCTTCATCACAACAGTTAAAGCTGCAGGAGCCCCGCCCTCTTTTGTAGAGTGGCCAGCCCTGTTCTCCTTTCCATATGGTCACCCTATTGTTGGCTGCCTCTCTGGCTGCTCACTCAGCCAGAGGCCTTTCCCGATGGCAGGATGATTGTATGCAGCTTGTAGCATCGCAAGGGTTTTGAGCATGTCCCAGAATATGTTGGTTGGGTTAGGGTGGCAGAACTATGTTTGGAAGAGGACGATGGGGGCAGTTGTCCCTGGCCTCACACATGGAGGGGCCACAACAACATTAACAAATGTACACTTTGAAAGACAAGAGAAGGAAGGGGGAAGAATCTCAACTGAACGCCCCCACCCCCCAGGCTAGAGTCCTTGAAAGGTCCTGGGTCCCAGAAACAGCATGGCAGCAATATGAGTATGCAGTGGTGGTATAGTAAATTCTGAAGTGCGGGCACTCATCATGGCAGTCCCCATAGTCACGCCCCCAAAGTGAGGCCAAAACACCAGGCTGTTGTGTTGATCCATATCAACAAACGATCTCCAGCAGTTTTTATCTTGCCCAGGAGTAAAGCTAATGGATCTTAACTGCCCATTCAAAATCAGACTACGCCAAAGTGCTTGGCATTGCAACAAGGAACAAAATTCATTTCCCCCCAGCTACTGTGAGAATTGCAGCTTCTCAGAGGGATTTTGAGGGGGCGTCAGATGGCATCAGCGTCCCTGATAATAAAAACAGTGCCGTCCCTGTGTCTTCTGGCACCACTCCACTGCTGGGAGTATGGGTGCTTTCAGACGGAGCGCTACCGATCATAAAGCCTTGTGTGGCAACTCCATTTTTTTTCCTGAATGGATTTTTTTGTGGTAAGAAAAGAGATGGAAAAAGTGGTGGGAAAACACAGGCGGGTTACAAGTGGAACATGGCGTCATCAGGACCCTCCCGTTAAATTCTGGGAATGAGGGTCAAAACGGACATTACTGTGTCTAATGGGTATGACCTGTTTAAATTTCTACTCTAGAATAGGCACAGGGGCCCAATCAAGATCTTAAAAGACCCCGCCGCCCATGATATGGTCCATATTGGGCGCCCTGCATCTACTCTAGAGTAAAACTGGGGGGGGGGAACAGAACTGCTAGACCACATTTAAAATAATGTCTGTTTTGGCCCTGACTTCTGAGGCAAGGCGATAGCGTGATAAATGCCTCATTTGGAAACCCCCTATGCTGACGCCTGGTTGTAGTGGCAGAGGAGAAGATTGCATAATACCTGGTGGGACCAAGTAAAAATATGTGTTCATATCAAAGCAGTTTTCTGCATTGGCTTCGGTGGAAACACCAGAAAGCTGAACAAAACAAAAGAACAAACCCAATCATCAATGGGTGCATGTGTGGGTTTGTTTTACATTTTTTGCTAACCTGACTAAGATGGTACCATACCTCCAAAAGTATGGGAGAAAATCTCTGTGTGGCTTGGAAAACCCTGAATGGTGCATCTCTTTCTCCCATTTCGACAGTCAGGCAGAAAGTGTATGGAGGAGAAAACAAAGGTCCCTGCATAAATCATAGATTGTGCTTACTTACAAGCGTCAGACATGAGACAGAAACAGTAGTTGGTGGCCCTTAACCTGTCATGGCGATTTGTGCTGTACTTCTTGTTGGTGATATATATTTTGTTTGTAGTTTTGTTTGTTTTCCTTCTCTGTCTCTAGACTGAAATCTCAGCAGAGTCACTTCCTCCCACACACCAGATAAATCACTTCTTTCCACAAGGATTTTTCTTTAAGGAAGTACTTTACTTAATCAGGCAAGCTTTTATAATGAACTGAAAAACAACTTAACTTTATGCTTTACAATCTTTTCCTTCCTTTGAGCAGCCTTTAACAAAATAATGATGCAAAACAATCTTTAAGCATTCCTTTGCCTTCTTGTGCTCTTTATCTCATGCGAACCGCATTGCCTGTTCCTCGCAACGTTCCTCCAGTTTACTTCTCCAGACAGCTTGCTTCTCTGAACTTTCACTTCAGCCTCTGCATACTCAACCACCCCTCCTGACTGAACCCTTTTCCTGACTGACCAAGCTTAGCTTTTTCCTTTCTTATGCAGTTAATTCAGGTGTGTCTTCTTCCTTAATTCAGAACACCTGTTCTCAATCTCCACTCTCATTCACTACTGCTCTTACTCGTTTAAAAATAATACGTTCTTAATTGTAATCCTTTCAATTACTAACACTTCTAACTGTACAACTAAAACAGAAGATCAGAGGTGGAATTACTATAAATTGCCTGTTACATATTGTTCCCTGAAGTATAATACTTTGCCAATCATTTTACTGATTATCTACTGTCCCTTAAATTTCTAAATGCCATTAGATAATTAGAGCATATCACTCTATTGTATTGCCAGATGAGCTCTGACTAGGGTGACCAGATCAAATCCAGGTCAGGGCTCCTGTAACTTTAACAGTTGTAGAGAAAAGGGAATTTCAGCCAGTGTCATTTGTATGCAATTAGTTCCTGGTGAAATCCTCTCTTCATCACAACAGTTAAAGTTGCTGGGGCCCTGCCTTCTTTTGTATATGGTCACTCTAGTATAGTGCCTGCACTTTTAACTGTTGTGATGAAGAGGGAATATCACCAGGAACTAATTGCATACAAATGACACTGGCTGAAATTCCCTTTTCTCTACAACTGTTAAAGTTACATGAGCCTTGACCTGGATTTTATCTGGTCAGCCTACTCTGAACATCATGCAGACCGAAAATGGAGGCACAGAGCATATCTTTTTTCAGAGAGTTCCTTAATCTGTATAAAGAGCAATAATACTACACTCTTCGACTAAGAGCCCTGCCCTCTTTTGTAGAATGACCAGATACAAAATAGGGTATGGCTCCTTCAGCTGTTAATTGTTGTGATGAAGAGGGAATTTCACCAGGTGTTGCATGTGTACAAATGACACCTGCTGAAATTCCCTTTTCTATATAGCTGTTAAAGGCACAGGAGCCCTGTCCTCCTTTTCATGTGGTCACCCTACATGAGAAATTCATATGTTGTTAGATTACTGTTATGGCTTGACCACCAAGAATAATCTTTAGTAACCAGCCAAAATCAAATTCTAAAGCTGACACTTCCTAGATGCCATTAAATATTGGAGAGTTAGAGCCCTCAGGGGAAGTTTGGGTGAGTTCCTGGCCGCTAGTGAATGCTTAATCCAGGCCCTCTGTGATTCTTTCTATACGTTTGGAGGTGAGGTAGCATCAGGGTCTTCAATATCCGAACTAGCATCTTTGACTTCATGAGCTCTTGCTAATGCAAAAGAAAACAAATGTGTGAGAAAATTTCAACAACTTACTCCAGAGTAGGTCCACTCAAGTAAATGGTAGTACCTGGGTGAAGATGACTTGAAATTAACAGCAGTGAAGTGAAACCTAAAAACCCTAACCTAAAACTTTTTACTCAGACATAACACCTACTGACCTGGTTTGCGTGCAACAACGACCCAAGGTATGGGCTGAGTGTAGTTTGAGTATGGATTGTGATTGAATCGTGGTGGATTGTCATTACATGTGAACCCTGCACTATGGTTTAACTATGGGTTGTTAACCACGAGCAACCCAGAGTTCACAAACCAACAACAAATCATGGATTCTCTTCTTATGTTGTTTACGCTTAAGAATAGGGTTTAAAACCGGCGTCAAAGCGAAATCTTGTAGAGGGGGCCAGGAAGGAGATCCTCCCACATAGGTCCTCCCCGGATGGCACAGAAAACACCTGCTGCCATGGCCGTCCTGCCGGTGGTGCTCTACTGGTGAGGGGAGGGCAAAATAGGGCAGTTTGAGGTGAGAGGATGTCAAGGGTGGCCACGGATCTGTGGGATCCTAGGCTTTGTTGTCCATTTCACTTCGCAGAGCAATCCTAAATCCCATGACAAAGGCCTTTTAAAAGGATTTTAACTCATTTATTTTTAATATGTGTAATATTACATTTTAAAATCATCTTCATTGTTTTTAGCTGCCCAGTTCTTTATCTCTTTAAAATGCTGCTTCATTACTGCTTTTAAAACAATATTTTAATGTGTTTTATTATCAGTTTTTCTCATTGGTTCTCTTGCTTTTGCTTTTATTATGTATGTTGCCCTGAATGGGGGACGAGATGTGCGGCAGAGCTGCCTGCTGCTATATTCAGTGCCCTGCTGCCCCTCAGTGGCCAAGGTAGGAGTTGGGTGGGAAGCCGGTTTTTCCTTCTTCACCCCAATTGCCTCCATCGGGAGGGAATTAACTACTTTGGCTCTTGGGCTGCTGGAGGTTCCAGCTCCATTTGGAGTGGGAGGGGTATCCGAGCACGTTTGTATCTTTATAATATTACAGCTTTTTTCATTTTTTTAAAAACAGCTACATGCAATACTAACAGATAGAGGCATCAGCTGGGTAGTATCATTATGCTACACTTTTAGATGAGGATTGACTCAAGGCCAGCGGGAAAATAGCACCAAGGAGACTATCTTGATGGCCAGAGTGAGCAGAGAAAATGGTGGCTTATACTGAGAGTACCCAACATTACACAGCATCCTAAAAGATCATCAGAGGCAATTGGCTCTGGTTTAGCCTGCTTGTATACGATGACAATCATCTGAGGCCCTCCTCCAAGGGAGGTTCAGAAGATGGCAACAAGGGTGAGGGCCTTCTCAGTGGTGGCCCCGTTTGTGGAATGCTCTCCTCACTGAGATCTGCCTAGAGGCACCATTGTCATCTATCTGGTGCAAGAAGGCAAAGGAATGCTTAAAGATTGTTTTGCATCATTATTTTGTTAAAGGCTGCTCAAAGGAAGGAAAAGATTGTAAAGCATAAAGTTAAGTTGTTTTTCAGTTCATTATAAAAGCTTGCCTGATTAAGTAAAGTACTTCCTTAAAGAAAAATCCTTGTGGAAAGAAGTGATTTATCTGGTGTGTGGGAGGAAGTGACTCTGCTGAGATTTCAGTCTAGAGACAGAGAAGGAAAACAAACAAAACTACAAACAAAATATATATCACCAACAAGAAGTACAGCACAAATCGCCATGACAGGTTAAGGGCCACCAACTACTGTTTCTGTCTCATGTCTGACGCTTGTAAGTAAGCACAATCTATGATTTATGCAGGGACCTTTGTTTTCTCCTCCATACACTTTCTGCCTGACTGTCGAAATGGGAGAAAGAGATGCACCATTCAGGGTTTTCCAAGCCACACAGAGATTTTCTCCCATACTTTTGGAGGTATGGTACCATCTTAGTCAGGTTAGCAAAAAATGTAAAACAAACCCACACATGCACCCATTGATGATTGGGTTTGTTCTTTTGTTTTGTTCAGCTTTCTGGTGTTTCCACCGAAGCCAATGCAGAAAACTGCTTTGATATGAACACATATTTTTACTTGGTCCCACCAGGTATTATGCAATCTTCTCCTCTGCCACTACAACCAGGCGTCAGCATAGGGGGTTTCCAAATGAGGCATTTATCACGCTATCGCCTTGCCTCAGAAGTCAGGGCCAAAACAGACATTATTTTAAATGTGGTCTAGCAGTTCTGTTCCCCCCCCCCCAGTTTTACTCTAGAGTAGATGCAGGGCGCCCAATATGGACCATATCATGGGCGGCGGGGTCTTTTAAGATCTTGATTGGGCCCCTGTGCCTATTCTAGAGTAGAAATTTAAACAGGTCATACCCATTAGACACAGTAATGTCCGTTTTGACCCTCATTCCCAGAATTTAACGGGAGGGTCCTGATGACGCCATGTTCCACTTGTAACCCGCCTGTGTTTTCCCACCACTTTTTCCATCTCTTTTCTTACCACAAAAAAATCCATTCAGGAAAAAAAATGGAGTTGCCACACAAGGCTTTATGATCGGTAGCGCTCCGTCTGAAAGCACCCATACTCCCAGCAGTGGAGTGGTGCCAGAAGACACAGGGACGGCACTGTTTTTATTATCAGGGACGCTGATGCCATCTGACGCCCCCTCAAAATCCCTCTGAGAAGCTGCAATTCTCACAGTAGCTGGGGGGAAATGAATTTTGTTCCTTGTTGCAATGCCAAGCACTTTGGCGTAGTCTGATTTTGAATGGGCAGTTAAGATCCATTAGCTTTACTCCTGGGCAAGATAAAAACTGCTGGAGATCGTTTGTTGATATGGATCAACACAACAGCCTGGTGTTTTGGCCTCACTTTGGAGGCGTGACTATGGGGACTGCCATGATGAGTGCCCGCACTTCAGAATTTACTATACCACCACTGCATACTCATATTGCTGCCATGCTGTTTCTGGGACCCAGGACCTTTCAAGGACTCTAGCCTGGGGGGTGGGGGCGTTCAGTTGAGATTCTTCCCCCTTCCTTCTCTTGTCTTTCAAAGTGTACATTTGTTAATGTTGTTGTGGCCCCTCCATGTGTGAGGCCAGGGACAACTGCCCCCATCGTCCTCTTCCAAACATAGTTCTGCCACCCTAACCCAACCAACATATTCTGGGACATGCTCAAAACCCTTGCGATGCTACAAGCTGCATACAATCATCCTGCCATCGGGAAAGGCCTCTGGCTGAGTGAGCAGCCAGAGAGGCAGCCAACAATAGGGTGACCATATGGAAAGGAGAACAGGGCTGGCCACTCTACAAAAGAGGGCGGGGCTCCTGCAGCTTTAACTGTTGTGATGAAGAGGGGATTTCACCAGGTGCTGCATGCATACAAATGACACCTGCTGAAATTCCCTTTTCTATACAACTGTTACAGGTACATCAAGACCATCTGATCATTAATGAACCTCCTCACAAAATTGTTTACACAGACATAAGGTGCTCTTACTCCCGCGGTAAATTAAAAGTCGCCATTTAACGCACATTTGAAAATGCGAATAATCGGAGAGAAAACGCGTCTGGACCCCTGATTTGCGCTCCGCTCTCTGAGAAAACCACAATAGGTTTACAGGCCAAAACATATGCGAAGAGATACACAATTTGCAGGAGGTGTTTCAGCCCAAGTAGATTGAATGTATCCATATATAGTTTAAAGAAAGATTTTATTACTCAAGCTGGGGTAAGTCTTCTCTGCCTTTGGCTTGCTCTAGGTAGGGTGACCATATTTGGGAAACCAAAAAAGAGGACAAGCAGTGGTGGGGGGAGTAGGAAAGTGGCTTTCCAGGGCCTCTGGAAAGCACACCATTCACCCCCACCACCTTAAAGGACCCAGTTGGAGAGGAGGAGGGGAAAGAGTGTCATTCCCGCCCTCCACTGCTCCAATCAGGGCCTTTGCTATAATGTCCGAGAATGACATGCTTTCCCCTTTCAGGCCCTGATTGGAGCTGTGGGAGGGAAATGACCCACCTCCAAAAAGCGCATCATTCCCTCCCACCACATTAATGCGGCCTTAAAAGGGAAAGCGTGTCTTTCCAGGACATTCCAGAAAATTACAAAAAATCTCCCCTGACACCCAGGATAGAACAAAAACCCGGACAAATCCGGGGAAATCCTGACAGTTGGTCACCCTAGCTCTAGGTAGGGCTCCCTCTGCAATAGATGACATAAGCAGTTGGCACCACGGACTGGAAGCAATTTATGCAAAGAGACGCAGACTGGAAGAGATTTACTCCAGGAGAACTGGGGTTTCTCGTAACATGAAAGGCACAACACGTTCCTTGGGAGCCTTTCTTTTACAGGCTGTGTAAAACATCTCTATACTACTGGGTGATGCTATCCATCTTCACATCGTGCCTTTTGCCCTTGTCATGGATGGATCAACAGGGGCTTGACATGTCAGAAGTTCCTTACAACCACCTTCCCCAACCTGGTGCCCTCCAGGTGTTTGGGACTCCAGCTCCCATCAGTCCCAGCCAGTAGGGCCAACAGTCAGGAATGCTTGGAGTGTAGTCTAAAACATCTGGAGAGCACCAGGTTGGGGAAGGCTGTAAAAGGTTCAATGTTAGTGGGAGCCCAAAGCTGGTCAAATTAGTTTAGCCTGGTAGTGCCCCATTGTTTGGTAGGCCAATGGCTATTAACAGCCAGCTGATATTGAAGGGATGCTTCTTTCCCCACCTTTCCTCTCCCCTAAAGAATGTACTAATTAAGCCTGTGAAAAATGCAATTCATTGCAGCTCAGAGAGCCGCAAAATAGCTCAGTCTGGGAATCGGAGGGCTGAGTTGGCGTTCAGGAGACATTTTGAGGATGCAAAGGTGCCCCTGGGGATCTAATGGGTGTTAACTCCCATTTATGCTCCTCCTGTATGTATAAATCAGGTTTCGAACTGCTTTCAGCCTGAGGACCAAAATCAATTTTGGAGTAGCTCTCAGGAGCCAGTAGCGGGTAGGGCTGAAAGCCAAAGGGTGTGGGACCAAAATAACCCACAGATAGGGTGCCCATCTGGAAAGGAGGACAGGGCTCCTGTATTATTAACAGCTGTGTAGAAATGGGGATTTCAGCTGGTATCATTTGTATGCATGCAGCAGCTGGGGAAATCCCCTCTTCATCACAACAGTGAAAGCTGCAGGAGCTATACTAGAGTGATCAGACACAAAAGAGGGCGGGCCTCTTTTGTTAACGATGCAGTGTGGCTTATTTTTCTTGAACAAGCCTTCTTGAGAACCCATGGCTTGTTGGGTTGTTCAGGGTGGCTAACAAGCCACACTGCATGCTTAACAAGTAACCCTGCTGAAAACACACTGCATTCAGACAACATGCTATCCTACCCTGTGCAGAAAGCACTGTGTTCAGACAACACGATAATCCATGGTTCAATAACAACTCAGCCATATCACCTCACGTTGGCAATGTTAGGAGAATTTTCCCTTTGCTTCCCTCACTGTGATATAATAGAACAATTCAACCTATTGCATAAAATTAAACTGTGTTTCACAATTCTTTCTTTTAAAAATATTTAAAATATTTTGTTGCCTGTCAAGGCAACTTAGAGCAAATGTTAAATCCATAAATCATGTTAAAATATAGGTTCTTGGAACCTAATAAAACTGGAGGGGGGGAAACACACACATCAAAAGACAAAATTAATATAAGCAGGGGATAACCAAATCTCATTAATGTTAAATCCATATATCACATTAAAATATAAGTTCTCAGAACCTAGTAAAACTGCATGGGGAAAACACACACACCAAAGGATAAAATTAATATAAGCAGGGAGCAACCAAGCCTCATTAAAAGATCAAGAGCCAGAAGCCTTTTTGAAACAGTGAGTTTTAAGTTCTCTAAGACAGACCATTTAAGTGGTGAGCTGTTGTATGCCAGTATTTGTTCAAATGTTGGGAAGAGGTGAATGCACCTGGGACCCATCATCAAAGAATAATTTTGTGGCTATATATAGCCATCCTTTCAACAGAAGAGAAATCTTTGTTGATGAAGACGTGATAAAATATGTACTTGAATGTCTGTATGTGTAATATCAGTATTTCCTCTCCCTCCCTGTCCCAAACTCTGGTTTGATTGATGCTATGTTTAAAACTCTGACTCATTTGAGTTTCAGTATTGTCTGCAAGCTTGGAGTCCACAGATTTGCAGAGAAGTTACACAATGGCAGTAATTAGGATTCACATTCAGTCAAAGTTCTCAAAATAAATCCCCCAATGCGGCTGCTGTTGAGTCTCTGCAGAACATGGAATCCAGTGGTTTGGTTTGGAGCCTAAGCCATACACACAACAATTTGGGAGAAGGGCAGCGGCAGAGGTTTAATTTGGACTGCTTCATGCTGAGCTCCAGATTAATAATCAGCCAGCCAGAACCATTCCTATAGGCTTCCAGCTCCATTCCCAATGTGTTCTTTTCTGGTGGTACATTCCTTTGACCTTCATTAGCGCATGCCATTTGTGTAAGGAAGGCAGTAGAAATACCTGGCAATAGAGTCCCCAACCAAACCAGCACTCCTTGCCTGAATAGATGGAACAACTATTAGGTGGATCCACAGTTGGCTACAGAATCGGACTCAAAGAGTGCTTATGCTTTTCACACTGGGGGGAGGTAATGAGCAGGGTACTGCAGGGCTCAGTCCTGGGCCCAGTGTTCTTCAACATTATTATGAATGATTTGGATGAGGAGGGGCAGGGAATGCTTATCGAATTTGCAGACGACACAAAATTGGGTGGGATTGCTAATACCCTGGAAGACAGAAACAAATTTCAATGTGATCTTGATAGGTTTTTTTGTAGAGTTTGAAAACCTGCAAAACCTACTTGACCAATGAAGATATTGGGACAAAGGAAATTAGCATGCGCATCAGAGATGGGCAACTTCCAGGGTCAGGGGAGCGCATTCCTCACTGAATCCACTGGTGGGTGCACCCCACTCTGCTGTTGCTGAAATTGCCCACAGGGAATGTGTGCATCTTCTTTGCAAGCAGAATCACATTCCTGGGAGGCTTCCTGGCACACTTTAATTCCTTGCAAACTTGCCATTTTTGTGGGGTAGGCCCACCGCTAACACCATGGCAAAATTGGCAGCACAGCCAAGGGAAGGAGTGGCAAAATGCCAGGGTGGGTTATGGTCCCTCTGTCCTGCTTCTTTGACCTCTCTTTAAATTGACTGTCTGTCTCCACTTTCAGTATCTGGGAGGAAAGGAGAACTGCAGCAGAAGTGAATTTGAGCTCCATCACACCAGAGATTTAGTGCACTCTTGCCATGCCTGGTGTGCAGATTTGCAGCACGGTACTCACATGACGCTGTGCCTGTCCTGCTGACACCCTGCCTCTTCCCCAGCCTTTCCTAGAACGCTAAAGGTCTGGATTATTTTTCCTAAGCGCATTTAATGCGCCCTAAGCCTCTGTGTAGTTTTAAAGGAACTGGGGGGCTTGAATGGATTGCATGAGGTCCTGGCAGGGAAAAGCAATATCTCCCAGCAGCCAACTCCAAGCCTCAATATAAAACCCAAACCTTGCATCCCAAACTCGAAAGGGTTTTTTTAAAAAATCATACAATGCCTGAATCTCTGCAGAGACAGGATTGCACTCCCTCAATGCCCCCAAAGAGCCAGACTAATAGGTCGTTCCATTTTTGCCCAGGAGAAAGGCGGTCTGGTTGAAGTATTCATCTGACAGGACCTGACTGGAGGGAGAAAGAGAAGGGGAGGAGTGGAGTGGAAAAGCAAAGGAGCGAAAGAGCAGCAAAGATTCAGGTGAAAGGGATCATAAGCTTGATGTGCTTCTGTCTCAGAGGTAAAAAAAAATGTGGGGGTAAACCAGGAGGGGAAATTAGGTGTGATGGAGGTCTTTGTGTGAACTGGGCATGAGTCAGTTCAGTCAGAGAGCACCTACTTCTTTGAAAATATTTCTTTGAAGAGGAAGAGGAATTATTATTCTGCTTGTGAGTGAGAGAACCTCACTTCCAGAACCTCACTTTTATCCTGCAATCTCCCTGCCTCAAATACAGAATTTTATAGGGGGGGGGGAGAGAGAGAGAGAGAGAGAGAGAGAGAGAGAGAGAGAGAGAGAGAATGTTGTCTTCATTTGTAACCCTCCCTTGTTTGGCCATCACTTCTCCCATCTCTTTTTCTTACTACAAACAGCAACAACAACAACAAAAAAAAAACAACAACAACAGTTAAGGTGGGAAACACCAAATAGCTTCACAATGCTAGGATCAGGTGCTAGTCCTGATGGCTATACGCTGCCTCAAGTATCAGAGGCAGTAAGCCTATGTACACCAGTTGCTGGGGAACACTAGAGTGACCATTGGTCTGGTTTTGTCCGGACATGTCCTCTTTTTTTGTCCCTTGGGGGGATCCGGCCGGACTTTTTAATATCTTTTAAAAAGTCCGGGAATAGTGCGGCACGGGGAGAAGGGAGGAGGCTACGCGTTTTCTGAAGCTCCGGAAAGTGCGCAGATGGCCTACACTATTAGTGTGACTAACACGCTAATAGCGTAGGCCACCTGCACACTTTCCAGAGCTTCAGACAATGCATAGCCTCCTCCCCCCCCGATATTTTCCCAGTATGAACGGGTCTCTTAATGCTTGAATTAAGAGGCCCTTTCATACTGGAAAAGGTGGGGGGGATGGAAGGGGACGGAGGAGGTGGCCGGAGCAGGCCGCGTGTTCTCCAGAGCTCCAGAAAGCGAGGAGATCACCTAACACTATTAGCATGGCTCGGAGAATCCTCCCAGCCACTCTAATGGTGTTAGGTGATCTCCACGCCTTGGGAGAACATGCAGCCTGCTCCGTCCCCCTCCCACTTTTCCCAGTACGAAAGGGTTAAGAGACCCTTTCATACTGGGAAAGATGTGGGGGGGGGGGAGCAGTCGCAGCTTACCTGCTCTCTCCTCTCCCCCGGTCTCACGATACTTCCGGGATGAGACTTCTGACATCTCATCCCCATCTCATGAGACTTGAGGGAGAGGTGCAGTCTGAGTAAGCGTGGCAAAAAAGGAGAAAGAGGCGGCAGCAGCAGTAGCAGCAGTAGCAGCATGGTCCTGGGGTGAAGGGGTAAGTAAGGCAGCGCGGGCAGGCAAGCAGTGGGTGGTGGGCTGCGGCAGGCGGCGAGCAGGGTGTGTGTGTGGTTGAGCGGTGGGTGGCGAGTGAGTGGTGGGAAGGCAGCGCAAGTAGTGGGTAGGGCAGGTGGGCAGGTGAGCGGTGGGTGGCAGGCGAGCAAGTGAGAGTGAAGCCGGGGGTGGCCTGGCATGAAAGAAGGAGAGAAGGAAAGAGGGAAAACAGGGGCAGAAAAAGCGGCGCACCCCGCAGCGCACCGACCGTGCCACGGGACAACAGGCTCTTGTTTCCGCTCCCCTGAGTCTGACTGTGGCAGAGATAATTGGTAGAGAAAGCGTAGCAGCTGTTGGTGCAGTAGAGAGCCTTTGTTTTGTGTGCCTTCCCTTTGCATTTTTTGTTTCTCTCTGTCCACTTTTTCAGCAGGAGCTTTCCTCTCTCCCCCCCCCCCCCCATTTCCTATTGCTCTTGGCTTATTTACGTCTTTATTTCTAAGTAGACACAGCTCTGTGTGTGTGTGTGTGTGTGTGTGTGAGAGAGAGAGAGAGAGAGAGAGAGAGAGAGAAGGAGATGGTGGTTAGGTGGAACAGATATGCAGAGCAATTGTAGATAGGTCTACACAGAAGTAAATCCCATTGCGTTCAATGGGATTTGCTCCCTGGTAAGATCCAGGTAAGGGCTCATATAACTTTAACAGTTGTAGAGGAAAGGGAATTTCAGCCAGTGTCATTTGTATGCAATTAGTTCCTGGTGATATTCCCTCTTCATCACCACAGTTAAAGTTGCAGGGGCCCTGCTTTCTTTTGTATATGGTCACTCTAGTATAGTGGCTGCAGCTTTAACTGTGGTGATGAAGAGGGAATTTCACCAGGAACTAATTGCATACAAATGACACTGGCTGAAATTCCCTTTGCTCTACAACTGTTAAAGTTACAGGAGCCCTGACCTGGATTTTATCTGGTCAGCCTATAGGAAGCTAACACCTACTGAGTCAGGCGCTTGGTCCATCTAGCCCAGCATTGGTGACACTAACTGGCAGGGTCTCTCCAGGGTTGCAGGCAAGCCTATTAAAAGCATTTGCCTTGGGTGGGACTGCTGTTTGTCTCAGGCAGCAAGGTACCTTGGGCCAGTTTCCCCTGCTATTCCTACATCCTCCCTTCCATTCCTTCTACACAGCCCCTCTGCTGCATACTTTCACTTCTTCGCTTTTGCATTCCTCTCCCTATACTTCAGCAGAAGTAGTAGCAATATAACAATTTATTCATATTACTGTATTCATATTAATATTAGGCTGCCCACCACTAGCCAATAGATCCTACACCTGCTTGCCTATTAACAGCTGCATGTCAGGATGCTGTTAATTGGATGCAGTATTTCGCACTATAAATGAAATAAAATTGTTTTTTTTAATCTACCCCCCAAATTGTTTTTTTAAATCCTACCCCCCAAAAAAATGTTTTTGTTTTTTTTAAAAAAAATCCTAGCCCCCCCCCCCCAAAAAAAATTGTCCCGGTTTTGTGGATTCAGAATATGGCAACCCTAAGTGGGTAGGGCAGGTGGGCAGGTGAGCGGCAGGTGGCGGGCAAGCAAACAAACGGCAGGCAGCACGGGCAGGTGAGCGGCGGGCATTACAGGTGGGCAGCGGGCAGCCGAGCAGCGGGCAGCTTGAGGTGGGGGCTCAAATTGTGGGCTCAAAGGAATGGTTTTCTGCTCTTATTGTGTGGATCAGACCACCCCTTTGCTTTGCACACAGAACCTCGGTCTAATTACCAGCCAATTTGCTTCACTTTGCTTTTTAAAAAATGGGTTTCTGCACGAGCAAACAAATATAGATTCAAAGGATACAGAGTTTTGTGTTTTGGATGTTCAGACTCCACCTCTGTAGAGTGAATGACCTATTGCAGGTATATTATTGGAGGACAACCCACTCCCTTCTTAAATTATATATGGTTTATAGTATTATAATGATGCTCATGCTTTGTCAAATGTTGCAGTGAAGGTAGATATTAAAGAAGGTCAGGTTTAATTTGCTGTGGTCCCAAATCTGGATCAGTGTCTCCATGGCTGCAATTTGTATTGCCAAAATAGGATTGATCAAAAATATTCTATTTAGGGGCAGTGTGTGTGTGAGTGTAGGCTGACCAGATAAAATTCAGGCCAGGGCTCATTAACAGTTGTAGGGAAAAGGGAATTTCAGCCAGTGTCATTTGTATGCAATTAGTTCCTGGTGAAATTCCCTCTTCATCACAACAGTTAAAGGTGCATGCACTATATTAGAGTGACCATATACAAAAGAAGGCAGGGCTCCTGCAACTTTAACTGTTGTGATGAAGAGGGAATTTCACCAGGAACTAATTGCATACAAATGACACTGGCTGAAATTCCCTTTTCTCTACAACTGTTAAAGTTACAGGAGCCCTGACCTGGATTTTATCTGGTCACCCTATGTGAGTGTGTGTGTGCATATCTAGTCTACATAATTTACATTTCTCCTTTTCTTATGAAGCATATTTGCATTATAATATGCTTTTAAAAACAAATCTGCAGATTTGTTTGCTGCTTTGCTGTCAGTAAAAGTAATAATCCTCACAATAGATTGCTGTGGAAATTATGATATCACAAAGACAAAATTATGTGGGCAGTGGGAGTTGATGAACTCTTGTTTCCATGAAAATGCCTTTTAAAAATAAAGAATACAGAAGCCATAGTGGGCCGCAAACTGTGGTGGGTGTATAGTCCTCCTAGACCGGAGGGGTTTGCACTTGCTAGAGAAAGGTGAACAAATGTTACGAGAAGCATAGGGAGCTCTTCTTCTTTTGTGTTCAGAAACTCAATTGGACTTACTTCTGAGTAGGATTATGCTATGCTGTCTAGTCATTCATACAAAGTTAACTAGAATTAACCTGAACTTCACATTGACTATCCATTTAATATTGCTAGTATAGTAAATGTCTGAGTTGTAGATTGTGGTGTAGTGGCTAGAGTGCCAGACTGAAAGTCGGGAGATCTGGGTTTTATTCCCCACTTGGCCATGGAAGTTCACTGGGTGACTTTGGGCCAGTCACAGACTCTCAGCCCAGCCTACTTCACAGGGTTGTTGTTTTGAGGATAAAATGGAGGATTATGTATGCTGTCTTGGGTTTCTTGCAGGAGAAATGGCAGGATATAAATGCAATAAATAAAAAAATGTAAACTCTGTAATCTTATAACTTGTAGTCAGATGTTTTGATAGTGGTATAGTAACAGGGTTTGGTAGAAACTCACCACTGAGGCCATACGGTGCGTGCTTATCACCAGTTCTCCCAATAGTGTACACAGCAAAATCTGCAGAATGTTATGCCTGGAGCAAGACTTTTAATAGAAATTGACTTGTGAAAATCTAGTTTATATTACATCTTAAGTGTGATAATGTTTTAAAGAGAGCTGCTCTTTTTTGCTTAATATTAAATCACACAAATAGGCCTGAGAAAAGATTGCTACAGTGACCCAATCATTCTTTCTCTCTTCTATCTACACCCTTACCTGGGAATAAGTCTTATTAAACTCAGTGAGGCTTGATTCTGGTTAGGGAATAATCCTATGCATGCTGGCTGTGGAATGCTGGGAGTTGTAGGACTTTTATTCTGGCTAGAGGATTGCACCTTTTGGCCCCCTTTCTAATCTGTCTTTACCGCATATTTTCCATTTTCTGTTTTGTCTAGCACTGGTGTACCCCCTCCTAACCACAGTGTTCTTTAGCTATTTTTCCCCCTAATCCACAACCTGTTTTCTTTAGAAAAATGGAAAATAATAGATTTTCTTTTCTATTGATCTTGTATGAGGACAGCAAAAAGAACTACCATAAAGAAATTTGTATAGCAACTAAAATACATATTAATTTCAGATACACTGAATGTCTCAATTGTTCTTTATTTCAGTGATTTTAACATTAACATATTTTGTAGAACAGGTTTAACTTAATTGTGAGGTGTAGAATTAACATGTGACCAAGGCCACGCCCCCTTGGGGCGGTCACATCAAGATGGGCCCACTTGGGGGTTGGGCATGTTGGGGTGGGCACGCCTCCTTGAAGGCCGGCCATGTTGTCCTCCTTTTTGGTTTCCCTAGGGAACACCAGCAGGAGGGTGCTGTTGTACTCATGTCTTACTTGGAGTCCAACAGGTTGATCAATGTGTGAAGAGAGAGTGCTGGACTAGATGAACCTTTGGTCTGATCCAGCATGGTGCTTCTTATGTTCTTATGAATGGTAGCGCTAGGAGCTGTCCTTCTGGAAAAACCCTCAGCTCCTGTTCCTTCTGAACAGGAGTTCAGCAGCAGTAGCTCCCCTTCTCTTGCTCTGCAGAAGTGGGGTGGGGGCATAGTTACCATCCTGCGACATGCTCAGCAGCTTTGGAGCTTAAGCCTTAACTCGTGATGGTGACGCCTTCTGACTTGATCGCAGAGCTGATTGGTTAGGAAGAAGGCAAATCAGCTAAGGACTACTGCTCATTGCATTAAATACATACATGCAGCTGATCTTTGCACATTTATTTGGTTCCATGTAAGCACACAGGGCCCTGATTCAGACTGGGATAAGCATGCAAGGATAAGGGAAGTTTAAACCTTCCCCCTCATCTCCTTTTCTTTAACTCCCTCCCGGCTCCTGTGGGGGCTAAAAGAAACACTTTTTTCCTCTCTTTTTTTTAGCCACTGTGTAGGGTGCACAGACACAAATGTGTGTGTGTGTGTGTGTGTGTGTTGCAGCCCCAACCCTAAAAGGTTGCCCACCCCTGTACTAAGCAAGCTTTCTGCTACTGTTAACTATAATATGATCTCTTTACTCATGCCTTTCTCCTGCTTGTGAGAGGCCATCATCTTGATGATAATGGGACAAACTTTCTGCCCCAGTGCTGAAAATTGGACAAGATGTTATTTTTGTCCCTGCTGGCCCCAAAATTCTTTGAATCAAGAAGGGCATTCAGATTCTTCTCACTTAGAAAGCAGCTTTTTGTTCATCCTGCAAAATGGTTGTTATTGATCATTCCTGGCAATATCTACAGCGTTAGAATAAAATTCAATATGATGAAATGTAACATCTGTGCAGGTATCTGCACTTCTCTCTATATAACAAAAAAACTGAAATATAAAATAATGTTCAATTCCTGGCATGAACTTCTGGCACTGAACATAGATTTAGAAGTGTGTGTGGGGGGAGCTAAGTTTGTTTGTGGACAAAATTCCACGTGCTGCCTTGCAAAACAGGGCAGCATCTACCATGTTACCAGCCTTCCCTTTCCCCTCCTCCAGAAAGTATTCTAAATGATCATTCAATAGAATAATCTACTTTTTAATGACTTTTTCACGGATCTTGAGCCATTTTTTGCATACTTTCTCATATACTTTGTTCAGAGACTTTGGCAAATCTAATATTTGCTGCTAGGAACGGTCATTGATCTTTGAGCTATCACTGTTGGGAAATTCAACCATCAAGAGAACACAGACTGTTCTTTTCAGGGCGCTGGGATTGTGGGTCGATGAAATCAAATTCTAAGAGAACAACATCATGAAATACACAAAGGTTATGATGACTACTGAGGAGCCACAATAATGTGACATATTGCTAAACCAGTCTGTGCAATGCTGCTTTCTTCACCATGTTGAGAAGGGTTGGGCATTTTCTATTTAGGGTGGCCACTTACAAAAGGCCAAAAAAGAGGAAATGTATTACCAAACAAGAGGACAGAAGAGAACATCAATTTGCATAAAAATTTGCATATAATAATTTAAATAGAAATACGGTACATCTTACCATAGTGTGGAAGACTGAGGCCTGGTGTCCAGGTGCCGTTGGTGGGCAAATCCAAGGCCCAGCTCTGCCTTCTGCTGTGTCTTTACCTTTAAACCAGACTGGACAGCCCTTCAAACAGAGAACACCTTCGAAATAGAGGACAATCCTCTGCAGAAGAGGACACCTGGCCACACATCCTGTTCCGTGATGTGCCAGTTGCTTAACCATTCTGCCTCCAACCAGCATTTCAAAAATAAAGGATATTTGGAGTCTGTATTTTCTGGCATGAAAGAAATTTACAATGTTCAGCAGAAGTGTGAAATAAGAAAATAAGGGATGTCTATTCTATGGGACTGTAATAATCTGAAGTAAAAAGATAGTGCTCATAAAACAACTACCAAATCTACATTATACATTTCACTTTGCCAGTATTTTGTTCCACTTGTGCTAATTCACATTAGTTCTAATTCACATTAGTGTTTATTCACATTTGTGTTAATTTGCATTAACGAATGTGCATTAGTGCCAATGTGAATTTGTACAAATCTCCCCAAAAGTGGGGAGTGGGGGGGGGGGTCTGTAAGTCTGTGAAGTCCACATGATTCAGAAAAATCAGGTCTGTTGCAGAATCTACCAGTGGAATCCATAGAAATCTGAACTCATTAAAATCCATTGCAGATTTCTTCGACATCCCTGCATTGAGCACATCAGGGTTATCAGTGAAAGGCCATGGGATGAATCGCAATTTGCATCTGTTCCTTTTACTGACATCTTTAATGAATTGCACAAAAACATCTTCGCACAAACATGTTTAGGAGATGTTGAGGGTTATTTGGGCAAAGCTTGGGACAAAACAGAGCAACCAAAATCAAATGATGACTACCAAAAGCATAGCTGGTATTGAATACTCCACACAGCGCGATGTGCTGATGAGCATTTTGGCCCATTATCTTCTTGTGTTTCCATTCATGGCTGCATTCCCAATGCGCAGTTGGGAAGTTTGTACCAGCCATACATGTGACCTGATTTTTTTCTGAAAGATTATGCTTCTATACATAGTTGATATAAAACAAATAGGAATTAAATAGCATTTCACCTTTTGATGAAAATGGTATGCAAAGGATGGTAGTCAAATACTCCAGCCTATAATACAACAAACAAACAAACAAACAAACAAACAATAACATTAACCTTGATTGGAATGGATTTACATTTTTTATCAATTCCATGAAATGTAAAACAACGAAATAAAAACAAAAATGCCTTTTTTCCTTAAGACAAAATATTTATATTGTACATAGCAAGTATGTTATGAACATCCTACACAGGTTTTTGTTTTCCCAATTAGGCTGAAAAGAAAAACCATCTTGAACTATACTTAGGTGTTTTTGTCAATTGAGAACATCCTTCAAGATATGATTTTGGCTATTTTATTAAAAACATTTTGATGGCATGGCTGCTGCATAGATTAGAACTCATTTTGATCCTGTGGTTGCCAGGGCCGTTCTATTCATAATCATTCCTGAGTCAATGGAGCCTTCTAGGCGTTGAATAGCAGCAACAATGAAGTATAATTCTGAAGATTCTACATGTTCATCAGGTTCCTGTTTGTGTGCCTTCTTCCTTCACCTCCTGCCAGCATAGCAGACACAAGACTCCTATAATCCTTGTTCCTCAACAAGAGCTATTGAGGAAAATAGGATTATATGAGCGATCCTGCTTATAAACTAGACATGCGATAGTGATGCCAATGTAAATGGTGCCCACCAAGAATGCCGTACCTGGTGACATTCAGAAGATTAAATTCTCCTTTGGAAGATTACTCATTCTGGGATGCCAGTTTACTTTTGTTATAATGACAGGTCACCTCACAAAGCTTCTTAGAGCCTGATTCATCCCCCATTGCATAACAGTACACTATATCCCATTTATTATCTGATCTGGTTAAAATCTGTTGACATCGGCACAAAGGGCGTATTCTAATTCACTTGAAATGATAGCAAGGAGCTAACCCTATTCACTTTTATCATCCAACCAGAGGGGTAACTTTAGTACAAATTGCTCTGCATGCTTTGGTGCAAAAGGCAGGACTGAAACATGAATGCTATAGAAAGAATTTTTACTTTACTTTTGAATATGTTGTGGCCATAGCTTTAGAATGGATATATCACATATAAAAACCAAACATGTAAACATGCACACATGTTCAATTGCTAGTGAAATTGCTGAGCTAAAATGTTTGGTCTGTTACATGGATTCAAAAGTGTAATCGTATCCTCTCTCAATACTCAGTCCAGATCTACCCCAAGCAGGATAAAACACTTTGAAAACGGTATATGGAATGTGTCCTTGGCCCCAACAGTTGTCAATACCATTATAAACCGGTATAAAGCAGTAGTGTAGATCCTGCCTTGGTCTCCATCAGATGTGGTCTAGGAAACCCTTCAAATATAGGATACTTTCAAATAGATGGCGAGAAGGGGGAGAGGAGGGGTGGGGTGGGATGTGTAACACAGCTGTGGGAAGGGGGCTGGGGGGTATGATGCATTGCCAGCAGGACATCTTGCACTGAGGCTGCTGATAGGACCATACAAATTAATAGTAGTGATACTTTGAAGGTAAAGCCAGAAAAATTGGTGTGTGTGTGTGTGTGTGTGTGTGTGTGTGTGTGTGTATACGATTCTGGAGTATTTAAATGAAATCAAACCCTTCTTTTGCTTTCTATTTAACTTTAGCTCTTTTGTTCAAAGGTCTAGATGAAGGGATAATTACGGTCTGTGCTGACTATCTGATGATTGCTCATATGGTCAACATTATACCAGTAAGTCATCTGACAATTTTTCCTTCCTCACAGCTTTTTATCTATCTACCATCCCCTCTGGAAATTCCCCTTTTTATCTTGGGAAACATCCATTTCCACACTATTTCATCATCCCATGCCTGTGGCCTCTAGTGTGTTATGAACAGGAGGTTATACATCTATACTCTGCTAGTTTGAGATTCTCCAAGCTTCTCTGCACAGGCAATTTATTGCAAATTCATGATTAGTCAGTCACGGGCATTTATGGGTCCTTTACATGATGTCGGCAACCTCCAGGACCTCTCCTGCACTTTTCGTCCTTTATCCTGCTTTCAAAAAGATCAGAGCTAAGCTTTAATAACAGTGAATGGCACTATATCAACAGTGTGGAATGCTGGCATAGTGCTATAATACAGCCACTAGATGGTGCTGTCTCAGCAAGCATATAGAGCATTGCTGAGAAAGGAAGTTTTCAATTCTGAATCACATGTTCGCCATCTAAAGGAGCCCAGCATAAACCCGGAAAGACTACTGAAGAAGAAAGGGTGCAGGATTTTTTACATAATGTAGAGAAGCCCCCAGTCTAAAGCATTTGCTGTCCTCTTCTTCCAGCCAACAGATTTTTACCTTGTTTGGCTGGCCAGTTTAACTTTACTCAGTCATCTAGTTTCATGCATTCCTCCTGTTTCATTCTCCTTCAGTTTGATTACCACTTTCTACCAATCATCTTCACAGAGTCCGTTTTTTCCCTAGAAATATGTAATTTGGTTCAAAGACAAGATAAATGGTTTTGATGAGCCCAAGCTTGGGACCCTGGGAAGTGAAGCAAGTTTGATCTTTGGCTGGGTGAACAGCAATGATGTCCCAAAGGCACTTGATAAGAATTGTTGGCTATTTCTCTTTTCTTTTGGTTGCCCGATCTGCTCAAAATGTGAGATTGGGTGAAATCATTTGCAGCAATGCAATGGGGCGTGCAGCCTGTGGTATGAAACCTTGAGCAAATCCTAGTTTACAAAATGGGGTTGATTTGCCTTCTACCTAAAATCTGAGATCAGCTAAACACAAACTTGTCAAGGGTCCCTGATTTCCACATCAAACTTCAATCCAACTGAACCCTGTATTGGGTTGTGAGCTGCTGCTGCTGCTGCTGCTGCTGCTGCTGCTGCTGCTGCTGCTTCTGCTTCTTCTTCTTCTTCTTCTTCTTCTTCTTCTTCTTCTTCTTCTTCTTCTTCTTCTTCCCTCATGAAAGTTTGTGTGTATTTTGGTGCACATTTTTCAACACATGTGTTTTTATGTGCATTTTTCCCCCATTGACTGAATTGTGCGTGTGCGTCGGGTTTTTTTTTTTTAAGTATGCATTTTTTTCTGCACATTTTCCAAATGTACACATTTTAAAACCATATTTTGGTTGCCCAAATCTCATTGCCAGCTCAGTCATGTAAGGATGTTCGATTGCAAGTTGTGTTCAAGTCCGCATTTGGTTCCAGGAGGTACAAACTGGAAAAATACTAGTCAAATATTAATTGAACTGAATTTCCCCCCATCCCTGTTTCCACCTCTTCCTGTTCCTCCACTGCCATCATTTACCAATACCCTTCATCGCTCTTTATTCCACTCCTTCCTCCCTCTCATATTTATTTATTATTTAAGTTTATTTCAATAAATATTCCACAAAAAGAAGAACAAAGAAATTGCTTTGCTGGATCAAACCAAAGGTCCCTCTCCAATGCAGCCCTCTGTCTTCCAGATGCCATGAAGGTGACAGGGCAAGCTCATGATTATTAACAGGATCTGCTCCCCACCCTTACATAAACAGTACAAGTCTATTACATGGGAGTAAGCAGATGAGGAGTAAGCTGGGAGTGTTGGCAGCAAAAGTTGAGAATGAAGAAGCAGTTGAGGAAGCTAGCAGCAATTTCCCCAGAGCTTGATGATCTTGTTTGGTTATTTGATAAAGCAACATTGAGTTTAGGGGTTTTCCCCTATAGCCACATTGCCTCTTCCTCAGTGGCTGCTGTAATTTGAGTCAATCAATCCCTGACAGGAAGGGCATTAGCTCAGTGTGATAGAACACATGCCTGGCATGCAGAAGGTCCCAGGTTCGATCCCTGGCTTCTCCAGAGAGGTCAAGGAAAGAATCCTACCTGAAACCCTGGAGAGCCATTGCTGCCAGTCAGTGTTGCCAATACTGGGCTAGATGGACCAAGGGTCTGACTCAGTATAAGGCAGCTCCCTGTGTTCCTATGTTCAGTGGGGAGACAGTGTACTCCAGCGTTCTCCAACCTGGTGCCACCCAGACTTGTGCCATCTTGGACTACAATTCCCAGCATTCCTGACCATTGGCCATGCTGGCTGGGACTAATGGGAATTGATGTCCAAAACATCTGAAGGGTACCAGGCTATGGAAGGCTGGCCCATATATTGTCACATGTACATGTGCTAAAATGGAACAAATGGGAGTTTCAAACACACACACACAATGGAAGCATGATAGGAAATATGACATTGCTCCATCCAGCTAACTATTGTCTATACATGGTGCCCTCTAGATGTCTTGGATGTCAACTTATTTATTCATTTATTATTTGTTATTTATTTATTACAGTTCAATACTGCTCAATAGGTGAAGCTCTCTAAGGGTTGCAACACGTTAAACCAAAAAACACAACATGATACAATATAAAAGTTTAAAACTACAGTATAAAACAAAAGTAAAAACCAAAATAAAACCTAGCAGAAATGCAACGATTTAGAATGAAGATTTAAAAGAACAGAAATTGAAATACTAAAATACGTGGGAAATTAAGAAGGGGCTCCCAGAGAAGGACGGGGCAGGTATATATAGGAGGAGACGATCCTTCAGGTAGCCTGATCCCAAGCTGTTTAGGGCTTTGAATGTTAATGCCAGCACTTTGGATTGGGCCCAGACATGGACTGGCAGCTAGTGCAGATGGAAAAGTACTGGCATCATCCTCAGCCTGCATGACCAATAGCTGGGGCTATAGTCCAAAGCATATGGGGGGCACCAGGTTGGGGAGGCTGGTCTACACTGGATTGACAACAGCTCTCCAGGATTTCAGGAAGGAGTCTTTCACAATCCTATTTAGACATGTTAGTGATTTAATCTGGGACATTCTGCATGCAAAGGAGGTACTCTACCTCTAAGCTGTGGGAACACAATGATATATCCTGACCTGCATTGCTGGCAAGAGAGTTAAAGCCTGTTGAACTTTTGCTGTTCTTCATTGAAATGTTAGCTGCATAGCTTACATTCGTTCATTTTAACCTGTTGTTAAGCAACTTGATCCTCTGGCTTGGAGTAGTCTATACATTCAGAGAACTTAAAATGTATTTCTAGGGTAAGGATGTCTGTCGCCAGGAAATCTGGCCCTGTTTTTGGCTCACTGGGAGCCTATCTACACCAAGCAGGATACAACACTTTGAAAACGGTTTGAAAACTGTATCTGGAGTGTGTCCTGGGCCCCAACAGTTGTCACTACTGTTATAAACCGTTATAAACCGTTTTAAAACAGTAGTGTAGATAGGCTCTCTATCTCCACTGTGTTCCTGACTCCGTTTGCATTTGCAAGCTGAGCTGCAGGTTTCCCCCCAAATCCAAGAATTTTTCCCAATTTGTTTTTTAATTTGCTGGGATAGACATTTGCACAAATTGCTATTGCACCCACAATTTGTGCTAATGTCTATTTCCACAATTTTTTAAAAAAAATTGGGGGGTGGGGGGAACGCAGCTCAGCTTGCAAATGCAAACAGAGTTGGGAACACTGTGGACTGAAATGGGCCAGCTAGCAGAAGACAAGTTGAAGTCTGGGGGACCATGGCAATGAAAGCTCATCAAGCTCCACCCCCACCCCACCCCAACAGATTCCTCCAACATCCAAATCATAGGGATTGATTTCAGAACTCCAGGGAAAGATTCCTGTTGGCTTCAGAGGAATTTAGCCAGGCATGCTGAGTGCTTGATGATATTTCTGTATGGGAATGTTTGTCTTTGCAAAGAAAGTGGATCAGAAAGCATCAGACCAGCTACCTGATAACCAATTAAATAGCTAGAATGAATTGCTCCATTGTTTTCAATCCTAATCTCACATAAAATGGGAAACAAACCCCTTAAAACAATTTGCTAATTGTATGTTACATGAAAATAGGATGTCAATTTAATCCTTCTCACTATCCGCCCAGAGGAAAATTAGTCCAAATTGGAAAAGAATGGCAACCCTGTGTTCTTAATTCACCCTCAAACTCCATCCAGGCTCCAGTTGAACACTCATCTCACATAGCAGGCTAGTAATCAAGGCCAACCTCTGTCCTTTCCAACACAGATTGCCACAGACAGGCAAATAAAACCCTTCACAAAGCATGGTCAACATCTTGCTCAAATTCTAAATCAACACTTCCCTACAGTCCTAAGTCTCCACTTTCCTTAGCTAGTGCATCTATTTTTGAGGCATCTGGAACTTAGCCAATTTATTCCTGTTGCATTTGTTGTTGTCATTGGAATGTGAATCTGTGTTAATAAAGCCCCTCCCACCCAAAGTGAAAAAACAGTTTGAAAATCCTCTGAATCTGCATGACTTGGAAAAAGTTGGGGTGCTGCAGAATCCAAAGGTCAGATTCTTTGAGGTCCAAAACTCATTTGAATCCATTGCACCTTTCTCTGACATCCGTAGTGAAGAGAGGACTAGAGGCCTCACAGCTGATTGAAAGGAGATGTTAGATCACAGGTGGACAACTTGTGGCCCTCCCATCTTTCCTCACTATTGTCTATGCTGGCTGGGGCTTATGGGAGCTGCAGTCCAATTACAGTTGGAAGACTACAAGTTACCCTTGTGGTAAGAGTCTTGAATTTAGACTTGTGTAGTTTCATGTCCCAACCGTCACTATCCCAATCAGATGAAAGACACATGTAAGATCGAAAACTGGCTGCAACTCTTTATTCCAAGGGTATTCTAATACATAATTAACATCTGTCTATGCATTCCTTTTTTCCAAAACTTCTCTGTACAAGTAGAATAATTTCCCAAATTCCTTAAGAAGTCTCTTTGTCTTATCCAAACTTTCCATTTTTCATTCCATATTCCTGAATGGTGACAACAAAAACACATCTCAGGAGTGTATATGTTATATTTAAACTTCCTGAAGACAACTTCATTTAAATTACTGGGATCAGAGAACAAAGTATTATTTTGCTGTAATGCTCCAACGATTATATCTGGACTTTCAATAAGAGCAGGTAATAATGAAAATTATTTTATCGCTGCTGGATGTTCATAATACAAAATTGAATCATTCCCCCATTGATTAAACATTTGTAAAGCATGTCTTTTAAACCAATTTGCCTGTCCTTTTGGTATACAAAGATTCATACAATATAAAATGAACACTACTTTCATATTTATTACTTTTGGAACCTTAGCTTTAAAGGGTGTGTTTCTTTATCTGTAAATCTCACTCTCCACTGTGGTTCCACTAAAGGAGAGTGCAATTCCACTGTGGGCAAAACTGCCTAAGTTTTGTCAATTTTGGGATGATGAGCCTGTTCCTCCTCTGCCTCTGCTTCTTGTCCTGCTTCGTCCACACAATCTGGAGAAGGACACACGTTGATCCCTCCTAGCGAGATGTCCTCACTTTCGACCCCTCTCGCTCCAGCAAGATCAAGAGGTCCTTGTGGACTTTTCCTAGCTCAATGCATGTAATGGATCCCAGCCCCTTTTACTTTTACTTTTACTTTAAATGCAGTATAAGTTGTCATCAATATAAGATGAGGACCAAAGCACCACTCCTCCAAACCGTCTGCCGTCCAGATTTTCACATATACATCATCGCCAGAAGTTCATGCCAGGAATTGAATATTATTTTATTTTCCACCCCAGAGCTCGCTCCTCCTCCTCCCTGTTCAAAGCACCATGCGCCAAGCCCCTCGCGGGCGACACTCACCTGGGCTCATGTCGCTTGCTCGCATGCGCCAGAGCGACGGCGCTTCCTCCAGGCCAAGCTGAGCAGTTTCTAGTCCTGTGCGGTCACGCTGGCCTAGAATAAGCCCCAGATTGCCCGGGAGAAGGGCTGGAGGAAGTGTGCCGAGGAGGGGTGACAGTCTGCCTCGCCCGCCCAGGGGAAGTTTCCTCGGCGCTGCCCCAAGCATGCCGGCTCCAGGGCTGGTTTGGGGAGGGGACGATGGGACACCTGAGCTGGGCGCCCTCACTTCCTCTTGCGAGGCGACGAGGGGCAGCAGCAGCAGCGCGAGCGAGCGAGCGAGCAACATGAGCCCAGGTGAGTGTCGCCCACGAGGGGCTTTGAACAGGGAGGAGGGGGAGTGCTCCAGATCGAGCCAACCGTTTCCCCGGAGGTTTGCCCCCAGGGCCTGGTCGGCCCGGATCGCCCCAGTTTTCCCGGTTAGGACTGGGAAACCCCTGGCAATCTGGTCACCCTGCAAGAGTCATAAACAAACAACAACAACAAAAAACCACATACCCCATTGACATACTAATACCTATTAACAAAAATGTTGCATTAAAGGAAGAAGAAAAGAGAAAGAAATATACACCACTAACTATGGAAGTAAAAGAACTATGGCAACAGGAAAAAGTTTCAATTATTCTGTTAGTCGCATCAGTCACCAGCATCACATCAACTGTGCCTATATGGTGCTATTAAAAGTGTGCAAAGTGTGGGTAAAACCCAAAGACCATTAAAGAAATGCATGAGTGAGTGTGTTTTAGCTGCATTTTAAACGAAACAAAAAATCAGGAACTTCCTTAGTAAACATAAAGTTGGATGTAAAACATCTTAGGAGGAAGTTGCACTTTCCAGCATAGCAACTTAGCTAGCAGGAAGCAGACACACAGATGGACACATGCAGGACCTATCTTTTGGCACTTCCATGCAAAACAACTACAGTTGGGAGGAAAACTAGGAAGTTTAACAAGAGTACTGATGAGCATATTGTTCTTGCCTTAGGCCAAGTAGGCCAAGGCCAACAATAGTTAGATATGGTGCAAGGACAGGCAAAACTTAAGGCCACAACCTATAACTGGTAGGTTAAAGCCAAATCCCTCTGAAGGCATTTTGCTTAAAAGTGACTTCTACAATGTGTCCCACAAACTTAGGTTTGCTATATTCTGCATTCACAAAACCAGGACAAATTTTATTTATTTATATTTGCATTTAAAATACATGGTTTTTTGTCTAAACATGCATAGGATTGTGCCCTAAAGAACAAAAACAAAGGCAGCCATGTTGACCATAAGGGGAAAAGATCGAAATCCATATAATGTAATACTTTCATTAGGCCAACTCAAAGATCACAAAAATGTACAAGTTTTTGAGATCTTCAGATCTCTTCATCAGGCACGATGTGACAAAAAACAGGTTGGCAGGGTAGTGGTGGTAATATGAATGGTAGTGGGGGAGCTAACTAGATGTTATAGTCAGGATGTATGTGTTGTTAATCATAAAATGATATAGAATCATAGAATAGTAGAGTTGGAAGGGGCCTACAAGGCCATCGAGTCCAACCCCCTGCTCAGTGCATGGAAGAGGAGGGTGTGCAGACATTCAACTTGGCCTCTGCCTGGTGATGTGATGGCTTCAGTGCCCACAGGAATACAGAGAACAAGAAAATAGACAATTGTTGACTTTCCGTTTTTGAAAATATAAAATCCACCTACCTATTAACTCAAAACAGTTACCATATAGGGCCTTGGCACCCCTAACTTGGGTGTAAGCCCCACTGAATTTACAAGCAAACCTGCATAAAATCCGGCTACCTGAGTGGTATTGTGGCATATGCTTTTGTGGATCTAGAATGCTTAAGTTCCTGAAAGCTTATACCAACATAAATCTATTAGGGCACAATCCTATGCATGTTTAGACAGAAAAAGGCCTTCAACTCCTAGCTAGTCATGCTGGCTGGTGGAAGCTAAGAGATGTAGGACTTTTTCATCTAAACATGCACAGGATTGCACCTTTTGTCTTTAGAAGTACAACCCTATGCACATCTACTCATAAATAAGTGCCCTTGAGTTTAATGGGGTTTACTCCCAAGTATGTTTAGCCTAAGGTGCTACAAGAGTCTTTGTTATTGTAAAGATTAACAGGTTTATTTCTGTTATTGTTTAGCTATGACAAACTACAGGTGGCTATCCATCTGGGAGGGGGGAAAGGGAGGAGGGAAATGCCTTTTAAACATGTTAGCTTGGTGGGTTAAAAAGGAGGCACTGTCCCAGAGCGAAGGAAGGAAGGGAAAAACTCAACCAACCTTAAGTCCTTGGCTGAACCGAGGGAGGAGGAGGCGGGAATCTCGTGCCAAACCTCTGGAGGAGGCGCGTGGGAACCCAGCATGCACCTAGTGCTTTGGGAAAAGGTGGGCTGTGGAAGAAGGCTGTGCTGGTTGCGGCCATGGCTCTTCCTCATGGGTCAGGTGGCTGAGGAAGCTGTGCACCGTCCCCTCTATAGGGGGGAGGAGGAGGAGGAATTACTCAGGCGCTTCCCTTTGTCTGAGTCCTAGTGTACCAGTGCTTTCTGCTCTCCTCTCTCTCTCTGTTTTGCCCAGCCAGACCAGGAATCCGGGATTTTTGACTGATTGGCCAGGACATTTCAGAATGTCTTGGAATCCGTGACATTCACAAACTATTAAGAAGCCTTATGCACAATGTGGACGCCAAGAGTTTTTAATCAAACACATGCATATAGATATACATAGGGTTGCCATATTATGAATCCTCAAAACCGGGACAATTTTAAAAATGTATTTATTTATTTATGCATTTAAAATACATAAGTCATTTGACATAACTCAGAATGCATAAACATGCATTTCATTATGTTCTGTGATTGGACGGGGGGGGGGGAGTGGGAGGAGGGAGGGAAGCCCTCACTTGCTCACAGTTTTTCCCCCCTTTGCCTTTCTTTCCCAGAGAGAAACACTACTTTGAAATTGTTTTGAAAGTCTTTCTCTTCCTCTCTCTCTCTTTGTATCAATAATAAATTTCACTTTGTAGCCTCTCCCTCCCTCCCTCTATCCCTCCCCCTCTGCAGTGTGTGAATTTGTGTGTTTGTGTGTGTGTATGAGAGAGAGAAAGAGAGAGATGAGAGTTTGCGGGAGTCGGGCATGTGTGTTCACTGCTGGGCACTCCTGTCCTGGCTCTGGTTGTGGAGCGAGCCCTGGCTGGGCGAGGATCCATGCGGGGGGAAGACAGTGCCAGAGAGTTGCCCTGGGTGAGAGTGCCTGGAGAGAGCCGCAGCGCGCTGGCTGGGTGAGCCCGGGGCTAGGGAAAGGGGCCAAGGCAAGTTCGGTGTTTTTTGGGGGGGTGCGGTGAGTGTATGTGTGTGTTATCATTGTTGCTTTTTGTTTGGGGTTTTCCTTCGAGGCGCACGGGGGACGGGAGAGTTGTTACGATGAATGTGTCCCACTACGTGGGAACAAGGAGCAAAGGTGGTTTGGGCAAAGAACCGTTGTAGATGGGTCAACTGACCCACAGCCTTGGGTGGCTTTATTAATATGCTGCCCAGGGAAGGAAGGAAAGGAGAGGAAGAGAGAGATGGGGAAGGGGGAAGAAACCCATTGCCAGTTAGTAGAACAAATGTCCTCCTACCTTTCTGTGTGGATTGAAACTGCTGAGGCAGCTTCAGAATCTCTTCTCACGTCGCTGCCAACCCACGCACCCTTCATGCACACAACAATTGCTTCAGTGGAATTTCTAAGCCTGGAGGGTGTGGATCCGAGTGGACATTTTAAATTCACTAGAAAATCGGGACGAGGGTGAAGCCGGGGGTGGCGACTAGCCCAGTTGTGTCCGCTCGAATCCAAACCCTCCAGGCTTGGAAATTCCCCGGCTTCACCCTCATCCCGATTTTCTAGTGAATTTAAAATGTCCCGACCCCCTGGGCAGGAGGTGAGACTTGATGGAAAAGCGCAGCAATTGGGAGGCGTGCTACTCTTGGCAGCAACCAGCTTCCTCCACAGCACAGAGATGCCTGGAATGGACCCTCGCTGGGTCCTACCTCCGGAGCCCGACTTTGGCCTGCCCACCTGCCCCTTGGCCGCGCTGTGAGGTGTTGGGCTCCGCACGGGCTGCTGGGCGTCCGCCAAGGACGAGGCACTGCTCTTGGCGGCGGGCTCCGTCCTCTGATCCGCCGCCAGCAGCAGCAGCGGCGTCGAGGTGACCAAGGGCGATGGGTCGCCCTCGCCAGCGGCGGGCAGCTCCCACTTGAAGATGCGGAGGCCAAGGGCCGCCTCGTCGTCGAGGGAGAAGAAGGACTGGGCGCTGGTGGCGAAGGAGGGAGGCTGGGAAGAGAAGGACCGGGCGGAGGCCTCACCGTCGTCATAGGTGCGGTTGTGGGGCGGCTGCCAGGCAGGGCCTGTTCCCCCTCACCTTCCTCCTCCTCCGGCGCCCTGAGGCCCCGCGCGGGTGTCCGGAAGGCTTCGCCGAGGAAAGACCAGGATGGCCCAGCGGCGTCAGCATCTCAGCCTCGATGCAATGGCAATGGTGACGAACCTCAAGGAGCCTGTATGTAGTGTGGGCGGAGCTAGGAAAGGCCGATTATGGAAGTAATGAAACAGGCCTTTTCTAGCCTCTCTGGAGCAGCGGTCCGGGCTCCTCGTGGGTCGTCTTGATGGTAGCAACCCAGCAGGAGCCTAGACGGGCAGAGGGGGAGACAAGTTTTCCGGATTTGGGGGCAAAAATTAGCTTTTCCCCCTGGACCCCAATTTTGCCGCTGTTTTCCAGACTTGTCCGGGGATTTCCAGTTGTCTGGTCACCCTAGGAAATAAAATTCCTTGTATGTCTTGGTTAACAATTTGTGTGAATATTGTTGGACGTCCCACATAACCTTGAATGAGTCTTTGCAAGGTATATTGAATTTTATTTTGCCATGTGAAAACAAACAAATATTGAGAATCTTTATGAACTGGGATACTAAAAAAAGCAGAGCTCAAATCCAAAATCGTGCAGAAATAGGTATACTACACATAATGGTGGCGGGATTTGGGACCACATTGTGTCTGGGGATTACATATTCATTACTTTTCCTCATATCCATTACTAAGCGGTAAGTAGGAGCCTTTCCCGGTTCTGTCCTTTTTTTCACAGCCATTATTGAAGTATTACATGGAGAGGAACATGGAACCAAAATTCCCTGTTCCAAAAATTTCTCAATTGTTTTCCCTATACATTCTTGGGCTTCTTTTGAAAGGGGATACTGTTTTCTCCTTGGAAGTACCATGTCATTACGGACAGTGATCTTAACTGGGGCAGCTGACCTTAAGAGCCCTACTTCCCCAGAATCTTCTGCCCAATTATTTATTTATTTATTTATTTATTTATTTTATTCCATTTATATACCACCCCATAGCTGGTATATTTCCTGGAGCTCCAGTGGGAATGTGGTGACAACCATTTCTTCTGTTTCACTCATAAAAGCCAATACATTCTCAGCAGGAAGGGACACAAACACACCATCAGCAGTACATTTTATAGTGGCATTTAATTTCGCCAGTAAATTTCTCCCCAATAAGCTCACGGGACTTTTAGACATCATAAGAAACGAATGATCACAAGGGGCCCAATTTTAACTTGCACTGAAGTGCCAGGGGGAGTAAAAGAAGAAATCCCATTGATTCCTACCACTCTTTCTCCATGTCCAGAAAAGGGTAAAACATACTTCTGGCCGCTCCCGTATCCAGAAGACAATTGTATGGCTGCCCATTAATGGTCAGAGTTAAAAATAGTTTATTTAGTTTTAATTTTCATGAATTTGGCATTTCCCCAGTCTCCGCCTTTTTCACTTCTGTTCCTAAGTCTCCTTCTACCGATCATTCTGACATTACCTCAGCTCCTTGTATTTGACTAGACTGTTGTCTCAAAATACAATATTTCTTCCAATGTCCTGGCTTTTTACAGAAAAAAACAACATCCCTTCCCACTTTCATCAACATTTCTCTCTCCTACTCTCTATCCACCTCTTGAAAATCCCCTTCCTCTTTCTCCTCTATCACGTCCACGGCCCCTGACACGAACGCGAATGGCAAATCCTTCTGTGAGCACCGCTGCCAAAACCTTCATATCTATCTCTCCCTGTTTTTTCTTTTCCTTCTTCAACTTTTCCTCTCTTCCACAAAATACATGATGAGCTGTAGTCAATACTTGCACTACAGTGTCTCCCTGCCATCCAGGTTTATGCTTCACAAAATACTCCTTAATATCTGGGGCTGCCTGATCTACAAAGATTCCAACCACCAAAGAAACATTCGCTACTGCCTCAGGATCAATACCACCATACATGCGAAGACTACGGGAAAGGCGGACCAAATAGTCAGCTGGCGTTTCATCTTTATCTTGAAGCACCAATTTTACCTTTGACCAATTCACAGTCTTTTGTCCCGTATGTGTTAAAATAGTCTGGATCATAATTTTATATTGCTACATCAAAGTTCGATTCATAGGAGTATTTGGGTCAGGCTGAAAAGTAGAATCTGGGTATCCATTTAGCGGACTCCCAGCTCCCATTAAGGGAGCTCTATTCAATTCCTCAGTTACCCTTCACTTTAAATCAATCATTTCAGCCGGACTCAATAAGGATGTACATAATTGATGTAAATCACTTGGGGTGAAATGATAAGTATTCATTATTGTCCCAAATTGACTCAAAAACCCTGCAGGATCCTCGGCCAGTTTAGGTGTGGTAGTTGACCACAACACCAAATCTTTAGGTTTAAAAGGAGTATGCACATATGATGTAAAATTCTGTACTTGTGCTGGCACTGCCAGAACAGCAGGAGCCCCCCCCCCCACTGCAGGAACTGCCGCAACTGTGGGTGCTGTCACTACAGTTTGAATATTACTCAACAAGGGATAAAGTCCCTCCTGAGGAAGTGCACTTTCCTCTGGAGGACAATACAGAGGTGGGGGAGCAGTTGCAATAGAAACTTTCTTTTTTTTAATATTTTTTTTATTTCAACTTAAAACAACATAACACAACATAAACAACATACAATACAATACATAACCTACATACCCCCGTGCTCCCCTCCCCCCCAGGAGACCTACTTTTATTCAATTATACATCCTTCCAAAATTGTGTAGAATCTTTTGAAGGTATTTGCCCCTTCCCCGATCTTAATACATATTCCAATAATGGATTCCATATATTTTCAAAATCATTCTTCCTGGACATTCCCCTCATTATTTTCATTTTACACGTTAACTTATCATTAAGTGCCATATCCCATATTTCTTTATACCATTCTTCTATTGTATAAATTCCTTGCCCTTTCCAATTTTTCGCTATCATTATTCTAACTGGAGCCAGGAGGTTGTTTATCAATTCTCTCTTACTTATATTCTCATTTCCTTTATCCCATATTGCTAGTAGAGCCAGCTTTGGGCTTATCTCCAATTTACTTCCCGTTATTTCACTTATTTCTTCAAACACCCTTTTCCAAAATGTTTGTACATATTCACAGCTCCACCACATATGAAAATAAGTTCCAACCTCCTGACATCCCCTCCAACAATTCTTGGGCACTTTTTTTATCTATCTGATGGGATCTTACCGGCGTTAAATACCATCTCCATACTGTCTTGTAATAATTCTCTTTAATTCTAATCGACAAAAGCTTTAACATTCTTGCATCCCCAGTTGTCTTCATTAATCTGTTCCTTTAAATCATCTTCCCAAATCATTTTAAGAGAGTCTTGATATTCATCTTCCTCAATCAAAATTTTATATATTTCACTGGTCAAACCTTTTTTAAATTTAATTTCTTCCTTCTTTCCTCTTGATTCAATTAAATCTTCAAATCTTGTATTCTTTCTACACTCCTTATTTTTCCTTTTCCAATCTTGTGTCCATTGTTCCAATTGTATACATTTGGACCAAGTTACCTTTTGCCCTATTAATAGCTTTCCAATTTGCTCCTTATTTATCATTCTTTTTAACCAATCTCTTAATTTTATAATTTTCTGATCCTTCAAACCCCCTTCCAACTCTACTTTTAAATTCCTTGGGAAGTCCCCCATTACTACAACTGGGGTAAGAGGAGAAACTCCTGGTATTAACTTTCCCTTAACTTTTTCCCATATCTCTAAGATATTTTTCAACAACGGGTTGTCCAGGACCTTCAAATCTTTTTTTTGCATTTTAATAAAAAATATATTTTGCAATTCAAAATCTTGTTCTCCTGTTTGCGACTCTAACCATTCTAAATCACCCTCCCCTAATATACTATTTATAACATGTCTTAATTGATTAGCAATATAATACTTCTTTATATTTGGAAGTCCTAAACCTCCTTTCTTTTGAATCTTATACCAAAACCCTTTATTAATCCTTGCTTTTTTATCTCCATTACAATAAGCATTAATCATATTTTGCCAACTCTTTAACTCCGCTTCCGTTATTTTAATCGGTAACATTCTAAACAAAAAATTAATCTTAGGTAATATCTTCATTTTAATGATCGCTATTCTACCAAACCACGAATGCTTTAATTTTCTATATACCTCTAACTTTTCTCCTATGTGTTTTTTCAAACTAGCAAAGTTAATTTCTTCTAACCTATCTAAATCTTTTGCAATATTAACTCCTAGATAGCGTACTATATTCTTAAGCCTAAAACCTAATTTAAATTTACACTCCTCCATTTCCCTCTTGTTATAGTTAAATAACATCATTTCTGACTTCCCCCAGTTAACTTGTAAGCCTGTAATCTCTCCAAATTCTCTCAAATGTTTCTTTATCACTTCCCCACTCTCCAGGGGATTTTCTAACATCAATAATGTATAGTCCGCAAACATATTCATTTTAATCTTTTCTTTCCCACCTATCCCTTTTAATCTTACATCCTCCCTTATAACAATCGCCAAAATTTCTAACACTATTGCAAATAAAATCGGTGAAAGTGGACATCCTTGTCTAGTTCCTCGGGCTAAAGTAATCTGTTGCGTTAACCCATCATTAACTATAATTTCTGCTTTATTATTTTTATATAACTGATCTATCACTCCTATAAATTTATCTCCAAACCCAATTTTTTAAATATTTTTTTTAAGTGCTAGCCATTCCACACAATCAAAGGCTTTGAATATATCTAGTGCTAACAATCCTGCTTTTAAATTCCTTTTTTTGATAATATTAATTATATTTAAAACTCTTCCAATTAAATTAGGCATTTGCCTTCCTGCAATAAATCCACATTGAACTTTTTAAATATATTTATTTATAAATGTACTCATTTTTTTGCCATTGTTGCCGTAAAAAAATTTGAATCTTGATTTATTAACGAAATTGGTCTATAAGAAGCTGGATCTGTCAAATCCTTATCTGGTTTCAGGATTAATATAATCAAAGAATGGTCCCATGATGGCGGGGTCTTTCCTCCTTCTATTATACTATTAAATAACTTTTTCAATTTTGGTATTAATATTACTCTAAATGTCTTATAATATTCCGGCCCCGCAATAGATACTTTCTGATCAGTACTTTGAAAAATATACCTGAGAAGGCTTGATTTTAAAACCTTTTGCAACATGGATCCAAACATACAAATATTCTAAATGTCCAGGATATGGTATCTCTAAAACACCTTTTAAATCTTTCAATATACCTTTTTCAAATGATCCAATGCATGGCCATTTTTTTTAAAAAAATCCTAATTCTGGCCATGTTTCAACACATAATTTGACAAGTCGACTTTTCTTTAAATCAGATTTCCCTGGGAGAGTTTTCCATTTCTCCAGGACTACATCCAGTGGAGAGCCTTCCGGAACACTCAGTTTTCCACCCATTTATTCCTTTTTATTTATCTTCTCTCCAGTAATATTTGATTTTGTTGCAAAACTCAAACCAAATATTCTAGAAGATAATCAACCTGGTCTTCACTACCCGCTATATTTTTAGTTCAGTGTGTTTCCAAAACACATCTCTTGAATGATTTCCTGGTCTTCACTACCCGTAATATTTTTAGTTTTGCTGCTTGTGTATCTTTCACCACCTCTTTATCAGCTTTCACCCAAATATCACCAAAGACCCCTTTTCAAATATCAACAAAGACCTTTTACCTGATTTGTATTCTTTGATTTTACATTCATTGAAGGGAGTAGCCTTAGTTGATGGCCGCCCATCCCTCCTCAGACTGCAATTTTCCCTTAGGTTTAACTTATCTATGCCGGTTGGGTTTGTTCCAGTCTGAAAAAGGGTGCGATGGTCATCTAGTCGGGCCTCCTGGCTGGCTTGCCATTTGTGGTAAGAGTCTTGAATTTAGACTCGTGTAGTTTCATGTCCCAACCGTCACTATCCCAATCAGATGAAAGACACATGTAAGATTGAAAACTGGCTGCAGCTCTTTAATCTCCTTCTTGCAAGAAGCGACCATCTAGAAATCAAAACCTAGAAATGGAGCTGGCTACAGATTTTTAGCAACCTTAAATAGTAAAAATCATACAGGGATACATGGTTCTCTTCTAGTTAAGCAGTAACGAGTTTGTACAAATTCTAGGTTATCTAAAATAAACATATGCTTCAAGGAATCTTCTGATGTGGATTCAATTAGTTCTTTTTTATATATATATAATTTTTATTAATTTCAACACAAAAACATACACATTATAAACATACACAATATAAAACAAACTACAACCCTCAACAATCCCCCCGTGCACCCCCCCCGAGGCCTTCTAATAATCATTCTTCCTCCTTCCAGAATTTTAGCGATTCTTTTGAAGGCGTTTGTCCCTTACCCGATCTTAAAACATATTCCAAAAAGGGACTCCATATTTCTCCAAAATCACTCTTACTGGACATTCCCCTCTTTATTTTCATTTTACATGTCAACATGTCATTCAAGGCCATATCCCAAATTTCTTTATACCAAACTTCTATTGTATAGCTTCCTTGCCCTTTCCAATTTTTAGCAATGATTATTCTAACCGGTGCCAGGAGGTTGTTTACCAATTCTCTGTTAGTTATATGCTCATTCTCCCTATCCCATATTGCTAGAAGAGCTAACTTTGGGTTTAGTTCCAATTTGCTTCCAATTATGTCACTTATTTCTTTAAAAACCCTTTCCCAAAATTTTTGTACATGTTCACAGCTCCAACACATATGAAAATAGGTCCCAACCTCCTGGCATCCCCTCCAACAATTCTTAGACACTTTTTTTTATCAATCTGGTGAAATCTTACAGGTGTTAGATACCATCTCCAAACTGTCTTATAGTAATTCTCCTTGATTCTAATCGACAGTAACTTTAACATTCTTACATTCCATATCCTCCCCCAGTTGTCATCATTAATTTTTCCCTTTACGTCTTCTTCCCAAACCTCTTTTATAACATTAAGTGAGTCCTGAAATTCCTCCTCTATCAATATTTTATATATCTCACTAGTCAGTCCTTTCTTAGCTCCGGTTTCTTCTTTTTTCCCTATTAGTTCAATTAAATCTTCAAATCTAGTATTGTTTCTACATTTCTTATTTTTCAACCTCCATTCCTGAGTCCATTTTCCCAATTGTAAACATTTGAACTATGCTATCTTTTGTCCTTTAAACAATTCTTTAATATGCTCACTATCCTTCATCTTTTCCATCCAATTCCTTAACTTAATTATTTCTTGATCTTTCAGTCTCGCTTCTATCTCTGATTTTAATACTCTTGGGAAGTTTCCCACTACTACAACTGGGGCTAGTGGAGAATCGCCTGGTATCAACTTCCCTCTATACTTCTCCCAGATCACTAATATATTTTCCAACAATGGGTTGTCCAGTACCTTCAATTCTTTCTTTTGCGTTTTAGTAAAAAATATATTTCCCAATTTATAATCTATCTCCGCTGTTTGCGGTTCCAACCATTCCAAATCTTCCTCCCCTAAAATACCATGAATAATATATCTTAACTGATTAGCAATATAATAATTCTTAATATTCGGAAGTCCTAAACCTCCTTTCTTTTGAGCCTTATACCATAACCCTTTATTTATCCTAGCTCTTTTATCCCCATTACAATAAGCATTAATCATATTTTGCCAACTTTTAATCTCCGCTACTGAGATTCTAATCGGTAACATTCTAAACAAAAAATTAACCTTAGGTAAAATCTTCATTTTAATAACCGCTATTCTACCAAACCAAGAATGTTTTAATTTTCTATATATCTGTAGTTTCTCCCCTACCTCTTTTCTTAACCTTACAAAATTAAGTTCCTCTATTCTTTCTAATTCTTTATCTATATTAACTCCTAAATATCGTATTATATTTTTATGCCTTAATCCTAACTTAGCTTTACATTTCTCCATCTCTTCCTTGTTATAATTATACAACATCATTTCTGACTTCCCCCAGTTAACTTGTAATCCCGTAATTTCCCCAAATTCTCTCAAATGCTTCTGAATCGTCTCCCCACTTTCTAGGGGATCTTCTAGTGTCAATAATGTATCATCCGCAAACATATTTACTTTAATCTTGTGATTCCTTCCTATCCCCTTTAATGTTTCATCTTCCCTTATTACATTTGCTAAAATTTCTATAACTATTGCAAATAAGATCGGTGAAAGTGGACATCCTTGCCTAGTTCCTCGAGCTAGTGTAATTTGTTGCGTTAACCCATCATTAACCATTATTTCGGCTTTATTATTTTTATACAGCTGGTTAATCACTCCCATAAATTTATGTCCAAACCCAAATGTTTTTAAGATAATTTTTAACGCTGGCCATTCCACGCAATCAAAGGCTTTGAATATATCTAATGCTAATATTCCTGCTTTTAAATTCCTTTTTTTATAATATTTATTACATTTATAACTCTCCCAATTAAATTCGGCATTTTCCTACCAAAAATAAATCCACATTGATCTTTTTTGATATATTTAAAAATAAATGTACCCATTCTTTTAGCCATTATTGCTGTAAATATTTTTGCATCTTGATTTATTAAGGATATTGGTCTATATGGTGCTGGATCCGTCAAATCCTTACCTGGCTTCTGTATTAAAATAACCAATGACTGATCCCACGATGGCGGAGTCATTCCTCCTTCTATTATATTGTTATATAATTTTTTTAGCCTTGGTATTAACATATCCTTAAATATTTTATAAAATTCCAGCCCCAAACCATCAATCCCCGGAGATTTACCTCCTTTTAGTTTATCAACAATTCCCTCAATTTCTTCCTCAGTAACCAAGCCTTCCATACAATCTCTATCTTGCTCATCCAATCGTATTTTCCAATTCCTTTCTACATATTCCTGAATCATATCTTGTGAAACCGCGTCTGATGTATATAATTCTTTGTAAAATTCCTGAAAAGTACTTAATTTATCTTTCATTACATTACATCTATTCCCTAACTTATCTCTTATTGTTCCTATCATATTCTTAGCCTTCTCTGACTGCGTGGATCTGGCCAGCATCTTGGAATTTCTATTATTATATTCAAAAAAATCTCTCTTTAAATATAACAAGTTCCTTTGAACTTGTTCTATATCTTCTTTCTCCAATTCCTTTTTTTTTTTGCTTGAATTTGGGCATAAAACCGCTTATCTTTTGTCTGTCTTAATCTCTCCTCTAAACTCTTGATCTCTTCTTCAGCCTTTTTATAAAGTACTTCCTGTTGTTTTTTAAGTGTGGACATTTCCCTAATACAAATCCCTCTTATTACCGCTTTCATAGTATCCCATAATAACCCCTGCAATTTAACTTCTTTTTCATTTATCTGCCATATTTCCTGCACTTCCTTTTTTAATTTATCCACTATGTTTTTATTTTTAAAAATTCTTCCATCCAGTCTCCATCTCTTTGCTTGTTTATAATCCTTCTTCATTTTAATATCCATCATCATTAATGCATGGTCAGTGACCTTAATTACTCCAATATCACAGTCTATTAGTTTAGGTACCATATTCTTTGCTATAAAAATATAATCAATCCTTGAATAACTCTTAAATCTAGATGAGTAGAAAGTATATTTCCTTTCTTCCCCTTTCAAAGCTCTCCATACATCCATTAATTCTTTCCACTCCATTAATTTAGCTAACTCTGTTTTCCCCTCACCTCTAACATCTCTTATAATGTTATCCCTATCTTTTCCTTTATCGAGTACCATATTAAAATCTCCTGCCATCACAATATTCTTTTTCCCTACATCTCCCACCATATCAAATACTTCTTTAAAGAATTCCATTTGTTTCCCATTTGGAGCATAAACATTGATCAACACAAATTCCTCCTCTTCCATCGTACAGTAAATTATAAGGATCCTACCATTCTTATCTTTCTTTACACTTTGAATATTAATACCACATTTCTTCGATATTATCATTGCCACACCTCTCGCTTTAGAAGTACCAAATGACTTTTCATACACTCCTACATCCCTCATTCGTAACTCATTAACCCCCTCCTTTATTTGATGAGTTTCCTGCAAAAAAATTATATCTAGTTTTTTTCTTTTTAACAAAGTTTCAATTCTTCGCCTTTTTATAATTGTTCCTAGCCCCTTTACATTTAGAGTTGCCATTCTCAGTTTATTTTCCATTTCTTACTTTCACACATATCTTTAAATTGGTCTCGGTCAGTGAAACACATACCCCCCCTCCCTTCCCTCCCCCCACATACACCCCCATTTTTACCCCCCTCCTCACCAGACATCTGTGCACTGGTCCCAATTTTTTTTTTAGAACTCTTCGGGGGGCGGGGGGGAGCCCGGCCCAACCTCCAGAGTAAAGTCTAATCCTCCCCTCCTTTTTATTTTTTTCCCCTTCTAATCCCTTATCCTTGACTGGATCCTCCAACCGCGCCTTCTTCTTGCTCTATTTCTCCCCCATCCTTGGCATCGATTATGCCCAGCTTCTCCAACAGCTCGATTCCTTGCTCCAACGATGTAATTCTTTCTTGCTTCCCTTTCCACGTAAATCTCAAAAAAACTGGATATCCCCAGCTGTACGTTATCGATTTCATCCTCAGTGCTGCTGTACACATTTTGACACTCTTCCTCCACTGCACGGTATGAGGCAACAAATCCTGGTATACTTCGACTGCTGTCGCATGAATCCTTGGTTGACCTTGTCGTCTAATTGCTTGCATAAGCTTTTCTTTTTTGTAATAATTAGCAAATTTGACAATTATGTCCCTTGGAAGCATTCCTTTACGCTTAAAACCAACTCTATGAGCCCTCTCCACATCCGCATCCTCCCAAGTCTCGTCTGGAAGCTGTAGTCTTATCCATGTCAAAATTGTATCTCTTAAATCTTCTGGGGTCTCTCCTTCTTGTTCCCCATAATCTCTTATGCGAATGTTTGCACGACGATCCCGATCCTCAATGGCTATTAGGCGTAAATCATGTTGAGACAGCTGCTCTTCCTGCTTCTTGCAAACTCCAATCAGAGCTTTAGTCTCTGTCTGCAGCACCTCAACCTCCTTCTCCACTTGCTTTAATCCCGCCATCAACTCGGTTTGTGTGTCATTAATGCGTTTTGCTAACCGCTCTTCAAGGTCAGCCAGCTCAAGCTTAAACATTTTTTTTATATCATCCTTTAATTCATCCATTGGGTCTGGCTGACCTCCTCTGGTGGTCTTTGGAATTACAGCCGGCTCTGCGATCTGTGACGCAGTCCCTTTAACAGGGGACGTTTTCTTACTTGGCAGCTTATCTGGCATGATTTGAGACTCTGAACGTGTCAATCTCTGCCACGTTCTGTCCGATCCACGCTCTTTTGAGGGTCTAACCCAGGCGGGGGTATGAATAGGGGGCCTCTTCTCCCGTCTCCCCTTTTTCATGAATTATTACCCCCCCCCCCCCGGTCTGCCTGGTGACTCCTTCTTACTCTTTCCGCAGCCAGCCAGCACTATACTCCGGGTTTTACTGGGGATTAACGTTCTTCCTCTTCACTATATTCACATACATTTTATCTCCGTCTCTCTCCCAGTATGCTATCAGCCAGCCAGCCAGCCTTGTATCTTCAATTATAAGTCCATAAATTACCTCAGTAATGGCGGCTCCTCTTCTTTATCCTCAGCTCGTTTGGTTTCGATTTTAAAGCCAGGAAGATAGTGCCGCATTCCAGCTCTCCGTCAAGTAATTTATCACTTCCAGTCAATATATCATGCCTTTTATTACTCTCCAAACACTCCACGTTAAGGAATTAGTGCTTAATTCAATGCTTTTTTTAAGGAGCTCAGAAGATCTGCTTCACTCCATCTCGATCAAGCCACGCCCCCCTGGATTCAATTAGTTCTGTCTCTGACTTCTTAGGGATGGAATGCACAAACTTTTCAATCTTGGCAGACATAATATTGACATAGCTTTGTCTTCAAAGATGCATCAGAGGGTAAAATCTATTGTAGTATCAGTCTTACTTAACCTCTTATACTTGTGTAACTTTGGCATTAGGAATGTAGCTATCATTAACTTCCTTAAGTGTTTTCCTCTTGCTAAGTTAACTTGAGGTCTTCATGAGACACACCTTATTAATAAGGGTGTGCACCAGATCACGTCCGATCAACGATCTGGACCCGATCTGGCCAAAATCGGATAAAATTATCCAATTCTGATCCCCGCATCTGAATCGTCCGACCTCATCCGATCCGATCCGAAAGGACCCGATCCGGATCAGAAAAGATCGGAGGATCGGACCTCCTCCCCCCACTCGTGCTCCTTACCTGTCGGAGCCGTCTGCTGCCATCTGCTGGTGATGACGTCACCCAGCACGCTACTGAGAGGCAGGCCGCGAAGCCTGTTTCTCAGTAGAAGGGACCAGCAGACGGCAGTGGATGGCAGTGGATGGCCCCAGCAGGTAAGGAGTGCAAGTGGGGGGAGGGGGCTTACCTGCCGGGGCCATCCACTGCCATCCGCTGCCGCCCGCAGGTGGCAGCAAACAGAAGCAGACAGCTCCGGCAGGAAAGGAGCGCGAGTGGGGGATAGGGGGAGGGCCCCACTTACCTGCCAGGGTGCCCACTTCCGTGAGCTGCCGTCCACTGTTCCAATCTACTAAGAAACAGGTTTCGCAGCCTGCCTCTCAGTAGAGCGCCAGGTGATGACATCATCACCTGGCATGCTACTGAGAGGCAGGCCACGAAGCCTGTTTCTCAGTAGATTGGATCAGCAAATGGCAGCTGACAGAAGCGGACGCTCTGGCAGGTAAGGCGCATGAGTGGGGGGGAGGGGGCTTACCTGCCGGGGCCGTGGGTGGCAGTGGATGGCTTCAACAGGTAAGGAGCGTGAGTGGGGGGAGGGACAGGGAGGGGGGAGTTAGGCCCCCACTCACCAGCCCCCATGTTTTCCGCATAGGCTTGCATTGGGGAAATGCAAGCCTATGGCGAAAACACCTAAAATGGCGTCTGATCCAAAAATCGGGTCTGATCTGATCCGGAAAGCCTCCAATCCGATCCGACATGCCAATCCCAGTTCCAATCCCAGTTCCAATCCGATCCGGGGGGTCCATGCACATCCCTACTTATTAACTTTTTAATTTCAGAGGCACGTATAAGGGAATTTTGAATTATTTTATCACACCCCTGTGGAACCACATGAGGACGGTCTGGCAACAGTCCCTATTCCACGCAGGCCAGGCCAAGGATTAACTAATTCTTTAGATACAGTAGTAAATGGCTGTGTCCTAGAAAACCCGAAAGGAGTGTTAGACACTATTACAGAGTTAGACTGACTCAGAGAAAGAGGAAGCTGAAAGTTTCTAAAGCTCCTCTCATGGAACATTGCAGGGTGGAATTCTAAGAGCAGGCACCAGGGTATACTAGATTTCCTGGCAGATTATGACATTGTTCTGCTGCAGGAGACCTGGAGCAGTGAACACATCTATGTAAATGGTTTTGTATCCCTTCATCTGCCCGCTCTTGCCAGTAAAAGGCAGGGCAAGACAGGGATTGACTTCATTAATTTCCTCCAGTCTTAATGCCAAAATAACAAAACTGCCCAGTCATGAATCCAACGTACTGGCTCTGATTCTGGAACTAAGGGCCTCTAACCTGTAATTGTTAATATTCAGTATTTATTGTACTCCTACAACTAACAAGGAAGACACACTGGCTACCTGGCTTAAATTAGAAAGTTTTTTCCTGGATCAGACTTTTAAATATCCTCATGCTTTACCCATAATTACAGGTGATTTTAACACTAGGACCGAATCGTACTTGATAGATCCGATGATTGACATAAAAAGTTTAACAACTAACAGGGATTGCATTACGTCCAACCTACGTCATCCCAAGTATTCTTTTGTTCATTCAGCAGGAACTTGCCTGCTCCAGTTTGTCTCAAAAATTACTTGTTTATTCTGAATGGCACTACAGGGGATGAATGGGGTGAGTTTACATATACGAACACTAACAGCCCTAGAGAAAATGACAACAAATGGCTGAATCAGGAGTGTTCTGACTGCAGAAGAAGGATTCAATCAATATACTGTTCCTATGGGCAAAACAATGAGTGACAGTTACCACAAGTATATTATGATTTAAAGAAGAAACACAAAAAGCTTAAGCAGCGAAAAAAAGTGAGGAAGACAAAGAAGCCTGGCAATTACTTATTGGGGCTTCGGTCCCCAACAATACTAAAATATTCTGGCAAATTGTGTCAGGTGCTCTAAATAGCAACAGGGGTAACAAAGAAAGTCATATTTCAGCAGTCACCTGGGAAAACCATTTTAGAGCTGTTTTTAATGACTGCCAATTTACAACTATTTATCCCAGTTTGTCACCTGATACCCCAGAATGGCCCGCTGTGGACATTACAACTGTAGAGGAGCTAATAGGTAAACTAAAGCCAGGGAAGACCCCCAGCCCAGACAGCATTCCAACAGAAATCCTAAAAAATAATATCTCATGGTGGGCACCACTGTTGGCTGCCCTCTTTACATCAATAAATAAAACTGGCCAGATTCCAAAGCCTTGGCGGAAGGCCTACATTACCCCAATATATTAAAAAGGCCCTAAGGATGACCCAGCTAACTACCGGCCCATCAGTTTGTTGTCTACAGTTGGGAAGTTATATGCTGGTTTCTTAAATCTTAGATTAAAAGAGTGGATTAGTGACAATGAAATTCTGGGAGCAGAACAGATTGGTTTTAGAGGCAGCTGTTCAACACTCGATCATTCACTGGTTCTTGCCTACCTCGCCTATAAATATTCAGCCCCCAAGGGAGGTTAACTATTCACGGTATTTATTGATCTTAAAGCCACATTTGATTCAATATCCCGGGAGCGTCTGTGGTCTAAATGAGAAAAGTGTCTTATTGAAGGAAGATTACTTTTTCTGATTCAGTCTTTGTACTCCAACACATCAGCGCAAGTCCGATGTAGTAAACAGGGGCATATAACTAAGGAAATAACTGTCACTAGAGGAATCAGACAAGGTTGTGTCCTTACCCCCACCCTGTTTAACCTATTTTTGGCAGATCTCCCCTCTAAATTGACATTTTTACCATCTCATCCACCGAAGATCAGCCAAACTAAAGTTCCCATTCTCCTGCATGCAGATGATGCTATTCTGATATCACAGACACAGCTGGGATTTAAGAGATTACTAAGTAGCTTTGCTGAGTATTGTAAAATAAACTCCCTTGCAATTAACTACACCAAGACAAAAGTGCTGGTTTTTTCAAGAAGGAAATTAAGATTTACCTGGTCCTTGGCAGGAAATAGAATTGAACAAGTAGAATCATTTAAATATCTCAGTATCTGGTTTCATGAAATGCTCAGATGGAAGGTGCAAGAGAAACATATTAAGATAAAAGCAGAACAGAGTATTGGTGCACTAGCTTGATTCTTTTTTTACCAAGGGAGGGAATTTTACAGCTGTAGCTACCAGAGTATACAAAGCCAGTATCATGCCTCAAGTCCTGTTCGGTTTGCCAATATGGTCCCCACAATCAACAAGCACATTTGAAGGAATTCAACACTTCTTCCTTAGGGCAATCTTGGGCGTCCCTAGATGTGTACCAGGTGCAGTCCTGAATCTAGAGGCCAGTCTCAACTCGCTAAAATGTTTAGCTTGAATTTACTCAACTCATTATTGGCTTCATTGCCACTTTGCAATGTCCTCTAACTCTCTGGTTTACAAGATATTTTTCCGATTTGTTTGTATCTCCCTGGAGAAAAGCTGTGGAAGGGAAAATTACCTCTATAGGGCTTTCACCTACTTATTTGGTAACGCTAGGACTTGGAAATGCTAGAGCAATCGTTGAACAAAGACTAATGGATATAGATTATCAGGAACTTCTAGGAGCCGCCTGGAGACACTCAAACCAAGCAGGGACAGAATGTTATGTCTGAGGTGGCTATCTATTCCCAAGTATAGAAAAGTGTTCTCCCTAGCCAGATTCAACTCCCTTCCCTCTAGGTTAATCCCTTGGCATAATAGATGCTGCCCCTGCAGTGATTTAGAGGTAGAGACTACTGCACACGTTCTATTCTCATGTAAATATTATCAACTGGCAAGAGCTGATTTAATCTGGCCAATCACACAGTCCTACCCAGGTCATTCTATCGAGTCCCTTCTAATAATTCTGTTGCAGGGCAAAAACAAATCCATAACAGAACAGATGGCAAAGTTCCTGAACTTGGCTATTCTCACCAGATCATCTGTAAATGACTGAGTTAGAGTGAATGAGAATTTCTTCTATACTCATTAACATAAACTATTTAAGATTTTTATCCCTCATAGTCAAGCTGTTTTGTTTTAATGGTTTATATGTTACGCATAATTTTAACTGTGTTGATTTGATATACCTTTGGTCTGTTGACTGGAAATAAAGGATGATGATGATCAAAACTGAGAGCCAATGTGGTGTAGTGGTGGTTAGAGTGTTGGACTGGGGTTCAGAAAATCAGGGATCCATCTTTGGGGCAATCAGTGACTCTCATCTTAACCTACGTCACAAGGTTGTTGTGAGAATAAAAAGGGAAGAAGAGAATCCTGTAAACCGCCTTAGGTACCTTGTAAGACGTTCTTCACCCCTTAATGTCTCCCATCGCAAATGTTTTCCAGTTCAGTGACAGGCAGCATGGAAGCAGAGAACGTTTCAGGGACAAAATGTACATTTCTAAGAGGACAGTCATAGTTTAATACCAGTGTAGTCCTGCCAAGCCTTCAGGCAAAACAGATCAGCGATTTTTAAAGCTTCTCAGCCTCCCTATTTGAGGGGAACGTGGCCATCTGGGGAAGTCTGGAAGGCCACATGCAAACCTCAGGTGGGCCAGATTTAGCCGAAAGTTCTTCACCTGTGATCTACACAATGTGCAAGATGTCAATTGAAAATAGATAAAGTTACCAATTTACAGAACAGACTCCACCCCCCAAATCCCTTATGTTTATCATATCAGGAAGAGCTTCAAATGTTCCCTTTGATTTTTTTTAGGAGTTATATATTTTCCTGAAATTACAGTTTGATGTAATATTGAGAACATGGTGGTTTGGGAAGCTGCTTCTAAATGATCCACAGCTGTAACCTCCTGACTGTGGATTCTCCGAAGTCCCTGGGTATTAGGGTGACCATATGGAAAGGAGAACAGGGCTCCTGTATCTTTAACACTTGTCTAGAAAAGGGAATATCAGCAGGTGTCATTTGTATGCCTGCAGCACCTGGTGAAATTCCCTCTTCATCAAACTGCAAGAGCTCTACCCTCTTTTGTGTCTGATCATGCTAGGCAGGGTGCCAGTTTTAAAATGATTTTTAACATGCTGTTTTAAATAAAAATAAACGCCCAATGAGTTCACGCCAAGTAAACGGATATAGCGTTGCAGCACAAGGCGTCATTAATGTGTGGGGTGTGGAATTCTTGTTGTGCTGACATGTCCCAGAGTCATATGATTTTTGGCACAGTCTGCGTGGCAATTGGAGACATGTTATGCTCTCAGATTTTTTTCCTGCCGCCCAAATTGTGCTCTTTGACTTGAAGATATGGTTTTACATGAACACACCCCTAGAACACCTAGGCAGCATGTAGTGCATCAATCTGTGAGGAATACTTGAGCCCAGAGCCCACATGGTTAATATCAACAGGAGCAGCCCTCAAGTCCCTGCTGCTCCATGATTGGCTAAAGGCACTCTGCTTTGTCCTTTTTATTTAGCCCAGCGGTTGTGCTGGAAGAGGCAGAGAGACACCTACGTCAAGCAGCAGCTCTCTGTGGTGACAAGGAGAGGGTGCTTGCACCTTCACCCCTGCTGCTGTCACTATCATGGGGGGCAGACTTAAGGGGACATGGATTTTCCCCTTGCTCTTAGCTGGCTTAGTTCAGCCAAATCTGGGACAGGAGCAACAGAAGGTAAGACATTACAACACGCTTCAGTGGGAGTGGGTGCCCAAACAATGCCTGAGGAAGATGTTCTGGGGACCTGAGAGCTGTTGTGTTTGGGTTTTACACTATCCAGTATTTGACAGCAGAGATAGGTGTGGATGAGCAACAGCTGTCTAGTGTAATATTTTTGATAACTATACTCAGATACTGTTGTGCACCATCCAAACACTCTTATGAATCTGTAGCAAGTGGCAACCAGCCTGTTCTGGCTGAGCGGTGGATCGATCTCACCTAAAAGGCACAAAATTTGAAACAGAATGACTAACTATGACAGATTAGTTTATGCTTAGCTGCCCACCTTCACTGCTGCTGGATTTACAGTTCTTTATGTAGATCAGGATGTGTATTTGAACTTATGCTGTCATGGTTGTGTATCATGTTAAAGGACAATTTTTGGGGGGGGGGGGGAGATCGCTCTCATTATATACTAGCTACTTCTTATCGCCTGATGAAAGGAATGGGCGGCATTTGCTTATCAGTCTGTCGTTGTGACCCTCTCATTACTGACATTTTAGCTGGCAGACTGTTCCTCTGCCTCGCTAAATTGAAGCCATTTGTAACTTTCACAGAGTGTATTCAAACGGAAGGGAAAGATGTGCGCATTTCCCAGGATTACTAAATCAACGTGCTCAGGTGAATTTGGCAGGGGGTTAAAGCCTCTTTTACAGTCACCAGGCAAGCCATAGATCCCAGTTCGTCTTATATGAAATACAGAAGTCCCGCCTCCCAGGGTTGTTGTGAAAAGAAATGTGATCATTATGACATCAAAAAGTGCAACTTAAAAATTGTACAAATTATATTTCAATGAAAACATAGGGGTTTGCTCTCAAATGCCAATTCCCCACACACACACACACACACAAAATGAAATCTGGACCAAAAAGGGGGCTGGAGTGGGAGGAGGAGGAGGAGGAGGAAGCGAGAACCCCAGAATTATATAGTTCCCGATCATGAGGATTGTCCTATAGCACAGAACCTTAATTCCAAGAGGAAAGGGAGAAGACATAGCAGGACTGAGATGTCCCAGAACAAATATGGGGAAATAGATTTAACCGCTCTGTGTGCCCGTATTATCAGTCCAAGGACAAGGTTAGGCAAGACAGGATAGGCCTCAAGCACTGTGTTTACCCCAAGGGCATTCTATCTGCACAGGCAAACAGTGTAACTGTGAGATCAGCAAAACCTCAAACAACGAAATCCTAACATGATTGAGAAAGCCACATGTACCTGAAATGGAAAGCCCAATAGCCACTTCACTACTAGTCTATTTAAGCCATTTTTGAGCAGAAGACTACTTTCTTAGAAGGTCAACAGGAATACAGCCATCTATGGGTCACAATAATAGGCAGGAGAAGCATTGCCATTGGCAAAGTGCAAAAGCAAGAGAAGGGACAATATTTAGTCTCCGTTCCATTTTCACCAGAAGAACCACACACACTAGCTGTAAGGGATGTCCTTCAATGGGAGGGGCTGTAGCTCAGTGGTAGAGCATCTGCTTTGCATGCAGAAAGTCCCAGGTTCAATCCCCAGCATCTCCAGGTAGGGCTGGGAAAGAATCCTGCTTGAAACCCTGGAGAGATGCTGCCAGTCAGTGTTGACAATACTGGGGAAGATGCACCAAGGCAGCTTCCGACATTTCTAAAAATTATGGAGTTGCTCTTCAACAAGATTATGGCTGTAATCCTAAACATACTTGCTAGGGAACAAGCCTCATTGATTTCAGTGGCATTTGCATGGGATGAAATGTATTTAGGATTGCACTGCAGAAGTACGTACATAGGGGTCACTTTTATCATGGAAAGGAAATTGAAACTCTTCCAAACACAGGCTGTGTGCTCCAGAGAATCCTGGTTTATCATTTACAAGCAGTATGAGTGTACTACCCGGTTGTTCCTGCTTTGCAAAACCAATCTTCCCCAACCTGATGCCCTTCAGATGTTTTGGACTACAACTCCCAGCATTCCTGACCATGCTGGCTGGGGCTGATGGAAGTTGAGGTCCAAAATGTCTAGAGGTTGGGGGAGGGTGGACTAAACAAAGCACAGATGAAGGACAAACCTCTCTTCCTGGTTTGTTTATCCATGACATCCAAACCAGGATTCTGGCTTCTCTGTCACCAAACAGGCCAGAGTCATAAGCCAACAACAAACCATGGCTTATAACTCTGGCTTGTTTTAAGAGAGACAAGCCAGAATCCCTGATTCAGACATCACAAGAAACAAATCATGGATAGTGTGTGTGTGTGTGTGTGTGTGTATGCAGTATATTTAGCCACTCTTGTTTGCAGGAGGAGCAGCTGAGGGAACAAAGCACAGTTAACTGGTTCCTCTTCCTAAAGGTCCAAATATTACCACACTGCAAAACAGAACGTTAGTGGTTTGTTTAGCCATTCCTGCTTGCATGAGTCAACCGGCAGGGAACGGGTAAGCGTGCTCCAGCACATGGCTCATTACTCCTCCCCTTATTTAGAGAGCTTGTATTGTTATCTGGGTTCTTCTTTTTCATTGCCTCTGCTTTTTAAAACTTTATTTCAAAATAACATTCTATCATTTTAAAAAAAGAAGATGCAGAAGAAAAGAATACGGGCTAGAATCCCCACTCCAGACATTTGAGAGGAAGACAGAAAAGCATGCACTCATTCCTCTTTAACCGTGAGTGTGCAAGGGCAATTAGCATATGTTTCAGGTGCAGCTAAAGCTGCAATCTTAGACCCACTTATCTGAGAGTAAGCCCCATCAAACTCAGTGGGACTTACTGCTGATTACACATAGATAGGATTGTGCTGGGGTTCACTTTAGTGATAATTTCATATGTACCCTTAGCACCAACCCTAAGCAAGAAGGATTGGCTGCCTGGATAGCATTTAGTCTTAAAAGATGTCAATTTGATGTAAACAAAGACTGGGTTCAGACAACACGATAACCAATGGTGGTTTGAATAGTTGATGGTTGGTTATTTAACCCAACATGGGTTATCGTGTTGTGTGGAGGGAGTTTTTTAAACCAACAGTTGGTTATTTGGCCAAAATAACCAACGTAAAGCAGAGTTGGCTATTTGAAATACCATTGGTTATTGTGTTGTGTGGAGGACACTATTGGTTATTTCCTTGGCTACCATTGGTTATTTCGTCAGTCACAGAGCCACAAGGCAAGAGCAGTCAAAGTGGTGGCTGCCGCTCTGGTCCAGCTGGCAGGATAGATTTTTGGCAGCAATGGCTGATGGGATAGTAGTGGGAGGACTGAGGGGGGAGAGAGGGCGGGGGATGAGTGAGTCAACAACTCTGTGAGGATTAATAGTTAACTCAACGCTGATTCTAATCCACGCCACGGTTGATTATTATCATGTTGTGTGGAGAGTACTCCCTAGATAAACAACTGTCAAGTTGATTATTACCCCCTAGTTGACTATTGTGTTGTCTGAACGCAGCGAAAGTTTAGGTTCAGACTACATGATAATCAATGGTGGGTTAAATGGGTTGGTTATTATGTCGTCTGTCAGGACTTTTTCACACCACAGTTGGTTATTCAGCTGAAATAACCAACGCAAATAACCACTGGGCACAGTTGATTATTTGAACAACCATTGGTTATCATACCATGTGTCGGGCACCACTGACTATTTTGGAGCACACACAGTTGGTTATTTTTGCTGACTACAGAGTCTCCTGGAAAGAGCGACCAAAGCGGTGGCTGCTGCTGCACTAGTCCAGCCAGCAGAACTCACAATGGCTGATGGAATATCAGCGGGGAGACTGATGGGGGAGAGAGGGTAGGGGATGTGTCAATCAAACAAACAATTGACTAATAGTCAACTCGATGTTGGCCTTAATCCACACCACGGTTGATTATAATAATTTAGTTTGGAGAGTACCCCCTCGATAATCAACCATGGAGTCGACTATTAACCCACCATTGTCTATTGTGGTGTCTGAACGCAGTCACTGGCTCAATTCGGACGACACAATAAACAACTGGTGTGGGGGAAACAATCGTCAGTTGTTTTGACTATTGTGTCATCTGAATGTTGCCATAGTCAACTCAGCGCTGATCCTAATCCACACCACAGTTGATTATTTATTACCAAGTTGTGTGGGGAGTACCCCCTAGTTGAACAACTGTAAAGTTGATTATTACCCCACCATTGACTATCGTGTCGTCCGAATTGAGCCAAAGAGTCCAAATGGTTTTGGGACTTTACCTTTGGTTAGTTTGGGGAAATACAGTGTAAGCTTGCATAACGCTTATCTGTGCTAATAGTGCCTCATCACATTAGGTTTGAACCAGGTTTCCAAAAGCATTCATTTTCTCCACCAGCTTGAGGGAACAAAATACAGATAAACTGGTTCCTCTTCCTCAAGGCCCAAATATTGCCACATTGCAAAACAGACCCAATATTGTTTACTATCTGTTTTAGCCCACCGGTACACCTTTGGGGCATTCGATGCTTCACCAACTCTATTTTAATCCTTTACTGCCAAATACAGAAAACCAGTCTGTGACTTCGTTATGACCCTGCATTCAATATTGTTAGGCTGACCATATGAAAAGGAGGACAGGGCTCATGTAACTTTAACAGTTGTAGAGAAAAGGGAATTTCAGCCGGTGTCATTTGTATGCAATTAGTTCCTGGTGAAATTCCCTCTTCATCACAACAGTTAAAGGTGCATGCACTATACTAGAGTGACCATATACAAAAGAAGGCAGGGCCCCTGCAACTTTAACTGTTGTGATGAAGAGGGAATTTCACCAGGAACTAAGTGCATACAAATGACACTGGCTGAAATTCCCTTTTCTCTACAACTGTTAAAGTTACATGAGCCCTGTCCTCCTTTTCATATGGTCAGGAAGAACTGAGCCTGGCCCTAATGAATACGTGCTAGTTTGGCAACTCAACACCAAAAGATAGATATGATAAGCAGGAAGGGAGGAAAGCAAGTTAACAGTGGCTTAGCTGTGATAAATACTAGTGCACTGGGGGAAAAGTGTTCTGGGCGGGAAAGATCAACAGTTGTAATTGATCAGGAAAAAAGGCCTATTTCTTTAATAGCAGCTTGATCTGCAAAGTTCAGCAGGTAAATATGCATACATATGTTTGTATATATCCATAGCAATGAATACATATGAAATGCATATATATGAAAAGACAACTTACTAGCCATTATATATAGGCTTCAACAAAAGCAGACCAGATATCCAAATAAGTATCCATTTGAAGGTGGGCTCTATATGCCACTAGTTCAAATGTTGAAAGTATTATAAGGTGCTCAGTCCATTGCATTAAAGGAGGTGAGTCGTTATCTTTCCAGTGGTGAAATGTTTCACAGGCACGGAGACAGGAATTATGAGGCCCTTACGACATGGTGAGGAACCAACCCCACCCAACCTCCCCATTCTAAAAAGTTGAAATAATAATAATTATAATAATAATTATTATTTATATTTATATACCACCCCACAGCTGAAGCTCTCTCGGCGGCTTACAAAAATTAAAACTTTGGACATTAAAAATCGATATACAAAATTTAAAACCATAAAAGCATAAAAACAGACAACATATAAAGACAGTATACATTTAAAACAACTGTGAACTTTCAGCCAGGCCTAAATATAGTTCTGGGGTCAATTAAAAACTCAGCATATGCTGTTAAATGCCTGGGAGAAGAGAAAAGATAACAATGTTGGTGCCAGGGAGGGCTCGTCTAATGTAGGCTGACCAGATAAAATCCAGGTCAGGGCTCATGTAACTTTAACAGTTGTAGAGAAAAGGGAATTTCAGCCAGTGCCATTTGTATGCAATTAGTTCCTGGTGAAATTCCCTCTTCATCACAACAGTTAAAGTTGCAGGGGCATTGTATTATTTTGTATATGGTCACTCTAGTATAGTGCATGCACCTTTAACTGTTGTGATGAAGAGGGAATATCACCAGGAACTAATTGCATACAAATGACACCGGCTGAAATTCCCTTTTCTCTACAACTGTTAAAGTTACAGGAGCCCTGACCTGGATTTTATCTGGTCAGCCTAGTCTAATACCTATCCTAAGGCTTAATTACTGGCAGTAAGAGCTTTAAACAAGAATACACTGGTATTTTTTTTTATAATTTTGCCCTCACCTTTTGGCCTTTGGCCCTACCGGCTGTCTAAATGCTCAGAAAGCTCCGGGATGGGTGCACGGTTTTATGATGCTGCAGCCTCTCTCCAGAGTCACAGTGGAGGCATTTCTGGGCGGAGCTTGGTGGAAGGCAACCTGTGATTGGTTGTTTTCCACCAGGAAGAAGAAGGCGACCAATCACAGGTCACCTTCCACCAGGGTAAGGCTGGCTCTGGTCCCCAGAAAGCCTTCCTTTAAAAACCCAGCAAATGACCCTTGTCAGTGCTTTGCTAAGCTTTTAATTACTGTTAATTGCATTTTACTGTTCATTTTTTTAAAAACAAATTTTGTGGCATAAATAGCCCGTGCTATGTTACCTGCTGCTGCTACCTATAATTGGTCTCAGATTGATTCCTCTCCTTCTGTGTCTTGGGTTAGCATTGTGTCATCATTTTTGTGTGTGAACTGTCTTGAATTGGGTTCCCTTAGAGCAGAAAGACATGCACCATGTTTAACTAAATAGCCTTAGAATTAACATGCTAATCTACTCCTGTCCACATCCCATCCTTATGATCTAGGAGGAAATGTAAATTTCCTCAGAAAGAAACGTTTATTGGGAACAATTAGTGACTGCGTTGGGTTAGGAATGTTGTTGGTTGGTGTTGCTACTGTCATAATTATTTTTCAAAAAATCATAGGCTGTTTCCTACAGAAACCAAATATCTGACAAATCTCTTGTCACATCCAGCAGGTAGCTCTGAACCTGGCTTCTGATTTTGTTGTTTTAAGGTATAGGACAGCCTCCCCTAACCTGGTGCCCTCCCACTCTTTTGGACTACAACTGCCATCACCATTGCCCAATGGCTATGCTCATTGGGACTGATGGGAGTTGTAGTCCAAAACAGCAGGAGGGATGGTGCAAGATGTGTTTCTTCTTGTGAGTCACATCTGCATCTGCTGTATTGCTGCTCCACTGCTCCATTCTATTATCATGAGTGATCAACATTTTTTTAAATTTATTTTCCCGATTAAATATCTGCCAGGAAGATTAAATGTCAAGGATAAAAAGAACCCATCTCTGTAATTCTGAAGCTTTCCCTGCAAACAGGTAAAGCAAATGGGTTACAAAATGGATTGGTAGGGATTGATTTGTGGCCCAGCACTGGTCTCTGACGCAAATAGATCGAACTTCTGGCTTGCAGAAGAGAGGCAGAGTTAATGATTAAATGTTCCAGTTAGATCCTAGTAACCCTGTGTTTCTAGGAGACCATCAAGAGCCAGGTGATGTGGGCGTCTCCTTGGAAATCAATTAGAAGCTGCTATTGGTATACCATAGGACAGGAAGCTGGTGCCCTCCAGATATTTTGGACTATAACTTCCGTACTCTCCAGCCAGCATCGTCAATGATTAGGGATTATGGGATTGGTAATCCAAAACATCTGGAGGGCACCAGGTTATTTACCCCTGCCATAGAAAGTTTTCTAATGCAACCACAGTAGGGTGACCAGATTTTAAAAATAAAAATCCCGGTCCCCCCCCCGCCCCCCCACCCAAAACAACCCCCCCACCAAGCCCCCCCCCCAAGAAAACCAGCCTGGACCTACCGCCAGGTTCCTCCTTCGCCAGCGCGGGGTCCTCCTTCGCCGCCCGCGCCGGGTCCTCCTTCGCCGGCTGCACCGGGTTCCTCCTTCGCCCGCGCCGGGTCCTCCGTCGCCGCCCGCGCGGGAGAGGGCCGGATCCGGAAGTGACGATTACGCCACTTCCGGATCTGGCCCTCTCCTGCCTCTTCCGCACGGCCTCTGGCCTTACGAGCCCGGCAGCGGCGGCGAAGGCGGCGGAGGAGCCCGGGAAGCGGCCGCCCCAGCAGGTAAGTGCCCCCCCTTCGTGCTTACCAGCTGGGGCGGCCGCTTCCCGGGCTCCTCCGCCACCGCTCCTTGCTTGCTGCCACCGCCGCGTGACCCCCCGCCACCCCAGTTTGCCCCCCCGCCCCCTGGTTGGGCCGGTTTGCCCCTGGATTCCCGGTTAGGACCAGGAAATCCCGAGCCACCTGGTCAGCCTAAACCACAGACCACTGGTCCATTGAGTTCAGTATCATTTCCCCCAGGGCAGTTGTCAGTCTTCAGGCATCTATTTAATTTATTTCTAGAACTTCAAGGACCACCACCTGGAATAGCCTCAGTGGAGGCAGACATACACCTGCTAGAATTAAGGAACAAGCTGCCTCTGAGTGCATAGCTGAGACCAAGAATTCGTTTTCACTATTGAAATTGAGCTCATACCCCTTTCATGCAGATATCCACTCCTGGTTGAACTGGCAGTTGAGTCTTACTTCAATGGCGGCGAGGGGATAGTGTCCTGCACCCAGCACACCTGAGGGCGGAGGGCGGCAGTTGAGGTAGAGGGGGCAGGTGAGACCATGTGGCACACAAAGCTCTATCCTCCAACAGAGGGGAATCACTGGAAGGCTCTGGAGAAATGGCTGGGGAGATGCTGATGCTGCTGTTCCACCACAGCATCAGCTGCCTGGGGTAGTTGCTTCACTTTTCCTAATGATAGGACTGGCTCTGGGCACTAAATGTCATAAATCATAAATAAATGTTAATATGGGTAATATCAGGAACACGTGTGGAAATCTATGGTGTCTTTTCAACACTTTTATTCATATTTGTTCAGAATGTGTTCTTTCTCCTCTTCCATATGGTGCATCTCTTGGTGTCTTCCAGGTGGACTGCTATGAGTCAGTATCAGGAACAATCTATAACTACGGAGCTCTCTCCATACATGGTGATGAGTACATCCCTTTCCAGAAGTATGCAGGGAAGTTGCTCCTCTTCGTAAATGTAGCCACCTACTGAGGGCTCACAATGCAGTACCTTGGTAAGAAAACCCCAGCTAGGAAGAGAAGCCCAGATGCACAGCCCATGAGGGTTGATTTCTACCCTGAAAGGAGCTGGACTTCCAGCAAACTCAGAAGCTACATGACCCTTTCAGCTTCCTAAGCCCCAAAATAAGAGAACTACCTGAGATGATCTGGTAGGGATGGACATGCTCTAAAATACTTTATTCTGAATTATTGAATCATGTAGTCCAGGGATGAGATCTGGGATCACAGTTTTGGGAACTCAACCCTGGCATAGCCACATCACGGGCTTATGATGATCTAAACATTCCCTTTCCCCAGTGAGTCTTAGGAAGGTGAGGAGAATTCTGGCTCTTTTCAATACCTTCATCAAATTACAATTCCCAGGATTCATTGGAGGAAAGTCATGATGGTTAAAACTGGTTTTAAACTAGTAATGTTTGCACTATGACTATTTCCCAAGAGATCAGCCCCTCCAAAGTCAAGATTAGTAACGAAACTGGATTTGCAGAAGAACCTTTTGTGGAGCATTTGGATGTCCATTTCTCCAAAGTTCTTGTCATCTCAAGGTTGCCTCCATCTTAAAGAGCCTTGAGGCACCTCTACGACTTCTGCTGCTGTAAGACTCTTTTTGATAGCAACATTTGTATCTCTCTCCCAGAACTGAATGCACTACAAATTGAACTGGAACATCATGGATTGATCATCCTGGGCTTCCCATGCAATCAATTTGGAAAACAAGAACCTGGAGAGAACTCAGAAATCCTTCCAGGACTGAAGTGAGTATGCCCATTGAGTGAATTGCTGGCTATGGCATGGAGCTTGGATTGTCTCAGCTCTTCACAGCATGGCAGGGCTCATGAGCAAGGGGACAAAAGATGATGTGTGGTGGGATCCCATGCATGTATTGTCACCCTGTTCTCCCTCTGGCAAGAAAATAGGCAAGGCCACTGTTGAATCCTTGGGGAATCTTACCTACACTTGCCTGGAAGTAATGGTGGTGGTGGGGAAGTAGGTATGGAGCTGGACAACAGTGTGCGCTGTTCCAAGGGGAAAGTGGGTGGGTGATAGGCCCTGAATTGGAGCTAGAACAGGGCCTGCGGGCCAAATCCAGCCCTGCAGAGTTCTTCAGATGGACCCGCCCCTTTCTCTTGCCCCCCAACATATTCTAAAACGTTGAAATATATCTCCTTAAGCTTAGTTATTGGCAGGAAAAGCTTTAAGCTAAAATGTGCTGCTATGTTTTGGAATTTTGGCTCTGCTCTCTTTTGCCTTTGGCCCCGGCCTCCAAGACCTTCTCCGACGGGCTGAAAAAGGTTCAACATCCTTGGGCTAGGAGGATGTCCTCTGACCAGGGCAGGCTGTTCCTTGTTGCAAGCTCTCTGTGAAAGAGACTGCTAACTTCCCCCTCCTGTTCCAGGTACGTCAGACCTGGAAGCGGTTTTGTCCCCAATTTCCAGCTCTTTCAGAAAGGAGATGTGAATGGGGAGAAAGAACAGAGAATCTACACCTTCCTGAAGGTTTGTATCAGCTTCTTTGATTTTGTAACTTCTCTTCCTGGCTTATGAGAAGCAGGATCTGGACCACCATCAGGACAAATGATTATGGCTTAGATCCTAAATTCCCACGAGCAGAATTTTGCTCACAGTGTGCTTCCATCAGCAGAAGGAAGTGCACCAATTTGCACCAATTTCCACTGATGCTCCTTGAAAATCTGCTTTGGAAGGTTGATAAGCTGTCCTAAACGGCACAGAAGGTGATGCTGGGGTTGCAGCAAAAACTTGCCTCCACTCTGTCAGAGCCCCTTCCATTTGTGAAAGAGCAATTCAGGATTTATGTAAAGCGAAGATTGGGTCTGGATGGTGGGCCTGCCTAGAAAGGTCTAGGTTATTAGATAGCTTGAGGTAGGAGCAATTCTGAGCAGAAGAACAGCTGTTGGGGAAAAGGTGAAGCACCTCATCTCACATGGGACTGGGGCCTCCTGGTTTGCCTCCGCTTTTTTTTTTACCTCTGAGGCAGAAGCTCATCAAGCTTATGATCCCGTTCATCCTTTCACTCTTTCGCTCCTTTGGTCCTTGGCTCTTCCACCACTCCTCCCCTCCCCTTCTCTTTCTTTCTCCAGTCAGGTCCTATCAGATGTGTACTTCAACCAGACCGCTTTTCTGCCGGGCAAAAATGGAACAACCCTTTAGCCTGGCTCTTTGGGGGCATTGAAGGGAGTACAATCCTGTCTCTGCAGAGATTCAGGCATTGTATGGTTTTAAAAAATGCTTTCTGGGATGCAAGGTTTGGGTTTTATATTGAGGCTTGGAGCTGACTGCTGGGAGAGATCACTTTTCCCTGCCAGGACCTGATGTAATCCGTTCAAGCCTCCAATTCCTTTAAAACTACATGGAGGTTTAGGGTGCATTAAATGCACTCAGGGAAAATAATCCAGACTTTTAGCATTCTAGGAAAGGCTGGGGAAGAGACAGGGTGTCAGCAGGACAGGCACGGCATCATGTGAGTACCGTGCTGCAAATCTGCACACCAGGCATGGTGTGAGTGCACTAACTCGCTGGTGTGATGGAGCTCTAAGTGTGTGTGCTTTCAGCTGGAGGGCTCCCCAATTGCTAAGACTCAAAAGGCATTGGTAAGAAAAAAGACAGAAGCAGTGGTGAGAAAAGATAGGAGGGCTACAAATGGAAGACAATGATGGACCACATGTAAAATTCCATGGATGAGGCAGTGCAATGGCACAATAAAAGCCACATCTGGAAGCACACTGGTGCCCTTTTAAGCACAAAATACATTGGGGTTTTTTTACACAAACTCACATAACAACAGACTACTTGTTAGTTGGCTCAAGGAGTATGAAATGTATTTGTTTTCATTCTTCCTCATGGCTCCTGCTCCTGATAGCTTACATCTCCCCAATGTCACTGGAACAAGCATGAAAAGACTTAGGATTTAAAGTTTTTGAGGGCTCCTTCTCAATTCTGGAGTCTAATTCCAGCAACAACAAAGAAGCAAAAGTAAAATCTGTTGTTTTTCTCTTGGTAGAACTCCTGCCCACCTGTTGTAGAAAGCTTTGGTGACCCCAAGAAACTTTTCTGGGAACCTCTGAAGATCCATGATATCAAGTGGAACTTTGAGAAGTTTTTGATTGATACGGATGGGAAGCCCGTGATGAGGTGGTTTCCCAGAACTACTGTCGCCACTGTAAAAAATGACATCCTAACATACATGAGGAAGAAGAAGATGTATGGATAGAGTCCATAGAGGTGAAGAGAAACAAGATGGAGGGTGAGGCAGGGAGGGAGCCTGCGACTTTATCCAGAATCACACCTTTTCTCCAAAGTGAAACAAACAAGGATCTGAACTTCCTTTAGTCAAAGCCAAAATATATATTTTTAAAACGAACGCCCCAGTTTGTTAACATGGTCCTGCTATGTTGTTGCATGGAGTGACCCTCCTGAATACCCCACCTCAATGGACATCATTCCAAACCCTATTCCTCCAATTGTCCAGACCTTTATTGCTTTAATTTCCACATTGTGCAATTAGGATCCACACCTGCAATCACTCCAGCTGCAATTGTAGTAGCCCACTATATTATATCTGAGGGCCATTAGTAAAGATGAGTGAAACTCAAAAAATAAGGCCCTTCATTAGTTTTGCCCTTATAGAATATGGCAGCAGTAAAAACATGGAGGACGTTTGTCCTTCTCTTGCGTAACATAGTAGTGTAAAAAATATACCCAGTAGTCTTTAGCCATCAGGTATTAAAAGCCAAGCCACACTTGCTTCCAACTGCATAACCAAGAGCCTCGTGGCACTTTGAAGACTATAGATTTGTTGTGGCATAAGCTTACATGGCCAAAACATAATCAGCTGCCTTCACACACTGATCTTTATTTACAATCCTTTGCTCCCATTGGATGGAGTCGACATTTCAGTCATCTCTGGATAAGGTACAGCCTACCTCCCTTCACCAGAAAACATAATGGACCGTGCCAAGTAGAGGGTTTATGGACTGGAGTTACTCATACTGTTGGTCTTCTCGGAGAGTAGAAGAGAGGACAAAGGGTTCTGGGGGCAAGAAAGATGCATCTGTATGACGGCTAGGTCTGAAAGCTCCCAAAGTGTGGACCTGGCTCAAGCCTGCAAGGCCATGGAGTAGTTCTTCAGTGCATTCAAGCTGCTCCACAACTCACCTTGCAGGGATGCATTCCTCCTTCTCACTCCCAAGATCCTGGCCTCTTTTGCCTCCACACCCACCCTGTGTATGAAAACTGCCTAATAAAACCCGCAAACACGCAGTGCAACTTTATTGAGGGGGAGTCTCCTTTGATGCAGATGTGGCAGCAAGACTACAAGTGTCTTCACTCTCGTATTGAGATCCTGTGACTACTTTGTCTTCTTACAAATTGTGGGGATTCTGGGCTTGTCTGGTGCACTTTTCTGAGGGTGCAAAGCCAATTCACATAGTGCTCGTTACAACTATCCTAAAAGGTAGATCAATATTATGTCCATATTCAAAGGCTGAGCTTGAGAGAGGGGATTGCTTCCCTAAGGCCACCTAGCGAGTTTGCTGCATGGGTGAAAGTTGAATACAGCTCACACGGTTTGGCCCATTTAAGGAGGTGCAAATATTCCCACCGCAAAGAAATGTGCAATAGACAACCTAGAATTGGACACCTGGAATAAATTCTGTATCGAAATACCCTGGTTCAGAGTATGAAGTTTATGGGTGGGGTTTCCCCTCCCCCCATTGATTTCATGTTATGCAAGTCCAGATTCAAAGAGAAGGTTGCACACACCTCTTGGATCTCCCCCCCCCCTTTTGAAATATACGGTATTGTTTCTTAAGGTTGAAGGGAAATTTGTCTGTGTCCTAATGAAAGTGCGGGCCACAACAAAGACACACTTATTAAAAGACAACTTTGCTATGGCAATCTAGGCATGACACTCTAAGCGCCATATAGCACGGGAAAACTCATACTTTATTAAAGATAAAATAAATTGAATATTTATAATTAGGAACATTTTGCACAAACAGAATGTGCTAAACATTTACAAAACAAGAAGGTTGGCTAGCAAAAATATTAGCATGTCTAAACACAGTAACGATGAGTATTAAGGGTGTAAATGTTTGGAAAAGGCATTTCCGTTGAGAAAGATGTAGTCAGAAGAAAAAAGTAGATCGTATTATATCTTTCTTTCACCTATTTCTATGGTACAATTAATTTTGTTATGATTTATACATACTTTCCTATGACAGAAGGTAAACTCAGTGAATAGGTAATTTTTTAGAGAGAAAGGATTTACAGGTTGCCCATAACACATACTTTCTGGGTGGTATCATTTGTCCTTGCACTGTAAACACTTTGGAAATTATTTTTTCTTTGCTTAGAGGCAAGGGGGGAAAAGGAAACACATCCTAGAATTATTGCCCAAGGGAAGTGATTTCTCCAAAGGGTTTCAATGGCATCTTATTTGTGAACATCAATTCTAGTTTCAAATGGGGCCATACATTTTTTTTAACATTCCACTCTTTAGAGCAGCATGTAACAAGCAATTTGTGCCACCTCTAGCATATTGTTTTCAACAATTAGGTTGGCCAGATCTGCATTTCAGCACCTTAGTGATCCCTTGAAAAAATCAGTGTTTGAAACAAGCCACTACATTTGTTTTACAGAAATGTTAAAATAAAGGGCACCATTGTGTCCTAAGGGACTATGACCCTGTGGTATAAGGAACATCATGCCACCCTATTTACCAAGGTTCCCCTCACCCTAGAGCCCATCCTTCAGCTTTATCCACAGTTGCTTTTTCTTTCTGTGCAGTTCCTCTTATATTAAGAATGTAAGAAGATCCATACTGGATCAGACCAAAGGCCCACCTAGTCCAGTATGCTGTTCATACGATGGCCGGCCAGATGCCTATGGGAAGCCCACAAGCAGGACATGAGCACAACAGTGCCCTCCTGACCATGTTCCCTGGGAACTGGTATTCAGAGGCATACTGCTTCTGATACTACAGGAAGTAATACATAGCCATTAGGACTAGTAGCCATTGATAGCCTTTTCCCCCATTAATTTGTCAAATCCCCTTTTAAACCAGCCCATTGGTGGCCATCATATTGTAGCGAATTCCATAGTTTAACTATATATTGTGTGAAGAATTGTTTCGTCTTGTCCTGAATCTCCCACCATTCAGCTTCAAGGGACGGCCCCAGGTTTTAGTTTTAGAAGGGGGGGGGGACTCTCTCTATCCACTTTCTTCAGACCCTGCATAATCTATCATGTCTTCCCTTACACACCCCTTTTTTAAAGCTATAAAGCTCCAAATGGTATAACCTTTACTCATAGGGGAGATAATTACCTGTCTGATTTCTATCTAGCTGCTTGCTTTTTGCTTTCTTTCTTATTCACCCTATCTATCCAGTCTCAGTGGCACCCTAATAATTCAACCCTTTCTTTATAAAACCCATCACTCACCTGCATTTCTTCTTTCACTCGTCTACATTGTAAGGCACCTCCCATCTTAAATGAAACGTCTCAGCTTTCACAAGCCTGCTGTTACTTCACTAGGAGTAACCAGTATGCGAGACGAGGTGATTGGACAGGGAGCCGTATAAGAAGCCAGTGGATCGGAATGCCGCAATTGCATCCTCGCTGTTTCATTACCATCAACTCTCTTGAGACCAACACTATTGATCCTGGCACCCATGTAAGCAGTGGTAACAACAAAGCTATTGATCTTGACCCCATGGATCTAGTGGTGATGAGAAAGCAGTTGATCCTAATGACTGACGGAATCTGCAGTAACAGCAGCAGCAACACCACCTTCAGCAGTTTTTAGGGTTTGATTTTATACTTGGTAGTCCCACAAAGGCCTGTGCTACTCACTCTCCTGGCCTGCCCACCATTGTCATCAGTGCAACTCTTCATTACGACAAATGTACCACATTTCATTGAATCAAGACCCCAAAATCAACTATACTCTTTCACACCCTCACCCCATCAGAAGAATATAAAAACTGCCTCGCTAGATCAAGCCACAGGCCCATCTAGTCCAGCAAGCCATCTCCGAGACGGGCCAGCTGGATGACAGAGAGAAGCTACTGGCACACAGTATTTGGGCAAAAAGGTGCAATTTCATTCTGCTCCTGTGCTGTGGGATTAACAAGAGGCTGGAGCTGAGTTTCCGCTACAGGAAACAGAGCAGGAATCAATCGCCCATGTTCTAGGATGAATGTGTTGTAAGAGATACGTAGAAGCAGAGTGCTTGGTGCAATACATGAACAAATATTCGTTTGGAATCATGTTGTACAGCACTATTCAGTGGAGAACCAAGGTACCGTTTACTTGAGCTAAACTACTTGGACTAGAACGGCACATTCTAAAATACAGATGTATATATTCAGAGTGGGAAAAGTATCATTCACTTTTATTCCTATACACTATAGACATCCATGAGCAGAAAACCAAAATAAAGGGATTTCATTTCTTTTACTTTCTTATGTACTGTGCAACACTGCAGAGTCCTTTGCCTGTCTGGGCATTGGCCACAATAAAACAACCATTGCCCTGCAAAAGCCACTTGGCACACAGAATGTTTCCGCTGCCAACAGATGCAAAAATGCCACGTCATAAATGGAAAGTGGTCACATCGCAGGAGAATCAGAAAAATGTTGGTTCTGTTGAGACTGGCCTCCTAGCATTGGCTACTGGAGTCTGAGAGCTGCCTCCTTGTAACTGAACCCTTGATGGCAGGTGGGGAGAAAAAAGGGTTTGATTCAAAACATTGAGAGAAAAAGAGAGACCCAGGTAGATTTTTTCACCTGGAGATTTCCCCAAAGCACTGGGTCATTGGTCACTCCTTGGCAGCACATGCCGCGTCTTCAGAAAATCCAGCTAAAGCCGCTGTTCTCTCAAGCATCCAAGTGAATACATACCATATATACAAATAAATGGGAATAGTGTCCAGAAGCACAAGGAGGTTATCTGTACATGCAGGTTCACGTGCAAATTGCAACTCCGCTTTTGATGCTTATGCGCACACACATCACCACAGAGTTAAGCAGGCCTTTGGTTTTTAGGCAACCCAAGAGCTGCTGGGTCTGAAAGGCAAAGACAGACATATTACAAAAAGTCATACTTACTCGTTCTGGTCTTCTCCAGCTGCAGAACAGCAGAAAGGTGGGGTGGGCATACTTAATATTTTGAGATGCAAACCAGGACTCCCTTGACTCCAGACAAAAAGAGCTTAGACTGGCCCAAGGTCAAGTCAAGGAAAGGCATTCAAACGGGTTGATGTTTCCTCTGTATAGAGGACATATTGGGTGGATCCCCTCTGCTAGTCTGCAAAACTGACAAAAAGTGCTGCTCCCATTTCTCACAGGGAAAACAGGTGCTTGTATTTTATTGACATGGAGCAGAAAAGCACAAGCTGGGGGTGGCCAGAGAGAATGCTCACAAAGACACACATCTCTGTCTCTTTTGAACATTGAGGCTAAAGTGTCGCATGAGCCTGCATATCAGTGAAATCTCTGCAAAGCCTGTAATCAGACATTTGTATGATTGTGTGGACATGACGAAGAGCCGCATATTCCGTTATTTCCCCCACCACCACTTGTTCCAGGGCTGTTTTCTTAAGCACCAGAAGGCTGTTTGAAACAGCCACAGTGTGGTAGCATTGCCACATGGCGGCTGTTCTACACAGCGCAGGAGGAAAGGACACACTGGAACATGGCGGCTGTTAAACCCAGATATGGAGCAAACTGACATGCCATCACAGGCTATTAATATCTGGTGGTGGCAGCATGAAGCCTCTCCACGGAATGAAAATGATCGACACGGTGAGCCAGTCCACAAGCCACAGCATATAAGGGCCTGCTTACATGCTATATTACTGCACATACGCAGATCCTTAAAAGCTGAGAGCAAGGAACACACACAGTGGCCCTGAGAAACATCAACTGAGTCTCAATTTCTTCCTTACCAGGTTCCTTGGGGAGCTGTTTCACACCTTCCACTGCTTGGGAGTTCTGATTTTGTGATATAACGCAGGGCGGATACCAGGTATGTTCTGGCTATAGGGAGCAAAGCACAAATAAAATCAAGATGTAGAATTACAGGGCAGTATCCTATGCTGCTCACATGTTTACACTGATTATATTGTGCTAGCAGGGCCTACTGTTGGCACAACAGGAAGCCTTCTGCAGGCTCCGCTGACCTGCTCTGTTCTGGAAACAAGTCCCTTGGCTCATTTCTGGGGGATGCTCTAAGAAGCGCTAGCTTCTTGTTGTGCCAGCGGTGGGTCCTGCAGGAGCATGAGCAGCCTTGGACACTGCCCAGTGGGTGCTTTAAAATGGAATGTTTTACTTCTCTATTTGAATGGCAGTAGTGGGCAAGACCGAAGAAAGCACTGGGAAGGGTATAACCAGGGTTGCTCATTCTAGGGATGCCCTTTCACAGTGGATTTACACAGAAACTGGCCCAATCCTGAGAAGCTCAGCTTTTCTGGAAGAGGGCAATGGACAAATGTAGGTTGCCTACCTGTAACCGTAGTTCTTCGAGTGGTCATCTGTGCATTCACACATTATTATGGGCTCGCGCGCCGGCGCCGAGCTCGATCGGAAGATACTCCAATAGCTTAGATCCTTTTTGGCGGGAACCCCTCCCCCCACCGCCCTATCACGCATGCGTGGGTTCCCGCCTACCTCAGTTCATTGAGACCGAATAGCCTCGTGAGTGAGATAGTGTACGTCATAGCTCCATAGTGCATGCGCAATAGTGCTCCCTATGACCTGGCATAATCAGCGTGGCCATGAGGGGACGGTGGGTGGGTTGTGTGAATGCACAGATGACCACTCGAAGAACTACGGTTACAGGTAGGCAACCTACATTTCTTCTTCGTGGTCTCTGTGCATCACACATTATTATGGGCGATTAATCAGCAAAGACACTTACCGGCGGAGGGGAGGCCCGCTGCAGCTTTACTGGAAAATAGCCGACAGGACAGAACGGCCAAACGAAGCATCCGCCCGTGCCTTCACGTCCAGTCTATAATGCTTGGCAAACGTTGAGTCATTAGACCAAGCGGCCGCTCGACAGACGTCCAGCAGTGAGATTCCCTTGCTTGCGGCTGTCGACGTTGACATTGCCCTTGTGGAGTGGGCGCACAGGGGTTGTGGCTGCTCCTTGCCTGCCAATTGGTATGCAAGGGATATTGTCTGTACAACCCAACATGCAAACCTTTGAGAGGAGACTGGGAGGCCCTTCCTGCTCCCCCCATAGCAGACAAAGAGTCTATTAGACCGACGGAAAGAAGCCGATCTGGACCTATAGAAAGCGAGTGCCCGCCGCACGTCTAAGGAGTGCAGCTTTGTACTGAGCGGATCTTGTGGTGAGTCAAAGAAAGTAGGCAGGACTAGACTTTGGTTGAGGTGGAATGCCGACGATACTTTTGGCAAGAAGGCAGGGTCAGGTCTGAGTACAACCTTGTTGGCGAAAAATTGCGTATATGGTGGGTCCATCCGTAAGGCGCAGAGTTCAGAGCCACGCCTTGCGGAAGTGATAGCCACTAGGAAAGCTACCTTCAGCGTGAGCAGCCGGATATCCGTCGTAGCTAGTGGTTCAAACGGCTTCGCACTAAGGGCCGTTAGGACCACAGATAGGCTCCACTGCGGAATTATTTGTCGAAGCGGTGGGCAAATGTTGTGCAGACCCTTCAGAAAGCATTTGACTGTGGGGTGGGAGAAAACCGAATAGGTCTCGAGTCCATCATGATTGCTAGAAATGGCGGCCAGATAGACCCTAATGGATGAGGGTTTCAAACCAGCCTCATGCAAGGACTGCAGGAAGATTAATATATCCTGCAATGGACAAGACCTTGGGTCAGTGTCCCGATTTAGCATGAATTGTTTGAACTTTTCCCACTTGTGTCCATAGGATAGTCGCGTTGAGGGTCTGCGAGCCTCCTGCAGTATGGCCTGGACAGATAACGGTAAGTTCAGATCCTCCCATCTGGTCTTATGCGCCATGCTGTGAGACGAAGCTGTTGCAGGTCCGGGTGCTGAATGCAACCGCGGTGTCTGGAAAGGAGATTGGACTTCAGAGGCAAGCGCCAGTACTCGCCTGCCGCTAGTCGCAGGAGGGGCGTGAACCACGGTTGGCGCGGCCACCATGGCGCTATCAAAACCACATTGGAGTTGTAGCGCTGAATCCTCGTCAGTACTTTGGTGAGGACGGGAAAAGGGGGAAACGCGTAAAGCAGTCCTTTTGGCCATCGGACGTTGAACGCGTCCCCCAACGAGCGGTAGCCTATTCCCGCCCTGGAACAATAGTTCATGCATGTCGCGTTCTCCTGAGTCGCAAACAAGTCCACCTGAGGCGTTCCCCAGCGGTGGACCAAGCGGTTGAATATGTCCTGGGAGATTTCCCACTCGTGAGTGGTTTGGAACTGCCTGCTCAAGAGATCGGCATGGAGGTTCTGATCTCCTGCGATATGGATTGCCGATAACAGAATGTCGTTCTCCACAGCCCAATGCAAAATGTCCAGTGTCAGGGCGAGAAGTGGGGATGACTTGGTCCCTCCCTCTTTGTTTATATACCACACAACTGTGGTGTTGTCGGAGACGACGCGTACGTGATGGTGGCGAAGGTGCGACTGGAATGCACGTAGCGCTTTCTGCACAGCCATCAACTCCAACAGATTGATGTGGAGTCCCTGTTCGCGGCGGGACCACCGGCCCTGTATGGTGAGACGGTCGCAGTGGGCCCCCCATCCGGTGAGGGACGCGTCTGACGTCAGAAACCGAGAGGGTCCTGACGCGACAAAGGGCATCCCCTCCGTAAGGTTGCGAGTGTAAGTCCACCAGGCAATCGATGGGAACAGGCTGCGAGGCATCGCCAGCCATATCCGTCTCGGGTTGTCCGTGTGATGGTAGTTGCGTAGTAGGTGTTGTTGTAGCATACGCATGCGCATTCTCGCCCAGCGGACTACGTACACGGACGACGCCATGAGTCCCAACAACTTGAGCAGGGTAAGAGCTGTTAGGCGACTTGACTGCATGATCCGCTGCGCCAGACAACGAATGGCAAGAGCTCTCTCCATCGGAAGAAATGCCGTGCCTTGAAGGGAGTCCAGTAGCACCCCGATAAACTGGATGCGCTGTGTCGGGACGAAGATGGATTTGTCGTAGTTGATGAGTAGGCCCAACCTGGTCAACAACTGTTCCGTCACTGTGATATCCCTTCGCGCTTCCGCTCTTGAGTTGGAGACTAGAAGCCAGTCGTCGAGATACGGGTAGATCTCGATCCCCGACGTTCTCAACGACGCGCACACGGCGCTCATGCATTTGGTAAAGACGCGTGGGGCAGTTTTGAGCCCGAATGGTAGGACAGCAAACTGGTATGTATGAGGGCCCATCGTGAACCGAAGAAACCGGCGATGAGGCTTGAAGATGCTTATATGGAAATATGCATCCTTGAGGTCCAGTAACGTGAACCAGCGATTGCGCTTGAGCAGTGGAAGGATCGCTCCCAGCGTGATCATGCGGAATTTCTTGGTTGTTATGAACTTGTTGAGGTTGCGTAAGTCCATGATAGGCCGATGGCCTCCGCCCCGTTTTGGAACGGCGAAATAGCGGGAATAAAATCCCTGTCGTAGGTCCGAATTGCGAACAGGATGAATAGCTCCTTTGTGGAGCAAACTGGTGATTTCGTCCAAAAGCAGATGAGATGGAGGTGTGACAAGGACTGACCCCGGAGGCGGTTGGGACGAGAATTCGATACGGTAACCATGTTTGATAATGTTCAAGACCCATTTGTCCGATGTTATGGACTGCCAGGCCTGGTAAAATGGACGTAGTCGGTTTCCAAAGAGTCGGGTGGAAGGGAGAAGTGGTGGTATGCAGTCAAAGACGCCGCCTCTGGTTCTGATCGGTCCGGCTGCGCTGGGCACGGAATCTTGGTTGCTGTGAAGCACGCTTCTGCGCAGGTGGAGCTGTCGTGCCTTGTGGCTGGTAGCGCTGTGCACGTTGGCCAAACTGACGTGACTGGAACGAAGAGGTACGGTTCCAGCGTCTCGAGCGAGATTGTGGCGTGTATGTGGTAGGATAAAACCCCATCTTCCTGGCGGTTGTTCGTGCCTTATGGATTGTATCCATGGCCGTATCTGTGGAAGCATGGAAAAGGCCATCGCCGTCAAACGGCAAGTCCTCTATGCGCGTTTTGGCTTCCTGAGAAAGATTCGAGGCACGTAACCACGCATGCCGACGGAGCGACACAGCTCCCATCATAGATTTGGATAAACAATCCATTTGATGTCGTGTAGCTGACAGCTCTTGTCTTGCTAAGCCGGTGGCCTCAGAATAGAATACTTGGGCCAGTTCCTTCTTGTCATCGGGTAAGTATGTGATCAGTGATGACATTTTCTCCCAAAGGAAGAGATGATAGCGAGCCATCATCGCTTGGTAGTTCGTGATCTTAATTGAGAGTGCCGCCGCTGAGTAGAGACGTCTACCGAAAGAATCTAGTTTACGGCCCTCCTTATCCGCAGGAGTGGAGTGGGCGCGGGCAACCCTGCCCTGGGCCGACTCCACAATTACAGAGTTCGGCTTGGGATGTACAAGCAAGAACGTGGCGTCTTTCTCTTGCAACTTATACAGAGCATCAAGACGCTTCGACACCGTCGCCATGGTAGAAGGACTCTTCCACGACTCTTGAAGCGTCTGTAGTAAGGTGGGGATCAGAGGCATTGCCGGTGATGCGTTAGTGTCAACATACATAACATCGAAGATTGAATCGATGCACTGTTCTCCCGGGTGTTGTAAGTCCACTCCCAAGGACTGGGCCATGCGCAGCATTTGTTCTGTAAAGTTGGAAGTTTCAAAGGAAGGAGAAGCACGCTTTCTAGTGCCAACTTCCTCCTCAGGAGATGGTTGAGACCTCGGTGCTGACCGCAAGGATGAGGAGTCAGATTCATAATCCTCCCCAGATTGAGGAGAGGACGGGGTGGTAACCAACGGTGTCCGCGTAAGCCTGGATAAAGATGGCGCAGCAGGCAGTGCTGGCGTGGCCGCTGGAGGTGACGGAGGTGGCGCGGGTGGCAGACTGGCTTCCCTCCGGCGCAAACGTTCTCCCGTGTACGGGTCAAAAATATAGTCGCGCGCCGATTCCGGCGCGACGTGACGACTACTCCTGGACGACCTGGACCTGTCCGAATAGCGATCCCATTCCCGAAGCGGGGTAGGGGAGCGGGACCGGGAAGATCGCGGATGCGATTGACGTGACCACGCTGGTGATCTGGAACGGCCAGATGGGGACGCTAGCGAGCGGCCCAACGGCGACGGAAGCTGTGGCTGCGGCGTCAAGATGGAGCGTGGGGAAGGTTCCGGCGATTGGTCTGGCGATACCGGCGTATTGACGTCCCACAATTCCAACGGCAGCGGTGATGTGATCGGCGGTATCGAGGGCAATGTATCCCGGTGCATCACCGGTATCGATATGGACGCCGATGGTGAAGGATCGTGTGTTGACATCGGGACCGGTGAGCGCAAGGGCAGCGAGGCTGGTTTGCGCGGAGCTGACGAGGCGCTGGGTTGCCCCTTCTTCTTAGCCGACGTCGACGACGAAGACGACCGATGAGTCTTCGGTATCGACGAAGTCGGGATCGAAGGCGATGTCCGCTTAGGTACCTGGGACGGTATCGGGCTCGGTACCGATAACTCCCTTGGTGTCGACGACGGAGTCGGAGCCGGTGGTGCTGTCAGCTTCGATGTCGAAGACGGTATCTGGCTCGGTACCGACGGATCTCTCGGTGTCGACGCGGTCCTCGATCCCGGTCGCTCCTCTGGTGCCCTAGGCTCGTCCCGTCGACCTTTCTTGGTCTTGCCAGGCAGCGGCAACTTCTTGCGTTTACGGTGGCCCTCCACCGGCGGGGGCATCGTCTTCTTCGACCTCTTGTGCTTCAACTCGGCCGGCCGGCTCGAGGAGCACGAGGCTTGTTCAAAGGTGTGGTCCGCCGAGGATGAAGGCTTGCCGCTGGACGACCGGTGTCGTACATGGCTCGTCGAGGTCGAGAGCTGATGTACTAATGCCGCTTCTGTAATCCCCGATGTCGAGGGATGCCGCGGCGTCGAGCAAATGCTCGCGGCCGGCTTAGCTGTGGTCGGGAGCGATTTCCCCGCCTTCGAGTGAGTCTTTACGGCCGGTTTAATCTTCGGGCGCGGAATCGCGGTAGGGATAGGCGGTTGGACAGGCATGTCCACCGGCTGGTCCGGGGCATCAACGGCCTGCAATGCTCGGCTCCAAAGGAGGGAGCGTAAGCGGCCCGCCCGATTTTTCCTCGTCTGCCGCGAGAAGGCCAAGCAGTGCGCACAGGTATCCACCATGTGCGTTTCCCCCAAACACATGAGGCAAAGGGAGTGGCCATCTGAGAGGGCCAACTTAGCCCGGCATGTGGTGCAGGTCTTAAATAAAGAAGACTGCGACATGCTAGTCAAAGGGGAAAGACACACCAGAAAGAGGGAAAATACGAGGGACAGCAACAACAAGAATAATAAAATTTAAAAAAAAATTTTTTTTTTTTTTTTTTTTTTTTTTGATAGTGGAGGAAGAGATGAAACGAGAAGAAGAAAGGAGAAAGAGAAAGAGAAAAAAGGACAGAATCTAAGCAACTACGAACGTAGTTCTTTTTGGAGACTCCCGTCGAGGCTATCAGCTTGGCGGTCGAAAAAGAACTGAGGTAGGCGGGAACCCACGCATGCGTGATAGGGCGGTGGGGGGAGGGGTTCCCGCCAAAAAGGATCTAAGCTATTGGAGTATCTTCCGATCGAGCTCGGCGCCGGCGCGCGAGCCCATAATAATGTGTGATGCACAGAGACCACGAAGAAGAACTCTACAGTGATCGCCTCCCGTCCCCCTGCCCCACCCCACCCCCCGGTCTTTCCACAGCCCTGACGCCTTCCCATCCAGTCAACTTACAGGAGGGAAATGGTAGTAATTCTGAACTGGAAGACGTTCATTTGCCATTGCTGATGGTGGGTAGCGGATCTCGTAACCGTGATACATGTGTGGTTGGGCTGAAGGGGTGTACTGGAACGGGTACATGGGGCAGGCTGGGGGCACTGGTCCCGGCTGTGGCTCTGGGTGCAGTCTGTCACCAGAATGCTGCAAGAGAAAAGCAGGAGGTTTGAAATGATGCAAACATATATCAGCCCTGGTACATCACGGCTAATGACTGACCACCAGATTATCTGGGCACCTGGAATCAAATCATTATGCTTTGGCTGACCGGTACTTTTCATAAAGCTTAGGAGTAACGGAAGAACACTACACCCCCATTTATAGTATTTTGATCTCAATATTGCCAGGAGAAAGAAGATTAGGGAAAAGGGGTTACTTCTCACTGCCAACGTGGAGGCAGAATCGGAATTGCTCTGGCATTACATGGGGTAATAGTTTCAGCCACACAAAATAGGTAAATAGACATCTGAGGACAGATCTGAAGCTGCAGATGAGACTTCTCTAACCTGGGTCGCCCCAGGTGTTTTGGACTACAATCCTCTTCATCCCTGATCACTGGACATGCTGGCTGGGGCTGATGGGAGTTGGAGTCCAAATCACTGGGAGGGATCCAAATTGGGAAAGGGTGCTGTAGTAGGGAACCTGCGGCTTTTCAGATATTTCATCTTACAACTCCCATGATCCCTCACCACTGGCTGTGCTGATTAGGGCTGATGAGAGCTGAAGGTGAAAACATTGGGCAGGCTACAAGTTGCCCATCCCTGTTCTAATGGATAAGAGACTGAAGAAGGAAGTCTTCTTGGGGGATACAGTCAACACTGAGGCCAGGCAGAGGTTTGTCCTTGCAGAGCCCTATGGCAGGACTTCAACCGAGGATGACGACCATATGGCACCCTCCTCTCACACCATCTCTTTCATCAATGCAGGCCTCTCGTGGAGCACAGGCACAGTACCCAGTCAAAGGTGAGGCTGCATTGGCTTCCTTCCTAGCCACTGTGTGCTGTCCCTTAGAGAAAGCCAACAGACTGCAGGAGCCTGCATCACATAAAAGGAGGAAGACATAAAGAGCCATCTTCCCCACCAAGGTGCACTACAGTCTGCATCCCATGAATTTAGGCCAAAAGCAAAGCGTGATGCTGGGATTTCAATGAGAAGAAACCCCCTTTTCCTTATCTTCTTTCTGGGATTTTAACCCGATGAAATTTTGAGAGAAAAATAGCATACGGTAGATAGGTTGTGGGGGGGATCAAAGGCTGAGACACCAAAATGGCTTCTGTTTCAAAATGGCTGCTGCCTTTCAGAAGGGAATCTCCACCGTCTGCACATTAGTTTCTTCATGTGACGAGAAAAACAGCTGTAACATGTGAAAATCCCTGTATCTGATAGGGCAGGTTATTCTGCACTCCAATGCCTTCATTTGTGCAGGGCAGTTCTTGGGCATTATCTCACACAGTCATTAACATATTTACTTTTGCAACTTCCCCATTCCTTTAAGGGGTGCCATTCACATTTTACAAAGAAAATGCAAGTTAGCAGCATGACCCAACCCTCAACTGAAATCCCCGCATACAGATATGCATGTGACCACATGGGAAAAGGATAGTATGAATCCGGCTATATAGATGGTGAGAAGAAAGCCACCTATATGATCAATGCTGTAGGCCCAAAACCCATGTGGCCCAATTCACATTCGCTCAACCTTCCCCAACCTGGTGTCCTCCACATGCTTTGGATTACAACTCTCAGCATTCCTGATCACTCTTCATGCTGGTTGGGGCTGATGGGAGTTGAAGTACAAAACATCTGGCGGGCACCAGTTTGTGGAGGGCTGCATTAGCCTTTCTCTGTGCAGTTGTGTATCAGGTTTGCAAGGAGAAATTTAACGATATGAAGTAAGGATGCTTGAGGAATTGGATGCAGAGTGACTGATTTACACCTCCTGGACTAATGTGTAGGTCAGAATTGACTTATCCACTGGCTTTCACACTTACAGAATATCCCAGTTCAATAACTGAACCAAAATGCATTTAGGAGGGAGCCTACTGAGAGCAAGTGAGTTTAAAGAGAGATATTTAAATACGCATTTCAATGCAAATTTTCATACACATGCCCATCCCTTCTATGAAGTGGCCCTAAGGATGTTATCAGAAGGTATACAAGCCATTAGACCCTGGGCTGCATGTTGACTGCACGCCCAAACAGCCATGACTTGAATTCAGTATTCCCAAGCCAAATTGGCCAGACCTATCTTTTAGCATCAGTAAAGCTGTGTGTCCTTGGTCCTGGCACAGCGTTCAGTACCTGTTTATGCTGCTTGAGCAGTTTCCTGAACTTGTCCTTCTCCTCCTTCTCTTTATGGTAATCCTCTTTAAACATGCGCAGCTGACATGGAGATATGGGGAAAGAGGAGGGACAAGATCAAAGAGGAGCTAAGACTTCCGGGTCAGACAAATTAAAAAGGGCCAGATTCAAATGCTAGAACAATTTAGCCCCAAGGCAGCACGTTATGTTCTACACGTTTCAATGGGCCACAGGAAGAAACTGTACAGGGATATTTTCCCAGAGAGAAAGTGTAAGCGGATGGTTACTGCAGAGGGCGGAGACAACTCAGAGGCAACTCAGAGGCCCATATAACATTGCAATGGACACACAGGGCACCAGGAATCGCTTCCGGCTGAGGGAGGGGCTACATACTGTTGTGGCTTCCATGCTTTGCCACTCAAGAACTTAAACACACTTTATGTAGGGTGACCATATGGAAAGGAGGACAGGTGTCATTGGCATGCATGCAGGACCTGGTGAAATTCCCTCTTCATCACAATAGTTAAAGCAGCAGGAGCTATACTAGAGTGACCAGATACAAAAGAAGGCAGGGCTCCGGCACACTCCGGAATACATAGAAATGACACCTGCTGAAATTCCCTCTTCATCACAACTGTTAAAGATGCAGGAGCCCTATCCTCCTTTCCATATGGTCGCCCTACTTTATGTCTACTTACTGAGCTGCCTCATCCCCCCTCCCCTTTGCTTCTGAAACAGACTGCTGGAGGGGGGAGGCTTTGGCAGAGAAAGAGAGAGTGTACGTATGCATGGGGAGGTGGGAAGGGTGAGAGCATGCACCCCTGCTTCTTTCTTCTCTTAGCCATCCTCTGGAAAAGGAATCAATATCAGCACAGTAAAAAGTACATGGTAAGAGAGCCCTCAAATATTATGGTGAGGCCTAGAACAGGAGTGGGCAGAGATCTCCAGATGTTTTGGACTTCAATTCCCAGAAGCCCCTACCAGCATGGTCATTGGTCAGGAATGCTGGGAGCTGACATCCAAAACATCTGGAGATCTACCTCCTGCCCACCTCTGGCCTAGAAGGAGGGGATGGGAAGCAGGCTGATGAGCTAGGGAGAGACAACAAAGAAAGACAGTGGGGATGTTTCAAAGAGACCAAGAAATTGGGGGGGGGGGGGGGGGAGTGGAGACAGAAGCAATGGTGGCTTGGAAGGTTATGTCTTGGTGACTGGGGTCCCCTCTTGACGATGTCGGTTATATGGTGTGCCGGTGGCAGCAGCCGGCACGAGGTGTGTTTGCGCTCCCAAATGCCCCTCTATAGGTGAGGGGCGCCACTCCGGCTTTTCCTTGAGCAGCTGGTGTTACCACGTGGGCGGCAGCCCGCCGGCAGCTAGAGGGGTGGCTGGGAGCATTGGCACCTCGCCGGTAAGGTTAAGTGTTTTTTTTTTAAAAAAATCAAAATGGGGGTGGGGAGAATAGCGGAGGCGGTGCAGCGAGCTTATGGCTCGCTGTTCCACCCCCTTTCCCTGGGCTGCCCGCTCCGCTCCAAAAAAGTTGCACTAAATGGCAGACTTTTTAAAATCGGAGCAAAGGGCATTTGCCCCTAGATGACTTTGCACTGGCGGCTGCGTCATGTAACCAAAATGCTGCCAGTGTGAAGCCACATCGATGGAAACAGTTTGTCTAGAGGTACTCTTGGAGTTTTTGGCAAGCACATCCCACTGGAAGCAGGGGATGTCTGGATCAAGCTAGAAAACAGCCTGAGATTTTGGAAGGACTGTGGCAAATGTTCATTCTCCTCCACAAAGTTCACTTGCAAGGCATAACCTCCCCAGACATCAGAATGCCTTTCCTGGGTTTCTACCTGGTTGCTGGTGAGCATAAACTGCTTCTGAACCTTCTCTAGCTGCTGCTTCAGCTCTTCCTTCTCCTCATTCATCCTCTCCCTGTCACTCCGCTCCCGCTGGAAGTCCTCCTCAAAGATCTTCACCTGGCAGAGAACAAAAGGCACTGAAGTCACATGGACATATGCCCCCAAATCTGCCATGTGGCCATGTGCCCCACCGACATCGGAAAGAGGCAGCGACGCACACTGGCACGCATTGTGTCTTTGTGCAAGCCTCACTCCAAAACACACACCCTGGTTTTGAGGGGCATTATGAGATTATCTGACAAAGTATGACCCTGCATGAGCATAAAGGGCTGGCCCCTCACACTCCTGTTACTCTCATTCTGCAATCCTGGTCTGGTCAAAACTTGACCTATTCTCAGTAAAGGCTCTTCTCAGAACTATTTCCTAGGTTTAAAAAATACTGACATGAATACAAGCACGGCTTGTAATGAATTTTAATTACTTATTTAAAATATTTACTGGCTGTCTTTTTGGGTAAAAGTCCTCCCAAGCCAGCTTCCAACAAACGAAAACACACTGTGCACTATAAAATACCTTCAAAACAACAAACCATGAGTTGAGCCAGACTTTGTCATGCTTAGAGTAGATCTACTAAAATCAATGGGACAACTCCGTCATGACTAATTTAAGTTCCACTGATTTCAATGGATCTACTCTAAGTACAGCCACTTGTGGATCCAACCCCAAAATGCTAAAATGAATAACGAATTAGATCCAGTTTTTAAAAAATATCAAACCCAATCCCCCCCCCCCCCCCAAAAGTCCAGTAAATAATTAGAACTAAAACCTTTCATATTGTCTGACAAATCAAGACAGATGCTGGGGTCACAGCCCAGGAAGGAAGTATCATTCCTTTGGTTTGAGAATGTTCATGCTACAAGCTTGGAAAATCCAGTGCAGCCCCATAAATAGTGTGTGCAACTTCAATTTGGGAGACTGGGTTCAAGTGCCATCACAAGCCATGGCTTGCAGGAGGGATGACATAGCGAAGGTAATTAGGGAAATGCTGGTCGAGCAACCAGCAGGTGCAGAGGAAAGAATCCATACTGCATTGTTTCCCCTGCTGATGGTCCAAACATGGCCAAAGTTTCCAGAACAGGTACAAGTTCACAAACAACTCTCTTCTCTTTCCACGATATACACATAAAAGTATGGCCATTCTTGCTTTCCCTTCCTAACCTGTGAATGCTGGCAAGTACTCTGCACCGGGGAGTGGAAAAGGAGGAGGGCTCCAATCTTTCAATGTGCTCAGTTGGGGTGGAGAGGAAAAGCCAAGGGATTTGAAAGCAAGAGGGCAAACATCACGTTGAGCATGAACAAACTTGAAGACTCCCAAAATAAACAACAACGCACCGTCTGATACCCAGATGGAATATGAAATCACGGGCAGGAGAACTGCTGCCCAGCAGCAGATACAGAAATGCAAGGAGCAATTGGTATTTTCTAGAGAATACCTTTCAGCTTACAGGTGGGCCCAAACGGAGGTTGGTCTTAGTTTAACACAGTGATGGGCAACTTGTGGCCCTCCAGAGCTTTTGGCCTACAACTCCTATCAGCCCTAGCCAGCACAGCCAATGGTGAGGGATCATGGGGGTTGTAGACCAAACCATCTGCAGGGCCACAAGCTGCCTACTCCTGGTGTATCAGAAGCCTTCCATACCTGCTGTTTCAGGAGCTCATTCTGGGTTGCCACCTCCTGATGCCAGATACTCGCGCTGGGATCAATGGGGCTGTTGAAGGTAGAAGGGGAAGGAGGAGAGGCTTGAAAATTCAGGGCCTCTTCTAAAGCCTGAGGGGAGACAGGAAGAGCAGGGAGAGTCAGAGAACTTTTTCCTGCACAGCAGTTTAGCATCAGTAAGCAAAACATTTGCCATTGGCAGCAACAGCAAAAGGTACAGGACTATTACACTGTCTAGGGAAGCCCATAATTGGCTTGGGGGGGGGGGGCAGTGGTGGAACGGATGTTGCTACAGAGAAACAGAAAGGGTAGCAGGTACAAGTTCTTACAATGACTACGCACCTTATTTAGCCGGAGAATCTCCTTCTCCTGGTACTCCTTTTGCCTGCTGACGGGCGCCAACTGATCCTGAAGGAATTTCACCCTCTGTTTGAGGTCCTTCGCCTCTCTACTAAGTCTCTCCTTTTCAGCCTGAGAGAGACAGATGTATCAAACTCAAGGCAGCTTCACACATAAGTACCATTGGCGCTAGGATTTTAGACCTCTTATCAGAGTGAAACTCACCTCCTCCTCTTCAATCTTGGATTTGGCCAGAAGCAGCTTGCGGTCAAAATCCCTCTGCTTCTGCTCCCGTTCACCTTCCAACTCCCCCAGTGCCTTCTGGGAGTCAGCAAGCTTCTGCCGTAGATCTGTTATCTGCCGGAAGGAGGTAGAGATATATATTAAAGTATTTTCAGGCAATGTTTTAGGACTATGCTCTCCCAAAGTGATGTGCAAAATACCAAGATACAATTTAAAGGCGATCACATCAGAATAGATGTCCAAAATTGCTTTGTGAAGTTGTTCTGCCAATGTCAGCTATAGCACCAATCAAAGGCAGCCTTGAAGAGCTAGGTCTTCAAGGTTCACCTATATGCTACAGTAGCAGGGGCAAGGCACTGGACTCTTGGAAAGGAGTTTCAAAGACTCGGGGCCATCACCAAGGAGGCTCTGTCTCTAGTGCACATCAACCTCACTGATCTTAACAGCGGGCATTCAAGAATGACTCCCAAGGTAGATATAGGCAGGAATGACAGTAGTCCTTCAGATAACTTTTAAAGTCCTTAACCGTTTGGAATCAGAATAAGACCAGTGCTTTGAACTGGGCCCAGGAACGTAACAAAGCAACCATTTCAGCTTGTGATGATGATAATGCAAAGTATGGTGCAAGGCACAGAACAGAACTCATCATATTGCAAAGATCTAAAAATATGGTGATGCCTCTTCTCCAAATACATTAAAATATTATCAAGGAATACGATTAAAACTCCTGATAAAATTGTGTATCTCACTACAGACTCCTGGTAATTGGCAGGACAAGATTGTGTGAAAATTCCACTTTCCAGTCTATCCTGGGCTTATAAATCAAGGTATCAGAATGTAATAACAGCAGCAACAGTGCAAGTCTGGGACACACAGAAGAAATATGAAAGTTCATTATTATCACCATTGATATCTTTTATCGATAATGAATTCATTCTATTTAGTCTATCATTTATTCTATTGTTAATAAATATTCCCTTGGGGTGAAATATGGAGTCATAATTGGAAGGCATTACAATGGATGGCAATGCATTAGAAGGGAGGGACACAAGCAACACTTTTGACGCAGAGAAATGACAGTGGTTCTATTCCCAAAATGCAGATTTTGTCAAATTATATTTAACAACAATAAGCACTTGAGCTGGAGTCCAGAAACAGTTTTATGGTGTGAGCTGCCCCAAGAACTTTTAGTGAAATGTCATAAATAAGTAAGTCATGCTTAAAATAGAGCCAGTACTCCTGGGTGGCTGTAGGGCGTGAGAACCGAGGTTCCTGGGAGGTGTGTTGGTATTATCTGATCAAAGCAGGAGTGGATAAGAAAGATCTGGCAAATGGCCCAGTTAAGCAAACTAACTGAAAACAATAGATTAAGAGATGGTGGACAACAAAAAACTAATTTTATGTACGGCTCAAGGCAATTGTTTTGAGTTTTGGAGGTTTAGATACAACAGTAGTATCAATTGTTTTTGCTATATTGAACTTCTGATTAGTATATGAATTATCTTGATAAAACTATATTTATGTTACTGAATTAATATTGCAGTATAATTTTCTATTGATGACTTTTCATATAAGTTAAACATGTATTTTTTAAAAATCCAGACTCCAACAAGTCATGACAAGCCATGCCGGTGAGGGTAATTACGTAAATCTGACTGGCATGCACAGGGTAGTTAGCAAACCACGGTAAATTGTTAACCACCCTGCAATCATGTGAACCAGGCCATTGTGTTCAGTGAACCCAACTGTACCAACAAACCATGCTGTTCACTATGAAATACCCACAGTTCACAACCTAACAATAAACCATGAATTCTCTTTGTGGGATGTTCATGGATAATAAACCATGGCTTGTTAGAATGGCTGGGTTCACACGACACAACAACTCTCAGTTCAGCAACACTCAACCTGTACTCTGGCTTGTTGTGCTGTGTGAACCCAGTCAAAAGTATTGAAGCTGTACAGAAAGAGACTGCCACTGAAACTCTGATTTTTCACTAATGACATTCCCATCAACATTCCTTCCCTCCAACGATAATAGCAAGGCAAAATTCTTCTTATGTTGTGCTATGTGGAATAAATGCTGTTTATAAAACAGACTTCTTGCAAGACACTGGTACTCTGCTGTTACCTTCTGCTCATACTGCTGCTTCATGGACCGGAAATGATGGTCCCACTGCTTATTCACCTCCAGCAGCTAGAAAGAAATGTTCAGAGGTACAGAACTTCAGTTCCTTGCTGATGCAATCCTTAAGCCAAGACACTGGGCCAGTTTGCATGATCAATCCCAAATTGTGTGCCGGGTGCCATTTTCCTAATTAGCTGCCCAGGCATAGTTTGTTGCATCATCTCAACCCAGGTGGCATGGCTTGTTTGAGGGAAAATAACCTTGAAATGGCCCTACAACAGGCCGTATGTTCTTTGAGGGCTATTTCTTCCTCATACAAGCCATGCTGCCTAGTTTGGACAACACAGTAAGCCATGCCTGGGTGAGTAATTAGGGAAATGGCACCTGGCACACACTGGGGATTAAAACAAGCCACTGTGGCATCTCAGTCTTGGTGGCTTGTTTTGACCATGTGAACCAGTCACCATTTTGACAAAACACTTTCTGGTCTGACCAGCATAACCTCATTCAAGCTTTGTACACATTGGCTATGGCTACTGATGGGTTTAGAAATCTGTCTTGGACAACATTCCCCAACCTGGTGCCTCCACCACCGCTGAGTGCTGGACTACCATTATCATCATCCCCAGTCAACATGGTCATGAGCTGGAGTGATGGGAGTTGTAATGCAACACTTCTGGAAGGTGCCAGATTGGGGAAAGCTGGCTTTGGACCTCTTTTGAATGGGTGGTGGGGGGAGAGGACTGTTGCTTGGTAGCAGAGCACAAGCTATGCATAAAGATGGCCCCTGGTTAAATCATGGGCTCCTCCAGGATCAAGGAGCAGGTGAAGCGAAAAGCTTGAGACTCAGGAGGTGCCACTGTCCGTAAACAATTCCAGGCTAGATGGGGAAGGAGCGCTAGAAACCTCCATTCCCAATACAGATTGTCATACAACAGTTCCATGCAAGCAACAGTTCAGACTACATAACATCACCGCAGTCCACCCAATTTACTGTACCAGATGAATCAGAGTCAGGGTTTTCCAAGGAAAGGAAGCTGCACGTGTCAGGGATCTGGAGTTAACCCACAGGAACCTGCCTGATCTTTAAGTTCTTCTTCAGAGATCCTGCACAAACTGCCCCACCTTCTAAAGCAAGGGGAGTGACAACAAGGAATGGGGTCCTGTCAGCTGTAGAAAGCCCTCCTCCCCTTCTTGATTTCTCTGTTGAGCTTTGAGTGAGGCAAACTAAAGAGGCTGTCTTCCCTTTTGCCTTGTCATGTGATCTGCCATTGCAACGTGCCGCTGTGCTGAACTGTGATCTGTCCATTCTTGTGTTATTGAGGACTTATTGTGATTTTATATCCTTCATGTTTGTTAGCTTCCTCAGGAATCCCCATGATTAAGGGTGCATACCCCTTAATCCACCCTATCTCCAAGAGAACCTCTTTTGTTGTTTGCCCCTTGGGGCAAAGGCCTGGGCTTACCTCATTGCGCTGATGCTCGAGTATCTTCACTTTCTTCTCACTTGTTCCCAGCATGCTTTTCCCCATTGCTTTCTCCTCTGTAGCTCCCTTCTAAAAGGTAAATACACAAAGGTCATGGCAAGCAGCCAAGATGCTCAAGGCAGCAAGCTCATTAGATCAAGAGTCTGCATCCATGCCACTCTCTCCCAAACCTAGCATCCAAAGCACCACACCAGCCTTCCCCAATCTGGTGCCTTCCAGATGTGTTGGAAAACTCCCATCACTCACAATGGCCATGTTGGCTGGGGATAATGGGATCTGTAGTCCAATGCACCTGGGAGGCACCAAAAACTCGGATATATTGCCGAGAGCCTGGAACCTGGTAAACAAGCAGACAGGATCACTCTATTGATGTCTTCTGCTCTTGGAACAGTCATTCTGCAGAATCCGCCACAAGATAGTGGGCCAAGATGGACAGGTAGACTGGGTGAAAGAAAAAGCCTCCTACCTGTTGCTGTCCAGCGCATTCTGTGCCTTCTGCTTTCAGGCCTTCTTTGCTGCTCATCACCATCTTCCTGAGCTCCAGATTCTCACACCTACATTGGGAGATAAGAATATACCAAGCTGAGTATTAGGGAGAGGAAAGCAGCCTTCTGGGCTCATAGCATGATGTGAACAGGACACACAACAGCCAGAATTCCTGCTTCAAAATCCCTGGACAAATTATCCCTGATGTATTTGATTAGACAAATTCATGGAGGAGAAGGCGGTCAGTAGCTACTAGTCCCACTGCTACCTCCAGGATCAGAGGCAGTATGCCTATGTACACCAGGTGCTGGAGAACATGGGTGGGAGGGTGCTGTTGCACTCATGTCTTTCTTTCGGGTTTCCCGTGGGCAACTGGTGGGGAAAAAGGATGGCGGACTAGATAGACCCTTGGTCTGATCCAGCATGGCTCTTCTTATGTCTGAAAGTGACCGGTGCATGCATTTCCTGTAATAATGCACCCATCTCCTGCCCTTACCACTCCAGTTCTTGCATTATTCTTGCTCAGATTGGTCTGACCCAGCAGGGCTCTTCTTACATTCTCAGGGCCAACCCCACCCACCCACGCCAATTCTCCCAAAGGCAGTTGCCTATTATTTATTTACTAGTCAGATATTCATCCTGGATTGTCATGGCACGCTCATGATGCCTATCAAGAACTGCACAAAACAGTCACAATAGTTAAGTACAAAAATCACACAAACATACGAATCACCACATGGGAGTTAATTTTTGATGGAAGCTTTGGGAGGAGAAAATTCGGTCCCTCCCTTAGCAGTTAATGATTAAGGATCAGTGGCAGCAGTACTGAGGGATGTTATTCTCATGAAACAGCGCAAACCACGGAGGAAAGATACTTATGCAGGTCACTCAGTCCACTTCTAGGTTGATAATGGAGTTACTATATACAGTGATCACATTAGGCACATATCCTACACACCTTGAAAAGTCACCCCTTTACAGAGATAAGCAAGAAAAATTTAAAGATGGCAACTATTCTTTTCTTTAAATAAAGTTCAGAATTCAAGAATTCTCAGCTCTTTCCTATTTTTTTCTCCTGAGATGAAACCTAGATTGTGTGTTTGGGGGGGAGAGGGGGGAATTCCTCTTGGTCATTCCTCTCCATTAAAGAACTGTTATCTTCAATTAGTAGCAGAGGCAAACTCATAACCATTGAGTTTTGCATTTCCAAGGGGAAATCCTCCATATAAATCAGACCTAGGACATAGCTTGCTTCCATGTAACTTGAAATCTTCTACACCAGGCACAGTTCTCACAAATTAGTCTGCAAGAGCTTCCTCCACTACTGCCTTAAGAATGAAATAACCTTCACCTTCTCCCAGAAAATCCTTCCCATCTGTTTTAGAAATCCAGTCTGGGGAAAGATTCTGTGTTACTCAAAAGCTTCCACACCACTGTTACATAGAACTTTGGCTGATCCAAATAAAAGGTACTTATTTACGGTGCTTGTGAATTTTTCTCTAAGATGGACCAACATGACAACCTGTTATTGATCTCAAACAGAGCTAGAGCCAGGTTGCCCATTTTTGCCCAACAAAGTTGTTATGTTCCGGAACTTTATTAGTTAGATTTCTACCTCCAGTTGTGAGGGGGAGTAGTGCACAGGGGAATCCCCGGTAATCTCAGATCGGAGATCAGTGGAGACCAAGCCCTGCCCCCTGGAGGAACCAAGAAGTTTCCACGGGCCAGGTGTAGAACTTCCACAGGCCAGATTAGGCTGTGAGGCCGGAGGTTGCATATCCCTCTTCTAAACCTGGACAATCTTGCCGCCATTTGGCCCCGTACAAGATATCCACCTTTTGTCTTTCTGGAGGGCTTACTCTGCAACCCTAGACAGGGATTGCTCAGAACACATGCAATCCGCAATCAAGACAGTGCCTCTAGAGGCAGCATGCTACAGAGAATTAGAGGAAGTTATCACTTTTTTAAAAGCACTTCTGACTCTGAGTCTGGACAGGTGAGTGCAAGCACTAGCGAGCAACGTTTTGACTAGATTAAACAAGAAGCTGAAAGTTAAGCTACTCGGAGAAACCTGGCCTTCCCCAGCTGAACCCATCAGGGCACTGATGATATCTGTGTCGCTGGAGAACTGTTGTTTGTGTCTTGAAGGGCCAAAGGACATCATGGTGACTTCCAAAGAGATTGTATCAGAGGTGGCCAAGACACACCCTGCCATCTGGATGCAGCTCCTTAGGCAGCCCTGAATGCCCTTCACAACTATGAAATAAACCTTTTGCCACTGGATCTTTAATCTCTAGGAGATGAGAATCTCTAACAGGCTGGGAAACCAAAATGTTAATTATAGATAGATCTCACACACCACATGTAATTTTATGAAAGGAAAATCTTCTGAGGATGGGAAGGAGAACATCTCCGCATATCCTCCAAACTCCATAAAAGAAAGAAGATAAACTTTTACTCCTCCCAAAGAGGCATTTCAGGGAGATGCTTCTTCTGATTCTTACTCCTTCCCCCAATAATGTCTTTCTAGGCTAGGGAAAAATAGAAACATGCTCTAGGGTTACTCATGGGGGTACCCTATACACCACAGCAGGACACCACTGATATTAGGGCCCCTTTTTGAGGTTCAGGGAGTTTGGGATCCCTCAAAAGGGACAGCTTCTTGCCACACTATTGGGAGACAAGTAGTCTACAGCATGGTCTCCAGATGTTTGGGACTTCAATGCCAAGCGTTTCTGACCATTGGCCATGCTGACAGGAACTTCTGGGAGTTGAAGTCCAAAACACGTGTTGTTAGTGGCATGGTTTTCCTTTTTAAAAGGTAATGGGAATGGCTCTGCATTAGGTGTCAACCAGAGCCACCAATGCATGGAAATCCCCTTCATCGCTACTTGGGGATTCCCACCATCATTGCCACTTCCCAGGGAGCGGCTCCACGCCTTCAGTTCCTTACCATCAGGTAGATCGGATCCCCAGAATTCTCTTCCATAGCAGCACTGCCCTGGCCCCTCTGGGACAAGTGAGTTTTCCATGCTCTTTGAACATGAAATGGTGATTTGAGTTGCTGTGTAGCTGGATGGGTCTTACACCCAGCTGCTTGGGGCAGGGGGACCTTGTCACAGGCATTAGGCTTCCAACATTAACTTCTGTGGCAGCCACACAACAGGCACAGACTAAAACCCCTGGAATTGCTCCTTGGCTTACTTGCCTGTGTGCTCTTTCCCTAACAGGCACAGACTCACCTCAGCTTCTCTGAGATCTGGTTCCGTTGCTCTAGCTCCTTCTCCAACTTTGCCCTGAGCTCCTCATTCTCATTCCGCAACTGCTCACACAATGCCTATTTTTTTAAAAAAAAAAAACACAGAAGAAGCATCAGCAGCTTGTATCATATTTGCCAAGGACCATTTGACCGTTTGCTCAGTCATATATTTGCCAAGAAGCTTCCAGCAACAGGTCACCTGCTGCTCTTACAAAGCACCCCTGTTTCATTCTGAATTTCCAGGTCCCAAGCCCCATTCCTCAGATTTTGGCATTCATGTCAAAACTGGAATTCTCCTTCCCTGATATTTTATTTGTGCCCCACATGTCCCCCAAGGGACAGCATGGTCACCTCGCTACATTATTTTATCCTCACAACAATCCTCTGAGGCAGCTTAGGCTGAGAAACAGGGATTGGTTCAAGCTCACCCAGTGAGCTTCTGGCAGAGCGGGGGTTTGAACCTGAATCTCCCCAGTCCTAGACTGACATTACAACGCACTGGTGCACTTTAATATTACAGAGAGGATGGAAAGAGAAGAGCAGTGATTATTACAACCAACTGGCAATAGGACCACATTATGGCATTATTCAAGTTGTTTAACCTTGCATGGTTGAATTTAAAAACAACAACATGGCGTGGATGGGGGTGGTAGCTATAAACCTTTGCCTCCTCATGGTTCCAGTTGGAATTGGGGATTCTGTACCTGCTTTTCGCAATGGGGAGGAAAGATCCCATTGGCGTCAAAGGGTTAAAGCCCATGCCACAGTCCCAATCCAGCTTTGTTAAAACTAACCAAACAAGAACAACAACAACAATGCAAGACTAAACAACATCACTAATGGTCAGATTTAGTCTGGCCCACAGATAAATAGTTCTTGGTGTGTGTGTGTGTGTGTGTGTGTGTGTGTATGGACATTGCTACCAGGGAATAAAGGAATGACGCAATTGCTCCTGCCTTTTAATGTGTTTGTTTATGATAGAAAGCATAAAACTCCCTTATAATATGGTAACTACACAACAGCTTGTCCCAGGGAAGAGTCTTCCTCCTTACCCAGAGTATTTACAGATTAGTTTATGGCCTGAAGGGAAAAAATGTTTACAGTGCTTTAGAAATTTGCCTCCATTTGGGGGGGGGGGTGTCATAGTCCTTAAAATTTCACATCCTTGTTGGAAACCGAAGGGATTCCTGAAGAAAATCTAAATAAAGAGTTCAGATACACAGATACAACGTTTGTACCCATGGACAACAGTTCTGGTACTGCTAACCTAACACTGGTGCATTATTAGTTGTTATCAAGACTCATGAGCCTTATAAGATCAATAGTTGGCTGTGACTGTTATGGCTTTAGCACACCAGGAGAGCACTTGGAACACTGAAACTGGCAATGGCACAATTTGAAACCTGTATCCAACAGGTTTAGCTATTGCTACCAGCACTGGTATTACACAGGCCCTGTTCAGACAACATGCTACACCATGATGGTTAAGCATTTTGAGCTAAATGTTATGGCTTAGCATGTCATGTGAACCATGACTTAGCGGGTCATATGAACCATTTCTAACCATGGTGACTACATAACCATGGTTTAAACATGCTCAGCAACCACTTGATGCAAAGGGGTTAGCGGCCTAACCATGACTTAGTGTGTTGTTTGAACATGTCCACAGTGGTTAAGATCCGGAAGTCCCAGTTAAAGCCTCATCTTAGCCCTGAATTCAGTGCATGGCCACAGGTAAACTGCTATCTCAGCCATGGCTTCACATCTATCCTATGGGAATAACAAATTTGCAGTAGCCATTTAAAAAGGGGGGTAGGAGGTAGGAGGGAATAGGGCTGGGGTGTCATAGAAAAAGAAGAGCAAGGCAAAAACAGAATGTGGCAAAACCTGAAGGCCAAAATGTGGTGAAACCTGAGAGGCAATGTGGGCAGACGAAGTGACCAACACACATGGTAAGCGCATTTAAGCCATGACAAGGTGCATGCCAAATGTTTCCTGGGAAGCACTTCACCCGCATTCCACACCACACCTGTTTTAGCCACTCAGTGGGATTCGGGGGAAAGGACAGAGAGAAGAGACGAAGAACGTGAGCACTCAGGACAACGGAGAAGCAAATGAACTATGCGCATCTACCAGCAGCCCTCGGACCTGAAGAATGGAAGTCCTCTGTTCGTTCTTGTGCACCTTGGAGGCCAGGCGGTTGAACTCCAGAGCCATGCGCCCCAGGTGGGCAAAGAGCTGAGTTTTGTCGGACTCCTCAGCAAAGAGGCTAAGCGTGTTCTCCAAGCGCTGGAGGTGGAGCATAAGGTTGGTGTCCTCGTTCTCTAGGTCCTGCAAGAGACACCAACTGGTCAGGAGGAATAACAAGACACAGCTTGACTTTGACAGGGTCAGAAAAGCAGGTTGCCTTTTATCTTGGGCTTTTTTATTATTAGAGAAATAGCAGTGGCAAGGAGTGGGGAAGATAATCCAGACAGGAACTGCAGTGTACAGGAAGGGAGGGGCGGGGGATTTCTGGTCCAAAAATCTATCCCTGAAGCTGCCATTTGCCCCTGAAAGTTGCACTTGCTGCATTGGGGGACAAGAAGATGGAGCCAGAGGGAAGAGTCAGACCCAACCCCCCTCCCCCGCCTTCATGGTCCCCATCTGGGATTCCCCTCACAACTGCCGTTTCTTTTTAAAAAAGTAATTTACTTTTTCCACACATAATTTTAGAAATCTCTATTAGGTCTCCCTTATTCTACAATACAAGGCCTCAAATCCTTTCCTCACAGGGAATGTACTTCAATCCTCTGGTTGTTACAGTGTGTGACCAGAACTGTACATAGTACAAACCATTCTCTTTTCCCTGTCTAAACACTAAATTGTGCTTCAAAGGCTATCCAAAGAACCCTCAAATTAAACTTAAAACAGGGCAGCAAAGCCAGGGCCAACATTTAGTCCCTCCTGATGTGTTGAACCACAGACCCCATCATCCCCTGCCAACAAATCCATTGGAAGGCACTGGGTTGAGGAGGCTGCTTGCTTGCTCACTTTTTTAAATTTATAGCCTGCCTTTCTGCCAAAAAATGGTATCTGAGATGGATAACAATAACATCCAGATTAAAACCAATATCTAAATCAAAACATCACATAAGAACAAATAACTTAAGAACACAACAATAAAAGAAATAAACCGCACCAACCAATTAAACAGCCTTCAGCAACAGCCCAGCTAACATGCCAAAGCCCTGCCTGAACCCTAACCTGCCGGAAGAAGGACAACAGAGACGGGGCCAATCTAGACTCCCTCAGCAGGAAGTTCCACAGCCTTGGAGCAGCCACCAAGAAGCCCCCCTCGTGCATCCTCACCAAATGTGCCTCTGGTGGTGGTGGAACCAAGAGAAGGCCCTTCTCCAAAGATCTTAAAACCTGGGCAGGCTCATATGGGAGAAAGTGGCCTCCCAGACAGCCTGGTCCCAATACCTACTTTAGAGCTACTGTGTACCTATAGCGCACTTAAGAACACAAGAAGTGCCATGCTGGATCAGACCGAGGGTCTATCTAGTCCAGAACTCTGTTCATACAGTGGCCAACCAGCTCTCGACCAAGGACCAACAAAGCAGGATATGGTGCAATAGCACCCTCCCACCATGTTCCCCAGCAACTGGTGCACACAGGCTTACTGCCTCGGATACTGGAGGTAGCACATAACCATCAGGGCTAGTCGCCATTGATAACCTTCTCCTCCAGGAATTTATCCAACCCCCTTTTAAAACCATCCAATACCATTATCCAAGGTATTCTGTGTTTCCAATCATGCCTCTTTCACCCTATGATGATTTCCTTGTTCCTGTTCTCACTGACCATTCCACACCTTAGCTATGACCAGGAAAAAGGACTGGCAGAATCCAAGTCTCTGCTCCACCACCAAACGTAGGACAGCAGTACACAGCAGTTTGGTTTTCCAAGTCCCTAGTTGACGGATTTGTGTTAATAGCCACTTTGAAGTAACTCTTCAGCACACAAGAGTTCAGTTAGAATAGGAATCCAGGGGTTCAGTGAGGCTGCAAAGGCTTGGTACTTGGTTTACCCATTGCCATGCACTGCTGGGAGTCTTTCGCGTATACTCTGGGCATCATTTCCCCTCCCCGCCAAGGCTCAGTTCCAGAATCTATTTTCAATTACTAGGATTAAGTACTAAATATATGGGGCGAATAGGTAAGTAAATAGCTTCTGATCATAGGCAGAGTGCCTTTCCTTTGCCACTGAGCAAATGCAGCCTGTCCTCATACACTCTGGATGAAGGAATGTGGTTTCCTGAGCAGACAATATGGTGGACTTCTTGAGAATGATCCTTCTAGAAATGAAGCCCACTGCTGGAAAACAACCTAAAGATTAACTCTCTCTGGCATATGCTTCCGGGTGAACCTAGGATTCACTCTAGTTCCACTCCTTATCATTTCCACATTGCTAACAGAAGATACAGCTTGGACCAACCAGGGTTTCCCGTCTCCCCCTGCCCTGCTCCCTTTTCAGGCCTAACACCCCTTTTCCTACTTCTCCGACCCTTGTCCTCTGGTTTCTATATTTACCTCTGTAGCTGCTTTGGCAACTCTCATACCAAAAGCATCGGGGCATGCAGGTTCCGGTGCCAGAAGCTCTGCAGTTGAAAAGCATTTGCCTTTATAGGGGAGAACTAGTCCCCAGCTCACGGCATGCCTAACCTTGACATACGTAGCCACGCCCTCATCCTTATATGCCTGCCCGCAAGCCGTCCTCGTTGAGCTAACAGTTTGGGAGCACCCACTTGGGCCTGGATTGTTGTGGTGGCTTAATTGCTTGGTTGCCCGGGCGACACAAGCCACTAGTGAGAGGTAAACCTTCCAAAGCAGGTAACAGCTGTCATCCTGCCTATCAGCCAGCATGGACGGATTGGGCTTCGGGCCAGCTAAGAGAGTCACTTAACACGCAGCCCATTGGAAGGTGAAAGGTGGGGAAATACCACCTCTCGCCCAGGGCTGACTTGCTGATTCATTCTCTCCTCTGCTCTCTGATCTTGCCCCTATGAACTTGGTCCAGAAAGAAAAAGGAAAATCCCAGTCTTGCAAGTCACTTTTGTCCATCTCTCTTGCTGCTGACTCATAAGGGAAATACACAAGAGGCAAAATCGTGAGGTGTAGAACTGTTCGATGCCAGGCCATTATTGCCTCATCTTGTTCTGAATCCCAACATTAAGCCATTTTCAAGAAAGGTAAATGTACTTTTGAACGAGCTCTCCTAGAACAGCCTTCTCCAACTGGCGCCCCCATCAGCCCCAGCCAACAGGACTAATAGCTATGCTGGTTGGAAGGGGATGGTTCAACTCATCTGGAGGGCACCAGGCTGGGGAAGGCTGTTCTAGAGCCTTACAGTTTTTGCATCTGCACTTTAACAAAAATAGGGTGACCATATGAAAAGGAGGACAGGGCTCCTGTATCTTTCACAGTTGTATAGAAAAGGGAATTTCAGCAGGTGTCATTTATGTGCATGCAGCACCTGGTGAAATTCCCTTTTCATCACAAAAGTTAAGCTGCAGGAGCCCTGCCCCAGAGCAGTTGTTTGCCAATGCAACCATGATGGTGTTTTTCCTATCCAGAAGTCCAACTGCATTAAAAAGCCGGGGCCTTGTATGTATCACATGCACTAGAATTCTGTGACTCCTGATAGCTTTACAGATTTTGACAACACCGTCTTTACAATTTGACAGATATTATCCTGCAGAAGAATTCCATGTAGAAAATGCAACATGTGGCTCCACGGATACTACCAGCACACCAGAACCACATTTCTACCTTTAGATGAAACAAAAGAAGAGATGAAAACTTACAGTGATACAGATGCTCACTGTGGTTTGACAAGGACCCCAAAGCTGTTATTGCCGCACCACCACCTGGGGAACATTCTGTCCCTTTAGATCAGGGGTGGGGGAACTTCGGCCCTCCAAATGTTGTGGGACTACACCCACCATAATTCTGACCATTGGCCATGCTGTCTGGGGCTGATGGGAATTGGAGTTCAACAACACCTGAACGGCTTTAGATGTGACTTAAAGTAATCCTGGATGTTTCCAAAGGCCAAAATAGTCTCAACTTGGGAGCAGAAACTGCTAGTGAATCGGTGTCTCTCGGACCCACCCTGCTCAAAGCCTGGATCCTCTTTTCCAGGTTCATCACTGTCAGCTCCTCTAAAGCTTCTACTCCTCCCCATCAACTGCCCACATTCACTTCCATATATTTATCATAACACAACAAGTTTGAGGCAATTTCTACAGTCACAGTTCTTTAAATTTCACACATTGGTTTCTGGTTGGGCTTCCTGCTCGCAGAACCTGGAATTCTTTATTTATTTCAGAATGGTTAGATACTAGTTTATGAGGAAAAAAAACCTGTCTGATTTAAAATAAATCAGTGCATACACACACACAAGAACATAAAAACATAAGAGGAGCCATGCTGGATCAGACCAAGGGTCCATCTAGTCCAGCACTCTGTTCACACAGTGGTCAATCAGCTGTCAGTCAGGGACCAACAAAGCAGGACACAGTGCAACAGCACCCTCCCACCCATGTTCCCCAGCAAGTGGTACATACAGGCTTACTGCCTCTTACTAGTAGCCATTGATAGCCTTCTCCTCCAGGAATTTATCCAACCCCCTTTTAAAGCCATCCAAATTGGTGGCCATCACCATAGTTTATCCAACATAGTTTATCCATAGTGAATTCCATAGTTTATCCAACATTGAAGAAGTACTTCCTTTTTATTTGTCCTGAATCTCCTACCAATCAGCTTCATGGGATGACCCTTGGTTCTAGTATTATGGGAGAAGGAGAAAATATCTCCCTATCCATATGCATAATTTTGTACACCTCTATCCTGTCCCCACTTAGCCTCCTTTTTTCCAAGCTAAACAATCCCAGCTATTGTAACCTTCCCTCATAGGAGAGATGCTCCAGTCCCTTGATTATTTTAGTTGCCCCTTTCTGCACTTTCCCCAACTCTACAATATCTTTTTTTATGATGACCAGCACACACACACACAGAGTTGGGCAACCTAAGGTGGATTGTGAAACTTTTTGGGCATCTCAACTTGTATAGGTTGTCAAAGCAATTAATAAAGCTTTGCGATGTGTAAGAGTTAGCTATTGTTCCTGCTAAAAATAAGTGTTGCAGCCTCTGGTTCCAGAACCAGCCATGGTTACCAAAGAACAACACTGGTTTATCTGGAAGAAGGTTTATAGGGAGGGATTGTAGCTCAGTAGTAGAGCACCTGTTTGGCATGCAGAAGATCCCAGGTTCCATCCCCGGCTTCTCCAGGGAGGACTAAGAAAGAACCCTGCCTGAAACCCTGGAGAGCTGCTGCTGCCAATCGGTATCAACGATACTGGGCTAGATGGACCAAGGGTCTGACTCAGTATAAGGCAGCTTCCTATGAGGCTCTTCACCAACTTCACCTCCAGAAAGCAGTTTCTACAGGCAAAGAACAGCATGCCAAGCTTTTGACAGTGCAACACTCCCCATTGTGTGCCTGACCTACCCACGGCTATTAGCCCCACCTAGTTCCTCAAGCACTGACGCTTTACCTGGGCCACACCTTCCCCAAATCTCAAAGAGTGGACATGTTTGATCCTTATGTAACTAACAATTGTTGCTTCCTTTAACCTTCTGCTTCTCTTGCCTCACTCATGCTGGCTCAGCAGCAAAGCATGAAGAGACTTGTTCTGCGACAGCTTTAGAATAACCAAGCCAGGATTCCCCCTTTCTCTGCACAACAGCCCCAGGGAAGCCATGGGCAATACCAAGCAGGCGGGGCTTGGCTCTGGGAACAAAAACACCAGCTAGGGTAAGAGGGATTGATCCTGGCTAAGAAACAGTTAGCGTTAATGTTACTTCTCCCACCCAGCCTTCCCCATCATAGTTAGCACAGGTGGCAGATTTGGACAGATTTGGCTTAAAGTTCTTGCTCTGACATTGGCAGGTTCCAATTATGAGCTGGATTGAAGAGATAAAGCAAGGGGAACTCACAACCCTGAATGAACAAGACTGGTTTGTTTGGGGATATCAGTTGTTTGGAGGTGGGTCAGTTTCTGTGTTTTGGCATGTTGCAATTATAAACTGGATTGAAGAGATAAAAAGGGGGAACTCACAGCCCTGAATGAACAGGTCTGAATTATTTGTGAGTATTGGTTGTTTGGAAGTGGGCCAGTTTCTGTGTTTCGCTCCATGGCTTAGATCCTGTACATGAAAGGAAGGAGCCCTTCCATTCACAGGTGGGACTGAGATCCAGGGGAGAATGCTGCTGGCGGAAGAGAAGGGGGGAAGGCCATTTTTGCTTACTGCATTCCCCTCCACTATTCCAGAGGGTACCTGTAGCTCTCCAGAGCAGATTTGTGTGGGCAGAGGAAGCTGCAGGAGGCAGTGGGAAGGGGAATACGTGAAAATTGCCTCCCCACCACTTCTGCTGGCAGGAACATCCATGAGTGGAACTCTGCTCAGAGGATGTTCCCAGCAGCAGAAGTAAATGCAGAATCCCAGCCTATGCTTTTCAGTATCAATCAGCTTCCCACAACATGGTATCCTCCAGATGTGTTGGGACTATAGCTCCCATCACTCCCAGCCAGTGTGATCAATGGCCATACTGGCTGGAGACAATGGGAGTTGTAGTCCACTGCATCTGGAAGGCACCACGCTCGGGGAGGTTGCTAGGTAGATAGGCAGTTCAAGAAACCAACAGACAACTAACTTTGAAGACACCCCTGGGATCTCTTCAAACCTCTGGAGCTCCTTGCCAACAAGAAGCAGAGGGCAGCGGCTGTTCTCAGCCACACTCAGTGCAATAATGATTGTAAAATCTTCAGAGATGCAGGTGCTTAACAAAAAAATATGTAATCTTTCTTTCTTTCATTCATTTCTATCCCGCCTTTCTTTTAGGCATAGGGGCTCCATTGCACATGGTTCAAAGACCAGGGTTCACAGAGTTAAAAGGTTTCGCTTGATTGCTCTGGTCAATTTCAGAACTTCGGGTTTTCCCAGCCAGCTTTCCTGAGAAGTGCTACAGCATTGTAGTTGACGCAGCAGGAGGCATTCATTCTCTGCCATTCTACTGGCTGGCGGCCCAGGCTTGCGAATAGACACTGCTATGCTGGGACAAGGAAGTAGCCAGGACACACACAGCTTTGCATATGTGAGCAAGAAAAGAAAACAGAAGCACTTTCAGATTACTCTTCTCATATCTTGGCCAGATAGTTCCCATCAGCTTGTTCTGGGAAAGGGGCCAACTGATGAAATCGCACGGCACGTGCCTGATTCGCACAGTTACTGTTGAAAAATCCACCACAATTGTACAAAGTAACTGAGGTTCCAACCATTGTCTGGCAGTTTTGTGCCACCAACTTTTTCTTCTTTTTCATTTGAGCCTAAACACACTATTTCTAGATCCACTCACAGATTTTCTGCTGCTCTCCTGGGAGGACTTCTTCTCTTCAGCGCCAACAATTTCAAACTCCGAGGATGATCCCTGTAGAGATTTATAAAGAATAAAGAAAAGAAAAAGAGGGGAGTCAAATATTCTAAATTCCACTGGTTCTCACACAGCCAAATAGAGTGGGGAGAAATGTAGTATTTCGTTTAACAGTGTTATTAAGGCTATGTATGCTGGTGGGTAAACTGCTTTGACGAAGGTGGGACCTGCGACAAAATGTTGCAGTGCATCCTCACCTCCTAACTGAAGCACTTCTGTTCCAGGGTCCCTGTGAGCCAGTTATAACCTCCCTCCAGGATATTATAAGCTATAAGTGGTTCAAGCAGGCCATTTCCTCCCTGCCCCCTGGCTTTCCATTATTCAGTTCCAACTGACAACTGCATTTCATGACTTCTGGAGGGTTATTCATCGTCACTGAGATATTAGTGGGTGTGTTAGAAGACCTTTTTGGTACTTTTGCAAATCTTGGGATCCGCCCCCCCCCCCAAGAATGCTGATACCTCCCCCATGTTTCTCAGTGGCCCTTTTTTTGGCTCCAATCCTGTCAGCACAGGGCACTGAGTTCAGTCTTAGGGGGAGCGACTATATCTTTTGTTGGACTGATCTGCGGTTTTAAAATGATGCATATTTCTCTGATCTAAAAAAAGATCAGAGGTAACATCTTACCCACCAAACTAGAGAATGAAGATCTGGATCTACCTAATAACTATTAGTTTTTTCATGCTACAGAGTGAGGTTTAGCTACAATGCTCTGAGATAGCATTCAGAGTACAACCCCAGTTTTACTATCTGGCTGTAATAAAGACTGGGGTGAGAGACATCCCTTAGTAGTATGTGACATCCATCACATCTAGGCAGTTCAGAGACAACCTATCAAGCATGGCATGGACCCAAGAGATGTAAGTCAACACAGCTTGAAACAGGAGCCAAAGCACTGGCCTTGGACCTACGTGACCATCAATGAGTGGCTTTGGACAAATCACTCTTTCAGCCTCAGTTCTCCATCAGTAAAATGGAAATGATAAAATGACCCACCTCTCAGAGTAGTTGGGAAGAAGAATGAGATTGTAAAGCAGGTGGCTCTTAAGAGCGCCACAACAATCCATAGCAATTTTGCAGTCTAGAGGACATGGCTACTCTTAAAAAGCATATTCTTCAAACACTCCGTGGAAGAAACAGTTTCTTACTTTTTTGGCTCTCTCTTTTAGGATTAATTTAGCATTCTTGCAGCCCAAATTTATGCATGCTATTTACACAAAAATGTGCCATTGGATTCAACAGGGCTTCATCCCACGTACACTTACACAGATGGCACCTTTACAGTTTTTCGTTTTTAGTATTTATAACACCACAACTAATAATAGTAAAGACTGAGAATGTTTTCTTACACTGGAGGATGGCTTCTGTGCAGCTTTTTCCAGCTCCTTCTGATCTTCACCTGAAACCTCTGGGAAGGAACACAGATCTGGGATCCCTCCTGTAAAGGAAGAGAAGTGAACATTTCTCATCTCAAAGATCTGACTCTGCATTGAAAGAATAAAGAAATAAGAGAGGGGTGAGGGGAATAAGTTGGTTGGGCAGGATGGAAATTTTACTCCTTGCATTAGCAGGAAATAGATTCTGGGGGTTTTTTTTATAATAGAAAAATCGACCCTGTAGCAACCACTGCTTGAACTTAACTGGCCCCATCCAGTATGGCTAAAACAAATTAACTGTGTAGATACAAATAAAATAAATATGTCAGAGTGTCTAAAGTCATAACACTGGCCTTTCGTCCTTCTTGTTATAGCTAGTTCCACAGAGAGACTTTAATAATAAAAAAGAGACCTCCACATGCCAAACTCTCTATCTTCCCCAGTGGCTGATCTCTGGGGACATGATTCAGGCAATGTTTGGTGTGCAATGCAAATGTGTATAATGTGGCCTTTGATCAGCGTCAGCTGGAATTTCCCCCTTTCCTCCTGGGCTCAGCACATTGTAATACTGAAAGATCAAAATCACCCCTCAGCTTTTCCATTTACAGCCCCGTTCAGCTCTCAAAGAGGCGGGGGGTACTAGCCATATTTCTAAAGAAACGTGTAGTATTAGGATAAAATCATATACCGATGGTCACATTTTCTGAGGTTCACAAAGGCTGCCTCCGAGGCTTTCCCCCACATGGATCTTTCAAGCATGTCCCAAGTACATTTTATCCTGTGCGCAACACTCCCACAGCTATATCCCTCTGCAAAGAATTGGCCTTAGGCACTTTGGCGCCTGAGGCAGAAAACCCGAACGGCACCCCTAATAGCAGTCAGAAGTAATAAACAAAGTAGTTGACAATTTGTGCCCTTTGGTAGGAAAATTCTGACTGCCCGAAGCAGGCCCAACTTGCTCTGGATCCCAGCAGGCCTGTATCACAATCGGAACACTTTCTCTTGCAGTGGCGAAGGCCTTTACTGAGAGTGCTGTTCACTCCTCTCCCCCTTTCCCTTTTATGTTTGAGTCTCAGAAGACAACATGTGCTCCAGCACTGAAGAGGGGGACTGCAGAAGCTGTCTTCTAGCCCAGAGGTGTGAAACCTCAGGCCCGTGGGCCAAATCTGGCCTGTCTGAGGTCCCAATTGGGCCCACCAGGGTCCCCAGATGGCCATACCCTCTTCCCCTGACAGCCCATTGTTTGGTGGTTTCCCAGCTTTTCCCCAATACTAAAAGGTTGAAATGACTCTCCTAAGGCTTAATGACTGGCAGGAAGAGCTTGACGCTAAAACAGGCTGGCATTTGAACCTCACCCCCTTTGCCTTTGGCTCTGTCCCATTTTGCCTGGTAGAACCCTTGTTCTACCAGGATGGGCAATTTGTCCAGCAAACCTCATAATATCTACTCTGAGTAGCAGTAGCTCTCCAGGGTCTCAGCCCAGAGAGAGAGAGAGAGAGGCTTTTTCTGTCACCTGATGTTTGAACAGGACTAAATCTACACTACTGCTTTATAGCAGTATTGAAGTGCACTGATAACTATTAGGGCACACTGCACACTCCATACACCACTTTCATAGTGTTATTTCCTGTTTTTTATTCCGCATTATCCAAATTACCACAACAAATGACATTGTATGTCCTCCGAGGTATAGATGCACATAGGCTTTATCATGATGGAATCATAATGATTTGACACAAAGTGTAGATCTAGTTCTGTAGATCTAGTGTAGATCTAGTTCTGTACAGAGTGATGGTACCTCCTCCTAAAGCACATAGTCTCCGAAAAATAAAAATAAACATTTTCAAAACCGGTGTCTCTGTGTGTGGGGTGGGGTGGTGGGTGGGAGCCATGCTGCAGAAGCAAAACACCTTCAAACCATTTGGTTAATATTCAATGGATTCTGTGTTTTCACAAAGAGAGGAAAAGCTACAAAAAAAAGTGAGCAAGCGTTACCAAAACATCTCTCCTGTTATCTAAAAGCTGTTAAAGCTTCAACCAGTCCATCTATTTATACACTATTTATACATACACACAACCTGCTTTCTGACCATACAGCCCTCAAAGCAGCTTACAACAAAACATAAGAACATGCCAGAGCTAGTTAATACAAGCCAAGTAAACAGAACAGAAAGACAAGAACTTCAAAATAACACAAATTCAACGTTCTCAACCATGTTCTCTAAAGTTAACTTACTACATTTAAAGCCATTTAAACAACTAAAACAATTTCAATAAATGATTTCAATAACAGACCTGTTCAAGGTAGCTGAGATAAATCCCCCATCATATGCCATTAAATGCCTGTGAGTATTTATTTATATATATCCCGCCATTTTTCCTCCAAGGAACCCAAGGAGGTGGACATAATCCTCCTCCTCTCCATTTTATCCTCACAACAACAACTCTGTGAGGTAGGTTGGGCTGAGAGTCCGTGACTGGCCCAAAGTCACCCAGTGAGCTTCCATGACCAAGTGGGGCCTAGAACCCAGATCTCTTGACTACCAGTCCAACATTCTAACAACATTCTACACCACACTGGCTCTCAGCAGTCTTAACCTGGCACCACAAAGATGACAGTGTTGGCACCAGGTGAGTCTCAGAGGAGAGATAATTCCACAGTCGGGAGGCCACCACTGAGAAGGCTCTCTCCCTTGTTGTCAGACTACGAGCCTCCCTCAGAGGAAATACTTGGAGGAAGGTCCCAGATGTCAATAGTAGTGTCCTGGTAGATTCAGGCTGGGAAAGATTCAGGCTGGTATTGCGATTCCAAGCCGTGTAAGGATTTATGGGTTAAAATCAGCACCTTGATTTGCACTCAGAAACATACAGGCAGCCAATTCGAGTGGGTCTGTTTGCTTGAAGATTTTGATGGAGAAGGCCCAGTGATCTCCTTTAGGAGGAGGTTCTGCAATACGCATGCCACCACTGACAATGTCCTGTTCCTAGTTACAATTGCACACACACACAGTAAGAAGCAATACCCTATGCAACATCTCAACTAAACATGGTGCGTAGAGAAAGTATGGTAAAAGACGCTCCCTCCACAGTCATCTCACAGAGAGGGCTGATCAAGCTTAATGGGCCTCATCATTTCCTTGTGTGAACGGAGTCCTCATCGCAAAAGGTACCCAGCAGAATCTTGCAGGTGCATATTGCAAAGAAAAACCAACCATAATGGGTAAGCTGACTTTCAGGAAAACCTGTCAACTATTACTGAACTTGTCAATGAGGAACCCATTAAGGAATTCCAGGATTCTCTAGAAAAAAAGTTTTAAAAAACCCACTGTCCTATGGGATGTTCTAACAAGGCACTGCTACACAGGACTACGGATGATCGAGGATTTTGTTTGGTCTACATTTTTCAGTAAACCGACCAGGGGCAATAGCCAACGCTGCTGCTCTGCATATTCCATTGACGTAATATGAGCACAAGCAACCTGTAATGCAATGCCAGTAGCATCTGCTGGGGTGAGGGGGTTTCTGGGAAAGCTGTCATGGCAGCCATACACTATTGGCATTGCGCTAAGGCTGATTAAGCTCACGTACACAGAGCAGCAGCATTGGAAAACACCCACGAGCCACATGCAGTTATCTTTCAGACTCTTCTCCGGATTTTAGGATGCAGTACCCGGCTCAAAAAACATAACAAAATGCATACACAAATGGAGTGAGAGGCCTTATCAGGCTGAGTTGGCCCAGCCATTTGAATGACCTTCGCAACAGTGACGACAGGCCTAGGCCACATGGACAACAATATAGATACGAGCAAAGGATTTTACATGAAGTGAAGGAAATCCCCATATCAGTTTGTCACATATTCGATTTGCTCATCTTGAGTCATCAATAGGACTAATCGCAAAACTGCAAAATCATGGATGTATGCATGGAAAGCAACCTGAGGATAATCCAGTAAAATCCCTTACAGGATGTGATGCATTTAAATACTCCTAACAGATTGCAGTAGATTATCCAATTTATGATTTCAATTGCTTTAATTAGGGACCAATGTCCTTAGTGCCAGGAGACAGGGAATTTTGCTACCAAAAATGACTAGCTCTGGTTACACTTTCATTATCAGTTATCCTTTAATAGCAAAGGTCAAGCTGGATATGTTTGTTGTGCTCATCTGCATACAGGAATTCATTTAAACACACACAGACATTTTAAAAGGCTTATGAACTAGCACTGAAACCAAGAAAGGAACCAAACTAAGACGGAAGCCTGTCATGGATCTAGCACACAAAAAGGTTGGCATCACATCTTTAATATATGTTCAGCATGATTACTGAAGGAAGTGACTAGTCTCCCCCTCACACAAAAAAATGAAAGCTGTCTTGTCTTGGAGCTGCAGCGTTCTGCAACCTGGTGCCCTCCAGATGTTTTGGACTACAACTCCCCAAAGTCCTGACAATTGGCATGCTGACTGGGGCTGCTGGGAGTTGAAGTCCAAAACGGCTGGAGGGCAACAGGTTGAGGAAGTCTGCCCTTGGTTATTGGGCACACGGCCTAAAAAGTCACCAAGAATCCAGACAATTAAATAAATGATGAGAGAACTGGTACTAATAGGAAGATAGATCTCCAGATGATTTGGACTTCAGTGCTGATAAGCCCCTGCTAGCATGGCCAATGGTCAGGAACGTTGGGAATTAGGTCCCAAACATCTAGAGACCTACCTTCTGCCTATCCTTGGTTTAGTTAACTGACATAAAACTGAAGTGGCAGGGCAGCTTGGATAATTCAAAAAGAAATGCTGAAAAGGTAGAAAGGAGGTAGGAAACTGAATTCTGCAAGGGTAAAAGTGTCGTTAAAGTTTACACTTATTCATAAATGAGCAAACAGAATAACATGACGTACAAGCATGAAAAAGCTTGATATGCAGATGTCTAGACAAACAAATGTGCTTGCTTTCAAGATTAGCTTACTTTCATTTAAAAAATGCTTTCTCAAAGATATAATTCAAAATTAATCTTACCTGACCCGAAAGAAGTACATTTGAGTCTTTTTATTGTACATTTTTAATCACATGGGGTTCTTTTAGAAGTCAAGATTTTGAGCCCAGTTTTATAGGACAGAAATTAACATTAACAGTGAGGTAATATTTTAGTAACTATATCAATATTATCTTTTTCAGGGGCCTGGTAGCTTCTTTAATATTGAAGGTCATTACCTGTGATACTGCCAAACAGCTCTATAAAGAAATCTTGGTGAGAAAATGGATTCAGCAATGCTCTATTTTAAAATAACAAGAAATGCTTAGGAAATATGATCTTAGCTGCTTTTGAATATTTGGGCACTTGAATATTATTGGGAAATCTGCATTTGTATCAACATAAAAAAGAAATGGAATTCAAAGGTTCCTGTACTATAATTACTAGTGCTGTATTGAACATTTCTCCCATGTTTTTTCAACCATTCACATTCAATCTGACAGAAAAGAATTTGCTTTCGAAAAGAAACTCAATGGAGAAGAATATTTTAGAGAAATTATCATGGGTTAAAGTTGGGTTTCTTGTACTTCCAGATTTGGCCTCTAGGCCTGGGGTGATGCACCCCTGCTGTACGGGGAAGGAATGGCCACTTCAATGCCATTCACAAGTAGTGTGCCACACCTGAACTTTGTACTTGGGCATCCCTATGCACATACAAAAGAAAAACCTTGAATGAGCCCCAGAGACTGATTGAATAGCAACCATAGCCCAGGTAGCTTTGGATCACCTGGTTCACCTGTATTCATGCAGTGTTAGTCGCGTGTCCAGAATTCAAATCCCTTTATGGATGGTGAGGCTTTTGTTTTAATGGTACTACCATCACCAAGCTACTGGAGTTTTGTTTGTTTGTTTGTTTGTTTGAATTGGAGGTGACAGGGGTCTTCTGATAAAAGGGTGCCACTGAGCTACAGTCACCCCCAATGACTTGCTGCATCCCAGAAACTGGGTGGGTGGGTAGGGAGAGAGGGAGAGTTAACAACTAGACAGTCTCTTATGTTAGAACTAGCTTTCTTTACTCCAGGACAGTTTATGCAAGCTTTCCTATTATGGCCAACTCTTCTTCAAATGATGCAGTGGTTTGGGTGTATGTATAAACAGCTTTTTAAACTTCCTGGTACATCCGCACAAAACAGCCAAAGACATCACTGCGAGCTTATTCTTCCTCCTGCCCACAATTCCTCATCCCCCCCTCAAATGTCACACTCACCCACCCCTGCATATAGACACAAATCTGGGTCTGTCAAAGCATGGGCAGATGCTCAGCAGATGGCCCTTTCATGTGCGTACCTGCTATTTCAGCAAGTTTGTCAAGAGAGGAGGTCGACCTTAGCATTTCATTGTCCTTCACTAGGTCCTCCACTTTCTGACGCAATCTGGACGCTTCTAACTGAGACTCTTCCAACAGTTCCCCTGGCAAAACATCAAGGGCATAATTGAACGCTCCCTTGTATATACATCACCGCTCTTTCCAGAAACACATCCAGCACAGTTATCTGGTCTATAAGCAGCATACAATACTAGCCTTTCTGAACTGCTTTTCAATACTAATGACCATGGCAAATATCAAGGGTGTTGAACCTCTATCAACCCAAGGGCCAAATTCAAATTCAGGAGGCTCTCGGGGAAAAAGGGGGGGAAGCAAAGGAAAAGGGAACAGGGCTAAAAATAGCAACATATTGCAGATGAAAGATCCACTGCCAGTAAGACCCCCTCTACAAGAATTCGGTTTGATGCCTGGTTCTCCAATTATGCACATCTTCTCGGAAGCGCTTTATGATAAATGACTGTAAGCAGGAGGTAATTGAGCGCACAACCGGTGGCCTTACCGGTTGTTTGAAATGCGCTTTAGAAGTAGTTAATGCGGAGAATCGCTTGTTTACATAGTCAAAATGCACTTTAACAGGCCGCAGCAAAATAAAACTCGCTATTTAACGCGCATTCAATAATGCGCGTAATCGAATAGATAACACGCCTCAACTCCCGATTTGCGCTCCTCTCGTGTAGAGGTAAAAATTTTAATGAGACTTGAAAGAGCTTTAAACCTCTCATGTAGAGGCAGCCTAACTGAGCATTAGGAAAGGCACTTTACCCTTTTAGAATTGGGGGGCGGAGGACAGCCTACTCAAAAGCTGGAAAACCACCAAAAATTTGGCAGCTGGGGGGACGGGGGCATGGCCACCTGGGAACTCCAGGTGGGCTGGATTTTTCCCATAGATTTGAGGTTCAACCCCTTCACATACGATCCCCCCAATACATAGAAATGATCTCTGCACAGAGGGAAAAAGGCATTTATATCACCGTGGATGAAACATAGCAGTCAAACCAACTTTTGCATGGAGTTCATGGATTGGGCAGCCCAAACAAGAACAGAGATCTTCCCAGCAGTAAGCACTACACTTGATCTTAGCCAAAAGGCCGAGTAGCAAAAAGGTCATCTATGAAGCTGCTCTAGTTTAGCAGCGATGTTTTACCTTGTACGCATGTAGGTGAGCACCGCAGTCACACACACGCATACTTCAGATTCAATGCCAATACTTTTAGGTTTGCTGAGATATGTATCACTATCAATATTTTAAAGGAACCCAAACACACAGAATTACATTCCAAATCATGAAAGACTTCTATATAAAAAGTAGGGATGTGTATCGTATCATTAAAATGTACGATAACGATACGATAAGGTCGTTTTCGTGCATGTGTTTAATGATGACGATACGATAGAAAAATCTATGATAATCATCGGAGATGATAATTTTTGAGTGATTTTATCGTTTTATCGGACTGCCATATAAATATACCTATAACTTCTGAATTTTAAAAGTTAGAGGCTTGAAACTTGGTCACAGTGCTTATGGGGTATGCCTAAGTATATGTATGAAATTTGAGATCGATCCCTCCAACCCTCGATTTTATATGAATTTTTTAAAGATCATTTCCGTTCTGACAAGTCTGAATGAATGCACGTGGCGAGCTGTCATTCTGATCTGTCAGAACTGAAACAATCTTTAATAAATTCATATAAAATCGAGGGTTGGAGGGATCGATTTCAAATTTCATACACATACTTAGGCATACCCCATAAGCACTGTGACCAAGTTTCAAGCCTCTAACTTTTAAAATACAAAAGTTATAGGCATTTTTTCTTTAAAAATAGGACTGCAAAAATATCATTTTTTCACGATAATTATCGTGAAGACGATACAGTTCACCTACGATATGAATGAAGACGATAATTTTTTTGGTCCGAAATGATGATAATGATAAATGATGATATTTTTTGGCATGCGCACCCCTAATAAAAAGCAATTAAGACTTAATATGCATCGGTGAATAGCTTTGCAGTCACAAAGAACTCACCCTCGAGCTAGACAGCATGAATTAATTGCCTCCTTTAAAAGGAAACGAATTTTAATAGAAGAAAAGCAATTCCTAATACATGCCTTCGATCCTACACCCCATCTGTCCAAAACCTAAACACAGAAGCTTACTAGAATATAACGCTGCAGAGCTGGAATTTATCAACACAGATAATCCAAGAGTGTTTTCCAGCATTTGAAAAGAACTATGAGTTGATATCTGACTGCAGAGAGTAAACTGTTCAGTATGGGATGCTGCAGCTTTCATGGCCAGCAAAAATGTAGCACTGACTATGGGCAGCACTGCTGAAAAGCCCTTACTTATCTCCACTGCTTCTACTGCCTGCCGTAACATATATGAAGGTCCCTACCTCATCCACAGGCCATGTGTGCACAAGCGCCTGTGTATACTTGGGCTGGGCAGACTTTGGGCTTGTGGGATCTACTTCTTGTTCTTATTGTTTATGCTAGAAGCAATTAGAGCCAGATGCAAATTAGGGGTGGGGGAAGGCACCAGAGCCAGTTACCTACAGCACCCTCTGAACCATACACTGTGTATACAAATAACACAGTGGTGAGGACAGCTGAACAAAGACCTGGTCAACAGCAACCAATTAATACTCCCATTTCAGTTGAGGAATACTGAGGCCAAGAGGTAAGTGATTAGCACAAGAACCAGTAATGGCAGAGGTGTTGTTTTTTTAAAAAAAATGCATGCTTTTATTAAATCTGTTGGGAGTCAGAAACCCTTGTCGATCAACAGCAAATCAGCCAGAGATCTACCAGTAGATGCTGATTTACCTTCTGCCCACCCCTGGGGTACAGCAGCGCCTGGTACACATAACTGGTGATGTGCAGGCGCAAGGCAAGATGCTAAGGCAAGATGCTACAGTAAGAGCAATGACATAGAGCACCAGCACAGATAAGTCTGACAAAATGAGTGCCATTTTCTTAGAAGAAAGGGAGGGTACAAATCAAATCAACCAGGGGGATGCAGCACACAGAAGGCAGCAAATCCAAATCAGGCCTTTTGGGCTTTAATGTTTTAATGCAAATGCTTAGAATGGAATTTGCACTCCATCTCTTAGGGTTCCTTTTCTTCCCACTCTTTACATTGTTTACATTTGTTCTCGCAACACTGATCTTCCACTGTAACCCAACCCATTTCTTTGTACCAACACCATTAGCCAAGTGGCCCTGCCCACTATGGAAGCTCACGTGCAGCATCAAATTAACCTCTATGGTGCCACAGATCTTTAGAGCTTTTGCTGCTTAGGATGAAAATAAAAGCGGCTTTTCTGCAACTTGACACATGGGGCAGATCTACACTACTGCTTTATAACAGTTGGTGTAGATCTGGCCACGCTTAATTGCAAAGGCAACAACAGCAAGCAATTTGTACTGCTCAGGTTCCACCTCGTCCTCACCATTACCTAAAGATCTAATCCCCTGCATCTTCTTGTTCAGCCTGGTATTTTCTTCCACTAGACGTTCGAAGGCAGCCGATGCTTCCTCCTGTGTCCCCCCACCAGGGTCATAGATACGATAAGGTCCTTTGCCATCCATGGATGAAGCTTAGTTATCCAGTTTCCAGGTTGTCATGCCTGAAACGACAGAGCAGAAGGTGAGCATTCCAGAGGCCAATAGCACAAGGATGCTGGAACAACTAGAACAGTCTTCCCCAAGCTGGTGCCTTCCAAATGTGTTTGGACTACAGCTCCCATCATCCCTAGCCAGCATAGCCTCTTGTTCAGCAGCCTTCCCCAACTAGGCATTCTCCAGCCATGTTGGACTGCAACTCCTATCAACCCCAGTCAAACATGGCCATTGATGGGGGCAATGGGAGTTATAGTCCAACACATCTGGAGTTTCCCAGGTTGGGGAAGGCTAAACTAGAGCCATTTAACAGAAAGGAAATAATGGTGCTCATCAGCATCTGGGACCAGGTTTTTTCCCCTCACAGATATAATTGCCTTGGTCAGAGGTTACAGGTTCCCTGACTTTTCCCAGTGACTGGGTGCAGCCATTAACAGTCCTTTATTTCTTAACTTTAGTGAAGAGACCAGGATCAGGTTGTACAATCATGAACTCCCTTGCCTTCTCTGGTGAGAATTCCCCTGCCCTTCTCCTGACAGCCTTTATTATAGTTAAGGGCTATGTCTACACCAACTGCAACCAATAGCTAGCCCTAACTAAGATACCGATCTTAATTAGATTTTGAAATACTTTTACACACCCTAGTTACGTGGGAACCCAGTGCGCATTAGGCATTGGTGCATATACAACCATGAGTGAATCCATCACCTTTAAGTATGATTGAGGTCATCAGAGGAAGAGTGGGTGGCTGCGAATTCAGACCAGAAAAAGAAGATGTGTGTGTGTGTGTGTGTGGGGGGGTGTTAAAGCATTTGATCCCACAACCACACTCATTCTCTTAACCATGATTAAGATATTGGGAGGATTAGGCTGCGTACAGTTATTTCTGTAAAGTAATGGTTTACTTCTTAGTGCTATTACATCACTAATACCAGTCAAGCATTGGTGGCTATAAATTAGTGTTGGGGTGTGTGTGTTGGGGACTTTATTGCAGATTTAAAAAGTATGCATGCTCCATTCGAACCTAATGTAAAGAAATGCAGCATTGTCCCTTACAATTCAACTGAGTTGTGAAATTGACTAGATAGGCTCCACTGACTGATTCTGTCAATTTCATGCTTAAAGGGGTAGCTTGCAGCAAAAGAAGAAAAAGCCTGTTAACATCTTTTTTTAAAAAAAAGACAACATAGTAATTGTAGTGCTTGAGAACCCACACACACAGTCTAACCTTATAGGGAAAAGGAGTTGAAAATTAAGGGGTGGGGGGAATCTTGGAATAGTTTAACATTGCTGCTTGACATGTGCCTTGCATTTTCTTTTCTTTTCTCTTTTCTTCTCTTTTCAAAGGTTACGTGCCTATTTGTGTAACTATGCAGATAAGCAGCTGTCCTTTCATACCAAGCAGTAAATAAATATTGTTGGTAATGCCCTGAAAAGCTGTCATCTGGTCACAGACCTCGCTCTTCCTGTTCCTTTCTTTTCTAGGGCCACACTAGATGCACCGGGAGCAGCCCTGGTTGCTGTCCATGTGCCTCTGTCCCATTCACATACTAAGCTAGAGGCGTGTCTAATTTTTAAAACAAAAAACATGCATCTAAGTGATAGCAGCTGTAGTGACAGCCCTCTACTGTATCACTACAGATACCTCTCTCCTAGCCCAGGTCCATTAGCAAAAGTAAAGTGAGCTAGGAAGTAAAGCACCCAAAGTAATGGAGCATGGAGAAGTACGACAGGGAGGGTTCAACTCCCTTCACCCCTGCATGCCTTGTGCTTAAAACCTAAGCCACCCTTGCTATATACGTGATCCTGGCAAACACATGAACAAACAACAACAGCTGTTCCATTATGGCCTTAGTCATACAGAGATGTTTAGTGTCATTCTAGGGATGTTGTAGCTAGGCGTTATTGCATTCTGGTCCATTTGGAATAGAACTGGGTTAGAAGATGCCATTTAAAAAGAGGGAGAGAAAGAGCAGATATTCTGCCCGAATTATGTAGTAAATAGCTCTAGGATATTTTGTGTGTTGAGCTGCAGTCCAGATCAGCTAAACCTGGATTAAAGTTCAGCCTGTGTAAAAATGTCATAAAAAGATAGCAGACCAGTGAAACTAGACCAGAGCTGTTGATGCCAAGTGAAATATATATTCTATAAAATGATTAGTGTGGGAATAGAAAGGTAAATCTAAAGAAGGAATGTATTAAAAACATTTTTTTAAAAACCCAACTATTACTAAAGGGCCCAAAACTAGGGTAACCATGTGAAAAGGAGGACAGGACTTCTGTATCTTTAACTGTTGCATTGAAAAGGGAATTTCACCAGGCGCTGCATGCACACAAATGACACCTGCTGAAATTCCCTTTTCTGGACAGCTGTTAAAGATACAGGAGCCCTGTCCTCCTTTTCATATGGTCAGCCTACCCAAAACTGGTTACACCAACTCACCACTGGCAAGTACATCTTTTAACCTGGTGATGGCAGCATCTGGAAGAGCTCCCCCGCCCCACTTCTCCACATTTGGGAGAAGTGCAGGGGCTCCCCTTGATGCCACATTGAGCCTTGGAGATACTGAAAGCAACAAGACTTCTCACTGCTTTCTGAGAGTCTCTGAGACTCAGTGAATAGGGAGAAGCCCTCTCCTTCCCTTCTCTGCTGAGAGCTGGGAAGGAGGAAAAGTAACCCCCACCCCTAGATCTTGAATACAGTGGGACCTCAAATAAGATCCTGCCCCTCCCTCTGCAGGGTGGCCAGCGTCACAAAAGGAACACTAACTGTAGCCAGACTGTGTGGACTCGCAAATGAGTATTACTCTGATCTAATAGCCATCACACCACTTCACAAGGCCCAGACATGTATTAAGACAGGGCCAGGAGCAAAGTTAGAAAAACCTGAATAGAGTTCTTGCTGCCACTTGCTTCTAGGAAGACATTCCATGGCCCAACCCAGACATATTCCCCAGGTGGAACACTGACTTTTTATTGGTTTTTGCATTCTCAGAACGTCTTGAGAATAACCCCTAAGTAGTTTGCAGGGTTCAAACAACTTGATCTGGCTCATCATTCTACAGGCTGAGACAGCCATGACCATGCTTCTTTAAAATCTCCATGGCAGCTTTTCCATACTCCGGGTTTGGTATCTGAGCACATAGCGCTGCCCATGAGTAAAAGAATATTCTCACAATCGATGCCTATGGTTGTGGACCCAAAAATTAACAATCCAGAATAGTTCACCGATATGCTCATCTCTGTATTCCTCTCCTCTACATCTTTTAAAGTTATGAATAACTAGTATGTTCACAGCCCTCAGGACACATGTGCTACCCGCATCTATTTTGTACATAGGCCACGGGTGATCTTGTGTGACTTTAACTCCTAGTTGGGGGGGGGGGAGAGAATCAAAGAAAGGACATACCCCAACTGAGTTTGAAACCTCACTTAACACAACAGCATTTGCCTCTCCGTCTTTTGAACTCTTCACCATTGTAATCTCTTTCTCAACTATTGACCGCTGTTTGCAGAGCCTCTTTAGAGGCTATTGCATGATTTCCTTTGTCCTAGCTTAGCACACATTCGCTTAGTCTATTTGTTGTTGTTGTTGTTTTTATAGTATACTCAGGTTTCAGTTTAGAGACTCAAAATAAATTGAAATATTTCAGTTTTGGAAATGTTCCCCGGTGAATGCAGTTTGCTATTGATTGTGCCGGCAAATGCCCCGATTTAAAAACATTGGCATAAAATAATAAATATGACCTATGCAGTTACTTGTAACAAATTATCTTTAGATCAGTTAAGTCATATTGTTGAACATTTTAAAGGTGTCAATGAAGTTTCAACACAGGTTGCTTCTAGAAAACCTCCTTGATGCAAGGAAGAAAGGTGCTGAAATTTTTCAGCTTTAGAAGTTGGGTTTAAAAATAAAATCTATAGGCAGAAACAGAAATGCTTACAGCATGCACCATGAAATGGAGAGAACTGCTGTGAAAGATGACTCCATGAATACACATGACACGTTTTTGTAAACCCTGGATACAATTAATGGAAGTTTACTGAAGAATCCACAATCTCCTTCTTCATTTTCTCATTTGTAACTGCTGAAAACTTTCCTGTTTCATCCAATGCAATTGACCGACAGCGGAAGAGAAAGTGAAGAACTTCTTCATCAAACTCACAATCAGCTTATGGAACTTATTGCCACAAGATATGCTGATGGTGTTTTGTATTATTTTTAATTCCAGGAATCATACCTATTTGCCATGGCTATTAGCTATGGCAGTTACAAAGGGAATCTCCCTATGCAGATAAAGTAAACATCCAGAGTACCAGATGCTGGAGACAAGCAACAGGGGAGGTTTAGTAATTTCCTTCCTTCACCCCACCCCTGTCAGTCAGTTGATGCTAGCTGTGCTGTGGGAAAGAATGGGAGAGAGAGGGAAATGCACGTAATGCCAAATTCCTGCTCAAACAGGACTGTCCCAAACTGGAATATACACACGCCTGAGCCAATTGTCAGCAACTGCCCTGTGGGAAGGATCCTGAGGAATTCCCGATATTGCCTTATTCTGATTTAATAATGGTATTTTTGTTTTATCTGGAAGCCGCCTTGGAAGGATTTGTAACCATAAAAGTGGGATGTGAATAATTCAAATCAATAAATACAACATCGAGGTTCCCAGTAAACAAGAAAGAATAACACTATTGAAATATTCAGCAGCCAGAAGCTAATTCTCTGGTTTATAGATCCAGGACATTAAAATGACTCACGTAAGTCTTTCCACATACATACAAAAAATACTGGATAAAATCCAACTTAAGTCCTACTGCGAGTAAACCTATTGAAATGAATGGGACTTATGTTAGTCATGACTAGCACATTCCATTCATTTCAGTGGGACTACTCTACGTAGGACTTATGTTGGATTTTACCCACGATGTTCCTCCCACTCAAATTATGACTACAGATACTAATCCTTACCCTGTAAAACGTATTTAGGGAATTTGTACCCTGCTCTTCAGTCAGCAACCTCTGAGGGGGGTCTAAATTGATAGAAAGCAGTATTTAAAGAAAGAATTATGAAACATATGAAAGAAAAGCTTTGATGAGAAAGGAGTTCAGCAGGTCTCCTCTACAAATGGAAGCCCTGCCTCTCCAAAAGCTTTTAGGACTCTTTACGAGTGTCCAGAATCTCAGATCACGCCTAGACATGATATACTTGGAACTTCCCAAAAACTGTCAGCAAAGTCCCTCGACAATGAGACTAATTACCTAGGGAGGTTGTGGGCTCTCCCACACTAAAGGCCTTCAAGGTGCAGCTGGACAGCCAATTCCCAGGTATGCTTTAAGGTGGATTCCTGCATTGAGTAGGGTGTTGGACTCGATGGTCTTATGGGCCCCTTCCAACTCTACAAAGACACCTGAACAAAGTTAGTATCAAAAGTGAAAGTCCCATCATCCGTAGCCAGGAACGATGGGAGTTGTAGTCCAACATATCAGGAAAGCACAAGGTTAGAGAAGGCTGGATTAAAGAACAGGAACCAAAAAGCTGGAATAAATGGATATTTCATACAGTGGAAGGAAATAAGGAGCAGTAAAAACTGGGGCCTATCAGGCTGGTTTGGCTGTTGAGTAGCCTTGGTGCCTGGCTACCCATTCCTGCAGCATGTTGGTTTGGCTGCTTTCCACCCCTCCCAAGTTGAGGCACACTGCATGTACAGCACCCTATGAACACAGTTGCCCTCTTCAGAAGATATCTTAAACCACCTTGCCCTCTTCAGAAGATACCTTAAACCACCGTGGTTTAAAGTGTATTCTGAACAGGGCCAGTATAAGCTGCCTTATACTGAGTCAGACCCTTGGTCCATCTAACCCCGTATTGTCGACACTGACTGGCAGCAATGGCTCTCCAGGGTTTCAGGCGGGATTCTTTCCTTGCCCTACCTGGAGAAGCTGGGGATCGAACCTGGGACCTTCTGCATGCCAAGCTGATGCTCTACCACTGAGCTATGGACTTTCCCCTCCCTTGGCTGAGACCAGCTAGGGAAGCCCGATTCCCTTTCCTGCTCTGGGGCAGGCAGCGAAGGGGGGAGAAGGGCAGAGGCTCCTTAGCCACACAGCTGCCAGACAACCCCTCCCCGCATTCATCCTCCCAAATTTGGAGCTGGGGGGAAGGGATCGCCACGCAACTAGGGATGGCATGAGCCTCGGGCTGGGTTTACGAGGGCGACAGGCCCCCCCTCGTGTCTAGCCCTCATGGACCCAGCCAGACACACCCAGCGCCAAGGCAGACCTACATCCAAGTGCTTGGGCATGGATGCACCCTGGGAAAGCATGGTTTCCGGAGGTTCCAGAAAGTACGCAATTCCCCTGGGCACACTAATTTCCCCTCCTTGCTTTCCCCCACTGCTCCAATCAGGGCCTTTAAGGCTGGAAAATGTGCTTTCTGGAGCCCCCAGAAAGTGTGCAATTCCCTCGGGCATACTGGTTGCAGCCGGCATTAGCATGCCCAGGGGAGTTGCGCACTTTCTGCAAGGTTACCTTGCATTAAGAGGGCCTTTAAGGCCCAATTGGAGCAGTGGGAGGGGTGGAAAGCGCACTTTCCAGAGGCTCCATGAAGCACATTTCCCCCTGTTGCTCCAATCGGGGCCTTAAGGGCCCTCTTAACACAAGGTAGCTTTGCATTAAGAGGGCCTTTAAGGCCCCGCTTGGAACAGTGCGGGGCAGGAAAACACACTTTCCGGAGCTTTTGGAAAGTGCACAATTCCCCTGGCCATTAGCACAGAGGGGCGAGGGGGGCTGCAGAGGGCTCGGAGGCCTGTGAGCCTCCCGAACACTCAGCAGGGGCTCACACATCCTGGCTCATTGGAGCGGACCACGCAAGCAAGAGTGTGTGCGAGCACTCGTGGGGTGGATCATGTCGGGTCTGTAAAACCCTAGGTGCAACAGCTAGGTCCCACCCCCGTCTACAGCTCCAACACTGGAAGGAAGGCCAAGGCACGTCACCCCAGAGGAGGGAACAAAATTGAGGAAAGACGATTATGTCTCTGAAGATAACAGGCTGGGGGATATGCTATAGAGGTTGTGGGTCACCTTCATGTTCTCTTGACGGCAGAGGTGGGTGTCTTGTGACCCTCCAGATGTTGCTTGACTGCAACTCCCATCAGCCCTAGCCAGCATAGCCAGTGTTGAAGGAATACAGCAGTGCTATCCAATAATATCCACAAATTGCTCATCCCTTGCTTACAAAGCCTTCCTGGAAGCATTTGCCTGGCCACTGTTAGAACAGGATGCTTAACTAGACAGACTCTTTGGTCTGGTCCTGTCGGGCTATTCTTATGCCTAGGTTTTGAGTTCTCAATCCCAAGATGTAGCTTTTCTTAGCAGCAACCCTTCCCTTAAAGAAGGATAAAGGCCAGTTGAACTGCAGTAAATGCAACATCCTAAACTAGACGGACAAGTGGTACCCACAGAAAGCCCAGAAGTCACAACGTGACCTGTGCCACATAATGAAAGCAGCCAAGGTCTCGGCTTCTTCGGAGGCATTTCCCAGTTTACACAACCTGCCTGACAGGATTCAGGAATGCTGGGGATTTTCCAGCTAAGAGTTGAAACCTGGCAAGATCCATGACCAGAATCGCAATTTGGTGGTTAGAATGGGGGATTCCCTCCCATTTACAAAGAAAGGCTTGAAAACAGCTTAACCAAGAGAGCATTGTTATAAGTACTTCATAACTACTTCAATTACATTTGCAGATCTTATGTGCCTAGGTGTTTTCTTAATGCACCAAGTAAAAACTGGGACATTCCTATTCGTTGATGCCTTGGGTACAATGATTACAGAAGTGACTAATACCCCAAGCCTAAATGCCTGTATTCATCATGAATCCCAATTGTTTCAATCAGGTTTGCTCCCAAGGGAGCATGCAGAGACACTTTGTTCTTTAAACACTCTCCTGGCCTTGTTTAATAAGATCCAGCCCAGGGTGGAGATTTTAGGGATAGTTTCTGCAGAGCCAAGTCCCTAATGAAGGGTACTGAAGATGTATAGGCTTGTTTTGTATCCGTATATTTCAGGTTGAATCCGTTCTCGGAAAGATGACGGCATGCCCTCGGACGCCCCTCCCCACACCTCCACAAATGCATAGACTCAGACCTCTGTCTTCCCCGAGTACATTTCAACTCCCAAATTGTTTTTTCTCTCTCTCCAGCACCCTTGAACAGGTAAGACATGGCCCAGCGGGCTCATTTACGAATTATCAACAAGTTGCTCCTGCCCCACCACAGGCCCGCACCCCACCATGCACTCTCAAAATCTGCTTTGGAGGGCTGGGAAACCCTCCAAATGTGTGGCTGGCACTGGGGGGAGGAAAGTGGGAGTTAAATCCTGCTGGATTTAATCTTAACCCTTATCCTGCTAGATTTAATCCAAATCCTCATCTATTAATCTAGAAAAAAATGGCATCACCTCACCAAGCAGTTACAACAGTATGTTTGAGGTCTCAAAATACATTTTCTTCTGGTCCTGTTGGGGGGGGGGGGGGGCTGTGAAAATGCAAGCGCCACGCAACCATAAATGCATCAAGAGACCTGAGATTGAAAACAGCACGCAAGGGTGAATGGCTCTTATGCCTTTAATTTCCAAAGTCCTTGTTTGACATAATTTAGTAAAGGGGATTTTTCCCTTGAAGGAAACCAATTTATCTTTTACAGGACAGACTGCTAAGGGGATGTTCTGAAAGACAAGAATCCTACTCCGGATATGCCTTCTCAGATGGGTGGTCACTTAGGCAATACTCATAAAAAGTATTGCCAAGAAAGGAGAGTAAAAAAAAAAAAGGACACGGATTTGCATAAAATTTGCATATGCCATTCTCCATGTAGAGATGCAATTTTGGAAATAATTATTATAATTTAACCAGAAGCACAATACAGCTCATCACAGCGGGGGAGCCTGTGGCCTGTGTGCCTTCCTCCGCCTGCTGTCCAGGTGCTACTGATGGGCAGTTTCAAGCCCAGCTCTTCCTTCGAACAGTACTTAAAGCCAAACTTGAACGGGAGAGCCCTTCAAACATAGGACTATCCTCTGTGAAGTAGGACACAGAGCCAGCCTACTTCTCAGGCTCGCCTTTAGTTCGAATTTGCAGTGCTGTGGCCTTTTGCAGTGGCCTTGTGCTCAAGAGAAAAGGGAACAAAAACACATGCCAGGGCCTAACTTGCTCTCCAGCGAAACAGGAAGGAAACAGGAAGAGGCCCGGATGGTCCTTGGGAAATAACCAGGAGATAGTAAAGGAACTCTTTCAGACAGGCCTGCACAACTTGGAACCCACCGAGCTGGATGTCTCCTGCCAGCCTGTCACATCCTGGCAACTTTCCAGTTTTTGCAGTGCCAGGCAGATGGCAAAAACACAATCATCCAGCTGCCGGAATATGGCTGATCAGCTGTGTTTGGCTTGGCGGGTCACAGGATGGGCAGGTCTGCTTTCAGCCTCTTCATTTACAGGAGGACAACTGCATATCATTACTAATATAATGCAACACAAAAGATGAAAAGCTTAAAAGAGATAAGTGCTGGCATAGACAGACAGTAAGGATGTTTCCAGAGCAGTCTGGTCACCCTCATTTCACCTTCCCCCACCTGACTTCCCTGGTACTAATCTTTGTAATTCCATAAGGAAGAAATACATGGGGTCAGTTTGTTTATTTTCTTCCCCTCCCACCCCCTAAATGTTTATGCATCCCTAGACACCAATAATTAGATGCAAGTACTCCAAGCAAGTACTGGGGGGGGGGGGGGGGAGGAACATAAAGGAGCTAGCTGGGTGATTAGCAACATGTCTAGGAGACTGGGTGAACAGGTGCTTTAGCACATACTTGGAAGTAAAAAAATAAAATTGACTAACCACAGTAAAGTTTGTGCTTTCATATATACAGCCTTACCTAGCTGCAAGTAGACACTAGGGGCAGCAGATTACCAGAGATGGTGTTTACTATACCAGGGTAGGGATGTCAAAAGAATCCATACCGGGGGGAGGTTTCATCAATTCAGCCCCCTGAACTTTGGCTCATTTCCCCACGAGTTGGCCCAAATGGATCTGCATCGAGTCGGGCCTGTTTGCAGACTGTCCGGGCTTTTAAAAAATTGGTGTAAATAGAAATTTGGCCAAACTGCAGCTGCAATTTGCGCAAATTTCAGCCATAATTTACACAAAGTACGCCTCCAATTTGTGCAAAGATGCAAATTGCAGCTGCAACTTGCTGAAATCTTTAATTACACTATTTTTAAAGAAAAAACTGGGGAAAGTTTGGGGGAAAAACAGCAGCTTCGTTCGCAAATGCAAACCAAGTTGGGAACACCATGGAAATCTGGCAAGCCCAAAAAGGATCAGATTTCTCAGTGATGGACATCCCTATAAGAAGGGTGCCAGGCATTTTGGACTACAATTCCCAATAACTCTGTCCATTGGCCATCCTGGCTGAGGCTGATGAGAGTTGTAGCCCAAAACATCTGGAAGGCACCAGATTACATTATTATTATTATTATTATTATTATTATTATTATTATTAACATTTCTATACTGCCCCATAGCTGAAGCTCTCCAAGCAGTCAACAAAAAATTAAAACATTAAAAACGATACACAAAATTTAAAACCATAAAATCACACAACAGACAACATACACAAAGACAACATATATCTAAAAACAACTCGAGCAATCAGCCAAACCTAAAAAATAGATCTGGGATCAATGAAAATCTCATCACATGCTGCTCAATGCCTGGGAAAAGAGAAAAGTCTTGACCTGGTGCCAAACGATAGCAATGTTGATGCCAGGCAGGCCTCCTCGGGGAGATCATTCCATAGATTCTACCATCTCTTTGCACAATTACCAGGAGCAGCTTGGATGGTAAATCGCCAGCCTGAATGTACCACTACAAACCTTCCAAAAGAAAAAAAAATGGTATGTTGCTAGCCATGCTAACTCTAAAGAGAGCCTCCATGGGCAGAGGCAGTATACCCCTGAATGGCATAAAGCTGAAATGATGAGAGTCCTGCCTTTGCGCCCTTCCCCTGCCTTTACATCTCCCAGAAGCATTTTGGCTGATGATGGTTGGAAACAGAATGCTAAACTACGCTGTCTGCTGGTTTAATCCATAAGAGTTCTTCTTGAGCTCTTACGACAGAGAGCATTGGTGGTGATTGAAGTTAAACTTATTAAGCTTTGCACGAGACACACACAAAAGCAGCCTGCAACTTGGGAGAGATTTTGCATGATTTGGGAGACGGCAATGGCGACGAATGGCGTAAGAAGAAGGGCTCGCTCAGCTTGTTTGCATCAGTATCTTCGGCACAGGACGGATTTATTTCACCGCTCCTGCTCTGCACAGCGCCCGCTGCGAGAGCCAATCAAGGAAAAGTTGGCAAATTCAGGCCCAGCTGACAATGAAGCAGAAAGTGTATCAAAGCAGTGAGACAGAGTCACTGCCTCACCAGGTGACACATGAGTAAAGCATCTATTTCTGGAGAATGCAAGCAGCTGACAGGAAGCTGCATGAGAAATGTAGTCTGTGTGTGTGTATGTCCCTCTTGAAAGTGCCAACTGCATAGAGCACCAACGCCCACCCCCCACCCCCAGTAGTAGGAGACATTCCTTCCTGCTGAAACTGAAAACTCACCAAAGCCAATCAGGGAAGAGACAAAAGAGGCAAGAAAGTAGGCAGGAGATGAACCAATGTTGAGTGAAATAAGAGTTTGTGGGAAGCCCAGCATCCCAGACATAAGAATGGATTATCATCATCACTCTATGTAGCTCCAGCGAGGCAACAACTGGGAATACCGCTTACAGCTTGATCACTACATTTAGAGACGGATGCCATTCACTCACCAGGGGTTATCCAATTCATCTGTCTTTCTGGAGAGGTGCTGAGCGGAAGTGATGGCCAAGATATTTGTAGGAGTCATATTCATTTGTTCAAGACCCACAAACTACATAAGGATAAATTACTCCCTAGTGTAAACAACGATAGAAAATGTTTTAGTCCTGTCTACAGAGATTTTCTTTTCTCAGTGCCAAACTCTGACAGGGCCGGCGTTCACACATCAATTCTGTTCGCATATAAAGCAGGGCTGGGGGAGCGAAGGGCTTATTTGAACAGCAACAGAGGGCAATGGAGGAGAGAAGTCAGTTGTTCCAGATCAGGAGTCCCCAACGTGGCATCCACAGGCCCTGGGACGCCTCATAAGAGGCTCCAATGGCACCAGATACTCCTTCCCTCTTCCTGAAGGAAGAGAGGAAAGAGTGACTTCCTAGCCCCACCCGATCTTCTTCCATCCACACAGACCTTTCCCCTATGCTCACTCTATCTCTCCACTCCCAGCCTCTAGCCTTGCTCTTTCTTCCCCACCCCCACACTCCTGTTTCTCCCTCTCCTAGCCTCTAACCTCGCTCTTTCTTTCCCACTCACCCCATTATCCTGCTGTTTCTCCTCCTCCTCGCCTCTGCCCTCAAAATTTCTCTCCCCACCACCTCTTTGGACCAGCCAGGCCACCACGGCAGCCATTATGTGACTGGACACATGGGAGCCATTTTGTGGTGGCACCTACACTAGATGCTCCTCCCTGTTCCAAGCTACAGAACTAGAAATGCACCATAACAGAGGCAGTAGACTGAAGGGAGGTAAGACATTGGGGGGGGGGGGGAAGGTTCAGACTATACAAACAGGTGGCCTAGATGGTGACCAACCTCCAGATGCAGAGACAGTATGCCTCTGCATAGCAGTTGCTGGGGAACATGGGCGAGAGGGTGCTGTTATACTCAAGTCCTGCTTCTGGGCTTCCCACAGGCAGCTGGTTGACCACTGTGTGAAGAGAATGCTCGACTAGATATAGGTCTTTTGTCAGATCCAGCAGGGCTTTTCTTATGCTCTTTAGCAGCCCACTTGGTTTCTACCACTTGCCGGTGGGAGATTCAGGGCAGATAAAAGGAAGGATTGCACACAGCACATAGTTAAACTGTTGTAATTTGCTTCCAGACATTGCAGCGATGGCCACCAACTTGGGATATTTTTAAAAGGAGATTAGATAAATTCATGGTGGATAAGGCAATCAATGATGGCTATATGCTACGTCCAGGATCAGAGGCAGTTTGCCTCGTAGTACCAATTGCTGAGGAACATGAGAAGGAGGGTGCTATTGTGCTCATGCCCTGCTTATGGGTTTCCCAATCAGGCCTCAGGTTGGACCATGTGAGAACAGAATGCTGCATTAGATAGACCATTAGTCTGATCCAGCAGGGCTCCTCCTCCTCCTCCTCTTCTTCTTCTTCTTCACAGTATTTATATACAGATCAATTATCTTATCTTCTTCCATCAAATCCACACAGAACTTCATTTATAAATAATCCTCAAAGAAACAGCCTGGTGGAGCACCAGTTTCTGCACATCTAAACCTACGAAAAATTGAACTACTATAACTGTAATTGATGCAGCCATAACAATTCTAGTCTCCCAAAAGCTCTTAGCATGACTAACCCATTTGACATCCTTACTAGTTCCATCATAAACTAGCTAATAATAAAGTCCTTTGGAATATGAGAAGAGGGCAGCAAAACCACCTTGATCTTGAAAACACACAAGAAACTACCATCATCACTGCATTACTCATACACCAACCAAGGAGCCAGATGCTTTCAGTAAACTGCCAATGCAAAGATCACATGCGTGGCTGCAAGCGTGAGCTAGGTTTGTAAGTGCTTTTCTGCCACTGTTGCTAAATTCGTAGTCCCACAGTCATGAACTTTATCTTTATGTAAGTAAACTGTTAGCTGGCAGAGAACAGGCCACTAGGTGATACTCAAGGCCATGCAATAGAGGGTTTCTGGCTTTTCCAAACCAGCAAAACTTGTTCACAGTGCGCAACAGAATGGAGGTGATCTCCACACACAGAGATGAACATCCCCATCCCATCTTCCTTTAATAAGCCAAAGGGTTGCACAAATACAGCATCAGAGTAAATACACCATTGCAGAGAGTAAAAATGCCTTAAAGTTAAAATAGATCAAAAGGCCTGGGAATATTCAAAAGTCTTCAACAGGCACTGAAATGAAGGCAAGGTAGGTACCAGACAAGCCTCTCTGAGTAGGGCATTCCACAGCTAGGGCACCAGCTCATTCCCACAGACAACACAGCAGCACCTCACACAGTAAGGGTACTCATAGTAGGATCTCCATGTATCTCAAGGTTTTGGCGAATACATGAGGAAAGGGGCAGCCCCACAAGAACTCATAAAGGGCCTTGACAGTCAAAACCAACATTGGTCCTGGAAATGGACTAGGAGCCAGTGAAGATGGTGAAGCACTGCCATTGAGGGGCTTCTAACAGAGCCAGTGTGGTGTAGTGGTTAGAGCATTGGACTGGGACTCGGACGATCCAAGTTCTATTCCCCACTTGGCCATAAAGCTCACTGGGTGACTCTAAGCCTAACCTACCTCACAGGGCTGTTGCAAGGATACAACGGAGAGGAGGACTATGTAAGCCACCCCAGGCTCCTTGCAAGAGGGGAAAAGGCAGGATATGAATGTCGTAGTAGTAATAATAATAATAATAATAATCCTTCAACCGACCAGACATAACGGCCATAGATAAAAAAGAAAAACACACATACCTCATTGACATAGCAATACCGAATGCAAAAATGTCGTTGAAAAGAAAAGAGAGACAAATATACACCAATGGCCATTGAAGTCAAAGAACTATGGCAAGAGGAAAAGGTTACAATTATTCCATTAGTCAGAGCAATCACCAGCATCACATCAAAAAGTTATATAGAAAACCTTCAGAAACTGGGCCTTCCAAAATACATCCACACCAACATCCAGAAAGCAGTCATACTTAAAACATGCTCAATTGTCAGGAAATTCCTGAATCACTAAAAGACAACATGACTTGGCAAAGCCCGTCATGTCCGTCTAGAAAAAACACCACAAGTGCAAAAGAGATGAAATAATAATAATAATAATATACTCAGTCCCAGTTAGCAGCGTCACAGCCATCCTTTGAGCTAACTGAAAATCCCGGACCATTTTCAACAGGCAGCCCCACCATGCACAATACATTACAGCAGTCCAAAGACACCCACCCATTGCACCCACCTGTCATGAGGCAGTCTGAAGAATCTTCCTCTGAGGAGGAAGAAGTGGCAGAGACTGCAGCTTTACCCATTCCCCAGGACTTACCGGAGGAGGAGGAACAGCAGGGAGATTCCTCTGAAGAGCCCCAGGAAAGCCACCCTCTCCCACCCCCTGTTTCTAATGAGGAAGACTCGGGGCCTGAAGGAGTTTGTCCAGTAACTCCCCAGCAAAGGCGGCAGCTCAAACGGGCGGAGAAAGCTAAGCCCACAAGGCGAAGCATGAGACTGAGAAAACAGAGCACAGCTGATGCAAGCCTTAAGTAAGATAACGAAGGAATTGCACGCAGCTGTGAACAGGCTCAAGCAACTATAAAGGAGAAAGAAGGCAGAAGCTAAGATCCGTTGAGAACAACCGTCGTCTTCGGCTCTTGACACCCGGCATACTCCTGAATCAGAACCTGTAAACAACCGGTTTGACTATTTTGGCTCTGGACTTTGGACTGCTCTAATACTTGGTTTGACCCTCGGCTTGACATTCGGACGGACTGAACTTTTGGCGTGACCTTGGCTATTGGTAATTGGATTTTGGAATTGCAAATAAACCCTTTAAACTGTTAAAGGCCTGGCATTTTTCCCAGACATTCTTAGATAAGGGAGTTGGCAGGCTTCCTATACTAAGAGTCGTAAATACGACACCACCCACATGGTTGTTATTCACCTGCCCTAGTCAAAGAGCTTCTTGAAACAGCATTTTATAGCACGCTCATGACTTATGGATGTTCGCTGGTCATTCTGACGATGCAGTCAGCCTCCTGTGCATCTCCCGCTCCATTTTCTCGTTCTAGCACTAAAAATAAAACCTCAGAAAACCCAACGCTTCTCAGATAAATTGATATTTGTCAGGTTTCCTGCTGTGTGCAGGCAGTTATGCTATAAAATGCCCACTAGGGGGTGCTATCCCATTCAACTGCATTGAGCCTGTACAAGCCACGTGGTCGCTGCTCTCTTCCTCGTGTAATTACAGCTTGTTGCAGAAATGGAAGAGATGCAGAACGCAGAGCCTCAGTAAGGGAACACGATCCCCCCCCCCCCCAAAGGAGATCAAAAACGTAAGCAGGTCTACATGGTAGAATCCCAAATAAAGAAGCAGCTGTCACACCAGTGGGAATATGAGGGATAGGGATCTTTGGGCTAAAGTAGGAATATGCCTGCCCTGTTCATATATAAAGTGGGAGGGGCAGGTTTTGTTTGTTCTTTGCAGAAAAATAGCACGCAGGGAAGAGGCGACTCTCCATTGCATTCCATTTCAGCCTCGCCTGCCAGGGGAATGCAGCTCCAGAGAGCTTCTCCAAAATGGAATTTGGCCCGCAGGCCAAAAGAGGTTCAGCACACTGCAGCAGAGTGGTAATGGAGCAGGATAAAATAGGTTTCACACCCCTTCCCCATGTACTCCTTTTCATGTAGAGCCTAGAAACCGCTCCCCCATTTTATACATGAAGAGAGGCAGACACACAGAGATGGACTCTCAGATAGTTCTGGCTTGTGTCCTTGTTCCCAACAACAAACTCTTATTGTCTGAATATGTTCAATGGGACATTTTGAGGGGTACATAAAAAGCAAAAGATGACCTTTTCATGAGCAGAAATAAAAATAATCCAGGGAAGAAATCCAAAATCCACACTTCGGCAATTCCTTTATTAGGACCAAGTGCAGTCACCTTGGCTAAAAAAGTTTTTAAAAAGAAAGAAGACATACAAAGATGAAGAGATGCTTATTTTGAAAGTATGGCGTTGTCAGGAAGAAACACCCCCTCACACTAGATCATGTGAAAGTAGCGTCTGCAGACTTGTGAAAGTCAAGGGAAGAAACCGCAAGGTAACTCAACCTAGCCCACCTTTTCTCCACTTCACCTACCGAAATGGCTGTGCCGCCAGTGCAAACCAGCCCACAACTCGCCTCAAGGTGTTAGACACAAAGGTACAAGAGCTAGGGGGGCATGGGTGGGTGGAAGAGAAATCAGAATTTTTGTTCTAAGACTGAAAAACAAGGAGGGAAGGAATGGCTGGCAAGCATAAAACCCAAGATCGGATATTGAGGTTTTCAATTCCATGTCTTAAAGCCAGGGCAGGAAGAAGGAAGGTCACGATCTAGTTGTAGACCTCTGGGAGATTTGCAGTAGATCAGCAAGGGGCTCTGACTCCTAAGTGCCTAACAAGAGCAAGGACTAAAAAGCGTCTCGCTCTCCTAAACTAGGTTGCACCTTTTGCTCTGCCCAGGACTTTTAGGGCAGGGACGGAGGGGCAGCAGAAGGTCGGTATGAATCTACTGGAGGATCTCTGGAAGATTTGCAGTAGATGAGCAAGAATTTCTGACTCCTAATAGTTTAATAATAACAGCAACAAAGTGACTCCTCTGCCGCTACTACAATGAAGAAAGGTTGGGGTAATCAGGAGTGGATTTCTGTGTGAAAGGATTGCGAGTTCCATTCAGCTCTGGTAGCCAAAACAAATTCCTGCACTCAAAATTCATTAATTCTTAAGAGATTAGCATGTGTCCAAGATGACACTAACATACCAATTAACTCTATCGGCATTGTGCTACAGATGGTTTTCTTTCAGGTCTTTTAATCTGTATTTGTTTTTATTCTGAGTATGCTGATGCTGCTTTTAAACATCTGTTTTAATGTTTTATGTTTTTGTGAGAACTGTTTTAATTGTGAGCTGCTCTGAAAATCGTCAGGCAATTAGAGCAGAATATAACTATCTGTAATGAATATATAAAATAAATACACCCCTTCCTGGAATTGCTACCTCTGTTACCTCTCCAGTCCAGAAACCCTGCACGTTTTAAGCAGTGGGTTTTGCTAAGATCTTGCTCGAACATTACAATTTGGGTTCTGTTTGTGGCCATTTTCTTCTCACTGGCTTAAATTAACAATGTCATAAATACTAAGCATTAGAAAACATGGTGTGTGTGTGTTTTAAAAAAACAAAACCCTGTTTGTAAACAGCTTAGAGTTTTGATTATATTAAGCAGTATGAGATAATAAATAAATACAGGGTTGACTACAGCAGCTTAGCCAATATGATACCCTCCAGATGTTATGGACTAGAATCCCCATCATCCCTGACCATTGGCATGCTGACCGGGGCTGATGGGAATAGTAGTCCAAAACATCTGGCGGTCAAGTTGGGGAAAGCTGGCTGACAGGCTTCTGAACATTCACAGAGATCAGCAAGAGCTGTGTGCAAGCAATGCCTAATTGCCATTATATCAAAAAATCCACTGTTCGGTTCAATTTTTATTTTGATCCCATTTTGAAGCAGTAATTCAACAGCTCACAGCCCAAGCAAAGATTACAACATCTGGGACTATTTAGCTTAGAAAATAGGGGAGACGTGATAGAGGTGTACAAACTTATGCATGGTGTGGAGAAAGAGACATTTTTCTCCCTCTGTCATAATACTAGAATTCTGGATCATCCCATGAAGCTGATTGGTGGGAGATTCAAGGCAGATAAATGGAAAGAGTTCTTCAGACAGCGCATACTCAAACTATGGAATTTGCCAGCACAAGATCTAGCGGTGGCCACCAACTTGGATGGCTTTAATAGGGGATTGGACAAATTCTGGGAGGATAAGACTATCAATGGCTACTAGTCTTTGATAGGCTGCCTCCAATACCAGATGTAGTATACCCATGTGCACCAGTTACTGGGGAACATGAGTGGGAGGATGGTGTTGCACACATGTTTTACTTATGGGTCTCCCACAGGCAACTGGTTTGCCACCGTGTGAACGAACTGCTGAACGAGATGGACCTTTGGTCTGATCCAACATGGCTCTTCTTATGTGCTTATGAAAAGCAAGCTAGAACTTACAACGTACTCTCATTTTGGGTGCAATAATGCCTTTGTCACTGATATCAATTCTATGAGATAAGACTAATGTTGTGGAGAACAAAATTGCAAAGTGCAAAAAGCAACAACAAAAACCCAAATAAAAAAAACCCAACACAACCCACAACACACATCACAGCAGTCTTTGGCTCAGTTCAGACAACACATTTCTCAACGGTGGTTTTAGAACTCCACGGTGGAGTTGTTACACTACCGTTGAGAAATGTGTTGTCTAGAGGGAAAACTCCACCCCACGGTGGAGTTTTTTTTAAGAAAAGACTCCACACTGAATATCCACACTGTGCAGAGGAGAGTTCCTGCACAATCGTGTTGCGTGTGGTGTGGAGGGCTCTGTGGAGTTTTCTGTTGCGTTGAGCTGACTTTTCCCACTGACTACAGAGTTCCCTGGCTACAACAGCGAAAGGAGTGAGTACTGCTGTAGAAGATTGGGTTTTTTTGCAGCAATGGCTGATGGGATACCATTGGGAGACCCGGGGGAGGACAGAGGGTGGGGGAACTGTCAAATGCCACATTGACTTTTACTCAACTCCATGGCAGCCTGCAGTCACACAACGGTGGAACTGGAACATGCTGAGTGGAGTTTTCACACCGCATAGAGAAAGGTGTTGTGTGAACTGAGCCTTTCTGACATATATCATCACGAGAACATGGGAGAGGTAAAAAAACCGGTTTCCAGGAAATATGAACAGACTGTCTTCCCCCACTGGGACCCTCCAGACATGTTGGACAACAACTCCCATCATTCTCAGCCAGATGGCAATGCTGCTGTCATTGACAGGAATTGTAGTGCAACACATCTGAAGGGCAACAGATTAGAGAAGGCTGTTCTAGGGGGCCACAGATCCAATTCCAGACCAGCTAATCCCAGAGCATGAATCAGAGAACCTGAAAGCCATAAGAAAAAAAAGGCAAATTAAAACAGAAAAAGAAGAAAACTCTACTGTAACCTCCATTGCTATGGGAACTGCAAAATGATCATAAGATTTCAAGAAAAAGAAGTTCAGATGATGGTAGGTTAAGAATATAGGCTCTTCACATACTGCAAAGAAAATATGGAATCACTGTTGGCAGTAAATAGATGCTGCTGCTGCTGCTGCATGGTAGTAGATTGGAGATGGTGTACCAATAACAGAGGGAATGAGCAGATTTTGACATGCGGGATTTTTTCACTTTTACACATGGCACAGTTCTAAACTTCCATTTTATTGAACCAACCGAAAATAATTTTTGCCCGCCCTATTGAGCTGGCCAGTTTTGTGGACATCCATATCCTTACACATAGAAAGGATGATTAACAGCTTAAGTTGAGGTTTTAACTGACTCTTTTGGCTAGGCTTAAAAGTTTAAAATGTTTTAAATATCAGTTGTTTTATGTTTTTAAATTTTGTATATTGACTTCTTAATGTTCAATCTTTTAATTTTTGTAAACCGCCCAGAGAGCTTCGGCTATGGTGCCGTATATAAATATAAACAATAATAACATTTACAAGAGAGAATAATGAAGGATACGACAGAGCAAGGTTAAAAAAAGAGGGGGGAAGGCAAATGTCACAGTAGAGCAGACAATAATGCTCTTGGCAGATTTATAATGCCAAAGACAGCTCTCTAATATGTAGAAAGCCTGGCACAACTGCATCTGTTGGCTACACACTTCCTTCCTCCCACTTGTTCTGCCTTGCACAATCTGCAAAAAGATACATAGTACACTGACCTTTGTATTTAAAAGCCCACACACCTACCCACACAAGTGTAGCAAACTACTGTAGTAAGCAGTGAAAAATGCCATGTGCCAGGACATGTGGGTCTTAGAACGTAATGCTGCCAAGACCATAATGCCCTTATGTACAAATCTATGGTGCAACCACACTTGGAATAATATGTACAGTTCTGGTGACAGCATCTCAAAAAGGAGATTGTAGAGCTGGGGAAGGTGAAGAAAAGGGCAACCAAAATGATCAGGGATCTTTGGAGCAACTCCTCTATGAGAAAAGGATGCGAGACTTGGGACTCTTTAGTTTAGAAAAACGTGAGTAAGGGAAGACATAACAGAGTTGTATAAAATCATGCACGGTATAGAAAAAGTGGACAGACCTCTTTCATAATACTAGAATCTGGGTCATCTAGTGAAACTGAATGGAGGGAGATTCAGGACAGATAAAAGGAAGTACTTCTTCATCCAGCGCATAGTTAAACTATGGAATTTGCTACCACAAGATGTAGTGATGGCCACAACATTCAATAGTCTTAAAAGGACACTGCTGAAACAGAAACGCATTTAGTCTGATCCAGCACGGCTCAATTTACACTCTTAGAATTTTATCTGCAATTCATCCCTGTTCTCTTTAGATAACTGGATGATGGAAATTTTGAGCAGAAACCTATATTCCCCCCCCCCCCCAAGTGGCAAGAAAGTATGTGCGCATTCCCCTACACCACCGTCTTCAGATAGCAAATTGAGTGGGGAAGAAATGATCCGGCAAGGTACCCATCTCCTTTTCTCGTGCAAACAGAACAGACATCACAAGCAAGACCACAAGGCCAGATCAACTTGGCCAAGAAACAGGAACCATGACAGTATTAAAATTAACGCCTCTCTTCACACATTTGTACATGTTACATTTTACTCACAGCATTTATCCCTCTCCAACTCAGCGTAAATTCTATACTACTATACAAGCTCTAGAAGTGATTCCAGCTGTTATCAGTATAGCTCATGCCAGTGTGCTGCTAGTTTAATTAACTTCAATTAAGCATTGATTTACATACAGAACAGAAAAAGCCAAGCTTTCACTAAGAGCAACATAATCAACACTTTTCATCATCAATTAGAATCACAAGAAGCTGAGTTCTGTTCCTCAAGGGTGCAGAGAAAATCTTGGAAAGATGGGGCAGCCTTCCTATCTATTGGACTTAAGGCAATGCAGCTATGTAGGTGCTGAATTTGGTAAACAGGGCGCTGGTTTCCACATAGTGACACCCAGGTTTATAGGTTGAGTATGGGTTATCATTGAACTGTGGTTGTTGTTGAATCATGGGTTATCGTTATGTGCACACCCTGCACTACGGCTTCACAATGAATGGGTTTATACAACACAACCACCCACACTCAAGATTGAGTATGGGTTGAGTGTTAGTTGTCACTGAACCATGGGTTGTTTTATTGTTTGAATCCAGCCATGCTAACAAGCCATATTGTGTTGGCCACAAAGATTCCATGAAGAGAACCCATGATTTCTTATTGGGTTGTAAATGTGGGTTATTTTGGTTAACAAAACATGTTTTTTTAGACCTATAGGTTTAACCACAACCTATAGGTCAGTGACAACCTACACTCACCCCATACTCATACTTGAGTGTGTGTTGTCATCTTGTGTGAACCCAGGAAGAGAACCTATGATTTTTTGTTGGGTTGTGAACACTGAGTTGTTCATGGTTAACAACCCACAGTTTAACCATAGTGCAGGGTTCGCAATAAAGAAAACCTATGTTTCAACAACAACCTAGCATTCAACCAATATTCTGGGTTGTCATTATGTGCCAACCAGGTCATTGTGGCATTAGGACTAATGAGCCCAGAGTGCATTCTTCAGCATATGCTGTTCTCCCAGCATAGTCCAATAAAAGCACAGAAGGGCTTAATGTCCAGCAATATGTATAGAGACCTCTTCTTATAATCAAAGCTGCGAATGGGAAGGAGCTACAAGCCTGTGTCCAAGACGCTTCAGGCAGTGGTTGGAATGAGCCAAAATCCCCATTCATACGCGCACAGGGGAAAGGTGAGTAGGAGAACTACAGAATGGGAGGGGTTAAGAAACCCACTGCAAGGGTGCCTGTCACATGAGCGGCAACTATGTGGCACCTCATGGTTCATGTACCCTTCCCCGCTCTATGGGTAGATCCGTGTCCTCCTGCCCCTGCTGCTGGTAATCCCAGTAGCCGTCACGGCAAGGAAAGGTGGACACCAGCTGCTCCACCCATCACTATGTGAAAGTGACCACTGAGCAAGTCTATGCTCGCTAGAGCATCACCAGAAGTGGTGGACGCTCTTGCCAGCCAACTCTATGATTGGCCAATTTTTTTCACAGCTGGTGCAACCCATGAGGAACCCTATACATCACACACAAACCACCCCCGCAGCCCTTAACCCCACTGCAGAAGGTGGGTATGAGGGGGTACTTGAAAACCATCCTGGGGGGGGAACCCCACACACAACACATTAAGCCCGTGGATCGCATGTTTGAGTGATCCACGGTTGCGTAGCATGACATTTGAACAAGCCCTAAATGAGATGTTTAAAAGGGTCCATGCAAATAAGAAAGGGACAAAGGCAAACCTTTATCAGGCACAAAAAGGTTAAAGGCCCTGGGTCAGTGGTTGGTTGGTCATACCCTGCTCAGTATTGTGCAGGGCAGAAAGGGGGATTGAAGGGTGTTTGGAAGATTATATTACAGCAGGTATGGGGAACCTCAGGCACCGGAGGCCAAATTCGTCCCTCTATGGTTCCCCAGATGGCCCCACCCCCTCCTCCCAGCCCCACCCCCTTCTCCCCAAACACCAATCATTTGTTAGTTTCTTAGCTTTTGTGCAGTTCCTCCCCACCCCATTCTAAATGGTTGTGATCCCTCACTAAGGCTTAGTTACTGGCAGGTTGTGTTTTTTTGGCTTGGATTTGTGTGTGTGTGTGTGTATTTTTGTATTTTTGCATTTTGCCCCTGCCTCCTTTTCCTTTGGCCTCATCTCCTTTGCCTTCAGCCAGGTCCACCACTGGAATGCAGCCCGAGATCTTCTTCAAAATTAAATTTGGCCCTCAGGCTGAAAGAGATTCCTCAGCCCTGTATTAGAGTGTCCGGCGTAGGAGGTATAATTTCAGTCTGAAGCAGGTAAGGATGGAATTCATGGATTAAAAAGAAAGGCAAGTATTTTGGGGTGTACCGCGTCAGATACCAAATAGGGAGGAATAGATTTAGTTTTTGAGGACTAGTAACATCCTCCCACCCTAAATTGGCTTTGCTGAAATATACATCTGTCACAAACCTACTTGTCTACCTCCATGCCCTGCAAGCAAGACTACTAAGGACATCAGACTACCCATTTAAAATATGAACCTATTGCATTTTATAGCCTTTACAGGAAAATCCCAGTACAAGACGCATGCTGCAACACTGGAAGAAAAGGACTTAGCCTTGTGAAACACAAGTGGAGCTTGGAAAGCTACTCAAGCTACTCTGTCAGAAAGCTACTCAAAAGTGAACCCTTCCAAGATGATCTCATTCTCAAGAAAAGAAATTCAAAAGCGATTTCAGCCTTGCTGATAGCGTCAGTACATGACCTGAGAGTCAAAATTCCATCTGCTCCATTCCCAGAGTAACTCTTCAAGTAACCCTTGGAGTGCCTGAAAAGAAGAATGCAGGATTATCAAACTATTTACGTTTAGGAGGGCTGGGCAGCACACACAACCAATAGTACCCCAGGGGTGAGGTAATAACACTAACATATTGAGGTTACAATCCTATACCTTCACCTTGGAGTAAGTCCTACTGAACTCGAGGGGGCTTACTTCTAAGTAGGCATGGACGGGATTGCACTGTTAATCTAATCATGCCATCAATGGAAGTGCTTACACACCAAAAAACCCAGTGCTAGTATTCCAATATTGTTGTAGTGGTGTTTAATCATCTGTATCGCCTGCGCCAAGAGCAAATGTAGCTTGGAGGAAATGAGTATTCTCAGGTTGAAGATCTTATTGTTTGTATTGTTGAAGTCCAGGAGTGGGCAAGCTGTGGCCCTCCAGATGCTCTTGGACTGCAAGTCCCATCATTCCCCACAATTGGCTATGCTGGCTAGGGCTGATGGGAATGGCAGTCCAACAACATCTGGCGGGCCACTGGTTGCCTATTCCTGCTAAAGACCCATGGGAAGGAATAGCTGGCACCATAGGACCCCTAAAGAAGCAAATATACACTCTATGTTATAAGCAAAAGCATATTAGAATAAGTAAAAAAAAAAAAAGACAGACACTAGAAGGTGTATGCCTGAGCTGCTGCTGTTGGCATAGTGTATTGTGCCTCAACTTCATGTTGACCTACATTTAGCCTATGGGTTAAATCCCCATTTTCTGTGGAAAGATGTGAAAATTACCACAGAATGTACTTGCTGCCCTGTTGGATGACCAGTTCAGCCAATTCCCACATAAAAAAGTAAAAGTGGAAAGTCCTTAGATCAATGCCCCCCCAATTGTGGAACGATCTCCCTGACGAGGCTCGCCTGGCGCCAACATTGTTATCTTTTCGGTGCCTGGTCAAGACTTTCCTCTTCTCTCAGGCATTTAGCAATATCTGAGGAGCCTGGGTTTGTTTTGTTTTTGGGTTTGTAGCTTTTTGGGTTGTTGCAGTGGTTTTAAATGTATGTGTGCATTGTGTGTATGTTGTACGGTTTTGCTGTTTTAATTTTTGTATATTGTTTTTAATTGTTTTAATCCTATGTTTTGCTGTTTTAATTTTTGTATATTGTTTTTAATTGTTTTAATCCTGCCCAAAGAGCTTCGGCTATGGGGCGGTATACAAATGTAATAAAATAAATAATAAATAATACACGTATTTGTTTATTAATTCATTTATAATGCATATATACCCCTTAATATAACCAAATCTCTAAGCAGTTTACATTAAAATGCATATGCCATACAATAAAATTAAAATAATTTAAAACATTATAGCGACAACAATAACAACAACAAAACAGAGTAGTGTCATGGTCCATTACAGGCTAGATAAAACCCGTATAAACAGATACATTTTCAAGAGGTGTTTGAAACTTGGCACAGCTTCTGCTTCTCAGACCATGCATGGGAGAGTGTTCCAGAAAGTGAGTGCCACTAATGACAATGCCCACTTTGTGATATTCTTATCACAACATTCTATTTCTATTGGTCACGGAATAATCATTAATGCCTCTTTGGAAGATCTCTGGGTTCAACTGGGAATATATAGGGGCAGGAGGTCTGCTAAATATGCTGTACTGGCGTTGCTTAAGGCTTATGAATGTCAATATAAGAACCTTGAACATGGCTCAGAACCTAATAGGCAACCAATGCAGTTCTTTTAACACAGGCGTTCTTTTAACACTGAGCATCCTAGCTGCTGCATTCTGTACTAGCTGAAGCTTCTCAACCGGGCACAAGGCAGCAAATACAGCACGTTACAGTAGTCCAGCTGTGAGGTTACCAGTGCATGCATCACATTGGCTAGGCTATCGCATCCAGGAATGAGTGTAGCTGACACCCCAACTGAAGTTGATAATGGGTGATCTGGGCCACTGAGGTCACCTGAGCCTCCAGTTACAAGGGTGGATCCAGGAGAACATCCAAACTCTGTGCCTGCTCCTTCAGATGGAGTGCAACCCTGTCCAGAACAAATAAACACCTGAATTCCTGGACCTGAATCCTATTTTATCAGGATTCAAGCTCAGTTTATTAGCCCACAACCAGCCCATAATTGCATCCAGGCACCAGTTCAAAATGCACATGGCTTCTCCCGATTCAGATGTTAGAGATAAATAGAGCTGGATGTGAACAGCACACTGCCCTAAATCTCCTAATGATCTCTCCCAAAAGGCTTCTTATAGATGTTAAACTACAATGGAAACAGAATACTAGCCTGTGGCACCCAACAATTCAACTGCCAGAGGTTGAGGCACAGTCACCCAATGTTATTCTCTGGAACTGACTCCATATGTAAGAGCCAAGAGTCAGTGTAAAATGGTGACCCCCAACTCACAGAGTTGATCCAAGAGGATACTTCGGTCAACTGAATCAAAAGCCACTAAGAGATTGGAAAAAAGTAACAGAACTACACATATATTAGCAACATTCCTTTTCAGGTGATTTCACCCTAGTTGAAATCACCTTCCCAGTTAGATCACAGCAAGATTATGACGTGCTTTTACCCTTTCCTTGACTATAAATTTACAGTGGTATAAACAATACGAGTTTACGTTTTGAAGAAACTAAGTTAATGTTTATCAAAGTACTGCTCTTAAAGAGAGTTAAGATAAACCTTTCTCTTATTTCCTATTTCTTTCAAAGTTACTGCCCATGAAATATTTGCAGTTACCTCTGCAGCAAGTCCAAATATGTGAATACAGACTTCCAACCCAATTTCATGCATTTTTACTCAGAATGGAATCCCACTGGGGCAGTCTTCTCCAACCTGGTCACCCTCCAGATGTTTCAGACCACAACTCCCAGCATTCCTCACTATTGACCATGTTGGCTGGTGGGAGTTGAAGTCCAAACCATCTTGAGGGCACAAGTTAGGCAGTCTGCATTGGACCATATTCCCAAGCATGCATGAATAGCACTGCAGACTTAGGTTCATTGTTGCATGTGTACTGTAAACACTTACTCCCAGCTTCATTTTCCTCAACTGTAAAACAGATATAATACTTCCCTTATTCTCAGAAGGAAAAGTACCTGAAGTACAAGAAAATGATCTGAAACACCCAGATGATATAATGGAAAGGGTGTTGGGCTTGTACCAAGGAGAAATGGGTTTAATTTTCTGCTCAGCCAAGAAACTCACTAGGTAGCCACTATCTCCCAACCTAACATCATGGTAATTATGAGAGCATAAAATGGTATATCCCTTTCTATGCTATACTGAACCCTTTGGAAGGAGGATAGAACTCACATAAATGCATGAAGTTAAGGCCACAATGCAATGCACATTTATCGGGGAGTAACCTCCATTGCAATTAGTAGAACTCTATGAAAATTATTGGGTCCTAGGTGTTGTAAGTATCTAGGCAGGTCAACTGCTTGAAAGCCAAGAGCAACACTCAACAAATTAGTAAATCCTTTTATTCATTTACATGGCATCACAGCCTGGCAAGATCTTTACACCCATGCTCCCAAAACGTGTTCCCCTCATTAACATAAGAGATCTGACCTCCTTTTAAACAAAGGACGGTAATATTATGTGAACAGGAACCGAGACATGTATGCTGTTATTGTCACTACCAGGCTCCTGTTAACTTTTGAAAGAAAGATAACCTCTGAACCAGATCTAAACTTAACATTTTCAAATCACCCAGAGAGCTTCAAGCAGTATAGAAATGTAGTAAATTAAATAAATAAATAAATAAAGGCAACAAACAGCACACAGTACACTCACAAGCCTTGTCTTCAGTGCTAACCACTTTTACTTTTATGACTTACTCTGGTGTTCAAGATCACAGCACAAACCTACAGCAGCCTGTTCTGCTGTCTAACAGGACAACTATGATATATATACAATGCAAGTGAGAGGGAAATCTACCAGACAGAAGAAAGGGGTCCACGTTACAATTTCCAGAAAGTAACTGTGTTGATTTGCTGCAGCAAAAACAACAAAGAGTTGTTAGTTAACGACTAACAAATTTATTCTAGCAGAAGCTTTCATGGAGGACTATATGAAGTGGGCTACGGTCCACGAAAGCATATGCCAAAATAAATATGTTAGTCTTTAAAGTGCCACAAGACTCTTCATCGTTTTGGGAACCAAGTTAGACCATGCCTGCCTCTGCCATTTCCAGGAGCAATAAAATCGCTTCTCAAAGCAGAAATAGATCCAGTCTTTACTTGGTTTATCTTGTTTTGAAGGACTGTGCCCTTGCTTCCCAAACTTCAGAGTCCCCCCAAAAATGAGCAGCACCCCTTACATCTCCTCAGCCAGTTCCACTTGCGCTCAGCATCCAAGTTGTGTATGGTCACTATGCTCTCCCGAGCGCTGCGCACAATACACATCCCTCCCTCCATCCAGGGTTATCACCCCCGGGGCAACGGACTCGACTTTCGCCCATGGGAGCAAGTGGGAGAGGGGCGTGAGAGCTGGTCCTACCTGCGAATAATCTCGAGACAGAGCTCCAAGCAGCTCCCGGATCTACTGCGTTTTGCACCGCTGACATCTCTTCTACTTCCTCTCCGGCTGGGTAGCGTGACTCAGTCAGAACCGCCCACCCTGGAATTTCCCCTGGCGTGTGATTGACAAGCCCAACAGCTAATCAGCAAACTTCCCCTTTTAGCACAGAAGGACGTCTCGGAGCCGCAGAGATAAGCGAGGCTCCAAGGACGGGGCGGGCTAAGCGCGGGGAATCCCACATGGGCGTGCATCTGCGGTTGTCTTGTTAGTCTGTAGGCGCTGCCGTGAGCAGAGATTCACGATCATAGCTTCTGCCGACAACTGCCTTCCACCAAGCTGGTGTACTCCGTTTGTGTTGGACTTCAGCTCCCATCAGCCCCAGCCAACATGGCCAGTGGTCAGGAATGGTGGAAATTGTCGTCCAAAACAGATGGAGGGCACCAGGTTGGCTAAGTATGTTGCTGTCTAACCGGCTGCTGTGGCTGCAACATGCACATTTACATGGGAGTAAGCCCCAATGAATTTCCTCTGAGTATACAAGCAATAGGATAAGGCTGTACCTGACCTGACCTTTACCATTGTTCGTTTCCTTTGTAGGGAGTCAAGAGGAAGGGAAATTCGAAATTTGCTCTGTCTTACATTTTCACCCATTTCCTTAAGCTTGTTTCCTTTATTATTATTTATTTAAGAAAGAGCTTTATTTACAAAATAGGCTAACAAAAGAAATCTCAATGACATTTGGTGAGAATCAATACTTTTTACTGTGCTGACCAGTAGCTTCAAGCAGCCAACAAATCAGAACAAAAATCAAGCAAGCGTATGCATTCCACAGAATTCTTCCATCAACAAAATAAGCATAAGACAAAGCAAAAAAAAGTTTTTATGACGTGTCCTGGCTGTTGTGTGCCTGGAGGTACCTCTAGACGGACACTTTCCGTCAATATGGCTTTGCACTGGCGGCAGTTGTGTTACATGACATTGCCGCCAGTGTGAAGGGGCAAAGGCCCTTTGCTCTGCTCTAAAAAAGTCAGCCATTTACCCCAACTTTTTTTAGATCGTAGCAGGCTGGCCAGGGAAGGGGATGGAGCAGCGAGCCATAAGCTCGCTGCACCACCTCCTCAGTCCTCTCCCCATTTTTTTAAAAAAAACAAAACAAAAAACAACTTCCCTTAGAGTAGAGGAGGCGATGCTCCCAGCCGCCCCTCCAGCTGCCGCTGGGCCACTGCATGTGCGGTGGCTCTGGCGGCCCCAGGAAAAGCCGGTGTGGCGCCCCTTCCGTGTAGATAACCGGAAGGAGCGCAAATGCACATCACTCTACTTACCACCACCGGCGAGACACAATACAGGCGGCCTGAACAGGCGGCCCAAGTGAGCTTGCAGATGTTTAATACAAACGGTGGTGGCTGGACTGGGATAATAAGATTGTATCTAGGCCCAGATAACAGATGTTGTACGCTGGTTTATAGGGGCTGGGTGTGACAGTCTTTCTTCTTCATAACCAGCTTTCCTCAACCTGGCACCCTCCAGATGTGTTGGACTACAACTCCCAGTATAGTTGGCTGGGGATGCTGGGAGTCATAGTCCAACACATTTGGAGAGTGCCAGATTGAGGAAGGCTGTGTATTCCAGGCTCACTTAATATTTTGTGCAACGATTATGCAAGCTCCAGTCTAATGAAAAAGTTGAATATCATAATATTACAATTACATAATGTAATTGAGGCAGTGGGGGGGGAGGGCTGTGTCCTGCTGTTCATCCTTTTTTTAAAAAAAAATGCCTAAATATACACACCAGCAAAGGATGATGGGGAATCCACAGAAGGCGATTAGATGCCATAGAGTACAGGGTAGACTTCTATGCCTTTAAAATGCGTGAGCAACTTGTGGCCCTCCAGATGTTTTGGCTTACAACTCAGATAATCCCTCAGCATTGGCTATGCTGGCTAGGGCTGATGGGAGCTGTAGGCCAAAATACCTGGAAGGCCACAAGTTCCCATCCCTGCTTTAAGAAATGTGTAGAAGAGAGAATTTTAGGGACTTCTGCTTATCATGTCACAGTGCTGCAGTGGGGAGAAAATCTGCATTTGACAATGTCCTCTTTCACACAAGCTTTTATAGGTATAGAAACCCTACCCGCTGCTGCATGACATCTGGTCCCTTAAGGAACATGCAGCTTCTAGTGTGTGTGTGTGTTTCTAGACAGACAGTGCAACCAGTTAAGGACATTGTGCAGCCATTCCATCTTTCCCTCCTTAATGAGTTTTCTCTAGTTAAAAAAAGAGGGGGAAAGGTGGAAGAAAATGTAGGAAAACATGGGTGGGTTGCAAATGGAGGATCATGATGCACGGACCCCTTGTGAATGAGGCTTGGTGGTTGCACAATAAAAGCCTCAATCACCTGGAAGCACCCAGAGAGAGAGAGAGGTCATAAAAGCCATTTTTTTTTTTTATACTAGTGCTTTTATTAGAAATTCAGTATTAGAGTTTTTCTACATGTGTGCTCATAATTCCCTACCCATGAAGTTTTTTTTAGAACAGGGAAAATGCAACATTTAATTGTGAAAGCAAAAGTACAATTTCATCCATGTATTTGCACTATTCCATTATACCGCAGTGCCACCTAGAAGTCATGTAGTGAAAAAGCAAAACAGGAAACACTCCATGTGTAGTGCTTGGATCTCAATTCTGTGACAAAACTGAAAGTACCGTAGTTATCGCCAATTAACAGCCAATTAACAGCCTCGTGTAATAAAGCTCTTAGAATTGAATAGCAGGAGAGCACGCAGCCACATCATATCATTAAATAAACAAGCAAGCAAACTTGGTGGCTGACAGGAATGGCAGAAAATAGCCCATCTCGTCCCCTTCACCCTTTGGAATGGCTGCTGGTCCTTACCAGCCATCAGCTGTTTGGACCCTCTTTTCCCTGAGGAGAGTTTGGGTTTCCCCACCAATGCCTCTTTGGGGATGTTACAGGAAATGTCCATTAGTTTCCCCCAGTCAGACACAAACAGCATTCCTGGCTCCATAAGCTTGGGCAATAACAAATATCTGGGTGATTTATCTCATTTTCCCAGATGCAATATATTGTGCTTTCAAGTGCTTGGAAAGAATGAAAGATCCACATGGAGAAGCGCAAGCCTGAGGAAAGACTTGCAGACTGTGCACAGCAAAGAATTAACAAATCAGCATTTATTGTTTGTGACACTTTGAGGACAGGCCCTCGGGGGCGGGGTCCACAAAACCAAGCGACCCAGTGGTATACAGCAGATAGACTTTTGGGGGCTGTGTTGATGTTGCCTTTGCCCCAGGATAGCTCCGAATCCGCGTTGTGGCCGTTATCACACGCGTGGTTTTAAGCACACTCACCGCGACTTTGATCCACTTCTTCAGCGCGGGACTCGCATGGCGTCGTCCCCCTCATACTGTTTCCACGCCCTGAGTGCTCTGTTTTTAGTTTCTGTTTCGATTTAACCCTGAACGGGCAAAGTCCGTTTCAGGCAAGTTCAATAGGCTGAGCTGTGGTATCGGAACAAAACCGACCACGTGTGATTCAAAACGCTAGATTTGCATAGGAAACGGAGAGGGAATCCGCAGAAACAATCCGGGGAGGAAATGGTACGTGTGATAAGGCCTGTATAAGTTAGATGACGCAGCCGCAGATTTGAAGCCACCCCTGACTTTTCCAGCCAGAGCGAGGTCAGCCCAGCTCTTCTGCCGGCCAGTTTCATGGCTGAGCAGGAATTTGAACTAATGTTTCTTCGCTCTAAGCCCAAGGGGCTGTTTTCATGACGGCACTCCACTGCCAAACCCTGCATCCTAATGAGGGGAGGCAGCGTGGGCTTACTAGCGACCGTTAGGCTGACCGGGCCCACCCCCCTCCTCCGGCTTGCGGCTGCCTCCCCTCATTAGGACAAGTCCCTCCCTAGAAAGTTGGTTTTATTGTCTGACTGCTCTGACTTTTAGGAAGCATTTCCTGATGTTCAACTAAAATCTGCCTTCCTGTGACTTAAACCCATCATTTCATGTCCTACAGTCTTGGATGACAGAGAATAGGCTGTAACCCTCATCTGTGTAACAACCCTTTAAGTACTTGAAAAGTGCTATATCTCCCCTCCATCTTCTCTTCTCAAGGCTAAATATAACCAGTTCCTTCAAACTTTCCTTGTAGGACTTTGTTTCTTGTCCCTGATTATCTTTGTTGCCCTTCTCTGTTCTAATTTATTTGAATCCTTCTTAAAGTGTGGTGTCCAAAACTGGACACAGTATTCGAGGTGAGGCCTGAATAGTGCAGGATAGAGTAGAACTATTCATTCCGGTGATTTAGAAAGTGTACTACATTGATGCAACCTAAAATTGCATTTGCCTTTTTTTGTAGCCACATCACACTGTTGACTGCATTTTGTGGGTGTAGCTGACATGTTGGCAGCATATCTGGTGTTGAACTGGCTTCCACTAAATCCCAAAGCCCCTGAGCTGGTGTAACTCCAGTACAGGACTGCACCCTAAGTTAGGCTGGAGTTTAATAACATATATGGTAGTACAATATCATGTAGGATTCTGCTACAGGTCCCATTGATTTTAGCAGGCTTAATTCACTTTGATCCAAATGCTTTGCCTTCGTCATTGTGTGGATTAATTGACTTGTTAATGCATCTAATTAGCAGTGCTAATTTTAAATTTGGCAAAATATGGTCAATCCAGGCATACATTGTCAGTGAGTCAAAATAAGGTGAGGCACCAATGAGCTTATACTAACCACAGGACGATCATGTTTATCTAGTTCCATTATTGACTAATTATAATTATTAAATATGAAATTGGAAAACCTGCCAGTACTGTTTAGTGGTTACTATAGTTTGGCAACTGGTGGGGGGGGGGGAGATGTTCAAGTGGGTAAATCACTTTCTTCTCTTTGTACAAATTTGTACTCAGATTTCCTTATGCCAGGGGGAATTTCCCTATCTAGTAATGCTGTATTAATATTTTTTTTGTCAGTAAAGATTGCTGTACAGGATATATATCTGAATTTAATTTGCTAAAGTGGCAAATTTATCTTCTATGATTCATCATTCATGTGAACATTACTATTTTCTATTGGTGTTTCCTTTCTTATGGGGAGCAATATTGCAGCAGCAAAAATATGGACAAACTCTACCCATAGAGCCAGTGTGGTGTAGTGGTTAGAGTGTTGGACTGGGACTCAGGAGATCTCGGTTCTAGTCCCCACTTGCCATGAGGCCTACTGGGTGACTTGGTGCCAGCCTCTAACTCGCATCCTAACTTACTTCAGAGGATTGTTGTGAGGATTAAAATGGAGAGACGAGGATCATGTACACCACCTTGGGCTCCTTGGAAGAAAAGTGGGCTATTCATATAACAAATAAATATGTTTTCAAATGATTGTGTACAGACTTGAAATATATACCAACCATAAACAGCATAAAGGTATGATAGCACTACTTCTACTTCTAATCTATTATCTCTGTACCAATGGTATTGTGCTCAGGTTATATAACAAGCCCATCACTTTAACCAAGAGAAGTCCTTACAATAATGTCGTCAGAACGCCTTTTATCAAAGCTATCTCTACTTAAATTCAGTTTTTATACACGGATCAAAAATCCATGAATCTATGTATTGTTCTGAATAATATATAGCTTTTAGAGAAATACCAGTCAAGCACAAAATGTGTAACAGAATACAGCTGTTGCGGCCATGGTGGATGACAATCAAAATGCATTTCATCAAATAACTCTTCATTCTTCACATCAACAACCTCTGTTGATGATATATTGGTTTTATGTATTTTTAATCAGTTTTGTGTGTTTTATGATGATGTTGTTCCCCGCCTCGATCCGGAGGGAGAGGCGGGTAATAAATAAATAAATATATTATTATTATTATTATTATTATTATTATTATTGGAAGTCAATGTAACAGCACTGAAAATCACAGAGAAACACTGAAGGTAAACCTCATTGGTTTTTCTTTTCTTTCCTTTTTTTTCCAGATCAGCATTTCAAGAAGTGGTTCTGTCTTGTTCCACAGAGCTGTGGCATTTTAAAATGAGACAGCATTGTTTTTAAATAAAGGAGCCAGTGAGTGATCTCTTAAGTGTCAACTAGCAAACCTACGCTTATTCTTGATTCAAAGAGGCACTGCCCCTTCTTCTCTAACCAAATGCTACCTTAAAAGGTTCTGCAAGTAGCCCCGCTCCTGCAACTGTGACATTGAACAACAGAACAACTTTCTGGCATTTCTGCTCAAGGGTTTAGTTAATATAATTCTCATGTTCCACAGATGCACTGTTACGGATGTCAATGTACTAACTACTATATCTAGGGAGCTTTCAGTCTTGAAACTTGTATTGTCAATTCCCTCCACAATTCTGAGCTCCAAAACTATTTTCCAGATCCTGAATAGCCTCACAGTTAACCAGAATTGTATTTTTATTCTTTCTGCCTTTCCAGACAAAACGTATATAAAGGGAGGGAACTCCCTTTTTGCCTGAACTAGCCAAGTGTTTTTAGCCTGGCTTCAAGGCTGTTGAAATAAACAAACATTGTTTTGTTCAAATATTTTATCAGGTAGCCATGAACATGGAAGTCACAGATTCTCAGATGGTGTGCTTCCTATGCTTCCTATACTATAGCAGATCCAAAGAACCTGACAGGGTTTGTTTTAGCTTATTTGAACTGAAAAAAGCAGGAGGAAGGGAGCGGGGGAGAGAGACATTTTAATTCCTATGTTCAAATTCTGATCTATATATCACAGCCTCCCCAAACCTCTCCCCACAAATCCCACATATCCAAAACCAGAGGGAAAGTTTCCCTTTGACTACTCACTCAGGCAAATAAGGGAGAAGGTCCCCAAGAGTCTTCCATGGTGCTTTAATCGAATGTGGGGAGGAAGACACACCCAACCTTACTTTTAGCTTGGAGACGGGGAATTCCCCATGATGGAGGCCCTAGACAGCTCTTCTTCGGTGGTTTTTGAACAGGATCCAAAAGTAATTTAAAGGGCTCCCTTGTAGCCCAGAGGGGTATGCTGAAGTACGTCACCATTCTGTGAATAATTCATTGAAGGGGGGGGGGGTGATTCGGTTTTGGAATCCTAGAAAGACATGATTCTTTCATTCCAAGGACGGAATATACTTCTTGCCATATTCCTTAAATGGTTAAAGAAAAAAGCCATTCCTAGGGAAAGCATGCATAACGAGCCACTATTTTGCCCCTTTCTGAAGTAACCATGTGTAGTCAACCCCCACAAACTGTCCGTGGAATAAATAAAAATCAGTCATATTATGATTATAGTTTTGAATGCTATTGATAAACAGAGTGTCAAATGTGGGAGTTATGTGACTGAATGGTAAAAATGGTATGAGAAAAATGGTATGGGGGAAGGATACAACACCTGCCCACTTCCGGTGCCACTGCTTTTGTCAAAAGGCTCTGGATGCTTTTAATCACAATCTCCCACATCATGACCAAGTGGCATAGTGGCATAATGTTGCAGATGCCCCCCCTCTGACACATCACCTGAGTCACCCCCTACCACGGCCACCAGCCAACTCTCCCTCATATCTTTTTTTTTCTTTTTTTAACCTGGTGGTAGCAGCTCCACCTCTTCCTTCTCCTTCTAACTGGGCCAGCCCCACTGGCAAAAGGAATCCCCACAGCAGCCGGCTGGACAAGCCTGCAGGGCCTGCACCACTAAATTTCAGAACAAAACTTGTTTTTTTAACCGTATGTTTTGCGTAGCAGTCATCTGGACCAATCAGACCCTGGCTTGGGAGAGAGGTTGCAACAAGGGCACAGGAGTGGTGAAAAGACCCTCCAGGCATGGTTGGCTGGCTGGTTGCCATAGCACTTCCTTTTGACAGCAGGGCCATCTGGGCAAGGAGGAACAGGAGTGGAATAGGAGACATCACTGCTGCCACCACACCAGCAGCCACCGTCTGAGCCAGTAACAGCTGTGGCAGGGATAGGGCTTTTGAGCCTCTGGGCCCTCAGCAGCTACCTGCCCATTCTGACCCCTGATGCCAGGCCTGCTACTTGCATTCCAATCTGGCCCTTTGGGGTTCCCCAAACAGCCATGCCCTCTTGCCCTGGCCCCATCCCCTCTCCTCCAACCACCTATGGTTTGGATTCCCAAATTTTCTGCAGTTTTCCCCCTTTCTAAAAAGGTTGAAATGCCTCTCCTAAGGCTTAATTACCAGCAGCTTTAAGCTACAATATGCTGGAACCTTCTCTTTTGCCTTTGGCCTCGCCCACCACTGGAATGCAACCCTGAGCATCTCCAAAATTGAATTTCCCCCCTCACACTGAAGAACCAGTGCAGACCAATCCCTGAGCCGATCTACACACTAGCTTTGTAACGTTTTATAAAGGTTACAAAAACTCTTTGTGGGCCACATGACGCACTTCCTTGACCGTTGTATACCCGAGGTTTTTTAAAACTCACTTCAGCTATATACAACGGTTTTTCCTTTTAATAAATCATTTTAAGTAAAAGAATGTGTCCTTCCTTACCGTTTGTGATTTGTGGGGGCAGTGCTTCGTTTACCAGCGCCCAAATGCTTAGCCGTTGATAGGTGGGGAAGAAAGAGGGGCTAAGGAGGAAGTGGGCGAGTGAACTACAACACCCACAATGCCTTGCCCTAAACTCATTGTAAAAACGAAACATGCCAAATTTGAAGCACATCCATTCTTCCATTGATGTTTAGATTTTTTTTAAAAAAATTGAGGTTTTAAAATCATTTTTTTAAAAAAATGTCATCTTTAAAGAAAAAGAGATGAAACTTTGCACTTTGATAGCTCTTAAGTAGGGCTTTAGCCATGCCAGGTTTCAAGCAGATCTGTTCATCTGTTGATTTTTAGTATTTTTTTTAAAAAGTTCGAGGTTTTAATTTTTTAAAACAACAACAACACTGAAGCCATACCCTTCAAACTCAGGTTGTCATACCTCCTCTTTGGGGTCTTGCACCTTGAGCAGTTTCAGCCCTTGGCATCAAGGGGATCTTGAGCTTTTAGCTAAGAAGTGCTGGGCGAGCACGGCACCTTTCCTGCTACAGATCTGGTGGGCAGGCAAACCTACAGGTGATTTAAGTTTTGTATGTGAAAATTTCCCTAGGTCCTGTTGACATTCGCTTTAAGGCAGTGTGTGTCCTGAGCTATGTTTACTTAACACACAAACAACACCCAGTTCTCCTAGGTATTCACTGTTTGTATATGCTGTGCGTTAGGACACAGCATATACAGGAACCTTTACATGTCCGTGAGATAGCATGAGAGCAACCATGGAAGCAGTGGCACCCATATGGCTAAAGATATGACTTAGTCTGGGGGGTCAGCAACACAGTGCGCATGGGTACCAGTGCCCCAAGGACACTTTTCTTGGTGCCCATCAAGATGCTCTACCTACCCTTCCCCCTTTTTGAAAAGAAAAAACCCCTAACAACACATTTTCTTGCCGGCAGCTGAGATCACTTCAAAGCAAAGGGATGGCCTCCAGCCGCTGCCATCTTCATTTCCCATGAGTTCTTTTTGTGTGCTTGTATGAATGGATGGTGGGGTACCATGTGTGTGAGAGAAAGGGTTAGGGGGAGATTTTGGAGAGATCCTGAAAGAGAGTGTGGGTATTCATGTGCTTGCTGTGAGGAGAAGGGAGGTGTCAGTGTGTATGTATGCTTAATGGATACACAGGGTGCTTGTGTGTGAATGGATGGTGTGTGTGAGGGAGAGAGAGAGAGAGAGAGAATATGTCTATAGGTGGTGAGCCAGGATGAGAGAGGAAAAGTGATGAGGGGAATGAGGTGGCTGGCAGAGTGTGATGGGGAGAGAAAAGAGTTTGCTGTCTGAGAAAAAGGTTTAACAGTTGAATACTGTAGGTTCGAAGGATTTCTTTCGTGTTTGGGACTCAGACCCCACCTCTGCCATTTACTCAGTCTTTTGGGCAGGTGGCTTTTTTTAATTATGACTAGCCATGCCTCTCATGGCGGCTATATTGTAGTGGTGACCATGGTAGTTTTTCAAATTGTCCAATAATATGTCCATGTGCCTGAAAGGATTGCCTACTCCTGTCTTAGCCTATCCAGTCCTGATTATCTTTAACTGCCAATTTATCTAAGGTGAAAATGCTGGCCATGTAAGAGAGCAAAGTGTTGCAGTACCAAGAAAAAAAACACTAGTGTAGACTGGCCCCTAGTTGTGATCCTGTGCTACTTCGTGGGCTGTTCTGAAGTGCTGGTAGGAGGACATGAACTATAATGTCTATGTAGTGTAGAGCAGTGCAGGTCAGCAAGAAGACCTTTTGACCATGGCAGGCCAGACGGCCGGATGCTGAAATATAAACAACACAGCACTGTCAGGTGACAAGTCTGTCAAGGGCAACATAACCTTCATAGCAGGCTTAGGAGAAATCTCATCTTTGGCTCTGTGTCTTAATAGAAAATAGCTACATTGTTCAAACCCTTCCCTGGTTGCTTTAGCTTCTCTTTTCCAGGATCAGACACAGTTGTGCCTGTCTGTGTTGTGCCTTGAGGCAATGTTGTGCCTTGAAGTTCAAGAACCACACAGGAAGAATGAGGTCATGCATACACTCCAGGTTAATTGATGCCAAAGTGGCACCATATTGTACTATCTACGCAACAGCATGCTTTTCTGTTAATTCAGAATAGCTATTGTTCCTTTGGTTGAACATTCACAACAATCACGAACACAAATTACAATAATCCAAGTCAGCAGTAGAGGCCTTCACTGCAAGGTCAGAAGACATACCGCCTCTTCCCACAGGGCACCAGAGGCCCTTCAGATGTTTTGGGACTACCACTCCCATCAGGCTCACCCAACATGGCCAATGGGCAGGGATGATGGCAATTGTATTTCAACAACATGTATAGGATTATCCTTCACCCTCACAGTTAATATGACAAGTGGGCTAACACATGTTAGGAAGCAGTTAATCTGCAGGAAATTATTCCTGGTTTGCGCAGTTTACAGCAGTCATCCATCACTTCCTTGTATTAGAAGTACATCCTGTGTTGACCCTCATAGGCATATTTGTCTCCAGGGGAGGAATTTGAGCAGTTGGGTATCTTCATGGTGCCTCTTTGGCCCCACATTCCCTGAAAACCCTGCGGCAGCTGTGGAATGAGGACAGTTATCCCCCTGGCAGGAGAGAGAGCAGGTGGCCATTCGTGTTTTCAGGCCTACCCTCTGCCTGGCCTTTCTGCTCTTCCAGCAACCTACCACTGGTCATGATCCACACCTGACGTGTCCCCGGCCTGAAGCCAAAGCGAGGTCACCACCGACAGATGGTGGGAAGAAAGTGGTGACCTCGCAGCAAAGCAAAAAGTTGCTTAAGTCCCCGACTTTTTAAAAAATCCGTAGCTTCGGGGGGAAAGCCTGCACAGCTACAGGGTAAATAGGGCATACAGACAGCCCTCAGGAGGACTCCAAACACAGCAGGGATGGCTTATTACATTTTGAAGTAAGTCAAGTAATACACATTACCACCCTCTAAAGCTTGGGGGGCAGGGGAACATAAGACTATTAAGCCCAAAGTCTAATCTTACTTAACTATACCACTGTGTCTCTCTCCTCTTTGCTCCTTGTTTAACCACCTCTTTCTGTTTATTACATCTTTGACGTGAGTTCTGGTCAATTCTGGAATCGTTCTGTTTGGACCGTTTGCAAATGGATGGCACTAAGCTCTCGACATATCAGAATAGATTCCCCCTCCCACACACACACAATTTTAGCTTTTAGAAAGCTGTGGAATATAGTATTACGTGAATTACAGTTGGATCCATTCTCTCACGCTAAACTGACTTTATGGGGAAATCTGGATTTAAAAACTGGAAAGGTGTTTTCGTGGCGGACATGGACGGATAGGATGATTTTTACTTTGGATCAATTAGTGAGTCCGAACAATGAGTTTTTGTCATTTTCTGATTTATGTGCTAAATATAATTTACCCACTATGGCTGAATAGTAATACTTGCAATTACAACACTTGCTGGAATCCAGGTTTGGTCCGGCTTCTTTTACAGCTTCAGAGCTCTCAATAAATCTTGTTTCAGATTTATTGGACTCCACAACACCTTTTTTAAATAAGGGCTTGTCTAATTTGCATAAGAGTTGGAGATTTAACACATCTAATGCTGCTTTTATTCACATGTTTTGGTAATGCCCAATAGTTATCTTCTTTTGGGATGAGGATAAACTTTGTATTGGACACTCTTTAATATTGAATGATGTGCATGTCCTCCTAAACTATTTACCGTTTTTTTGGAAGTTAACATATAGTCAGCGCAAATGGATTTGCCGAGCCCTTATGGCAGCCAACAGACTGATATTACAACATTGGAATGATACAATGCAATGGATTGAGGACCTAACAACTCTATCAACATTTGAATGGGTGGTATAAAGGCGCCACTCGCAAGTGGATAAATATATGGATATTTGATCTGCTTTTCTTGAAACTTACACATAATCCTTTTTTTTTAAAAGAAAGAATTTTGTATTTGATGGAATTTTGGTATTTCTATGCATGTGATTTTTTTTATCCTTTTTTATTTTTATTCTCACAATTTGTTTTATTAAATTCACATTAAAAGGAAAAAATTAATAAAAAACCATCTTTGAAGATTCACCTCAAAATGTTTCACACAAATCTTAACAGAACATACATTTTAATGCCTGCAATATAGAACCCCATATCTGCCGTGAGCTGCCCGTTCTCTCCAGCATTTACACATGCTGGCACACTGACACGAGACACTCACATCGATGAGACTTCTTTTTATTGAGGAAATCACACAGTAAAAAGCATAATGGTTACATTTCCCAAATGACACTACTTAAAGCTGAACAATAGTTAGAAAACTTTAGGCTCCTTTCCTGATATGATTCTTCTGGCAATCACTCGGGGGTGGGTGGGTGTTAGGGTTAGCCACCATCTGATTTGAGCTTCTCCAGACGCTGCATACGCTGGGACCTCAAGGAACATGGCCAAAGCCTAAACAAGATCCCAAGGAGGGGAAACATTTATGTTCTGAGCCACCAGAGCCGGGCAGAGATGAAAGATCACACACCATTAAACACAGCCTGCGGAATGCTGAGCTGATACAGTATGCGGGATCACAGGGAAGGTAAAACCTCAGGCCCAGGAGTCCCATCCTTCTGCTAAGGACTGGGAACTTCCAACCAACTGGGTCTGGCCACAAACACACAATCCACAGCAAACGCAAGTTCAAGTCTATGACAAGCCTCCCAGTACTTTCCATGGCACAATCCTTAAATATCCAGAGTCCAATTAGCAAGTGAGAGAGCATGTGCAAAGTGCTTCCAAAATCCCCAAACTGATGGAATCCAACAGGAGGGTTTTCAGGCTTTGCGTCGACAGATGATCTCTAGCAAGCTCTTCAGCCTTGCTCTAGCCATTATATACTAAGGCCTGGCCTGTTCAAAGCCACTTGACAGACAGGTCCTCTGACCTGTAAACCATGCCCATGTGCCAACAGGGCGGGATTGCTCCACCCACTACGATGATGCTACAATCTGAGTGACAGCTTCCAAGAGTGCCCCCCTCCATTGTACCAAATCCAGGGTCTCAAGGAAACCTGTTACAGCTGCAAGGCCTGTTAAGGAAATGTTCCCTAACTCTCAAATTGAAGAATCACCAGGAACAGGCAAAGTCCAATCCAACAGGTTTATTTCAAAACAATATACGAAGGAGAGAGACGTGGCACATGGGTAGTACCAAAGCTCTCTGAATCATAAAGACAAAACTGTTTCATTTATCTCTGTTACAGGCTTTGACGTCACATACCACTCACCCCCTCCCTCCTGTGATGGATACATGCCAATAAATGTTTCAACTAAACAATTTCCTAAACCATAATAAAACAATATCCGGGGCATTTGATGCCTCAATGTAATTCGTAACATCCTGATAACCTTCAATTACTGATACTTGGTGGTGTTTGGTTTCATCTACTGGCCAGCTTTTCTTTGGAAGAATCTGAAAATGTTTACATTATAGGTGCCATCTTGTCTGTAAGATTGTGTCTGAGGGCCATTGAATCATGTTTAATTTACAACACCATTTGGGGGATGTGCTTGTGAGACTTGTTAATAGGAAAGGATGTTTTGGGTTATGGTGTGGGTTTTGGTGTTCTGTGTTTTTTCATTGAAATGCTAGAATGTGTGAACTTTAGCCTGGTGTAGTGTTAAGTGACTTTGCTTCCTCTTGAACCATTTCTTTGAGTCTTGAGGGAAACCAGAGTTCAGTTTTTGATTTTATGTCAATGCCCAAATCAAAAATCCTTATCAGGCCACAACAGGGAGTGAGATAGCTACTCCTGTGATAAACTCTGACAGAGATAAGCCTGCAGAGACATTTACTTTCTAAAACTATTCCTAATGCATCAACGTACATACCACAAGGTCTCTGGCCTTGTGGTACACATGACTATTATCTTATAACAATGCTCCTTTAGTTTACAAATATACAGAATATTCCAACACGAAAATTTATAGACTTCCTGCATAGCTAATGACATTTTGTTTTTATTTATTTTCTCTTGGTTAAAATTATGTTGAAGGCTTGTGTGACTGGTATACAAACAAAGTTTGCACATTTTTCATCTCTGCTAGTAACAAGCTATTAGACTCACATACTTGGAGAAGCAAACTACTACAGTGGCATACATAGGTGTAATTTGTACATCTCTTTATTTAGTATGTCTTTTTATATGGCTGTCTCTGGGCAGCTTACAGAACTGACAATACAATACAATATATTAACTTTTACACAGGGATATGCAACATGTCCTACCTCTTACATTTAAAAAAAAAAAAAAACCACAAACACATTTTCTTACTAGCACTGTGCAACAAGTTTCTGTCCTGTTCTGAAAAAGGTACTGAAAAGAGTGTGTTCAAGGGAATTGTTTAGTGTGTTGGAGCTCAGACCCCATCTCTGCCTTGTACACAGTCTTTTGGGCAAGTTAGTTGTCCTTTGCCACACCTCCCATGGCAACCATTTGGCGGTGATGCCCAAGGCAATTTCCTCAAATTGCTAAATCTGCCCAAAGGGCCAAAAAGATTATGTATCCCTGCTTTCACATAACTATAACGCAAAGTTAAAGCAGCTCTTCTTCCTTGTCTTCCATAATCTGTGAGGAGCTGAGGGATTTCGACTTTTCAGCATTCTGAAAAACACACAGATTTTGTGGGTGGCACTCTGACAGCTGACCAGCTTTTACACCAGTTTAATTTTTTTTGTGTAATGTAGGCTGATCATCTGAAAAGGAGGACAGGGCTCATATAACTTTAACAGTTGTAGAGAAAAGGGAATTTCAGCCAGTGTCATTTGTATGCAATTAGTTCCTGGTGATATTCCCTCTTCATCACAACAGTTAAAGGTGCAGGCACTATACTAGAGTGACCATATACAAAAGAAGGCAGGGCCCCTGCAACTTTAACTGTTGTGATGAAGAGGGAATATCACCAGGAACTAATTGCATACAAATGACACTGATTGAAATTCCCTTTTCTCTACAACTGTTAAAGTTATATGAGCCCTGTCCTCCTTTTCAGATGGTCAGCCTATGTAATGTAACTTGCATGTGTTTCCTCTGATGACAGCTCACAAACATGAGTGCACACATATGCATGTTCATGTCAAGAAATCTGCAAAGTACTCAGGCAAAGTTTGCTTTAGTAGGGGGAAAGCCTGGGAGCACAAAAAACAAAAGGCACTTAAAAATAAACAAGACCAGAACAAAATATCCTGAACAGGAAATGTTCTGTTGGCACCGAGTAAGCATTGCATGACAGAATAGCATTGTTAACTCCCTCTAGCCCCAAGAGGGGAAAGAAAATACGTTGCATGACTGATACACATTTCAGAGGAAAGATTATAATGTTTGGAGGGGATCTCTCGTCCATAGAAAAAGAGGTTCCTGAGTTAACTGTTCAGGAAGAGGACTCAGTTACAGGAAGGTATCATCATAAAGTCTCCATCTCCTAAGGACTCAGTTTTCCAGGAAGACCTAGGGACCTGCTCCCCCACTTGTCCACAGGAAGTTGCATTGCCACCCTCTGACTCTAAGGACTCCAACCATGAAAGCACCAGCATGCCACATCCATCCCCAGCATCATCGCATCCTAAGGCTACTAAACCAGAACAGTCCCCTTTAAGAGAAAAGACATTAATCAATGTGGAGGTGGGGCAATCAGCCGTAAAAGAAACCAAATCCTTACTTAAGACCCAGTCACAATCTTCTGTTTGTTAGAGCAACAAACAGAAGATTGTTGCTCTAACAATCCAGCCTCAGTATTAGTTGGAGCTCTCTGTGGTTCTGTCCTCTTCCTCTTCCTGCCTTCCTGGGAAACCTGATTAGCTAGGGTGACCAAACGTCAGGTTTCCCCCAGACAAGTCCGGAAACGGGGCCAAAATGGCATCCGGGGGAAATCGGTGAATTTCTTTAAAAGTCCGGGAATTGCCGCCTTCCCAGGGGCCTTCCGATGCTTGTCATTGGCCGGCATGGTTGCTCTGGCCAAGAAAATCCCTGGATCGGCCCGTGGGGAGGGGCTGGAAGTTGCATTTTGGCGCATCCAAAACGTGACTTCCCCCAGGCCACGCTGATGGCAGTAGGCAATCTGGGGCCCTGGAGAACACGCGCAGCCTGCTCTCCCCCCACCTTTCCCAGGATGAAAGGGCCTCTTAATTCAAGCATTAGGAGACCGTTTCACCCCAGGAAAGGTGTGCGCACGTCACGGAGCCGTCGCAACTTACCTCTCACAGTCTCACAACACTTCCAGGATGAGACTTCCAATATCTCATCCCAGTCTCACGAGACTTGTTGCAGAGTCGGGGCAATCTCCCAACACAGAAGGCAGTGGTGGATGGAGCAGCAGTGCGTGTCCATGATGAACTTACTTGTAAGTAGACTGCGCGCAGGTGGCATGTGCGGCGTGTGGCGTGTGTGGGCAGCGGGGCACGTGTGCAGGTGGGTGGTGCAGGGTGCGTGGGGCGGCCGACCAAGTGGTGCATGAGGCGGGTGGCCGACTGGCATGCGGGGCGTGGGGCGGGTGTTGTGTGTGGGCAGTGCGGCACAGGGCAGGGTGGCCAGCCAAGTGGTGTGCGGTACATGCAGGCAGCGCGCAGGGCAGGCGGCGTGGGGCTGGCTGGCAGCGTGAGCACTAGCAGGCTGGCATGCGGGGCAGGTGGCCAAGTGGCGCACGGCACATGGTGCATGAGAGCTGGCGCGTGGCACGGGAGGGCGAGTGGCGTGCAGGGCGGGCGGCGTGTGCAGGCAGGCAGTTGAGTCAGCTAATGCATGCTATCCAAGGCAGCCATCTCTGGGAGGAGACCTTTTTGGGAGACTGGCTTCTTAAGACAATAATCATTAAAAAAAACAAAAAAAAAACCTTGAGGAGAAACATTTCAAAGCAACTATCAAAGGTAAAACACTTTCAAAAGAAAGCTCTGAACAGAATATTTATTTTCTGTTGTGCTACTTATTACTTTATCTGTGTGTAACAGCTGAATACCAGCATTGACTTACTCTAGTATTGCATTCCGTCATAGCTAAGAAAAGAAGCCCAGGTGAGACTACTTCACAATATTGTAGATGGAGCTGGCAGTATGCAGAGAAGTGCAAGCTTGATTCTCTTAAGTTCCTTTTAAGATCTATATAGGGTAGCATATAATAAGATGCAGGATAATGTTAATAAGATGCAGCCTGGGTTAAAGGCAATGGGTGGCTAAGCCTGCCTTTGCCCCTAAAGTGGAGGGCATCAGAGGCAGGAGAAAACACATTTGGCCCCCAGTCTAGTGGTATCCCTGAGTGTACCCCTTTACTCTCTCCCGTACAAAAGAATGGTTGGCACTCAAGTGTATTTTAAATCCTTTCCTGTCATTTTCTCTCCATTCCTTCCATATTAGGCAAAAGGGCTTACTTAGCATACATACACAAACACATGATTTATTACAAATCAGGCAGGATCCTGCCATTTTATATGGTAATGTTGCCATTGAGTGCATTTGTTCTCTCATTGTGTTATAATCTGCATTAAAAACTTAATAGGGAGAAACAACAGAGAGAATAAATGTCAACGCATTCATAAGCTATATACACACATCCTCATTTAAAAAGATACATCTAAAGACCACTATCCAAAGGACTTGTATACACACATTCAGGAGTACTGTATGCAAACCTAGAGGTATTATTATTATTATTATTATTATTATTATTATTATTACTTTGTCAAGCAGCTCTGACTAGAGAAGCTGTTTTTAAATTAATTAACAGCTTATCTCTTCAGCTATAGGAGTTCTTTCAGTAAAACAAAACAAAACACGACCTCCCCCAATAAAGCTGTAGAGGTAAACAACAGTTGTGTGATCCTTTCGCCTCTGTACAAAGTGATGTCCTTTTGCCAACATTTCGATTTTCTTTGCTACATCCTTCATAAAATCTTATCCTCCTTATAGTTGTATATAAAACTTAGAGCAGGATCCAAAGAACTGCACAACTACCTCTGTGCAGCCAAGGGGGCTTTTGATTTGTGTTCCTCTGCTCCCCCAAATATGCTTTATGGCATATAACTTTTGAAACTGAGGGACTTTCAAAGGCAGTTTATGTTACACTGTAGGAAGAAGCTGGTATTTGGTGCTGGGGAAGGGGGAATATAAATTCCCACAGAACCAGTATAAGTGTCCCTTATGCTTGTTTAATGTACTTCTTACTGATACCTTTATGCAGTGCTTTCATCTAATTTTTTAAGTGTTTCACATTCATGACCCCATGATCCCTAAATGCCCCTGCAATGTAGGCCAATTTTACTCCTATTCCCATTATTTCAATTATATCTACAAAAGGGGGGGGGAGATAAAAGTGTGCCCAATGTTACTTAATGAGTTCACTGAGCCAAGATTTGAACCATAGACATCCAATTCATAACTCACGCTTTAGCTGCTCTGCCAAACTAGGTCTTTCCACCATATTTTTACTTTTTGCTGATAATTTAAAGTGAGTGAACATTACTGAAAATCTGTTAGTCTATGGCCAGATCTACACCAAGCAGGAAATAGCAGTATGAAAGTGGTATATAAGAGGCAGGAGCCACATTACTGCTTTATAGTGGTATTGAAGTGCACTGATAACTGTTGGGGCCCATTGACACATTCCATATACCTCTATATCCTGCGTGGTGTGGCTCCTCCTTTTTAGATATGCTGCACAGGCGACGGGCTGGCTGGCAGCGTAAGCTCTGGCAGGCTGGGATGCAAGCAGGTGGGTTTTTCGGGGGGGGGGGGGGTTGTTGAAAAAATTGTAGGCCAAAAGTTGCACCTTATGAGGGGAATGCTACCAAATTTCAGGCAAACAAGTATGGGGCTTTTCATCCTATCCTTTAAATATTATTGCTATTGTTAAAAGAGGAACTACTCCTAATCACAGTGAATGGTTTTACCAAGGTTCCCCAGTCCGCATGATGAAGTAATATATTGTGGGACTGTTTCAATGTTCAGCTGCCTGTGGGAAAGCCACAAGTAGGACATGAGTGTAATAGCAACACTTCTGATCTTATTCCTCAGCAGCTGGTGTACATAGACACATTGTTTCTGTCTAAACTTGCATAGGTTTCCACTCTTGGACACTTACGGTACAATTCTGTGCATGGCTATTCTGAAGTAAGCCCCATTGTTTTCAGTGGGGCTTACTTCCAGGTACAGGTGTATAGAATTGTAGCCTAAATGCTGTATCACTAAAGTGCAGGACCCTTCATGTGCATCTTAAAAATAGTATGTATGCCTTGCCATTATATGGACCTCTTTAAAAATCCAGTCTAGTTCAGTATTCCTCAATCTGGTGCAATCCAAATGTTGGGGACTACAACTCCCAGCATTTCTGACCATTCGTCATAATGGCTAGGGCTGATGAGACTTGAAGTCCAAAACATCTGGAGGGCATCAGGTTGGAGAAGACTGGTCTAGTTGTTTAAAAGTGAAGTAAAGGAGGCAATTTATGTTTAGTAATTTTACAGAAAAGACTGAAAATGTCATGACTGTACTAGGTTTTGATTATCCTTCCCTAAAACATTTTACCTTGGTCATTTGCAGGAATTGTTTCAGAACATGAATTCCTTTCAAGTACTGTTTGATGTTTCAGGTTAAAAAAGCAGGCCTTGGACTTCAGTTGTTGCTAGGCAAACATCTCAAACATCCTCTTCCCCCTGATATAACGTCACTGTCTGTGTGACTTGTATTTCAGTGGGGCAGTGAATCCACTCTGAGTTTCAGTCGGAACCAGTCAGAACTCTACAGAAGCAATCCAAAGTGCTGAACCCTATCCCCAAAATGCTCAAGCACTTTAGATAGCTCTGTTAGAGTTCTGACTGGTTCAAAGTGAAACCCAGAGAAGATTCACTGCCTCACTGCAATAGGAGACACCAGCCTCTACTGGCCTGTTTTATGGTGTGTTTGTGTTTAAGCATGGTGTTAGAGCTGCCAGTCTTATCATAGAATAGAATCATAGAATAGTAGAGTTGGAAGGGATCTATAAGGCCATTGAGTCCAACCCCCTGCTCAATGCAGGAAACTACCTTAAAGCATCCCTGACAGAAAGCTGTCCAGCTGCCTCTTGAATGCCTCTAGTGTGGGAGAGCCCACAACCTCCCTAGGTAATTGGTTCCATTGTCGTATTGCTCTAACAGTCAGGAAGTTTTTCCTGATGTCCAACTGGAATCTGGCTTCCTGTAACTTGAGTCCATTATTCCGTGTCCCGCACTCTGGGTTGATCGAGAAGAGATCCTGGTCCTCCTCTGTGTGGCAACCTTTCAAGAATTCAAAGAGTGCTAACATGGCTCCCATCAGTCTTCTCTTCTCCAGGCTAAACATGCCCAGTTCTTTCAGTCTCTCCTCATAGGGCTTTGTTTTTTCTTGGGCTTTCATTCATTGCACTCTGCCCCCCTGTTATTAATGTCATCCCTGATCAAGGTCTGGTTGGCTTTTTCTCACACATGGTGTGGAGAATGTGGATAGGGAGACATTTTTCTCCCTTTCTCATGGTATTAGAACATGAAGTCCTCTCATGAAGCTGAATAGTGGGAGATTTAGGACTGATAAAAGGATGTAAAGGATGTACTTCTTTACACAGTGCACCTCTTGCCTCCCTTTCTAATCTTTCTTACCTGCAAATTTCCCATTGTCTGTTTAGTCTAGCACTGGTGTAACCCCCTCCTAACCACAGTGTTCTTTAGCAAAAAAAAATTCTAATCCAGGACCTGTTTTCTTTAGAAAAATGGAAAATGATAGATTTCTTTTCTATTGATCTTGTATGAGGACAGCAAAAAGAACGACCATAAAGAAATTTGTACAGTAAGTAAAAATACATGTTAATTTCATATATATTGATTGTCTCACTTGTTCTTTCTTTCAATGATTTTAACATTAAGGTGTTACATAGAATAGTTTGTCTTAATTGCATCTGTGAAATCAGACATGTGACCAAGGCCATGTTCAGGTGGGCACCCCCCCCCTTGGGGGCTGGGCATGTTGTCCTCCTTTTTGGTTTCCAAAATATGGTCACCCTAGCATTAGCTGAAAGCCCTGTACAGACCAATCCATAATGGAAGCCTCTAACCTAGGCCTCACCAACACCTGATGACATTCAGCCTTCAGAGGTAGAACCAAGCAAGTTGCTGAGACAGTGTTTTTCTGTAACACTGGATCGGAATTAAAATGGTGGTTCCGAACAACGCTTAAAATTGATTATACACAATGTTAACCTGCAGTGCCTGTCGTCATGGCCAAGATCCTTCTATAATGTTTACTTAGAAATAAACAGCTCAATACAGGTTCCCCGCAACATTAATTGGTAATTTCCTCCTTGCAGCTTCTGCCCCAATTGCTTCCTGTTCTGCATTATTGAAGGATGTCCTGCAATATTGCCCCTTAAATCATTTGTTCCTATTTGGGTCAGGGGTGGGGGTGTTACTGATTTCCTATCATCTTTTCCTTTTTATTTTTTATAGATAGCAAATCAGCTTATTGACCTATAAAAGCAAAAGGAAAATGAGAGAAACCCAGTAATTAAAGTCTCCCTTCTTCAGGGAAGAAGAACTGACCACTTAAGGGGCAATTACAAGGCTATTCATCAATAGAGCTCCTACCACACTGCACAGAAAACATTGAAGGAGCAGAAGCTGCAAGGAAGCAACCATCAATTAAAGGGATAGTAGCACTGAAAAGCCCTGATAGTGCTTTACTAGCCCATACTGAACCGGAATGGATGAAATGCATGGGACGATACAAAAGACACTGGTGTGTAACAGGTTGTCAGAAGTGTTGCCCAAATGCTCCATCAAAAGTAAGTGAACAAAAGTGAATGAAAAACAGCTAGTATGGAAGCAAACTATGCCAAATTGAATCATAGAATCATAGTAGAGTTGGAAGGAGCCTATAAGGCCATCGAATCCAACCCCCTGCTCAATGCAGGAATCCACCTGAAAGCATCCCTGACAGATGGTTGTCCAGATGCCTCTAGTGTGGGAGAGCCCATATCCCTAGATAATTGGTTCCATTGTCGTGCTGCTCTAACAGTCAGGGAGTTTTTCCTGATGTCCAGCCAGAACCTGGCTTCCTGTAACTTGAGCCCATTATTCCATGTCCTGCACTCTGGGATGATCGAGAAGAGGTCCTGGCCCTCCTCTGTGTGACAACCTTTCAAGTACTTGAAGAGTGCTATCATGTCTCCTCTCAGTCTTCCCTTCTCAAGGCTAAACATGCCCAGTTCTTTTAGTCTCTCCTCATAGGGTTTTGATTCCAGACCCCTGATCATCCTCGTTGCCCTCCTCTGAACCCCCTCCAGCTTGTCTGCATCCTTCTTGAAGAGTGGTGCCCAGAACTGGATGCAGTAATCAAGATAAGGCCTAACCAGTGCCGAATAAAGGGGGACCAGTACCTCACACGATCTGAAAGCTATACTTCTATTAATACAGCCCAAAATAGCATTTACTTTGTTTGCAGCCACATCACACTGTTAGCTCATATTCAGCTTGTGATCTACAACAATTCCAAGATCTTTCTCGCTTGTAGTATTGCTGAGCCTAGTGTTGCTGAGCCAAGTATCCCCCATCTTGTAACTGTGCATTTGATTTATTTTTCCTAGGTGTAGAACTTGGCATTTCTCCCTATTAAATTTTATTCTGTTGTTTTCAACCCAGCGCTCCAGCCGATCAAGATAACTTTGAACTTTGTTTCTGTCTTCCAGGGTATTAGCAATCCCACCCAATTTTGTGTCATCTGCAAATTTGATAAGCATTCCCTGCACCTCCTCATCTGAGTAATTAATAAAAATGTTGAAGAGCACTGGGCCAAGACTGAACCCTGCAGTACCCCGCTCATTACCTCCCCACAGTTTGAGAAGGTACCACTGATAAGCACTCTTTGAGTCTGATTCTGTAGTCAATTGTGGATCCACCTAATAGTTGTTCCATCTAGCCCACTAGATGGAAGAACAATAGAAATGTGAAAACGGAAATCCCATCTTTTCCACAACAGGAAAGGTAACATCAAGAATAAGAACATGACAAGGCTACATGGATTTTTATCCACAGTTGTTTTGTTAGGTTGTAAGAGAGGAATTTCCTCCTCTTCAAAATGGTGCACATCAGCATAAAATTCTGAAACAGTGATGTTGCTTGTGCAAGCAATATGTCAGGGTGCCTCTACAAGAGAGGTTTAATGCGCTTTGAAGGTTCATTAAAATTTTTACCTCTACAAGAACGGAGCGCAAATCGGGCGTAGAGGCGCGTTATCTCCCCGATAATGCGCATTTTCGAATGCGCGTTAAATCGCGAGTTTTATTTTGCTCCGGCTGTTAAAGCGCATTTTCCCCGTGTGAACAAGCGATTATGTGCATTAACTTCTTGTAAAGCGCTTTTTGGACATCTATGAATGCGTTTCGCCGCCTCTCGCCGCCTCCCGTGCAGAGGGATTAGGAGTAAATGCGCGTCTGCGATAATGCGCATAATCGCACAACCGGGCGCAAAAGCGCATCCTTGTAGAGGGGGCCTCAGAAGTGTTATAGGGGTGCTTCAAAGGAGCATCACTCTGCTGCTAATAAGCCCCCCTTCAGGCACCTCCTAAACATGCTCAATGGGACTTAGACTGCAATTCTATACCCCCTTATATCTGAAGGGAAGCCCCATAAAACTCAAGGGGAAGTACTTCTGAGCAGGCATGTAGAAAATGTATTTATTTATTTAAATTTTTATACTGCCCAATAGCCAAGGCTCTCTGGGCAGTTCACAATTAAACCATAAAATGGCAAGACATGTTGGCCCTGTTGGTAAATGTGCATAAAATTGCAGCTAGGTAGCCTAATGCTTTGAGTCCCGGTGAGTTCAATGTGACCCAATTAAGTATGCAGAGAATGGTAGCTTTGCAGTTTGATCTATGCAAGGTTATGTTATTTATTTACTTTAAATATTTCTATACCACTTTTTGGGCTGTTTACAAAAAGAATGCAGAAAAAATAACACATAAAGTCATGGTAAAACATTAAAGACACCTTAAAATCCATAATACGGTCCTCTTTTAGTGTGTTGTTTTTGATGTTTTGTTGGTCTTTGTATTGTGTGTGGTTTAACTTTGTTGACGTGTGGAAAATAAAAAAATTGAAATCTAAAAAAAAATAATCCATAATATGACAATTTAAAAAGCCATATTAAAAAGATGTGTCTTGATCCCCTTCCTGAATGCAAAGAGAGTAGGGGTCCAGTTGTAGCTCCAGAGGGAGCACGTTCCAGTGGGTGCAATGCACGGGAAAGCCCTGTGTTAGTTGTGCTTATTGATTTCAATGAGCTTAGGCATGCTTAACTCTGGCTAGGATCAGGCTGTTAGCCACATTTCTAATGTATATGATGCATTTGTGTTCCTAAAAGGTCTGGTAAATAGTTTCCAGTGTTCAATACATTCTCAACAAAGATGTTGGTTCAAGTCAGTACAAGATACACTGTTCCCCCCTCACCCCCGCTGTGCAATGGGGGATGACCCTCCTCCCTAATCAGGTTGAATCTAAAAAACAAGCAGCCTTCAATAAGGTAAGACTGGTTTTAGATCTACCTCAAAGGAAAGAAGTGGCAGAACCCACACTTCAAGAAGAAACACTCTGGCACAAAATGGGTCCAGGGTTTTGGGTTGCAGTCTCCCTGTTGACATCAGGAGTGGGGTGTTGACATGATTTGTTTACCCCTTGAGTCTGCTCTCTTTGGTTGCTCTGGTCTGAACGAAAGCAGTGAAACAAAGTGATGACGCCTTCTGAGCCCAGAGAGGAAGTTTTGGTCAGAGAAGGGGATTTCCAGAACATTGAGATCTCTGATGTCTATGCAAATCAAGGACCTAGGTTAATCTGAGTGCATCTAACAGCCCCTACATAATAGAGTCTTGTACATAATTGAATGTAATTCTGTGGCAAGGCGGGGTGGGGTGGATATAAGGACCAATGGGGAAAAGGTGACATGAGGAGCCCAAAAGACAGGAGAAGAATGGGAAACAAGAACATGACAGTCAGAAACTAAAGTATCAGGAATGACATCCAACCCACTCTGGAGTAGCCATTGATATAAACGCTTGTAACTATCCCAGGGTAACTATTTTGTTTTTTGAAAATTCTGAAGGAAGCCTTACTCATGCATCCTTGGAAAAAGCAGGCCGTGAGAAAACGAATCAGGCCCCCTAACCCTCAATATTTGCCCAGGCAGAGGTCCCCTCTACAAGAATTCGGTTTGACGCCTGGTTGTCCGATTATGCGCATCTTCTCGGAATCGCTTTTACGGCAAATCACTATATGCAGGAGGCGGTTAAGCGCATAATTGGTTGCCTTACCGTTTGTATGAAACGTGCTTTAGAGGTGTTTAATGCGGAGAATCGCTTGTTTACATGGTCATAAGGCACATTAACTGCTGCGGTAAATTAAAACTCGCTATTTAACACTCATTCGATAATGCGCATAAACGGACAGAAAAAGCACCTCAACTCCCAATTTGCGCTCTGCTCTTGTAGAGGTAAATTTTTTTAATGCACCTTGAAAGAGCTTTAAATCGCTCTTGTAGAGGCACCCAGAGTTGCTTATGTTGCCATCATGAGAGCCTGGAGCCATAACTCAGTGGTGCTATGATTTTTGCCTGTGGAAGGCCCCAATTACTGGCTAACGGTGTAAAGGGCCTTCAAAAACCTGGAGTCAGCACTGAAGCAAACATTTTGCAATCAACTAACAGCCAATTCTGAGGGGCTCCCAAAACGAACAGTTGGGCTTCTGGCCTCCTATACTAACCTGAAATCAGTTCCTACACCTTGACCAGTTTGCCCATTAGCCATTATCACATTTTCACAGCTGTATCACTGGGGGAGATGGGACGGAGATTAAAACTGCGCGCTGGCAGTACATTCTCCGCTCATCCCTCACCACAGCTGTACTGATCGAGCAGTCAACAGCTCCAGGGAGGAGGGAAGCTCTCAAACAATACAGCTGTTTCCTCCCTGACTAGGAGAAAAAAACGCTGCAGTAGCGATGGCAGGAGGGAGGGGGGAAAGCTTTCCCCCAGAAAATAACTATTTTGTCAGTGACTAGGCAATCTTATAAAACCCCTGGAGAGCAAACAGAGCAGGCTCTTGGCAACTGGCTTAACTATACTGTGGAAAACTCCCCCTCTATCCAACCACCACCACTCTGTTGCGATATTTGTGAGCTGTTTAAGAAAGAATTCCTAGAAACCAGTCTTTAATTTTGGACTGGTTTGTTTTTAAAGTAGGGATCTTTCCCTTATAGTTTCTGAGATTCCTATGCTGCTACATCCAGGCTATAGCTATTGGACCTTTGGTCTAAAGCATGCGTGGGCAATTTGTGGCCCTCCGGATGTTTAGGACTACAACTCCTATTAGCCTTAGTCAGCATAACCAATGGAGAAGGATCATAGGAATTGTAGCCCCAAACACCTCAATGACCAGTAGTTGCCAACTCCGGTCTAAAATTTCCGTTCTGGCTCATATGCGCAGCTTTCCTATGATCACCTGTAGGAGTGTGTGTGGTGCTCGACCGACTTAGGGGAAGATCCTGGCGGTCTGGGTGAGCTCACTGCGATAGTGCAAACTACATCAGTTGCATGGACCAGCCCCAGACAGAGTTAGCAGTTCCTACAATGGGCAGACACCCATATAAAATCCCAGCCCAGCTACACTGCCAACAGCAGCCTGCCATAACATTCTATGAACTGGACATCAGCCACTACAGTATGGATCCACCACTGAGTACATGCAGTTGGCTAGTTTCATCAGAGTCCTGGCTATGTGAAAGGCATTTCTCTTCCCCCACCTGGAATGGAAGACTAGGGAGATTGGGCTGGTCTCCCATCTCCTAATGCAATAGCCTGCAGGGCAGTTCCGAAGCATCTTGGCATGCTAATATCAGCCTGCCTTGCAGTTTCTGATGTGCTGTCCTTGCTCCGAGAACAGATAAAAGAATTTCAGCCTCCTGGGGAAAATCAGTCCAGGCTCTCTCATAATAAGGATTAAAGGTTGGATCCAAAGACATCAGCATATGTGGATTCTAAGCAAATCTGTGTCCTCTTTTTGGCAATTCATAAGTGACCACCCTAGTTTCAGGTAGCAAGGCTGGGAAAGGTATTTGTCTGAGCTTTCATGGAACTATTGCCAACTGGAATAGAACTAATCTAGATAGAGCAAAGGTGTGATTCACTATCACCCAGTTCCCTACTGCATTCTGCCCCTGCAACATCCTGAGGTTTTTTTTTTAAATGTTGCATTGGCTTAGCTATTGCAGGACACCCCATTCTATTATACTTCAGAGCTTATTAAGATAACAATCTGGCTGCATGATGGAGACCAGAAAGGTTTGCATATGGTGGCCCACAGCCTGCAGTGAGCCCACTGAGTGCAGCTGTTTCACATGCAAAATTGGGCACTTCCTGATGCACACTGACTGAAAGCTCTTATGTTCTCTTCCAGCGAACTCTGTGTAATGCAGTCTGAGTCCCAATTCAGAACGTGGCTTATTCCAGAGGCGTTTACTTCCCAAATAGGCTTAAAATGAACCAGAAACGAGTCTAGCCGGGAGTTTAAAAACTGTACCTTGGATTGGTTAAATCAATCCATGTAACAACAACAAAAAAAAGTCTATTGGCTTGGAGATTGCATATTGCTCTAGAATGTAGAGCAATAGACTGAATGGAATGGACTACATAAAGCAGAATACACTGAATATGAATGTAGGAGGACAAAATATAAGTGGAATTTCACACACAGGTGGGGGATGGAATCGGGGTGGTGGTGATATGCCTCCTTTTTCTCTGCACCTGCCCCTTTTGGTCTGAACACACCCTTTTTCTCATGTAGCCAACAGGATCCCCAGTGCAGCCCCCCGCCCCAAAAGGTTGTGCATCACTGCTCTAGATGCTTGGAATGTATTTCTATTAACATCCCAAATCATTTTTAAATGAACAAATACCAATATGTACTGGCAAACTATTTCTACCTAAGATATATTTCTGTCAATAACAATGGTGGTAAACAAAACATGATGTCTAAATATCTATCAGCTGAAACATGCTGCCCCTCTGACCTAAACAAGGTATCATGTGGAGAACCAAAATTGGGTGGGTGAGTGGGCAGATGACACCTCCCCCCCAGGCTCCCATGGGCCTACGACATCAGGTGGGCATGGTCATGCCTCCTGACATCATTTGCGCCCTGGTGGAAGAGCCAGGTAGATCTTCCACCCGGTGCTTGGGCCAAGGATTGGGGAGCAGGCTTAGTTGAGCCTGGACTTGGAAGTCTCATGCATAGCAAAGCCCATCTAGACGAGTCTCCTTTGCTCTGCTGATGGAGGAGCGAAGGAGACTCATCCGGCTGTGCCCTGCTTCACTCACCTTGCCTTCTTCCCCCTATGGGAAAGCTCATGCACAGTGAAGCAGCAGCACAGGGGAATCCCCACCATTATCGCTGATCTGTGATCAGTGATAATAGTGGGGATTCCTCTCCCTGCCACCTCCACAATTCAAGTTGGGAACAGGCTCGTGGAGGGGGCAGATTAGGACCTGCAGAAAGGAGATTCTGCACCCCAGCACTAACTGGACTCAACTCACTCCTGCCACACCTTACATAAGGATTTCAATACAATAAAAAAAGTTCTGTACAAGAAAGGACCCTCTCTAAGAGTTTCCCTAAATGAACGATTTATAGCACACTCGTAACTGGCCACTCACAGATGTTTGTGGGTCGATTACATAACGTCATCAACAGCCAGGATGTCTCCCGCGGTTCCCCCACCCCAATTCCATTTTTAAAAAGATCAGAGATAACCTGTAATGGCGTGAAATCGGCAGTGTGTAAAGCTGGCACTGCGCTATGAACATGCCTAAGGAAGGACTTTCTGTGTCTGCGATTGGAGGGAGAAGAGTAAGGCAGATATGATACCCCACCCCAATAAGAGCACCAGTTTAAGTTCAATGGGGCTTACTCCCAAGTAAGTGTGCCAAGGGTTACAGATTTACAGCACAATCTTATGTCCACTCAGAAGTAAGTACCACTGTATTCAATGGGGCTTACCCCCAAATAAGTGTGTCTAGGATCGCAGACTTATAGCATACTCTTACATCTACTCAGAAGTAGGTCCTGATTTTCCTGGGGACTGCAAAGAAACAGTGTAGCATAAGTTAACTAACAAAAGCAAGACTTCCCCCTCTTTTACACACATGCCAGTGAGGGAGGCACTCCCTTGATTCAAACCCCATGTGTCTGCCGTATAAAGGAGTCATCCCAATACTGAAAAGAACCTGAAAGCAGAAAGCCACAGTAAGGATGGAGGCTTTTGCAGAGGTTTTGCTTCATGCAGAGACACCCTAAATGCGGTGCAGTTCGGTCTTTTCTTCCATCCATCCTTGCTTTTGAAGTGCAGGAGGTGTAACACTGGGTGTTTCCACACAGAGTCGGACACCATTATGAATCTCCAAGCTGTGGCATGGTTTCTGGGTGTCTTATTACCCACCGCAACCAGCCTCCCTGCCTGCGTTTGCATGACACAATTATTATTATTATTATTATTATTATTATTATTATTATTATTATTATTTACATTTATATACCGCCCCATAGCCAAAGCTCTCTGGGCAGTTTACAAAAATTAAAAGATTGAACACTAAAAAGACAATATACAAAATTTAAAACCATAAACATAAAACAGCTGATATTTAAAACATTTTAAACTGTTAAGCCTGGTCACAAAGTCAGTTAAAACCTCAACTTAAGCATGCACAATTTGGGGTGTGCATGCCAAAAAATATAGTCATTTATCGTTATCGTCATTTTGGACCAAAAAAAATTATAATCTTCATTCATATCATAGGTGAACCGTATCGTTTTCACGATAATTATCGTGTAAAAATGATATTTTTTGCAGCCCTTTTAAAAAAAAATGCCTATAACTTTTGTATTTTAAAAGTTAGAGGCTTGAAACTTAGTCACAGTGCTTATGAGGTATGCCTAAGTATGTGTATGAAATTTGAGATCGATCCCTCCAACCCTTGATTTTATATGAATTTTTTAAAGATCGTTTCCATTCTGACAGGTCTGAATGAATGCATGTGGTGAGCTGTCATTCTGATCTGTCAGAACTGAAACAATCTTTAATAAATTCATATAAAATCAAGAGTTGGAGAGATCGATCTCAAATTTCATACACATACTTAGGCATAACCCATAAGCACTGTGACCAAGTTTCAAGCCTCTAACTTTTAAAATACAGCAATTATAGGTATATTTATAAGGCAGTCGGATAAAACGATAAAATCACCCGAAAATTATCATCTCCGATGATTATCGTAGGTTTTTGTATCGTATCGTCGTCATTAAACACATGCACGATAACGACACTATCGTATCGTTATCGTACATTTTAATGATACGATACACATCCCTAGTCACAATCAGCAGTGGCCACCAGCTGCCATGGATTGAATATTCACAATGGTCGCCAGCACATGCCACAACCCACTGTGGCTTATTTAAGCCACAGTGAGTGCCACTGTTTGTGCAAACCAGGTCACTGTGTCGTTTTAGTATTTTATACTACATTCCCATTTCTATACAACTGTTAAAGATACAGGAGCCCTCCTTTTAATATCGTCACCCTAATGCTGCATATTTAACTTCATTAAGGCTGCAGTCCTGTACACCTCTACCTGGGAGTAAGGCCATGGGATTCTCATGTATTACTCTGATTATTTTTTTGAATAATCATTTTATTATAGATTATTCTTATGGTTCATTCACAAGCTCAGCGACATGAAATCACAGTTGGATCCAACAAGAGTCAAACCAATTTACGATCTTCTAGTATTTTTGTTGTTGTTTTATCAAGGCATGAAAGCTGGAGCCCTCTAGGTTTAGCAGTTATATTTATTGACTGAAATACATTTGTCAAGGTGAACAGGTTCACAGTAGAGCCCTGGAGGCAGGTTATGTGCTTTGAACACTTCTCAAATTAGGCAGTACAAAGGCAACTCAAACCCCAACCCCACAGGACAACTGGTAGACGAAGCCTCTTCTATTAAGATTCCAAAGCAATGGATCTCTCCAAAAAGCTCTTGTTAAGTTTTGCATCCTGTGCAAAGATCCTCTGGTGATTCCCCCCACCCTCCTCAAGTGGGCCGGGGGAAAGAAAGACAGAGAATGAACCTGGGATGAATCAAATTGTTATTTCCATTTTCTAAAAAGATCAAATAGCCCTCTCTTCTGTGGAATTGGTGGAGGGGTTTATTAGAGACCTGCAGAACAATCATATGCATCCTGAGAAATAAGCCCCATTGATCAAAAATGAAACCTGAGAGGAGTGTGGAGAACGAGGAACCAGAGAATGTGTTGTTACAAAGGCATATTTGCCACCAGGTTTCAAGGGCAAAATGTGCCTAGTTTGGAGCAAATACTTAAATAATGTATTGTATTCTGCAATTGTTGAAGCACTATTTCAACAAAAAGGTTTGGACACAGACTTAATCATGTTTACAGCAGACTCATTGAAATCCATGGGAAATAGAGTCATCATGACTATCCTAAATCCCATTGATTTCAATGGGTCTACTTGAAGCATGACTAAGTCTGAATCTATCCCAAAGTCCTAAGTGTGTGGCTTGTTTAACATACGTTCCAACTAGGGCTGTGAACAGATCCAGATCAGGCCGATCTGGACCTTCCGGATCCAGTTCTGAACCAGGTCAGGGGAGGTCCAGATCATTCCAGAGCAGATTGGGCCCATTCTGGATCGATCCGGAGATCCGGGCCCATTGGCCTTTCAGGTCCCAGGGTTCTGGCTGCGCAGCCAGTACCCAGGGACCTGCAAGGCTGGTGGTGAGTCCATTGTACTCACCCCACTCTCCCTCCTCTCCCCACTCACCCGTCGCCATCCACTGTACTGAGAACCAGGTCGCGAGGCCTGGTTCTCAGTACAGCGGACGGCAGCATGGACAGTGTCGGGTGAGTGGGGAGAGGAGGGAGAGTGGAGGGAGGACGGTGAGTCCTTTTCCCCATAGACTTGCAAGTCTATGGGGAAAAGGAGAGTCTCCAGATCTCAGATCGGGGGAGGTCCAATCCGGTTCAGATTGGATCAACCCGATCTGGATCGCCAGGATCCAGATCTGGATCGGGGGGGGGGGGGGGGCTGGACAGCCCAAGTTCCAACTATCTCTACTTTATAGGATCTGGAAATAAACATTATCCTCAGCCATAATTTTAGATTTTATTATTTGTATAGGAGGCAAATAATTGTTCCTGCTTTTGTCTTCTTCCCAAAAAGCAAAAGGTTAGTGTGAGACTGTCTATTAAAGTCCCAAAAGCTATAAACGAGATCTCTCTCAGAATCTGCTCTTGGCAAAAAGATGTGAAATATTGTTGCTAGCTGACTCAGGAGGGTATGTTCCAAGCATCTGGATGCAATGTGTACAAGTTGGATTGTTATTTTTGAAATGTCGCAACTCCTGAAGCACAATTTTGCTTATCCGGGAAGCTTCTCTGAGAAGCCCAATTTGAAGCAAGGTCATTGCAATGAACCTGTAACCTTTAGCAATTGTGGTTTTCCTGTGGGAACCATTTAGGGTATTGTTTTCCTTATGACTAGCCTTCTCCTTGCCTTCCTCAATTTTTTAAAGTAGTTTTTACTGTCCTCATCTCTCCTAAATGTTAAGACACTCTTCCCTGTTACATTTCTTTGACACAGCACACTGTTAGTGGAACCAAGAGCAGGGGAAAATAAGGGACCAAGAGTCAGCCGGCAAAGAGGAACCACTGCCTTGCTGTAGTGGAACATGAATAATTTCTTCAGAGCAGGTTGCAGTAACATAAAAATGTGGACTGCCATATTCATATATTCTCTCTCTCTCTCTCTCTCTCTCTCACACACACACACACACACACACACACACAACCAACCACCTCTTTTCAAAATGACAACACTTTTCTGTTCTCTAAAGAGCAATGTGTTTTTACCGCACCTCAATTCAAATTTGACAGGGCTGCCTGCCATGGGCCAAATAAATACTTCATGGACTACATCAGATGTCCTTCTTTACTCTTGGACATGGCCAAGTTCAACTAGCAGCTTTACAGCCTTGAAGCAATTATACCCTGCTACAGTTGGCTTAGGTGGCCAGTTATGCATTACCAAAAAGAAGACATCACCAAAAGAGAGAGGGAGGAAGGACAAAGAAGGGTTGAGATTTGCATAAAATGTGAAAATGCTAATTTATATGCATAGATGTAAATTTAGAAATAATTACTCCAATTTAATAGTAATATAATATAGCTCATCATAGTGGGGAAGCCTGTGACCAGGTGACCTGTATGCCCCCTTGCCCAGTCTACTGTCCAGGTGCTAGCTGTCAATGGGCAACTTCAGGGCCTCTGCTTTCCCTCCCTTCTTAAGGTTCTTTATCTTAAACCAGACTTGGACTGGACAGGGCCCCTTCAATTGGAGGACTTTCCTTTGACAGCTCTCCAAGACAGAGAATTATAAAGAACCCTAAGTGTTTCTTCCAAAAATGTTATCAGAAATCGTGTCCACACACTAATTTACATGTGTATAATCATATGTGAGGCAGTAATTGCTTCTGGAGCAGACTACTCTGGACACACATGCTTTTTTTGGAGAAAAGATAGGCTTCTGAGAATAAAGAAACTGGTCATCGGCCAGGTCAAACTCAGAAGGCAATATTGAGTAGATCAGAATAATTCTAGAAAGTCTGTTGCAATTCCCCTATTGTCTGGAGGCGATGGTGAACTGCCTCCAATGATGGTGATGACAGCAGATCTTTGTGTTTAAACAGCATCAGCTAAGGACAGTGTGTCTCCTCTGAATGAATGCTTGGAGGCGGGAATGGGCTGGATGAGGAAAAACAAACTGAAGCTGAATCCAGACAAGACGGAGGTGCTTACTGTCAAGGGCCACAACCTGGGGTTGGAGGTGTGTCAACCAGTTCTGGATGGGGTTACACTCCCCCTGAAAGACTGTGTTCACAGCTTGGGGGTGCTCCTGGATCCGTCGCTCCAAATGACAGCTCAGATAGATGCGACTGCCAGGAGTGCCTACTATCAGCTTCGGCTGATACGCCAGCTGCGCCCCTTCCTAGAGTTGGAAGACCTAAAATCAGAAGTGCACGCACTGGTAACTTCGAGGCTCGACTTCTGCAATGTGCTGTACATAGGGCTACCTCTGTGCCTAGTCCAGAAACTTCAATTAGTTCAAAATATGGCAGCCAGGTTGGTCACCGGTACATCTAGGGGTGACCACATTACACCAGTTTTAAAATCTCTTCACTGGCTGCCAATCAGTTTCCGGGCGAAGTACAAAGTGTTGGTTATTACCTTTAAAGCCCTACATGGTTTGGGTCCAGGTTACCTACGGGATCGCCTTCTCCACACAATCCGCCCCGCACGCTCAGGTCCTCTGGGAAGAATTTATTACAGTCAACAAGAACTAGACTGACAACCGTTACCCAGAGGACCTTCTCTTCTGCCACTCCCAGATTGTGGAATGACCTGCCGGGAGAGATTCGCCAACTTACTAGTCTTCAGGAATTTAAAAGATCTATAAAGACTGATCTCTTCCGGCAGGCCTACCTAGATGAATTTTAAAGTGTTTTATTGGTGTTTTGTTGGTGTTTTAATGATGTACTGGTTTTATCTGCTTTTAATGTTTTTGTATTTTGTGTTTGGTGTTGTTCCCCGCCTCGATCCGTTGGGAGAGGCGGGTGATAAATAAATATATTATTATTATTATTATTATTATTATTATTATTATTATTATTATCATCTGCCCTAGTTGCATGGAATGTGAGAGAAGGGTTTGGAGGTCTAATTTTAACAGCAAAAATGGTGTGTGGGTGAAAAGTACAGAACCTCACCCTCATCTGCAATATACCTGCCTGTGGCTGCTCCCTTCAAACATTTTCCTCCAGTTTGATGAGCAAAGCTGCCGAAGAGAAAAACTAGAAGAACAGACTACTGTAACGTTCTTATTTGAAATGTTTTAGGTCTGTCTACACTCTAGTAGCAAGCTGAATCATAAAGTTATTCCAATCTAGAACCTTGCTAAGTGTGTCAGTCTAGGACTGGGGAGACCCAAGTTCACATCCTCACTGGGTCATGAAGTTCACTTGTTGACCTTGGGCCAGTCACTCGCTCTTGGCATGTCCCACCTCACAGAACTGTTCTGAAGATAAAATGGGAGAGAGAAGAGGACCATGTATGTTGCTAAGCTTAGATGTAAGTTGGGATATAAACGTAACAAATAGTACGTGAGGATCAAACCAAACATGATAGTGCCACCATTTATGGGTCCATCTTGTTCACAAATAAAGGAGGGCTGTACTTGGTTGTTATGGGGAGGGGATCTCTCTTCCAGAAGTGGGTGGGGGACAGATGAGGGTCTGATGCCCCATCAACATCAAATATAGAACTGCCTGGCCCTAAATGTGTCTGGGTATGGGTGTGTGTGTGTGTGAGAGTATAGCTAAAGGAAAATGGAAATATTCTTTAAAAATAGTATGGAAGGGGATACATGTATCTAGATAAAAAGATAGTGGGCACAAAGCAGTTTTCAAAAGGCTGTCTCAAAGAACATCTGAATGCAGAACAAAAAGCAATTAATGGAAGATACAACAAAGCAGAGTTAGGATGGGGATGTTTCCCAGTAGCCAGCTTAATTGCAATAATGGTTGAGCAATGCTAGAAATTGCCCAGGGAAATTATACAATGTTCTTCTCTGGAGATATTAAGGAACATACAAAACAGCTTGTGCCTCTCCAGTTGCAAGTCCTTATCATACATTATGCCTGGGCCCAATCTACATGGTGATTTACTGCAGAGCAAGATCACATAAAGGCCGCTCATGACAATGACATTGTCGCTACTCTGCAGCAACTGCACAGCTTCCCTCTCAAAAAGGCACATTTTCGCAAAGTCCTTTTAGTGTGTCTCTTTCCTTAAATGTGACTCTGGTGCATCTCCACTGCAGTGTGTGCCCCATTCCCCTGAATTAAATTCTGCAAACTGGGTGTGCCTAGGGGTGTGTCTGTGATCTGGCCATGACCTGGTCAAGGTGTGGGGCCATTCCTCCCCTCCCCCCATTGACATTAGCCACTTTGAAGAGAGGCTTCTTTTCCCACTTAGCAATATTACGCAGTAGCGCTATTTCTCTGTTGGCCTTTCCTGATTATTTTTACTTTGCATTATTTCTCAGTTGCATAGCTTCATTTCTGTCTGGAAAGGAGGCTTTGATATTACTACTTCACAGTCCTGTAATCACACAATTGTACAATGTTGCATTAGAGTAGTGATTCCCAAAGTGGGCGGTGGGATTGCACAGGGGAGCGCTAAGAGGCAAGGGGGCAGTATGGGGGCGCTTGAGGTGGTCTTTTCCGAGCGTGTTGTTTACTTATTTACAACTGACCAGAGAAATACCTTCCTTGCTTCAGGTTTCTTCCTCCCTTCCCGAGGCCACGTAGCACGTTCCCCCTCCCTTCTCGAGGCCACGCCACCAGAGCTATTCAGACCAGTTTACCACATTTTGAGAAACTGTCATGCTGTGTTTTTGTTTCTTTGACTTTTTCTGAAGTGTTTGCTGGTAAGTTCCAAACAAAATAGTATTGAGTGTGGTATTTATTTTCCTGTGTTCTCAATTAATGAACCTGTTGATTATGAATTGAGATTTGAAGCTATAAAGGCGTTGTTTTTGTTGCAGCCTACCCAATATTAAAAATTCTAATAGATGTTATATGGGGATATAAAAGATTTAAAATTATTTCAGAACCAATGCCTAATCTAGAGCCTGGATTTTTATGTAGTATTAACCTACAAAATGTCTACATAAATATGTAGCAAACTTTAAATATATAATAAGCAAAAATATGTAACAATGAATAAACCTTTTTTGGTGATTTTAATTAAGCATACACACTTATTTTGACATCATTCCAATAATATTTAATGATTAAATTCTTTTTTTAGAATAGAAATGGCAGAAGAAGAAGAATAAAAAAAGAAATGTAGACAATATAGTTTGGAATACTATACCTGCACCAACAAACCGGCAGCTACCAACATGCCTGGTATGTGAAAATGTATTTTCTAATGAGGCAATAAAGCCTTCCAGACTGAACATTTAAAGAAGGCACATCCTGACAAGGCAGATAAGAACTTAACTTTTTTTCAATCACTTCGTGACAAATTTCAAAAGCAGCCAACGCTGTTAAACATGATTCGCAATGCTTCACAACAACAAACTGATGGTTTGAGTGCATCATACATTTCATTGTTGATTGCTAAGTCTGGAAAGCCACATACAATTGGTGAAGAACTCATCCTACCAGCAGTTAGTGAGGTTCTGAGCACTGTTTTGCGTAAGTCACCACATATTCTTATGATGGAAATTCCAGACTGGGTGATAAATCCATTTTCAGATATTGAGGAAGTTGGAGTATTGGAGGAATTAATAATTGAGATAAAAAATGACGTTGAGCTGAAGCCAAAGTTTAAGAAATCGTACAAGGAGTTTTGGTTACAGAAGGAAATTGTGATTGCTATCCTGCATTATGGAGAGTGGTTAAGAAGCTCCTGGTTGCATTTCCAACATCATATTTTGTGGAACGTGGTTTTAGTGTGGTCAGCCTATTTCTCTCCAAGCAAAGAAATTGACTCCAGATTACTAAACGTGGTGATTTAAGACTCATGTTGACTTTAAACCAGACATTGGGAAACTGGTATCACTTCATCAAGCCCATCCATCACATTAAGAATTTACAGAATAGTGATGTACTCTACCTAGTTACTAAACGTGGTATCGAATATTCTTGCTAAATGACTATCAGACTTTGAAAAGATGGTATCACTGGATCAAGTTGATCAATTATGTTTAATTAAATAAACTAAAAAATGTAATTGAATTTTGAATATTCAATTAATTGTTACTGTTTTGAATTTTATTGCTATTATCTTCCTTAGTGGGTCGTTGAAAACCACTATTCTGAATAATGATTTTTATAGTGTAGGGTAGGGGGCACTGGGCATAAGTTTGTGGAGCCAAGGGGGCGGTGACCCTAAAAAGTTTGGGAACCACTGCATTAGAGTGATAGTTGTAATTGAACTGTACCAGGGTGGTACTCATTCACCACCCTTACAATGACCAGGAGTGCAGGGAACAGAGCTTCAGTATTGCTAATTCACAGTCCTGATGAATGCGAGAGATGTGGGGTAAACTACGGGATGTCATTCATCTCTTCCATTAAACTTCCCTGAGCAGCAGAGCATTGAAAGGGGCAGGGAGCAAGCCTGTCTCATTCGCTGAGCAGCATCTATGCAGTTGATGACATTTAGTTCTACGCATTGGACTCTGCCCACCCAACCTCAAAGCATGACAATTTCAAGTGCCATGTGCCATTTGACCTGTGAAACTGGGGTTTTAGGTACTGTATACTCTATTTTTCTTGCTTCATGTGCCACTGACAGACAAAAGTGATTTTATGAAAATACGGATATAACTAGCAAATGCTTCTGAAACCATTTCTGTGTAGATTAGGCCCTGAAGCCCTATGAAAAGCAGCTCAGTGCTATTTTTCAAATGTCTTAGCTGGAAGCAGTGTGTGTGTGTGTGTGTGTGTGTGTGTGTGTGAGAGAGAGAGAGAGAGAGAGAGAGAGAGAGAGAGAGAGAGAGATTCTATAGTTAACACCTTCCCAAAGTCAAGACAATGAAAATATGCCAATATATCCAAAACACCCCAGCTTCAAAACCAGATGTAAAATTTCAAGTTTTCACAATCTTGAAGAACACCTAAAACTTTCTGTAACATGATGCAATTTGCTGCTCTAACTGAAGGTTCATGTAGCAGGAATGATTTGAGTATGAAAAAAATCCTTGCAGCCCTCCAGATGCAGTTGAACTACAACTCCCGTCATCCCCCTATTCTGGCAGGGACTAATGGGAGTTGGAGTCTAACAACATCAGATTCCCCACTCCTGCCTTAAAAGAACTAAAATGGTTTCCAATTAGAGATTTCTCAATAGTTTACTATGCTGGGTGGCTGTAGTGGTTTAAAAAGAAAAATAAAACAAGTAAATAAAATGTATTTTAAAAGAGTTGAGGAATCCTTGGTGGCTCACCTATGACACGTCCCACTACCTAAGCCAAGCATGCTAACTTCCTCAGTCCTGGTAATGACACCACTAACAACCAACACCACATCCCTGTCCACTTTCCAGCTGTAGTACTGGAAGTATCTGAATCAGTTTTGGTAGCCTCAAAATATATGAACAATCTGTTTCTTTGGATAGGGGTGTTTATTAATTTTGTTACACGGCATTCCGCTTCCTTCCAGTTGTCAACTGTATTGCCATTCCTTCTAGTGTGCAATTAGAATATACACAGAAAGGTATTACAAAGCAGAGAGCCAATCCAGACAGAATTGACATGATTTTACTTACTGCAGTGTAGCTCAGCTATTGGGACTGTAGGTTACAACCCAAAATGCCATCTCTCGCCTGCAATGGCTACTGAGCTGCAAAGAGGATGCCATGGTTCCTTCTGCCCATTCCAGCTTCCTCCCCTCACACACCCCACTCCACTGTGGGGCAAGATCCTATTTAATCCAGCAGGTAGAAGAGAGGGGTCAGCTGGTTGTGGACCCAACAACCCTCTTGCCTGCTTTGCTTCATTACAAATCTTTGTGATGCAAGGCAAAACGTTACCCTAGAAGCCTCTTCGTATAAACTGATCCAAGAGCTCGTTGGGAACATTGGAATCAGCAATTTTACTAGCCTGGTCACCCTGGAAACCTCTACAAACAGGACTCTTCCCCATTGGGCCGTTCCTCACGTGGTCATAAATAACGCTTCTAAGGTAACCTTCCACCCAAGTGAAAAGCGGAAAGAAATCAGGGTTTTGAAGTGTCATCATTATCTCCATGCTCTTGGGGAAAGCCCTCATATGTGCAAGAGCAAAGAGGTTGATGCCAACATGTCAAGCATCTATGGTTTTCTGGCAGGAATTGGTAGGTCACGTTATAAGTGATTCCATCAGCGGGCCTGTGGCCAGAACAAATGCAAAGCAAGCCGGGTACAGGCCTTTTGGCTGCCTTTTCCTGGCTTTGGAATAAACTCTGGTATATTTGCTGTTTTGTAAAGTGGCTTGAGTATCAGTGCTTGTCTTGCTTCCAAACAAGAGGTGCGACCTCAAGTGCATCTTGAATCTGGCCAATCCCTTGCTTGAAGAAGCTGGACTTACTCAAACAAAATATGTTTAGGGGTGCTCACAATGACTCCATGAAAAAAACATTCTCATTGCACGGGTATGTAAATACACAGTCCCTCTCTCATCGCCATAGCTAGCTTGTGGGGGTCTGTCACTATTAGTTGTTGTGGACTGGGATTAGGCAATGTAAACATATAAGCCCAGCCCTGGCTTGTCTGTACTGCTTGCCGATTTGCTTCCATGCCTAATCAAAGCATTGGTTTTAACCTATAAAGCCCTACTTGCCTCAGGACCCCACTACCTGAAGGACAGCCTGTACCCATATGAAGCTGCTTGGTCCTGGAGGTGAGCTTCTGTGTGCCCCCTCCGAAAGAAGCTCAGGGAGTGTCTATTCAGGAACAGAGCTTTTCTGTGGTAGCCCCATGTTTATGGAATGATCTCCCCAAGAAAGCTCATCTGGCGCCGACCCTGACATCTTTTTCAGTGCCAGGCAAAGACAATTGTGGTGGGTTGCTTTTGTGGTGCTCATTCTAGGCTGTGAGCAGGGGACAATGCTGTGTATTTTCAGATGAACACTTTTCTTATTTTAGATTTTATTTTTATGGTATTTATTTGTATTATTGTGCTGATTATGATTGTTATTTCTGTGTTGCGTTTATAAGCTGCTTTGAGACTGACTTTTGTGGTGGGAAGCAATGCATAAATTAAAATCATAATCATCCCATTTTACAGGTAGGGAACTGAGGTTGAGAGATAGTGACATGCCAAAGACCACCCCAGTGACACTTCATGGGTGCTGGGACATTTGAAACCAGGTCTCTAAGACCCACATTCTACCCCACTGGGTTATGGTCACATTGCTTCGATAGCCATTTAAAAAAAGGCTGTACAAAGTGACCAGGCACAGCTGGTAAAGGGGGGGGGGGGTTAGAAGAAGATCACATTGAATGTTCCAAGAAATATTTTTTGCCTTGAATCAAGAAGGTTGACCTTGACTCTCCCTTACACAGAGGTCATAGGGAAAGATGTCTCACTGCTTCTACTCAGTGTAAGAGCAAAGATCTTACCTTTCTTCAAACATGGAGGCTCTGCTTTCATGCTTCTCTGAAGCCCAGTGCAAGGAAATCAGCCACTGCCCAGCTCTCATTTTGTGTTGGGTCAAGTGGTTGCCAGACTTAAGAATAGGTTGCCACTGGTAACAACATCTGTGGACCAGTGCACAGGAACTGGATGGGTAAGTGCTTTTTGCATGCCCAGAACCTTACATAAAACCAGACTCTTGTCCTGTGCTTTTCTTGCAATAAAAGCGCGCCGTGGGGAGGGGGGAAGCAGACCAGAGCCAATTCATGGCCAGCAACATTGAACATTTTATTTCTTTGGTTTAAAATACCCATAATAGTGTTACTCCATTGGACATGTGCACACTAGTCGGTTTTGCACGAATTCAGGCAATTCCCCCGCCCGTAGGACTGAGCAACGCCTGTGGTCTTTGCTGCTTACAATGTTAAGCTCTTCTGTAATATATATTTTTTCCTAACACAAAGTGAATCTTCTCAGTGAATCCAAAACTTCCCCCAAAGCTTCTAAAAGCAACAGTGACACCTAGGCTGCACATTTGTGAGTGACAACGGCTCAGACAGGAGGACAGGCTTCTACAGCAGTCACAGATTGCTTAATTTTCTCCCCCACAAATGGCTAGCAGTGCTTTGCAATAATCTCCGGAGGTGTCCTTCTGCAGAGAAAAAAATAAAGTGACAAGATGAAAACCAGAAATGCTTTCAAACCATCAGCCTTATGGGTAAAGCCAAACATGCAAAAACATAAAATAATATTTCACTGATATCCCAGTCTGTGTCTTGGATGCATCTATATTATAGCTTTAAACAAGTTCAACAATCGTTACTTTGCACCAGGAAATCCTGGGAACTGTAGTTTTGCTAGAGATCTCTAACAGAGTAGTCTTATCACCCTCACCAAATTACCAGGATTCTTTGGGGGAAGCTTAAACAAGCATTAAAAACGATATACTTATAATGCAGATGTGCCTTCCTTTAGCATCTGCTCAACACTGGCTGCTAATGAGCCATTCCACGGCAGCATGTTTACACAGAACCCTGATTAAGGGCTGTTTTGAAAGTTACGATTTCACAGAGTTGTCACTGCTTGAGATGGATGGGGGGGAGGGGGGGGAGTGAACAAGCACTGGAGAACTTTAAAGTGTGCCAGCACAATGATTAGGAGGTTGGGGGTACTCCTGGATCCGTCGCTCCAGATGACAGCTCAGATTGATGCGACGGCCAGGAGTGCCTACTATCAGCTTCTGCTGATCCGCCAGCTGCGCCCCTTCCTAGAGTTGGAAGACCTAAAGACGGCAGTGCACGCGCTGGTAACTTCAAGGCTCGACTTCTGCAATGCGCTGTACATAGGGCTACCTTTGTGCCTAGTCCAGAAACTTCAACTTGTTCAAAATATGGCAGCCAGGTTGGTCACCGGTACACCTAGGGGTGACCACATTACACCAGTTTTAAAATCACTTCACTGGCTGCCGGTCAGTTTCCGGGCGAAGTATGAAGTGTTGGTTATTACCTTTAAAGCCCTACATGGTTTGGGCCCAGGCTACCTACGGGATCGCCTTCTCCCGTACAATCCGCCCCGCACACTTAGGTCCTCTGGGAAGAACGTACTCAAGCCAGCCAGAACTAGGCTGGCGAGTGTTACCCAGAGGACCTTCTCTTCCATGGCTCCCAGACTATGCAATGGTCTGCCGGAGGAGGTTAGACAAATTAGCAGTCTTCATGAATTTAAGAGAGTCATGAAGACTGTTCTCTTCCGGCAGGCCTATCCGGATGAATTTTAAAATGTTTTAATGATGTGTTTTCTCTTGTTTTAAATTTTTTTTAACTTTGTGATGCTTGTATTTTGCATTGTGTTCCCCGCCTCGATCCGTAGGGAGAGGTGGGTTATAAATAATAATAATAATAATAATTATTATTATTATTATTATTATTATTATTATTTTAGGCACCAGATCACTGCACTTGCTGCAAAACATGTGTACACTTTAAATGGCATGCCCTTGTTCTATCTACCTGTCTTGCAGAAAGGTAGGCCTACATGGAGGAAAACCTAAGGTGTGAAACACTCCTACTATGACTGCACACTGATCTTTCTTAGCCTCTGCAGGCAAAGGGTTTCATAAAATAGTGGATTCCCGCTTGAAAATGGCCGGAGAGGCATTGGAGGTTGACAACGTCATGAAAAGGACCCACAAATTTCCATGAGTGATCAATCATGAGTGTGCAATAAATCGCTCGGGTGCAGCAGCTCACTGTGTGCCTGGATTGAACACCCAGCCAGTCAACTGGCTGTCTCCATCAACAGCCACGAGCACAACTAGCCCAACGGATTATAAAGGTCACTCCAGCTCACAGCCTACAAATAGGCATATTGGTGCTTGCAAAGGCAGAAAGGGCTTGTTACCTCGATCATGTGGTATAGAGATTTGTCGTATATGTCCCAAAATTCACGCTTGATGTTGAACAGATCAGTTTCACTCCTCGAGACCATGATCCGGATGAGAGTTCGGTCGTCTGTGCCAGCACCCTTGAGATAGAAAAAATATTCAGAAACAAAGGTGGGTGGGAGCAGGAAGTGCTGGGATTTCCCCACATTGCCACCAGCAAAATATTTTGAAGAGATGGCAACAAGCACCATCACCCAGAGATAGGATATTTTTGTTTACACAATGATATTGGAGAGAAGACTACACAGGAGCTTCTATATTTTGTTTTGCTAAATTTATATCAGCGCTGAAATATGAGCTGTCTTCAGAGATGTTGCTGGGGGGGCCTGCCATGCTGTGTCAGGAATCTGCTTCACTCTAGTGCTCTCTCTCCCTGTTGCACTCAAGTTCTATATTTGGGACAGGAGAAAGTTGCAAGTCTTGGGGTTGCAAGTTGCAAGTCTTCCCTTCACGCACAGTGACTGGGTTTGGACAATAAGATAAACCACAATGTTTATGTTACACATCATGGGTTATCATGTCGTCTGCCAGGAATTGTTTTAAATCCACAATGGCTTATTTGTCCAAAATAACCCAGTCTGATAACCAACGGTCTGCAGAACGAGTTATTTAACCCATCATGGGTTATCATGTTGCCTGTTGGGTATCATGGGTTAATTTGCTCTTGTAAAAAGTCATGCAAGAAGAGTGGTTCAGATCGCTGCTGCCGCTCTATTCTTCGTGGGCATTCTCTGTGTAATGGAAAGAGCGCTAATGGGAACATATGAAAACAGCTACTGCAGTAGCGTCAATGGGTGAAACGTGCAACGGCACTTTAGCAAATAAGTGAAAGAACACTACCACGTGCTTAAACACTGCAAGGGAAGATGGGATACCAGCACACTCGGGCAGAACGGCTTGAGCAGGAGAGGGGGTGGAGGAAATAAGTAAAATCACACACAGTAGCTTATTTGCCTGTTCGAGTGGAGGGTCATGGATTATTTTAAACATAAACTACTCTGTGTATTTTATAAAGCCAGCATGGATTAAAGTGACTCTGAACCTGCCCGGTTTGAGCTAGCTGGAGGATCTAGGGGTCTCTCTAAGTGGTAATTAGCCATTTCCAACCCTCTTGGAAACAAGTTGCTTGGGGAGCCCCCCTCCCACCACAACACCATTAGATTCTCATTCCCAACTTTTCTTGCCTTGGTGAGTCAACAGCAAAGGGACTGTCGTTTTTACCTTCATGGACTTGTACAGCTTGTCAGCGAAGAAAGCTTGCTTGTTCTTGACACTCCGTACTTGAAAGAAAGAGGGACAAAGAAGACAACAGCATGAAAATATTTCCCATAGAGGGCTGTATTCAAAATGCTCCCCTCTTAGCCATCCCCTAAAACACACACTCCGACCACTGTTTAAAAGATTCAAAAGGTAAATCTGGTCATACTGGGCCTGTTCAGAGAACACACTAAGCCATGGTTAGGCCGCTAACCCCTTTGCAGCAAATGGTTAGTGAGCATGTTTAAACCATGGTTATGTAGCCACTATGGCTAGGAATGGTTCACATGACAAGCTAAGCCATAACGTTTAGCTCAAAATGCTTAACTGTCATGGCTTAGCGTGTCATCTGAACAGGGTCATTGTAGTTTGCACGTACAAAGAAAATGGTCAGGGGAGAAGACAGCTCTTGCAAAGAACCGTCACAAGTTGCTCTACTGAACTTCCAAATGGGCAGGTTCACAGGGTGGGAACAATTTCCAGAGGGCTGGCTGGGTTCAGCGGTTGCAGCACAAGCAGCAAAGAGCCTTGTGGCGCCTTAAAGATGAACGGCTTTATCATGGTATAAACATTCAAAGATTACACAGTCCACTTGTGTGAACTATTTACCCACACATGGCTGGAGAGAATTGTAAAGAGTGAGGTCAGAGGGAAGTACAGACAATGAGAAGCATGTTATTGTCCTGTTATTGACAATAACAGTGTCCATTCCCAAAAGTGTTGTTACTGACAACACAGACATCCTGGCACTGGTGAGCTGATTAACACATGCGGTGTAATAACAAGACCTTTATCCTAAATCACGCCACAGCCACCTATCGCAGAATCTGGGCCCTCTCTGATGGATATTCAGGTGTGCAAGCAGAAGGCTACATATGCAGTGTCCTGTTGCTTTAGCTCCATGAAGGAAAAAAGCAAACTAAAATGAAAACCAACGTTCTGCTGATTGCAATAGGAAGAAAGACATACAGATGGCTGGGTAGCCACTTCCTGATCTGAAAATATATGCAAGAGAGTTGCAAAACGTTCAGGCAAGGAACAAGGCATTGAGCAAGTGGAACGCTATGTCCTTCAGTGGTCTGTCTACTCAGTGTCTTCCTCTGGGCACCTCAGCAGAAGCAGGTGAGGTAGGAAGATGGGCAGAAGCGTCCAATGCAGGGCGACATAATGAACAGAGAAGCCATGTTCGAGTCCGGTGTTGGCGATGCAAGCGGGTAGGGTGTCCTTGGTGAATATTCTCTTTAAAAGTCTGTTGAGGAGAACAGGATGGCAGGCAGGTGACCCGGAGAATCAACATACTACAGCAGGAGGGCACAACCGTAGCTCCCCGAGCATGTAACTGCAGCACCCCATCCTTCCCACCACCAAGTCCCCTCCCAGCAATCCTGATACAGATTTCTCTTTCTACACTGGTAGCAGCAGGAGAGTGATATGTATCAGGATTGCTGGGGAAGTAGGTGGAGAGCCTCAGAGAGAGAGCTTTTTTCTGTTTCTTTAGCAAGGAAAGAAGGATCTGTATCAGGAACTCTGGGATGTGTGGGCATGCGCAAGGACATGCATGCGTGAACAAGTGTATGTGCGCATGTGTGTAAGCATGTTTCCCCCAACCCAGCAATCACATATGATCCTTGAGGTTGAAACTGTTGTGCACCCCTGTACTAGGGGCCAAGCAAGAAGACAGTGATAAAGAGACAACGCTTGAAGGATTCAAGATCTAAGCACCAATAACAAATGGCTGAACTAAAGCCAAAGTTCCTTAAGGGCTCACTGATGTGAATGGGGGCTCTATGCACAGATTCTATCCAGCAGTTGAATCTTAGCCATAAGGAGTTTAGATCTACACAGCCATCCCCATGCTAGGCTGCATGGAACATTCTTACCAAGCATGACACCTGATCATATATGTAGGAAGTTAGGAATTTGTTAAATTTTTTTAAAAATGAGCAAGTTTCTAGCTCTCATGGTTGTGCAGAAAAGGCTGAAAGTGTGTAGGTTGGTTTCAGAAAGCTTCGTCTTGATTACTGAACCTATGTAACATTTCCAGAAGCCAGGAGTCATCCTTTCCCCAACAGCCATCAGCTCCTTTCCTATAGTCCCATGACATACATTATTCCATGTTACAAAACACCCAAATTTTGCAAAATACTACACTCCCCATTACTGTAAATGAAACAGAGTAGGAAATTAACTCCCCCCCACCCTTGAGTAACTGATGCTTATTCTAGAAATTTGCTTAACTGCTGACTAGTTGCAAGATCAAGTTCAGCATGTCAGGGTTGGCCGACTCCACACTCCATACGTAAGGAAACTAGAAGTACCTTGTGAAGCCCATGTCAAATACACTCACCGATGGCTAAAAAGGCATCGCGCACGTCCCCAGACATCCGCTTGTTGATGGCATGTGCCACATCGTGGTTTGTCATCTTAATGAACTCTTGGAAGACTGCAAAGACAGTGTGGAAGAAGTCAGAATTTCTTACCACTCCAGGACTGACCTAAAAGTGGCACTGGGGACCAGCCCCCCCCCCCCCCACCTTGTGAGCCTCAGTGTTGGCCACAATGATGCCCTCTGGCTACTTCTTCAGTGTGCTAGGGCCAAATTAACATTTGGCTCATCACACATAATGGAGCTACGTGTGAAGGGTTTTTTTTCAGATTGAAACCATGGCACTCCGGGGGGGGGGTGAGTTAAACCTCCCCCCTCAATTCCCCCTGAAATCCCTGTAAGGGGGTTCCCACTGAGATTTTTTTTTCTTTTTTTTAACTCCTCCCTCCCTCCACCACCCTGGGTGTGTGTGGAATTTCAGAGGGGGATTTAACTCCCCTCAGAGCACCATGGACCTGATCCAAATCGGGACTGCACATACTTACGCAAAGGTAAATAAAATGATCACGCATAGCTCCACCATGCATGTACACTCGAACACTTAGTTTGGCTCTGAGAAGATACTGGTCCAAGGAGAATTCGGTACTGCCAAGGGAAGTATCAAATATCAAGGCATGCCACAGAAAGAGAACCGAGGAAAGGTGCAGCTGATGAAATGGACCTTCTCGCCTTGAATTCCAATGGCCAGAGGAGATGGTTCCCTGGAGCTTCAAAGGAGAATGTCCGTGTTCATGTTGCAAAGCGGTTGCATCAGTCACCCCCTTTCCTTCAAGGCCCTTGGGGGATAACACCAGCCCCTTTCCAAGAAGCAATAACATGGCCTGAAAAGGTCAGGTCAACAAGTTTGTACCTAGCTGTGGCCTAAGATGCACTCATACCAGCCCCCCCCCCCCCAATTTCCTACCTCTCCTGAGCTGTGGGTAGCTCTGTGTGCATAAAATGCTCAGGAAGCGTGTCTCGAGGGATGTCGAGTCATCACCGGAAACATCAGACAATTTCTACAAAACCAAGACAGAATGAAGGGGTGGGGGGAGAATAGCAAAAGCTGGGGGCTAAGAAGCTATTTTCCTTGGATTACCAAGAACCTATACTAATGCCATCCTACAAGGGACTCATACTATTGTCTTCCTTAATATAAGTCTTGTAGGCCCAGCTAAAACTACCTGGTTTTATAGAGGTGCTCCCTTTCCTTGATAATACAACATCAGAGACTGTGAAAGCAGCTCAGCCCAAGCTGCCATGCCCACCATGAAAAGTCTGGTGTTTTCCCCCCTCTCTGAATCTAATTCTTTCTCCATTATTACAGAACATATTGCTATTCAAAGTGATCTAGTTAGGGATCACATTCAGGCTCACAAAGAGCTTTTCTACACGGGGGCTGTTAATCGGCTGTATCTACGCACTTTCGTTTCAGAATTGAGATCTGAGCACTACACAAGGAGCATTTCCTTTCCTGCTTTTCTGCTCCATAAACTCTAGGTGGTATTGTAGTATAGTGGATGAGCGCAATTACACAAGAGGAAATCATTCCTTTTTTCGCTTTCACAATGAAATGCCACATTTTCCCTGCTCTAAAAAAAATTCGCCGTAAGTGTTAGTTAAACACAAAAGCAAAACTGGAGGGTCACATCATTATCTAAAGAACCCGTAAACAAATGTGAGTAGGGAATGATGAGCGTACAATAAATTCTTTGTGTAGAAAGCCCAAAGGTCCTTGTCCTATGAGTATAACCTAAAGAGAAGGACACATACCCTGCAATGCAGCCTTCCCCAACCTGTTGCCCTCCAGATGTTTTGGACTACAACTTCCATCAGCCCCAGCCAGCATGGCCAATAGTCAGGAATGCTGAGAGTTGTCATTCAAAACATCTGGAGAGCACCAGGTTGGGGAAGGCTGCTCTAGTGACTCCATAGAAGAACCCTCCCCATTCCAAGATCATAAGAACTTCCAACGTAAAGGCCATTTGTCAGCTTAACATTCCCCCCATCTTAAATTGACCATCCAATTGCTTTTCTATCTAGCCAAAATAGGTACACATCCATTTTATGCATGCGGGGGCAGAACATACAGCGAGATATTTCCAAAAAAGTTAAGGTATACAGAAATTATTAAAAATTATATTTTATACAAATTTATAAAAGAGGCAGGCCAAACGCGTTTTGACGATATGGGTCTTCCTCAGTGGCCTTTAAATTCTAAAAACAAATATACAAACACTAATGAAAAAATACACTAACAGATTACAGGATACACAAATACAGAATACAGAATATATATACAAACGAAGATAAGTAAAAGATGTTATTACCCGGCACAAGCTGTTCAGTAGTTCAATTGTTTATCTGAGCACGGGGGCTGCCTGACAATATCATAGAAAAAATACGAGTTGCATCACTCCCCCAGACCAGCAAAAGCCTGCAGATAGTAAATTAAAATGTTTCTCTCTATACTGAATGCTTTCCCAGTCCCAAAGTAAAATAAATACACTAGGAATGTAAGATATTTTTATGTACATACCTACAGCGAGTGCTTGAGAAATACTCCTGACCTCCGTTTCTCCAAACCAATGATGTGATCTCAATCACATGTTTCAAGGGAAGTTTTATATGTTCCTACTGCAGGGGCTGATAGTGATTAACCTCACCTGCTAACTATACTGTATATTGCCTTTAATTATAGGTAAATGCCAGTTAAACAAGTAGAGCCTGTAATCGAAAATAACCATGATGAGTTAAAAATAATTTTGTCGTTATTTCCAGTGAGTTCTAGGATTAAAAATCCATGCTATACAGCAAGTGCCCAATTACATTCTTCATTTAAACCTCTGGGAACCAATGTTCCCAATGTGTAAATCCAAAAAAGTTCCCTCCTTGCCAGTCGCCTTTCCAGATTGTATTGGGGACCATTCTGCCTTTCTATGACACAAAATTTTAAATCTTCTTCTGAATGTCCCAAATCAATGAAGTGCTTTACTAAGGGGGCATTAGCCTTACGGTTCCTAATGCAGCTCTTATGTTCGCAGATGCGCACCTTCACTTTTCTGGTGGTCATGCCCACATACAGCAATCCACATGGGCATTGGATGGTATAAATTACACCCTTAGAGTTGCAATTGAACATCTCCAAAATTATATATTTCCTGCTGTTAGCTGGATTAATGAATTCTTTGGTCTGCAGACAGTTTTTACATACACTGCAGCCGTGGCAAGAATAATTTCCTTTAGGTTTAGAACAGGACTGATTATTGAAGCCAATCTCTTTACTTGTCCTCAGAGTGCTGTGGACGAGTAAATCTTGAATGTTTTTTGTCCGTTTATACGCAAATCTTGGTCTGTCCTCACAGCCAGGGACATCTGCTAATAGATCCCAATATTTTAAAATTGCCGTCTGTATGGACCTGGTGTGTCCATTAAATATAATGGGGATCAGCATTCCTGATTGAGGCTGGATAACCTTGTTGGTATATAAAAGATCTCTTTGGTCCATCTTCCTTACTTTAAAGATAGTTGCCTTTAATTTTCTACGTGGATAACCTCGAGCCTGAAACTGTTTCATGACAATGTTTGCTTGTTTATCATAGTCCACAATAGTTGAACAGTTTCTTCTTATTCTGATCAGCTGGGAGAAAGGTAAGTTACGTCTAATATGTGCTGGATGGAAACTATCGTATTTAAGATACGAATTGGCATCAGTCTTTTTTCTATATGCATCAGTAATAATGGAAGAACCGTTCTTAATAACATAAATGTCCAAAAAATTAATTTTAGACCTGTCATGTTGTATTTCAAATTTAATGGTCTCATGGATGCTATTTAAATAAACTTTAAAGTCCATTAGTTGTTCCTCTGTACCCTCCCAGATCAGGAAGATGTCATCCAAAAATCTTTTATACCACTTAATGTTAGAACAAAAAACATTCGTTTGATTCAAAATATATGTTTGGTCAAAATTATCCATAAACAGATTGGCTAATTCCGGGGCAAACTTGCACCCCATAGCTGTTCCCGATACCTGCCAATAATATTGCTCCCCAAACAAAAAGAAGTTTTTTTTAAGAACTATTTCAGCCATTGCACAAATAAAGGATGTAGGTGGATGCTGCCAGTGTGTTCTTCTGAAAAGTGTTGCTTAAATTATTTCCATTGCCTCTTCATGTATGATATTAGTATACAGAGATGCAACATCCAGAGTAACTAATAGACATTCATCTGATGGTAAAGTGATTGAATCAAGAAGTTGTAAAAAATGCCCGGTATCCTTAATATATGATGGAATTTTGGATATAAATGGTTTTAGAAATGAATCAACCCATTCAGCTACTGGTTCCAAAATGGAGTCACAGCCTGAGACTATAGGCCATCCTGGAACTGGGGAAATGCCTTTGTGTATTTTAGGGAGTAGATAAAAAAACAGGTGTCCTCCCTTCTGATTGTAATAGGAAACTGAATGTGTTGTTATCTATGTATCCCTCTGTTAAGCCTTCTTCTGCTGTTACTGTTATTAATTTTTTAACTTCCGCTGTTGGATCATATAATGATTGGACATTCCCAGTTGTCTATGTGCTTCCTTCATGTAGTCTTTAACATCCCACACTACAATAGCACCCCCTTTATCGGCTGGATTGAATACAACATCTGTAAATTTGCACATTTCGGACATGTCTGTCTTTTCTGCTTTCGTAAGATTATGCCAAGTCCTACTCTGATTCTCATGTGATGACTGAATTTCCTTCAGTACCATGTTCTCGAAAACCAAAATATTGAGATTTGAGGTACTGGGATTAAAAGTAGATTTAAGTCTAAAACTGAAATGCTCCCTGCAATTCTCAGGGCGTTTAATTTTAAACCAGTCAGCTATTCTTATTTTTCTCAAAAGGTGTTGTATTTCAATCATAGACTTAAAAGTATCAAGTATAGGCTTGGGGACAAAAGATACACCTTTTTGGAGACCCTATTCAAAAAGAACACACTGGCAGCATCCACCTACATCCTTTATTTGTGCAATGGCTGAAATAGTTCTTAAAAAAAACTTCTTTTTGTTTGGGGAGCAATATTATTGGCAGGTATCGGGAACAGCTATGGGGTGCAAGTTTGCCCCGGAATTAGCCAATCTGTTTATGGATAATTTTGACCAAACATATATTTTGAATCAAACGAATGTTTTTTGTTCTAACATTAAGTGGTATAAAAGATTTTTGGATGACATCTTCCTGATCTGGGAGGGTACAGAGGAACAACTAATGGACTTTAAAGTTTATTTAAATAGCATCCATGAGACCATTAAATTTGAAATACAACATGACAGGTCTAAAATTAATTTTTTGGACATTTATGTTATTAAGAACGGTTCTTCCATTATTACTGATGCATATAGAAAAAAGACTGATGCCAATTCGTATCTTAAATACGATAGTTTCCATCCAGCACATATTAGACGTAACTTACCTTTCTCCCAGCTGATCAGAATAAGAAGAAACTGTTCAACTATTGTGGACTATGATAAACAAGCAAACATTCTCATGAAACAGTTTCAGGCTCGAGGTTATCCACGTAGAAAATTAAAGGCAACTATCTTTAAAGTAAGGAAGATGGACCAAAGAGATCTTTTATATACCAACAAGGTTATCCAGCCTCAATCAGGAATGCTGATCCCCATTACATTTAATGGACACACCAGGTCCATACAGACGGCAATTTTAAAATATTGGGATCTATTAGCAGATGTCCCTGGCTGTGAGGACAGACCAAGATTTGCGTATAAACGGACAAAAAACATTCAAGATTTACTCGTCCACAGCACTCTGAGGACAAGTAAAGAGATTGGCTTCAATAATCAGTCCTGTTCTAAACCTAAAGGAAATTATTCTTGCCACGGCTGTAGTGTATGTAAAAACTGTCTGCAGACCAAAGAATTCATTAATCCAGCTAACAGCAGGAAATATATAATTTTGGAGATGTTCAATTGCAACTCTAAGGGTGTAATTTATACCATCCAATGCCCATGTGGATTGCTGTATGTGGGCATGACCACCAGAAAAGTGAAGGTGCGCATCTGCGAACATAAGAGCTGCATTAGGAACCGTAAGGCTAATGCCCCCTTAGTAAAGCACTTCATTGATTTGGGACATTCAGAAGAAGATTTAAAATTTTGTGTCATAGAAAGGCAGAATGGTCCCCAATACAATCTGGAAAGGCGACTGGCAAGGAGGGAACTTTTTTGGATTTACACATTGGGAACATTGGTTCCCAGAGGTTTAAATGAAGAATGTAATTGGGCACTTGCTGTATAGCATGGATTTTTAATCCTAGAACTCACTGGAAATAACGACAAAATTATTTTTAACTCATCATGGTTATTTTCGATTACAGGCTCTACTTGTTTAACTGGCATTTACCTATAATTATAGGCAATATACAGTATAGTTAGCAGGTGAGGTTAATCACTATCAGCCCCTGCAGTAGGAACATATAAAACTTCCCTTGAAACATGTGAATGAGATCACATCATTGGTTTGGAGAAACGGAGGTCAGGAGTATTTCTCAAGCACTCGCTGTAGGTATGTACATAAAAATATCTTACATTCCTAGTGTATTTATTTTACTTTGGGACTGGGAAAGCATTCAGTATAGAGAGAAACATTTTAATTTACTATCTGCAGGCTTTTGCTGGTCTGGGGGAGTGATGCAACTCGTATTTTTTCTATGATATTGTCAGGCAGCCCCCGTGCTCAGATAAACAATTGAACTACTGAACAGCTTGTGCCGGGTAATAACATCTTTTACTTATCTTCGTTTGTATATATATTCTGTATTCTGTATTTGTGTATCCTGTAATCTGTTAGTGTATTTTTTCATTAGTGTTTGTATATTTGTTTTTAGAATTTAAAGGCCACTGAGGAAGACCCATATCGTCGAAACGCGTTTGGCCTGCCTCTTTTATAAATTTGTATAAAATATAATTTTTAATAATTTCTGTATACCTTAACTTTTTTGGAAATATCTCGTTTCTGGTTTTGGTTAAGGCTAGCACTTCGTTTTGTCTTTTGCATAACATACAGCAACAACAAAAACAACCATGTGCTCCACCCCACCCCCCACAAACAAAAGGATGCCTGAAGCTGTCCTCTAACCACCACCGCTACAGAGATGCGTTCATTCATCTTCCCATGAGATTCTTATGTGGTGAAAGATCTGTGATACATCTAACAGCACCTATCATCACTAACAGTTTCTCCAAGGACTTCAATTGCCTTCACTGTATACTTAACTGGTCATCACACAAACTATTAACATTTGCCACTTTCCTCTTCTCCATGTGGTTCCTTCTTCTGCTCCCACCCCCGATTGTGTTGATGGGAAATGAGGAGGTGTCCTTCCCTCCTGATTCTAAACAGGGTCAAATCCAGAAAGGGTCCATAGCTCACTAGCAGAGCACATGCTTTGCATGCAAATGGTCTCGGATTCAATATTTATGTTGAATAGACAATACTGAGCTACATGGACAACACAGTGGTCAGACCCCACCTATGAAAGCTTCATGAGTTCAGTCTTACTGCCTCCCTCAAGGCATTCTGTCCCCAATATGGGTTCTAGTCATCTCTAGGAAAGGCCTAATGTTGGCATAGGTGCATCTGAGACAGAACAAAGCAACAATGCTCTTGGTAGAGGCAAAACCCATGCTTTAATCTTGAAAAGGTGACATGGTTTTTAGTTCCATCTTGCTTCCTAAGACCTGCCCTCAATCATTTCCTTAGATGTACAGAAAGAGTCAAGGTGGGGGGGGGGGAATGGGAGGGGGGCAGGCACTCACCAGGGTTTCAGCAACGACCTGACAACAGAGAGAAAGGGGGAGAGAGAGAGGAAGGCAACAGGGTCAGAGATGGTGCTGCACAGCACTTTCCAGAGTTTTCACAGATAAAATGGGGCCATTCTAAGATCTCAAGCTGATAGCTGCATTAGCATACACTACTGAATAATGGCAACAGAGGGGAACTTTTATTTTCCATGACTTGTTCAGAGGCTCAGACTGTGCACAGCTCTTCCATGGTGGTCTAAGTGTGACCAATTAAGCGGCTAAACCAAAAAAAGCCCCACCCGAACCTCAATTTAGAAATAACCTGTTAATACAATGACAGTGTGATGGGGGGAATCCGATTTTAAACGAAACAGGGAAATAGTGGGCAAAAATTGTTTCTTTGTCTGAGGCATAGAAATGACGTGTGTGTTTTTTAATTTTCTGATCAGATGCAGAGGAATCCTTTGCCCCAAGGAGCTTTCAAAGGCAAAGGCCAGATCAAGAAGTGTGGGAAAAGGGAAGCATGAACAGTCACACACTGAAGCAGGGATCAGCCGCAGGCATCTAAGCCAAAGGAAGGTGGAGGCTTGATTTGTGTAGATGGCAGGAAAGAACGGCCTTGGGGGCAGAAAAGTGACCCGAGGAAGTGCCTCCTACTGCCAGCCTCAGTATCCTGATATGCCACCTATGCTAGAAAATGCTATGGTGTGTGTGTGTGTGTGTTTCTCACTGGCCAATACAAAATGCTGAACATTTCAGTGCATATTCCCAGCTTGATCAAACAGGGAAGAGCCGGACTGTGTTACAAACTGCCTACAAATACAAATATTTTAGCCAGCATCCTCTGTATCTCTCTCTTTCTCCTGTCTAAATAGCTGCAGCAGCAAAGAAGCACAACAGGAAAAAAAAATACGCACAAGCATGCAGAAGTATCAGCTCTCCCCCAAATGGAAGCAATGCTAACTGCATCTCTCCACATCATTCCGAGCTCAGCTGAAGACGTATGAACGAATCCTGCCCCCACTTATTTGATATAGATTGCTTAACCAGTTTGGATTTTTAACGTAGCTCTCTCTGATTATGGATGATAATAGCGGCATCCTGCCAGTTACATTGAAGACTTTCCACCTCTGAAGGATGGAACTTTTAATTAACATTAAGAGCTACATCAGCCTTCCCCAGCCTGGCCCCACTAGATGTGCTGAACTACAGCTCCTATCATCCCCAGTCAGCATAACCAGAACATCCGGGAGCAACTTGAGCAATTTGAATTAATGAAGCCATGCTGAAAGGCCCAAGCTGAGAAACTTACGTGGCGAGAGTTGCAGCACAGCACAATATCCACTCTGAACGCATGCACTACAGGTCTTAAGGGAACTGCCTTCAGATGCCTGCCTCTAAGGAAAGCGGCAACCTATCTAATAATGGGGGGGAAATGCTCTAAACCAGTGGGGCATCCACCACAAAGCTTCAAATCTCCTCTCCATCTATAAAGCATATTATATTATGTTGTATTTTATTATTGTTATTGCTGTTATTATTGCTGTTATTGTTGTTCCTGATTTTATTGTTTTAATTGCCATCTTGTAGCTTTTCATATTTAAAATATTTTATGTATTTTATTGTTGTAAGCTGCCTTATGCGGGCCTCTGCCTTGAAAGGCGGTCAAGAAATGTTTTAAATAAATAAATATTTTATATTATATTGCATTTTATTCTTTTAAATCTTTGTATTGTATTTTATATTTTTAATTTCAAACCTTGGTTTATGAACCTGATTTGTTTCAATAAACCATAGTTAAAATTAACCACAGTTTAAGTTTCAGATGTAATGTAAGACTGTGGTTATCAGAAAACGGGAGCAAAATCTTCTGATCTCCTTATGGCTGCACCAGGGGATGGGGAGGTGGCAAATGAGCCTGAAGCTCATGCATAGAAGGATAAAGCATAGTTTATCATTACATCTGAATGCAATCATTACTTTATATGCTTGGATTTAAGGACAAGCATGTGTACAGTATAAAATAACAAATGGAACTTGAATAATTTTCAACACATGGCTCAGTTTCCAAAGGTCCTCCCACTGGGGACACTTGGTGTTAAATCCTGAAGAGTGCAATCCTGCGCATGCTTAGACAAAAAAGTCCGACAGCTCCCAGCATTCCCCAACCAGCCACGCCAAGCCTGCATAGGATTGCGTCCCAAGGGTGCTACCAGACCTATTGTCACAGCTTGAATCAGAATACTTGCTACCCACTGTCTTAACTATCAAGGAACCCATTACCACAAGTTCAGGCAAAACTAGTAGGATCAGTGTGGCAACTGAGCTACTGTCATGCCAAAACATTCAGTAATAGAACTAAACCTCAAAAACGGAAACTACCTTTTTATGTCAATGAGAACATTTCAAAGATGTGGATGGTACAATGATTTATTCTAGGCCTTGAAACACTCAGGGTCCCTAGTGTGATGGCTTGTTTGTATTTTTAATTTTAGAAAAAGGGCTCTATAACCTATTTATTTCACTTTCAAGATATCCAGAACCACAGGCATGCAACCCACTACAGAGTACAGACGTTCAGATAAATAAAGCACAGGCAAAAATCAGCTAGCATCAATTTCTGTATATTCAGTTCCAAATCATGCTGGCAAGAAGAAATAACGGTCCCTGCACTTGTGGTTCATTTTGTGCATATATCAAAGTGTGCATTTCTCACCTGGGCATCTGCATGAGCTTTTGTGAAGTCCTCTCCTCCTTCATCACGACTCCCCTGTGTTTAAAGATGGAGAAACAGTGAGTAAAACTGCAAAAAGCATGTGTGTTCCAGCAAGTAGAATGGCCACAGTCAGGACCGACATCAGCAGGCAGCATCCTTGGGTAGCAGCCAACACCACTGCCCTGGATCTCCTTTTCTGGTACTCTGATGAGCACTAGATCAGCCCCCATTACAATTGCCCACAATGCCCTAGAGCAGGGCATTATGGGCAATCACAATGGCAGCTGCCTGGCACTCAGAAGAGAGCCACTACTGTGACTGCCATCATCCTTCTCAGTGTGCCCCAATTCACATCCAGCAGAAATCAATCATGGAGATGCTGCCTGCCCATCAATATGTGGAGATTCCAATGGCATAGGTGGTGGTGCTCAGATCCCCACAATCCAATGCAGAATTGGATGCAGAAGTCTGCTTCAACCCATCTATTTAAAATAGGCCCAAGAGCACGTGTCCACTTGTGACCAAAGTCTATACAATAATTATTTCTGTGTCTTTTTTTTTATCTAGTTCCCCCCAAATGGCCTCTTCTATTCTAATAGCCCATCTATGCAAGTGTTGATGGGGAACCAGCCCTTTTAAATCTACCACTGGTAAATGTTAGGGGTGTGCACGGACCCCCCGGATCGGATCAGGACCTCCAATTTTGTTCCGGATCAGATCTGAACAAAATCGGAGGTCCCCCGGGTCGGACCCGATCACGATCCAAAAATCCGATGTCCGATTTTCGGATTGGCCGCCATTTTTCCCCATAGACTTGCATTGGGGGAAAGAAAGCTTTCCCCCAATGCAAGTCTATGGGGAAAAATGGCGGTAGGGGGATGAGTGGGGGCCTAACTCCCCCCTCCCTGTCCCTCCCCCCCCTTGCGCTTCTTACCTGCAGGGGCCTTCTGCTCCCGCCCGCGGGTGGCAGCAGACAATCCCGGCAGGTAAGTGGGAGCCCCCCCCTCCTCTCCCTCGCGATCCTCCTTACCTGCGGGGCCGTCCGCCGCCTTCACCTGTGTAGATCTACTGAGCACTAGGCTTCGCGGCCTAGTCCTCAGTAGAGCGCCAGGTGATGGTGCTCTACTGAGGACTAGGCCACGAAGCCTAGTGCTTAGTAGATCTACGCAGGGGAAGGCAGCAGACGACCCCACAGGTAAGTGGCACCTCTCCCTCCTCGCGATCCTCTTTACCTGCTGGGGCCCCTCTGCTGTCATCCGCTGCCGCCCAGGCGGCAGCAGATGGCAGCGGAGGGCCCCCGGCAGGTAAGCCCCCCCGGCGATCCTCCTTACCTGCGGGGCCATCCGCCGCCTTCACCTGCGTAGATCTACTGAGCACTAGGCTTCGTGGACTAGTCCCTGGCGCTCTACTGAGAACTAGGCCGCGAAGCCTAGTGCTCAGTAGATCTTCGGCAGGTGAAGACAGCAGACGCCCCTGCAGGTAAGTGGGGGGGCCCTCCCTGCTCCCCCCTCGCGATCCTCCTTACTTGCTGCGCCGTCCGCTGCCATCCACTGGCGCCCCCCCCCTTCACACTCCTCGTTACCTGCGGGGCGGTCCGCTGCCGTCCACTGGCTCCCGCGGATGGCAGCGGACCACCTCGGCAGGTAAACCCCCTCCTCCCCCTTGCGCTCCTTACATGCCATGGCCGTCCACTGCGGATGGCCCCAGCAGGTAAGCCCCCTCCCTGCATTCACGCTCCTTACCTGCCGGGGCCGTCTATGGATGGCCCCGGCAGGTGAGGGGCACGAGTGGGGGGAGGGGATCCGATCCTCCGATCCAACACGATCCGGATCGGGTCCTTTTCAGATCGGATCGTACTGGATCCGCCGATCCAGGTGCTGGGGATCAGATCAGATAATTTTATCCGATTGCCCCTGGATCGGGTCCAGATCGTGGATCGGACCCGATCCATTGCACACCCCTAGTAAATGTTACTCTCTTACTAGTTTGCTATTTGCAATGTCAGCCGGCTGCTCACTGTACCACTTCTACCATTCTTTCATTTCGTGGTGTTTGGTTTCTTAAGAGAGAATGCCTGGGCTGAGTGGTTATCAGAAGTCTAATAAGTGTTTTCCGCTCCTAAAGATCACTTGTAAGGGGCTTTACATACCTGCCTGGACTCTAAGATGGTCTTCAGAGGTGCTCTTCCAGGTGGACCCACCAAACAAAGTGTGGCAGGTAGCTACTAATAAGAAGGCCTTTTCACTGGTGGCAGTCCAGTTGTGGAATGCCTTTGAAGAGATGCTCACCTGGTATCTATGTTATGGTCTTTAGTAGATCATGTGAAACCCCTTATTATTCTGTCAGGCATTTTAGTTCTCCACTTGTTATTGTTTTGTTTTAAATCTGTTATTGTATTTTTAGATCTTTGCACTGCTGCTGGCTTTTATATTGGCTTTATAAATAGCTTCAAATTTTAAAAATAGGATACTGTGTTTTGTCATGTTGTTGTATTTTATGTTTTTAACTATTGTTAACAACAGCTTCAGCTACTGGGTGATAAAAAAATTAATAAAAAAATCAATAAATGTAAAGCCTTTTGACTGCTGTTCGCCCAACTATTCCAGAAATGTGCCTGTTCACGATATTTTGTTTTGTTTTACTATTGCTTACTATGAGGGACTTAGAAAAGACTTTAGAAAAATGAAACATTTACAACTTATGAGACCAGGACGTTTACAAAAGAGTCCAGCAAACACGAAAGACCAATCCAATGAAGCTGGAAAAGAAACAAGATCTTCAGAAATGTAGAAAGATAAAACAAGATGAATCTTCTGGGAAATAAACTGACAAAGATAGAAAGCAGTAAAGGAAAAGGAACACGTATTGAAAATGAAGGGGAGGTAGTAAAGACTGCATGATTGGCTTCAAAATCCTATCTTGGAACATTGTGTTTCTATTTAAATAGTAGCATTGCATTTTTTGACCAAAAATACATTTTAAAAGACACCTCAACTGCTTATATACGCCATTTTTAAGATAGAGTCCGCCATTTTGAAAGATGGCAGCCATATTGAATACTAATTGATTTTTTTGGGGGGGGTCCCTATCATAAATGACTTATATAGGCCTAAAGTAAACATGAGCAAAATAGCACCTTCTTATCACAAATTGCCAGATCTTAATGGTTTTTTATGTGAACAGCCCCCACTAAAAGCCATCTGAAGTAGCCTCCAGATTGCATATAAGTAGCCAGCTTTTTCATTTTGCCAGGCCTTGTTGTATGCCTTTACCACTTTCAAACACAATGTGAACTTTTACCCCCATCTGTGTCAGAAAAAATGGTTCAGCTGTTGATTTGATTGTTGTTGTCGCTCATCATGCCACTGTCAAGGGGTCAGGAGCCTTGTCCTGCCCTCACCCAAAAAGAGAGAATGTAATCCTACATTCACAGAGTGGCTGAAACATCTGCAACACCCCAACCATGTTAGAAAGCAGCAGATGTTAACTTTTGTTTTAACTGAAAACTATTAGGGAAATATTCAGGAGAAGGAGTCCTTACCAGAGCCAGAGAAATGAGGATCCTTTTGAAATGTCCGGAGGTGTCAGAACTCAAGGAATCCTCCAAAGATGTCTGATAGGCTGTGGGTATGGAGGAAAGCGGGGCGGGGGGGGGAAGGAGGAATTCAGAATGGAGACACAAGAACTATATACAAAGTACCGATCCTCATCTTGTCTCCCATCTCCCATTTTTGCGCATTTTGTTTATTGCGACTCATGAAATGACACATGGGGAGACTGGCTGCATACAAAGAACAATCTAGTATACCCTCAAAGAATCTTGTGGCACTTTAAGGATGAACAAGTTTAATCTGGCTTTCATGGATTGCTACCAGCCTACCCCTCTGGAAACTAAGGTACCAACACGCTGCATTAAATGGGAGCACAAATGTCTTGTTTTTGTGAGCAACATGGGGGCATAAGAACTATGCATAGCATAGGGTTCCTGCTCAACATAGACCTAAGTGTGTATTCTTAAGTGGGGGAGCTCCAGTGTAAAAGGAACAGAGGATGTAGGCTTTGAATATGGCTATCAGAGCACAGACATGGATCTTTTACTAGACACACATTCTGTCCTTACCACCTTGGCAGCATCTGCCACCATAATGCCACCAATATAAGCATCAAGAGAGCAAAATTATTTCATTAATGCACCAATACACCTTTTCACAACTTTTATGCTAATTCTAGCATAAGTAGCACGGATAATTTTCCAGCAGCATCACAGATTCAAAATGGCTCTCAACACTCTTCAGAAGAAGAGGGGGGGAAATTCCACACTTCCAATACGGATGGTGCTTCCAGACAGAGGGTTTTTAAAGCTAACAGCCAGAAGGCCTTGCGCAGCTATTCTATCTTTTTATTTATTTATTTTTATTTATTTTATTCCGTTTATATACCGCCCCATAGCTGAAGCTCTCTGGGCGGTTTACAAAAATTAAAAACATTGAACATTAAAAACACCGATGTGCAAAATTTAAAACCATAAAGCATAAAAACAAGTTATAATTACAATATTCTTTAAAACAACAATTCTGGGTCAAAGCACAACAACAACACAAAACCCTCATCATATGCTGTTAAATACCTGAGAGAAGAGGAAAGTCTTGACCTGGCGCCTAAAAGATAACAATGTTGGCGCCAGGCGAGCCTCATCGGGGAGATCATTCCATAATTGGGGGGACACCACTGAAAAGGCCCTCTCCCTTGTTGCCACCCTCCGTGTTTCCCTCGGAGTAGGCAACCGGAGGAGGACCTTAAATGTGGATCGTAGTGTATGGGTAGGTTTGTGTCGGGAGAGGCGTTCCATCAGGTATTGTGGTCCCAAGCCGTGTAAGGCTTTATAGGTTAGAACCAGCACCTTGAATTGGGCTTGGAAACGTACAGGCAGCCAATGCAAGCGGGCCAGAATAGGTCTTACATGTTCGAACCTTCTGGTTCCTGTTATCAATCTGGTCGCTGCATTTTGCACAAGCTGCAGCTTCTGAACCGTCTTCAAAGGCAGCCCCACGGAGAGTGCATTGCAGTAATCCAATTTAGAGATTACCAGAGCGTAGACAATTGAAGCAAGGTTCTCCCTGTCCAGATAGGGGCGTAGCTGGGCCACCAACTGAAGTTAGTAGAAGGCACTCCGTGCCACTGAGACCACCTGAGCCTCAAGTGACGGAGGTGGTTCTAGGAGAACCCCCAAGCTACAAACCCGCTCCTTTAGGGGGAGTGCAACCTCATCCAGAACAGGTCGAACACCCTCCATCCGGTCGGCAGAACCACCCACTAACAGCATCTCAGTCTTGTCTGGATTGAGTTTCAATTTGTTAGCCCTCATCCAGTCCATTGTCGCAGCCAGGCACTAGTTCAGCACATCCACATCCTCACCTGATGAAGATGAAAAGGAGAAATAGAGTTGCGTGTCATCAGCATACTGATGACAACGTACTCCAAAACTCCGGATGACCGCACCCAACAGTTTCATGTAATGTTGAACAGCATGGGGGACAAGACTGACCCCTGAGGGACCCCATACTGGAGAATCCATGGGGCCGAGCAATGTCCCCCAAGCACCACCTTCTGGAGCCGCCCCACCATGTAGGAGCGGAAACACTGCAATGCAGTGCCTCCCACTCCCAACTCAGCCAGTCGTCCCAGAAGGATACCATGGTCCATGGTATCGAAAGCTGCTGAAAGATCAAGGAGAATCAACAGAGTCACACTCCCCTGTCTTTCTCCCGACATAGGTCATCATACAGGGCGACCAAGGCTGTTTCCATGCCCAAACCAGGCCTGAAGCCGGACTGAAATGGATCCAGATAATCAGTCTCATCCAAGAGTGTCTGGCGCTGGCTCGCGCAACCACTTGCTCAAGGACCTTGTCCAGGAATGGAATATTTGCCACCGGTCTATAGTTATTAAGATTTTCGGGGTCTAGGGAAGATTTCTTCAGGAGTAGTCTCACTATCGCCTCCTTCAAACGGTCTGGAACTACTCCCTCTCGTAGAGAGGCATTGATCACTTCCCTGGCCCAGCCGGCTGTTCCAACCCTGCTAGCTCTTATAAGCCAAGAAGGGCAAGGATCCAATAGAGAGGTGGTTGCACGAACCACAAGCACTTTGTCAACATCCTCGAGCTGTATCAACTGAAACTCATCCAAGAAAACAGGGCAAGCCTGTGCTCTGGACACCTCGCTAGATTCACCTGCCATAACACTGGAGTGTAAGTCCTGGCGGATGCCCAAGATTTTATTCTGGAAGTGCCTAGCAAATTCAGTACAGCGGGCCTCAGATGGTTGTACCACATCCTTGGGGCCGGCATATAATAGCCCCCGGACAACTCTGAAAAGCTCCGCTGGGCGGCAGATTGATGATTTGATAGTGGCAGCAAAGTATTGTTTTTTTGCCACCCTCACTGCCCCTGAATATACCTTACTATAGGCTTAACAGATTTCCACAATACAAAAAAAGGTAGAAGACGCAGTGGGAAAACACAAGAGGGTTACAAGTTGAAGACGGCGTCGGCAGGACCCCCCACCCCTAAAATTCTGTCACTGAGGCAAAGTGACGGCGCCATAAAAGCCTCATCTGAATACACCCTAAATGTTTTTATGGAGCAACTGGAAAGGGATTTTCTGACTTCCCAGTGTGCTCTCATATCCCTCCCTCCCTTAAAACCAGTTGTGTCCCTCCAAAGCACTTCACCTTCTTTATATGCTGCATTAATTGCTTGGATCTCCTGGTTGTTCCGAGTGGCCAAGATTTCAATGAGAATGCTTTCATCAGTTCCAGCCCCCTGAAAGGATAAAAGATATTTGACTTCTTAGAGTTGATTAAGATACTTCAGTGGGCCCGAGTGTCGACGTTTCTGGAAGCAAGGCATCACACTGCTGGGAGATGGGTCAGCACAGTGGCCTCTAGACACACCCCTTCAACTCTTGACTAAACGAGGGAGGCTCAGGGAGGAGCTAAAGAAGGGGACAGAGAACTGGAACCAGGAGCAGCCTGAACCAGTTGTGCCGGATTAGAAGAAGGAACACTCTATCCTCTCCCTAAGGGCTAAGAGTCTCCCAGGTCGAAAAGCACAGTAGAGGATTTTCCCAGCTTCCCATTTTCCTCACGGGCCTTACTTACCCGAAGCTTGGAACCAGCTTTTGCAGGACACACATTCCACACTATTGGGTGAGGGAGAGTACCAAAAAGGGGGCAATTCGTCCTTCTTCCTAGGGCTCATGAGAGTGACGGCGAATTGGTCTTTGATTCTGGGGGTCCTTGTGTCAGACCAAGTTGTGTGCTCTTAACCACCATACTATGCTCTCTCACATACACACAGAGTAATAGAAATCATGATACAGCACCTCTGATTTTCCCCTCACACAAAGAGCTTTGCTACATGAGGCTGTTAATCTCTTTATCTACTTTCTGTTTCGTCACATAATTGAGATCCAAGTTCTATACAAAGTTTTCCCTTTCCTGCTTTTCTGCCACATAACCTCTAGGTGGAACCGTGATATGGCAGAACAGCACAAATACGCCAGCAGAAACAACGCTTTGAGAAATAATACCCCATTTTTCCCATTCTAAAAACAGAAGAAAAAAAGAAAAGAAAAACAGGGAAGTGCTCTAAAAAACGTGGAAGTGGAGGATCATGACGTCATCTAAAGATCCCATAAACAACTATGAGCAAAAAAAGCACGAGCGGACAATAAATGCCTCATGTAGAAAAGCTCAAGCTCTCTTGCTCTGGATTTCTGCTCTAGGCATACTTCGTCCAGTTTCCACTTGGACTGCTCCTGCAGCATTGGCCCTTTGAGCACAGAAGCCAGAAAGGAATTGTGCACTTGGAGGGGGACCTTGTAGGCCATCTCGTCCACCCCCCTGCTGGATGCAGGAAGTTCCTTTACATCCCAGTCAGCTACAAGAATTGGTTAAGCAAGTTTCCACTCACAAAACCTATTATCAGGAAGAGGGTGGACTTCAATACATCCAGCGGTGCACTTATGTCATTTTATTTTATGGATTTATGAGCCCTCCCTGCCACCCACCCACCCACCCTTTATGCAGTCATGTGTATTATTTCACTTATTTAAAAATGTGGAAAGCCAGCTCTGCTGCATTTGGGGGCCTCCTGCCCAGTTTGCTGAGTAGGGCCCTGGACATCTCCTCCAAAGTCCTGCCCTGATAGCACCACTAAATATACCCCTAAGCATGGAAGATAAAGTAAACCAAGAAAAAAGAGAAGTTACAGTGTGTTTTCTCAACAGGAATTAAAAATAACAGCAACACTACTATACCTCCATGGCTTTCTTCAGCTGCTTCGCATCATACTGCGCTGGTGTCATCATCAGTCCAAGGATAACCTTTGACAAAGGCCCCGAAACTTCGGATTTCAAGTCTGCCATCAAATCCTGTCATGGGAAACACTCAAGAATTGTTGTGAATTGCCCAGAGGATTTTGGCTATTGGGTGGTATAAAAATGTAATAAAGAGAGAAAAGAGAAGAGAAGAAGAGGAAGGAAGGCCCAAACCCTAAAGAACCACTGCCAGACAGGCTAGATCAGTGGTCTTCAACTGGTCCAGACTCAAGACCCACTTCGGACTCCCATCCTGCAACATGGGACCCACTTCCACAATTTCACAATTGCCCAACATGGCGGCAACAGCTTTGCTGCAACCCATTTGGACTGATCTTGCGACCCATTTTTGGGTGGCGACCCACCGGTTGAAGACCACTGGGCTAGACAATACTGAGCTAGATGGACAGAGGCTCCGTCTTCATATAAAGCAGCTTCCTATGTTCTTAAATAGTAGATACTAGCCATGGCCAGAGCAGGAAGGGATGTGCAGGAAAGAGAAGAGAAACACTGTTGATTGTAAAAAAAAGATTCTAGTGGTGGGTGGCTCTGCCCGGAGGTAACATGATTTCCAGATAGCAACCACTGTTTCACCAAGCAGTCCTATTCATTCTAAATCTGGATCAATTAAAAAGTACATCCAAGAAATAAAGGCAGCCATGTTGGCCATACGACACATTTCAAGATCCATGTAAGTGTAATACTTTATTAGGCCAACTCAAAGATCACAAAAAAAGTGAAAGCTTTCAAGATCACCAGATCATGTCATTGAGCAAAGTCTTACAAAAATCACTTGGGGATGGATGAGTGTGTGTTTGCGTGTGTGTGAGAGAAACTGACTTGGCTTAATAAAGCTACAGCAGTGGGAATGAATTTCTCTGCTTTGAAAATACAAGAAACATTTTAAAAAATGTATACAGCAAAAAAGGTTAGAAATACAATAGTGCTTGGCCTAAATACATGGAAGGTACGTATCTCATTCTCTTTGGCATTTCTATATGAGGCTTTTATCCCGCACCTTTTACCAGGCTTCTACTTCTGAATTCTTTGCAGGCTTAAGCTCAGCTCCTTAAGGTTTTCTCTGGGAGCTTTCTTTCTCTGAAATTTTATTTGTTTCATTGTACAGCCACTAGATGGCGGTGTGATATAGCAGAATTGTGCAAATACATGGAGCGTTTCATAGTGCCACTTTCCCCAGTCTAAAAAAAACTGTGATAATGGTCGCAAAGCATGGGACAGTCCTTGGAGGATGACGATGTTGTGTAAAGGACCCACAAACTACTGTGAGTGAGCAATCCCGAACACACACAAAAAAACACCTTCGTAGAAAGGCTCATCATCTCCTCTTGAATGCTTAAGAAACGGGCCCTAGAAAGTGATCGCTGGTGTTCAGATCACAGGTCTCATCTAGTTATGCCATTAATTTATGAAGGCAACCAATAGAAAGGCAATGCTAAGCCATCCCTTAAAAAAAGTGGGGGATCATTTTGGCTATTTTTGAAGCAAACACAATCTAGGGGAGCTGGAGGAAGCAGCAGCAAATGAAAGGGGGAAATTCAGTGTTTGTGTGTGTGGTGGAGGAAAGATTACGTGTAGTAGGTAGATCATGCTAATTACCCGGCCATAATGAGACTTGTATGCCCTTATGATTTCTTGCCTCTGGGCATTACTCCGCCGTGTGACAACCTCAATGATAGCATCTTCATCAGTGCCTGAAACCCAAACATATAGAAACTATGAGTCATCCAGTTTTTGACAGCTCATGAGACTTGGCTCTAGATGGAAATAATGTTTGGGTTTGACTCCCACACTCACCTGCAGAGCAACACACTGGCCTTCACACGTAACGAGAAGCCACTGTGTGTAAATTTTCTCACAGGGTTTCTTGTTGTGGTGGCAGCCACCATTTTGAATATTCAGGTGTAGCTGGGGTGTGCCGTAGCTTCTCATTATGTGCGAACCCAGCGAAGGTGGGTTGTTGGGATGGTTGACAAGCCACCCACAACCCTAGAACAGCCCATAGGTTCTGGATGGCTCATCAACCACCCCAACAAACCACCTTTGCTGGGTTCACAGATAATGAGAAGCCACAGCAGGAGCTTTGATTGGCAACCTGGCACTCATGGGCACTGCAACACACCACGGCTAATAAGTCACAGTGGGCTGCAGTGACTGTGCAAAAGGGTGGGGAATATTCACTCACGGTCAAGCTTAACATCTCATTGGATAAAAAACATCTTGGCATTTTCTAGATTCTTATAAATATGCAGAATTCAAGATTGTGCTTTGCCAACCCAGTTCTGAGGCATGTATTTTCTCTGCCACATCACAGGTTATAGACCTTTGCCGAGGGTTGCGGAGAGGAGAGCAAATAGCCCTGTAAAGCTGACCAAAGAAACTGCAGTCAGGAAGCTCAGGTCCTCTCCACTTAAACTGAACCAAGGAACTTGGAGCGGGTGAAAAAGTAAAAGGGGTGCAGAAGGCTATTTCTGCTAACAGCATCCACACAACGTCAATTAATCCCCGGCTTGGGCAGCAGCTGTAGTTTCTCAAGAATGTGAAAATTTGCTGGTTATTGTCACATTGCGACCCTTATGTTACACACAAAATAGCTTTGTTTGCTAAAGCCGCCAAACATATTCGCGCAATCACTCTGAATGCTATTGCAGACGATTCATTTATTTGATTCCTGTGATTACATGGTGTTATTCTGTTACTGCATGGTCTATCATGCTGTTCTCTTTTATTTTTGTAATGGCTATTAGTCAAATACAATTGATTGATTGATTGATTGATTGATTGACTGATTGATTGGAGACCTAAAAGCCACCTGGTCCTTCTAGAGGCAAAGTGATGCCTGGGCACATCACAATGCATAAGTGGTACTGAGAGCTTAGAAGGCCAAGGTGGACCCTCACACTGGAATACAGCTAAATTGTCAGGGCTGCAATGAGGAGCAGCAGCCTGGCAGCATTCCTGCTTGAGAACGGCCCATCGGGAATAACTATGTTATGATGCAGCATCATTTCCAGAGACATTCTTGGTTAAAAAAGAATGAAAAGATGCCAGTCCCTATGAAGGCAGAAGAATGCAGGCAATCCTGTACCTCCTTGCATCTACAGTAATCCCCTGCCCCCTTGAAACGTTTTAGCAATTTCACCAGCCCCTGAAGGTCTTTGGAGGCTGTCTAGAGCCAAGTCACCACGCGCCCTCCAAAGCCTGAGAAAGTCTGGGGTGACTATTTCGGCACCAGATTTCAATAAAGAGAGATACCCTAGATAACACAAAATGATTGAGTAACCCTTCCTCAAGTGCTTTGCCCCACATGCAAACATACAAGTACTGAGTCACCGGGGAACCAATCCCCAACACTTTCTTCTAACCTCATTTCACAACTTTTTATTCTTCACTGACGTTCTTCTCCTGGCTTGATTTATTACCCTGAGAGCTAGTGGGGTGTTATGGCTAAAGTATGACACAGAGTACAAGGGAGACTTGCAACAATAAGTTGCGGTATGTAGTGCTCCTGTTTAGGGTTTTAGTCAGCCAGCCATATCCTCTTTCAGTATACTCCGTTCCATTTCACACTGACCACTCTCTGCCCTCTGCTAAGTGATATGTGTGGAAGTGCCATTAAAATGTAAGGCCCAAAGGGTGCAACTATACCTTACATCGGCAAATGTGTGTTCTCGAGCCAGCATGTGAATATAGGTACGGAGGAAAATTTGTACGAGAGGGCTGGTGGGTGCTTAACCTTCCAGCGCTTGCTGACTTTCCTGAAAACCCTGGCCACCACCTCCGTCTTTTCCCTGTCATGCTGACTTCTGATCTTGGAACCAAATTGGGAGGTGGGTGTAGGTTTAAATATGGGCAGAGAGGGGGCCCTGGCAAGGATAAATCAGTGAAGGGGAGGAGGGTTCGGTTCACCTTGTCCACTTGCTTATTTTCTTTTCCAAGTGACCTGCCTCACATTTCAGGCCAACCAAATATAGTTCAATCTTAAGTGTAGAACAAAAGCAAAATGTTGCTTTGATCTGCCTCCTCCCATCACTTATGGTCCACAGCAGGAGCAGACAATGTGCAGCCCTCTTAGATAATTTTGGCCTATAACTCCCATTACCCCTCACTATTGGCTATGCTGGCCAGGGCTGCTGGGAGTTGTAGGCCAAAGCATCTTGAGGGCCACAAGTTACCCACCCTTGGTCTACAATAACTTCCTCTTTTCTTGGAGACTACTTTGGGATGAATCAAGAGCAAATCACTTGCAAATCACACCAGCATTTTCTCAACATAGTTCTGCAGTAGGCCATATTCTTATTTTCTTCCTGCCAAACGGGCCCACATGATAGCAAAAGATTTCATAGAAACTAATGTTGCAGCATGTAGTAATCTAGTCAGCAAAATACACACGGAGTGTGGAGAGCAGAAGCAACAGAAGCTCACCTGAGCTTAGATATGAAGGAGAGAAGGAAAAACATGGCAGACTGTGAAATGGGAGAAAAACTGAATTATTTGGCTAATCTATGCAATGTGTACCCTGAAGGAATAATAGCCTCAATGTGAAATTTAAAAAGATGTGTGTCTCCTAGGTCACTGCAACCACACTTAGCAACTTTCTAGTGTTTTGTCTTATTCTTTCCTTCTTTCTATCAACTATTCTCACCCTTGTCTTCACTCAAGGACACCCTGAACAACTCAATAACAAACCGTGGGCTTTCAAGATGTCTTGTTTGATAACAATATGCCACATGTATGGTTAACAAGCCACCTAGGCTCAGGCAATACACTAACCCATGATTCAACAACAACCCTCAGGGTCTGTTCAGACAATATGCAAAGCCATGGTTAGACCACTAGCCCTTTTGCAGCAAGTGGTTAGTGAGTGAGCGTATTAAACTGTGGTTATGTAGATACCATGGTTAGGAATGGTTCACACGACACGCTAAGTCATGGTTCACACAATACTTTAAGCCATAATGTTTAGCACAAAATGCTTAGCCATCATGGTTTAGCGTGTTGACTGAACAGGGCCACAATCAATCACTGAGCGTTATGTGAACCCAGTCATAGGCTCAGTTCGGACGATATGTTAACCAACGGAGGAGTGGGGGGAACAATCGTCAGTTGTGTTGCTTATTGTGTCATCTGGAGGGCAACACACAATGCAAACACAACTGACAGCATGTTAATCAGGCACTTTAAACAACGGAGCGAAACAACAGGCTTGCACGTTGTTTAGCCCGAAGCCCCGTTGTTTAAAGTGTCATTCGAATCAGCCCCTCCTCTCTCCGTGGACTATTCCGTTTCGGAATTGAATTCTGCTGCCTAGAGCAGCCAAAAAACCCTGGCCGCTCTATGCAGCCGGCAGCACTCATGGTGCCTGCTGGGATACGGCTGGAGGACACAGGGAGGAGAGGCTGCAACCAAAATGGCCGCCGCAAGTTCATAGCAGCCGGGGCATTTGCCGGTGCCGAACAGCGCTGGCTGCAGCATGTCGTCTGTGAAGCTCCTCCTGCCTAACGCATGGTCAGTACATTATTTACCCCTCTGTTGCTTAATATGTCGTCCGAACTGAGCCATAGTGTTTCAGCTCTTAACATGTTCATAATTGGAGGCAGCTAAAGAAACAATTCAGAGGCTATAATTCAAACAATGTATCCTAAGATTTAGCACTGTAAGATTATATACAGCATCCTTCCTGCACCTAGAGCCCTCTAAATGTGTTGGACTACAACTCCTAGCATCCCTAGCATCCCCCTATTTCTCTGATGAAAGATACCAGAAACTCCCTCTTGACTGGTGAATGTCCTAAAGGAAAAAAAAGGCCTTCTCCACCATGCATCTCCAGTATTGATTCCCCCTCTTCTCTGGCAAATTTAGCTTCTTCTTTTAGTGTGTGGGACCTAATTTCCCCTGACTCGTGGCAACCATCAACCCACCAATTACCCTAACATTATTTTCATTTCTAAATAAAATAAGCCGCATAGCCAAACACAAATGATGCCACGAAACATCACCACCATATACAATCACTTGAAAAAGGGGTGGGTTATCAAATCTATAAACAAGTTGATATTTTTTTAGGATCTCACTCTAGGATAATTCTTCCCTATATCTATAAATGGGAGGTATTGATATAGTTGCGCCATCTACTGGATATCTGAGGAAGCAGCAGGCTAAGAAATCTCATTTGGTAACAGGGGGACATCTCCTCCCATAACTCTGACCCCCTCTACAAGAATTCGGTTTGACGCCTGGTTCTCCGACTATGCACATCTTCTCGGAAGCGCTTTATGGTTAAATGACTGTATGGAGGAGGTAATTGAGCACACAACTGGTGGCCTTACCGGTTGTTTGAAATGCGCTTTAGAAGTAGTTAATGCGGAGAATCGCTTGTTCACATAGTCAAAATGTGCTTTAACAGCCAGCAGCAAAATAAAACTCACTATTTAACATGCATTCAATAATGCGCATAATCGGATAGATAACGCGCCTCAACTCCCAATTTGCACTCCGCTCATGTAGAGGTAAAAATTTTAATGAGACTTGAAAAAGCTTTAAACCTCTGGTGTAGAGGCAGCCCTTGACATGAGGGGAAAAGGTGGAGAGAGCCGGAGCACTTTTGCCATGTCACAGCATGGTTGCTACGAAGTACTTTCGCTAAGTCAGACTTTTATGAAATCAATTAGAACTCCATGCAGCATTTTTCAAGAGTCATAGGAATAGGAGGGTAACCAAGTTACCTCAGAAATATATTCTTCCTTTCATTAAACTAAGAGGTTTAAATACCCTTGTAAGACTTACCAACTTTTACTGCAAGCATAGGGGACCAATGAGAAGGCTGTGTGTAACTATTCCATCTTTTTTCTCTTTAACCGATTTTTTGTGTTAAAGAAAATGGGGGGGGGGGGAAAGTGGTGAGAAATGCAGGGAGGGTTATGAGTAGAAGACAGCAGCATCTGGACCCCTGCCCCCTATAAAAACTTCCGTGAACGAGGCAGGGCAATGGCACCATAAATGCCTTGCCTGGAAGCACTCAAGGAGTTTGACCCACTAAATATGCATTGAAGTTTCCATTTTGTAAGTCCAGGAAGCTGGCCTTAAGGGTGAAGTAATTTACATCTTTGAAGCACTGCCCTTCCAGTCGCTGTGCCTTTCTGGAAATTTTAAACACATTTCAGATTCTTATTTCATAAGAATCTTGTGATGCGAATGAGTAACTGATACTATCCTCAGCATTTCCTGTCACTGTATGCTGGGTCTTTCCTAGAATCACATACTTTTATATACATACGGGTGGAGCCTGACAATATTTATGTTATTTTTGATCAAGGAGGACAGTAATCCTATGGCCCCTAGACAGAGTCTGGAGTGCAATAGGACAATTCGGATTCTGGGATCCAAGGTCAGAGGCAGTGCTCTGGAGATCTACGTTTTGCCCGCCCCAGTCTAGGGTTATTCAGGAGTAGATTTACTCAGATGTCAACACTTCAACCTGCTGCATGAAGCAGCTGGCTTGGCGGGGACAACACTTACTGGGATATCTGCCACCTGTGAGAAAGTTGTATGGTACCTTTAAAATCAATAAATGACTTGATTGTAACAAAACCTAGAAAAAGAGTCTGACTTTAGAGACACTATGCAGGGTGAGGTGCAGACTGCACCAGCTTGACAAACCATGGGGTAGGGGAATGGAGGAAGCTGATGTAAAATTACACACTTAAATATTCTAGGCTGGAAAAACTCTGCTTCAGTGAAGTTTGGACTTTTAAAGCTATCCAAACATTCTTCCCATCTTGCAAGGCTATCAGTATTATTTTCGCACAGGGTAAAAAGAGCGACTGGGTTTCCTTAGCCTGCATAAATGCCCAAACGTTCACAAAGGCCCCAACCTGGGTTTGGAGATGTGTCAATCAGTTCTGGATGGGGTTACAGTCCCCCTGAAAGGCTATGTTCGCAGCTTGGGAGTGCTCCTGGATCCGTCACTCCAAATGACAGCTGAGATAGATGTGATGGCCAGAAGTGCCTATCAGCTTCGGCTGATACACCAGCTGCACCCCTTCCTAGAGTTGGAAGACCTAAAGATGGTAGTGCACGCACTGGTAACTTCGAGGCTCGACTTCTGTAATGCGCTGTACATAGGGCTCCCTCTGTGCCTAGTCCGTAAATTTCAACTAGTTCAAAATATGGCGGCCAGGTTGGTCACCGGTATATCTAGGGGTGATCATATTACACCAGTTTTAAAATCACTTCACTGGCTGCCAATTAGTTTCTGGGCGAAGTACAAAGTGTTGGTTATTACCTTTAAAGCCCTACATGGTTTGGGTCCTGGTTATCTGCGGGATCGCCTTCTTCCATACAATCCGCCCCTCATGGTCAGGTCCTCTGTGAAGAACTTACTACAGTCTGCCAAGACTAGGCTGACAATCGTTACCCAGAGGACCTTCTCTTCTGCTGCTCCCAGACTGTGGAACGACCTGCCGGAGGAGATCCACCAACTTACCAGTCTTCTAGAATTTAAGGGAGCGGTAAAGACTGATCTCTTCCAGCAGGCCTGCCCACTCTAATTTTAAGACTTTGTTGATTTTAATAACGTATTAATTTTATATGCTTTTAATCAGTTTTATGTATTTTATATTGTTGTACTGATGTTGTTCCCCACCTCGATCCGGAGGGAGAGGCAGGTAGGAAATAAAAAAATATATTATTATTATCATTATTATCATTAAAGCCTTACATACCAAAACCCTTCATTGCTTTCCTTAGCACTTTGGCGTCTCCATCGGCGTTGAAATCTGCAGCTGGACAAATGGTTCCTTTCACCTATGGAAACAGAAATTTAGATTAAAACCATGCCTAATGAAGGGCGGAGGGAGAAAAAGAGAAAAGGGCAAAGCAGCTATCAGGGATAGAGCAAGCTAGGAAGTTACAGTCCTTTTGTTTATGAAAAGAAGAACAGGCAAGCCAGAAAGAGTGTCCAAAAAATGGCAATTTTGGAGGGGAAAAAACCAAACGCGCTATTGAGTTTAAAAGATCAAAACAGTGAATAAAAAGAAATAGAGAGCATCTAGATAGATTTCATTCCCATGCATCTCCACAGTTGGCGTGGGAAAGGTTGTCCTTGCCTTTCAAAAGCAGTTCAGGCCCCCTTCCAGTACCACTAGCTGTCTTTTGAACATTAATTCAGTCTGGTGGCGAATGTCTCCATGAACTGACCACAGGGTTCCTTGAATGAAGGCCTGCTAATAGCTTCACATGCACAAGAACAAGGGTGAGTTCACACAGTCTGTTCAAGTGATGGCAATTGCCGCAACATCTTATTAATGCCTCTCAGTTTGCATCCTACTATTTGGCAGTTGTATGACATGATGCGAGGATAATCTGTGATGATCAGAAGGTTTACTTGTTGAAGCAATCAAGTGATAGCTGTAATTATTATCACATGAAACATGCGACACATGAATTCACCCTTTGAATGGGATTAGTAGATGCTCAATAGCTTACATGTTTTACATAATAAAAAAGAAAATCCCTCTACTTAGAACCTGACTTTATAAAGTAGTACTATGGATTGGTTTGTTGGTACTACTCCATTCAATCAAGGGAGATGCAAGGATCCAGAAGGCACATTTCTGGTACTCTACGGCTTTAAATATGCTCTCGTGAGACTGCACTGAAGCAGGCTCAGGGCAATCATGCAGTGTGCATATGAGCACCTAAAACAAAACACCTTCATTGGGCAGATTTTGCATTTTACCAATAGAGATATTCCATATTAATGTGTACTGGGGAGATACCAGCATCTAAAAAGGTTAGTTCATAAGCACACACAAGACCAGAGAGGGGGAAAAGGGAACAGGAAGGTTCTCTATGAAACCAACTTGGTTAAAACAAAAAAGAGCAGTTTTAAAAGGCCATAGTAGTGGTAGCCCACCAAACAGGAAGGGCAGCCAAGAGTCTGAACAGAAAGGGGTCAGCAGCACGCAGAGTGAAGCAGCTGTGGTGTTCAAGCCAGCAAGCCACAGATGGGGAGGAGGGGCAGGGAGGGGGGGTTCTGACCTCTACTTTGGCCACTGCACTAAGTTCCCACATCTGATAGGCCACCTGCGCAGCTTCGGGGAAGAACTCACCTGCGGCACTGAAATGGGAGGGGATAGGAGGACACAAGATCGATGAACTTGGTGAAGACAGAGGAACACAGGGTCTTGTGCAAGTCAGCGGGTGCTGCTGTCGCCCCTCCCCACTCCCTCCATTCCCAAGAAGCGAAACAGCCTCATAGTCCCACCTGAATGTGACTCTGAATTACAAACCCTTCGCTTTAAGTTAGCCACAGCTGTGTTTCTGAGGTTTAAGTAAGCCTCATAAATAAGCCAGAATCCGCAAAATGGTGTACTAGCCTGCTGTGGTGTGGCAGAAGAGGAATAAAGACCCCCACACTTCTGTCCTGCAGCAATCCACTAACATTTTTATGCTAGGTGCGGAAGAAGGGGGCTTCCTTCCTTGAGCAACCAGCTTGTTTGTTTATGCTGGGTGCAGAAAAGGCACAGAGCACCTTAATAATAGGAACATTTCCCCCCAGGCAGGTGCAGATTAGGACCACAATGGGAGGCAAAGGTTTGAAGCCCCTCTACCCTTCCACTCAACGCTAAGATCCTAATTGGATTCCTTGAGCCCTTATAAGAAAAGGGAGGCCTACAATGATCATGGGCATCCTATGTGGCACAGGGATTATCGGAGTTGTAGTCCAAACCTTCTGCAGGGCAACGGGCTGCCTATCCCTGGTCTAAAGTGCATTAGCAGGGAGAAAGTGGAAGCTGATCGGTTTCAGCCCATGGCTACTAGGGACAGACCCTCTATCAGGCAAAAAGGGGAGCAATTATCTGTCTGCTGATTACAAAATATAAACTATTGTGCGGGGCTCCTAACATATTTTCTAGCTGCAAATCTCCATCGGAATTGCATTATATGAGACCCAAAATGAGAAAATTAAAACATCTTTTGAAGGGTTTGTCTGATAAAATGCATGTCCAGCTCTTGAATCATTGTCAGTTCAGGACAACAGAACGATCCCCTTGGATCCTGGATAGAGACGTTTGTAGCCCAAACCTAACAAATCTACCAAAACCAGGTTGAAATCCTTGGGTGGTGGGAGCCTTGCTATGTGACAAATTAGGATGAAAAGCTTCTTTCATAGCCCAATTTGGGAATGCTGCTTTTTGACAGGGCTGCACAACCCATGGGCTGCACGTGGTCCTGGGACACCCATCAACAAATCCCCCTCCCCTGCCTGGCGATCGGGGTCTCTGTAATGGGAGGAAGCTTCCTTGCCCCCAGCAGCTCTGGTGGTGGGGAAGCAGCGATACCTGTCAGGTATGCTGGGAGGAGAGGAGGCTTTCGTCTCCCCCTTCCTCAGCAACTCCAAAGTGGCCGCCCTCCCCCCCCCCAGTGTTCTTGCACAGTATTGCTGGGATGGAGGTGAGGTTAAAGCCCCTCATCTCCCCAGTGCATGTGCATCGCACACACATATGTGCCCCCCCTTCCCCCAGACAACACTGAAGCCAAAAAGGTTGTGCATCCCTGCCTTTGGGCTTTGTCAAAGAGACAAGAGGCTTTGGCTTGCAGCTTCAGAAGGGTTTTGGCAACTAAAGACTGCTCACAAGCATGTGTTTTTCAGAAATGAAAGAGGACATTAAAACCATACAGGACACTTTGGAATAAAACTAATGAATTAGTTCTGTTTTCAAAAGCAGAAACTGAACGTCTTTGTTTTCCATCTACATTGTGCTCACCCCCCCCCCACGCACACTCAAACACACACACACATACACAAGGTCAATGGCAAAACGCCCAGTGTTTTGGCAGGTAAGCCCATGGTGATAACATCTACTTTGCCCTCATGCTGCACTAGGGTGGATTTCCAAGGATTATGATTTTAACCCATCCGTGGGCAGCACTCCACTCAGACAGAACAGCTCCTCTGTAGCTTTGTTGGGAGAAGTAAAAGGCAGGGGGCAATTATTAACTAGGGTCCCCTCTACAGGAATTCGGTTTGACGCCTGGTTGTCCGATTATGCGCATCTTCTCTGAATCGCTTTTACGGCAAATCACTGTACGCGGAAGGTGGTTAAGCGCATAACTGGTTGCCTTACCGGTTGTACGAAACGCGCTTTAGAGGTCTTTAATGGGGAGAATCGCTTGTTTACATGGTCAAAGTGCGCTTTAACGGCCGCTGTAAATTAAAACTAGCTATTTAACGCGCATTTGATAATGCGCATAATCGGAGAGAAAACGTGCCTCAACCCCCGATTTGCGCTCCGCTCTTGTAGAGGTAAAAATTGTAATGAGCCTTGAAAGAACTTTAAATGCCTCTTGTAGGGGCTTACTCATCATCTCCCCCGCACAGCTTCAGCAGTGCCTTTTTATACTCGCCGGATGTGTCACTCTGCAAAGAAAGGAAGACAAAAGACAAGAGGTCAGGTTTGAAATACACCTAATTCAGACAACAGCTACTATAGACAAGTCATCAAAAGAAACTGAACAGAACTCCACAGTAAGGGTGATCTAAACTGCCTGATACATTCCTCCAGTCCTAAGGGAGAGAAAGGGAGATTAAGAACTACATTTTAGGTCACTGAGTTATGGAACCCCTTTGTTCTCTCCCCAGAGTAAATTAGAATACAGCATATGAAATTCTGTCAAGAAAAAATAATGCCCCCGCCCCCTTCAACGATGCCATAGGATCAGCCTTCCCCAACTTGGGTGTTACAATAAATTCCAGATACCTGTTTCATGTTGATAACTACTGGCAATTCTTAAGATTTTAGGAGGTTCAGTGGGAAATGTGGGGGTGTGTCAGGAAACGTTATTTAAAAGTTGTTATTATTAAATGTTATAAAACATCCACCCCCAACCTGGTGCCTCCAGATGTTTTAGACTACATCTCCCAGTATTCCTGTCCATAGACCATGCTGACTGAAGCTGATAGGACTTGGGAGTCAAAAACTTCTAGAACAAGGGTGGGTGATATACAGCCCCAACCCTGCCCAAAGAATACTGAACATATATATATATATATATATATATGAATACATTTCTGGAAATTTCTTCAGATGTGCAAGCTTCTTGGACTAGAATCCAGTTTAAAGAAAACAACCACAAAGACCGTTAATCACATGAGAAGGATTCATTCTGAAAAAGATGCATTGTTCTCCAAGAGGGGATATATGCATGCCAAAAAGGCCAGACAGGGTTCAGATGACACACTAAGCCATGATAGTTAAGCATTTTGAGCTAAACATTATGGCTTAGCATGTCGTGAACAATGACTTAGCGGGCCTGTTCAGACAACATGCTTTTGCAGCAAATGGTTAGTGTGAGTATGTTTAACTGGGGTTATGTAGCCACCATGGTTAGGAATGGTTTAAACAACATGCTAAATGATGGTTCATTTGACATGCTAAGCCATAATGTTTAGCTCAAAATGCTTAACCACCATGGTTTAGTGCACTGTCTGAACAGGGTCAGCATGGCGTGTGAATCATTCCTAACCATGGTGGTACATAACCACGGTTTAAACATGCTCACTAAACCATTTGCTGCAAAAAGGTTAGCGGCCTAACCATGGCTTAGTGTGTTGTCTGAACTGGCTCAGTAAAGTTTAACCCAAACTGCTGCTCCCTAAGGTTATCTAAGTTTTACCTTAAGGTCATCCAAGCCTGCTAAAGATCACTCCAAAACGTAACATGAGATAAGCAAGAGTGGGACATTCCATTGCAGAGTAGAAAGAAGAGGAGGTAGTAGCAATGGTAAGAAGTTGTTTCTGTTTCTCTTGTACATCATATGCAACACACTCAGTATTTACCTCAATCATGTGATGTAGGGACTTCTCGTATTTAGTCCGGAATATCTCCCGGATGTCCAGCATGTCAAGCTCACTGCGCGACACCATGATACGAATCAATGTGTTGTCTCTTGTCCCTAAGCCCTGCAACAGACCCACAAAGATCACAACAGTCCTAAAATAGAGGGGAATATCAGTTTGCTTGAAGGCATTAATGAATGCAGGAACAGATAGCTATGATATAGAAAAACCCATTAGTCACCAATACCTAATTTGTCCAAAATTCATCATGATGTTTTCCCATTCACATAATAAACGTTTGGAAATGCTTGTTGTGAAATATCACCTATCAGGCCTTAGGGGGTAGAAATTAATTGCTATCCGTCTAATTTTGTAGGTCTGGTGCTGAACACACATACACACAGCTCTGAAAAGCCCCCTGCCCTGGATTATCGATAAAACTACAAATGTCGCTCACATTCACATGAAGTCAGTTTGCAATATAGCAACCCATTCACCCACCTCCAGGCCACCAACTCAGAACTCATTAGTACTATATTCAGAGGAATATGGTTGCTCCCGATGGAAGACTGAACACACATGTAACCCTGGTTTATTATAAAGCTCTTTGTCTATTAGTCATATTCATAAATAAAATGTTTAAAACACACTGGTGTTATTACTTGAAATATCCGAGAGAGAGAGCAGGGTTGGAGACCTCACCTTGTGCAGACTTGCGTCTTTACTTGTTAAGGAGAGTCAATGCTGTTTCCCACTATGGGAAAATGTATAATGCATCCAAAACTGTGTTTTGGAATACTGCTCAAAAACTATATTTCTTGCTGAAGGGCAGCGATTTGTCACTTATAAGAATTGCTTTGTTGGCTGCGATATTTCCTAAAATCAGACATTCCCCCACCACACACAACTAGTGGTAATTACTGATTGGTTCATTTGAGATTCTTTAACGTTAGTAGTTTAAATTTTGTTTTATGATTGGTTGACAGTGCTTTGTAATAATATATTGTTACCCTTTAGTAACAGTATCTTATTCTAAATATGATCCTCCAAATATAGTTTGTCAGTAGCATTTGTTAAGGCCCAATGGCTGGAATAAGAAATGATTTGAAACCTATATTTGAAGTGAGATTGTCCATCCACCACTAGGTCATGCCACAGGGCCCGTTAAGGAAACCAATGAAAATGTATTTACAAGTTTTAACACTATTATTCATGTGTGTGTGTGTGTGCATGTGTGTGTGTATGTGTGTGTGTGTGTGTGTGTGTGTGTGTGTGTATATATATATATATATATATATATGTGAATATTAAATGTTAACACTTGTAAGTATGTTTTGATTGGTTTCCTTATTGGATCCTATGTGATAGCCTAGCAGTGAATGGACACACTGATTTTTTCACACAGAACACTCCTTGTTTCAGAGTTTCTATTAGCACTGTTTACACAACGGGACTCGACTCTGCACATAATAAAGTCATGTATGGTGAGAGGCAGAGCCTGCTGCCACCTTCCATAAGCATATTTACCATACAAGCTCTGCTGTTTGAACAGGGCCCTTGTGTCAGTGGCCAGCTCCAGAAGCTGTTTTAAATGCAAGCACCGGCATACGAGAAGAAATAATAGACTAATATCCATATCATTCTCAGAATCCTTTCCTTTTTTCAATGAACGTTTGCATTCTGTCTTCTTGCATCCAATGAGAAGAGCTTCCACCTTAAAGGATGCAGATTCAAAATAGGCCTAAGGTACAGTCTCTCTCTCTCTCTCTCTCTCTCTCTCTCTCTCTCTCTCTCTCTTTTTCTAGAAATTATCCACTATAATACTTAATAAAGGTCACAGGTGGGCTTTTATTTTTTAACCCCAAATTACAGAAGTGGCTAAGTGCTTGTTCCTCAGAACCAAATAGGCCACTGTGAATTTTAATTAGAGAATTATACCACTCAGAATTCTTTGACATGAGAGGCATATTCCAGATATTTGGCTGTTCACAGTACAATCGAATTTCTAGAACTGGCATATGTTTATACTAAGAGGTCTCAATTCATTATTATTCATATATTATTAGATAAGCATTGAGGTGGGGAAAATGCCAAGCGGAATTTGCCTACTGGTGGTAATAGCATCATGGGTGGGTGGAAGGGTTACACCCCTGCACATCACAGACCCAATACTGATCACCTCACTCCCCAGTTGTTATTTAGACCCGATACTGATATTAGAAGAAAAAGAACCAGACCAGTTAAAAGGCAATCATATGTTTAATACTGCCTCTAGCTTGGCCCTCAAATCCTATTCAAGTGTTGTATAAGAACATAAGAAGAGCCCTGCTGGATCAGACCAAGGGTCCAATCTAGTCCAGCATTCTGCTCACACAGTGGCCAACCAGCTGTCGATCGGGAACCCAGAAGGAGGACAAAGGTGCAACAGCACCCTTCCGCCCATGTTCCCCAATAACTAGTGTATATAGGTTTACACTCTAGCCTGTATCCGTAAAGGCTCCTCATGCAATAGAGAATTTTCCAATGTTCTTAATTATGTGGAGACCCTCTACAGTTACAGGAGGCTCTCCTCTTCAGAATATCACCCTCAGAAACATGTGAGGAGTGGGGCAGGGCTAGAGTGTTCCCTCTCCTCACACATTACTTTCTACTCCTACAGAAGACCTGAAGAAGGCTTCAGAATGGTCATAACGTAACATGTAATATGTGGTGGTCACCAAACACTCAATGGAAAAGAAATCCACCATCAGGAGTACCTGGAATGGTACTCACCTTCATGGCTTTGAAGAGTCTGTCAGCGAAGTACTCTGCTGAACTTCGGATATTCTTCACTGTGGAGAGAATCAGCAGAAAGTAATCTAGAGGCTTCAGGGTTCCTGTCTACAGCCAATGAAATTTGATTGCGTCCTTAGCCCCAGAGCCTTTCAAAACATGATATGTGTGTGCGCGTGTACTTGAGTGCATACTACAAAAGGGGAAAGAATGCTTTTGAATATTCAGAGAACACAAGCGTAACAAAATTTAGGATTTTGCTTCTAATATATGTACTATTTTGAAAAACCCTTGCAACTTTTTTTTAAATTTTATTTTAAAACATTTATACCCCGCCTTTCCTCATGGGAGCTCAAGGTGGCTAACAAAAATTGTATGTTTAACAGTTGTACCTGCCCGGACCCTAAGATCATCTTTAGGGGTTATTCTCTGTGAGCCCCTGCCAAAGGAAGTGAGGCTGGTGGCCTCTCTGCTGTGGCACCCTGGCTGTGGAATGTGCTCCCTAGAAAGGTTCGTCTGGCACCTACATTATACTCCTTTAGACGACAGGTAAAAACCTTTCTATTTTCTCAGTATTCTAACAGTTTATCAGTTTAATTTTTAACCTTTCTCTTTAAATTTGTATTTTAAATCTATTAATTTCTGCATGGCAACTTGGTTTTATCCTGGTTGTGCTTTTATACTGCATTTCATATTATGTTTTTATACTGTTGTTTGTTTTATATTTTGAATGGTTTTCATGGTTTTAATTTTTATAAACCGCCCAGAGAGCTTCGGCTACTGGGCGGTATAGAAATGCAATAAACAACAACAAAACCCACCATCCTTTCAATTTCAAAACAAACATACAAACAAATCAAATCGTTTTAACAAGAAACTTGGCATCTCTGGTGAATATAGTAATTTTAAATGTAATCCCAGATTAGGTTGAGTGGTTCTGGCTTTTAGAGTCATTACCAGCCTAATTCACTTCTTCAAAACACAAACACAAGAACCAACTCACCTACAGCTAGCATCAGTTTTTCAAGGTCTCCAGACAGCTCTTCCCGGATGCTTATCTCAATGGGTTTGCCTGCAATCTTCAGATACTCATCAAAGACTGAAACGAAAACACAAGAGACTCACACACAGACACGCACCTCAAAGTACTCTGTGCTCTTTTAATCAACTAATGCTTGCTACACAGCTACTGAATTAATGCAATGTAACTTGAATGGAATATTTAATGTTTCCCGAGAGCTCATAAATAGATTGGAGCAAATGTCCTTGATGTGCACCTTTCAATCTAAAATTCTATTTCATGATCTGTTTTAGAAAATTAATGGCCTTCAAACTTGCACATCTCTAGATTCACTGAAACTCCGCGGTGCACCAATGTGGGGTGGAATATTTTTCCAAAATGGAAACATGTTCCACATGCATTTTTCCTGTGGAATGTCATGCCTACTTTACAAAATGTCTATGAAGGCATTGTCAAAATGGGTAGGAAGCTAGGGATACAGTTCCCCATCAATTTAGGGTAGAGAGGAAATTGCCAATTCAATTTTTTCCTCAGAAAACCTACTTCACTGCTGCTTTGTGAGAGTAATGCTCCACAGTACATGCTCCTTTCTATGGTCATCTCCCCTCACTGTTGAGGGAGCCCTGTCTTGTTGCAGAACTGTCTTTTTTACATATGTTACTCTAAAAAGTGCTATCAGCACTGATGGCACCATAATACAATTAACAATAATCCTGCAATAGATGCAACAGCTGAATCAGCTTTTAATGTCAATATGCAGCAGACTTCTCAATGACTTTTTAAAATCACTTTGCAAGCACCGAGCACTTGGGAACTGTTCTACAGGACAAAGCGAAGTGAAGGGGTGATCATAAGCAGAGGGCAGGATGAAGGACGATGATCAACTTTCCATGCTATTTCCCTTTTGGGATAAGGAGAAAGGAAGAAAAGTTGTGGAGTCTATATTTTGAAGTAGGAGGAAAAATCACAGATCAGATTCTGATCCAATAGAGAAGTATTATCAGGAGACCATGAGGCACTGTAACCAAGGCAGGATCTACACTGCTGTTTTAAAGTGCTTTAAAGCGCTTTATAACAGTAGTGACAACTGTTTTGGAGTGTGTCCTGGGCCCCAACAGTTGTCACTACTGTTATAAAGCGCTTTAAAGCAGCATTGTAGATCCGTCCCAGGTTACAAAGAACAGCCTGGCAAAACAGTCATCTCCTACCTAGTGCCAATTTGCTAATTTAGCCACTAGGTGGCACTTTCATGGACTCTTCCTGTGCACCATAGCCAAAGAAGCAATCACTTCAGGAAGACATGTGAAGCGTAGCTATGAGGAATGCGGTGCTCATGCTCACCCAGCCGAAGGTGTTGTTTGCTTCGGTTTCCAAGAATGTAGATAAATTGGGCCTCGTCTGTGCCCCATTTCAGCTCTCCAGCTTCCAACAGGTCCTTTTGAAAAGCACAAACACACCCACCCCTCATCTTAAAATCAGGGAGTAACGCAAAGAGGCGACTCCTAAGACCACCAACCTTCCCAAAGCATCTCATCTCGGAACTCTATAGAAATATGTCTTAGAACCATGGTCCATGCAACTCAAGACAAAAACATTAATGAGTTCTCAAAACTGATATGCAAAATATATCAGACTGGTCTGATAATCAAGCCCACTAATAGTAGTATGTTGTCTTTGGGTCTTATTTTTAAACTAGGTTTATTAGGACGCTATTCAGTTTCAAACCACCTTGAATGGGCGGGGGGAGGGGGGGGGAGACAGAGGATGTAACCAAACAAAAAATCAAGCTGATTGTCTACTGCTGAATATATATCTGCCAGGCAAACATAATCTTAACTCAGATCATAGAACAATACACGCTCAGGTTCAGCTATGAGGCTTCTATGCCTCAATTATAATCATGAGAAGAAATACATCTTCAGCACTCTGTGACACAAGTTATTGGGAATATTTAGCTTGCACATGCAGGTACGTTTATGTGGACCTTAAAAATGAGGACCTCCCCTCACAAGTACCTACTCCTCAATGAGTATGCTCTGCAATGAAATAGACGACCTACAAGGTAATGCATTTGAAAGTAACGTTGTTTCCAGCCTGACAGTTCAATAGTTTAAATTCAAAGGGCAATCTTTAAAAGCCTGTTTCTCTACTCTACTTTGGGGTCACAAACAATGAATCGTTACATACTTCAGAAGAGTAACCAATTCAGGCAACCAACCTGTGCTTTCCAATTTTGTTCAGAGAAGCATGAAAGCCTCGAGTTACATACCTCAGAACAATCAGTATGTGTGTGAGGTGGAGATCATACAGACATGCCCTCTTCAGATCTACCCTGACTTATGCTAGGAGGTGTCTTCCCAAGGTTGTGTTTTAATCTCGATTGTGGAGGGGTGGAGAGGAATCACATCAGAACTTGCAAGAATCATCTGGCCAAGACATTGGCTACGCTCCCTACACCCTTTTCTCCTAGGTCTGGATTTGTTCTAACACAAAAGGCAGCTTCATTCTTTGGATCATCGTCGATAGACCAAAGTACCGCATCCTAACACCCACCTTGGCATCTTGTTCCACTAAGTCTTCACTCACAACATCGTCTTCTTCTCGGGTGCCCTGGGGAAAGGAGAATGGAATTAATCCCATTTGGACATCATAAGCATGTGAAGAGATATGAGCTCAAGAGAAGCACAAAGACCAACACACCTGGATAAGAACAATGAGCATCTTCTTGAAATGTCCTGAGGTATCTGTGATGACATCTTGTTCCAGGTCACTCTCATATGCTGTTGGGATATATAAAAATGAAAGGAGAGGTCAGTTATTGGTAAGAAGGCATTCCTTAGCACTGGGGCTAGAAAAAGAATAAAAGATGATAGCTTGGAGACATGAGAAAGAGTGGGGAGATTAAGGTAGAACAGTGTGGGAGTTTGATGCAGAGTTGAATTTTGAACTGGGAGAGGGATTCCCATGAGTGGATTAAGCCATCAAAACAGGCTAGGGAACAGTGTTACTTTTGGAGATTCAACATTTACATTTTTAACTATATCTGAAATGGTTTTCTAAAAATGTCTCCTGGATTTTAGAGAAAAGGCAGACAGTATAAGTAGTAGTTATGTGGGGGGGGGGGGGGGGTTTGCCTGAAATGGGAAAGTACTTTCAATTATATGCTGACCTAAGCCTATAGGATGTGATAGGGATGTTTCCCCTTAGATCAACAAGAACAACTCAGTATAGCCCAGTGGTTCAGGAGCCTGTTCAAAAAGCCAGGAAATAAAGATGGCAGACATAACCATAGGAAATGCTTCCATTTTATGCCTTTCCCAGTGGATGTAAGTGAGTCACAACTAACTGGATGTAACTTAGTCACAACTAAGTCCTGTTGATTTCAATGGTGCTACAATAAGTATGACTAATTCTGGATCCGACAAAGTCCCTGCCCTCCATAGTCACCATCTCTGTAGGCTTCCACCAAAGCATGGATCTGTTTATTGGTCCGCGATGCCAGGATCTCAATAAGGGCCTTCTCATCAGTTCCAACACCCTATGAGTAAGGAAAACAAGTCAGCTGTATGAAACACAGCACACCAAAAGCAAAAATGAAAAAAATCTGAATGACCGTCTCTGCGGGTCTACGTGAGACGAGCCTAAATTTCTCCCCAATGGGCAAATACACTTAATGGGGGCAGTAAAAAGTGTCTCGTATTGTCATGTGGGCCAGAAATAAATGATAAACTACAGTCTTTTACCTTCAGAGCATCTTTGATTTCCTTGGCATCAAAGTACTCCAAGGGCCTCATCAGACCCACAATCAGCCGTTCAAATTTCCCAGTCAGTTCATACTTCAGGTCTGCAATTAGATCCTAATAAAACGGTAGAAAAGATCGAGAAGGAAATGGGTGGAGAGGCCTGGTTTAGGGTTCACATCGTTAGAAGATCACTCATTACAAAAAGCATAAGTACTCTGAATGTCTCCATGATCTATCAGCAGACCCCAAGTTCCACGTTAGTGGCAGAGCCAACTCTACTCATTTCACTGGATTTAACACTCTGGCATCACCCTGCATAGGAAAGGAACAGGAGACTATGTATACACATAAACAATGAAGTATTTTAGCATGAATTTCTCCAATGCAGTTGTAATAAAATTAATGAAGTCAATACCATAGTTATTACTAGTCATACTACTGATACTACTAATCATTAATACAGCACTTTTAAGATAAGAGGCTTCATCTTGAAAAGATTTCTCTCAGGTCAAAGATCACTGGCGGTAGTGGGGGGCAGAGAACAGCACCCCATAGGCTGCATGCACTTCCAAAGCCCCACATCAACCTGAAACATTTTCCAACACACACATACTCGAAAAATACACACACACACAGAGCCAAAGGAGCCATCTCCTACTAGGCTGATTTACACATACTCATGGAATTTTACACAAATTCTGGCTTAGCAGACATGCATTATTTACGGTTGCCACCAACACCCCCCTGCCCCTTCCTCTGCATGTCCCACAAGACTCAGCAATGGGTGGACTTTGGGCTTCGTATTGGGCTTTGAAGAGAGCCAGAGAAGCCATGAGTTTTCTTCTCTATACTAAGTCTAGTGCAAAGTGAGAAAAGACTCAATCCTTCTCTCAAGTTCCATTTCCCAGAAGATGCATAGGAGGGGTAGCACAACACAAGAAGTCTCGTGCTGAGTTCTCGTGGATTACACATGTGTAGGGCACTCACGTACTGCTGCCCCCCACATGTGTTACTCCTGAATAGGCCTTGTGATGTGTGTAAACTCAAGATTGTCCCTTTCTTGGGAGAGACAGTTTGAGGGACAGCTGCTAGGGTAAAAGATGTGGTCGCCACTGGCAATTTGGCATCCAGATTTGTGGACCCAACAGGAGGTTCTCTTCCGAGTATGTCCTTCTTGCTCCCTGTTGATCAAGGTAATCAGCGCTGCACTGCATAGCCTGCTGTAACTATGATTGGATTGGGGGGATGGTGTCAGCATGCTCACCAGTATATCTTAGGAATGGAATAGAAGACAGAGAGTCCCATGTGCTTGATGCACAGGAAGGATAAAATGAAGTGCACACTCCTAGGCTGTCACTTATGTCTGCTTGTGCTACATGAGAGGGATTCAGGATTTCTAGAGAGTGGGGAGCTTGCTAATGACAGTAACAAAATGATGGGCCCATCACACATTCTTGTCTCTATGTCCCTCCATACATACAATTCCTTTGTTCAGTGTACTGCCCATCTTTGGAATCTATGCAGTTTACCTGAGATGCTCCTAGTAACTCTTCTCCTCAAAAGTATAAGTGATTAATTTATTTAATGGAACAGTCATGTGTCCAACAGGTACAATGGAACTTGAGTGTGGGAATGGCTTGCAAGGAGAAATCATGTAGAGCCCTGTCCCTTCTCAGGCTTACCTTTCCATAGAGAGATTTGTATGCTTGGCAGATCTCATTTCGTTGCTTACTGCTTCTGGATGTTATGAGGTCTAGTATGGCTTCCTTGTCACTGCCTGTAGAAGAAAGGAGGATCATTCATGCCAAAGATAGCGAAGTCATCCCGCTCGTATTAGAATCTGCTTTGAAACACCTGGATTAGGCTCCCATTTCTGCTTTTAACTGGAATTAACAGAATGGAGAGCACATTTAAGTCCAGGTTTAGCCCCTAAACCAAGAATTACCAAGAACAGGGACTTTTCTGCTGTGGCACCCCGGTTGTGAAATGAAGTACCCAGAAAGGCTCACCAGGCCCTTACATTGTGCTCTTTCAGGAACCAGGTGAAGACCTTTTTCTTTTCCCAGTCATTTTAGTCCTTCAGTTTCTGTTGTGTTGAATCTGTGGTTGCATTTTAAATCTCTACATTGCTGATAGGTTTTATTTAGGTTTGTACTTTTATTCTGTAGTTTCAAACTTTTACTTTTGATATTGTATTTTATGCTGTATTTTGTGGTTTGAATTATTGTGAACCGCCCAGAGAGCGTCAGCTATTGGGCAGTATAAAATTGTAATGAATAAATAAATAAGAAATAAATGTGCCACCTGTCACAACCACAGGATAAAATAAATAGAAGAGAAAGTACCTCCCCTTAGTGTGGGACAGGAACCCCTGAGGTTATCAATCTGCCCTTGGGCAAAAACTATCTGGTCAGTTTTAAAGAGTAGCTTCATGCCCAGCTCTTTCCCTGTTGTCCACCATTTGCATAAAGGAAATGCTCATCCTCTTTCCCCACAGCCTATCAGGAATTTTGAATTGAACTGGACTAGAAACTTTAATAATAGGGAACACTTTGGAAGTAGCATTCTTTATAAATTTTACACCATAGTAGCTAAACCTATGGCCTGGCACCACACAAGACACAGGCAGGAGGAGATTGGATGATAGAAGACTTGCGGGGCTATGTCAGCCTCCCCCAACCTGGTGTTTTCCTGATGTTTTGGACTACAATTCCCAGCATTCCTAACCATTAGTCATGCTAACTGGGGCTGATGGGAGTTGCAGTCCAAAGCACCTGGAGGGCAACATGTTAGGGAAGACTGGTCTATGGCAAAAATATCAGATCTGCATTCCTCCCTCCAGTGGTGCATTGTGCCCTGGCTCAGCTGAATATTGGCATGTATGGACGGCTGATGCTCTCTCATATGATGCGCCAAACTGGTGACGCCCTTGCCAAAAAGATTGGCCACCCCTGTATTATTATTCTACATTTATTGCTATTCCTATTGGGCTGCACACTAGCCAAAGGGGTGGCAATAACTCAAATCTGTTCAGAAGCAAAGATATCTCTGCCAAAGGAACAAACAATATAATCTACTTTTCCCTCCCATCATTCTTGCTTGCCTTTACCATTTCCATTACTGTTGCTGTCACTGCCATCATGTGCTCCTACTGGGAATACCACTAACATTTTTTTTCCTTTGCTTCTTTATTTACATAACAATTAATATATTGCAAAGATCCAGAATTATATTAATGTCACAAGTTTTCATTCAGAACTGCAGGAGACAACAGTTTCAGCACATACCAAATCCCTTCATAGCTTTATACAGTGCCTCAGCATCCTGGTTGGCATCAAAGTCCGGGAAATCCTTCACCGAGCCCCTGTATCTTCCAGCCTGGAAACAAAGGGAACAGGAAAGAGAAACCAGACTATTATCTGTCGCATGGCCCAATAAAGAAACCATATGCTAGGGGCAGAATCTTTATCGGGGTGAAGAATGTCAAGCCCGGGGGGCAAATTCAGCCCTCCAGGATTATGCCCCTGTCAGGTTCCTTCTCTGATCTGGAACCCCTGAGTAATTCCTTAAGGATCTCTGCCTCCTTAAGAGTCTCACCTTCGTACTTTTTATCTTCCCCTTCCCAGTAACATGGGGGTTACGCTGTAGACATGGGGCGAGTGACACTCTAGGTTAATCGTAACAGTTTACTAGTGAAGTAAAACAAGCAAATTGCAACTAAAGGTATTTAGTCAATAGAGCTGAGTAATACAAAAGCATTAACAGAAAATCAAAGTTGCAAAAAAGCAAGTCCTTCAAGTTGCATCTTTCTGCTCCTGCCTCATGGTGTGGTCTTTCTCTGGCTCTCTTGTTATCCCCCAAAATTGAAAATACTTCCCCCAAATCTTGAAGCAATGAAACTGAAGTGGAAAAATTAAATTTAACCAGGGAATGAATCTTAACAGGAGAAATAAAACTAGTCCTCTCAGAGATACCCCTCCCGAAAGAAAAACTCCAGGCCTCTAAGCCTGACTCTATTACTTTGCCTCTATAGGCCTCAAACCTTCACAACCCCTGACCCCATTCCCAACTCCACCACTTATCCCCAACCACCAATCATTTGGTGGTTTACCAGCTTTAGTGCAGATTCCCCCCATTTTAAAAGGCTGAAGTGATTTCCTTAAGGTTTAGTTATTGGCAACAAGGCCTTTAATTTAAAATATACTGGCATTTTTGGTAGCTTTAGTTTTTTTGGCCCTGCTTCTTTTGCCTTTGGCACCACTGGAATACCACCCTGGGGAACTTCTATAAAATGGAATTTGGCCCTCAGGCTAAAAGAGGTTCTGTGCCCCTGTTGAAGGGGTGTAGCATTAGGCAATGCCAATGGTTGCTCCACACATGCAGAGTTCCTTCCCCTGGGGATTTCACCATAGTCCACAATTACACAAGCTGCAGGGTAGCCAGGTTTAAGCTGTACTGGAGCATAGATCAGCTGGGGTGGCTTAACTAGCATGTTTTAATATACATATGCTTTAGACACCAGGCCTGACCTAGGCAGGCATCTGGAGACTGTGGCCTTTCTCTCCTCATCGTGAAACTCTGTGAGGCAGGATTTATGGCTGGGTTAGATCTGGCAACACCTGTCAGAACTATGCCCGCAAAGCAGATTTTAACATTCTCTCGTTGCTCACTGGGAAAGTGAAGCAGAGATATTGAGGCTGCTGAATGCCCCACATGAAGCCTCAAAGCAAGATGACATGTCAGATGCCCATGGGCAATGCTCTGCCACACCATCACATGACCTGAAAGGAAAGATGGAGCAGCTCTCTTTCTCTCTCTACAGACCAAGACTTCAATGGGCCTGTTCAGACGATACTTCAGGTTCTGTGGCTAGCGAAACTGTGGTTCTCTGGGGTTAGCACTAACCACAAGCCGTGCTGTCACACGTAACACCTTAAGCCACGATTAGAGCCGCTAATCCTGCTGCAGATGGTTCGACTGTGATTAGTGAGTGAGCAGGGCGTAGCAAAACGCATTGCACAAAACACCTTAAATCTCACTGCTTAACCAAATGCCTTATCCAGCAGGGTTTAAGGTGTCTTCGCAACACTTCCCCATCCCTAATCAGACTATATGGCAGCAGAATAAAGACAGCAGTACTTTGTTCCAGGAGGGGGTCTGCTGGTTTCCACCATCTGCCAGTCATGTGTCATCTCTCAATTGCTCCCCACTAAACTGGATCTGACTTAGAATCCTTTCTACGTAATTATAAAGGGCTTAGTACAGAGCAGTTACTTTCCTCTCCATGTGAGCAGCTATGGCCTGGAACCCCACAGAGAAACAAAGCATGAAGTGGGTTGTAGAAGGATACAGTCCGCATTGATTTCCACGATTGCGATGGCACTTCCAACTATGACATTCATAGGAATTGCCACGTTCCATGCTTCTGTATGTCACACTTCCTTTTCTGTACAAGCATGTACCTGATCACAGGATAGGAACACTTCTCATGTAGAGAAGAAAATAATGGCATGAACTGGCCATAAGAAAGCACAGATGGGATTTTGAAGGAAGCTTACGGGATCTGAATATCCCAATCTTATAGGAACTTACTGAAATCTCACATCACATGTATAATTAAAGTAGATTATCTTTTCCTGTATCCCTTCCCCCATATCTATGAGTCATCCTGGCTTCCTGACAGATAGCCAGAGAGCCCTTGAAGTTATAAATAGAGAAACTGCTCTGCTCAGAATTCTTTTCTTCATAATGCCAACTGGTCTCACAATGTCAGCACCATGCTCACACATTCTCCCTTCTTGAAGTACAAGAACAGAACCCAGCATAAGATTCATTGCTATTTCTCCTTTCACACTATACTTTCTTTCACCTTCTACCCCTACTCACAACCATCTTCTGCAATCCCTGTCTTGAGATTCAAGAGAGAGTTATGATGAGTCACTTCACAACTATTCCTGTCTCTCTCTGGAGAAGGTTGGTAGAACACTCTCACATAACAAGATGTGAGAACCTTGGATGCCATCATCGCCCCCACACATACCCTACTGGTTGCCTTGAGTGGGCAATGTTTGCCGTCTCCAAATACATCTTGAGGACTGTAATCATCACAGATCACCAAGGAGCACTTGGGGCAAAACCCAGAGTTTCCAGGGTTAAATGTAAAAAAAAAATGTCCTTGGAAACTCTAGATGCAGCATGCAAGATGCTCCTGAATGTATCTGTAAATAACTGGTAGAATCTGTACCTCAACCCACTAACTGGGAATTTCCCTGGCCCAAGCACAATACCCACCCTGCTACATCACACTGACCTGGTTCATATGTAATGAAAACCCAGAATGTAGGTTGAGTATGGGTTGTTGTTGAATCATGTATTGTCACTGAATCATAGTTGTTGTTATGTGTAAACCCCGCACTATAGTTTATATGTGTAAACCCTGCACTATAGTTTAACTGTGGGTTATCAACCCTGAGTTTACATCCCAACAACAAACCATGGATTCTTTCCTGGCTTGTTAAAGGTTAACAATCCATAGTTAAACCATAGTGCAGGGTTCGTATGTAAAGACAACCTGTGATTCAGCAACAACCCAGGATTCAACAATAACCCTTACTCAACCCATATTTAGCGTTGTCATTATGTGCAAATCAGGTCACTGGTTCTATCCACTGTACCAAATTTCTAGACTGGTTACAGAAAGTAAAGGTCATTGCATGCATACCTGAATTTTTCCACAGAGGTAACAGCACAGTCTCTGTGTGTTTAGGTCTTACATAGGCAGCTATTTACATGGGAATCATAGGATTTTTTGCATAAAGTGACTTCAGTAAAGGAACACTCTGTTAAAAAATAATACTATTTTTCCTTTAATATACAGCCTTCTCTACCATTGAAGGAATTCTTTCATCCTTCACGTGCCACTTGCTATCCCTACCAAGCAAATTTAACCCAAGCACCTTTACTTGCGCAAAGGACAGTGCACAAACACTCTTCATTATCACTGATACTTAGGATGGAGGGACAAAATGCATCTCACAGTTGTTACTGAGGAAAAGTTATACCACTGGCATAGGAATATTCCTACTTTAAGCAAAGACAATAAATATGTAACAGCGTCATATTTGTTGCACTATAAACTTGTTGTCTGGGAAACTTCTGGAAGAAACAGATTCTCATGAAACAGAATCTGCATGACCTCAAGAGCCACTTTCAAGTCTTATAGTTTTGGCATTACATCTTCATGCATTATTAGACATGGATCAGACATGAAATTGCACCTGTGCTATTTATTGCTTGGAGGCTTCAGAGAGTTGTCATAAGACCAACATAGATTCTACAATTTGAGTACAGAATGCCCTCTTTGTTGATCGTTGTTACATCATCACCTGCCTCAGAGACAGCCTGCATCAAGTTCTTAGGCAGTATCACTCTAGTGCTGGCAGATGCTCCTTACACATTGGGCACAAAGTTAGGTTTTCTATTTAGCTCACCCATTAAGGATCAGTTGTTGTTGTTTTATAATCTAATTCTTTGAATATTGAGATGTTGTAATGAAATCTGATAACACACATCCAGAACACAATTACAGACACTAATGGGTGCATCAGTCTGAAGGTTCAAGTGCATCCAACAAGTGAATGGCCTCCACAGCCTATGCATACAGTTCCCCTTTGTCTTTGCTAATCCGTGCCATAGACAAGGACAGCTGCCGGCCAGTGCTGTCCACATAGCTTTCATGGCAGGGATTCAACATCTGGAATGAAGCCTACACATTTTGTCCACTTGAAGCATTTCCAGTTTTGCACAAAGCAGAAAACATGGCAATCCAACATATTAATGTTATTTAAAACATTTCTTCTCCGCCTTTCAGGGCAGTAGCCCTCACAAGAAGTCTTAAAACAATACATAAAAACAGTTAAAATATTCAAAAGCAATAAAAACCTAAATACAATAAAACAACAATTAAAAACAATAAAAAGCCAATAATAAAACCAGCAACAACAATGGTAATAGCAGCAACAACAGCACTCATATCATGAGAAGGCCACTGAAAAATAATGTTTTCAAGGCCTTCTTAGAGGCCTGCCAGGATGGCTGGCCTCTGATGGGAGTTTGTTGCAAAGGTGCGGGGTTTAGAACATTTATTTATTTGTGGCAATATAGGAAAATCTCTCAGAGGTTTAATACATTATTAAAAACACAACATTAAAAATGTTTCTAACTACAATTAAAAAATCAAGGAGCAGTAAAATGGAGCAGCATAATTTATTTACTAACAGCCCAGGGAAAGCCTGGGGGAAGAAATGTGTTTTCATCTGGCAGTTAAAAGATGCCACATTTTCTGCCTCTTGAACTACATGAGGGAGAATTTCCAGATGGTGGGTAACACTACAGAGAAAGCCCACTGTCTGGGTACTTCAGGGTGACATTCCATTTGTTTTGGAATGACTAGCAAGGTATTTAGGACATGTCTTCATGTCCATCTGCAATGCTCTTGGTGATTTCATACAAAACCAAAAGAGGGGAAAAGAAGCGAACCAGGTACCCAGAGAAGTACCTGCACCCAGCATCTGAATCTTGCCAGCACAATCTGTGGTGGTCTCACAATGTCCGCCTGCAGTGCAGACAGCCAGGACCATAGTACTTAAGAGTGCACATTTTGGGAGAGCATTGGATGTTCGGCCAACCTCTTTTAAAACATCCCTCTAGGTGTTCCTTTGAAATCCATAGCCTTGAAGTACCTTCTCTTTAAAATGTTTATCTGGCAGCTCTAAGGCTTAGAGCAGGAGTGAGCAATTTGTGACTCCAGATGTTTTGGCATACAACTCCCATCATCCCTTACCATTGGCTAAAACTGATGGGAGTTGTAAGCCAAAACATCTGGAGAGCTACAAATTGATTTCCTTTCTGGCTTAGAGTCTAAGCTAACAAAAATGCATCTCTGTCCATGATGATTGAATGAATCTCATTCTGTCCTGCATAGTTTTATTCAAACAAAACCTTGCAGCTCTCTATCCCCCCATTGTCAAAGTACTATGGAGATCTCAGCCCTCAGTGCTTTTATCCCTAAGCAAGGATGAAATGCAATTATCCTCCTTTTTGAAGATAGAAACTGGAAGCACAGCAAGCATGTACAATATTGTTTCCCAATACCGCACTGCTCCCCTATAGTGATGAACTTGATCTCACAGCCCAAATCTGAATCGTGTTATTCATGAAAATACTTTCTGAACTTGTCACAGATTGTTTTAAGTGTCTCTTGCTTTAAGCTTTTCTATTTACATCTACTGCTTCCATTTTTGGCAACTAGGTGAAGCAGCAGCCGTGCCCCATGTTCCAGGGTACAAAAAAAAAAAGGCTTGGTGGTAAGAACTACCTTCCAACAGCAGCAGCAGCAGCACCAAGAGCAACAGCTGTGTGTGAATTTCATTGACACCTGATCCAGGGGATTTCTGCCAAGGCTCCTTAAAATATTTATCAGCGCCCCCGTGCTAATGGGAGTGCCAGACGGCAAGAGATCCAGAAGGATTGCTTGCCTGCAGAGAGTTATCTTGCAGGGCAGGTTTTGGGTTCTAAGGGCACGGAGTGGTGTGGTGCTGTTTGAAGCTTGTCAGCCTGTCTGGCAAAAGCTGTGTAGTATGACAGAGGACCATCTCTGAATGAAGCAAGAGAACAATCCCCTCCTCCAAACCCCCACCATTATAAATGTAGGACAATAGCCCAGCAAAGAGAGTGGGTAGAAACTGCATTATGGAATGCAAGGGACAATATCACCACATTCACGACTAAACTTAGGCTTAGTCACCTCCAGAGAGGTGAAAGAGCCATTACTGCTAGTGGTGTGTGTACGCTCACCCCACTGTCACGTCTAGCAAACGGGTTTTGCAGGGGATTTGTATTGCTTCTTAAACCTGTGCTCAACTCTAGAAAGGAAACGTATACACAGCAAAGGGAAATGGCTTTCATTGGTACTGCACCAAAAGTAGTTAGTTACCTTCGAGCTGCATGTTAGTGGAGTTATAACTGCCACCAGTGCCACCCCACAGACGCGCGCACACCAATGTCCTCCTCTGGGATACCATAATGGCTATTTCCTTACGACTACTAAGCAGCTCATTAGGGTGTACACTCATACGGACTCATAGGCTCAATTCGGACAACACAATAAACAACTGGTGCGGGGGAAACAATCGTCAGTTGTTTTGACTATCGTGTCATTCCAATGCTGCCATAGTCAACTCAGCGCTGATCCTAATTGACACCACAGTTGATTATTTATTACCATGTTGTTTGGGGAGTACCCCCTAGGGTTAGGGTTAGTCAACCCACCATTGACTATCGTGTCGTCCGAATTGAGCCATACTCTCTCTCTCTCTCACACACACACACACACACCTTTAGAGTATGCAGAATCATTCCTCTTATCAAGCCTTGGCAGGACTCAACACCTCTATTCAAGATTAAGAGCTTGGTGATTAAGCAAATACTATAGGGGAAGTGAATGTAGTGCCACACAGGACATGGATGTAGGAAGCAATTTGGCTATCAGGCTATTTGCCCATCAAGCTCAGTACTGCCTGCTCTGACTGGCAGTAGCTCTCCAAGGCACGATAGTACTGCCAGGGTAGATCTTCCTCAGACAGTCAGCCAGGCCGAGGCTGATTCATAGGGAGCTAAGAAGGAGGTAACACACATGAGGACACGGACTAGGCTAGAAAGCGAAGCAAAACAGGCAAGAATGAGTGTGAACACCAAGTCCATGAACTAGACATGGGCGGGCAGGGTGGGTGTTCATCGCACAGAGGAAACCTGCAGATACAAAGAAGCAGTTTAAATGGTATGATGCTGTTGCACCCGTGTCCTGCCTGTGAGCTCCTGTTTGACAGCTGGTTGGCCACCATGTGAATAGAATGCTAGTCTAGATGGACCCTTGGACTGCTCCAACATGACTCTTAGGCTTAAAAAATGGGGTGAGGCAATGTCCAGTCATGCAGGAAAGGGGTTTTGCCAGGAGTAGCCAGGTGGAAAATCCAAATGGTATCTACCCTTGCAGTACACTAGTGTCCTTCCATTCCCAATTAGTAGGCTATATATTGTTGCAGGTGTAATAAGGCATACTAATAAAGCCAGTTAGGGTGCAATCCTATGCATGTTTAGATGGAAAAAAGTCCTACAACTCCCTGCATTCCTCAGCCAGCAGAATGCTGGGAATTGTAGGACATTTTTCTGTCTAAACATGCATAGGATTATGCCCTTAATAAACTATAATAGTCCCCTATATAAGCAACATTCAAACCCCAAACCGCTCTATATGTACAGTGCTTTGCACGTATGTACATACCTATCCTGATCGGTGCACATCTCTCCTGACCAAAATCCTGTGTAAATTAAAAGAGTCAAACTGAAGAGTCAGTTTGTTTTAATGGAACATACAGTTCAGACTCATTTCACACAGACAAGTTTGACACTTTATTTCAGACTCACTGGCTCTTTATGCAATTTGCCCTAGTCATGCAAGTAGTGTTTTCTAGAAGCGGCACCCATATTGCTCAGGTAGCGTTTAAGTGACCCAGCCATGAGCAAGTAGGTCACAGAACTGACACCCTCACCCCCGTGATCAGGTTGCTTAATCATTACCCCAGCCACATAGGAGCCACTCACAGAAAAGTAGCTCCCACCTTTAAAGAAAGATTTCATTTCAGACGGATTCAACATCCAGGGACGGCTTTGGGATAAATAGATTCCCTGGGTGTGAAGTGCCTTTGGTGGCCCCTCCCCTGGTCACCTTTGCACGGTTACCCAGAAAGTTTATGGGGCCTGGTGCAGATGTGATGTTGGTGCCCCCACAACCCTGTCAACTTCATTCTGTATTTATTTTCAAAAAACTAAATTGGCTTTAAATTTGTTTAAAACAAGGGTGTCCAACTTCAGGGGCTCCAGGGGCAAATTTCAACCCCCTGGGGGCTGAATCCCTGCCACAGAAATTTGGTGGCATCATCATCAAAACAACTGACAGTCTGCCGCCAAACCACTTTGGTGGCCTAAAAAGTCACAAAATTAGTTTTAAATTCGGCCTTTTCAGACCACAGTCACAGTTTGCTACTGAAATTCAATGACAGATCGGCAATTGTTTTGCTGCTGCCACTTTTGCATCAAATTTGGTGGCAGCAGGAGCTGGGTGTAAAGCCAAGAGGCTGCATGTGGCCTGCTAGCTGCATCCCCCCCAATTTAAAAAGAGTGTTTTATTTCAGACTAGTTCTACACACTACTCATGCAGTTTGTGAGACTGACATTGCTCCCATATTCCCTGTTGTTTATTCAGCACAGAGCTGAATGGTCTAGGACTGGGCCAAAAGTTCAGTGGTGACTCTTTTTGTAGAACTTCAAGGGGTGTGGGGGGGATGTCAATACATCTTCCTGGGAGAGGGGAAATCTAAATTTTCCTGAGGGCAGAGAGTTCTACCTGGAAAATGGCAGCAGGTTTTTCACTTTTTATTTTATTTTATTTTTAGTTCAGCAGTACTCCTCCAAATAACTATGAGTCCACTACAATGTCTCCCCTGAATGGCCCTACCTCATATTGTAGCATCTTGTGATACGGCATAGGATAAATGGGAGCCATTGGTACAAGCTAACAATGGCCAGGGAAGAGGAATGTTGGGAAGAGGAAAAGTCACAGCCACAGTTGCTACCAGAAGGTTGAGAGAAAGGCGGTTGAAAAAAAGGCATTTAGGGAATCAAGAGAAAAGGGGAAAAAGAGAGAGAGGAAAGAGGAAACAAGAGGAGGAAAGAGGTTGTCGGAGTTCAACCATTATTACAGCTGATAGATTGGTCTAGGAACCTGTCCTAGTCACCAAAGGCCAGTACAGTTGTGAAGGGTATGTTTGGTGCAGGAGACCTGTCACATGGAAGTCACCAGAGAACCAAGCAGTTGAAGTACTCTTAGTTAGTACTTCCAATTAAGACCCATTGGGCAGAATCCAACTGTGTCATTCTGTTAGTGCAAATGACGCAGCACTAGGGGAAACTAGGTTCTGAAATATGCGCAAGAAGAGAATCCAACTAAAGTTGTGTTTGCGTAAGCCTGGTTGTCAAGAGCCTGTGCATTACACAGGTGCAGCCCATTGTCCAACTGTTTGTACATAACTCTTGTGCAATCAGTTGTGCATTCCGCTTGTGCAACTGGTTGTGCAACCACCTTAACAACTGGTTGCACAAGCCTAACGGGCAACTTCTTGTACAATAGAAAGATTCAGCAGAGCTCCACTAGACTAGTGCAATTGGAATCAAGAAAAAACAAAAGGGTGATCCAATTGTTAAAGAGTGGAAGAGAAGGACATTTATTGTTAATGGATTTCAAAGAGATAAAACTTTGTTGATTTCTCCAGAAGTTCAATGGTATCCTTTAATCCTCATCTCAGATCTCTGTTAAAACTAACCTTTTAGAAGCCCTTCTCTGGATGTCCCACCAAATGAAATGAGGTGGCTACTAAAGAAAGGACCTTTTCAGTGGTGGTACCCCGGGTATCGAATGTCCTCCTCAGTGATGCTTTCCTGGTCAGCCCCAGGTGAAGACCTTCTTATTGCCCCAGGCATTTTAGAACTTTAATTTTATATTATCCTTTATCGTGCTGCAGTTTCTGGTTTTATTGAGCTCTGGCTACTGTGGACATTTATTTATTACATTTCTATACAGGTCAATAGCTGAAGCTCTCTGGACAGTTTAGAAATGTAATAAATAAATAAATAAATAAAATGGTCTCAGCTACCACAGTGACATAGTTTCATACTGGATTAATTGTTAGGTGGGTGGAATATAACGGCCAAGGGTGCTGCCATATTGTTGTTTTTTCAAGAACCGTGCCTCGAAGGATGCTATGTCAGATTGTAACCCCACTCAGCAGAGGCATTGCGGGGAAGGCAAAGCTGTCAGGCTGCCTGACGGAGCGCTGCCACAAAAACAAAAAAGCCTCCATCAAAAAAATGATAACAATTTTTTGCGCCCTTTCCAAAAACTGTAGAACTACACCATACTACATTTGTTTCGTAGGCTGCAAACGGGTGTGTGAGAAATAGCATTTTTGGCTCCATTCTACAATCTGCAACCTGAACAAACAATTCTCTCTCTCTTTTTTTGTGTGTTTAAATGCCCTCCTCCCTCTGCCTTCTTCCCCCATAACTCCCTCCTACACTCCTCAGTTTAATACCTGTATAATAACCCAATTTAAACAAAGTTGGAAAAGAACTTATTACTGCCTCAGAACTGTTCCCCCACAGCAACTCAGCACCAATAGAAAGAAAATCCACCCCCAGGCTTTAGAAGCAATGGTAACACTGGGACTAGCAGCTGCACTCTCACATGATCTGACTACTTGACTAGGAAAACCTTGCTGGGCTAGACAGAAGGCCAACCTAGAGGGGTAACTCACCCTTGCAAATAGCCTGGGGTGAGGGATTTTTTTTAACCCTTAGCCCCATCCCAGACCAGATCAGAATCATTCCCTCTCCCGCCACTTCTCCTATACACATCAGGAGGAAAGCTCCCATTGTTGCCAATATCTACTTTGGCCCTTGGAGGGACACCTAGGTGCACTCAGATGAGGCTTTTATCATGGCATGGAATTTTATGCACGGGGGGGGGGAGGGAGGTCTAGACATTGTCACCTTCAGCAAGGTGCTGAACCTATTTTGGGGGTGGGGTTCAGCACCTTGGATAGCTCCCTTAGAACCCAGAATGAACTCACAGCCCCATCGAAATCATAGCCACCAGCCTCTTCCGATTTTACATCATTATAATATATTGTAAGCCACATTGGGGATCTTCGACAATAGGGTGGCAGTAAAAATCTTCCAAATGAATGAAACTGCATTGTGATGCAAGACGAGACAAGAGCTATTTGAAAAAGATAGCCTGCCTCACAGTGCCACCCTACCATATAGTTGGTCACACAGGTGGCTTTTGATTTGGCATAAAAATAATTTTAAAAAGCAGGCTTCAGATGTATTTCTGCAGAACAGGGTCCCAGTCTACCACCTGAAACACTGCAAATCATCATAAAGATAACAACGCTTGTATGGCACTTTCAAACGGTCAAAGTGCTTCATGCGCATTATTTAGTTGTAAGCCTTAAATGATCCTTTAAGGTAAACCATCAATATTATCCACCCTAGTGCAGATGGGAAAGGGGGGGGGGGACTGTGGCCATGAGAGAGCAGCTCGCTTAAGGCCACCTAGTGAGTTCATAGCAGAAGCAAGTTTCGAACTAGAGACTTAACAATTTACATCTCAGGCTCTTTGCTACTATGCTGTACCACCTCTCACTTCAGCTTTTTTTAATGGGATGTCCACCTTCAGGTGGAGCAAAGCAGAGGGCTAGTGAAGATTTTTGGACCCAGAAAGTCTCAACTTTCTATCTACAAGGCTCCAACTCAGCTTTCAGAAGGTTCCAGGCTCAAAACACCCTGAAGCTGAATATCCAGACATATCTGCAATGCGAGCCTCTGGAAATACGAACTACATCTGCTTCAGTGACTGAACAAGCAGAGCCCCTCTCTCTCATTTTTGGGTTCTATTGGAGCTTTATTTCCTTGCCAGTTCTCCTTGCTTACAGAGATTTCATTTTGGAGTCTCTAATACACATCTGTTTTGTGTTTAGGTCCAATGCTGGCTGTAGGAGGAAAGAATGTAAACTGTGCTCGGAATCTTATTCTTCACATAAAGTCACAGCTGCCAGGAGAAAAATAGTTCATTGCATCAGAAGACATAACCTTCCAGAAGTAGGGTATATAACCAATGAGAGATCATTATATTTTACTCTCTCATTATGAAGGGTTGGAAAATTAGGAATGGAGATAATTGCCTATATAGGTTATGATTTCATGTCAGTCTGGTTACAGTTACCAACCCTGATAGTACAATCCTATCTACACCTACTCAGAAGTAAGTCTTACTGAGTTCAATCTGACTTACCCCCAGGTAATGTAACCTTAAACAAACAAGCTCCTAGATTAGTAACTACAATGACAGAAAGTGCCTTACCTTTCCTTTGCTTGACATGGTTTCTGGATGTAGAGATTAATTGAAGAGATGGAGGATGCTGCGGAACAGAAAAAAAATTAACCAGGTTCTCCTTTACTTTTATTGCCCTAAAAGTCCTACATTTCAGAATGCTCCTCTACAGTACACACCCCAAATGAATAGGGGCTTAATCTGCTGCCTCAGTGCTGAGAAAGGCAGGGGGCAACTGTCTCCAGTTTTCCTACTAGTGCAGTGAAACACAGTTCCTCAATAAGTACCTCTCCAGTGCCAGGATAAAACTGGAGTGAGCCAACTCACATGAAGCACTGCAATGGCTTGTTTCTTCCCGTTTCGTTTCTCCAGATCTCCACACGTGTCCAGTGAAACTCACACAGCACAATGATCGGTGTGCAAAGGCTTTATTCTCCACTGCCGCTAATGTCTTGCATGGTTTGGACAAGCCACCAAATATTTCAGGAGCCCTCTTTCCCCATAACAAGGAGATGTGGGGATAAACTGCATAAGCATACCTTGGAAGCATTAACGCAGTTCTATGCAAGCAGCTACTGCAGGAGACATCATCATAACTTGGGTGTTACAATAAATGCAGATACTTGGGGCATGTGGATATTTACTGGTAACTAAGATTTTAGGAGATTCAGCAGGACGTATCAGTCTCTGTGTCATGAAGCATTATGTAAAATTATTATTAGATGTCCTCTGTGCTATAGACTTCCCCAATCTGGTGCCCTCCAGATGTTTTAAACTACATCTCCGAGCATTTCTGACCATAGGCCATGCGGCTGGGGCTGCTGAGAGCTTAAGTCCAAAACATCTGGAAAGATACTGGGTTGGGGAAGACTGCTATAAAACCTCATTTATGGATGCAGGAAAAAGACAGGGCTGAACCCAAAAACACGTCCATTGAGCAAGTTCAGTTTTGCATGCTAATGAAGTACTTTTACATTTTTTTAAAAAAAGGAAGCATAATCACACACACAAATCCAGAACTAAGGGAGGGAACTCGGCATCCATTTGCTGCATTCAGAGAAGCATCCTGTATTTTCCCTTCAAAGGTTTTGGCCAAAGCTTTGGGTAAAAAAAAAGAAAGTCCACATTAAGTAAATACTGCAAGCAAAGTTCTGGTCTCTAAGGAGTGAGCCTTTCCATCTAGTAAAAAAATGTATGGCAGCTCATTGCAGACAGCTTATCACTGCACTGCGGACTGTCTACTGGGCTGAGATCCAATGAGAAAATAACCCGCCAGTCTTCAGCAAGCACGCTACAGAGCAAGAAAAGAGACAAAGGAAACCACACCTCCCCAAGGGCTACTTCATATTTTAGAATGAGGCATAAAACATCATTTGTGCATGAAAGAAATGCCCACTTACTGCTTTATATATCATGCAGGTATACACCAAAGAGCAATACTTCCCATTAAGAGGTATCTTGGTACATTTATTTACATTTCACGACTGTACCCATTATACAGTAACCCAACCATGTGTACAGCCATGATTATAGCAAGAAACATTCAGGGTTGCTTCCCTTACTGCCAAACTCCTAGGGGTTCTGAGGAACCACAACAAGCTCTAGATTGCAGAACTGGTGATAGACCCCTATGAGGACTGGCAGAACCGGAATATTGCTGGTTGCAATGTATTGTGGCAGGTAATAAAGTTAGCTGTAGCATTTATATAAAGTGGAGGGAGAAGAGATTGGGTTTCAGGGCAGAAAGGAGAGCTTCATTTTGTGGGTGGCCTGATTAATACCATCAAAATATATAGCAGTCCTGGCTGCTAATATAGAAATAATCAAAGCCTTTAAAGCAATGTTGTAAATTCCCTAATGCAAAAAAAGGTTGTTGAACCAGGAAGCATTAATACAGATAAGTTGAATGTTCTAAAGTGAGAAATTTTAACTTGAAAGGGACATTTGGGGGGGGGGGGAGCTTAAAAACATAAGAAGAGTCATGCTGGATCAGACCAAATCCCTATGTGGTTCAGCATTCTGTTCACATAGTGGCCAACCAGATGCCAGTGGGAAGCCCACATGCAGGACATGAGTGCAATAACCCTATCCCACCTGTGCTCCCCCGCAGCTGGTGTATAGTCTCCAATACTGGAGGTAATATATAGCCATCATGACTGGTAGTCTGATAAGTCTGTCATAGAAGTTTCTTGCTCACTTTTCACTATCAGCCCACTTGTGATTCTGGTACCGACTGCATTCCTCACCAATACCTGTTGCCATTTCCTCCAGTTCGGCTCAGCCAGAGGAAAGATAGGGAGTCTTCACCTCACTCTGATCTGGCTTCAGCTGTCATCATATAACCAAATCTGATTGGCTGCATGGCACTGACATGAAACCTAATCAGAGAGAAGGCAATCCTTCTTAACTCCACTTTGGTGTTGCACCAGGCAACCAAAAGGGGGTGGGGGGTGGGAGACGAATTGGGCCAAGCAAGCGTGTGGTCACTGCAGGCAGTAAATTGAACAAAAAAAATTGCGCCATTCGTAAGCCGCACTGAAGGATGACCAAAAGGTAACCCCCCTTGCAATTTGCATGAAGGCTGCATACATTAGGGCCCTGCATTTGATCAATAATGGGCCATCATATGTCCTGGTACAGCCCAGCAATACGCTGAAGAAAAATCAATCTGAATGGGAACACATCAGGAATGCTGAAAATTCCAAGGCTAGATCAGTAGAAAACAGCTGGGATAACAGGGAGCATGAAAGACACACAGCAACAGCCATACAACAGCACGGGCCCCTAGAAATACTTGTAGGAAGGTGCAATCCTTGCTCCAAACTGAAGTGTCACATAAACAAGTTGTTTTGTGCTTTAACATTTCTGAGCAGGGCTGGTTCCAGGTCAGTGAGGGCTCTTGGGCAAGGAACCTTCCATGGGCCCCTCCCTTAGTGAGTCTACCTTCTCATCGCCATTGTCACCAGCTGCTATCGCTCCTCCTCCTCTTCTCATCAACGCTCTCACTTACTCACTTGAGAGGCAGAGAGCCAGCGAGCAAGGAGGCAGTGGCATCTACTGCTCTTACTTCTCATCAGCACCACTGTCTGGACCAGAAAGAGAGGCAGGTGAACATGTACGTTGCAATGGTGAAGAGGAGGAGCAAGTCCATGCGGCTCTTGTCAGTGGACTTGCTGGGATGTGGGCCCTCAGCAAGTTCCAGATCATGCCTACCCTTGATGCCAGCCCTATTTCTGGGCATTCTGGGTAAGAAAGTTTTTCGGTATCTAGTATACAACATAGGTCTATCAGGATTACACACTGACCAAAATAGGACATTGTTCTCTTGCTCTGACTAGGATATCAGAATTTAGTGGTTATGTTCAGTGTGGTGTGCATGCAGGCTGCTTTATTTCCTGCTTCAACAACCCAGGAACTCATATCCTAACGATCATTGCACTAGGTATAACATTTCCAGACTTTGAAAGTTCCCTTTGACCTTGGCTTGAAAATGATATTTCAGCATATGTAAAGAAAAATATATAACTCATCCAAGCACCCATATTCAGAGAAAAGCATACAGAAAAATGGCAGAAATTAAAGAAGACAGGCTCATCTTGATCTCTGATAACTGTAAATCCCATGAGTCAAGAAATGACTCCTTGTGGGCACACAGTTATTAGTCCAGTCATATTGTACTAACACAACACAGAACATTTGAACATCCGGGTTTAAATGTGCACCCCACTGGATAAAGCTAAAACAGGGACAATAACCACACAGGCCATCGTCCACTTTAGCCCATCATGGCTGCTCTCATATTTGCTGAATTCAGCAATTCCTTGAATTTAGCAGGGTCTATGCAATGCTAATCCAAAGAGCTGCACTTTTTCCATCCATAAGGAGGAAGTCAGGGTCTATTTACCCACCCTCCCAACAATAGCTTTAAAAGAACATCTAGACAAAGGCATTTATACCCAGGTGATTTCAAGTCACCTAAAGGCAAACACAAGCCACTGAAAAGAAAGATGATGAAGCACAGCACAATTGACAGCGACAGCTGTTTTGCAATACATCTCTCTGTTGTGGAAATTCCATTTACACAAATAATCAGACTACCCAGGAGGATCCATCAGGGCTGAAACTGTGAAAACTGCAAGACTCCCATCTTTAGTTGAAGCCAGGGGAGCAATTTTGATAACTCCCTTCCAAGATTCAACAGGGGCTTTGGGAGTTTAAAAGAACAGGAGACTTTGGTACAGGTTAGGGAAGGCTTACAGGAGCTTAAGAATGCAATTCTAAATGCACCAGCATTGAGCACAGTGGGACTTAGTTCCAAGTAAACACGCAAAGGATTGCGCTGTTAGAAGGCCATTTTGAAAACACTCCTGATAAATGATTTACCAGAATGAATGAATGAGATTGCAGCCATGTCCCTGAATGGAAGAGATGAACAAATAGCCTATTAACCTTTTGAGAACTGTCTCCTCAGAAATGGAAAGTTAGTGTCTGTCTATTCTCTTCATTAGCTGCTTCCTCAAACCTGCCTTGCCTTCTCCACTCTTGATATCAATGGAAAGATTAGCCACAAAGGAAGTTTGTTCATGATTTCAACCCTCCCCCAAACAGACCAGAAATCTTGATTTTAATATAGTTTCCAACTCTATGAATACAAACCAGCAGAGTCTGGAAGAGTATGAACTGAGGGTTATTTTTAAACCCTGTAGGCGGTATGCTAAGAAGAGTGATTAAAATCCAACATTGTAGAGTGCAGCCTCACAAAGGGTTTCATTCCCAACTTTAAAAATATCTTAACAGCACTATCCTGTGTATGTCTCCTCAGAAGTACGTCCCATTGAGTTTAATGGGGGTTACTCCCAGGTAAGTGGATATTGAATTGTAGCCTTAAAGTCATTCCTGAAACAATATGGCACACACATACTCCACCCAGTCCAAAGGGACTCAATCCAGTAACAAGGCTGGGTAGGTCTTAATAGCTATAACACAAGACTTACACACAGAGGTGCCTTCTTTTAGGACCCAATTGCCAACACATTGTGAATTTAAGCATTTGTACTAAGAGTGCAGTCCTACACTTGTTGATTTGCAAGTATGTTCCACTGTGTTCAATGGGTTCTGTTCCCTAGTAAATCAACTAGGTCGTTGTGTTCAGAGCTAAAAGGGCCCTGAAACCAAGAAAAAGCAAAATATTTTAAAATGCCATGGTTTGTTCACATGATTTTTGAAGCATGGCTAGTGACTTTTAACCCTTTTAATGTACAATACTCCCTTTGCTCAGGAACATACATATAAGTCAATGAAACATTTTAGGTCACAGGACACAAAAAATCTCTCCTCCCCTAAAAAGGCCCCAATCTTTTCAGTGAGCTTGGAAGCAGCACTGCCTGTCCAAGATACGAAAGACAGAAAGGTTTATTTTCAAATGCATCCTTACAGCCTTTATAACAGAAATCCAACCACAAAACAGTTTGCCTTCTAACCACCCACGATTTACCACTGAGATAAGAATTATATATGAACTTCTTAAAAAGAAAGGGGAACACCTATAGGTGTAGATTATGCAAGTATGCCATTCCTCCAGCCTGAAATTTTAACAGGCTGAACAAACACCCAACATTTTACGCCCTTTTGCTAAATTATGATGGGGGAGGGATCACTTTATTGATTTGGTACCATTTTCATTCTCTGAGCCCATATAGCCCAAACTCCCTAAACTTTGTATTAGCATTGATAAGTCTTAGCTTCTAGTAGTACTAATCGTCTCAGCTTGTGTACTGCATATATTTGTGTAAGATATATATATATATATATATATATATATAAATGTTCTATGACAAAACCTCCACTGCAACTCATCCAGGATTAGTATCCTTGGCTATTTGCCCGGACCACACCCACCGGCTCTTACAAGCACAATAGCTTATTCAAGAAAACTCAGGCAAGGTTCCTAGCTAGTGAATGAGCTTGGATTATGCGGATCTTCCAAACCCCTTGTGAATTTGCAGTGGTCTCCATTAAAGAGAAAGCCAGCATGAAACGCACAGCCAAAAGGAAAAAGAAAAGAACACCCATTTTGCAGCTGCTACAAGAACAGCTCTTGTTCTTTCGGGCTGCCGTTATCCCCTCCTCTATACACAGGAACCGCAGCCCAACCTTCTCTTGCCTGTCCCCATTGTAAACTTACTTTCCAGGGAGGGCCAAGGCCTCTTCTGCTAGGGCTGTTGGAAGGAGCCTCTCTCAGTCTGCCGCCAAGCAACCCGGCCACTCGATACGGCACAGCAAAAGCTGACCTCGATGCACTGCAGCTGTTTCCTCTTCTCCTCCTCTCGGCTTTGCTAGCGCGGCAACGTCACACTCTCTAGAGCCTTCCAATCCTGGCTGGCCCTTGATACCACCCTCGCCTCCCCAGGTGGGAAGCGGGAGTGACACTTTCAGGCCCACACTGCCTTTGCTATGGGGACAAATGACACATCTTGCCCTTCAGATTGCCTCTCAGTGCATTCATTCAATCATGTTCTCAGCTAGGGTGACCAGATAAAATCCAGTTCAGGGCTCATGTAACTTTAACAGTTGTCGAGAAAAGGGAATTTCAGCCAGTGTCATTTGTATGCAATTAGTTCCTGGTGGAATTCCCTCTTCATCACATCTGTTAAAGTTACAGGGGCCCTGCCTTCTTTTGTATATGGTCACTCTAGTATAGTGCCTGCAACTTTAACTGTTGTGATGAAGAGGGAATTTCACCAGGAACTAATTGCATACAAATGACACTGGCTGAAATTCCCTTTTCTTGACATGAGCCCTGACCTGGATTTTATCTGGTCACCCTAGTTCCCACGGGATCACCTTGCTTGCTTGGAAGGCTTTATTAAGAGAGAGAAAAGGTGCCTCGTCATTTACAGATTCTTAAGAATGCAATCCTATGCACACTTCCATGATGGAAATAACAAGCCCTATTGAAATGGGTTTACGTCTGAGTAAACATGCTTAGGGTCGGGATGAACAGCAGGGGCTGAATGAGTGAGACAGCCCACTGCATAAACATTTTAAAAACGCACAAATACACAAATGATGCTAAGAATGCTTTTCATTGGTTTTTCGCGCTTCTGAATGCCATTAATTAATTTAAAACAGTTCTTGGATGCCTTTCAGAGCAGAAGTCCTCCCAAGCCGGCATAAACAATAAAACATATTACACCCATATATTGAGAATGATAAAAACACAACAAAAACAGTAAAACATCTGGGGCTCAGGCCCATAAGACAAAAAACTTCATGACACTAATTTTCATGTGCAAAGATATGTGCATAATTAGAAATGATTGCTGTAATTTAAATGTTACAGAAGGCAAGCTAAGTAACTTCTTGCTTGCTTTCAGGACAGAACTATGTGATGTCCGCAGTTGTGCTTGCTTAAAACTAATCTTCCATGCACCCACACTTTTCCTTGGTTTTTCAGGCCTAAATCCTGGTAGGGAGGATGTTGTGCCTGGGACCAGCAAAGAGCTGCATGTGGCACCTTAAATATTTACTGATTAATTGCAAACTGAATGTGGCACACTGGCAAGGGAGAATGTGGGAATGTAGACTATAATAACCCATGCTCTTAGCCTGCAAACTTACACAATCACTAGGGAATAACCCCATTAAACACAGTGGGATTTACTTCTGAGTAAATCCTCAATTACTCTTATCCCCCTCCACCACCACCCATCACCAACTAGCACAACAGTACCGGACTGAGACCTCAGGACTGGAGGACGTTGCTTTGCTGGACCAGGCAAGGAGGCAGAGAGAGCTGCCACTGATAGCTCTTGATTTTATTTCAAATATTTAATTTTGGTAGTTTCTGGGATTCTAGAACACTTTTTTTTTCTTTACAGTTCTTGGGTTCTAACTTCTTGAAATCTTAAAATCTGCACCAAATGTTCTAGAAACCTCATCATCATACAGCTCTTCAAGTACCAAAATGCTTAGTTGAATACCTTTATTAGGACCAACCAAAATTCCTAATAAAGGAATTGCCATTTATTTCTTATGGATCAGCATGGCTACCTTTGTTTTGGTTGTTTGTTTTTTTAAATTACCTAAGATATCAGTTCCCAGATTTTTCTCTACATTCAGATATTGGAACTATCTTCAAGGTGGATAAGGTAGGTTGCACCTCTGAGCACATTCACTAAGGAGTAAGATTTCAATCCTACATACACTTATCTGTGAGTAAATCCCATTGAACTCAATATGGCTTCTGTCTGAGTAAACATGTTTAGGATTACATATGTAATCCTAATTCTAAACATGTTTCATGTAATCCTGAACATGTTTCACAAATTATAATGCATAGTAATACTCAAAGCCAGTTTTCTGAGGCAGAAAATCCTACAAGCACCTCTACCCTTCCCTGGCAGTGAAAATACAATAATAATAAAGAAATTACTGTATTATTATTATTATTTATTATTATTATTATTACATTTATATACCGCCCCATAGCCAAAGCTCTCTGGGCAGTTTACAAAAATTAAAACTTTGGACATTAAAAATCACTATACAGAATTTAAAACCATAAAACCATAAAAACAGACAACATATAAAAACAGTGCACACTTAAAATAGCTGCGAACTCTCAGCCAAGCCTAAATATAGTTCTGGGGTCAATTAAAACTCAGTATATGCTGTTAAATGCCTGGGAGAAGAGGAAAGTCTTGACCTGGCATCGAAAAGATAACAATGTTGGTGCCAGGCGAGCCTCATTGGGGAGATCATTCCATAATTGGGGGGCCACCCTCTCCCTTGTTGCCATCCTCCGAGCTTTCCTCGGAGTAGGTACCCAGAGGAGGGCCTTAGATGTTGAATGTAGTCTACGGGAGAGGCGTTCCGTCAGGTATTGTGGTCCCAAACCATGTAAGGCTTTATAGGTTAAAACCAGCACCTTGAACCAGGCTCGGAAACATACAGGAAGCCAATGCAAGCGGGCCAGAGTCAGTTTTATATGTTTGAACCTCTTGGTCCGGGTTATTAGTCTGGCTGCCGCATTTTGCACAAGCTGCAGCTTTTGAACCACCTTCAAAGGCAGCCCCATGTGGAGTGCATTGCAGTAATCTAATTTGGAGGTTACCAGAGCATAGACAACTGAAGCCAGATTATCCCTGTCCAGATAGGGGTGTAGCTGGGCCACCAACCGAAGTTGGTAGAAGGCACTCCGTCCCACTGGGGCCACCTGAGCCTCAAGTGACAGAGATGGTTCGAGGAGAACCCCCAAGCTACAAACCTGCTCCTTCAGGGGGTGTGCAACCCCATCCAGAACAGGTTAAAGACCCTCCATCCGGTCAGTCTTGTCTGGATTGAGTTTCAGTTTATTAGCCCTCATCCAGTCCATTGTCACAGCCAGGCACCGGTTCAGCACATCCACAGCCTCACCTGATGAAGATGAGAAGGATAATTTTGCTGCCTTTTCATGACATCCTAAATCTGCATCTGAGGCAGCTGCCTCAGGCTCTAGAGCATGTGTGTCTTTAATGTACCCTTTCTTCTAAGGACACTCCTATTTGTAAAAAGGGATGTATGGACAGGGGAGAGGAAAACGATTTCAGAAAAAATATGTCAGGTAAAAGGATTCATGGGAGGCAGCAGGAGAGAAAGCACATGCTGGCAAAACGCCAGTTAGTCCAGGGTGATCAGAAGTAGCAGAGATCATCAGGGCTCCAGTATCTTTATTTCAGCAAGTGCCGTTTCCCTCTATTTTCATGAAAAGCAAGATTTGTCAACTAACTTTCTGTACTGTGGACTCTTGTCCATGAAAGCTTATTATACTACAGTAAATTTGTGGCTAATTTGTTATACTTGTAACCAGTGTAAACCGGTTTAGGGAAGTTGCTGCCTTAAGCGTCTCACAGCTCCAGGTGCCTTATCGTTACCTCTCAAGGTTAGCCCTGGCTCAAACTGAGGCCTCCTCCACACGAGACGTTTAATGAGCCTTGAAGGCTCATTATAAATTTTACCTCCACACCAGCGGAGCGCAAAACGGGCGTACAGGCGCGTTATCTCCCCGATAATGCGCATTTTCGAATGCGCGTTAAATAGCGACTTTTATTTTTCTCCGGCCGTTAAAGCGCATTTTCGCCGTGTGAACAAGTGATTATGCGCATTAACGTCTTCTAAAGCGCTTTTTGGACATCAATTAATGCGCTTCGCCGCCTCTCGCCGCCTCCCGTGCAGAGGGATTAGGCGTAAATGCGCCTCCGCGATAATGCGCATAATCCCCGAACCGGGCGCAAAAGCGCATCCTTGTGGAGGAGGCCTGAGGCATCCTGTTGTATTGCATGTAAGCTTTATTTGACCAGGGGCCCCCTCTTTCTCAGTACCTCTTGGAAAAATTTCCTTGCCTTGGGGATTGATTAGAGTCTTCCCACACTCTGTGCTCATGGTCCTAGGCCTCATGCTGAGGAAGCAAAAGCAACCGCACATTCATTCTCACATTCTTCAACAATTATTAGAGCAAGCATTTTCAAATTAGAATTGAAGCAAAAGAGCAAAACACGAGAACGCATTTGGTATCAGTTCATCACAAGGCGAGGTGAGAAAGACAGTCTCAGAAAAGCAAAGATGCCAACTAAATTGTGAACTGAGGACTGGCCCTACCATTAGGCAAAGTGAGGCAGTCTCCTCCGGCAACAGATGCTGGGAGGTGGGTGCAAGGTGTTGGAGGAGACAGCAATGGACCACACGGGCTGCCCTGTATCCCCTAAGCTAGCCTTTTGACAGCAGGTGTGATGGAGGAAGATGCCCCATTGTCGGTATCAGAGAAAGATCAATTGCTAGCCCAGGTGTTTGTACATAGAGAGGGAGCCATCTTGTCCTTTGCCTCAGGCAACAAAATGCCTTGGGCCAGCCCTGCTTGAACTGGAGCTTTAAATTTGGTCTTGTAAGACCCTTGAGACTTCCTAGAATTTAGTATTCTGAGTTATGGAGTGTGTGAAAGGACAGCTGAAGCAAATAATCCTCCCCAATCTGAAGAAGTTGGCCATCCCTGATGTGTGAACATAACTGCCTATATGATACCTGTGCTGTTTACAAACATGTGTATTCTCATTCATGCTGTACATTTTAGGTGTGTGCACTGAAAACATGTAGTTATACACTTTTTTAAAAAAATGTGAAGTGACCCTAATTCCCATTTCAATAGGATGTGCAATCCAATCTTACACTTTTTGGGGGATGGGGAAACAAGTCTCATAATAGAGCTGATTCCCTCCCACGTCAGTGTAAATAAGAATGCAACTTTGTCATAAGCAACATTTGTTGGATTGTACGAACAGTATTTAAGCAGTGGAGGCTGGTGGCTCCTACTTCAGTGGGGCTGTGAATCTACTGTGTGTTTCAGTCAGTCCAGTCAGAACTCTAAAGGAGCTATCCAAAGTGACAATCCCTACCCCCAAAATGGTTTCAGCACCCTGGATAGCTCCTTTAGAGTTCTGACTGGTTCTGGCTGAAACTCAGAGCAGATTCACTGTCCCACTGAAATAGGAGCCACCAGACTCCACTTTGTTTCAGTCAAGCAAGACCTATATTCAGAGCACCCTGAGAAAATCCAAAGTTTAGCTACATGCAGTGACTATAAGTTGGCATCCTTAGGCAGGTACTAGGGCCCTGGCACCCTTGCAGGGCCCACTGCTTGTGCCGTCTCTGGGACATCCTTTAATTTCTTTTTCTGGCCCAGCATTCCAACTAGTGCCAGGTGGCTGGGTTTAGCCACCATTTTAATTTCCACAATGTCCCTGATGTAGCATCATTCCAGGGCATTGTGGGAAAATGGTGATCAGCACTGTGCAAGCCACTGCCACCACTAGCCGCCACTGCCATGTAGCCTTCCAGAGGTCAAAGAAGGAGGCCTACCACAGAGTTCTTTTCCGCAGGACCCCCTCATGCCCTGACCATAACAGCTGCAATGGCAGCAGCCCTTCCCAAGAACAAAGAATTAGAAGAACTCAGAAGTGTCACTTCCATAAAACAAAACTCTCTCATACCATATATGGTATGAATAGAAACTTACTTTTTTTTTTGTAAAAGGAAAAAAAAGACCAATTGGTGCAGCAGCTTCTCCTTGCCTAATAACATACAGTCTCTCAGCAATTTTTTTTTGCTTTGCCCAGGTGAAAAAAACACATTTTAATAAAACAAAGCCTTACAATGAGTTTTTAATTCTACTGCTGTAGCATTTGTGACTTGCTTTTGTTTTCTGAACACTGGGATCTGCAAACCTCAGTGCCAGAGGCAGCCATTTCGTTCTTATAGTAACAGCAGCTTGGTAATTGGGATAAAAGTCCCCCCTGTGCTTTCAGTTTGGCTTTTCTTAAACCAGTTGAACATGAGTGCTGGCAAGGGTGATAATCTCATTCATCACGACGGCTGGTTTACTCAAGCCTGGAATAGAAACTTCGAGTGGGCCTCGGTCAAGTTGACATATTGTAGGCACTCGTTGCCTTAGCTTCACTGCTTATAGCAGCTGTATCGCAAGCTGTCGCCAGAGATCACGCAAAAAGAATCCCAGGCATAGCTACCCCCAAAGCAGCTGTCTTAACATGCCCCAAAGCATGATTCTGCTGCAATCATCTCAATATTTCCGAGAAAATTCTTTAAGGTCTAACTATTTTTCCAGTATCGATATTTGTTTTACTTTGTTCTCTGTAGGAGTAGCCAGTACATTTTTAAACAGTATATAGAAGTCAGGAGACTGATCCTTTACAAGTGTACATGATTAGTTGAGAGTATGTAGCCATGAATTCCTGGGGGAGGGAGGAGGTTATTACTCTCACGTAAGTCAATAGGATTATAGCCAGTGTTGATGAGGATTCAAATATTCTTAGAATCACCAATTTTCGGAATCACCATTTTCAGAATTCCCATTCCATTCCCTGTCCTATCAGTTTCCCCTCCCCCAGTAGCATTCTGTGACCACGAAGCATGGTCAGTCTTCATGTTTTGAGTCTGTCCCTGCCCCAACTAGTTTTTTCCCTAAAAATTTAAGAACATAAGAAGTGGCCAACCAGTTCCCTATGAGAAGCTCGCAAGTAGGACATGAGTGCAACAGCACCGTCCCACCTATGTTTCACAGTAACATGGAACTGGTGTACATAGGCTTACTGCCTCTGATACTGGAGGTAACACATCACCATCAGGACTAGTAGCCGTCAATAGCCTTCTCCTCCAGGAATTTGTCCAATCTCCTTTTAAAGCCATCCAAATTGATGGCCGTCACTACATCTTGTGGTAGCGAATTCCATAGCTGAACTATACACCACACTTAAAAACAAGATAGAGCTGGAAAAAGCGCAGAAGAGGGCAACTAAAATGATAACGGGGCTGGAGCATCTCCCCTATAAGGGAAGGCTACAACAGCTGGGATTGTTTAACTTGGAAAAAGGAGGGTAGGGATAGAGGTGTACAAAATTATACATGGTGTAGATAAGGTGGATAGGGAGACATGTTTCTCCCTCACTCATAATACAGGAACCCAGGGTGATCCCATGAAGCTGATTGGTGGGAGATTTTCTCATAGGGGAGGTGCTCCAACCCTTTATCATTTATTTATTTATTTATTTATTTATTTATTACATTTGTATACCGCCCCATAGCCGAAGCTCTCTGGGCGGTTTACATAGGATTAAAAACAATTAAAAACAATATACAAAAATCAAAACAGCAAAAACATACAACATACACACAATCTGTACATTTATAAACCACTTCAACACTTCAAAAAACTACAAAAACAAAACAAAACAAAACAAACCCAGGCTCCTCAGATATTGCCAAATGCCTGAGAGAAGAGGAAAGTCTTGACCTGGTGCCGAAAAGATAACAATGTTGGCGCCAGGTGGGCCTCGTCGGGGAGATCGTTCCACAATTGGGGAGCCACCACAGAGAAGGCCCTCTCTCTTGTTGCTGACCTCCGAGCTTCCCTCGGAGGAGGCACTCGGAGGAGGGCCTTAGATGTTGAACGTAGTGTTCGGGTAGGTTCATGTCGGGAAAGGCATTCCATCAGGTATTGTGGTCCCAAGCCGTGTAAGGCTTTATAGGTTAAAACCAGCACCTTGAACCAGGCTCGGAAACATACAATGCAAGCGGGCCAGAGTAGATCTTATATGTTCAAACCTACTGGTTCCAGTTATCAATCTGGCCGCTGCATTTTGCACAAGCTGCAGCTTCCAAACCACCTTCAAAGGCAGCCCCACGTAGAGTGCATTGCAGTAATCTAACTTGGAGGTTACCAGAGCATGGACAACTGAAGCCAGGTTATCCCTGTCCAGATAGGGACGTAGCTGGGCCACCAACCGAAGTTGGTAGAAGGCACTCCGTCCCACTTAGGCCACCTGCGCCTCAAGTGACAGAGATGGTTCTAGGAGAACCCCCAAGCTACGAACCCGCTCCTTCAAGGGGAGTGCAACCGCATCCAGAACAGGTTGAACACCCTCCATCTGGTCAGTGGAACCACCCACTAACAGCGTCTCAGTCTTGTCTGGATTGAGTTTCAGTTTATTAGCCCTCATCCAGTCCATTGTCGCAGCCAGGCACTGGTTCAGCAAATCCACAGCCTCACCTGATGAAGATGAAAAGTAGAAATAGAGCTGCGTGTCATCCGCGTACTGATGACAACGCACTCCAAAACTCCCGATGACTGCACTCAACGGTTTCATGTAGATGTTGAACAGCATGGGGGACAAAACTGACCCCTGCGGAACCCCATACTGGAGAATCCACGGGGCTGAGCAATGTTCCCCAAGCACCACCTTCTGGAGCCGACCCACCAAGTAGGAGCGGAACCACTGCAATGCAGTGCCTCCCACTCCCAACTCAGCCAGTCGTCCCAGAAGGATACCATGGTCGATGGTATCGAAAGCCGCTGAGAGATCAAGGAGAATCAACAGAGTCACACTCCCCCTGTCTTTCTCTTGACATAGGTCATCATACAGGGCGACCAAGGCTGTTTCCGTACCAAAACCAGGCCTGAAACCCGACTGAAATGGATCCAGATAATCAGTCTCATCCAAGAGTGCCTGGAGCTGGCTCGCAACCACCCACTCCAGGACCTTGCCCAGGAATGGAACATTTGCTACTGGCCTGTAGTTATTAATATTTTCAGGGTCCAGGGAAGATTTCTTTAGGAGTGGTCTCACTGCCGCCTTTTTCAGGAGGCCTGGGACCACTCCCTCTTGCAAAGATGCATTAATCACTTCCCTGGCCCAGCCAGTTGTTCCATCCCTGCTAGCTTTTATTAGCCAAGAGGGGCAAGGATCCAATATGGAAGTGGTTGCACGAACCTGTCCAAGCACCTTGTCAACATCCTCGAGCTGCACCAACTGAAACTCATCCAAGAAAACAGGACAAGCCTGTGCTCTGGATACCTCACTAGATTCATCTGCTATAACATTGGAGTCGAAGTCCTGACGGATGCCAGAGATTTTATTCTGGAAGTGCCCAGCAAATGTATTACAGCGGGCCTCAGATGGTTCTACCATGTCCTTGGGGCCAGCATGTAAAAGCCCCAGCTGCCCTTTTTCCAACTCTAGAATATTCTTTTTTAGGGCTCTGTTAACTACGAACCCCCCAAACTAGCCAAAGTTTTGTACTAGTTTTGTGCCATTTTGTGCCGCAAACCCTGAGTTTTATGACAAAGTTGTTTTTTGGGTGTGTTAACTACGAACCCCCATTTGACGTATCAATACAGAGTTACTGGTGGTGGCACAAAACTCGGGGTTTGCAGCACAGAATGGCACAAAGCTAGCACAAAACTTTGGCAAATGTTTGGAGAAGATTTTAGTTTGGGGGGGTTCATAGTTAACAGAGCCCTTTTTAGATGCAGTGAACTGTGCACAGTATTCTAAGTGTAGTCACACCATAGATTTATATACAGGCGGTATGATCTTCACAGTTTTATTTTCAATTATTTTCCTAATTATGCCTAACATGGATTTTGCCTTTTTCGCAGCAGCCATGCATTGGGTTATTTTCCTTGAGCTGTCCACCACAACCTCAGTCACTCCTAGCCCAGATCCCATCAGCTTATATTTGAAGTTGGGATTTTTTTACCCCAACATGCATCCCTTTACATCAGCTTACATTGAACCATATTTGCCATTTTGATGCCCATTTTCCCAGTTTGGAGAGATCCTTTTGGAGCTCCTCACACTCCCTTTTTGTTTAACCATCCTAAATAATTTGGTGTCATTGGCAAACTTGGCCATTTCACTGCTCACTCCTAATTCCATATAATTTATGAATAAGTTGAAAAGCATTAGTCCCACTATTTACTTCCCTCCATTGGGAGAATTTACCATTTAGTCTTTCTTTCTGTTGACAAAGAAGAGGAAAGTCACCAGTACATTCCTTGGTGATTTATTAGTTTACTGCAAGTTAAATCCCATTTCCAAGGCCCTCAAATGAGCATTGTGAAAATATATACAGAAATGTGAGCAGCAATAATTGTTTATTTTGAAGGCACCTGAAAAATATGCATTCAAAGTGCAAATCATTGTTGGAAAGTAACAGCAGCAGCAACAACAAAAAATCTATTATTGGAACCAGCATTCCCTACACCAGAACAAGAACAATTATGTTAGAAAGAACAGCTGTCTTTTGCATTTAGGAACAAAGGAACCTGCCTTAGACCATGTCAGAAGATTTGTCAGACTTGCTCAGTATTGTCTCTTCTCATGGTGGCAGCTCTGCAGGTGGACTCAGGCAGAAAGGTCTTTCACATTCTCCAATACTTTTAAGGGGAGATGCATATGCTCTGCCACTGATCTGCTGTTCTTCCCAACTCTCTGGTTGACAGCAGGACGGTTTTAAGCCACCTAGGTGGGTTGTATGGTTATTGGTTCTATTTTTATATCCCTATCTGACCATTTTTAATGCTCAGCCTTCAACCCATGTACAGCTCTGCAACCTCCTGGTTGAGGATAGAACTACAATTGACTCAAGCTTTCCATGTCTATTTGGGAGCATCTCAGGCTGCTTCATATGTGACATGTGTGTTTTTCCTTCAGGGACCATTTTTGGGCAAACCCATCAGTGATGCCTGTTTCTAAAGATGGACATCATCACACCACAGATTATAACATAACGTGCATTTACATGGATGAAGAAAGTATATGTTGCAAAACAAGCACAGCACCATCCCCTTTTTCTGTTTTCGGTAAAAAGCAGCAGGTAGTCTACCATTATAAAGCAATGTTCTTGGAGATGTAGTGCATCAGTCAGTCATTGGAGTCCATGGAACTGGACTCATTGGAGACTATGGAAACCTGCTTCTTCTAGGCATGATATCCAGAGTGATTGTCAAGGTAGGTAGTCACAAAAAATACTTGTTTAAAGTTCCAAGTTCACAATGGGCCTGATCAATATGCAATAGGAATCTGACTAGTACAATCAGTGGTCTGACCAATCCTGCTGGCCAGAAAGTATGGCTGTTAAGTGATTTTAATTGACCAGATCAGTCTAATGTAGAATTCCACAGGCTTTTGACCCAGCTGTAGCTTGATGTCCAAGATGGACAGTTACATTCAGATTAGCTTTAGTCTTGCTAATGGAATATAATCATATTTCTATACCTACAATTCCTGTAATGAAAACATTAAATGAATACACATATGCCTTTGTAAGCTTGTCTTCACTGACAGCAGTAGAAACATACAACCACTGGGAAGAGCATTTTCTAACCAAAGTCACTTCCACGAATTACTGCACAAGCCTACAGAATTTCACTGTCTCTCAGATTATGAATGATCTTTACATTTGAAATAACAAATTATTTCCCATTCAGCTGCGTATTGTATTCATATGTATTTAGCATGGAGGAATCAGAATGTGTTTTATATTTCTATATTTTTTTAAAAAACCTTAATTTTATCTTATTTTCTAGTGAAACTTGCCTTACATGTATGTCGTCTTCTCGAGCCCTTTTCGTAGCTCCCACTGAAGAAGACTTCTTGCCTTCAGAAATTTAAGCTGTAATAGAACAATTCATTCAACTGCCGTACTTTTTGTCTCTTCCCCACCCCTGTCTGTGATTTCCATAAGCAAACCTGTCCTTTGTATTATTATTTTTCTACATGGTTTAATAATCAGGAAGAATTGAAAATAGTTGATTTTGGGGGAATGAGAAATGAATAATGAAACTAAACATATGTAATAGAAAAGCACTGATTCCAACAAATATGTTTATCAACCTTCAATTTTTATAGAAATCTGTGCAGGCATTTGTGTATCCATACAAAATGTGTGAAAACATCACCTAGTTTACCTTCAGGGATGCAAATGCTTATGTAGGGATGGTTTGGAGTGCTTGCATGGAGAAAAAGCTCATCATTTGAATCGACTAAGCCAGATCTGCATAAAAACTCAACTAAAACAACAGAATAGGATCTGAATTGAGCCAACCTGACCATTCAGGAAGGGCTATCAAAGGCTTCTGTTTTGGACTGGGCCATTGCCTGAGCAAGGAAGAACTTGCTCTGATGTGCTTCTGCATGTTCTTCAGGTCTGACTCCCTGATTTGGTCCCCTTAGCCCTGCCTCCAAGTTCCTGGCTCCCTTCTTTTAGCTACCTATGGCTCAGCTCTGACACCAGTATCTCTTATTACAAGGGAGGAGGAAGACATTATAAAAATATCTAGATCTTCCCACTGGGTCAGAGAAGGTGGGGTAGGGGGTATATTTAAAACCATAACCATTCATTTTTCCTCTGTGTGAGCAGATGTGGAGAAGCATATGTAAACTGGGTGTGGAAAAATACTTCTGCCCTCATGGTGAATTGTTGATCACCTGGGCTGCAGGGGAGATTGTGGCAGTTGTGACCAGAAAGATGAGCCAAGCGGAAAGCGTCAATAGGGATTTCTCTCAAATCTCTTATTTTATTAATAAATCTTGTGATGTTCCTTGGTCCTGCATGAAGTATTTCGTTCTAAAAACCAGTTTAAATACTCAAATTTCCCTGGCAGAGCAAAAATATTCTCCCATTGGTTGAGGTAACTATGACATCCGTACCGCTCAACCCCACTGCTCTCTCCTGCAGTGTGTGTAAATAGGACTGACTGAATCTGAGGCTAGTTCATTTTTGCACCAATTCATTAAAATAATTGAAAAGGGATTTGTTAAAGGAATTCAGGAAATCTACCATTTATAGATTCCTGCATGTTAGTATTTGTCTTTGCTGGCAGTGAAAATGACAAAGGAATGGAGATGAGGGAGAGTGTTGTTTGTTTGTTTGTTTGTTTCTGCTTTTAAGAAAAGAGTGACTGCATGGAGAAAGGGAGTGAATAGTGTTTTGTCAGTAACCCCCCCCTTTTTTTTTTTGTCTTTAGCCCTGGAAATAGCTGAGAAGGGCTTCTGTTAGGGTTGGGTTGGGGAAATCTGCCCCCTTCCCAAAGGAAGGAGACATGTCTTGACAATAAAGGACAATCATTACACTTGAATGGCGTAACTTGTGTCCGAGGTAGAATAGGCCTGTCCCCTGCCTAGGCCTTGTCTCTTAGTAGCAGTCGTAGTGTGACTAGTTCTGTCAGAGAGTGGCCGGCTCCTTCATTTTGCTTCAAAACTGCTAGGCCTCAATATTTGGCTTTTTTTTTACTACCCTCAAATATTGTGCCTCATATAGGGAAGAGGCTGTTGAGTTCCTTCTAAGGGGCAGATAAAAGCAGTCACACTACTACTGCGTTAACCCCTGCCATGCTCGCCAACCAGGCCTCAAAGAAGACAGAAGCATTTGTGATGTCACAACACAACCACTCTCTCTGCTTCCTATTTTGTGGTGAGTAGCCAAATTGGAACTTTGAGCAGATTTTATCAAAGAGAGAAAAAGAGAGAATACCAGGTGAATTATAATTGCTTTCTGGAGAGAACTGAACAATACATTTTTTTCAGAGGCAATCCCTATTGTGACATATCAGTGTTAGATTTAGAGGTATGCTAGTAGAGACACTGTGCGTTTGCAGCAGTTTTTCAATATGACACGTGTCTTCAGCCTAACTTCACAAGCCATTATGCAATGTCTTTTTTTTAAAAAAAAATCCAAGTCATGCCTTTTATGAAGTTGGCTGGATGATACTCCTACTTGTTTACATAATTTGCTGTGATTGGAGGGGGGAATAGCTCATATGAGATGAATGTACAAGACAATCAGGGCTTTGTGAAGAATTGTACGCATATCAGACTGCCCCCTCCTTCCATCTGATGGAAAACAAAACAAAATATTTGCTTCAAATCCATGCCTTGTTAACAGCATTCTAACATAGCTTAACCACCAAACATAAATTTAGAAAGCCAGACTAATGGGCATGATACAGTTATGGCCAATATATCCCTAATAGGATTATTTTTCAGTTCATGAAGGGGAAATATTTTTCAGAGTTTGATTAAAGAACCTGGGGGGGGGGACCTTCTAAGGTGCCAGTTAAAGGGTACAGCATTTTCTAGTCCATAAGCCATACTTGCATTCACAGAGATGATGGATCCAGATGACCAGGCAGACTTCAGGCTTGTCAGGCCTACTTTTCCAATACCCACCAACCAGAGCGTCATCACACGGGGGAAATCCCGTTTCCTTACCATTGCTTCTCCGCCCATGCTTTTGTCCCTCATTATGTCCTCTTTTGAAAGAGGAAGTAAACAACGTGCATGTGGCCCATTCAGTGGGCCGTTTTGATCATGCTGCTTCTCCTGCACACAGCAGGAGATAGCAGCAAGTTCCGTCTCAAAAATAATTCAGATTTACCAGGGTCTTTTTTTGTCATGCAAAGAAGACTACAAGGGGCAAGAGGCGCATGGGATGCAGACGACGTCAGGAATAGGAGCCATGAAAATTTGTGAGTGCCCAGTAATGAGTGTGCAATAAAACACTCCTCTGATGACACCCCCAGAGCCAGGTGCAAAAAAGCTAGAATAACAGAACAGGGTACCTCTGAGCACACTGCAATCCCAGGAATTTGCTTTCAGTACCAGAACTGAACTCAGCTCACAGTCCTTTCACACAAAAGTCCACTCCTGGTTGGTTTCCTTCACTTCAGCACCCTAATATAGATATGAATTTTACTGAACTTCACAAGCTATTCAGAGAGCTTTTAGCTGAAGAGCAGACAATAAGAACCATAAAGAAACAATGGGAAGCAAGTGGTCAATTGCTTAGTTGATCTATTTGTTATTCTTTTTTTTCTTTTTTAAAACCCTGTAGTGTGCGTATTTGTATGCAGTGTGTTCTAGCTGGATTTTGTAACTCAGATGCCAAAACGACTTACATAACCTCACTAATTCTGATCATCCATACATTTGTACCTAAGGTACTAGCTGCTGCACCCACCAATTTGTGCTGTTCCCCTACACATACACACACAGAGAGATGCACACACAACCCCTCACAGAACATGGCTTTCCACAGACCTACCTCAATGTCTATCAACTTCTCTGGCCCCTGGTCTGGTCTTCTAGAATTCCGCCTACAATGCCTAGGGTGACCAGATCACCCTAGGGCGATCCGGGCCGACCAGGGGGCGGCGGGGGCAAACCGGGGCTGCGGGGGGGGTCACGCGGCGGCGGCAGCTAGCGGTGGCGAGCGGCGACAGACCCAGTAGGTCCGGGCTGGGTTTTGGGGGGGATGGGTGTCTTGGTGGTGGGGTTTCAGGTGGGGGGAAACCCCTCCCGCCACCACCTGCCGGGGCGTCCACTTCCCTCCGGTGCTCGAATCTACTGAGAAACAGGCTTCGCGGCCTGTCCCTCAGTAGCGCGCCGGGTGATGACACCCGGCGTTCTACTGAGGGACAGGCCGCGAAGCCTGTTTCTCAGTAGATTCGAGCACCGGAGGGAAGCAGCTGCCCCTGCAGGTAAGGAGTGGGAGGCGGGAGGCAGGAGGGCCCCCCACTTACCTGCCGGGGCGGCCGTTTCCCTCCGGTGCTCGAATCTACTGAGAAACAGGTCTTGCGGCCTGTCCCTCAGTAGCACGCCGGGTGATGATGTCATCACCTGGCGCGCTACTGAGGGACAGGCCGCGAAGCCTGTTTCTCAGTAGATTTGAGCACTGGAGGGAAGCGGCCGCCCCGGCAGGTAAGTGGGGGGGCCCTCCCGCCTCCCGTGTCGCGCTTCTTACCTGCCGGGACCGTCCGCTGCCGTCTGCTGGTGCCCGTGGGTGCCAGCGGACAGCAGCAGACAGCCCCAGCAGGTAAGTCCCCTCCCCCCTCGCTGTATTTTTTTGGGGGGGTGGCTTGGTGGTAGTGGGGTTTGTTTTGGGTGGAGGGTGGCAGGGGGGTTTCAGATCTTACATGGCGAGTGGCCTTTTAAAAATGTTTTTTTATGTTTTTTTGGGGGGGGGCCCTTTGGGTGGCCGTTTTGGGTGGCCATTTTGGACCGGGATTTTGGGTTCCAAAATCTGGTCACCCTAACAATGCCTGACTACACATCCATTTCTGTCCTCCTGCATTGTCCTCCCAACCCCACCCCATATGTACTTGCTCTTCTTTTTGCGTAATGCCTCAACCCCACTCTTTGTGTGCATCCTGCCAAATGCTACCATTCACATTCTTAAAGGCTTCAAATTTTCTATGCCAAAAGAATAGAGGCAGAGAGAAAAGAAGAGGGAGAGAGGAAGTATGGGCAAAAGGGATGAGAATCTCTATGTCCTGCCAGCCCAGGCAATTTTCAAACATTAATTCAAGCTTTCCAATAAAGCATTGAGCCATTTAGCACTCATGTGCTACGGGTATGATTTGGAAACTTTTAGGGGAAAGAAATATTTCTGCGTAGATTTCCCCATGACCACAGCAGCCAGGAAAGGGCAGAGGTAAGTGGGCAGAGAGACCGAGGGATGGGCTACACAACGTATGAAATACATTTAAATGAGGAAGAAGCAAAAACACCCAGTGTTTCTAGGTTTGTCTCCTTTCCCTTGCATTACTCTGTCAATGCGGAGAGTATAAAAGTAAGTGGATTGTTTTGTAAATGGGGAAGGGTGTGGGGAGACACTGTTCTAATTCAGCTTTGCTGTTGAGCATCTTGCAGAAGTGTGACGGGGGTGCAAAAACTGCAACTTACAAAAGGGTGACAAAGAAACCTGAGGAAGATAAATCAGCTTGAAAAAAATGGTGGGCAAAGAAACTGGGGAAACAGGGAACTGTTCCTGTTGAGATCCAAAACAGGCTTCAGTAAGTAGCCCTCAAGAGTAATTTTTTAAGGAGAATCTGCAAGTGAACAATCTTAAGACTTGTTAATTTTAAAAGAAGTACTGTATTGACAGTATGATTTGTGAAAATGTTTTCTCCTCAGGCTGTATTCAGAGAGTGAGTTCTTGTATGCCTTGCAGATCTGCATGTTACACCTGTATCTTAGGGTGATCAGATAAAATCCAGGTCAGGGCTCATGTAACTTTAATAGTTGTAGAGAAAGGGGAATTTCAGCCAGTGTCATTTGTATGCAAGTAGTTCCTGGTGAAATTCCCTCTTCATCACAACAGTTAAAGGTGCAGGCACTATACTAGAGTGACCATATACAACATATACAAAAGAAGGCAGGCCCCCTGCAACTTTAACTGTTGTGATGAAGAGGAAATTTCATCAGGAACTAATTGCATACAAATGACACTGGCTGAAATTCCCTTTTCTCTACAACTGTTAAAGTTACATGAGCCCTGACCTGGATTTTATCTGGTCACCCTACTGTATCTGATGTCCGCTGAAGTAAAGGGGAGAGAAAACCATGAATGGAAAATTATAGTGAACTGCCTGTGCCAATTCATCAATTTCTTTCAGAACTTTTAAAAGTTAAATTGGAAACCACTTGAAAAGCAGAATGTGGGGCAGAGCATCTAAATTTTGATGAGAGGAAAACAAACAAGTGAGAGGGAAGGGAAGACAAAAGAAAGGGTTGTCTTCTAGTTTTTATTGTTTTTATTTTATATTTGTAATGTATCATTGCTGCAATATATTTATGAATAGTGTTATATCAATATATAAAGAATGCATGTGAATGCAGTTACACTTCAGTGCTTCCCCTAATTCAAGAAGTCTTCATTGTGTTTTAACCCAGGTGTCCCCAATGCAGCACCCATGGGTGCCATGATACCCATGGGCACCTCCAGTGCTGCCCACAAAGGGGCCCCCAATGAGGTGCCTGTGGGCACTTGAAATTTTAAATTCCTCCCCCTTTTTCTAATATATGTACATGGATTTGTATGAAATGCATACAACTTTCTAGCCATTATACATGGGCTTCAACAAAAGCAGAACAAATATCTCAATAAGTATCCATTTGAAGGTGGTGTCTAAATACCACCTGTTCACTATTGAAAGTGTTGTAAGGTCCTCACTCCATTGCGTTATAGGAAATGAGCATTTATCTGTCCAATATTTATCTTTTAGCTGTCAAAAGGGTTCAGAGAATCCATCTACATTGACCATTTGTTAATTTCCGTAAAACAGCTAAATACTTCAAAAGAGCAGGTACATCAATGAATATTAAAGACTATTCTAGTACAAAATTTATCTGTGTATAACCTTTTCCCATAACTACTGGACATTGCCAAAACTTAAATTTAAAAGAAGCATTAGCTATATTGCACTGCCAGCAATTAGATGAATTATACAATCCCTTATTGAAGAAACATTGCGGTGTACCATAAATACAAAACATGTTTGTTTGGTTTTTTTGCTGAACAAGATGCAGCCTAAGATCCATAGATGTGATTCAATAGGTAGACGTCAAATCAGTGATCCACTGATAAAGCATTTTGTGGTGGCGCTCACAGCAGTTTCTCAAATTCCCAAATGTGATCACAGGTCCAGAAAGATTGGGGTTAGGCCTTTTAACATCAAATGCCTGTGATAGCTAATGTAGGTTTTACCATACAATTTAGCAGGTCCTGGAAATGCCAAAGGTGGGCATAACCAGCCCAAGTTAAGCAGTGTTCAGTCTCATTAATTTCTGTAGGTGAAACAATGCCCAGTGTTTTTGGGGGGTCATGTGGAAAAATATCCTGACTCACACATTTATATCAAAGAGAACATAGGCATCTCCTGAAACTGCTGCAAGAATTTTGCAATCTCACATCCTAGATGTGTTAGGGTGACCAGATAAAATCCAGGTCAGGGCTCATGTAACTTTAACAGTTGTAGAGAAAAGGGAATTTCAGCCAGTGTCATTTGTATGCAATTAGTTCCTGGTGAAATTCCCTCTTCATCACAACTGTTAAAGGTGCAGGGGCCCTGCCTTCTTTTGTATATGGTCACTCTAGTATAGTGCCTGCACCTTTAACTGTTGTGATGAAGAGGGAATTTCACCAGGAACTAATTGCATACAAATGACTCTGGCTGAAATTCCCTTTTCTCTACAACTGTTAAAGTTACATGAGCCCTGACCTGGATTTTATCTGGTCAGCCTAAGATGTGTGACCAATCTGATACCATTTCACCATGTCTTGAAAGAAGTACATTAGTGCATTCAGTTCAGAATGCAAAAGTTTGTAGGGAGTAGGGATGGGACATAAAATTAGTTGAGTGTGCATTTTAATGTGAACTTATATAATTTTGCACTTTTGAAGCACTATGCAAATCAAAACTCAGTTATCATTCAAAATTCGCACTTCTTTGAATTTTGCAGTGGAGCTTTCCAATAAAAATATCTGTATAAAATCTGTATCTTTGGGGGAAATGCACACAAAAATGCATATTATTAGTGAAAATAATGTTAAATGAATTAGATTAGGAAAATTGCTTGCAGAACATATGTATATTAAGCAGAATTGCATACAAAAATGAATGCATTAGGAGAAACATACAAATGCATTCAAATTTTCAGGTGAATATTTCTTTTTTAAAATTCTGAAAGTTTGAGATGAACCATACTTATGATTGGAAAAATGAGAAACGGAGAGAAACCAAAATGGACAGAATTGTCAAACAATAGTAGAAAGGCATTTCTCCGGGGCCATTTACTTTCAGACTTGTTTTCACTTTGAGACTTTCTTTCTGCGCTTCTGTTCCCCAGTCTGTTCATACAAACTGTTCTCTCAGCCAATTATATTATCCAATTTAAAACTCAAGTCCACCCTGATCTTCTGGCACATTAGTCAGATATAATAAAGTGCCAGAGGTACTGTGGGGCCTTGCAAATGAAGGCATGATGATATGCTCAACATTACCACATTTGATTTCTCCAAGTTAGTGGACCCAATCCCCACTGAATGAATAGATTTTTCTTTTCTCCGACGCATTTAACAGCTTAAGTTGAGTTTTTAACTGAACCTTTGGCCTGGCTGAAAGTTTAAAATTGTTTTAAATGTTAGCTGTTTTTATGTGTTATGTTTTAAAAATTTGTATATTGACTTTTAATGTTCAATCTTTTAATTTTTGTAAACCGCCCAGAGAGCTTCGGCTATGGGGCGGTATATAAATGTTAATAATAATAATAATAATAATAATAATAATAATAATAGACGTGGTACCTGCTCATGGACCCAAACCAATGATTTTCAACTCTAGCCTAGTCAATTGTCATGGCCATTTCCAGCTGAGAATGAAGTCCCTTCATTCGTTAACTCTGTGCTTACTTTCTCAGTTGAATTGTCTTAATTCCTGCCCTCCCTTTTCCACGTCATAGGTTCAGCTCCCTTATCCTTAGATAATGCAATTATAATTTATCTAAGTAGACTCAGGGGAGTTATTATTCAGGGTCAGGTACTGCCAGAAAATTAAAAGCACGTGTTTACACTTTTGTATGTTGGCAATGGTGGTGATGTGGTGGATCCAAAGATGGATGGAGGAGGAATGGCTTTTTGACCTCCTCTTTCCAGTAAAAACTGGGAAGATATGTGACGCTAATTCACAAACAGAAGGCAGCAGTTGACAAACTGAACAAATGAATAATACACAAGGCACACAACTGCAATACAATGAAATTATTTCAAAGTTGGGATAAACACTTTTTATCGACTGTATGTTTTTTTTGTACACACTGTATGTATAATTTTTGCTTGTAACAAGCTTATGCAATTGAATAAAAATTATTTAAACACTACAGTCCATGATCAAAAAGCTAATATTTATATTATTCAGACCAAACTATTTGCAATACTCATGTTGCAATGGAAGTTTTCAAAACAAACAGTTTTTATATATATTGCTATTTATTTACAATGAGAAATATAGGTATTCAAAGCAAACTGCTTTTTATATTGCTACTATTTACAAAACAAATACAACAGGCTTCCAGTTATCCACCCATTTCGCGAGAAGCATGCTTCTTCAGATAGACTTATATGTTGTAGCTGAAAAAACAAAATGATAACGAATGTTTTTTAGTTTCTAATTTCTAATTTTTGAACTTTACCCCAGAGAGAGGTTACACATTCACTCTTGTGTGGTTGATGAGATATCTAAAATATAAAAAGTTATGAACTCACCACCGACTTTGAGACCCAAACCATAGCAAGATATATCAAGGCACAGAAATAGACTGAAGGTATAAACCTACTTACCAGAAAGTCTTAGTGGACTGTGTGTGCGTAGTAGGATTACTTACTGGGTGCTCCTGCTTCAAGGACGAAGATTGAGGGGAGACATGATAGCACTCTTCAAATACTTGAAAGGTTGTCACACAGAGGAGGGCCAGGATCTCTTGTCAATCAACCCAGAATGCAGGACACGGGCTCAAGTTGCAGGAAGCCAGATTCTGGCTGGACATCAGGAAAACCTTCCTGACTGTTAGAGCAATACGACAATGGAACCAATTACCTAGGGAGGTGGTGGGCTCTCCCACATTAGAGGCATTCAAGAGGCTGCTGGACAACCATGTGTCAGGGATGCTTTAAGGTAGACTCTTGCATTGAGCAGGGGATTGGACTCGATGACCTTATAGGCCCCTTCCAAGTCTACTATGATTCTATGAATAGGCAAGCAAGCAGGGCCGATGAACCCATTGTAGTTTCATGGGCACCTTTTCTCTCTCTCCTCTTTTCAGTACAAGGTGACATTTTTCTGTTGCTGATATTGGTGGATCTGCACCTGTGGAAGCTGATGGCTCTGATGTCAGTGGGGCAATGAATCTGCTCGGGTTTCAGTCAGAAACAGTCAGAACTCTAAAGGAGCAATCCAAGGTATTCCTTAGATAGCTCCTTTAGTGTTCTGCCTGAAACCCGGAGTGGATTTACCACCCCACTAACATCAGAGTCACCAGCTTCCACTGATCCGCACAGTGATTTGCAAATAATTAAAAGCCTGTGGAGGACACGAATCTAAACAATTTAGTAAGTCTTTACTTTAGGAGACTTTGGAGTGCAGGTTGCCTCTTGAACTGTTGTCAAATTATTCTGGATGCTTATTGATCAGCATGTAGTGGTTGTCTGAACTGAACCCTTGACATAAGCTGGAGGTCTCTTGATCGTGTTGTCTCTCTGAAGAGTGTATTTCAAACACTGGAGAATATGCTTGCTGGAGGGCTATCATGTTTGCTACTTGTGTGACTTTAGATGGCTGGGGATGATGGGAGCACGTTATAGTCCAACTCATCTGGCAAGTGCCAGGGTTAGAGAAGGCTGCTTTAGACCATCAGGTAGTGCTGTTATTGGTCTAGGGTGGCCATATGTCCCCTTTTACAGTCTTCTATTTGAAGGGCTGCCAAAGGACAGCCCTCTGTTTTGAAGGCATCCTTCATCTAAAGGGCTGTCCAGTCCAAGTCCAGTTTAAAGATAAAGAACCCTAAGGAAGGAGGGAGAGCCAGGGTCTTGAAGTAACTCAACAGCACCTGGACAGCATGCTGCGCAAGGCACACAGGTCACCTGGTCACAGTCTTCAACACAATGGTCAGATATACTGTATTTCTATTTAAATTATAATTATTTCTAAATTTGCATCTGCACATACAAGTTAGGTTATGCACATTTAATGCAGAGTGGTGTTCTCTTGGGTCTTCTTTTTTGCTGATGCATTTCCTCTTTTTTTTGGCGATTCATGAATGACCACCCTGGCACCAGTGTTAATGCTCACTCAGGCTTATTTCTTTTTCAGATGTCAATCTGGGGTCCTGTGCGCTCCCTCTTTCAGAAGGTTTCCCGTAGAAAAATAATACCAACAAGTGACTACAGAGAATCGAAGTTGCGCCGCTGCCTTTCCACCTTGGACTTAGTGGCTCTGGGTGTAGGCAGTACATTGGGTGCAGGGGTTTACGTCTTAGCAGGGGAAGTCGCCAAGACCTACTCAGGCCCTAGTATCATCATTTCCTTTCTGGTTGCTGCTCTGGTATCCATGCTGGCAGGATTGTGTTATGCTGAATTTGGAGCCCGTGTCCCTCTGTCTGGATCAGCTTATCTCTACAGTTACATAACGGTCGGAGAACTGTGGGCATTCGTCACGGGGTGGAACCTGCTGCTCTCCTATGTGATTGGTATAAATGTGTATTTTGATATCTTCATGTGGTTTCATTTATGCCAGATCTATGAAAATATAACCAGGGAGGCAGAACTTAAACAAATGGGGAGGGTTGTTAGCAAGCGCACACAAGTTGAATTTGTAGAAAGGCTGTAGCTCATTGGTGGAACACATGCTTTCCATGCAGGAAGTTCCAGGGTTCAATTGCCGACATCAGGTTGCCTGGAAAAGACCTCTGTTTGAAGCCCTGGGGAGCTGCTGCCAGTCAGTGTAGACAAGACAATGAAATGGACCAATGGCCTGACTCAGCATAAAGCATTTTCATGTGAATGGTTCTCACCACCAAAACCTTTCATGCCTATCTCCTCATTGAAAAAGTGCAGAGAAATTACGGTGTGGATTGAAACAAATATTTGATCACCTGTCACGTGAGTTGTGCCGTATATTGTGTGCAGTTTTCCAAAGAGGAGATGAGCACAAGAACGTCTATTGGCAGTGAGTCAATTTATTTGTTTAAAACCAAAGGCCATCACAAAGCCATTGGGGGAGGGGGGAGGGAAATCATGTACAAATCCAGAATATCATCAGAGCGGACAGTCAGTATATACTTATTAGGAAACATAAGAACATTAGAAGAGCCATGCTGGATCAAACCAAGGGTCCATCTAGTTCAGCACTCTGTTCACACAGTGGCCAACCAGCTGTCGACTAGGTACCCACAAACAGGACATGGTGCAACAGCACCCTCCTACTCATGTTTCCCAGCAACTAGTGTACACAGACTTACTGCCTCTGATACTGGAGATAGCACAGAACCATCAGGATTAGCAGCCATTGGAAGCCTTCTCCTCCAGGAATTTATCCAACCCCTTTTAAAGCCATCCAAATTAGTAGCCATCACCATATCTTGTGGTAGTGAATTTCATAGTTTAACTATGCGCTGTGTGAAGAAGTCCTTCCTTTTATCTGTCCTGAATCTCCCACCAATCAGCCTCATGGGATGACCCCGAGTTCTAGTATTATGGGAGGGGGAGAAAAATGTCTCTCTATCCACATTCTCCATACCATGCTTAAAAGAAGCTCCCCAACCCAATATGACACAGAATAGGTGGGAGATATCTCTTGTGATTTTTCTTTCTTTCAGCAGCTACTGCAAACATCATGTAAGACACATGTTTGTCTCAGCCAGCCAATATAAAGAATACCAGAGTTAGAGAATCAAACCTTGCTACTAACCAGACTCCTAAGGATTCTCTTCCTGGAAACTTATATAATGGAAGAGTTTCCACTTTATTCTCAAAATCACATTTGGGGCTTCACAATCTCAAATCTGTAAACAAAATGAGGGTGCACCTAAGCCTTTCTTGGGAACTTGATTCAAGCACTTTTTATGAGGCAAAATGTAGGGCTGTCAAAAATAACTGTGCCATGTAAAGACTGTGTAAACTGTCCCCAAATAAAATGAGAAAAAAAGGCACAGCAACAAAAAGAATTCTGTAACAAAGGTGAAATGTGAGGTCCTTGTAGTAAGAAGAGAGACCTATTCTGCCTGGCTTTGTAGTGTCATAGATAACGTATATGCTTACTTAGGAAGAGGATTTGAAAAGGACACATTTCATATAACGGGTGTTGAACCTCAGGCCTGTGGGCCAAATCTGGCCCACCTGGGGTCCCAATCAAACCACGCCTTTCCCCCTGACCGCCGATCATTCTGTGCTTTCACAAGTTTTGCCAAAATGTTGAAATGCCACTTCTAACGCTTATTTACCAGTAGTAAGAGCTTTAAGCTAAAATATGCTGGTGATTTTTGTGTTTTTGGCCCTCACCCTTTTGCCGTGGGCCCTGCCCCCTTTTGCTTTCAGCCTGATTCATTCACTGGACTGCATCCCCGAGAGCTTCACCAAAATTGAATTTGGCCTTAGAACATGGTGGGCAACCTAAGAATATTGCTGTTTCACAGAAGTCCAAGTGAGCCATCCATAAACTTTGTAAAGCAGATTCTCTATACCCATGTATATGTACATAGTACGACTGTCAGGGCTCCACAATGTCCCCCATTCTTCAAAATTGATGTTCTCTACTCATATCTGATGATGCTATTTTATTTAATTGCTGATTCTCTGAAGGTACCTCCAGCGTGGCCAGAGCCTGGAGCTCAACTTTTGATGAGCTTCTGGACAAACAAATGGCAACCTTTTTCAGCACGCATATGGCCATAACCTTTCCCGGACTGGCTGAATATCCTGATATCTTTGCTGTTGCCCTCATTGTCATACTGGCAGGTATGTTTGTACTGATTTTTGTTAATGTTGTCAGGATCCAGAAATCAACTCAGCATCCATTCTATTGAAGATGGCCTGTTTAGGATGCAATCCTAACTGGGAATATGCCCCATTAAACTCAATTACATTTACTTCTTAGTAGACACATATAGAATTGCACCACTGAATTTAGAGATGTAAGGAATTTTTATCTTCCTGCAACCCCAATTAGTTGGCCTGAGTAGTATTATCAAAATCCCTGTGTTGGCCACCCACGGAACCCCACATTTAATTTTACATTGGTGTTGCTCTACCTGTTATGAGTTCTCTCACTATTATTTCAAGGAACAGTTCCTTATTTCAAGGAATAGTTCTTTATTTTAGTATTAACAAATAGTGTTCCTTATTTCAAACAACATTTCCTTGAAAAAGGAACAAGCAGCCAGGGCCGTGCAGAGCCGGTAATATGCCCAGGCCAGATGGGAAGTGTGTGCCCCCCCCCCAATTTCAAACTGCTCATTAAGTATTTTTTAATCAGTGGCACTGATTCAGTGCTAAATACATATATGAACTAGAACGATTTATGAAAAAAGGTTGCATTCTGTCACGCTTCCTCTTTGCTGCACCACTGTCTTGTTTTTTCATTGTGACAAAACTAATCTGAAAAATATATATTGAGTAAAACATCTTACACTCCCTTGGCTCTATTTTAGGCTTCTGCGCTGTTTACGCAAGGCGGGCTCCTCGCTTCTCAATGGGCCACTTACGCTATGGAAGCAGTAGCGTGAGCTGGGGGGGACCTCCTCGTCGGAGTGCCCCCTCAAAATCGTGGGCCCTGGGCCAACTGGCCCCACTGGCCCCCTCTCTGCCCTGCCCTGCAAGCAACAAGTCCTACTGCTTATACTACGTCAGACCATCTAACTTATTGCATTTTCAGACCGGGAGAAATCACGTTTCCCTACCGTTGCTTTGCCTCCTACTTCTCTCCCACAATAGGGACGTGAAGCTTCCTCTTTCTTCACATGGGGAAGAAAGAGGAAGCAAGTAGCGGCCACGTGGTCCATTCAGTGGGCATTTTTATAGCACAGCTTCTCCTGCACACAGCAGGAAATGGTGCTAAATTACCGTCAGAGCCAAGAAGAAATGGATTTTCCATTCGTATTTTGTAGCACAGAAAACAACAGAAGAAGCAGGAGACGTGGAGGACGATCGCTACATCATCAAAATGACCTGTGAAGATCCGTGAGTGCCCAGTTATGAGCATGTGATAAAACACTTGTCGGAAGACACTGTAGTGTTGTCTGCACTGATTGACAGCAGCTCTCCAGCATATCAGAAAGGGGTCGTTCTTCCCTGCTGCATCCGGAGATGCTGGGGATTGTAGTGGGGGCCTTCTATATGCAAAACATGTGTTCTACTACTGAGCTACAGCCCCATCCTTTAACACTATGTACCCATCTTTTAAGAATATGAGTAGGAAAAGTTCCTGTGGGAAGTGACTCTAGTATTTTCTTTTGACAACAAACGCACCACTTCAGACTATGTTTTCTTTCCATATGGTATCAGCAACTTCTCATATATTGTACTCTGCAAAGGGCACTTTCTCAGACCTCTATCCCTAGCACCTGTTCTTGTCTTTGAGCATCATCAGATGAGCATTTTATCGCACGCTTGTTACTCCCCACTTATGGAAGTTCGTGGGTCCTTTTGACAATGACGTCCACCTCCCATGTGTCTCCCACTCTTTCTTGCCTTCTTTCCACCACAAAATAGACCCCTTTAAAACCGGTGTTGTTTTCTTAAAATGAAATGTGCTGCCATTTCCTGCAGTGTGCAGGAAAGGCGAGGCAATAAAAACAGCCACTGAATGGGCCACGTGGTCATTGTTTACTTCCTCTTTCTTCCCCTGTGTGAAGAAAGAGGAAGTATTGTGGGACAGAAGTGGTTGAAAGCGACCAAAATGAAATGTAATTTCCCCCCCCCCCATCTGATGACGCCTTTTCAAACTGAACCAGTTGCCGTGCATGAAGTCAAGAACAGGGACATATTCAGTGGCAAGGTACTGTCACAAATGTTGTTCTGTCTCCTTGACTCCCTAGGGCTCCTTTCCATTGGGATAAAAGAATCCAGTACAGTCAATAAGGTCTTCACAGCTATTAATATGCTCGTCCTGCTCTTCATAATAATCAGTGGATTCATCAAAGGGGACCTGAAGAATTGGAAATTGAGTGAGAATGATTTACTAACAACTGCTGCCCATAAATTTAGGTAAGAGAATCGAACACAGGAACTGACATTGGCTCTCAGACCACGACAGATTCTACAGATTCAGACTTGGCTACAAAAAAATGGGCTTGAGTAGGTGAATGTTCTTTACAAGGTATATCAGACCCATGCAGTTCCTGAAAGTCCTTTCTTCTTGAAATGCGGCTCGGGCATGGTTCCGCCGCACTGTGCCCCATCCCTTACATTGAGTCCTGGGTGTGCCCTATTGCTTGATCTGGCAGTGACCTGGGTCAAGGGGTGGTGGCGCCTTCCTCCCATTCCCTAAACATGAAACACGTGGGAATACTTGGAGGAGAAGGAGAAGAAATAGTCACTAGCAGCAGCGGCATTTCACAGTATCATTGCACTGAACACTTGAAAATACCTGAAGGAGAAGGAGAAGGAGTGGCCAGAAGGGATGTACAGATATTGTTAAATCTGTTCCCTCTGTGTTTCCCTTCTGTCATCCATTAGGCCAAGACAGGAAGTAGGGGAGGAAATTCTCCAAGACTCTCCAGGAGTCTAGCAGGAATCTTCCCAAGAGCTTATCAAACAGGAGGTCTAGGCTCAGAGATCACCTTCCTCCTCCTCCCCTCCCTGGCAACTCAATCATTGATAGAGGGGGAGGGAGCATCAGAATTGACAGATCCCAGAGTCTGCCGAAGGGTGAAGTAGGTGGAGTTGAGAGTGGGTGGGAGGTGGTAAACTAGACTAGCCACAGAGGTTACAGCTTGAAGACCAGGGTCTGGTAAAAGCCTGTTGGGCACAGTGGGAAACTACCCATTTAGTTGATAGGCAATTGCCTTGCTTTGTTAGGCTAATTAAGCTTAGAGGATAGCTCCTAGCAATCACTCTCCCTTCAAGTGGAAAGAGATGTCTATTTTCTGAAGAAAGCTTTGTTGATTGCATGGCAGACCTTTTTATTATCTCACATCTCGGTGAGAGGACTTGGAAGCACAACACAATGAAATCCTAACTTTCAAGGCTTTCTCCAACTTGGCTAAGAACTCCCCCATCCACTCAGGGAGGGAAAAAATCTAATCACATTAGTGACTAATAATGTGAGCAAAAGGGAGAAGTAGGCGAGGGCTGACAATCCTCGTCTGCAAGATGAAAACTCTACTGAAGTCAATGAGAGGGGGAGGGTCCAAGTAAGTGCATTGAAGGCGATGGAAAATCTTCAAACTAACAGTGCACCCTTATGCAAGCCTATTCAGAAGCAAGCCCGGCTGAGTGAGTTCAATGGCACTTATTCCCAGGAAAGTAAAGGGTCATGTGTATTTAGGAAACCACACTGAGTTCCACTTTACAATGTGAGAATTATTCTCAGGTAAGTGTGTATAAGATTGAAGGCAAAAATGCTATCCGCAGGCACTCTCCCTCAATGCAGGCAACTTCATCCTCTTTGGTGCACATTTTTCAAATGGATGCATTAATGGACACATGCCCCCCTTGACTAAAGGGTGTTTGTGGGCATTTCAGAAATGTACACAGTGGGCTTTTGCATATTGTATTCTCAAAAACATATTTTCTTTCACGGAGTGCATCACAAGCACAGAAATGTACAGATTTCTAACTGCAAATTGCAACTATTTCTGCATTCAGTTCCAGGAGGAGCTGATCGCATAAATCTGTAAATAATAATAACAATAACAACAACAACAACCTTGATGGAGCTAATTTTTCACCCATCCCTAGAGGGCATACATGGTGTTATCCAACATTACATTCACAACAACCCCCAATCAGGTGCCTCCAGATGTATTGAATTACAGCTTCCATCATTCCCAGCTGGCGTAGCTATTCCATGCTGGCCAGGAATGCTTGGAGTTGCAGACCAACATTTTGGAAGGCTTGGTTAGGCTGAGAGAGAATGACTTGCCTAAGCCTGTGCAGGGTACTTCATGAACTGAATAAGGATTTGAACGTAACGCTTCCCAGGCTCAATACAACATTCTATTCACTAACAGCACGATAATGACTCTTGCAAAATGGAATCTGCTCAGTTTTTTATAGTAATTAACTTCCCAGGACAGTCACACAGAAACAAAACTTCTTAAATATTTCTCCTTCCTTCCTTCCTTCCTTCCTTCCTTCCTTCCTTCCTTCCTTCCTTCCTTCCTATTAGTACCATCTGCTTGCTCACTTACCATTTCTCTGTCTATCCAGGCATCCTTCACCATGACTACCAACTACATCCAATCAGATCCATCTCTCACTGACTTTCTTTATGTCACCTTCCTTCCAAGCAACCAAACTGGAACTCACAATGGAACCTGGAAGTTTGGGACTGGAGGGTTCATGCCCTATGGCTACAGTGGGACCATAGCTGGAGCCGCTACATGCTTCTACGCATTCGTTGGGTTTGATTGCATTGCGACTACAGGTAAGTAAGAGAGGAGACAAGCAGCACAAGTGTGAGTCGTTGATATCCACATCTGGCAGCTAATAAAGAAAAGAGGAAAGATGTCGTGATGTCACCTCATAGAGGGAGCCTGTGCTTTTTAAAGCTACCGTGGTGTGCCCAACTTTTGGGAGGAGTAGAAAATGCTTTGCTGTGCTGCCTTGGACATTGCTGTTGCTGGAACAGAAATCCCTAGGCAATCCTTTCAGGGTACCCTTTCGGGGTACCCATGCTATCACATTGGCTAGAGTGCCAGGGCCCCATACTTTAATCAGAAAGAGACAAATGTATATTTCAGAGTGATAATTTGACTAGTTGTGTCTGTGTCTACCAGGGGAAGAAGTGAAGAATCCCCACAAATCCATCCCGTTGGGAATTGTTCTCTCCCTGGCCATCTGCTTCCTAGCCTACTTCAGTATTTCCGCTGCCTTGACCCTGATGATGCCTTATCACCTTTTGGACACCATGAGTCCTCTGCCAGTGACTTTTGACTACATTGGATGGAGCATGGCCAAGTACGCTGTAGCTGTGGGGTCACTCTGTGCTCTGACCTCTAGGTAAGGATAGCTGGTGCCTTGCAGAAGGATATATCATGTTCTCATGCTGATGTCTGAAGAACATAACAACTCCCTTGGATCAGACCAAGGTTTCGTCAAGCCCAGTATTCTGTTTCCAATGGTAGCCATCTAGAAACTTCCAAGGAGTCCACAAACAGGGTGTGAAGGCCACATCTCCCTTCATTTGCTTCCCACCAGGTGATACTTAGGGACTCTGAACCTGGAGGTTCCATTTAGCTACTAGCAACTGGTAGACCTTTGCTTTGATTTAGACTTCAGCTCCTTGAATTCCTGATGATTGGCCATGCTGTCAGGGACTTCTGGGAGTTGAAGTCCAAAATATCTTGAAATCTATCTTCTGTCTACCCCTGCTGTATAAGAGCTTTCCCCAGCTTGTTGCCCTCCAGATGTTTTGGACTACAACTCCCAGTATTCTTTGGCCATGCTGGCTGGGCCTGATGAGAGCTGATGTCCAAAACATCTGAAGGCTGGAGAAGGCTGCTCTATAAATTTATAGAGACAGTCCCCATTACTATATCTTGCAACAGCAAGTTCTATAAATCAAGGTTCATTTTGTGAAAAAGGACTTTTGATTGTTGTTAAGCTATGTAATTAGATGACCCCAAGTTCTAGTATTGAGAGGAGGAAGAATCTGATCTTCTCTCTCTCTCTCTCCCTCTCCTTTCTCCATTCCATCCATAATTTTACGCAACTCTCTCAGGTCCCCTCTTGGTCATCGTTCGCCTAAACTACAAAGCCTGAAATGCTTTAGCCTTTCCTTGGATTGCTGAAGTTTCTCCAACCCCTTGATCATTTTGTTTGTCATTTTCTGCACCATTACCAACTCCACAATATCCCTTTTAAGATTGGGCAACCAGGACTGTTTACGTTATACCAAATGCACAGTTCTGGCCCTTCTGTTGTGCAGCGTGAGGCAACTGCCCCAAGTGGCAAATACAGGGGAGGAGCAGCAGCAGACCTTGGCTATTCCTCCTAAAAAAAACCCACCACACTATTCCCTTCTCATAGAGGACAGAACTTTATTTTTTATTTAATTTATTTATTACATTTTTATACTGCCCAATAGCCGAGGCTCTCTGGGCAGTACACAATTACAATCATAAAATGCAACAAGTATACAATAAATTTAAAATGTTAAAAGTTAGGAATGCAATAAAAAAAAATCATATACATTACAGTCCAGGGAAAGCCTGTGTGAAAAGGTATGCTTTCAGGAGGCGTTTAAAAGATGTTACATTTTCCACTTCCTAAACCGCACAAGGGAGAGTTTTCCAGAGGGTGGGTGCCACTTCAGAGAAGGTGCTGCCACCGAGGTTTTCATGGCGGCATTCTGTTCATTTCAGAATGGCCAGTAGGACCTCCTCTGAGGATCGTAGTTGTCGTCCAGGTGTATATAAGGGAAGGCAGTTTGCTATGCATGCTGGTCCCAAGTTGTTTAAGGCTTTATAGGATAATGACATAACCTTGTATGTGGCTCGATAGGTAATAGGCAGCCACTTTGAATGCCACATAACTGTCCTGAGGCCCCTAAACTATCTTGTTGCCCTTAAGTACGACAGAGGATCCTTTCCTGTTGCCAGTATTCAAGTGCCAATGCCATTCAGTAGCTGCAGTAGGTGGGGTGGCCATCCTGCCTGCCTCAAGCAGCTAAAACACATTTGAGCCTGCCCAGTCCCCTACTTTGGATCAGGGCAGGATCTACACGACGTTCTCGTGGCGCCTCCTTTCGCTGGATGTTCGTTTCGAAGTCAGTCGATTCACATGACGTTTTTGTTTATGCACTCTGAAACGCTTCATGTCCCTTTTTTTTGTTAGTTTAAATGTTTTATTACGTTTTGAATTGCTGCATGACTGAGGGTGTGTATCTATGTTTCGTTCTTTCCTGTCCCTCCTTCTCTATGTTTTTGCTGTGACTTTCCATATATGGTTTGCCTATGCTCTTTCCACTTAGCCAATGGGTTTGAATGTTGAGTTTGGGCGCGAGGAGCGTCCATTTTTCAGAATCTGTTTTGGCCCTCGTGCATTTTATGTTTTGCATTCTTCAAAGTTTCTTATTATCGTAAGTAATAACTTATGTTTTGGTACTGTTAATGTAATTACAATCGATATGTGCATCTGCAATTGTGCTTACGCTGTAGAAACAGAAATAAAAAAATTTGGGGGGGAACAAATCATGACGTAACCAGGGACATTTTGAAAATCCTGCCTTCAACTAAGCTGCGATAATACGAAAAGAAACGGGATTTGAAATACATATGCATCACTGATATGAAAAGCAGCGTGGGAAAAACAAAGAAGAAACGGACAGATTAGCCCAGTGTGGCACGTTACGTTTTATTGTGGATAAAAACTAAGCGAGAGGACGCGCGTCCACAACGATGTGTAGTTTCCCCGTTATCTGATAGTGTTTACCATTTCCAAGTCTGTCCTCACTATAGTTTCTTTATAGTCTGGGCTGCTATTTATCAATATTTCTACTCAGATCTTTCCCATGCTCACCCACTAGGAAGCAAAAGTAAAGTTCAGGCAAGTGGTTCCACTCATGATCGGAGATGGAGTTTTGGAGGTTAATGTCCAACGATCTTTGAGGCATTGCTTTGACATCAGGCTCTACAGACGTGTATCACCCTCATAATAAAGATTTAATTAGACGAAGTCTGGTAGCGTTTGGGCGTATTTGGCCTGTGGAATATCTGAATCTGTGTGACCTTATCTCTCTCAGTCTTCTCAGAGCTTAAAATGGGTGGCGTGACTATTAGACACCTCTTCTGAACCATTTGACAGACAAGGGCTTTTGGCCTCTCAGCAAGGCCCCTGTCGAAACAGGGCATCACTGCTCAGCCCTCCAGGATGACGCTTCAACCTGTGACTTTTCTGCAAACTCCTCCCCAACTCTGTTAGGTTCTCACAGAGAGCTCCCAGCATCTCATGGCTGAACCTGGGGTGGTAAAGCGACTCCTGCCTGCTCTGCTCTGAGAACACTGACAGAGATAAGCTCACACAGATTCTGACATTCCACAGGCCAGATAGGCCCAAACACTTCCAAACTACTTCTAATTAATTTTTAGCAACAAAGTATGAGGCCCACTGCAGTGCTGAAACTATTCCCTGTTAGATGCAAAGCAAGCTCCTTTGTGTTCAGGAGGAGGGTAAGGAAAAGGCAGAAAGGGCCCTATCGTGAGTATTTTCTTTTCTTTTTCTGTCTTCCTCTGTAGCTTGCTGGGTTCTATGTTTCCAATGCCACGGATTATATTTGCTATGGCCAGGGATGGACTCCTCTTCCAGCCTTTGGCCAAAGTGAACAGCCAGCAGAGCCCAGCAATTGCAACGCTGGTGTCTGGAGCCATTGCAGGTAAGGATGTAAAAGCTAATCTAATACTGAATACACCTTGGGCCTGCAAGCAGACAATGGACTAACAATCCTGCAGTAAACCAAAGACTAGGTCTATTTTGAATCCAGAATAAATAACATAAGAAGAGCCCTACTGGATCAGACCAAGGGCCTGCCTAGTCCAAAATCATATTTCCCACGATGACCAACTAAATATCTCTGGAAAACCCACAAGGACATGAGGGCAACAGCCTGCTGTTGTTCCCCAGTGACTGCTATTCAGAGGCATCCTGCCTCTGATCTGGAGGTAACATATAGCCATCATGAGGAGTAGCATTTGATAGCCTTACATGTTTGTCTAATCTTCTTTTAAAGCCATCACCACTTCAATTGACAGAGAAGTCCTTAGTTATGTTGGGTTTATATGGTAATACTGCCTCTTTTTAGGCAGTTTAGCAGAAAGAAAAAGGCAAAACAGAATGAGAGTCCACTTGCACACAAAAGACTATCTTCATAGAAAGTAAAATAAAGAGACTGCACTTCTTCTTTTACTCATGAGATATCTGACATATAATGCAGGCACAATTTACAGTTTCAAACAATAGTTTGTTCAGTCCATTTCTTTGTGTTCAGGCAGGAGAGAGCGAGAGCACATGCTCCCAGTAATGGAGAAAGGCAGAGAGAAAGAGAGAGGAAGGAAGGAAGGAAGAGGGGGAGTAGGAAGAAGGAAACAGGAAACCATTGTAGGCTATAGAGTTCCTAAGGCTAGCTATGCCCATGCATTAACTAGCTAAATGCCAAACTGCCCCTTCCTGTGACGTGCAGACGAGGTTGCAATATTCCTAACAAGTTTAACTATACTCTGTGTGAGGAGGTGCTTCCATTTGTCTGATTCACAGTGTGACTCTCCCGCCATTCAGCTTCATGGGATAACCCCGGGTTCTAGTTGTACGAGAGAGGGAGAAAAACTACTTTCTATCCACTTTCTCCACATGATACCTAATTTTATAACCCTTGATCATGTTCCTTCTTATTTGCCTTTTCCCCCCCAAAACTAAATAGACCCAAACACTTTAACCTTTCTCCTTGTGGCGGGATTGCTCCAGTCCCCTGATCGTTCTAGTTGTCCTTTCCTACAGCTTTTCCAACTCTACAGTATCTTTTTCAAAATGTGGTGTTCAGAACTGTATCTCACTGGGAAGGAAATTCTGCATTCCACCTTTTCCAAATCTGGAGATACTGAGAGAGAAAGTTGATTGGTATGCACAAGATATCTTTCACAAAGTATAGCTTACCTTAGGCAGTTTCCAGTGGGGCCACTCCTCCTCCTCTGGTTCCATTGCACTCAAAAGAGCAACCACTTGCGCAACATGGCTGTTGTGCTTCTAAAAATAATGCTAGTTTGGGACAGGCCAGTGGAGCTTCCTTCTGCTAGCCCCGCTGACCTTCCCCGTTCTGGGGTTAGTTTTAGAAGTCGCTCCTGCGACCACACCAGCACAATCAGATACTACCCCATATCTCCATATAGACAGAAACAAGGAGTAATTGAAAATATTTGATCACTTGTGTTTGCAATAGGCCCTCTGTCTTGTCTTCACAGCTTTGATGGCATTCTTCTTTGACCTCAAGGCCTTGGTTAACCTGATGTCCATTGGGACACTGCTGGCCTACACTCTAGTAGCTATCTGTGTTCTTCTCCTCAGGTAATGAGGTGCACAACTTCTGTGTAATGGTTGGGTGGGGGGTGGGGGTGCCACTTCAGTGCCCCTCAAGACAACATCGTAAAGGGACATAACATTCCCTCAACACATATTGTCTCATTGGTTGCATTTTCACCATTAGTAAATGTGCTACAGAACTAAGGTAGTGTGACCATATTTGGGAGACAAAAAAAGAGGACAAGCTGGGAGGGTGGACGGGAAAGCAGTTTTCTTGGGCCTCTGGAAAGTGCGTCATTCTCCCTGCCTCCTTAAAGGCCCCAATTGGAGCAGAGGACGGGAAAGTGTGGCAATCCTGCCTCCACTGCTCCAATCGGGGCTTTTTCTATAATGTCTGGGAATGATACACTTTCCCCTTTAAGGCTGTGATTGGAGCAATGGGAGGGAAATGACCCTCCTCCAGAAAGCACATCATTCCCTCCCACCATGCTAACGGCAGCCTTAAAGGGGAAAGCGTGTCTTTCCAGGACATTGTAGAAAATTACCGAAAATCCCCCCCTGACACCCAGGATAGAACAAAAACCAGGACAAATCAGGGGAAATCACCAAAGGCACATATGATTATGTGTAGCTCCTGATACGGTATCCCCCCCCCCCCCGCAATACACACACTGCAAATGAAGATGCAGAACAGTTCAGCGTTAAGCATACTGAGAGCATTAGGTTTGCATGTTATTAGTTCCAACTAAGGCTGCAACATTAAATCAGTTAACTGGTTAGAGGGATTGATTTTAAACCTCTACTGTATAATCCAATACTCAGGAGTCAGTCCTATTGAATTCAGGTTGAGTGCGTATAGGATTGCAACCTTAAACAACTTAAGAGATGCCCCTGATTATCAAGCAGTAGATTTTACATAATTTTCCATGCATGTGCTTATAAACATTGGTGCCAAAGGCGCCATTAAAAAAAAAAAGCATTCTGCTTTTGATCACCCACATGAAAGATAGATTTTTCTAAGATGATGCCAGCTAGGACACCCGTACACTTCCTCTTCCAGAAATGTCATTTTTACCCAAATGCAAATGTATGATAATTTAATCAATAGGTGATTTGATTAATTGAGAGAAAGCCGTGTGATTAATCAACTAAAATTCATTAGATCAAGTTGTAGCCGTAGTTACAACCTCAGTTGCTTCCTCCATTCCCAGATGGACTCCACAGTCCACACCCTCTTGAGACCTGCAGAGCTAAAGGCAAACACGACAGGTCTTGCCTCTTCCATTCCTGTACGACTAACTGAAATCCTAAGCAGTTTTCACTGGCTTCTGCCAGGCCTGCACTGTTGTTGTGGCTTTTGTCGAAGAAAGGGGAAAGAGCAGGTGCTGAGACCACCCAGGACTTTGACTAGAATAGGCTTCCCCAACCCAGTGCCTTCCAGATGTGTTGGACTATGATTCTCATCATCCCCGGTCATCCTGATCATTGACTAGGAGTACTGGCCAAGCAATCTTAGCATTTTTTAAATTCTGCAGTTTTAAAATGATAGAGGTCCCATCGGTCGGAGAACAGAGGCACCACCCCGAACCCAGTCGTATCCATCACCATGTCACTCCAAAATTATTCCCTCCTGAAATCCAGTAGCCCAGTGGAGTTCAGTTGAGTTCAATGCAGTTTACTCCCAAGTGGGTGAGCACAAAATTGCAACCTAATTATTTCCTTCTACATCCATACATTTAGCTAGCACCACCCATGTACATGGCGCTTTCCAAAGAAAAAAGAATGACAGTTTTCTACCCTGAGGGGCTTACAATCTAAAATAGACACAGGAAACAACAGAGGAAGGGTGAAATGGAGTCACAGGTCAGCAGGGGAAGAACATGTTGTCACACAGTATGAATGTAATGATTATTTCAATTAAATGTACTTTGGCTAAGAGTGCCTCTACAATAGCGATTTAAAGCTCTTTCAAGGTGCATTAAAAATTTTACCTATACAAGAGCAAAGCGCAAATCGGGGGTCGAGGCGCTTTTTCTGTCCAATTATGTGCATTATCGAATGCGCGTTAAATAGCGAGTTTTAATTTTCCGTGGTAGCTAATACGCCTTATGACCATGTAAACAAGCAATTCTCCGCATTTCAACCACTTTAAAGTGCATTTCATACTGCCGATTATGTGCTTCACCGCCCGTTGTTTATAGGACTTAGGCGTAAAAGCAATGGTGAGAAGATGCGCATGATCGGGCAACTAGGCATCAAGCCGAATTCTTGTAGAGGGGCCTTAGTTACAATAAGGTGGGGTGGGAAACATGTGGTCCTCCAGCTCCTGTTGGTCTGTAACTCCCATCATCCCTCAACGTCAACTATCCTGCTAGAGCTTATGGGTATTGCAGCCCGACAACATTTGGAGGGCCGCACATTCCGCACCCCTGTAATAAGATGATCCAAAGGCTTCCTGCAAAAGACTTCAGGAAATAAGGGAGGTGGTTGCATGGAGGCATAGTCTGGAAGAAAGATTCAGGCATAAGGTGATTCCAAGGAAAATGTGTAGAGACATTTCAGGGAATAGGAAACCTTAGGATGGCTGAGGGATGTGAGGCTCAATGAGCAGAGGTCACAGAGAGGACTGTTTTGGGCTATAAGTGCAAAGCGATAAGGAGGGGTAATGTCATGGAAACAGCCATTGCACCTAGAGGGGTGCAAAACAATGTATTGTTGCTTTAGTGTAAATGTGCCTGAATTAGTTCATTCGAGCATATACACATTTAAAGTTATAGCTATCGCCAATGCTGAGATTTAACAAATAACAATTTGCTTGGGAAAAAATTAAAATTAGCCTGATGGAATTCCAAATCATACTAGACAATTTTCCATTTTTTGACATGTTGGAATACATAAACAGCCATGATATTAATTCGGGGCAGGGCGTTATTACTGTTACTGATGGAAATAAAATTATTTATCATTTGTATCCCACCACTTGAGTGTTCATAGTGCTTTGTAGCAATCATCTCCTTGCATCTGGTAAGATGTCTCTGAGGAAAATCTTTGGATTTGTTCATTGTAGGTGCAAGTGAATGGGAAACAACAACTCCTTGCTACAGAGAGTCTTGTAATTGTAAATGACCAACCCCAAGTCCTGCAGGTCCTTGAAAACTCTCTGCAAGGCATCCTGTCTTTGTTCAGAATCGTTTTACATGTAAAGGGGATGTCTCCAACTTCTTGTCCTTCTTCTCTACATCCTCTTAACACTACAATAATTTGGTCAGGAAGAAGGTTTGACCAGCTTATGTGTCATCTGATAAATGATCTTGCTTTGTAGGTACCAACCTGATCCCAGCTCTCCTGGCCCATCAGAAAAGAAGAGTCCAAGCAAGATGCTCTGTGTAGACCTCCTCATCAATCCTCATGTGATCTCATCCCAGCGCTCCTTCAACCTGGTGATCCATACTTTATCTGTCATGGGTTAGTATTGGAAAAGAAACCCCATCTACTGCAGAGGTGGGCAGAAAGTAGATCTTCAGATAATTTTGGACTTCAACTCCCAGCATTCCTGACCATTGGTCAGGCTGACAGGGGTTTCTGGGCATCACAGTCCTGAATATCTGGAGATCTACTTTCTGCCCACCCTTTATCTCCTGTATCAACTATTCCAGTTTTCCCAAAACTGGTGCTTCTCAAACCTTTTGGACTGCGAGTCCCATAATCTCTTACCATTGGCCATGCTTGCTGGGCTTGATTGGATTTTTTGTATCCAAAACATCTGGAGGACTCCAAGTTAGGGAAGGCTGATCTATACAGTTAAGTGGGCATGATAAAACCAAACAGTGAAAATGATCCTGCTTCGATATTACAGGCCTCCCTTGAAACAAATAGAAATAACCAGTTCATAAAATAGTATTGTGTGAGAGGGAGATGTTTCTCCCTCTGCATGCTGTTCACTGGCCATTTTCTCCCCAGTTGTCCTGGTCTGCATCGTGAGTGTGCTGGCGACGGCAGGGCTGCCATGTTTGTCGTCGGGGGGCACCTGGTGCCTTGCCTGCCTTTTTATCCTCCTCCTGGGGATTCTGGTGGCAGCCCTAATCATCTGGAGGCAGCCTCAGAGCCAGAACAAAGCAGAGTTCATGGTAAGCAAGGGTCTCCTATCTTGATACTGTTCAGTAAGCTAAATGGGTCCTGATGCAGCGTAATGAATTTCACATTCAGTAAGTCAGAGGCTGTGTACAGACTTGCCTTTGAACAGGACTGGGCAGGGAATTGGCTCTGTGGGCAGTGTTCTACTTCCCACCACTTTTGCTCCTAGCCAAAGGTAGGGATGTCGGAGAAATCCTCAATGGATTCAAATGGGTTCCGATTTCTATGAACCTGACCCACAGATTTCACAGAGCTCTGGCTTCTTCCGAGTCGTGTGGACTTACAGACTATTTTTAAAAAACTTTTTGGATGGATTTGTGTGCTTGTGTAGGGGCACAATGCACAACTGTAAACAGGAGCACAATTCTCATACAAAAATCTGATTCCGTCAGTGAGTAAATGAGGGGATGAAAGACATCTGACAGTCCATGAAACACTAACAGAACAGATTTAACAAAATCCGTATTCCCCTCATCAAAGGACACATATACAGTCTCTGAGCTGCAGGTCAATGGCCTCTTCCTATTTGTGCTTCCGCCTGGGAATCTTCATCTCTGTGTAGTGAGTCACCAGAGCTGAAGTCTGAAGCATCTTTTAGGGCAGTAAAGTATTCTCAGGTTCTGGACTGGCCTTGCCCCACTCCTAAGCAGGAAGGACTCTAAGTTTTCAGTGTGTTCTTTTGGCTCAGACTCTTGGCTTGGCTGAGTCCACGATACAGCTCCTGGCTTCTCCCTGAGAGCTGCCTGTGGCTTAACCCTGACACAGATGGAGGTCAATTCCCATTCATTGATAGGCTTCATCTCAGGTACCCAGAGCTGCAAAGTAGAATAACGCTTCTTTGATTCGATTACAGTCGACTCTCTAAATCTTTCTGTGCTAACTTAGGTCCCGTGCCTGCCGTTCTTGCCCATCCTCAGTGTCCTGGTCAACAGCTACCTAATGACTCAGTTCAGCAGTGACACCTGGCTTCAGTACATGGTGTGGATGGTTCTTGGTAAGCTGTTGAGAATGTGGGTGGCATTTCACAGTGGGACTTTGGGGACATTATCATGAGCTGTAAAGTCAGGGTCATCTGAATTCCTGATAAGGCAGCAGAGCTGGGTTCTTATCTTGCTAGGGCTAAGAAATTCTTGATACATCTGGTTAGATGATCCTGCCTTCTTTTTTGTCAGAAGGCACACCACCACCCAGTGTGTGTATAACTGGTTGGGAAATAAAGTGGAGCTGCGAAAACGTGGCCTCTTTGTGTTCATCTCTCACAGCTCTTGCATTAGCAGTGACAAGTAGTCCTCCAATTGACAAGTAATCCTTCAGTTGGCTCCCATATTGACTCTCACAAGGCATTGTGCAGGAAGCTGTTGTAGCAGGCAACCATGGCATTTCTCTGTTAGTTTGCTCCTGGCCATATAGTTGGTTGGTTCATACATGCATGGCAATCACTGCACTTGTAATGTCGGGCTCTTCAAGGGTTCCGAGGAAAAAGGTTCAAAATGATCAAAGTTCCCATACAGCAAACGTTTTTATTTCTTCATTCCAAAATCCAAACAGGTACCAGCTTACTCTTACTAGAACCCTACTAACCTCTAAACCTTTATCTTAAAAGGATATTACACCACAGCACTATCACATGCTGTAGACTAACCTCCACAACTTGGTACCCTCCAGATATTTTGGACAACAACTCCCATCATCCCTGACCATTGGCCATGCAGGCTGAAGCTGGTGGAAATTGCTGTCCATAGCATCTGGAGGGCACCAAGTTGGGGAAGGCTGCTGTAAATCATCTGATGGCTCAGTGGAGCCATGCGGCGGGATACATATTAACTACAAATAATGACTTGCCCATATGAATGGATCATCACCCCCAATCTCATACCATGTACAGAGCTTTCATATCATGTTGCATTGGGCCTGTTCGGATGACAAGCTAAGACACTGTTAGGCCACTAACCTTTTGCAGCATATGGTTAGTGGCCATGTTTAAACTGGTTATGTAGCTACCATTGTTAGGAATGGTTCACACACAACACTAAGCCATAATGTTTAGCTCAAAATGCGTAACCACTATGGCTTAGCGTGTCGTCTGAACAGGGTCACAATGCTTTTCAATTAAGTCAGTTCACAGAAACCAATTAACAAAAGCAGAGCAAATGTAGAGAAATCAAAAGGTATACATGCATGTGTGAACCAAAGCATAAAATCTTGCAGGCATTTGTGCCTGGAAAATGGCAGTAGAGAAAGAGCATTTGATTCAAGAACCAAGCCATAATCTAACGCTGCAATCCTATACCCCCTTACCTGGGAGTAAGCCCCACTGTATTCAGTAGGATGTAGAGGATTCTGTTTTAAATTCTCTCTATGTGTTTTATCTGAGGTAGCATTCTCTATAAATACGGAAAATGTTCTGAAGGGAAGGGATAATTCTGGACATTTCTGGTTCTGAAAAAGCAAAGAAGTCACACTTCTGTCCTATGTGTTGCAGGCTTCCTAATTTACTTTGGCTACGGGATCCGCCACAGTGCAGAGAGACACAAGAAACAGGATCCATCCCCACAGAAAGCCAAGCAGGCAACAAGTGACACAGATTCATCTGTCACGTGGAAAAAATAATTCTACAGAAATCATGATGTGGAATGAGTAATTTACACCAATGGAAGGACTTCATAATAACGTGATTTCCCCAGGCCTTCAATGTATATGTTTGTCCCTCTTTGTAGTATGGAATACTCCAGTTCAAAACAAATAACAGATAATAAATTAACTCATAGAATCCATATCATTGGACGAGCTGGTGTACATAGTGGCTAAGAGTGAAATATGGTTCAGAGCAGCCAAGAGCTCCTTGGGAGTCTTTAGACAAGCTGCTATTCACAGGTAGGGATCGAGTTACAAAACGCAAACAGGAGTGTGATTTTCATTAAGTTTTGCAAATTCTCAAATTTGTGATTGCATTCGAAAAAAGTGTTGTTTTTTTAAAAATAGCATTTTGAAATGTGCATTTTAAAAAATCACATTTTCACACTTCAGTCAATGCAGGGCGGTGATGGAATGTGCACTCTTCCCATTTGAAATGCACACTTTTTCCTGATTGAACAGGAATGAAACAAGCTTCGAAGGGATTTTCAGAAAATGTAGGTAAATTCGAAAACTGATGGTTCTCCCATCCCTGTTTTCAGGCCCCTCCCTACCCCACCCCACTTTGCAGTATGGGAATAATAGTAAGAATAATGGTCTACCTTACAAGGCAGTTGTAAGGATTTCTGAAATATATGCGAAATGCATTTTTTAACACTTGAAATGTCTTACACACACTGGACCTGTTCAGACAACACTTCAGGTTCTATGGTTAGCAAAACTGGGGTTCTCTGCGGTTAGCGCTAACCACAAGCCGTGCTGCCACACACAACACTTTAAGCCATGGTTAGAGCCGCTAACTCTGCTGCAGACAGTCGAACTGTGTTTAGTGAGTGAGCAGGATTTAGGAAAACGCATCGTACAAGGCTCCTTAAACCCTGCTTAACCAAAAGCCTTAACCGGCCAGGTTTAAAGTGTCTTCTGAACAGGCCCATTAAGTACTATTATGTGGTGATGACCATTGGCCTGAAAGGCTTTTTAAACGGAGTAGACAGATTCATGGAGGAGAGTTCAATCAACTGCTCTTAGCCCTGATAACTAATGGAAGGCCAGTGTGTTGTAACGGTTAGAGCAGTCTTCCTCAACCTGGTGAATTCCTGATTTGTTGGACTGCCACTCCCATCATTCCCAACTAGCCAATAGCCATGCTGGCTGGAAATGATGGGAGTTGCAGTCTAGCACATCTGAGGGCACCAGAGTATTGGACAAGTACTTGGACGTCCTAGTTTCAAATCTCCACTCTGCTATGAAATCCTCACTGGGTGACCTTGGGCCAGTCATCTAGCCTAACCAACCTCATAGAGCTGTTGGGAGGATAAAGTGGAGGGGTGGTGCAAGAAAAACTATGTATGCAAATGTGAGATCCCTAGAAAAGGGAGGGTGAAATATAAATGCAAGCAATAAATTAACGTGACGAGTCTGGGCCGTAGCTCACTTGCACTTGCTTTGCATGCTGAAGGGCCCCCGTTCATTCCAGAGCATCTACAGATAGGGCTGCAAAGGACTCCTTTCTGAAACTGCTGAACATTGTAGACAGTACTGAGTGAGATGGACCTGTGGTCTGATTTCACAAAGGCAGCTTCCTATGTTCCTCAGTGAAATCTCCATGTCTGGAGGCAGGAGACATCTGAATACCAGATACCAGGAACAAACACTGGGGGATGGCCATAACATCCATGCCTTGTGGTGAGTTTCCAGAGGCTATTATTAAAAATGAAGAGCTGGACTAGATGAGCCTTGGTCTGATCTAACAAGGCCAATCAAATATTTATATAAAGATCTCCCAGATGAATGATTTTAAGGTCCTGGTTACTCACAGTCCATACAAAGTCTGTGCCAGTCCCTATGCTAACCGTGGCAAATGTGGCACTCATGCTAAAATAGTAAGAGTGAGCAAATTGGACACCGTAGATTACACCATGTATATATTCAACTTAACAGGTTTCTTGTAACCGCTCAGCCTTTTTGTCTTATTGATATTTGAAGCAAACTTTATCTGACAGAAGAGTTTGTACTGGTAAATTCCTTGGTAGGTGTGGGAAGGACCAAACTTACGATAAAGTTTATTAGCTCATTTATATGTTGTAAACCATAATTTCCACAATTTTGAGTTATTGTTAAAACTACTAAAAAGGAGCTTTATCAATTGATCCAAATGTATTGATTAACCCAAGAGTATATGCTGATTTGCTGAAAGGAGGAGATGTTGCTGTATGTGCTTCAATATTGGCAGTTTCCTTGAAATCACTTGCAGAGTAGTGGTGATACAACAGACTAGCACCTGTTATTTAATGAACAGTGCATTCCTATACTCTAGTATAGCTAGAGTGACCAGATACAAAAGTGGGCAGGGCTCCTACAGCTTTAACTGTTGTGATGAAGAGGGAATTTCACCAGGTGCTGCATTCATATGAATGACATCTGCTGAAATTCCCTTTTCTATATAACTGTTAAAGATACAAGAGCCCTGTCCACCTTTCCATATGGTCACCCTACACTAAGAGGTAAAAAAAAAAGATCTGTACCAAAGCAATCCAATCAGCTGCTTAGTACTAATGAGATGTTCATGTAACCTTGAAACTGTTATGTTCTTTGCTAACTAAACAGTCATTTGGAACTAAACGTTGGTGTCTTTAGTTACAGAGCATCTCTACATTAAGGGAAATCACATTGTTTACCCTGGACTTTTGTCCTTCCTGGTTCTTTGGCATGATTGTTATGGACTGCACTGCATGGGAGGAGAGGGGCGACAAGGGGTTTGAATTGAATGCTTCCCTTCTATTCAGTTCCATTGTGTTCTATTGAGACATCGCCATCTAGTGGCAGAAAATCATGCCTTTTCCTGGCTATTACCACTTTAAAAGTGATTCTTTTTTATCCCAGGATTTCCAGAGAGTTCCACAGGAGATGTCCTGGTTGTTGATGACGTCATGAAGTTGACCCAACAACATCCGTGAGTGGCCAATCACAAGCGTGTAATAAATTGCTTATTTAGAGCATCATCAGATAAGCATTTTATTGTATGCTTGTTACTGGGCACTCACAGATTTTTGGGCCCTATTAATGACGTCGTCCACCTCCCATGTGTTTCCTGCCCCTTCTAGCCTTCTTCCCATGATAAAAAAAAAAGACTCCGCTAAGTCCGTTTTATTTTTAGAGATAGAACTTGCCGCTATCTCCTGCTGTGTGCTGGAGAAGTGGCGTGATAAAAACGGCCCACTGAATGGGCCATGTGCACATTATTTACTTCCTCTTTCTTCTCCGTGAGAAAGAGGAAGTATTGAACAACAAAAGCGGGGGTGCGGAGAACAGTGCTTTCTCCCCGATCTGATGGAGCTCTTAGAGGACCAATATATACAGCATATCCATTTCAATGGAGCTGTAAAGTGGCCTCCTCCAACCTGATAAGCTCCAGATGTTTTGCACTTCAACTCCAGTCAGGCTGAGCCAGCATGGCCAATGGTTAGGAATGCTGGGAGTTGTAGTCTGGAACATCTGGAGGGCATCAGGTTGGAGAAGGCTGTTGCAAAGCATTGATATGTTTATTTGTTACATTTGTACGCTGTCTTTTACCAAGGGGCTCATCTTAGTCTTCAGAGGTTTCCCCCTGAGTGTTTACCCTTTTAGTATGCCAGGAGCTGTAAGGAGAGGGACACTGACCCTAGCCTGAGGAAAATTTATTCAGTCAAAGAGAACCATCAAATGTCCTTCTGCTGCTTTCTATGGAAAGAATCTGAAAAGGACTCAGACGCTATATTTTTAATTGGAGATTATCGTTTTTAAGCTTGGAGTGTGTCTCCCGGAGAGCAGCGCTGAATGGCCCTATTCACCCTCTCTTTCGGATTCTGAGTCCTTGTGCCGTTCATGTGTGAAAAGGGTTTTGTTTAATGAGGCAAGCCAAGAGTTTGCTTTGCTTTGGAATCTCCTGAATTCCATTTTCTCTCCATACCATTGCCTCTCCTCACACACACCCGCCCACCATCCCCCTGCCCCCAAGAGAACACGTTGGTGCGAGATTTCTTCTAAACTGCGAAAGCCGCAGCAGTGGTAGCAACTTTGCAACTTGTGAATCGGCTGCACAAAAGTGTATTTTTTGGTGTCCTCTGGCTTGTTGCAGTATGAATTCTAAGGGACTGGCTGTTTTGAGCTGCTGCCTTCTCTTCGTTATTTGGGGTAAGCCTGTTTTTTCTTCATTCTTTCTTCCTCCTCTGCTTGTATGATTTCTTTCCCTTCCCTAGCATTTCTTAATTTCCCACACAAGGAGGTCTTTGTTGGGAATATGAAAACACGGCCTCTTGTTACCTGCCGCACATCAGGAGCCGAGGGAGCCAATCTGTGTGGAGATCAGCTTCTGAGCTTTGGCCTGGCCTTGGACCAAGTGGAGGAGAATTCGTTGCTTGACAACCGTGAAGAATCTCCTTCACTGTGTAATTTTATGAGGAATATTTGAAAATGTGTCAGACTAGGACTAGGGAGACCTGGGTTCAAAACCCCACTCTGTGGGTGACCTTGGGCCAGTCACACGGGCTACCCATCTGGCCTACCTCACAGGGTTGTTCTGAGGATAAAAGCGGGGCCAGGGAGAGACAGAGCTATGTACCCACCCTGAGCTCCTTGGAGGAAGAGTGGGATATAAATATAATAAAAATGAAAAGATTACTCAGACATGCAATTCGTCTAAATTACGTATTTTGGTTCCAAATCCTTCCTGTTTTTAATGAAGCAGAAAGCATTATTAAAGTGGGAGAAATTAATTCCTCCACAGGCAAAGGTAAAGAGGCTAGATTAAGGCTAGATGTTTTGCAAACACCAAGACCTGAGGGCAGGTTAGGAATTCCAAATGTAATCAGCCTCAATTTGTGTGGATCATGATCTGCTGGAGTTAAATCCAGAGGTTATTCAGTTTAGTTTTGAGCTGAACTAGTTACAACAAGTAGCTTTTGTTGCCTTGGTTCTATAAAGTTTGTCAGAAGACATCTGGTTATGTATCCCAAAGTTCTGACCATCTGCAGAGTATGGAATACATCAAAACATCTCCTTATGTACCCATTCTGTACCTTTAATATGCATGGAAGTATGGGTTCCTGGAAGTATATGTATAAAGTCTTATGTCTTCCTCATCCTATGCATGTTTATTCAGAAATAAGCTCCACTGGATTCAATGTAACTTCATTCTAATTATGTTTGTATCATTGCATGTTTCAGTGGAAGAAAGACTTTTGAGGTAGAAGGACAGCTTAAATGTTTCCCATCTGCTCAAAATCACCCCTCCCCAGCTACTTTTTGCCTCATTGAGGAAAAGCTATGGGAACCCCATATTCATTCATTCATTCATTTCATGTCATTTCTATACTACCCAATAGCCGAAGCTCTCTGGGCAGTACACAAAAATTAAAACAATAAGTACAGCATAAAATATAATATGAAAGCTTAAAACTACAATATAAAAGTACAACCAGAACAAAACCAAACAGCAATGCAGAGATTTAAAATACAGATTTAAAACAGCAGAGTTAAAGGACTAGGATAGTAAATTGCTAAAATACTGGGAAAATAAAAAGATCTTCACCTGGTGCCAGAAAGCATACAATGTAGGTGTCAGGCAAACCTAGGGTGCTCATTCCAAAGCCAGGATGCCACAACAGAGAAGGCCCTCCTCCTGGCAGCCAGACACCTCACTTCCTTTGGCAAGGGCTCACAGAGAAGGATACTTGAAGATGATCTAGGGTCTGGGCAGGTACATATGGGAGGAAGCGATCCTTTAGATAACCTGGCCCAAAGGTGTTTGGGTCTTTGAATGTTAATACCAGCACTTTGAATAAGTCCTGGACAAGTACTGGTGTAACGTGCACTTGTTGGCCAGTCTCCGTTAACAGTCTTGCTGCCCAGCTGAAGTTTCCGGACCGTTTTGAACAGCTGAAGTTTCCAGACTGTTTTCAAAGGTAGCCCCACATATAACAACTTGCAGTAATCTAGACAAGAGGTTAACAGAGCATGGATAACTGTAGCTGGACAATCTCTGTCCAAATAAGGGCATATATATCAGCCTAAGCTGATAAAAGGTGCTCCATGCCACTGAGTCCAACTGTGGTCCCCTCTACAAGGATCGCTTTTGCGCCTGGTTAGCCGATAATGCGCATAATCGCGGAAGCGCATTTACGCCTAATCTCTCTGCACGAGAGGCGGCGAGAGGCGGCGAAGCACATTAACGGATGTCCAAAATGCGGTTTACAAGTAGTTAATGCGCATAAGCGCATATTCACACAGTCAAAATGAGCTTTAATGGACGGAGCAAAATAAAACTCATGATTTAACGCGAATTCGATAATGCGCATAATCGGAGAGATAACGCGCCTCTACGCCCCATTTGCGCTCTGCTGGTGTGGAGGTAAATTTTTTAATGAGACTTCAAAGAGCATTAAGCCTCTCGTGAAGAGGCACCCTGTGCTTCAAGTGACAATTCTGGGTCCAAGAGCACCCCAAACTATGAACTCAATCCTTAAGGGGGAGGGCAACCCCCTCCAGAACAGGTTGAACATCACCTAGCCAGGCAGACGAAGCAGCCACTAATAGTACTGCCATGTTGTCTGAACTGAGTCTCAGTTTGTTGGCCCTCATCTGGTCCATTACCATGCCCAAGCAGTGATTCAGAACAGCCACTGCCTCCCCTCTGTTAGTTCTTTTTTTCTAAAGACACTTGTACTTTCACAAATCTCGGGCTCCCCCCACCCCCAGCTTCCTGATACAACCCTTGTATATGGATGATGCTCTTTTGACTACATGAGAACAGGCACTTGGAGAATGTGTTTGCTAGTAGTATGGCAGGGTTCAGAGGCTAAGGGGGGGGAATCAAAATCTTATAGTTATTGGAATGTTCTCATGGCTTAGTGGGGTCCAGTCTTGGACTGGAGACAAGGCTTAGTAAGAGCTAATGCATGATGTTTATCATAAACAAAAAGCCCTTAAAAATAAAATGGGTGCAAGAAATGGTAACACCATTTTCATATTTTCAGTCTTTGTTTATCCACCCAGTAAAGCTAAATGTCACTGCTGTGACGGCTTATAAACATTTCTTCTCATAGCCGAATGCCAGAAAGAAAAGCCCTCCAAAGCTACAGAGAAGAAGGTCATGAAGGCAACGAAAACCAGTGAGCCCAAGGTTTCCAAAGTGATGGGTAAAAAGGCACAACAGGAAGCCCCCAAGTTTCTAAAGAAAGGCCAAGCCAAACCCAGTCAACGACAGCAGTCCCCCTCCATTCTGACCTGGGCAGTAGCAAAGGGACTGTTCCAGAAGGTTCCTGACACACTGGTGCTCAGAGCAGGGGACACCCTGGACCTGCGCTGCAAAGGAAAGACCATCAAATGGAGATATCCTCTCTACCTGGAAGATGATGAGGTTGAGAGGCGCCTCCGGTGAGCAGGGGTGCTGATCCCCTATCATTCTGAGGGTTGAATTCCGTCTGGGGGAAGTTCTTGGGGGTCGCATTCTGGTTGTAGTTGGGGGTCGAAGACAAAAGGGGCTGAAGGCAAAGAGGCGGGGCCAAAATACCAGCCCATTTTAGCTTAAAGCTCTTACTGCCAGTTACTCAGCATTCGAAGAGGCATTTCAACATAGGAACAAAGGAAGCTGTCTTATACTGAGTCAGAACAATGGTCCATCTAGCTTAGCATTGCCAACACTGTCTGGCAGTGGCTCCCCAGGGTTTCAGGCAGAATTCTTTCCTTGCCCTACCTGGAGAAGTTGGGGACTGCATGCCAAGCATGTGCTCTACCACTGAGCTGTGGGGATGGAGGGAAACTGCACAAAAGCCAGGAACTACCAAACTATTGGTTGTCAGGAGAAAGGGGTTTGGGCCAACTGGGGAACCCTAGAGAGCTGGATTGGGACCACAGGTGGGGTGTATTTGGTCCCTGGGCCTGACCTTCTTCACCCCTGAGGGTGTGTATTGGGGGCAATGATTTGTGTATTGGCAATGACTTGTGTCACATAGATGCATTTGTGTCATAACTTGGTGTTACGTTGACTAAGAGATGTGTCCAATGGAGAAACTGCCCACACCTGGAGGGGGAAACGGGGTAAGAATGACATCTCTTTGTCCTAACTTGGCATGTCCTTGTTCCTCTTTCTTCCAGAATCAAACACTTTGAGAGGCACAGCCAGCTGATAGTCGTCAACTCTACAGCGGCAGACACAGGCGAGTATAGCTGCTGGTCGTTCCAGTGCCATGACAGCGAGTGTCGCGATGGAGAGGACAAGTTGAACAAAGCATTCATCTTCTTCACCGGTCCGTCTTTTTCATAGTTTAATGGGATGGATTAGTATGCTTGGTCTCTTCAGGCTTTGAGCTTTTCTGCATGAGCGATTTATTGCACACTCGTGATTGGCCATTCATGGACGTTTGCGAGTGCTTTACATGATGCCATCAACTTCCAGGACATGCCTCATGCCTTCTCCTGGAAATCTTGCTACCCACCCACCCACCGACCCCCACGAGATAATCCAGTATCTAAAATTATTGTGGGTTTAATTCCGCAACTAGATGGTGCTTTTTCATTGAGTTTTATGGAACATTGCCCTGAGGGGAAGGTTTCAATTACAAACCATGCGGTCATGTCTTAAGGAGTCCGTAGTAAATGCGGAATGGTCTGAGAAGAAGAAAAAAGCCTGGTAAGGGGGCAGGTTTTTGTTTCCTTAATGTAAAGACAGCAAGACATGGCTAGAACTAGAAAGAAGACACTGTGCTTGCTGGTGCAGGAACCAGGAAGCTGGTTTAGGGCAAAGAGAACCCATATTTGAGCCTTTCCTATATAACCCTGAACAAACTGCTTAGTACTTCAGAACTATGTGAGACTAACTATACTCTCCCATAAAGTGGGGTTGTGAGCAAAATTATGTACAGAGAGAGAGAAGTGGGGTATTTGTTTACCGTCAGTTTCTGATCCCAGAAATTCATAGCTGTGAGGTTGAGCAAGCTGTTAGAACGAACTGGATCATTTTGTCCGTAATATATGCCATCCCCATTGTGTCATATGTTGAACCGTGGTGATTGAGTTTGGCTCACACAAGGATTAGTAACCTAACTAGCTTATTTACAGAATTCCTTCCTGCTCCCTGGCAGCGCTTTCAACATAGGCCAGTAGGGGAAGGGAGAACCTGGCTTGTACTTCAGGAGGCATTGCACAATTAATTCACCGTGCATGAATGCAACATACTTATCGCACCACAGCAAGTTTTATGGTGGCCGGGTGTCCTACTTTAGGAACATAGGAAGCTGTTGGTCCTTCTAGCCACTGACTGGCACCAGCAGTTCTCTGGGGTTTCAGGCAGGGTTCTTTCCTAACCCTACCTGGAAGATGCTGGAGATGGAACCTGGGACCTTCGGCATGCAAAGCATGTCCTCTACCACTAAGCTCCTTCTGTCCTCCTTTACAGAGGTCAGTCCTCTGTTTGGAGGACATGCCAACCCAAATCTGCTTTAAAGATAAAGAAGGGAGAACAGGAGCCTTGAAGTTGCCCAGAAGCAGTGAGCACCTGGGCAGCAGAACGAGCAGGCACGCAGGTCACCTGGTCACAGGTGACCCCACTACGGTGAAATGTATTATATTTCTACTGACATCAGTCATAATTTCAGCACTTGCATCTATACATATAAATTAACTCATGCAACTGTCCTGCTTGTAGATTTCCCGTGAGCAGCTGGTTGGCTGTGAACAGAATGCTGCACTAGATGGACCCTTGGTCTGATCTGACGTGGCCCTTCTTATGTTCTTATCCTCCTTTGTTCTCTCTTTTGGTGATGTATTTTGTCTCTTTTTTTTAATCATGTGTAAGTGACCACCCTAGCTTTCTTTGGTTACTCTAAAGCTTCATGAGAGAATTAGGAGCAGCATTCAATGTTATATGTGTTTCCTTTCCCCTCTTCCTCACTCCACGCCCACCAGATCTCCTCTGCTGGTGGACGAACGTAATTGGATACAACCCTATAATTTTATTGTTGAATAGAGTAGCCAGTTCACTGGCCATAAAACAAACAAACAACAGCTTTATCAGAAATTAGCTGGTGAAGGTTTTCATGGCATGGCACTATCCCCTGCTAATGGCTCTCAAAGTAGCTATAGTACAAAAACTGGCATCCCCTTGTTGACAATGGCTTGAATGTGGCTTTTCTAAAAAGGCTAGATATGACAATAAATTTGCAGACCTGCCATTAGGTACAAGAGGAGAAGTTGTCTTTGTACGGCAATATGTAACTTTCTCCTCAGACCCTCAGGAACTATTTGTGCCCACCGAAGATTACTACGAAGTTATCCAGCTGCGTACAAACCACCCCACGCTTCTGCCATGCCAGGTGACAAATCCAGTTGCCAAAGTGACACTGCACCGGGAGTTCCCACCGGAGAAAGTGCCTGTGGACGGAATAGACATCTCCTATGATGTGAAGAGAGGGTTCACGATCCACCGCCCACGTCCCTCCCATGCTGGCTCCCTCTTCTGCATGGCAAATGTGGATGGAGTAAGGCAGATTTCCACAAAATATATGCTGATTTATGTGAACTGTAAGTAACCTTAACAATGAACTCTAAGTCTCTCTCTCTCTCTGACATTCACACACAGTTAAGAGATGTTTTCTGCACTTAAGATGTCAAACTCAAATAAATTTAGCATAAAATGTCTAAAACCTCAGGAGAAACATAAGAACACATCAAAAGCTCCATTGTGGAGGGAAGTGGAATGGATGAGATGGATGGACGAGTTGAAAAAACAATGCAAGGCCAGGCTTTCAGGCTGTGACCCTGAGGGAGGTTCTTTCCAAACTGAGGAAGAGCTGGTGCAAACTGCATTAAAGTTCTTCTTAGGGATGGCTAACCCATGCATTACAACAAGGCCTGATCAGTCGCTAATAGATTCATATAGGAAAAATTAAAGAAGTTATAAATTCAGAACCTAGGGGGCAACATAACAAGTAAGACAATTCAGTTGGGGCAGAACATCCCTTCACAGAATGTGCTTATGATCAGGGTGCCTAGGTACCGGTGTATATCAGTTTACCCAATTGGCTGTGTGATCCAAAGTCTGGAAGCTGGGTTGGATCAGTAGAGTTGACACTTTGAATCGATCACAGGTGAAAGCCAAGACGGATACCCAGACACAACCCTAGGCACTGGAGCTGGAAGTGATTTCTCTTGCTGAAATTATAGGGAGCCACTGCCAGTCAAAACAGGCAAAACTATCCTAGATGGACTCATGGTCTGTCAGCATAAATAGCTTCATATGTTCATAGGAAGGTAGGACAGGAAAAGCAGCAAGACAGCAGTGCCAGGGTAACACCATTCTGGAAATATGACAGTGCACAATGGGATGTTGCGGAAATACTGGCAATAGTGATGAAACCTTGAGCGCAGATTGGCCAGGCTACTGTAATGTTAGAGAAGAGTCTGTGGCTGCTACTGGCTGAATTGCTTGAGTGTTGTGTCCAGTTCTGGGCACCACACTTCAAGAAGGATGTAGACAAGCTGGAGGGGGTTCAGAGGAGGGCAACAAGGATGATCAAGAGTCTGGAAACAAAGCCCTATGAGGAGAGATCGAAATAACTAGGCATGTTTAGCCTGGAGAAGAGAAGATTGAGGGAAGACATGATAGCACTCTTCAAATACATGAAAGGTTGTCACACAGAGGAGGGCCAGGATCTCTTCTCGATCACCCCAGAGTGCAGGATACAGAATAATGGGCTCAAGTTACAGGAAGCCAGATTCTGGCTGGACATCGGGAAAAACTTCCTGACTGTTAGAGCAATACGACAATGGAGCCAATGACCTAGGGAGGTCGTGGGCTCTCCCACACTAGAAGCCTTCAAGAAGCAACTGGACAGGGATGCTTTCAGGTGGATTCCTACATTGAGCAGGGGGTTGGATTCGATGGCCTTAGAGGCCCCTTCCAACTCTACTATTCTATGATTCTATGATCCTACAGCAGCCGTCCTTCATCTGTCAGCCCTATGCTGATTGAATGTTTGAGGCCTTTTCCTTTGGAGTTGAAGTATTTCTGATTCAACAGGGAGTTGGCACCTGCCCACGTTCAGGCTCCTCGTTCTAGACTGATGCCTCCATGTGATCTCTTATCAGCTGGACTTGCATATTGGGCTGCCAGTCCAATTTTGGTTGGTTAATTAGGCCAGCTCTTTTCTTAGAGTTGTCCTTTTCTCCCCCATCCTGGTGCCCTCCAGTTATGTTGGACTACAACTCCCATCATTACCAGCCAGCATGGCCAGTCCAAGACATTGAAAGGGCACCATGCTGGGGAAGGCTGAAACAGGTCTAGATTGGGAAGCATGTGAGAGACCTCATACCAGTTTCCTCTACCCCAAGGGTGCAGAACCTCTTTCACTCTGAGGCCAAATTCCATTTCAGAGAAGCTCTTGGGGGCTGCATTCTAGTGGTGGGCAAAAGGCAAAAGGGAAGGGGCCAAAAATACCAGCATATTGTAGCTCTCACTACCAGTAACTAAGCCTTAGGAGAGGCATCTCAAACATTTAGAATGGGGGGGGGGGGGGAGCTGCAGAAAACAACCAGGAAGCAACCAAGCTCTGGGCAGTTGGAGGAAATTGGGTGGGTCCAGGGGAAGAAGGCATGGTCTTCTGGGGAGCCCAGGAGGGCTAGGTTGGGACCCCAAGCTTAAAGTTCTGCACCCCTGCTCTATCCCATTCCTGTTCAGTTGTGCTCCTACTGGGAGAACTGCAGGATTTTACGCCAGGGTCCGTGGCTGTTCTAAGCTAGCAAGGGCATTGTTAGCAAAGAGGTAGCGGCAGCCACTGGTTTCTGAATATCTCTATATCGGCTGAACAAAGCAAATACTGGAAAGACAGAGGAAGTGTCCGGCACACTGAATTTTTCGTCCTCTGTTTCCACCTCTGCAGATCCGTCCTCGGTGCCCAAACCAACCCTCCAATCCTCGTTGGCCTCCTTTCGGATTGGAGAAAATTTCAATGTCACTTGCACGGTTTTTGGGGAACCGGAAATTGCCGTCGATTTCACGTGGGAATATCCGGGGCAGCAAGTAGGTGCCAGGGTGCCAGTGGGGTGGGTGTGGGAAAAGAGCAGTGGCTCGCTTCATACAGTGCCGCTCTTTCAAGGACTTCTCCTCTGATGCTGATCTGTGGCATTTCCCCCTTAGAAATCCAAACAAAGGTCTCTCATGACCCATGAACCCAGCAAACTGAGAGGATGCAAAGCCAAGCTGAATAATGATGGGCTTGACCTCCTGGAAGGAAGAGGTCAGAGACAGAATGAAAAATTAAATTGTCCCTCTTGAGAAAAACACCCAGTGGCTTTGTCATGTGCTCTGCCTACACCTGAATAATTTTCTGAGTGCTCCCCAATGGATGGCTCCTAGGGCTACCAATCCAAAGGCATGGTGCAGCTAGTGTGTCTTTTCATCCTTAGCAGATTTTTTTTTTTTTTTTGTGGAAAGAAAAGAAGTTGGAAGAAGCAGTGGGAAAGCATGGGAGGGTTACAAATGGAAGAAGACATCTGAACACACATTCCGTGAATAAGGCAGGGCCTTGCCTGGAAGCATCTTATACCTCCACAGACTGTGGGAAAGGAATAAAGTCACCAATGCTGATGACATCTACTCAGAGACCTCCATCACACCTAATTCCCCCCTCCCCCCTGGTTTGCCTCTGCATTTTTTACCTCTGAGGCAGAAGCGCATCAAGCTTATGATCCCTTTCACCTGAATAGCTGCTCTTTCGCTCCTATGCTCATTAGCTCTTCCACTCCACTCCACTCCTCCCCTTCTCTTTCTCCCTCCAGTCAGGTTCTGTCAGATGAGTACTTCAACCAGACCGCCTTTCAGCCGGGCAAAAAAGGAACAAGCATTTAGTCTGGCTCTTTGGGGGCATCAGGGAGTGCAATCCTATCTCTGCAGAAATTCAGGCATTGTATGATTTTTAAAAAATGCTTTGGAGCCTGGGATGCTGGGAGAGAGAACTTTTCCCTGCCAGGACCTGATGCAATCCATTTAAGCTGCAGTTCCTTTAAAACTACAAGGAGGCTTAAGGCTCATTGAATGCATTTACGGAAAATAATCCAGACTTTTAGCATTCTAGGAAAGGCTGGGGAAGAAGTGGGGTGTCAGCAGGACAGGCACGGCATCATATGAGTACCATGCTGCAAATCCACACACCAGGCATGCGAGAGTGCACTAAACGCTGGTGTGATGGAGCTCTAAGGCTGCAATCTTATGCCCACTTACCTGGGAGTAAGCCTCACTGAACATAGTGGGACCCAGTTTTGAGTAGGTCAAGTTGCTTGATCTAGTGTGTGTGTGTGTATGTGTATATATATACATATATATATATATATTAATGTTCTAACCGGCCTTAAACTCCTAAGTCACTTTAAACGAATGTTAAAATGCTCAAATAAAACAATTAACAATACCCCACCAAATGAACTAATTTTTAAGCATTAAGCAGTAGCAATAAAAGTTAATAACTTGTTAAAGTTAACCCATGCAGAGTGGAATATTCAGGCATTCCTCTATTTTGTTTAATTGCTTCATCTCATCCAGAAGTAATGACTTAGCTGTTGAAACATCGCTAGAGGTTTTGTTTACTTAGTTTTTTTTCTTTCTTGTGACAGTACTTCAGCCAAGACACAGACTCATGTTCATTCCTTCTATGGGTGATTTTGTGTGAGGGCCACTGCATTACTCTGGACTGCAAATGACTAATTATATTACCCTGTTATTGCCTGTCTGTTCATAGCTTCTTTGGTCCACCACTCACTTTGGTCCAGCATATTGGGGGGGGGGGGGCAGGCACTGTTAAACTCTATTGTGCCCTAATTCGGTGTGCTCTGTCCACAAGGAATTACCTTTTTCTAAAACAGTGCCTTTCTTCATTTTCAGATTGGTAGGCCGCCATATGTCCGTGAACGCACAGATTTGGTGCGACGCAGTGGACAGGTGCAACAGGAATCCGAAAGCATCCTGTACATCGATGGGGCACGTGCTGTGGATGATGGATTGTATTCCTGCATTGCTGAAAATCTGCAGGGCACCACCACAGTGTCTGCTCGGATTCGCTTGCTTCCAGCCACACTGGCCCCAAAGAAGGCAAAATCTGGATAACCACCTCGGGCCTATATTACTGAAAGACCCAGCTACTCTTAGAAATCCAAAGATTAGAGGCTGCTGTAAAAACAAGGATAAAATGTTGCCTACTCTAACGTTGCCCATTATCCCTTCTTGCTTACTCATTAAAATAGCAAGTGGAGTGTTTCCCCTCCCCACAAGAAGGGAGTAAACGTTTGCTTACATGATATTGTGGAAGGTGGGGAAACTCACTTAAGATATTCATGGCTTTGCCCGAAGCAAGTGCGTACAACCTGTAGACCTCGGCTACTCCCGGAGCAGCCCGCAAAGCTGATGGGACCCCGCCCACTGTCCCCCACCTTCCAGCTAATCTGCTGGACAGTGTGTGTGTGTGTGTAACTCTATTCCAGTGCTACTGTCACTGGCGGCTGGGACAGGGGAAAGCATTTCCAAACCCCTGTTCCTGCTTCTGAGATTCCTGTTATGGCTTACGCTGTCACTATTAGCATTGGGAAAACAGCAATCTCAATAGTGATTGCTAAAGGATGAGAGGGTTAAACTTCCACATACACTCATGAGCAATTCTGAGATCTTATGGGGCAGGAAGGAGCAGTTTAAACCTCTCCATCCCTATATTGCACATGGGGGGGGGGGAGGGCGGCGGAAGAATGTGTATGTGCAAATGTGTGGTGTGTTTGTATGCATGTGTGTGTGTGCATGTACACATATGTGGCCCCTAACCCCCAGGCCAAGACTGGATGCGGCCCTCAGGGCCAAAACCATTGTGCTTTCCATGCCAGAAAAAAAAAGCTCTCTTGGGAACACTCACTCCGAATGATCACCCTAGTTCTGAGGGGCAAACTACACAAGGTGATGAAGATTTATGGCAAGATCTCATCCCTTTTTAATTTTTGGCAAAATTGACTTGTTTTGACCACTCAGCTTATGGCTGAGTACATTTCCCCCTAGAAATCCTAAGCAGAGAGGTGATTTTTTTAAAAAAATTGCAACTTGCCCTCATGACAAATACTCATGGAGGTTTAGGCTGCATCCAGAAGGCATGTATAATTTAGAACTCAAACAGAAATACGAAAAGCAAAATGTAAGGGTGGGGGAGGTATAATGTTGCCTCAAGTCTTATGTAAAAACGACAACAACCTCAAAACAAAATAATGCAGTTCCTCTTATGTACTATTTGGGTTAATGGTTTTTTGGTAGTTTTATTAATTTTTGCTGTTATATCATTGTATGGCATTTTTTGTCCTTAAAGGCAGGTAGAAATATTTTAAATAAAATACAAAAATAAACTCAATTTCAGCAAAGTGAATGACAGTGTTATTGTAGCTTGCTGATAGGAAGACTGCTGAAATGGGATTTTGCTTAGATTAAATATTTCATAATTTTGCTTTAAAATTGTGATTCTTATAGTTGACTTTGAGGACACATTAAACACACATATGCACACACTTAAAATCTAACTCTTTTTGATCAATTCTAAGCCAATAACAAAGTGCAAACTTGTTAAATTGAATAATTTAACTACTTATTTTTTTCAACTTTCCCTTAAATCCAACAGTATCCAACAGCGGGGTGGTGGTGGCATGTGGTTAAAAAATAAAATTCAACTTGCTGTAAGCAAATTCAGGACAGATTAGTCTGAAACTTCTATACATCTATTTCCTGCCCAAAACAATTTCAGTTTTATCTGACTTCCCAAAAGCCCTTTATGTACAAGTTGATCAGACCAGATGGTGGGGGGAGGGAATTCCTCAACCATGAATAATACGGTGTCATATAGGATGATCACATTGGGGAAATGGCCAGCAAATCTGATCCCTGCAGTATAACTGGCTCAGTATACCTGGAAGAGCCTTGCTGTTTCACTGTCTATCCATATGGGGAAAGGGTGTAGAGCATCCGCCTTGGATACAGAAGGTCCCGGGTTCAGTCCACACCATCTCCAGGTAGGGCTGGGAAAATTCCTGAATGAACCCTGGAGAGCTACTGCTGCCAGTCAATGTTGACAATACTGGGCTAGATGGACCAAGGGTCAGACTCAGTATAAGGCAACTTCCTTCGTTTCATATGACTAAGAGGAATGATTGCAGGGCCAGCAAAGTGTTTACATGTGCATTACTTCAGAGGTGGGCAACGTGTGATCCTCCGTAGTTTGTTGGACTGCAACTCCTAGCCAGCATAGCCCATGGTGAAGGACGATGGGAGTTGCAGCCCATGAGCTGGTGAGCCACAAATTGCCCACAGCTGCATTACTGCATTTGGCTATTCCACAAGCTCGATCACATCTCACCAAGCAAAAACCATCTTACTGTTATGTACAACATTGCACCCTTGTACAAGCATGGTGTTGCTTTTCCTCTCCTTAACACAAGTAGGATAGCCTTACTGATTAGCTTTAATTGGGGGGAAAATATGGAAAGTTTCCCAGCCATACTTTTTTTTCACCAGCAAGATGCACTGACCATTTTGAAGGCTTCCGTTTGTTTTAGTTTCATGATTTTCCAGATTATTTATGATGTTCCTTTTTCAGCTGCTTTTTCCTAAGTGGTTCTAAGTGGAATGCTTTATGGCAGCGTGGCTGAAGAATGCTGGGAGTTGTAGTGCAACACACTGGAAGGCCACCAAATTGGGGAATGCTGTTCTGCAGCACCTGGTATTCAGTGGAGGCTGGGTGGCTCTGATTTTGGTGGGGCTATGAATCTATTCTGGGTTTCAGTCAGAACCCGCTAGCACTCTAAAGGAGCTATCCAATGTGTTGAACTTATTTTGGGGATAGGTTTCAGCAACTCAAACAGCTCCTTTGGAGTTCTGGTTGGTTCTGACTAAAACCCAGAATGGATTCAGAGCTCCAATGAAATTGGAGCCACCAGACTCCACTGCTGATATTCCTTTCTAGGTCTAAGTAGCTAGTTCTGGTGGACTTTCCAGTGAGCTGAAGTGAAACATGTATGTGCAACATCACATTCCTAAAAATAATAAAATGCTCCACATTAGCAACTTTTGACTAGTTGTTGCAGAGCCTTCAGAAGAATCTCCCATCTGGGAAGGGCATTTACATTCTTTGGCTTTGATCTAGCATTCCATGCATGCAGCAGTGGGCTGCTGAGCATTCATTTTTCCAATCTAAATAGCCTTATCCAGAAGCCAGGACTGAATGTACTAGGGCTGTGCACGGACCTCCCAATTTGATGCAGATCCCGATCTGTCAGGTCCACATCGGGCCCGATCTGACTTGGATCCGATCCAGATCCATGCATAGCACTCCCTCCCACTCTCCCCCTCCTTCCCCCCCACTCTCCTTGCTTACCTGCCTCCTCCATGTCGTCCTGCCTTCGTCCTCTCTCCTTGCTGTGTGCCGCCACATTTCCCGCTCGCGCGGCAGGTAAAGCAGGGAGAGTGGGGGAAGGGAGGGGGCAGGGAGAGCAGGAAGGAGTGCTGTGCACAGATCCGGACCACGGATCCGATCCGGGCCCGATCCGGGAGGCCTGGATGAGCTCGATCCGCTCTGGATTCAGGATCTGGATCCGGATCCATGCACAGCCCTAGCATGTACACAGTCATGCAGCATGCCTCTAAGCATGTACTCATACATCCCACTGGATTCAGTAGGACTGACACTCTAATAAGGGTGCACAGGACTGCAGCTATAGGAAGATTGCAGTAGCCCCAATAATCCATTTGGGCTGGAGCTGGGGGGTGCTTATTTTAGTCTCCCCCTCCACTGGCCTCAATACTAATAATCTGACTGAGGTTTTCAGGATTGGGAAATATGCACACAGAAGTTATTTGCATGTAGGTATGACCCTCAGGGATGAGCGGACTTGAGCCTTTTAGGATCTATATTATTTTTCACTAGATCCCCAAGGCCCAGCCAGCAAAGCCTGGTGCAAAATAGTGACTCAGGAAGGGGATCATAGAATTGAGGCGCAAGGTGCCTCTGAGCACATGCTCAGCCCAGGAATTCATTTTCCGTACAGAATGTACTGGGATTCCCATACAAACTCCTCACATCTACTCCTGTCCCCCTCCCCCACAATTTTTCCTGATTTCATCGATCTGATTTAGGGGGAAAGAGCTTTGTTTGGTCACACCTTTGGGAGTCAGAGGCACTTGCTGATCTGCAAATCACTGAGATGTACTAGTAAATGTTGATCTACCTTCTACCTAAATGGATGGGGGCTTTAAACTTTGATTTCAAGGAAAACACTGACAATGATGTGGGAAATACAAATAATTCTTTAAGCAACTTTTTCATACAGAATTGTATTGGTACAACCTTTGCTGTATAGGTCTATTCTCTTCTCTCTCTCTCTCTCTCTCTCTCACACACACACACACACACACACACGGTGATCTGCCAGTGAATTTGCATCAAGTGCATTAAAGATGTGCAACATCACACATCTTTATGTGTGTAGATGCTTTTTCCATGCAGCCATTCAAACATGTGGGCAAGGAACAGTAACACTAGAAGCAGCTATAAGCAGCTATAAAATACTATTTGTTTCCAGACTCACGAAACAGTGGATGCTGAGTTAATCCAGAAACAAATAAGACATTCTTATTAACCATCAATAGAGCACTTTTAAGTCTGCAAAATTCTTACAGCTCCATCTGTAAGGCACAAGAACATAGTGTTGTACTTTTCAGTAATCACATCCAGAATTTCTCTCTCTCTCTCTCTCTCTCTCACACACACACACACACACACACATAGAAATGATAGTGTTTGAGGTGGTATGAAGTACGATCAAACATAGAACTATGTTCCATTTCCCCAGATAGAAACTAGAAATTCACTGGCTTTCCTTGACCATCCAGAACTAGACTCCCTCTACAAGGATTCGCTTTTGCGCCCGGTTAGGCGATTATGCGCGTAATCGCTGAAGCGCATTTACACCTAATCCCTCTGCACGAGAGGCGTCGAGAGGCGGCGAAGCGCATTAACGGATGACCAAAATGCGCTTTACAAGTAGTTAATGCGCATAAGCGCTTGTTCACATAGTCAAAATGCGCTTTAACAGCCGGAGCAAAATAAAACTCGCAATTTAATGCACATTCGATAATGCGCATAATCGGAGAGATAACGCGCCTCTATGCCCGATTTGCGCTCCGTTCTTGTAGAGGTAAAATTTTTAATGCGCCTTGAAAGAGCTTTAAACCTCTCTTGTAGAGGCAGCCCTAGTTATGAGCCAGTGTTTATTCTAGGGTGACCATATGGAAAGGAGGACAGGGCTCCTGTATCTTTAATAGCTGTATAGAAAAGGGAATTCAGCAGGTGTCATTTGTATGGATTCATCACCTGGTGAAATTTCCTCTTCATCACAACAGTTAAAGCTGCAGGAACCCTGCCCACTTTTGTATCTGGTCACTCTAGTATAGCTCCTGTAGCTTTAACTGTTGTGAGGAAGAGGACATTTCACTAGGTGCTGCATGCATACAAATGACACCTGCTGAAATTCCCTTCTTTATTCAGCTGTTAAAGATACAGGACCCCTGTCCTTTGCTTCATATGGTCACCCTAGTTTTGCTACATTGCATAGAGTTCATTGTTTCCACCAGTGCAGGGAGTAGAAAATGCTTCTTGATTAAAGCAATCCATTTAACACTTACTTTGGCCTCCTCCACACGAGACGTTTAATGAGCCTTGAAGGCTCATTATAAATTTTACCTACACACGAGCGGAGCGCAAAACGGGCGTACAGGCGCGTTATCTCCCCGATAATGCGCATTTTCGAACGCGCGTTAAATAGCGACTTTTATTTTGCTCCGGCCGTTAAAGCGCATTTTCGCTGTGTGAACAAGCGATTATGCGCATTAACTACCTGTAAAGTGCTTTTTGGGCATCTTTTAATGCGCTTCGCCGCTTCTCGCCGCCTCCCGTGCAGAGGGATTAGGCGTAAATGCGCCTCCGCGAAAATGCGCATAATCCCCGAACCGGGCGCAAAAGCGCATCCTTGTGGAGGGGGCCTTTGTTCCAATTCAAATTGGAAGCTACAGTAGCTTCTCTGATTTGGACAAACAATAATTCCTTCTCTGAAAGGAGTAGCACCACATGACAGCCAGCAGAGGGCAGCCTCTTTTGTCAGTTTCACAAGACAGTCCCCTTTAAAAAAGCAAAGCAAAGCAAAGCAAAGCAAAGCAAAGCAAAGCAGCCTCCTGGATTTGCAATCCAAATGCTTGCATTTTGAGGCAGTTACTAATGTGCCGTCCTGGAGTCACAGAATCTCGAGACACAGAAAATCTGACCTGACAAAGAAAGAACCTGTGAAAACAGTCAGAATACTTGCTGCTGGAATCGAAAGAGTCATGTCGTTTCTGGAAGGTACTGACTCAGAGGAAGCACCCTTTTGGTTTTCTCCCAGCTGTGTGGAAGATGCTTCTCTGATGCAGCCGTTCTGATCCAATCATGTGGGTAGGGACCGACCACCATCATGGTGGGGACGACCTACAGCCATCAGGACCTACTCACATAGTTGAGTCATTTTTAAAACTCTGTCCCCCAGCTGCAGGGGACCTGATCATGGATAAGTGGCCGGAAGAACATCTAAGGTAGGGTGACCAGATAAAATCCAGGTCAGGGGTCATGTAACTTTAAGAGTTGTAGAGAAAAGAGAATTTCAGCCAGTGTCATTTGTATGTAATTAGTTCCTGGTGAAATTCTCTCTTCATTACAACAGTTAAAGTTGCAGGGGCCCTGCCTTCTTTTGTACATGGTCACTCTAGTATACTGCCTGCACCTTTAACTGTTGTGATGAAGAGGGAATTTCACCAGGAACTAATTGCATACAAATGACTCTGGCTGAAATTCCCTTTTCTCTACAACTCTTAAAGTTACATGAGCCCTGACCTGGATTTTATCTGGTCACCCTAATCTAAGGCACACCTCGGTTACAAAAGTTCATATCCATATTTTTGTCAACGTTCTCCAAAGCGTTGCATTGAGGAAGCCGATAAAATCCTTGGGGTTGGGTCTAGCTCTTCCAGCTCAGATCAAAGCAGTTGTGGAATTTTAACTTGGACTCCCCCAATATCTAGTACAGGGGGGTTGAACCTCTTTCAGCCCAAGGACTGACTTCTGTTTCGGTGAAGCTCTTGGGGGCCTGCATTCCCATGGTGGGTGGGGCTGAAGGGAAAGGGGCAGGGCCAAAGGCAAAAAGGGTGGAGCCAATATGCAAAAAAAATAACAATACCAGCCTATTGTAGCGTAAAGCTCTCACTGCCAGTAACTAAGCCTTAGGAGAGGCTGTTTGACCTTTTAGAATTGGGGAAAATGGCACAAAAGCTGGGACTCCACTGAATAATCGACGATCGGGGGAAGGGGGCAAAACCATCTGGAGAACCCCAGAAGGCCAGATCAGAACTTCAGGAGAGTTGGCATTTGGCCTGTGGAGCAGGTCCAGCACTTTCAATTTGTATCTCCACTCTCATTGTCTATGGCTTCTTCTCACCTACAGCCAAAGCTACTGAAATATTAAACTAAGGGTAATTGGGACACCACCTTACCTCACATGGCCTAATATATCTGAGGTAGGTACCTCCCCGGTGAGGTGTGGGGTGGAATGTCCCTGGCCAGTGCTTGTTTGCATAGACTGAAATGTAAATAAGGTTTAACATTGTCTCTCGGCTAACATTAAGGCTGACCTTTTGGGGGGGGGTGTATGGGGTGGGGGAAAAGTATCACCCTTCCTGAGGCAGGACAGTTTAACCTCTTCAAGTGTCAGAATAATGAGGCCATTGATAGGAGAGAATCAAAGAATGTGGTACCTCAGGAACCTTGTTTTTACATTGTAGTGTCGCAGCACACCATGTGTTACTGCACACTAAACACTAAGCCTAGGGGACAACACCAGGGCAAGAATGAAAGGGTGGGACCTTTCATCCTCTCTCCCTGCCTCCCCCCATGCTCTGGCATGCGCATCAGTCTCTTTGGCCCATGGAAGTGCTACGTTGCGATGAGCGCCGCCTCCGTGGAGATGGAGAAGGTGTGGGCGGAATCGCCGTTCAGCACTCTGTATAGCAGCTCCTCCTTCTCCCGGTGAGCTTGCTCTCTCAGCTGCGACTCCTTCTCCAGGGCCTCACGAATCGTGAGGAGCTCATCAGACAGTTGCCTGTAAAGCAGAAGCACACAGGAAAACGCGTTGGGACCATTTTCAGAACGCACAGGAAAGCCGGCAAGAGAGAAACAGGGGGCAGTTTTCATTGCGAGTAGGGGACGCACAAGGATTTCATTTCAGTTTGTTTTTTAACTGGAATTTGCCCTGTTCGCACGTGCGAACAGGAGCACTGTTTTTAAAGGAAGCTCTCACATTTCCAATCTTGGGTTTGCTTTCACAAAATGTGTACTTTAGAAAACTGTGGATTTCTCCCCAAAATATGCATTTTCCCGCTTTTAGTCTATGGGGGGAAAGAGTGCATTTGGGTGCATACCAAAATGTGCACTTTTCCCACTCAACGAAAAGCAAAACAGGTCACGATTGAAAATGGGAGTGAAGCAATTTGAGCTTCAAGGCGGAGGGTTCGGAGCATCTCGATGAACTCAAAAATCACTGGTTCCTCCATTTCTAATTACGAGCACTATCCCACCTCATTCGTATGAAAACTATACTGTGGGGGAACTGAATGGTCTTGAAAACAGAATGAAGGCACACAAAACAAACACACTAGGGCAGCCTCCCCCAATCCAGGTGCCCTCCAGGTGTTTGGCACCACAACTCCCATCATCTCTGGCTATTGGTCATACTGGCTGGGACTGATGGGAGTTGCATTTAAAAACTCCCGGAGGGCAGCAGGTGTTTTGGGGAAGCTTCTCCAGTAGTAGTCACCTGAGCACACAGGAAGCTGGGAAGTAGATCAAAGAAGAGGGACATTTGTTATTATAATAGCTGATTGGCCACTACCACAGCTATGCTGTCTGTGCTGATCCTTCAAATACAGACAGGCTGCATACAGATATGCAGGCCAAGCATACTGAATCTAAGTACTACTGAGCCAAAGACATCCTCTGGGCATAGTTTACCTCAGGGGTGTTGAACCTCAGGCCCGTGGGCCAAATGCAGCTTTCTGGGGTTCCCCACCTTCCCTGCATCACCAGGTAGTTCCTACTTTCTCCCATCTGACTATCTAATTTTTGGTGGTTTCCTGGCTTTGTACACTTTTTTCCTCCCTTCTAAAAGGCTGGCACTGGCCGTAACAGCTTTGAGCTAAAATAGGCGGGTACTTTGGCCTCTCCCCTTTGCCTTTCACTCCACCCACCACTGGAATGCACCCTCTGAGAAGTTCTCTAAAATTTAATTCGGTCCCTGAGGATGAAAAAGGTTTGATACCCTTGTTTTACATACATCTCCCCAACTCACCCCACCAGACTCCTTGACAAAGACAGGCATCTCGGAGATATTTCATTTCTGACGATATTACCTTGTCACTGCCACCTGGTTCTGCATCCGTACTTGGAGATCTTCATTCTCCTGTTGAAGGGTTTTAACTTTCTCCTCAAGCAACAAATTTCTCTCCGTCTGTAACAGGCCAGAAAAATGATCAAACAGCAGATAAGACACAGGTATTGCAGGGCCCCATCTACACAAGGGATTTACTCCAATTCTACTATGCATCACAGGCATTCATAGCCCTAATGGGAGTGAGTCGGGGGTGGGGGTGGGGGTCCAGTGGGCTGGGGAAGACAACGAGAGCAAAAGTGAGCAAAAGAGTCAGCGCAAGGGTGCAGGAAGGAACCACCGTTCTGCTCCTGGCCCTGGCCTCTCCACTGACTTCAACTGCACTGTGCAGGTTTCATGACTTTGTTTTAAAGGAAGCTTGTTGATGCTGCAAGACTCCACCCACATATGCCTGATTTAATGCCATTCCTCATGCGGTCTGCCATGCCCAAGCAGTTCATTGGTTTTTTGGATACACCACTTTAATGAATCCAGATTCATGAAAACACTGCTTTAAAATGAATCCTGTTAGAAAGCAAAATCTTCTGATCTGATATTCGACAAGTGTGGAGACAACAATCTTTGAGGAAACATGATCATATGGAAACCTCTCCCCAGGCGCATTCACATATTGAAGGTTGTATATGGGTAAGTACTCCGGTACTTATAAATGGGTAACATACTCGTTTGGGTGTCAACTGCTACCTTATATTAGTAGACTAGAGGTGCAGAGCTTGAAATGTTTGTCTTCTGCAGGAAACCCAAGAGGTGGGTGTGTCTAGAGGAGGGGTATTGAATCTCTTTCAACCCGAAATAGGCTGAATTCCATGTCAGGGAAGTTCTCGGCGGCCACATTCCAGTGATGAGTAGGACCAATGCCCAAAAGGGAGGGACCAAAATCACTCAAAACTCCAGTCTATTGTAGTTTAAAGCTCTTACTGCCAACAACTAAGCCTTAGGAGAGGCATCTCTACCTTTTAGACTGAGGGATAAAACTGCACAAAAGTTGGGCAACCACGAAACAATCAGTGGTTGAAGGAAAAGAGGTGGGGCCAGGGGAAGGGAGCATGGTTATCTGGGATCTGTGGAGGGCTCGATTTGGCCCCTGGGCCTGAGGTTCAACACCACTGATCTAGAGAATATTTGTGGTATCCAGAAATATTTGTGGTAGGGCTTTCCAACTGTGAAAAAGAGTACATCCAACCCACCACCGTTTCCAGGTTTAGTAGCTTTTTGTCCAGGTTGTGGATGCGTTCATTCTTCATCTCAATGACAAAATGCAGACTCTCTAGTTCCTGTTCCCAGAACTGGCTGGGGCTCCCATAGTCCTAGAAAAACAATGGGGAAAATGTTTAGATCTGCACCTTTAAAAGATCGGCAAACTGCTCTAGCCACTCACATGTCTTTATGCATGTACGCCAATGTACATGCCCATTGACACCTAGGAATGCAGCTACATCCAGGGGTTCACTGTCTCCCCATCCATATGTTGAAGAAAGGCTGCTGCAGCAATCTTGTATCTTATACCTGGGATGAAGCCCCACTGAATTGAATTGGATTGTTAATTGTAATTGTGAGGGCTGACCCACACATGCAGGTATAATCCTTGAAGAACAACCCTGTGCATGTCTACTCCCACCAAGCTCAATGAGACTTAGGCCCAGATAAGTGTGTAGTATTGCAATCTTGAGGACTGAGAGATGAATGGTGTGGTGTAGTGGCTAAAGTGTTGGACTGGGAGTCGGGAGATATGGGTTCTAGTCCCCACTCGGCCATGGAAACCCACTGGGTGACTTTGGGTCAGTCACAGACTCTCAGCCCAGCCTACATCACAGGTTGTTGTTGTGAGGATAAAATGGAGAGGAGGATTATGTATGCCTCCTTGGAGGAAAAAAGGCGGGATATAAATGCAATAAATAAATAAATAAAATGAATGGGAATTCACTGAGTTTGAGGTGACATTTCCTTCATCCTGTGATTGTTGTTATTTTAATTCATTTGTTTCTTTATTTTTACAGGTTTCTATACTGTTTTCCAGTAAATGATCAAAGTGGTGAATAATAGAACCATAAAAATACAATAAAAGAATCACTGATTGGCAATACAGCTTCTAACTATGCTTGGCAGGGAAAGCCTGCATGAAGAGGCGGGTCTTAAGCAGATGTCTAAAGATTAAGACTGAAAATGCCTGTCTAATGTCAATAACGACTGTGCTCCAGAGGACAGGTGCTGCAACACTAAACACTCTGTGACAGGTGCTCCTGAGGTGAACCTCATAACCTCCAGGCCCTCATGCAGTTTCATGCAGGCATGCTACCACTTCATGTTGCCTTCACAGGGCGAGGGACAGAGCATTGCTTTGCCTAGGGGAGGCTTCTGACCCTCCTAGTCGACTTCATTGTCTTTATGGAACGCAAAATGTCTGCTTACAGCAAGAGCATATAAGCACTTCTGTCTTTCTCTGCTTTTTATGCTCAGGAAACACTGCTCTTGGGACCTGGTTTCCCTCCCCACCTGAGCCGCCTTTGGAGATTTTCCTCCATGTGTCTAAACAGAGGTTTGGATTCCCAGTCACACGGGGGATTCTTAGCATGGGGTAGTCTCCAATGTTAGTTCAACACAGGGTAGACCCATTGAAATATATGGGGCGTAAGTTAGTTGTGGATATTACCCATGGCCAGAAGAGCATGAGAGGTTTCCCCTTTCAGGGCTTCAGCCTCAATGTGCACAGGCTGGGGTAGGACAAGCGCATACAGCCCCCTCCATGCATTGCTTGAACATGTGAGAGGAAAACTTCTAAGAGGGGCTTTCGTCTTTGTTTTGTCAGCAGTGCGAGAAAGTACACGGTGTTTCTATTAACAAGCAGATAAAGACACTGCTACTGAATTGATTATGGCCAATTTTGTTCATGGTACCTGGATGTGCTTCTTATAATCTCTGCTCAGGATTGACTCCTCCACCCGTTTCATTTTCTCTTGGAAGGACTTCATCTGGGAACTCAAGTGGTCTATGGTTTCCTAGAACAGAAAGACGAGGTAGAATCAATCCATACAAGTCCACCATCCCATAAGGAACATACATTCCCATTCCCGGTGTCATGGAAGGCTTGGACATGATGGTTATGCCAGTCAGGAAGCTGCCAGTTGCAATCTCCACCCGGCAGCTCTTTGCTAAGCTTTTGCATTGCCCTGCCTTTGAGAGATGAAGTTCTTTGCCCCCATTATGACCCTGATTGGGTTCCCCGCACTCATTCTTTGCATTGAAATAAAAGCTCCCATTCCCATCAATGGAAGCTTTTCTTCCAATGCGAAGAACAGGGGTAGGGGGCCCTGATCCTGACTGGGGCTGTAGTGGGGGAGCAAAGGACTCACGCCCCACTACTCTCCACCCCAGGGTCCTGCTCAGGGCCACCCTTTCTCACGTGCCCTTTCTTTTTAAAAACAACCACCATTCCTATCATTACTAATTGCATGTGTGCTGTCTCATCTAGCCTGTCCCTAAACAAAACACATTCAGCAGAAATAAATAACATGGCAACTGCAGCTATTTGGCAGCCTCATGTTCCTTTCATGTGGCAAATTGCTGTGGAGGCTGATAGTTTTATCCGGGTGCACACAAAATGAAGGCCGCAAGGCAATGCAGTCCTGCAAAATGATTCGTTTAGCTGGGAGGATCTGTGCCATCTCTTCTCCAGACACTTGGCCTGCTGCATTGAGCATAGGGGAGAGCGGGGAGAGGAAGGCACCTGTAATGATGATTGGGCCTTTTGGAAGGATTCAGTCAGGAGCAGCTTCTCTTGGTCATGTGCTTTCTGGAGCTCTGTAAGAGAAATACCAAACCATGGTCAGCTGGAGGGAGGCACAAACCCCAACCTGATTTAGCCAGGGTTGATCTTACATGGCGGAGGGCTAACAGATCAGACTCTATGTTTCAAAAATGCAATCAGAGGTAAAGGAGAGCCCAGAGGACTGAGCAGGTGAGTTAATGGAACAATGTGCCACTGCTGCTGTTGCTACAGGTGATAACGGGAAGTATCCAATGCTCAAGACCGGCCCTGCCATTAAGCAGAGTGAAGCAGATGCTTCAGGCGGCAGATGCTGAGAGGCAGTGGCAAAGTCTGGGAGGAGAGAGCTGCTTTGTACCCTCTAAGCAAGGCTGCTGCCTTCAGGTATGGTAGGGAATGCTGCCTCATTGCCCGTATTGAAGAAACAGTCCAGTTGGCTTTTGTATATGGTGTGGGAGCGGGAGCCATCTTGTTCCTTGCCTCAAGCAGCAAAATGCCTTGGGCCAGTGCTGCCTTTGCGCCAGTGGGACCCACCAGTGAGGCAACATGGAGCTCACCAGTGGACGCTGGTGGCTCTGATGTCTGTAGTGTGGTGAATCCACTCTGGATTTCAGTCAGAGCACCTTGGATAGCTCCTTTGGAGTTCTGACACCCAGAATGAATTCACCACTCTACTGACATTGGAGCCACCAGCCTCCACGGAAGCTCACACCTCCTAAAGCAACTGGAAATGAACCAAAATCCACATTTGTGGAATGGGACAGGTCAGCAGAATTCGCAGAAGGGAGTTCTACCGACCTGTCTGATTATGGAAACAAGCATTTCAGTTCATTTCTGGGTGTGCTCTAGGAAGTGCTAGTTTCCTGTTGCACTGGTGGTGGGTCCCGCTGGCACAACACAATTGGCAATTGCCCTGAAAGGAAGTGAAAAATATAATGAGCCACATAGTAAGGGATCCCAGAGCTTCTATACACACACACACACAAACACACGGCACATGTAACTCCATCTTGAGATTTGCTTAGGGTCAAAGCAGATATTACTGTCTAGTAGCTATGTCTTCTTTTCACTGACCCTGTTCAGATGACACACTAAGCCACAGTGGTTAAGCATTTTTAGCTAAACAGAATGGCTTAGCATTTTGTGTGAACCATTCCTAACCAGGGTGGCTACATAACCATAGTTTAAACACGCTCACTAACCATTTGATACAAAAGGGCTGGTGGCTTAACCATGGCATAGTGTGTTGTCTGAACAGGCCCACTGTTACTCTAGAGTAAGTGCAAGGAGCCAATCCAGATCTAAAAAGCCCCCCCAACCATTATATTAGGCCCTGATCCAAATCAGTGGCTCTGTACCTACCCTAAAGTAAAAATGAATAAAAGATCTACCTGCTAGATGCACAATTAAAGTAATGTCTGGTTTGGTCCTTTCATCACTGCTTTGATTCAGGCACAGTAGGCAAGTTTTGGTCCTTACCTTGGAACCCCTCTTTCTGTTCTCTCTTCAGTAAGTCATACTGCTCAGAGAGTTGCTGTTTACACTGTAAATCCTTCTCCTTTTCGACCTGAAAAAAGGAATATGCAATGTTATGTCGTAAATTAATGATAATACATTATCATTTATTTATTTTAGTATTACATTTATATCCCACCTTTTTTTTCCTCTTGCAAGGAAATGTGGCTTACTTCTTCCTCCTTTCCATTTTATCCTCAAAACAACAACCCTGTGAGGTAGGTCAGCCTGAGAACCTTTGACTGGCCCAAAGTCACCCAGTGAGCTTCATGGCCAAGTGGGAACTAGAACCTGGATCTCTCAATTCCCAGTCCAACCCTCTAACAATTATATATTACCATTGGCTCTCTAACTGTCAGTGTTGTGCACAATGCTGCACATCCTACTCTGAGGAATTTATAATTTTAAGGCTGGGGACAGAGACAGTTATCTTTAAGAGACTTGAAGGAGAGCTGTTAGAAGCATCCTTTACTGTTGGTGTTCCCAATCATATCTTTTGTCCCGTTTTGACACACCTTTGAAGCATGACAAAACCAGCAAAACCCTCTTTGACTAGAGCAGATGGCAAGATATAAGTGCATACATCATGGGAACAACATTTTTTATCAGGGAGAATGTCTTTCAGGGACATTTGTTCACCATTACTAATCTTCTTATGGAGGAGCCCCTCAGTGAACTTTGGCTATGGGGCGGAATATGAATGTAATAAATCATCATCATCTTCCAAGGAATCCCAGGGCTCCTTGGAACACTGGCCTAGCGCAGGTGTTTTGAGAAGAAGTTTTAAGTGCCTGTAGATGCCTCTTTTAGAACTGGCACGTTCCATCCGATAGTCACCGGGGAAAAGAGCGTTGGGATAAAAGTCTAAAAATAGAGTCTTGTTTCTTTAAATGTGTTGCAAATTCTTGTCAGAGTTCACCACATCCCCACTGACTTGCTGCCAGAAATCTGTCAGAGTAGAATCTGTACAGTTAGCGCTTATATACACAATCTTAGCAAAGCAAATACTTCTTTTCTTTTTTACGGACACATGGGTTCCTCATGGTATACGTTGCTGTTCACTCTCCAAACAAGTAATCAGTGCCAAGCAATCTCCAGGAAAAATCTAGCACCTTTTCAGGACTAGTTGACCTGTGATGCACTTTGTCCTTTGCACTCCCATTGTCTGGGGCTTTTATCACACCAACTATTTCCCCCAGGTTTGCCTCTGCGGGTTCCCCCTCGTTTCCTATGCGAGTCTAGCATTTTGAAACACACGTGGTCAGTATTGCTGTGATACCTCAGCTTGGCCTGTTGAACTTTGCCGTTTCGGACTTTGCCCGTTCAGGGGTAAATCGAAACAAAAACTAAAACCTGCGACCTTTGGGTAGAGCAGCAGGAGGGGGACAACGTCATGTGAGTCCAGCGCTGAAGAAGTGGAGCAAAGTTGAGGTGGGGGTGCTTAAAACCGCCTGTGTGATAACAACCTGGGACTGATGAATGGTGCAAAATTACACTCACAGCCTAATCCTAACCCAAATCCCACTGAATTCAATGGGGTTTACTCCCAAGTGGGACAGCAACCCTGTTGCTCTTGGATATGTAAATATCAATCAGTCAATAGACTGTTAAAGCTAGAATCATATGCAGATTTACTTGGGAGAACATCCAACTGAATGCAATGAGATTAACTTCAGAATAAAGAGGTATCTCATTGAGTTGTTTGAATGAATTCATACTTTCCATCAGGAGTGGGGAACCTCTTTCAACCGGAGGGACAAATTTCAGAGAAGCTCTCAGGAACTGGATTCCAGTGGTAGGTGGGGCTGAAGGCAAAGGGGTGGAGCCAAAGGGATGGGACAAAAATAACAAAAAATACACAAGATACCAGGACATTGTATGTAGCGTAAAACTCTTACTCTTTGTAACAACAACTTAGGAGAGGCAGTTCAAACCTTTTAGAATGAGGGGAAAAAACTGCACAAAAATTGGAAAACCGCCACATGATTCATGCTTGGGAAAGGGGTGGGGCTATAGGAAGGAGGCATGGCTACCTGGGGAATCTCGGAAGGCCGGATTGGGAGCCCAGTGGGGCTGGATCCGAACCCCAGGCCTGAGGTTCCCCATCTCCGCTTTACATTTTTAATTGAGTTCCATAGTACAAGTTTCAATGGCACAATATGTGTGTAGTGTTGTTCATTGTGAATGCTACATGCACATTTAAATAGCCATCTTTCCCCACAACAAATATGGAAGTGGAGTCTCAACCCATTCCCAATTGTTGCTTCTTTGTTTATTACAGAGTAACCTGGCTGTTTTAAATGCATGTGCGTCAGTTTCAATTAGTGGCCTGTCACATGCATTTTGTCGTTTAAAGGGAGGCACTGAAGCTCAGCTCAAAAGGTAAAATGCATACTACTGAACAAGAAATAGCATTTTTCAATTAGACATACTAAATTTCCAGAAATATGGACCATCTTTAGGCTGACCATATGAAAAGGAGGACAGCGCTCATGTAACTTTAACAGTTGTAGAGAAAAGGGAATTTCAGTCGACATCATTTGTATGCAATTCGTACCTGGTGAAATTCCCTCCTCATTACAACAGTTAAAGCTGCAGGGGCCCTGCCTTCTTTTGTATATGGTCACTCTAGTATAGTGCATGCAACTTTAATTGCTTTGATGAAGAGGTGATTTCACCAGGTACTAATTGCATACAAATGACACTGGCTGAAATTCCCTTTTCTCTACAACTGTTAAAGTTACATGAGCCCTGTCCTCTTTTTCATATGGTCAGCCTAACCATCTTCTTTTTATTCTTGGCCAAGCAAAAGGCCCAAAGAAACAGATTTAACATAAACCTTTCAAAATATGACAGACATGGCTTGGGACCGGAATGCCTGATGGAACGCCTCTCCCAACCTTAACATACTCAGACACTGTGATCAACATTTGGGACCTCCCTCTGAGTGCCACCTCCCAGGGAGGCTTGGAAGGTGGCAACAAGGGAGAGGGCCTTCTCAGTGGTGGCCCCCTGACTGTGGAGCTCCCCACTGAGGCTCACCTGATGCTGACACAGACATTTAATAGTTTATGATGAGACATCTGTGTCTGCTGTTCTAAAACAGGTCTATTAGGGAAAACATTGTTTATTTAAATTATTTTAGCTGTTTACATTGTTTTATTTTTTCTGTTAAAATCTTTAGACTATTTTATTATTTTGTATTTTGTATTTTTATTTTTATGAATTGTCGTAAAACTGTCGAGAGAGTTTCGGCTATGGGGCAGTTTAGATAGGCTGACCATCTGAAAAGGAGGACAGGGCTCATATAACTTTAACAGTTGTAGAGGAAAGGGAATTTCAGCAGGTGTCATTTGTATGCAATTAGTTCCTGGTGAAATTCCCTCTTCATCACAACTGGTAAAGGTGCAGGCACTATACTAGAGTGACCATATACAAAAGAAGGCAGGGCTCTGCAACTTTAACTGTTGCGATGAAGAGGGAATATCACCAGGAACTAATTGCATACCAATGACACTGGTTGAAATTCCCTTTTCTCTACAACTGTTAAAGTTATATGAGCCCTGTCCTCCTTTTCAGATGGTCAGCCTAGGTTTAGAAATGAAATTATTATTATTATTATTATTATTATTATTATTATTATTATTATTGTGTGTAGTGCCCCCAAATGATATATATTAGGTACTTATCTAGCATGCTACCTTCTCCTCTTCTGTAACTGCGAGCCATAAGCATATTGCTGAGCAGGAGTACTGGGTGGGTGGGGCAGTAAAAACCAAACAAAAGGGGGGATCTTGCTGACCACCAGTCAGACACAGTTCAAGAATATTACTGAACAGGATGGCTCCAACCTGGGCTTTAATATCTTGGCTAAGTCTTTCCGTCTCAGCATAGTGAGTTTCCTTCAGACACTCCTTCTCTTCCTGGTGTTGTTGTTGGAGCCTTGCAATCTCATTCTCCTGCTTCTCCAGCAGTTCTGCCTTCCCTTTCTCTGCTTCTTCCTGCAAATGGCTTGCGTTGGCTTGTTCAAGGAGGAAGAGGAAAAGAAGAAGAAAGATGTTACAGGGCTCAGGTTACAGGAAGCCAGATTCGTTCTGGACTTCAGGAAAAACTTCCTGGCTGTTAGAGCAGTACAACAATGGAACCAATGTCCTAGGGAGGTGGTGGGCTCTCCCACACTAGAGGCATTCAAGAGGCAGTTGGACAGCCATCTGTCAGGGATGCTTTAAGGTGGGTTCCTGCATTCAGCGGGGGTTGGACTCAATGGCCTTATAGGCCCCTTCCAACTCTATGATTCTATGTTGTTAGATGGCTTTCCTTATTATTATTATTATTATTATTATTATTATTATTATTGGTTGATTCCAACCCATCCCCCACACCTCCATGCCAGATCTAACTGAAACTCATTTTATTAACCCAAAGGTCAACTTACATTTTGGAAGGACAAAGATTTACAAAGGCAAATAAAGGATTTGAATTCCAAACAGTCTCCTTGGATATTTGCCAGAGCTAGCCAGATAGGGAGCCTTTCAACACAAGGCTTTTATTGTGCACTCTGATTTCTCACTAACAGTTATTTGGGGGTCCTTTACATGACATCGTCATCTTCCAGGGCCTCTCCTGTGTTATGCAACCATTATCACAGGTCTTTTTCCTAGCAGGAAAAGTTTGGCATATCCTGAATTTTGCCATTAAATTCTCCATGTAATTGCACTATTTTGCTACACCACAACACTATCTAGTGGTAGGCTGACCATATGAAAAGGAGGACAGGGTTCATGTAACTTTAACAGTTGTAGAGAAAAGGGAATTTCAGCCAGTGTCATTTGTATGCAATTTGTTCCTGGTGAAATTCCCTCTTCATCGCAACAGTTAAGGCTGCAGGCATTATACTAGAGTGACCAGATACAAAAGAAGGCAGGGGCCCTGCAACTTTAACAGTTGTGATGAAGAGGGAATTTCACCAGGAACTAATTGCATACAAATGACACTGGCTGAAATTCCCTTTTCTCTACAAGTTGCATGAGCCCTGTCCTCCTTTTCATATGGTCAGCCTATCTGTTATACTATATGGTAGTATAACAAAACATATAGAAAGGCAGGGAAAAAACCCACACCCCCCGGGAAAAATGTACACGCAAAGGAACTGATGTAATCCCACAAACAATCCGGAAGCAGAAGCCTTGTAATGGTGCAGGATAAAAGATTCATGTAGAAATGCCCATGGTCTATCCAGGATGCAGATATGCACTATTTGGGGGCTCCCTCTAGAAGAGAACTGGTGTGGAAGTCACAAATGCAACTCTCAGTTTAAGCATGTTTCACTGGGTAAACCTAGACTAGGGTGACCATATGAAAAGGAGGACAGGGCTCCTGTATCTTTAACAGTTGCATGGAAAAGGGAATTTCAGCAGGTGTTATTTGAATGCATGCAGCACCTGGTGAAATACCTTCTTCATCACAACAGTTAAAGCTGCAGAAGCTATGCTAGAGTGACTAGATACAAAAGACAGCAGGGTTCCTGCAGCTTTAACTGCTGCGATGAAGAGGGAATTTCACCAAGTGCTGCACGCATACAAATTAGGGATCTGCACTGGATCGGACCCGATCCACGATCCGAGTCCGGTCCAGTGGGAAATCGGATAAATTATCCGATTTCCGATCCAACAGCTGGATCGGCCGATCCAGTCCAAACCGATCCGAAAAGGCTCCGAACCGGTTCGGCGGATTGGCGGATTGGCGGGCGCCTGCTGGTGCCCACCGCCGCTTCCATTGGCGGGCGCCAGCGGGCGCCCGCCGATGAAAGTGGACAGTGGGGGGGGCGGAGGGGAGGAGGGGGGCGCTTACCTTTGAGGGACGTCCGCCGGACGGGAGCGGGCGTCCCTAAAAGGTAAGCAGTGGCGGGGAAGGGGGCTTACCCCCCCCGGAGCCGTCCGCTTCTATCCGCGGGCGCCTGCAGGGGGGGAGGGAGTTAGGCCCCCCTTCACCCACCCACCGCCATTTTTTTCCTCATAGACTTGCATTGCAATGCAAGTTTATGGGGGGGAAAATGGCAGCCGATCCAAAAATTTCCGATTTTTGGATCGGGATCGGACTCGATCCGGTCTGGTCCGGGGGGCCTCCGATTTTGTCCGAACCGATCCATGACAAAATTGGAGGTCCCGATCCGGGTCCCGATCCGATCCGGGTGGTCCGTGCACACCCCTAATACAAATGACACCTGCTGAAATTCCATTTTCTATACAACGGTTAAAGATACAGGAGCCCTGTCCTCCCTTTCATTTGGGCACCCTAACCTAGACAAGTCACTCAGTCTTACCACCCTCACTTAGTAATAGGATAACAATATTGGTCTGCCTTACAGGTTTGTTGTAAGGATAACTAATAACTAATGCTGCCTGTGGGGCACTTAGAACCCTATGTCATTATTAAGGTTGTCCTCCTATACTCACTTTCCCTGGAACAAGCCCTATTGCATAGGATTGAGCTGCACATACTACTATTAATGGACTTTAGGGCCCAAACAGACATTACTTTAAATTTGTGTCCAGCAGCTACATCTTATTTCATTTTTAGCCTAGAATAGGTGCAAGGCCCCCAATCCAGATTGGGGTCATAAGAACATAAGAGGAGCCATGCTGGATCAGACTAAGGGTCCGTCTAATCCAGCACTCTGTTCGCACAGTGGCCAACTAGCAGTCGACCAGGAACCCACGAACAGGACATGAGTGCAACAGCAACCTCCCTCCTAGGGTGACTAGATAAAATCCAGGTCAGGGCTCATGTAACTTTAACAGTTGTAGAGAAAAGGGAATTTCAGCCAGTGTCATTTGTATGCAATTAGTTCCAGGTGAAATTCCCTCTTCATCACAACTGTTAAAGTTGCAGGGGCCCTGCCTTCTTTTGTATATGGTCACTCTAGTATAGTGCATGCACCTTTAACTGTTGCGATGAAGAGGGAATATCACCAGGAACTGATTTTATCTGGTCAGCCTACTCCCTCCCATGCTGTACATAGGCTCACTGCCTCTGCTACTGGAGGCAGCAAACAGATATCAGGACTAATCGCCATTGATAGCCTTCTCCTCCAGTATCCTAGGATTGGGGGGTAGAGAGGGTTTTAAGATCTGGATTGGGGGCCCTGTGCCTACTCTAGAGTAAAAAATGTAAGTGCTCAGATCTGGAAGCTCCATGTTGAGCATAATATCTGGCTATAGCTGGCCATGGAGTGGAGTTTCTTGTAAGGTCCCAAAAGAATCCAACTGAGGTCTATATTAGGAAAATGGTCTCCAGCCTGGCCTCCTTCTTCATCACGACTGCACAAGGAAGGTGGCTTTCTGGGAACCCAATTCTGTCTGAAGTTGAATAAGTGCTCTGCACATTTGTTGAATTATTTAGTACAGCTTCCTGGTTGGTTAACTCAAACTAGTTTGCAGATTTGTATTTTATCATTATACAGCAAAAGATGAATGCAGTATAACGTATAAGTCCCATGCGAGTGAGGTGCTTTAAGCACTTGAAACACTAAATGTTTATCTGAAGTGCTTATATTACATGATGATGATTTGTATGTTATGCCCTGGAACGCAACAGCTAGGTGGAAATATTAACCGGAATGGTGTCTTCAAATCCATGGGTCATTCTACAACTGGCAATAGAATCAAATGGGTTTGGATTTCTATGAATCTGACCTATGGATTCCATAGTGGTCTGGCTTTTCCAGAGCCACACGAATTCCGTGCACTTGCGGACTGTTGTTGTTGTTGTTGTTATTATTATTATTATTATTTTAACTTTTTGCAATTTCTTGCAAATTCAGTCATATATATATATATATACACAACCCACAGGTTGACAATGCACATTTGGGAGAGGGATTTGCACGTTTTTACAAGTGTGGATTTATGCAACTTTGGTTAATTGCAAAAAATCCCATTCCATCCATGAGCAGATGACAGAATGATAGGAACCTGACAATCTGCAAAACACAGATGGAATGGATTTCACAAAAAATGTACATCCCTAGATGCAAGCCAGGGTTCTATGCACATTGGTATGAACCTAAGCCTTTGGGATCTCTTCTGCAGAGTGGTGCAATCAGCAGAGGAGGGCTGTCTCTATGTGTACATTATCCTTCTGTTCAACGAATGGAAGCAACCCTGTCCCACCCTGGCCAATGCTAGACTTTCCGTAGGAGTGGTATGGACTTTGCAGTAGGGACTTTGGGGCAGATATCTAGGGCCCCATTTGGCAGAATGAGCAGGAGAGCCCCAAATGTAGCACGGCTGGCTTACTACATTTGGAAGAACATGAAATAATATACACATTACCATCTAAAGAGCCCCCAATCAATAAGTCCATGAAGTTCAGGGTCTAAAATGTCTTAATTCCACGATCTGTGCACAAGGAGAGAGCGCTGCTGTGCCTTTACTGGAGATGCAGTTACGTGGACAAAAGCCGATGCATTTTCATCTACTGCTGGAAGCTACCCTCTCCTTAAATGCATTGCTGCTTTTGCCTCATTGCCCAACTGGACAGAAATGGAGGTGTTGCTTATTTAGGGGAAATTCCTTGGCTGAGTATCCAGCAGCGCTGCCAAGGCTTTTGACCACAAGCAACTCTTCGCCTTACTCAACAAATATGGAGTTGACCTCAATCATTCTACCTGCCTAAGAAAAGTAATATCAAGGTAGGTGACCATCATGGATGTCTCAAAGAGTGTAGGCTTAGATACAGAGCAAATGAAATAAGTTTCTCACTGGTATTTTTTTTAAAAAAATAATGTAATTATACTTATGTTTCAAATGGGATTGGTTTGCCATTACTGATTCATTTACTGTTGCGAATGCTCCATTGTTTAGGGACAGATGCATCTGCCCAGTTTGGTATCCTACCCCTACAGTATAGATAGCACCCTTTCCCAGTGTGACGTCATCCAGAAATTGTAGACTGCAACTGTCATCATTCCTGGCCATTGACTACCCTGGCTGGAGCTAATGTGTGTTGTATTCCGAAACATCTGTCTGAACTGCATTTCTTTCAAAGAGGTGCACATTTGGATGTGAACCCTCCACTCACATTCTTGTATAATTAGTCACTTGTAAAGACTACCATTTTAAAAGGCAATTAGTGCTGGATTAGGGGAAGTGTGTTTGGCTCATATCTGGAAAGCGTGGAGGTAAAAAAAATCCATGCTCAGTCTTGAAATGTAGGGTAGGGTGACCAGATAAAATCCAGGTCAGGGCTCATGTAACTTTAAGAGTTGTAGAGGAAAGGGAATTTCAGCCAGAGTCATTTGTATGCAATTAGTTCCTGGTGAAATTCCCTCTTCATCACAACAGTTAAAGGTGCAGGCACTATACTAGAGTGACCATGTATAAAAGAAGGTAGGGCCCCTGCAACTTTAACTGTTGTGATGAAGAGAGAATTTCACCAGGAACTAATTACATACAAATGACACTGGCTGAAATTCCCTTTTCTCTACAACTCTTAAAGTTACATGAGCCCTGACCTGGATTTTATCTGGTCACCCTAATGTAGGGTATTCTTGGCAAGTTACTTTTTCTAAGCTTCTATGTAAAATAATAATAATAATAATAATAATAATAATAATAATAACTACTACTGTAGTTTGCAGGGTTGTTAGCATGTGATAAGGGTTGTACAGCACGTTGTACAAGAAAGGAGAAACCACACTGGCTATTTCCCTCAACCCAAGAATACATCTACTCAAAAGTAAACATTCCAGCCTGTGCTTGAAATGGCAGGCTGGGGCCCATTTCCTGCATACATTTGCTGGCAGAGAGGGAAGGCTCCAGAATGCCATACTAAGTCAGGCTGGAATGTCTGTGTAGGAAAAGATGTACTCGTCAGTAAGTGGATCAGCTTGACATGGCAGGCAGGAGCACCAACCCATCAAAGGATGTACTTGCAAGTAACTACTTCATCATGCCACTTTCTGAGAAAAATAGTGTTCTCACTCACACTAGTAATGGAGCAAACTTCATCTGGGGATGTTCAGAATGCAAACTGCCCCTGTTCTTAAAGTATCCCCCCAAGGTTAGTCCCGCCATTAAGAAGAATAAGGCAGTCACCTCTTGCAATGGATGCTGGGGAGGGACAGAACAGAACACTGTATGCCATACAGCTTGCCATGTGCCCCCCCCCCCTGCAAGCTAACCTGCTGCCCTATCATCAGTGTTAAAGTAACATTCAACTGCCAGTCCAGTTGGCTTCTGTATCTGGAATGTAGGAGTGGGCACCATATTGTCCTTTGCGAAATGTTATGGGCTGGTCCTGCTCATCCCATTCTCAATTGGGCCCAGATCTCTTTGTGTGAGATCATTTTCAATAGTTATTCCCAGTATCAGGAACTCACTGTCAAGGCAGGCCAGGCTAGCTCCATCCAGGAATGGTTGGGACTGACTATATCTCCTATTTTAATTTTTTGATTTGTTTTAATGAAACAGCCATTAGTGATTTAAAATTCAAGTTGATCGATGTATATTTATTTGCATCTTACCATTTTCAGTCTTCAATACAATCAGTTCACAGGAAGCCTGTCCCCTTGCGTGCTGAGTTTTGTTTTTCTTCTGGAGAAAACACATAAACAGAAGCGCAACTCACTTTTTTAAAAAAGAAAAGAAAACATAAGTAGAAAAAAAGTTGATTCACAGTATGGTCAGTTTAATCTGAACCAATATTAGAAAATAGCCATGTCATTTCAGAGAAACTTTGATACTGAATCCTTTTGAGACCAAGTCATTCAACAACCCCTCTATAAAATGGGAGTTGTGGCACAGTTAATATCTCAGCTGCTTAGGCAAGCAGCCCACTCCTATCCAATTAAAGAGGTCTTGTGGTGTACCAGAACCAGCAGCTACATTGTAGTATCAGTGGTGTAATGGAGGCAGGCCTCACAGGGTCAAAGCTCTGGGACTTTTTGATCAGCACGGATGATGATGATGATGTCATCTGCCACCCCCTTCCGGGCTTCTCTGTTCCCTCTGAGCATAGCTGCAAACCTCACAGTAGGTGATGAAAAAACAGACTTCAGCAAACAATATATTGTTGCGAGCTATCCCTGTAATGCAGAGTATTTGGGATGCCCTGGTCTTAAATGGGGAATTAAGACCCATTAGCTTTACAAAATGCCTGCAAAAGACATACGGGAGCCTGCACTTTTGAACTCTTCCTGGGGGTGTGGCTATGGGGACTGTCATGTTGAGCGTCTGCACTTCAAAATTTACCAATACACCACTGTGTAGGATACTTCACAAGCTGCTGCCATACTTAATTTCCCTCAATCAATGATGAAATCAGGCATATTAAGACGCTGGACTTCATTGTTTCCTTCCCCCCCCTCGCTTTAGGATGGTAATGTGTATTACTTAACTTTGTGATAAGGCAGCTCTGTTGCATTTGGAGGCACTCCTGCGTATTCTCAGTGAGGCCCTAGACATCTGCCCCAAAGTCCTCCCTGATGGCACCACTACACTTAATATGTGGCAAGTCCCTTCTTATGGACACATTACACATTGCGTGGTGGCAAATGCATGTTTGCTGCTATGTGCACATGGGTCAGGAAAGCAGAGCAAGGGAAGGATGGATTTAGTTAAATCCATCCTGCCTGTGTTTCACTGATTGTCAGGCGTATTTCGTTCCCTTGCCTTCTCATTGACGGAATTGGAATTTCTTTTAGGGATGCATGAGAATTTTGTTCATCTACAAGAATTCGGCTTGACGCCCAGTTGGCCGATTATCCGCATCTTCTCGCAATCGCTTTTACGCCTAATCCCTATACACGGGAGGCGGTGAAGCGCATTACCAGTTGTATGAAACACACTTTAAAGGTGTTTACATGCAGAGAATCGCTTGTTAACTCCCACGGTAAATTAAAACTTGCTATTTGATGCGCATTTAATAATGCGCATAATCAGACAGAAAAAGCGCCTCAACCCCCGGGTTGTGCTCCGTTCATGCAGAGATAAAATTGGTAATGCGCTTTGAAAGAGCTTTAAATTGCTCTTGTAGAGGCACCCATGGAGAGTTCCCCCCCTCTCCTCTTTTCTCCAAAGTCCACCTTATGTTCACCTATCCCACTTCAGGAAAAAGTATTTTCCAGCCCCAACTCCAAACCCATAGGAAAGCCAATGTCCCCCTCTCCTGTGCCACCATAAATTGCATGTTTCAAGAACACCTCCTTCTCTTCCTTTCCTTGGTGCCCAACATACCCACCATACCTAGGAGTCATCACCATTAAAATTAATGGGGCTTACTTTTGTGTAGACATGTTTATGACCGTTGTCAGTTTCCTGATTGTTTTTGGGAGGGATGAAAGGGAGAAGAAGGTAAATTGGGAAGCTTTAAACAGCCATTCAAAACTTTATTTCCTTCAAAATAAGTTGGAAGGGGGAAGAAACACTGATTTAACTCTCCATTTGATTTGTGACACCAGACCAACCTCACAGCAAAACTGTGCACAGCTGCACAGCTATGCAGGTGCACTTCTTTGCAGAAAAAATATTTTAAAATACCTTGCAGTTATTCACAGCTACCCAACTGTGCAGGTGTACATTTAAAAGTAAAAGTAACTCCGAACAAAAAATAAATGGCTGACCATCCAACCTAGTGCAGGGACACCACAATAAACAAAACCTCATCATAAAATGGGCCTGAAAAATACCAGTATACAGAGGCAGAAAACTGAGGAGTGTCATGTGGTGGGCTAATGAGCCAGATGTTTCAGTAGTGGGAGGAGAACTCTACTGTGGAATGTCCCTGGAAGAAGCACACATTTGCCTTGAGCATATATTACAGAATTTATGACCATACATAGAATGTCTTGCAGATGCTCTTAAAATAAGTGAAGCAACCCTTCAAATCTCGCAACTGTCTCCTATCTTAGGAAATAACAAATTGCTGTTTCCTATTTCAGCTCATCACAAGTCCCTGATTTTGACCTCTCCAGTGCTCCAATGCTGCTATTATTTCTCACCCCTCACTTACCCAAGTAGTAGGAAATTCTCTGGCAGCTGATTAAAGATCAGTATCTTTTGAAAGAAGGCTAGGATGAGGATTGCCAAAATTATGATTTCAGCCAATTGTCATGTGGAAGAGTGTATTAAGTGTGGTTCCTGAGCAGGGTGGGAGCACCCAAAAAAGGTAAGGAAGGAGCTGTAAAATTCATGGGGGGTGGGCGAGGGAGATACATTACCTTTAGCAGCAGGGGCCTTCCTTTCATTCCCCCCTCCCCTTTACCACCACCAGTTGTGGAGACAGCAACTGCAAAGAGCAGAACTCTTGCTTTGGCAATGCAGCTGCCAGGGTTGGATGCAGTGTTGTTCTGGCCAAAGGTACCAGGAAGGAAAGCCAGGTGGTGGCCCTTGAGAGTGGCAGTTTCCCCAAGGGCCACTGAAACTTTCCTCCTTGCACGGTCTCCTGGAATGATGTTGAATCCAAGCCCAGGGCAATCTGGGTGAAAAGACATGATTGCCGAGGACATGAAGAAAGAGCTCTGCTCTTGCTATCACTGCTGCCACAAGAAACGGAGGAGGAGGAAGAGGAGGAGGCAGAGCCCGGGTCACTTTTGTGTTTGGATTCCAGTTGTGATAAAACCTGTTGGGAGAGAGACATTTGTGAACAGGAGAAGGGCAGAGTACCCCCTCTTAGGCCCTTTCCGCACCATAGGGGTGTGGAGGGCCGGGAGCGGGCCAGCTCGGAAGTAGTCAGTCAAGCGGTGTCCATTTTTCCCTCCTGAAGATCCACGGAGAGCGCACAAGTGCTCCTCTGTATAAGTAAGCTTTTTTTATTATTAATTTTTTAAATGCAGCCTGCAATCAGTCCCCCTCTCCCCTGCCCTCCTGGGGATGGCGACTCTGCTTCCCCCGTCTCCTGATTCCTCGGAGCCAGGTGGTGCGGCTCCATGGCCATCGGTGCAGCCTCACTTACTCGTGAGTAAGCAAGACTACGCCAGGGATGGGTGAAAACACCAGCTGCCTATCTCACTGAAGTTCCGGAACAAACTGGAACAATAGCGTTCCCTGCTCCCCCACGAAAATGGAGGGCTGGCCCCAGGGGAAAAGGGCAGGTATGGAAAGGGCATTAATCTCTCCCAGACTCTGCATTAAGATTCTGCGGGAAACAAGGGATTAGGCATCCTAGTTTTCCCTTGTCATTTTTCTTGTCACCTTTAGCGCCTATGCTATGCCAGAGGTGCTTCCAGATGAGGCTTTTATTGCTCCATCGCCCTGCCTCTTTCAGGGAGTTTTATGGGCGTGGGGTGGAGGGGGAGTTTTCTTACCTCTTTGTTCATCTTTCCCCCCGCTGTGGAAAGTTTGTTAAGGCGGGGATGAAGAACGTGTGCAAGGCGGGAATGAAGAACGTGTGCAAGGCGGGGATGAAGAACGTGTGCTCACACCAGGATGCTGTTGATCTATAACTCCCATCAGCCCTAGCCAGTGTGGCCAATGGCGAGGGAAGATGGAAGCTGCAGGCCAATCACTTCTGGAGGGCCACATGTTCCCCACCCCCCAAAAGGAATAGCTGCACAAGGCCTTGTAGCTGGTAGCGCAAGGAGCCCTCCGCCTAGCTCTCAAGAGAAGCTGTTGCTTCTTCTCCCAGTCACCATGGGGCACAAAGAACACTGACCGTAGCTCTGTTCATGCAACCCCCCCCCCCCCCGGGGTGACGAATGCATGGCTTGGGACAGGATTGCAACATGCCTCCGTGGGCTCTTCTGTCCATGCATGTACGTCGTACACTCCACACTGTTCAGTGCAGCAGGTTCAGCGCAGCAGAGCCCATGCCTATGTGCGGTCAGGAATGGGTCGAGCATCACAATTCCACTTCCTTCCCTCCCACACCGGGCCGTCACCATAGAAGTTCAGTATCCCGTTTGGTTGTGTGAACAGGGAATATTTTCCTGTAGCCTTGGACCCTCCTCTTTCCTGCTCCAGCCAGACACAAGGAGGCACAGAGAGCTAAGGACGATCCTCACGCATCTCAGAACACACAGCGATTGTCACACCCAGCCCTTCCCTCCCTCCCTGGAGTGGGCCAGAAGATTTATTAACCTTCTCTCCCTTTTGCGCCAAGCTTGCTTCTTCGTGGCCCTTGTCCCAGGCGTTCTGACCCCCACCCCCAACCCCTTTTTCGCTCCACAGAGCTCAGTTAATTGGGCCCCTCACTCGGAACAGTTGGAAAATATGGAGGCGGCTTAAAGAACTGACAAACAAGGAGTTGTTTGGCATCAAGCTACACCGTGTTGGGGTGCGGGACGCGCTTTCCGAGAGTCTTGCCATGCGCCTCCCCTTCACCTCAGCTTCACGCCGCAGACGCCCATGCGACTCCAGCAAGTGGACGACCAGCCACAATGCACCATCAGGCAACGGGGGGAAGCTTAGCTCGTTACTCCCACAAACCTGCCGCTCCAATGGTGCTTTTTATAGCCAGCTCCAGAGCCCAGAAATAGCCTGTTCCAGGGCGCAGAGCAAATGCAGGAATTAGATTTTTTTTTTTTTAAAGAAGGCAATAAATCATAGGCAATTACGAGGATAAAGCTCAGGCCTAATAATTCCTCCAAATATCTGGCACTCGCCGAACTACCTCAGGCTGCCGTTCAAGCGGTTACATCATCACTCAAGGAATGCTTTGTTACAGCATCAACTGTTGCTGCTCCCATCCCCACTTGAGCTTTTGGGGCCGGTCAGAGTTTCCATCCCAGCTTCGGTTTTAAATAGGGGGGTTTATATGAAATGGGATTCAGGACCTCGCTTGGCGATCTAGACTTGGCAGTGTCTCCTTCCAGCCCCCGGGACGGCAGTCACGTTTACTTACTTTAGCAACAATGAAAAAGCAGTGGGGGAGGCAACTGTATTTAGTTATTTACAGCCAGTGTGGTGTGGTGGTTCCAGTGTTAGACTGGGACTTGGGAGATCTAGGTTGGCCAGGATGCCCACTGGTTGACTTTGAATCAGTCCCTGGGTCTCAGCCTAACCTACCTCACAGGGTTGTTGTGAGGATAAATGGAGAGGAAGAGGACCATGCAAGTCACTTTCGGTTCCTTGAGGAAAAAAGGTGGGATATAAATGTAATAAATAAATAACTAAATAAATAAATAAATAGTTCAGTTACCATGAAGGAAAGGTCTCTCTCCCGTCCCCCAAATCCCACGTGACGTTGGGCCTCTTCACACATTGCATAGGGTTTCATTTTTGTGCTATTGTGACTTCTAGACTGTCTAAATAGGGTTTGCATCTGGTCACTCATACAAAAGAGGGCAGGGCTCCTGCAGCTTTAACTGTTGTGATGAAGAGGGAATTTCACCAGGTGCTGCATGCATACAAAGGACACCTGCTGAAATTCCCTTTTCAATACAACTGTTAATGATACAGGAGCCCTGTTCTCCTTTCCATATGATCACTCTACAGCATGTGGTGGGGGAGGGGTGATTGTGTGAATCAGATTAGCTGTGTAGGTTGGTTTAGTGACTTTTTATGTGCAGGTATATCCCACAAAAATCCAGACAGACCTGTATTAGCACAGGTAGATCATCTGGGCATTTATGTGGCCTAGCCATAGGTTTAGAATATTTCATGCCCACTGGTTGTTCTGTGAAAAAGGAATTGCCCCCTCGTTCATTTCTACAGCTCCATCCACATGCATGGTGCTTTACAAAGAACAAGTTTGATGGGTCCCTGTGCCAAGGGGCTTGCCATCTAAAAAGAGAGACACACAAAAGACCACCACAGGAAGAGGAAAGTTAATAGAGACAGGGGCAAACAGGAGTTCTCTAGGGAGCTACATTTCTACCTCTAGGCAGCTACCACTTATGAAACAGACCTAAGGTAGGGGTGGGGAACATGTGACCCTCCAAATGTTGTTGGTTTGCAGTTCTCATCAGCCCTAACCAGTATAGCCAATGGGGGGAGAGTGGGAGTTGCAGTCCAACATCTGGACAGCCACATGTTCTCCATCCCTACTCCAAGAGATAATAAGATACTGCTATATTTCACACATGAACAATGTCGAGCACATTGTTGGCAGCGAACAGCAGTAGTGCTAAACGAATTGATTTCAAGTCATTCCTCGTTCTATTTGTGATTGGCTCCCCTGCTGGCTTCTTGCAAAGCTTGTCTTGCTTATCTACAGACATGTTTATACAATCAGGAATCCAGAGGTTATTTTAAAGGTGGCTATTTCTGGGGTGGGACATAGAGGGGGCAGAGACGAGAAGACTTATTTGCACACACGCACACTTTCAGGGAAAATGCACAATCCCTTGCTGGCTTTCTTGTGTCATTTGGAAGGTACAGGCTAGAGATCTGCTTTAGAGCAGTATTGAAATTCACTGATAACTGTTGGTGCACAATCCACATTCCCTATACCGTTTTCATAGTGTTATATCCTGCTTTTTATTCCACATTTTGACACGAGGTGTAGGTTTGGCCACAGTGTTCCCTAGGGATCATTCTCTGCACAGCAGTTACCTCTGTATACCACAGGCCACCATCCTGCTATGTGTTTACCTCAGCCTTCTCCCCACACTTGGTGCCCTCCAGAAGTGTTGGACTGCAACTCCCAAGGGCCATGCTGACTCAGAATGATGGGAGTTGCAGTCTAACACATCTGGAGGGGACTGTGGCCAGAGCTACATCAAGCAGGATAAGACACTTTGATACCAGTTTGAAAGCTGTATATGGAGTGTGTCCTAGGCCCCAACAGTTGCCAATACAGTTATAAACCGTTTTATAGCAGTAGCGTAGATCATACTCAGGTGGGACCAGACTGAGTTACATAATCCCTTGTCCTGTGATCAATGATGGAGTAGACTACTGCACTGCAAGACCAGAGTTCTCAAAGTGTTATTCACGTCAGTGCCGGCTCCAGGCTTTTGGGGACTTTGCACAAGGCATCCTCAATGGGGCCCTTCCCTCAGTGAGTCAACCTTCTCACCATCACTGTCACCAGCTTCTCCTCATCCTCTTCCTCATCATTCTACTTCTTGCTGGCTTGACAAGTAGAGAGCCAGTAGGCCGTGGCATCTCCTGCTCCTCCTTCTCCCTATCACCGTTGTTTGGGTCAGAGTGAGAGGCAGGTGAATAATCGGGCTGCAATGCAGGACAGCAGGAACAGGTCCAGGGGGCTCTTCTCAGTGGGGCCCTACTTCTCAGTGGGCACCCTCAGCAGGTTCCCAACCATGTAGGCTGACCATATGAAAAGGAGGACAGGGTTCATGTAACTTTAACAGTTGTAGAGAAAAGGGAATTTCAGCCAGTGTTATTTGTATGCAATTCGTACCTGGTGAAATTCCCTCTTCATTACAAGAGTTAAAGCTGCAGGGGCTCTGCCCTCTTTTGTATCTGGTCACTCTAGTATAGTGCATGCAACTTTAATTGCTTTGATGAAGAGGTAATTTCACCAGGTACTAACTGCATACAAATGACACTGGCTGAAATTCCTTTTTCTCTGCAACTGTTAAAGTTACATGAGCCCTGTCCTCCTTTCCATATGGTCAGCCTACAACCATGCCTACCCTTGATGCTGGCCCTGATATAATCCCTGTGGCCATCCCTATTGTGATCCACATGAATCCAAATGGCAGGCTGAGGGGCTGTCTTTACGATGTTGCATTGGTGCTGCGAGCCCCCAAACCCCGTGCTTGCGCTCCTGCGGGTTATCCCCATGCTAACAAGCGAGCGTGGGGTTTGCATTGGAGGAGCCACCACCGTGCCTGTGCAACTGCACTCCCTTCCATGGTGTTTTTTTAAAAAGTCTTTTTCTTTTCACCTTCCCCGCCAAGCATTCCAAAATATTGTCGTGGAAACAAACGTTTTTGCTCTCACAAACAAGCTTGGTAAGCATTTGTTTGATTGATTAAATAATATAGAAACTGCCTTTCAGGACACCATTGCCCTCCCAAGGTAGTGTGTACCCATTGCTATGAAAGGAAGAATGTTCATACAAAATACTGTTCAAGAAGCTCCAAGCTGGGAAAGGCTTTAATTTAAAAACATAATGATGTGGGCACAGATGCCCAGTGACACAAAGCAGAGTGTTTTGGGTACTGCCTGTTCTGTACACGATTGCACTGTCCTACATTTAGAGCACTAACTACTAGCGCTTCTCTCTCTGCCAGGACGCCGTGCATGTGGTGGAGGATGAAAGACCTTTCCAAAGATATAAACTCAGTTGCATCGTGTCTGCTTATAATCAAAGACAACATCCACGTTTAGAGAGCAAGCGAGCTGGCTTTGGGCTTTGTTTCAGTGAATGGAAGAGATGCTGAGGACAGTTGCAGCAACGTTTAAGCGACCAGGAAAAGGTTGAGCAATTGATGTTAGGAACATTAAGGCCATTCCAAACATGACACACCAACAAATCTGGGTTTGTGCACTCATTGCAGCCAGCCCACCTGTTTGGTAAGTGTGTTTGTAGCAGACCTTACATTCAAAACACAGGTTTGCCTTATTCATATTATATATTTTAAGAAGGCACTTAAAAAGAACACCCAACAACCAGGTAGGGTGACCATATGAAAAGGAGGACAGAGTTCCTGTATCTTTAACTGTTGTGACGAAGAGGGAATTTCACCAGGTGCTGCATGCATACAAATGACACCTGCTGAAATTCCCTTTTCTGTACAACTGTCAAAGATACAGGAGCCCTGACCTCCTTTCCATATGGTCACCCTAACTTAGGTGTTGACCTAAAATACATCCAGTGTGCAGCTGTCCTTAGTGATCAAAGGCACAACAGAGACTGCCTCTACAAGAGACATTTAAAGCTCTTTCAAGGCGCATTAAAAATTTTACCTCTACAAGAACGGAGCGCAAATCGGGCATAGAGGCGCGTTTTCTCTCCAATTATGCACATTATCGAATGCGCATTAAATAGCGAGTTTTAGTTTGCTCCGGTCGTTAAAGCGCATTTTGACTATGTGAACAAGCGATTCTCCGCATTAACTACTTGTAAAGCGCATTTGAAACAACCGGTAAGGTCACCCATTGAGTGCTCAATTACCTCCTGCATACAAGCATTTACGATAAAGCGCTTCAGCGATTATGCGCATAATCGACTAACCAGGCGTCAAACGGAATCCATCTAGAGGGGGTCAGAGATGACCAAAATCTTGGCCTTTTATATCTATTTGTCCCAGCTTAGTCTTGCTACAGAACACCAGGACAGGCCACCTTTCTATTCTAATTAAAGCTGTAATTTTGGGTAGTCTTCTTTGGGATTAAGTCACGTAAAACTCAGAGCAACGTACTTCTGAGTAAAATACCCTTGCTGAATTAGACCAAAGGTCCATCTAGCAACTGATTTCCATGGAGGCTGGACAAATGCACAAGCAGGACAGGAGGGCAAGAGCACCCTCTCCTTCTGTTGCATGCTGCCACTTGTCTATATGCTCTGTATACCCCGTCGTAGCTGCACAGTTACACCCCATTGTTTATATGACTCAGCTACCAACTCGCAGCCACATCAGGCTTTCCCCCATGAAACGGTGCTTTTTCGAAGTGCCGTTTTACCGTGGCTTTTTACATTGCCCCGGTGTCACCATGGTTGTTTGTTGTCTGTCAGTGGTGGTTTCAGTTCGGATTAAGAAACTGGGCCTAGTCAGGGGCAGAGCCCAGTGCAGGGTAGGCACAGGAATGCAGAGCAGGGGGTGGGCTTGACAAGCCTAAGAATGCTGCAGGGTTTGGGGGGAAGGAGTACCCAAAGTGTCGTCGTATAAACAAATCCCTCGGCTCTGCACCTTGGATAGCTCCTTTAAAGTGCTGGCTGGGTCTGACTGAAACCCAGAGCAGATTCACCACTCCAGTGATATTGGTCCCACCAGCGTCCACTGCCTAGGGTGCTTCCAGTGAGGCTTTTAGTGTGCAATCACCCTGCCTCATTCAAGGAATTTTATGGATGGGTGAGTATGGGTGGGTGAGTGTGGGTCTCCAGATGACATCACCTTCCACTTGTAATTCGCCCTGTTTCCCTGCTGGTTCTTCCATTTCTTACCACAAAACCAAAACAAAACAACATCAAGAAGGCAAAGACAGAATACTTGCCAAATGCCTTTTGATTAGTAGCACCACCTAAGCCCAGAAACCCCCACCCCACCCCCACCCCTTGCATTTGTGATCTGTGCACAGTTTTTCAGACACAAGCTCTATCAGTTTCCATGCCTAACCATTTTCATGCCACTGTGCTAGGGGTTGCATGTCAAAACATAGCAAGAGTTAAAATGGCTTCTTTGGAATATTATAAAGCCACGGTGTTCTCTCTCTCTCTCTCTCTCTCTCTCTCTCTCTCTCTCATTTAAGGGTTTTTATTTTGCAGAGCAATCAACTTCTAGAATAAGGGAAATATTTTTTTTTTAAAAAAATAAAGCACATCTGGCAAGTCAAAGGGAAGAGGGGAGGGTCTTATCCCATGAGCTGTATGTCCCCCTGTCAATGCGCTATTAAAGCTGGAATGCTCCAGTAATTTCCTTTGCTTTACAGCAGTGATTTGGGAAGCTGCATGGAGGTTTGGTTAATCGCACACTTGGTGGAATGCATGAGACACCATATGAGGTACACCATATGGTATAGTGACGGTTCACTATACCATCATAGTGTTGAAGTAAGATTCAATTGCCAATTCAATCAGCTTCTGTACCTGGGCTGGGCAAGGGGCGCCATCTTGTCTTTTGCCTCAGGCAGCAAAAGTTGTGGGGCCCGGCAGAACAATAGCCTTCTCCAGAGGTCAGAAATAAATAGATAGCCAACAGGAGGTTCCAAGTGGGTTAGATGTACAAAAGGAAGAGAAAATATATATACTCTAAAATTACTCTGCATGAAATAGGGTGAATTTGTTAATTTCTGGAAATTTATGCATAACCAAACTATTAACCACAATGGGCATGATGGAGCCAAATTCAAGCTACAGTCCTAAACATTGTTTCTATGAAGTAAGTCCCACTGAACCCAGTGTGAATTACTTCTCTGAGTAAATATGCATAGGACTGTTCTGTCAAGCACTTTTAAGTCCTATTTGTTTCAATAGGAGGCTTAAGTATGGGCTCAAATTTCCAACTAAAATCAGTGGGGTTTAAAAGTGCTTAACTTTGGCAGGTCACATCCTATTTTTTTAAATTGGTGAACTATTTTTGTTAGTTTGTGAATTTACAAAATGTTTAGAACTGTATAGTAACTAGTAAACAATTATTTCATTTTATTTGGCAATATCTTAACAAAGACCTTTCATTAAAATAAATAAAAACATGTGTTCTATCAACTGCAGGTCAGAACATTTAACAACCTAATAAAACCCAAACCCATTGCCAAGTTTTATTTTTTTAGATTGTCTGGTGGACAAAATTTAGTTATATCACCTTATATTATATTATCATCATGGCTTAGCACCTAATATATGAACTTGCCCTCTAATCAAGTTCTACGTTTCTATTATTTCCCATTTCCTTAAGGCCAAGATGTTGTAAATGTTCACCATGATATGCAGTGAGAGCCGTGGCAAATCCCAGGTCCTTGTCATATATTCCTACAACAACTTAGTCTTAATTCCCTGACTCAAACAAACATTAACTTGATGTGACATTGTTCATCCCTATTCTAGGCTGACCAGATAAAATCCAGGTCAGGGCTCATGTAACTTTAACAGTTGTAGAGAAAGGGGAATTTCAGCCAGTGTCATTTGTATGCAAGTAGTTCCTGGTGAAATGCCCTCTTCATCACAACAGTTAAAGGTGCAGGCACTATACTAATTGCATACAAATGACACTGGCTGAAATTCCCTTTTCTCTACAACTGTTGAAGTTACATGAGCCCTGAACTGGATTTTATCTGGTCACCCTATTAACAGTTGTAGAGAAAAGGGAATTTCAGCCAGTGTCATTTGTATGCAATTAGTTCCTGGTGTAATTCCCTCTTCACCACAACAGTTAAAGGTGCATGCACTATACTAGATTGATCATATACAAAAGAAGGCAGGGCCCCTGCAACTTTAACTGTTGTGATGAAGAGGGAATTTCACCAGGAACTAATTGCATACAAATGACTCTGGCTGAAATTCCCTTTTCTCTGCAACTGTTAAAGTTACATGAGCCCTGACCTGAATTTTATCTCGTCAGCCTACACTCTACCCTATTCGTTCATGGATACATGGAGAATGAATGCTCTGTTAACATCAGCTCATATAGATTCATTAAAGGGGGGTTGTCCTTCTTTCCTTGTTCTAACGTATAACGTTCATTTGACTATTCCATCATGGCCCTATAAAAGACTGTAATATAGGTGGTTTCACAAACAAATTGACAGCAGGTGCTACACCAGTATGGACTGGTGTAGCACCTGCTGAGTTGGACAATGGTTTATTGGTACACATAATTTAGGCTGTTTCCTTTGATTTGAGCCCCAAACACGTTTCATCCAATCCAACCACAGAAGAAACCATATTCTTTTAAGGCTGCAATCCTATACTTGAACTCAATAGGGCTTACTTCTGAGAAGACACACATAGGATTACAATGTACATTCCTTTGGCATCGATAGTCTGGCTGCAGTTCCTATTAAGGATGAGCCTAGAAATTTATCTTTTCCATCAGATGATCATCATTTCTCTCAGCCAGATTTCACCACTGAGAGAGACAGAAAGAGACACAGAGAGACAGAGAATCAAGGCATGGGAAGAAGCCCTCTTCCCACTCCGAAAACGCATGCAAAGCATTCGGGAGGCCAGTGACAGCCCACACAGCAGTCGTTGAGAAAGCCTCCTTTGAGTTCATTCACATGAACTGGATGTCTTCTTTCCTGTATGCCAGGGGAGACCACAGGCAATTTTTATGCAGGGGAATTAAGGATTGATGCTATAGTCAGTTTAAAGTCTGAGCAATTCACACAGGATGCGTCAAAGAGAGATGGTTAAGCAAAAGCAAAGAATGCAAGAAAAGCCCCTGTTGAAGATTTGTTTTGTTTTTGTTTGGTCTGCAGATCAGATTTTGCCTGCTAACGTTTTACATAACTCTGGGTTGTTGCAGGGTTGCTCTCCAGATTTAATCCAGATTTGGACGGAAGCCGGAGCTCAGCCCTGATCTTTCACAAAGGCAAGGTGTCTCTCAGCCCTTCTCCCCCATCCAAGATCAGAGCAGAAACACATATTGTGTCCTCCTGTGCCAGGCAACCGAATTCCACCCCCTGATATAATGTAACACTGCAGCACAATCCAGCATTCTTGTTGCTGCAGATCCCTGTGGGCTTCTTGCGTGCCACACCAACACAATCGTTCCCTTATCTTCTCGCACTTCTAAGAAACAAAAATAGTTGACAGGAAAGGCTGAGGCCTACCAGAACCCACACCCTTGACACAGAAAAGAGGCTGTGCTGGATGTGATATGAACAACGCTACCTGAACAGATTATTTCTAGCTACAAATCCTGCAATCAAAACCCTCTCCACCCTAGGCAGAGTTGTTTCTTCTTTGAGTATGTGCGAGGGAGAGGGCGGAGTTGTTTCCAAGCCTGAATTCTTGTACTCGGCACATGTGGAAGAAACATGGCAGTTAAAACATCCAAAAACCAGTCACAGAGTTACAATTCCCAACACGCAGAGCAGCCAGGAAAAAACAACAAAGATTAGTTGGCAGAATGGTATTATGGAGGTGGCAGGATTTTGAGTCAAACCACTTCAAACTGCTCCTGGAGGGAAAGTCATACTTTTTAGTGTTCCCTTAGGTGAAACCAAAACACCTTGCTGCATGATCAGGAGAAAGTTTTGGAATAGCCATCTCCCTGATGTGTTAGGAATATATGAAGCTGTCTTCTACCATGTCGAACCACTGGTCATTCTAGCACAGGGTCAAACTATTTGTTATGCTAATCACGTAGCATGTAGCTGAACCTGATAGATTTATTTACTCTAGGGTAACTGCGTGTAGTCTCGATTCAGATTGGGACCTTGCGCTCCAGGAGGTAAATATTAATCCTCTTCCTCATCTATTTCCTTCCCCCCAAAATTCTACCCCTCAACACATACACACACGGGATTAAATAAAGAAAAACTGTGTTCCATTTTTTCTTGAAATTTCACAGAAAAAACAGGAGAGAAGGTTTAATCCTCCCTTCCAGAGACAATGGCCCCTTCTGAATAAGGACTGTGTACAATTACATGCCACACAATGGCATAAAATGCAGTTTGGCCCTCAGTATTGTGTATACTAGGGGCAGGTGACCTGGTGCCTTCACAAGTTTTCAACTATAGCTCCCTTAAGTACCAGCCAGCAAAACCAATGGTCAGGGATTATGCAAATTGTCGTCCAAAATATCTGGAGAAAACCAGATTGCCTTCGCCTAGGCTACATTGTCTGGGATCACACAAAATGCTAACCCACACTCAGTGGTTGAGTGTGGGTTGTTGTTGTATCATAGGTTATCATGTTGTCTGAATGCAGCATGTTTTCCACAGCATGGCTTGTTAACCATGTAATGCCACTTATTTTTCTCAAACAAGCCATCTTGAGAACCCATAGTTTGTTGTTGGGTTCCAGAGTGATTAACAAGCCACTCTGCATGGTTATCAAGGCACATATGATGCGTTCAGCCAACACAACACCCCACGGTTCAGCAACAACCCACATACAACAGCTGAGTGTGGCCGTTTCTACACTAGGCTGTTTGCCTGGGATGGCCCCCAGCTGGTCCCTGTGCGCTGATGGTGTGTATTAAGTATTTCCGGGATCACCCTCCCTCCCTGTGTACCGATGGTGAGTATTAGGTACTTCCGGGATCGCCCTTCCTCCCTCCCTCTACACCCCTATGGTGTAGAAAGGGCCTACAGTGTTAGCGTGTTGCGTGAACACAGCCACTGACTGGCAGCAGTAAGTGGGGTATTTACCAGCCCTGCTTTAAAATGGCAGAGATTGAACCCAGGACCATATTTTTGCAGTTGTGCTCCTATGGCTATTACCCAAATGTTTCCTGGTTTACTATACAGTATGCAGGGATATTGTATAGTATCCCTGCATACTGTATAGTATGCAGGGATACTATAGAGCAGTCCAAATTATGACCCTCTCCCAGCAATCTGAAGTCCCTCTCCACTGCAACCCTCTCCCCTACAATCTGAAGACCCAAATTCTGCCATGTATAGCATGGCCCTCACACAACTGGTGAACTGCCAGTCAATTTGCATCAAGTGCATAAGAGACGTCCAACATCACACATCTTTTTATGTGCAGATTCTTTTTCCATGCAGCCATTCAAACATGTGGGCAGGGAACAGTAACACTAGAACCAGCTACAAAACACCATTCGTTTCCAGAGAGCTACTCCCAGGCTCATGAAACAGTGGGTGCTGAGTTAATCCAGAAACAAACAAGACATTCTTCTTATTAATCATCAATATAGCACTTTTAAGTCTGCAAAATTCTTACAGCTCCGTCTTTGGCCACAGGCACAAGAACATACTGTTGTACTTTTCAGTAATTATATCCAGAATATCTCTCTCTCTCTCTCTCTCTCTCTCTCTCTCTCTCTCTCTCTCTCTCTCTCACACACACACACACACACACACACACACTCACTCACACACACACTCACACACACACTCACACTCACACACACACAATTTATTAATGATTAATGAATCCCGTTCCACCCACAATCAAGCCATGAAAAAGTGCAGGAAAGAGCTGTCCATCTACAACACTTTAACCTAGGGTGACCAGATAAAATCCAGTTGTAGAGAAATGGATAATCCTTGAAGTATAGTCTCATAGTCCAACCTTTCTGAAATTCTGAATCTGATCCAGTCAACATTAAGTCTTCATTTCAATGTGAGGATTAAATATGTGCAAAAGTGCTTCAAACAGTAGAAATTTAGCCAGATCATAATATTTAAATATTCTAACCTTATGTATCCTTGTCATGCATATAGATATCCTCCCATCTCATAATTAATCCTATCAATCCTTGACTCAGCTACATTATATAATGATAGATCTTGGGGACTGTGTTTCCTTTCAATATATTGGTTTGGAAACAGCCACTGACACGTTCTTTCAACATGTTTCCCAATCACAAGGCATTCACAGTGCATTCCTCTGATACAGGAAGTGCAGGTGTGGCGTAGAGCATTAGGGCTAAAACAGACACTACTTTAAATCTGTATCTAGCAGCTACAGTTTTTCTTTTTTCTCTAGAGTAGGAGCAGGTCCTCTGATCTGGATTAAAGCTGCAGGAGCTATACTAGAGTGACCAGCTGGGCTCCTGCAGCTTTACCTGTTGTGATGAAGAGGGAATTTCACCAGGAGGTGCATGCATACAAATGACACCTGCTGAAATTCCCTTTTCTAAACAACTGTTAAAGATACAGGATCCCTGTCCTCCTTTCCTTATGGTCACTCTACGGCTCTCTGTTCGTATGGCAAAGTAAAACCAAGAAGAGTGCTGGGATATCCCCATATTACTTCACTGAATATGGTGGGACAAAAAAAAGTATCTGTGTTCTTAAAACATGAAAACACAAAACAGAGGTGTTTCACCCTGAAGGCCAAATTCCATTTCAGAAAAGGTCTTGGGGCCTGCAGTCCATTGGTGAGCCATGGGTGAGTGGGGAAAGGGGCAGTGCCAACAGCAGGTGGGGCTAAACACCCCAAACACCAGCCTATTTTAGCTTCAAGCTCCTTACTACCAGTAAATAAGCCTCAGGAGAAGCATCTCAACCTTTAAAATGAGAGGGAAAGTACACAGTAGTCAGAAAACTACCACACAATTGGTGGCTGGGTGAAAGGGGGTGGGCCAGAGGAAGGGGGTGGGGCCATCTGGGGAACTTTGGAGTGTTGGATTGGGACCCTAAGCAGGCTAGGTTTTGCCCCCGGGCTGAAGGTTCACCTGGCACCTACATTACAGTATACTCTTTTAGACACCAGGTGAAGACCTTTTTATTTCCTCAGTATTTTAAGTTTATCAACTTAATTTTTTTTTGGTGTTTTAAATTTGTATTTTAAATCTGTATTAATTTCTGCACTGGCTGCCAATCAGTTTCCGGGCGAAGTATAAAGTGTTGGTTATTACCTTTAAAGCCCTACATGGTTTGGGTCCAGGGTACCTACGGGATCGCCTTCTCCCGTACAATCCGCCCCGCACACTTAGGTCCTCTGGGAAGAACTTACTCAAGCCAGTCAGAACTAGGCTGGCGGGTGTTACCCAGAGGACCTTCTCTTCCATCGCTCCCAGACTATGGAATGGTCTGTCGGAGGAGGTTAGACAAATTGACAGTCTTCATGAATTTAAGAGAGTCATGAAGACTGTCCTCTTCCGACAGGCCTATCCAGATGAATTTTAAGATGTTTTTAATGTTGTATTTTTCTCTTGTTTTTAAATTTTTTTAACTGTTGTGATTTTTATGTTTTATATTGTTGTTGTTCCCCGCCTCGATCCAGAGGGAGAGGCGGGCTACAAATAAATATTATTATTATTATTATTATTATTATTATTATACGGTTGTGATTGTGCTTTTATATTGCATTTTATACTATGTTTTTATACTGTTGTTTGTTTTATATTTTGAATGGCTTTCATGGTTTTAATTTTTGTAAACCGCCCAGAGAGCTTTGGCTATTGGGCGGTATAAAGATGCAATAAATAAATAAATAAATACACCCCTGGAATAAAGTAGATACTTCTGTATGAATTCCAAGAAGTATCTGATGTTCCATGCTCATGTTCACAGGCATATATACAGCACAGTTTTATGTATTTCTGGTAAATACAGATACTAGAACTTCAAGGAATCTGAGAACACAGTACTATGGCAGTCACTGAAATATCTCTTTGTGCCCCCTTATCATATGGATTAGTATACGGATGGAATACTTAAAATGGCATTGTGGGTGTGAAATTTGTGAAAAACTGTCCCTAATATATGCTCGTTGTAAGTTCCCCATGGAATGTAAACATGTATAATAGTAATTTGAGTCCAGTTCTTTTGATATCTTTGAATGTAATCTCCCCAATATTGGACCACTTGGAGGCTGCATTTCCAAAATGTAGTGTGAACTGGAGAGAAGTTGCTGTCAAAACTCTGTTTGGGCTGGTATAGAACTGTTTGACTTTGCATGCAGGAGATTAATGTACTTTGCAATACAGTTAAGAATATTTATTGAGCAGAGACAGGTGCACACTGAGAAAAAAACCCAGCAGTCACAGATGTTCTTCAGTAAACCTTCCCATAGAATCCAAATGTATAGAATAACGTGTTTGTCTTTTTAGATTTCTTCTCCCTTGAGAAATGGGCCAAAATGTATGTCAAGACAGGAAAGTTTATGGACAGTGAAAGCTTATGAATATTTACTGGTAGCCATCCTCATTTTTTGCAGAAGTTTGCATCATCATTTTGGCAAAGCTTAATTTGAGCTAGTGCGCACAAGGCCTCAGCCCTGGAAAATGTAGTAATCCATTTAAGACAATAGTGCCTCTAAGCATGTACAAAGTTTGTTTACCAGTCAATAACTATGGGCCATTCCCATCTGTGATTTTTCAACCAGGGGCTTGAGACCTGATAATTCTCCTTTTAGAAATTGACAACTGCATATTACAAAAACCCTTGATTTTTGCATTAAATAAGAGTTAGGGAGCATGAACAATCATGTGACACCGTGGGATACACATAGGATGCCCATCCCTGGCATACATGGATCAATCAGCAATAGACCTTTTAAAAATACATTATTCACAAAGGAATTCATCTTGCTTGGTCTTGAATGATGTTCCTGAAAGTTGTGTTTAGCTATAGGTAATCAAGCTACTAAAAGAAAAACCTGCACAGATCATTTAATCGAGTTCTTCGTCCTTAGACATTTCCCTATACAGACAAACAACACAAACCCAAATATGTCTACTAAAAAGTGTCCCATTATTTTCAATTAGACTTACTTCCAAGAAAGAAGGTACAAGGCTGCATCAACATTTTTTTTTACACTTGAAGAATATTTTAACATTCGGAGGATTGGGGCCTAAAAGCCATGAGGTCATGCCAGCTTCTGAACATCCTTTTAAAATGTATTAGGAAAACTATGGATTTTTGTGTTTTATTTTTTATAGGCAAATGCCTTCTTATTCCATGGTGAATAAGGCTATCAATGGCTATTAGACATGATGGCTAGATATAACCTCCAATATCACAGGCAGTATGCCTCTGTACATCAGTTGCTAGGGAACCTGGACAGGAAGGTGCTGTGGCATTTATGTCCTTTTGTGGATTTCCCAGAGGCAGCTTGTTGGCCACTGTGTGAAAAGAGTGCTGGACAGGATTGGACCCTTGGTCTGATCCAGCAGCTTTTCTTACGTTTCTATGTTGTGTTCGATATTAACATTTGCCATGATTAGGTATCCTAGACACTTATTCAAATATATGGATTGTTTACTAATGTATATATCTAAGATATAAGTGTTCAGTTTTTGTTAATCTTATTGTGAACTGGCACTGTTTCATTTTCGTTTGTTTTCTTATACTTCGTAGCACAAATGAAAGTTTTTTAAAAAAAAACTTTTAAAACAACATTTGATACAATTATTACAAAAAAGCTTTAAAATGTGCCTCAGTCCATTTTGCCATCAAATAAACAAAGCGTTTCCCCCTCTCCTACCATGAGAATCAGAAGTGATAGTATTTAAAGAAATGAAGATATCATTATGATTTTGGAGTTTGCGAAATCTGAAATTTATGCCAGATCTTTAGGGTTAGCTGCCTGTTCTTCCAGTTAAGCTTGACAGCTCACAACTGGAAATTCAAAAAAAGTATTTCTATAAAAGGCTAGTACCTCCACAATTCACCTGATTGCCCTTGGTAGCAGCCTAAAACTGCTTAAGGGTGCAATCCTACAGATCTAGATGGGGGGGGGGGGGAGTTACAACTCCCAGCATGGCTGTTTGGGGAATGCTGGGAATTGTGGGACTTTTTTTTGTCGAAACATACATAGGTTTGCCTCAGAAACCTAGCCTATCCCCCAAAATAAGCATCATGGCATCTCACACAACTGGTTGCTATTTGCCCTAACCTCAGCTGAAAATCGCCAAAGCATCTTTCTAGGATAATAATCTAGTATTCTCTTATTTAAAACAAAGGACAAAATGAGTTTTCATTGCCTTTCATGGTCCCAGAAATTACCTTTGATAATTACATACAGATACTAATTTGAACAACACATGAGCATTTTTATTTATTTATTTATTGCATTTTTATACCGCCCCATAGCCGAAGCTCTCTGGGCGGTTCACAAAAATTAAGACCATGAAATCATTTTAAAATATATAAAACAAGGCACGATCTAAAAACACAGAATTTTTCCATTTTCTTTTTTGCTTTACAAAATTCGAGACACCATGAAACAAAGTAATTTAGGGCACGATTACATGTTTGGGCAGGAGAAAAAGTTCTACAACTCCCAGCATTCCCCAGCCAACTGGGAATGCTGGGAATTGTAGAACTTTTTCTCTTTCTGTTTTAACATGCATGGGATTGCAGCTTTATGGGGTCCAATAGAAAAGCACACCTCTTAGCTCCGGATTACTTAATGCAGACTAACGACCATCTCCTGCAAGCATTACATTAGCGATCAGAGCGACCATTCATGCTGGAACATGCAATTAATACGCTGAAATAGTTCCCCAAGATTATAAAATACGCACTAGGGAAGGTGTCTGGGGAAGAAGTTGCATCCTTTTACCACGCCCACCGTTTATCAGCCCCCCATCGCCACCCAGTCAAAGGTGAGAGAACGAGTCCTTTCTCTGTGACGGGGTTTTGAGCGGGCACCATCGATCTCCTTCAGCGACAGCTACACGCGGATAATCGCAACAACGTCGCGGATCATCTGCCTACGCGGCGAGCCAAGTACAAAATATATACGTCTTCCCAGCCAATCGGGCTCTTCCTTCCAAAGTTGACTTTGCTCTCGGCTGCGCTTGCCTCCCTCGCTCACTTTCTGATTGTAGTAGTGAGGAATTAATCTCTTTGTTTGGAAGTGGGTGGGTGGGTTGGCGGCGAGGGTGGGGGGCAATCGACTGATGGGATGGAGCCGGGGGGGGGGGGGCGCTTAGCCTAACTTTTTCACCCATAGACCTGTCATTGCGGCGGCCAAGTCCGGTGGCTTTGTTGCTAACCAGCTCCTTCTTCCTCTCTCCTGCCCGAACTCCGCTCACTAACTGGGCTGAGACTCTCTCCTCTGATCCGCTAACGGATCGGAGATCATTGCTGGAGAAAGGGAGTGAGGGGACGACAGAGGGGGACGCGACGCCCCGAAGCACACCCCGATCCGCACTCCCCTAGCGCTAGAAACCATCTGTGCAAACGTCCCCCAACCTTCGCCCCCAAACTTGGACGCTCTCTCTCCCTTTACCTTTCCTCTGGCTTCGCAACAGCCCGGTTTGCTCCCTTTGCAGCCCATCCCTCTGTGCCTGCGGTGGGGAAAGCTCTGCGGAATCCCAGGGGTTAAGTTGAGCAGCGGCAGCAGTACCCGCTGCCGCCGCCGCCGCCGCAGGACGGGGAGGTCTCCATCCCGCGCACTGCCTCCTCCAAGACCCCGAAACTGAACCTGAAAACAGCCTACTTGAACTTCACGCTTAGACAGTCCCGCGCCGTAAGTATCAGAAGAGAAGCCCCTGTCGAAGCCGGCCTTCCTTCTATGGTGTGTGGGTTTCTTGTCTTTTTTTTTTTTAACTCCAGCTGCTGAGATAATAGTAGTAGGCTCACTGTTTTGGTTAGAGAGTGGTTGATGTGGCCAGAAGACGGAGCTTGAGATGCTCGGGCAACCACAGAAAGGGAGAGAGAGAGAGAGATTACTTTAGGCATATAGAAATATATCAGATAGTTCTGATATCCATCTTTCTATCTCTGTCTATCAGAACTAGTAAGGCTACAGTCCTGTCTGACCCATCTGCAATCCTATGAACACAGCGGGACATGCTTCCAAGTAAACACAGTAGCAGGGTCGGACTGCTATTATACATATCACCAATAATGGCTCCTGCGAAACTCTTATTTACCTGAGTGGGATGTGGATGTGTGCAGTTCCCAAATGACTGGTGTCTTATGCCTTAAATGGCAACTTCATGCCTACAAATCAGCAGCTAAAGCTTTTTCACAACATAAGAAATGTAAGATTGCCATTTATTTGTTGCGTCTATATCCTGCCTTTTCTCTAAGGAGCCCAAGGTGGTGTATATGATCCTCCTCCTCCTCTCCATTTGATCCTCACAACAACCCTGTGAAGTAGGGTTAATCAGTGAGCCAATGACTGGCCCAAAGTCACTCAGTGAGCTTCATGGCCCAGTGGGGACTAGAACCCAGGTCTCCGAAATCCCAGTCCAGCGTTCTAACCACTATACCACCCTGGCTCTCTCACTTGCTAATGAATGTCCTATAAAATTGTTGATTCCAGTCTGGCTCCCAGTCCAAGCATTCTGTCACTCAGGCTATAGCCTGAGCTGGCTGGTTAGTTCTGGCTTGTTGTCTGGCACTACCACTACCTTGAATAGCTTTGCCTGTTCTGGTAGATCAGAGGTTGGCAAACTGGTGCCTTCCAGTTGTTTAGGATTACAATCAGATCTGGCTGTACCTCAAAGTCAAGGTGCGTAATATCCAAGCTGCAGAGTGAAGCAGCGGCTTCATGCAGTAGATTTGGGGCTTCATGACAGGACAGTGAATTGTTGCTGGCTGAGAGAGCAATCCTATGGCCCCTAGATAGCATCTGGAGGGCCATAGGATATTTTGGATTCCCAGATTCGAGGTTGGAGACAGTGCTCTGACCCTGGGTCTGGGAATCTGTGCTCCCTCCCCCGGCCCTCCCCATTGCAGCCGGTGAGGAAAGCACGTAAATTGGGTGTCCCTATGGGTCGGGAGGGGACTTAAGAAGATGGCTTAGGCAGTGGCCTCATCTACAAGAATTCGCCTTTACGCCTGGTTAGGCGATTATGCGCATATTCGCAGAAGCGCATTTACGCCTAATACCTCTGTACGAGAGGCGGCGAAGCGCATTACTGGACGACCGAAACGCGATTTAAACTGTTGACATGCGGAGAATCGCTTGTTCACATAGTCAAAATGCGCTTTAACGGCTGGAGCAAAATAAAACTCGCTATTTAACGCGCATTCGATAATGCACATAATCGGAGAGAAAACGCGCCTCTACGCCCAATTTGTGCTCCGTTCTTGTAAAGGTAATTTTTTTAATGCGCCTTGAAAGAGCTTTAAATGCCTCTTGTAGAGGCAGCCAGTATACCCTGGCCTCTCCAACCTCCTTTTCTTCCCCTCCGAAGTGCCCCATCTAGACAGTCAAAAAAGTCAGTCTAGCTAAAATGCAGAGTTCAGAGGCCTACAAGCATCAAGGGGAGATCTCATAGGATTGTTCCCTTAGTTTGCTTTTATTGTGTTTCTACTGCTACTGGTGGGGAGAGGTGCTTCTGGGATTTTCTGCCTTATGTACCAAAATAACTTGGCTGGCTTTGGATAATTATGCCCCTTGACTTGAATGGGTGAGGTGCCATTGTTGCTCTGCCTCATACAGCAAAATGTCTTGGGCTGGCCTTGACTACAATTCCCATAAGCCCCAGCCAGTTGTAGTTTAAAACATCTGGAGGATACCGGGTTGCCTACCTCTGAAGTAGATCTTTGACTCTTTGTATTCTTTGCAAAGGACTAGAATAATACTACAGGAAAGGATTTTATTGCACCAAAGAGGAACCATCAAGATCATCTCTGCTGTGAATCTATTAAGATTCCGTTCTGGTTGTTATAGGTGTCATTATCTGTGTTCAGAATACTGATTAAGTTTCGCATCAGTTCTTGATTGCTCCTCTTTGTTTTTTTGTTTGTTTATTAGATTTGTAGTCCACCTTTCCTTAAAAGTAAAAGGTATGTTAGCCTCAATTTTAAACAGGATATGAGCTTGGCATCTTGTATGTTTGCAGGTTTCCAGTGGGCAGCTGGTTGGCCACTGTGTGAACACAATGCTGGACTAGATGGATCCTTGGTCTGATCCAGCAAGGCTTTTCCGACGTTCATATAAACTGGGCATTTGGTTGCTAAAGAAATCCTGTTCAGCCTTCCCCAACCTGGTGTCCTCCAGATGTTTTGGACTATGACTCCCAGCATTCTTGATCATTGGTCATGCTGGCTGGGGCTGATGGGAATTCACATTCAAAACATCTAGAAGGTACCAGATTGGGGAAGGCTGGTGGAATCACATTGAGTTCAATGGGTCATACTCCCAGTGAAATGGAGTTTATACTGCAGAGTTTATACGCCAGGGATTTGTAGCCTAGACAACTGCTCTGCCAGTGGTCTTAACACTGTGGACAAAGTGTGAACAGTGAACACACAGTGCCCGAAGGCCCTGATCAGGCAGATGCCAGGCATGTGTAACACTGCGCAGGGACACTCTTCTTTCCCAGCGGTGTGATGCTTAAATCTGGATGTAAGAGCAGCGCTGTAGCCAGGGTTTTTGTGGCTCGTGTGGGTTTGGCTGAGCTGTCGGGGTCTCCCATTGTGGCTGCCGCTTCTCAGCACTGTGGCCTCCTTCCCTCAGAGCAGCCCAGTATTAGCTGTAATACGATAACCATGTCGGATATGTTGATAGGGCGGGCTTCCTGCTTTCTGGGCAGCAGCATGGCAGGGAGTGTTGTGGTTACAGACTTCAGTTACAGCACATGTTTGTTTTTAAAATGTTGTCATTTAAATCGGGGGGCCTAGGCAAGATTAGGTTACATCCCTTAAGGCCCTTCCCTCAGCCAGAAGAATGGGGAATGCCTGCCTGGGAGCAATCCAGCTAAATGTATACTGTTGTCGCCTCCTGAAAACATATGCACACACACACACATACACACCAATTTGTTAAGTTATCTGGCTGCAAATAATTTCAGAGACATTTCCATGGTATCTGATGTGTGGGATATACAGTAGGGTCTTTGCCGGAGAGATCTCTTTCATTAGGTTTGTCATCTACATCCCAAGAAGCTAAACCTGAGGCCCTTGGTATCCACCCACTAGATTGCTGTTTAAACCATTTTGCTGCTTTTTAGTTGCTCGCACTATGGCTAAACTAATTTGTTTTTAAGTGTACCATTATACTAAAGTGAATGAGGTAGTGGGTCCCTTTGGCCTTAGCTAGAGGGAAGAGGGTTGTTCCCACCACGTTCTTTTCCAGATTTCTGGTGCAAGCATCAGAACTCCTCCTTCTAATGTTGACACACAGCTCCCAGCCAAGCCTGTTTCTGGTCTCCATTGCCTTGTTCATGAGTAGGCTCTTAAAAGTGGAACTCACAGAGAGAGCTCCTGTTCAATGAGCCACCAGCCAGTTAGCTACACCCTGTCCCAGGAGACTCCATCCCATTTCCTCCCTCTGTTCTCTGCCCACAACAAAAAGCATTCAGATGCTGCTAAGCATGCTAAATTGGGCTGGTTTTTCGGGGATTGCCCTCTTAGGTTTATTCATTTTTATTGAGTTGCATCCAGATCTGCCATTCCACCATCAGAAGGATACCGATTACGGAACTGGAATTCTGTGTTCTTTCTTGTCTTCCCTGTAGCCCCCCTGCCCCAATAGCCCTCCAAGTCTCCTCTGGACAGTCCTTTGGAGGACACAGGGAGTGCAGCAAGGGGGAGAAGGCGACACAGAAGTCCTGGATCCAACCCCTAAAGATTTTTCTACCTCTGCAAATCTTGGGATTCTCCTAAACATGCTGATAACTCCCTCTTGTTTCTCAATAGCTTCGTTTTGGCTATACAGCTGCCATAACTTGACACTTGAGTTTGCTATTAGAGGGTGGGTGTGTATATGTATTTATACGTTCTGTGAGTATGCTATTTTTCATAAGGAACACTCTTTCAGACTCGAGAGAACTGGCTGACAGGAGGAGCCAACTGCATGCATCTTTCCCAGCAGGGCAGCTGTTGCCTTCTCCATGATTCAGCCTCTGTTTCTTTCTCCCACTCCCCCCCCCCCCGCAAACACTGCATCTGGGAGCTTTGGCAAGGTGAGGATAGCCCGTGAACTCCCACAGCTAACCAGTAGATATTTAAATTTAAAGTATGTCCTATTGGCAGCTTCCCACACTTTCAATTTGGCCTTTGTGTGCTAAACCAGAATAGCAGGATACAAACATAAAGCAAAGTATCCTAAAAAAAAAAAGAAAAAAAAAGAACTACAACTTCTAGCATGACACTTGCTATGTAAATTTCACAGCCAGCTCTGGTCACGCAATTGCCACTGATAAACTTATGTTAAAGGATTCCAGATTAGAATTTCAAAAATGTTTGGCGGTTCATCTGTCTGAAATAATACAATGTATCCATTAGATCAGGGATGAGCAACTTTGTGCCCCCCCCCCCAATGGGCTGCACTTCATGCCAGGAAAGAGCCACCAGTTTGCTACTGATTTTTCATGGCAAACTGGCCACTTCAGGCTTCCTTAGCAGTGGCACACTACTGGTTTTTGCCACCAGGAATTTCAGTGGGGCAGTGGCTGGGGTTGCAACAGGGGGCAGCAAGGGTCACATGTGGACAACATGTTACCTACCTCTGCATTAAGTGAATAGATAATGTATTCAGATAACATGTGGGTGTTGTGGTGGTGGTGATAGTGTGTGTTATGCACCTGTAGGACTCATATTAACAACATAAGCACCTGTGCACCAAAGCTGCATCTAGTTTAGCACTTGGTCTCCAACAGTGGCCAGACCCTGAGGAAAGCCCACAAGCAGGGCATGATGGAGAGAGATATTCTGCTTGTGGTCCCCAACACCTGGTTGTTGGAACCACATTGCCTCCCGAGGGTCCCTTCTTAGCAATCAGAGCTATGACAGGTCTTTCTGTCACATGTTGTCTAAGCCCTCTAATAGCAAACTCGGGTGGTGTGTTGCCAACAGGACTGGAGCACAAAGAAGCAAGAGAGAGGTATTGGCTTGAGCAAATCCGGAGATTTGCAGAAGTACCCCAAGCCCAAAACCTAAGGGGAGGGGTGGGCATACTCAGTAGCTACGGAACGTGGAATGTAAATTGGAAAAGAAAAGTAGAAAATGGGGTAGGAGTGGGGTGGACTACCCTGGAGGAGGCCAAGGCTGGCATCACCCCTATTAGAAGGTAAGGAAATGACATTGCAACATCCTGTCACTTAAGCTTAGGTGTCTCTCATGACTTTGCTGTGGTTTGTGGAAATGAACTCTGTAAGTAAACGTTGTACATTTGTGCTATCATAGGCTGACCATATGAAAAGGAGGACAGGGCTCATGTAACTTTAACAGTTGTAGAGAAAAGGGAATTTCAGCCAGTGTCATTTGTATGCAATTAGTTCCTGGTGAAATTCCCTCTTCATCACAACAGTTAAAGTTGCAGGGGCCCTGCCTTCTGTTGTGTATGGTCACTCTAGTATAGTGCCTGCAACTTTAACTGTTGTGATGAAGCGGGAATATCACCAGGAACTAATTGCATACAAATGAAACAGCCTGAAATTCCCTTTTCTCTACAACTCTTAAAGTTACATGAGCCCTGACCTGGATTTTATCTGGTCAGCCTATATTAAACTGCTCTCTGGAGTGGAAGTGATACTGCCTGGGCAGGCCGAAGCTGTTTTAACGCAGCTGCCTAGGCACACTGGGATTGGGACACCACCTGCTGGATAGAAAGTGGAAGTGTATTTCTGTTTGGGTTGGGGAAAGGGTTGTTTCCACACTAGCTCTTTCCTCTAGTATCCATCCCATCAATTTCACTCTGTTATAATTTACTGACAATCTGACTGGAGAGCCAGTGCAGTGAAGTGGTAGAGTGTTGGACTGGGACTCGAGAGATTCAGGTTTTTAGTCCCCACTCAGCCATGGAAGCTCATTGGGTGACTCTGGGCCAGTCACTGACTCTCAGCCTAACCTACCTCACAGGGTTGCTGGAGAGGGGGGAAGACCATGTTCCTTGCAAAAGGGAAAAAGGTGAGATATAAATGTAATAATAAATGAAATAGAAATAATATAAATCCAGATGATGATCACTTCCAAGCTATTGCCTCTTGTCTTTTTCAAATGGGGTTGGCAGTCATTCTTCTGGCTTAGAATGCAATTGCAGGGTCATGTGGCCCAGTCTGGACTGGCAAAGTATTATCGATGCATTTGACAGGAGGAATGGTTCATGAGTCGGTTGGTAACATGGCTGCTATTTGCAGCCAGGCCAATTGCATGTTCATTAAAAAAAAAAAAAAGTTAGTCTATTGCAAAATATGATAATATATTATCATAAAAACCAGCAAAGCCTCTTGTTGAACCTTAAAGCATAACAAATTTATTCTGGTGTAAGCTTTTGTGTACTATAGCCCACTTCATGAGATGCATGGAACATTATGGGGAGTCTCAGATTTATATACAGTCCGAAGGGCAGGAGGGTGGGGAGAGGAGAGGAAGGAAAGAGTTATAAACAGTGAGGTCAGAAGGAAATAAAATTGCATTTAGTTTTTTTCTGACTTCACTGTTTACAATTCTCACCCCATTTGTACCATATGTAAACCTGAAACTCTCTATAATATTCCACAAAAGCTTATGTGAGAATAGAATTGCCAGTTCTTAAGCTGCCACAGACTCTTTGATATGAACACACTAACTTTATCATCATATGCTAGCTGTTTCAGTGAATAATCAATAGCAATAATAATAATAAGAAAATATAATTTTGTTTGACTGTAGGGTTACTGCATCCTACATGTAGTCAATGCTATTCAGCAGATATTTTTCTTGTCTTTAAGGTACAAGAAGAATTTGCTGGTGTTTTTAAAGTTCTTTTTGCTTTTTCATTAAGATCCAGTTGCACTAATAAAACATAAAAGGAACAAAGACACAATCTCTCTCTGTCTTGGAGCATAATCAGACAGGGGGAAATCATGTTTCCTTATCATTGCTTTCCCCCCGCTTCTGTCCCATGATACTTCCTCTTTCTTAACACAGGGAAATAAAAAGGAAGTAAATAGGCTGACCAGATAAAATCCAGGTCAGGGCTCATGTAACTTTAACAGTTGTAGAGAAAAGGGAATTTCAGCCAGTGTCATTTGTATGCAATTAGTTCCTGGTGATATTCCCTCTTCATCACAACATTTAAAGGTGCATGCACTATACTAGAGTGACCATATACAAAAGAAGGCAGGACCCCTGCAACTTTAACAGTTGTGATGAAGAGGGAATATCACCAGGAACTAATTGCATACAAATGACACTGGCTGAAATTCCCTTTTCTCTACAACTGTTAAAGTTACATGAGCCCTGAACTGGATTTTATCTGGTCACCCTAGAAGTAAACAATGAACACATGGTCCATTCAGTGGCTGTTTTTATCATGCTGCTTTTCCTGCGCACAACAGGAAATGGCGGCACATTTTGTTAAAATAAATTGGATTTACCGGGGTCTGTTTTGTGATGGAAAGTAGGTAAGAAGGAGCGGGAGACGCATGGTAGGTGGATATCATCATCAAAGGGACCAGCGAACATACGTAAGTGGGCAGTAACAAGCATGCGATAAAACGCTTGACTGATGATGCTCTCTGTCTCTCTGTGTGTGTATGAGTGCGTGCAAAGTCCCTATGGCTAGCACCAGACAGGAATGACTAAACCTACGGGGCAAGTTTCAATATAAAACATGTCTAGAAGAAGCAGGCGCCACTTTAAACTTAGGCTGGTCAGATCCAAAGTGGACAACCTCTGGTACCTTTTAATCGTTGTGTAGAACTATTTTACTATTAAAGGTACAGGAGCTCTGTTCTCATTTGCATCTGGCCACCCTGTTTTTAAAGCACACCAAATAGGCTCTGCTATTTGAAAGCTGCAATCCTAAATATGCTTGCTGGGGTGTAAGTGTCTTGTGAGAATTGGCTTGTTTTCTCAGAGTCGGCAGCAGACAAAGCGGAAAGCAGAGTGCAAAGTCTAGACTTTGGGAACACAAACACAGCACTTTGTCCCCAGTAAGGCTATATTTAACAACAAACACCCTCAGCGAAGGCTCAAAGAAGTAGAAACAGGAAGTGGGGCAGTTGCAACCTTCCTTTCAAGCGGCAGACACCTGCACCTGCCCACAAGTACAACTGTCTTGCGAACAGAAGAGTGTAGGAGGGGAGGTTCTGACCAAATCTAGCTTGGTGATATGGTAATGAATGACTAATTGCACTGATCGGTGAAAGACTGCTTCATATGCTGAGCTAAACCTGTGGGATTCTGATCAGATTTTCACAAAAACGAGGCATACTTAGTTGCATTCACCAGACTGCAGGTGCTGCCAGACAGCAGGGTCCCTGCGCTAATAATCAGACGGTGTTGTTCAGATGATGTTCTGTCTTTTTTTACTCAGTGATCCTGTTCAGACAACATGCTGAGCCACAGTTGTTGAGCATTTCGAGCTAAGCATTATGGCTTAGTGGGTCATGTGAACCATTCCTAATCATGGTGGCTACATAACTATGGTTTAAACACGCTTCAGTAACCATTTGCTGCAAAAGGGTTGGTGGCCTAACCGTGGCTTAGTGTGTTGTCTGAGCAGACCAAATCTGGGCTCCCAGACTCAGAGGGCTCTACACCTAATCACCAACACCTGGAAAAACATTTCAGCATCACACTATGAGAAAGGTCATCCGACCAGATCTGAGGATCTCTCTCAGTGACGGCTTCTTACCCTTCCCCTAGTGTGCATTTCACATTATGGTTTGCTGCAATACTGCCATGCTGCCAGAAACACACGTCACATAGGACCACTCAGCAACGTTATATGCAGGTTCTCTGCAGTAGCCACTTTCATAAAGCTCATGTCTGAAAACACAGTAGAATATGCCTCTTGGAGTTGTAATTGGTTGAAACTCCTGATTACAATGTTTGCTGTGTGCTTTCATGAGAGTTAGCGTAGTGGTGAGGAGATTGAGCTATGAATCAGGAAATCTCTAGTTCAAAACGTGCCTCTGCCATGGACTCACTAGTTGGCTATAGGTAAGCCATTCTTTCTCAGCCTTAGAGCCTTTGTACATGAGGCATTTATTGTGTACATGAGATTCCTTACTCACAGTCGTTTGTGGATGTTTTACACAATGTTGTCATCCTCCAGGGCATCTCCTGTGCTTTTGCAACCATTATAGTGTTTGTTTGTTTTCTAACGAAGACAGTCTGGTATTTCTGTAAATGGTGGCATGAACTCCTGGTGTATTTGTGTAATTCCACTATACCACAGCATCACCTAGTGGTTGTGTAATGGAACATATAGAAAGGCAGAGAAAAAAAAATCCCAGGGGGAGAAAACATGTGTGTAGGAGCTGATCTTAATCCCACAAAGAATCTGGAAGCAGAAGCCTTGGTAAAGTGATGGGTTAAAAGCCTCATGTAAAAGCCCTTAGTCTCTGCCATCTGCAATACTGATTTGCCTTCCAGGGTTGTTGGAACGATTACAATCACACAACATATGTGAAGTGCTTTGAATACTTGAAAGTACTACACTGGCCTTCTCCAGCCTGGTGGCCTTAACATGTATTGAACTGCAACTCCCATCATTTCCAGCCATGCTGGCTGGGACTAATGGGAGTTGCAGTGCAAGACATCTGGAGGGCACCAGGTTGGGGGAAACTGCTCAATACAAATGTTAAGTAGTACTCTTTTCAGACATGTTTCTCCCTGCCACACATGAATGTCCACTGTAGAGACACACGGTGGTTGCTGTGGAAAGTACAAATGGGAACTTGGCTTTTCTGTAACATGTGGAGTAGCCCTAATGCTAGTTGAGAGTTTTGCCCGAGAGATGGTGGACAAGAGAAGAGCCAGTGTGGTATAGTGGTCAGAGTATTGGACTGGGACACAGGAGATCCAGGTTCTAGACCCCATTGGGCATGACACTCACCAGGTTACTTTAGGCAGTCACCTAACCTAATGTACCTCACAAGGTGTTGTGAGGAAGAATAAATATGAAGAGGATCATGTGAGCAGCCTTGGGTTCCTTGGAGTAAAAAGGGGTGGTGTGTGTGTGTGTGTGTAATAATAAATAAAATAAAGTGTGACATTTTACGAGAGATCTACCCCTACCAAAGAAAGTATTATTTCCATCTAATGTCAATAGACTCAGTCACAAACGTATCTTTAGGCAACTGGTCTGCTGCCACAAGAACCTTATCAGTGATGTGAAGAGCTTCTACGTATTTGTTTCCATAACCTTGTTCTATTGCCCTTGACACTGTCCAGTATCCCCACTTTGGGCTGCACCTAACCATCCTCCAAGCAGTCACTTGTTCTCACTTGTTCTCCTTGCTTTTGAAGGCTGAAGTACCCTCGAATTCAGAGGCTATACTTAACAACCGACACCCTCAGTGGAGATCAAGAGCGTCATCAGACAAGGGTGTGTGTGTGGGGGGGGAAGGAAATCACATTTCACACAGGGGAAGAAAGAGGAAGTAAAGAATGACCACGTGGCCCATTCAGTGGGCAGTTTTATCGCACTGCTTTTTCTGCACACAGCAGCAAATGGTGGCACATTTTGCTTCTCCCCATCCCCAATCGGATTTACAGGGGTCTAATTTGTGGCAGAAAGTAGACCAGAAAGAGTGGGAGATGTGCAGGAGGCAGACGGTGTTGTCAAAAGAGCCCGTGAAAAACCGTGAGTGGGCAGTAATGAGCGTGCAATAAAATACTTGTCTGATGACACTCTAAATGAGGCAGAACTGGAAAGTGAGCAGTTGCAATCTTCCTTTAGAGAGACAGACAGCTGCGTCAGGTCTAGCATGGCTCTGTCCTGGGCCCTATACCTTTTCTGTGCAGGGAAGAAGGCTGACTGATGTTACTTGAGGAAAACACTGTTGCACATTTTCAGGGGTAACATGAAGTAGGGATTTTTCACGAATATTTTCACTAAAGACCACAGGGTTCCCTCCCCCCACTTAAATGGGTTTAGCCAATGTTGCATAAGGACCCATGCAGCTAGCGTCATATCTGACCTGTTAACTCCACCATAAAGAAATGTGTGTGGGGAGTAGGAGAGAAATGGAAGCCTGAGGTGGTATCCAGTGTCAGTCCTACATCAAGTAGACCCATTGAAATGAATGGGGCTTAAATTAGTTATGACTAACTGAAGTCTTAATCATTTCAATGGGTTTATTCTACATAGGACTAATATTGAATACTATCCCTGGTTCGTTGGGATCCTATTTATCATTCCAGGATTAGTACCACCATTTCTGCTGGTACAGCACTGCATGCTGGAGATGTCATTCAGCATATATTAACACACTCTCGACATGCCTGGTATCTGGTTTTGCAGTGTGGCACTCACATGACGTTATACCCATTCTGCTGTGATCTCGCTATGATTGCGCCGTTTCCCCCTCTTCCATTTTGTTTTGGTATGGGGAAAGTCTCATTCTTTTCTCTATGCGCGATAACATTCCTGTTCCGTTCCCGTGTGACTTCCTTTACGATGCTATTTCAAATTGTCCCGATTTTTCTGCTGGAGGTGTGTGTGGAAGGGCGGGTGTGTAGGGTAGTGTCGCTGATGAAAGCAGAGGGTGGGGTGGTTCTCCTCCAGCACACCATTTTAATTTCCTTTCTTCATCATTCTCCTTGGGAACACCTGCTGGATTGTTGGTACAGAGTTTGCAGGTCAAGTGGGCTAAACCGGCTAAGCCAGCTGTTCTCATGAATGCCTAATTTGCCAATGGGGTGTAAAAGGATCCTAGGGAAAACATTATGTGTTTATTTCTCTCCCACTTTCTCCTAAGTTTTACAGTGCAACAATACTTCGTTGAAATGAGGATAGGTAGACCAGTCCGTGGACATGCAAGGGGTTGACTTTCCCTAATCCCTTAAATACACCATTGCATCATTACACCATTTCAGACTCCCAGAATTGCATTTGTGATTTAAAAAAAACAACAAAAAAATGGGAAAAGAAGAATGAGGGCTGGGGAAGGAACTCAAAGTCCCTTCCAACGACAACAACTGATGAACTGCATGGGGAAGGAGAAGGGAGGAGACAGGGTGTTATGTTAGTGATGCAAGCCCGCACAGGTGAAAGGATGCACTTGCTGAAATCGCACAACAACGCACACATGTGAAAGTGATCAGCGATTGATGTGCTGTCGAAACTGAGGCAGATAGTGCGTGGACAACCCAGGGGGAAAACCATGGTGTGATGGAGCTCATTATATTAAATAAAAACTCCAGAAACTAAGCTATGACCTTTAGGCATGTTGGAAGACAGAACCACAAGTAGAGGGAGAGATTGCTTGGAAAGGAAATAGCCATATAAAAGCTGCTCTGATCTCTTTGAAAGCAAGCTGGAAGGATTTGTATTTATTTATTTATGATTACATCTATATCCTGCCCTTTTTCCTCTTGCAAGGAACCCAAGGAGGTCCTCCTCCTCTCCATTCCCCCCCCCCCCCAACAACCCTTTGTGGTAGGTTAGGCTGAGAGTCAGTGACTAACCTAGAGTGAGCTTCATGACCAAGTGGGGACTAGAATCTGGACATCCCGTGTCCCAGTCCAACACTCTAACCACTACACCATACCGGCTCTCCTTTCATACTGAATGCCTGAATGTGAAAGACAACGATGGCCCTTCTCTTTAGACAGAAGAACTGGGAGATGTTCAGCTGGTGCAAGTTTTCTCCAACATTACACATAGAATTCTGACTTAATGACCAGACATAACAAACAGGAACATTTCCTACCCTTTGGTTAGATTAATGCTGCAGTCCTATGTGCACTTACCTGGGGTCAAGTTCCATTAAACTCAGTGGGACTTAGTTTAATGAGTAGGCATGCATTGGATTGCACTGTAAGGTTTGGAGGCAGAGCTTTGGATTTTTTAGGAAAGCTTCATGGATGCAGTGCTCTCTTCTCGGCTTCCACTTATTGGGCAGTATCCAGTGCTGGCAATCCACCATCTTTAAACACTTTGTACTAGTGGGAACAACTGTTAGCACAACTTGAAACTAGCACCAGTGGAAACTATCACTTCTGGAACAGGACAGGTCAGCATTGTCCCATTCCGGAAGTGATCATTTTGGCTAGTGTGCCATTGTGCTAGCCAGCGCTAGCTTCCTGTTGTGGCAGCAGTCATTTCCACTGGTACAGCGGCAGTATTGAATGCTGCCCATGGAGTCAGTGTAACCAGGAACTATAGCTAACTGACTCCATCTGGCAGACACTGGCGATACTTGTGAACAAATGTCGTGGCTCAATATCCTTGACATGTTGGTTGTATGTCTACTGTTAGGATGACTTTGAAGATGAGTTTTGGCCAGCTGGCCAGCCTCTTCTCTGGGAAGAGAGCATTCCCTGGTATTTCTCGGGCCCAGTAGTGAGCAGAGGCCTGGCAGTGAAAAAATCAATCTATGCTGGGTAACTTACACTTTCTCATCACTGCTGCTACCAGGAGCATGAGAAGATCATGGATAACAAGAGGGGAGGGAGGGAGGGAAGGAATGGCCTGTTGAAGAGATACTATTTATTGGGATCGTTAAGCCTTTCTAGAGGATAAGGGAGGCAGTTGTCATTGCCTGGCTGGTGCAAAGCAAAGTAATATGTTCCATGAATGCATCTCTTGTCACAGTCCTCTCCAAACTCTCGAGCACATGGTGATATATACACATGCAAGGCTCTTGTTATGCTAAATTGCTAAATAAGGAGTTTGCAAACACAGGCTGGCTAAAAATAGGCGAGGGCTCTGGTGCCCTTTTTGACCTCTGAGATGTTCCTCTGCTGCAACTAGTGAATACAGTTATAAGAAGGGAAGTTGGAGCTCTTCAGAAAACCCTTCCAAAGCCAAGCTTCTGAACCCAGATACAGCCCTCTGATCTCCTCACTCTGCTTTCAGTTATAATTGCAGGATTTAGTACTATGTCTCATTATCTAATATGGATAATCAGCTCTGGCAAACTAGGATCTCTTCTATTAGTAAGATGTGTTGCATTACTAGGAGATACCAAGACCTTCCTTCTTTACCCCATGAAACATTGCTGGATACTAGCTCATCAAGCTCTGAGGGGTATTTGGCTTTTATTTTTGTTAGAAGGATTAATTCCTCCCTGATACAGTGAGCTACAATGCTAATGTGCTAGGCCTGCACAGCTTGTGACCCACCAAGCCAAAAACATCTTACCAGCAATATGTATTGCGTCTTGTCAGGTAATTAACCACCACCCCTTTGGTTTTGCAGTCCCAGGGCCAGGCAGACAAAACATAAAATTTTATCAAAGTAGTAGTGGGCTGTTTTAATCGAATAAATTGTTGGACACAGGCTGCAGATTTGATAAAGCATCAATATTTTCCAGACTTTTTGTATTGCTTAGTTAGTACAAATCTAGAGATGCTAAACTCAGGTAAACCCCAGCTGAGTGGGGATTAGAACCTGGATCTCCCAAGTCTCAGTCCAACACTTTAACCACTACACCACACTGCCATTAGACAGGCATCCACTGTTTTGATGTTCAGAGTACAATCAGAGCCCTCAATCGGAAACCAGGCAGGGTGGGAGGAATGATGGCGGTGTCTTTGCCCCCTGCTCCTCCTTTAAACACATTTAAAACAGGAGAGCAAGATTTTAAAAAATGTGAAGGACTGAGGACAGGGAAGCATAGATCAATCGTAAGGAAGACATGGTTTGGTGGGGGGGGGGGGAGGTTGTCCTGCAGGAGAAGCCTTGCAGGCCAGATTGTGGAGCCTCATGGGCTGGATTAGGCCCACAAGCCAGAGACTCCCCAAAGCTGAAACAGAGGATGCCTTCAAAGAGCTCATGATTTGCCACGCACGGATGTTTGTGAGTTCATTTCACAGTGTTGTCAGAATCCAGGGCCCCTTCCATGCTATCCCCTAGAATAATGTGGGAATATCTGGGAAATCACACCATCTCCCAGCATGTGATCTCACATTGTACTAAAATTACGCCACCAGATGGCACTGTCTTAGTAAAGTCAACTGAGCACATGGAGCAGGAAGTATTTAAATTGTAATGCCGCCAATCACATCTAAGAAAGAAAGCAAATGCAAGATAGCCATGGTAAAGCAGCATGATTTTTAAAAAATGTACAGAAGCCCAAAGAGAGGGCTAACTGTCCCCTGTAAATTAGGATATGTGACTCCCCCTTCCCCAAATTTCAGGGGAAGCTCCCTAATGGCAGACAAGCTATCTTTCAGGGAAGCTTATCTGCCATTACAGATCTCATTGAAGAATCCCATGAGCTTATGAGGAGCCCAATGTTTACTTGGAACATAGCTTGATAACCACTGCTATTAATCCTTTCATTGATTAAGTACAAGGATGGAGTGCAAGGCCTCAGGTGCCAGAGCAATGCCACCACTATGACATTACTACTTAGTGCTGCCAGCTGAGCTACTACATCATTGCAGCACTGTATGTTAAATCTACACCACAGTCCCACCCCATCTTAGATGCAGATGATAACAATCAAGGGAATACAGGAAATAACTTTTCAAACTCTCTTCTCTTTTGTATATATCACTACCTCCGACTTTCTTTCTCCATTTTGACTTTTCAAATTTTCAACTTTCCAAACTGGATCTGTGACATAAATATAGACAAATCCAGATTCCTGGTTTACTCATCCTTTAGCAAAGCTCAAATGTTTTCCAATATGCTAAAGCATTTCAGATTGATATTTAAATTTCTCTTTAGGACTTTCCTTTTTTCTTTTTTTTTAAGCTGTTAGAAATGAGCTGAGATCAAAGAACCAGAGCTTATACTTCCAAACTTGGAGTTGTTTGAAAGCTGGGTCCATATTTTGTGGTTGCATTGAAGAACATGGCAATTAGAAATAATAAATAGCAATTTCCTTCTAATTATGGAAAGGAGCCCTTACTAGAATGTTGATGTAACTTTAAAAAAAATGAAGGGATTTGTTCATGGACATCACACCTGGATGTTTTGACAGACTGTTGCGAAACACATCTATATTATTTTGACTTTGACAGTGTACTATTTATTTATTTATATTTTAACATGTTTAGCCCACTTTTCTTTATAAAATAAACTCAAAGCAGCTTATCAAATATCTATAGCTATATTTCTAGATATATACACTCAGAAAATACATAAAACACAATAAAACAGTTCAAATTATGAAAGTCAGTTTCATGCACTAAAAACACAAGCAGGATAAAACAATTCTGTATAAAAACAGGGAGACAGAAGTTTAGCTCACACTAAAAACTCAGCAAATTAATTAATTAATTAAAAGGTCTTTGTGGCATCACTAGACTTGGTGACGCTACCCACAACTCGCTGCCACCACCCTCTCGCTGCCACCACCCTCTTCTTTATCTTTAAAATGAATGAGGGACATTTAAGCCTTTGTATTTATTTTTGTGTGTGAGTGTATATCACCAATCTACGGCAACAACTATGACCGAGAAGTGTGCTTAAAATAACAAAACAATATTGAAAACTTTATTTATAAAGAAAAATATATTTAAATACAACTTATGTTTAAGGTTATTAAAATAAATATACCTCCCTCCACCTCCCAGGGAAAACTAACCTCCCGGGGGCGTGGCTATGATCGAGTCGGAGTGAGGTCGCAGATCTTCTGAGCTCCCTAAAAAAGCTTTGTATTAAGCACTAATTCCTTATCGTGAAGAGTTATAAAAGGCATGATATATTGTCTGGAAGTGAATAATCATTGAGGGTGAGTTGGGAACGGGCAAGAGCTTGCCGAAGGCTGCCTGCTAGTCTTGGCTGTAAAAGCGAAACCAAATTCCTCAGACAACGGAGGAGGAGACGCCATTAATGAGGTAATTTATGGACTTATAATTGAAGATATAACCCAGCTTGTTTGACTTAAAGTATTAAAAGGCATTATATATTGACTGGAAGTGAACAATCATTGAAGGGGGATTTGAGAGCAGCAAGAAATTGCTGGCTATTAGCTGTTTCTGCTGGATGCAAAAGAGAGACTAAGTATACGGAGGAAGGGAGACGCCATTACTGGACTGATTTATGGACTATAATTGGCAGCTAGCCTGATTTATAGTATACTTGGAGGGAGTTTGAGAAGAAATAAAGTTAACTCCCAGTGAATTTGAATTTGAAGTCTTGGTTGCAAGGCAGAGGCACGAGTAAGAGTCTCCAGGCAGACGGGGGAGGAGGGAAATTTATGAGTAAGAAGCAGAGACGGCAGAAGCCCTCTATTCCCACCCCCGCCTGGGTAAGACCTTCAAAAGAGCGAGGATCAGATCGATCTTGGCATAGATTGGCCCGGGTGGATTCTCAAGAAATGCCAGAGAAGCAGGTTGGGAAGAAATCTCCTGTGAAGGGCTCTATCTCGCAAATTACAGAGCCAGCTGCAATTCCAAAGATGGCCAGAGGAGGGCAGCCAGACCCAATGGATGAATTAAAGGCTGATATAAAAAACATGCTGATTGGTCTAGAAGAACGCTTGGCGAAGCGCATTTCAGATACGCAGACTGAGCTTATGACGGGACTAAAGCAAGTGGTGATGGATGTTGGAGTGCTCCAGGCAGATACTAGAGTTTTGGCGGGAGTTTGTAAGAAACAGGAAGACCAGCTTTCTCAACATGAACTACGCCTTATTGCTATGGAGGATCGGGATAGACGGGCAAATATTCGTATAAGAAAATATCCAGAACAAGAAGGAGAGTCCTTAAAAGATCTAAGAGATACAATTTTGACATGGATAAGAGTACAACTTCCAGATGAGTCTTGGGCTGAAGCTGATCTCGAACGGGTGCATAGAGTTGGTTCTAAGCGTAAAGGACTGCTTCCAAGGGACATAATTGTTAAATTTGCAAATTATTATAAAAAAGAAAAATTTATGCAGGCAATTAGACGACAAGCTCAACCAAAGATTCAAGCAACAGCAATCGAAATCTATCAGGATTTATCGGCGCACACTGTGCAGTGGAGGAAGAGCGTCAAAATTTGTACAGCACCATTGAGGAAGAAATCGATAACCTACCACTGGGGTTACCCAGTATTCTTGAAATTCTTCTGGCAAGGGAAGCAAGAAAGAATAACATCGTGCGAACAGGGAATCGAGCTGCTGGAGAAGTTGGGCATAATCGATGCCAATGATGTTGGAGAAATAGTCCAAGCGGAAGGAGCGGGTGGAGGTTCCAGTGACCAAGTAGAAGGAGCGGTTGGAGGTTCCAGTCAATGAAAAGGGATTAGGGGGGAAAGGGTTAAAAAGGAGGGGAGGATCGGACTTTGCTCTGTGGGTTGGGCCGTGTTCCCACCCCCTGAAGAGTTCTAAAATAATTGGGACCAGTGCCCAGATGACTGGTGAGGAGGGGGGTAAAAATGGGGGTATGTGGGGGGGGGGAAGGGAGGGGGGGTATGTGTATCACTGACCGAGACCAATTTAATGACGTGGATGAAAGTAAGAAATGGTGAATAGATTGAGATATGCAACTCTAAATGTTAAGGGGCTAGGAACGGTGGTTAAAAGACGAAGAATTGAAACATTGTTGAAAAGAAAAAAAATAGACATAATTTTTTTGCAGGAAACTCATCAAATAAAGGATGGGGCTAATGAGTTACGAATGAGGGAAGTTGGAGTGTATGAAAAGTCATTTGGTACTTCTAAAGCGAGAGGTGTGGCAATAATAATATCGAAGAAATGTGGTATTAATATTCAAAGTATAAAGAAAGATAAGAATGGAAGGATCCTTATAATTTACTGTACGTTGGAAGAGGAAGAATTTGTGCTGATAAATGTCTATGCTCCAAATGGGAAACAAATTGATTTCTTTAAAGAAGTATTCAATATGGTGGGAGATCTAGGGAAAAAGAATATTGTGATGGCAGGAGATTTTAATATGGTACTAGATAAAGGGAAAGACAGAGATAATATAATAAGAGGTAGTGAAGGAGAGGGTAAGACAGAATTAGCTAAATTAATGGAGAGGGAAGAATTAATGGATGTATGGAGAGTTGTAAAAGGGCAAGAAAGAAAATATACATTTTACTCACCTAGATTTAAGAGCTACTCAAGGATTGATTATATATTTATATCAAAGAATATGGTACCTAAATTAACAGATTGTGATATTGGAGTAATTAAGATCACAGACCATGCACTAATGATGATGGATATCAAGATAAAGAAGGATTATAAACAAGCAAAGAGATGGAGACTGGACGGAAGAATTTTTAAAAATAAAAACATATTGGATAAATTAAAAAAGGAAGTGCAGGAAATATGGCAGATAAATGAAAAAGGAGTTAACTCGCAAGGATTATTATGGGATACGATGAAAGCAGTAATAAGAGGGATCTGTATCAGAGAAATGTCCACACTTAAAAAGCAACAGGAAGTACTTAATAAAAAGGCTGAAGAAGAGATAAGGAGTTTAGAGGAGAGACTGAGACAGTCAAAAGATAAGCGGTTATATGCCCTAATTCAGGCTAAAAAAAGGAATTGGAGAAAGAAGAAATAGAACAGGTTCAAAAGAATTTATTATATTTAAAGAGAGACTTTTTTGAATATAGTAATAGAAATTCCAGGTTGCTGGCTAGATCCACGCAGACAGAGAAGGCTAAGAATATGATAGGGACAATAAGAGATAAGTTAGGGAATAGATGTAATGTAATGAAAGATAAATTAAATATTTTTCAGGAATTTTATAAAGATTTATATACATCAGAGGCGCTTTCACAAGAAAAGATTCGGGAATATGTAGAAAGGAATTGGAAAATAAGACTGGATGATCAAGATAAAGAGAGTATGGAAGCCTTGGTGACTGAGAAAGAAATTGAGGGAATTATTGGAAAACTAAAAGGAGGTAAGTCTCCGGGGATTGATGGTTTGGGGCCGGAATTTTATAAAATATTTAAAGATATTTTAATACCTAGATTAAAAAAATTATTTAATAATATAATAGAAGGAGGAATGACCCCGCCATCGTGGGACCAGTCCCTGATTGTTTTAATACAGAAGCCAGGTAAGGACTTGACAGATCCAGCGTCATATAGGCCAATATCTTTAATAAATCAGGATGCAAAAATATTCTCAGCAATTATGGCTAAAAGAATGGGCACATTTATATTTAAATATATTAAAAATGATCAATGCGGATTTATTTCAGGTAGGAAAATGCCGAATTTAATTGGGAGAGTTATAAATATAATAAATATTATAAAAAAAAGGAACTTAAAAGCAGGATTATTAGCATTAGATATTTTCAAAGCCTTTGATTGCGTGGAATGGCCAGCGTTAAAAATAATATTAAAAACATTTGGGTTTGGACATAAATTTATGGGAGTGATTAATCAGATGTATAAAAATAATAAAGCGGAAATAATGGTTAATGATGGGTTAACGCAACAAATAATACTAGCTCGAGGAACTAGGCAAGGATGTCCACTTTCACCGATTTTATTTGCAATAGTTATAGAAATTTTAGCAAATGTAATAAGGGAAGATGAAAGATTAAAGGGGATAGGAAGAAAATATAAGATTAAAGTAAATATGTTTGCGGATGATACGTTATTGACAATAGAAGATCCCCTAGAAAGTGGGGAGATGATTCAGAAACATTTGAGAGAATTTGGGGAAATTACAGGATTACAAGTTAACTGGGGGAAGTCAGAAATGATGTTGTATAACTATAACAAGGAAGAGATGGAGAAATGTAAAGCTAAGTTAGGATTAAGACATAAAAATATAATAAGATATTTAGGAGTTAATATAGATAAAGAATTAGAAAGAATAGAGGAACTTAATTTTGTAAGCTTAAGAAAAGAGGTAGGGGAGAAATTACAGACTTATAGAAAATTAAAACATTCTTGGTTTGGTAGAATAGCGGTTATTAAAATGAAGATATTACCTAAGGTTAATTTTTTGTTTAGAATGCTACCTATTAGAATTTCAGTAGCTGAGATTAAAAATTGGCAAAATATGATTAATGCATATTGTAACGGGGATAAAAGAGCTAGGATAAATAAGGGGTTATGGTATAAGACTCAAAAGAAAGGAGGTTTAGGACTTCCTAATATTAAGAATTATTATATTGCTAATCAGTTAAGATATGCTATTTATGCTATTTTAGGGGAACAAGACTTGGAATGGTTGGAATCGCAAACAGTAGAGATAGAATGTAAATTGCGGAATATATTTTTTAATAAAATGCAGAAGAAAGAATGGAAGGTACTGGACAACCCATTATTGGAAAATATATTATCGATATGGGAGAAGTATAGGGGGAAGTTGATACCAGGGGATTCTCCGCTTGCCCCAGTGGTAGTAGTGGGAAACTTCCCAAGAGCATTAAAATCAGAGATAGAAGTGAGACTGAAAGAACAAGATATTTTAAAGCTAAGGAATTGGATGGGAAAGATGAAGGATAGAGAGCATATTAAAGATTTGTTTAAAGGACAAAAGATAGCGTGGTTCAAGTGTCTGCAACTGGTAAAATGGACAGAGGAATGGAGGATGAAAAATAAGAAATGTAGAAACAATACCAGATTTGAAGATTTAATTGAACAAATAGAAAAAAAAGATGGAGCCAGAGCTAAGAAAGGACTCACTAGCGAGATATATAAAATTTTAATAGAGGAGGAATCTCAGGACTCACTTAAGGTTATAAAAGAGGTATGGGAAGAAGATCTAAGGGAAAAAATCAATGAAGATAATTGGGGGAGGATATGGAATGTAAGAATGTTGAAATTATTGTCGATTAGAATAAAGGAGAACTATTATAAGATAGTTTGGAGATGGTATCTAACACCTGTAAGATTTCACCAGATTGATAAAAAAGTGTCCAAGAACTGTTGGAGGGGATGTCAGGAGGTTGGGACCTATTTTCATATGTGGTGGAGCTGTGAACAAGTACAAAAATTCTGGGAAAGGGTTTTTAAAGAAATAAGTGATATAATTGGAAGTAAATTGGGATTAAACCTGAAGTTAGCTCTTCTAGCAATATGGGATAGTGGGAACAAGCATATAATTAACAGAGAATTGGTAAATAACCTCCTGGCACCCGTCAGAATAATGATTGCTAGAAATTGGAAAGGGCAACGAAGTTATAAAATAGAAGATTGGTATAAAGAAATTTGGGATATAGCATTGAATGATATGTTGACATGTAAAATGAAAATAATGAGGGGAATGTCCAGTAAGAGTGATTTTGGAGATATATGGACTCCCTTTTTGGAATATGTTTTAAGATCGGGAAAGGGACAGTCGCCTTCAAAAGAATCATTAAAATTCTGGAAGGATGATGGATGAATGTGAGTAGGTCTCGGGGGGGGGTGCACGGGGGTAGTTGAGGGAGTTAGTTTGTTTATATATTATGTATTATGTGTATGTTTGTTTTGTTTTGTTGAAAAACTAATAAAAATTATACAATAAAAAAAAAAGGAAAACTAACCTCCCACACAAAAAACAATACCCCAATATCCTAATCCTATCCTGATGAAAGCCTGTCCTTCTCTCCTCCAACTCTCTCTCCTTTATCCTCTCTCTCACTCTCCACACCCAAAATCCAACAACCAATCAGAGGACAACATTCAAACAGCTCAACCTTCTAGCTCCCCCTTCCCCCACTTATCATTGCCTCTACTAAAAAGAAGTGGCCAAAGCAAATCAAGCCCTGAACAAACCATTCAAAATTAATTATACATATAAACAACAACATAAAATACCATTTCATCACAGTCTTAGCAGCTCGCCTGAAGATTAAAGGAGAAGGGACCAACTGAGCTTCTCTAGGGAGGTGCCATAATAGAAAAGGCCTTGTCTTGGATCTCAACCAATCAAGTTACAGTAGAGCCAAAATAACTGGAAGGCCACGGGTTGCCAAACATGTATTTTGTGGTGGTACAAATGATGACTTAAGCAAGTGGATGATGACTTAAGATAAGACACAGGCATGTAGATTATCCTTTTTTTTAAAGTAGTTTTGTCAGTTTGAAGGAAAAAAATCACAACATCTAGGGCATGCATGGATGGGTGACTTGTGGTCCTCTGTATATTGTTGGACTCCAACTCCCATGACCTGTAGCCAGCACAGCCAATGGTGAAAGATGATAGGAGTTGGCAGTCCAACATCATCCGGAGAGCCACAGGATGTCCACCCCTGACCTAGGGTAAATTCTGGCTGCTTAATTGCAAGCTTTCTACAGCCAATAGCAGAGCTCCTGTGAAGTCATGGAATGTTTGGATACATTCTAACTGCTGAAAGGCAAACTCTCAACACAAAGGACCTATAGGCAGAAAGGGCTGTACCTTGTTGTTTGATACGAGTGCAGAAAGGTGGACGGTGAATTTCCCACGTAGCTTCAGCTTCCACAGGATAAATTACCTTCTGATGACTGGCATTGTTAGGAAAAACCAAACAGGGTTTCTTTCAGGAGAATGCCTCAACGTGATGTACATGTGCTGTTTGTCAGAAGGAGTTGAGAGAGCTGAGTGCTGAATTGGTTAATAAATAAATTATTTCTATGTTCTTATAAAACCCTCTTCTCTTTCTGATGGATCTAGACCTAGTTCACAGCTTGGCGGCGCTTCTTAATCCACAGCTGCTGCAGTTGCAGCTGTGGTGAACAGTGTCTTTGTCCTACTACAATGCACGCATCAACCACATGTTATGCTTTCTTGATTACTAGGGACATCCTCATCATCATGATGCATGCCCCGAGCTGTATTCAGTCATTCTCCCCATGTGTGGGGCTGCGTGGAGGGCGGAGCAGGACCATGAACTGTTGGTGTCAGAAACATATGCATTGAAAAATTATTAACATTTTATCATTTGTTTAGTTGAAAAGTATTTACCTACTTATAAATGAACACCTTCCTGAAATAGAAAAATCATTACGTTAACTTAGAGATGGGCAACTGGTGGCCCTCTAGATGTTTTGGCCTACAACTCCTACAGCCCTAGCCAGCATAGCCAATGGTGAGGTATAATGGGAGTTGCAGGCCACAAGATTGTAGGGCTTTCAGTGCCCTGTCATGCTCACAGTCATAGTAGCTAACAAGGTATTCTTTCAGGTTCACATAAGCTTAACAGTGATGATAATCTTGGAAAACTATATCCTGGGCCAAAGGGAGGAAAGTCAGGTGGATGGGTGGTTCAATTCTAAAAACAGTCTCTAGTTCTTCACATGAAAGCTGCCACGTCATGGGGTGGGGTGGGGGAATGAATGTTAGGAGGGCAAACTAGTATTCTCGAATTCTCTAGCTCAACCTACTGGCCCCACCTTGTACTCTTGCCTGCACGGCTCTAATTTAGCTGACTAATTCTAAAGTTGCTAAATAGGATCTTCAGCAATTGTTGAGAGAACATGCAACATGTGAGGAAGAGAAGGGTAGTGGCACTGTCAGGGTTTGCTAAGAGGCTGGCTGAGTCAGTGTAGAGGGTGTGACATAACTAAGTAATACATAACACGTCAGGCTAAGGAGGGTTTTTTCTTCTTCTTTCTAATGTGACAGTTTCCCCAGGGAAACTGAATCAGAAAGATAATACCCTGCTGGGTAGAAATCCTGATGAATCATAGTTTTTTAGTAATACGGCTCTGAACGCTAATTCCTGTGAAACAACCCTTTTTACTAACAGCAAATACTCCACACATTTTTCTGTCAGGAAGGTGGCTGAGGTTACATCCAGTTACCTACTGGATGTAACCACCTGACATCATTATTAAGGGCCTCAGAAGGCTCCCGCATCCATGTGTAGAATGGGTCTACCAATGGATCTACCAGATAGAGCAATCCTGAGTGGGGCCAGTAATGAACAAGATGGATCTACCGCAGGGCTGTAGGGCCTCTTTCAGCCTCAGGGCTGAATTCACTTTCAGGGAAGCTCTTGGGGCCCACATTCAGTGGTTGGTGGGGCCAAAGGCAAAATGGGGCAGGGCCAAAGGCAAGGGGTGGGGCCAAAAATACAAGCCCAATTTAGCTTAAAGCTCTTACTGCTAATAACTAAGCCTTAGGAGAGGCATTTCAACCTTTTAGACTGAGGCGAAAACTGCACAAAAGCCGGGCAACCACAACATGATTTGGTAGAAGGGGGAGTGGCCTTCTGGGGAACCCCGGAGGGCCAGATTTGGACCCTGGGCCTGAGGTTCTGCACCCTTTATCTATTTCCTCATCTTCAGCTCTGCCCTTTCATTTATTTATTATTTATATATTACATCTTTATATTGCCCATCATGCCAGTCAAGGCGGATCCATGTACTTACTTTCCCCCTGCCTGAGCACAGCGGCGGGGCACCATCACCATTGTGCTCTCAGTTACATTTTGGCCATTTCTCCCTCTCTTTTTTTTACTCTTTCTCAGAGGCTATGCATTTGCTGTCACCGCAGAACACCTTCTCCAATTATTTGTAAAGTCTAGTCTTTCCTGGCCTAGCAATATTAATCTTAGGAGCAGTATTAGCCTGGCCCCTTTCTTGAACATGGAGATCAGGGATACAGAGCAATATTTCTGCTAGCGCCTAACACTGGCAGAAGAGCACAGTATGCTTGGAAAAGCCAGAGTGTCTGGAAAGGCCCTGAAATATGCTGTATTGTTTCTGTACTGAATAATAAAAAGTACTCTCTTGCTCTTCCCCCCCTTCACTTCTAAATCAAGCAATTCCCCCCAAACATTTACCCAAGCCCCCTGTAGCAAAAAAGTGGCTCCTAGAACTACACTGGATCAAGAGGGAAAAGGAGGGTGCAAAGCTAGCAGTCTGCATACTCTTTTATCATATTTTCATCCTCACCCCATACATCAAAGAAATATTACTTCAGTTTCATGAGTTAAGGTGTTCTACATACCTGAGAGATGCAGTCCAGACTGGTTTTTCAGAAACTTCTTCCTTCTTAAAAATCAACACGTCTTTTACATATATTGCATCAAACTCTTTGGTTATCACAGATGTACCCTTAGGAAAAATGCTGTATGTGTACGGTCCCAACCTGAGTAATGAGCTTCATGCAGTTGCATAACTGCTTCCCAGCAGTTGCATTTGGGTTAGCTCACTTGTCTGACATTTATGACAGACAACATCCTCTTCACTCTTTTCTCATCATTATCACAGTATAGGGGAGGTCCAAGAAATAACCTATTAATCTGACATAGGCGGACCAGATAAAATCCAGGTCAGGGCTCATGTAACTTCAACAGTTGTAGAGAAAAGGGCATTTCAGCCAGTGTTATTTGTATGCAATTAGTTCCTGGTGAAATTCCCTCTTCATCACAACAGTTAAAGTTGCAAGCACTATACTAGAGTGTCCATATACAAAAGAAGGCAGGGCCCCTGCAACTTTAACTGTTGTGATGAAGAGGGAATTTCACCAGGAACTAATTGCATACAAATGACACTGGCTGAAATTCCCTTTCCTCTACAACTGTTGAAGTTACATGAGCCCTGACCTGGATTTTATCTGGTCACCCTATTAACAGTTGTAGGGAAAAGGGAATTTCAGCCAGTGTCATTTGTATGCAATTAGTTCCTGGTGAAATTCCCTCTTCATCACAACATTGAAAGGTGCATGCACTATACTAGAGTGACTATATACAAAAGAAGGCAGGACCCCTGCAACTTTAACTGTTGTGATGAAGAGGGAATTTCACCAGGAACTAGTTTGCATACAAATGATACTGGCTGAAATTCCCTTTTCTCTACAATTGTTAAAGTTACATGAGCCCTGACCTGGATTTTATCTGGTCACCCTAATCTGACCTCATGGAGAAGGCATGGAATCATAGAATTGGTCTTATCGGCCATCTAGTCTAACCTTTTATTGAATATGTGAGGAAAAGCAGCACACACATTTCTTATAATAATTCATTGTTTATAAATAACTAGGAAAAGCCATCACCCCAAAATTAAGAGATTGGAGAATTAACTAACACAACTAAACTGAAATGTGCTCCAGATTATAGTTCATCCTGAACCCAGGATTGCTCAGCCCCTCTGAGCAAATTATAGAGATTTAACTACTTATATCGACCTCTGCAGCAAAAGTAAAAATGTTCAGCTCACATGTCCTGCTAGTTCTCAGGCTTCTGGGCATGGCTCACTGTAGTTGGCTTCATTTCCGCATGGCTGACTAGGGTATGCTGGGAGTTGTAGGACTTTTTTTCTGTCTAAACATGCATAGGTTTGCACCCTTAATGTATTAGGGACTAGTATGGATAATTCAGATTATTCAGTTCCCATTATGCTGTTTTTGTTTGAGGTGATTTTTATTTAATTATATATACTCTGTATCAGTGTTTGTTTGTTTTTAATCATTTTATTTGTTGTATTTCTATACTGTCCAATAGCTGAAGCTCTCTATTGTTTTATGTAGGGCACCTTGGATATTGTTTAATAGAAACATTTTCTCAATTAAAAATAAATCAAAATTATTACTGTAAATAACCTGAGCTTCCTGAATTTGTGGTTGTTATATAAAATAAAGATGTAAAAACAAATGAATAATAGCAGGTAGCAGTTGGCTAGCTCTCAAACAAAAAAATAAACTTTAATGGCTACCCATACAACATTAAAAAGGAGTCCACATTTTCTACTGGAAGCCTTTAAATGGGTGCTTTTTTAAATATAACTGAATTTGAACAGAGCTCTGCCCCCACCCCTATCTTATATCTAGGTTCTGGAATTCAGAAGTAAATTAGACGACGCCTTTGAGCATATGCAGAGCGCTTTGGCACCGCGCCGCCCGTCCCACTTTTGGGGGCCGAAAGGCGGTATGGAAACGTTGCTCTAAATTAGGCTGACCAGATAAAATCCAGGTCAGGGCTCCTGTAACTTTAACAGTTGTAGAGAAAAAGGGAATTTCAGCCAGTGTCATTTGTATGCAATTAGTTCCTGGTGAAATTCCCTCTTCATCACAACAGTTAAAGTTGCAGGCACTATACTAGAGTGACCATATACAAAAGAAGGCAGGGCCCCTGCACCTTTAACTGTTGTGATGAAGAGGGAATTCCACCAGGAACTAATTGCATACAAATGACACTGTCTGAAATTCCCTTTTCTCTACAACTGTTAAAGTTACAGCAGCCCTGACCTGGATTTTATCTGGTCACCCTACAGTCTAACTAAAATATCAGGTATTAGGAAGTTGTGACGTCCTCCTCGAGCATTTCCTCACTTTGAAAACGAAGCTGGGTTTACAAAGGAATGGCAATGAAAGCCTTCCTTTGTGATGCAGCACCCTAGCGGGGATTGACCCGAGTAAAAATGGCCTGGGCAATGCACTTTCCCTTCCAGCAGAGGGCAGGGCCGTTTTCCTTCCGTCCGGGCGTGCTAGGCGATCGCTTCCCGGTCCTAGGTCTTGCAGCAGCAACAAAACGAACATACTTTTTTTTTTTAAAAAAAAGGGTCGGGCTATCGCTTCTGTAGAAGGAGGAGGCGGGCTAATCTGTGCGTCTCGTGCCTGGAGGGGAAAAGGGCAAGTCGGCGCCTGAACGAAGCAAACAATCCTGCATATTGCTTGGCGATCCAGCTATCTGCCTTCTCCAGCAGAGTTGTTTGTGTCTGCGTGTGTGTCTTACCAGTAAAGTCCAGCTCCTTATCTCCGGCTGCCAGGAGCCATAGACCCAGCCCCCAAAGAGTAGATCTTGCTCGGGTGTGACCGGTTTGCTTGCTCACTTGACTTCAGTTGCCCCATCTTCCGTCTCGTCTTTCTTCATTTCGCCAAGCCGCCCCGGAGCAGCCCAAGAAATGCAAGCTTTGGCGCTCTCGCTGACACTATGCGCCCTGCAGCTGGGGCCAGCTGTTCTCGGGGGCCCCCAGTACCAGCGGTTTGCTGTGCTGGAAAAGGACTGGCCCACGAGGCTGAACAAGGTAGGTTGCAGCTGCCAGGCCTTTCTGGTTCTGCTCTTGCCGAGTTTGGGGTGGGGGCATGGGGTGGAATAATTCCGAGGATTGTTAAACAGGAAATATTTGGTTGCTTACTGTGGAAAAATAAATCTGCCAACGCTTTTATATGGGAACACTCTCTTGTGTTCGGCGATTTGCGCTCACACACATGCATCCCACCCTGCTACTAGAAAGACCCACCAGTGCAGCCTTCACTAACTTAGTGCTTTCCAGATATTTTGGACTTCAACTCCCATCAGCCACTCTGGGTCACCATGGCCAATGATCGGGAATGCTGGGCCTTGTGGTTCAATATGTTTGGAGGGCTGCAGGTTGAGGAAAGCTGCACTATTATGTTCTCAGAACAATGTGAAATACATCATATAATTGCTCTTTCCTTCTGTTTAAAATGGCATTTTGTACATACTTTTTATTTTATTTGTGATATTACATGGTTTGGGGCCAGGTTACCTGCGGGATCGCCTTCTCCCATACAATCTGCCCAGCACACTCAGGTCCTCTGAGAAGAATTTACTACAGTCAGCCAAAACTAGTCTGACAAGTTACCCAGAGGCCCTTCTCTTCTGCTGCTGCCAGACTGTGGAATGGCCTACCTGGAGAGATTCGCCAATTTAGCAGTCTTATGGAATTTAAAAAAGCTATAAAGACTGATCTCTTCCGGCAGACCTACCCAGCCGAATTTTAAGAGTTTTATTGGTATTTTAACAATGTATTAGTTTTTATATGTTTTAATCAGTTTTATGTATTTTATATCATTTGTTTTTAATGTTCCCCGCCTCGATCCAGAGGGAGAGGCGAGGAAGAAATAAATATATTATCATTATTTTTATTATTTATATACTGCTAAATATAAGAATATTATATTCTTATATCTGAATCTTTTTTTTAATGTAAATTGTAATGTATTTATTCTGTTTTTATTCTTTTATCCTATTTCTTCACCGCTCCAAAATCTTTGGATAGGGAGCGGTATAAAAATATTGTACACAAATAAATAAATAAAATCCCTAAGAGGTTTACATATAAATATTAAAATCACATTTAAAATATAGTATTAAAAACACAATGTTAAAATAATTCCAGTTACAATGAAAGCAAGACAAGGAGCAGTAAGATGGAGCAGCATGATTAATTTAATTACAACCCAGGGTGAATAAGTGCACTTTCAGGAAGAGTTTGAAGGATGCCACATTTTCTGCTTCCTACATAAATATACAGTTCATATAGAAAACATTGAACTGTCTTCCACTGATGCTCAAAACTTTCAATCCATGCCACGGGGGGCTGTTCTTCAGTTGACACTTCCTTTTAGCGCCACTCTTGCTATTTGAGTGAATGATGATAATACAATCTTTTTTCAAAATTTGGTATAGTTAGTAAAGCTAAGAGATATACCAAAGTAGAACAGCTGGCATTGTACCAACCAGTTAGTATAGTTGGAGGTAAGTAGCAACTGATCTGAAGGTTACTACACCAGGAGCAAAGTTACTACACCAGGAGCCCATAATGGTACTAGTTTATTTTATTTGATTTTTGTGAGCTATGGAAAAGCACATAGATTTAATTTTGTTTCTGTAGGTAGTCATAATGACTCAGGGTATACAAGTGTTAATATTATAGTTAATTTTTGCCACTTATGAAAGTGAAATTTCAATGGGCGATATTTATTTTCGCCACCAATTATGAATGTTCCTGTTAGAAGTTAATCATACTGATGGTGTAATACTTTCATAGGCATGTGAAATGTAGTCCAAGAGTGATGAGTGGAGCTTGTGACTGTAGCCCAGGATACTATTGTCTCCAGTTGCAGTAGGTAGAATGTAGACCTTTATTATCTGCCTGACATGGAATGGATCAGAGTCACTTGCTTACATTAAAAGGAGTTCAGCAATTTTCTTTGGGGAGCAGCAAACATTCACCTCAATTAACTGTTGTCATTTTGCAGCAGCATATTGACCCAGGCTAAAGAGACTACTGGTGAAGGTATGCTTAGGTCACATGGAGTTGTACAGGTCAAACTGTGAGGTGGGTTACAGTAGTAATAATAGTTATGGATAACCACCTATCATAGTAACTTGCTTAAAGCTTTGTAGCTGAATGTGGATTTAAAAGGGAGTTTCCCCACATCCAACACTTCAACTGTTGCACCATATGTGGAAACAAGACCCGTTTGCTGAATACCCTTTCCTTTTGCTTCATTTGAAGCAGATCATGAGAAATGAATCTGTTGCCATTAAGTGACCACACTATATATTGTGCCTCAAGTTCTGTTCTACATAGGGACAAAGGATGCTGACTTATATCTAGTGAGACTTTTGGTTTATTGAGCTAAGTATTGTATACTACATCGACTGGTAGCTCTTCTCAGATAGGGGTCTTTCTCAATACTAGCTGGAGATGCTGGGATTTGACCCTGGGACCATGTGCATGCAAAGTATGTATTCTGTCAATGAACAAAGGCCCTTCTCTGTCCTATACTTAGAGTCTGTTTGCTGTTTAAGGAAATGTTTGGTGGTAGAACATCTATGGTCAGTGAAGGAAAAGATCCTTGAATGAAGAAAGGGATTTTGCTTATTTATTTACTTTTAGGTTGCCTTTAAGGTAAAACCCTTCAAAGGCGGTGCACACGATGTTTTGAAAATACAAAACTATTTAAGTAGGAAATAGATAAATATACAATAAAATGCTATAAAATACAGAACAGCAATAAACCCTGCAGCCCACACATTATAAAAAGGCCATTGAAAACAAGTGGGTCTTTTGCTAAGGGCATGAAAAGCAGAAGTGTTTCCTCCATGGCCTACCCATATATTCCATCCCACCCCATTTGTTTCACTAAATGGTTGTTTTGCATTAGTCTTGGGCCAAGATCTTCATCTTAGAATTGTGTATACTGAACTCTTACTATGTTGGCTAGCTAACACTTTAGTAATTTGGGCACAATGTTCACATAAATGCACTTTCATGTATCACAAAACTGCACTTAAATTGGTAGCCCTTGGGTCAAATTTAGAGCTAATCTACAGTGTCAGAAATGCCATATAGTACTCTTGAAATTATATCACTTCAAAATTCAGGTATGGCATTGCATGATGGAAAGTTCTCTTATGTTGAAAACTCACTGCCTGTGGTTGGCTTTCATGTAAGGGATAAAGGCTCTAACACAACCTTCTTCCAGATGATCAAGAGGGTGGGGTTTGTATGTAAGGAGTCTTCTACATAAAGCAGCATTCAAACATGCATTTTCCCACATGTATTGTGAGGTGATATACCCCCAGGAGGGCTGTGCCACATGCTATTTTTGAATATGCATTCCCATTTTTAGAGGTGTCTCCAACCTCTGGTCTTGACGTGTTTCCTCCCTCTCTGCCCCCATAGAAATGTAACCTTTCTACAAAGGAAAGGCTTACAAAGGAAAGGTTACATTTAATCAATTGCAGAAGCCATGGATATTCAGTCCTTAATGGCGATTTACAAAAATGTAAGCAATGTTGGTCTTTATTTACTTGACCAAGCCAAAGCTAATCACAGTTTGGGGGGGGGGGGGGGGAGTCGCTGTCAATGTTTCACAGAAATCTGTCTTGTACCACTTCTTTCCTACTAGCATAAATAAGCCGAGCTTGATCTATTGCGCTCATGTCCTCTTAATGGGCTTCCCATAGGCCTCTGCTTGGCCATTCTGGGAACAGAATGCTAGACTACGTAGGTCTTTGATCTGATCCAGCACGTCAGCTCTTAATCACAGAAGTCTGTTGCTTAACAGATTCTTACAGACGTGATTGAGGTAATTATGGTAGTCATATAACTTTGGTTAATCAACTGTTCCATACAATATGTACATTGAAATCTTAATGCCAAGAAATGGTACGGTACATTCAGACGGTGATGACTGAAGCCATATATACCTTTCTTGTGCCCAAGTTTCCTGGCTTCAGGCATGCAGATCTCTGCACTCCTGGCAGTTTTAATTGCCTTAGAGCATGGGTGGAGAATGTGTGGCACTCCACGTGTTGTTGGACTGTAGTTTCCATCAGCCCTTGCCAGCATAGCGAATGGTAAGAGATGATTGGAGTTGCAGACCAATAACATCTGTAAAGCTGCATGTTTCCCATCCCTGCTTTAGGGTCATATTTAGGCCTGTTGCGCAGAAGAGTCTCTGAACCTGAGATCAGTCAATGTCCCAGAATCCTGTTCTTTTCAATTCCTAGATGGGAGATTAATTCAGTTCAGAAAAATTGAATGCACAGTGTCACCTGCACAACACACAACTGCTGACCTGCTCTCTGTGTTGCGATTATACCAGACAATATCATTGTGCTAAGTATTTGGTCAATGAATGTTCTGTATTTTACCAAAACAAATCTCAGGTTAGAATATAAGAAGAGGGTTTAAAAAACACACACATCCTGCCATATCATTTATAAAACATTGCTTTCTGGATATCTGATCTTCAGTGTGCTGCAAATCACCCTTGGCCAAATGAGGCCAAGGAGTTTTTGCAGGGTTTTTAAAAAAATCTGTGTTTGTAGAGACACTTAGCTGAGCTGCCTGTGTTAAATAAATGGTTTCATAATTAAACTTCCGGTGCTTATCCACAAGGATAAGTACCTTTCACATGTTTTGTGAACCAGTAAAGATGGACTTTACCCAAAATGGAGCATAGTGAGGACAGGCCACAATGGGTTCCATGAGAAGTTTGAGACATGCCACTACTTTTATACACCCATTCCAGCATGTAGAGGCCTGGAGTACAGTGTGGTGAAATAGTTAGAGATTGCAGGGCTGTGCATTTTTATTTGTCAATGAGATCCTCAGGAGCTTACAAGCAGTTCTCTCAAGATGACTGAGTTTTTACTGGTTGGAACCAAGGCAAGTTGCCCTTGTCTAACCAGTCTGTTGAAGTTGCAGCTGCATCAAATGTTAGGAAACTCCTACACAGAAAAACACTTCTGTGTCAGAACTCAGAAGTAGAGTGCCAGCGGCAGGGGTTGTTGCCACATAGACTACATTTAAATGCGAGAGTGCTTTCCCTGCCGCCTTGAGAGGGTTCTAGGCTTAAAGGCAGCCTTAAAAATAAAATCTGCATAGGGATTTGGCATCATCAGAAGTTACCTTAAATGTACCGTCAGTGGCTGCAGGTACGTGTGAGGGATTACCACTGTGGTGTACAAAATCGTCCAGCAGTGGGATGGGAAACGAGTTGAAATATTCTTCAAATACAGTATCCTGCTTCCAAGCGTCCCAGGTCCCTGGACACAACAGCGATGTTAGCACAACACAGAAGTATAAAGTCTCTAGGACATGGTTTGAAATAAGGCTCTCATTTCCAGGGCTGGCCCAAGATATTTTGCTGCCTGAGACAAAAGACAAGATGCCCCCCCCCCACCCCACACACACATTCTGTATATAGAAGCTGTCCAGCCTGGCAGTTGAATGTTAGTTGAGGACAAAACAACATTTTACACCACACCTGGAGTGCAGGACAGGATATTTGGAAACACAGAGCTCTGTGCTCCAACCCCTCATCACTGCCCCCTGCCCCATAGCATTTGCTACCTGAGGCAGCTGCCTCATGTTGCCTGATGATAAGGCCAGCCCTGCCCATTTCCCTAAATCTGGGTCTGCTGAAGAATAGAGTTCCACATAAGTCCATCATGGAATTTTCCACAGTCTTCCCTGTATCTGTTGAGCATGATGTCAAATTTCAAAGTAGATATTACTTTTCTTTGGTGTGCCTAGCTCAAATTGCTTCTACCCCTGTCAAGTATAGTGCAATTCTTTTAACACATTCTTCTTCTCAATCCTTTAGCTCCAAAGCTTTTCATGGGAGAACTGTGGCCCTCCATCGGAACCTGCTGTGATTAAGAGTCTGTCAGTAAGCCCAGATCCAATTTCCATCCCAGGAGATGTGCAAGTCAGCACATCAGTTGCCACCACCATAAACCTTGCTGCACCGCTGAAGGTACGTGAACAACGATGGGGCCAAGCCAGGCAGAAACAGTTCATCACATCTCTGGTACTACCTGTTCAGTGCTTTAAAAGGCTGAACATAATTGGATTGGTGTGTCTATCCCAGCCAGGTCTGGCACCAGATTACACTGGAGTTTGCATGACTCTTTAGTTCATCAAGAACACTTCACTAGGGTGTGGAAATACCCCCACTTTCCCTGCTCCTCCCTTGTTCTTTCCCTCCTAGAAGTTATCAGGCTGAAGAAGGAGGGACTCTGAAATGTGCTTGGAGAAATCCAGGGACTTTTCACAGGTATGAGTTGCTCCCAAGGGAGGAAGTGGCCAGCCTGCAGATGTTCATATGCAGGCACCTGTGTGATTCTCAGAATTGCTTTTTCTTTTCTGTCATGGGATGCTTAGTACCAGCAATCATGAGGAAGGAAGTGGTACTGTGGCCAAGTTGTTTTCTGTTGATAGGCTTTAGATTCTACCCAGGTGGCCTGGTTTGGATGCCAAGAGTGGAGCCAGCCTTCCCATCTGTGTTAGCTCCCTTTCATTGACTGAATACAACGATGCCATTTTAGATTTCAGTAGTGGGGGTGGGGGTGGCAAGGTTCTCATCAAAGTTTAAAGCCTTCTCTTAAATACCCTCAATATTAACTAATGTATGTTAAGAACATACATTGTGGTTAATTTTTAAATCTCATAATAACAACTACAGGATGAACAGCCATCTCTTTTTAAAACAAAGGGATGTGTGCCTTTCGCATGTGTACCAAGTACATAGATCAAGGTTGTGCAGCTTCTGGCCCTCCAGATGTTTTGGCTTACTGCTTCCGTTGGCTCTCTCCATTGGATATGCTGGCTAGGACTGATTGGAGGTGTAGGCGAAAACAATTGGAGGGCCACAAGAGGAACAAGCCAATGTGACCCAACAATAAAGTGAAAAGACATTACCGGGTGATAATGGTTGGTCTCGCTGACACTGGTCTCGCTGACAAATGAGTCTCCTGGGGAACAGACCTTCCACTCTTGAGCAAAGGGTGGTCACCACCTCCCTTTCTCCCAGGTTGTGAATCAACAAGCATCATGCAAATGACTAGAATTGCAAGTCACAGGACTTATGAAAAGCTAATGAGAGATGCTTTTGTTAATACATTTCCATTCTCCATGCTAATGAGTATAATTTGATTCTAAACACTTCACTGTTAGGTATAATTGATGTGTCTCACAGGTATAATGACCGGAAATGGGAAATATTTGTAGAGCTATTCATGACACTTAACAGACATTAAGTAGCAGAAGTAGAAGGCTGCTTAAATAATGTGCAACTATACATATAATTAGAGCAAACTAAGATCATAGTAGAGTTCCGCAAGCTTTTTTTTTTAAAAAATGGAAGCTTTCTGTGTCAGGCTGGCCAGACCTTAATCCTTATGGCTAATTGGAGTTGGGTTTAACATGGGCACCTATGTTGAAATGTTAAATGTTCAGTTTTCTGTAGTATAGAGTTCAGAACAGAAGAACAAAAGAAGAGCCATACTGGATCAGACCAAGGGTCTATCTTGCCCAGTGTACTGTTCATGCAGTGGCCAATTAGTTGCCTATGGGAAACCCACCAATTGGGCATGTATGCAACAGCACTCTCTCGTTCATGTTCCCCAGCAACAGGTATATAGAGGCATACTGCCTCTGATACTGAAATATATGTACCATCAGGACTAGTACCCATTGATAGCCTTATCTTTTATGAATTTGTCTAATCCTGTTTTGAAGTCATCCGAATTGGTGGGCATCACTACATCTTGCAGTAGTAAATCCCACAGTTTAACTATGCACTGTCCTGAATCTTCCATCAGACAGCATCATGGGAAGAGCCCGGGTTCTAGTACTATGAGAGAAGGAGGGAAAAAAATCTCCCTATCCATTTTCTCCACACCATGCAGTTCTTCTGGTGCGGGTATGTAGGCTTGTGTTAAACACTCCCAGATTTCAAATTCCTGCTTCCCTAAGTGACTCTCAGCATTTGGTGGCCTATCCACAGAAATTGGATTGAATCCAGCCTGCCCTTCCGTGTCAGGCAACTATATTTGCATATGTTAAGTCTCAGCCTTGCCCCTAGGGGAATGCTGGGGTGAGGGGGGGAACCCTAAAAGAGGTATTGTCAGAATTGAAATAGCCTCATGTTTGAAAGATTGCGGATACTCACATCTAATACCTGTAATGTGTCCTGAAGCAAATAGGTCTGTGTTTATTGGTTGAACAGACATAGCCCCTAGATAGATCTAAGTTTTGGTCCTGAAGAAATATATCGACATAATTCATGTCCCAAGCCTGAGAACCTGGGCAGTAGTGTAGCTTCTTTCAATATTTCAGATCTTTTCTGTCTTGTTTTCTGTTCTGTCTGGTTTCTTGTTTATTCTGTCGGTAATTTTCACTGCTTCCTTGATTTTTCACTTTGGTGCCTGGTGATGTTCCTATTTGAGAGATGTGGGGAAAATGAGGCAGAGACTACATGTCTGATGATATTTATGGAAATTGTGGCAAAAGAGGAAATGGGACTCCTGTGACCTTGGGTAACCTAAAGGACTCTAACTGGACTAGTAGTGCAGTCTTTCAGCTTCCTTAAAGAATATGGGTGGAATCCAACTATTCCCTTTATGCTGGCAGAAAGCTTCCATCAGTGGAACATGGAGAGGGCGATTCCAGAGGCAGGCTAAAACTTTTTTGTTCCGACAGGACTTTGGGGAGTAGTCTGGACCTCTGTTTATGCATTTATATATTGATTTTTTTTTAAAAAAATTGTATTTTAAATGTTTTAATATTGCAGTATGTTTAATTATATTTTTAATTTTTTGTATATCTCTATCTGTTTTAACTGTACATATTTAATTTGTAAAGCTGCCTTGACTCCCAGTATTGGGGAAAAGGTGGGATATTAATATCATCATCGTCATCATCTCCTCCTCTGGAATGCTCTGGAGCAGATTTGGTGGGAGGAGTACAGGGGCTTCATGGGGAGCAGAGGAGGAGAAAGTTCTGTTGCATGAGTGTCAACCCTCTCAATGCAATTTTGGATTTTGCCCATAAGCAGCTCCACGTGATGTGTATGCTTGAGTAAGTCAGGCTACTCTCTCTTCTGCTACTTCCTCTTTTGCTGCAGATTCTCTGGTTAGCTTGAGACATGGAATCCTTTCTGGGGTGATTCAGGTATAATGACCTGAAGTGAGGGTTCGAACTTGGTTTCCTATTCGATCTTGCAAAACAAACACTAACCATAGTTGGCTGGTTTGGACGAAATGGCAAATTGAAGTTTGGCTCAAACCTGGAAAGGAGACGGAGGATTGCCGCAAGCGAGGGAGGGAGGACTGCACACCTGCGGTTCTGTCCAGGCTAATGCATGACATGCTAAGTCATAGTCTGCCATTGGGTCTGAACCAACTCACTGCCTCAATTATCCCCTCTACTCTACAAGGAAAAAGCACACCTTTCTGGAATGGGATCAGAATTAGAGAAAGGAGAATGTCATAAAACTTTGAGTATTGACGTAAGCGGATTTGGACATTCTAAAGAAGGGGGAGAAGGAGATTGCACTTCTTTTTAACAGGCTTCAGAAATGTCTTCCAGTTCTGAACCTCTGAGATGGTGGGTGTTGCTCTGACACATCCTGGGTTTCTGCATTTTGCTCCATTCAAGTTCCTTCCCCCCCCCCTTTCATGGAAGTGTGGCAAGAGATAATGCAACCTGCTTGCATGTCCAGTGCTACTTGAGAACATCCAAAGTCATTTTCATTCACATCATAGAGCAGGAACCCTTCTTGAGCTAGGACTATGTATTTTCCCATGTTATATGTGAAAATTGGTCCTTACTGGCAATTTCTGAACTATTGCATAGAAAAAAAGTAAGCTAGGGAGCTTGCTAGAGGGGAGACCTAGCAAGGCAGTGCCAGATTCAGGATTTTGGGGGGCTTTGGGCAAGGCAACCTCTGTGGCCCTCCTTAAACTGGAATATGTGTCGTGTAGACAATGAGAATTCTCCTGCACTTCCTCTGATCTTCTTGAATGCTCCATGTAAAGTGACAATGGGGATGGTTTGGGGGCAGAGGCCCCTTTGCCAGCATTGGGAACGCTGGTAAATACCCAATCACTCCAATATTGCAGAAGGAACTCTTCTGTAGGGGTGGATGGGTCAGTCTATTTCTGTTCCATGTCAGTTTTACATGGGTTAATTCATAAAACCATTCCAACCCATTTCTGCATCCATCTGCAATTTAAAAATCACAAGAGCTTGCATTACTTATTTAAATCCATATTTTAGAATGTATTTTCCCCCGAACGAAGCATTTCTGTGCATATTTTATCCTAATATGCATTTTTGTACATGTTTGAGTGCATCTTTTAAGCCGAAAACCCTTATCGCAAATTTTGGAGAAGAGCAAAATCTGAAGGATTGCTGCATCCCAATCTGTGTATTAGCCTGGGAAGTGTGAACTACTTCGGTATGCTTTAAAATGTGGACCCAACAAAATCCTCAATCATCCCTACTCTCTCCTTGTTGGGACAGGTTCCTGACATTGTCACAAAGAACAGCTTGATGTCTTGTGAGTTGGAGGAGAACAGTCACCTCAGCTGTTCCCGGAAGCAACAATGAAAGCAGAAGAGGCTGCTGGAGCCACAAACTGGCTGGCCTTGTGAGCTCTCATCATAAAATCATAGAATCATAGAATAGTAGAGTTGGAAGGGGCCTATAAGGCCATCGACTCCAACCCCCTGCTCAATGCAGGAATCTGCCTTAAAGCATACCTGACAGATGGTTGTCCAGATGCATCTTGAATGCCTCTAGTGTGGGAGAGCCCACGACCTCCCTAGGTAATTGGTTCCATTGTCGTATTGCTCTAACAGTAAGGAAATTTTTCCTGATGTCCAGCCAGAATCTGGCTTCCTGTAACTTGAGCCCATTATTCCGCGTCTTGCATTCTGGGTTGATCGAGAAGAGATCCTGGCCCTCTTCTGTGTGACAACCTTTCAAGTATTTGAAGAGTGCTGTCATGACTCCCCTCAATCTTCTCTTCTCCATGCTAAACATGCCTAGTTCTTTCAATCTCTCCTCATAGGACTTTGTTTCCAGACCCCTGATCATCATCATGTGAACTCTTAGCATGCTGGCAGAAGGGAGGGAGGAGGACCCAGTTTCAAACCATCTGGAGCCGAGCAGCTTAGTTAGAGTATTCTTCACTCGTCTAGTTAGATTGTATGTTTAAACTGAGTTTTCACGAAAGAGACTGTAGGGCTTTCTCCTTAGTGTCAGCAGAGATAGGAAGGCAATGTTGGGGGTGCAGTTCTGTGATTCATTCGCCCCCTGCCCCAAACACGTGTGTGTGTGTGTTGTAAAGCAGGTGCAGATACCTTCATTGTGAGGGAGGGGGACTAGAAGGAGCTGTTTAACCCTTTGCTTCCCGGCCATTTGTTCACAATTGCTTGTGCACAGACACACCCACCATTGTTTTTATCTCTAAGAGGAGAGATACAAAGGGGAGGGGGGAAATTGAGCAATCAAATGGATGGAAAGAAAAGAGGTAAACAGTTTCCCTTCCTGCATCCGAAACTGAGGCAGGGCTTTACATGATATAAGGAAGCCGGGAGGGGATTTAGAGGTGGGGAATAGAATCTGTCCTACTGCTCTTGATCTCAGTAGTAGTGAAGAAAATGCCTCAACACCACAAATGTGACTCTTTGTTGCTCTTTACTGCCCTTTTGTGGTGACTTATGGGCACCTAGGGAAATCAGAACCTCATTGCTGAGCCTGTTCAAAGCTGCATCTAGTCCAGCATTTTGTTCCCTTTTTGCCCTAGCGTCTTGTAATCAGAGGTATACCAGAGAAGTGACACCGTAGCTTGGTGCTGGAGTACCTGCTTCACTTACAGAAGGTCCTTAGTGTCTTTACCAGGTGATCAGGTGGCATGTGATGGTAAAAGATCCAGGTGGAGACTTTGGAGAACTGCCTCAGTTAATTGTACAGATAGTGTCATGGTACAAGGCAGTTTCCTAGGCTTCTATGACTTCTGACCATGGAAGTTTCCTTTTTATCTGGCATAGCTCCCCCACCCCTTAATCCTCAAGTGTTCTTTGATAGAAATATTCATGGATTATAGGTCTATGCTAGCCTTCCTCAACCTTTTACCCTGTAGATGTGTTGGACTACAATTCCCTGCAATCCCCAGACAGAAGTCCAACACACCTGGAAGGCACGAGGTTGGGGAAGGTCTCTCTGGGCTACTAGGAAACCACATGTTGCCTTATACTGGGGCACAACAGAGCAAGAAAATATGCCTTTAGGAAAAGCCAAAGTTAAGGAAAACGTATACCTACGTTCAGAATTCTTTAATACAAATAAATACTCATAACAGTGCAACAATAACAAATACATTAATATAACATTATACATTCCGGTTTTCGTTTTTAATTTTGATATGTATGAAAGAATACTGTACAGATGTATATGTTTTCCTTAACTTTGGCTTTTGTTGATGCATTTTATTGGGATACCATGTTCTACCTTGATGGTGAGTTGCATTAGTTAATTATGCACTGTGAAGATGTGCAATCACCTACTTCTTTAACTTCTGTGTGAGATAAGCAAAAAGGTAAGGATTAACGTTATTAGTATATCTCCAGAAGATGATCCAGTACCTGCTTTGTGTTTCATGATGTCTGTGGTTTTGTCAGTTACATACATTCAGATACTGGAACAGCCTGTCGGTAGGATAACCAGTTGGTCAAGCTGTATTAAGTGTTATGTTGTGGAAGAGTTATTGGGGAAGAGAGGTAAATTCACGGAGGAAATTGGCAGACTGTTAACACTTTGTGTAATGTTTACCCCTAGGGAAATGTCACTGTGGAGAAGAGACTTGGTGATATGTGGTTAAGGATCCCCTGCATGGATGATATTGGGAGCTGTATCTATGATGACATTTGTACCAAACTGGACTTCCTTGTCCCTCCAGGCCAGCCGTGTCCAGAACCGTTGCAGTCTTATGGGATTCCTTGTCATTGCCCCTTCAAAGCGGTAAGCCCAAGGATCCCCTTCATGGATGATATTGGGAGCTGTATCTTCCTCAATCTGTCCCCATCCAGATTTTTTGGACCACAACTCCCATTATTCCTGACCATTGGCCTTGCTGGCTGGGTCTGTTGGGAATTGAAGGCCAAAACATCAGGAGAGTACTAGGTTAGGGGAAATTGCCTTAAAGGATCTGCCTGTTGAGTGCCACCCATTGGCACTGAGAGTATGCTGTGATAGGTAAACACAGATAATGCAGTAACTGCTGACTGATCTGGGTTGATAGCTTTGTGTGTGTCTTCTCCCCTTTTCAGGGTTCTTACAACTTGCCTCCTTCTGACTTCTACATACCCAACATGGAATTGCCTTCTTTCCTCACCAACGGGGACTACAGGTTTAAAATGATAATGAGTAACGGTGAACAAGAGATTTCCTGCAGCAAGCTGTCCTTTTCCCTGCAAGCTGGAAACCTGTTGTTTTACTAGGACCCAACGCCTGCATCCTTGGTGTCAATTGCCATACTTCCTTCCTGTTTTTTTTCCTGTCCTGTCAATACTAATGCAGAAACCCATTTTGCAGCCTTAAAGGGAAGGGTTATAGTTACTGCTTTCATGATTGCTCATAATCATTTGAAGAGATAATCAAACTCAGTGAAGAAATGTTCTTTTTTAATAAAAAAAATAAATGTCTGGCTGAATAGGATTAGGTCCATGTTGCACAAGAGATTTGTCCTGCGTGAGAATGCGGCAGTGGGGATGTATAATACTTAAGTGCGTAGATAATGTGCATATTTATTTGGTGGCAATGTATTGCAGAATGCAACTTCCCAGCATGTGAACATACAATAAAATGTCACATGCATGAAAAGAACATAAGAGCCATGATGGATCAAGCCAAAGGCTTTTCTAGTTCAGTATTCTTCTCCCACAATGAACAAGCAAAGGTGTATGGGGAGCCCCGAAGCAGAACATGAGCACAATAGCGCCCTCGTATGCCCTAGCAGCTGCCATACAAGGCATACTGCTTGTGAAACTGGAGGCAATGCAGAGTCATCAGGACTAGGAGCTTTAGAGTATTTAGATCCTCCATTATCTTTACACATTATGAGATAAATGAGATCCCCCTACATCTCGGGTTCCACAGGGGCATGAGATACAGGAAGGATGTTCGTGCTGATAATTGGGTAGCCTGAGCAAGAACTCGTCAAGAAGTGACTAGAGGAAGAAGCCACACTTTCTCCTCTTTGAGTCACACCTCAGAATTACCAAGCAAGGTCTATTACCTCTTCTCACTGTGACTGGATGCGGTGGTTCCTTCACCTTCTCATGACCTAAACACTTTATATGACCAGGCAGTTCTAAACCCTCAACAGGTTCGGGTACCCATTTCAGCCAGCCTTGTTCTTCCTGAGTTGAACTTTGTGAGTAAGGGGAACTAGAGCCAAGACTGCAAGACAGTGAAAATGACTGCCTCGGATTTTTTAAAAAATCACTTTTCTATCCACTTGCATTGCATAGGTCATGCCATGTTCCTTCACACACCTGACTGCATAGAACCCTTCTGAACATAGGGGTTGGTGTTTGGTTGGGGAGGGTGTCCCTGAAGGGCAAAGCAAACATGAAAGGGTAGTGGGCAAGTTCAAAAAGTTTGAGAAATACTGACCTCCATCCCTTTATACCTGTGTAGGAAAAATACCATGTAACAGTTAGCCCTGATATATATATGCTTAACTTTGTGCAAATTTATTGATAGCGATGGTACATTGGGTTATATGGAGGTGGGACTTGCCTTTCAACTGAGCCTCTAAGCAGCAGTAGTAGGAAAACTCTTATTAAAATATGTACTGATAATTATTCATACTTTTGCATCTCATGAGAGACTACTACAATTTCTGAAATCAGTGCTTGCAGCTTTGTTTCAAGGTATCTGTATTTGCACATCTCCATCTGCATAGGAATTTTCTCTTCTTGACTAGCTACAGAAGGAAAGATGTTTACTGACCTTCTGGTTCCTAAGGAACCAATTGATTCCCGATAAGAGTCCAGATACACACATCTCTGTTATACCCAAGGAGACATGCTTTGGATTGAGCAACCTGATTGGCTTGTTAACATTCTAAGCAACACCATTTTGGAGCATAAGTGACCCAGGTATTAATAAAATAATTTGAAGATACAAATATAATATATATAGTTACTGTGCCATATAATATAACAATTTGGGTACCATGTATTGTGACTTGACTGGTAGGATCAAATTGATCAGGAATTCTTGCCAGCTATGCAGTTCTGTGAGTCAAACAGTTTAACTTGGTCTGTATTACATCTGCTGCACTGACAAAAGACTGCTACAGCTGAAGAACATATGCCGATCATAGCCTTTTAGAATTTAAAGTGGTTAACAATGAGCCAACATAAACTTCAGGACTAAGCATTATTTTTTCTAATTGTCTCTGCTTGATTTGGAGCTCATAGGACCTCTTCCCCATGCTACCATGATGTGTGACACACAACTATTGATTGTGTTCAATTCTTTTCTCCCCCTTTATTCTCCTTCCCTCTAAATAAGAGCTTAAGCTTGCGAAGTGATCATCATAGGCCCTCACGTTTAAGTGAATTTGCACCTGTATTCTATGTAGCAGAGATATTTTATTACCTTTGATGTTGATGATATTAATAGAGCTCTGCCTCTAGTCTTCAGGGAGTTTTGTGTATTAACATCAATAGTATTCCTTATCTTGTGCCATTCCACTTGGTTTGAATGAATAGGCTGTCAAAGTTGTGTGTCTTGTTTCATGACCTAGTGCCATTTTATATATTCAGTCTTCCCAAGTACTGGTTTCAATGCATCCAATGTGCTTTTATGTCATCCATCTCCACTACACACCGTGTTCTTCATGTCCCTCTGTAATCCAAATAAATATGTCACTTTGAGAGACTGGGGAAAATACAGGGTATCTTATAGAGGTGTAACAGTCTAAGTTAGACCTGGAGAGGTTACATTGCTTAATCTGAGTAGGTTCTAAAAGATGTGTAGTATGTGCAAGTCCAGAGTAAAAGTCATGGACAGGGTGTGGCACATGAGGCATTTCCTCAACTATGGCTGGAGCCCCCTCCACCTTTTCTTGATGACGCAGTGACCCCACATCCTTTTTCTTATAATTGCACCCAAAGATGTGTAAGAAAGACCCTGATTATCACCACAGCACAGATGTTTGTGTACAAGACCATTGTTGCACTCTCTTGCATTATTGCCTCTAAGCATGATATCGCTGTTGTACTTGCTATTTTAAATTGTCAAAGTTGTGAAATGGGTTTATAGCAACCTGATGATACCACTACGTGCTTTCATAGGACTGTGCAGCTAAAACACCCCATAAACCTTAAATGATAATGGCCACGGTCTGTCTCAATGCCAGATATAATCCCATGGATCAATATATGGAAAACGTTATTTAGAGAAATGCCTTAATTTTTTTCTTCCTGCCCTTGCTACATTTCATAAACAATAATGGATTTAAATTGATTTTATTTGCACTCTTAATAATTTCATTAACAATCTCTCAAAGTTTATCCATTCCGTATGCTTATTAGCAACCAGCCGATTTATTTGTGGGGTCCAAATTCATGTTGAAAAAAGTCCACCGGCTTTTAGTGCTGGAAGGAAGTACTGAATAAAACTTTTTATTGATAGTGCGGTGTCATTGTCTGGTGTGTGTTTGCGTATGTTACGCAAATGTTTAAGAGGGTTGCAGTGATTTATACTACATCACAGAATTGAGTAGGTAACGGAATGATAAAGCTTAGAACCATCACAGACAAGGTTTGTTTTTTAAAACATTTTCCAAATTCAGAAGACATAATTGTGAATTTAAGTTCTTAAAACTTGTGTAATTCTGGCGATCTGTTTTCTAATATTTTTTACTTACAATAGAAATCCACACAGTCTATTCTTAATATAACCCTAGAGTGATTCCCCCCTTGCTATTGACATAAAGCTGACATTGACATCAATCTGCCTTGCATGATCCTTACCACCCTTTCTATACTCAAGTAAGTCTGCATAAGATTATGCTGTAAGGCTCCAAACCTGTGTGCATTTACTTGGGTGTAATTTCTGTTAAACACACTGGGTTGGATCCAGGCATAGACATGCTTAGAGTAGAAAGCTTAGAAATCTGTGGGACATTAGACATGACTGACTTAAGTCCCATTGATTTTAATGGTTCTGTTCTAAACATGGCTACATCTGAATTCAACCCATTTAGATTTACTTCCAGGTATTCCTGTATAAGATTGCTATACATGTTAGAGCCAGTTCTTATAGATGCTTTTTAAAGGATTCTCCCAAGCATTAGGTTGCTTTTGTTTTCTAAAAGATAAACATTATGACACTTTGGGTAGAAAAAGGCCATTTTCTCAAATATGGCTAGTGCATAGCTTGTTTACACAGTGGTGCAGCTAGGGTCCTGCAGCCCAGGGAGCCCCCAATGTACACCCAGAGAGGGTAAATAGACGCAGTGTCAGCATGTGTGCTGCCATGGGCGTGCAAGGATCCACTAGGGCTGACATAAAGTTGCATGCTTACAGATGCTCATATTTTTTTTCATTTTAAAATATATTATCCATAGTTTTAGGGGTTTTTTCTGATTGTAAACGCCTGAGGGCATTTCCTGGTTGGGTGGTAAATAAATCCCTTTTCTTTTTTTACTAAAAGAAACAAAATGTGTTTAACATGAGGGCAGAAGCAGCAGCTTCCATTTTATTCAAGGAGTCATGATATGGTGCTGATTTAAGTGAGTTTCACATGTGAAATTGCACATGCTTAAGGGTTGGTTTGTTTTTTAAATCAGGGTTGGTGAACATTTAAAATTTAGTGTTATATAAATCAGGGTTGGTGAACATTTAAATTTTGTGAGATATATATATATATATATATATACACACACACACAGAGAGAGAGAGAGAGAGGAATGTAGAAGCAAGTTGTAAAGTATAGAATGGGGTGGAGTGGAAGAGAAGAGTCAATTGTGTGCTTCAGAACTGAAGTAACAGCCATCTAAAGCCAGGGCCTGTAAGGCCATTAAATCCAAAACCTAAAATCCCTAGCTGCCCTACTGTGTTTAAAATACTATTCCTAGTGCTTATTTATTTATTTATTTATTACATTTGTATACCGCCCCATAGCCGAAGCTTAACACTTTAAATTAAATGTAGCTGAAATGTATAGACTTCTATCTTCATTTGTTCCATAATCATTTGCATGAGACAGTAAATTCCTAGGAGCACAATTAAAATAATAATAACGCCCAGCTGGGCAGACAGAGGTAGCCTATTTCCCAGACAGGGAAATGTCCATGCCAAGATACCTCCATTTTATGCAAGACTTGTAAGACAGGCCTAAAGACAGGCCTAAACTCATTGCCTAGGCATAGTACAAATTGCATCCATGCAGCTATTCTAAACGCTCCTCATAATTTTGTTATGCCAACTGTTGGGATAGGAAAGATTGCTGATCCTTTAGTATTTGCCTTTAGTCAGAATTTATGTAGATTGTTAGATTACACAATCTGCATACTCAGAGTCTGTTGCCACAGACTGAAACCCCCTGCCCCGCCGAAAGGTAATCAGATATAGCAGTGAACACACTGCTCTGTAGACCATAAAAATTGATGTTATACATACAGAAGCTCCCTGTAGGACTTGTGAAGAATGCTGATTTGATGATGGTCAGTTAAGATCTCTACAATTGTGAAATAGAAGCATAGCTGGTTGTGTGCCTGGTTTGGTGCTGCAGCAAACTCTGTGTTTGGGGTGTTTTTTTAAAAAACGTTCTCTTGTCCTTACGTGTTTTCTTTTATCCATCCCTCATTCCAAATAAAGTTTTGTTGGAGTTTGTGATGCTTCTTGAATATAACACTCTTCTATATTAGTGTTGTTCAATTCCCAGCACATTCTACTATGAAATGTAGGCTTCTCTATGTCACAGAATGTGATGTGCAGCTAGAAAGAGCACACACAAGCAAAGTACAGAGGTGTGTTGTAGCAGCACGCGCTATGCAAGCAAATTACAACTCCAAACTGCTGTGCAGCTTTCTCTCCCCCTGGATAAATCCCAGCAGATGCTCATGCCTTGGAGGAAGAACAGATGAAGTCCTCTGACACTGTATTTGATATGTGATCTACCAATGCCCGTTTGTCCCCCTTTCATTCCCCTACAACAGCCCAGGGCACAAGAGCCATTGCTTTGGAGCAGTTGTCTGGGTAGACCTCTGCAGAGTCAGGCACAATCCAAGAAAGCCAAGTGACAGTGGTGCAAATTCAGACTCAAGACTTAATGAAAATAATAAGTGGGCTGTGAAAGGAAAGGTGTCACGCTCTCTTTTAGTTTGAAAGGTTAGTGCCTTCATTCTGCACTCCCTATTAGTCTGTCCTGAGATCTCCCAGCAACTGCAAAGCTACTGAGCAGAGGGGAGAAATTACAGACGGAAGGGAGGTTCTGAGGAGGAAAAAGACTTGAGATGAAGAAAGAAGATGAAGATGGTGAAGAAAGGCCCTGAAGAAATGGAGGAAGGCTTAGAAAAGACCAGGAAAAAGCAGCAGCAATAACCAGGGCCTCCCAATCCTTTTAGGTCAGTGGGCACATTTCGGATTTTGAGAGACTGTCAAACTCTCTCACAAAATGGCTGCAAACAAGGGTGCCCTGTCCATTCCAAAAATGGCTGCCATGGTGGGCATGGCCTGTCACAAAAGCCCAAATAACCAGAACACAAACTGGTGAGGCTAAAACAAAATCTCTTAGTTTAAAACACTGTTGTTGTTTTTTAATGAAAAAAAAATCAGGTGGCCTGGTGGAAACCAAGCGAGGCATCCATTATCACATTGGCAGTGAGGCACACTACGTTGCACAGCCTAGGGCTAGGCTGACCAGGTGTTCCATTTTGCAGAAGATAGTCCTCTATTTCAAGGACTGTCAGAGAACAGTCCTCTGTTTAAGGTCCTTTCAAGTCAAGGGGCTGTTCAGACGAGTTTGGGGTCAGCAATTTCCTCCCTCGTCCATCTCACCTCTGTATGAATGGAGGTCCCATGATTTCCACCACCTCACAGGGTAGCAGTTGACAAATGTGGGATTACATTGGGGAGAAAAACCAGTCATCCGACTTATTGCAGCTACAGTGTCTTTTCAGAAACTCTCAGTCTGAGGGACAAACTTGCCATGACATTATTCACGCAATGAGCAACTGGATATTGATTTATTAAAGGTATTTAAATACTGCTTAATAGATAGACTTCACAAACCAGTTTACATGAAATTATTAAAACAATACAATCAATACAACTGCAATGAAAAACAAAAAAGACAAACAACTTCTTGTCTTAGAGAAGCTGGTTCGGTTTCTTCTCCTTTCAGGGCAAGATGGGAGTCCACATGCCAGTGGTGCCACCCTCCACTGGGCCTTTGGTACTGATGCAAGTCTGCAGTGCCCCATAAGGTGCCTCGTCAGGACACCATCTCTGTGGCTCATTGAGCCTGCAATGGGGCAGAGAGAGAGGTAGTATCCCCCACACAAGCCCTGGACTTGCTGGACACTACATGTGCCGGGGGAGTGAAAAAGGCTACGTCGCATCAAACTGGAAGCCCTGCGCCTTATTTTAATGGACAGGTGGTTAACTCCGCCCCTGATAAAAGTCCAACCCCATCCCTGGAAGTCCCGGAAAGAGGGATCACTGGATGGGGGTCATGTGACTCCTAGATGAAGTCACCATACCTCCATGGACCAATAGGATGGGGGTGGAGACCCCTGCTGTACATGTGGGGGACCGGAAGCGACCCAGTTGGGTTCATTTCCAGCCTCATGCCCAGAAGCCCTACCTTGGAGGGAGGGATCACCTGATGAGGTCACGCGACCTGTCTACAAACTCATCATGCCGCCTCATCCTGTTCAGCCACCACAGCATGAGGAGTTTGTAGAGGAGTCACATGATCCCATCAGGTAAACGCTCCATCCACGGGAGGACTTTTGAAATTGGAACATCTTGGGATGGGATTGGAAATGATCCCGCATCTGCTATCTAGCCTCCCAGACCTGACCTATGATGGATGCTCTGTTCTACTGACCCTTGGACTCCTCTGTGACTCTGCTTCCAGACTGTGTAACGTGTGTGAGTGCCTGACTGTGTTGTGTCCCCTGACTGCTATGTCAACCCCTCCTTCCTCAGCCTGAACCCCAGTTAGGGATGTCGGGGGAATCTGTTTGGGGGGTGGAGCTTCACAAGGTTTGTCAGCTCAGCCCCCCCGGACTCCGTTTTGTCTTCCACCAACTGGCCCCACTCAATGTGCGATGAGTCAGGCCAGCTGGTGGAATTTTCCCTTCAATTTTGTTTTGGCCAAATTTGGCTGCAAATTATGCAAATCTGCATAATTTACAGGCGAAATGTATGCAAATCCCTATTTGCACAAATTAAGCCAAGACCAAAAAAAATCTGCAAAACTGAAAGACTCAGGCCGCAAAAGCAAACTGAGTCAGGCATGCCGCGGAAGTCCGGCGAGCCCAAAAGAGCCGGATTTCTTGGCAACTGACATCCCTAATCCCTGTACCTAACTGCTTCCAGTGCCCCACATGTATGGCAGGGGCTAAATGGACAAATTCATAGAGTAGTCACATGACCCCCATCAGGTGATGCCTCAATCTGGGATGTCCGGGGATGGGGTGGGACTTCTGGAAGATGCAGAGCTAAACCACCTTTGAATAAGGGGGAGGGCTTAGAGTTTGATGTGAGGTAGCCTTCTCAAGAGTCTCTTGACCTCTTCACTCTGTCTCCCAAGTCCAAGCACCTTTTGTTGTGCCACATGGAGCCAGAGAGGAGGGAGGAGGATAGAGATGTTCCCTTGAATGGGATGAAGGGAGGGACATTGGCTGTCAATGCTTCCTCCCCTGAAGGTCTAGGAGTGGGTTTCCTCACTTGGTGTCTGAGCCAGGGGAAGCGGTGTACGCATTGTATCGACATCAGAGAAGATACTGGAGGCAGGGCAGGACCTTGGAGCACACAGTCCACAAAATGCTGGCTGGAGTTTTCTCCCATAAGGAGCTGTTGTTCAGGCAAAGGTCTGTAGTCCACATAGGCCTTGAGATAACCGGCTGTGCCTGGTCTTTCAGTGGCTCCACCCATGTCGCCTACGAACTGGAGTTCTTCAAGGGGCGCTGTCAGGTTCCATAGTCTAGTAGTCTTGGTGACTGAGGAACAGGGGAGGATGGAGGTAAAGAAGGGGGTGCTAAGGACACCCCCTGAGGTGATATTGGGTGTGGTCTGTCTTACTCTGAGTCATTCACATGGTACTGTGGAGCATCTAATCTAGGGGACAAGATGCCTTTCCCTTCTCTAGGCATGCCCCATCTCACCTGACTTGGACCAGGCTTTGACTGATGTCATTTGTGAAAGTTCTGCATGAGTTGATATGCCTGGACATGCATGGAGGCTCCCACAGGTGCTCTTCTAGACTGTGATATTTGCCATAGTTCAGTAGTTGTTGCACAATTGTAATTCCCCACTTGTCTTTTGATGAATCAAACAGGTACCCCGGCAGGTGAGGTGGAAGGTCAAAGGAAGATGTGCTTTAGATGTTTACCCTCAATTCCGTGAGGGCTGCCATTCAAGTTTCTCTGACAGGGAATGCATCTGGCCCACCGGGATGCAAAGTCCTGGGACAAGGTCCATGGGGCAGTCAGAGGGGTGATGCGAGCGAGGCTTTCTTCTTCCACCGGTTTGAATATGCCTTGAAAAGGAGCATACTTGTTGGGAAGTTGTGGTTCTGACTCAGGGGAGGCAGTGGCTGCTGACTGGATCACGTGACCGTAGAAGCAGGTATTTCAACAGTAGGCTGAATGGAACCCAACGGACGGATCACACTCTAATGGATAAACTGATTGTGTTGAGCAAGCCAGGCAGTCCTCAGTACAATTGGGAAATGGCAAGAGGGGACCTCATTAAAGGACAGCCATTGCTCATGGTTCTGGATTTCAGTCCCTATATCCTGAATTCCATGCTGGATGGGGCCAGGTGTCAATGGGCATCCTTCAATGGCTTCAAGAAGGACAGGAAGGGCTTTGGGAACAGCAAATCACCTCCTTGCTGGAAAGGCAAACAGAGTGAGATGGGGCTTCTGCTGGTGGGTTGGTGTCTCTCAGATGTTAGGCAAACTGCTGTGGGACAATTACCTAAGGTTTTCCCTGGACACACTGCAGCAGAGTGTCCCAATTGGCCACAAACCAAACAAAAGTGGAACTGGAAGCCGCGGTCCTTCTCCTGGGCTGAGAGATGAGCCTATGCCCCACGAAGCTGTGTGACTTTAGGCACCGTCACCAATACTCAGGTGGGACAGGCACTCACATTTCAGTACCATGGTCCAGAGAACCGCCTAGGGAGGGACAAGCCCTTTTCTGGGACTCCAAACATCCCTCTAAGCAAAGACAATAATTAATCAGGTCTGGCAACCTTGTAGGTATGTCCAGCTGGGCTCATTCATCTTCAATAGGATCTACAGAACTATCTGGAATTGATCAAGGAGGGCAGCCCCATTCCAATCTAGGTTTTAGACACAGAGCTAGAAAGCACAGTAAGATGAACCCGTCTTCGGTGCAGAGAGCAGTTGCAGGAATTGTCTGTTTCCTTCCCCCGAGCATCCCTCAAACACCTGTATCATCTCAGCAAGGAAGGCCACGTAGCTACTCAAGTGAGGGCTCTGGCTCAGGAAACAAGATATAGCCCATTTGGCTATATCAGCTTTCACCAGGCTCATAAAGAAAGACGCTCGTAGGATCTCCATTGTGAAGTCTCCAGGGCACAGCTCCATGGTAACCTGATATTGAGCCATAACTGGGAAACATCCCTGGACTTTCACCAACCTTTTCTGGGGAACTAACTCGATATCTTCCCCTGGATGAGGCAGGGGCAACAGTTGCAGTTTCATTCACCTTCCAGTGATATTGGTTTTGGTTTTTCAGCTGAAAGTTGGCCCACTTGAGCTCACAAAGTCTGGTCTGGGGCCATTTAAACCTGGTGCTCAGCTGTGAGAGCCTTCACCCTTTCCGTCTGGGCTGGAACATGCTCTCCTGGCTCAGAAGGAGGCCAAGGAGGACTGCTCTGGATGAATGGAGAGAGCAAGATACTGGAGGCAGCGGGGATAGTGGTCGGGTGGCAGTCGCCTTGTCTGGTGTGCCTTTTGCTTCACGAGCTCCCATGATGTGTTGCAGGGCTCTTGCCAATGGCCTCGGCTTCTGGGTCCATGGAACAGTGAAGCACCTTTGAGGAATCCTCTTTGAAGGGGAGGAAATCCCAGGATCCTTCTTCATCCTCCCGCCATCTGCAGCCAGGGGAGGTGTTTTGAAATCACAGGTGAAATCTTGACAGACGAGTAGAGCAAGGAACCCAAAGACAAGCTTCTGAGGATCCTGGGGATGAATTTGAGAATCGCCGTTCCCGGTCTTACTCGGAGGGAGACGCTTGGTGTTGCTTCCCTTCCATGAAGAGTTGAGATGGACTTCCCACAGGTGAGTTCTGGGGTTCAGCTGCCATGCTTATGCCAGTAGTAGATGTGGTGAAGGGTCAGTCAAGTGTCGGCAGGAGTCAGGTTTCCAGAAACACTGGAAAGAAAAAGAGATGACAATATTGTCCTGTGTGCCTCTGCCTGTATTCTCCTATTAAGGCTGCAGTCCTATCCTCACTTATAGGTTTGCTCTCTCAATTGAACTCAAAGGAGACATGGATAGGATTGTGATGTCACCTCAAACTGTCATGGGTGCTGGTCATAAAGACCTTATATGACAATAGTTTAAAGACATTCCCTCTATAGGTAGAAAAAGGAACGCATTCTATCTTTAGTGAGACAAAGAGATGTCAGTCCTGCTGGTAATAATGAAGTAGTGTGAAAATGCATCAATCCATTTTCATTAATTTCATTGTAACCTTGCAGTTGGACACCTTGAGCTACTAGATGGCAGATATTCCTAACCAGCACTTAGCTTTGCAGTCCAAACAGTTTGATGCCAAGGGAGAAAAGCAGTGGAGGCTCATGGCTCTGATTTTGACGGGGTTGCGAATCCATTTTGGGTTTCTGTCAGAACCAACGAGAGCACTAAAGGAGCTATCTAAGGTGCTGAACCCTAGCCCCATATTAGGTTCAGCACCTTGGATACCTCCTTCAGAGTTCAGGCTGCTTCTGACCGAAACTCAGAATGGATTCACAGCCCCACCGCAATTGGAGCGACCAGCCTCCACTGGGCTGAGGGACAGAGCGGGAAATCTGGGAGAAGATGCTCCCTCAGTTTGATCCTACGCCATTTAAATAAACAGCTTTCAATAAACAAATAAACAAACATTTTACATATATATTTAAAAATAAAACTTTGTTTTAGGAATAAATGCAACACACCCCATCCCACATACCTCATCTTGAGTGATGTTTTTCTCCCAATCCCTCTCTCTCTCTCTCCTCACACACACACACCTTTCTTCAACTCTTCTTATGTCTCTGTCTGTCTGTCTGTCTGTCTGTCTCTCTTGGCAATGGCAGAGACAAGTGCACCCAGGGGACTTGTGGCTATTTCTGCTTGCATGGGACCTGGGAGACCCTGAGGCTGCCCTCTTCTGAAGCTGCCACCAAGTGAGTCTGTCCTCCCCAGCCAGGGGCTGAGCCACTACTGTGATGTCACAAACAGGCTCACATGACAGGGCTGAAAAGTCTGACTGTGAAGATTCCACCACAACCATGAATTAAGCTTTGTGTATTAATTTATTAAATTAATATCCCACCTTTTTCCCTGCCAAGAACTCAAGGTGGTTGACATAATCCTCCTCCTCTCCATTGCCCCCCTCACAACCCTGTGAGGTGGGTTAGGCTGAGAATCACTGACTGCCCCAGAATCACCCAATCAGCTTCATGGCTGAGTGGGGACTTGAACCCAGGTCTCCTGAGTCCCAACCCAAGACTCTAATCACTAGGCCACACTTGCTCTCGATGCCATTGCCTCAGAAGCCCTGAGGTTGCCCTCCTCTGAAGCTAGCAGCGGACGAGTTAGCAAGGCCTCTTTACCCACTGGCTGATGTCACAATAATAGGTCAGAAGCCGAAGCTGGAAGCAGGCCTGGCATTAACCTACAGCATCCTTGGCCAGTTGCCAGGTTCCACTGCTGTCCTGATATCTGCCCCCCAACACACACATGTTAAGTAGCATTGAGCCACTGTTTAAACATACCCACAATGCCCCAGAATAATGCTGTGTCACAGGTACATCATGGGGAATGCCACCAAAACAGGACTCACTAGCTTAGGTGTGAGAAATTTCAGGCCCTTGGGGCCAGATCTGGCCTTTCAAGATTGCCTCCCTTCCCCACATGGCCACGCTCCTTCTCGTGGCACCACGCCCTTTTCCCCACGCACAATCATTTGGTGATTTCCCACTTTTGTGCAATTTTTTTAATGGAAGATCATAGAATCATAGAATAGTAGAGTTGGAAGAGGCCTATAAGGCCATCAAGTCCACACCCCTGAACAAGATAGAAGTCATGACATTGCAATCAATTCTAAGCATCAGCTGCCACTGCAATGCATGAATCAAATGCGAAGAGGAATGTCAGATATTTCAAAAGGAAAATTTGGGATTTCCAGAGTCAAGCCTGAGATTTTTTAAAGCAATAATTTTGTGTGAAATTAAATAACTTTGATAGAAATGATTCAATACTTATTCATTTATATTAAAGTTTCACAGCAGCAAAATGAGTTTATCCTTAGGCCAAGATAAACTGTGATTTTTAAATTTATTTTTATTATTTATTTATTACATTTATATCCTGCCTTTTTTCCTCCAAGGAACCCAAGGTGGTGTACATAATCCTTCTCCTTTCCATTTTATCCTCACAACAGGAACCCTGTGAGGTAAGCTGGGCTGAGAGTCTGTGACCCACCCAAAGTCATCCAGTGGGTTTCCATGGCTGAGGGGGGACTAGAACCCAGATTTCCCAACTCCCAGTCCAACATTCTAGCCTCTACACCACACTAGCCCCCTGGAGGATGGAGAGTGAAAGAACTTCAGCTGTGGAATCTCTGCATGCCACACAGCTCTTAAAACAGCAGTGTTGAAATTCTGTCAGCCCAAGGGTCAAACTCCATTTCAGAGAAACTCCCCAGGGCCACATTCCAGTGGTAGATGTGGCCAAGGAAAAAAGGATGTGGCCAAAAGTAACCAGATGTCAAGAGAGCAGAGAAAGTGGGAGTGCAGGATTGAAAAGGGGCTAGAGATGCAGCCCCATCTTACCTTCTACTTGTGGGGCCTTTTTTCATGTGTAATGTGTGAATGAGGTTTGTACCTGCAATTGGGAACTGGAAATGTCAAATATTTTTATTTATTTTTATTTACACATTTGTATACCACTCCATATCTATACAGATTCCAGAGGGTGAACAGAAAAGGTACAATTGTACAAAATAAAATGATTAAAACACCATATTAAAATTATTTAAAACAATATGCCCATAACGACCGTGACTGGTTATTTAAGGAATGCTTCCTGGAACAGAACTGATTTCAGGAGCCACCGGAAGCAACACACTGCGCTTGGTTGACCTCCATTGTCAGGGAATTCCATAGAAAGGGGGCCACCACACTGAAAGCTCTTCTGTGGGGAGCTGTTTAAACGTTGAATTTGCCCTGCAGTGGCTGTGAACAGGCACCACATCAGTTAGATGATGCAGCCATTCCGACATGTTTCATCCTTTGTTGTTTGTTGTGATAAACAAAGGAAGACTTTTTTGACTTTGTGAACAAGCCAGAAAAATAGCCCCAAATCCATAATCAAATCAGCTGTCATCCTTCTATACTCTCTGGCCTCTAAAAAGAATGTATCAATTGGAGCAAGGTGTTCCCATGGAACAACAACAACAACAGGTATATGAGGAATGGATCCTCATGAAACATCTTAATGGTTTTATATGGAAAACCTAAAATCAAATGTCAAGTCACACTTTACACTCTTATCTGTGGAGTGCACCATAAAAATCAGCATGGATCCAGCATGTTGCACAAGCTTCGATCAGAAGCAGGGTCCTCATGATTCTTGCACACAAGCCCCACCATGCAATCTCCCATAATACTAGAACCCTATGGGCAAGTATGGTTTCTCTATGGGCAAGTGCTGTCCTATGTTTCCCTATGGGCAAGTACTATCTTATGGATCCCTATGGGCAAGTGCTGTGCAATAGATCCCTATGGGCAAGTACTGTCATTTGTTTTAGGATGTCTTGGAAAAAAAATCCTACAACTGCCAGTATTTCCCAGCCAGCCATGCTGTCTAAACATGCATAGGATTGTGCCCTTAGACACCTTTAGATAGATGTGTGTAAACCATCCAAGACATTTTGCTGTCTGAGGAGGATCAGCAAACACCCCCCCAACCCAGATGAGGGTACACAGTAGTGAGGGAACCCACAGGTATTCTGGCACCTGAGGAAGAAAATCCCACAACCACCTCCCCTGTACGGTGGCAGCAAAAGTACAATAATAATGAATTCAATAATTAGCCATTTTCTACCCTTTCATGATACCCACAGCCAGGTAGCTGATTTTTCTGCCTAACTTTTTTTTTATTCCACCCATCCTTTTATTTATTGCATCCTTCCCCCTTCCAAGCCGGCTCACAGCGTATTAAAAACATACCATATAAAACGCAACGCATCTAAATATGTAATAGCAGCCGCCAAAAACAGTATTCGCAGAATAAAGTAACCCTTGGATCATTCAAAAGCTGTATGAAACAACAACAACTCAAGGAATCGGAGGGGCAACCCTATTTCAGTATGAAAAAAAGGCCTGAACTTCGGCAGTTAGAAGAGAAACTTTATCTTAGAGGAGCTGGGTGCTGCTCTGCAGCGGAAGAACTCCTTTTCGACCAAATCCTCCAACCACTTCTCTTTTGAGGGTTAACCACATCTGCCCGCCAAAAGAGCAGCACGAAGAGGACACGAATGCGAGGCCTCCTGGTGCAACGTACGCACTGTCCTCTAGGAGGCGCAGCCAACCCATCCTCGACTGTCTCAGTATTAAAACATGCAAACCCCACAAAGCAAAACACAACGCGGCTCGGAGGAGCGCCACTATTGCGCCTGCGCGTTCCCAGCCGCGCGGTTTGTTTGGGCGGAAGTCGAGCTGCCTTGTAGGAGAGTTACGCAAAGAAGCCAGCTGACTTTTGTGTCTACGGCTGAGCCGGCGTGGTCACGTGAGCAGAGAAAGCTGATTCAGTCAGATGACCTGTCCCAGGAAGAGACCAAGATGGAAAGCCGGTGAAAGGGAAAAGGAGAAGAGATCAGTGGCGGGGCTGGTGAGTAGGGTGGAGGCGGTGAAAGTGGGGCTTTGTGAGAGTTGGGAAAGGCTGGCATGGGGTTAATGGGGGCTAATGTTAGTGGGGAGCGGAGGATGGCGAAATGGAGCAGGGTTGGAAAACTTGTGGCCTTCCAGGTGCTGTTGGGACTACAACGCCCATTAACTCTCACCATTGGCTATGCTGGCTGGGGCTGATGGGAGTTGCAGTCCAGCAACACCTGGAGGGCCACAAGTCGCCCACCCCGAAATAGAGGGACTGTGGCAGAGATAGATGCTCTTCTATGTTGCAGAATGGGGTTGCTAGCTTTTTTTCCCTTTTTTTTTAATCTGTTAAAGCTCCTGTGTATTTTAATAGCAGTATATGGCAGACAGGCACTTAATAGGTAGGGGTGCTCTTTTTAGCATGAAGGCACACTAGAAGGAACTGCTGCACCCATTGAGCTTCTCCCAGTTAGGCAGTTGTTAAAGTTACAGGGGCAGTTCAGGGTGTATGTAGTGGAGTGGACAAAGTACCCCGTCAGGTGAAGATGGGGAAAGGGTCTGTGCATCAGAACGATAGTGCTTGCATGTACTGTGATGGGATGTGTATGGAGGTTGCTGACTCATGTAGGAAGTTGCTCATTGTCTGGAATAATGTGCATTGGAAACAGAACTGATGAGAGGCAGTTTGCATCAGAGAATGGCCCTAGAGAGAAACTGAAAGGTGACATGCATTCTAGGGGTAGATGAAGGAGGACATGTTTTATTTGATTATGCAGATTTGATCTCTCTGTTTGAAGGGACTTTTGTAGGGGGGTCTCTGACCAATTGGAGAATGTATGGGGTTCCACGTAGTATTTGCATTAGGTGAAAAGGTGTACAAGTGTAAGTCTCATATTAGGATGTTCAAATTAATACCTTGCCCAGTAGAGTGTTTGGCTTGTGTGGGGGATAGTTGTTGCTGGAGTGACAGTCAGAGAACCACGAATATGGAAAATCATAGATGAGAGATGCTTAATGCACAAGACTATGTGGAGGCAATCTCTGTGTAGAGGAATATGGTCATATGTGAAAATCATTTTGGAATTACTCCGTGTTTGGAAGCTGTTGTGTCTGCAGTGGACTAACATGGAAATTGGTTGTTTGGTGTTGTTTGAGTAGGTAGATGTATCATTTTTATATGTAGGTTATTTCTGTTTTAAAAATAGTCTTGTGGCACCTTAAATACTAGCAAATTTATTCTTGCCTAAGCTTGCATAGCCCACCATCAGATGCATGGGTTATTGAAGAGAGTTTCAGGTTTATATACCAAATTGTAAACAGTAAGGCCTGAAAGAAATTAAATTCAGTAAGTACTGACAGTGACAATCAAATTATTAACAGAAGTCATTCACAGTGACTAAGAACACAAGCATCCTGGATCAGGTAAGCCAATCAATACATGCAGTGTGATGAAGGATTTTTATCTTGATTCAAGTCTCTGGCGATAGAATTCATCAACAGGTTTAATTCTAACTCAGAAGTCTGTCACTCTAATCTCCCTTTGAAATTTCTTTACTCCACAATGGTCACTTGAAGGTCAGTGAGAGAGTCAGCTCATATACAGCATTTTCTGGGGAACATGGATAAGAGGGTGCTGTTGCACCATATCCTGCTTGTGGCTCCCTGGTCAACAGCTGGTTGGCCCCTGTGTGAACAGAATGCTGGATTAGATGGACCGTTGGTCTGATCCAGCATGGCTCTTGTGTTCTTATGTCCTGGGAGGCTGAAATGTATGCCACTGGATTTTGAGTATTACCATTTCTGATGGCAGATCTGTGTCTGTTTATTCTTTTCTGAATATACTGGCCATTTTGCTCTAGAATGCAAAAGGGTATTGCTTACAGAAGATGGCATATGTCACATTGGAAGATGAACAAGTGAATGAACCCCTCATATTGTGGGTGACAGTCTAGAATTCATATATGAATGCTGAGCCCTGGGTACTCTGCCCTTCCTGAGAATCATTTCCTAAATTTCTATAGGAGCTAAAGCATGAAGTAATGCATATATGTAGGTCTTGCAGTCAAAAAGGGACAGAACATGGATGATCCTTGATCTCTGCAAACATTTCTCCTATCTAAGGTTGTAACCCTTCTGCCAGCACTTTTCCAAGTTCCACCTTCGCTAGCATTTTTCTTGTTGATTGCAGTCAAATTAGCCTCTTGAGCTTCCTGCTACTCTGCAATCTGTAACCTGGAAACAGAGATGCCACATCATTTAGTGGAAAGGATACTTTTCCTGGCTACTTTTCAAAGAAGAAGAATCCCACTGCAATTATAGGGTGGCATTTTGCCAGAATTAGAAGATCTCTGATGTAACTACTTGTGAGATAGGAGGAGTAGATGGCACAGCTGTTTCTATATAATTATCTGTACTTGGATTGATTCATTGAAGAATTTTATTCAACCCTCCCCCCATCTGATAAACAACTAATTATGTCAACAACTTATTGTATACGTTGCCATGTTCTGGGAATAATCAAAATGTTTCTTGCTTGCATAGATAGTACAAACTATTTGGTGACACTGGGACAGATTTTGGGGCCCTTTTTCATTGACCAGAGAAATTACTGCTATTGACTGGGTTCAGACAACATGATAACCCACACCCTAGGGTTGAGTATGGTTTGAATGTAGGTTGTTGCTGAAACATGGATTATTGTGTTGTCTGAACCCAGCTATGCTAACTAACCATGGTTTGTTACCCATGAACAACCCATGAAGAGGGCCCATAGTTTGTTGTTGGGTTGTAAACTATTTTAGGTTGTGAACCAAGGGGGGAGGAGGAGGAAAATGACCAGTGGTGAGCCTGATTGTCTGTTGGGTACACTGTGGGTTGTTCTGAAAATAACCCACACTGTGTAGCGTATTTGCAGGGTGGGTTGTCATGTCATGTGAACACAGACATTGTTCTATACTTAATAACCTTTGGCAGGATTAGATTAATGAGGTATCTGAAAACAAGCTAAAACCATCTTAAAATGGTTCAATAATTTTGTGTTGAATTCAGTGGCAAAACTTAAACGTTACATCAAAGCTTTGAATTTGCATGTGTGTTCTGACGCGTGTCCTGTTCTGTCACAGATTAAAGATAAAAGGAGTTTGGGTAGGAATTCAGTTAAATAAATTAGACATTTGCCACTGACATTGTATTAGAATTCCAGGCACATAGCTCTACCCTATGGAGTAACGGAAGCATACCAGCTGGCTTGAAGACATGCCCCACAAAGTCCAGCAAACAGTTTCCAGCAAAACAGGAGCAAATAAAATCAATAGACTTGCATGTGGAAATGAAAAACCTCAGTACAAAAGATTCTCTATCAACAAACTTACATAATAAGGACAAAAACTAAATTTGAATCCTGGAATGTGAATTCTATGCTGCTTCTCTGCAAATCAGGCATTCTGGAAAATACCATATCGTAAATCCAACAATATTCCCAAAACATATTGATTTCCCATGAAATTTTATTGTTCAGTTCCCGTTGTCCCAGATAGCTTTTTTCACTGACCAATTATAAATAGCTCCCTGCAATTCATTTGGGCAACCTCTCCCATTGGGAACATTGTTTTTTAAAGATGGCTCTTGGTACTCCTCTACTACAGTATCCTGTTCACCCAGATGGCCAACACGATCCACCCTTCTCTTTTGTCTGTTCCTGGGCAGAGAATTCACTTGGGCTTGCCATACTTTCATCTATCATCAAATTCAAATTTGGCAGTGTATAAGATTTGTCATCGTCATAGTATTTCCCCTCCACCCAACTTTAGGAGAGACAGTGTCAGTATTTGCATCAGTCATCAACAGCCTGGGTATTCAGTGAGGTAAGGTTAGAAAGAGAGAACTAACTGTCCATAATGACCTCATTGTAGTTTGGAGCAGGGGGAGATGCGTTTTTTGGATGTGTGTTTATAATAATATAAAATGTCATTTACCTTGTCTAATAGCTGGTTCTGTAGAGACCTTAACAAACATTATCCTTATCTTGATGATTCACTGAGCCATCATTGTCATTGCTTTCTTGAATGGGAAAACCTACCAGAGAAGCTCCACTAGCACAATCATTATTTGAATCATAGCTTCCATATTTAAATCTTCCTACTGAAGAAAATCTATATCTATTTTATTAAAAACATTCCCTCCTATCTACTTATACAGGAGGCATTCATCCTGTAATGGAACATATGATGTGGGAACTTCAGCCTGAGTTCCTGCAGTGGCTGCCTTAACTCTACGATTTCTCAAAATATTTAATATTAGTTCATAAGATGGAATTGTTTTTGTTTTTTGTTAAGGCAACAGAACATTTAGCCTTTTCTCTATCAATCCTGAGTCGATTGGAAGGGGGCATAACTAGCTCTATTACCTGACCAGCTCTCTCCCTCTCCCTTTCGCACATTCACACAAACATCCTGCTGCCTCTTTAATGAACCAGAATTCAATTATGGCTGAATTTGTGAAGCAGTGGCTGGCTGTTTTGCTCAATTGCTATGTTATCAGCTATGAAGTCACAGCAATTAAATGATTTCTGAACGAAGTTAGGCAAATCATCTTCAAGCAGAGCCCGACAACATTGGGACTATGCAATTGCTGTATTAAAGTATTATGAAGAAATGGTGTCAGCACATAAACAAAATCCTAAAATAAGTCCTCGGGGACAGGTTATACATATAATATGAATAAAACCAAGATAACTCATAATTACATGTAAAAGGGGCTCAGTATGTAATTCCTCTGTAATATCCCATTGGCTATAAATTTCATTGAGATAAATAAAAGGGGAAAAAACAGTAGGCCTTATGGCCTTCTTAGAAGCTAGTGAAGTCCCATTAAATTTCCATTTGCCCCATCCTCCCAATGCAAAAGCATGATGGCTCTATTTTCTTTTCACAATTAGAGGGTGATCCAAAGTCAGGCTGATTTCCTCTGTTGAGATGTCTTGCAGTTCCCATGCTTTAGATTATCTGAGAGGGCAAAAGAACAAAGTAAACTCAGTCCTGAATTCAAAGTCAAAATCCCCCCCTCGACTCAGTTGTCCAGGTTCAACTGTAGGGTAAAACCATGGTTTGGATGGATTCCGTGTGCACACAATCACGAAGCACATATCTTAACCTCCAAACCATGGTGTGGTGGATCAGGAGTGGTAGGTGTTCACTTATATATCACTCAGTGGCTCAATTCGGACGACACAATAGTCAATGGTGGGTTGACTAACCCTAACTTTAACCCTAACCCTAGGGGATACTCCCCATACAACATGGTAATAAATAATCAACTGTGGTGTGGATGAGGATCAGCGCTGAGTTGACTATGGCAGCATTCGGATGACACAATAGTCAAAACAACTGACGATTGTTTCCCCCACACCAGTTGTTTATTGTGTCGTCTGAATTGAGCCAGTGTGTCCTTGGTAGATCTTAGGTGTATAGCTTCTAAACATGGTAATCTAGGGGTGCAAAACCTCAGGCCTGGGAGGGCAAATCTGGTCCCCCAGGTTTCCCTAGATGCCCATCCCCCCTTCCCCTGGCCCCACTCCATTTTCCTCAGCTATGAGTTGTTTGGTGGTTTCCCACTTTTGTGGATTCCCCCTCACCCCATTCTAAAAGGTTTTGATGCCTCTCCTAAGGCTTAGCTACTGGCAGTAAGAGCTTCAAGATAAAAGATGCTGGGCGTTTTTGGCCCTGCCCCCTTGCCTTCGGCCCCACCCACCACTGGAATGAAAGCCTCTCTAAACTGTAATTCCACCCTCAGTCTGAAATACCTTTTGTACCCCTGTGCTAAACTGTTCCTTTCAAGAAAAGCAACCATAGAAACCAAAGCCAAGGTAAAGGTCCTCCATCTCTATAATGGCCATCTTTTCCGAACATCACATAAGCCAGTTCTAAAAACATAAAAAGAGCTGTGCTGGATCAGGCCAAGGGTCCATCTAGTCCAGCATTCTGTTCACACAATGGCCAACCAGCTGTTGACCAGGAACCCACAAGCAGGACACAAGTGCAACAGCACCCTCCTGCCCATGTTCCCCAGCAACTGGTGCACGCAGGCTTACTGCCTTTGATCCTGGAGGTAGCACATAGACATCAGGGCTAGTAGCCATTGATAGCCTTCTCCTCCAAGAATTTATCCAACCCACTTATGAAGCCATCCAAAATGGTGGCCATTATCACATTTTGTGGTAGTGGATTCCATTGTTAAACTATGTGCTGTGTGAAGAAGTACTTCCTTTTATCTGTCCTGAGTATCTACTAACTGCTTTTGTCTCTCTGGACAAAAAGAGTATATCTATTCTTGCTGTCTTGCATGGTTTTTCTCCCAGTGGACAGGTATGTTTTGGAAACTGAAAGTTTGTCTGGGGGACATATTACATTAAGAGAAGGAATAGTGAGATTATAATCTGTGCCAGTGAAAATGCATAGGAACACAGGAAGCTGCCTTTTACTGAGTCAGACCCTTGGTCTGTCTAGCTCAATATTGTCAACACTAACTGGCAGCAGCTGTCCAGGGTTTTAGGCAGGATTCTTTCCTAGTCCTGCCTGGAGTTGCCCAGGGTTGAACCTGGGTTCTTCTACATGTTATGTTCACTCCACAAGTACTACACATTTTAGCTATTTATTTAACATAGAAACATGTGGGAGCAGATTTAAAGTACAGTTACTGCAGTATCTAGAAGCAGTTGGGAATTCTGGGTTTGAGGCTGGGTTCTTCAATGTGCATGGAAGGGAGAACAGGTCCGTCTTCTGGTCTTTGCACAATTTCAGTTGCAGGGTTCTATTTTTCCAATTCCTGTAATCGAAGGCCCAGTGGTTTAAGTTGGGTGAGAGAAATAGTGCCTTATTTTTCTGCACTCGCCATCGATAGCCCTTGGAGGCAAATTGCAGACTTCAGGAAACAGGCACTCACTTCTGCAATCCTTTTCTGTGTGTGGGATGTTCCCCAATTGTAGAGGGAAAACTGATGCACTTAACTTACTGCAAAATGCGTACGAACCTATACTGACCATGTTCAAGGTAGTGGGGACAGCTGAATGAATCAAGAGTGGGCATGTCTTCTTGCCTCCAAGGCGAAAGTGTAGGTGTTCTGGACTTTGACTGGGTTACACTTTGACTCCAGTGATAATTATAGTTAAAGTGCTGATCCCAAAGCACTTCCCTGTTCTGGAGTTTTCCTCTCAAGTTTGCTACTGTTGCAACTCCTCATTTAGGTCAGCAGGTGTGGCACTATATAACTCTTCCAGGCAGAACTTGTTCAGCTAATAGGAGCAGGACAATTGTGCTGCAGCAATGTCCCATCTTGAGAAGGTCCAGGCAATGGAGCCCGGAACAACCCCGGGAGGAAGCATAGAGTTAGTCAAAACGATGGTTCCTGATCCTGCTTCTCCCACAGCAACAATGTCTACCAGGAGGTTGCGCAGCGAAGACTACAATGACTACAGCTCCACGGAAGTGACTCCTGATGGCAGCCCCCCAGAAGGCCTAAGCAACATCTCCAGCCCATCATCCTACCAGCGGTTTGGAGAGGAGAATGGGACGACGTAAGTGACTGAGCTCTTCATCAGAATCTGTATACGTGTATATTGGTAGATAAGCTAATTCAGCCTTCCCCAAGCTTGTGCCCTCCAGCTGTTCTGGACCATAACTCCCAGCATTCTCAGCCATTGGCCATGCTGACTGGGGTTGATGGAAGTTGAAGTGCAAAACGTCTGGATGGTACCAGGTTGGGGAAGTCTGGGCTAATTGTCTTTAACTGAGAGAGGAACATATTCATCACATAAGGCTCCTTTCAGAATGTAAATGTAGCAGAAGTAAGGCATTGGTCATATGTCCCAGTTCTACATGATTTAGCTCACTGAGTTTTTTGGGGGGAAACATTCAGGCATGTACTGTAATTCGTCTTTCATGTGGCAGTCATATGAAAGCCCATGAGCCACATGGCGCATGGGCTTACACCTGTTAGACCCTTGGAAGCATGAATTCAGCCAGCCAAGATCAGTTAGGCACGGAACTTGAATTTACCCTGGCCCCTTATTCCCTCAGGAGACTATACCTTGCAAGGGCACATTTTTCATAGATGTGTTGTCCACCTGCATTATTTCCTCTGAGCTTCTCTGAACACGGAAAACTTGCCCCTTTGCCCTTGTTCGGCGTACCGAAACTTATTTGAATAATGAGCCATAGTTTTGTTCTCAGTCTGTCTTTTGAAATAGGTTCGTTAAAGTTCCAGGTTTAACATCCCTGATCTGTAACAGCTTCATGCAGTAGCAAGCTGAGACTTTGCTTTAAGGAAATCAATAGATTCATGTTTACTTCATAGGAGAAACTGTTACTTTTTTGAAGCCTCAAAATGTTCGTGATTTCTTAGACCTTCTTTCAGATGAGAGTAACATCTCTCTCTTTAAAAAAAAATGAAGTGTGCTTTCTTATTATGAACTTGTCTTGCCACCCTTTTCCACAAAAGGTGTGTCAAATTGCACTGTCCATCTGCTGAAGCTGCAGAGCTTTGTGGAAGCTGCAGAGTTATATTGTACACTGCATGTACCTGTTGTCAAGTGTATGCTTTGACATTTTCCGTTAATACACAGGCTGCATGCTTCCCTGTAACTAAGGATCTGGACACAGTTGTGCATACAAGGGTAAGCTCTTAATATGGCCACTGTAGCATGCTTTATGTAGGGCTCCTTTTGAAGATAGTCTAGAAACCTCAGCTATTAGCTGTCAGGAGGACAACCTGACACTGGTCTTTTGTGAGATTCAGTGGTTGCAAGTTGGTTTCCAGACTAATGTAAAGATGCTTACATTGACCGTTAAAGCCTGGGACGGCCTGGGTCTGGAATAATTTAGGAGTGCCTTCTCACATGTAGGCTGCCTTACAGTGTCCAGTGGAGATACATCTGTTTTACTTGGGTGTGTTCGTTTTTGACAAAAGAAAGTTCCAGTTCTGATGGTGCTGTAAGAGCTGTCTTAAACTGCTGGTTTGAAGATAAATGTTTGTTCTCTTTTTTGGGGGGGGGGGCTCCTCTCTTACCTCTTCTTTCCCTTTTCTTCAATTTGTCTCCATTAACTTAACTGTAATGATTGTTAATAAGTTTCGTTTTGTTAGTGTGAATGTGCCATAGTCTAAAAGTTTTTGTAATAATAAAGACGGCATAAAAATTAGATTTTAAATTATACCGACCATCATATTTTAATAAACTATTTAGAGCATCATTCTAAGTGCAAGTTTAAATGTAAATGTGTACAAGTTTAAATATAAATTTTAAAACCTTGGTTTTTGTTTTTTTTTAGCTAACCCATCAGTACATTCTTGTTTTATCTTAAATTCCGGAATACATATGGTTGGAAGAAATAGGGCTGCATTCTTTGAGGTACTTAATAATCTCTCTCCATTGCTTCCTCCTCAGATGGATTCAGACTTTAATACACCTGTTGAAAGGGAACATTGGTACAGGCTTGTTGGGGCTCCCACTGGCCATCAGAAATGCTGGTGCTGTGGTAAGACTGCTGCTTTTCAATGCAATTTTGGTTTAGCATTTTTTCCTTGCCAGTTTCTTTAAATCTGCATCTCCCTCCTCCTTTAAGAAATGATCCTTGTGCTGATGTCTTACAGTGCAGTCCTGTGAATGTCTACTGGGAATGTCTACTGGTGTTCAATAGGGCTTACTCACTGGTACATGTGTATAGGATTGAAGAGGAGTTTAGTTATGGGGAAAATGAATTGAGCTGTTGCTTCTAATCCTAGTTAATCTACTGCACTTACAAACTATTGTTGTGTAATAGCTGGCAGTTGATAGGCTAGAGATTCAACTTCCGGCATTCAGCTTCTAGTCAGCAGATATCCACAGAAGAATGACCAAGATATCAAAGCTAAAGTAAAGTACAGCTAGTTCTCCCCACTACTGGGTTTTTTGTTGTTGTTATGGGGCTGATGCTTCAACCTGAGGTCCTGCTGAACTTTCTGCATGTCTCTATCTATTTACGAGTTCCACACTAGGGCTTGGGGGCTGCGGTGCACAGAGAGAGAGAGAGAGAGATCAGGCAAGTAATTTTTTTTCCATTAATGAGAATAGCCCTTGACTGCTCTTAGAACCCTACTTCAATCCAGGATGTAAGCAGAACGGTGAAAGCATGAGCCTGCCTGCCTTGCATTTCCTAGCAGTTCAAATAGAGTCATCAAAAACATCTAAGCCAAAAATGTTTTCATGATCCTCTCCTTCATGTCCTGCTAAGAAGGCCTCTTACAGCAGGGAAGTGTCTGTGTGTAGATTACGCAGCATAAGTCCAGTTCAGCCGGAATATTATGTCTACTCTCTGATCTATGAAATAATTACATATACAATCAAGTATATAGGCCATAATCTCAAAAAAGTCCCGTCTAGTGTGTGGGCATCACACTCCCCAAGTACATTCTATGTCTGTGACATGGACATTGAAATCCTCGCAGCATTGCAGGATTCTTCAGGGACATGGACTTCAGATCATGTAAACTACAATTAAGCTGTTTTACATCAAAATAGTTCTCATTTCATGTTTGCAAAATACTGTATACAAAAGAAATGAATGGGCTGCGAAAAAGATCTTGGTATTAACATTTATCATTTTAAAATCCTCAACATTTGGTACCTTAAATGATCAAGTAAAAAGAAGAATAACCCTGCCTTAGAGGCTTACAATCTAGCAAACAAGGCGGTTTGGAAAAGGAAGTGGAAAGAACAGAGGCATTTGTGTAACTTTCCCACTGAAATCAGTGGGACTTAAAGTGGCACTTAGTGGGTGTTGGATCATGCCTGTGCCTTACATTCTGATTGGGTGCCTGCAAAGAGGGTGATATGAGGGACAGTAAGAATGGATGGAGACTTTAGGATAGAAGTACCTATTCTTATCCTTAACAGTTTGGCCTACTACGCGCCTTTAAAGTAGTTTAAAGAAACCTTTTGGAAACCTAGTTTCAAGAAAGGATTAGTAACAGAGCAGAGACCATGAAAAAAGAAGGAAGGTAAGGGATTGGAGAATAAAGAAATTTTAAACGTGAACAAATAGCTTATACTGGATCTAATAAGGAAATAGAAGCCAGTGGAAGAACTGTAATGAAGGTGAAACATGGGTAAAATGGAGTAGACCAAAACCCAGATGAGCAGCACAACTGAGCATGGAGGGGAGGCTGAAGTTGAGATAGTGAAACCAGAAAGAAAAGAATTATGGTAAAAGAAAAGAGTAAACCAACGACTCTGGTAGTAGAGTGAGACAAAAGCAAAATGAATTTTAGCAACATTTAACAGTCCAAGTCTGATTTTTGTAGGGAGTAGAATAAAAGGAGATAAATAGGAAAGGGCTCAAAAGTTCCATATTGGGGAGAAGGTAGAATATTACTATTATCCAAAGTAAGTGAGTTGGAAGAGAGAAAAATCAGCGTACAAGTTAATCATTTCTTTGTAACGTCTCTCCTCATCTTGTTGCTATTTCTGATGTCTCGTTGCTTTACACATTAAATGTCAGGCAATGAGGAGAGATCAGCAACAAGATGAGCAGAAATATCACAAAGGGGAGTAGAGCTTCTGGTTGTCAGCATGAAAGTGGAAGTAAGAGTTAAGAGGGAATAAGAGGATAAAAAAAACGTGGGTAGAGAGAGGAAGACACACACAATCACACTTGAGAAACTCCAAATGAAAGGGGAAGATGAGATACTAACACAGAGAGAGAAAAGACACTATGAACCAGGAGAATGCAACCAATAAAGCACATGCTCACTAAGACCCAAATAATAATATAACTAAAAAATAGAATGACTGTATAAAAAGCAGGAAATAAGTAAAAACAGCAAAAGTGCCATATAGCTTAAATTCCCAGGGGACAGCTGAGTTAGTCTGTTGCAGCAGAAGCAATAACATCTTGTAATACTGTAAAGACTAACGAATTTATTATGGGAGAACCCTTTGGGCCTGTTCAGACAACGCACTAAGCCATAGTTAGGCTGCTAACCATTTTGCAGCAAATAATTAGTGTAAACCGTGGTTATGTAGCCACCATGGTTAGGAATGGTTCACACGACACGCTAGACCATAATGTTTAGCTCAAAATGCTTAACCACCGTGGCTTAGCGTGTCATCTGAACATGATCATAGTGTCTACAGTTTACTTCATGAGATGCAGGAAGAGTTATCGTGAGTTACAGGTATCCTATAATTTCCTGCATGTGATAAAGTGAACTGTAGCCCAGGTAGGCTTGTACTAGAGATGGGCAAGACATGGCTTGCATGCAGCCTCCTGTCCATTTTGGCAGCTCCCCCCACCCGCCAATGACAACAGGAATTCAGTGACGACAGGAAAAAAGCAGCAAAATAGTTCCTTTTTTAAAACGATAAAGCATTTGTTTGCTGCCAAAATTCGGTGGCAGCAGCAGCAAAAAGGGGCTATTTTGAAGTTCAGCAGTTTACAGCCAGTTTATCCTTTTAAAAAGGGGCTTTTTGGCAGCTGTTTTCCTAGCATATGCCATAATAAATTGTGTTTTCAGGGGCCTCAGACTCTTTTGTTCATGTAGATGAAAGTGCATCCTTTCATCTCTTACTTGTTAAGAACTGATTCCATGGGACAGTAAGGCCAAAAACCAGATTCAAAGGGAGCTAACAGTGAATTAATATATCAAATTGAGAGTTTTGACTTTTTTTGAAGTGAAAGATAAGGACAAATAAGGTAGCATTTTTTAGCTGAAAAGAAGATGGAAAAAAGGGTGTCTTCAGGACATACATGCCCATAAACAAACCAGCGACTTGTTGGCTTCATAGTGAGGTGGCAGAACCACTGGTTTCTCCTTTTGAGGTCATCTCAAGCAACCTTGCCAGGCGTCCTGTATATAAATGTGCATGTACATGTGCCTTCCAGTCCAGCTGTGAGAGGCAAAGGGCCTGCACAGATTCTATTTTCCCCTTCCTTATCCTAATCTTGGGAAGGCGCCGTCCTCCTTAGCCCTTTATCTGTTGAACAGCCTCCCACTTCTGAGATGCTGGTGTTCTATTGCTCTTGGATTGCCCCTGAAGGATTGGAAGGGATTCCACTTAATGCAAAGAGGCTCTCCGGTCAGGCAGTGAGTGGGTGGGGAACAGCCCAGAATTTCCAAAAATGCTGCCTGTAAGCGGACTTCCCACCTGGGCACAGGAGACTGAACCACATGTCTTGTTGCAGAATAGATCCTACCTGTGGGCTGTTGAGAGAACTCCAAGAAACAGAGGCATTTGCAGCAGAGCTGGGCCCTCAAGTGTGTTTTATTTCTGTGGTTAGTGGAACACTCGGTGTGTTTCCTCTCATCCATAGATGCTGCTGCCATGAGCCAGGGTTCTCCCTAGAGTTGCAGTAATGTAGTGGCTACACCTTGGGAACTCCCCTGCTCATGTCTTCCCTCTGCCGCTAGGGGGCCTTAGAAAAACTAGATGCCTTAGCTTCAGCCACCTCCTGCTTCCCATCTGCAATGTGAGGATAATAATCTCTTACGCTACAGAGTTGTTGAAAGGATTACAAGATAATACTTATGAAGTGCTTTGAACACTTAAAAATGCTATACAAATGCTTTATAAATTATATAATTGTCAGGCCAATAATAAGCAGCTCTACAATTTTAAAAACCCTCATTAAACTAGCAGCTCTTGGAATGTGAGGTTCTCCTCTTTCTGCTGAGTGACTATTTCTAGTTATTATTGCATTTTTTTCCCTCTTGCAAGGAACCATGGCGGCTTACATGGTCCTCCTCCTCTCCATTTTAGCCTCACAACAAACTTGTGAGGTAGGTTAGGCTGACTGGGCCAAAGTCACCCAGTGAGCTTCATGGTTGAGTGGGGACTAGTACCCTGATCTTCCGAGTCCCAGTCCAGCACTCTAACCCCGCTACACCTCACACTGGCTCTACTATTTCTGTTGGTAAAAGAATTGTTTGGTGTTTACTGACATAAATCCTGCATTTTTCTCTTCAGCCACTTGAGCATGCTCTTAATTCCTTTCTCCTTCTTCTCGCGTTGTTTAGATGGGCCCTATCAGCTTGCTTGTGATGGGAATAATCGCAGTGCACTGTATGCACATCCTGGTGAAGTGTGCCCACCACTTCTGCAACAAGTAAGAGGAAATGGGGACAACTGGTATTCCTCAAAGGAAGTGGCTTTATCTTCCATGTCAGTGTCAGCCACCCCCCACCCCCCACCTCCCTTATACCTCACCTCCAGTCTTTGAACATGAGTTGAACTAGGTGGCAATTCTCTCGCTTCTAAATCACTGTTTTGTTTGTTTTCTCTTGCACCAAACCTGGGAATAAAACTGACCCATTTCATAGAGGGCAGAACTGAATTTGAGAGATGGCAACGTGGCTGGAGACATCTAGTTAATCCGGCCAGAGCTGATCTCTACATGAATCATGGCTCTGTTGGGCCATACTGTTCCTACTTGCAGCAGTCTCCGGAATGCTTTCTTGTACTTGTTGTGCCCCTTTTGTACAATATTGGTGTGAGAGCCCAATGTGTGCAGGAGCTTCCCATGGTCTTCCGACTTGGTGAACCCATTTTCCTCTGTAAAAGGGAAACTTCGTTCTGCACACAAAGCAACTTGGAGAGAATGGGTAGGCCTGCACAGTGGCAAGCAGAGCTCTGGATCATGGGTGGATAACTTCTGGCCCTCTAAATGTTTTGGAGCGCATCCCCCATCAGCCCCTGCCAGCATGGCCAGCGGTCGGGGATTATGGGAGTTGTAGCTGCTAGGGTAGGGATTGCCTATCCATGTCTGGGATCATAGCTACAGTTTTCAAGGTGCTTTTCACAACCACGGTTAGGATCATTCTGCTAGTTCTATGAAAATCACCTTGAAAACTCTGGCTATGATCCAGAGCAGGGTTAGGCAATCCTTACCCTACTAACGATGCTGAATTAAGTCTATGAGGGGTGGAGAGGACATGTATGTTCACTCCCATTGACTTAATTCAATTTTCTGAAAAGCAGGTACCATCAGTATTATATGCATAGAAGGGAATCAGCAAAGCAGATATGAATTTGAATTACACCCACTTCCCTCATGCATGCACATATATGTGGGGTAACACCATGGTGAAGAAGCTGTCGCTAGTCATGTGTGGGAAGTTTTTTTGATAGTAACAATTTCCCATAGCCATAAACTGATGTCAGCTGCATATCTGTTAGGTCAAGATTCCAACAGTGTTTGGGATCTTTCAGTGTCTATCAATGGCTACTAGTCCTGATAGTTATGCGCCACCTCTGGTAGCAGAGGCAGTAAGCCTACGTACACCATTTGCTGGGGAACATTGACGGGAGGGTGCTGTTTGTGAGTTCTTGGTCAACAGCTGGTCAACAGCTGGTTGGCTACTGTGCACAGAATGCTGGACTAGATGGACCCTTGGTCTGATCCCACGTGACTCTTCTTATGTTCTTGTTCTCACCTTGGGTTGCTGTGCATGTAGGGACTGATGAGTATTTCTGAAGCACCTGGCTCTCTAACGTCACGCTAGGATTCAACAGAAAACCACTGGTAACTCAGCATGGCATAGCAGAGAATCTGAACTGTCCTCAGATAATGTCCTTGGATTGCAACAATTACTTTTACTCAACATGTGCTTCTATGGCAAGCTGTTCGCCCATTCAAATATCCTTTCCACCCATTCCTCTCTCTTTCTTTTTTCCCCAATTAGACATCAGAAACCATTTGTGGATTACGGGGATGCTGTGAAGCATGGGCTGGAAGCTAGCCCCAGTGCATGGCTTAGGAATCACTCCATCTGGGGAAGGTACTTGCCTTGCTTTTATTTGTGGGGGTGTGAATTTGTTTTATCTTGTTCTAAGTAGTCTATGTATGTGGAAAAGTCATAGTCTAGATAGTCTGAAGGGACGGTCCTGTGCATGTGTAGACAGAAAAAAAGTCCTGCAACTCTCAGCATGGCTGGCTGGGGCGTGCTGGGAGTTGTAGGACTTCTTTCTCTCTAAACATGCATAGGATTGCACCCTTAAGCATTTTTAATGGCAGGGAGAAGGGAATAGACAATACTTCTGTTTTGCATGGCAATGCTTTTTAGCTATTATTTTCTGCATGCACGGCAGGGTGATGGATAGCAAATGTGTTTGGTCAGGTTTGCTGCACTTATTATGGAAAGTTCTTGCTATGAAATCAGTGGGCGGTATCCAGTACTCCCACTGGATCTGTTGCTCAAGCAGGACCCACCACTCTTCATGTCATGGAGAGCTAGAAGTTTAAACATCAATTCTGGATACTAGTGGAAATGCTCATTTCTGGATTGGGGCCATTCAGCTGAGCTTCCTTCTGCAAGCTCTGTTGACCTACCTCATTTCAGAAGCAAGTGTTTGCGCTGGTTTTGAGTTGAGTTTAGAACCACTCTCCATTGCACTAACGGTGGGTCTCGCTGGTGCATGGCCAGGTTTGGATACTGCCCATCATCCTCAAATGTGAAAAATCTGACTATGTCTTTGAAAAACATTGATTGTCTTTGAAAAGCAGTACTTCTTGTCTCCTTGATGTCTGAACCTTTAGCAATTTTATTATTATTTAAGTATTTTTATTTATGAGACTCCTGTCAACTAAATTTCCAAGGCATCTTACAGTCAATTTAAAAATTGAACAATATTACAATGAAATCTTACAACATCTAAAAAAGTAATAATCAACAAACAACCGTATAAAGCCAACATGAAAAGCAATGCAAACCTTGCACAATAAAAAGCTTTACAAAAGCAAATGTAATAAAAAACAATATCAAATTAAGAGCCAAAACCACATAATAAATACTGTACCTAAAACCATCACATGTTTTAGGGATTAAAATCATGGAAATTTAAAAGGCCTGAAAGAACAAAAAAGTTTTAACCTGCCATCGAAAGGAATGCAATGCTGGTGCTAGGCAAACCTCCCTGGGGAGAGCATTCCATAACCAATGAGCCACTACTCTCTCTGGTAGTCACCCTGTGGACTTCAGATGGAGAGGGCATTCAGAGGAAGACCTCTGTAAATGACCTTAGGGTGGGGTGGGCAATGTTCAGGGGGCCATGTCCACCTCCCATCTCCAAAGAGCCAGCAGCAAACATGCTCTGCAATTTTACATGAACATTAGGTGCATAGGGAGCACCCGTCTTGTTTAAAAACAGAATCATGCTCCCAGGAGGTGTCTCAGTACACAGTCATAACTGTAAGTCCCTTAGTGGCCCGTTTTAGACTGAAAGGATAAATAAGTTTAAAAAGATGGAACCTTGAAGGACCCTAAAGCAAAGATGTCCTTGGGTTGAGCACAGATCCCCTCACAATATCTTCTGGAAATGGCTGTCCAAGTACGAGCAGAATCACTGCAAAGTGGGCCCATCCACACCCCACCTGGATAGCTGGATACCGTGGGTCAATGATTTTGAAAGCCTCTGAGATCTCAAGGAGAATCGATGGAGTGCATGTTCTCTCCCAAACAAGGTCATCTTACAGGTCATCATTTTAAGTGCCAAAACCAGGCCTAAATGGCGATTGAAATGGACTTGGAAAATTGGTCTCAACTGAGAGAGCTTGGATCTGGTCCACCACAACACGTTTGAGCATTTTGCCCAGTTTTGCCACTGGCTTGTAACTGTTAAGGTCTGCCAAGTCCAATGCAGGTTTCTTCAGAAGGCAGTGGAAGTTTCTTTAAGGAAGCTGGGACCACTCCATCTCTTTAAAATGAATTGATGACTTTCCAGACCAAGCCAACTGTCTCCTCCTTACCAGCTGTAATCAGCCATGAGGGGCAAGGTTTTGTTTAAGTGAGTGGGTCAACCAGATTCTACCAGTCACTCTGTCCACATCCTCAGGCCTACAGACTGAAAGTCCTCAAACGATATAGAACCAAGCAGAGCTCTAGACACTTCAAAGGACTGACTTGTAGGAACTGTGGAATCCACGTTGTCATGCTACAAGCGATTTTACCCTCAAAATGTCTTGGAAAACTGATAGTGTGCCAGTCAACGGTTTTACTACATCATGCATTTTTAAAGGCCCCATACCACTTGGATGGCATTGAGAGGATGCGGCTAAGTTCTTCAATTATATTTGCTCTGAGTTTTCCTCCACTTGCATTTCAGAGATCTCCACTGGTATTCTAGGACATCTCCTTTTTGCCAACATGCTTTCAGATTTCTGTGACTGTGAGAACTAAAACCTTTTTTTAAATAGAATTTGGAATTCTGGCAGTACTTCTCAAATCTTAGTTGAAGTTTTCCAGGGAGGTTGAATTGTTGCGATTGTACATCTTTAACATGTGCATCTTATTATGTTTCAGGTACCTAGTAGTTTTTTTCTTGATCCTCACTCAGCTGGGATTCTGCTGTGTGTATTTTGTATTCCTGGCTGACAATCTAAAACAGGTAAAACTCAAAATAATTGAATGTGGTGTAATGTCTAAAGGCAGCATAGGTGAGAATTCAGGAATTTAAGCTCTCTTGAGCCCCACATAACTTGGTGCTTCTCTCTCTCCATTACCCTCACAGCCTCTCACAATTTACTAAGAATACCGATAAATAACGTTAGGTTCGTAATTAAATTACTACTTTGAAGCTACCAGGTCTCTGCGGCAAATCCATTGGGTCAATTTCAGGACGTATGTATATTTTAATACTTTAGGGTTTAGGACAATCTAGTTAGACTAAATGAAAATTACGTGATTTTTAACTTTCATCCCACTTAAAAAATGTTTTTATTAAATTTAGTATTAAACAACAGACCCTCTTTTTCAGTGTTATGCAGCGCACAGTGGGGATTAAGGTTATAATTACATACTGCACACAGTTACCCTCTTGCACTATGATGGTACAGGAATACTTTATACCTTTTTTAAATTGGGTAGAGCAGAGATTAACTTGTAGAATATCCACTTTGAGGAGAAAAGAGTTGCAATAACCCTATGAGTTTGTGTCTCGCTTGTCTCTAGCCCAGTAAATTGTAAATGGCTCTGGGGAAATCATAAGTAAGATGCTGTAGCCCTCAACATCCATCCCTTGTGAACAACAGAAAACAGAAGTGCAAATGTTCAACTTCTGTATCAACTTCTGCAATCTTCTTTGTGATGTGCTGAATATGTACAAACTGATACCACCCTTTCGTATTCAGGGGACAGTTACAATGTCTTGCTTGTGTAAGATGCTGTACCCATCAGTGTCTGAAGGGTGCTGTTGATAAACTGATGCTCTTTCAAGGAAAGCTTTGTAAAGCTCATCCTTTCTTTTTACCCTTGTGTTATGGTGCAGCTGTAACATGGATTCTAGAATACTTAGTGGTGCAAACTGGACACTTAAGTCAAGGCTGCTTATATTCCCATCGTTGGAATTAGAAAGTCATGTATTAACTTATTGTCAAACACATTCACTCATAATCATGTTATGAATCAAGCAACGTGGAAAAGCCCGCTAATAACCCATTTCTCTCAATGTCTGAATCCTTAGGTGATATCTTCTGCCAATGGTACAACCAACGACTGCAGTAGCAACGAAACAGCGATTATGGCTCCAACCATGAGCTCCCAGTTATACATCCTGTCCTTGTTGCCGTTTGTGATATTGCTCGTCTTCATCCAGAATCTCAAGATACTCTCCATCTTCTCCATGCTAGCCAATATTCTCATGCTTTGCAGCCTGATAATGGTATACCAGTACATTGTCAGGGTATGTACAGAGACCAGCGTGGAAATGGCAGACTCCTTTCCGAATTTCCTCATTGGCAATTGTGGCACCATTTTGAAGTGGCTCCTTTTATTTGTAGGCAAGCCACTGGAGGGTCATGTTGCAAACCCAATGTCAGTCCACTCCAGTGAATGGAATGCTTTATTTAGTTAGCTAGCTAGTTAATTTTATTAATATAGCACCATCAATGCACAGAGCCCAGAATATTTTTAAGGTAGTTTTTAATCACAATTTAAATTTCAACAGAGGCAGAGAACAAGAATAACAGAATGAATACGTTCATCTGCATTGTGAATAGTTAAGATTTGTTTTGGTTGCAGGGAGGAGGAGGAGGACTAAGTGGTTAACCCAAAGCCTTTTTGGGGAAGAAGTGTGTTTTGAGGAGGGGTTTGAAGGAAGAGAGAGTGGAAAGTTTCTCACACAGGGTAAAGCAAAAGATTAAGAGCAGAGTGTTAAGGGAGTGGGCAGCAGGGCCCTTTTGGTAGGTTAGGAGTTGTAGAGCTCAGGGGGAAATGGTCACATGTCAGGTGATAAGGTAGGGCTAAGCCCAGGCTCTGAAGGGTGTTGAATGCAGCAACAAGGAGTTTCTACTGGAGGCAGAAGGGATTAGGAACCCAGTGAAGGGATTTGAAGTGGGTGTCACATGAGCAGTAAGTTATTCTGCCCGAAAATTCTTGGATAGATGGGTGGGCAGTGAGGTATGATGATGGAAGGCCAGAGAGAGGAGGTTTGCAGCAGTCTAGCCAAAGACCACTACGGGATAAACTGGGGTTTTAGCTGGAGCGATGGAGAATTGGCGGGGAGCAAGATTGCTGCAATGAACAGAGAGAACCAGAAGGATTTGGCTCTGAGTGATTATGGGGCGCAAAATACTTTGGGATGTATTGTGGCCTACGTGCCAAAACGACCAGCCACCACTGGTAGATAACGAGACTGCTACTGGTAACACATTAGGCATATTTAGAGGAGAAAAAACACAGCAAGTGTGGCAACTACTGTGGTGCTAATTGGCTTCTTCTCATAGTAGTTCACTTGTTTCTAGTAAGCTGTGGGATTCATAGACAGCAGTGTTTTCGAATTCCAAGCATCCATATGGAGGGGGTGAGAAATTAACTTGGTGGAAGGGCATATGCTTTGCATGCAGATGCTCCTGGGTTGAGCACCTGTTATCTCTAGGTAGGGCAAGGAAAGCCTTCTGTCTGAGATGGTGAAGAGCCACTGCCAGTCGGTGTAGACCAGGGATGGGCAACTGGTGGCTCTCCAGATATTTTTGCCCCAAATTCCCATGATTCCTCCCCATAGGGTATGCTGGCCAGGGATGATGGCAGTTGTAGGCCAAAACATCTGGAGGGTCACAAGTTGCATACCCTGTTGCAGACAGTGGAGCTAGATGGACCTGAGCTAAAGTGGTCAGTATAAGGGAGTATCCTACTATCCAATAGGCTCTCGTTGGAACTCTCTCCCAAGCAAGTCATTGGTTCATTTTCTCTCAACTCCTCTTTTTTTTTCTTTGCCCTTTGCCAGGACATTCCAGATCCTTCCCATCTGCCTCTGGTGTCTCAATGGAAGACCTTTCCTCTGTTTTTCGGCACAGCCATCTTTGCTTTTGAAGGCATTGGAGTGGTAAGTGTGTGTGTGTGTGTGTGTGCCTGCTTAGCTTGTTTTGCTAGGGGAGACAGAATTCCATTGCACGAGGCCTTTGGGGGTGCCTGTTCTCCAGTTGGGGAGGAATCCAGCAGAACTTAGGTCATCTGGCCGCTGAACATATATGAGGCCAGCAATGCCGCATATCTATTCCTGTCCGAAATTTCCTTGCTGCTTCAGCCTCAAACTTTGAAAAGAATCCATGTAACCTTTTGCAAGGTATTGATAAGCCGTTGATTGGGGCCTAACAGCGTTCCGCTAATATCTTACTGCTGTCCTGGGATCAAATACTTTTACATTGACCTTTCTAGCTTGCTTCTTTTTTTTTTTTCTCTTCCATTTGAAAGTGTGTTTGTAACATAGAACGGCAGTGTGGGTGAGTGAACTTACCTAAATAGCATTATCGCGTAGGTTTTCTACGCTGTCTTGTTGGAAGTACATGGGATAAAAATGGGAACGTTTGATCTATCCTACCCTATTGTTTCCTCCCTCCCCCTTTCCTCTCAGGTAATTTGACTCTTTTATCTTGCAGTGGTTTAGGGGTCAATTTCCTGCAGTGGTCATTTTGTTTCCTGAGCTACTCATGTCATTCTGAGATGCCTTAGCTGGAGGAGCACGGCATCTAAGACAGGGAACGAAATGGCACAGTTTTCTCCAGCGCTGTTTAGGTCTCAGCCCTGGAGAGCCGGATTTAGTTTTCATTTGTCTCCTAGAGAAGTATATGGACAAACTGTCGAGGATTCAGAGCGAGAAAGACGACAAGAGGCTTAGAGTGCAAGGCTCTGAAGGAACTGGGTACATTTAGTTGAGATGGGAGGTGCAAAACACTGAAAGCTGGGCTAGCCCAATATGTTTGGTGCCTGAGGCAGAGCAGTGAGTGCCACACTTTGCCCCCACAGTCCAAGGTGCATCGTACCCCAGGCCAATCAAATTATTTTGGCACCTGAAGCAGAAAATCCCACAAGCCCCTCTTTCCTTCTCTGGCAGTCGAAATACAACAATAAGTAAATAACTATTTGCTGCCATTTCATGACATCCAGAATCAGCTGCTTGAGGCAACTGCCTTTCTTTGCCTGACAGTGAGGCTGGTCCTGAAGGAGAGTGGCTTTTCTAATAGCCATGAGCGGAAGAAGAGAGGCAAGGGGGTTATGTTGTATGGGGTGCATCTAATCCGAATGTCAAGCAGTGTTCCTAACTGTAAAAATGAAGGTGTTTGACTCACACATTTATAAAACCTCCTTATCTGGAGATTAAGAAGGCAATGGATAACTTCTCCTGAGCATAGCTCTGGCCAAAGCTCAGTGCAAAAGACTCATGGGCTGGTCTTCATATCCACTGTATCATAAATATCTAAATTTATTAACTAGGGAAAAATAATGCAATCTAAGGAAATGTATGGGAATTGACAAAATTCTGTTTCAAAAACTAGGCATGTAGATTTACCTGCAGTTTGTTTTATTTGATCTCTGTTTGTTTTGTGTTCATTCTGTTAGCTGCTTTGCCCTTTTCTTTTCTTTTTTAAAGAAAAGCATGATGTTTTGAAAAATATGCAGTGGTTGAGGAAATGTGATACGCATGTGATTTGCATTCAGAAATGTGGCTCATGCATTCTCAGTTGGGGACTTACAGGTCTATGGTTATCTGTCATTGATTTTGAGATCTGTGAATGATTTCTGTATAAAACATCTCTGCCTCTTTTTGTGTGTGTATTATACGAAGTGGCTCATAAATTATGATTTCAATAATAAAGGTTAGGTCTCTCTTGCCCCCTCCCTTTCTCCCTCTCCCCCGCCATGTTTAAAAATGTTCCCCATGATGGGGGAGAGACAGCCATTTTTACTCTGTTACATGTACACTGCTTGGACTCCCTAGAAGCAGCCTTTATATTTGGAGTTCCTGCAGTGTGTATGAGTTTTCCTTTTTTGCATTACAGGCGATGCAAGGGTCATGCAATATACTGGTGTGCCTTTCCCTTCTTGCAACAAAGGAAGCAACCGTTAAATTTATTTGGCAAGGATCAGGATTGCAGCGGATAAGGAAGAAGGAGAGTGGGTTTTAGATGGCTTGCAGAGATGAGGAACTAAAGAATAGTAGCCGTATCAGAGGGATATTTAGAGCTGTGCATGACATTGAAAGTTGATCCACTGAGCATTGGTAAATAAGGGGGAGGAAGCAGTGGATGGAATGCTACTTAATTACGCTGCTACTTGTTCCTTATCTGTATTGGGCCACTGTGTAAACTCAGAAGCCAAAAGCTCAAAGTGTATGAAGATAATGGAATTACAGAACGTCCTGCACATAATGGCAGTATTCTTTATAGGTGATAATGTGTGTACTATGTGTCCTGGCAGGGTTAATTAAGCCAGTGGGCATGGCGCACGCAAGGTGCAATTTCCATCATCATTGCTGGGATGCAGCTTGTTGTGTGGTCCCAACTTGCTGGGCTGTGGGAGGGTTGTTTCCCCTTCAAGCCATGCTGCCTTGTTGACAAGCCCATCCGGGCAGTGATTATGGAAATCGTGCCCCACACCTAGCCAGCAGGCAGTGTGATTTAAATAAGCCACCTTGGCTTAAATAAGCTTTCTTTTATCATGCAAACCATGTCATTGTGTATGAATGAGAGGAGATTAAAAGTTGTGGCAGTCTTTTCTTCCAGGAATAGTAGCCCTTTTCTTTCTAAAGTCAGTGCAACCCAAGGTGCAGTGTTTGTGCCAATAATGAAAACAATTTATAACTATATTAGTTGATGAAAACACTGTTTTCATTAAAGTTTACGGTATAGAACTCCCTGCCATAGGATGGGTGTGATGGGAGACTTGTCTAAGAGAGCAGTCCCATGCATGTTTAGACAGAAAAAAGTCCTACAATTCCCAGCATCCCCCAGACATCACATGCGTAGGATTGCACCCTTAATTTACGGTTTTGAAGGCTTAGACTGACGAATCTCCTCCGGCAGGCCATTCCACAGTCTGGGAGTGGCAGAAGAGAAGGTCCTCTGGGTAACAGTTGTCAGCCTGGTTTTGGCTGACTGTAATAAATTCTTCCCAGAGGACCTGAGTGTGCAGGGCGGATTGTACGGGGGAAAGCGATCCCACAGGTAACCTGGACCCACACTATGTAGGACTTTAAAGGTAATGACCAACACCTTGTACTTCACCTGGAAACTAATTGGCAGCCAGTGAAGTGATTTTAAAATTGGTGTAATATGGTCACCCTTAGATGTACCAGTGACCAACCTGGCTGCCAAAGTTTTAACTAGTTGAAGTTTCCGGACTAGGCACAAAGGTAGCCCTATGTACAGCGCATGGAATCCTGGTACGCCCCAAGGTTTTATGTCATTGAGGTTCTGTGGCAGGATTAACAGGCTGAAGTTTAATTAAAGTGAAGGGTAAAATGATACATTCCATGTTTGCTTTGAAGTTAAATTAAATTAAATTCCCTGTTTTCTTTTCTTCACCAAGGTGCTTCCTCTAGAAAACAAGATGAAGTCCCCTCAGCACTTCCCCGTCATCCTCTATGTGGGAATGGGAATTGTCAGCATTCTCTACCTCAGCCTGGGAACGCTGGGATACTTACGCTTTGGAGCCAACATCCAGGCCAGCATAACTCTGAATCTGCCTAACTGTTGGTAAGTTTGCAGCAAAGGATCTTCTGTTACTCCGATGCAAGCAGGAGTGGGAACAAGAGGACACACTTAAGTAGTTTCGAATGCAAGTGCATGGATGGAGGCTAAGGGGTAGCAAGGACTTGGGGCACTTGGCCTGCAGTAGGTACAGGGGTGGTGTGTGAGTATATGTGTGGATAGTCTTCCAGTTTTTTCAGGCTCCTCATTGGTCATCTTTCTGCCTTATGGTCAACATCTCTCCCAACAGTCCACTTTCCTCTGCATCCCATCTTTGTGGCATTTGAGCTGATCCAGAAACAGGTTGTGATCGTATAACCAAACACATACCTCATCTCCAAATCAGATTGGAAAAGCAGACGCTTTGGGGGTGGGGGGGACACACCTGGATGTAGCAGCGCAGTTTGTAGCAGAAAGAGGCCAGCGTCACTCTGGCATTGAAACTTTAACAGCGCAGCGTGGCCGACCCTGTAATTGTGATGTGCCATCTTGCCTTTGCATATGACTTGCCCACTCATATTTGACTTCACCTGGATCCTGTCTCTATAAAATCTCTTTCCTTCTGAGTCATGATTCCAGACAGCAAGGTCTGTTTAAGGTAATTGTCTGTACATGTTACCACATGTAGGACATTGCCAGGGCAGCTCAGGCTGCACTTGCAAGACCTCACCTGAAAATTAATAACTACTTATAATATAGTTGCCATAGCCAAGGCTGCAAGCACTAACTTCCTTACATCCGTGTCTGTTTGCAGCCCTGCTGATATCTTGCTGAAAGCGGTTTTGATTGGCTCTTGGCAGTTTTCCTGTTTTTCTTTTATATATTGCTTTGAACCTGAAGGGTCAGTGCAACAGGGTTAAGTCCAGGAATCCTGCCCAACTCTTCCTTTGCTTGTTATGTTTTGGAAAGGAACTGTAACCCCTCTATTACTTAGGCTCTTGAGTCCCCATCTCCCTTGTAGTGAACGTTATTGAACAAACTGGGCTGTGCTACTTCACTGAATGGAATATCTTCCATTGGTCAGGGAAATACTGCATTCAAGTCAATGCACTGTGAGTGCGGACACTCATTAATTTCCACAGTGAGAGGAAGAGATTGTGATGCCAGGTGAAGATTTCTCTGTGGCAGTGATGGGCAAATTTTGGGGAGGAGCATTGCCCTCCTGGAACCCACCAGGTGACGCACCCCGCCTGCTGCCGAATTTCCTGCCGCAGCAAATTTGGTGGCAGTGGGGGATGGGAGCCACAAAAAAAGCCACCGGGAGGCTGCATGGAATGCCATGGTGAGGCCTTATTCAGACTTATTTTGACACCCCCTGTGCAAACCCAGAATTCTTTGTACAGCTGAAGATGTTGTAGATTTCATTGTAATATTGTTCAATTCTTGGAAAAAGGATGTTGAAATCACCTCTTACATCACTGGCTGCCCTGCCAGTTTCCGTTTCTGTTTACCATCTGGGTGTTCACCAGTTAGCCCTTTTAAAACGTGTGGGTTACCAACAGGAATGAAGGCAGGACTGAAAGAGGGGATTATGGTGCTCCCTGGTGGATTCTGCTTTGCTCTTCAACCTGCTGCTTCACCATCAATGCCTCTGGACATGAGGGCTAATACTTTCCAAAGTGCTTTGAAGGTGGAAGCGCAAGGTATCATACGAAGGTTTCCCTTGCCCATTTCAGTCTGACTCACTTCTCTTATTAATCAAAAGCAACACGCAGAGATAGTGTTCAAAGCCTAATGTATCCAAGCTGTGACATTTGGAACTAAGAAGTGGCATTAGGTAGTCTATGCCACCTACTACTAGCTTACATCTTACAGAAATCACACTTTGCTCTTTTGTTAGCAAGCTGGGTATTAGGAAGCCGTCTGGCACTGCTTTATCTGAGAGAATAATAAAATAGAAATTGCTTTGCCTTAAGCTTTTGCCAGTTGCAATGATATAAGACTGTAGCCTGTTCATAACTGCTTTATCTGTGCTTTTTTCCCCTTGGGATTCTGAGAAGCTCAGGTTTGAGCAAGATGTGGGGGGAGGCCTAATTAAAAGCCTAGTGGTGGTTGCTTTGGCTGAAAGTTTTGGCTGTTTGTTTGGTGTGTTTGTAACTTGGAGGCCATGCTAACTGATTGAGCATCTTGTCAGCATGCTTTCTTTAGAGCATTTGACATCCGGTCCCAATGCTTTCTCACTTCACCCACAGCTAGCCAGAGGTTAGGGTGTCCTTTTGTCTGTGCCACTTTGATCAGATGCCTTTCAAATTCAGATACTTTTAGGCAACTTAGATGCCAAGAGGTGCCTCTACATGAATTAGCCAAGGAAAAGACTGACGTTCTCTGCTGCAGATGTAAAGCTGGCCTCTCTCAACTACACTTAACAAATGCTCCCTCCATCCTTTCAGCTGGAGTAATTTCTGCCCTCTCTTCCTTAATGGTGGTTAAGCAGTAAGTTGGCACCAACATTAACCAAGGTTACCCTGGACCTGAAATGTCACCCTATGCTGTGATTTCAGATTGCGGTTAAAAAGTGACCCTGTTTAATGCCATCAGGTGTGTGTTCAGGCACACCGTTCTTCTTCATGCACAATGGTCCTCACATTGGAGACACCAGTGGGTCAAAGGGAGCTGGCCTTTCATGTAATGTGCTAAATTAGCGCCAAAACTGGTTGTACCTGGTTACAAAAATGCATGCCCATGTCTATAGCAACTTGCTGTGGCTGTGTTGGCTAGAAAGATTTGGAAAAATTGGTTTAAAGCCATTTTTCTGTTCCCAAATACTTTGACTTGGGATGTTCAGTCTCCCAAGGGAGCCTAAGGGTCTTAGAGATTTTAGGCAAATAGTAAATACAGGAATTGTAAAAAAAACAGCAGGACTGTGCTGCATAAAAAGCCTTTTCCTCTCCTGGGGTTACTACTGGGTCCTAAACAGGAACTGCAAGATGAAGTCCTTTCAGGGGTTGGGGAGGTAAGATACAACATCGGATTTCTTCTCTCTCTCTCTCTCTCTCTCTCTCTCTCTCTCTCTCTCTCTCTTTGGTCTGTTGGCTTTCTCTTAGCTTGCTGTTTGCCCCATTTTCTCTGCTACCGCAGATAGGCAGAGAATCACAACCGTGTAGGCAGAGCACAGGTGCCATTGTCTTCCAGGAATGTGATGTGCAGAATAAGCACTCCTAGCTAACCCCAGAAAATTGCCCTGTGTGGCAGAACACACCCTGGTGTTAATTTGCATTTACTTAATAAGAACCGACTTCAGGCATCTGCAGAAGCCTCTGACGTGGATGCTTTCTTTCCCCCGATGACCTGACCTCCTTAGCTTCTGTTAGCCTTGGTTACCTATCACCAAAGCACTGTTGCCAAACATGAAAAGACGTATTGCATCACCTTTCACAATAACACCTCTTGGGATATGTTTAGAGCAGCTAATAGAAGCTCTGCATAAGACACACCCTCTTCTATGCATTTTTTTCATTGAGTAAGAGTGAAGTGTTTAATTCCCAGTTACTAATATCCCTTGAAGTTTTTCATGCTCCACTGATGCTTATTTTCTTCAGGTCTTCTTTGCTGTTGCCTATTAATTCATCCAATCCATTGACGCATTGTATCGCCTAGACCAGGAGTAGGCACCACTGGCCATGCTGTCTGTGGCTTATGAGAGTTACAGCACAAAATATCTAGGGGGCAACAGGTTGCCTACTCCTGAAGTTACTGTGTAGGTTTCCAAAGAGAGCCACGCAGGGTTGCTGTTCTACCTCTTTAAACAGAAAACTGCTAGTTAGGTGGATGCTTTTCTTGTGTTTCACAGTAAGTAGGCATACTGTCCTTCATGTACTTTCTTCCTTTGGATTTTTGGGGAAGCCATTCTTCCCCTTCCCGCCCCCTTGCTGTTGGTTGGAACAATATGTGGATTATGTTCTTGGCTCACGCTCAGCTGGTTGTTCCAGGTTGTTCCAATCCTTTTGTTTTGCCAGTGGGATCTTTTAACTTTTGGGGGGATCTTGGTATCATCCAACTGTTCCTGTACAACTCCACAAGTCTCCTCTCCGAACTGAAGGGGTCGCGCTCCTTTCTCGCCCTTATCTTGGATCTGTCTTTCAATGTACAGAGGATGGACTCTTCAATCAAAGCAAGGCACGGTTGGGCTGTGTTGAAGCTGGACTTTGAAACCATTTAGGATTATGACAACTTTCTGTTCCTGTCCTGTGGCGGGTTGCTAGCATAATAGCTTTCCTATCCCTCACAGAGTCAACGATTTTTTCTGCCCCTGCTTCTGTTCCCTAGAAGCTTTGTGCATTTGTTCAGATCAGTGGAAGGGCTGTTTCTCTTGGTCGGCATCTTTCCCATTAGCCAACTCCTGATCCTTCTCTTCACCTCCCCTTCTGCCCCCACTCCCACTCTCTGAAGGACATAGTCTGGAGTGCTTGGCCAACTGCAAGGGACCAGAACAGACAGATCCAAGTGCACAAACATGCCCCCTAATTATATTGTATCTTTGTACGGATTTTAATTGCAGGCCACTTTGGGAGCCAATCTGGGTTGGCAACTGGGATGCAAAAGATACTATTTAGGGCAATAAAGGAGCAAGATCACTAAGAATCATGGAATGAACGATGGCAGTAACAAAGAGACCTCTGAAAGCTTAATTTTTTTTGCAACAAAGGTTCTTACTGCACCGTAAGACTAACAGCTTATTTGTGGCTGGAATAAGCTTTTGTAGAGCAGTGTCCGCTTCATCAGATGCATGGAGTGTTATGTTCAGTTGGCAGAAAGAGAATGGGGCCAAATGGCCAAGACATGGCAAAAAAATACACTCTCCTAACAATTCTATGTAAAGTTTAAGCCAAGTGAAGTGACCATTCACAACAGCAGTAATTCTTCTCGGCTTTGCTGTATTCGTGAACATCTGTAGTGGAACAAGAAACCCTTGTGTCAGTTTGTTTATTTATTACATTTATATACCACCCCATAGCCAAAGCTCTCTCGGCAGTTTACAAAGATTAAAACATTGAATATTTAAAAAAACAGATATACAAAACTTAAAACCTGTAAAAACATAAAACATAAATTATACAAAGACAATATCCATTTAAATGGATATTGATCTGGGGTCAGATTAGAAAGCTCAACATATGCGGTTAAATGCCTGGGAGAATAGAAAAGTCTTAATCTGGCGCTGAAACGATAACAATGTCGGTGCCAGGTGAGCCTCATTGGGGAGATCATTCCATAATTGGGGGGCCACCACTGAGAAGGCTCTCTCCCTTGTTGCCATCCTCCGAACTTCCCTCGGAGTAGGCACCTGGAGGAGGACCTTAGATGTTGATTGTAGGGTATGGGTAGGTCCATGTCGGGAGAGGTGTTCCATCATAGAATCATAGAATAGTAGAGTTGGAAGGGGCCTATAAGGCCATCGAATCCAACCCCCTGCTCAATGTAGGAATCTGCCCTAAAGCATACCTGACAGATGGTTGTCCAGCTGCCTCTTGAATGCCTCTAATGTGGGAGAGCCCGCCACCTCCCTAGGTAATTGGTTCCATTGTCGTATTGCTCTAACAGTCAGGCATTGTGGTCCCAAGTCATGTAAGGCTTTATGGGTTAAAACCAGTACCTTGAATTGGGCTTGGAAATGTACAGGCAGCCAATGCAAGCGGGCCAGAGTCAGTCTAATATGTTCGAACCTTCTGGGTCCTGATATCAATCTGGGCACTGCTTTTGGCACAAGCTGCAGCTTCTGAACCGTGTTCAAAGGCAGCCCCACATAGAGCACATTGCAGTATCTAACTTGGGAGTTACCAGAGCATAGACAACTGAAGCCAGGTTATCCCTGTCCAGATAGGGGCATAGCTGAGCCACCAGCCGAAGTTGATAGAAGGCACTCCCATGCCACCGAGGCCATCTGAGCCTCAAGTGACAGAGATGGTTCTAAGAGAACCTCCAAGCTATGAACCTGCTCCTTCAGGGGGAGTGCAACCCCATCCAGAACAGGTTGTAGCCCCTCTATCCGGTCAGCAGAACCACCCACTAACAGCATTCCTGTCTTGTCTGGATTGAGTTTCAGTTTATTAGCCCTCATCCAGTCCATTGTCACAGCCAGGCACTGGTTCAACACATCCACAGCCTCACCTGATGGATGAAAAGGAGAAGTAGAGTTGCGTGTCATCAATGTACTGATGACAACGCCCTCCAAAACTCTGAATGACCGCACCCAACGGTTTCATGTAGATGTTGAACAGCATGGGGGACAAGACTGACCCCTGAGGAACCCCATACTGGAGAATCCATGGGGCTGAGTTCAAGCCTAAATACATAGCATCAAACCTCTTGCTCAGTTCTAATTCAGTAGTCTCTTGCTGGAGTCTCTCTTTTGAAAATTGTTGGAGAATGGCAACTTTCAGGTCCACAGTAGAGTGTCCTGGGAAACGGAAATGTTCTTCCATTGACTTCTGAATGTTGCCATTTTTATGTAACATATTTTCTTCCCTGCACCTGTCCCTCCACATAAACATGCTCTCTGTGTAGCTCCCGAAATAGCTTGCCTTTGAGTCGAGCTGGTGAAAGTGCAGGCAGCAATGACGTCAGCATTGCATCGAATTAACGCCAGTGCCAGTGCTGGAGAGAGAAAGGGAATAATGATCAGAAACTGTGACATATTCATGACTGGAGCTGATTAAACCTTCTTTGATGGTATGCGTCAGCAGTCTGGGTAGAATCATGCTTGTCGCCGGATGGGTTGAAGAGATTTACTCAATATATTTTCAAGTGGACGTTGACATTTAACAAAAAGGGCTTTGGACTGCTGGTGCTATCGGTGTTCCAGAAGAAAAGTAACAATTCTCTGTGAAGAACTATATGAACAATTAGTGTTGATAGTAATATTTTGTGTTTTCAGTGCAAGTGTTAAATTGGGCTTTTGCCATAGAAATATCCTGAAAACCTTGTTCCTCTTTTTCTCTGTCCCTCCTCTCCCCCCCCCCCCCCCAGCTTTGTGCTTTGCCTAGAGTGAGTTTTGTTTAAGGCTTTAGTGGCCTGAACAATTACTTGGCCCTCTCCCAAAATGTCTGTTTCTGTCCTTGTCACATCTCCATGCCTGCCTGCCTCTTTCATTCGGTTGCCAAATACGTAAACATTTTTGGATGCTCTTTAAAGAAAAGATTAAGTGTATGCAAATGGTTTATATTTGCATCATCTGGCAGCAAAATGTAGACTCCTTTGCTGTAGCGATTGTGTGGATGTGGGGGGTGGTGTTTTTTTGGTGTGGATTTGTTTACAGTATACATAGGTTCAGAGCATTGCAGATGAATGCTGACCCTTCTGGTATTGCAAAAGTGGACTCCCAAAATTTAACAACTATCTTGGAGACAGAAGCATGTTTTATTTTCAAAACTGACATTGTGACTATGAGGAATGTTTGATTATTATTATCATCTGTATTTTCTTGCTCGTGGCAGTTTTTCTAGATGGACATGATGGGTTTTGCCAAGTCATGCTGTCCTTTACTGACTCAGGAACTTCCTGACTATTGAACAAGTTTTGAGGAGGAGGATGATTTCTAAGTCTTGTTTGGAAAGCTCTGAAGTCATCTGCTCCACCCCCATGTAGCGCAAGTGTTACTTCTACCAGCTTCTTACCTCCTTCCCACCCCTCACCCTCAATTCACTTGTACCGTCTAGATCATGGCGAAGACAGTTCATTCCGACGAGATGGATCCAAATAAATCAAGCCACGCATTGCTGGGGAAAGATGTACACATGTTCTTCTTAACCATATTTGTGGTTAAGAAGTTATCACAGATCCTGCTCATGAGCAAACCATAGCTGCGAAGTCCTCCCAGTCAAATTTTTAGGTACAATATCGTGTCACCCACTATCTCTTGTTGTGGAATGGAAAATCCCAGGGGAAAGTGACGTGGAAAATCTCCAAAATCATATGGGGAAGTCTTGACCATGATGAATCACAACTGAAGCATCAAGAGGAGCTACAAGATTATTATTTGGGGGGAGGGAGTATTTTTTTCTGAATCCCATGAAGTTTTCAACTCTTCCAGGGAGGCTGGAGGTTCTCCATGCCTAATTTACATCTTTTGTAGCTAAAGCCCTGTCCATCTTTTCAGTGTGTAGCTATTGGTTGTATCCATGGCTCCTATGTCTTGAATAGTTCTAATTCCTTATAATGTATTTGTAGAGTGTTGTCATAATCCCTCTCAGCTTCCTCCCCCAACCCTAAGTTACACAGGTCAAGCTCTCTCTGTTCCTGTTCCTGTCCTGCTAATATTATGTTCCTGTAATTATCCTGGTTATTCCTCCTTCCATCTGCTCCGGTTGGAATTCATCCTTTTTTCAAATGGATGACCCAAACTGGATACAGCATTCCGTGCCAATGAGACACAAGCAGGACATGAGGGCAAAAACCTTCTCCCCTTAAGTTTCCCGAGCACCGGTATTCAGGTGTCAAGGGGGTTAGCATATTGTTTATATACAGCAGTCAGAACTGTACACAGTATTGCAAGTGTTACTGCACCCTAGAATTGTATAAGAATGATACTGGTACTTTTAATGCCTCCTATATAACCATTTCTACAGTTGCAGAGTTACCCTGAGATGAAAATGCAGGACCATTGCCTTCTAAGGATTTCATTCCATCTCTATATCATATTTATAATTATCTCGGCTATGTCTTATCTTTTTGCTCCGTGATGAATTTTAGGAGGCTCCTTTTGGTAAAATCGGAGCTGAACATTCTTGCCAGCCAAAAAATATGCACACCCTTCAGACAGAACTCTGCATGATTGGGAGACTTCCCAGTGTCCACTCTAGACAAGGATCCATGACTTTTCAGAACCCATGAAATTGTGATTAGAGTTGGATACATACTTCAGTGCTTGTCAGATCGCTTGGGGGACAGATAATCCTTCAGCATGAAAAAGACATTACTTGTCATTGCATAGCAGCAAAGCCATTGATCAGGGCAAGTGCCTTTCCATGTTATGCTTGGTCTTTGCAAAGCGCTGGACCAGGATCAGCACTCTCTTTCACCTCTGCAAGCAGCAGTTGCGTGCCAAGGTCCCCTGTTGCTCCGTGGCTTAGGAATCACAGACTTTGTGGCTGGCTTGTCTTCCTTTTCGTGTTTGACTTAAGTTCTTTCTGCGGGACGTTGAGTGGATTTAAGTGTCGATGTGTCACCTTTTCCCTTTTTTGCAGGTTGTATCAGTCTGTCAAGCTGCTCTACTCCCTTGGGATCTTCTTCACTTATGCCCTGCAGTTCTACGTCCCTGCAGAAATCATCATTCCGGTGGCTGCCTCTCGGGTCCCTGAACGCTGGGCATTCTGGGTCAATCTGCTGCTGAGGGTATTCCTTGTTTGCATAACATGTAAGAGGCCAACCCTGGCCAATTTTTTTCTTTCCGTTTGTCCTGATCACCGAGAGATTCAGTCAAGAGTTGACCTCGCCCGGGTGGGTGAGTGGGTGCTTGCACAAGGTGAAGGGGCTTTTGCAGAGTCTTGGTGACTTAGTCCATGTTGGTCTAGCGAGACAGCTTTGCTCAGGTGTCTCAAGTGAATCATGCCGTCTGCTGCCCATGCGAATTTACTCAGAGTTGTTAAAAAATTCCCATTGTGAATGGGCAGGAAAACCCTGCATGGATTCCCATCACAAAATTCACCTGTAGAATCCATTTTGGCTCAATGTCTATAGATAAAGACTTGACTATAGTAGTCCTGTGAATGGGAACTTGCACATGGGACACTCCTGCTGGAGTAAGAGGGACAGGGACGTGATGTCTGTTGATTGCTCTTCCTGTCCCTGCCCCGTGACCTCTGTAAATGTGTTCTGTGGGGTTGGGGGACCCTCCACAATAGTGTGTGGGGCTGCAGATGGGGGATCAGCTAAAACTACCTATGCGCATACACACTTTCTTCAGTGGGAGCCTCCACTGATACTGGAGGCAATATATAGCCAGCATGACCAGTAGCCATTGATAGCCTTATGTTCCATTATTATTGTTATTATTATTATTTGCATTTAAATACCACCCCATAGCCAAAGCTCTCTGGGCGGTTTACGAAAATTTGAACTTTGGACATTAAAAATCGATATACAAAATTTAAAAACATAAAACCAGACAACATATGAAAAAAGTGTACATTTAAAACAGCTGCTGCGAACTCTCAGCCAGGCCTAAATATAGTTCTGGGGTCAATTAAAAGCTCAGTATATGCTGTTAAATGCCTGGGAGGAAAAGAAAGTCTTGACCTGGTACTGAAAATTTAACAATGTTGGCGCCAGGTGAGCCTCATCAGGGAGTCATTCCATAGTTGCGGGGCCACCACTGAGAAGGCCCTCTCCCTTGTTGCCATCCTCCGAGCTTCCCTCGAATTAGGCACCCAGAGGAGGGCCTTAGATGTTGAACGTAGTTTATGGGTAGGTTCATGTTGGGAAAGGCATTCCATCAGGTATTGTGGTCCCAACCCATATAAGGCTTTATCGGTTAAAACCAGCACCTTGAATCAGGCTCAGAAACATACAGGCATCCAATGCAAGTAGGCCAGAGTCGGTTTTATATGTTCGAACTTCTTGGTCCGGGTTATTAGTCTGGCTGCTGCATTTTGCACAAGCTGCAGCTTCTGAACTGTCTTCAAAGGCAGCCCAATGTAGAGTTCATTGCAGTAATCTAACTTGGAGGTTACAAGAGCATAGACAACTGAAGCCAGGTTATCCCTATCCAGATATGGGTGTAGCTGGGCCGCCAATTGAAGTTAGTAGAAGGCACTCCGTGCCACTGAGGCCACCTGAGCCTCAACTGACAGAGATGGCTCCAGGAGAACCCCCAAGCTACGAACCTGCTCCTTCAGGGGGAGTGCAACCCCATCCAGAACAGGTTGACCTCCCTCCATCCGGTCAGAGGAACCCCCCCCCCCCCAACAGCATCTCAGTCTTGTCTGGATTGAGTTTCAGTTTATTAGCCCTCAACCAGTCCATTGTCGCAGCCAGGCACTGGTTCAGCACATCCACAGCCTCACCTGATGAAGATGAGAAGGACAAGTAGAACTGTGTGTCATCAGTGTACTGATGACAACGCACTCCAAAACTCTGGATGACTGCACCCAACGGTTTCATGTACATGTTCAACAGCATGGGGGACAAGACTGACCCCTGCGGAACCCCATACTGGAGAATCCACAGGGTCGAGCAATGTTCCCCAAGCACCACCTTCTGGAGCCGACCCGTCAAGTAGGAATGGAACCACTGCAATGCAGTGCCTCCCACTCCCAACTCAGCCAGTCGTCCCTGAAGGATACTATGGTCGATGGTATCGAAAGCCGCTGAGAGATCAAGGAGAATCAACAGAGTCACACTCCCCCTGTCTTTCTCCCAACATAGGTCATCTTACAGGGCGACCAAGGCTGTTTCCATGCCAAAAGCAGGCCTGAAACCTGACTGAAATGGATCCAGATAATCAGTCTCATCAAAGAGTGTCTGGAGCTGGCTTGCAACCACCTGCTCAACTACCTTGCCCAGGAATGTTATAAAGGTTTTCTGGGTCCAGGGAAGCTTTCTTCAGGAGTGGTCTCACTACCACCTCTTTCAGACAGTCTGGGACCACTCCCTCTCGTAGAGAGGCATTAATCACTTCCCCGGCCTAGCCGGCTGTTCCATCCCTGCTAGCTTTTATTAGCCAAGAGGGGCAAGGATCCAATACAGAAGTGGCTGCATGAACCTGTCCAAGCACCTTGTCATCCTCGAGCTGTATCAACTGAAACTCATCCAAGAAAACAGGATAAGCCTGTGCTCTGGAAACCTCATTAGATTCACCTGCTATAACACTGGAGTCTAAGTCCTGGCAGATGCAAGAGATTTTATTCTGGAAGTGCCTAGCAAATGTATTACAGTGGGCCTCAGATGGTTCTACCACATCCTTGGGGCCAGCATGTAAAAGCCCCCGGACAACCATGAAAAGCTCCACTGGGTGGCATATTGATGATTTGATAGTGGCAGCCCTCACTGCCCGTGAATAAAGCTTGCCATAGGCACTAACCAGTGTTTGATTGCATCCACCAGGAGTTCATCTCCATCTGCCCTCAAGCCATCTCCTATTTTGTTTCATCGCTCTCAGCTCTGGAGTATATCATGGAGTTGTACGAGCTCTACTCAGGAGAGGGTGCTCAGGAGCAATTGTGTCAACCGTCCGGGTCATTTCTGCATTCCACAGATCAAGGGTTTCGACAGGCGCACCAGCCCTATCAGCCGGAAAACTCCCCAGAGTCCTTTGGAAACCATCTGGATCCATTATTCTCTGGGGGAGGACCATTTTAATAAGTCCCCCACCCTTGCAGAGGGCGAAAGCTGCTACAAGTCTAAACCTCATCAGGCAGTGAACTGACCATGATGAAGGGACTGATGTGAAGTCCCCCACTTTCAGATCACCATCTCCATGTCCAGTTGCGAAAACCAAGTCTAGAGTATGCCCTGCTACATGCGTTGGGCCGGTGGCATGTTGGGACAGACCATGAAATGCTGAGCTGCTTGGGATAAGGTGCCCTCGGCGTGAATGTTGACATCCCCCAGAATTAACAGTCTGGGGGATCTCAGCAGTGCACCCGAGACCACCTCCGTCAGCTCACCTAGGGACTCCGTTGAGCAGCGGGGTGGATGGTACACCAACAGAATCCCTCATCTGTTCCGCTGACCCAAGTATTTGACAAGGTGCAAATACTCCAAACCAGTAGTCACATGGACAGGGAGCCCACAGAGGGGGATGGAGTTCCTATAGACCACAGCAATCCCCCCTCCCCAACCCTCAGGTCTACCCTGATGCTGAACCAAATACCCCGGTGGGCATAGCTGGGAGAGACTAACTCTTCCCTGCTAACCCACCCAGGTCTCAGTTATACATGCCAGATCAGCTACCTCATCCACAATTAAGTCATGAATGAGGGAGGTCTTATTATGCACCGATCTGGCATTTAAAAGCAGCATCTGGAGACCTGAGGGCTGGCTGATACAAACCAACAAACCTGCGGTTGCAGGGAGGACTGGAACATGGCACAGCCGTTAACTGTCTGGGCCGCGTTCCCCTTACCTGGCAAGTCCTTGTCACAACACCATATCTCCCTCTACCCATCACTACACTAATTGGGCCCCCCTCAAGTCCCCCCACTTGGCTCTGCCTCCTCCTTCCCAGGCACATAGTTCAAGACTCACAGAAAGCTAAACAGAGGAAAACAAGGCAAGCAAGCAGGCAGCACTCCCTCTTCCCCGGGTGGTGATGATGGTCCCTCCTGCAGGCACTGGTTCTCCCAGCACCCCCAGCCAGCCAGCTTATGTATCCCCTTCCAGGGAAGGGGACAGTTGAAGGCAATCAGCAATGGCTGTCTTAGTACCTGGGGGCCTGGCCCTGCAGGGGGTAGTAGTCTGCTGGGCAGAAATCCACAGGGAGAGGGTGGCAGCGGCGGTATGAGCAGCAGCAGAAGCAGGCAGGCAGCACTTCCTCTTCCCTGGGTTGTGATGGTGGTCCCTCTTCCTGCAGGCACTGGCTCTTCCACGAAGGATTTGTGAGAGTGTTAAGCTTGAGAAGATGTTTGGAGAGATAAGATTAGCCTTGTCATTGATGCACCCTGGTAATACTACTTTTACCAAGTCCTATGTTGTGTATGTTACTTATGCCCCAAGATAGCTTGATATCTCCAACCAATATTGCAGATATGATCCAGCAAAGAATGTGGGTAAAGGTTGCAGGCACATTTACTGCTGCGATCAGATATCTTAGTTTCCTTCTTGCCCATGTGTCCTTGCGTGTACGTGTGCACACAGATTCAAACCCCTTGTTTCACTGCAGCATGGGGAAAGGTGAAATCTAGAGAAGATGCTGGGATAGCTTTTTGCAGCCTTGAAAAGAGCCCATGCCTCAAGCAAATTACAAGGTCCAGTAGAACTCAAGATCAGTGGTTTCTCAAACTGACCATTTCCTGAGTTGACATCCTGAGCAGAAGGGGCAGTCTCCTGGAATGTTCCCTTGGTTGTTCTTTGCAACTTGATGGGAGAAGCCCTAGACTAGAGGTGGGCAACGTGCATGCTTCCCCCGGATGCTGCCCATGTCATCCGCTGCCTCTACTTCACCGTGCTGCAGGGAGAGTCTTCCCTGCACACCCTTTGTAGCAGCAAAATCAGGTTTCTGCCATCCCTCCAATTAACTACGACCTGGATGAAAACAGGTGCTGCATACCATCATTTCTGAGCACAGTTTTGCTGGAGTCTTACGTATCCGTGCTGTAAGTGAAGGGGCCATTAACATCACTTGAAGCGACTTCAGGTTTGATCTAATGATGGCACTGGCTCCCAGGCAAAGTTTCCATCATTACTAGATGTTGAAGCAATTGATCACTTGCCCCGTTAGAGTTTTTCACCAGAACAAGGTGTATTTTAGTAGGGAATGACTCCTAGGTCATGATGTCTCCACAAAGGGTTTCCATGTGTTTCAATTGGGTGCCATGCTGCTCAGCGGGGAGGACAAGAACAGTGTTGATATCATGAGGCAGATGTGGAGACCATGGGATCAGTGCCTGCGTCTGGCTGCTCCCCTTCTTGTGGTATGGACTGACGAGTACAGAAGGGAGGCAGTAGAAGCACTGGCACCAATATTCATCCGTAATGTAAGTTCAGGAGCGCCTGTGTTTGTTCCTCATAACGCATCAGTCTTCAAAAACATCTTGAATAGACGTGGCTTAAATTTTGTGAGAACTTGTTCCATCTCCCCTAGGTTTCTTTTTCGCCTGGATTAATTCCCTTCTTCTCCATTTTTAGTCTCGGGCGATTTACTCTTATCACTCCCCTTTCGAAACTGAGCTGCGGTTAGCAAAAATGCGGTTAGCAAAAAGTGGTATCAAAAGGAGAGCAAGGCTAGCAGTTTTATCTCCTTCTCTTTGAATGAAGTCTAATCTTGGAGAGCTGAGTTATACTTTGTGAGCTATTGAATGGGGGGAGATGGGTGTATAACACTTGGGAGTGCTAGGGCCCTGGGAGTGTTAAATGAAGAGTGCTTGTGCCGTCTTGGGTGGGGTTTTTTTGGGTGGAGACGGGACAATGGGCTGGATGATGAGAGTGGTGCACTTAGACTCCTGCACCTTAGTCCAGGGATTCTAATTTCTACATCCAGGGTGCCTGATGCTTTTCTCTCTCCTTGCTCCTGCCACTCTATTTCTAACCCAAAAAGCATTTCCCCCTAAATCGATCTCTTAAAACCAATTGGGAAATGATTTCTTAGTGGTGCAGTGGAGCCAGGGCTCGCAGAGACACAACGGCGGCACTTTTTGATTAGCAGGGATGCTGACGTCATCTACCACCCCACTCAGAATTCCCTGTTTCCTCTGAGCTTAGCTGCAATCCTCCCAGTAGCTTTGGGGGGATGAATTCTCCCACCAGCATATTGTTCTTTGTTGTAACGCAGATATATTGGAGGGGGGGGCTTGATCTTGAATAGACAATTAAGACTCATTTGTTCTACGAAAGATGTGTTCCTGGTGGAGATGAAAACAGCTAGAACTGGTTTGTTGACATGGATCAACACGGCTGCCTAAATTTTGGGACTCTCCGTGGGGGTGTGGCTGTGGGGAGTGATGACCACAGGCCATCAGGAAAATCAATGAAGGTTCAGGAAGCTGATTAAGATGGGATGGAGAAAATCCAGGGCCAAATTCTAATTGATTTGTATATACAGCTTCCCATTTTTTTTTAAAAAACCAAACAAACTGAAATTTACAGCAAAATATTCTAAAATCCTGAAATTTGCATCAAATTATAACGCCATACACCATTATAAAAGCATAACGACATGAAGTTAATGGTTGGGAAAAGGCAGGGTAAACAAAGTTTTAAATAAGCATCGAAAGCACATGGTTGTCGGTGCCTGACATATGCCTCCAGCGTCCATGATGAGTCTAGGAGCATGCCCAGACTGACTGCTCTTTCTTTCAGGAGTGGGACCCTCATTCCTGGACCTGGGAACTGCTTACCCACAGGGCCTCCATCTTGAATGAAGTGCCAGGGGATTAAAGTGGACCGGGTTTGGTGGCTGACAGCACCTGATAGCAAGGGATCCCTCCCCTGCTCAGAGAGGGGGATTACTCATGTGTCAGAAAGATGCTGTGGGAGAAGGACACGGATTCCTTTCTCGCACACGTCCCAGATAGGCTTTGTGCCTTCAGAGTATAAGCTTACTCGGCTCTCGGCAAGGATAAAAGCAATGAAGTGGGTTGCATGAATATGAATCACAGTGCTCTCATGGCCTCTGAGCAAGTCTGCCTCGCTGCTTGGGTGTCCAAAGAGAGGATGTAATTTTGGGTTTTGAAGTGCGAAGCAAAAGAACAGCAAGGTCTAGTTAAAAGCCCTTTGAATCAGTATCGATGGCACGCGTAACCGCGGCTCCCTGAGGGGCTGAGAAGCTGCAGCTGGGTAATTTGGTTTGGCTGCCTATCTCTTTCTATATTTTTAGTGGCCGTTCAAATCCTGTTTGCAGCGAGGCCGGACAACTGGCTGAGTCATAGAGGGACTCGCGATGCTGTGTTTGACAGACTGATCATTCACTGGGCCAGTTGAGCGCTCACTAGTGGAGTCATGTCTTTTGGAGGACAGAGGAAGGTGGAGATGTGAAAGAGAACGTCAATATCCCTTGGATCTTTTGCTCTTGGCATGATGCGTTTCTCGTCTTAACCCATACGCTGATCATATTCAGAAAGTAAGGCCCACTTTGTTTGACGGGGCTTTACTTCCAGGCAACATGTGCCTAGGATCCGAGCTCTTCCCTCTCCTCTCTCTCTCTCTCTCTTAAAAAAAGGAAAGAAAAGCCAAGTTGTATTTGCTTTCTATTTCCTTATGTCAAACTAAGCTTTACCTTGAAAAGTTGTAAGGCAAAAATGGAGGTCAGGGGGAAGCAATGTTCAAAGTTTTTCCCAAGTTGGTTGTCAAACGTTGCTAGGTTGAGCTGTCTCTTCAATGCAGCTGTGTCGCCACCACCTTCATAGTGAAGGAAGCACGGCTACTATTGTGTGCTTTGAAAATGGGGCTGAGATGCCCCTGGGAACGATCGTGCGTGATGACATGCCACAGCAACATAGGAAGCTGCCCTATTCCGAGTCAGACCCTTGGTCCATCTAGGCCAGCAATGGCTCTCCAGGGTTTCAGGCAGGATTCTTTCCTAGCCTTACCTGGAGAAGCCGGGGATTGAACCTGGGACGTTCTGCATGCAAACAGCAGGTTGCAATGGTGAAGAGGAGGAGCAAATTCAGGGAGCTCAGGTCAGTGGGCCTTGCTGGGTCATGGGCCCTCGGCAGGTGCCCCACCACACCTGCCCTCGATTGACGCCAGCCCTGGCTTCAGGGAGGAAACATGATTTTCAAAAGATAGCATATTCTGGTTTGGACCTGGTATTGCTTGGGTATTGCAGCATAACCAAAATGGAAGCACTGGAGGGAAGATGCTTTTATAGAATCATAGAATAGTAGAGTTGGAAGGGGCCTATAAGGCCATCGAGTCCAACCCCCTGCTCAATGCAGGAATCCACCTTAAAGCATCCCTGACAGATGACTGTCCAGCTGCCTCTTGAAGGCCTCTAGTGTGGGAGAGCCCACCACCTCCCTAGGTAATTGGTTCCATTGTTGTACTGCTCTAACAGTCAGGAAGTTTTTCCTGATGTCCAGCCGGAATCTGGCTTCCTGTAACTTGAGCCCATTAATCTGCGTCCTGCACTCTGGGTTGATCGAGAAGAGATCCTGGCCCTCCTCCGTGTGACAACCTTTCATGTATTTGAAGAGTGCTATCATGTCTCCCCTCAATCTTCTCTTCTCCTGGCTAAACATGCCCAGTTCTTTCAGTCTCTCCTCATAGGGCTTTGTTTCCAGTCCCCTGACCATCCTTGTTGCCCTCCTCTGAACACGCTCCTGTCTGCATCCTTCTTGAAGTGTGGTGCCCAGAACTGCATGCAATACTCAAGATGGGGCCTAATCAGTGCCGAATAGAGGGGAACCAGTACCTTGCGCGATTTGGAAGCTATACTTCTACCATATTTCTTCGATTCTAAGATGCCATCGATTGTAAGATGCACCTTAATTTCAGTACCACCAACAGAAAAAAAGCTTTGATTCTAAGTGTGGGGAAATCGCCATCGATTCTAAGACGCACCCCGTTTTTAATGATGTTTATATGGGGAAAAAAGTGTGTCTTAGAATTGAAGAAATAGGGTATTAATGCAGCCCAAAATAGCATTTGATTTTTTTGTAGCCACATCACACTGTTGGCTCATATTCAGCTTCTGATCTACAACAATTGCAAGATGCTTCTCGCTTGTCATATTGCTGAGCCAAGTATCCCCCATCTTGTACCTGGGCATTTGGTTTCTTTTTCCTAGGTGTAGAACTTGGCATTTATCCCTATCAAATTTCATCCTGTTGTTTTCAGCCCAGTGCTCCAGTCTATCAAGATCACTTTGAAGTTTTTTTTCTGTCTTCCAGGGTATTAGCGATCCACCCAATTTTGTGTCATCTGCAAATTTGATAAGCATCTCCTTCACCTCCTCGTCCAGATCATTAATAAAAATGTTGAAGAGCAATGGGGCCAAGACTGAGCCCTGCAGTACCCTGCTCATTACCTCCCCCCAGTGTGAAAAGATACCATTGATAAGCACTCTTTGAGTCGGATTCTGTAGCCAACTATGGATCCACCTAATAGTTGTTCCATCTAGCCCACTTTTCACTAGTTAGTTAATCAGAATGTCATGGAGCACTTTATCAAAAGCTTTGCTGAAGTCAAGATATATTATGTCCACAGCATTCCCACAGTCCACAAAGGAGGTTACCCGATCAAAAATGAGATCAGATTAGTCTGACAGGATTTGTTCTTGACAAATCCATGCTGGCTTCTAGTCATCACTGCATAGTTTGATCCTCTGCAACACGTGAATGACAGCTGGGAATTTTTGGGTACTATAAACTGATTGCCCTGCAGGGCTGTGTTGTTGTTGTTGTTATTATTATTTTCCTGGCAGTGTTAATAGACAATAAAGGTTGCCAGTGATGATGCTCTACTAAAACTGTTCAATCAGCCTTCCCCACCCTGGGTTCCTTCAGACATTTTGGACTACAGTTATTATCCCTGACCATGCTGGCTGGGGCCCATGAGTATTATAGTCCAAAGCATCTGGAGGGACCCAGGTTGGGGTAGGCTGTTGTAAATAAATGTACAAGTGAATAAATAAATAAAATGGGAAGTGAACTTACCTCCATTTAAAGCCATTGCTACTGAATTGATGACGCTTCTCCCTGCCCCCACCCCGCCTAGATAATCAGTCTTGTGAGTTGAGTGACATAACTATTTCCCCCCTCTTCAGATAAATAAGCAGCAAAACTTGATTTTCCAAACTCAAGGCATCAGCAGTCAAAGACATCTTAAGCTCATTAAGGGTTAGCTAGAGAAGGCTTGGGATTGTTTTGATTGTTCGACTAGACCCAAACTCCGCCAATTAAAGCAAATTCATTAACTTTCTGGATTTCACATTGTATCCGTAACTGCTTCATCCCTTCTGGAGTTGGGATGGGGGCTCCCTCTAAACCATGGATGGGAAAAGTGTGGCCCTCCTGTTGTTTTATCCTATAATTCCCATCAGCCCTAGCTAGCACAGCCGATGGTGAGGGATCATGGGAGTTGTAGGCCCATGGAACAATCTACAAGAGAGAAAAAAGACCTAAAATCTGGAGGGCCACAGGTTGCCCACCTGCAATCTTGATAAAGTCATATTTTCTCCCAAGCACAGCCTGGGTCTTTGTGGTGCAAGGACCTCAATTTCCACCCCATCCCCGCACCCCTCATAGTGACACTTGAAAACCACCTGAACTCTTTGTACAAAGAAAGGCATTGTGGCTTAGCCAGCTCTCTCCATTTGTTTGGTTTTGTCATGTCCTTGTCTCCCAGGCTTACGGAGGTTCTCACTGAAAGTATGAAGCCTTTAGAAACTGCACGACCAGCAGCCTACTTGAAAACATACATGCACACGCCTACACACGCACACACACACACACACACACACACACACAGAGGAAACAAAATAAAGCATACATTCTTACCCTTTTGAACGAACAAACCCAATTTCCCTATCTCTCTGGTCATGGTGCTTATTATGCTTTTCGAAATACCCCACTTTCCTGGCTGGCAAAAGCTGGGCTATCTGTGCCTCAGCACACCACAGATTTATCCAAAGCATTCTCCCCCTGTTGCTTCTCTCCTCCTGAATATGGACTATCTGGCAAGGGGATTTAGGGACAGTGGGATGTGCTAAGATCCATGAAAGTGGCAGTGGTGGTGGTGGTGGGGGAGATGTGCATTTTTTAAAGAAAAAAAAGGACTGTGCATTGTTTGCATACTTTAAACTTGGATCTTTGGTGGCATTTGGGATTTCTTTCGCCTCTGACAGGCATGGTAGAGAAAGGGAGGAGATGAATGGGAAACTGTATACTAAGATTATTTATGGATATTCTTCTTTTTAATTCTTTGCTGCAATGTGTAATTTCAGGGCTTTTTTTCTGGGCACAACACCTTGTCAGTGCAAAGTATGTGTAAAGGTGGGATGTTCTGTCTTGCATCTAGCCTTTAGTTTAAGAGATGATCCCTGTATGCATTTTGGAAGTGGCCCTAAGGCTTTCTCTCCTCAGACTTTGGGTCTAAGGTAAAGTATAGGTAGTGGTCCTTGGTCGTGCTTTCATGCCTTCAAAGTTGTTACGAGGCTTGATTTGGAAAATGTTTGGCATGGAATTCTCATCCTAAAATGATTTACAGGAGGAGGCATTGAGCTCCACTGTCCCCAGGTAGACACATCCACACCTGTGAAAGGTGGTGATGGAGTGTTTTGATTGGCCTGTCCAAAAGAACTCACTGCCTTTGTGGTTAACCTTTTCCAAGCGTTGGTATGCTCCACCCAGCCCTCCCACTAGCAAACTGTAAGCTTGATAGAACTAATTGGTTTCCCCTTTTAGTAAACGTTTACATATGCACATTCATCTTCCGAGGTTTTGCCATCAGGTTAAAAAGCTGTGTTTCTTGGTGCGCTGCCACTGGAACCCAGGGGCAAAATCTAAAACCCTTGACCCTGTTCAGATGACACACTAAACCATGGTGGTTAAGCATTATGAGCTAAACATTATGGCTTAGCGCATCATGTGAACCATGACTTAGCATGTTATGTGAACCATTCCTAACCATGGTGGCTACATAAACACGGTTTAAACATGCTCACTAACCATTTGCTGCAAAAAGTTTAGTGGCCTAACCATGGCTTAGCGTGTCATCTGAACAGGCCCATTGTCTCATTTTTCCAGGGTACGATTCAGTAATTTTGGAATGCTTAATTAATGTGCTCTCCCACTGCTGTTACAGTTGTTCACAAAGGCGTGTGTATTTATTTATTTATTTGAAGCATTGATACCCCGCCCTTTAGCCAAAAAGTATCCCCGAGCTGTTAAGTTGATTGGCTACACCAATATTGGTTTCTTCCTTGGTTTCCAACGGAACATTTAGGATGTACCATCCCTTGACAACTTTGTCTGAACAAGCCGACCCTCTTGTTTTCTCCTATATTAGAAACCTGACACTTTTTAAAATGAAATCCCATAGTCTGGCTTCCTAATGGATCTGTCTTGCAGCCCAGGAAATACCTCTCGACATCCTATCAGCTCTGATGCAAGCATGTCGCATTTAATCTTCGATTAGTACCATTAAAAGAAAGGGAACTGCTCAGGCTAGTTCTTCCCAAATATGTGCCTCTCAGCTAATTACTTCAGTGCTTCTCCGCAGACGTCCTTCCCACACGGCGCATTTTGAAGGTTGAGGGGAGAAACTTCTCTTCAGCTTACGATACCGGGCTCATTGCCATCCCCTGAGAGACAGACTGTACGCCTTCCCCACCCCCCAAAAAACCCTCACTCTGCTCAGACTGAGTACGTTGTTTGGAATAGTTTCTGCCCATGAGTTGGCCGCCTGTTGTCTTCCCCTCTTTTAAGCCGGAGAATTTTCTTGATGCTTCCTCCCCTGTCGTTCCTTGCATTCCTCATAATTGGGCCGGCAGCTCCTCGAATCAGGCGTTCACATCATAGCCTCGCTTTGTAGGCTCTCTCTTCAAGCAGGGCTGACTCTTCCTGGATGGGTGTTTAGATACTGTAGCACAGCAGCAAACTGAGAAAGGGTCATGCAAGTGCAAGACGGACCCGAGATCAGAGGGTTATCGGAGGCTGAATTGTCCACGGGCCTCGTAGAACGGGCTATATTTCTTAGGTTGCCTTCTCCTGCCAAATGCCCAGGATTCAGCATCTCTCTGATTTGCAATGGCCAAGTTATTTGCGGTCGTGTTTTTGGCACTGGAGCAACTCCTGCCATCATTTCCCTCAAATACTGTAGTTTGGAAACTTTCTGGTTGTTATATTTTTCTGCTCTGTATAAAAGCCGTACAACAAACCTGTTTTCTTGCCACTTGAGTGCTGTAGTTCTGCTCCCTTGAGTCTTTATTACCTTCAGTGCAACATCTTAATCTCTTCCCCCCCCCCCCCCGTTTTTATTTTAGTCCTCAACACCAGTATTGTTGCTCTTCAGGCCTGAATGTACTTCTCCCCACACTTATTTTGCCAGGTTTTAAAGCAGGGGGGTGCACAACCTTTTCAGTCCTGACGGCCACACGTGACGCTGGCTCAGGGGTCGAGAGATCTCTGGAGGAGGGAGTTGAGAGCCTTCTCTCCATCCCCTACTTTAGGGGTCCCGATTCATATCGCTCTTTCTGCGAGGAGTGGCAGGAAAAGAGTGGTGTCTATGAGGATCTCTGGTGGAAGGAGTGGAGAATAGAGTCAGTGGGATTGGGGCCTTGGGGTGGGGGCGTGGTAAAGACTTGGAGGGGGATGCAGGTTGTGCAGCCCTGTTAAAGAAGGGGAGATAGTATAAGTAAACTATCCACACTAGAATTAGTGCACCATGTTTCTGAGCCTATATCAAAATCCTGGATGAATAAGTCCTTTCCAGCTCTAGGAGTCACTCTCGTGAAAAAGGCAGTTGAATCGTTCAGCCTTAATGTCTGGGAGTCCGAGCCATATGCCCCTGGGCTCCCACGCCAGCAACTTTACAATATTACATGATCAGGTTCTTGTGCTGCTGTAGTGCTTTCTCTGTTTGGGGAAGTTGCACAGAAGAAGCTGTGCTTTTTGTCCTGATGCCTCGTTGCCCAGAAGCCTGAGATACCAGTGGCACTGCTGATAGCTTAGGATCCTCTGGGTGATTATCAAAATTGCTTTCCCAAACAAAAGGGAGTGAGGTTGTGGGGCAGAGACCCCAAGGGTTCGTAGCTGGGAGACCCAGGCATTAGGCCTGAAAGGGTTTTACTGCCCCATGACATGTGAGGGTGTCTCCTAGAGCTGAGATTGACTGGTATGAGCCGCTGATTGGGGCTGAGGCCCAGGGGACATGGCTCTGACTGGGGAAAGAGCCAAACTGTCTTCATTAGCAGTTCAGCAGTGGGAAGAGGTCCAGTTAGGCTCCAGCAGCATCCTTCCCAGGCATGTTTTCCTCTTGACAGCAGAGGGGTCTTATGAGCCTCTAGAGGCCTGCTCCTTCCTTTGCCCAGCCTGGGAGTGACTAGATTGTTCAAGGGCTGCCGATGCTTTGGGGATGTCCAGCTGTGCCAGGGGACTCTCGGTGTTTGCTGAGCTCTGGCCTGAAATGGCATCTCTCCCATCTAAGAGTAATAGAGGGGGATGTGCTTGATATAGTGGGCCCTTCCTACCTAGCTCCAAAGCTTCCTGGAAGCATGAAGGTGACGCACTGCTTCCAAATGATCAAGCCTGAAGAATAGAAGCTAGAGCTGTGCTCCAAGAGGCATTGATTTGGAATTTGGCCTTGACCCTATTCATACATCAAAGTAGTAAAAGCCTTAGAACTATTTTCAAAACAGAGCTGCGCAGATGCTCCCTATAAATAGTTCCCTATTTGGAATGGTGTATCTTCCCATGATGTGGGTTGTCTGGCTTCAATAGTGGAATGATTTTGTCAACCCCAGAATTGCAGTGGTTTGACTGCACCGTGTGGAATGACTTCGCATGGTCCCATTGTTCAAGTGGCTGCTTTCATTCCTCTTGTATGAATCGGGATTAAGGCCATTTGGTATTTCTAGTATTTTTGAGGCCTGTCTTGTTGTCCTACCACTAAAGGGAATACATATGTTGCTTGTTGTATTTTATTGTTTAAGTATTGTTACCCGCCCTGGGATTTTCTAAGGTTGGGATGTAAATAGAATTACATACACATACAAAGAATGCATTTTTAAACTTCAGAGTCATGATAGCTGTGGGCACTGAACTCCCAAATTTCCCATCTGCTTTCTCACCAGATTGATTTAGAAAGAAACTACAGCATAGGTTCTCAGCTTTGTTTGCTAGAGGGCGTCTCTAAACTTCTAAAACCAAAAAAGACCCTGGTTCTTGGAAAACATAAGAGGGAAAGTATTTGTAGAGACCTTTCAAGATATCAAGCTACCCTGTCCTGAATTGGGTCATGTGTTCATTAAATCCAGTATTTTATACTTTGACTGGCAGCAGATCTTTTCCATCACTTGCTTCCTGTGATTCTTTAGTAGAAGAGGTTAAGGATGAAACATAGGGTCTTGCATGTGGACAGCATGCTTTCCATGCGCAAGGTCCTATGTTTCACCCTCTACCACCAAGTTATGATCCATCCCAGTACAGATTCCGCTTCTGTTTTGAACTTTAAAAGTTCAGTGTTTTGAATTTAAAATGAAATAAAGAAACACTATTTTAAGTTGGTAGCAAATTATTGCAGCGGCTGGTTTGGCTCAAAATTAATCTTCTTCGTTAGATGCCGACCATAAACAAAGTTTTTATTTTCTCCTTCCCTTCTTCTCCCTGCCTTTCAGGTGCGCTGGCAATCCTGATTCCACGACTGGCCATTGTCATCTCTCTGGTGGGTTCGATTAGCAGCAGCGCCCTGGCCCTGATCATCCCGCCTCTCCTGGAGATTGCCACCTACTACTCCGAGGGCATGCACCCACTCGCCATCGCCAAAGATCTCCTCATCAGCTTCATAGGTTGTGCTGGATTTGTGGTGGGGACCTACGAGTCTCTCTTGGAACTCATTGTCCCAACTGTCTCCAACGCCACCAGTGCCTCACACTGACCCCTTTAATCTGCCACGTTCTTCATGGTGATGGAATCTTTAGGCAGCTTGGTTGAATCTCGTTTTTTTCCTGGGAGCAACTGCAGTGACTTGTTGCTCCTTCTTGCTTCCCAGCGTATTTATTTTGCAGATACAAGGGCAAGGCTGAAAAGGGAAAAGGGCAGGGATTGGATCTTTATCTGTGCTCCTTTGGCTCCACATTTGGTGTTGATTTAAGTACCTACGACCTGCTTCTGGAACCAGAGCGATGAATGTGTGGAGAATTAAGTATCCCTGTACTCCTCAAAAGCTATTCTTATGAAGCCCTTTCAGTGCTGAGTTCCCCAGTCCTTGGAGGATGAGCACAGCCACCACCATCTTGAGATCTGAAGCACTTCTGTTTGACAGCTTGCATCAAGCTCGACTGGTATATCTGAGTTCTGTAAATTCCTCCATGTGAAATATTTATAAGTGAAAGCGGTATATATTTTGGGAATGGCAGCAAGCACAGAATAGGGGAGAGGCAAATGGAAGTCTGCTAGCATTTTTAAAATAACAATAGATGCCATACATTTGTCCCCCCACCCAGCCCTTCTTTGCTTTCTGTCATGTCCCTTCTCTGCCCTTGTGTGCATTTTGCTAATAATGACAGAGTCATAAGCAAGCTCAGGCAACACATAACGTTATGATCAGTTGCATATCATATCCTTGGATATCAGTCGGACTGTAGGCAAAAGTCAGAGTGAAAGAAGTTTGTGTTGCTGAGTCCAGCACCTTCCCCATTTGACCCCATGGCAGAGTTGATATCGAGTACATTGAGAGAAAGGTACGTGTACGATTTGGGCATGGGATATGAAAACAGTTTTACAGAGAGGTGATTTTATTTACAGTTGTATAGTTGCAGAGGCGGATGGTCAGCTGTAAGATGCAGGCCATCCTCTCCCTTGTGAATTCTTTTGCAATGGGAGTTACAGCGGGCATTCACTTAACATGAATTTTGAACCAGTGGGCAGCAATGACCAGAGAAAATGTATAGAAATCAAAATGGTTGATGCTGTGCCCTGTTCATAATCCATTAAGAAGCTAACTTGAGTGTAAACGGGCATTTTACATGAATACACACACGTCCACAAGAAAAACACACAAGGGCATGCAGCTATGAGATGATTTTTGTCTCACTTCTGGCTCACATGCACATATTGGGAGCATACTAGCAATGCACAAGGCTCTTCAATATGTGTAAATATTTAAATTCAAATGTGCAGTCCTCACATATGATGGCGTTGTTGTTGTTGTTTTTGCTAATTTGTTGGGTAAAATGTCATATGGGAAGAGACCCAGAAAAGTTGGATTATAAACAAATGTTAAATAGAGAGATCACTATAGCTGAAATGGTCGCAGCTATAAAAAGAATAAAATTGGGGAAAACACCAGGACCGGATGGTCTATCAGGTACATATTACAAAAATTTTGGGAAGAGACCCAGAAAAGCTAACCAGTCAAGGAAAATAAATCAATAAAATGGTTGCGTATGCACATGAAGGTCCTTACTGTTTAAAGAAACCTTTGCACTTTTTCTGCCCACTGCTATATTATTTTGTCACTTTGAATCCAGTGTTGTCAGTCCACCAGAGGAATGGAAACTGCTAGCGGAACAAATTCCTGCTCCCCACTGTGTGCCCCTAAATCTACTCTGGAGGGTTGGGAGACCCTCCAAGGCAGATTTGGAGGATGTGCATTGGGAGGAGAGCAAGCAGAAATCCTGTTGCACAAGCAGATGTCAAGCTGTGCAGGTGTAAAACCCACTTTCTCACTTCCCATATCCACTGCATGAGGTTGGGAGTGAGGGATTTCATGAGTAGCCACAGATGATTTTTCAAAGATAGCACTCTAGTGTTTGTATAAACACTTAGCTTTACTCAAGGGTAAGTAACAGCGATCTGTGAATTACTTTAATTTTTTTATTTAAATATGATATATCTTGGATTTAAATATGTAATCATGATGCTTTATTGACCTCTCTCCACTTCCTAATGCTATTGATACCATTGTCAGAGAAATGCACCTAGGGTGACCATGTGAAAAGGAAGACAGGGCTCCTGTATCTTTAACATTTGTATAGAAAGGGAATTTCAGCAGGTGTCATTTGTATGCATGCAGCACCTGGTGAAATTCCCTCTTCATCACAACAATTAAAGCTGCAGGAGCCTTGCCCTCTTTTGTATCCCTTTCTATGCAACTAAAGATATAGGAGCCCTGTCCTCCTTTCCATATGGTCACCCTTCTCATCCTCATAAAACTGCAAAGGAGTTCTTTCCCCTGAACAGTGCCTCAGGTTTACATTGGAAACATACATCTCTTCTCTTCCTGTATAGTGAGGGAAGCAGGATGTTTACAGGTACATGAGGGGAAAAGTAGATGAATTCAGTATACTGTCTCAAGCTACTTAATGCTGAAACACTAGTTGAAATTACTTGAGTTTTGCTCAGTGAATTTGGGAATATAGTAGAGCAGAGCCCTACTATATTAGTAGGTAGATGTTTAGATCCTGTGGTGCTGGCACAAGATTTTAAGATTATATTTATAGAATAATCGCACAGCTTTAAATGAGAGTTAGAGTAGACAAAATTAAATCTGCTTAGATTAGTAACTTCCCTTTAATGAGCAAGTATTTAGACAGACCCTCCCTTTCGAACGTGTTTCTGATTGTCGCACATATTAGAAGTAGTAGTTGCCCATAATCAATGCTTACACTTGTAGAGTCTCTAGAGTCTCTTACTTCCTTGCTACCATTCTGTCTTGACTTGTTATGGGATAAGTGACAGTGTGAGGGCTTAGCCCATGTTCATTATGAGAGATTACTGAAAAGAAAAGCAATGGATGCAGGAACAAGGGGAACTTAAAGGCCGGTGTGTGTGTGTGTTGCAATGGTCATTTCAGAACCCTGTTTTGTCTTCATTTAGCCCTGTAGTTCATCCAGCGTTTCAGTTAATGAGTGCCGTAAAGCCAATTTTGCACATGCTCTTAAATATGGTCTAGAGGAGGAGGAGGAAAAGATCTTTGCATCTTTGATTCCATAGAATTTCCTCTGGTTGGAAGCTTTGCAAGGACTTCCTTCTGTAACAAGGAAGTGCCATTGTTAATTTCCTGTCACTCCCGTAATGCTTGGCCCTGCTAATAGCAATTACACAGTCACTACTACTGCATTTAGAAACACAAACAAAAGTTTACCATTACTTCTCAGTAGTTGTCTCAATCTGCCATTTGTAGTGGTTCTCTAATCACTTTTTATTCTGATTTAACACTAGTTGCAGTCCATCTCACAGTGGGAATAACGGTTCTGCTTGATTCTCAGCTAATTAACTATTTTAACATCCACGAATTTTTAACGGGGGAAAACCACATGTATATAGTATCAATATCAGGATTACTCCTAATTCTAACACGTGTCATCGGGGTGGTGGCAGATTGTTTAATCTGTGTAGTCTTGTTAATGTTGGCTGGTATATATGGGGTTATGAACTCTTTTTTCTTTTCAAAATATTCAAATAAACCAGCCTTCCCTGATTTGGTGCCCTCCCGATGTGTTGGACTACAGCTCCCATAATCCTCAGCCTGCATGTCCAGTTCATCACATTTGGGGGATACCAGGCTGGGGAAGTCTGAGATAAACAGTGGCCTGGCTGTGTTGTCCTGCGTGGAACACAAATGGGAAACTTAGTCGAGGGGCTGATTGCCATATGATTGCCCTATTATACATTTCCAGCAGCTTGCTATTAAATCCAGAGAAGGAAGAGACTAGAACCATTTGCCATTTTTTGAGCAATTACTACTTGACTGTTTTGAAATACTCTGTTGTCTGCTTGAGACACTAGACTGATCTTACAACTACAGACTCTTTCTGTGAGGACCATCTGTTTCCCTAGAACGTTCCTGGCTTTGAAAATGGATAAAAGGGCATTTCAATCCTGAACCAAATGTATGCTTGAATTTAATTCGTGGAACAGCAGTGACCACGCTTGTGAGGTAGATGCATGCAAAATCCAAATGAAACTTGGATCTTCTATAGGACGGGAATTGCTGACCAAGGTCTGCAATAATGGCTCCTAAAAGGAGCCCAAAACTGGTAGTATTCAGCTCTGTGCATAGACACAAAACATTGACACACTTGCAATTATTTTCCTCCCCATAGAAGATCATGGAGGGGAGCCCTCGTTGCATGCACAGATCCAGTTTTTGGGATTTGTTTGAAATCCTGCAAAGTTACACTAGATTTGCAGCTTTGGACCTAGAGAAGAGGATAGAAATGTCAGTACTTCTTAAGGAGCTTTGCTGTGTATGTTGTCATCTTTTATATATGTATATATGGTGCACAATCAAGCAAACAAATTTTAGGGCAAGTTACATTTGACGGAAATGAATACAATTATCCACAAAACGATTTTAGAAGAGGCAACTTACAACACAGGCAAAGGCGTCCGTGTGTGCGTGTTTAGATATATAGATCTTAAATCAATTTGTGTGTATTTATTTGTGCCTAAATTTGTGTATCGCCAGCAAATACTTTGTATTGCTCCTACGGTGCATAACCAGTGGAAGATCTATGTTGTGTGTGATGGTGCTGTATCTGAATCGTGTACTTTACTGGATATTTTATTCAATAAAGTCTATTTTTTACTGTATTATAAGGTTCCACAATAAGTTTATTTGGAACGGTTTTTCGATTGCTTGTATGTGGCTTCTAATATTTAACTGCAGTTAAATAAATAAATAAATAAATAAAACAGCAATAAAAATAGTTGGCCACTCCCAAATAAACTGTCTTGATAGCCCAGCAGGTTGAACAAAGCTGCAACATCCATTATTTTAACTAGTCTTCCCAGTGAACTAGATAATTTCCAAACCAACAAACCCTGGGCCCTTGAAGACCCCAGGATTTTCACACTGGAATGTGACCCACTGGTGGCTGCTGCTAGCTTCAGGCAGAGGTGGGATGGAGAGTTGGGATTCAAGAGGAATCTCCTTCTAGAAGTCAAGCAGTGTCTGGAGACCGCTCCTTCCAACAGAGCATGTATTATTGCATCCCAGTTTTCTGAGAAGTGAAATCCAGGGGTGTAAGCTTTAACTCAGGATTTCAGTTTCCTTGAAATGAAGTCATTGGCGGTTTTTGGTGTATTTATGATATATGGTTTATTTACACTATATACCAATTGAGCATAGATGGGGATTTACAGCATTAATGCTCCTAAAGGTTCTGCTCTCATATTAGTTTTTTTTTGGGGGGGGGGGTCTTTGTACCCTAAAGATTGCTTCTACAAGTCCAACCCAGCTCTGCCTTCAGCTGCAGCCACTTGCATTTTCACAGTCCTCTGCATTAGCACATTCCATAGCTGAGATGGTAGGAGAGAAGGTACTAAACACTTTGACAGAACTATGAACATGTCCTACCAGGCAACCAATGCTGATAGAAAACCCTTTGCAGAAATCTTCAGAGTCGAGAATCACTGAGATGGAAGAGACCCAAACTTAGAACAATCTGTTATTTGAGGCTCTGTGTAAAAGAGACCTGAATGCTGCCTTAGCTATTCATCAACGTGGCGCTCCAATGCAATTCTGGCAATATATAAGGTTTCTACCCTATCCAGCTAGGGGAAATTGTGTCGACACTTTAAAACAAGAGGATCTAACTGCCATCAGCAGCTAGAAGTAGGAGTAGGTCATGGCTAGTCCTAGACACATGATTTCCTCTTCGTATAGCACCTCCCTTTGCACTCTGAGGAGCAGCTCATTCAGGTAAGTGGGCACTACAAATCCCACCTCTGGTATTGGTGCTTGCTATACTCATCTTGTCACTTCGTAGCCATGTGCTCAGGATGACCCAAAATAGTGCCGGTCCCTTGCCAGTGTTCTTGTCCATACCCTAGATGGTCTGAGTAACACGGTTCAGCCATCAGAATCCCCAGGGCTACCGAGGGCCCTTTCTTTGTTATACAGATTTGTACCACATGCAACATTGGAACTCCTCCTGCCTTCAGAGGGTTTGGAGTGGATTCTAATGACCAGAACAAATAGGGCAAGCTTCCCCAACCTGGTAACCTCCTGATGTGTTGAACTGCCCACCCACCCCCACCCCGATTGGAGTGTAATAGGGTACTAGACTTATTAATGTAATTTAGGCTGACCAGATAAAATCCAGGTCAGGGCTCCTGTAACTTTAACAGTTGTAGAGAAAAGGGAATTTCAGCCAGTGTCATTTGTATGCAATTAGTTCCTGGTGATATAATAATAATAATAATAATAATAATAATAATAATAATAATAATTTATTTCTTACCCGCCTCTCTGTTTGGATCGAGGCGGGGAACAACAATATAATAAAATACATAAAACTGATTAAAACATGACATACATTATTAAAACTGCATTAAAACATCCTAAAACATCCTAAAAACATTCTAAAATTCCACTGGATATGCCCGACGGAAGAGAACAGTCTTTATGGCTTTCTTAAATTCTAAAAGACTGTTAAGTTGACGAGTCTCTTCCGGCAGGTCATTCCACAGTCTGGGAGCGGCAGAAGAGAAGGTCCTCTGGGTAACAGTTGTCAGCCTAGTCCTGGCCAACTGTAGTAAGTTCTTCCCAGAGGACCTGAGCGTGCGGGGCGGATTGTATGGGAGAAGGCAATCCCGCAGGTAACCTGGACCCAAACCATGTGGGGCTTTAAAGGTAATAACCAACACTTTATACTTCGCCCGGAAACAATTTGGCAGCCAGTGGAGCGATTTTAAAGCTGGCGTAATATGGTCACCCCTAAGTGTACTGGTGACCAACCGGGCTGCCATTTTTGAACTAGTTGAAGTTTCCGGACTAGGCACTGAGGTAGCCCTGTGTACAGCGCATTGCAGAAGTCGAGCCTCAAAGTTACCAGTGCATGCACCACTGTCTTTAGGTCTTCCAACTCTAGGAAGGGGCGCAGCTGGCGTATCAGCCGAAGCTGATAGTACGCACTCCTGGCCGTCGCATCTATCTGGGCTGTCATTTGGAGCGACGGATCCAGGAGCACCCCCAAGCTGCGAACACAATCTTTCAGGGGGAGTGTAACCCCACCCAGAACCGGTTGACACACCTCCAAACCCAGGTTGCGGCCTTTGACAGCAAGCACCCCCATCTTGTCTGGATTCAGCTTCAGTTTGTTTTTCCTCATCCAGCCCATTACCGCCTCCAAGCATTCATTCAGAGGAGACACACTATCCTTAGCTGACGCTGTTATCGAAGGCATAGAGAAATATATTTGGGTGTTATCAGCATACTGATAGCACCCCGCCCCATGCCTCCGGATGATCTCTCCCAACGGTTTCATATAAATGTTAAACAGCATTGGGGAAAGGATGGCACCTTGCGGTATGCCACACAGCAGCTCCTTCTTTGCGGAGCAGCTATCCCCAAGCATCACCATCTGCAACCTGCCCGAGAGGTAGGACCGGAACCACTGAAGCACAGTGCCTCTTCATCACATATTCCCTCTTCATCACAACAGTTAAAGTTGCAGGCACTATACTAGAGTGACCATATACAAAAGAAGGCAGGGCCCCTGCAACTTTAACTGTTGTGATGAAGAGGGAATTTCATCAGGAACTAATTGCATACAAATGACACTGGCTGAAATTCCCTTTTCTCTACAACTGTTAAAGTTACATGAGCCTTGACCTGGATTTTATCTGGTCACCCTAAACTAGTGTTGGCTTCAGTAGGTGAGTGAGTAGCATTATAATGAGGCGAGAAAATGGGGGCAAAAGGAAAGGAAACCACTCTTGATTTTTCTTTTAAAGCTCCTCTTCCCCATGAGCAGATTCAGGGAACATTGAGATACAGTAAATTGTAGTTGTGAAATGGAAGCTTCTAAACATTCGTATTATCATAGCTTTTGAAAGACCCTTTGGAAAGGCATATATACCCATCAGAAAAAGAATAAACATTTAAGGGAGATCATTTGTGAAATACTGCTGCGTCTAACTTTGCTCCGCCACTTTGTCTTACAAAATGTGACATTGCCTGTAAAAAAAAGCATTTACGACTACCTCACAAAACTCAGTGCTGTGAAATGTCCTGTGAGCTTGCCACATGATTGCCAAGAGCAGGTGTCTCTTAATTGGGTTCTCCTTAACCACTTCACACACTCTGGAGAGGGGGCTGCAGCAACTTACGGATGTAATTGATCTCCTGCTCTTATGTTTCTCCATGATCTCCCATTTAGAATACAGAACACGGCATCGGTGGCTAAGAGTCTGTGAAATTAGAATATGGCAGGACTGTGAATTGGAAACCCAAATTTGAGATTGGCACATTAGTGATGATATGAAACAGAAGCATTGTATGTGGAAGGGGTGTGTGCTGGGTAGCTTGTGAGATTCAAACAGGATTTGTATCTTCTGTCTGACTGAGTGACTAGTCTTGGTCTCTTATGTGGGAAAACAGAATGCCTGTCCATCATATTTGACTCCACGGAAGGCTTTTTAAAGATGTTGCTATCTCTAGTACTTTTGACTGCCCGTTGCCTTTATTGTAGGGTGACCAGATAAAATCCAGGTCAGGGCTCATGTAACTTTAACAGTTGTAGAGAAAAGGGAATTTCAGCCAGTGTCATTTGTATGCAATTAGTTCCTGGTGAAATTCCCTCTTCATCACAACAGTTAAAGTTGCAGGCACTATACTAGATTGACCATATACAAAAGAAGGTAGGGCCCCTGCAACTTTAACTGTTGTAATGAGGAGGGAATATCACCAGGAACTAATTGCATACAAATGACACTGTCTGAAATTCCCTTTGCTCTACAACTGTTAAAGTTACAGGAGCCCTGACCTGGATTTTATCTGGTCAGCCTACTTTATTGGTAACATGTGTTTGCCATTTGTGTAAGCGTGCAAGAGAAAGGGAATAGTGTTTGTGTGCTCTCCTTCACTCACTCATGGTAGTGGTTGCTGTTTAATAGAATGGATATAGGCCTATTAAAATCAATGGGATAAGTTAGACATAGCACTGATTTCAAAGAAGTTAGTTACATCTAATGTGTCCTATTGATTTGAATGGGTCTTCTCTAAGCATGACTAGTGTTCAAAGCTAACCTCACGCTGGTGGGATCCACCGCTATCGCAATGGGAAACTAGCAGATCCTGCACTGAATGGAAACAAGCAAACTGCACGTTCCTGGAACAAGGCAGGTCAGCAGAGCTGTTTTCACTTCACTTCCAGGATTACTGTGGGACTCTCTCGTTCCTGCTGCACAAGCAGTGGGTCTGACAAGGGAGTGCAGCAGCAGTATCGGATACCGTGTTCTCTTTCTATGTAAACCGCCCTGGGAATTCGTTTTAAAGTGCAGTTTAGAAACTTCAGTAAGAATTATAGTATTTGCCTTATCCCTACTCACCTGAGAAGCAAATTGGATGCCAGCCTAACCTACCTGAGGGTTTTTGTGGGAATGAAACGAAATAATGCCACCCCCTGTGAACATGAGCTCCTTTGGGGGAAGAACAAAATTAGGATGCAGATGTGATGATAAAATAAATAAAATGGGGAGCGGGAACCTGGATTCTGCAGTTTGAGGTAGATTTTTTTCCAGGGGGCATGAGGAAAAAACCCACTAGATTTTTAGCTAAAATTCTTTTCATGGGGAAAATGAAGTCAGCTGAAGTAGAGCCAGATTCCAGGGTCTAATGACTGCATCTCTGGGAAGCTAAAAGCTGATCTTGGCATCCTGATGAATCAGCATCACAATTGTGCTGTTCCCACATTGGCCTCGGAACAAGGGAGAGTGAGTGGAAATCCAATCATTTTATGGCCACCAGGGGGCATGTTGCTAGTTTCAGTAGAGCATCATCTTTGGCTGCCTTTATTGTCTACTAAAGGTGCCAGGAATAACAGTATTGCCCTGCAGGGCAATCAGTTTATAGCACCCCAAAACATCTCAGTTATCATTCATGTGTTGCAGAGGACCAAAGCATCTTCCCTCAAGTGCTTCCATTTTGGTTATGCTGCCTTTTCCAAGTGATAGCCAAACCTGAATATGCCATCTTTTGATAATCAGGTTTCTTCCCTGCAAGGATGGCATCAACTGTAGGTGTGGTGGGGCACCTGCCAAGGGCCCATGCCCCAGCAAGTCCCCACTGACAAGAGCCTCCTGGATTTGTTCCTCCTCTTCACCATTGCAACCTGTTTGTTTTCTGAGGGGGCATAGCTCAATGTGACAGAGCACCTGCTTGGTATGCAGAAGGTCCTAACTTCGATCTCCGGCTTCTCCAGGTAGGGCATGGAAAGAATCCCACCAGAAACCCTGGAGAGCCATTGCTGCCAGTCAGTGTCAACAATACTGGGCTAGATGGACCCAAGGTCCGACTCAGTATAACACAGCTTCCGAAGTTCCTATGTTGTTCACGTGCCTCTCGCTCTGGCCCAGACAACGAAGGAGGAACAGCAGATGGTACGACCTATTTGTTCATTGACTCTCTGCCTGCCAAGGATGCAGTAGCAAGGAGGGGGAGGAGGAGGCGGCAAGGACAGTGAGAGGGTAAACTCATCGTGGGAGGGGGACACTGAGGGTGCCTTTTCCAAAACCTGGAGCTGGCTCTGCCTGTAGCAAACATCTATGACTGAGAGTTCTTATACGGAGGCAATTCCAAGATTGCCACTGAGTGTGCCCTCAACGAGGAACTGCAGTCAACCCTGGCTCTCAGATGGCCGTATCTGTTTGGTAATACTCTTTAGCTGTTGATTTTTTCAAAGTGTGTCAAGGCAGTTTAAGAGAACTTTAAAGTGCTTGGTTTCAATCTACACATTGGTATAGTCTTCCTCCTCCGAAGGGAAGTTTTATTGATATTGGGCTGAGAGAGTTGCGCGTTTACCAAGAGCACTGAGGTGGGCTATTTTTAAAATCTCATACATTTTCTAAAATGCATGTATTTCATTTTTTTTTAATGCATGAGTCCTTCACATACTATCATATCATTGGAGTGTAAAGGAAGAGGAGGGAGAGGCCACAACAAGGTGGTGAGCTGGAAGCAGGCATCTAAATACACTTTGGGGCCAGACGATTCTTCCCTTGCTTGAATTGAGAGGCTCTTGCTCCTTTAGCCAGACTTGTGTTCTTTCCCCTTCCTTCTGCAGTCCCAGCAGGACAACTGTCCACTGAAATGATCTTTCTAGAAGGGAGGAGGAAGTGAGTTCCTGGCTAGGCTGACCATATGAAAAGGAGGACAGGGCTCATGCAATTTTAAGTGTTGTAGAGAAAAGGGAATTTCAGCTAGTGTTATTTGTATGCAGTTTGTTCCTGGTGAAATTCCCTCTTCATCACAACAGTTAAAGTTGCAGGGGGCCTGCCTTCTTTTGTATATGGTCACTCTAGTATAGTGCCTGCAACTTTAACTGTTGTGATGAAGAGGGAATTTCACCAGGAACTAATTGCATACAAATGACACTGGCTGAAATTCCTTTTTCTCTACAACTGTTAAAGTTACATGAGCCCTGTCCTCCTTTTCATATGGTCAGCCTATTCCTGGCAACTCCTCCTTTTCTGGCCGAAAGATGGGCCAAGCCAATCTCCCCCTCGGCTTGATGAAGCCTCCCATTGTCCCATGGTTTCCTGGTTGATAGCAAAAAGCCAGTGTGTGCTCTCAATAAGTGGTATTTTTGTCTCTCCCTGGCAAGTCATGCTGCATGATTCTTTTCATGTTTTAAAGAGCACTTTTCCTGAGACACAGCTGCACTGCTAGAACACTAATATCACACTAGCAGCTTTAGTAAAAAAAAAACCTTTTCAGACTAACCCCTGCATGGGGGAAAAGAGGGGTCACTCACACCTAGGGGAAGCTCAATGGAGGAGCACACAGATGCTTTGCTTGCCAAAGGCCCCAGGTTCATCTCCAGGTAGTGCTGGGGGAAACTCATGTCTGAAACACAGGGGGAGCCTCTACCGTTCAGTCAGTATGTCAAACAATGCTGGCTCCAGGTCTTTGTGGGGCCTTAAGCAAAACATCTTCCATGGGCTCCTCCCTCAGGGAATCTACCTCCTCACCACCATGGTCACCAGCTGCTTTTGTTCCTCATCCTCTTTCTCCTCATTGCTAACAAGTTCTTGCTTGACAGGCAGAGAGCAAGGGAACAAGGAGGCTGGGGCATCTCCTGCTCCTCCTTCTCACCACCACTGTTGTCTGGGCCAGAGCAAGGGGCAGGTGAACAAGCAGGTTCCAACAGTGGACTTTCCTGCTCCCTCTTTTCCAGGGCAACCCCTCTGGCCTACACAGGGACAGTAGTGTATTATCATTACAGATGTGTATTATCATTACAGATAGTAAAGAATTCAAGATTATTTTTGAACAATAAATTGTCAACAGTTAAGGTAATTATAACATTCTATACCAAATGTTCATAAACTTTATGACATGTATGTAGGTCTTATAAGCTCATATGTTTGAAATTTTCAGTGACCATCTATCAGGATGAATAGAGTGTCCCAAAAGTTATGAAAATTTGACTGGATCAAAAAACCTTATAATGTGATTTTACTGAAGAAGGGAACAAAATGGTTTTACAATCCGGAGATTACCGTATTATTGTACATATGTTGCACATACAGTGTTGAGAACTCGTGGCTTATTGTATTTCCTGGTTAACATTTTGTATTTTCACATTGTTAATCTATCATATGTTGTTCATTCAATATAGGCACAATGGTGCAATATATGCATTGAGGATTACTCTACCAGCGTATTCATTACTGTATAAAGATATTGATTGTGATATATGACGATATAAACTTCAATTGTAAAGAACTTATTGTTTTTTGTCATGTTTAAGTCATCACCTATATACCTGATTCACCCTTCTAAACAGATTTATAACTTTAGTCAAGAATCCACTTTCGGTGCTACTAGGACAAGTATCATGCCAGGGATAAAAATCCACTTGGAAAAAATAGTATGGAAAGGCATATACAAGCAGTCCTATGCTCATTTACTAAGAAGTCCCCGTGTTCACTTGCAGGTAAGGCAAGTGTGCATGGGACTGAAGTGTGCACAGGATGTCATGCCAAGAATCCAAGCAGTGTCATTGGATACTTCAAGTTTATTACAGGGATGGTTCACGCAATATGGCTGGGCCATTGTAGGTTATTTAACCCACAATGTGCTGTGGTGTGTGTAGCCCCCATTTTCAGTACACCTGCCCTGATCTAGATGATAGGATGTCGTGCCATGTCGTGCAAACCCAGCCATCATGGGCTATTAGTCAAGGGTTTAAAAAAACTCGCACATAATTCTACTATTAATTGAGGGTTATGTGAGGGTTGTTTAACCTTTGAATAACCCACCATAGGCAGGTTTGCACATGCTGCAATTGCCAATCACCCCAATCTGGTGTTGCATATTAAAAACAGTGGCTGCATATGACCCTTGATGACCTGGCTGTGTTGTGTGAACCAGGTCTGAATGCTTTGCTTAAGTGTCCAGCTTTTCAGAAAGATTTGATTATTCCAATCTTTGAAAATCAAGCCATGTTAAATGGATTTCAGTTTAGGCATCCCAAACTACCAGTGGTTTCTGAATTTTTTTTTTATTTGTGCTCTCTTGGATTGCAATTCCTGCTTAGCTCCAATTTTAAAAAAAGCAATTCTTTTTTGGCTTTCATTGGATATTTAGACAGTAATTTTCTGCATTTGTGCTAATCAAAGCTTGAAAATAACCAGTGCCAAATTTTTCTTCATGTTGTTATACTGAAAATATTTGCATTACTCAGATTGTAGTCTGGCATTTTGAAATGATCGAGAATAAAGGGTATTTTTTTTAACTGTGAGGAAAAACTTTGCTGACATAATTAGTGTGCTCTGTTAAAATGTGGGAAGATTACAGTATTTTTTTCCCATGCCTGCAAGTCTCGTGACAGCTTTAAGTGGCAAACTCCATCAGCAGTAATGTCTTCTTTTATATTGCAATTAAAGGTACAGGAGTCTGGTCCTTTTATGCACCTGGGTATGTGAAGAATCCCTTTAAAAAGGTAAAGTTTTCCTGTTTTAATAAAGGAAAGCCAGTTGTATAGACTGCCTGGCTTGCCATTGCTGCCACCCATAAAAAATATTTTAGAGGTATGTAGACTGATGGACATACAGAATATCAACACACTATTGACACCTCCACATGTGTGTAGCACAGAATTTTGTGAATGTGTTAAATCCATACCCTTTCCAATGCTCCACCCAGACGTGCCCTGAGAACCTTCCAACATTTGAGACTAACCATCCAACCTTATGACTTTTGAATTGGGCTCTCGCTCCCGTACCTGGGCTCTTTTACCATGAATGGACATGTTTAGAGCTTCAACACTAGGCCTGCTCATATACCAGGGTTTTTTATGTCAAGGTTTTTGGGACCTTACACACCAGTGATTTGTTTTTAACTGAATGTTGTTATTTGCCCTAAGCATTTTAAAGGAAAGGTAGGGATATAAATGTGGGTTGTTTTTTAAATCAAATACATACATACATAGTGCAGATCAACCAGGAAATGAAGTCAGGAGAGGGAGGAAAAGATGGTGGGGAAGGAGGTTTTCTATGTCCCTTCCAGTGAGATTATTGGAGGTACAGTAGTGCCTCCAACAGATGGTGATCAGTAAAATAATGATTCTGTAAGGTTAAATGGAAATCAGGGTGGGTAGGTTGTTATAACCATAGTAAAATCAGAAGTGTTTCACCAATCTTCCTGAACATTGTGCATGCCAGTAAGAAATGCCTATTTTATATAACCTGAAAATTTCAAAAAAATTGGTTAAAGATTGAGTGAGAAAGGGCAGTTAACAGAAACAAAACCTGTCACACAAAAATGTTTCTAAAAACATGTTTGCAACTATTTTGTGCACATCTCCTGTAAAGACACTATAGCAGCCATGTTTAACGGTTGATGTTTTCTTATTCCCTTTCTACTACTTGAACTTTTCTTTTTTTTAATCCATTTACATATTTTAAAAATACTTTTATTTTCTAATAAAAGCCTATAGGAGTTCATAACGTGGCACTTGGAATGTTGAGGGTAGGGGATAACTGACGTCTGGAGTAAACGCAGAAGCGGCAAATTTCTAGGACCACTGTATTTGTGTGTGTGTGGGCAAGCAATCCCCTCAGTGTGACCAGACCCAACCATTTCTATTTACTGGCATGTGCTCCTGCCTGTTCCCCTTCTTCCTCTGTTCTGCCCCTTTCCCCTTAATAATTTGTGTCACTAAGGGCCCTTTTTGGGTTCAAGTGCAGGGAACAGAAGGCTTAGAAGGAAGCTATGGAATTGAATGGGAGTGAAACTCTGGTTCATAAGCAGGCCTGTCTTTCCTTGAGGACAGTTTGGCTGCCTGAAGTCTGAGAAGCAGGCTCAGCCTGGTTCTTGCCCCCCCTTTGGGGAGAAGAGGAGTCCTCTTTTCTCTTTTGGAACATGTTTTCCCTTGGCTTTGGGACTATTTGGGGCTATCTTTCCCAAAGCCAGTTTCTCTGAGCAGCTTGGTGTAGTTTTCACCCAAGATGGTAACCCAAGTGAATTGCACATGTCAAATGGACATTAGAGAATATTTTCTGAAGATTGGATCTAGATTTAAGCTGGATCAACTGTGCTGGTGGAAGTGGACTTCCCTGCTTCCCCTCCTAACAGCAGCCCCTCCAGCCCCCTAAAAATGCTACACAGAGTCAGAAGTCCCTGCTGAATGCCGTGGCCTGTGGCATGGTTGGAAAGGAATGGAGAAATCCGGGGGTGGGGGTTTCCCTTCCTCTCATGGAAGCCATCTGGACCCAACCCAAACAGTATCAATTAATTCACTGTGATTCAAAAAAAAATCACATAATGGCACGGCTGTGTGTACATTCTTGGGCTCGCAGATGCATGCCTGGGCAAAGACTTTTAAAAGGCAGTGCACTTAATTTGTTTGGATGACACATTCTAGTTTCTTTCTCTCAGCCAGCCAGCATTTGCCCACCAGCACAGCTGATCCATATACAGGAGGGGTCAGGAACTTCTTTCAGCTCAAGGGCCGAATTCAATTTTGGAGATCTTGAGGGCCACATTCCAGGTGTAGGTGAGGCTGAAGGCAAAAAGGATGGAGACAAAAATAATGGCATATTTAGGTCCTAAGCCTTAGGAAGGGCATTTTAACCTTTCAAGATGGGGGAAAAACTACACAAAAGCCAGGAAAGGACCAAATGATGTGTCGAGGTATGACCTTCTGGGGAAAACTAGAGGGACTGACTCCAGGAGAGCTGAATTTCACCCCTGGGTATCACTGATATACAAAAACCTGCAGCTCCATGCAGATTGCATTCTAGAACAGGGCCACTAGGTGCAAATCTTCAGATTTATCCCAGCCATGGTGCCAGGAATTCATTTAACAAAACCCATTTTGGTCATACCAGATATCTTCTCAAAAGTAATCTCAAACTCGATGGGACTTTGGGACTCAAGTACTGAAAGCCACAAGAGGTTGGACAGCATTTCACAGAATAAAACACTTCACTTGCTAAGAATTACTTGGCTCAGCTCTATCTGTTACCGGTGTGATTTTTCTGATGTGAGAAACTGGGGGAATGAGAAGCTAAGGAAGTCACTGTTATCTCCTAAAATGCTACTCCCAAACCTCATTGTATTCAGAGAGGTTAAACCATGGCAAACCATCTAAAACCCTGTTGTAGGAACTGTGTTATGGAACGGTGTTCTCAGTTCTTTTCATGTGGTTATGTGATCAAATGCAAACTTTTCAGCCCATTTGGAGCCAGTGGATTTATTTTAGTCTGCTCGACACATTAGCTGGCACAGAGTTAGTATGATTCTCTTATACTCCTTTCTGAAATTGTGATTCAGCGCTCCATAAATCACAGCGTTCAAGCAGCTGTTAAAGTAGGCCATAAAGTAGCTGGCGGTAAAGAGCCATTCTGGTATGGCAGAATCCAACGTTGGTTTCAGTGCCACCACAAAGCCAATGAAGTTTAGCGGTGCCCAGCAGACAGCAAAGAGTACAAAGACCATAAACATGGTCAGGAAGTTCCAGAAGTCATGGGGCTTTATTTTGGGTCGGATGTCTGGTTTGACTCGCCGCCGTACCTGAAGCACCAGGACCCAGATCCTCAGGTAGCAGTAGCTGACGATGGTGATAGGCAAGAAGAAATGTACCATCACCACCATGATAGTGTAAAGGGAGCTGACGGACTGGGCAAAAGTGCAAGAATACACCCGCGGATCATACTTCAGGGAGTCCACAAAAAGGTTCGGCATGATGGCCAGCAAGGTCAGGACCCAAACAAGCCCCACATAGCAGATGGTGTTGTGGAGAGAAAAGAGCCTGTCATACTTCAGGCTGTGGCAAATGTAGCAGTAGCGGTTAATGGCAATGCCGGTAATGTTGAAGATGGAGCCAATGACGCTCATGCCCATCAGAAAACCACTGACCTGGCAGTGGAGGTAGCCCATGACCCATTCATCGTGGAAAATGGCTATCAGGGCCAGTGGGTAGGGATACAAAGCCACCAGCAAATCTGCGACAGCCAGGCTGACCACAAAGGCATTCCCTGGAATTTAAAAGTTGAACAATTAAAGGCATTTGAAATGTAATTGCTGATTATAAACAAGCAATAGCTTGCCCCCACCCCACCCGCCCAAATCCTACTAGTGCCAGCATTTGATACAGCTATATTTCATGTCTGTCTCTCAAATGACTTGTGTTTTTGTTTCACTGCAGGAGAAGGGGCTGGATTCCATGATGGTGCCCCACTGCTCATAAACTGTGATTAATCTGTCCCAGATGTGTGGGACAGAAAGATCCATCCTGCAGGAAGCCCGTAGAACACTTGGGAGGTCTTCTTTACGTAGCACACACAAACACATCCCTCACTGCACTCTGTGCCATTATGCTTCAGCTTTTAGGTAAGCATAACAACGCTGTCATACTTGACATAAACATGGGAAGGTGAAATCCTCTGAAATATTGAGATAATATTACAGTGAAGATGACAGATAAATTCAGGCAAGCTTTCATTGTCCTTTCTTTACTATAATCTCCAAGGGCCACCCTTGACACTAACTTGCACTTTTTTGTTCATGTAGCGGCCTACCCACAGAGCCAGATTGGGCAGACATCAGACCCGTGGAGTCTACTGAGAGTAGAACCCTGAGAATTCTCCAAAAGACGCACAGTTTGAATGAAAGAATTCTAAGCCCTGGAATTTGTTTTTGAGTACCAGAACGGAATGGAGCTGACAGTCCTTTCACAAAAAGAATTCCACTCCTGGTTACCTGAAGCGCTCTTCAGCTATGGTGGGTTACGGCAAGTCATTTTTTTGGTGCTATTGTTAAACAACTGTGACTCAGAAATCCTTGCCGATCTACTGCAAATTACATGCTGGGGAAGAGGCCGTGTGGGGAGCCCAATTTCCCCACATGTCCACAATTGTTATGCCTCGGCATGGAGAGGGAATGAGGGGGCCAGTGGGCATCCACAGCAGGCCACATGCAGGCCATGAGTTCCCTGTCCTTGCTGCAGTGGCTCCAAAGAAAACAATGTGCTCTTCTTACCCAGCACAACCAATTCCGATGCAAGCAGGATCTCTGGGGGTGGGGGAATGCTTTAGCGATTACAGCTTAGAACTGTGTTTGATGGACAGCTGTAATGGGAAATAAAGCACCAGTGATCTCTTAGAGGCCTGGGGACAAACTCTTTGGGAACAGTCCTTTGAAATGCAGGATGGACAGCAAATCACGGGCCGGAAGAGGAAAGCTGAGATGAGAATTTTGACACTATGATGCCCATCCTGATTGTGGAGAGGAAAGTCTTTTCATATTGTTGAGGATATTTTCTAGGATTGGACAGGAGCTAGCTCAACTCAGCACTAGTCCCTCTCCACCTCACCCTCTGCCACCATGGCTTCTGAAGCCGGATATGCTGAGAAAATCTAATCTAACGGCCAATCCCAGCAAAGAAGAATGTAACAGAAGCATCCAAAGATCCTAACTGGCATGTAAGCAGCAGTAGAACAATGAAGGAGATGTCACTCTGCACCATAAGAGAATCAAAGTCAGCTGACCTAACAAAAAATTAAAATGGGGGGAGACAACACGATGTTAGATACATTTGGAGGACAGCATACATCAGTGACTGCTAGCCAAAGGGGTTGCTACGCCTCTTCTTCTCATACATTGTAATGAAATGTAGTTGCCAAACCTCTTATTCCCATTCATTGGAAGCGAACTCCAAAACAGGGGTTAATGCAGAATCATCTGATCTCTTGAACTCTCTCTCACTAATACTGGAGAAGAGCGGAGACATACTTCTAGACTAGATGGGTCCATTTCTCTGACCATATATGGTCATTTTGTCCGTTACCCTATCCCTACCCTTCTCTTTCACATGGTTTTCAGCGGGGCGCATAAAATCAAATATCACTTAATAACTTGTCGTGCCAGTAAATTCTCATTGTATTGAATCATGTCCTCTTTCGTTCTGGCTGCATGGCATCTATATCCAAACGGTTTCAATAGTAGGGGCCCTGTACTTGCACACAAGCGGGCAAGCAGAAAGCAAAAGAGAGGTGGGCTCCTTGTCATCATTGGTGGCTATGAAAAGCTGTTTGTTGAATTGTCTTGTGAGGCTTGTAATGGAGGTGACCCACACATCCTCTCAATAGCTCTGCAGGCAGAAATAAGTTTGGTCGTATAGCTACCCGACCACAATTGATTGGTTTCTTCTTCTACATGCAATGGCTTCCCATCACCAGCAACCACACATTAAGATTGGCAGGTTCCAACACTGCAGTATGGCAGTCCCATGGTCGTTTGGTGGTATTGGATAGGGCTGATCCACACCACTAATTATGATGGGTATCAGATCTTTAAAACAGGAGATGTCTAGCAATGCAAGGGTATCCTATATTTTCTGATGGAAGGGTGAGTAATGGTCCCTCTTCAAAGATAGGTGAATGTAACAAGGTATTCTGAATGATTAGTGGCGAAAATAACCGGTGGGGAATTCATTATTATTACTATTACTACTACTAGTAGTAGTAATAATACTGAATTATTTTACCTTTGTAAGCGGCTCTGGGAACCTTTTTTGGCTGAAGAATGGGGTAAAAATACTGTAATTAAATAATCTTGTTCTCAATGAAATACAATAAGAATGTTTATTTTCTATCCTTACCATGCAGTGCAGGATCCCACTGGATAATTTGTCTCTATATACTAGGCTGACCATATGAAAAGGAGGACAGGGCTCATGTAACTTTAACAGTTGTAGAGAAAAGGGAATTTCAGCCAGTGTCATTTGTATGCAATTAGTTCCTGGTGAAATTCCCTCTTCATCACAACAGTTAAAGTTGCAGGCACTATACTAGAGTGACCATATACAAAAGAAAGCAGGGCCCCTGCAACTTTAACTGTCGTAATGAAGCGGGAATTTCACCAGGAACTAATTGGATACAAATGACACTGTCTGAAATTCCCTTTTCTCTACAACTGTTAAAGTTACATGAGCCCTGTCCTCCTTTTCATATGGTCAGCCTAGTTTTCAACAACCCCTTGTCTACAGAGCGCTCAGATACAGTGCCTGTTTTGTGCTACTTTGCATCAGTAACATCACAAGCACTCAAGTTGTTTTCAGGCAGACCAAGCCAGCAGCAATTCCCAAACAGAAGTGCAGCTGCTGTTAGCAGAAGTTGCGCACGGCACATTTCAATAGACTGTTTGTTCCCAACAGCCTCCCTGGTAGTGCAATAGCAAAAGCAAAATAAGCAGAGAATGCAAAAGGATGCCGCAGAGCCAGCTATATTCTCAGGCTGAAAAAAAAATCTTCAATAGAGTTTTCTACTTCAAGGTAATATATGACGAATGCAAACTCCTTTAAGAGCTCGAGCTGAAGTATGCTTGAGATATTATTGCTCAAAGTTACAATTGTGTAAGCACAAAAAGGAGCTCCGCTGTGACTCAGATGCTCAGAAGAGGCCAGGCCCTTGCAGTTACAGGGGTTAAGTGTTACACAGATCAGAAGAAGCCTGGAAGAAGCTCTACAGAGATATTACTGAGTAATTCATCCTTGTCATTCAATTCCTTTAGCTTCTCCATTGTGTCTTATGCACTATAGCCAAAATGAAGCTGTACCAAAACACCATGCTCCTTCCTCTGGCTGCATGTAGTTCATTCCCAGCCACTTCAAGGGCATCTTGAGATGTCTTTAAAGATCGTGTTTTCTAGAAAGCAGGATAACTTTGCATTCAGAAAGTGAGGAGTCCTTTGAAAGGCATCTTTCATAGAAGAGCCCTGCTGGATCAGACCGAAGTCCAGCATTTGTTTTCCCCACAGTGACCAACCAGGCACCTCCGAGAAGGCCACAAGCAACACATGAGGGCAATAGCCTTCTCCTGGGGCTACTCCCCAGCCAATGAGATCCAGTGGCTGAATATCACTGGCTGGTTACAACACATGCTTTTTGTAAACAAGGTGCCTCCCCCCCACATGCCTTGTTTCATTCCAAAATGGTGCAGGGTGTGGGTATGTTTCTTTGCTACCGCAAATCACAGCAATCTCCTTGGAAATTATCATAGCTTAGTTTCCAGTGGGGACATTATAGCAAATATGGGTTCCCTTCAGCATTTCCGCTGTGTGTTGACACATGGAGGGTGTTAGAGAAGGGCCAATCTGGGTATGGGCCCTGGATCTTCTGAGCTATGCCCTTTCTTCCACAGTCCAAAGTTACCTAACAGCACCACTAGCTTTCTCAGAGCGTGCCTGACTCTGCAGAGACTTGTCCAGCCAATTACTACTAGGCAATTGCACTTGTGCCCTAAGCAGTGAGGCCTTGACGAGAGGAAGAGCAGAGCCGGCGCATTGACTGCTCACATATCAAATGGACTGCCAGAGGCCTTTCTCATCTGTTGCTTCCTCCAAGCTGGCCCTGGCCCCTTACCTTGAGGGAAAACAGATGTAGGTTTGCTTGCAGAAAGGGTTTGAATGAAGAGCAATGTCTGAATTTGGGGCAAGGTAACGTATGAGTGTACAACTTGCCATGGCTTGCTTGAGTGTGTCTGGAGCTCCTTGGCTCTACAGTCATCTTTCTGGAATGCCTTGCTTTTGCCATGATCCATGTGGCCAGATTCTGGTGGCTGCATGGTCTTCCTTGGCATCAAGGGTTTGCACTAAGCTAGAGACAGGCAAATAGATGTGCTCCTTAGTGTTCAAAAGCCACAATGAATTGTGGCCCATTAAAGCCTCACAAACTTAATGTTGCATAATAAACTTTTGTGGACAAGAGTCCACTGTACAGAAAGTTATTTGAAAGATCTAGCTTTTCATGAAACTAGAGGAAAATTACACTTGCTGAAATAAAGGTTCAGGAGCCCTGATGATCTCTGTTGCTTTTTTTTTTCCCCCCCACATGTGCTTCCTTACAGGTGCCTCCATTGAATCTTCCTGCTTTTTTTTCTGAAATCAAATGCCTTCCTCTCCTCTGCCCATATATCTTTTTACAAATGGGGGGGGGCGTCCTTAGGAGACAGGGTCCTTTAAAGACACATTCATAAACACAGAGTCTGAGGAGCTGCCTCAAACAACTGATTTGGGATGTCATGAAAAAGCATGTCATGTTAATTATTATAATATTTTCATTGCCAGAGAAGGGGAGAGGTGCTTGCAGGATTTCCTCACTCAGGAGCCTGACCTGGAGTTTTAGGATTTTTGGTTTTACTTTATTGGACTTGCTGGGAAGGCTACTGAAAAAATGTTGATCCACCTTTCTTAAAACAATATGTCTTATGAAATTTTAATGATAATTAAGAATCTGAAAACATAAATAAATAAAAACGAGTAATTATATTAATGGGAAGATACAGGTTCACAAGCAGGTTCACAATGGATTCTGAGTAGCTGGCATAAAAAAATCATGGTCAACTTGAGATATCCAAATAGAAAATGCTGAGTTTAAGCCCTATCCCTTTGGCCAAACAATTAATCGAGAAATGAACAGTTGTGAGACTGTATTATTCCAGGTCAAAAGTGTATTTAAACTTTTCACATATCAATTAATGAGCAAAAAATAGTGTGGAAGGAATACATTAAAAACGCACCCTGATACACAGAAATTTAGAAAAGTTTATAGACTTAGGTTTAATTAGCAAATTTTGAGTAAGGAGGTATCTGCTCAAAGGTATAATTCAAAATTGATCTTATCTATCTGAAAGGTGTACAAATAAGATTTTTAGGAATGTTTAATAACAATGAGATAACTAAGTCTGTGAACCCCAATTTATGGGACTAAATAATATTAGTTATGAGGTAATTTCTACACAAAATGGTATAAATACAAGCTAATTTAGAATGCAAATGCATCCCTGTTCAGACAACACCATAAGCCACAGTGGTTAAGTATTTTGAGCTAAACATTATGGCTTAGTGTGTCATGTGAACCATTCCTAACCATGGTGGCTACATAACCACGGTTTAAACACGCACACTAACCATTTGCTTCAAGAGGATTAGTGGCCTAACCATGACTTAGCATGTTGTCTGAACAGGCCCAGCTTCTTACTAAAAGCTCACCAGGCCTATGTACCTTCAGGTGAATAGTCTACTCAGTATTGGTGCTTAGAATGAGACCTCTCCTTTTTAAGCTCTTAGGAAAAGAAGTCTAAGAACAAGAAATGTTTAGGAAATTCTATTTCCTGTTAAGCTATTAAGGTCAAAGAATCTTTAGCAAAGCTCTGTTTAACAACAAAAAGGTTTTAAAACTTTTCTATTTTGATGTGATACTACAAGTATATTCCTAATAAAAATTTAACACTAGTTCTTGTGAGTATACAACCAAAAATGAATCTACCTAAAACAATTTTCGGTATCTGCTTTGTTTTAAGTGTATTGTTCAGCTATAGTAGGCTGACCATATGAAAAGGAAGACAGGGCTCATATAACTTTAACAGTTGTAGAGAAAAGGGAATTTCAGCCAGCGTAATTTGTATGCAATTTGTACCTGGTGAAATTCCCTCTTCATTACAACACTTAAAGCTGCAGGGGCCCTGCCCTCTTTTGTATCTGGTCACTCTACTATAGTGCATGCAACTTTAATTGCTTTGATGAAGATGTGATTTCACCAGGTACTAACTGCATACAAATGAAGCCAGCTGAAATTCCCTTTTCTCTGCAACTGTTAAAGTTACATGAGCCCTCCTTTTCATATGGTCAGCCTAAGCTATAGGTAACTTAACTGGCAGCCAAAGGCTTCCTAAATCCTAGAACACTAGTCTGAAAACACTCAGCAAAGGCCCAATCCATAACAAGCCAAAGCAACTTGACTGGCTTTGAGGACTACTATGCACCTTGCCTGGGTCAGGGTGTGGGGAGGTGCCATTTGCTGCTCTGCCTCATACTTTTGCACCTCATGGCTATAGAGACCTGTGGAATGGGAAAAGGTAGCTGAGATGGTACAAGAAATTATGTGGGGTACAGAGAAGTCTGTGGATGGGGAAACATGATCACATCAAATTTACTGTTTAATCCTAATTTACTCAGAAGTAAGTTGTTCTGAGTTCAATGGGATTTGATCACAGGTAAGTGTATGTAGGATTGGAGACTTACTCCTTAGTAAATGTGCTCAGAGCCGCAACCTGCCTTATCTACCCTGAAGATAGTTCCAATATCTCGATCTAGAGACAAACCTGGGGATTGATATCTTTGGTAATTTAAAAAACAACCAACTAAAAATAAAGGTACCCATGCTGCTCCATGAGAAATAAAAATCCAAAATCTATAGTTGGGCAATACCTTTCTTAGGAATTATGCATTTTGGTACTTTAAGAGTTGCACAATGACGAAATTTAATATATTGCAACATTTGATCTAGATTTTAGGATTTCAAGAAGTTATAACCCAAGAACTTTTTAAAAAAGTGTTCTAGAATCCGAGAAAGTTATAAGAGTTAAATATTTGAAATAAAATGAGGAGTCACCTTTGGCAGTGGTGTTCTCTGCCTCCTCACCTGGTCTGGAATCCAGGAGCAGCAAAGCAACATCCTCCAGTCATGAGGTCTCAGTCTGATGATGTTGTGCTTGTTGGTGACTGGGGGGGGAGGGATAAGAGTAATTGAGGATTTACACAGAAATATATGCCACTATGTTTAAGGGTGGTTACTCTCTAGTAATTGTGTAAGTTTGCAGCCTAAGAGGATGGGTAATTATAGTCTACAATAGGCTGACCATCTGAAAAGGAGGACAGGGCTCCTGTAACTTTAACAGTTGTAGAGAAAAGGGAATTTCAGCTGGTGTCATTTGTATGCAATTAGTTCCTGGTGAAATTCCCTCTTCATCACAACAGTTAAAGTTGCAGGCACTATACTAGAGTGACCATATACAAAAGAAGGCAGGGCCCCTGCAACTTTAACAGTTGTGATGAAGAGGGAATTTCACCAGGAACTAATTGCACACAAATGACACCGGCTGAAATTCCCTTTTCTCTACAACAGTTAAAGTTACAGGAGCCCTGTCCTCCTTTTCAGATGGTCAGCCTAGTCTACAATACATCCCCACATTCTCTTCCTTGCCAGTGTGCCATGTTCAATTTGCAACTAATCAAGAAATGTTTAAGGTGCCACATGCAGCTCTTTGCTGGTCCCAGGCACTCCATCCTCCCTATCTGAATTTGGGCTTGAAAATCCAAGGAAAAGTGTGGGTGCATAGAAGGTAAGTTTTAAGTAAGCACAACTGGGGACATCACATAGTTCTGTCCTGAAAGCAAGCAAGAAGTTACTTAGCTTGCCTTCTGTAACATTTAAATTCCAGTAATTATTTCTAATTATGTACATAGATTTGGATATGTAAGTTAGCATATGCAAACTTGTGCAACGTTTTGCCCTATGAACCTGAGTGCTGGATCTTTTCAGTACCTGGCACCACTACCCGGTTGACAAGCTTTTCTATTAGCATTTGAAGGGTGTTTGAAAACAGTTGGTGACATTGCCAGTGACTCTGGGTTGGATGTTTCAACATATTTTCACAAATGTGAATCCCTTCAACCTTGCAGAAAAGAAAGTTGGGCCAGGGTAGAAACGCCAGGACTTCACCTTTTGCTGTGAAGTCCTACCAGAAATATAAGACGGTATAGGCTGCTGAGTGCATTAGAGCATGAATAGTAGGCACCTTATTGAACACAATTTATTACAAATTCTAAAGCCGCAATCCTATGCATGCTCACCTGAGAGTAAGCCCCATTGAACTCGGGCTGGGTTTGGATGACCCGATAGGCAATGAGTGATTAATTAGGCAACTGCCTGTTGCGTTGTTTATCATGTCATCTGGCGGGAACTGGACAACGGACTGTGTGCTATTTTTCCCGAATAAGCAATGGAAAAAAACAACAGGCTGCTCCGTTGATTATCCAGAAACCCACTGCTTAACATGTCGTGTGGTAGGCTCCGTTGTCAAATTTAATGCGTTGAGTGCACTATTTCAGGAGTGCATAGAGTTCTCCGGCAGGAGTGTCTGAAAGTGCTCCGGCCGCCCCTCCAAGCCAGCAGAACTTGCAAGGGCTGATGGGATAGCCCTGGGAGAAGGAAGGGCAGCGCAGCAGACTGCCGGAATGTCACTCAAGGGCAGCATTGACTATTCACATGCTCGAGGGGAGCCTCAGCTGTGCAATTGCGGCGGGGTGACATGTCGCAATAACACACTATCAGTGGTATATTCCCCCTCCGTTGCCAAATATGTTGTCCAAACACGGCTAGTGAGACCTACTTACAAGTCAACGTGCATAGAATTGCACTGTCTGCAAGCCAGACCAATAGCTCTTTTAGTAGAGCTCAGCTGACTCTGATAGCAGTTCCAATGTGTGTGTTCAGCTGAGGTTCTCTAGTTGATGATCCCTTTGAAAACCTCAGGCTCTGCTCTGCTACTAAGGACAAAACCAGCCATGCTAAAGCAACTATGATTAGCATCTCCCACTCTTTTTTGTTTTGCTAATTAGCGGTTAATTAATTTTAACTCTTTCCTCCCATGCCTTTGTTCAGATGTAAATTCTATATAATACAAAGTGCTCAGCAGCCTATACCATCTCATATTTCTGGCAGGACTTCACAGCAAAAGGTGAAGTCCGGGTGTTTCTACCCTGGCCCAGCTTTCTTTTCTTTAAGGCTTGAAGGGTATTCACCTTTGTGAAAATAATCCACCCAGAGTCTCGGGTAATGTTACTACCACACACACACACACCTCAAATGATATAGAAAAGTTTGTCAACCGGGAGCAGTGCAGGTACGGAAGCAATCCAAGGCTCAGGTCCATAGGACAAAATATTGCCCAAATTGGCACATGCCAATTTACATATGCAAATATATGTACATAATTAGAATTAATTACTAGAATTCAAATTTTATAGAAGGAGACCTAATTGTTCTTAGCACTTAAGGAGTGGGAAGAACAGGTGCAGGGACTGTTTCTGTCTCTCCCAGCCCATCGCACCCCAATGTATAGCAGCTATTTTGTGTGTGGGGGGGGGGGAAGATTTACATCAGGAAAAGGGTTAAAACTCTTCCAAAAGGCAACCCTTTCCTTTTGTTGTTCATTAGCAAAACAAAAACAAAAGTTAGGAGGTCCTAATTAGTCAGATCTCCTCCCTTAAATCTCCTGCCCAGAGAATCTAGTCCTTTCTCCACAGTTGAGGAGCCAATATATTCAGTACCTTTCAGCAGAGCTGGTGCCATGGGGAGGCACAGTCTGGCTCCTGCAGAGGCCCCGCAGCCCAGCAGGGGCCTGCTGAAAAGAGTGCCTGGAGTCGCTCCTCCTCTTCCCCACTGCAACCTGCTTTGTTAACCTAGGCTGACCATATGAAAAGGAGGTCAGGGCTCATGTAACTTTAACAGTTGTAGAGAAAAGGGAATTTCAGCCAGTGTCATTTGTATGCAATTAGTTCCTGGTGAAATTCCCTCTTCATCACAACTGTTAAAGTTGCAGGGGCCCTGCCTTCTTTTGTATATTGTCACTCTAGTATAGTGCATGCACCTTTAACTGTTGTGATGAAGAGGGAATTTCACCAGGGACTAATTGCATACAAATGACACTGGCTGAAATTCCCTTTTATCTACAACTGTTAAAGTTACATGAGCCCTGACCTGGATTTTATCTGGTCAGCTTAGTTAACTTGCCTCTTGTTCTGGTCCAGACTACAGTGGGGGGGGGGGGGCAGGGATGGAGGAGCAGTAGATGCAGCAGTGCCTGCTTGCTCACTGGCTCTCTGCCTGTCACACACACAGGTGCTTAGCAAGCATGAAAAGGACAATGGGGCGCAAGAGCAGCTGCTGGCAATGCTGGAGAGAAGGTAAGAGTGCTGAGGGAGGGGGCCTATTGGGGGTGTCCTGCTCAAGGGAGCTGGTACTGCCTCCTGGCATGGTTTCAGGGCCATGTGTGCCTTCCCTTGCCTTTCTACCCAATCAATACTGGGTCTTGACTGGGCAGCAATATCTGTATGTCAAAGAGCAATATGTTATCATATTTGGCACGCAGGGGGGACCAGACGGCCATTTCTTCCAAAGTTCTACTAGTAACACCAGCAGGCACGTTCTTCATTTACCCAACCCAATTTTCTGCTTCTGCTTGGACTCCGGCGAGTGAGTTTTCCTCCAGAGTGTGCTGTGAATGGGAAAGAGCAGCAACAGGAACCATGGTAGCATAAAGAGGTGGCAAGCAAACCACGTCAATCCGTCGTGGGAGCGTCTGAAGTCAAGAGAGAACAGACAGACAGACAGACAGAAAGAAAAGAAGGGAGAGGTGGTTCTGGAGAGAGAGGAAAGGGGATGTCCTTGGCCGGCCATTACCTGCTTTTCTCAGCTTCTTGTTCTTGTAGACGGACAGGATCACCAGAAAGTTGCCCAGGATGTCCACGGCAATGGTAATGATAAGGACCAGAGCCAGGAGGGTCACCGCCCAAATGGGATAGAGGGCCTCTTCCGTCCCCAAACCAGCAGATCGGTTCTTCTGCAAATTCCCATCCTCTTCCATTCTCGCGTTCTCTTCCTAGGGGGAAAACCGCGATGGCCTGGCAATCGAGGCCAAACTTCAGCTGCGACGGAGCTCCCCGCCTCCGGGGACGCGAGGAGGCGGAGGACGGTTCGGGGCTCCAGCGAAACGCTAAACCACGAGGTGTTGGGCCGCGCCAAAGTACGCGCGGGGCGTAGAAGCGGCAAAGCGCAGGCGCACCGCCTCCGAGCAGGAGTTTGCCGGCGAGTTGTTCGCAGCAGGCGAGCGGCACGTGGCCCGAGCGGGCTCCTCCTCGAGCCTTGGCGCCGTCCTCAAGCCCTGCCTGGCGAGGAGGCCAAGAGGGCTACCCCGCGCCGCGCCTGCGACGTGGAGCGAAGGAAGCCGCCGCCGGTGGCAGCCAAAGAAGAGGGTTCGGAAAGGCTCCACAGCTCGCCAGCTTCAAAGTCGGGGAAGGAGCACTCTCGGCTGCGCTGGATCTCGCCTCGCTCGCTCGCTCGCTCGTCCGGACCGCGCGGATTGTCCAGCCGCGGCGGGCACGCTCCGTTACTCCCGGCTATTTTCCCTGCGCTTCGCCTTGGCGGCCCCCTCCTTCCAGCCCCGGGACCCCACCACGCTTTCAGCTGCTCTGCAGCCGCAGGAGCATCGTGCCCTCAAAGCCGTCGGGATGGGACTCGCCGGTCCTTTCCCCAAAGGCGGCGCCGGCGGAGGAGAAGCGGCCGAGCGCGTCTCCCGCTCCATTCATTCCCACGCCGTGCGATCGCCTATCACTTGCTTCTTACAGCCGCTTCCATTCCTCAGCGCCATCGCCCCGCTCTTTGCTTTCGCGATGCCTCTGGGACCGGCTAGAGCAGCGGATCGTGGCCCGACGGGGCGGCCAGGAGAGTTTCCCTTTCTCTGGAGATCTTGGGTAGAAGGTTAGGAGATAAAGTTTTGCCACGTGCTACGGTGGGCAGAACTTGGCCGGCACGCTGCGCCGTCTCTTTCTTCACGACCTGTCACCCTGCTTGCTTTTCTTCTCAACCAGAACCGACTTCGTTCACTGGCGCTCTGGCCCAAAGGATTAACCTGCGGGGCGGGGAAAACTCGCTTCTCTCTGCCCCGCGAGCCCCCGATGATCGAGACCGCCGCCGCTTCCCGCAGTTATATAGTCTCCGTCTCTTGCACTTGTTGCTGCTACTCGCTCAGACCGGCCAGCTATTAAATCCTTTCACCCCCCCCCCCCGGGGGGGAGTTAATCGGGACGGAAGCCTTGCTGACAGTTCAGACGATGTTAACGTCTCATCTGAGAGAGTCTGTGTTTTAAAGCCTTTACACTGGGTACATTGTAGAGATTCATTTAATCAGTTTTCTACTGACAAGTAGTTGCCACTTTTAAGTTGTCTCCCTAATTGGAAAAACATCCCATCAGTGTTGGAATAAGAAAGGGAAGGATGCCATGTAATACTCTGGAGCTGTCAGGTCTTTTCTACCGACTCCCCTACCGTTTGATTTGTCTGGTTGTCATTGTGCTGCTATTCATTTATTGGCTAGTAGGTTTGATTTTTGTAAAAGCAGAAATACCATTAAAAGCTTGATTACAAGTTCCCAAACTATTTATTCTGCAGTAGAATCAAAGGTTTCAAAGAGCTGTTTGGTGAATAGAAGTCTTTTACCAGCATCTTTAAAAAGATCCCTTGGGAATAAATCTATTTTGGTGGGATTGACTTCCAAAATAAAATTCCAAATAAGGTAGCCCAAGTAAATTCAGTGGCTTTTACTTCTGAGTAGACATGCCTAGGATGGACTTCAGTCTTTACATGGAAGTAAAGTTACTGGTTTATTTTTAGGCTCAGTTCTGGGTGCTGATTATTACCTTTAAAGCCCTATTGGTTAGGACCACCTAAAGGACCGCCTACTAGTGTATGACTTTGCCTTCCGCCTGTGATCAGACTGAGAAGCTGTTCTTTGCATCCCACCTGTAGCAGAGGCATATTGAACAAAGATGATATAACCGATGAGATCCTTCTGTATGGATTGGATCCAGATTTAGACCTGGTTCATGGGTTTAACCCATAAAACCATGGTTCAACTCATGAATTATTATGGGGGAACAAACGAGAGCACTGCCTCCTGTATGCTCGTTGCTTCTGCTTTACATCAAGCTTTCTAAACCCAGGAACTCCCCATTTCTTGTTTGCTATCATGATGTCCAAACCTGGCACACTGGGTTAAAACAACCCAGAGTTCAAAACAGCAATCACCCCAAAATCTAGCTTTAAGCCCTTTTTGATGGCCATGTGTGAGCTGAACTGGTCTGCCTGTGGGTCTTTGCCTTTCTCCTTAATTTGCAAACAGATAAGAAAAAGGGATATAAATGTTTTAAAATAGATAATACCTGCAACCCATTGACGTACTCAGTAGGCCTTATTTCTGAGTAGACATGTATAGGATTGCACTGTAAGTATCTCTAAATTAGGAGGACTCCACCTTGTTGCTATAATGAAGAGCAATAGCCGTATACTGAGTCAATCAATCAATCAAATTTATTAGGCAACCTAAAATAGGTTTTAGCCAAAATCATAAAAAATATACAATACAATACATAGCAGAAAAGTATAAGAATTCAATCGGAGTAAAATATATTAAATACAGTATAGGTAGTATATCAGAATGGCACATATCCTAAACATGACCATTGTCCTCTAAAGCAGTTCTGAGCTGAGCTGCTTTCACTGCAAACCTAGCTATATTTAACATAATGGACTTAGATGTGTCTGTCAGAAGATATATAATTTTATCCATATCTTTAAGATTAACTACCAGTGCTAGGTATCTCTTTAGGTATTTGTCTCTAAGGATTTTATACAGTTTACAATATAATACATAATGTATTGTGTCCTCTACCTCATGACTGCCACAAATGCATAAGTGTTGTTCTTGGGGGATGTTCTTGTATCTCCCTTCTCTAAAGTTTGTTTTCATTGTCTGGAAACGCAAATCAATAACAGCTTTGCGAAGAGGGGGGGACATGATCTCAGAGAGATATTTCTCTTCCCCATGAGAGATTTTTAGGAAAGGGAAGCTAGAGGAGAATCTCGATATTTTAATTGCTTCCATATCCAGCTTAGCATAATGTTCCTGCAACCTATCTTTAATCAATTTATGGCTGTGTTGTATATCAGTTGCCACTACAGCTTTAGGGTCAAACCCAAGGTTCTTTAAACTTGTTTCGCAACGACTCAGCCAGTGGTTTTTAAAGTAGGGGTTTCTCTGCTCCGTTACGCAAAGGGTTATCAGTCTGTTGGATGTATAGTTTGTTTTAACATAATAAAATAACATCGTTCGCCAGATAGAATATATTATTGGCATTACCCCAAGTTCTGCCCTTATATAACTAGTGGGCGTACCTGGAGGAAGGGCCAGCAATATCCTTAGAAACTTGTTTTGTATGATCTCAAGTGGTCCATCTAGCTCAGTATTGTGGATACTGACTGGGTGAATTCAGACCACACTTTAGACAATGGAGGGGGAAATCGCGTCTTGATCATGTGCTATTTTGGCACCGCCGCGGCAGCACCTGCCACACGACGTGTTGCCCCTCCCCATTGAGTGGCTGAAAGTCCCAGCATCCTTCTGGGCTGCTACGTCTCCACCCTTCCACCTCCCTCAGTCCTCTGGCCATATCCCAGCATGCACCACAAGTTCTGCCAGCTGTATCAGAGCAGCCGGGTTTTTTCGGCTGCTCCAGCAAGCGAACTCTATGGACCAAACGGAATAGTACACGGAGACAGGGGGGTTCCCTCCACACGACACGTCAAACAACGGAGTTTGGGATAAACAATGTGCAAGCCCGTTGTTTTTCTCCGTTATTTAAGTGCCCCAAATAGCATACTGTCAGTTGTGTGTGCATTGTGTGTTGCCCTCCACATGACACAATAAGCAACACAACTGATGATTGTTCCCCCCACCTTCCCCGTTGATTATCATGTTGTTCGAACCAGGCCAATGTCTCTCCAGAGTTTCAGGCAGGAGTTTTTCCTGCCCTACCTGGAGATACTTTCTGCGTGCAAAACAGATGCTCTACCACTGAGCCACAGACTGCAGCAAAGCACTAGGCCGTAGTGGTGGGGAACCATTTGATTCTCCAGCTGTTGGACTCAAATACCCATCAGCCCCAGCCACTACAGCCAATAGCCAGGAATGATGGCAGCATCTGGAGGGCCACAGTTTCCTTGCTCCTGGTCGAGGGCAAAGATGTTGTTCACTAAGTATCATTTTAATTTTATTTTAGATCCTTTCAGTGAAGCGAATCAGATAATAATTCAGTGATTATTACCAGATTTTCAGTTGTGGGGATTTGTGCTGTGGCAGTGAGTGGGAAGAAAATAGCAGAGGAGGACTTTCCTACAAGGGCAATGGAAAGGAGACGGAGGATGCCTTTGGTTTGACCTCATTTCCATAACGTAGTTCACCACCTGGGGCCAACTTTCATAATCCTGAATGCCTGTGGAGACTGCCCAAGGACTCATATATAAAAGACACCCCTCCCCCCTGAACTGAACAACCCAGTTTCTTTAATTCAAGACAGTAAGTCAGAGAGGGTGGGTGACAGTGTTGCACTCAGAACGGCTCCTCCTTGAAAGAAAGCTGTTTTAAAAAGAGCAATTTGTTTCCCCATGTGTGTCAGCCAATAGGCAGGGGTGAAATAACAATCCACTGCCGCCCTTTTCAATGGCAGTTTCCTTCAATGGTAGCCTGCTCCCTGAAATGCATTTGCAGCACACCAGGGTGTGAGGAAAAAAGTGGGCATGAGGTGTTACTTCCATCAACTGTGATTTTCTTAGACAAAGCCATTCCCTTAAAAGGGACACTCACACATACTGAATAGTGTACAGCAGCAGCATCCCACTTCAAGCCTGACTCATTCAGGTTTGGCACTGTTTCAGCTTCACTTCTGACCCCTTCTTTCTTCCCTCAGTTATCTCTTGAGGAAAAAATGTCTGCAAGAAACCCTGCCGAGATTTCAAACACAGGTCAGCATTACTGGATTATGCCGTACTTGACCCTGAGCTGCACAATTCTCAGGTTTTGCCCAGCAACCCAACAGATTTTTCTGCCTGAGGTGAAGAAGAAGATGGCACCCCTCCCATTCCTTGTATAAAAGCTGACTGGACTGGTAGCTGGAACTTTCTTCAACACTGGTAGTGGGACAGCCTCCTCCAGAATACTTGAGGGCAACAGGCTAGCTTAGGTGCCACAGGGCAGGCTGCTTGGCACAGCTGTCTCTTCAAACACCTTGCTGTCACCTCCCAGCATCTGCGGCTTGAGGCAATTACCTCACTCTACCTAATGGTAGGGATAGCCCTACTCAGAAATCCTGTATGGGGTTGGTGGAGGGGGAAATCTAATGAAAACCACCTCCTGCACATTCTCCTTTTATGATAAGCCACTTTACTATTACAAAGTGTCTTGGAAGAATGCAGCTGTCCTATTTCTTGGCCATTTTTCTCTTTTTGTGTGTTAGGCAGCAACAACCCAGGCAGATCAGTTCTGAAGTTCTGCCTCACATATAAACTAAGTTAACGGTGAGGGGAGAGTGCTCCACTTCACTGTTGCCTTATTCTCCTGATGCAAAGAAAAAAGAAAAAGCATGCAACAGAAAATCACCTCTGTTGAGGGTAAAAAATAATAGCAATAGAATGGCAAAAACCATCCCCTCTACAGCCGTCTGCCATTCGTATTCACCCACTCACAAACATCCTTGCATAAAAGTAATTGGCTACGCTAGGAACTGCTTCCAGCGAGTCCTACGAATGAATTATTGACGCCAGTGCTGGCACAAGACCTTCCTCCATCTGAGGTAGGAGGACATGCCGCTGCTGGGAGGGGTGGGGGACACGAACCAGCTGGAATGTGGCCAGGGTTGGGGGAAACATGAGCTGGTCCCATGTGTCATTGGGGTGGGGGACGAATTGGAGCTGCTGCTTTCCCCTCACTCTGAAGGGTCCTGTGGCAGCATAGGCGATCTCCAGGGCCACATCCCCACCAATGCCTTGCTCTGAGGAAGGGCTCCTCACAGCAAGACATTTGGCTGCCTGGGCTCCGTGGAGAGCTACACCCAGCATACTCTTGCTGTGGCTGGTACAGCTCTGTGGAGTCGCCACCTACCTATGAGACCCAGAGTGAGTGGCAGCAGCAGGGCTCTCTGGCGTGCCTGGCTGGCCTATGCCTCACTTTGAGTGGGTTCTGTCCCCCTTTGTGATCCACCACCAAAAGCAGAGAATTCACCCTACCTTATGGGAGGGCCTGTCCTGGTTGGAGCCAAAGTTGCAACAATAGCAAACAAACCCGAATTCGCATATATTTGTGTATCCAAGGATGGAAAAGGTCCCATGGACTATGAGCTCCATCACACCAGTGGTTTAACACTCTCACTACGCCTGGTATCTAGTTTTGCACCGTGGGACTTACGTGTCATCGTCCCTGTCCTGCACCCATTTTGCCTCTTTTCCTCTGTTTTGCATATTATTTTGGTGCAGGGAAAGTCTGGATTATTTTCCCAAAGCGACTTCAATGCGCCTTTAAGCCTCCGTCTAGTTCTTTTCCCTCACTTTTTCCTTTGTTGGGGGGAGTGTGCTTTGAATGGAGTCTTGCTGGAGAAAGGGGAAAGGGGAAGGCTGTGAAGTTCTCCTCCAGCAAGCCTCGGTGTCGAATGTTCAAATGAATGGAATTTTTACTGCTCCAACCTCATTCTCCTTGCCTGCAGCTCCCTCATTTTTTAAAGGTAAAGAGATGAAACTTGGGGTTTTGAGAGCTTTTAAGCAGAGCTTTCAGCATGCCAAGATTGAATCAGATAGGTCCATGCCTTGAGATTTAGGGATTTTTTAAATGCAGATTAACCAAAATGCTTACATCCGTGTAATTTTTATAGATAAAGAAATGAAAATTGGCATGGTGATAGGTCTCCAGGAAAGCTTTCGGCATGCCAAGTTTGAAGCAGGTTGGTTGATTTTTAAAGAATTTTTTAATCTCCCCCTTTAAAACCTTTTCTTGATAGTTCACCAGTGCGATCTTCCACCTCTTTGCATTTGTGAAGGATTGATTTTCCTTTCCTTTGATCATGCAAAGCTATGCATCTCCAGTTCATAAACTAGAGATCTGCTGGTTCCCTTACTCAAGAGTTAATCCCATTTATTTCAACTGCATTTACATCCAAGTCATACTAAAATCCAATGCAGGCTTACCTTTGAGTAAACCCCATTGAACAGAGAGAGACTTACTTCTGAGTAAACAAAAGACCTCAGAAGTAAACATAGGGTTGCAGAGCACTTCTTTCCAGTTTGGTGTTTTCGACTCATAAAAAAAGCTTCTGAGTGACATTATTAAAAGTCAGTTCTATACCTGTTTACTCAAAACCTCAAATAATCTGATAGGGGTGTGCACTCCACACCGCAAATCGGTGTGTGTGTGTGTCAGGCAGACCTTTGACGGGCCTCCGAACTCGTGGTGCAGTTAGGGAGCAGTTCAAAAACTGACGGATATCTGCGGTGTGGTTAGATTGTTCAGAGCCCCAAAAAGATTCATATCTGCAGGTTTTATAGGCGATGTGAGGGCTCATTTCATGTTGATGATGGACAACTAACTGAACACTTCCATATTAGGAAGATGCTGAGGGGTGAGGGAGGGGTAGTTTTGAGATTGACATATGTAGCTAACCAATAGCCACAGTCTCCTCCCTGTTCCCCCTCCCCTCCAATCACACTGCTTAGGCGGAGGGATAGCAAATGATATAAGCAGAAAGAGCCCTCAGTGCTCTTTCACAATGCAGTGAGGCTGACTGAACGTCACGGGAATGGGAAAGTTCCATCAGCTTTCCCTAGCACTGTCCTATCTGGGGGCATTTTGAAGCCCCTTCTGCCCATGCCCTAGTCCAGCATGGCCTACCTATGGGTGTGTGGGGAGCCTAACCCACAGCAGTGCTGCTGCTGCCAGCCTGTGATTGACTGCTGGCTTGAAGGTGGTGCAGCCTCTTAAAATCTTGCATACTTGGTATCCTCCGCCACCAGTGAAAAATGATCCCAGGCGCTAGACTTGCATTTTGCAGGACAGGGTACGGGTGGAGTCTCAAAACCACCCACACCCGACTTCTCCTGCACTTCAGAAGGACCAGCAGCAGCAGAAAAAAGGGTGCACCTAATTTTGCATGGGTGGGGAACTAGATGAAACACTTCTCCCTCTCCCAACATGGCCAGAGCCAGCTTTCTTTGCTGGGTTTTCTTTTCTATTTGCTTCTTTCTTGTAATACCACCCCACGCTCCCCTTTGCTTGTTATTGAGTGTGTGTGTGTGTGTTCTTCCAAACATGGACTTCAATTTTTGTAGGTTTCTAGTTTCTGAAAGTTCTGCAAGCTCTCTTGAGAGAAGATGAAGTGCATTTGAAGAGTGTGTGTGTGTGTAGAGGGAAGGGAATGGTTGGAAGGGGATTATTTTTTAAAAAAAAATCCCTAAAAATCAAGGGCTAAAGGGAACAGCTTCAGACCTGGCATGGCTAAAGCTCTATTTAAGAGATATCAGGGTGCCAAGTTTCATCTCTTTATCTTTAAAAATGACAGAGATGTAAGCATTTTTGTAAATTAATTCCCATTGACGCTAATAACAGAATGGTTTTACCCGACGGTGCGGGGAGAAGGACCTGTTCCGAAAACTGAAGCAGAGAATCGCCTCATCGGAGCTGCGCCTCGAATTTCAGGGAGGAGCAAACCCGCTCTGCACACCCCTATAATCTGGGATTTAAAATAATTGTGGAATTCCACAATTAGAAGGTGCTGTTTCATTGAACTTTATGGAACATTGCCCAGAGGGGAAAGTTTTCAATTACAAATCATGTGGTCACTGTCTGAAGGAGCCCATAGTGAATGTGAAAAGACCTGAGAAAAGAAAAGCCTAGTAAGGACGCAGTTTTCCCCCCTTAAAGAGTGGGAGCCTTTTGTAGCTATAGTAAGGCTGCAGGCTTACTACCAGTAGAACTGTTTGGCTGACTTTTTAAGCTTTTGTATATTATTATAAAGTCATTGGGCAAACGATCCATTTGCATCTTTAGCCTGGACAGATGTCTCTATTGATGTGGATGGGGATAGGTCTTGTCCTATCAGTTGTTATGTCTGACAATTTCCCTGCAGTTACAGGTGAATTGAGACCATGGTCTTTTTAATAAGCTGAATCACCAAAGTGTGAATGCTGGTGGGACTTTTAAGAGTGTTTGAAGTCTAAATAAAAATACCACAACCAACTCTTCTTGTCTGCTGCAGGATGGTTATCAAACAATCCATATTAAACCACAAGTAAAACATTTAAAAAAGCATCTTTTATTTCTTTTGGTAAACAAATGTTAATAATAAACTCTCACAGAGAAATGTTCATATAAGATGTATAGTGCATTAAAGGTACAGGCCAGCCTTGTATTAAATAATCCACTCTATTCCCCCTCACCCATTTTGGCTCTTTTCCCCTTAAATGGACTCTCTTGCACACAATCTCACACACACAGCCTTGCACAAATGTATGCATATATATATATAGAGAGAGAGAGAATGGCTCAATTTGGACGACACAATAAGCAACTGTGGGGGGGAGAAACAATAGTCAGTTGTATTGACTATCGTGTCATCTGAATGCTGCCATAGTCAACTCAGCGCTGATCCTAATCCACACCACAGTTGATTATTTATTACCATGTTGTGTGGGGAGTACACCCTAGATGAACAACTGTAAAGTTGATTATTACCCCACCACTGACTATCGTGTTGTCTGAATTCAGCCAATGTATAGTTAAGATGCTGTGGTTCATGGCATGGCTGATGTAGATAGAGTCCACATGTTCTATTTTCTCATTATTTCCTAGGGCAGAAATATGGAGGTGCTTGTTAATTATGGTGACTGGATAATTATAGGAATCATAGAAAGACCTATTGTGTCCATCAACCACATCCATGAGTGCCTTGGTTTGATTAATATGGAGCTCTTTTGTCTTTCTTAATAAAAAGGATGCTAGGTACAGGAAACCGTCAACGCTTATGGTACAAAACAGAGCACACTCCTTTCTTACCCTACCATGTTCTACCTTTCATGCCCATTATCGTCAGTTGTCTTCCACTGTCAGTGACCTGGAACCATTTTGTGGCATAAGGAAACGAGATGGCACTTTCTGCTTAGCATCTCTTTTTCCTATAGAAATGCAACTATTCTCTTTCTTTTTGTCCCCACAGGCTCTTTTCAATCAAAGCACTGGAGGGAGATAGCCCAAAAAAATGAATGAATGTGACAGCAGAATGACCCTCTCTATAAAAGAAGCAAGGACACACAGAACTGGAGGGTAGCCTGTCCTCAAAACCCCTTGCACTGTCCTCTTTGTGCAACTTTTAGTCCAATGGAAACCTTTGACACTAAATCAGAGGCACATTTGACTATTTCCCTGCACTTTCCAGGAACTAACCCATTCAAGTGTAATTTCTGCTGCCCTGGCAACTGACAACCACAAGTGTCTGCTTGTTCCTCGATCACAACACATTCTAGCTCTTTCTTTGGGAGCCTGTTGGCAAAACGCGGCCATGCAAAGGATAGGGAGTTGTGCTAAGGTTCTTCGTCACTTCTAAAGGAATCACATCTTGCTGAGAAGCTGCTGCTGCCACTCACTGGGAGTTCTTACATGTCTAAGGATGCACCTCTCTGTTGTTGGTCTCCAGTTCCAATTCAACTCAAAACAGCAACAAGGTCCGTTTGGAATCCAACCCAAAGCAGAAGTGGTGGACCATCTGCTGGCAGGGAGAAGCACCAGTAAAGCTACATGTGGAGATGCGGTTGTTAAGAATACGACAGAAAGTTGCATATTCCAGGAAAGGAATACTCAAAGGAAGTTGCTTCTCCTTCAAAGGTACATTATTCCTTCGCATTTCAACCAAGAGTCCCCATTAGAACATTACTTCTTCACAGCTCCCGTAGTCACTCTCCACCATGTCGGAGCCCTCATAGTTAGGAGGCAGTATTGGCTGAGTTCTGACATTGGAGGTTGGCCTCACCTCGCAGTCTGCATAGGAGGGCTGGGCCACGCTGAGTCGCATGCTCACCCTCTTGAACCCACTGTCTGGATGGTAAGGTAGCCCCTCATTTTCTACCAGCTGGGAAGGGTAGTAGCTAATGGCAGTGTATTCATTCTGACACTGGGAAGCAGATAGCTCAGCAGAATTGGGGGGTAAAAAGTCTTCCAGATTCTGGTGGCTGTAGCGGGGTGGGATTGGGGCCCGCTTGTTGCTTTGATCAAGTGGGAAAGGAAAGCCACCATAAAGGCCAGTTGGATCTGAGTCTACAGAAGGATGAGACCGATGGCACGGAGAAGGCGGATGGGGGCCTTCAATAACTTCATATTGGTGATACTCTTGGATATCTGTTGGCTGGTATCTTGGTGGCCAGTAGGTTGTCTCTCCTGGGTACACTGAAATAAAATCAGAAGCATATTAATATCCCCCAGTGAATTCTTACCTATTATTTCACTGTTTTATGAATTCATGTATATCACCTTGCACCTAAAAAAGGTTCCCCAAAAGGTGCTATGTAGAATTCGGCTGCAATCTTGTACAAACGTACCTGGGAGTAAGTTCCATTGATCATAATGGGGCTTACTTCAGAGTAGGCATGCCTAGGATGGTACTGTAAAGTAGGGTGACCAGATAAAATCCAGGTCAGGGCTCATGTAACTTTAACAGTTGTAGAGAAAAGGGAATTTCAGCCAGTGTCATTTGTATGCAATTAGTTCCTGGTGAAATTCCCTCTTCATCACAACAGTTAAAGTTGCAGGGGCCTGCCTTCTTTTGTATATGGTCACTCTAGTATAGTGCCTGCACCTTTAACTGTTGTGATGAAGAGGGAATATCACCAGGAACTAATTGCATACAAATGACACTGGCTGAAATTCCCTTTTCTCTACAACTGTTAAAGTTACATGAGCCCTGACCTGGATTTTAACTGGTCAGCCTACTGTAAGGCAATTGATCTATCTATCCATTCATCTTAGTATCATGTGAGGATGGGTGGGGATGAGCTGGCACGCTCCTCCATCATGTCCCCAGGGCCATGACCCAATTTCCATGCACTAGAAGATAGAGGTCTGCAACGGGAAGCCCGCTTTATTTGCATAGGGTCTCAGTGCAGGCTAGAACTCCAACTGTAAAGGGTTCAAAATCATGTGGGTAAGCCTAGACAAGTACAGCAAGCACATCCCCACACTTCTCTTCATGCAATTCTTATTGCCGCGGTGTGTGTGTGTGAGACTGAACGTTTGAATAGGGCAAATACTTTCTAATAAACCAATACATAGACGATGCGATGCATGAAAGTTTACTCCAAACCACAATAAACAACCAGCGATCGCACATCTGGTTTATACATTTTAAAGGATTTTTAAAAAATATATAAACAAACAGATTTTAAAAATGGGGAAAGGTTAATGGTTATAGCTTACGAGTTCCATCTGTTAGGAGTGTGGGGTATACCAAAGAACAGCCTGATTTGAAAAATTAGCGATTTGTATGGAAAGCCCCAAAGATCCTTAATCATCATAACATTGAGGTTAATGTTGTCTTTACTGCCCCAGTAACACTGAAACAATATCTTGTGAAGTCCTGGTTTTATGATGGTGAAGGCTGGGCCTGGGAATGATCAATCTGTGTTGAAGGTGAGGGAGAATGTGCAATAAAGTGTGTTATTTATAAAATGCAGTGTTTAGAATACAACTCCTTTTACATGGTGAAATTGGAGGACTTCTCCCGAAAATATGTAAGCAGTTCCTGGCTAATATTCAGTATAATAGAACAGGTGCTAGACCCTAGTTGCTTCATATGAGATAGAAACATACTGGCAGGCCAGACTCAGTTAAGATCTCTGCGCTGGAAATTGATCGGAACCTCCAAAGGAGAAAAGAGGCACCACGCTGGTTTGCATGATGAAACAGCGAGCTGCAGTGCAGTGGAGCAGATAGGCAGCCATTTTGTATATTCAAGCCGTGAACGCGGCTTGTTGTGCCCCCACAAAGCCAGTGTGGGTGGGTTGTGCAAGGATTTAACAACCTTCATAAAGCCCTAATAGAGGCCATAGATTATGTGAGGGCTGTTTAATCCTCACACAACCCAGCTCCCTTGGTTCGGATGAAAAGACAAGCCATGGTCGTGTCTTGAATATTCAAATCGTTCCTACCATGCCCTGGCACACACTGAAACTCACAGTGGCTTAATTGTTACTTATATCCCTCCAAGGCTTGTCTCTGGTCTATTCCTAGTTGGTTTTGGCCCAGTTTATAAATTATGCTATAGCATAGTCTCATTTGTCACTGAAACGGGCATTTTCTGCTGAAATATTTTACATTTCAAAACCTGTTTCTAAAAAAGATTCTTTTAAAATTTATAAACTGGATGTGTGATTGCTAGTCATTTATAGTGGTTTGTACTATTTCTTTCTATTTATAATTGAATGGTTGTAAGAAAGATAAGTTATTAACACATGAGGTATTACAAAGAACTAGGGATGTGCACGGACCCCCCGGATTGGGACCTCCAATTTTGTTCCAGATCGGATCGGAACAAAATCGGAGGTCCCCTGGATCGGATCAGACCCGATCCGGATCCGAAAATCAGATGTCTGATTTTCGAATCGGCCGCCATTTTTCCCAAAGACTTGCATTGGGGGAAAGAAAGCTTTCCCCCAATGCAAATCTATGGGGAAAAATGGCAGTGGGGGGGTGAGTGGGGGCCTAACTCCCTCCTCCCTGTCCCTCCACCCTCACGCTTTTTACCTGCCGGGGCCGTCTGCTGCCGTCCGTGGGCGCCAGCGGACGGCCCTGGCAGGTAAGCCCCCTCCTCCCCCTCACACTCCTTACTTGCCGGGGCTGTCCGCTGCCATCCGCAGGTGCCCGCGGATGGCAGTGTACGGCCCCGGCAGGTAAGCCCCCCCCTCGCGCTCCTCCTTACCTGCCGGGGCGTCCTCTTCCTTCACCTGCCCTAGATCTACTGAGAACTAGGCTTCACGGCCTAGTCCTCAGTAGAGCGCCAGGTGATGACCCTGGCGCTCTACTGAGAACTAGGTCGCGAAGCCTAGTTCTCAGTAGATCTACGGCAGGTGAAGGAAGAGGACGCCCCGGCAGGTAAGTACCCCCACCTTCCCCCTTGCACTCCTCCTTACCTGCTGGGTCCATCTGCTGCCGCCTGCAGGCGCCCGCAGATGGCCCTGGCAGGTAAGCCCCTCTTTGCGCGCCTCCTTACCTGCCGGCCCCAGCAGGTGAGGAGCGTGAGTGGGGGAGGGGGTCTGATCCTCCGATCCAATACGATCCAGATCGGGTCCTTTTCAGATCGTATTGGATCAGCCGATCCAGGTGCTTTGGATTGGATCGGATAATTTTATCCGATTTCCCCTGGATTGGGTCTGGATCGTGGATCGGACCCGATCCGTTGCACACCCCTACAAAGAACCCTGATCCTTGAAGGATGTGAAATAATCTCCATGACGCTCATTGGTGCACCTTGTCCCTTCTGTACCTGTCAGTTCATACAGGCATGACAATCATATCTGTTTGTCTGGTATATCTTTACCAACAGGGTTATTCTAGCTCAGAAAAGCTCTGTCATGCATGAATAACAATAACTCGCTCATAATGAACATCCTGCTAGGTACCAAAAGCTATTCTTTTAAGGCTGGCATATTGCTCTTGGCCTGAATACTGAACAATTCAGAAGTCATATAGCATGTGGGATTTGAGGCAATACTTCACAAAGTTCTCTGCTGTTTGAATCAGTGGTGGACGCTATAATGGAGAGGACACGGGAGAGTGTTGTATCCTTTCAAGGTAGATCAAAATGTTAAACCTGGCAGAGGTGTTATTTCTGCCGATACCAACGCCATCCTTATGGTAAATTGTCAACTGTGTAACATGCAGTGTAATCATCAATGCTCTTAAAGGCGGCTACTGGCAATAGTGGGGAAGTGAACAGCTTGATAATAACACAATGCAGGGTAGGTGATTGCATGTCTTATGGGAACAAACTTTACCATGGGGAGGGTGCTGTTTCTAGCAGCAGCCCCCATCTTGAATGTATTGTGCAGTTCCATTGCCTCACCCTGGAAAACAACCTGGATTTCTTCTACACTACTCTCCAGTCCACGCCCCCTTCACTTAGTCTCAATTGACTGGAGCCTTAATTACCTCTCTACATCTAAGAAAATAATGTGATCAAACATGCAGGATCTCCCTTCTGAATGTGACTATACTTTTGCTTCGAGGCCTCTGTTACTCATCTCTCCCCACCTCACTTACCCATGACATTTCCCCCACTCTTCCACTTGCTTGTCCTATTAGCCCTTCCTTTAGTATAAAGTTTGTATCCACCACATGATTGTGTTACTAAAAGATGTTGTTACTGGCATTTCGGACTCATAGTAAGCCTGTTTGACCTCCACATGAGAACTGAATCCAGATAGCTGGATGGACATGAGAGTCTTTGACATGGAAACTTGGCTTAAAATCATGACACTTGTCTCTTATGGGATGCATCAGTGCTCAGATTGCCCACAGCTCTGTCCATGTTGTTAACTCCCTCTTCACCATAACAAACTTCCAATATATTACTACTCATGAATGTCATGTTAGAAGGAGCGTTGAAATGAATCACAAGGTGTTTTTTAAGTTGCACCATGGGTTAGAGTTACCAGCAGACCAGAGAAGTTAAAGCAAAAAAAATATATTTAGGTCTAAAAATTTAGGTTCAGCCATTCTTTACTAAACACAGCTGTTTTGAACTGATTTCATCTTATCTGGATGTAGTTTTTTTTTAAAGAAGGACCAAAAGTCTGATAAAGGCTATGGTATCCCCCCACCTGCCCCCCGCAAAATGATTGCCAAGCTGTTGCATTTTTATTAAAGGGGCAAGTACAGCCAAATATCTCAGAATCAGACAAAGGCACCTATGAATTTAGCTGTATTTTACCTAACATAGGCTATGTGGTATGCACAAATGCCCTTACTGACAGAACATAAAGTTCCATGCATTTCAATAGCAGAGCATATCAGTGACAAGTCTGTAAGGGAAAAGATGAGGATTCTGGAGATCAGAATGGAGATCAATTGGTTAGAGCCATTAGGTAGAGAGGAACTAATATCTGCCTGAACTACTGGCCTGTTTCTACCACCCCTGCTTTATTCAGATTTTATGTGCAATGAAAAGAACAGACTAATCCAATTAGTGCAATAGCTTACCCCATGTAATTGTTGGGGATAATCTTGCTATGGTGCAATAGCCATTCATGCCTTTATTGTCTCCTTTTACACTGGGGGAGATTGGTGATGCACCAGTATGAGAGATGGGGATGAAAAAGCCATCAAAGACTTTTCCTTTTGAAAGCAAAAGTTTCATGAAATGGCCAGGACATGGGGTGGGGAGGGAGCCTTGCCCATGCATGGTGCTTCTTTGAAGGGCAACGGGAGTGCTCTTGTGCTTCAGTAATTCAGCAGGAAAGCTTCTAAAGAATTAAAAATGAAACAACCCTTTTGAAAGATCACAAGATGGAGGAAGAAACTGCATCACTCATGACTACTGACATAATGGGCTTTGTTATGGGACATGAAGAACTGCACCCCAGACTAGTGCAATGATGCACTAAATGGAAGAGAAGAGCAGAAATTGCTTTTCCCCAGTGACACTATATTATGTTTTGAATGTTGGGAAACTGAAATCCCTGCAACAGAAATACTATTATGAAAAAAGATATCTGGATCACTCAGAACAAATGGTAACAACTCTGTGGATTTCTTAGCAGTATCCTACACTGCCTCACACTAGTGGGATTGACCACTAAGGCAATTGAAAGTTAGCATTTCTGGAACAGGGTAGGTCAGCAGAGCTCACAGAAGGAAGCATTGCTGACCTGCCCAGTTCTGGAAACAAGTGTTTCCACTCATTTCCAAGATTGTTTTAGGAAGTGCTAGTTCCTCTTGAGCTAGTGGGGGGGGGGGCTTCCTGTTGACGCAGCAGAACTAGTGGAGGTGCAGCAGCAATATAGGATACTGCTCACTGCATGAACAGGACATTCTTTGGAAAGACCCCGCTATAGTAGAGGGAAGGGGGAGAGAGAGAGAAAGAAGGTCACACAAACCCATCTTTTCTCCAGCCCAGGTGCTCTTGATGATGGACTCATTATCAGAGTTAGACGAGGGTGCAACCATTGGGAGATTGGGGGCCACACTGCACACAATGGCACCCCGCTGTTTCTGGAGATTGCTCGAGTTGAAGGTGACGAACTCTGGCGGGATGGAAGGCTTGCCTGGGTCTAGTGCACTGAGGTGGTTGTGGTGACCATCACTGAGGATGTTGAGTTCAATGGGGGGAAGACCTTGAGTGCCGACGCCAACACTTTTGGAGAATTCACTTTTGGAAAGCAGGTCTGGGTCCTCTTTGGCCACGGGTTTGTGAGTCTTGTCTTTGCGGCAGTAGCATTTGTGGATGAGAACAGACACTGTCACCAGGATGATGACACCGAGCACACCAGCGGAAATTTTGGCAATCTCCCCAGGTGCCAAGAGCCAGTTGGAGGGACTAATATTTGGAGTCAAAGTTTTCTGTGCGCAGAATGCCCCCTGGAAGTCATCCATGCAGATGCAGTGAATGGAGCCCTCAGCATTCACACAACGCCCAGCGTTCAGACATGGATTCTGCAGGCATTTCCCGGCAACTTTTTCACACCTGTGGAGGAGGGGAAGGAAGGTATCAATCAGCAGACAACATGACAGCAAGATACATATACCTGAGACTCTTATTTGTAAAATCAGCAGGACTTTTAGAGTGCCAGAGAAATAAAAGACCTGAGTCCCAATCTAGCTAAAGTTAGATGTGTCTAGGTCCCATTGAAACCAATAGCATAAGCTGGTTGCAGCTATCTTCACAAAATCGCAATACAGAAGGCAGAGTTGGGAATACCAAAGTAAGGTAATGCTAATAGAATATCTAAATGATATCAGAAAAACTGGGGTAAACAAACTTTTTATATAACATCATAATTATACAACATCACATATCAAGCGTAAGTGTACAAAAATTGTTTACAGTAACTGAACAAGTTGTTTACAGTAACTGAACAAAATTGTTTGCAGTAACTGAGCAATAACAGAGTAAAAGTTGTTTTCAGTAACTGAGTAATGAATGAGCAATACAGGCTTCCGGCTTCTTTTAACCTGTTTCACAGATGCTTCATCAGAATATCTAGCATGACAACATACAAAAGAGGACAGGGCTCCTGCAGCTTTAACTGTTGTGATGGAGAGAGAATTTCACCAGGTGCTGCATGCATACAAATGACACCTGCTGAAATTCCCTTTTCTATACAATTGTTAAAGACACAGGAGCCCTGTCCTCCTTTCCACAGGGTCACCCTAGATGGTCTGGCAGATAGTATAAGAACCTATAAACCTTGGGACTGTTACTTGGAATGTCAGCACTGGGAAGACTTTTCCTTTGCTAGGTGTCATCCTGTGACAATTCTAATGGTTTTCTTTAGGTCCATAACTGGGATCTTGGAATGTTGTGTTCCTGACCCGCTGGCAGTAATGGGGGTTACTACTGAATGAAATGTCCCTGTTTAAATCATTATCATTAATAATAATAAATACATCACTTCTTTTCCTGGAACAGCCTTGCCCAGGCTGGTGCCCTCCAGATGTGTTGGACGAAAACTCCAAGCATCCCATAATCAGCCAGCCGGGAGTTGTAGTCCAACACATCTGGAGGGCACCAGGTTGGTGAACACTCTCCTTGGAGATGTGTACCCAAAGATCTGTAAAATAAAGTTGATGTGCTGGTGCAGCAGCGCCACCTGGTGAACATTAGTGTCTTTTCCTCATTACATAGGGCCGGTGACGATAGCTACCCTACTACTCATCCCCATTCTCATGTTTGTTTCAAAGGTGGTCTGCTTTCCAGGAAAACACAAACAGAATGTTCCTCACATTTAATAACATAAATGGAGTATTCCTCTGATGGGAATACTCAACAGAGTTGGTCCACATAACAAACATGAGCTATAAATATTTTATTATTCCTCATATACTGGTTATCTCACCGATAAGATCGAATTAGAGCTAATGCACATTAATGCGCAGGTGCGCATTACTGCTAATGCAAACTTGTGTGCTACTGTGCAATAGCGCATGAATTGTACCACAAAGTGAAAAACCACTCTACAGAATCCGGGTGTCTCGAAAAATGCTGGTCCGCTTCGGAATCCACAAGTTGGATTCATAGAAATCTGAACTCATTTGAATTCCTTGCAGATTTCTCCGACATCCCTAGATTGATCTATCCTATCCTATCCAGGTTCCAAGCGCATTATTGCTGATTTGTGCAGAACAGTCTGTCCTCCCCTGTCTAGTCCCCATAAAAAGGCCCAGAGATGTTGCTGTGAATTTAGAGGGCAGTAAGTAAAGGTAAAGTATGTACAAGTTAAGGGAGCAGTTCTTGGAAAAGAGTGGTCACAACACCTCTCTTTTGATTTGGAACCAAAGAAAACATCCACTCCCACCTGTGTAAGCACCAGTTGAATCAGGCTGAGCTCTCTTAGCCTATAATAACCATGCCACACACGGTGGATGGGTACCATGTAATCACAGTCTTTGCAATGCAAGGTCTGGGATGTATACAGTGACACAGTACAAGTCATAAAGCTCATGCAGCAAAGCCATTAGGCCTGATGTTTGTAGCAGCCTTCCTGAACTTGATTCTCAGCAGATGTTTAGGACAGCTCCCACCATCCCTGACAATTGACTATGCTGGCTGGGGAAGACGGGAGTTACAGTTCAACATGTCTGGTGTGTATCATGTTGGGGAAGATTGGTTTATAATGTTGTTAACAGGTGACCGAGGGCTGATTGAGACAAGCAGGCATCTCATTACACTTCAATGAATTCATCACATGTACAGTAATCCAGTGCAAACAAATCAAAAGATGAACAAGGACGCGTGAGCCTCCTTTGCAGATGAATGTGTCAACTGACTACACTGACACATGTTGTATTTGAGGTCAGGGGTCATGAAGCCTGCTTGCAGCATTGGTCATGTGCTGGGCCATTCAGACTTATAAGTCATTTCTTGGCATAGAACCACTCACTGACTGATGAACATGCATGTGTTCTGGGTGTTTAATGGAGGTTAGGATTTTCTCTTTCATGTGTCTCTCAAACTGGAAGCATGGGAAGGGGGCAGCACTTAAAGGGCATTCTTACCTTTCTCCCCAGTACCACTCTGGGCAATGGCAGGTATATCCATCTTTCTCAGAGAGGGCACAAGTCCCTCCATGTAAACAGGGTTTGCCTTCACAAAGGCTGTCAGCCACTTCACAGTGATCTCCAGAAAACTGTATGGAGCAGAAGCAAGAGTAACCTAGTAACAGGAAAAAAACAAAAGGAAAAGGATTTAAAAAAAAAAAGGGGGGGGGGCAGGCGCTAGCCACTGAAGCCAGAATATACTCCAGATAAAGTTGTTTTATATAAGGAAAGGATTGTGGTTACTGATTTGTTGGAGTGGATCCAAACAACACATTCCCTCTGCAGCCATTGGTTAATGGGAAAATACATGTTCTATGTACCAAAAGGCAGCACTTATTGGGCAGTGCATGTGACATCGCTCTGTGAAAGACACAAGTTCTTCCTCACATCATTTTGAGGGGCTTATTTTACAGCACCCTCCACAATGTGCCTTCCATGTTTATGAAGGCATAATCCCCATGGGTATTTTTGTACAAGCACACACATGTTTAGAGATGTAAAATATCTGGAAATTTTAAAGCCATGTGAAAAAAAATATTTTCCTGAAAAAAATATTTTTTGGGAAAATTCGAAAAAAATGCAATATTAGCACTTTTTAAAGATTGAAAGTCACTTTGTTACTTTAGGAACATAAAATGTAATTATGTAGAAGTTGGTTTGGCATAAAATGATCACATTTGGTATATTAAAAGTACAGTATATTCAAACAATTATTACAAAAATAATTTACTTTTTAAAAATTGTACTTTTTTTTGGTAACAAATGGAGCTACAAGCTCCTGAACTGTAAAGCCTGAACTGTAAGGAACCTCTTTGGTTTTGCCAGTTTAGGAGGAGCAGGCAAAAAACAATTAAAACACACACAGAAGAAACCATCAACAGCAGTAACAAAGAAAAATATGTCTCTGCTAGTCCTGCACAGCGTCAAGAAGACATAAAGCACCTATTCCCATAAAATGTTTTTAGAAATCATTTGGAGAAGTAAATATATGAACACCTTGTCTTAAACATTTTATTCTTCATGCTAAAATAAAACATTCATAATCCATTTTTTCTTCAATTTTTCCAATTCTCGGGGGGGGGACTTTGGGGAAAAAAACAGGGGGGAAAAACATTTTTCCCTGAATTTTCCTGGTTTTTTTTCTGGGCCTTCACATCTCTAGTCATGTTCCCAAGCACAAGGTCACCATGTGCCACAGATGTGCACGTAAATCTGTGAGGACATGAACTTGTACGCCCTTGTCTCTGCAAATATTGTTGTCTAACAAGTGCACCTTTATTAAATGAGCTGCTGAGCTGACAGGAATCCTGATCTTCTTGCAGTGAGATGAAGGAAAGGAAGATGTGCACTCCCTAACTTTTGCTAGCTGCTCACCTGTCAGGGCATGCAACTCAGCAGCAGGCTTCGGGCAGAAATAAAAAAGATGCACATACCTACAGAAGGTGGTTCAAAGAGTTTCTCAGCACACATCTCCCATTACCAAACACAGGTATCAAAGGCACATGCCAGTCCCACCCACCCCAGGATAGGGAAAGGAACTGTCTCTGTAAGATGAGAAGCATCTCACACACAGATGTTGGGCTTCTTCCTGGATTGTAACATGTGTTACTTTCACTCACACACATCAGACTGGGGGACGGGGGGACGGGATCCTAGAGATAGAGAGTGCAAACAGATCTTGTAAAAGCCAGATACAAATGATGGTTGTACACTAAAGCTTGACCTTGAAGTTAAGGTTTCTCTTTTCCCCAATTCCAAAAAATGGGATACCGAATGTAAATTAACCAAGTCGGTCAAAGATTGCATGTATGTACAGAGATTAACAGTCATACCTGGCCACACACGTATTTCTTCACAGAGAAGTGAACAAATTTTGCTGATTTTGCTAGGGGAGGGGGGACAATTGTAGGATTAACTCCTCCTAAAGTAGTGGTTAACTCCTCCTTAAAAATCCCCTTATCATCCAATCTTCGCTCATCTTTGCTCATCTTGCCTGCCAACATACCTTCATTAACATCACCCCTGCATCTATTTGAGAGCTACCATTCAGTCTGGGCCCTTTGGAGTTCCTAATGCCTTATGTCAGCCCCTTTCCCAGTGCCACTGCTTGCCTTCCAAAATATTAACAGGCCAAAACAGGTTTCTCTGCTCCTCCCATCCTGCTAGCCTAAACATCCTTGTCATCTTCTTCACTGGCCACAGGGAAAAATCCTCATCCATTCTTTTTCCCTTGGTAGCAAAAGTCAACAGTTGGTATTTGTGTCGTGCAAAAAACACCCTACGGATGACTTTTTAGTCAAAAAAACCACTAGAGAAACACAACTGGCTGCAGAGTTGACTAGTTGCTCAACCAGTGGTTTTCATGTTGTTTGAACCGAGCCAGTGGGGTTTTCCACCCATTGAGTTGATTTTTTTGCCTGGCTACACAGTTCCCAGGCAAGAGTGGCCAAAACCGAGCCAGTTGCTCTGCTGCAGCTGTCACAACTCGCAGAGACTGCTGGGAGGACTGAGGGAAGAGGGAGAGCAGGGAGAGGGGCAGGCGGTCTGTCAGTCAAATGCTGGTTTCAGCAGCAATCTGCTCCGCAGGTACCCCCAAAAAACCCAACTGTGGGTTGACTCGTCAACCCTTCATTGACAAAAGTGTTGTCCAAATGCAGCCAGAAGCTGCCATTTGGGAGGTTAGTCCCTTTGTGCCACCGACAGTTCAATAATTCATGGGGAACGTGGTAAGAGGTTTCAATCACACTGGAGACCCCTTGGTCTTCTGTTTGACAGCTCTGTCTACATCACTTCAGTAACAAAGTAAAATTTACGTCAGTTTTAGAAGTATCTTGGCATCTTGAACAAACGTCTTTAGCATCCTGCAAATGCCTCCTATCAAAAACATGTAACAATGAGCCTGTCAAATGTAGCCATTAGAATGTTAAAACTGCAACAGGGAGAACCAGGTTCTTCTCTCATGCAGGAAGCTCACTGGGTGACTTTACTAACTTACCGTATTTTCCGGCGTATAAGACGACTTTTTAACCCTGGAAAATCGTCTCTAAAGTCAGGGGTCGTCTTATACGCCGGATATAGGACGGACATCACCCGGCGCGCTACTCTAGAGCAGGCCGCAAAGCCCACTGGCAGTAGCCGCCGGCGCCGGACGGGAGCGGGCGTCCCGGAAAGGTAAGGAGGGGGCGCGCGGAGGGGAGGAGCAAGCAAGCCCAGCAAGGAAGAAGAGGGGAAAGGCAGGTGCCACACGGCCTGGCCCAAAGGAGGGGGAGAACCGGGGAAGGGGGCAGCAGCATCCTGGGGGTCAGCCGGTTGAACACCCCCCTCCCAGGGCCTTGGACACTGGGGGGAGCCAAGCGGGCCCAGAGGGATTCCGTGGCTCCCTGCTGCCTAGGTTGGGGCTGTTCTCATAGGCCACGTCCAGAGAGACAGAGAGCAGCATGGCTCCCGCCTGCATGCCTGGCCCACCCACCCTCGTTGGCCCACTCACGTTCTCGTTGTCGAAGGAAAACTTCTCGTTCCCGCCCGAGCCTTGCCAGGCCACCTGGGGAGGAGGAGCAGGCAGCGCACTTGAGCTCAAGGCCAGCCATGTCAGGCTCACCCCCTCCCTTGGAGCGCCTCACCAGCCGTGCAGCTCCCACAGGCCCCGGAGCCCCACGTCCCCTCCCTCAAGGCGCGCAAGGCGGCCGGCCAACCCCTCCCCAGCGAAGTCGCGCTAAGCGCCAGGCCATGCTCCAACTTGTGGTCTCTGAAACAGCTGCAGTTTGCAAAGAGACCAGAGTGCTGGGCAAGGGGGGGCAGGGAAGGGGAGGGCCGTGAACTGCCCCTAGCCAGCCATGGGGGAAGGTGGAGGCTCAAGCAATGCAGGGGGACGGAGCACAGCAATGCAGGAAAGAAGCAGGCTGCGAAATCAGGGTCCAAGTGGGAAGAGGCAGCCTCGGCCCTGGGGAGGGGAGGAGGGCGCCGTGTTCCAAGGCTAGAGAAGAGCAGAACCGAGCCAAAGGGAGGAGCGCCCGGCCCCTCAGAGGTGGCCGGGTAGCTGGGTGGGGGAGGGGCTGGGAGCTCTGGAGGGCAGCCGGGGACAACTGGGGTCTCTTGAGTCTCCACAAGCAGAACTCAGGTCACAGCAGGGAAGGTGGCTTCGGGGAGGGGGGGGAGCCTTCCTGGCCCTTCAGTGCAGAGCCAGCCACACCTCAGAGGCCCCAGGCATTCTGCAGGCTGCAAAGCCCGCTGGCAGTAGCCGCCGGCGCCGGACGGGAGTGGGCGTCCCGGAAAGGTAAGGAGGGGGCGCACGGAGGGGAGGAGGAGGGGGCGCGCGGAGAGGAGGTGGGGGCGCGGGGAGGGGAGGAGGGGGGCGCTCTCTACAAACGAGGCATTTTTCTTCCTCCTTCCTTGCCACTGGTTGAGGGACTAGCGTGGTAGGAGCAGTCTGCCTTTTATCCTACCCCGCTAAATGTCTTCACTACTAAGCCAGTGTGAGCTGGGAAAGTAGCCCTACTTTTTTTCTCCTACTCCCAAGGTGTGCGTTCGCTATGTTCCTGTGATGAAGTGAGTCTCCCTGTGACAGACATTGAGTGTCACTGCTCTTCAGACCTCAGAGTACCCCTACTATGGTCCTGCAAACTGAATGCATGACACATGTGTATGCATACCAGCAACATTGGGGCGGTGTGCATATGCATCCCAGAAAAGCCAAATAGAGAAAAAATAGCAGCTGTGATTGACCAGGGATAGGTACTAGAAGACAAGCACTGTCCCTGATAAATAGGAATAATTGCACTGTTTTATGTTTACATGTTTGATGACAAACAGCCTTATGTTTATAAGTGACAGTTTTCCTGCTAAGTACCTGCATGTCATAAGCATTTGAATTAAAATTACCATATGCTGATGTATTTTTAATTTTTATTTGGTGTGCGTTGGAAGAGGGGTAGTGTTATACAGCGAATATATCCCAAACTCTATATTTTAACTGGAAAAGTTGGGGGCCGTCTTATACGCCCGGTCGTCTTATACGCCGGAAAATACGGTACTGTACAGAGGTGTTATGAGGATATAATGGGATAGCCCTAATGCCTTGAGCTTTTTGTAGGAAGGATGGTTTGGGGATACAAATACTAGATGACAGATGGATGGATAGATAGATAGATAAACAGATGATAGCTAGATGATAGCTAGATAGATGATAAATAAATTGATAGAGGATAGACAGAAAGATGATAGAATAAACCTGTCTGGTAGAACAAATGGATGCAAACTGGGCACTTCCCAGAACTTAAATTATTGAAAGAAGGAAAGGAGAATGGAAATTGGAGAAAGAGTGCTTCTCTGGTACCTCTTCCCCCAAGCACATTGAAACAACTGCAGAGGGAGAAAGCCTCCAAACATAGTGATGCAGTTTGTTCCTTTATTTGCGTATTTAATTATTTCATTTTCTAAACTTAGATTCTGCCTTATTGTCAAAGACTCAAGGCACCTAACAAATGCAAATATTCCAGATCTTGCCATAATTTGAGCGCTACCAGTTACTTCCAGGACTCACAGCAAAGCCTGCAGATGGGGAGTAAGTCCATATAGTACACAATGATACACAGTAAGGAACGCCACAGCTGCCAATATCAATGCTTATTCAGGCAAGGGTTGGGTCTGCACAGAGATCCTGGATTGTTTTAAAACAGAGTTCCTTGTTGTAACTAGCTAGGATATTAAGCCAGGAGGAGGGAAGGGGCGAGGCAGTGGTGTGTGGGACCTACACTCGTTCCTGGCTTCATAAACCATGGTTTAACTGGGCCATGTTTCACAAGTGCAGCATATAAACATAGAACACAGGTGCAGAACCTCTTTTAGTCTGAGGGCTGAATTCCATTTTGGAGAAGTTCTCAGGAGCCATATTCCAGTGGTGCGCAGAGCAGAAGGGGCAGGACCAAACATACCAGCATCATTTAGCTGAAAGCTCTTCCTGCCAGCAGAAATGGAGCCTTAGGAGAGGCATTTCAACTTTTTAGAATGGGGAAGAAATTATACAAAAGCTGGGAAACTGCCAAACAATCAGCAGTTGGGCAAAAAGTGGGGCCAAGGGAAGGGGCTTCCTGTGGAGTCCAGAGGGCTGGACTTGGAGCCCTGACACAGAAGCTCTATGAAAAGCTCTGTTTCCCTTATATGTGACTAATTTCCTTGGGCGTGATCTGAAGGCACATGAAGCAGCCATCTTGCTGAAACTAAGCAGGCCCAGGTCTGGTTAGTGCTTGTAGGGTAGACCACCTGGGAACCACTCCTTGAGTTCTATGATGGTAGAAAGGTGGGATAGACATGTAATATAATAAATTACTTCTCTAGCTCTAACTGCTCCCCTCCCAGTTTGTACGTTGGCTGTGGCTACTCACCTCCATCTTTCATCTCAGTGCACAGCCCGTCATTGAGGCAGGGGTTGCTGCTACAGACCCCGGTGTGAGGGCAACACTGCCTAACACCTGCCTCTTCAACGACTCCTCTGGACCTCTTCTCCTTGGGCAGAACCACCAGGTCTCTTCCATCAACTGTGATGGTGTCCAGGCAACCTCTAAACCCATCAGTGACCCGCTGTGCCTGGTGATGCTGCACAAATCCTCCAATGAGCAGATCCCGCTTGAAATGGGCGACGCTGCAGGTCTCGGGAAGCTCTAGAGAGGCGTTTCCCAAGCCATCCACAAGCAAACGGATGGAATAGCTTTTCATTTCCAGAAGGATGGAGTGCCATGCTCTGTCACTCACAAAATGTTTGGATGAAAGGTTCCCGCTGAAACCACTCCGACATCTGTATCCAAGGTGAGGCATTCCATTAACAAGCTGCAAAAGGTATCAAACAGTCAGTTTTTTTAATGCCCCTTTCTTTCTTTCTTTCTTTCTTTCTTTTCTTTTTTTCTTTTTTTTGCTTTTAAAGTCTGGATCAAACACACAGGGTTGGATTCAGAAATGGGCTACAACATACGGAAGGCAAACACTTGCAGAATGGGATATTCTGCGTGTTTTCCTCCCCAGTGCAGCCCCTAGGCCCCAACCAAATCTCCTCCAGAGGGTCTCTGGTGGATCTGGAGGATGCATGGGGGGTCTGTGGGGGGCAGGGGAGGAGAGGATGCAGTGGACTAGTGCCACAAGCGGTTGCCTTCTGCATGCAGTATCCTGTTTCTGGATGCAACCCATCATTTTTAAGCTCACAACAGATAGTTTTCCACTTAGCCAAGCAAACGGTAGTCTTATTTGGAAATATTCGTCGAAATGGGGATGTGAGCACAGTGGAAACAATGCAGCAAAAGTGAAGCATACTTAAATCACATTGAATTGGATGTAGGCTGAAAACTCTGGGACAAACCATGACTAACTTTTCCCATTGATTTCAATGAGACCTCAGTGTAACTAAGCCTGCACTCAACTCCATTGATTTCAGCATCAACTGTGTACTTGAGTTTCACTAATTTCCCTTAGATTTAGGAACATCTAGCTTTTGTGTATATTGGGCCTATATAAGCTATTTATTTAAATTGGTTTGTTCTACATATAAGTAATATGTTTTTAACAAAATCAAAAATGACCCATGAAGCACAATCCACTGAGACATTCTCCTGCACAAGTCCCACTGAAATTAATGGGAGCTCAACAGCACAAGACTCTTGTAGGGATCCTATTCTTTTTATTCCAAGGTTAGTGATTTCTTATTTAATTCTTTTATTTGTTTCAAATGCAAGTATATTTTTCAGTATTGCAGGTCAAACTATATAGTCAACATTATAATTTCATGCATTGGTAAAAAGAGACAATTCTTCTACTGTGTTGCACTATCGGACTTGCCAAAAATTGCTGAGCTATGCCCCCACCCCAAAACAGTGAGTTCTGACACCTATCTGCACTTCTGAATCTTGTCTAGACCTTTCCTGCTGCCTAGGGGACTTTGTCTCCAGGCTCTGCCTAGATATCAGAAGTGTTCATGACTTGACAAACTTCATGGCAAGGCCCATGAAGTGGGAGATCTTGGTTCTATTCTTCCTTTGGTATAGCCCTGGACAAGGACAAGGTTGCTTTTCCTCTGCTCTTATCCTTGTCTATATAGGGTTGGATCCAGAATCTGCTTTTTGCTCATGGAAGGTCCCTCCGACTGATTTTTGGGGATCCACCTACCCAGTTCCCCCATTCAGCAGGTTCTCCTGATTCTCTGCATAGCATGTTTGGGGGGGGGGCTTGAGGGGCTGCTGTGGGAAGGAGAGGACAGAGAAGTCCACTTCTGCTAGTGCAGTTGATACAGTTTAAATCTGGATCTAATCTACTGGTTACAATCAAAATAGGAAAGTGTTTGTTTCTTGTTATGTTGTAGTGTGTTGATTTCAATATGTAGCTGTTGGAAGCAGTGGTACCTAGGCTTTGGGGTGTTGTTACTGTTACTGCCAAATAGTACAGAGAGACAAATTAGATAAGTTGATAATTTTCCAGACCCACTTCAGTTGAAGAGTTTATAAGGTTACAAAGCTTCTCATTCTTGTACATCCTTTCTAAGTTATTAGTTTCCAACTGGACTCCAACTAATTCTATCTTTTGACATGAATCTGACAGATCTGATCCTTCTTGCTCAGTCAAAGTCCCTTCTTCTCCTCTGTCCCAATTATACTTCATCTACTGTTGTATGGACCAGTCCCAGAACTGAAGGGCACAAGTTCTATGTGAAGTCAACCGAAACTGATTCCTTCCTGAATCAGGCAGCTCAAAGGTCAGGATTCAATCTTTTACTAACAAACGTTGCTAAATAAAGCTATTATTCATTTCATTATACGGTCTTGGTAAATATTGCTAGCCTTTACTGTATTTGGCAATGTACATTCACCTAAAATAAAAATCTGATGAGAGCAGAATTTTGGCCTTGCCCTTTGGTTGTTGTTGTTTTTGTTTTTTTGACAACCTGGCCAGACAGCTAGCTAGCTAGCTAGCTAGCTAGCTAGCTAGCTAGCTTCCCTCCTTCCTTCCTTCCTTCCTTCCTTCCTTCCTTCCTTCCTTCCTTCTTTCCTTCCTTTTTTCTATTTTGATCAGTTGTTACTAAATGTGGTGCTATGACATCCTGTGTGGGACATCATGGCTGCCAGCTGGAAGCCTAGCCTGACCTGCCTCCCCCGGTTTTTGGGTCTTAGATTATTTGGAAGTGAAAAATGCAATATAAAAAAGTTTACTGCTTATAGCCACAGGTCATTACAAATAATATAAAAGAGGTAAACATGTCTAAAACAAAGACATAAAACTTGAGCAACAGTGCTTCCAATTCTCATTTAAGCTTTAAGATTGTTTTGTTGTATTTTTTTTAAAGTTTTAGTATGCCCTGCTATATTTTTTAGTTTACATTGATTATGTAATTTGATCTTTTTAATTACTTATAAATTATTCATTTTTATTATGTTATGCACTGGGCTTCCTTGGAAGGAAGGACAAAATTATTATTATTATTATTATTATTATTAATAATAATAATACACCACTGGCCATGAAAGTCAAAGAACTAAGGCACCAGGAAAAGGTCACAATTATTCCATTGGTCACATCTGTCACCAGCATCACATCAAAAAATATATACAGAAAACCTCCTAAAACTGGGCCTACCAGAATACATCCACACCAACATCCAGAAAGCAGTCATAATTAAAACATGCTCAATTGTCAGGAAATTCCTGAACCAATAAAGGACAGCATGACCTGGCAAAGCCGGTCATGTCCGTCTAGAAAAACCGCCATGAGTAAGAAAGAGATAACATAATAATAATAATAATAATAATAATAATAATATTTAACATAAACATAATCACTCAAATTAGATTAAACTTTACTCTGATTAGACAGTCACCCTTGCTATCCACTGAAACTTTCTTCAAGATAATTGCTCAATTTTTCTTAGCTGCTGTTGCAAATAATGCAAGTTGATAGGACATGCATTCATACTCAGTTAAAAGTAACTATGAAACCAAGCATTCTTAATGATTTGTCAACATAAAAAAGCTCACCCAACATCAAAGAAGTTACAGATTATTACTTTTCCCCAATTGAGAAAAGCCTTCACAGAACTTAGATACTAGCAGATCTTAACTACTCAAGACATGCAACATCCTATACCTGTAAGGGGGTTGGATATGCTTCTAGATGGGCAGCTCTTTAGTGATTCCATGTTCTGGGGGGTGTTAATAAATGATATTGTGGCATACTTACTTTTAGATGAGTATGAATATATATTATCCTTTTGCATCATTTGCAACAGGAGCTGATCTTTTTTTAATAGTGACAAACCACTGAGAAGATTTATTATTAATCACTTCCCTATCTCAAAGCGGGTGAAAATAAGTAATCTGTTCATCAAGTCCTGTTTGAAAGCCATGTTAGCGGCAGTTAGAATGTGTGTGTTCTTGAAGAATAATGCTAGAGACAATTAATTAATAATAGAGAACAAAAAAATGAATCTGTTTATTCTTAGAACAAAAAAATGAAACATTAATAGATAGAATAGGAATGGAGAGATAAACTAATCTTATCTAGTCTTCTTGAAGACTTCTTACCAACTGCCATTAGAAAGCATAACTGTCTGAGAGAGAGAGAGAGCAGTTAGAACCAGGAAGCGAGCCTGAGAACTGCATTATGGGACACACTTAGAATCTTCAGGTTAAAGAGATTCTAACCAGTCAAAATAAAGAACGTAGTACAAACATGTCTCTAACTGATTAACTATCTGATTCTCTGCTGCACCCGTCCCTTATAACAGGCTGAGTTTCTTGCACACGATGTTGATCACATCTAACAAGCCATGTACCGCTTCGTATTCTACAGGTATTGAATACTGCTGCATTCTCTCCTAACTGATCTGTGATGAAGACAGAACACTGACATTCAAGACATCGCTTGACTGCTGGGCTCGAGCAAATGCTTGCCTGCCAAATGATGGTACACTCTTAGCAACGGCTCTGTTCCCACCCTCTTGTTTTTGTTGTGATTGCTGCTGCGTATGCTGGAATTACTCCTTCGCTGGCACTCGAAAGGACTGTTGACAGAATCCAAACAGGGAAAGGCAGCTGACAATTTTTCACTGGGAGAGCCAGTAGAGAAAAAACAGTGGCAGAGAAAAACTCTTGATGTAACAGTCAGCTATTTTCCAACAGGCTGGAAACAGAAAAGCTTGTTTATATATCCATGAGCTTAAGCCTCCCATCAGTGGGATTGTGAGAAAAACAATGAGATCACAGAGCTTCTGAGTGGAAAACCACAAAGGTCTTCTTCATTGTGTGAGAAGGGTGGTAGCAAACATTTGGTTGCCCAAGATTTACCCTGACGACTGCTGTAGTATAGTGAAAAACTGAGCAGCAGTGGCAGGAGATGGGGAGAATGGAACTGCAGGTTTATATAAATCTCAAGGGGAAAAAATCCTGTTTCTTTCCTTATGATTCCTAAGGACATTCTCTCTATAGAAATCAGGCAGCACAAATAAGGAGTTAGTCTACTGGAATTTGGTATAAATCAAATCATGATGTTTACTTTGGTGAGATGAGGGTGATTATCTTTGGAAGAAAGCATCACAGTTGAGGTGTTGGATCCAGATCTGTCATTTCACCAGTGGAAGGAAACCGCTTGCAAAATAGCACTTCCATACCCTCTCCTTCTTCCTGTAGCTCTATTGGACACTCTCCAAATCTGATCCAGACGGTTAGGGTGTGTGGGAGGCTGGAGGAGAGGTGGTCGAAGTCTCATACCACAAATGGTATCCTTCCACTGGCAGAATGGCAGAGCTGGATCCAACCCAGGGAAATTATGTAGTTTACTGCTTCTCTAGAATAATCTATAGCTCACAGAACAGGTGCTACCCGGTGACTACAGCCTATTTGGAAAAAATCAATCCAGTGCATGCAACAGCTCTGGAAGAATCTATGACCTCTGAAGGAGCCTACGAATGGCACACGATACATAGCAATCAACTATGGATCAACAAATGCATGTATGTTACCAAGGGATCATGAGAATTTTGTGGAAACTTTAATAAACAGAAGGTGGGAAGTCTTGGCAAGAATTGATCATAAGCCCCAGTATTGTTCAAAGGTATGGAACAATATAAGGCTCAGCTCCTGCGAACTTTCTATGAGAAAGTGACAACAAACCTCCTCAGCTATATCGCTGCATTCATCCTTAGGTTCCATTTCAGATTTTTTGCAATAAAAAAAGAAGAGGTGGAAGGGCATATAAGGAGGAATAGAAGCACCATGGTAAAAACCTCAGACTTTGCACACAGTCTGTAATCTTGCAGATTGACTTCAGTGGGAATTAAGCAGATCACTGTGCAAGACTGCACCCCTAGACAGCTTATAAAGAAAGAATGACGGTGAGCCCAGTCGACATGAATCCAGGAAGAAGGTTGAAAAAATTAATCACCGAAGAATTCATGAATAATCAGTTTGATATTTGCTGTGCTGTGCTATGTCTAAAACTCTTCTTTCAATGTCATTCTGGGAATACGTAAAACTATTTGGAAGTTTCAGCTGATGCCAAATGTGGAATCCTGGCAGCCCATCCCTTAATGGGAGCTGGATGAATATGAACCTTTAAGCCAATCCTATGCTGTACTGAACTGGTTATTGATTGGCTTCTATGCTCAACTGAAGCTTCTTTGATCTACAAACCCCCTATACAGAGAGGGCCTAACATGACATAAGAAGGGCTGTGTCATGTTAGGCCTGGATCAAACCCAGGGACCACCTAGTCCAGCATTCTATTCACACAGTAGCCAGCCAGCTGCCCAAGGCAAACCCACAAGCAGGTTATGAGTGCACCTTCCAGCCCATGTTCCCCAGCAACTGATGTACATAGGCAGACTGCCTCTGATACTGGAGATGGCATATAGCCATCAGGACTGGTAGCCATCGATAGCCTTCAGCTCCAAAAATTTATCCAACCCCCTTTCAAAGCCATCCAAATTGGTGGCCATCACTACATCTTGTGGTAGTGAATTCCATAGTTAAACTACACGCTGTTTGAAGAAGTCCTTCCTTTTATCTGTCCTGAATCTCCCACCAATCAGCTTCATGGAATGACCCCAGGATTAGCATTATGAAAGAGGGAGAAAAATGTCTTCCTACCAATTTTCTCCACACCATGCATAATTTTGCACATCTCTATCATGTCTCCCCTCACTTGCCTTTCCCCCTACCCTAAGCTAATTAGTCCTAGACTAATTAGAACCTTTCCTCATAGAGGAGTTCTCCAGCCCCATGATCATTATAGTTTCCCTTTTAACATAGAGAACATCTCTCCCCTTAGGAACATTGGAAACTTCCTTACACCAAGGTTCGACTGTTTATCTATCTAGCTCAGTGTTGTTTGCTCTGGCTGACAGTAGCACTCTCTCCAAGGTCTTAGGCAGAGAAAGGCCTTGTACGTCAACTTTTATTGAATCCTTCAAACTGGAGATGCCAGGGATTGAACCAGGGGCCTTCTGCATGCAAGCATATGCTCTACCACTAAGATGTGCACCGCTTTCCCTAGTAGGCCCACCCAGCAACTGAAATTTGTAGAGGGCTGCAGAAGGGTCTTTGCTGGAAATCCTACTCCTATCGAATTCATTCCCTATTGAGGAATATCTACTATTGGCTTCGTATTTCTATTGTTTTACAGATATTTATAACTTGTTGATTTTTTGGTATATTTTATATGATTTATAAGCCGTTTTACCACAAAGTGGAAGACATAGGAATAACTGTAAAATATCATAACAAATCTTTTACGTATTTACTAAATAGCTGTGGATAAAAGGTGCTTTATTAGATGTTGGAGCTACCAACTCCATTGTAAGGGGTGGGCACCAGTGCTGGCTGCCCTCTTTACGTCAATAAATAAATCTAGCTTAATTCCAAAGTCCTGGCGGAAGGCCTACATTATTCCAATATATAAAAAAGGCCCTAAGGACGACCCAGCTAACAATTGGCCTATCAGTTTGCTGTCTATAGTTGGGAAGTTATACACTGGTTTCTTAAGTCTAAGATTAAAAGAGTGGATCAGTGAAAATGAAATTCTAGGAGCAGAACAGATTGGTTTTAGAGGCAGTTGTTCGACTCTCGATTATTCATTGGTTCTGGCCCACCTCGCCTATAAATATTCTGCCCCCAAGGGAGGTAAATTATTTACGGCATTTAATGATCTTAAAGCCGCGTTTGATTCAGTATCCCGGGGCGCTTGTGGTCTAAATTAGAAAAGTGTCACATTGAAGGTAGATTACTTTTCTCGATTCAGTCTCTGTATACCAACACTTCAGCACAAGTCCGATGTAGCAAACAGGGGCATATAACTAAAGAGATAACTGCTACTAGAGGAGTCAGGCAAGGATGTGTTCTTGCTCCCACCCTGTTTAATCTATTTCTGGCAGACCTCCCTCCGAAGTTGATGCTTTTACCATCTCATCCACTGAAGATTGGTCAAACTAAAGTTCCCATCCTCTTGTATGCAGATGATGCTATTCTGATATCTCAGAAACAGCTGGGACTTAAGAGATTACTAAATAGTTTTGCGGAGTACTGTAAATCAAACTCCCTAACAATTAACTACACCAAAATAAAAGTGTTGGTTTTCTCAAGAAGGAAATTAAGATTTACTTGGTCTCTGGCAGGGAATAAAATTGAACACGTAGAGTCATTCAAATATCTCGGTATTTAATTTCATGAAGCGCTCAGGTGGAAGGTGCAAGAGAAATATATTAAGACTAAAGCAGAACAGAGTATTGGTGCATTAGTTCAGTTCTTTTTTTACCAAGGGTGGGAATTTTATATTTGCAGCTACTAGAGTATACAAAGCTAGTATCGTGCCTCAAGTCTTGTTCAGTTCGCTGATTTGGTTCCCACAATCAACAAGCACAATCGAAGGAATTCAACATCTTTTCCTTAGGATAATCTTTGGCGTTCCCAGATGTGTACCAGGAGTTGTCTTGAATTTAGAGGCCGGTCTTAACTCGTTAAAAAGTTTAGCTTGGATTTATTCAATTAAATATGGGCTTCGCTGCTGTCTTGCAATGTCTTCCAACTCTCTGGTTCATAAAGTTTTTTCTGACTCGTTTGTATCCCCTTGGAAAAAAGCTATGGAAGGGAAAATTACCACTATAGGGTTCTCACCTACCTATTTGTTAGTGTTAGGACTTGAAAATGCGGGAGCAATTATTAAACAAAGATTTGTGGATATAGACAATCAGGAACTTTTAGGAGCTGCCTGGGGATCTTGCTCACCACAGTCGTTGGGACTGACACTCCAACTAAGCAGGGACAGAATGTAATATCTGAGATGGCTATCTATTCCTAAATATAGAAAGGCGTTCTCCCTAGCCAGATTCAATTCCCTTCCCTCTAGGCTACTGGAGGGCCGATACTAGAGAATTCCATGGCATAAAAGATGCTGTCCCTGCAACGATTTAGAAGTAGAGACTATTGCATATGTTCTATTCTCATGTAAGTACTATCAACCAGCAAGAGCAGATTTGATCTGGCCAATTACACAGTCTTTCCCAGGCCATACCACCGAGTCCCTTTTAATAATTCTGTTACAGGGTACAAATAAATCTATAAAGGAACAGGTGGCCAAGTCCTTGAATTTGGTGATTCTCACCAGATCATCTGCAACTAATTGAGTTAGAGCGACTGAGAATTTCTTCTATATTTATTAGTACTAATTAGCCAAGATTCTATTCTTAGTAGTTAAGCTGTATTGTTTCATAATGATTTATTATATGCAATGTGATTTTAGTATGATTTTAATTGTGTTGTGTAGTTATACCTTTGGTCTGTTGACTGGCAATAAAGGGTGAAAGAAAAAACAAACATTAAAGACACAATTCAGCCAAAGTTAAGCACTATTAAATACCTTTGATTTTGATGGTGCAGAGTGCTTAGTTGTCCTATTGAAATCATTGGGATTTAAATGTGCCTAGCTTTGGGTGTACTGTGTGCTAAAATATTTAAACGAGTAAATTAGTTGATTAAATAAGCAAACAATGAGGTACAGGATTAAAAGGGAATTATAAATTAATTAATTTATCTACTAACAGTCAACTGAGGCATAAATCCCATTAAAGTCAATGGGGATTACTTCCAGGCAAGAAAGTATAGGATTGCAGCCTGAATGTACTTCTTTTACTTGCTGGTTAGCTCAATTTTAGGGAATTGACAGTTTTTTTGAACAAACACATTGCTCAATTAACTTTTCATGCAAGTCTAAGCTACAGCAATGGAGAAAGAAATATTAAAATTCTGAAGCCAACAAATTACAAGCTTTCGTTTCTGCATCAAGTTTCATTAATATCAATATGGGACCAGCAAGTAAAAAAACCAAAAAATGAATACTGTATCTGGAGGGTGATGCTCTCCTTCTGTTGCCAAGATCGTGGTGATGCTCACACCTTTGAATTCCACATGGATTCCAAAGTACAGCCATAAAAGGATATCAGATTAAGATGTTCCTGCTTCTGGCAAGAAGTTTTGAGTGATGAAACTCATCAAGGGAAACATAAACTCTGAGGTTTGCATGTTTGTGCTTGACTGGGTCTTCTTCTCCCTCTTCCTAATCTGTCACCATTTACATATAAAATGACCTTGAAAAGACTTTTGTGCTCAATTAAAGCATAGTTAGTTAAGTCATCATTGCTTGACAAGCTACATTTTTCAAATTTATATGATGACCAGTTGGTTTAACCTCAGCTCTCTTGACTGGGACCATCCCAATCAGAGTAAAGATTGCCTCAGTCTTCTGTGAGGACATTATATGTTCTCCTCAATTTGGTGGTCAAGAGGTAATGTAATGTTCAAGGCTTTTGTAAAATCAGCCTGCAGGTTGGGGATTAAATTAGAGTTGTGGTTGGGTTGAAGTAGGTGTAGGCAATCTTTTTGGGGCATGGCCACATTTGGTGATTTGATATTTTTTTCTGGGCACTACCACAAAATGGCTGCCATGGGAAGTGTGGCAAAGGATGTCATCTGCCCAGAAGACTCCGTACAAGACAGAGGTAAGGTCTGAGCCTCAACACACTAAACAACTCCTCTGAACCCACAGTTTCAACACCTACAGAAAATTTATTCATAGTAATCCAGGCTACTGATAAGAAAGATCCTGCTCAGAAGACACACTAAGCCACAGGTGGTTAAGCATTTTGAGCTAAACATTATGGCTCGGTGTGTCATGTGAACCATGACTTAGAGTGCTGTGAACCATTTCTAACCATGGTGGCTACATAACCATGGTTTAAACACACTAACCATTTGCTGCAAAAGAGTTAGCGGCGTAACCATGGTTTAGCGTGTTGTCTGAACAGGCCCAAAATGTGTTGTTATTATTTTTTGTTAAAGTGGGAGGTGTAAGGCACCCTGGCAGATGCCAAGCAATGTTTCTGGGGGCGCATTGGTGCCCGTGGGCACCATGTTACCTACCCCTGGGTTAAAGGCTTTTGGATTATTAAGCTAAAAATAGACAGGTAACATGCTCAGGAGTTATAGGCAGCCAGTGAGACTTTGCTTTGACATAGTTGTCTGCGTTGTTCACTCTTGTGGGATTTTTAAAAAAATTAATAAGCCTTTAACCTGACTCTCAGCATTAAAGTCTAAGGCTGCAATGCTATGGTCCCTGGGAAGGCATCTCATAGGGCATAGAATTGACTGGATCTCCCCTATTGCGGGTGGAGAGAAAGGTCCATCCATAGTGGAGGACTTTCAACCACAGATGCTCTCTTCCTGCGCCCAGGGAAGCCTCCACAGCTTTACCTCCATGATGCCAGAAAGGTAGAAAAGGAGCAGTGCTAGGGATGGGCAAGTGGCCATGCCATGAGACTGTGGTTCTGCAGGATCCACAGCATACCTGGCTCCCAAATCTTCCCCCAAGATGGCTCACTGGTTTCAATGGAATGTCATTCATAGAAACAACAATACTGCTCCTCCCTCATTTCTGCTCTGCTGGCCAGAGCCTGGCAGGGCTTTGGATGTTTCGGATGCTCTGAGGCCAGACCTCTCTGCCGCTACTAATAGGACTGCTCTGTAAAATATTTTAAATCAATTTGATCTAAAAATCTGAACAACTACTAACGAAGGCACGCCTTCCAGAAATCAGCAACCAAGAGTTTCAGGGTGCTTCGAGGCAGAAGCCTTCATGCACTACCAAACAAAATGCACTGTGTAGTGATTCTATCTTAACAGGATTTTTTTCTGGTAAGGCTGGAATATGCCAGCCTTCTCCAACTCAGTGCCCTCCAGATGTGTTGGACTATAACTCCCAGCAGCCCCAAGCCAGCTGGGCTGCTGGAGGGCATCAGGTTGGGGAAGGCTGAAATAAGTGGTGGGGAAACATGGAAGGGTTGCAGAATGAAGATGATGTCATCTGGACACCCTGTAAAATTCCATGACCCAGAGGTCCATCACACTCACCATGCCGGGTATGTGGTTTTGCAGTGCGGTACTCACATCATGTCATCCCTGTCTTGCACTCATCTCGCCTCTTCCCCCCTTGTTGCATTTTATTTTGGAGCAGGGAAAGTCTGCATTATTTTCCCCTCTCATTTTTTTCCTTTATTGGGGGCTAATGGAGTCTTGCTGATGAAAGGGAAGGATGGGGTGGTTCTCCTCCTCCTGTGCTTAGTCAGTTGAATGGACTTTTTACTACTCCAACCCCCCTCCCCCACTGCCCGCAGAAACGGAGCCAAGATGAAACCTTAAATCAGGAAACTGCTAGACAACAACGCCAGAGTGAGTGTGGAGAAGAGCCCATGCCCATCAGAGTACCACAATCAATGAACAGGAGAAGGAAGGAGAAGGGGCGGGGTGGAGTGGAGTGGAAGAGCAAACAAGTGAAAACCCACATGAAAGGGACTGTGTGCGATGGAATCCTTGGCGTGCTTATGAAACAGAGGTAAATAACGCGGAGGCAAACCAGGGGAAAAAATAGGTGTGATGGAGACCCCAGTCAGGGCACCTGCACAATGAAAGCCTCACCGGGAAGCAACCTCTATCAAAAAGACAAGACATGGGGAACAATGAGGAGGAAGGCAAAGTCAACAGACAGCAACAACAACAGAATATTTTTAGCACATGCTTACTGTGCAAAGAGTCTAAATTGTAATTAGAAAATTAATTAACTTTGCATAGCAATTGCAAACTGTCCTCAGCCTCCCTGAAAAGCTCTAATTAGCTCAGTGCTTTGACTCTTTGTCTTCACACAAAGGCTCCTAAGCCTCAGACGGTGAGAAGGCAACCCGGTGATTGTTTTCTCCCCCTATATGACATCACCGGACAGTCAGTAGATCTTGCCACACGCCTGTTGCAGCATGTTCTTCTTCACTGAAAGGAGACGATGGTGTTGAAATCCCAGCAGCACATGAGCACAATATACTGCAAGGAGGGCACAGCCATCTTTGACAGCAACGAGACAAGATGTAGCGATGCTGGGCAGAAAACCTGACCTTCCCTGGCACATTCCAGCTTGACTGACAAAATTCATCTGGAGTATTTGAGGTCCCACCCTTCCAATGATGCAGCTTCCAAATTTTTTAAAACAATAATCACAACAAAATAAACGAATAATAACAACTAATAATAATTTAAAACCTTATTTGCTTATTTATTTATTCAGTAGATTGATATATCACTTACCATATTTAAAAAATGTCTATGTGGTTTACAAAAAATACAGCACTGTGCAGAAACCAGTATTGTGGCTGTCCATTAGCAAAATGGACCCCTACATATACGTAGGCATAATATATTTGAGGTGGGTGATGGGAGCGGTTGGGTGGAGGACATTGTGCCTGCTCCTTTGGGTAGTGGTTCACTTGCTAGTCAAGAAACAGCTGATTGGGGTGGGATGGGGCAAATATAAGGACTTAAGAATCCTACCTGCAGAACAGCACTATTGCTTCCATTGGTCGTGAGCAGTACGGCATGGAACTGCTGGGTTTGCAAATGGAACTGCATTTGCCAGTCCCTTTTGCCTTGGTGGTGATACCATAGGTAGCTGTGTCCACTGAACCTCAAAGCTGTGCCTGGAAAGGTAAGCAAAGACAGCCACACTGTCAAACAGAACGGCGGCATACAAGGCTCCTCCAGGTATGTGCTTACTTATCGTAGTATATGGTGATTTCAAGTCTTCAAAGTGCTATACATGCATTACTTAATTGTAAACCTTACAACGGGGGGGCAGGGGGCACTTTCCAGTTGTTGCTAGACTCAAACTCCCATCAGCCCCAGCCAGCATGGTCAATGGCTAGGGAAGATAGGAGCTGTAGTCCAACATCTGGATGGCCAGCAATTGCCTACGCCTGCCTTGTAACAATCCTATAAGGCAAGTCAGATTTATTTATTTGGTTTATATCCCAGCCTACCTCACAAAGAGCCCAGGATGGCTTATCCCCACCCCCGTGCTGCAGATGCTGGGGGTGACTGAGGCTAAGAGAGAGTGGCTTGCCTAAGGCCACCTAGCGAGTTCATGGCAGAGGCAACGTTTGAACTGGGGACTCCTGATTCGTTGCTCAGCCTCTTCAGCCACTATACTACATCAGCTCTTTTTCCCTACGGCACAACTGCACCAATACGCTTCCAAACAAATGCACAGGGACACAAGTCCTACTGCATGGGCCTTGCAATTCTCATGACAGAAAGGCATCAGACAGGGAGTAGCTTGTCATGCTTGCCTTAGTGTTTTCCCACTGTCTTGGATACGAATCACATCTCTGTCAACAGCACTGGGAAAATTGCATTCCCCATCACTCTTGGCCCCTGATACACAGTTGTAGTAGCATGTCAGAGTGGGAGGGCAAAGAGACCTCACTCCCTGTCTCCATTGCCCCACTGCTGCTGGAGCAGCAACCCAGGTAAATGGATGTGTGGCATGGAGGAAAATGGGGCGGGTGGGCTGGAGAGGATGGCAAGCTGGCAGGTAAGTGAACAGCTTGGAGGCTCATAAGAGTGGGGGTGGGACTGCACCCTGCTGCCCTCCCAGTGACATCAGCAGGGGTGTAACAGGGTTAAGATTTGTGCTATTTCCTATTTTCTGAGTTTTGGGAAAGCAATTGACTTTGGGTTTTTTTGAGCTGAATTCTTGGCCTATCTGAGGAGTTCTCCCCAGCACTCCAGACAAGTCTCCATATGGTCAGTCTGTACAGTCCAGACAACAATGATGCAACTAAGATGCCTCTGTGTGCGTACATGTACACACACACACACACACACAAACACACACACACACACACACACACACACACACACACTGGGCAATCACTAACAGGAAATACTGGATTTTTTTTTTTTTATCTAGGAGATAAGAAGGTGATTGATAAGACGTCTTTCTCACCATTGCACGAACAGATTTGTTCCAAGTTGTGCCGAGGAGTGAGGACACTAAGCCGGGCAGTACTGTAAGTGAACACCATGCCTGGGTCGAGTTGGACCATTTCTTTGCAGGCCCGCTGAGGGCTACACTCTCCTTCATGGCATGGGACATGAGTCACCTTCTTCACCTGCAGCCCAACTCGCTGGTCTATCTCTTCAGCTGACTGAGCTATCCTGCTAGCAATGAAACTGGGCTTATACAAGGCATGACGAGGCTCTCCAATGGCCAGCAGGAGGTCCACGCCATCCGAAGCACCGGAAGGTTGCAAACTAGCCATGTGGATGTTCTGCCGCTGAGTTTCTAGGATGCTTCCCAGAAACCTTTGCAGGTTGCGCCAGTGGTCTCCTATAAATTCCTCAGGGGTCAGGTGGCGGAAGTGGAGCACCACAGCCTTATCCAAAGCTTCCTGGGTGAAGGACCACACATGGAGTTGGACACTGGTGGTGGCTGCAAAGGTCCCATCACTGACTGTTACATTCAGAGCATAATGGCCATGTGGGAGACCATCGCCCACAATTATCTTCCCATCAGTGGCCCCCACTGAGAAGTGACTGCTTTCGGGTGCTTCTGACACCAAGGTGTATAGCAGGGTGTCATGAGGGTCTCGATCTGTGGCATGAATTTTGCCAAGCACCCCTCCTCGGAATGCTCTTTCGTTAGTAGTGATGAAAATCTCTAGTGGGAGGGCAGAAGGAGGGTATCTGCTTTGCTGTGTTACCTGGACGTTGACAAATGCAGATGAAGAGAGAGGAGGGATACCACTGTCTGTGACCTGTGGAGGATAATCAAGCAAACCATCACAAACTCTGTATCAGCACATGCACTCAGCTTGTCTCTGGTATGCTTGCTTTTCTTATTTAGACCTCAAGATAAAAAATCCATGCTTTTGCTCATTGATTCCACATCACTGTTCTTCCCACACCAATGGGTTTCCATCGAATACACATCTAGATACATTCAGGAACCTTCATAGTGACCACCTTCTGGTCATGGAGGACCTAGTACTGGAATAGAGAGCATGTTGGAAATGAGAGCTGGATTACCTTGGTGCAGTGTTCCCCAACAATTTTAGTGAGCTTCAAATCCTTTCAGCCTCACCTTCTGAAAAGGAACCCAGCTTTGCTTAGAACCTTGGAAACACACATCCTCCTATTTCCCTATCATGAGGTCATGACTCTGTACTGCCATACATGTACTGGAATTTCCATATTGTGACTAGTCACCACTGATAGACTTTTCCTCCATGAATCGGTCTAATCCCCACTTTAAAGCCATCCAAGCTGCTGCCCATCAACACATCTTGTGGCAGCAAAGGCCATAAACTGATTATGCATTGTGCAGAAGAGCCTTCTGTTGTCTGTCCCGAATTGCTCAGCATTCAGCTTCATCATATGATTCTGAGTTCCAGTAGTCTGCTTGGATTTTCACCACCCTGAATAAGTTGGTGTCATCAGCAAACGTGGTTACCAACGTAAAGGTGTCACCAGGCATGCATGTAAAATATTTACCTGCAAGGTGCTACATGCACCCAGCATCTACTTTATACCAGGTTGCCTTGCTTGCACATGTAGCATTAGCTCGCCAACATGATATTTGCCTGGGCTATGGATTCCTGGTGTGCTAACACTGCATGTACAAGTGAGGCTGCCTGGTTTAAACAAGACACTGGGCAGTTAACAATGCTGCATGGATAAGTTTTTTGAGGATGCCCAATGTGATATATAAATTGGGCCCTAGTCTCTCTGTAAATTATGAGAAGCAATACCAAATATAATTATGAGGAGATTTGCTACTGTAATTTCATTTCCAAATATTACTATAACACTTCAAGTCTCAGAGATCTCTGCAGAACTAGGAAAATAGGGTGCTTCCAAATGGAGAGCACCTTGTGCTATAGATCAAGAAGAATTGGGCAGCAATTTTGTCTTTTCCTCCTTAACTGATTTTACCTGGTAAGATGGAAGAAGCAGTGGGAAAACATGGGAGAGTTACAAATGAAATAGGACGACACCTGGAGCCACCCTTGTAAAATTCTGTGTTTGAGACAGGATGCTTGCTTGCTGAATAAAACCTCATCCAGAAGCACCCCAAGTCTAATTCATCAAAAAGCATTTCATTGAAAAGCAAACATTAGAAGATCCAGTCAGAGTTCTTCAATGTAATGTGTAATCTGGCTGTAAAAATAGATCTACCTGGACTTGCAAAAGGTATTGCTCTTTTGCTCTTCTGTTCAGGATGGATGATGTCACCAACACTCCATCCTGGTTGATCTGGAATGCCTTTCCTTCATTTCCCTCAGTGATGTGGAAAGAATATGGTGGCCCATTCTCTGGGGAGTCTCTGTCACTCATGATCAGCTCCAGGACACTGGTACCGACTGGAGAGTTCTCCTGAAATGTTTTTAAAAAATGTTTACCTAGGTATAGAACTGCTAATTTGACTAGCAGGACAGAAGAGGAAGAAATGGCTGAGGAAAACAAACAGAAAATCAAACAGAAGCTTTTGGTTCATGGTGTGTAATTTTAGCCAAGCCCATTTCAAAGACAAAAGTGTTAGGGATGTGCATGTGCAGAACAAATAGGCATCACACAATGTTCTGGTTTTCATAAGTCTTTTCTCTCTCACATATTTGAATCTTAGAGAAGCTTTGTTAATTTAACAGCCCGCATATGTGGTAAAAAAAATCTAGTGAGCAGATGTGGATACTGCAGTTCACATCTGCAAATGCAGTTTAACTCAAGGACTACACGGCACCCTCTTATTTTGCCAGGTTGATTTCTTACTGCTGTTAAGCTTTGGTTGTCTCTTAGCTTCTAGGCAACCCAGCGATTACCACGGCAACTTTCAGAGTTATCTTTGGAAAAAGCCTAATTGGGTACGGCTGGTGCCTCTGAAGGGCCACTTTACCTGAACTGCCACACTGTAATTGAGCTGAAAGAACCTGGGTGGGTTATCATTGACATCAGACACCCGAATGAGCACAGTGGCATCACTGAAAAGAGCCATCTGTCCATTGTCCATGGCTCGGACTTTCAGAGAGTAGCTGGATATCTAGAAAACATAACACATGTACTAAGAATAATAATAATAATAATACTCATTAAACGAAATAGAAAGGATTAAGTAAAGTATCAGTTATGGCCTCCTTATTCTTACTTTACTATTATTCTACTATTATTCTACTACTTGACATTCCTTCCTGCTTATATCTAACTGATCAACTAAGATAAAGGTTAGAGTGATGCTAAATTAAGAAAACTGCATTACCCCTGTTTTATAAGCAGGGACTGTGATTCACAGAAGATGGGGTTAGGGAAGATGGAATGGATGCAATGAAGCGTATGCACTCAGATCAAGGAACCACGAATATATTTCTGATGAAGACTGCCTTCCCAGTTACAGAGCAATTCTTAGTGCCTCTTCAAAGGAACATTCATGCTGTCTGGGTGATTTTTAAGCCCAGTGAATGGCAAGTAGCTCTTTCTGACCGACCATTATTTTATATTATTATTCAGAACATGTCAGGCAGATGGGCACCATGAATTTCTCTTGTCATTTGGGGGTATTTTCTCCTTTATGTTATGGAGATGTGTCTCAGTGACCTCATTTGCAGCATCAAGCCCCACACAGTTTCACCCACATTCCCAGTGATCCTATCACTCACCTCTTCCCTGTCCAAGTGCTTGGCAATATGGATCTGTCCAGCTTTGGGGTCGATGATAAAATGGCCCAATGGATTCCCTACCACAATAGTATATGTGATCTGGTTGTTCATCACCCCATCTTTGTCATCAGCTAAAACCTGTCAAGAGAAAACGGGATACATTGTCATTAGAAACATCCTTTCATGGGAAAGAAGTGCTGTGCAACTTGTGAGAGAGTCTTACTAAAGCAAGGAGAATTTAAAACAAAATTGGACAAATTCATGGAGGAAAAGGCTATCGATGGCTACTGGTCCTGATGGCTATATGTCTCCTCCAGAATGAGAGGCAGTCTGCCTATGTATAGCAGTTGCTGGGGAACAAGGGCGAGAGGGTGCAGTTGTTTTCATGTCCTGCTTGTGGGTTTCACCATGGCAGCTGGTTGGCCACTGTGTGACCAGAATGCTGGGCTAGATGGACCCTTGGTCTGATCCAGCATGGCTTTTCTTATGTTCTTATGTTTAAGGTTTTGCAGGCAAAGATTTTGAGTGGTGCATTTTGCAGGTAGGCGACCTGCTTACTTGTGAGGAGACATGCAGAAGCTTGGTATTTGGGATGGCATTTGAAAGTATTGCTGAGTGATTCAGTCCTGCTTACTGCTGAGTAAACATGCAGAGGCCTTATCATGCTTACTTCTGAGTAGGCTTAAAATGGTAGTGATAACATTTGGCCCTACCACTTGACTTGCCCACAGATGGAATGCGGCCCCAAGATCTTTCTTACTTTGCAATTTGAATCTCAGACTGAAAATGTTTCCTCAAACCTGTTTTAATGATAAGCAGGTACACTCTTCAAGCATCGTACTTCACAGAGGTTGCTGACACAGCTAATTGTACTAGCAGAGATAATTGTGTCTTACCGTGAGCACCATTTCACCAACGGCAGCATCCTCACGGATGTCAGCAATGTAAAGATCTTGGCTGTACTTTGGCACATGATCATTTATGTCTGTGATGTTGATCACAACCATGGTGATGTCACTGAGAGAGGTAGAGCCCTTTCTGATACCCTCGACAGACAAGTAGTATTCATGGCTAACTTCGAAATCCAGAGTTCCATTAACATACAGAATGCCTGCATATACACAGAGACAACAAGGATAAGACACATTTTGAACACAGGGATCATCCTATCTTAGAGATCCAGACAAACTGAGGGGATGACTGGGCAGCTAAACTGTCAAAGGCAAATGAACTGTTTCAGCTAAAGCAGTATTTTCCAATCGACCAAAATTTACTAGTAGATTTTTTTGAGTACAAACTTTATTTATTTATTTACAATATTTATATACCGCTCCCTATCCAAAATTTTCGGAGCAGTTAACAAATAGAACAAAAGAATAAAAATAGAATAAAAACATCATTAAAAATCACATTTTAAAAGAACAAAGTACAGATTGAACCATGGCTGGTCATTCTGAGAAAACTTCTTGGAACAATAATGTTTTCAGGAGGCGCCAAAAACAATGTTGTTTTTGGCGCCTGCCTGATCTCCAAAGGGTGGGAGTTCCATAGGAAGACTGAAGGCTCTTCTCCTGGTGGACTCCAATCGGAACTTGGGTCCATGTGGAACCACCAGGAACATGTCCTCAGATGACCTTAATGGCTGGGCAGGTTGGTGAGGGAGAAATCTTTCTCTCTCTCTCTCTCTCTGGTGTCCTGGTCCCAAGTTGTTTAGGGCTAGAACCTTAAACCTGGCCTAGTAGTGAACAGGTAGCCAGTGCAGTTCCCTCAACAAAGGAGTAACATGCTGAAAATGAGCAGGTCCTGACAACAGCCGAGCTGCTGCATTCTGCACTAGCTCCAGCTTCCGGAGTAGCTTTAAGGGCAGCCTCACATAGAGCGCATTGCAGTAATATTAGAAAGCTAAAAAGATAAAATAAATCCCTCTGAGATCCTTAATGGATTTGACATGAGATCTCTGGAGAAATGGATCAAAGGAATAAAATACGGGAAAGGAAAAACTAACTGAGCAAGTTTTGATGAGTGAAGGAGAAGTTGGAAGTGCTTTGAAGAGCTCTGAGAAATCCCGATAATAGAGAACAAAGGAGCATAATGTTGGACTACACTGACTGCTGGATAAAGAGCCCACTTACCTGTGTTTGGATGGAGCCTGAATTTCTCATGATCATTTCCATTCATAATTTCATACTTAATTTCTGTGCCCTTAGCACTATCCCTTGTCAATGAAGACAGATTCAGAACCTCAGTTCCAACAGCGACATCTTCCTGCACCACAACCACATATTCCGTGTCCAGGAACACTGGCAGATATTCCTTTAGATCTACTACTGAGACTGTCACAGTAGAAAGAGAAGAGAGGGAATGTGGTAAACCCCTGTCTGTGGCACACACAGTCAGCTCCAGGGCAGATGCCTGTGACTCCTTGAGAGGCTTCTCCAGTCGTATCACACCACTTGTCTCCTCTATTGAGAAGTAGCCATTAGCTGATTCGGCAAGAGAATAGAATATTTCTGCATTACGACCTAGGAGAAAAAGAGATAGGAACATTACAGGAGAGACCATTTTATTTGGGAATCATGATTTAATACATGGAACCAACCAAGGGGAAGCCGGCTCCTGACATCTCAGTCCCTGTCTGAATAATCAGAAACTCAAGATTTAACCTGGGCCAAAAGCTAGGGAATTTTGTTTTGTTGGAATGATGCAAATTAGGTCAATGTATGAACATTATAGAATGGATGGTGTTTTGTTATTACTTGACGAAGATACGTGAAGAGGGGAAGTTACTGTGTTCCGTTTGACAAGTACATACAGGTTAGCAATACTGTCATGGCACAAAAAAGGGCAAAGAATATTTTAAGATGCATGCCTGCATTTGAAGAAATAATTAGGATCAAAAAGAAGGAGAATCTTTCCAGATGATATCATTTGTTAATAACTTTGGATCACCTCAGGGTTAAATCCTACATATCAAAATGAGAAAAATGATCTGCAGCAAACTATTCTACAGGTGGGATGGTGTTTCTCCTTAGTATGGGATCAAGATGTTTTGCCTGTTTAGATTTTAGACAAAACTGTATAAAGATAGTCATGCAGTAGTGTTGGACATCTTGGAAACTTTGTAAGAAATAAAAGGCCAGAAATGACAGACAATAGAGTGAAGGGAGTATTTCTTAATTCCTGGTGGGAATGTTTTAAAAGCCAGCAATTATTGGAAAATAGTAATTAACCCAGAAGATGATATGCTTAAAGCAATCTTATAATTCAAGTGTTTGTTTGTTCACTTATGTGAAGGAGTGTGTTCCAAGTATCCATGTTGTACTCGTTTCCAAATCTCGTGTTATGGCCAAAATTATTTATATTAGACATCCAACATTCAAGAAATGAGTAGCTATATCGAATTTATGAGACAACAAGGCTGTCAGTATTTAGTTGCTATCAGAAATTGGTAGGAATGGCAGCTGTCTTCAACAACCAATGGGCTGCAGTGGATAGATACATAAGCCACTTTGCATTATTTACCCATAATGTGATATGGCTACTCTAGATCTAAAGGTTGGTATCCAATAAAGTCTTCCTAATGACGGAATTGCTTTTGTCAGCAGAACAGGGAGGGGTCATTCCTGCTGTCTATTACATAAAATGTGAACATTTTAATTATAGAAATAATGTAGAAGATTTCCCACTGCAAAAAGAATAAATGGCATTTCTCATTAATCTCTCTAGGTAGAGCTAAGCAAACATAATTTGGAATTCACTAGATGATCACATTTCGGTAGTATTTACTTTTCAGAGCATATTTGAATACATCTGTACAGTGGTCCATTTCTACCTCCATTGGCTATGAGCTGTGTTCCCAAGTATCTTGAACTCAATTTTTTTTTTAAAAAAAAAATCAAGAACTTTAGATTGCAAAAACCCAGACACTTCTAAAGTTAAAATTAAATCACAGTCGCAAACTACACTTCTTCTTAAGGTGCTGAAAAGATCTGTCCAGATTGCAATAGAACTTATTCTAAACATCACATTTTGACTTACCTTCATCAGGGTCCCTTGCAAAGACAACTGCAACAGGTGTCTTTACTGTGGTATTATCAAAGACAGCTACTGCACAATGGCTGGGAAAGAACTTCGGAGCATTGTCATTCGTATCCTCAATGTCCACGGTTATGTCCACCTGGCAAAAACGCCCTCCACCATCTGTTGCCTTGGCAACAAGCTGGTACTTAGGCTTCCGCTCACGGTCGAGTAATGCAAAAGCACTCAGCTCCCCTGGTGGGAACAATTAAAAACATGAAATGTGGTGCAGGGATATGAATGGAATCCTTTATGGACAAGACATATTCTACTTTCCTGAATGTTTGAAGACATGGCTCCAGAAAAACAGATGTATAGAGAATGTAGATCCTGGGTTCAAGAAATTATACCTCCTCCTAGTTTGGAATTAATATTCAATAACTGATTTCTTTTGCTGCTCTACAAAGTTGTCTGGGTATGCGGTTGTCTTTGCAGATAGATTAACGTGCACAAGTTTTTTGTTAGAATTAGAGTTTTGTAGCAACTATGAGTAGAATGCAACACAAGGCCTACTTGAAGCGCCAAAACTTCTAATGGATATGCAAATAATGAATATGAAAACCAGTAACACGCCTTCAAAAAGGGCCACCATATGTGTGTATAGATTCCTTTCTTACCTGTATGGGAGTCCAGTCGGAATTCCTCAGCACCGGATCCATGAAGACTATAAATAATCTGGCCGTTGCTGCCAACATCAGCATCCGTGGCTGACACTTTCAAAACAGAAAAACCTTGAGGTGTATCTTCTGAAACTTTCCCTTTATATGGCGTCTGGAAGGAAGAACAGGCATCTTATCAAGCAAAATGACCGACTTAATTCCATGTGCACAAAATGCCTAGCAGAAGTGTCCCACTCCAGATCTGTTAAAAATGTTGTAATTTCAAATAAAGATTAATTGAACAATTATCAGCAAAATCATAAAATTGGAGAGTCAGAAGGAACCAAAGGCTATCTAGTCTAATCCTGATGCCCAAAGCCAAGAACACTGTCCCACAAGATTATATGTTAGTCTGATTAGTTATGTTGTATCTGGCAACATTAATCCTATAGCAATGGTGTAGCTAAGGAAATAAGGACTTGATCAGTGCTTAGATGATCAAGCCGCATGTAAATTGCTCCAAATTTTCTAAAAGAAAAGTGAGATACAGGTATAATAAATGAATAGGTCAGATCTGATCAGCCACAGATCAGCCTCTGTCATCCTGACCAATGGCCATAGGGCCAAAGCATGTACCTTCACTAAAGATGGCTACAAAATCCCAAGATGCACAAGAGTTCATTCAACAAGGCCAGGCAATCCTCATAATTTAATACTTACAAAGCACCTTGATTATACTGGATGACTTTCAACTTAGTTCTTCTTTAGGGGAGTAAGTTAATATCCTGTATTACTATTACTATTAATGACTCAAGCAATCTAAGTGATCCAAACGGGCCTCCTATTCGGATACCACTACCTGGCAAGTTCTCCCCATGCTACACCACTATGCATTTATGCTTAATTATGCTGTGGCCGAAGTTATGATTATACACATCCAGTGATCAGGACCATCAAAGCAGTAAGGAGACCATGGCTTGTGCTGAGCAGTTCACCTCTGTTAGCTATTCTTCATTATTGCAGACATTGGACTACTATGCATTGTTCCTTTCTGTTACTCCAATGCTGTAGTGAGTCAGAAGAACTAAGGCATGCTTCATGAGACCTCCCAAACAAGAGGTGTGGGATGACTGGACACTGCAGGCGTGTCATTGCTCAAGCGACTGCCATACAGTGAAGACACCAGCTTGTACTGCGTGCGTGTTTTGCATGAAGAGACACAGCTTTACAAGCACACACAATCACCTGCTTGCATTCAGGGCTGTTATCATTGACATCAAGGACTGAAATCTCCACTTCTATTGCTGCTTGGAACTTTCCATCCGATACCATGACTCTGAGCAGATATTTTTCTGTGTCTTCCCTGTTCAGAAGCTTCTTGGAAAAAATCCTCCATTCTCCATCAACCTTGTCAACACTAAACTGTCCCAGAATATCTCCTTCTGTTAAGGCAAAGAAGGCATAGTTATGAAAAATCAAGGTGAAAAATAAAAGAATTTCATGGAGAGAGGTAAGGAAAGGAGGCAGGTACCCTAAGTCTCCTTTGTGCCATTCACCCCATCCAAATTGCTGTGTAGGATAGGGACTCTTTTTTGGTTTGAAGGCAGAATTCCATGTTGGAGAAGCTCCCGGGGACCCCATTCCAGTAGTGGGTGGGGCAAAAGAGGTGGGGCCAAAAAACAATGAATACCAGCATATTGTAGCTTAAAGCTCTTGTTGCAAATAATAAAGCCTTAAAAGAGGCATTTCTCCCCTTTAGGATGGAGAAAACACTGCACAAAAGGTGGGAGACCACCAAATGCTAGGTAATTGGAGGGAAGGGGGTCTGACCACCCCTGTGGTAAGAAAACTAGAGAAATTGCTTGCTTCTGGAAGAAATATAACAAAAAAATAATTACATCTAGATGACTTCATCTAGAGAATTGACTCTGAGCCAATTCACAAAACTGAACCTTTGTATGGAATGCACAGATAGACTGGATTGAAGTCAGTTCTAGCACATGCTAAAGCAGTTTTTTCATCACGCACTGTGTTTCAGAACCAACCACCTCTCAATCTGTTGAAGGCAGCTTTGTGGTAACATTCTTACTATAGTTAAGAGTGAGACATATAAGGATGCAATCCCATGATAGCTTAACAATGTGCTAACTGTATGTTTTTGAGTATGATCAGCAGCATATAAATAATAATAATAATAATAATAATAATAATTCAAAATTGCTAACTTGATAATTGGTTCATATGACATTCATTATTCTAATGTTCAAATCCTCTGGCTCTGTTATAAGACACATAGCAAGGCATGCAGTGGTAGCTCTATATTTTATAGCTACTGTGTAAAAATAAACATAGGCTAGTTTACATAGCTAAGGGGTGAGATTTAACACTTCTGATTAATAAACAACTTATTAGTTGACTTTTGGATGTTCCTCGGCAAGTGAATTCATGCTGTAGATGTAAAACAACTTAGCTATGTTTAATTAGCAGCAATAATGACTAACATTCAAGCAATTTAATCTTATGATTAATTCATATAACATATTTTCCTTCAGAGATTTGCCCCATAACTATTACTGAGCATAATGCATCCTAGGAAGAGGCTTTCCAGTTCTCTCGCTTCGAACTGCTGCCTTTCTTGGGACTGACAAAATGCAGTTTTCACATCTGCACCATAAGTGGTGGTGGATTAAGTGGTCCTTCATTAATAATGACTATCATCTTAAATACTCATCTTGGAAATTTCAACACAACTAATATATAGAATAATGGTATTCTCAAAGTCAAGCAAACTTATCAGAAGGAAGATAGATTCTAATTTATAAAAAAATGTTAAAAGTAGTTTCTTACCAGTGATGTAACATGTGACTTGTCTGTTCTGCTCTGAAATATCATTGTCTATAGTTCTAAGTGTGGTAATTATCTGTCCAGGCTCAGCATTCTCGACCACTGACCCTTTATAGATTTCGGAGGTGAACTGTGGAGCGTTGTCATTTTCATCAGTGATTGTGACCTCCACTAGGGCTTGAGAAGAAAGTTGGATTTTTCTGCCATGGTCGGTTGCTACAACAAGGAACGTGTAGGCTTCCTGGACTTCACAATCTAGCTCCTTGAGTGTCATGATCCAGCCACTTTCACTGTCAATGGTGAAGAATTCTCTGATGTTGCTTGGTTCTGATCCTAGGCTATATGTCACTTCCCCATCGCTTCCAGTATCTTGGTCATTGGCGGTGACCTGAATCACAGTGGTCCCTGCTGGCATATTCTCCATGACAAAGGCTCTATAGGGATCAGCTTCAAAAACAGGTTTGTTATCATTGACATCTTTTACATGGATGTTTATAGATACCAAAGAGACTAAGTCAGTATCCTGATGTGAGCAATGAGCCAAAACATCAACTTGGTACCATTTCATCTTCTCATGGTCCATTGCCTTCTGGATAGTCAAGACCCCTGTTTGTCTATCCAAAGCAAAAATCCCTTCTTTATTGCTTTCAGCAGTGGTTCCTTTCACCAGACTGTAGATGATGGGGTCTTCTGCCACAGCTCTAACTGATCCTATTTCTGATCCCTCTGGAAGGTCTTCAGATACTGAAAAGGTGTAGAGAGGCTCAGAAAACCTTGGCAAAGACACTTCCTTTGGAACAACTTGAAGGTTCACTGGAACAATAGAATTCCAATGGGGAGGCGTGGCATCTTCAGCTTTGACTTTAAAGTTCACTGTTCTGTTTTCTAGCCCATTGAGGCTCTCCTTGACTTTAACAACTCCTGTGGCAACGTTAATCTCGATCACATCCTCTGCAATGACCTCCTCCACTGAATCAACAGAATAGGTGACATCGGCATTCACTCCTTCATCAGCATCATAAGCTAGCACCTGAATGACTGGCGACCCTTTGCTCATATTAGACTGGATGGACAAGATATATTCAGAAGCTTTAAACTGAGGTGGGTTGTCATTTTCGTCTGTGAGTATGATTTTGACAGTGCAGAAGGCCACCTTTCCTCCTCCGTCTTTGGCCATGATTTTAATAGCGACAACCTTCTCTGTGGAATTTTCTCTGTCCAGCTTCTGCAGCGTTTCAATGTGCCCCCTGTCATCTATTGCAAATTTCTCTTGACCAAGCTTGTTTATGATGGTATAATCTAATGTGCCATAGAGACCATCATCCGGGTCAACAGCTAACAACTCAATCACTTTGGTTCCTACCTTAGCATTTTCAGCCAGCACTGCTTCATAAACATCCTGCTGGAATGATGGGCTATATTTATTTACATTTGTGGTATTGATGTAGACTGGCACAATGGTCTTAAACACTCCATCTGACGCACAGACCTTGAGAGTATAAAAAGATTCCAGGTCCTTTTTGCAACGATTCAGTGTGGAAATCATTCCTGAAGCACTGTCAATGGTGAAATGTCTTTTTTCATTCCCTGAAATTATCAGATATTCCAGCCTAGGGGTGTCCCTGCTGTCCAGATCAGAAGCTTGGACTTTTATGACAATGTGGCCACAGGTGACCATTTCGCTCACATTAGCCTGATAGTGAAGCTGACTGAACTCAGGTGGGTTGTCATTGACATCCAACACATGGACCATCACAAGAGCTTCACTGCTGAGAGAAGGCATCCCATGGTCTGTGGCTCTAACTGTAATGTGAAACTCATTGTTGGTTTCATAATCTACAGCCTGAGTTGTTGTTATTTCACCTGTGCTGGCATCAACATGAAAGAACTTTGATGCGTCCGAACGGTCCTCCAAGATCTGATATGAAATGAGTTTGTTCCGCCCTGAATCTCTGTCAGTAGCAAAGACCTGTACAACGGGAGTCTGAGACGGCATACCTTCAGAGACAGATGCAGTATACACCACCTGAGAAAATTCAGGTAAATTGTCGTTAACATCCTCAACCTCTACTTCTACCATTGCTTCCGAAAAGGCACCCACTGCTGTATCTGTCGCTCTGACGGTAAATATATGTCTTGTGTCAGATTCATAATCCAGTTGGTTAGTGACCATAAGCACACCGGTCTTGAAGTCAATGTTGAACTGCTTAAGGGCTCCTTCTTCCACAATGTTGTATATTAAGCGCAAGCCTTCGGGGCTCCGAGCCTGGATATGGAGAACAGGTGTGTAGAGTGGGATGCTTTCAGGCACTTTTACAGTATACAAAAGGCTCTGGAACAGGGGGTGGGATTTGTTACGCACCATGATTACAACCTCTTCCTCAGCATACAAGGGAGGTTCACCAGCATCTCTGGCAAAAACTCTTAGCGTGTATTTATTTAAAGATTGATAATCAAGGGGTTGCTTGAGTGAGATGTCCCCTAAGTAGGGGTCAATCCGGAAATACTTGTAGTCTTCTACAAAGGAGTAAAAAATGACTCCATTGTTTCCCAGATCTTGGTCAGTTGCAGAAACCTGAAAGATGACATCGCCTGGCTCAGTGCCATCCTGTATTGCTACATAATAAGGCACATTTTCAAAACGGGGTGGATTGTCATTAACATCATCCACATATAGTTTTACAATTGCTTGAGATACTCTTGGTGGATTTCTAACGTCCTTTACCTCCACTGCAATCTCATACATGTCCTGGGTTTCACGGTCAAATTCCACACCCTTGGTCTGTAGCACTCCTGAAGACTGGATCATCCTAAATCTCTCTGTGCCATTCATGATGGAGTAAAAGAGTGGTTCATTCAGTTGATTCCCAATAACACTAAGAACAACCAGTGTTTGAATATCTGTGGAGCTTTCCTTCACTGTTACTTTATATAAATCTTGAACAAATTTTAAGGTGCTGTCTCGTGGTTCAACCAAATGTATTCTTATCAAAGCACTAATTGTATATAAACCATCCCCCGCTCTAACTGTCAGTTCGTGATAGCTTCTCAAGGCGGTAACATTTAGCACAGAGATGGCACCAGTTGTTGAGTGGATGTAGAAAACATGGTCATGATTCCCTTCCATTATACTGTAGATTACCTCTGAGTCTTCATCTTTTGCATGTACTGTACAAAGCTCCATACCCTGATGGACAGGAAGCCCTGCTGAACATTCATAAATGCCTTCTGTAAATACCGGAGGACGGTCGTTTATATCTCTGATGTAAATGGTGACTTCAGTGGGTTTGGAAGCAAATAACGTGGGGTTGCCACTGTCATGGACGTGGACACTGAAGTGGAAAACTGGAATATGCTCGTAGTCAATATCAGCACAAGTAGTAAGAGTGCCCATGCTTGGATCTATTTTGAAAAAATGTAGTGCCTCCGGCTGCAAAATCTCATAGACCAACAAAGCATTAGAATCTTGGTCAGCATCTGATGCATGTATCACTAATGGACCATTGTTTTCATCCATAACCATACTACCCAATGGGATGTTCTCATTGACCCAGCCAACAAAGGAAGTCTTCTCAAAGACAGGAACATTGTCGTTCTCATCTATGATATAAACAAACACCAGAACATCCATAAATGAACCTGCCATGTTGGTGCCGCGGATTTTTAGCTGGTAGGACGAAGCCTGCTCAAAATCTAAGCTCCTTTGCATAGAAATAAGTCCGGATTGATAGCTGATGGAAAAGAAGCCATTCTCATCTCCTTCTATTATTTTGTAAGTGACAGACGAAGGACTCATGGCTGAAACAAGGATGACAGGAGAGCCAATGACAGCAGATTCACTGATCTCTATAACGTATTCCTCCTCTGTAAATTGTGGAGGTGTGCTATCAGAAGGCTTAATGTAAATGTTAACAGTAGCCAAATCCTTCATCTGCGGAAATCCTTGATCTTCTGCTTTTACAGTGAGAGTGAATCTCTCTTGCTTGGGCTGATCTAGCTTCTGAGAAACTGTAATAATTCCAGAGAGCTTGTTTATGGTGAAAACGTCCCCATTGTTCCCTGAAAATAAACACAGAAAGGTTTGAATGAAGACAGCAAACCCACTCTTGAATTGCCATTATACTTATAAGTTCCCATCTCCATACCTAGTCTGATATATTAAAATTTATCCAGTTCAGTCTCTGTGAAATAACAATTCTCAAAAACATTTGTTGTTTGGAGAAAAAATTCCATTCTGTTTCCTGGGGCTTGTGCTCTGAGGGCGTTGCCCTATATTCTTAATATAAGAATCCTGCTACAGATGGGAGATGTATGATCCTTTCCTAGTGTCCTTAGAAGTAAGCCCTAGTAATTTTAGTGGTACTTACTTCTGAATAAGGATTGCAACCTTAGGAACAAAGAGTTCTACTCACCAGGGTATAATGGGTAATCATCCCTTCCCTGGCAGCCAGCTTGCTGTTTAAAGAGATCTAGGAATGTGAAACTGTATAAGCCATGTGCAGTCAAGGCCATGCATCAATTAGGAAAGCTAAAAGACATTCATGCTGCATTTAGGTTCTGATGACTTGTAGATAAGGGCAACGAAAACTGACACAGAACTAAGTGTGTTTGTGTTGCTTTGTAGGTCAGACAGCCAATGGCCTGAACTAAAAAAAAAATGCTCACTGTCCTGGACTTGCTAATGCAATTTGTTCAACAAGCTGGCTAAACAGGGTGACCCTTTTTTCGAAGCTACTACTGTCTAGAATGTCCGTTGAACATTATATGACCTGGTGTTGCTAAATGAACAAATGTCCATCTTCCCATTTGGCTTTACTACTGTTGCCTTATCCCAAGATTCATCATTGTCATTAGGAGCCCAAGGGACTTCCATGGCATGGAGCATCTTCTACCAACTTCAGCTAGTAAGTCAACTGCACCCATTCCTGGACAAGGATAGATTAACCTCTGTGATCCATGCATTGGTAACCTCTAGACTGGACTTCTGCAATGCTTTCTATGTGGGGCTGCCATTGAGGCTGGTTTGGAAGCTGCAGCTAGTACAGAATGCTGCAGCATGGCTGGTGAGTGTAGTGCCTTGCCACACACATATAACACCTGTTCTGAAAGAACTGCACTGGTTTCCAGTTTGCTGTAGAGTCAGTTTCAGGTGTTATTATTGACATATAAAGCCTTAAATAATGTAGGACCACGTTACTTAAAAGATGTCTCCCCCTATATAGACCGTTACGATTTTCATGGGAGGCAATGCTGTCCATGCCACACTCTGTAATGTCCCACCTGGCAACGGGGCCTTCTCTGTGGTGGCACCCTCCCTCTGGAATGACCTCTCCTCTGCAATACAGTAGGAACTTATGATCATGTGCTTTCGATACTTATTAAAACCTACTTGTTTGCCCTGACTTTTCCCGACCATTAACTAGTCTAAACGTTTCTGTGCTTTTATAATGATGTATTGTTTTCTAAATGGTCATAAACTGCTTCAGGATTTTTAAAATAAACAGTGATATATAAATATTAATTAATATCTAAAATTAATCAATTAACATAATGGGTAAAGGACGACATTTCTATACATTGAATTACACAGTAACTAATTGTGTGTTTCAGGGACTTCTGCACATTTATAAACACCAGGTGGGAAAATATTACTCTTTTGCAACATATGCAAGAATAAATTATATTATTCTACTGCTGTAGATAAGGCTGTGCTACTTGGAACTAGAAGGACAATAACTAGTGTCAGAGAAAAAAATGGCTGATGAATTTGAAGATCATGGTGATGGCTGACGGACTCTGGTGCACTGTCTTCAATTTTACACCAAGGGTTCAAGAGGATAGGGGTGGAGAAGGATGCCATATATTCACAAGAGAGTCCACTGCAGTGCATGTGATTTCGTTATTCTATCTAGTTAGTCTTGCATATCTAGCATATTAGAAAAGGATACACACTTAGCTAACATATGTAGTTGCACTCTTTAATCAGGAAAGCACTTGTGTTCACAGTCAGTTATGACTTGCTCAAGTCCCTTACCTGCCTCAAGGGAGTAGAGGATTTCAGCATTAACTCCGTGATCTTGATCCAGGGCCCGGACTTGCACAACCTCTGTGCCTAATGGAGCTGCGTCCAGAACTTCCGCTTTATAATGGAGGCTGGCAAAATGGGGAGGATGGGTGTTACAGTCCTCTACGTGGATGACAACTCTGGCAAAATCTCGCTTGATCGGAACCTCCTGGTCTCGCACCTGAGTGGCAAAAGGGATGGAGATGCAAATGTCAATCTTAGGGAGGAGAGGCCATTATGATGGCACAGTTTTACAGGTGCAGAGTGCCTGGTGGAAGGGGATAAAAGGCCAGCCTGGATTTGATACCATTTTTGCCACTCCCATTCAAGAATCCAAGAGCCACATCTCAGCCCCTTGATTCAAAGAAGCAACTCCAGGCGTTTGAGGGCTCCATGGATGGGCCTGCTCCCTCGGTGAACCCATCTTCTCACCACCAAGGTCACCCGCAGTGATCACTCCTTATCCTCTTTCTCATCAGTGCTACCACTTGTTGCTCGCTTGGCAGGCAGAGAGCCTGTACCTGCCAAGTGGGCAACGGCACGTAGGCAGTGGCATCTACTCTTCATTGAAGGGTCTGCAAAACCCATTGTTCTTTGGTTAGGGAGGTCCGAGTATCCTGTTTCTGTTTGCAAATCATCAGAACTTGCCCTGTTCACAACCCTGAACGGGAGCGCATCCCCAAAAATTACGATTGCTTTCAAAAAGTGCTTATTTTGGATCAAAACGCACACATTAAAATGTGCATTAAAAAAAAAGTGTTCAGTCAAAGGAGAAAAGTGTGCACTTTTGAAAAATGTGCACGGAAATGCACTTTCCCAGTGCGAACAAAAAGAAAAACAGGTCACAAATTAACATGGGAGCGAAGCGAACCAAGATTCAAAGTGGAATTTGGACAATCTTGGAAAACTCGAGCATCCCTGGTTCTCCCATCCCTCCCTTTGGGTGGCCTTTGGATGGCACTGGAGCCAATGCCGCATGAGAGGAAGTCCACGGGACGTCCACTTGGCACAACGGGACTTCTCCGCCCTCTCCTCCCAATCTGCAGCCCCCAACGCACCACAAAATCTGTTCCAGAGAGTTCCCCAACTCTCCAGAGCAGGTGAGGGTGGGCAGGTAAGCTGCAGGGGGGGGGGGAAATGCATTCCGCCAGACATCTCCCTTCTGTTGGCGGAACAACACCAATGGCTCCAATACTTAACTGGTTATTTATGATGTGATCTAGTTTTTGTGTGTGTATATATATATATATATATATATAGTCATTTTTAGTACATTTGCCCTCTTTTATCTGCCAACCCATTTTATTTTTCTTATTTATGTCCTTCGTATTCTGCCTTTCGACACATAAATACGGCTCAGGGTGTCAAACAACAAAATACAGATTAAAAGCAAAACACAATTAAAATCACAACATTAAAAGAAATAAACAGCATTCAACTGGCTAAAACCCACTTCAGCAACAGACCAGTTTATAAACCAAAAGCTGCCTGCTGTATAAAACATCTTTCCCTGCCGGCAGAAGGACAACAGAGAGGGAGCCAACCTCACCTCCCTCGGCAGGGAGTTCCACAGCCTGGGAGCAACTACCAAGAAGGCCCTCCTTTGCATTCCCACCAAATACGCCTCTGATGGCTGAAGTTCAGAGAGAAGGACCTCCCTTGAACATCTTACACTCTGGGCAGGATCACATGGGAGAAAGTAGCCTGGTCTCAAGCCACATAGGGCTTTATACCAGCACTCTGAATTGAGCCTGGACACAGAGTGGTAGGCAGTGAAGCTACTGTAACAAGGGAATCACATGGGATTTAAAGTCAAAGAAGGTATTTGGAATCAAATCCCATTTGATTTTAGTAGACTGTGAGTCCCTTGGCGAGAGAACTATTAATATTTAGAAAATTGTTGTAACCCCCCCCCCCCCCCCAAACCAGGAGACCACGAGATAGAGCAGGATATTCATCAAACAAACAGGTTGTTTTCCTGAGATTCACGTACCATCACTGTCAAGATGTGCAGGGACATGGCTTGAGAATCAAGCCCTGCCACAGTCATGAGGGTGCCCCTGCTTGGGTCCATTTGAAAGAGCTTCATGCTTCTGGGATCCACACTGCTCTGAAGGGTGTAAATCAGCCCTTTCCCCAGGTCCTTGTCCGTTGCACTGACCCAAATGAATTCGGTCCCAGGAGGCGTGTCTTCTGGGATGTGTGCTTCATACTGGTACTCCAAGAACTGGGGGCAATGCTGGTTGATGTCAATCACACGGATATAGGCCTGTGGGGGTGAGGAGAGCAAGTGGGCATGAGAGAGGGTAGGGTCAATTCCCAGGCAACTGTACCATTTCCCAAAAAAATCCCTTTCATAAGGTGGCTTTGGATGTGTATTTTGCACGTCAGAGTCAGCAAGGTTTGGGCCTGTGCCCTCTGCCATGTTTATAAATGCAGAGGTTTATTTCTAGGGGAACGCCATGCAAATGAAACGCCAACCAGGTGCTCTTCTTTTCTTCATTCTTACCCTCACAATCCTTGTCCTCATTTGCTGACAACTGCCATTTAAACACGTTTGTGGTGGTGACGAATGCCATTTTTGTTGATGACTTGATGCAAGCCCACTTCTGGGAGGAGGGAGGGGAAGGGCTGGGTGAAGTGCTCCTTGAAGGCCCCCCTCCACTGCTGGTGGGCCCTCGTGGGTTTACCTGACAGTGGCGGAAGGTGGTGGCAGTGCTGCAAACAGCACTAAGTGGCTGAGACCACCATTATAATGTCTCACAAAGGTCCCAGAGTGACAGTGGCATCATGGGAAATTATAAATAAGGGGTTTCCCAGGGCATGTGTAGGTGGTGAGCCCTGGCAGTTACTCAAGGATCTCAGTGCTGGTGTTGGCGCCAGCCCTGATGCGGTAACACAACTTCTGATACAATGGTATGATGGACTTGTGTAAATAAAGTCACATGGGTCATCGCAGCCAATCAGATTAAATGAAGTGTAGGAAAATGAGGCTGAGGACTGTGAAGGCATAGAAGAGGGAACTGGTGCCAAAGAGATGCAGCAGCGATGAAAACAAAAATGGCAAAACAACATGCATGCCTGGCAGTCATTAGTTTGGCTGTGCAAATATCAAAATTACAGAATATTTTGTTTAGCTCAACATCTGTTAATGCCATTCTAGGAAACTAACCGAATGAAGGAAGAAACGGAATGATGGAAAATGTCTTTCTCTCAGAAGCAGCCGGGAAACGTGAAAGAGCTCGCCCTTGTAACAGGAAAACAAACCCTTCCCTTGCTGTCAAATGTTACAAAGAGGATCTGTCAGCTTCCTTCTATCTGATCCGATTGCTTTTTATCACATTAAAAACATCTTGGAAAAGGATGGCCTGATGCAATAACTTCCTTTCTTCAGTGAAATCCAACTTGCCATGATTTTGTAATAGCTGGTTCACCAACATATCCAGCAGTGGTTGTCAATGCCAAAGTAAACAGAGAAAGAAGTTCCTGGAGGCTGGGATGGCATGTCAGCCAAGGTGTCAGAGGATGAGTCTTAGTGGCAGAACAATGTTTGGAGACATTCAAAAGAGCATCAGCCAGCAATTGAGTCATGGTGGAATGGCAGCCTCAGCATCAGCTTTCCACAATTTCCCATGTTATACAGAATGTTAATGGCCACCAGCAAAGAAACATTCATATTACATCCCTGCGGAACACCTTGTTCTTCTAGGTAAACCTCTCTCTCCATTCCTCCCGGCAGGAGTGAAAGCTGGCGGTGCCTGGTTGCCAGAGACAAAAGCATGTCCACACTACGAATATCAGGGTATTTTGACCCTCTTTAACTGACATGGCTACTAGTTAATGAGTCCTTGACAAGGCTAAAGATCTCAAGCAAATAATTCCCAGGCTATGTTATAGCTAAATGAATTTCATTTAGTATCTTGTTTGAACGTGTCATGGGGAAGAGGTGGAGCAAGGGACCATTTCTGTCCCTCATCTTTCTCTTGGTCTTGCCGTTTGACAGGCCTTTATAAATTCTGCAAGATATGTGCAACAGGAAAGTGGGTTAACATGGGGATTAGAACTGGAACTGTGGAATTTTTGAATCTCCAATTACCAGAGAACACCAGGAGAGAGTGAGGGGGATTTTAAGAAAGAATGACACAGCATTTCTCTCTTGTTTCTGCTTTGCTGTACTACCCTACCCTGGACATTAGAACTGTCACTGACTGAGGGATGAATGAAGAATATGAGTACTGAGTTTGGGTCCTTAAGAACATAAGAAGAATCAAGAGTCCATCTAGTTCAGCACTCTGTTCACACAGCGGCCATTCAGCTGTTGACCACAAGTAGGACACGGGTGCAAAAGCACTCTCCTGCCCATATTCCCCAACAACTGGTGTATATAGGCTTACTGCCTCTGATACAAGAGGTAGCAAATATAGTCCCAGAGCCAGGCAGGATTTATTTACCCCAGAGAGTGCAAAAGTTTAGTGAATATATTTTTGTTTATATATGACATAAGTGTCTCAGAAAAGTGAGTCTTACAAAATTCCAGTGGTGGTGGTGGTGGTGGTGGTGGGGCTGTGTGATGACATCATCAATATGGCTGCTGCACTATTAGGTAGGTGCCACATTTAAATATGCATAACTTCTCACCCGTTTATGCTACAGAGATGATTTCCCCCCCAAAATGTTTTAGATTTAATAACAAATACTTTTTGTTATTATACATGTTTTGTTAACTCCATTAGTTTTTGAGTAAATCATGGTTAAAAATCACACATAACCAATGTGAACACTGATTGTATACGTTCAAATGAAATTATCTAAAAAACTAATGGAGTTAACAAAACATGTATAATGACAAAAAGTATTTGTCATTAAATTTGAAACATTTCAGAAAAAAATCATCTCTGTAGCATAAACGGGTGAGAAGTTATGCGTATTTAAATGTGGCAACTATGAAATAGCACAGCAGCCATATTGATGATGTCATCACGCAGCCCCCCCGCCCCCAATGGAATTTTGTAAGACTCACTTTTCTGAGACATTTATGTCATATATAAACAAAAAATATTCACAAAGCTTTTGCACTCTTCGGGTAAATAAATCCTGCTCTGCCTCTGGGACTAATAGCTATCAGAACTAGTAGCCATTGGAAGCCTTCTCCTCCAGGAATTTATCCAACCCCTTTTAAAGCCATCCAAACTGGTGGCCATCACCACATCTGGTGAATTCCATTGTTTAACTATATGCTGCGTGAAGACGTACATCTTTGTACATGTCCTGAATCTCTCACCAATCAGCTTCGTGGGATGACCCTGTGTTCTAACATTATGGGAGAGGGAGAAAAAATTCTCCCTATTCTCATTCTCCACACCATTCTCCTATCCACTCCACACCTTCTTCCCCAAAAGGTCCTTCTTCCCCAATCCATTTGGTTGCAGCTTATCCACAGGGGATGAACTGGGCAAATTTGGAGCCCGAATAGCTCTCAAACCCCCAAATCTGATGAGCTGAAGTGAAATATGAATTTCAAGTATTTTTGTAAAATAATTATTTTGGGGGAAACTCCATCTGTATATCTACAGCCCACTCTACTTCTTATTAAAGCGCCGCCCCCCCCAGATTACCAAAGGATTTGAAACAGGCTCTGGGGATGCTGACCTGCGTCTTGATAATGCTCAATCCATCAGTGACTTTGATTGTGAGGTTGTAGTTCGACCTTCTCTTTGCATCCAGGGCTCTCGCGATGACAATGCTGCCAGTGCTCTTCTCGATGTCAAAATCCATTTCATCATCACCACCTGAGAAGAGGAGGAGGACTTAGTAGGTGGGAGTTATGATGAAGAATAAGAAGGCCAGGTGTCTGATTACCAGCATCTCCTAAGGGGGACCAGGAGGAAAAACAATCCTTCCCCTGGCAGCAGTTGCTGCAAACCCACTCACAGAATCTGATGAGAAATAACTAGAAGGAGGGAGCTGAATGAGCATAAAAGGTGGGTGGGGAATCTCTGTGAAAGGCTTCTATTGTCACCATTGATCTCTGCTTATTTACCTTACATTTTGCATTGGCTAAAGGAGCGTAAAGCTGAGTTTGCTGTTGCAGTGTCGTTCAAGGTGAAGGGAGGGAACTGAAATTAACCAGTGTGAGACAGGAGGGCATGTTCTGCTGAAAAGAAGGAATATCAAGGCAAATTGGAAGGGGTGAGTAAATCTGCTGGTTTTGCTTCAGGGTGTGCTGCGTAAACCAGTTCCCCCCCCCCTTGGCTCTGTTGGGACTTGCCCTTATCCCTGGAGGAGTCCTGCATTCCAGTCTCCTGCTTGCTTCCCTTTCCGTGATACATGCCATGAAGTAAGTTGAGCTCCATGTGCTCCACAAAAGCAGAGAAACTGACCGATATTTTCCTGACACTGTTGGAGAGCCCTTGTTCATTTTCCTGCTGTTACTAACACTGGGAGGAGAACTTAAACTATGCACATTTAGCTTCTCAGAACTGAAATCATCACCATCCTTTATTATCCAACAGTCCATTCACAGGGGTAGGTTTTTATGATCAAGGGCATTTACTCTGGAACAAGAGAAATAGGCCCCCTTCTCTGCAGCCTTCAGAGGCACTAACCTCCACTGCCTCGGAAGGCTGCAAACTTCAAGGGTGCAGAGCAGGCTGCATGTCCCACAGCTCTCTCCCCTAACATCTTGCTGCCGCCTCCCAGCATCTGCCACCTGAGCCGACTGCTTTACGCTAGCTAATGGTAGGGCTGGCCCTGCTCCTGGTTCACACAAAACTCCCCCTACTCATTGGAAGAAAGTGTCAGGGGGGCTGCAGGGTGAGCACCACTCCCTGCCATCAACACCGGCAGCATGAGAGGCTCTTCCCCACCACCCATGTGTTCAGACAGCATGGGAAAGGGCTCTCCATACTTACTGGTGTACACACAGAGAGCTCCTCCAGATGAAGGACTCTCATCCAGTCAGGATCCCTCCTCATGTGTAGGAGCTCTATGCACGTCCATCAGTACACATGGAGAGCTGCTCCTTATGCCATCTGAACACACGACAGTGGAGAAATTCCACCACGAGCATTGGTGGGATACGTGTGTGTGGCCGTGGCACATGATAGTAGGAAGCTAGCTCACACAGCCCTATGACCCCCTTTGTGTGCGTATTTCAACATGTGTGTGCAGGGCTTTTGTGTGAACCACCCAAATGTCGTTTGGATTTCATAGGTCTGGAAATGGAGTTGCTATTCCATGTGCAGCATGAAGCCGAACAGCAACTGGATGCTGCTAAATCACACATGCCTAGAAGAATCACATCAAATCCAGGAGAGACCTGCTTCAGCCACTGTTTGGTTTGGGTGGATGGTCATAAGGGGCTGTTGTGCCATGGATGGAGTGTAGCCATGCTACAGGAGAGGCAGGAATTGTGGTAATTAAAAGAATACTTGTGGAGGTTCTGTGCTTTGCAACTGAAAAGAAGGGGTGCAAGCGTTACTGATTGACAGGGGGGGGGGGAAATCAAACTGTTCCCCTATGGATTCCTGAAATGATGCAACAATCAATAAGGGCCTGCTGCTACACTTCCAAAAGCATATTCAGTGTTGCAGTTCAATTAACTGTGGAAGCAGAGGAGGGAAGAAATCTTTAGTCTGAGTAATGGCAAAATATGTCCCCGTAGGAAAGACGCTTGGCTCTTCTGCAATCATTTAGGAAGGAAACAAGGAGAAACATAAGAGAGGGGAATGAGAGCCCCGTAGGACTTTAATACGGGAGGACACAGAGTGGGGGCATTTATGGGGAAATGGGCAAAAGGGAAGTGCTGAGGGACGGGGCAACGCAATGAGCCGGTTTGCACATAAGAGCGGCAAATTATGGATCAACTAAACTAATTAAAAGCCTGATTAAAAACAAATTAATTAAAACCCAAGTTAACTTATGATTAGTTCTTAGGACCTTTCTACACCACGGGGGTGTAGAGGGAGGGGGGACGATCCCAGAAATACCTGCTTCCAGGATCGTCGCTGTAATGCAAATGAATATGCGACAACCCGGCTTCCTCCCGGGCCGTCACAAGTTGCGCCCGCCATTTTTTTTCCGGGTGGAGGAAGTGCATGAACACTCGTGTGGAAAAGGTAAGCTAAAAAAAAGACTGAACCGCACAAAATCGGCCCCCCACCCCCCTCCCTGCCATCCCTGGGATGCCGAAATTGCTGCCACCCCTTCACCTGATGGGCATGGAGCCGCGTGGTGTGGCTCAGTGTCCATTTCTGCTGCTGCGCTTACTCACGAGTAAGCGCAGCAGCAGCCAGGACAAGCGGCCACATTTCCCGCGGTCTCGGGATGTTCCCAGGAATGTGGGAAGATTTGGGTTCCCCAGGGTTCCCTTATCCTGGGGGAAACCCGTTCCCATCTCCTCTGCCCCCGGAAGTCCCTGAGTGTCATTTGGACTCACAGGGACCACCCAGGGGATATTCCAGCTCAAAAGGCCGGTGTAGAAACTGCCTTAGTTTAACTTTGGGTAGTTTGACCCACAAATAACCCATGATGTCCTGGTTCACATGTCACACAACTACCTCGAATCACATAAATCAGAGGTTACATATTTAAAGAGGCAGTGGCACACAGCCTGGCAAATTGTGGCCTAATTAATTAACCCATGATTTAACGCCATTACGTGCAAATGGGCCCTATGTCTAGGAGAGAATGAATCTGTGCAACTGAACGATTCAAGCAGACAGGTAAGGACACTATCTGACGTGCACTATTAATCGCCTCAGCAGACAAGTGGAAGGGAAGAAGGTTAGCACTGAGGGAAGCTTTTGGCCTAGAATTCAAGGTCAACCTTGAGTATGAGCTTGCAATGTTCTTTGCCATCTTGTGAGGGATGTTGCACGCTTTCTGGGCAACCATGCAAGACTGCACAGTTGTAGAAACAGACCATGCTCCCAACAGGAGCTTTAAAGCTCTTAGCTCCATTCCAGATGGTCACAGCAGAGCAGAGAGGGGAACTCATGGAAAAGTGCTATGCCAATGTCTTTTAATCCAAGCATGTGTGCAAGGATTCCTTGCTTATGATATTTTTGCTCATATTCTGTGCAAAATTTGGGATCTGGAATATTCCATTAAACGCACATGCACACATACATACACAAACATGTTACTTTCAGCTGTATGACCCTGTTCAAAAGTTAGATTATTTTTCTGAGTATTTCACAGGGCTACTTCATACATGGAGTGCTGTGTAGGTTTTTGGTTTTATTATTTATTATTCGTTTATTTCATTTAGGGGTATTCATAAAACACATCTACAAAATATCTTTTTTTTTCCAGATTGAGCAGGCATGTGTCGCATCAACTGCTTAACTGGTGTAATCACAGTAGGAGGGGAAGACACACTGAAGTTCATATCCAATAACGCACACTCTACGTAGATGTGAGAATTGGGGGAAGACCTCATCTATTTAGGGTGTTTCTGTTGGGACAGTCTCAACAACGTGTCCTTGTTCCTTTGCTTGTAATCTGTCCTTTCCTCTGGCATCCACTACCTTTACCTGGAACTGGGTATTTAGGCCAGACATGTTCCTGATTTCCATACTATTTGTCTTTAATTACAGTGGGGTCAACTGCAGTACATTAAGGTCAGAAGTATCAGAGCAGCATGGAACACCACAGTAGGAAATTGGTCCATACAACGTCCAGGGAAATCATTAATCACTGAACAAGGGATCATTTTCTCATTCCATCTTCCCACTCACAGAATCTGTACAGGCAAACAAACCATCCCTAGTGCGCTCCCTCAACATCAAGGCCAATACTTAGAAGAGACAAGTGGTCGCAAAAGGCCAGTAAGACCACTATCTCTAAAGAAGCTGAGAAACAAGAGAAGATTTATGAACAGAAAGGAATGGCCTGGATTGTCATGGCCAGCACATGTTCTCGGTAGAGAAGAGGATAGACACCTTTTCACCCCTGCAAACATGTCCTGCTTTAATTCCAAGGGACCAGAGTCTATGAAAGTGGTGAGCAAGTTGTGGCCCTTCAGATGTCATTGGACTGTAACTCCCCCTAGCCAGCATAGCCAACGGTGAAGGATGATGGGAGTTGTAATCCAACAACATGGGGGGGCACAAGTAGTCCATCCCTTCTTTCAAGTGATTCAGTGGTCTTCTGGGAAGAAAACCTCCTGATGAATGTGACAAACTGCTTTCAAATTATGCAACGGAGCACTACTCACCACCTTTTCCATTTCTAAAACAGAAGGCTGCATGCTCCATGACACTGCAGCCTAGGAAGCTGGAGAAAACACCTGGGTAGTGTAATGCTTAGAGCAGCCTTCCCCAACTGGGTGCCCTCCTGATGTTGCAGACATCAACTCCCATCAGCCCCATCCTGCATGACTGATGATCAGGAATCCTAGGAGTTGTAGTCCAAAACGTCTGCAGGGTACCAGATTGTGGAAGTCTGGGTTAGAGGGTGGGGCACTTGGATCAGGAAACCAGAGTTCCTCACTCTATTCTAATCCCCTTTCAAAGTTTGCAATACAGCACTATATCACCATATCACCTTTTCAGTGTCTAAAGTAGAAGGTTTCCTTCTCCTGCACGTTACAACTATCAGGCTTCGCAGGGCTGTTGAGAAGATAAAATAACATAGTCCTGATCTCCTTGGAAGAATGGTGGAGTGCAAAAATGTGATTTATGAACTAAAAAGTGACATTTTCAACTCCAGCAATGCTAGCCTGAATACAGAAGCAAATTGGGTAATGACTAAATGTAAAGAATTAGCGGACTCACTGTATGAATATAGGAGGCTGACATATCATACAGTAAACAGAACCTCTCTTTGGAGTAGAGATAAATGTTAAGATTAAATTCCAAGGAGAATACCTTTAAGGGGACACAATGCTAGTAGACAGTCCTAACACAAAGCAAACTTTCCACAAGCATTGTCAATTCTGTACTGTGTTGATTCTTGTTCTGCTTTAATTGTATTTGTACTTCATTATCCATGCCCAACTGCACCAGACAAAGAAGTATTCTTTGGAGCTGCCTTGTGAAGGGCAATTCTGGCATGTCTACAAACTGTCTGCCTTCAGGGATGGCTTTACTCTACAGAGGCAAAATAACTAGTCTCCAATGTGATGTCAGGTAATAGGAGTTACAGATCACTACAGCTGAAAGATACATCAAAGATAATGTAGTCCAAACCCTCCGTAGAAGATTCACTCCGCTGAAACCATCCCTAACAAATGAACCCCTCAGTGAAAGAAAACAGCTTATGATAAAATCATAATATAAATGGTTTTAGGGGTCCAACTCAGAAATGATTATCTGTCTTGCAAAATGCTTTGCATTGCATTGCATGCTAAATTCAAATGTAACCTTTTTTTAAAAACCACTGTTTCTAGTCCATGGTAACTACTTTATCTCTGTAACCATTTTTGTAACGTAAGGTTTGCCCTTAAGTCTGCTTCACGCTGGGAGGAAAGGCATGTGCTTTGATATGGTTTTCAAGTGGTGCAGAGAACGTTCAATGAACTGTATTTAAATCTACATTTTTCATTTCATTTATAGATACTAAAACAACAACAACTATATGACAGTCTAATTTCCTAAATGCCTAACAACTATTTGAAAGGAAGAGAAAAATCAAGCATGGTCAACCTTATTAGATTTTTTTTTTAAAAAAAGTGCACTTAAGAAGAAACAGATCACTTCTGACTTCTTACATTATTTTATAGATCAGTCTTCTGCAGAGATAAACTTTCTACACAGATGTTTCTTATGAACTTCATTATTTTCAGAATGAACAGCTGTTTATTTATCTTATTTTTACAACTGCTCATCAACAGAACTGAGAATAAAATACCAAAAGGACATAAGAAGAGCCGTGCTGGATCAGACCAAGGGTCCATCTAGTACAGTATTCTGTTCACACTGTGGCCAACTGCCTGCCCACAGGAAACCCACAAGCAGGACACAAGTACAAGAACACCCTCATGCTCATATTCCCCAGTAACTGGTGTGCATAGGCATACCGCAACTGATATTGGAGGTAGCTTATAGCCATCAGGACTTGTCACCATTAATAGCCTTACACTCCATGAATTTGTCCAATCCCCTTTTAAAGATATCCAAATGGGTGGCCATTACTATGTCTTGTGGTAGCAAATTCCATAGTTCGACTATGTGCTATGAGAAGAAGTCCTTCCTTTTATCTGCCCTGAATCTCCCACCACTCAGCTTCAAGGGATGACTCTGGGATCTAGTATTATGAGAGTGGGAGAAAAATGTCCCCCTATCCCCTTTCTTCCCAGGATGCATAATTCTGTACACTTATATCATGTCTCCCCTTTCTCAGCCCTTTTTCTCAACTAAACAGTCCCAGATAGGGTCCATAGGTTCAGGTAAGGTACAGAGGACAAGGGCAGTCTAGCCATTAATTTCTATCTAGGATAATAAAACTAATTCTTTATACACTGGGAGCACTATTATTGAACAAGATAACAGGCTAGTCAGCTCACTTGGTTGTAATAAATAAGGTTAGGCAATGTGTGGCCTACAGCTCCCATCAGTCCTAGTCATCTATGGCCTACAGCTTTAGCCAAGTCAGCTTTGGCCCACAACTCCCATCAGTCCAAGTCAACATAGTCAATGGTGACAGATAATGGAAGTTGTAGGCCAAAGCAGCACAAATTGCCCATCACTGTAATAAATTCTAAAATGGGTTGTGTATAAAGTCCATCTTGGTAGAGACCATTGCTATTAGATCACCTTTAGACCTCCAAATAGGAATGCTGGTACTTACCATGATATGTTCATTTTCTTCAGTGGATGGAGATTGCTCTCCCATGTGAGAAGGCAATTCAGTTAATCTGCATGTTCCTGCCTATTGGAGCGAGTGGGAGGAACAACCCATATAATGATATCCTCCTCCACTGAAGGAAAATCTCAAAAACTACAATTAAGACCACTATGCATATTCACCAATTTGCCCATTTCAATCACTGCCTGAATCCCACTGGAATCCCACTGAAAGATCTAACTCAAACAGATCTCTGTTATCTATATAATTCTGTAAGAGTTAAAATGTGTCTTCTGGTATGATTGTACACATAAAAGGTATAGGGCATTTCAACCTAGCAGACTAGTGCGGCAAAACAGGGAAGAAACGGAATAAAGCACAACAGATTTCATTAAGGGAATTGCCAAGCATTGATAGTAGAGATCTTCCAACTCAGCATTTAAGAACTTCCAAAAACCCTATATAACACACACACACATGCACACACACACAGCTGGTTTGTTTTCATTGCTGTGGGGAATAGGTATGATTACCACATATTTCCTGTAAGCCACAAAGATGTGTTTTTGCCCGTTTGCAGCACAAGAATTTTCATTAAGATTGGGAGCATGCCAGAAATACAATTTCACAAATTGCAGTGGGTAATACAAGAACTGCAGTGGGTAATACAAGAATGCTTTTGGTGGGATCATTGCCTGTGCCAGCCTGAATACTGCTCTCTGCCAGTGCTGAGGTCTTAACTATAATGCGCCCGCTATCTAGAATGAACGGTCTTTGTTTGATCGATTCACGGGCATGCCAAATACCTGGAAAACTGGGGCAGCATTTTGTCAGCTCGGAACCACCACTTTGGAGTTCATTTCCCTGTCACGCACCACTCACCTGTGATGTCAAACCAGAGTTGGCTGAGCCCAGTCTCCACACTGATCACTCCCACCATGTGGTTCACTGGGTCTGTTTCCATGACCGCGAAGTTGAAATGAAGCTCATCAAAATCAAGTGACTCTGAGGAGGGGAGGGGCTTAGGGATCCAACTGATGTGAAGTCTCACGCTGGAGGAAAGTGGGGGGCTGCCGCCATCAGTCGCCTTGACCTGCCAAGAGAAGAAAGCACCAACTTTATAGTGGAGTGGCCGCACACTACGGAGTTCCTCACAATGCTTCAGGTTGAACGTCACTCTAAATATACTTGAAAAACGAAATAAAGGCTTAGCAGAAGTGAAACACCTTCAGTTGCTTTTCAGGATGAGTTCGTACGAAACCAAAGCTGCACTTGCCCAGATTCTAACCAAACCTAATAGGTCAACATTGTTTTATTTTCGGCGCCAGGTCAAGACTTTCCTCTTCTCTCAAGCATTTAGCAATATCTGATGAGCCTAGGTTTGTTTTGTTTTTAGGCTTATAGCTTTTTAAAGTTATTATAGTGGTTTTAAATGTGTGTGTATATTGTATGTTTTTGCTGTTTTAATTTTTGTCTATTGTTTTTAACTGTTTTAATTTTATGTGAACTGCCCAGAGAGCTTCAGCTATGGGGCGGTATACAAATGTAATAAAATAAATAAATAAATAAATAAATTGGCTTTCCATGGTTGATATCTGTGATGTTTTCTCTTGCCAACAGCAGACAAGAAACCAATATGTATGAACAATATAGCTGTATCATTGCAATGTAAGCTGCAATTTCTCAATCAAGTGCACATATGGATGGCACCCATTCATTTGCATCTGTCATCTCAGCAGGGATTGGGTGATGCAAGCGGTCAGTCAAATTCCTCCTGGGGTCAATAAAGCTGCTGGCTCTGGCCCAACTCCTCAATCTAAGCCATTGGTTGCTCAACACATGTAAAAAAACATACGAAGAGCCCTGCTGGATTGGATCCAAACGTCTACCCAGACCAGCCTTCCCTGAACTAGCATTCTCCAGATTAGTTGGATGGGAATGATGGGAGTTGAAGTTCAACACATCTGGAGCGTGCCAAGTTGGAGAAGGCTGATCTACTCCAGCATCTATCTTCCCACACTGACCAATCAGATGTTTCCAGGAAGCCCGCAAATAAGGCTTGACGTCAAATGGCTGGCCTTGCTTTCGTTCTCCAGCAGCTGGTCTTCAGTGGCACCCCAAACTGCTCTTGGGCTACTTATCTCTTCTTGCCTTCGAAGTCCAGTCCCCAACACTGACAGTCCCTCTCTGCACAGAGCTTGATGACTTTCTTATTCCTTGATTTCCATGATGGCCTCTACATTCTGATGGTCTTCCTTTTCAATGGCCGGTGAGCTGGCTCTAATGTGAGAACCCAGCATCCAGCTCACAGGATTCTCCCTGAATAAACTGAATGGATGGACACACTCTAGCAATACATTTTCACCTGTACGCATGTATGGGAAGGATTCATATTGTGGATTCAAAAGAGTACCTAACCAAGCGCCTCCCACTAACCTCCCCTTCCCTTGCTTAACACTCTGTGTCACCAATGCCATTCTTGCTCCCATCTTCCTACCTTTCTTTAATTCTGGCTGGAGTCACATAATATATTTTAAGCGAGCTGAAAAAAGTTGAATGAGTATTTGTCAAGTGGTTTTGGTCAAACAGGCTTTGCAGCTTTTGAAAGGCTACAGAAACCTACAAACTCTGTTTGACTACAGCCAGTAGAGGGATGGATATGTGTGTAACAATCAACAATTTTGCTATCATACCACTTTCAACACTTGGGATAGGGGGAGCAGGGAGAACAATCATCTGTCTTTATCCTCCTTATCTTCCTGTATCTCACTCACCATTAGTATGTTGTACTCTTGGGCAGGAAAGGCCTTTTTGGAGAACACCACGCCTGTCACTGGATGGATGCTGAAGAACTCCTCATCGTTTTCTTCAAGGCTGTAAGTGACTTGGCAGTTCCTCCCCTCATCACGATCTGCAGCAATCACCCTGTAGACTGGCAAAGGAGCCTCCGATGCTGCTTTCTCTGGGAGCTGAATCATGAAGAGTTTTTGGGAGAAGTTGGGAGGGTTATCATTGACATCCAGGACCTGGATTACAACTCTGCTGGTGGTTTTCAGAGCTGGATCCCCATGGTCTGAAACAGAGACCTGTAAGGAAAAGCCAATAAACAATCCCATCACCACACAAGGGAGGACAGTTAATGTTCATGATACAGTGCTTACAAATGATAGCCAGTGTGGTGTAGTGGTTAGAGTGTTCGACTGGAACTTGGAAGATTTGGGTTCCGGTTCCCACTCGGCCACGAAGCTCACTGGATGACTTTGCGCCAGTCAGTGACTCCCACTCTAACCTAATTCACAGGATTGTTGCGAGGAGAAAATGGAGAGAAAGAGGCTATGTAAGGCACATTGGGTTCCTTGCAAGAGGAAAAAAGATATAAATGCAATAAATAAATAAATAAATAAATAAATAAATAAATAAATAAAGTGCTTAGGTAAGCCTCTCTCTCTCTCTCTCAATCTTTTCCCCAACCCCCAACCTGCTTTTTTGTAACATCTTGCCCAATGAAGAAATCTGCAGTACTCAAAAGTTTGCACATCTTTTCTAATCTTTTGGTTGGTCTAATCAAGGTATTACACTAATATGGATTCAGGAATGCGTATGACAGTGATGTTAATTATATAGCTTCATTTATATTCATATTCTAGTAATGTTTTGAACCTCCAATTCGACCATTGGCCATACTGGCTGGGGGTGATGGGAGTTGTAGTCTGACAATGGCTTGATTGGCTGTTGAATACAAGTGTTGATTGTTAATCCATGTTCCCTCCTTGAAATTTGGCCTGTTTCTGATTGTTTCTGGCTTAGCTTATAAATAGTATTTTAGCATACTCTTGTTTGTGACTAAAGCTGGTGTTTTATACCAAAATGTTTCTCATTTTAAAATCTGTTTATAATAGTTTTTTTTAAAAAAAAAAAGCTATAAATTTTAAATTTTAGAATTTTTTTTAAAAAAAATCCATAAAAATTTATAAACTGGATGCACTATTAATGGTCATTTGTTTTGTTTTTGGAGTGCTGTATCATGCGTATCGCATCGCCTGCATATCAGTTAATTCTGACAGCATTTGGGGACCCAAGGCTGGGAAAAGCTGGGCTAAGCTATCCCTGGTTTTCATGCCACCTCTCAACTTGAAAGGTTACATTTAATTGTGAAATCCATGATGTTAAACGTCCATTTTGTTAATCGGCAGGAAACCACTTGCTACCCCCTATTCTTCTGCATGACTTAGCAGCTGGATTTGTGCTCTAGCCTTCAGTTAGGAAGCCAAGCCATGAGGTATTTCTGAAGCTGGCACTGGGGGGCAAACACACACAAAAATGCAGAACAGACAATTATCTTCCTGAGCAATTTGGAACCGATGGGATGAGTCGTCCTTCTTCTTTTCTCTGTGTGCTCTGACTTGCAAGGAAATGTTTTTTGCGGACTTTAAAAAAAACAACACCCTCCACTTGCAAGTAAACGAAACTAATTGCAACTTCGTCATCACTCACCTCTAGGATATGTTCAGCCTTGTATTCCCGATCAAGCTGTTGAGAAGTGGTATAAATCAAACCTGGCAGGAGAGAGAAGAACATTGTCAGATCCATGGGGCTCCACGTGATGCCATGCAGCACTCGCCTGCTACACTACACATCCCCAACCTTATGCCCTCCGGAGGTGTTGGACTGAAGCTGGGAATTATGGGAGCTGCAGTTCAACACCTCTGGAGGGCATCAGGTTGGGGAAGGCTGTGTTATACCAACACGAGCTAATCCCAAAGATGATACTACCCTCAAGCAAATCAACACCATAAACAAAATAAGTTTATAGTTCAAGATACTTCCTGCCTCCCAGCCATGGAAGAGTTCCATATTTCTTATATTAACGGAGGCGGTTTGTTTCATCCCCCTGTCCCACGGTTCCAACATTAATTTCACTGCAGTGCATCCTAATGATCCAATATTTTGGCCCATGTACCCTCCAGTGATACCATTTCAGATTTCAAAGTGAAGGGTGTTGGTGGGGATAAGAGGTGTCAGGGTGGCACAGGCGTAGGAACATAGGAAGTTGCCTTATCCTCAGTCAGACCTCTGGTCCATGTAGCCCAATATTGTCAATGCTGACGGGCAGCGGTTCTCCAAGGTCTCAGGAAGGATTCTTTCTTAGCCCTACCTGGAGATGCTGGGGAACAAACATGGGACCTTATGCATGAAAAGCAAGTGCTCTTCTGCCATCTAAGAATTGTCAGCAAACTTAAATGTCTGCTTTTTGATATATTCAAGAGTCGGTGGCACAAATGCAGTGCATTTTAAGATTGTTTGGTATGACTACTCTTTTAGACATCACAACGGCTCAGCTCACACAACATGCTAACCCACTCAGTGTGGGTTGTTGTTGAACCGTGGGTTATCATGTGGTCTGAACGCAGCATGTTTTCCGTCGGGTTGCTCATTAACCATGCAGGGTGGCTTGTTCACTACTCCGAACAACCCAGCAACAAGCCATGGGTTCTCAAGGTGGCTTGTTTGAGAAAAATAAACCACACTACATGGTCAACAAGCCATCCTGAGGAAAACACATTGCGTTCAGACAACACGTTAACCCAGCCTGAGGAAAATGTGCTATGTTCAGACAACACGCTTACCCAAGGTGGGTTAGTGTGTTGTGTGAACCCAGCCAATGACTGTAGCAATATTATCAACACAGGTCAGTCACTTCCCTTGATTAAAAAAAAAACACTAAAGGTGCAATCCTATGCATGTTTAGACAGAAAAAAAGTCCTATAACTCCCAGTATCCCTTCAGCCAGCTATGCCGGTTGGGGCATTCTGGGAATTGTAGGACTTCTTCTTGTCTAAACATGCATAGGATTGCGCTCTACGCAGATTTGTGCTTTTAGTATGCATATCTAACACACAGTTCCTTGTAATGGTTTACAACAATAGCCATTTATTTAATAGCTCTATTACATATGTAGTTTGGAACACAGGGGAGGGAGCAATGGCCTCCCTAAATAGTGCAGCTCTCATCCACTCACTTTTGTTTTTTTAACTGTGGTACCCCAGCATTTGAGCTGCAGTTGCTCCTTCCTTGCTGCACATGCATCTCATCAGTGCTAAGCTTCCCATATTAAAAAGGCCAATCAGACCAGAACAGGGATCAATACTAGCAAGCATTCATATTGCATCCCTAGACACCTTTGATATTGCAAAAATGCCAGCACCATTTACAATGCATTTTGAAGGCTGAACTGGTAGATTTCCTGCTATACATATGCTTTGCAGCTTATCTTCTTATCTTCAAGGGCAAGAAGTTCTGGAAAGTGTCACAACTGTTGTTCAGCTTTTGCAAATGAAACAACATTGCATGGAAAAAAACTTATCAGCACAGTATTTTAGATGAACCTGACATGAACAAACTAGAAGATGGCAGATAAGATTTAAGGGCGCCAGAGAGATAGATGAGCATGCCTATTGGTAGCTAACCAGACAAAGAGGTAGAATCAACACGTCTAACATTATTTTCCTTTGAGATTATTATCATTTCCTTAACATCAGTGGTATTGTCCTTCACTCAGACTTCCAGCATTGATCTGGCCAAAGGGTTTCACAGCATCTTAATGCAAGAACACATGCATTAAAACCTCATGTAGATGGGTGGGGAAGCCCAGTTGAAGGCAATTCGGAAGACTAAAAGGCAAGCAGGAAAGCGGTTTTGCATTCTCTACCCAATTGTCCAATCCTGTTCCCCCTGTGGAAGCATCTTTTCCGGTTTCAAAAAGGGTGTTGGGGTAAATGTTATACTTCCCCAGTGGCGTAAAGGTACATTTTGAAGTGTAGGCGCTCTTCATGACACTCCTCATAGCCACTCCCCCAAGGTGTCTAAACATTCCAGCTGCTGTGTTGAGCCATACCAACAAACCATTCCTAGCCATTTCATCTCTGCCAGGAGCAGTTCTTTTGTGAAGTTAATGGGTCTTAATTGGCCATTCAGGACCATGCCACTCCAGAATACTTTACATTATAACAAGGAAGACTTTGCTAGGATAATTTGTTAGGAAACTTCATTTCCCCCTAGCTATTGTGAGGATTGCAGCTAAATTCAGAGGAAATGCGGAATTCAGGGGAAGGGGCAGATGACATCAGCATCCCTGCTAATTGAAAAGTGCAGCTGCTGAGTAACCGGGCTCCACTACGCCCCGCTGGTCTTGAAAGGCTGACTTTCTTTTATGAAGGTTCCTTGTTAGAGCAAGAACACTACCAAGGATTCTCAGTAGGTTATTACTGCATTCCTGGCTCCACTACAGCACTGCACGCCTCTTCATGTCCTTACAGGCAGTTAACTAACTAGGATGTAACCTAAGCGCCTTTACTTGGCAGTAAACCACACTGAACTCATTAGGGGTTATTTCCGAATAAATATGCATAGGACTATAGTAAAATGTCTGAGCTGGACATTTTACTATAGTCCTGTCCTCAGGTGGAGAAAATCAAGAGAATTCACAACAACTCGCAGAATTTCATAGCCATAATCAGCATGAACGAAGCTTAAAGTGGAGCATTCCACCCATTTGCTGAAGTTAGTCTTTCAAGGGACTTTGCAAATGAGGATGCTTTGGTTCTGTTTCCCTGTATTTGTATCAGGAAGGACTATTCCCTACAAGGTGAGAGATTCAAAATCAATTATTTACTTGGTTTAGTAATCCCCTGCTCCAATTTTTAAAATAAAGCAAATAGCTTCTAAGTTGCCTATCTGCTGTTGTTGCTCTGCACTACATGGATTCATATGGCTCAGCTGTTGATGGAAACGTAGCTGTTATGTCTGTGCAAATAAGAATTCCCAGAGGTCCGAATGAAATCCTCTCCAGAACAGGGGTGGCGAACATCAAACCTGATCCACCTGAGGTCCCAATGTGGCCCTTCAGAAGTACCCAGATGGCAATGCTGCCTTCCCCTGCCTCCACCCCCCTTTCCCCAAACTCTGTTCATTTGGTGGTTTCCCAGCTTTACTGCATCCCCGCCCCATCCTAAAAGGCTGTAATATCTGTCCTATGACTGAACTACTGGCAGTAAGAGTTTTAAGCAACAACATGCTGGGGGGCAGGGGGTTGTTTTTTTGGCCACTTCCTTTAGCCTTTGGCCCTGCCTCTTTCGCCTTCAGTCATACCCACCATTGGATTGTCCTGAATTGTAAGCTGCTCTGAGAATCTCATAAGGATGGAAGGTAAAAGATATTAATCAATCAATTAATCAAAAATATAATGCCCCAGGTCGATCCAGAAGACTTTATAGTCCTGGGGTCTCCAAATGGTGTCCATGGGCACAAATGTGCTGACAGAGAAAGCTCTTGGTGCCCACCACGCTCAATGCCGCTCCTGGTTTTTTTTTAAATTTAGAGGCTTTTCATTGTTATTTTTTACTGGAGGCTGGCATGCTGCAAAGCTAAGTGCTTTTCCCCAGAACCGTCTTTATTTGTGTTCAAAAGAGTGGTTTTGTGATTTGGAGCTCAGACTACGCCTCTGCCTTGTACTTTGGTTCTTGCCCAGAAGAGCCTCACCAGTTTGTCTTCTGGAAAATGAGTATTTTGTGACCAGCCATACTCACCACAGTAGACATTGTATGAATGAGCAAGCCCTCCCCCCCAAGGCAGCCATAACTTTCTCTCTCAAAATTTCAAATGTGCCCACCAACCCCCCAAAGGATGAGGATCTCTGGGGGTTCTCAGAGGTCCTTTCAGATCAGTAAGGTGGCCAGGGGCACATTACCAAAAAAAGAGGATATGCATTGCCAAAAAAGAGAACAGAAGAGGACATAGGGTTGCCCCAAAATTGCATATGCTTGATTGATATGTATAGATGCAAATTTAGAAATAACATACTAGAATTTAAACAGAAGAACAATACATCTACCCATAGTGGGGGAGAGTGTGACCTAGATAGCTTGTGTGCCTTGCTCTGCCTGCTGCTCACCTGCTGCTGCTGGGCAACTTCAAGGCTCCAGCTCTCCTTTCTGATGGTTCTCTATCTTTAAACCTGACTTGGACTGGACAGCCCTTCAAGTAGAGGAAGGCTTCAAATAGAGGACTTCCTCTGTAAAGAACACTCTACAGATCAGGGGGTAGGCAATTGGGCAGCTTAGACGAGCAGAGCCATTTCAGAGTTCATGAAATGCTCCAGTCATCCCGATGTGTTCTGTGAGTTTCGAATTCTAGAACTAGCAACTTCTCTGTTGTTATTCCACCCCAATCCCTTCTACAACCTAATAGGCCTACCCTGCACAGTTTGTGACCCACCAAACTGAATTCAGCCCACCAGTTATCTATGGCACTCTACCAGAGGGTCGATAAACCACCTGTTTTTACTGCTTGCCTGGGGCGGCAAAAATAGGGGCACCACTAAGGGCCCCTAACCTCACTACCATATATGGCTGGTGGACTGAGTTTGGCTTGGCAGATCACACACACTAAGCTATGGGCAGAAGACAATTCCATGGGAATCTGCACTTACTCTACAGCTCCGGGGATTGTGATGTAAGTATTTGGAACAAAGCTACAGTTAGGAGTCACTACATGTTCATTACTTTCTCCCTCTCAGGGATTATGTATATTTGGCTTAGACTTTCATTATAAACTACATTTAAAACTGAAGAACGCAATGTGTTATAACAAGACAAATTTAATGGACTCTTGTTATATTTAATGGTGTCTTGTTTGTTTGTTTTTTTCATCCAACATCTAAGCATGAACAGAAAATCCCAAGGGCAACAACGAAACTATAAAGGAATGTTTGCATATATACCTGTTCGTGGCCATGAAGAAGGCTTTGAGCAAAGAACTTTTAGCATATGATCTCTGAAGTACAGCCCAAAGGTCTTTGCTAAATTGAATCCTGACTACTGTGCCATGACTCATGTGATGCAGAGACCTAACACAGGGGGAAGGCACCTTTTATAGATGCTTGTTGACATGAGCCCTTCGCAGATGTTCTAAGAAGGAATGCACGAAGGCAAAAAGCAGGCATGGCAGCAGCAAGCTCTGCCTCAACGTGGGCACATTTATTTCAAATACATGTATGTGTAGGTTGGGGCGGAGCCTACGCTGCAGTGCTATCCCCTACACCCTGCACATTCCTTCTACACACTGAAGAACAAATGAGAAAATGATTATTACATTTTTAGCCTTGAGTGCCTGATTGAAACATAATTAAAAAGTAGCTGGTGCCAGAGGAGGGAATGAGATGGATTGAGACCATGGTGCGGGAGGGAGAGCCAGTGGGCGCATAGTGGTTAGCATGTTGGACTTGGGAGAGCAGGGTTCAAGTCCCCATTCAGGCATGAAGTTCACTGGGGGACTTTGGGCCAATGACTCTCAGCCTAATCTGCTTCACAGGGTTGTTGCGACGATAAAATGGAGAGGAGAAGGATCTGAACACTGCCTTGGACTCCTTGGAGGAAAGGCAGGATATAAATGTAACAATTATTATTATTATTATTATTATTATTATTATTATTCTCCTCCTCCTCCTCCTCCTCCTCCTCCTCCTCCCTTTGCTCACTGTGGTCTTGATCCCGGCTTGGGAAGGGAGCATCTATTTGCAATGGGAGAAAAGCTCCCACTGGGCAAAGACATGATTTCTTATCGATTAATTATTAGATGCCATTTACATGTTCCATGATTCTACATCTCTCTCATAGGATTCTAACTTAGGACTCCCATCCAGTGCCTGTTTCCTCCGCTCAACAAGACAGGCAGCTTTAACTGTAATTACTTTAATGCAGTGGATTGCTTAAAACATGCCACTAGAGCATTCCATTTTTCAAGTAGTTCTTAACTTCGTCAAACTTCAACTGTTTAGTCAAAAAACATCCAGAAGGAGTGGAGAGGGGCCTCTTTCAGTCTGAGTTGTTTTGACATATATCAGATAGGAAAGAAAAAATTGAAGAGTTATTTTGAATGCCATGTCAGTTTATTCTAATGCTTAATCAGTAGTAAATGAGTTCATAATGTATAGGATGCTCGGTTTCTGTAGAACACCAATACTGCGGTGAGACTCATTCAGCCTTCCAAATGATGGAATGCTATAATGGAATGTTTTAAACAACCCACAACTATTAAGCGACTACAATTAAAGCTGCCAGTCCTGTTGAGATGGGGAGTCAGGCATAGCACAGAAATCCAGTTTGCATCACGTGAGTGGAAATGTACAACAAAGGAACCGAAGACATGCAAAGAGCATCAAATAATTCACCATGAGAAATAATATCCTTGCCCAAGGGAAGCTTCTTCAAATATTTTTACTCTGCTACAGTGCTGGTGCATAGGCAACTTTAAAGAAAAATCCAAAGGAAGAAAATTAGCTTCTTACTGGGCAGCAGGGGAATCTTTATTCTCATTTATTTTTATTTTACTTGGTGCTGGAGCAGGGGCAGGGACAGGCAAAAACACAACGACAAAACCAAAGGGAGAAAGTGTAGACTGAGTAAAATGTGAGGGCACATGTACAAAATCCATTATCATCGTTCTGAAAGGATGTTCTTTCTAGAAGACAACCAGGGTGGCCTCTAAGGCATAATAGAACTATGGAATAATAACAAAGTGGAACTAGGAGAATCTGCATTTGCAGGGGAGAATTAGCAGGAGTTTCTTTCTCCCACCCTTAAATTCTTTTTTGCAGATGCCCCATAGGGCATTTTTATTTTACACTAGCCAGGGATAGCTTCTGGTTTCAGGGCCCAGCTGGTGACAAAACCTGGGAGAGCAGTTGCAGGGGATAGTGAATAGACAGGAAAAGACTGAGTAGCCTCTCTTGCCGATTGTCTCATAATGTGTGTTGCTCCCTTGTTACATCAGTGGAAATATGTCTGCAGTTTTTCTGCTTTTGGTTTATCCTCACAACTTTTCTGCCTTAAACAATTCCTGCTTTTAATGGTTCTTTCCCTGACTGTACAGCTTGTACTATGAGGGGGCAACCTTGCCTGGCTGCCCCTGTGATTCTAGGCCCGTGCCTCAGACATACACACATCCACCACTGATTTCCTTACAAGGTCTGTTAAACACCCTGTAATGAGATCTGAGAGCAATTGTGGTTAATGGTTAATTACACTAATTCCAAAACAGAGCTGTGGTGTTTTTGCTCCTGCCAAGGCATGCACACCTGAAATGTGCCCACATGGATCCCAGCAGCAGATCTCGGAAAATGCAGAGAAAAAGGAGTGGATTTAAGAAGAAACTCATTGGAATGAATACAGACAGAACTGCTTGTTTTCCCTCCCAAACCTTCGCCTCGCCTTTCATTCTCTATTACTGTTAATAATGTTACACTTAATCCAGTTGAGGAAGCTCTTAGTCTCAGTTTTATATTCGATTCCTCACTTTCCTTTACTCCTCATGTTGAGGCAGTAGCTAAGTCTTGTAATTTTTTCTCATATAATATTGCCAGGATCCGATTGTTTTTATCTGTCTCTTCTGCCAAGACTCTTGTTCACGGCTTGGTCATTTCTCGGCTGGACCATTTATTGTAACTTTCTCCTGAGTGGCCTTCTGTCTTCTCACCTTAGTTCGTTGGTTTCCATTCATCATTCTGCTGCTAAGATCATCTTCTTGGCTCATCACTTTGATCATGTCACTTCACTCCTGAAATCCCTTCATTGGCTTCCAATTCACCTCAGAATCCAATATAAGCTTCTCCTATTGACTTTCAAAGCTTGTCACAGTCTAGCTCCTTTCTATCTTTCTTCTCTTATTTCACATTATTGCCCCGTTTATGCTCTTTGCTCCTCAAATGTTATGTTTCTTACCTGCCCAAGGGTCTCTACTTCTCTTGCTCGGCTTCGTCCATTTTCTCTCGCTGCCCCCTATGCCTGGAATTCTCTTCCAGAGCATTTGAGAACCACGAGTTCAATTACGATCTTTAAAGTTCAATTGAAAACTTTTCTTTTTTCTAAAGCTTTTAGAACTTGATTTTGATTTTACTTTTATACTGCTAGTTTTATTGTCCCCTGTGCCTGTCTAGTGCATTCCCTTCCTTTTATTGTTTTATTGTGATTTTATCAGAATGTAAGCTTATGTGGCAGGGCGTTGCTGGTTTATTGTTTTACTATGTACAGCACCATGTACAATAATAGTCTTCTTGGCTGCCACTCATTTTACAATAAAAAGTAAAGGTCTAGAGATACAGACTGCTAAAAAGGGTAGTGGCTAAACCAAAACTTTTGTTCCCCAAAAGAGATACATCTAATAATATTTTTGCTGGTCTACGGCAGGAAAGTTATATGTTTAGACCTAGTAAATATGCTGTCCTTCATTACACTTCAGTTTCAGGTGTACACATCTGCCTTCCAGATGTGTAGGACTAAAAACCCCAGGATTCCCCAGCCAGTCATGGGGGATGCTGGGAATTGTAGTCCAACACATCCGGAGGGCACCAGATTGGGGCAGGATGTGTAAGGTGTTTTCATCTTTGTAATGTATGAATACAGCAAACACATATTGGGAAATTTGCATCACATCAGTACATTTGTCAGGAAGCCATGGTTGACTGTAGCTTTCCAGTGAGTCTTATTCAGACATTATACAACCATGGAGAGGGAAGCTGGCATGCATGCCTAATCTCCATGCATTCATTATGAGATCTCAAAAAACTGCCACATATATAATCGTGTACATGGATAACTCTCCCCATGCAATCAGTAGAGCCCTTACTTGCATGCCCAGGAGCTCTTTCAGACCTCTGTGAAATGTTATTCCCCCCCACTGTATACGTTCATATAACATCTCAATAGGGTTTAGCCATAAACCCAGGCCTGTTCCTCCATAAAGTGTGGAAAGGCCCTGCGACTTGCCTTTCTGGTGAAATTTAGGTGGGTTTCTCTGACTTGTTTTTTATTTGTGTTTTTGAGTCTTTACATGATTCAGGTAAGAGAAGCAATCAGAAATATCGTTAAGGTGTGTGTGGAGGGCTATATGGAGATAGGAGAAATGTTGAATGACATGTTGAACATGTCATTTATGTTAAACATGTTAAACATCCAACTGGCCCGGCAGATTTGAGGGCATGTGGGGCTGCAGGGGGAGGAGAATCCATTCTGAAACAGTTCTGTTTCTGGATAAATGATATGTTAAACATTAAATAGGGTTCATATTCATTTTTCCTGTGCAGATGTTAGGATGGTACTTTTCTGCTCCATCCAGTGGGTTAGACTGTGCAATGGGATTTTTGCTCACACATCAGGATTTCCCTGCCAATTCCTCCCCCCTGCAACTCTTGCGTGTGTCCCAAATCTGCTCTAGAGGGTTCCCCAACCCACTGAAGCAGATTTGGGGGACATGTGGGGCTGCAGGGGGAGGAGAATTCATTCTAACAGCAGTTTGCTCCAACTGGCGGAATGACACCTTGGATACAACCCAGTGTCTCCACATTGGACATCATATTTGTACAGGGGCCTACACGTGCAGAGTCCAATGAATGTAGGCCACAACCATGTGATTTGTACACCCTTTTGATTTACAAGTTGTGCAATTGCAACCTGCACACACACTGGGTGCTACATGCATAGATCCCATTGCAAACATGATATCCAAAGTACAAACACTACTGTTTTAATGACTGCAAACAGCCCTGAGATCTCTGGTTGAAGAGCAGTATAATAACCTTATAAACAAGTAAACAGAACAACAACAACATCTACCCCGAAAGATGGAGTAAATGAGCCTTTACTCACCCCCACTCATCAAGTTTAGCCCTTCAAATGGAAATCATACTTTCAGGTATCTTTGTTCAACCAAAAGCCAAAGACTTTTAAAGGCACAACCCTATGCATGTTTAGACAGAAAGAAGACCTACAACTTCTAGCATGCCGCAGAGAGCCATGCTGAAGCATGCTGGGAGTGGCTGGGCATGCTGGGAGTTATAAGACTTCTTTCTGTCTAAACACAATAGGATTGCACCCTAAAAGTCTGAAAGCTTCCAACTCCATGATTTCTGCTAGTGGTTCATAGGAATAATGTAATATCTGTGCCATTTGCTGAAAATTACAAGAGGGAAGTCACTTGTGAACTGGGTCTCTTAGATGTATTGGGGCTGTCCTTCCTTTTAGTTAATTGCCCTAGTTAATCGATAACCTGAGTGGTTCATTACTAAATTCCTGAAAAGCCCAGCACAAACATGTCTATGCTGATCAACACATTTGGATTATAAATGAGATGACATCCAATATTAGCTTTAAAGTATGCTACAAAATCACTGCAAAATTGGGACCGGGTAGTCCTATGTCTGATGACCTCTATTCAGTTCACAGACCAAAAGTGGCAGTCCTAGAGTAGCATTCTTCACATACAAAAATACAATCCTGCTATTTGGCTATCTTGCCTGTTATATAAAAATTTAAAACATGTTTGCTGGGTCCCCTCCTTCCTCCTGGAATTAGCTGAAAGTAAAAACATTTAAGTGTGATCCAGGAAGCAAAAAGGTCTAAATCTGGTGAGCAGAACATGACTAATCATGAGGCTGAGTAAACTGGGGAATATTCCTCTGGCCAAACTAAAGACTCCTGGGGTAGTGCAGCTATATGAGAGACTACGATAGTAAAAACAGCTGGTTCTCATAGTCTTCTCCCATGGAATTATGAGGTCTGTCACAAAAGCTGGGTATACTATTTTGGTGATTTTAAGCATATTCACAAATCCAAGGATCCTCTTGTGTTTATTAAAGTGTAAAGGTCTCCTGAAAGTAGGGGTGGTGTTTCACTTTCTTCCGGATTTGAATTGTTTAAATCTTTCTTCCCTGAATATAAAGAACTTTGTGGATTTTGCTAAATTTTTATCAAAAGTGAATTGAAACAACATTCTCGCCCATTAGTATTTGCCAAATTCAACAGATACAGCTATACCCAACATGGAGAAGATCATGTTGTACCTGCTTTCTATACAGCTGTTAAAAATGAGCCTATGAGGGGGGAAAAAGAGGTAGCAACCCTAATTAAACACTAACATGGTTGAATGCACTCCACACACATTTTTTTTTAAAAAAAACTCAAGTTCGTTTTGTACCCAATATGGAGAACTTTGCAAATTTTGGGAAATCCTTATCAAAACGGAACTGAAACAAAATTATCGCCCATACCTACCTCAAAGTGCTTCTGTGTGGTGATTAGAGTTGGAATCTGCATGGCCCTCAGTATAGTTTAGAACCACCTTCCCCAACCTGAGCCACTTCAAATGTTTTAGACTACAACTCCCACCATTCCTGGCCATTGGCTGTGTTGGCTAGGGCTGATGGGAGATGAATTGGCACCAGGTTTGGGAAGGGTGGCTCAGAAAATGGACCTATTTCCCCTATTTTCACGTGATGGGGGAAGGAGTGGCTGCCCAGCATGGCAAAATGACCAGCCTATCTAGACTAGTATGGCAGGTTTTGGCATGGCATTTTGTACCTCAGGGGGGCGTTCTATACGCTGCCACTTTGGGAACTGATTCCCTCAAAACGCCACAGCATCACTGCTGCAGGGCGGGATCGATAAAATGACACAGCAGAAGGGAGCGCGGGCTTTCTGGTCAAGAAAAACCGCAGTGCCAGCGGCCATTCGACTTGTCAAGCCTGTCCCCTGTAGCCTGCCCTGCATTCCTGCACTTGGATCTGCCCCTAGCAATGTCCACTCGCTTAACTGGAATTGAAGCCACCACTGACAGGTGAACAAACGACGTAGTGACCTCGGAGCAACTGAAAAAGTCTTGGTAAAACGAGACTGTGAAAAAGCGCAGTTTCGGGGGGGGAGCCCAATATGGCTATGAGTTGGCGACTGCATCATATAAACATGGCAGCACCAGTGTGCAGCCACAACGGGGTATACAGAGCATATAGACAAGCCCAAGGTGAACTGCCTTGATCTTTTCTTCACCTCTGAATCAAAAAGGCTTTTCTTTGAATGCCCACATCTGCTAGCTCATGTGAGGAGAACTCCATGGGAGCATACCTTTTCTGCCTGTCGTTGTGGAATGCCTGCCTTCTGCTTCTGGTCATGAATGGACAAAGAAAGTCAAGTCATGTTAGAACAGGAGCGGCAATATCAACTCTGCACTGCTGTCAGCTACACCAAAAAAAAAATCGAAACAATAGGCTATTTTCTGTTGGCAAAGGTATAGGGGGACAAAGTCCTGGTTTCTTGCACAGCTTGAAGTGATTAGACCTTAAGGAGTAAAAAGAATGAGGACCTGGTTACTCAGGGCATGTAGAATTGTTTTTCAACCTCATCCTGTGCATTTGAATCACTGTGTGCTGTGGTCTATCAGCCATGCAACAAAATAAGTAATGACTGAATTCCCATATTGTAAGAATGGCATGAGGGTGCACAGTATGTGCTCTTACTGTTAAGTTCCAGAGTTAAAAGACAAAGATAATATCAAGAAGGGTGGGGGCTGCTTTCAAAGAGCCCTCGCCATTTTCAGTACAAATGTACATCTTTCTGTGTTGGAAGACGCTGTAAAAATAGTTCTGAAAGTTTTTGGGCCATACACTTTTTATCAGGAAAAAGTCTGATGTGGAGAGTACCTACTGGCCAGAGCTATTGGGAAAGGGCTGTTGCTCAAGGAGAGTGCGGATACTTTAAATGCAAAAGGTACTGGATTCCCTGTAAATAGTAGCCACTCAAAGGAATCAACCAGGAAGGGAACCATGGGACAAAGGGAAGGGGCTAAACTTTCCCCACCCCTGCTGTGGTCCCAGTGAAAATCTTCTCCCAGAAGATGCTATTTGTACTGTGAGGGGATTTTCATTGGGACTGCAGTGAGAAAGAATGAGTTAATCCCCTTGGTGCCTCATACAGCTCCCAGTGATGTATGGAGCATCATGTCTAATTTAGCCTCAGAGCATACTGAGCAATGCCAACACACCTCCCCCAACCCCTGGTGCCATTTCACAATTTAAAGAATGATTATAAAGTGAAGGATGAACAGATAAATATTTAAACATATGCATGCTGATTTTTAATTTTTTTTTTAAGGTGGACAATGCATCCAAACATAAGGAGGGGAGGAGGCAATACTGATGGTTGAATCAGCATTTAGGTTGCTTGGGTATAAGTGTATAAGACTGGGATTACACTTTAGCTAGAAAACCTATTGACTTGGTTCACACATAACACTAACCTTTGGTTTATTTAACCCATGGTTTGTTGCTCTACCCAGGATTGTTTTGGCAGATTATTGAACAAACAGTGTTCCCCCCCTCAATTGCTTCTCTGTTTCCCTCTTCTTTTGCCTGCTCCCTCCTTGTATACCAAATGGCTTTGCAGCGCTGTAGTACTGCCATGTAGACCAGCTAGTGTTTGTTTGTTTGTTTGTTTGAACCACTCTTGCCTGCCACATCTGTAGTCTGGCAAAACAGCCAATGAACAATCCACAGTTCTGGGTTCTCATGTAACAACAACTGATGGCTTAAACTAGGCTGACCATATGAAAAGGAGGACAGGGTTCATGTAACTTTAACAATTGCAGAGAAAAAGGAATTTCAGCTAGCATCATTGTATGCAATTAATACCTGGTGAAATTCCCTCTTCATCACAGTAATTAAAGTTGCAGGCACTATACTAGAGTGACCAGATCCAAAAGAGGGCAGGGCCCCTGCAGCTTTAACTGTTGTAATGAAGAGGGAATTTCACCAGGTCTCTACAACTGTTAAAGTTACGTGAGCCCTGTCCTCCTTTTCATATGGTCAGCTTACTTAAATAGGGTGACCAGATTTTGAGAATCAAAATCCCGGACCCCCCCCCGCCACCCCCCCACCCAAAACAACCCCCCCCCGCGCGCCCGCACCGCCCCCCCCCCCCGCGCTCCTTACCTGCTGGGGCGTCCGCTTCCCTCCGGTGCTCGGAATCTACTGAGAAACAGGCTTCCTGGCCTGTCTCTCAGTAGCGCGCCGAGTGATGACGTCATCACCCGGCGCGCTACTGAGGGACAGGCCGCGAAGCCTGTTTCTCAGTAGATTCCGAGCACCGGAGGGAAGCGGACGCCCCAGTAAGTGCCTCGCGCCACCAGCCTCCCGCCACCGCCGCGTGACCCCCTGCCGCCCCGGTTTGCCCCCGCCGCCCCCCGGTTGGCCCGGATCACCGCAGGGCCATCTGGTCACCCTTTTGGGGAGCTAAATTTCCGGATTTGGCCCCCCAAAACAGTTTTTCCGCCCGGATGCGGATTTGCTCTCCATTTCCCGGGCATGTCCGGACAAATCCGGGCGTCTGGTCACCCTATACTTAAACAACCCAGAATTCTCAACCCAACAAGAAACCATGAGTTCTCTTTTTGTTATTTGTGATTAACAAGCCATGATTTGTTAGTGTGGTTGCATTTGCACACCACAACAACCCAGAATTCAGCAATTCATTGATTAAATAAACCATGAGTTAGTGTTATATGTGAACCAGGTCCTTGTAATGGCTATTAAAATGTTACATCTCTTTTCACCACAACCAGTTTTTCTTGAAGCTGTATGAACAGCAAAGCTTTTGCTAAAACAATTTAACTATGAAAAAGCAGGGTTTCTTTCACTGCATTTCCTAACCATGACCTGCTTCTCTGTACATAGACACATATCCCACATGGGAAAGAAGATTATCAGAAGGGTGATGATCTGAGCCAGGGGGTGGCTCCTATACATGTATCTCTTTGGTGCATGTTTCTAATTCCTAATTTGAAGAGTCAAATCTAGGAATGTAAGACCTGGTAATAAAAGACAGAGGATTAAGATTTGGAACAACCCAAGCATGCAGGACTTGCTGCAGGAGTAAAGGTTAGAAATTCAAACCCTTCCATTACAACAAGTCTTCAATCCTGTATCACTCAATGTTCTCCACTGAATGCATTAATCTCTTTACAGATCTTCTAACTCAAATATTAACTGACATTTACCGGTATCATATAACTCAGTAATCTCCGACCTTTTCAAGACTGCACATTTAAGTACAGCTGGTAACATAGGATTCGTTTTTAATGTCCTTTATTACTAGGGTGACCAGATAAAATCCAGGTCAGGGCTCATGTAACTTTAACAGTTGTAGAGAAAAGGGAATTTCAGCCAGTGTCATTTGTATGCAATTAGGTCCTGGTGAAATTCCCTCTTCATCACAACAGTTAAAGTTGCAGAGGCCCTGCCTTCTTTTGTATATGGTCACTCTAGTATAGTGCCTGCACCTTTAATTGTTGTGATGAAGAGAGAATTTCACCAGGAACTAATTGCATAAAGATGACACTGGCTGAAATTCTCTTTTCTCTACAACTGTTAAAGTTACATGAGCCCTGACCTGGAGTTTATCTGGTCAGCCTATTTATTACATATATTTCTCTCTGTCTCTCTCTCTCTCCTTCCGGCTCTCTATGGATGTGCACAAAGCAATGCATTCTCTGAATATGGATCTTTAAGTGATCAAAATAGTGCTATCTGAGCACAAAAGGGAAGTAGCAGAAGGCTGGGGAGAACCACAAGGTTTGCAAAAATATAATAAATCTTTAGGGGAAAAAATCCTAGTCCCAGATCAGTGAGGACTGAGCATGCTCAGTGGGCACGAAATGCTGATTGTTGGGGAGGGGGACAAAGCCTGGTGGAAGGGGAAATGGAATGGAGTGTCCTTGAAAAGGGCATGGCTGGAAAGATGAATAGGAGCATGTGACGAAAAAGCATTTTATTTTGTTCTTTGTATTTAAAGATGCACGGCAGTGACTCTTTAGTTAAGATAGGCTGACCATATGAAAAGGAGGACAGGGCTCAAATAACTTTAACAGTTGTAGAGAAAAGGGAATTTCAGCCAGTCCCAAACAGTGATGGATCGAAACAGGCAGGGATTTCAGACCATGAGTCGAAAGATGATCCTAGCAAAGGGTGCTCACTTTGCTCCTGCTTATAAAGGGAGGTGTGGTTCTGTTCAAAACCACTTGCCAGACAGGGGCTCTGGCCTGTCTGTCAAGTGTCCAAACAGATCGGCACTGCTCAGCCCACCAAGATGATGCTACAGTCTGAGTGACTCCTTCAACCAGGGCCCCCACCTTTCTAAACACTCGATCAGTTTCCCACAGAAGTCTTGCAGTCCCAAGGCCAAGGGAGGGGGGGGGGACAAAATGACTCCCTTCTATACTTCCCCTGAGAACCCTGACAGAGGTAAGCACGCTCAGATTCTGACATTCCAAAATAGTTCTATACTTATTGCAGCCCAAAGGCCAGCTCATTTACAGTGCAATCCTATTAAATAACTCCCATGGAAGTAAATCCCATGAAGTTCAATAGGAAGTAAGTCCCATGGAGTTTAATGGGACTTATTCCTGAGTAAGTGTATATAGGATTGCAGGCTAAATCCACATTGAGTAATACACAACACCTATGTCTCACTGTATCACACTGTATAACTTAAAACGGAAAACTATGCATGTCTACTCATGCATGCCTGTGTCCAATGTGACTTATTTCCATGCGTGTGCGTGTATAGGATTACAGCCTCAGCGCAGGACTCTTTACTTTGAGATGGGCCCAATTCCAGTTTACTAATGTTGAGAGGCAGTTTACATTAAACACCAGGAGGATTTTTAAAATCTGGGAGGATCTGTTATCTAAGCTAGAGATGACACAGACATAATGGACACTAAAGACAGAAAAAGGCAAAGTTGATACCTCCTTTGCTAACACTGACAAAAACAAGGGAAGTGATAAACACAGCTCAGGTTTATGGAAACTGAAAAGCAAGAGGAATTTAGGTAGCATTGATAGCTGCTTGCATTGAATATGAATTTGGAGCTCAAGCTTCTAAGAAGGACATTTCAGTTCACACCATAACAATAGCAGGCTTTTTCCCCCTTCACATAAGTTTTTCCAAGACACACTTTTGCATGGGCATATGTTCCAAGTGAAAGGGCACGGATATGACCTGAAACAACTTCCATTATTTAATGGTGTCTGGAAAATGTCCCAGCAGGGCCAAAGGAATGGCTTCTAACCATATATGTGATTGTTCAGTACAAGCATTCTTCTTGCCGATGAGTGAGTGCAAGCCTGGAGAATGCTGGGACTGCCTGCATGGAGGAAAGATGTTTTGTATCGTGTGGCTCCACCAGGAGTTATGTTTGATATATGGAACCAACCAAGACATTCTATAATACCTTTTCACAATGAGGTTCAGTCTGTTCTAGGTTGCACCCTTACCATCAACTTGCCAAAAAAATTAGTATAATGGCTTGAGCCAACATCACACAGGTGGAAGTCCACTCAATCAATGGGAATTCCCTATCTCCTCTTGCCTACAGCCCTTAAATGTGCTCCAGAGGGAACCCAGATTTGGGGGTCCACGGAGGTCTGCAGGGGGAGGGGAAGTCCATTCTACTGGTGGAATGACGCTATTGGATATCATTGAATGTGGCAACCCTATCTTATTAAGATGGGCAGTGTAGATGTTGGGCATGATTTTCATATGGGTGCACTTTTAAATCAGTAGCTGCCTATGTCATATATGAGATGGTAGCTGTGTCATCTGAGTGACTGAACATTTAAATCAGTCAAGGCAGCCTAATAGTCTAGGCTTTTCTGTGAAATAGTTAAATTTTGACTTAGGGTATGATTTTTATATAAATAGCTCTTGTTTCAAGCAAGCAATGCTTCACACAACAACTGAGCTGGTACAGTCCTATGAGAAGATGGCAAGCTGGCTTCCATGTGCACATTCATCACTTGATGTCTGTAGCAGCAAGTGGGGACTTGCATGTGTGACTGGGCTATCAGAGATCAAACCCTGCAATTGTTTATGCATCCAGCTATGAAACAGCCAGAGTTGAGTAATCAACTGGCAACAAACCAACAATGTAAATGCATGTGTGAACTTAAATCACCCCGACAAATAATATTTGAATTGGACTTAAAGTAGGTTAAACTATGATACAACAACTTGCTCAAAGCTATCCCTTTGCAGCAGAGCACCAATTTGAACCTGATATTCCCATGTGCAAGATACCATTTGGGCTACTGCACCACACTGGACCTCAAAAATAATAATTTAGAAGTTTTTAAAATATTACATTAGATTGATCTTTACAAGATATAGATGGATAATATATATAAAGACAGAAAGATAGAATATTTAGCATATGAGTTCCATAGAAGTATAACCAAGGCAAGCATCATTCACTGTATTAGTATTGACAAATACTCAGTATCCGAAAGTCCATATTCAGATCACAACGGAAATTGTGCTAGTATAGCACTAAAGGATTTGTATCAACTGTTAAATTTTCTCCTGTTCTTCCATCTGCTCAAATCTGAGAAGCCAAAATAAGAAGCATTCATTCCCTCCAGACTATCTAAACTCTTGTTGTTGTTGTTGTTGTTGTTGTTTTGGACTTTGACATAACTGTAATTATTTTCTTACAAGCAAAGCTCACATTTTGAAATTCAACCTTTGGAAATGGTGGACAATAGAGACCAGACTCTGCTCCATAAAGCACCTCACATAATCAGAAGGCTCATCTACACCTAGAGCTCTTTCAGGAGTGGGGAGGGATGATCACAAAGTTTTCTGCTTCAGCGATCATCCCTCATGGGGCACATGCCAGGGACTTTTCCTGCAAGTAAAGGAGAGCTGGGAAGAAGGGTTTTTTTTTTTTTTTAACAACTCATGAGGTTGTGCAAGAACAGGGTTGCGATCCTGCGTGAAGCTGTGATTTAAAAAAAAAATCAAGCACACTCAGCACTGAAACTTGCCAAGACCCATCCAGAACGTGTCGACAATGCTCTCTCCCTCATGCCCGACACCCATGGGCTCTTTCCGCACAGCTGCTTGCCTGTTTACTGAGCCCCACTACTCACGATGAACAACAGCAGCTTCACGAGGGGAGGGCACACCACCCACACACCTCGGAATTTTTGTGAGAGAAGGGAAAAAGCTGGGGGGAAAGCAGTCATCGATAACACGGGAAAACTGAGGGGTTGTCCCTAGAACACAGCGGAATCAGCTGTGTGTCATGTGGCTTGGTAGGGACAATCTCAATGTTAATCTGGAATAAATGGCTGGTGTGGATAAGCCCTAAGAGAGTTTAAAAAAGCAAACACAGAATCCTCATATATTCATTCCTTACCAGTGACAGGATTAATGGCAAACAATCCTTGATGGTTTCCGTTGATGATATGGAAAGTCAGCTTCCCTTGGGAGCCAGAATCTGGATCTGTAGCCTCAACCTGAAGGATGGAGGTGTCGGCTGGGGAATTCTCCATGACAGAGGAATAATAGACAGGACTAGAGAATAGTGGTGGATTGTCATTTATGTCAGTGACTGCAATGTAAATTTCAACCACAGAAGACAAAGGGACTGATCCTAGATCAGCAGCCAGCACTGTCAGCCAATAATGAGAGCGGGATTCTCTGTCTAGTGGCCCCGTGGTAAAGATTGTACCTAAGATAAACAAAAACAAAAAATCTATGGATAACACAGCCCAAATTCATATATGTATGAAACTTTCTCCTTTTAGAAATTAAAGTAAGTAGGTTTCGGAGTTTACTTTAAAGATGAAGGATGGAATCCAGCATTGTACAAGTGGTCGGATAAAACTATCTTTCCTCTCTTCCTCCTGCAGCCCCACACTCTGAAACTGGTTCTGGACAGTCTCCCAACCCTCTGGAGCAGATTTTAAGGGTGCACCAGGAGGGGGCTGCAGGGGGCAGAGGGAATCTCCCCACTTCTGGTCCCACTGGTAGAAGCAGTTCTGTCAGTAGGAAGATTTCACTGGATTCCAGCCACTGTAGCAAATGAAAATATACTGTTCAAGCCTTACTTTATAGTTATTCTGTTTTCATTTTCTCTGAACATCTTAAACAAATCTTTCTTAGCTGCTCTAAGTAATATAATTTGCACTTGCCACCTTTGTTCTAACAGCAATTCATCCAATCAAGTTGCTATCATCATGAGTTCATAAAAGAACCTTTTTAAAAAATATATATTCTAACTCTCTAGGAAAAAACATGTTTGAAAACTCACAAGCTTTTAAGTGAATTGCAGTGCAATCCTATGCATGTTTACTCAGAAATAAGTACCACTGTGTTCAATGGGTCTTATCCTCAGGTAAGTATGCATATGATTACAGCCTAATGAAAACAATAAAGTATTTCACATTCTATGTCTCTCTAAGTCCATAGATAAACAGATACTTTCCTCCCCTAAATAAGCTGAAAATATATTATCAAAAATAGGGGCATATGAAAATCCTGTGTATCCCCTTCTGAGGTTCTAATATTCCAGCCTTTGAGTAACTCTGGTTGCCAAATTATAGAGAGACATGCATTCAAGCAATGCTTGATCTCTACTAGTCTGATTCAAAGAAGCAAAATTCATTCTGTAATACAAACTTTTCAATAACCTATAAACACAAATACTGGGGAGGGGGGATACTGGCAAATCAATATTTCTATCAGTTTCCTCCTACCTTCTTTGGTGCCTCATTATTACCTGTGTCCTTTTCAATACTGAAGACAGCCAGGTCTGTTCCCTCTCTGATGAAATACTGGATTTCTCCATCTTTTCCTTTATCGCCATCTTGAGCTATTACTCTCATCACAGATGTCCCCTCTCGGCTGTTCTCTTTCACCGACCCTTCATATACAAAAGAAGCAAAGCGAGGAGGGTGCAAATTTTCATTGACATCCAAAACATCAATCTCAATGTGGCAGAGGGAAGAGAGAGAATGGGGCTTCCCAGCGTCACTGATCTTCACAGATAGATTGTAAGAGTCCCTCTTCTCGTAGTCTAGCTCCTTTTCCAAGAACAGAGCCCCTGTGATCTCATTCAGATGAAACGTATTGTCATTGTCATGGAAGAGATTGTATTTCAGCTCTCCCCCAGAGTTGATATCTGGATCAAAGGCTTCCAGGAACAGCAGTGTTGTCCCAAGCGGCAGGTCCTCAGGAACCTTCACCTTGTTCACAACTGGGATGCAACGTGGAGAATTGTCATTTATATCTTCCAAAGAAATAATCAGATCCGCAACTGCAAACAGCTGGTGGCCGGTTTGTGGCTGGTCTCTGGCCTCAACTTTTAGGACATAGTGAGGCCATAATTCTCTGTCAAGGGGAGCAGTCACTACTACTTCTCCAGTGATACTGTTGATTGCAAATTTATCAGTGGGTACTAAAAAGGAATATTTCACTCTCCCATTGTCGTCCGTATCAGCATCATTGGCTTTCACCACAGTGACTGTTGTGCCTGTTTTTATGTCCTCTGGTACAGTAACCAAGTATGTGCTTTGCAAAAATGTAGGAGCATTATCATTTGTATCCAGAACGTTTACTGCTAGCAACTTCCAGGATGACATCTGAGGAGTGCCAAGGTCATACACTGTGATGTTAAGTACATAGAAAGTTGTTTTTTCATGATCTAAAGGAGAGGACAGCAGAAGAAGACCCATTTCTGTGTCAATATAAAAGCAGCTATCCTCATTTCCAGAAGATATTACATAGACCACCTTTCCATTAAAGCCAGTATCACTGTCTATTGCTGTCAGCTGAGCAATAGTTGAATTGATGGATATTGTCTCCATTATATTAACAGACCTTGGAAAGGTGTCATCGAACTGTGGTGCATGAAGGTTTATAAGATGCGCATTCAAGGAGGAATCTTCATCCAGGTTTTGCTCTGGAGATTGGGAGTCAGCAGAGTGGATGACAGTCTTAGCCACTTCCTTCAGCACCCCAGTTTCCTCACACTTAAAGTAGACTGGAATCCCTTGGTTGACTACAGTGATGTTTACACATGTTGGGAAAGCATAGTTATCTCCATCTGTAGCAGTAATTTTTAGAGTGTAGAAGGTTTGTAGTCCAGCATAGAGATCACGGAGAGGAGCTCTAAGGGAAATCACCCCAGATACAGAATCCAGTTCAAAAAGCTGCCTTTCATTGCCAGACATGATTTCATACTTTATGTGCTGTAGCTCATCTATATCAATGGCTGACATTGTGGCAATAGCGTGCCCAACAGGCAAGTCCCATGGCACACTTCCATTGCAGTTAATCTTCTCAAACACTGGTACATTATCATTCAGGTTGCTCAGAATGAGGGAAACATAAACCTCTGTCTGACGGCGAAAAGGAGATCCTGAATCTGATGCCCAGACACGCAGATAGTACCACCTCTGCATTAGCTCATAATCCATTAACTTGGAGGTGGAGATAGCACCTGAAAATGGGTCAATGACAAATGGAACAGCTCTCTGGTTGGCTATGGAATAGGTAATGAAGCCATTCTCCCCAGAGTCACGATCTGTAGCCTTCACTGAGAAGATACTGGTGCCAGGAGGCAGATTTTCATCAAAGCTGCCATGGTATGAAGGCTGGGTGAAACTTGGAGCATGATTGTTGCAATCAATAATGTCAACAATGACAGTGACAGAGATCTGATTGTAACTGGTTGTAACTTCCAGTTCAAAGTGGGACTGCTCCTGGAAATCCATCCATTTGTCTGTAGTTATCAGGCCAGTTTGAGGGTTGATTTTAAAGCTTGTGCTGTCAGAACTAGGTTTCAAAATGCATCTTAGATTTGCAAGCACTGGAATAATTTGAATCAAAGCAACGTGACTCCCAGGAGGTGCAAACTCACTGAGTTGCACTTGATACATATCTTTTTTAAATCTGGCAGAAGTGTATTTTGAAGGCGGTATTTGAATAACTACAATCTGAGAAAGAAGTGGTGGTTTGTTCTTGTCCTTAGCTTGGAGGCTGAGACTGAAACCAAGTGGGTAATCATTCCAATTGATCTCTTTGGCTGACACTATCATGAACTCGTTGCTTCCCACATACGATCTGATGGATTTGAAATGCCTTCTTGGATCTCCATCCACAATGTCAACCGAATCTACCCCAGCTCCTGATCCATCTGCTTCCACACTCAGAGTGGCATAGAGGACATCCTCAGCAGAATCAGATGGCCTCACCATCACCAAAGCAATAACAGGAGGTTTCCTGAGAGATGGTTCCACCTGGACTGTAAGACTGGCCAAGTTTCCAAAGCCTTTTCCTTCAGAGATCTTCCTCATTCTGTCCACAGCCAGGACCTTCAGCTGGTACTTCCCTCTGTGGGTGGCATTCAGTCTCATCGCATTCATAATTACACCACTGGTGGGGTGAATTGTAAACAATGGTGACCTTGCATTTAATGCATAATAGAACTCAGCATTCTGACCAATGTCAGCATCTGTGGCACTGACCACACCGATCACAGTTTTTAGGGGTGCGTCTTCTTGGATAGTCACTTTATAAGAAGGGGGTGAGAACAGAGGCTTCAAGTCATTTCTGTCAAGGATGTGGATCAGTACTTTGGCCCAAGCCTCGTAGGAAAATGTCTTCTCCATGGCTTGGATTATTAGCACGTACTTGTCTCTGAACTCCCTGTTCAACCGGTCGGTATTACCACTTCTAGTTCTAACCCTCAAAAAGCAAAAATCTCCAACGATATACTCCTCAGCTTTAAACAGGCCACTTGTGTCCCCAGAAGCAATTCTATATTTGATGTCCCATGCTGGGTCTGTGATGTAAATGCCCATTTTGACATAGCTCTCCACATAGGTTTTGGGAGCTGAATTTTCATAGATCGTGGTGTTATACAGAGGATAAGTAAAGTGCAATAGGGAAGCATTGCCTTTCTCTGAACTCCCCTCACAAGCCAGAAATGATATTAGGCAAAGTGCAAAGCTCACAACATGCTTCTTTGTATTGTTGTCCATTGCAGGTCCTAAAAGGAGAATAATGAGAGCAGTCAGGAGACAGGAAAAAAAGAAAAATGCTGCCTAAGCTACATGTCAACCATTTATGATCCATATGTTAAAAAACAAAAGAGAAATCTCATTGACTACTCAAAAGAGCTTATTGTCCCTCTTGCTCAGCATTTGGAGCTCTGTCAATAGCTCAACAACACTGTCTGGCAAACTTCGTGAAATGCCTTCTGCCTTATTGAAACCACATATGCACAGTAGTCAGCTATTCTTTCACGTTGCTACTGTTTGCCAGTGTATGTTTCTACATCAGCTGCTATTTACAAACCCTTCATTTCTGATTCTTTTGCTGTCATCACCCTGATGCAGGTGTGAGCCCTGTTCATTTGTTTCCTTCATGCAAATAGAGGGGAAATGAGATCATGCCTGGTGGCCCGACCTCTGCACTCTCAGCAAAAGTGTGTAAGGAGCTTCTACATGTGTACATCTGAATACGCATAGATTCTTTCCTGCGGCCAGGAACAGCTGTATACATGTAGAAACCTTTTTACACTTTGACTGAATACATAGACGCATGGTCAGCAGGTGAAATCCCAAATAAAAAGGGCTATATCGGTTAACATTGGCTAGCATTAACCGTATGTTTCACTCAGTAGTCATCAAGTTTTAGAGCAGGGTTGATTTGATTTAAATCATCATTTAAGTCGCTTCTCTGAAGGACTCCATTTTAATTATTTGAATCATAGTTTAAATCATTAGTGAGGAAAATTCTATTTAATCATATTTAACAGAAGTACATTGTTGTTTAATATAACTTTAATACATATTCAGAGATGTAGTTTCATTAGAAGGTGGGTACACACTAAGCAATTATTCTGAATTCTTTTCAGTTTAATTTTCATTAAAAATGGAATGATAATTTGGTCATTTTAATACTAAAGCAGAATGAACTTGTGAAGTCATTCAGGAGATGAACCAGCTCCAACTGTTCAATTAATCTTGATATTTTTGTCATGATGTGGCAGAAGCAACACCACCAAACAAACTTTGAAATTGTATTAATAAGTTTATTCTTCTGGGTAGTTTTCTTCAACAACAACATTAACAAAACACACACATGGAGTTTTTTAGATCTAAGTAAAAGTTCTTTAAAAAAATAAAACTTAAGCAATTTCAACCACAGCAGGTACAGAATCAAAATATTTCCAAACAGGGTCTCTTTTGTGGTCTGTTGCAGCCATGCTAGGTATTTCCCTTCTACAGTGGAAGATACATACAGCAGAAGTTTCCTCAGGAGTTGCATTTATATCCAGCCTCCTCCTCTTTGTTCAGATCTACTCCATCTCCCCATATTCTCTATTCATTGACCTTCTCTGTCTTTGCACTTAGAGAGGGGCAAGGTCTTGAGAGTGAGTGAGAGTGAGACTACACATCTGTGCACCACCGGCAGCGCAGGAAATGACAGATCAGGTTATCTCCCATCTCCACAAACTGCTGTTAACAAGTTCATAGAATATAAATAGAAGGTGTATATTTAGTATTCATGATGATATCTTTAACCTAGGCTCTTATTTTACTAATTGTTTTAAGAAAAAATTCAAAACCTGATTTAAATTTTTTAAAAATCCAATTTAAATTTTAGAAAATCCATTTTTTATCAACCCTGCTTTAGAGGCCCACCTTACACCAAGCTGCAACATGAGACCCAGTTTTTTTTTAACCATATACTTTCATCCTTCTCTCTCCCTCTCTTATGCTCAATATCCAAAACAAACAAAAACATTAGCATCACAACTGGGGAGTTTCCTCCCTTAGGTGGGAGCATGGCCAAGCTGTGGGTTATAACCCACTGGTTGAAAACAAATGGTTTAACTTGCTGATTTAGGTGGCCTCACTCCAGCAGAGTATGTGTAGGGATACAACACTTAGATCTGCTTGTTGCCTTGCAAATAGAGAGGATGGAAGCAGGGGAACTGCTTTAACCATGGTTTGCTGAATGCAAATGTAACAATGGATCATGGTGAATGTAAACCGTGGTTTGCCATCGAATTTGAAGCCATAGTTTCACATCCCGATTTGCAGCCAATCCTTAGCTGTGATTTAGGTATTCAGATGTTATTTTTTGTTTTTTTAAATATAATTTTTATTTTTTCAACATATAATACAACATAATCATAAAATAATATACTAACATAACCTTAACAACCCCCCAGTGCTCCCCTACCCCCACTGAGACCTTCTTTTATTCTTTTATATTATACATTCTTCCAAAATTGTAAAGAATCTTTTAAAGGTGTACTACCTTTCCCCTTTATTAATACAAAATCCAAAAATGCCCCCCATATATTTTCAAAATCATTCTTCTTAGATAACCCCCTCTTTACTTTTATATTACATGTTAATTTATCATTAATCGCAATATCCCATATTTCTTTATACCATTCTTCTATTCTATAATTTCCTTGTATTTTCCAATTCTTAGCTATCATTAATCTAGCGGGTGTCAGGAGGTTATTAATCAAATCCGTCATATTTTGATTCCCAATTTCTTTATCCCAAATTGAAAGTAAAGCCAATTTTGGACTTGGTTCCACAATGCTTCCCATTATTTCACTTATTTCTTTAAAAACCCTTTCCCAAAATTTTTGTACGTATTCACAAGTCCACCACATATGGAAATATGTTCCAACCTCCTGACATCCCCTCCAACAGTTCTTTGAAATTTTCTTATCTATCTGATGTAATCTTACTGGTGTTAAATACCACCTCCAAATTATTTTGTAATAATTCTCTTTTATCCTAACTGATAATAACTTTAGCATTCTTGATTCCCATATCCTCCCCCAGTTATAATAATTGATTTGTTTTGTTAAGTCATCTTCCCATATTGTTTTAAGAGAATCCTGTTGGTCTCCATCCTCTATCAGTATTTTATAGATTTCACTTATCATACCTATTTTGCTTTTATTTTCCCCTTCCTTTTCTCTTGATTCTATTAAATCTTCATATCACGTCCAGCAGAACTGTTCAGGGTGGTGAGGAGTCTAACCCAGGCACCCTCCCCACTGAACCCGATTTTAGAGCCTTCGGTAGTTTGCTGTGATGCCTTTAACGATCATTTCACAGATAAAATCTCTCGGATAAGAGCCGACTTAGATGCCGTCGTTATAGCAGAGGCTGACAATGGAGTGTCCAGCAACTCCGCGAGTAGAATTACACTGGATCAGTTTCAGTTGGTGAGTACCAAGGACGTGGACAAGCTGCTTGGTCGAGTGAGGAGGACGACTTGCCCTCTCGATCCCTGTCCTTCATGGCTGGTCGCCCAGGGAGGAGATGCAGTTAGATCACAATTACAATATATTATTAATGCATCTCTCAGGGAGGGGAGTTTTCCATCATGTTTTTAAAAAGCGGTAGTACGGCCGCTTCTAAAAAAGCCCTCCCTGGATCCCCTGGACTTTAATAACTACAGACCAGTATCAAATCTTCCATTTTTGGGCAAGATGATTGAGAGGGCGGTTGCCTTTCAACTGCAAGCAGTTTTGGATGATACAGATTTTCTAGACCCATTTCAAACTGGCTTCAGGTTCAAACTGGCTTCAGGACAGGATATGGAGTTGAGACTGCTATGGTCGCCTTAGTGGATGATCTACGCTTAAGTATTGACAGGGGGAGTGTGTCCCTGTTGATACTTCTGGACCTCTCAGCGGCTTTTGATACCATCGACCATGGTATCCTTCTGGAACGCCTGAGGGGATTGGGACTTGGGGGCACTGTACTTCAGTGGTTCCGGTCCTACCTCTCGGGCAGGTTCCAGAAGGTGATGCTTGGGGATAGTTGCTCTTCAAAGGAGCAGCTATGTGGTGTACCACAAGGTGCCATCCTATCCCCAATGCTGTTTAACATCTACATGAAACTGCTGGGAGAGATCATCCGGAAGCATGGGGCGGGATGCTATCAGTACGCTGATGACATCCAAATATATTTCTCTATGCCTTTGACAACAGCATCAGCTAAGGATAGTGTGTCTCCTCTGAATGAATGCTTGGAGGCGGTAATGGGCTGGATGAGGAAAAACAAACTGAAGCTGAATCCAGACAAGACGGAGGTGCTTACTGTCAATGGCCACAACCTGGGGTTGGAGGTGTGTCAACCAGTTCTGGATGGGGTTACGCTCCCCCTGAAAGGTTGTGTTCGCAGCTTGGGGGTGCTCCTGGATCCGTCACTCCAAATGACAGCTCAGATAGATGCGACTGCCAGGAGTGCCTACTATCAGCTTCGGCTGATACGCCAGCTGCGCCCCTTCCTAGAGTTGGAAGACCTAAAATCAGTAGTGCATGCAATGGTAACTTCGAGGCTCGACTTCTGCAATGCGCTGTACATAGTGCTACCTCTGTGCCTAGTCCGGAAACTTCAACTAGTTCAAAATATGGCAGCCAGGCTGGACACCAGTACATCTAGGGGTGACCACATTACACCAGTTTAAAAATCTCTTCACTGGCTGCCAATCAGTTTCCGGGCGAAGTACAAAGTGTTGGTTATTACCTTTAAAGCCCTACATGGTTTGGGTCCAGGTTACCTACGGGATCGCCTTCTCCCATACAATCCGCCCCGCACGCTCAGTCCTCTGGGAAGAATTTACTACAGTCAACAAAAACTAGACTGACAACCGTTATCCAGAGGACCTTCTCTTCTGCCACTCCCAGATTGTGGAATGACCTGCCGGGAGAGATTCGCCAACTCACCAGTCTTCAGGAATTTAAAAGATCTATAAAGACTGATCTAAAAGACTGAATTTTAAAGTGTTTTATTGGTATTTTAATGATGTATTGGTTTTAAGTGTTTTAATCAGTTTGTATTAATGGAGGCACAGCCGTGCCTCCATTGTTAAGGGCCGTCAGTAAAAAAGTGATAATTGGGGGGGGGGGGTCATTCTAACAGCCATAAAATCGAAAATGTTTCACCAACCTTTCTGAAATTTACAGGTGCCAGAAAGAAATGTTTGTTTTACATTACCTGAAAATTTCAAGAAGATTGGTGAAAGATTGAGGGAAGGAGAGCAGTTTAAGGTAGAAAAGGAACACAAACCTGTCTCCCTGCTTTTGTCAAATGATTTTGGGTTTACGAGTTTTGTGCTCACGATTTGCATAATTTCTAGTGCCTTATTAATTAATCCAGTGTTGGGATCTTCTTCCTCCTTCACTGTAGTTGGTGGAAAGCGTTTCATTTTTTAAAAATTCTCTTCGGTTGATTTTTAAGGAATATTTTAACCTCTCATTCAAGTCAATGCTTCCCTCATAGCGCGAGGCACACTCAGTAGCGTCGCTCTCCCCCCTCCCTCCTGCCTTAGAATGTGGGGTGGGTGAGTGAAATGGCCGCTGCCTCTAGCACAGACCTTTTGAGTGAAGAAGAAGAAGAAGAGTTTCTCTTTTCTCTTCTGGAACATGCATTCCTTTGGCTCTGAGAGTATTTTGGGCTATCTGGCCAGTTTGCTCTTTTGCTCCCTGGTAAAGCAGGGTGTGGTTCCTCTGGATCCATGGTAACCTGATCTTCAGATCTCTCCTGGGAATAGGTGGCTATACCTTTCTTTCTATCCCCCTCACCCCATACACACACAGTGCTCCTTCCCTCTTTTCTAAGAGTTTGGTCCATACTGCTATAAGTTGAAAGCTTCAAACACTTCATTTAATTAGTTTGGGCCGGTGTTAAGTTTTAAGTAGATTGTTGAAACTTTCAAAGTGCTTCTGGGCCTACAACGTTGGTTTCGGCCTAGTCACCCTGTTTTTCTAATAAGGTTTAGAAACAGTTGAGCAGTCGTGTATTTTGCATAGTGTACACACATGTATTTTCTTTCTAATCCTTGCAGTCTACACTGGCTCCCTCCTTGATGTGTTTTTGGATGCAGACAAACCCTTTTTTGTTCCAGCAGGCCTTTGGCAAATAATCTGAACCTCTGTCTATACCTTTGACTTTTAAATTGTTATGTATTTAAAATGTTTAAAATGCTTTAATATTGAAAAGTATTTACTTAAATTTTTAACTTTTGTATATTCCTATTTATAGGTTTTAGCTGTATATGTTTTAGTTTTGTAAGGCTGCTCTGAGGCCCAGCATTGGGCAAAAGGCAGGATACTACTACTACTTAGGATGACCATATGAAAAGGAGGACAGGGCTCATGTAACTTTAACAGTTGTAGAGAAAAAGGAATTTCAGCCAGTGTCATTTCTATGCAATTAGTTCCTGGTGAAATTCCCTCTTCATCACAACAGTTAAAGTTGCAGGCACTATACTAGAGTGACCATATACAAAAGAAGGCAGGCCCCTGCAACTTTAACTGTTGTGATGAAGAGGGAATTTCACCAGGAACTAATTGCATACAAATGACCCAGAGATTTCCCTCCTTTTAATTTATCAATAATTTCTTCTATTTCGTTTTCCCTCACTAAACCTTCCATATAATCCCTTTATTCCCTTGTAATCTTATTTTCCAATTCCTCTCTACATACTCCATTATCCTTGCCTGTGGGCCCACTTCTAATGCATATAATTTCTGATAACATTCTTGAAATATGTTTAATTTATCTTTCATTAAATTACAGCTTTTCCGTTTTGTCTTTAATTGTCCCTATCGTATTCTTTGCCTTCTTCGACTGCGTGGACCTGGCCAACATCTTACAATTTTTATTACTATATTCAAAAAAATCCCTTTTCAAATATAACAACTCTTTTTGCACTCTTTCCAAATCCGCTTCCTCAAGTTCCTTCTTTTTAGCTTGAAGTTGAGCGTATAATTGTTTATCTTTTGTTATTCTCAGTTGTTCCTCTATATTCCTAATCTCCTTTTCAATCTTTTTACTTTGTAGGTATTCAGATGTAGTACTTAACCAGGGTTAAGGAAGGAAAACCATTATTAAGCATTATGGGTACACAATAGGGCCCAGAGACTGCTCATGAAATATGGTACTTTATAAACTTAATGTATGCCTCCCAAACCCTGGTCACATTTTTAACCAATACCCAGTCTCTCCTTTATAGCAACTCCTCTAACCCCTCCCTCTCTTTGATACATGACATGCTTTATGACCAGTCCCTTTCAGCTTCACATTTCATTACTGATATAACTGTGATGTTACAGTAAGACAACTTTGGTGAGGCAGCAAAAGGGGGACATTGGTCGGCTGGCGTTAAGGAAGATTTTCCCTGTCTGCGAATTTCACAGGGTTGTATCCAACACTGACCATCTACCAGTGGAATGGAAACCACTGGAACTGTTTGGTTCTCCCCCAACGAAAACCAAAGGGTTGGGGGACCCTCTACAGCAGATTTGGAGAGTACACAGAAAGCTTTGGGGAAGTCCCATTTGCGAGTGGAAGTCCATTCACATGTCATTGGATTTACCCATAATCCTGAAAATATGTTTGCATAAAGACAGGTGCATGCTTTTCATTTACATTCTATGATGAAGAGAGAGAATATTTAAACACAGTTTACGTTAATTATAGGTGCCTATATTTCTCCTGGATATCCCAGCAGATCTCTATCAGGTGCTGTTCCTTCCTGTGTTAAATTAAAATCAGTGATCAAGGGCCTGCCAGTTGTTTGGCACCATTCAATATTAGAGAAGACAGACTTGTTTTTCCAGACACTTTTTCAAGACAGAAAATTCAGAAATAATTCTACTTTAATTTAAAATCAATCTTTAGGTGCATTGCCTCAATTTGTAGCCCCATTGATTATGCATGTATTCAATTCTTTTGTGGGAATGATTAATTATGATAGACAAAACATAGTAAACTAGATACTGTCACTCACATCTGGCTTTTGCTGCTAAATATCACTTTTCCAATCCAGACAAGAAACTGGCTACCATTTCATTTTCTTTTGGAACAAGATGTATGAAGTTTTAACTTCAGGCCTGATTAGAACTGGCTTATCCCATTTCATCCATATGCGTGGGTTGGTAGTAATTATCCCAGTTGTTTGGGGATTCCCATAATCACAACTGCTTGTTAACGAGCAAAGCAATATGGGCTATCATATCACAAAATCATACCAGCACTAACGTTTTCAGGTTAAGTTACATGTACTGCAATTACTGTATTCCTTATCAAAGCTCTATGAGATGTGAAGGCCAGGAAAAAAACTGGAAAAAATCAGAAAAAAAACAGTTTTTTCCCCCCAAAATTGGAAAAATTGAAAAAAATGAAGAAAATGGATTATGGAATGTTTTCTTTTAGCATGATGAATAAAATGTTTAAGATAAGGTGTCCTCAACAACAACAACAGCTTTATTTACGGTCCATGGACCAGAGAAACAAATTGGCAGACAATACAATATCAAAAGCATATTGTTGTAAGTCTTACTATTACCCAGTGTATCTTAAAAAATAAATAAATAATAATAATTATCTCAGTCCAAGCTGAGATCTGGTTTGTATTACATAGGAAAAATACTTTGCTACTTGTAACGTAAGGGGTTTGTCTGTACCCCTAAGCAGCTGTCCAACCAAGGAATCCCGAGACCACCCCAAGAAGCGTTGAATTATGGAAATAGCAGATCACACCTTGCCTTACCGTAAAAGCTACATTCTAGCAGCATATGGTCTCATAACAGAGTCATCACATGGACATAGTCTATTCTCAACAGAAATCTTTTGATATCTTCCTTCTAACATGTTTAAAGGGAGAACATTGAAATGGGCCAGGGAAAAGGCCCTTCTGTATTTTGGTATATCCAAAATATATTACTTCTCCAAATGATTTCTAAAAACTATTTACAGTATCAGAGATTATTACAATTTCTGTGCACCAAGGACAAGCAAGTCCTAGATTGCAAATTGAGAGACTACAACTCTGGAATACAAAAACAATATGCATTTCTGCCTCTAGGAGGCACTGCCATTGTCACAAGAGAAGGGAAAAGGTTTCAGTTTCTTTTTTGCTTGTGGGTGGTTCTGTCCTCTTGTCTTGACTTGTCTAGGTTACAAAGGACTGGAAGAAAGTACAGAGCAACAAAAGGGAGCTGAAAGTATACTTAATTGAAAGGTAAGAGTTTAAATTTATGTGATTTCAGAAAATTAAACATATTTTAGCTGCATTACTCTTATGTAAATCATAATTTAATTCCTACTAATCTTATTCTTTATTGCCCCCCCAACCATAGCTTAATGTTTACTTGCAAGCTAGCCACTAAATTATTTTTCTCCCCACCCTCTCAGGAAAATGGTGAGACCAATATCTAGCTTATGGAGGCATTTCCACACACTATAAGTTCCTCTGAGAAAAAAAATGTGATTTGCAAATACTGTCAAATGCAATATGCGTTTTCAAATGCTACTAGGATGACCAAACACATTCTTAAATGTAACAAGTGTTCGTTACTAATGTTGATGGTTTCTTCTGGTTTTTTTAAAAAAAACATTTTTGCTCGTTCCTCATAAACTGGCAAAATCAAAGAGGTTATTTACAGTTCAGGTTTTCCTTACAGTTCAGGAGCTTGTAGCTCCATTTGTAAAAAAAAAAAAAAAGTGAACATTTTAAAAAAGTAAATCTAATTTGTAATAATTGCTTGAATGTTCTATACTTTGAATATACCAAATGTGATCATTTTATGCCAGACCAACTTATACATAATTACATTTTATGTTCCTAAAGTAACAAAGTGACTTTCAATCTGTAAAAATTGCTAATATTGCATCTTTTTCAATTTTTCTGAAAAATTCTGTTTCCCCCCCCCCCAAAAAAAAACAGGGGGAAAATTGTTTTTTTTCCCATGGCTTCAAAATTTCCAGGAATTTTACATCTCTATCTACGCCTTCAACTTCTTTGTGACAGTTAGAAATTCAACAGATGCTATTCCCCGCCCCCGCCCCCATCACTCACTGAGCCTCTATCTGGAAAAAAGTGACAACGTAGTCATAACAGTCAATCCCTAGTTGACAACTTCACACTATCATTGTGAACATACGTGTTGGCTTCACATGTTCACTATAATCAGCAATTAATGTGGATAAAATATTTTTCCTGAAACCCCACAAGTTTGGCAATGCTCTGTTGCTATCAATCTCTGTCCAAGTTCACCATGGAAATGCACAACACTTTATGAAGATCAGTCTACAGACTACACAAACTGGGAAAACAACAGCACCACGAGAAGTACATGACACCTGCATACTAGTTTGATACATACCTTTAAGGTTGTAGTTATTGAAAGAAAGCTTCACTTCCCCAAAGATCTTTGCCCACCCATGTACGGAGCAAACAACTCAAGCCGCAAATGCTTAGGGCAGAGGTGGGGAACCTGGGACTCCAACTCCCATTAGCCCCAGCCAGCATGACCAATGGCCAGGGATGATGAGAGTTGTGGTCCTGCCACATCTGGAGGATAACAGATTCCCCACCCAAAACTTATGGAAACCTGACAGGCTTGGGTTATGAAAAGGAGCCACACACACACAGAGCTTATTCCCAGCCAGAGAGCCATGATCTTAAAAGTACAGTTCATGTCACGATTTTAACAGGGTTAAAGAGTCAGGGAGCATGCAGGAACTTGTCAGAGGCTGCTCCTTCTCCATGCTTCACCTGCTAAACCTAGAAAGAAGTCATGCAAATGCTCGTGCCCTCAAGTCCTGTGAAGCAGGAAGGATTTCCCATCCCATTCAGTAAAATAAATGAACAAGGGATTCAGATGATAACAAAAGGGGCGTATACTGCTGTGGCTTAAATAGGCCAAGTCTGCATTAGGGGCTCAGGCCCTTCCCAGCAGATCTCCTTGCCCAACAACAACAGGTTCGCATCCCCCGGTTCATGTGAACCGGCTTGCCATGTACCAAGGTTCCAGACAATCTGTGTGCAAGTGTGCCATTTTTCTGCAGGCATCCAGCTGGGCATCTGCAGACATCTAGCAGCTGGGTCATGGGATCTTTGGCAACTAGCTCTCCAGAGTAGGATGGTCACATGCAGAGGAAGACAGGGCTCCGGTCTCTTTACGACTTGTATAGGAAAGTGGATTGTGGTAGGTGCAACTTGTCACGCAGGGGAAAGTAAAGTTGCACCTAGAATCACATCCACTGCTACACAACTATTAAAAAGCACAGAGGACCAGTCCTTATTTGCATCTAGTAATCTGAGATATTGTTTAACATAGGCATAGATTAGGGTCTGTTACATGGATCGGCCAATTATAATGCCTGCTGACCGGGGGGTGGGGGAATCCCAACTTACACCACACTTCATACATTACAATATAGTTTCATATGTGGAGATTACCTGCTCGTTTCAGAAGTGTTTTGGCTTCATTTCCATTTGTGTAAGGATCCACAAATGGATTCTTAAGCAAGTGATCCATGCTTCTCCACAAAAGCACATCTTTTCCGCAGATACTGTGAGGACTGCGGCTAAACTCAGGCCCTTTCTGCACCAGCCATTTTTTGAGAGGCTGCCCCTGCCTGCTCGCGGAGAGTCCGCATGACACACAGAGCATCCCACAAGCAGGCAGGGGCCAGCTCTCCATTTTCCCAGGAGTTCAGGGAACACTATTATTCCGGTTCGTTCCCTGCTCCCAGGAGGGAAGCGATATGGGTGGCTGGTGTGGCCGCCCAGCCCGGGCGCAGCTGCGCTTACCCACGAGTAAGCGCAGCTGCACTGATGGCCATGGAGCCGCACCGCATGGCTCCAAGGCATCAAGGGGGGGACAGCAAAATCGCCATCCCCAGGATGGCAGCGGGAGAGGGTGTGATCATGTGCAGGTTTTTTAAAAAATAAGCTAAACTTTTGTGCACAAGCACTCATGCACACCTCTGCGGTTCTTTCTTTTTTAAAAAAAAAAATGGCTGGCGTGTCTTATGGCAGCCCAGGAGAAGCCTGAGCCAACGTATTGTGTTGCGGCCTCATTATGCCGAACCTGAAAGTGGCTATTTCCGTGCTTCCCGTGCTCTCCACCCCTATGGTGCAGAAAGGGCCTCAGAGAGCACAAGTCTAAGGGGGCTGGCAGATGATATTAGCGTCCTTGCTAAAAAGGAAAAAAAAAGTGCTAACACTAATGTAAGCCCTCACTCCACTACACCGCTGGTTTGAACCCATCCCTACAAACCAACCAACTATTAGCCACAAACAGAAGGCATGGTTTGTCTTAGTTTAAAAAGTCTGGCTTGTTTAAACTATGACTGAACTCAGAAGCATGACTTATCCCTGGTTTGTTTGCACGGCTGTCTTCTCTCAAACAGAGGTGCTCAGCAAGAGCAGCCTGAAAATGAAACTGCTCTGAAGGTTGGCAAAAAGTAATTCAGAAATTGGGAAAAGAACCTGTGGTTTTTGTTTTTTTGGTTTACATGACAAATCATGGCTAAACAACAAATCATTGGCCCTTTTCACACCAGCCATTTTTCCCGGGCTGCCCCTGCCTACTGCGGAGAGTCCGCATGACGTATGGAGCATCCCGTAAGCAGGCAGGGGCCAGCCCTCCATTTTCCTGGGAGTTCAGGGAACACTATTATCCCAGTTTGTTCCTTGCTCCCTAGAGAGCAGCGAGATAGGCAGCTGGTGTGGCTGCCCATCCCGAGAGCAGCCGCGCTTACCTGCAAGTAAGCGCGGCTGCACTGATGGCCACAGAACCGCACCGTGCAGCTCCAAGGCCATCAGGGGGGAGTGGGGCTGGATCGCACACAGGTTTTTTGGGGGGGGTACTTACATTTGTGCAGGAGCGCTCGTGCGATCCTCCACGGCTCTTTAAAAAAAAATGGCCGGCGCGACTTGCGACAGCCCAGGAGAAGCCCAGGCCATTGCATTGTGGTATGGCCTCATCGCACCAAACCCGGAAGTAAGCACTTCTGGATTTCCCCACTTTCCGCCCTCTCCACTCCTGTGGTGCGGAAAGGGCCATGGTTAACATAAACCATGACTTAGCATTTGGCGCATATGCAGCCATTTTCTTTTGAGAGGTGCAAGTCCACTATACTCTTCACAAAGGTCCAAGGGGTACCTTGCTTTTCTAGAACCACAATGAGTTTTTCAACCACTGCCAATCAAGTGGTTATATCAAGTCCAAATCGGTAATCGCATGTGGCATGCCACCTTTAAAAAGCAGCCTAAAAAAGGTTATCAGGGTATTAAGCACATGGGTAGCCTCCATATTAAAAAAAGGCTCTCCCCACTGTAGAACTTCTCCCTCAACATATGAGGGGTTAGGAGAGGCTGAGTGACCCGAGGAGCAGGGCTAAATATGCAGCCCCACAGCCTCTTGTTCTCCTTCATGTGATAACATGCATAGGGCTATACAGAGTTAAAAAAAGAGATCTGAAGCTGCAAAAACTGTAGTTTAAATGGTAGGTGGTACTGGAAAATTTGGCAAATAAGCTAAGGTATGGCACACGCTGCAAACATCAGGTGCAATTAATTTCTTCTTAAATTCTATAGCACAGTTTTAAGGTGGGGGAACGGATGCTTAAGGGTGTGGCCCATCTGGTGTTCTGACTCAAAAGAAGCAGCCGAATGCCTAAAAGGCATCCTGATTTTTATTATGCAAACAAATACACATCTTGTGCTTTCATCTCTGAGACCTCCAAAGGATTTCCTAACTTTGAAAAAAAAAATCAGACTTTCTGTAGGGCCTACTGGCATCTGTTATTATTAGTTATTAGTATGGTATCATGGCTGGACCCACAGTCTCTTGGGCTAACTTAATACAGAGCATGCAGAGGTGTTCTGGCAAAAGAGTCTTCTTTTTTGTAGACAAGAGATGGCCAACAGGTAGTCTATGGACAGGATCCAGCTTTCAAAGCAATTTCTCTCATCTCTGGCAGCCCTACCAAATTTTAATCAAGGTGTGGTGAAAAAACTGCCTACAGGTTATCTCTTAAGAAAAAAAAAAACACACATATCTTTAAGCTGTAAGAGGAGGGAGTCCACAGAGAGATGGGGTGGGGAGGGAGGAAAGACTCTCTTAGTCTTTTTAGGGCACAATCCTATGCATGTTTAGACAGAAAATAGTCCTACAACACTCATGGCTGGGGCACGCTGGGAGTTGTAGGATCTTTTCTGTCTAAACATACATAGGCTTGCGCCCTTAAATTCTGTATCTAATGCTCCAGCTTGTGCCTGATCATACATATTCTGTAAAGGTAAAGCCCTTACTCCTAGATGGTGTCAACTTCACGAGAGAGCCTAACTATATCCACGTGGGAGTCAGTTTATACTGCCACAGTCTGGAGTAGCCCCAAGAACACAGATGCTGGTCATCATTGACTGAGACCATCCTTCCCCAAACTGGTGCCCTCCAGACGTTTTGGACCACAACTCCCATCATCCCTGACATTGACCATGCTGGCTGGGGCTGGCTGAACCAAAACAATAGTCATAGTATTGGTTGAAAAATGGCAATGTCTATTACCTGTTCTTGCTGGCATACTCATTGTCTGGAAAAAGCCGCCGTCTAAGCATATAGTAACTATTTACGACTAAACAAATGACAAACCTATCTTTCTGTAGTCTTACAATGACTGCAATTCTTTCTTAAAAGTAATTATAATAAATTACTCTGAATACCAAAGAATCACAGAACAGATCAACCCAGCAGGGAGCTTTAATACATTCTGTAATATAGCACTGGGCATCTGACGTTGAAAACAGTAAAACAGAGGAGCCAGAGGCACAGGTGTCTCTGCTATACAACACTAGGACTGGCTGAATTGAGAGGTAGGCAGGGTTTTGCTTTGTAGGTGTGAGAGAACTGGCATTACTAATCTTTCTGCATTGTCTTCTCCATTTGCTCTGGTGGTTTTGGAATCTTCTTAGTAATACAAGGATAAGAAAAAAAACTAGCTAAACAGACAGATCTGCGTTAAGTGCTGGCAGGTAAATGCCAAATTACCAAATGACTCAGGCTTCCCTCATGATCACCACTGAAGATTTTAGCTTCTTAAATGCAAGGATACCTTCCAAGCAACTCATCGTGGTTTGTTTGTTTTTAATTAGTCCAGTATTTTTAACTGAGCAGCCGCCTTAGTGAACCTGAATTAAATTCCCATTTGAGGTTCCACATTTAAAAGTCTAGCTCAGGGGGGGTCTACACGACGTCTCCTTGGCGCCTGTTTCTGATAATATGTTTTTTCTGTATATTCGTATTTATGTCTAATAGTGCTAGAAGAGAGCTGTTAAGGCGAATTACAGGCATCATAAAATGCACTTTACAATTGTTTATAGGCGGAGTTTCGCTGCAGAGTCGGTTCAGGGGTGTATGGCTGAACGTGGAAAAATTGACGAAAGTACCACCCTGTTTCCAAATAGTACCTCCCTTGTAGTTTCATGCCGTTTGTTAACTCTGCCCACCTGACTTTCTCACCGTTGCCTGTTGAATCACAATCACGCGTTACTTTGCATGTGGGTACGATTTCTAAACATTGGGTGTTCCTACAATGACAGTTTTTAGCAGGGCAGCATTGGCTTTGGGACCAAATGTAAAACCATAAAAGCATCATTTTTCCAGATAATGAACGGCCCTGGTGAGAACCCGCCCGTGGAGCGTCTGCCCCCCTATTCCTCCCGCAAAGAATCCGCCGCTGTACAATCCCACCTCACCCCTTATCTGCTGTCTTGGAAATGGGCTGCTTCAAGGACAATTTTTTGTGTTGCCTTTCCGTTACAATGTTGCATTTTGCACCCATGTCCCAGTTCCATACAAACTTCCCATTGTTCTGCCTGTCTCCGGACACTGAGATGCCAGCACAGTTCGGTTGTGGAATGCCTAACGCTGAGCGGTCTAGAGGGCAACCTCGCCATCCCAGCAGGTCTCTACGTCGCAGAGGTGGGTTACTGGGCAGGCAGGAGTGTGGGAGGCTGGGCGCTGCCCCCCAAAAAAACCGTGACTGGCACTGATGTCTCTTTGTCCCCTCTTCCCCTGTCCCCTCTTCCACACACAGTGCGGCTGCTGTTATTCCGCCTAGCTGTACTCAAGAGACAGAATGGTCGGTTGCAGCTGCGCCTCCATGGTACAGAGCACTCATTGGCTCAATTCGGACGACACATTAACCAACTGAGAGGACTTAACCCACTGACAGTGGGTTAAAAAGATGGCCTCAATTCAGACAACACGTTAAGCAACGGTTGTTAAGTTAAACAATCATCAGTAAGTTAGCTCAACGTGTCGTCCGAATTCAGCCACACAACGGATAAACAACCCACGGTTGGTTAAGTTGGAGTTTTAAACAACTGAGTTAAACAACTCGCTTGCGAGTTGTTTAAAAGTTAGTCAATTGACTAACGTGTTGTCCGAATTCAGCCGCTTGAGGTGCGTGGGTTAAACAACTGAGGTGAGTACATTAACACAAAAGACCATAGAGGAGAGCGGCAAGAGCGGCAGAAAGCGGGCGCAACAGACCGCTGGTATCGCCGCCATAGCAACCAGGATGCCCGCCTCCCCCACCAGGCAGCCAGCACGGAGCTCAACAAGGGGCCGGCTCCTGCACGAACTCACGCAGGGTGCCCAGTCAGCTACCCAAACGGAAAGGGAAGCGCACCAGAAGGGCAGTACGGCAAAGGGGGGGAGGGGGAGACGGAATAACCAAAAACCCCAGGCGTCCTGGAGCAAGAGGCAGCCCCCCCCACACCAACTAGGAGAACCGCACTCCACCCGAAGCAGACCCCTACCGCACCGCCACCTCCACCCTCGCTTCACTCAGAAGGATGAGGGCAGGGGAAGCGGGGGGCCCTCATCCGCCCAACACGGCCAGACAGCGAGCCTTTGCCGGGCCCCGAGAACCCCGTTGGGGAGCGTCTCACCCGTGCGGAGGCGTCCCGGGTGCGTGAATGCATCAGTGCCTGGATCTGGCTGCACTACCCCCACCCTCTGTGAGCGTCGGCTGTGGAGTTCCATCTGTGGACTGGCATCTCTCCCTGGCATGCCGCCCCTCTCCACCACATCCCCTTGGCACGTTCTGTGCTTGGCTCCCTGGGGGTGTGGCCTTGGCCGTCCCCTCTTCACCGCTGTGCCTTCCAGCCGCCTCATCCCTTCCCGGGGGTGACTGTCCTTTCTGTAAGTTCTGCCCTGGCATAGTGATGCCCATGTGCCTTATTGCCCATGTCTGAGCTCCCTGCTGAATAACGTTTTCTATGCCACCCCACTCTTGCCTTCTTTCCTGTGTGTGCGGAACATGCTCTAGGAGGGAGGTGGGGGGGTTGGGGGCTGGGGCGTGGGTGCCAACGTTGGAATTGCAATGCTGGGCATGGGGTGCGAATGTTGTATTGGTGCTGCCGTTCCTCCTAGCAGCCTCTTTGCCCGAGGCTGCTGAGTTCCACCCACTGACTGCGGCAGCCAATGGGGTTTGGGAGGCATGTCCTGCATCGGCTACAATGGCAGCGCCCATGGTTTTCAGCCGCAGTGTGTGCTGGGATACCTGCTGGAGGACTGACGGAGTTCGTTAAGCGGGGAAAATGGTGGCCGGGCTGTCAGTCAGAACTGAGTACGTTATTCACCACCAGGGTGGTTAAAAATTCTTTGCAGCGCCTGCTGCAGTGTGTCGTTCGAATTGAGCCCACCTTTTTAACGCACCGTCAGTGGGTTAATTCCCCTCAGTTGCTTAACGTGTTGTCCGAATTGAGCCATAGCGTGTCCTTCAGCGTCGAATGAGGAGACTCGAGTGTATTGTCCAGCATGCCAACCGGCAGTGCCATTAAAATGACCAGGCAGGGACACCCCCCCAACGTGTGAGCAGTGGCTGTGATGTGGCGTCTGTGGACCAACATTCCTTCCCATGCGACTGTTGCAATTTGCCTATGGTTCGCCGTGATCCGCCCATTCCCTTGTGTTCCCAACCTGCGCTGTGCTTTCCTGATTACTCCACCCACGCTTTGCAATGGGAAATGTAATCATTTCTAGAATAAAGATATTGCATTGCTTTATGATAATATTGCTTTATGATAATAAAATAAGTGTTCTTTTCACTGCGACACACACACACACACACACACACACACACACCTTCCAGGAAAATCAATTAAAGAAGGGAGAGAAGATAAGAAGCCCTATGCATGCTCGGGCACTAAGGTTCCCAGGAAGAAAGGCTCCCCACCTGCTCAATGCTCCTTACTCCCGAGTAACATTGCTCAATGGCAGGAACTGGCTTGCACATACAGAAGTTTCCCTTCCTTTTTCCAGCCACAATCTCAGCGAGGGAGGGGGGGGGAGGGAAGCCTTAGCGGACCTCAAATTATACTCAAAATGAGCAACACACATCCTTATTCCAACCCCCTTGCTTCCTGTAGAACCAGCTCTATGTGAGTAGCCGCGCGTCTCGACGAAAGAAAGATTCCAGTGGGGATTTAAAAGAAACTTTACTTTAAGTACCGGTAACTTAAGGTCAGCCATTACTGAACAGTCCAGTCAAGGGAAGAAGGAAATAGGAGGGAGGAGACAGGAAATGACAAAGCAAGCATTGGGTCAATCCCCTCCCGCCTTGTCTACAACTTGGGAGGGGTAGCCAGAGAAGGGGTAGGCATTCACTCATGACATCACAAGCCCTGCCCACCAAACTATGCCCACGATTAGCATTAATACGAAAGGGCAGTGGATGATTACACGACTAAAAGGCGATCAAACATCAGATAAATATTAAGTCGCGTTTAATCGACACCTTGGAAACGCATGTTAATGAAGGCTGTAAGTTGCATACACGTCTGATCTGTGCCCCACTCATATGTACAAAATGCTGTTAGAACAAAGTAAAGGCAACCCAAATAAGCCATGAAGAGGTACCCTCAGACATATTCAAAGGCACAGCCTGGCATAAGGGCAAGGTTCTGGAGAGGTATTTCTTTAAATTATACACTATGATTAGAGTCTAAGGTCTCCCTCTGGAGTATGGTGAATGCACACATATAACAATTCCCCAACTTATTACATAAAAATATGTTGTTCTTCAATTCTCTGAGAGCTATAGAAGCAGCAATGGAGTGTACAGGGATTGCTCATTGATCGGCTCTCCTGTATAAAAGCAGGTGTAGATGCTTCCCCGAAACAACACTGGTCAACACAAATTTCTTTACTGATTTACCTCAGTCCATTACCGTATTTCATCGATTCTATGACACATTTTTTCTCCCATGTTTACATCTGTAAAAATGGGGTGCGTCTTAGAATCGATGGCGCCTTGCAATCGCGGGATTTCTCCCGCATTTTGCAGGAGGCGGGAGAGCTCTGCATGCCCCCCCGTGACTCACCCTATTGGGTCCCAAGGGACCCCACAAGGCCAGTCAGAGGCCCCCCCTCCCCTCTTACCTTGATCGCTGCCGCCTCAGCCTGGCAAGGCATCGTTACTGGGTTCCTAGAAACGCCGCCTTGCCAGGCCGAGGTGAGCGTTGCCGTCGCCTGTCCTCGCAGCCACCGCTGGCAATGCTCCCCTTAGCCTGGTAAGGCGTCGTTACTGAGGACCCAGTAACGACACCTTGCCAGCCGAGGCGAGCGCTGGCGACGTCGTGGAGCAGCAGCGGCAGCAGCAAGGACGGGCGACAGCGATGGAGGTGATGGGGGAGAGGGAGGGTTAGGGCCCCGCAAGTCCCCCCTCCCCCTGATCGCTGCTGCCTGGGCCTGGGAAGGCTTCAGTATTGGAAGGAGGCCGAGATCTCGCGAGATTTCCTGAGATCTCGGCCTCTTTCCCAGTACTAAAGCCTTCCCAGGCCCAGGCAGAGTGATCATGGTGAGTGGGGAGGGGGGACTTGCAGGGCCCTAACCCCCCCCATCGCTGTGGTCCATCCTCGCTGCTACCGCCACTGCTCCGCACCATCGCCAGTGCTCGCCTCGGCCTGGCAAGGCGTTGTTACTGGATTCTCAGTAACGACGCCTTGCCAGGCCGAGAGGAGCATTGCCAGCAGCATGGGGCAACGGTGGTGGCAGAGAGGATGGGCGACGGCGATGGCAACATTCCCCTCGGCCTGGCGAGGCTTCGTTACTGGGAACCAGGCCGAGGCGGCAGTGATCAAGGTAAGAGGGGAGGGGGAGAGGGGAGGTGGGTACTTGCGGGGTCCTAACCCTCCCCCCTCCCCTCCATCGCCCATCCTCACTGCTGCTCTGTGCCGCTGGCAACGCTCGCCTCGTTACTGGGAACGCCACCTTGCCAGGCCGAGGCGAGTGCTGGCGGCGGCGCGGAGCAACAGCAGCAGGAGCGAGGACGGGCGATGGAGGTGAGTGGGGAGGGAGGAAAGGGTGCTGAAATTAAGGTGCATCTTAGAATCGACACAAAGCTTTTTCCTTGATGGTGGCCCTGAAATTTAGGTGCACCTTACAATCGATGGCGTCTTACATTTGGTGAAATACGGTAAATTGGACCTCAAAGAAGTGATAGCTGAGCAGTAGAGCACCTGCTTTTCATGCAAAAGGTCCCAGGTTCAATCCCCACCTTTTCCAGGTAGGACTAGAAAAGAATCCTGCCTGAAACCCTGGAGAAGATCTGCTAGTCAGTACAGACAATTCTGGGCTAGATGGACCAATGCTCTGAGCTTTCTGTGTTCCTGTGAGCGAGAGGGCACAATCCACTGTACAAGCCCCAATAAAACCAACTGGTGCTTCATAAGAGCACAACACAAGGCTGGCTTGATATTTACGAAGTGCTGAAACAGATTAAAAACAAGACAGTCCATGCCCAAAGGCTTGCAATCTAAAAGGCCCAACACAAAAAGCTCCAGAATAATTTATGTAGGGGAATCTGATCATGAGACTGAAGTTGAACAAAGCCTAACCAGTGCAGTGCATTTAAAGGGGACATGCCCTGAGACAATGACACATTTTAGTTGAGCTAGACCAAGTTGTTAGTTGTTTCAATGAGGGTTAGGTGTGTGTGCACAGTGCAAATTAATTCTCAGCCATCTCCAACCACCGATACTTCCATCTCACAAATACAGATTTCCCTCCCTGTTCCTGTCCATCCACTACACAGCCAAAGTATTGGAAACAGACAGCATGGCATGGCTATCCAGTCAACAGAACACCCACTACCGATTCCCCTTGACCTCTCTTACCTTATCCCTGCCCCCAACTTTGCTAAGCCATATGCTCCCTAATCTCTGTCCCAGTTACCTTTCAGATCTTTGCACTTTACAACCCCAATAAAGCTGACCCTCTCTTGAGTCATTGGTAAAGCTGGAGGAGTTATTTTTTCCTCCATCTTTTTCTTCATTCCTTCCTGCAACCTTTGGCAAGAAGTTAAACATGTCGCTGCATGTGGGTCTTTGAAACAATTTTAAGCAGCCTTTGTCCAGGCGATTGGGAAAGGCGGGGGAGGAAATGAAATATCTGCAATCTCATGGTAGGGGAGAGCCGATGATATCCAGAAATCTGTCTATTACTCAGCTCACCACCTGGGCTCCCTGATATTGTCTCCTGGAAGTAGCAGTTTAAGTAAATAGGAGAGAACAGCAAGGATTTATGTAATGAACCAAAGAACATGTACACATGCTCAGTGAGACATTACTTATATTATTATGTCCTTTTAGTTGTACCCCTAAGATATTTGTGCATACAAATATGTAAGGTGTGTAAGTAAAGCAAATTGGAAATAAAACTATTAGGATTGGCTATAGCTCCCTGTTAGGCATGTTCTACGCTGTAGACCTAGGTCCATGGCCACGTAATACATGAGAGGGTTGTTGTTGAGTTCAAAGGCTCCAAAACTAGAGGACATGTTTGATTGTTGGTGGTCAAGGGATAGGCTGTCAGCCATCAAGGGATCAGTCAGGGATTTAGTTTCCTTTGCTGCAGATGTTTGATATTTTTGGGACAGAGTAAGTCCATAAAGGGCTTCTCAGATACACAAGTAAATAAGAGACAGGTTTAATGCGGACTTATACTAGGATTATTCCCTTTTTTACCAGGATTGATGCCCTATCTCAGTTTGTATAGAGGTTATATAGGCTCTATAACACAGAGGCTTGATTCTGATAAACTGGTCGTCATGAAAATGGTGAATTCTGCTGAGTGCATTGAACCCAGATTCTGATGACGCTAAAATCTGCAATCGCCTTCTACTGAGTTTCCATTATCCACTGGATCATTCTTCTAACAAAATCTGTGATTTCTCATATCAGGTGTTTTTGCATGATATATCCAGCCAGATCAAGAGGCAGAGAAGGCACACAGATCACAGGCAAAGACAATGGAGGCTTTTTTCCCCTAAAGCTACTAAAGGCATGGGCAGGGGCCAATTTGTACTGGTATCATGGCTGGTGAGGGCCCTAAGGCCCTGATGAAAATTGAGGATTTCATGCCTACTATTAAATTAAATTAAATAAAAACTTACCATGCTTCCAAGAGATACACATTAGGATCCTGTGTAGTTGGGCCTCAAAGTGTAACATATGGGGATATTAGGTCCCAACTACAAAACTCTACCCTGACTACAAAAGTCTGCAACTTCTTCTGATGCTTCCCACCTAACAGTTCTTCCTAGGTGACTTATGGGTTTCTTTAAAAAATCATAATCGTGCACACTTTTTGAAATTTGTGCCATTTCTCTATCTTTTCCATTTTTTTGCTTGGAGAATGCAAAACAAACCAGATACAATTTCATGTCTGGCTATTTCTTGGTTTTGCCTATATTGACACAGCAGTAGCACAATGTGTTTTGGGTACCAAAATTTCTCTGAGAATACTTATCCAGGACTTTATTTGTTTTGGGAGTTTACAAGCTTGCTTGGCTGAATGGGATGGGACAATACAGTCAAAATGATTTGACAATTATGTTTGCTTTCTAACAGCCTTTGAATCAGAATGTATTTTTTCTTTTCTTTTTTAAAGGTCTTGTTAGAGCACTGAAAAACAAATATTTTCCTGATTGCCAAACAGCCAGGAGCAACATGACATAATTAATCATTTAAAACGTGGAATAAGCAATTAACAGTGAAAGAGATTGCACCTGGCTATTTCACTCTCAGTCATAACACAACTCCTATGCTTCAAAAGTAGAGCTGATGGTTGGTAACCATATGATTAGAATATTGGACATCCAGCGTCCCACACAACAGGAGTTCCCCTTTCTCTCCTCCTCCTGTACCCCCTCAATCTGCTCCAGAGGTTCCGCCAACTTTTGTGACAAGTCTGGGGAGTGGGGGGGCTCTTCTCTTCTGCCGCTCCCAGACTGTGGAATGGCCTGCCGGAGGAGACTCGTCAACTTAACAGTCTTTTAGAATTTAAGAAAGCTATAAAGACTGTTCTCTTCCGGCAGGCATATCCAGTGGAATTTTAGAATGTTTTAAGGGTGTTTTTAGGATGTTTTTAGGATGTTTTAGGATTTTTTTATGCAGTTTTAATAATATGTGTTATGTTTTAATCAGTTTTATGTATTTTATCATGTTGTTGTTCCCCGCCTCGATCCAGACGGAGAGGCGGGTAAGAAATAAATTGTTTATTATTATTATTATTATTATTATTATTATTATTATTATTATTATTATGTTATAGGTGGAGCCATTCTTCTTGCCCTGCCCATTCCACTACCAGATGAACACAGCTGCATGCAACTGTTAGACAGGAGTTCCATACAGGTAGATTTACGTTTCTTCAGTATATTCTGCAATCCCATTAGAAAAGGATACGTAAATTAACTAAATTGACAAATTTGTGCTATATTTTCCAATATAACTCAGTTGCAAGCTTGGAAAATTTTGGAGAGAATTGATTGGTTGAGGGTAGTGGTAAAGAACAGAATGAATGAATTAGGTCACAGAAGCAGTTATTTGTAGCAAAAGAGGAAATAAATTAGGAATGGAGCCATAGAAAGGGGGCAGTATAGGTATATTGCTTATATTAACCATCAGAAAAACTGAAAACATTTAAATATATTTTAAAACTTGAGTAGGCCTTTTTAAAGTGCTTCTATGGTTTGCTCCATAATTACAAGAGCTAGAAACTTGCTCTAAGTAGAACCTATGCATTTCAAAACTCTGAATGCTTGATTATTATTATTTTAAAAAAGGATGGCTAGAGTTAAAATATTTATGCCATATATCTTTTTTCTCTGTTTCGTTCAGCTGACGTGCTAGTCTGGATTTGTCTAGGACCACAACTGATCTACCAATATTGAGTTAAAAAGAGTTTGAATGTTGTTGTTTTTAATGTATTAATTACATTGAAACCTCAGTTCTTTACTGTTTATCCCTGCTGTATCTCGCTGGTACCATATTGCTTTCCCTTGTTAAGGTAGCCAAATAGTTCAGGAGGTGAACCTCCAGCTCAGGGAGTAAATCCTGCCTTCTAGGGTTCCCTAAATGCCTATACCTTCCTCCCCATGCCTCAATTTTTTTTCTCCAGTCCCCAATTCCTATTATGTAGGTTTTTTCACAATTCTAAAATATGGAAATGCCTCTCCTAAGGCCTAGGGCCGATCTACACAGTCCTTTGGAACGTTTTAAAAAGTATTTTAAAACGTTCCAAATAGGTGCGTTCTAAAACATCTTAGGCCACATTACTGAGTACTCACATTACAGGAGAACAGTCTTCAGTCTTTACAGTGATGTGTACGGTCACATACTGTTCTGCCCTGTCTCTTTCTCTTTCGTTTTTACAATGAGTTTAGGGCAAGGCATTGTGGGTGTTGTAGTTCAGTCATCACTTCCTCCTTTGTTCCTCTGTCATACCCTAGCGAGAATAGGGCTAGGCATTGTGGGTGTTGTAGTTCACTCACCCACTTCCTCTTTCTTCCCCACCAATCAACTGCTAAGTATTTGGGCGCCGGTCAATGAAGCACTGCCCCCAGGAATCACAAACGGTAAGGAAAGACACATTATTTTACTTAAAACAATTTATTAAAAGTGAAACCGTTGTATATAACTGAAGTGAGTTTTAAAAAACCTCAGATATAAAACGTTATAGGGAGTGCATCATGTGGCCCAAAGAGTTTTCATAACCCTTATAAAACGTCAAAAACCTCGTATGTAGATCGGCCCTTAGTTACTGGCAGTAAGGGTTTTAAGCTAAAACATGCTGATATTTTTGGCCCCATCCCTTTTGCTCAACACCCTTTGCCTTCAGCTTTGACCACCCTTGAGAGCTTTCCCAAAATTGAATTCAGTCATTAGGCTGAAAGAGACCCCCCCCCAACCCCTTTCATATACAAATCAATCGCTTATGTGTACTGTTCGCTACCAAGCCCCAGAGATGTCAAGTTTCAATGCAAGTGTAATGTAGAGCACAGAGGGAAAGAATACTGTTCTCCAGGCATCCCGGCAAACATCAGCATTTTCCACAATGAACACATAAAAGTGTACACAACATATATTTATGCCTTTAAACTAGAAGACTTTTCAGATATTCCAACAGGGTGCAATGAACATGCATGGAGGGAAGAGGGCATTATGACAGCAGGCTCCCTTCACTCATTATAATGGATACATGTAACGATGGGAAGGAGCCTGCCCCGTGATACCACGCCCCATTCTGTATTGGGGCCCTGTTCAACCATCTGAGAAGGCCTACCCAAGCAGACACATCTGAGGAGCCCCAATTAAGATTTGTAGATAAGGGTGTTCAGGTGCGTATTCACTAGGGAAATCTGGCAAGCCCCCATTCTCTAAGCCAGGGGTGGGCAACATGTGGCCGCCCCCACCTTTTAAAAAATATTTAAGGGGGGGGGAAATGTCATCCGTAGCATTATGGGGCACCAAAAAAGTCAAATTTAGTTTGTTTGCAAGATCAATTTGACCCTTTTGCGGCAATTTGACCCCCCAACAAGTACAAATGCCATTTTTTCCTTAAGAGGTTTTTTAAAGAAAAACATATTCAGGTCACCTGACAGACTGTGGCTTTGGGGGAGGAGGGGTCAAGGAGCCAAAAATGTTGCCCATCCCTGATTTGAATACATTTTTATTTGGAAGACCCTTTTATTATTAGTTTTAATCTGGATGTGCTGGCATAATTTCATTGATTGTACCCTGTTTTGGAATAATTTTATAATTTAGAAGACTTTTTTTTAAAAAGCTCTACTGTTTTAGGTTATTTTCTGATTTTACTGCTTTCACTGATCGTGTGATTTTTTTTTATTGCTGTTGACTTTTTCAAGATGCCTTGTAAGGAGTAAGTCTAAAAGGCGTACTACAAATAAATAAGGTGTATATGTCATACACACTTTACATTTGCTGCAGGAAGCCCTAGCTGAACACTAGTGTACATGCAGCAAAAACAGTTGCAATGTGAGGTGTGAAGCTTCCCTCAATCATTTGGTCAAGGTGTTTTGTTCATTGGTACTGAAGGGTCTGCCAGAGGTCTCTCCCCTGGTGCCACTTTAAGAGTAGAGAAGCAACAGACTGTTTGTTCTCCTTTAAAATTCCAGACATTGTAAATTAGGGCAGTTTTTCAAAACTAGACATTTATGTCCAATGATCTCCCCCTCCAACCCACAATGAGATATTCTAGACCCCATATAAACATTGTGGGGATGCTTCCCTGGAGACAAGAAATACCTCGCCTTTGAATTATAAGCATTTTGATACTAGTGTTGTAAACATGCTGAAGGTTCTTTGTGAGAAGTACTGGCCCCAGAGAGTAAACAAAGAGGGTGAGGTTTTGAGTTGCCATCAGAAAAACACAGCCCCCGTAGCAATAAAGAGGGATAAATGGATAAATTAGCAGATTAGATAGTGGATGGTTGCCTGCAGAAATGTCACCACTCTGCTTGTGTATGCTTGCCTGGATGTGTGCTTTGTTAGTCATGGGAGAAGCTCCAGCGGCTTGGGGTCTTTCCAGACTATCCCTGTATTGTGGAGGGAATGTACAACTACTACTTGGCCCAGTTTGGGCAGAACAGCGGCTCTCACATAAATTCTTCAGGAGCCCTATCTGACTTAGTGGTCTGGCAGTATTCACTTGGAAGTGGTATTTGTGAGAATCAACTACACGGCAGCCACAGTTCAGGGTGGCCTCTTTTCAAAGTGCTGTAGTTTTATGAACTATTGCAGCAAGATGATCCTGTCCCAAAGGGAAGTGCCAGTTCCCCCATGTGACTCACCCATCTATGTGCTACAGGAGATCACTGTTAGTTCTGAAAGATGTTTAAGTTCAGACTCTTGGGTGAGATCTACCTCACCTGGGTTCCCAATCAGGCCCTCTGATGGCCACATCTCCTTTGGCTGGCCCCATCCACTTTTCTCCAACTGACAATGATTTGGTGGTTTCCTGGCTTTTGCACTTTTTTTGGCATAATTACTGGTTTTAAACTAAACATGCTGGTATTTTGGCCCTGTTTTGCCTTCAGCCCATTTTGCCATTAGCCCCACCCACCCTAAAAAGGTTCTCCAAATTTCAATTCGGCCCTTGGACTGAGAAGTTTGACACTCCTGGTCTATATTCACTTGGCAATAGCTCTTCAAGCTTTCAGACAAGAGTTTTGCCTAGCCCTATGAGATTCCTGGCATTAATCCTGGGGCCTTCTGTATCCAGAAGATGTGCTCTACCGCTAAGCTACACCCATCCCTCCAGCCAGTACATGAGTTGTAGGGAAATTACACTTTCCCAGCCTACTCAGCAAACACACACACACAGAGTGGTCTTTTACAAATGATCTGGGCAACTACTGGTTATTGCTCATGACATCACTGATAACCACCAACACACCCCTCATTCCCCATTTCATTTTGTGAGCCTCTTATTTTTATTTTAAAAACCAAATTATTTCTTCTGGAAAAGGAGTGCTCTCTGCTTATGTTGCTTTCACATCTTTTTTAAGTCTCTGAAAATTCTAAAAAGGCTATCACCTTCCCCAAAACACCACTGTACCATACATGAACCTTTTATACTCTTTAAAATATATTATTGCTATTATTAGTAATATTTATTTATTTACCTATTTATTGCCAACTTTAAAAAATGGTTTCCCCCACTTTGTTTGGAAAAGCCTTGGTGTTTGAAACCTTTTCCTCCTCACTCCAAACATGGAGATTATAAAGAAGAGGTAAGACAGTTCTGCTTTCTAGACATATGAACAGGCTCATCCAGACACAACTGAGTGGGAAGTAAGATCATCAGAGATAATATAGCATCTGATCCATTGCCTAACACTTGATGTAAACAAGACTGACAGTTAATTTGGCTGCCTCTACAAGAGGCATTTAAAGCTCTTTCAAGGCGCATTAAAAAATTTACCTCTACAAGAACGGAGCGCAAATCGGGCATAGAGGCGTGTTTTCTCTCCGATTATGCACATTATCGAATGCACGTTAAATAGCGAGTTTTATTTTGCTCCTTCCGTTAAAGCGCATTTTGCCTATGTGAACAAGCGATTCTCCGCATAAACTACCTGTAAAGCACATTTGAAACAACTGGTAAGGTCACCTGTTGAGTGCTCAATTACCTCCTGCTTACAAGCATGTCCGATAAAGCACTTCAGCGAATATGCGCATAATCGGCTAACCAGGCGTAAAGCCGAATTCTTGTAGATGAGGCCAGAGCTGATCAGAGGTATATGCTTTTCCCTGCTTAGCACTGAAAAAGTCTCCCCTTTCTCAGTGTAATCAGTTGCTGATTAGAGCTTTCTCCATGGGGGAGAGGGGGCACGGGAGGAAACTGCTGAATGGTTCAATTCCACTTCCTTCTGACTAGACATGCTTCTCATGTTTACTTCAGAGTAGACACACATAGGCTTGGTATTTGGAATGCTATTTAAAATGCTGCTGGGTGAACCATGCAGAGGCTTGGCTTGCTTATTTGTGAGTAGACCTTATTCCTAATATCCATTGGTAAAAATTGACTATTTGTCCATCTAGCCCAATATTGTCAACTCTGACTTGCAGTACTTCAAGGTCTCAGGCAGTATATATTTCCTATAAACTGCACCTGGAGATGCCAGGATTGAATGTGAGATATTATACATGCATAATATATGCTCTGCTACAGAGCTCAGGTCCATGCTTCTTGCTAAATGCCATGCAATCTACTTGAAACAAGCAAAATAGCCATTGATTATAGCCCTCTTCATGCGTTCTACTGACTGTGTGGATGAAGGAATGCATGAAGAGAGGAAAATCAGGGTTCTTAATCGCATGGAGTGCCTTCATGGATGCAGGAGGAACTCTTCTTCAGACCATCACCCTAGACATGTACAGGGTGATGACAGAGGGGAACAAGACTGAAGTGCTCCTCTCTTGATGCGTTCTTTCAGTGTGGTAAATAAAACATCTGGGGAGGGTTTCAATGAAATCGGTCAATGCATGTTTTTGCTATAAATGGGTAGGACAGCTGTTTTTCACACATGAATCTTCTGTCCTATCTCCATTCAAGTCAGCTGGTGCTTCCCACTGCAAATTCCCACTTTACAATTTATGAAAGCAGGGTAATAACATTGTTAAGATGATTCACATCCCTCTTTTATTATTATTATTATTATTGATTTCATTTGATTTATCCTCCCCGTCCCACCCTTCAACAGGTTCTGGCTTACAAAAAATTAAAATTATAGTACAACAAATGAAAATGACAAGTAGCAAAACAAGAATGTCAACATGGCACAATATACAACAGCAATATAAAAGCAGTCAGCTGAATTAAAAACAAATATCAAGCAGCATAAAAGCAGAAAGAGGATTTCTAAAAACCTGGCAAAATAAAACAGCTTTGCCTAGTGCCAAAACACCATCCTTATCTGTACGATACATGCGTTTGCAAACAAATGTTGGCAACATTCACACTGCATCTTTATGAAATTTATAATCAAATTGTGTGTATAATCAAATCAGTGAGGATAGGTTGGCTTTGTTTCTCTAAAATGTCATAATACCTATACCAGAACTGACTAAAAAACGCAAATGGTATTAGCCACCGTGGGCACCATTTTTGGGTCAGAAAGGCAATATAGAAAATGAATGACCCAGAAGGATATTGTAATTTTAACTTGTTTTTATGCTTTATGGTTTTAAATTTTGTATATCGGTGTTTTTAATGTTAAATGTTTTTAATTTTTTGTAAACCGCCCAGAGAGCTTCGGCTATGGGGCGGTATATAAATTAGGGTGACCAGATAAAATCCAGGTCAGGGCTCATGTAACTTTAACAGTTGTAGAGAAAAGGAAAATTCAGCCAGTGTCATTTGTATGCAATTAGTTCCTGGTGAAATTCCCTCTTCATCATAACAGTTAAAGGTGCAGGCACTAGACTAGAGTGACCATATACAAAAGAAGACAGGGCCCCTGCAACTTTAACTGTTGTGATGAAGAGGGAATTTCACCAGGAACTAATTGCATACAAATGACACTGGCTGAAATTCCCTTTTCTCTACAACTGTTAAAGTTACATGAGCCCTGACCTGGATTTTATCTGGTCACCCTAATATAAATGGAATAAAATAAATAAATAAATAAGGACACTGTTTCTACTTAGAGACAGAACGAATACCAATTACAGCAACCAGTGTTGCTTAGCAAACTTAGCATTTGTTATCAACTCCCAAAGAGATACCCCTGTTAGACTGTTGCAGTAGAAACAAGAGTCTTAAATCTGCTAGTCTTTAAGGTACCCCAGGACTCTTTGTAGTTTTATCTCATATTGGCCAATTCAGTGTCCCTGAGAAACTGTGAGAAAACCTTGAAATTTGATTACAGCCTTCTCTCTTGCTGGTCTTCAATCAATACATCCTCTCCTGTGACCAGGTTCTCCCAGGTTGAAGGACAGCAACAGTGCTGTTACTAGTACAATGTTGAATGCTTTGATCTATTTATTTTCAACCATTCGGGGTGGGGGGGGGGCGCAAAAAGAAATTGCACCTGAAAATTAAAGGATTGGGTAAGAATTTCGGAAATATTTCTCAGGGTGCAGGGCTTACCTTACTGTAAGGAGGTGTATGCTCTTTCTTTGACCATCCCTCCGCCCCACCCATTCTGTCCTTGCAGCCTTTCTTTTTTTGGAAACAAACAGAAGCACTGAAAAGCCCCAAGGGAAGAAGTCCTGGTTGCAAGGACAGAACCGGGAGGGGTGGTGGTGGTAAAAGAAAGAGTATACACACTCCTCGGCCACTTCCTTACAATAAGGCAAGCACTAAAGCCCTGCATCCTGGGAAATTTCTCTGAAATTCTCAGCATCCAAACGAAAGAGGCAGAAAAACAACTGCCTCTTTTGCAGGGAAATGAAGAGGTTGTGAAAGGGCAGGTAGGATTTCAGCCCAACAGCAGTTAGAACGGATCTCAGGTTGCAAATGAAACTCTTCCTCTGTAAAAACACTTACGTGGATTGAAAAACATCTAAAGAAGAAGAAGACATAGTTGCAGGAGGTATGCATCATTAAGGTTGTTTGAAGATCGCACTACTGGGATGATATGGGAGGATAGAATGGAAGGAAAAGGGAATGCCATCTGTGCCTCAAAGGTATACATGCCCTACTTCTTTTTCAAGGCCAATAAAACCTCTTGGCTTGATCTGAGTCTATCGGGTGGTAACCTGGTCCTATAAACCAAATGTGTTGGATCTCTTTCAACCTGAGGGCCGCATTCCAATTCAGCAAATCTCTTGGGGGCCATATTCAGTGGTGGCAGGGCCTAAGCAAAAGGAGTGGGGCCAAAATACCAAAACGTACCAGCATATTTAAGCTTTTATCACTTACTGTCAGTAACTAAGCCTTAAGAGAGCCATGTTAACCTTTTAGAATGAGGAAAAACTGCACAAAAAGTTAGGAAACCACCAATGATAGGTGGTTGGGGGAAAAGGCCAGGGGTGGGATGTGTGGCCATCTGGAGAACCCGAGGGCTGGGGGTTCCTTACATAAAACTCTGGCAACATTAACTCTGGCAGAAAAATCTATAACTAAAGTTTTCCTAATTAGCTTCCCTCCTTTGAAGAAAATTTCTCAAGACACTCCAGGGCCGCTCTGGAGGAAAGCAGTAGAATCGGGGTAATTTGTGGGAATGGTCTTTTTCACCTACTTTCAACTTCAGGTTCCAAACACACCTGCTGTTTTTTACACTGGTCTGTCAGCCCAACTAAAGCCAGGCTCCTTCTTTCTCTGTTGGCAGTCAGTTTTGAGATGCTGCTACCACTTGCCCTACTTCCTCCAGACTCTTCCCACCACTGAGTCAATGAACTCAGCAATGTATTGACTGGGTTCGGACAGCACAATAACCAATGACAGGTTAAATAACCAATGATGGCTTAAATAGTCAATGGTTGATTTTTGTGTCATCTGTCAGGAGTTTTTTGCCCCTCGGTCGAAATAACCAATGCAAATAACCACTGGGCAGAGTTGATTATCTGAACAACCATTGGTTATTGTGTAGTGTGTTGAGCTCCGTTGACTATTTCATCGCACACAGTTGGTTATTTTCAACAACTACAGAGTCTCCTGGCAAGAGTGACCAAAGCAGCAGCTACTGCTCTAGTCCAGCTGGCAGAACTCGCAATGGCTGATGGGATACCAGTGGGAGGACTGAGGGGGGGAGACAGGGTAGGGGATGTGTCAATCAAACACATTGTTGACTAATACGTAGTCAACTCGACGCTGGCCTTAATCCACACCACGGTTGTGGTGTGGGGAGTAGACCCTTGATAATCAACCGTGTAGTTGACTATTAACCCACCATTGGGTTAATGGTGGGTTAACTGCTGTCTGAATGCAGCCATTAAGAGTTCTTGGTATTCACTGTTCAAGCTGTATGGAGATGAAAGCCTAGGACAGGTACAGTAAGACACAGATGTATAGAACAGGGAATTTCAGCAAGAGCACAACAAACCAAAATTCCTCCTGCAGTTATTAAAGGTCTACAGGGGTGGACTTCGGTAGTATTAGATTTTGGAGTGAAGAGTCTTACTCCCCTAGATGGTAATATGTTTTACTTCACTTACTCCAAAATATGGCAAGCTAGACCTGTTTTATTTGGGGACCCTCCTGGGGCCCTAGACCTCTGCCCCAAAGTTCCACCCTGAGTGCACCACTGAGGTTCTAGGAACCATATATTGCAGCTGTTCAGGTCACCTTATACACATCACAACAATACTATTAATATAACAGACAAAGCATTTTATTCAACAGAAACAGCTACCTGTGGAGTCTGTAAAATGCAGCCTCTGGTGTATCCTAGAATTTTCTAGGATATTAGCCTCTTATTAACTGCAATAGTAGCCAGTGGATATTCCAAAAAGACACTAGTTCTTCATTGCCCTGCACATGAAAAATGTGCAGTCCGTCAAGCTGAACATGCTTATATCAAGAAACTTAAAGCATGTTGTCTCTGTCCATCCTTTTCTCCTAGAGTGCCATACCAAACATGAACAATACTTCCATCACCTATTGCTATTTATTCAGACTGGAAAGCATGAAATTCTAGTTTTGTAAAATTGCAGCCAAGCCAGGTACTTCCCTTGGGGTTACGTGCATAAAGGCAGCGGCTCCAGTAAGACAAGCACACTTTAGGTCTGTAATATCTTCTAGCTCCTGGTCTGTTTACACTGATGAGAAACTAATATCTACCACTACTATGTGGAGGCCACTGGAAATCCTGTCACATGGCAGCAAGTCCACATAGGAGTGTTAGCATTTGAAAACTGCTTACTTCCATCAGTTGCCCCAGTCTTGGGGTGAATCTCCACAGCAACATTAGTAGCTTGCATTAGCTTGACTGGCAGGAGATTGTGCAACCAGATTCTTTTTCAGGGTTGCAAGTAGCTTCCAAATGTCAAGCCTCAGTGCACAGCTTCCCATTTTCACAACAGACATGTGTGAATAACCCTGAGGAAGGAATTAAACTGTAGGAACAGGCGTATGGTCTCCTCTTTAAAGAGGTGTGTGAACATTGCAGGAATTGAGCTCACTCTTCCTCTATCCAGGGCACCTCTACTCTCCGCAAAGAACATGGCTTCTTGGGCTGTGAGAAGCAGAACCAAGATGAACTTGAAGGTAAGCACTCTAAGGAAAGCAGTTCTTCTGAGAGAAAACCAAAGCAAACAGCAAAGCAGGCGTCATTTCATAAAATATGTTAGAATAATTTGGGAAGTGCAGCCTGCTAAATATACCCACCAATACATTTCCTTCATGTGAATGCAGTGGAGACAACTTTGCACCTGTTTTATTAGTTTTCTGTATCTTGTAATCCCTTTCTCAAATCCTTTCCTGTAAATTATAGCAGTATTATTACCCACATATTGCAGATGTGGCACTGAAAGAATAGTGGCTGGCCTAACACCACATACTGACTTTGTGCCGGGGTGGGTGGGTGTGTTAATCAAGAACCTCCAAACAAATGCCCATTACTATTACACTATCCCTAATTAAGAAGTCCAAATATTTTTCCATCTGATATACCTATTTTCCATCTATAACAGGGGTGGGCAGAAAGTAGATCAAGGTGAGTCTGAGCCATGTGCTTAAAAGTACTGTTTCTTAATTCTAGGTGTATATCTGCCCCAATCCCAAGCCAGTAAGTTGCACTTGGCTCCAAATGGTGGACCTTGAGATTCTAGTAAAAAACAAGGCGTGAAGTTTGCCCACCTGTGGTCTATAACCTTAGTCTTTTCACAATTTCCTCCTTGTGCTTTATGTTCATCAGCTTCTTCTTCCAAAAACCAGGAAGGGAAATCTTCTCTGCTGCATGGAGCTTTCTCTCGCACTCCACCCCTTCAGAAAAACCACAAGAGAATGGAACCGGCTTGGAGGTGGGGGCAGGACAGCCTGCCTATTTAGCAAAATCTAGTTTCTTTCTAATAGCACAAAAGCACTCCCTTTTTTTTAAAAAAAGTGTATTACTTTTTAATCCTGTTATGTTCAAGCATCAGTGAAGACTAAAATGTGCCTGCTGCTGTGTGGCTATGTGGATATCACATGCACTCACTAGGGTGGCCATTTTTTAATCACCAAAAAAGAGAAAATACTTTACTCAAAGAGGAAAAAAAGGTCCCTGATTTGCAAAAAAATTGCACTTGCTAATTATTTGTACAGATGTAAATTTCAAAATAATTTTAATTTGAATAGAAATGAAGTACATATCACCGTAAGTGTGGAAGTGTGAGATATGCATGCTCAGTATGCTGTCCAAATGCTGTTGATGGGCAACTTCAAGGCCCAACTCTTCCTTCTGAGTACAGTCCGCTGTCAGCCCCTCAAATTGAGGACTGTCCTCTCTAAAAGAGGACATCTGGCCACCCTAGCACTGACACACACTCTTAAAGAGGTAAAAGCAAAGAAGAAGAAGAAGAAGAAGAAGAAGAAGAAGAAGAAGAAGAAGAAGAAGGCAGGTCTGTAGCCAAGGACTGGCATGAATGATCCTGTATGATTTACTTTGGAGCCAACAGCTATTGACAATACAGCATAACGTAAAATGCATTTCTTGCCTGGAGCAGATGTTGGATTCCAGGTGTATGTAAATTATTTCTAATTTCCCTCTTCATAACAGCAATGTTTTGTTTACTTGGCCAACACATCCGATCAGCTTTTTGTAGAAATCTCTTATCAGAACAAAAGTATCTGTCTGTAGAAAAAAAGTTTCAGAAAAGGGAAAAGTACAATCTTTTTTGTGGAATGCTTCCAAGTGCACATAAGCCATTTTGCACTTAGAGCGTCATCAGACGGGAGTTTTATATCATGCTCATTGCTGGGCACTCACAGATTTCCGCAGGTCCTTTTCACGATGCTGTCCACCTCCCGCTGCTCATCCCTATTGTGGGACAGAAAAGCAACGGCAGGGAAATGCAATTTCCTCTCCCCCAAGTCTGATCACGCTCTTACACTAATGGCCTCAGTCCAAAGAACTGTCCATGTCCAAAGAGTTCTGTATCTCCAAGGAGAAGCTGGGCCTGTATTTCTTGAACAGAACTCCCCTCCCTTCCTGTGCAACCCTGCAAACCACACTGCAAATGTGGAAATGGAGAGAACATAGAAGTCTGCTGTTCAAAAACAATTAAATCCTATAGGCATGCCCAAGTATACCTAAAAGAGCTCTTGGGATCTCAGCTCCCATATTTTACACCAACTAGGGGAATGTGTACAAAGGCAAATTTAGCTGGTTGGTTTGTTAAGATCTAATTCCAGATCTGCCCCTAAAGTAAGGGTAGAGCAATAAGTGTTGAATGTTAAGAGTTGGTAAAACAGAAGAAGAAAGCCAAATGCTTTCAGCATGATAAAAAAGAGAAACTCTGTTATTGTTTTAGCAGAGTAAGAAGACAGTATCACATATAGTCTTGAGGTCTCTGAGTATTTTAATAAGTGACAGAAGGAATCACTGTACACATTTGGTTATTTGGACACATGCTCACATATATCCTCTTCAAGGCCACCTCACATATCCCATGACAATAAAAACATGTACATGCTACTCTATGTATATATTACATATGTTACATATAGTGGGGAGCTACAGTCAACCCTAGGTCCCTTGCATCATGTGCAGGAATAATACATGTATGTCACATGCTATGTTGAATTTTAAGATGTTTTTAATAATGTATTAGTTTTATTTGTTTTAAAGTTTTATCTATTTTATGGTCTTTGCATTTATGTTTATTGTTGTTCCCCGCCTCGATCCAGAGGGAGAGGTGGGTTATAAATAATAATAATAATAATAATGTGCACTTTAACCCACTGAAATCAATCTGCTTAAGTGCACTTAATTATGTGTACATTTTTACACACAAACAAACAAATACACAGCATGTGTAATGTAGTCCTTATACAGACACACATTCAAGAGTTGAGAGCCGTGAAAACAGTGTCTTATCTGACTTTTACAACTACATTGCACAAAGACTGAACCAATGTGGTGGTACAAGGGTTAGAGAGTCAGGTTGAGCTGTAGGAAAATCCAGTTTCATGTCCCTGCTCAGCTATGAAACTCATTGGGAAGCCTTGGGAAAGCCTCTGACTCTCACTCTCTCAGCCTAAATAATTACACTGGCTATCAGGTGGCTAAATTTGCTGCATTGAAGCCCTTGAGGGAAATGTGAGTAATAAACATTCAAGAGCCATGATGTTAGGTTTAACTAAGGAATACACATTATTTCTTAACCTGTGGCCTTCTAGATCTTGTTTGACTCCAACTCCCATCAATCCAGCCAGCCTGGCCAATGGTAAGCAATGATGGGTGCTATAGTCCAGCAACATCTAGAGAGGCACAGTTTGCCCACCTCTGCTCTGTGGAGTTGCAATGTTCTAAAACCTGAAACTACTATGGTTATTTAGAAACCATATTCCTTTAGAAATGCTTCATACTGTTACTTCCTTCCTCACATAAAGCACATATTTCAAGGGGACTACTATTTTATATATTCACATGGTAATTTTGCTTGCAGGATCTATTTCCTACAGCCCTCTACTATCATTTGTACTTTATACAGGACATATAGCCTGCATATAGCCTGCATTTGAACACAACGATAAGCCATCATTCCAGAAAATTCTGGCTTCTCATTCTGGCTGGTGCACAACCCAATCACATCCGCTGGGATCCTCCCATCAGTGGGAGTGGATTAACTAACCAAGTATTAAACGCTTAGTATTATGTCCAAACCATGTCTTCTAGCTTGTCATGCCTACAACAAGCCAGAATCACAAACCATGATTTGTTCTTGGCTTACGATTCCTAACTTGTCTGGGAGCAACAAGCCTGGAGTCAGTTCAGAAGTATCACTAAGATTTTAATTTCTGGTTAATTAAGCTGCTTCCACTGATGGGAGGAGCCAACTGGGATTGAGCCAGATATTCATAATTCACTAGAATTCTCCAAAATTCTAGTTTATCATCACATGAAAATGTGTCTCCATCGGTTTACATCAGATAGCGGATTAGATCAAGAAAATGAACCTGACCTGTGTACATGCTTCAAAAGGAGATGTATTTTGATATGTAAGCATTGTCTGACCCAATCTAGTGCCATTCTGATCCTTTTCAAGCTTAAGCGTAGTTGGACAATTTACAGTACAAGGTTCTCATTTGTTTTTGAATGGTAGTTAGACATGACACCTTATTGGCTGACACACTCACTCCCATCCAGTTAAACCAGAATACTTTGGTCTAATCCAGTTTCCTTCCACTTAAATTAACTGGGCTATTAAATTGTCTCTCACCAAGATATTCCTGATACACTTGCGCTGCAGCTTCTCAAGGGAAGCCTTGGACAAACCATTGTTTCCATCTGAAATACCACATTGTCCAAAACAGTTTATGTCATTGAGCAACCAATCTTTGTCCTTATGGTCTCTTTTATAGTCTACTTTTAATTCCCCAAGGAGGTTGATTTGCTGATAATGCCTGCTGCTTATGTTACCTTTGTTCTCTACATGTCTGGCTATTCCTCTTTTCCCTCCACCTCTGTCTTTCATTCTCTTATAGGTGGTAAGAGAAACAGCTCTTGACTTCAGTTGACTTAGAGATTGATATCTAGAGCAGTCAGCCATATGAAGGCTCACAAAGAATCAGTTACGCACTGACACACATCCGTGCTCATTGACAATGTGCAACATCTCTGTGTGAAGAGAGAACTGGAAAGCCTTGACTCCACTTAGACATCTGTTCCAACGCTTCCCACAATTACAGATTTGCCAGTGACCTGATTGCATGTAATGATAACCCAGAATATGGGTTGACTGACCAAATTTGGATGACATGCTGTGGCTCATCGTGGGTTTTATCCAACCCATGATAAGCCACGGCACCCACAGGCACCAGGATGAATATGCAACCCCTACTTGGGGGTTGTTGTGTCCTGCAAACCCATCAAGCGTGACTTTTGTGGCAGTTAAACAACCCTCGTATAACACTAAAATAAACTATAGGTTATGTGAGGGTTGTTTAACTCTCAGATAACCCATGCTCGCTAGGTTTGCACAATGCAATAGCCCACTTTGGGTTATTTAACCCATGGTGAGCCTGTGGTATGTGTGATTGCCATTTTGAATATGCAACCGAGCAAGGGTTGCATATTCAAAATGGCAGCCACATGCACCACAGCCTCACCATGGGTTAACTAACCCACAGTGGGCTGTCATGTCATGTGAACAGGCCCAATATGTGTTGAGTATGGGTTGTCATTGAATTAAGGTTTATCATTACATGCAAACTCTAAACTATGATTAAACTATGGGTTATTTACCATGAACAACCCAGGAAGAGAAGCCACGGTTTGTCATTAGGTTGTGAACTCTGGATTGTTCGTGGTTAACAAACCCATAGTTAAACCATAATGCAGAGTTAGCATATAATGACAACACATTCACGTGCAAACCAGGCCAGTGAGAGCAATGTTGGGGTCACAAGAGGCCAGAAGATGTTTGGGATACCAGAGTTTCTATCTTCTTCAGAGCAGAGGACATTCATGACAGCAAAATCTCTCATTAGCATGATGTTTCTGGCATTGGGTTCATTTTAAGTTCCAGGTTCCAATAGAACATTACCAGTAATTGTGTATCAATAGAAAATATAAATGAAAAGGTTAGCTAAAACAGAGCTTATAATCCCTATTACACATATATTTACATGCAGATGACACAATGCTGTCTGCTTGATTTAATTACCACATCCACTCTCCCCCTCCTCCGCCACCCCACGTATTCATTCCATTAGTTACCAGTCATTGTGACTGTACAATTATAAATTGTCATCCAACATGGAAAAATACGCATTTGGACAGATACACCTATGCTTCTTGCTCAAGCCAGAGCACATGGATGAGCAGTTTTTGCCCCACTGAATAAAACATAAATCCATTGATCTATCTGGACTATGGGCCACAGCCCTCTTGACCCATTTTGAGCCACCTTTAGACCCTTGATTTTAGAGTTTTTGCTGCATTCAGGGTCACCTGAGTGGACAAGGGGAGCAAATCTGAAGAATAAAGGGTGGGAAAGCATTCTGAAGATTAAACTATTTTTCTAATAATAATAATAATACGTAGCACTTGTTCATTCTGAATTTTCAAAGTGCTTCATACCCATTCTCTCAGTAATCCTCACAGCAATCCTGTAAAGTAGGCCAGTATTTACCCATACAGTAGATGATAAGCTAACAGAATAGCAACTTGCCTGTATGGGATTTCACAGCCCACACCTCCTTCTCTTGTAGCCCAGACCTAAGCACATGCCCCCTGAACTCAAAAAGGCTTACTCCCAAATAGAGATGTGAAGACCTGGAAAAATTTAGGGGAAAAACCTGTTTTTTTCCAAAGACCATTTTTGTTTCCCCCCCCCAAACAACTGGAAAAATTGAACTGCTTTGGATTATGAAATATTTCCTTTCAGAATTTAAGAAAAGGTATTTATATATTGTTACCCAGCTTTTACTCCCCACTCCTGAAAATGATTTCTAAAAACTATGTAATAAAAACACTTTCATAGGAAGATTAAAGATGCAAACTATTTGGAAATAATGAAGCCATGGGGGGATGTTTTTTTAATCCTCTCTGTAAGATTCCCAGCATGGTTATTTTTCTTTCCTTATTAAAATTATTGATCTAAAGTATATTTTATTGATAGACATTTATGTTCAGTTTCCCAACATGTTAAGTAACTGTGCATTCTGGACAGTAAGGTTTTTGTAGTTTCTGATGCAATAGCAGTCATTTAATGTAGTTCTAATCTATTCAAACAATAATTACAAATTTACTAACCGAGTTTACTTTTAAAACGTTTAAAAGATTTTAAATGTTCCTAAAGCAGCCCTCCCCAACCTGGTGCCTTCCGGATGTTTTGGACTACAGTGACCAGCATTCCTGACCATTGACCATGCTGCCTGGGACTGATGGGAGCTGAAATCCAAAATATCTGGAAGGTAGCAGGTTGGAGAAGGCTGTCTTAAGGTAACAAAGTGACTTTAGATCTGTAAAGTGTGCTAAAAAAATGTATTGCTTATTTTCAATTTTTCCCAAATTTCCAACTTTTCTGGAAAAAATAAAAAAACCAAGGTTTTTTTCATGGCCTCAAAATTTCCAGAAATTTTACATCTCTACTCCCAAATAAATATACATCAGATTGCGGCCTTGGCCATTGCACCATCCCTGAGTTATTGCTACAGCTGTTCTTTTAACTTTTCCATGTTTCCTGTCAGCACTCCTTATTTAATGGCAAGAAATGCAATATCCTGGGTTAAATTCAAAATTTTCACAAAATGTTAGGCTTGCTCTGGATAAGAAATAAATAATTTGTTTTAGGGTGAACAAAGATAAGGCGAATAAAATAAAGTGAATAAAAGCAAAACAAATAAAACCAGCAATAAATCGTTCTGGGTATTAAAACGTTTGCCAGGCAAACAGAGGAAAACCTTAGACAAATCAGAAATATAACTGTTACCGTTTTGTGACTCCTTAATAATGTTCAAACAGGAAATTTTAAATTGTGTACACATTTCCACCAAGTTTAGCGCTCTACCGTCACCAAGAAGTCCTAAATCAGGGGGTCGTTTTAAGGGTATATTAGAAATGCTTTTGAAAATTGACACACACACACACACATACAAAAGTAGACATTTTTACTCGTAGAAGTACCTTCTATTAAAATACACACAGACACACATAACCTGTTGCACATTTTCTGGCTGATTCAGATTAATAAACTGCTGTGTGCGTAGACTGGCACGAGGAGGAGACAATGCCTGCCCCGGCGAGTCTCCAAAGTTTGGAAGAGGCAAATTGAAACGTGCATCGGCCTGTATTTCTTCCTCCTCCCCTCAGTGCTGGCATTAGATTCGGTAAGGATTTGATCCCCACCCTTTTTTAAATGAGCATTTAAATCTGGGTTCAACGCATCAGCTTCCCATACAAAATGAGTCCCAGGATCATGCCTTTCCCCCACCCGTTGCCCCCACCCGTTGCCCCCACCGACACCATTTCCCTCACGCCTGACTCTTACGACGCTCCCGTGCAAAAGCTCCCGAGGGGAGCCGCCCGCTCCGTCTTTACCTGGTTGCTGTAGCAGGAGGGGGTCTCACTTCCAAGCAGTTTACCGGCCCTCTCTTTGTCCGGCTGCGGGGTCCACTTCTGTCAGTGCACAGCGCCGGGCTGGCTGGGGAGGATGCATAGCGAGGGCTTCTACTGCTGCCGCTGCTCCTGCGAAAAGGCGGCGCAGAAGTTCGAGGAAGAGCGGCGCGCCTGCAGCGGGCGGCTGGAGAGAAAAGTTGCAAGAGGAGCTGCCTGGGACGGCGGGCAGCCGCGCTCTCGTACTCTCTTCCGTCCCCTCCTCCCGTTGCGAGGGGAGGAGAATGAGGAGGGAGAGAGAGGCAGCGGCAAGCAGGTGTAGGTGTGTGGGTAGGTGTGTGTTCACAAGCAGAACTAGAGATAACGTCTACAGTGGGCGCGCGGGGTTGTCTCTACGGAGCTGGTTTTCGTGTATCTGCACGCGCGCCAGAGGGTGGGACAGTGGTAGGAGCAGATATATTGCCACCGTGTGTTTGTGTGTGTGTGTGTGTGTGTGGGGGGGGAGAGAGAGAGAGAGAGAGAGAGAGAGAGAGAGAGAGAGAGAGAGAGAGAGAGAGAGAGAATTATCAGCAGGGAGAATCTCTCTACATCTGAGTTAGAAAGCCAAATATTGGTGGATGACTGACGGAGAGAGGGGTGGGTGAGTAGTAGATATTGACACTATGGGAGTACATTGGGAGGAGCCTTTCCATCCTGTTTCACAATAAAATGCCCATATTTTGCATTTGTCCTACAAAAGCCATACAGCGTTTTTCAAGGTTACACTTTGAGGCATGCCACGTTTAGCCTGATGGAATTCCATTAGTCTCATGAAGAACTTAGAATCTAGCATCTCATGACCGTTTGATCCAATCACACCCACCCCCTCGCCACATCCACATCCCCATGTATACTTTTCCGGGGCAATATATTGCTGTGTGTAATATGGAGGCATGGGCGCTATGAGAAACTATTATACATTACTATTTACTTGTGACCAGCACAGCATTTCTACCCCTTATTCCATTTTGTGAATGTTACTTGTGTTCTCGCTCACTCATGTGCACCAGTGTGAACTGCAACAAAATATTGCCATGTGGAGTTTGGGTTTCCAGCTCTCCATTCCATTCCTACCACCACCACCACCACTACCAGTCTTTCACATGCTCACTGGTCTATGAGCAGTTCATGACTGGGGTGGGGGTGGGGGGCAATAATCCTTCAGATTTTTTCTTAAAGTTTTTTATTTGTACTTATGCACAAGTTGGGGTTCTCCCAAGCCTGCTGGTACCTCCCTTCTTTGTGTGGATGTGCTGTTGTGTCTACATAGCTACTCAGTTCAGTTCACTATTAGTATATTCAAGTAGGATCTGCAGTAAAATATTTCCTATAAAAGGAAGTACTTCACACAGTACATTGTTAAACTATGGAACTCACTGCTCTAGCTACCTAAGCATCGTGCCTGAACATCAGAAATAGAGGGAATGATTATATATAATATGCTTTGGACCTGACTTCACTGGTAAAATTCCAGAAGCAATTATCTAGAGCGTCAACAGACAAGCGTTTTATCGCACGCTAGTTACTGGCCACTCACGGTTTTTTGTGGGTCCTTTTGATGACGCCGTCCGCCTCCTACATGTCTCCCGCTCCTTCTGGTCTTCTTTCCATGACAAAATAAGACCCCGGTAAATCCGATTTTTGGGGGGAAGCAAAACTTGCCACCATTTCCTGCTGTGTGCAGGAAAAGCAGCGCAATAAAAATGCCCAGTGAATGGGCTACGTGGACTTTGCTGCTTCCTCTTTCTTCACCGTGTGGAGATACAGGACACTGTTTATTGCTTTTGTGGCAGCAGCAGAAGGCCAAAGCACTGGCAAGGAAACACGCTTTCCCCCCGGTTGATGATGCTCTTAGTCATGTTTCTTAAAAACTGTGAACACCAACAAAAGTCATCTCCAAATGCCTCTCCCCCTCCAAACAATTTTGTCAGCCCTTTCTAGAGTTTTACTTTATTTTAAATTCTTGGAAGGCTATCCGCTACTCCTCTCCTGCCTTGGATTGCACATCTATTAAGGGTTTAAGGAAATGGGGAAAGTAACTTGGCTTGACTGTGCATTTCCATGTGTATTACATACAGATGGGATATCATGTTCCTGCCATTGAGGAAGGTATTCTGTGAATATTGTACAAAGGCCAAAAGGTGGTTGGTGCAGGCTGAGACTAATCATGAGGAGAGGCTGTGTGGATGGGCAAGAGAGAGAAACAAATGTTGATGTGAACAAACATATATTTGGAATTTGGAGAAATTTTGATTCAGTATGTCTGGAGGAGTCCATAAATGACGTGTTCTGAATGTGAGCTAAGAGGGGCCCAGTTAACCTGAAAAGCTAACCTAGAATTAAAAAAAAAACCTGGGATAGTGTGAACCAGTGAACCCACTCCTGTCAGCTGAAGCAACTAAACAAATTATGGACATTCTGTCTGTGGTTTGGTTAGCATGACATGAGAATCAGGGAATCTGAGTTTTCTTTCCTCCAACAAATCAGAGAAAGTATCCACAGAAGACAAGCCAGAGTTCCTAGTTCACGTGTCATGCTAACCAAACCACAGATGGAAAGTTTGTTTGGAGGGAGCAATTGGGCAGCATGCGGCCTCATTCACAATAACTGAGAATGAAAGAAAAGCAGGTTAGTGTTCTGTGCAAACTGGAGCCATATAAAACATGCATTCTCAACATATCAATTTGCCAGGGGAATTGTCCCTGACTAATAGAGGCCCAATAATAAATCCCAACAGTTCCCAACGTATTTTTTAAAAGTCGGGTTTTCTGACTTAAAAAGTTTTCGGGTTTTAAAACGCGAAAACTGGGAAATGGAGCGGGAGACGTGTGGCAGGATCACTGCGTTGTCAAAATGACCTGCGAAGATCCGTGACTGGCCAATTGCAAGTATGGGATAAAATGCTTGTCTGATGTCCCACAAGCTGCATCATGGCAAACATGTCTACCTCAAGCACCTCCCAAATACACCAAAATTATGGTCAGTTCCACAGAAATCCCAGCTCCAAATCTGCCACATATTTGGGTTTATGTAAGGTTTAGCTTAGCCCTACCGAGAAAATAAGGCGTTGTTCATCCACAGCTGGTAAAGAGAAAATCCTAAACCACACAACTATGCTTTTTTTTGTGTGAGTGGAAATCTCCCCCAGTTTCAAAACACTGGCATTTAAAACAATTTTCCCTCAACAGATATTGTATATTAAGGAGAGGTAATCACCATCAATGACTAAAAATCTGGGCCCTACATATTTGGGGGAATCATATTTTTCATGGATTTCAGCAACAGTGGTCAATCTCCAGCTTTTCAGATTTTTCCAGAACTGAGGGTAACTTAGGCCTAATTTACACCTGTCATTTATCCCAGGGTCAGCTCAAGGTCATCCCTGTGCATCCAAATGACGCACAGCTGATCCTGGAGTCAACCGGGGATGACCTCTAAGTTGTCCCAGGATAAATGGCACTGCACTTATCCCTATTTTTCTTGCAATCCTGGGCCAACCCCGAGGACTGCAGGCAGTATTTATTTTATTTATTTATTTATTTATTGTATGGCATGGACTCCTGGGTCCTCCATCCTCCCCGTGAGTAGTGGGGTTCTTCAAATGGGCACAGAGCTGCGTGGGCTGACTCCATGCCTATCGGGGGTGTGGGGAAGCAATTTCGCCATCACTGGGATGGCTGCTGGGGCTTTTTGGCTCTGAGTGTTTAGGTTTATTGTGTGTGTGTTTTACTTATTTTTCCTGCAGGATCGGGGCCATGCAATTGCACGACCGCTCCTCCTTAAAAAAAAAACACAAAAAAAACACGCCATGCCAGAACGTCCCTCTTCACTTCTAGGATGACGCGCTGTTGTTTAGACGCAGAGGAACAATCTGGGAAGCAGGTAAACTCAGGATCTCTCCCCCAATCCCAGAAGGCCTCCTAGGTGTAGATGAGGCCTTAGTCTCCCTCCCTCCCTCCCAAACCCCCAAAGAAGTAAAATTTCTCAAAATGAATAAATCTGTCTTGGTACAACTTCTATATTCCCTGTGCCAAAGATAAGAGAATCAGATGTTGGAGATTAGCTGGCTGATTTTGTGAACAACAATGGCACTACATTTAGACATGTTAAGGCAAGAAGAACGAACTACAGGGCATCAGCAAATTGCCACAGGAGTCAGGAAACAATTTTCCACCACCGCTTGCAAATCTTTTGGCCAAATGAAATACGTATATTTCACTATTCTCCATGGCATAAGCTAATAGGCATGGGTACCAACAATGGTATGAAAGGCTGAGATTTATACTGTTGAAAAAATGATACAGACCGTAGTAGCAATAATAACAGAAAATTATAGCAGGTGGTCCCCTCTGCAATCTACACCTGATTTCTTTAGAAAATTTTGGTGGATTTTTTTGAGCTGCTGCAGCAAACGTTGCAATCTTGATTATAATTGCTTTGCTGTGATCTGCTAACAAATCACAGATAATATCAGCAGTAGGCCAACCCGCTCTTGCTCTCAGAAGATCTCCCAGAAAACAATCCCTAATATCTTTATTCAAGGAACAGCATAACAAGCAATGTACCACATCTTCCACCTCTGCTGCACCACAAATACATGTCCACTGGTATAGGGAGCCCCTTTATACTTCCCCTCCAGGTAAGCTGTAGGCATTGTTTGGAAATGGAGGGCAGTAAAGGCCTTTCTGAGAGCAAGGAAAGTCAGGTCTTGAAAATACTGTGGTAAGTATTGTTGTCTCTTAATATGACTAAACCACGGGGAAAAGGCCTGCAGCTAGCTAGCAAGTACATTTTCATATAAATCTGCCTCAAAAATTCTATTTCTGATTTTAAAAAATATTCTTGTGTTCCAGAAGAATCTGAGCATCCTCTAAACAAGAATGTGACAGTGCCAACCAATTGCAAGCCCATCCACCTTTTACAAGCTGTTCTGTGAAACATTGTTTCGCCAGCTTGCTTTCCTCAAAATGCACCAGTTTTTCCCAATAAGGTATGATTGCCTTGTGAATTCTTGCCTTAATGGAAGGCAAGTCAACTTCCAATCTTAGTAAAGGGGAGGGCACACCAGCAGGGAGTGCCAACAGTTCTTTCAAGATGTTCTTTCAGTTCTCTATGATCTCAGCATTTGGGACAAAACCCTGGCCCCATAATTCCACCCCATATAGAAGTTGGGGGAGTATCTTAGCAGTATATAGCTTCAGAACAGGGACTACTAGGGAGCCACCTTTATGTCTCCCATAAGATAGAATTATTCTTGCTGTTCTCCAGGCTGAAAGTTTTGCTGCCTCCAGGTGAGTTTTCCAACTGCCATTATATGAAAAGTGTATCCCCAAATATTTAAAGCTAGCACATCGTTCAATCAGATGTCAATCTAAGCACCATTTATGAAGGTGTTTTCTCCTAGAGAAAACTACCACCTTAGTTTTGGAATAGTTTATTATCAGTTTCTCCTGGCTACAAATTTTGTCTAGTCTGCTTAGGAGTCTCCTCAGGCCCACCTGAGTAGTAGACATGAGGGCCATATCGTCAGCATGTCACAGCATCTGAATCTTTCTGGTTCCAATAGAAGGGAGGAAACAATCCAGGGCACTTAGATCAGAAACTAAATTTGTTCACATAGAAATTGAACAGGAAAGGCACCAATAAATAACCCTGCCTAACACCTCTTCAGGTGTTAACTTTATCAAAGAGAGAGCCAGACAAGCCTATTCGCACTCATAGGTCAGTATGTGAGTAAAGTTTCCGAATCAAAGACAGTAAACGCTTGTCTATGTTATTATGCGAGAGTTTATCCCAAAGGTGATCTTTAGCAATTAAATCGAATGCAGAGGTAAAGTCCATGAAGGCCACATACAAGCTTCCTTTTGGTTGGCTCAAACATTTGTGGAGCAGATGGCTGAGCACAAAACATTGGTCAATTGTGCTCCTCCCTTGGCAGAATATCAGTTTCCTCTGCCCAAGATTGAAGCTTATTCAGTAGGAACCTTCCGTACACTTTTGATGCTATGTCCAAAAGTTTTATTGGCCTTTAATTTTTAGGGTCAGTTCTGTCACCCTTTTTGTTCAGAGGAACAATAATACTAGACTGCCACCCAGCAGGGATAATTCCTGTCCAATTAATGTGCGAAAACAATTTAGCCAAAACTGTGGCCCACCAAGTAAAGTTAAATTTGAATAGTTCAGTAGGGAGCATATCTTCCCCGGGGGCTTTACCTGTTAATAGGTTCTTTAATAAATAGCTGATCTCCTGAGTTGTCATTTGAACAGTCTTCTTCACTTCACTTCATTATCCTATCCAGTCTGGGAAGTAGTGGCCATGAAGACTTCTCACCATATAGCCAATATGATTAAGCTTTGTGATGATTTCACTGAGAGGAAGAAGAAGGAAAACCCTCATTTTGCTGTCACTCTGAATAGGGCAGAGGAAGAGGCAATACATCGCCATTGGCCAGGTATTTGAACACCTCCTGTCTTGCTGTATTCTGTTAGTAGATTCATTCCCTGCCAAAGTTGCAGGGCAAAAATAATGTCACCTGTAGTTGTGTTAGAATGTGAATGGGGGATGCACATTGAAATGCACTGCAAGCAATGCAATGGGGTTCATCAGATGAGCATTTTATCGCACGCTTGCTACTGCACACTAATGTTTTTTTGTGTGTCCTTTAGCCGACAACGTCCACCTCCCACTCCTTCTTGCCTTCTTTCCATCACAAAATATACCCCACAAAATCTGACTTTTTAAAAAATGGAATGTGATGCCATTTTCCTGCTGTGTGCAAGAAAAGTGATGTGATAAAAATGGTCCCTGAATGGACCACATGGTTTTTGTTTACTTAGGGTGACCATATGAAAAGGAGGACAGGGTTCCTGTATGTATAGAAAATGTACACAGAACGTGACCTCGCCTCAATTTTGGCTCATCACTAGTATTATACTTGTGACCAAGATGTATAAAAACATATTTTCAAGAATAGTTGATAACATAACAAATGTATTCAGGAGCTAAAGGGATAAACATTCATTTAGACTAATTTTTGAGTCCTGTTCAAAGAGAGATCTGTTGGTTCACCAGTGTCTATGCTAATGAAATAAATAGGAATAACGTGTTTGAGTATTACAACCTCTGTTTGCTTTCATAGTTGAGCTGTTATCCAGAAGAAATCATTAGTGTACAGGAATGGGTTTGATTAGTGCCAACTGATTGCTAATAGCAGGTGCTTAATTGTCGAAACATCTGCCCAGCTGTTGGTACAATTCATATTTAATTAATATGAAAATGTAATTTGAGAATAAAGACATGGAAAAGGTGTTGAAAGAGCACGAGGTGACAAACATTACATTTTTTCCCCTTTATGTGGAATATTCCAGGCCCAGAACTACATTATGCGTTTCCTACATACATATAACATCTATGTAAAAACAATAAAAACTCTTGTAACACCTTAAAGACTAACAAATCCATCATGGCACTAGATGCACCACTATGCAGTGGTGTATAATCCATACATCCACCGTCATGTATGGCAAAAGCATGCTTGAGCCTATTTCATCGAGTGGATGTAAGTGTAAGCCCTGACTTCCATTGGCATGCATAGACAATGAAAGCAAACCTAAATTTGTTCATTATTCATATAAGACATAGACAGTCTATGGGTCCTGGTTCGTGAGGACCCTTTGTGTAAGACATCCTGAATGGGCCTTCACTGAGTCTACCTTTTTGCCATTGTTTTCACTAACTGCTGTTGCTCCTCATCCTCTTTCTCATCATTGCTACCAGTTGATTGCTTGATGGGCAGAGAACCGCTGTTGATGGGCAGAGAACCGCTGAGCCAGTAAGCAATTAGCCAGTGACATCTACTGCTCCATCTCCCTTCCACTGTTGCCTTGGCAAGTGAACAAGAAGGTTGCAATGGTGAAAGGAAAACCAATTCGGGGGGGGGGGGGGTCAGTGGGCCCTTGCTGGGGTGTGGACCCTCAGCAGGGGCCCAATCATGCCTACCCCTGATGCCAACCCTGCACATAGATTACATTCAAGTGATTTCCACTTAGAAAATATATGTTGAGTGAAGTGGTCCTGATCAGTGATCTTTCTTTTCTGACAATACCTTTTCTGTAGCATTCTAGAGACTCCAGCATAAAGAGTTTTAAGTGTAGCCCCCTGTCCCCACAATGCCCTGAAAAAAATGACTTTGTGTTCAAAGTAGATGAAGTCATCTGAATACAAGGCCATCTGGTACCATAATGACTACAGGAACTTGGTGAAACAGAAGGCTCCGTGCAAGTTGGGATGCCAAGGTCATGCTGAGGAGGGATGTCATCACTCCTCTGAGCAGATGGGAGAAAAAGAGATGCTATATCTAAGTCTGGTAGAACAAAGAGCTCAGTGGGGGAAGCAATCATGCAAAGAAGTAATGTGCTGCCCCCAACAGCAAGGTGAATCACAATCTCTTTTCTACTAAAAACTGACTTGTGACAGGAGGATGGCCCATAACTGCTGTTCTCCCAGAAGGGGGTAGGTGGGACACAACCCAACCATAGATGTCACCGTGAGATGACTTGGCCACTAGTCTGAATTTTGCTTGTCTAAGTCTTACTTGTAAACCATTAGCTCACCTTCAGCCAATCAGTCTCCACCTGTTCTTGAAATTCTTATGTCAGCTCTAGATTTTGGCACCGGAAACTGTGTTCTAGCCCAGGAGTCTATGTGGGGTGTGCCAGAGGATCAAAAGAGAAGGAAGCAGGAAAAGACATAAGTTCCACAAATGTCTTTGTGTCAGCATCCTGAGGAGCCAGGGATAAGATCATTCTCACCTATATGCTTCAAGGGATGACGAAAACTGCATGACAGCTCAAGACTGGCAAAATTCCTTTTTAGACACAATTACAGTAAAACCTTTAACTTGGAATTTGTGGACAAGCTGCGCTATTCATTCAGCCACCATTCCATTGCACTCCCTCGCTCTAATAGTGAACTCGTGTGGCGAGTGCCAATAGGACTGGAGCCAAAATGAGGGCACAAATGAAACAAGGAGGACATGTCAACATGCTCAGGGTTAGCAAGATCCACGAATCTTAATAAAACAAAAACAAACAAACAACGGAAAGGGGCCTAATTCGGACTGAGCATGCTCAGTAGACACAGAAAGTTGAGTGACAATTGGAAAAGAAAATTAGGGTGAGGGGGAATGTATCCTGAAGGTAGCCCTGAACTGGAGATGATAGCAGCTAATTTCTAATTTAGATCTCTGGGATGCAACCCAGGTGAACAAGCTGAATATATATATATATATATATATATATATATATATTACTGTTTGGTGTGGAATTGGTTTGCACACTTGCGTTCTAAATAAAAAGTTAAAAGTACATCCTGTATTTGCGTATTTGTAGCAACTGGCAGCCCCTCAGAAAGCATGGGGGCGGTTTAGTTTCCATCATTCTTCCAGGTCTTGCCTTTTAAAAACGTCTGACTGAAATAATAAGCTACTGCACTGCACTGCATCTTATCATAGATACTACTGGGGCTCAGATAGTACGTCTTCACACTTGTATACAGCATAATGAAGACACATCACCCACAAACCACACTTTTTGAACTAAGGGGATTGGATAAGAAATTCAGGGGTGGGGGAGGAGATTTTTTAAAAAAGAAGCCAAGCATTACTCGCCAGCATTCTCATATATTTCTGTTGTGTCATGTGGTATGCCCAGGTGGGGAAATGTATCCAAGCCATTCCAAATTCACCATGGCATTCTTTATTCCAGTTTTCAACTCTTCTCCACAGAGTGAGCATTGGCAGAATAGATGACAAAGTCTGCACTAAGCCACAGTAAAAAAGTTTAGAGATACCCAAAGTTTGAGTATCAATGACTCAAAGTCCTGTTTCAGTTCTGCATGCACCTAGCCTTTGAAAGTGAATTAAGTGGGAGTGTGAATTAAGGCTATGTGGAAGTACAGCAAGAATAATGATGCAGTTAATTTAATGGTTGCCAGTGACTATTCCATATAAGTACCATTTGTTACTAACAGGTTGGGTTATGTAAGAACATAAGAAGAACCATGCTGGATCAGACCAAAGGTCCATTTGTCCAGCATTCTGTTCACATAGTTGCCAACCCACAAGTAGGGCGATTAGGTGAGGTACAGTATACAGTTAATGTTTCCAGAGTTAATTCATTCAAGCAACCTATCCTAGACCTAGACAACGATAACTTCCCTCTCGTACATAAAAGCATACTCAAGCTCATCTGTCCATCTTTCCCATCCCCCCCTCCACCATCAGGTGGGAATAAACACTACAGATGTGTTACTAATTTAATCTGGTCTCTGTATGATTTTTTTTTAAAAAAAAAAAATTCAGTAGTGGCTCCGCACATCTGAAATGATCTTCCATCGGGGGGTTGTCAGGCTCCTCCTTTGTAGAACAGCTCTGAAGACCCACATGTTTTTGCTCGCCTTCGATTAATTTGGGGGGTGTTTATTTTGTTTGTAATTATTGAGTGTTTTCATACGGTGGGGGAATCATATTTCCTTACTGTCACTTTGCCTTCTGCTTCTGTCCCACAATAGGGATGAGCAACTTCCTCTTTCTTCACACAGGGAAGAAAGAGGAAGCAAGTAGTGACCATGTGGCCCATTCAGTGGGTGTTTTTGTAGAGCAGCTTTTCCTGCACACAGCAGTAAATAGCGCCAATTACCGTCACAGCCAAGAAGAAACTGATTTTCCAGGTCTTATTTTGTACTGGAAAAACAACAGAAGAAGCATGAGATGTGCAGGAGGATTGCTGCATCATCAAAATGACTGGCAAAGATCCGTGAATGGCCAGTCACAAGCATGGAATTTAAGAAAGCCGTAAAGACTGATCTCTTCTGGCAGGCCTACCCAGTTGAATTTTAAGATGTCTTTTAATAATGTATTAATTTTATATGATTTTAATTAGTGTGTGTGTGTGTGCGCGCATATATATACATAGGTGTTTTGTGTTTTGTATTTGTTGTTGCCCCCCGCCTTGATAAAACACTCATCTAAAGTTGCTCATTGTTTCTATTGAATGTTATTGTTTTGCATTGTTTCTTTTTTCTTGGACACAGCTTTGAGAAGGTTCCATCCTTAAAGGAGGTCTAAAAATAATTTAAAATAGATAAACAAATTATCCAGTCAACAGATTTCTTTTGCAAAACATTCCTTTCTGTATAGAAAATGAAATTTATGAATGTGTTCTAAGTGCACCATGCTTGTAAACCCACACTCCCCAAAACCAAAACCCTCTTCCTTCCATATTTCTGAAATATAATTTGGGAAGACATGGAACGTAGTCATTGGAATGAAACCAAACAAGGAAATTGTAATATTTAGATGAAGTGGTTTCATCATCAGCTGCTCTACACCTGAGCAGTTGTGTTGATGCTTGAAGATGACCAAAGGAGGCAAGAGGAAATATATAGAGTTTACAAGAAAGAAATGAAGGCAGGGTGGAACGGAAAGAAAAAAAAGGCAACAGCTACTGAAGTGTTTTGAAGGACTATAAGCTTGAAGGACTATAAGCTTCTACACATGTAGAATTAAGTTTATAGTCCAGCTAATATATATAACTAGCTTAGGGTGACCATATGAAAAGGAGGACAGAGCTCCTGTATCTTTAACAGTTGTAGAGAAAAGGGAATTTCATCAGGTATCCTTTGTATGCATATGGAACAAAGAGGGAAGGACAAGATGGCACAATCCTTTATGCATGCAGCACCTGGTGAAATACCCTCTTCATCACAACAGTTAAAGCTGCAGGAGCCCTGCCCTCTTGACCAGATACACCTGCTGAAATTCCCTTTTCTATACAACTGTTAAAGATACAGGAGCCTTGTCCTCCTTTCCATATGGCCACCCTATTGTCCTCCTTTTCACATGTCCACCCTATGCCCAAATTCTGATTATTTTATTTTGGAACTGTAAATCTCAGACATAAAAAAGTAAGACCAAGCACTGAAAAATTATGGTTGTAGTCTAAAACATTTGGGGAGTGCTGGGTCAGGATAGGCTGTTTTATATGTTCTTGCATGTTTCTGAACCTTTAACAGGGCTCGCTAAGACATTTTGCTGCCTGAGGCGAAGGACAAGATGGCACCCCTCTCATTCCATGTACAAAAGCTGACTGGACAGCCAGTTGAATTTTTCTTTGAGTCTGGCAATGGGGCAGCATCCTCCGCCACACCTGAAGGCAGCAGTCTAGCTTTGGGGGCTCAGGGCAGGTTGAATGGTCCAGAGCTTTCTCCTCCATCACCTTGCTGCTGCCTCCCAGCATCTGGGAGGGAACCATGTATGCTGCCTGAACTCCACAGAGGAAAGACAGGATAAAAATGTCTTCGTCATCATAATAGTACATTACATCCTACCCGCAGTACAAAATACTATCTCCAGTATTAAAAATGTTTACAGATGATGTTTTAAAATGGTGCTGTCAATATCCACTGCAGAATAAACACAAAGTACAACATATCATTACCATTGTTTCATTGAATGCATGGCATAGAAGATTATAAAATAAAAAATAAACAATGCATTAGTTCCAGGGCTCCTTGCCACATATCTTTCAATTATACTGAAAGAACTCTACTTTCAATTCTACCGTAACCACAGTGGTGGAATTAATTTCCTGCGTTACTTTTATGTTGTGATTTGGCCATTTCTGATCTTCTATGAAATCGTGGCAAAAAGTGAAATTGTATGGGGAAATGACGTCATACCTCTGCATGTGGATGTGTGGAAGACATTACTGAAATTCCACTATCATGGGATGTGCTGGCAGTTTTTCATGGGTTAAACATACTTGAAGGCACCTTAAATCTATTTCCTCTGTATTGTGGATGTTTGCCTGCTGTTGTTTAGCCACATGATACTGTCATTGTAATCTCCAATCTTCACTAGTTAGTCATGATCTGTCACTGTGAATGCACTCACAGAGCATCATCAGATGGAGGGAAATCGTGTTTCCCTACCATCTCTTTTCTGTCTCACAATAGGGATGAACAGCTTCCTCTTTCTTCACATGGGGAAGAAAGAGGAAGCAAACAACAACCATGTGGCCCATTCAGTGGGTGTTTTTATGCTGGTACTTCACCTGCACACAGCACGAAACGGCTTCACATTTAGCTACAGCCAAAAAAGGTGAATTTTCCCAGTCTTTTTTTGCAACAGAAAAATGAGCAGAAGGAACAGGAAACATGCGGGAAGTGGACAGCATCATAAAAAGGACCTGCGAAAATGAGCATGCTATTGAACACTCGTTTGATGACTCTCACACACATATTCAGAGGGGGGGGGAGAGAGAGATGGAAGGGGGCTTGGAAGTTCAGTATGTGTACGTACATTATATAAGTATTTCCAGAGTGCTAGCTGCGTTAGTCTGTCACACCAAAAACAACAGAGTCTTGTAGCACCTCAAACACTAACTAATTCATTCTGCTAGAAACTTTTGTGGGCGTTGTCTTCTTCATCAGATGCATGAAGTGTTAACCTCCGAATGGCAGATCTATGTACACATGCTGGTTGGGGATGGTGGTGGTGGGGAAGATGCAAACTGTGTTGTCAGAAAGAATAGAAATGCAAAAATTATAGACTGTGATGAATACCTTAACAGTTGCCATTCCCAAAATGCTGCTGGGTGATATAACGTAGACATCATTGCAATGGTGAGCAGATTAGCATAGGTATGTGATTAAAAACAAAACAAAAGCAACAACCATTGTCCTTTTTCAAACCACAGGAAACCGTGTTGAATCTTTTGATGAACAGCAATTTCACTTTGATATCTGCCTTTGAAATTCCTTTGTTCAAGAATGGACACCTTAAGGTCACTGACACAGGTTGAAATTTCCCTCTTTTGGTTTTTGAATGTTGCCATTCCTTATGTCAGATTTGTGTCCATTTATTTTTTTGGGTAAGCCTGTTCATCCTGTGTAAAATGCAGTAGGGCATTGCTGGCAAATGATGACATACATCACATCAGAAGATGACCAGAGGTATGAACTCTGTCCTGACATTGTAGGTAGCATTATTGTAGTGATCTACAAGCTACCTTGGACAATTACACTTCCCTCTCACAGGCCTTGGATGGTAGACTTGTACGTTCTTATAGACAGTGACCCAAACTAAAAAGGATACTCACCAGCAATGACAGACCGTGCACCGGAGATACAGAGACTGAAGCCAGACCCTGTGGCAGACCCAGTCACCAACTCAGTCCCATATCTACTCTGGCAATACTATTACAGGACCTAATGATGCCTTCACAATATTAGGGGTTCATACGCCTGCTCCTCTTCCAATGTGATATATGCCACTATGTCAGAGTAGATTTTATTGTGAACCACTGAAGGATTTTATTATCTTCAATGATATACAAATAATAAATAAATAAATAAATAAATAAATAAATAAAATTTGCCAGCAATACATTCCTGCATTCTATATAAGAGAAATAGACCAAAGAATAATCTGTTCACATGGGCACTGTGTGAGCAGCATGCTGGATTAAATGGACCCTTGGTCTGATCCAGCATGATTCTTATGTTCTTAAATGGACACAAATCTGACATAAGGAATGGCAATGTCCAGAAAACAAAACATTTCAATCTCTCAGGACATGCTGTCAGTGACTCTAGGGTGGCCATTCTGAAAGGAATTTTAAGGGCAGATACCAAAGTGAAATTGCTGAAGTACAATTCATCAAGAGATGCAACTCTGTTTCCTGTGGTTTAAATAAGAACAACAGCTTTTTTTTGTTTTTTGTTTTTTAAATAACACTATGTATTCTGACCGGCTCATCATTACCATGATGCCCCTGTTATCATACAACAACATTTTGTGAAGGGCCACTGTTAAGGTAACTATCACTATCTGTACTTTTTGCATTTCAGTTCTGTCTGACAACACAGTTTACATCTCTCCCTTCCCAACTAGCATGTGTATAAAGATCTGCCAATTTGAGGCTAACTCTTCATGCATGAAATGTACAGTGTACGTGCAAGTTTCTGCGAGAATAATTTTACTACTGTAATCTTTTAAGGTGCCATAAGTCTCTTCAATACATATGTATATACATATGCATCTAGATTAAACTGTACTATATGTATATACTGAGTGTTATAAGACAATGTAAATGCAGAGAAAACAAATTACCCTAATAATAATCTCGGATATGCATATATATCTAAACATGGGAATTCTGCAATAGGGGATGTCTAATCCTCACATAACATTTAGAAAGACACATCCTTTGTTTATACCAAATGTTACAAGCAGGTTCTCTGGGCATGTATAGGCAAGGCAGTGCATCCTTGGTATTGTCTTGCTGCATTCCCTCTGCGTTGGCTGATGGAGTGGCCAAGACATTTCTCAACATTGCTGAACAGTGTGCCGATTCTTGCAAAATTGCCCACAGGGTAAAGTGGTTCTTCTTTGCTGAGATCAGCAATAAAACCCAAGTTTGTTCCTTTGTTTGTGAGTGCAGACGACGCTATCGATCACCTCCGAGGCGACTCCTGCAAGACAACAATCCAAATAGATGCAATAAGTGATCGGTTCCTAATCTGTTTTTGGGAGCTGCCAAAATTAAAATAAATAAACAAACACGGTTTGTTCAAAGTAGGAAATCGTATGAAATATAAAAGAATTATCCTTTTCTTTCATAGACATTTTATTCCCTTTTCACAGGTTGTGTACATCTACATTTAGAAACAAATGTAACCTGTCAGTTCATACATTATTATTATTAGTAGTAGTAGTATTTATTTACAATGTACATGGTGCTGTACATAGTAAAACAATAAAACAGCAACATCCTGCCACATAGGCTTACATTCTGATAAAATTACAATAAAACAATAAGAAAGGGAAGGGAATGCACCAAGCAGGCACAGGGGACAATAAAACTAAGAGTATAAAAGTAAGATCAAAATCAAGTTCTAAAAGCTTTAGAAAAAAAGAAAAGTTTTCAACTGAGCTTTAAAAATTGTGTTTGAACTCGTGGAGCCTATCTACACTACTGCTTTAAACCGATTTAAAACTGTTAGGCCTCATCTACAAGAATTTGCCTTTATGCCTGGTTAGGCGATTATGCGCATATTTGCAGAAGTGCATTTACGCCTAATACCTCTGCATGAGAGGCGGCGAAGCACATTACTGGATGACCGAAACGCGGTTTAAACTGTTGACATGCGGAGAATCGCTTGTTCACATATTCAAAATGCGCTTTAACGGCCGGAGCAAAATAAAACTCGCTATTTAACGCGCATTCGATAATGCGCATAATCGGAGAGAAAACGCGCTTCTACGCCCGATTTGTGCTCCATTCTTGTAGAGGTAAATTTTTTAATGCGCCTTGAAAGAGCTTTAAATGCCTCTTGTAGAGGCAGCCTTATAAACCGTTTTAAAGCAGTAGTGTAGATAGGCTCGTGGTCCGCCAATTCTCTGGAAGAGAATTCCAGGCATAGGGGGCAGCAAGAGAAAATGGACGAAGTCGAGCAAGAGACGGAAAGACACTTGGGCGGGTGAGAAACATAACATTCAATGAGCAAAGAGCATGAATTGGGCAATAATGTGAAATAAGAGAAGATAGGAAGGAACTAGACTGTGACAAGCTTTGAAAGTCAACAGGAGAAGCTTATATTGGATTCTGCGGTGAATTGGAAGCCACATTTTTAAAAAGTTTCAAAAAGCCACATTTTTGCTTAGAATTCACAGGACCGATAATCAGGAAAGGGACTGGGTCCCCATTTCTGCATACTTTAAGGAAAACATAGCTCTTTATATGCATGTTTCAAAGTTGGTGGATTGCGCCCCACAGAACCAAACAGACTCTGCTTTATAAATAAACTTCCATTTTTATTTATATCAAGTCCCCTCTACAGTGGGGTGACCATATGGAAAGGTTAAAGCTGCAGGAGCCCTCTAGAGTGACCAGATAAAAAAGAGGGCAGGGCTCCTGCAGCTTTAACTGCTGTGATGAAGGGGGAATTTCACCAGGTGCTGCATGCATACAAATGATACCTGCTGAAATTCCCTTTTCTATACAACTGTTAAAGATACAGAAGCCCTGTCCTCCTTTTCATATGGTCACCCTATACTCAACAGAGATCTCTCAGGCTATAGCCTCTCTCTCTCAGGCCAGAAGCAGTGAGTGTTGCCCCCAACTACTTCCTGGCTCTTCCCAGGAAGCACAACCATCCAGACCAAATCCAGCAGCTGTTTCATTTTGTTACATCCCTTCTCTTTTGAAAAAACAAAACAAAAATAAAATAAATTAACAGGAACTTTACACATAGTGCTTCAGGTGGGCAGAGCTCCTAATAACACGCACACTTTGAGTGTATCTAGGTTCAGTGATGACAGCCTTCCGTTGTTGTCATCCATTATACTGCTCCCCTCTAGACTCAGGTGTGTCCTTGCTGCAGTCTCTTCTGCATTCTTCTCCCCTGGACTATACTGTGATCTACCTCTGCCCTAGTCAACACAAGGCAAGGATTCCCTGCTTGTCTTATCCAGCAGGACCCTCTGGTTGTCCCTCATTTGAATTTAAGCCTTGGGATGGAGGGTTCCAATGATCTAGAAATGCTAGTTATGGGTCTGCCTCAGCCCCTTTTGCTGACACTTGTCAGTATTCTCTCTCCTTTCAACATTTCCCTGAGTTCTGGGAAGTGCCAGGCCGTCATCACACGGGCAGTGTGATGCACACCCATCGCAACTTTGATCCACTTACTCAGCGCTGGACTCACGCGTCGTCGTCCCTGTCATGCTATTCTCTTGCCCTGAGGTCACAGTTTTAATTTCTCTTTTGATGTATCCCTGAATGGGCAAAGTCCAAAATGCAAATTTTGAACAGGCCAAGCTGAGGTATTGCAGCAATACCGACCACATGTGATTCAAAATGCTAGACTTGCATAGGAAATGGAGGGGGAACTCCCAGAAGCAAACTGGGGGTGGGGAGGGAAAGTAGGTGTGATGAAGCACTCAGTTCCTGGCAGAATAGCGAGAGGATAACATTGCCGTTATTGTCTCTCCTCCTCACACGCACCTTTGCTGCCCCTTTTGGAGCAGTTACTTTGTTCACATATCTTTTTCTTTTTTGGTGCTTTTGAATTGTGCAAATGGGTTTGTACTTTCTCTTAGTATTATTCCCCACCCCCACTCCGGTCCTTCACAAGTGTGCACAGATTGCCCTATTTGCAGGCTCACCTTGTCAGTTTCCTAGTAGGGTTGTGAACTATGGGCTGTCCATAGTTAACAAACCATGGGTTGTTCTTGCAGCTGGGTTCAGACAACATGATAACCCCCATTTCAACAACAACCCACGCTTCAACGACAACCGCCATTCAATCCACACTCAACCCTTGAGTGTGGGCTAGCATATTGTCTGAACCCAGCCACAATGTCTGGTATCCCATATCAAGCTAAGTTTTATCTTATGTATGACTGTTCTGGCAGATATATCTGATAAGTAGTATATCTCCCCAAAATTTGAAAAGTAATCTACAACGATCTTGTATTCCTTGTTTGCTCAGCTAAGCAAATCCACAAGTCCCTCTGGAATGTCGTGCTGTAATAGTGTTTCTTTGGGTTGGAAGTCATCCCAGGATCTGCACACTTCACATTTCCCCATGAATGTCATCAGTTGCTCATCATTCATTCCTGGTCAAAAGACTGCTTCCCTAGTCCACTGTAAACATTCTTCAATTCCCAGATGTGATTAATGCACTTTGTGCATGATTTCTGTCCGAAAGACTTCTGGTATAACTGCTCTTTCTCCCTGGAAGATTATGCCATTTTGAACACAAAGTTCATCCCATATCTGGAAGAGTGGTGTTACCTCTTGTGGTACATAATCTTTTGTTTCTCGACAACCCTGTAATATCATGAATTTTAGTCTCTGGAGGATGTTGTCTACATCTGTTTGTCACTGAATCTCTCTCAGTCTTTCTCCTGATATGGGTAAATACTATCCAATGTTAATGGTTTCTACTTCAGCTTCTACTGATCCCTCTATGGCAGCTTCTGGTAGGTATGCCTGGCCCTTTCTACACCTCCCGGCGCTCCGGGATGGAGGGGGGAGGCTGTCGTGATAGCCTGATCATGAGACCCTCCCCCAGCATACACACATGGTGCACAACGTCCGAGGAGAAAGAAGGGATGTCAGGGCCGCCATTTTTGTTGTTGGAAGCAGTGAAGCCGGTTGCACAAGAGCGAGGCCCCGTTCCAACAAAAATGTTTTTAAAAAACTTCTCCCCAAAATCAGCCCCCAACCCCCCTCCCTGCCATCCCAGAGGTGGCAAAATTGCTGCCCCCCTCCCTTGATGGGCACAGAGCCACACCGCATGGCTCTGTGCCAGTTTCTGATGCTGCGCTGACTTGTGAGTGAGTGGGCACCAGGCAGGACAGTCACTCACACCTCCTGCGGTCTCGGGACGGTCCTGGGACCGCTGGAAAATTTGGGTTTTTCCAGGGTTTCTTTATCCCTGGGAAAACCTGTGTCCATCCCCCCCACCCCCGGGAGTCCCTGTGCGTCATTTGGATGCACAGGGATGACCCAGGGACGACCCCAGGAAAAAAGGCCAGTGTAGAAACGGCCTAAGTCTCTGCAAGGGTATAGTCAATTTGTATATCATACTTCTGCAGATGTCTCATCATGCATTGTAGATGCTTTGGTGCACTGAGTAAGGATATTTTCCATATATTTTCCAAAGGTTTATGGTCAATCTGGTCATCTACTGGGTGGCAATATGTGTACTGGTGAAATTTGTCCATTCCAAAAAGCCCCCCCCCCAACCCAAAAACAAACGAACAAATAAACAAACCCCAGAACCCAGGGGCAGTTGCAAACATTTCATTTACCTTTTGGAAAGCATCTTAATGTTGCTCCATTCTCTCTCTCAGACAACACAATAGTCAGCAGTGGGGTAAAAATCAATTTGACAGTTTATCTAGGGGATACGCCCCACACAACATGATAAATCAACCATGGTGTGGATTAGGATCAGTGTTGAGTTGACTATTAGTCCATGCTGAGTTGACTCACTCATCCCCTCCCCCTTTCCTCCACAGTCCTTCAGCTAGTATCCCATCAGCCATTGCCGCTGAAAATCTATCCTGCCAGCTGGACTAGAGTGGCAGCCACCGCTTTGACCGCTCTTGCCTTGTGACTTTGTGGCTGAAGAAATAACCAATGGGGACTGAGGAAACAACCAATGGTGCCCTCCACACAATGTGATGACCCATGGTGGTTCAAATAGCCAACTCTGCACAGCGTTGGTTATTTGCGTTGGTTATTTTGGCCAATTAACTGACCATTGGTTAGAAAACTCCCTCCACACAACACAATAACCCATGGTGGGTTAAATAACCAACCATCAACTATTTAAACCACCACTGGTTATCGTGTTGTCTGAATCCAGTCCTTGTGTCAGCTACCTCTGGATCTCACAGAGGTGTTTACAAAATTTAGTTAAATAGTTGATTATTCCCAGAAATCTCTGGACTCCCTTGACAACTTGGGGTCATGGCATGTCTCAATAGCTCTTACTTTTTCTGGATCTACCTTCAGGCCCCTTGAGATCAGTAAGTGGCCAATATATGGTTCTTCCGTGACCCTCAGTCTGAGTTTGTCCCTATTCATTTTAACATTCCTTTCTCTAGAGATTTACTACACAAGGCCACCATGTTTCAAAGTTGGTGGATTGCACGAGAAAGAACCAAACAGACACTGCTTTATAAACAAACCTCCAGGTTTTCAGGCTGTGGCCTTTCTCTCTTCAGGCCAGAAGCAGTGGTTGTTACCCTCAACCACTTGCTGGCTCCTCCCAGGAAGAACCACCCATCCAGGCCAAATCCAACAGTTCTTTCATATTGAGCCTATCTACACTCTGTGTTTAAGACGTTTTTAATGGGTTCCGAAGCCTCGTTATGCCACATGATGCACGTAAGTTTGCGGTTTATATTGGTGGTATATTTAGTTGCTTTTCCTTCATGTGAAACGTTTTTTAGTTGATATAAATCGTTTTTGTTGAAGTAATGTGTCCTACCTTACCGCAGTGTAGTCATTGTTGTGCGTAATGTTAACGCGCAAGCTTGTGGGAGGTGTTTCCTGTCATGGCGCCGAAAAGCAGATTAGAGCTTTTGAGGTTAGTGGGCGGGTCAAGCAGCCTGCAAAACAAAAACGAAAGAAGAAGAGACGAAGAAATAACCCAGGGAGACTCCAGTGAACACTTTGAGGACAGAGGAAGCAGTCTCTATGAAACGTAAGTACTGCTCGGTGTGTCCTATGATGTAAAGAAACGACTTTAAAAACCACATTTTTAAACAGAATATAAGTTGTTTTAAGGACAATGTAGATAGGCTCATTGTTACAGTACAGATGCCTTCTCAACATACACTATACCTATAACTTTTGTTGTTGTTCTAACCCTACTTTTCATTATAGTGGCCAATAGAGTTGACAGAAATGTTAAAGCATCCTGTAGTGTATCAGACCTTCTGGTTTCAGGCACTGGGCTTTTTTCCTCAATGTTACCAGGAGCAATCCGTTGTATGGGTTTTTTCTCCATAAACCTCTTATTACAGATCTTGTTGATTATGCACCCTATATGTGGTCTTCTCTTCATACTCTTTATTACAATCAACCCAAAACACATAAAAATAAAACAGAAGCAGCAAAGAAAAAGCATACATCACAAACACAAAAACACTAGGAGAAATAACCTGGCCTAAGGCCTGCCATAATAGGTTTTTATGAAGTGCCCTGGATTTTGTTAAATTTTACCTAAGGCTACATAGAACTCTCTAAACTAACTAAATTAATGAATCAATAAAAGTTTTTCCAGTGGCAATAAACAAATCACCAGAGTGAGGGCCAGATGAACACCCTGGTGCAGGGAATTCTGCAGAGTAAGAAAAGGCATTCTGGCACATTTCAAGTTCACCAGCCATACTTCAGATTGTGATTGGATGTGCCAAAGGGCCTCCACAATCAAGTGAATGGGTAGGCTTTTATGGGAAGAGGCAGTCCTTTCAGTAACCCTATATTAAGCACTTTAGTACTGTCCTTTGCAGCCAAGTCAACCTTACTAGGCATGTGCAGTGGAACGGGTCCGATCCATGATTCGGACCCGATTCAGGTGAAATCGGATGAAACGATCCGATCCTGCTCCTGATCATTTGGACCGTCCGATCTGATCCGATCTGATCCGAAGGGACCCGATCCGGATCAGAAATAATTGGAGGATCGGACCTTCTCCCCCCTCCCCCCACTCATGCTCCTTACCTGCTGCCTCCTCTCTGCCGTCCGCTGCTGCCCACTGCTTCTGTACTACTTTGAAACAGGCCTTGTGGCCTGTTCCACAATAGAGCAACGGCGCGCCAGGTGACATCATCACTCGGCACGCCCTCGCTCTACTGTGGAACAGGCCGCAAGGCCTGTTTCTCAGTAGTACTGAAGCAGTGGGCAGCAGTGGACGGCAACGAGGAGGCAGCAGGTAAGGAGCATGAGTGGGGAGAAGGGGGGAGGTGGAGGTCCCCCATTACCAGCCGGCATCCTGCTCTGCCATCCGCTGCTTCAGTACTACTGTTAAACAGGCCGCAAGGCCTGCTTATCAGTAGTACGGAAGCAGCGGATGGCAGCGCGGGATGCTGGCACGTAAGGAGTGTGAGTGGGGAGGAGGGGGAGGACCCCACTTACCTGCCAGGGCTGTCCACTTCCGTCCGCTGCCACCTGCTGGTCCCTTCTACTGAGGAACAGGCTTTGCAGCCTGCCTCTCAGTAGCATGCTGGGTGATGACATCACCCAGCATGCTACTGAGAGGCAGGCTGCGAAGCCTGTTTCTCAGTAGAAGGGACCAGCGGGCGGCAGCAGAACGAAGCGAACAGCCCCAGCACGTAAGGAGCGTGAGTTGAGGGGGAGGGACAGGGAGGGGGAGTTAGGTCCCCACTCACCCGCCCCCATGTTTTCTGCATAGGCTCACATTGGGGGAAAGCTTTCTTACCCCCAATGCAAGCCTATGGCGAAAACACCTAAAATGGTGTCCGATCCGAAAATCGGACGTCTGATTTTCATATCGGAATCAGATCCGATCTGATCCAAGGGACCTCCGATGTTGTCTGTTCCGATCCAGGGCAAAATCTGAGGTCCTGATTCCGATATGATTTTTCCTCCCGTGCACACCTCTAATCCTTACCACATGCCACACAAATTACTGGGCTACCTTCAAGGCTAGAAAGTGGATGCCCTTAGTAGAGCAAAAAGATTGGTTCACAAGTGGCTGCTTCAGCATGTCGCAACATCAGCTTAAAAAAAAAAAAAAAACCAAGGGGAGGAAAGCATCCGAGTCAGGACAGAAAAAGGGGAGAAACAAGTTCTCAGGATGCTTAAAATACTTTATTTCAAAGCTCAACGCATTTCGGCCTTGTTTGGAGTATTTCTGCAGACATCTCTTATCAACTCCCTGAGGAAGGCCTTTGAAAGAATACAGGCTGAAATGCGTTGGGCTTTGAAATAAAGTATTTTAAGCATCCTGAGAACTTATTTCTCCCCTTTTTCTGTCCACAACATCAGCTTCTCCACCTCTTCCTTCTAAAATGGAAGTGTGCCTGTCAATGAGCATGCAAGAACAGGAGAGTAGAACGCTCTAAATTAGGGTGACCAGATAAATTCCAGGTCAGGGCTCATGTAACTTTAACAGTTGTAGAGAAAAGGACATTTCAGCCAGTGCCATTTGTATGCAATGAGTTCCTGGTGAAATTCCCTCTTCATCACAACAGTTAAAGGTGCATGAACTATACTAGAGTGACCATATACAAAAGAAGACAGGGCCCCTGCACCTTTAACTGTTGTGACGAAGAGGGAATTTCACCAGGAACGAATTGCATACAAATGACACTGGCTGAAATTCCCTTTTCTCTACAACTGTTAAAGTTACATGAGCCCTGACCTGGATTTTATCTGGTCACCATACTCTAAATGGTTAAGAATAGGGTTTGATGGAGGTAGTAGCAAGGGGATCAAATTAATGTAGAGTAAACATTTTTGTTGAAAACTTATGGGCATGGCTCATGCCCATTTGCAGAATGGGGAATTGGTCTTTCCAACCATTTGAGTTTGACCATCCTATCCTACAAATATGCTAATATGTATATATATTTCTCTTTCAAAGCAACTTTTGTCTTCCTCTCTCTCTTTCACATCAGGCTCTGAAGAGAATGAGGACATTCAACCCATTGCTGATAAGAGTTACTGCATGTATATGTTTGGAATGTATATGAGTATGGTTTCTTATTGGAAAATATTTAACATGACCGCAATCCATGATGAAGTTATCTATGTATTTTTTTTATGGTGGGGCTGCTACCTTTTCAATGTGAAGGGCCTCATTTGAGCTTCAGACAATACTACATGAAAGTAGGGGAAATAAACAGTGCTTTAGCCACCTTCAAAATAAACCCTTTGCAGGATGGAACCCTTTTAAGCTGTCTCGAGTTAGTCATTTTGAGGCGCTATTCAGCCACAACATTTTCTAGATTGGATTTACAGAGACAGGCTGAAAATGACAGCTCATTCTTCCTCAAAGGAATGCTGATCTCTGGTATAGAAAGAAATATGGGTAAAAGAGGTGTGGTACATAGAATCCCTAAAACTGAGGGTCTCCATATTAATTATCACATTAGGTGCTTGAGTAACCCCCCAAAAACCAGACTTGATTTTTTATGCCAATTTGGATTTCACAAATCCTCTTTAATTGCTCCATTTAATTCATTACAGGATTACAACTAAGACTAAGGGAAACAACAAAGTAATATGGGTGGCTCTGGCTCCTTGGCAACTGTTGTACTGCTGTTCCAAACAGTCAGACAGATACAAGAGAATCTACGGAGAAACTGCTTTTGACTCCTCCATGCATCCTTGCTTACATATCTCCATACCACTATAAATTTGTGATTCATGTATTAAAATGTTATACCTCACCAACACAGCTCCATGGAACTAGGGTGACCAGATAAAATCCAGGTCAGGGCTCATGTAACTTTAACAGTTGTAGAGAAAAGGGAATTTCAGCCAGAGTCATTTGTATGCAATTAGTTCCTGGTGATATTCCCTCTTCATCACAACAGTTAAAGTTGCAGGCACTATACTAGAGTGACCAGTTACAAAAGAAGGCAGGGCCCCTGCTACTTTAACAATTGTGATGAAGAGGGAATTTCACCAGGAACTAATTGCATACAAACGACAGTGGCTGAAATTCCCTTTTCTCTACAGCTGTTAAAGTTACATGAGCCCTGACCTGGATATTATCTGGTCAGCCTACATGGAACCCTCAGGGCAGCCAACAGCATGCTATAATAACTAATAAAGCAACATGAAAATGATGTTTTTGGCAGATTCTTGGGAAACCAAGGTATTAGCCAGCTCCAAGGCCGTCTACAATATATATAAAAAAGGTCTCCATCGGCCTTCTGAAATAACAACTGGATTGGCCTAGCAGATCTTTTTGGGGAGGTAGTTTCATGATAAAGGTGCCATTACAGGATAGGCCTTGATCCTTCTCATTCCTCCTTCTTAACATTATCAGTCTAGAGCATCTGACAAGGATGGTACTTGGAGCAGGACATCTTCAGATGTCCTCAACAAATTGGAATGTATTGTGACTTTCAGATATAAGCTCTGTTCTAGGAATAATAGAAAACTGGCTTACACCAGGGCAGTCTATTTTTTGTTTGTTTGTTTATTAATTTATTTGATTTGTTAGTCATCTTATAACAATTGTTCTCAGGGCAATGTACAAAGATAGTAATAAAAATAACATCCCAATAATATCTAAAAGTGATGTCAAGAAAGCAGCAGAACATTAAAACTAGGGTGATCATATTTTGGAAACCAAAAAGGAGGATAACATGATTGGCCCCCAAGGGGGCGTCCCCACTAACATGTCCGCCCCAAGGGGGCATGTCCAGCACCAAGGGTGTGTGCTCACCAGAACATAGCCTTGGTCACATGTCTGATTTTACAGCATGCAGTTCAGACAAATCTGTTCTACATAACATCTTAATGTTGATATCACGGAAATAACAAGTGAGACATCCAATGTATCTGAAATTAACTTCACTCACTCCTACTTTTGTAGCTTTTGCTGTACTTTGTTGCTATACTCTGTGTGATACATTCTTCCCTTCCCTCAAATATAGGGTGACCAGATTTTGCAAAACAAAATCCTGGTTAAAAATGGCCGCCTAAAGGGAGCGTGCCCACCAAAGCAGACCCCCCCAACATAAAATTTAAAAAATTAAAAAGGCCGCCCGCCATGCGGCCAACAAGCAGACACCACCCACCCTACCCGAAACAAACCCCACCACGAAGCCACCCCCCCCCAAAAAAAAACCAGCCCGGACCTACTGGGTTCTCCTCTTCTGCCGCTGCCGCCGGGTCCTCCACCGCCTCTGCTGCCGCCCCTGAGGGATCCGCCCCCGCCGGGTCCGCCACCACCACTGGGTCCACTGCCAAGTCCTCTGCCACCGCTGGGTCCACCGCCACCACCGGGTCCGCCACTACAACCGGGTCTACTGCTGGTTCTTCTGCCACCACCAGGTCCTCCGCCACTGCCACTGCCGCTGGACTCGTGAGGCCAGAGGCCATGCAGAAGAGGCAGGAGAGGGCCAAATCTGGAAGTGATGTAATCGGCCCTCTCCCACCTCTTCTGTGTGGCCTCTGGCCTCCTCGAGGTTTGTCGCGATGGCGACGAGCCCTGAGGAGCCCAGATGCCCGTGCGGAAGAGGCAGGGGAGGCCGACATCACTTCTGGAATCAGCCCTTCCCTGTGGGCATCCGGGCTCCTCGGGGCTCGTCGCCATCGCGACAAACCCCGAGGAGGCCAGAGGCCACACAGAAGAGGCGGGAGAGGGCTGATTACATCACTTCTGGATGTAGCCCTCTCCCGCCTCTTCCGCGTGGCCTCTGGCCTCATGAGCCCGGTGGCGGCGGCGGACCTGGCGGCGGTGGAGGACCAGGCGGTGGCAGACTTGGCAATGATGGCGGCGGCGGAGGATCTGGCGGCAGCGGCGGTGGCAGCGGACCCGCCATTCGGGCTCCTCGAGGCCCGATTTGCCCCCGCCGTCCCCCCGGTCGGCCCAGATTGCCCCTGTTTTCCCGGTTAGGACCGGGAAACCCCAGGCGATCTGGGCACCCTACTCAAATATATTTTCTGATTGTATCCTCACTCCACTGCAAGCTGCTGCTTAACAGGGGTTGTTGCCAGCCAGCTGGCCGGCTTTTTATTATTTTTATTCTTAAAGTTCAATTTTGTTTCGAAACTTGCTAAAAATCAACAGATGAATAGATTTGCTTAAAACTTGGCATGGCTAAAGTCCTACTTAAGAGCTATCATGATGCCAAGTTTCATGTCCTTATCTTTAAAAATTATGTTTTTTAAAAATAATAATTTTAAAACCTCAAATTTAAAAAAAATCCTAAAAATCAATGGATGAACAGATCTGCTTGAAACTTGGCATGGCTAAAGGCCTACTTAAGTTCTATCATTATACCAAGTTTCATCTCTTTATCTTTAAAAATGATATTTTTTAAAAATAATAATTTTAAAACCTCAAAATAAAAAAAAAACCTAAAAATTAACGGATGAACAGATCTGCTTCAACTTTGGCATTGCTAAAGCCCAACCTAAGGGCTAATGTGGTGCCAAGTTTAATATCCTTATCTTTAAAATTACGGAGCTGTAAGCATTTTTGTTATTTCTCATTGACTATAAAGTAGAGCTGCCCTTTGGGGGGGGGGATGGGAAAAATCCAGATTTTTCTTCAAATTTCATAATTTCCCCCCCTTCTCAGATTTCTTACCAAAAATCCTGACATGTCCTGGGCTAAAATCTTAACAAGCAACAACCAATACAGAGATCTGTTTCCCCCCACAGAATTTATAACCACCTAAACCACCTTAAAACACATCATGAGCAGCACAAATATGCAGATTTTTTTTTAAAAAAACCCTGTAAGAATAATGGTTTAAAAACCTACTTGCAACTGAAAGGATGTTAGAGTAGGTGCAGGTCAGATCTCTATGGAGAGGGCATTCCATTAGTAGGGGCAACCACTGAAAAGGCCCTTTCTCATGTGGCCACCTGCCATATCTCACCATGGGTGGTTGTTTGGAGCAAGGCACTGGTGGGAGTAAAGGGAAAAGGGCGGATCCTACAAAGTTTCTAGCCCAGTGTTGTCTACTCTGAACGTCCAGCATCTCAAGGAGAGAGCGAGGGAGCTTACCCATCACCTGCTACCCGATCCATTAAGCTAGAGATGCCAGGAATTAAACCTGGGACCTTCTTCATGCACAGCATGTGCTCCACCACTCAGCTATGGTCCATCCATGCAATGCCTGCTCCAGGTTTTTAAGGGTCTTTGGGCAAGACACCTTCAGTGGGCCCCCTCCCTCAGAGAGTCTACCTTCTCATCACCATTATCACCAGCTGCTGTTGCTTCTTCTTCTTTCTCAGTATTGTTACCACTTGCTTGCTTGCCAGGCAGAGAGCCAGTAGGCAAGTAGGCAGTGGCTTCTACTCCTTCTCCTTCTCTGTCTGGGCCAGAGCGAGAAGCAGGTTGCAATGGTGAGGAAGAAGACCAGCTCCAGGTGACTCATATCAGTGGACCCTTGTTGGGTTGTGGGTCCCTGACAGGTGCCCAACCATGCCTACCCTTGATGCCGGCCCTACTTCTATAGTTCCTTCCCAGGACTCACTGGTGGCACCATTTGGAGGTAACTTCATTTCAGACTGGCTTTACCATCCTAAGCCACGGGCTTGCTCAGAAGTGAGTGCTGTCAAATGGGTCTGCACAGGACTACAGCCTTAGTCCAGTCATATTTCACATTCCTAATAGTTTGTGGTAGTAACATACTTCACCTACTTATTTTTCTTCTTTGTCCAACATTCTCTGGAATGTACATTTGTTTGCAAAATGCCAGGTAATTCCATTTTACTGTAATACCACATACTCTAATTGTGAGCTTCCTATTTCAACAAAGTTCTTCATATCAACTTTCCAGGATGATTTCCCGCGGACAAAGGACATGTCCTTTGTGCTATAACAGCCTTACCTCCTAAACTGCTGAAGTGCCAAGAAATTATTAAAAAGATGGTGGGGGAATGTAAAAGAATTAGGGATGTCCAGTTACATCTGGGAGGTGTGGTTTTTTTCTATGTAGGGGATTGCTTTTGACCAGAAGAGTTGGCAAGAAAGTCTGCTCTTGCAATGAACCCTTACAAATGCTAAACTTGGAGTTGTGGGTTTGTTGAAGAATCCTCTAGAATTATTCATTTTTAACTGAGTTTTTAATACTAGATGCCAATTTGCTGCCAGCCCAGGTTTACGGTTTTGATATTAACCTATAAAACCTTCCCAGAGAGCTACAGCTATTGGGTGGTATAGACATGCAATAAATAAAAACATAAGACGAGCCATGCTGGATCAGACCAAGGGTCCATCTAGTCCAGCACTCTGTTCACACGGTGACCAACCAGCTGTTGACCAGGAATCCACAAGCAGGACATGGGTGCAATAGCACCCTCCCACCCATGTTCCCCAGGAAATGGTGCACATAGGCTTACTGCCTCTGATACTGGGAGTAGCACATGACCATCAGGACTAGTAGCCTTTGATAGGCTTCTCCTCCATAAATTTATTCAACCCCTTTTAAAGCCATCTAAAGTGGTGGCCATCACCACATGTCGTGGTAGCGAATTCCATAATTCAACTATGCACTATGCCAAGAAGTCTTTCCTTTTATCTGTCCTGAATCTCCCACCAATCAACTTCATGGGATGACCCTGGGCGCTAGTATTATGAGAGAGGGAGAAAAATCTCTCCCTATCCACATTCCCCACACTGTGCATAATTTTGTACATTTCTATCATGTCTCCTCTTGCCCTCTTTTTCCCCAAGGTCTTGTAACCTTCCCTAATGGGGAACATGCTCCAGCCCCTTAATCATTTTAATTGCCCTTTTCTGCACTTTTTCCAGCTTTACTGTATCTTTTTTTAGGTAGGGTGACCAGAACTGTACACAGTATTCTGTATGGTCACACCATAAATTTGTATAAAGGCAGTATGATATTGGCAGTTTTATTCTCAATTCCTTTTCTAATTATGCCTAACACAGAGTTTGCCTTTTTTTGACAGCAGCCACACATTGGGTTGACCTTTTTATTGAACTGTCCACATAACCAAATATCTTTTTTGTTGGTCAGTTACTGCTCGCTCAGACCGCATCAGGTTATACTTGAAGTCAGATTTGTTTGCCCCAATATGTACCACTTTACACTTGCTTATATTGACCTGCATGCATTTGCCATTTGGATGACCATTTTCTCAGTTTGGAGTAATCCTTTTGGAGCACCTCACAATCCCTTTGGATCTCCTCACAAGCCCAGATCATTCATGAACAAGTTGAAAAGCACTGAGCCCAATACAGATCCCTGTGGGGAATAATTTGCCATTTATTGCCAGGTTATTTGAAAGACCGTATTCTCCCATATGAGCCTGCCTGTGCACTGAGATCTTCTGGGTAGGCCTTTCTCTCAGACCTACCAACATCCCAGGCACACTTGATGGGTATACAGGAAAGGGCCTTCTTGGTGGCTGCTCCAAGGTTCTAAAGCTCCCTCTGTGCTACACTTTTGGAGGCGGCGAGAACTTTTTTATTCTGGCAGGCTGTTGGACTGTTGGTACTCTGGACCTGTGTTAATGTATTGGAATTTTTTTTTACAAAATAATAATAATAATAATAATAATAATAATATCTGGTACTGTTTTTACATTTTTAAAAATGTTTTTGGTTTTACTTGAAAGGTTGTCACACAGAAGAGGGCCAGGATCTCTTCTCGATCAACCCAGAGTGCAGGACATGGAATAATGGGCTCAAGTTACAGGAAGCCAGATTCCGGCTGGACATCAGAAAAAAATTCCTGACTGTTAGAGCAGTATGACAATGGAACCAATTACCTAGGGAGGTGGTGGGCTCTCCCACATTAGAGGCATTCAAGAGGCAGCTGGACAACCATCTGTCAGGGATGCTTTAAGGTAGATTCCTGCATTGAGCAGGGGGTTGGACTCGATGGCCTTATAGGCCCCTTCCAACTCTACTATTCTATGATTCTATGACACTTTATTTGTATATACATAAGAGCGCTCTGTTATGATATTAACAATTTAATGTTATCTGTATTAAATTTCAATTTATAAGAACATCCTGAACTTCCTTTTTTTCATTTGGTGTTTTTTTGGTTAAGGCTAACACCTTGTTATATTGAGTTAATCTTGTAAACCACTTTGAGTCCCAGCCATGGGAAAAAGGCAGGATATAACTGTGGAGTGGCCTGCCAAGAGAGATTCAACAACTTAGCAGTCTTCTTGAATTTAAGAGAGCCATGAAGACTGATCTCTTCTGGCAGGCCTACCTAGTTGAACTTTAAGATGTTTTTAATAATGTATTAGTTTTATTAGTTTTTAATGTTTTATCTATTTTATGGTCTTTGTATTTATATTTATTGTTGTTTCCTGCCTCGATCCAGAGGGAGAGGCGGGTAAGAAATAAATATATTATTATTATTATTAATAATAATAATAATAATAATAATTTATTCCTACTCTCTACTTTCTGTTCTTTAACCAGTTACTTGCGATCTCCATAAAAGGCTTACCCACCATTTTGTGCAAAATGACGACCCACAGACAAACGGAGAATCACAAGCTTGCCCGACTTTGAGCGTGCCAAGTCAGGCAAGCTCAGGGGTCCATGAACTGGCGTCCAGAGTGCCGAGCTGCCAAAATATGCTGAGTTCAAGCCCCAAACCAGATTCCTCCAGGATCACTGCTAGCTCCGATCCCACCGACTTATACTTGGAGCTAAACTGGTTAAAGTTCCACCTCCTTCAACCAGTTTAGTTCCTACTTTGATAGCATTGTGAGAGGGAAAGGATTCTCTCTTCACTACACAGATCTCTTCCGCCCAGTGAGCAATCTCTCACACTGTCAGATTCAGAGACAACTCTTGACAGAACAAGGTGTGTACAGTTCTTCAAATAGAAAATGGCTCTTTACACAGAGATGTTCATAGTCAGATTTTACCATCCTAGATAACATTTTTTTTTGTGGTACAAACATAATACAAGTTAGGGGGGGGGAATGAAAATAAAAAGCGTTCTTCTCCTGAGCCCTTTGACAAGATAGGGGGATGTGTGAGAGAAACATACATATGCACACACCTATCCCTACCCCTGTGTCTGTTATTCATAAGCATGTTATACACCAAGCAAAGCAAAACACCCTCTTTGTTCTCCCCACACCCTGATGGGACTCTCAGTTCCTTTGTAATGATTTGTTTAAAGCAGTAAAAAGTGTTTACTTAACCATCTCTTGTCATGCCCAGAGATGATGAAATACAGTTTAAAAGCCCAAGAAGTTGAAGCCAAAGCAGAACAAAAGCAAATCTCATGCTCTTCTGTGAGCTATGGCTTAGAGAGACAGCTGGTTAAAGGAAAAAAGGCATAGGGTGAGCATATGGAAAGGAGGACAGGGCTCCTGTATCTTTAACAGTCATGTAGCTGGCCTTATGCCAGTAATAATAAAAATATATAATATGTAGAAAAGGGAATTTCAGCAGGTGTCATTTGTATGCATGCAGCACCTGGTTAAATCCCCTCTTCATCACTACAGTTAAAGCTGCAGGAGCCCCGCCCTCTTGACAGATACAAAAGAGGGCAGGGCTCCTGCAGCTTTAATTTTATTTATTTTATTTATTTGTTGTGATGAAGAGGCAACTTCACCAGAAGCTGCATATATACAAATGACACCTGCTGAAATTCCCTTTTCTATGCAATTGTTAAAGATACAGGAGCCCTGTCCTCCTTTTCATATGGTCACCTAATCAAAATAAAAATAACATACTTACATACAGTATGTAAAATTAACAGAAACCCAGATCATATAAAGATAAATTTCAAATGCTGGGATTGTAGACAATGTTAGTAGACCCATTGAAATGAATGGGGTTTAAGTTAGACTCACATTGGATATAAACCCTGGATCATTTGCTAAAAGAAAAACACATTTATACAAACCTGTATAAAATTATATAAAACCACTGAATTACTGGATAAGTTAAGATCTTCTCTGAGTGTTAAGAATTCAAACAGTAGATCCTGATCAAGGAAGGTTCAAATAAAATGCTTTAATAAGGACTAAAGTCAATATAAAATAAATATTTGGAAATGCTTTAAGTTTGTTTGGAATGTCAGTCTAACAAGAACTTTTGCCCTATTCTTGAAATATAATAATAGTTATTTTAAAAAGTTGATAAAATGTAAGAAACTTTTTTTTTTAATTAAGGAAGGTTGAATGGAGTTGGTGTAGGTATTGGACGCATGTGATCTCACAACAATCTAGATGTTGGTGCAATAACTGATCCTTTCATTTTCAATTGTTTGGAAGTCATTTGCACACCTTTCCTCAAGGTTATGCTTCTATTAGAGAAAGAGTGCTATTTCCCAGCAGACAATCTGGAATAAATTGCATCTTGGAAACTACCGTCCTTTCACCAGGAAGCACATGAATTACTGTTGAGATTATTGTAGTAGTCAATCGCATCCTTGGATAGGGCATAGATGCCCCTGCTCTGGGAATGTTCTCCCAAGCAAACCATAAGGATTTACTAATCTGTAAAATATTTCTACTAAATTGAACTTTACGTAGCCATTGTCCAATGCCATCACTGCTAACACGTGAGAGCCAGTGTGGTGTAGCGGTTAGAGTGTTGGACTGGGAGTAGGGAGATCCTGGTTCTAGTCCCCACTTGGCCATGGAAGCTCCCTGGGTGACTCTGAGCCAGTCGCAGGCTCTCAGCCCAACCTACCTCACAGGGTTGTTGTTGTGAGGATACAATGGAGAAGAGGATATGTATGCTGTCTTGGGTACCTTGGGTGGGGGAAGGCAGGATATAAATATAATAATAAATAAAATAATAAATAAATAAACATGAAGTACTATATGCATGTAATACATGTAATCTATCAAAGACTGTCAAATAATACTAAACTTTATTGGATTTTAACCATCAAATATTGTCATATCAGCTTTCAAATACCAAACACCACAACCAAATGTGGGAATTATATTTCAGACATTTAAACCAAACAGCATTGCCTGTCAAATACTGTTGCATTTGATGAATATTCAGATATAAAGAGACTATCCTGAAGATATTCACAGTGAAGAATTGTTGGGAGCAAATTCATTTCAGCTCTGTACAGGCACATCCTTCAGAAGTGAGAAAACTGTAGATACACAGAATAGACTATTTCACAAAAGCACATCCTTAAAAGGGATGAGTGATGAGGCATTGGAAAGGGCAAATTTAATCATCACTTGATACCACCCCCCAAAAGCTGCTAATGTGCTAGATGAGCTTTTGATGGCAGGAGATGATTTAGATGGACTCCTCCAGTGAAAGAGATACAACTTTGTACCTTTCTGGGGGATGTAAAATGGTTTCAGTACAAACCTAACCAAAATTACCACAAAGGTGAGTTGTTTACAGACTTTAGCCAAACCAATGATGCCTTCAGGCACTTGAATGAAAGACTTGATGTAATCCCATAACCCAGTTAGGCTGCTTAAATCCCATTGAAGTAATTGGCCTCAGTCCATTTGCCCTGCTAACGGAGCCTGTTGGAACAGTAGCACTTGTGCTATTCTAGGCTGACCATCTGAAAAGGAGGTCAGGGCTCATGTAACTTTAACAGTTGTAGAGAAAAGGGAATTTCAGCCAGTGTCATTTGTATGCAATTAGTTCCTGGTGAGATTCCCTCTTCATCACAGCTGTTAAAGTTGCAGGGACCCTGCCTCCTTTTGTATATGGTCACCCTAGTATAGTGAATGCACCTTTAACTGTTGTGATGAAGAGGGAATATCACCAGGAACTAATTGCATACAAATGACACTGGCTGAAATTCCCTTTTCTCTACAACTGTTAAAGTTACAGGAGCCCTGACCTGGATTTTATCTGGTCAGCCTATGCTATTCAGCTGTTTAATAGGTGGCAGAGTATATGGCTCAATTCGGACGACACAATAGTCAATGGTGGGGTAATAATCAACTTTACAGTTGTTCATCTAGGGGGTACTCCCCACACAACATGGTAATAAATAATCAACTGTGGTGTGGATTAGGATCAGCGCTGAGTTGACTATGGCAGCATTCGGATGACACAATAGTCAAAACAACTGACGATTGTTTCCCCCACCCCAGTTGTTTATTGTGTCGTCCGAATTGAGCCAGTGTGTATGTATGTTTGCAATTGAATCCAGCACTCTTCTCCACCACCCTGCCCTTGAGAAGAGCTCATTGGCAGGTTCATGCATTTTCTAACAGGGCCAGTGCAGGTAGCTTCTACAAGGAGTTGTGTGTGTGTGAGGAACAGGACCTGTGCAGCTCCTGTTTGTATTTACAGTCTGACATCTGGGTTGGGATACAAATATGCAACCCTGCTTCCAAATGCAAAAAGCCATATCTCTATTGTGGTAACTAGAATTCATGCAGCCATGGAGAGTAGATGCTGGGCCTGTTCAGACAACAGCGAGGCCATGGTTAGGCTGCTAACCCTTTTGTAGCAAATGGTAGTGAACGTGTTTAAAATAAACCATGGTTATGTAACCACCGTGGTTAGGAATGGTTCACATGACACGCTAAGCCATAATGTTTAGCTCAAAATGCTTAACCGCAGTGGTTTAGTGTGTTGTCTGAACAGGGTTACAATTTCAATGATCCCACCATAAATGTTTTCTCTTTAACAAGATGCAGGCCAGATCAATATTTGTGAATGTGGTATGTGTTCCCACCTCCAGCTTCCTAGACTTACCTTCCCCTTATCAGAAGGATGCATGTGAATCCCCATGAGCTGCCCCTTGAGCTCTTCTTGTAAACATTATGTATGTATTTATTTTGGATATGACAGGCATATAAAGATACCCAATTACAAATGAGATACTTATTTATTTTGTGAGATAAATCTGTTTATTCTGGTCCCAGTACAGTTTGCAAATGGGCTGCACCTTTCCTAGAAGAATGTGCCCCTGGATTTTAGCTAAAATGAATAGCCGGGAGGGGGAAATTGTGAAATTCACATTCCTGTAATTCAGTTTCAGTCAACAAAGTCTTCTCATTTAGAGCAAAATCCAATAAAGTTAAGCGCTTCCAATTCCCATTTATTTCCCCCATTCAAATCAATGGTTTGGGATGGATTGTATCTATATCTTTAAAATAATTGTTACATAATATTACTGATTTTTATTTATTTTTACTTTTAATTTCATTATTTCCCCCCAAAGTATTCTTGGTGTCTTTTAGTTATTTATGTAACCTCCAACAGTTGGATAATATACCAAGTTGCATGAGTGGAGATTAGTGTAGTGTCCCCATATTCATCAGAAACTCTCAGGTGCTGGTGTCATGCCCTCAGTGGAAGACCCTCCTCAGAGGAAGAGTTGGAGGATCAGGATAGGAACAACCTGCCATCACCCATATCTAGGATCTGCCAGTAGATCAGGAGGAGCCCAGGCCCTCAGGGTTGACTACCATGAGGGCAAGGACTCTGTCTCACAGGTGGAAGCAGAGAAACCTCCAAGTGCTCAGGAGAGATGCTGCCTGAAAAGACAGGAGCTCAGAAGAAGTGCAAGACTGATCCAGAGGCCTCCTTGTGAGAAAAGGTCTAATTGCATGTAGAGTTTGCTTACAAGGAGGACCGTTTTCTGCTGCAGCTACTAACAGCTCACAGTTGACATTTGGGTGTGACACAGACAGCCTCTGCATAAAAACAGCAGTGTGCAGCTGAGAGAGTTGCTGCACACGATCTTGACCAGACCTTCCTGGATCCAGCTTCCCTTGTCTTCAGGCTACCTCCTTGACCAATTCCTGGCATGAGTACTTCTTAACTGAACTCTTGACTATCCTTCTGCCTGCTCCTTGTGTGCTGTGTCGCCTTGGAACCTGGTTACCTATGACTTGGACTGTTGAGTCTTTGCCTTTTGCCCGTTTCCTGTTTGTGTTGATCATCTTGAAACCTTTGGACCTTTGAATCTGCAACTCTAAGGCATAGACCCTGGAAATGTGATAGCTGGGAGGATTCAAGCACAGGGAATGCTCCCTGAGATTATCAGGGCTGAAGCCATTACGGCTTTAGAAGTAGGAACCAGCACTTGAATTAGGCCTAGAAATTAGTTGTCTCAAACTTAGGCTGTTTCTACACCAGGCTGTTTGCCTAGGATGACCCTTGGCTGGTCCCTGTGGTCCGATGGTGTGTATTAGGTACTTCCGGGATCACCCTCCCTCCCTCTGTCTACACCCAGGGGCTATCCCAGGCAAAATGCCTGTTATGAAAGAGGTTTGAGAGATGTGCCTGTCAACAAGTGAGCTGCTGTATTTTACAGTAGCTGAAGTTTCTGGACTGACTTCAAGAGCAGCCCAAAGTGGGTTTTTATTTTAGTAGCCTTTTCCAACCTGTTCCCTGCAGATCAGACAGGGGCCAAACCTGCGGGGTGGGAGTGCGGACATTCCAGGCAGTGCACCAGCCATTCAACTCATCAAGCCTGCCCTCTGCCCGGTCTTCCTGCGTGTCCCGTGACCTACCCTTTGCCTCGATCCACCCCCAGAATGCTCCCAGGCTCAATCTGGAGTGACGTCACCACTGACAGACAGAACAAAGAAGGTGGTAGCCTTGGAGTAAAGGAAAAAGTTGCAGTAAGTGACCTACTTTTAAAAAGTTTTGAGGGAAAAGTCTGTGGTGGCTACGAGTTGGTGGCTGCATTGTATAAACAATGCAGCACCACTGCACAGCCCCCATAGGGTATACAGGGTGTATAGACAAGACCCCAGTCTGGTCTTCTGGGGTATATCCCCTTCCCCTGGGGTCACTCCTTTCCTCAACAAGAGGGTGGTGGTTTCCCAGCTTTTGTGCAGCCTTTTCCCCACTCTAAAAGGTTGAAATGCCTCACTGAGAGGTTGGTTGCTATAGCAACATGACCTTTAAGCTGAAATGTGTAGGTATTTTTTGCACATTCTTATGCATCACTTGCCTTCGGCCCTGTCTATCAATGGATTGCAGCCCCCGAGAGCTTCTCAGAAACAGAATTTGGCCTTCAGGCTGAAAGAGCTTCCCCGCACCTGCTTTAGATGTTTTGGCCTACAGCTCCCATCATTCCTGACTAATGGCCATGCTTGCTGATGCTGACGGGAGTTATAAGCCAAAATATCCAAGGGAACCCCATTTGTGAAAGGCTGTTTAGAACTATTCACAAATGAGATAGTGCAGAATCATGGAATTGTGGAGTTGGAAGGGACCATAAGGATCATCCAGTTCAACTTTCTGCAGTGTGCAGGAAGACCAGTTAAACCATCCATGAGAGGTGGCTGTCCAGCCTCTTCTAAAAAACCTCCAGAGATGGAGAACCCACAACCTCCGTAGGTAGACTGCTCCATTGTTGTACAGATCTTACAATCAGGAAGTTTTTCCTTATATTTAATCGAAATCTAGCTAGCTGTACAACTTGTTGAAACTCCAAATTATAAAATGATTTTAAAAATCCCCCCTTTTTTTAGACCTACTTATTTTCTTCTGATGGGTACACAGTACTTTAACAGTGTCAGTCTCCAGTACTGTCTTTTGTAAGACTGTTCCATGTCCTTCCAGATTGGTTTTCCTCCCGCTGCCCAAGTACAGTTATTTCCTCAGTTGTCCTCTGCTTGTCACACACATTCTTTAGGTTGCAGCAGTAGCCGTGTCGCAATCTCCTCTTGAGCCGTGTCCCTACATGCCAAGCCTGTTCAGTGAATCACCCCAGATCGCGGGCCTTCTGGTACATCCCAATACCCGGTGATATTTATTTAAGAAAGCAATTTTGCCCACTAGGCAATGAATCACGTAAGTGTGTTGCAACTGTTCCTATTTGAGGCAATCAGGATGGGGATCAGGAAAGAGAAGGAATTATATCAGATGCAGAATGAGATAGTATGCTCAGTTGGAAAGCCCCGCTTGCTTGTGATAACGATGGATCATGAGAATCTGTGAAAGAACTCTGTCCTAAAGCCAGGGTATAGGAGTTACTGTAAAAAGCCTTGCTAGAACACCTGAACATTGGTTCGTGCTCAATGGTATGAAGTCATTGGTTGGGTTATCGATTTTTATCAACTTTGTTTCCTTGGAAGGACCATTGGAATTTCTGCTGCCAACCCTAACAGCTATCTTTATTAAAAACAAAAAACACCCTGTGCTGATGTTCCACATGTCACATAGCCTCCAGTTGTTGACTTCTGGATAAAGCAATGCCATTTGCATGACCAATCTTGACTGCCTTAGGTTTCTTCCATACCCTGAATTGTTTTCTTTATGATGCAAAGATATTCTAATTTTGTTTATTGAGCCTAGAATTGATTGAATCAGATCATAGTCTTGAATCTCTCACATTGCCGTAAAGGCAATATTGTGCAACTGTTAAACTGTATGTAAGTGTTACCTTGGAGGAGTCAAGCTAAACATACAAAACTGAAACATGCTACTTCCTAGTCATCTTCACCTGGCAAAATCGCCCCAGGGTTGACTCTACCATTAAGTAAGGTGAGGTGGTCACCTCAGGTGGCAGATGCTGGGAAGCGATGGCAAGAAATTTGAGGAAAGAGTTGTGTGCCAAGCAGCCTGCTTTATGGTCCATACGCTAGCCTTTTGCCTTCAGGTTGGAAAGCCCCACTTGTGATCATGATGGGGCATGAGAATCTGTGAAGAACTCTGTCTGAAAGCCAAGGCTGTAAAAGGCCTTGCCAGAACATTGGTTCGTGCTCAGTGGTATGAAGTCATTTGCTGGGTTATCAATTTTTATCAACTCTGTTTCCTTGGAAAAACCCTTGGAATTTCTGCTGCCTACCCTGACAGCTGTCTTTATGAAAAACATCCTGTGCTGATGTTCCACATGTCACATAGCCTCCAGATGTTGACTGCTGATATAAAGCAGTTAGCATGGTTCCAATCTTGGTTTCCTTCCATGCAAGATCCAAGATTATCACTCCACCAGCGGAATGGATACCATTGGTAGAACAAGACTTCCCCAATCACTCCTCTGCCTTGTAGCCCCCTTTGCTCCCTCCAAATCTGCTCTGGAGGGTTGGGGGACTGTTATCCTTTCCCCCTCATTTAAATAGAGAAATCCAGATGATGTTGTTGCCATTTCATTGCATATCAGTATTTTCTGTGTTGTCCTGTGTTTTTCAAGAGTTTATTTGTGGCAACAACAACAACAACACTATAAAACACAGTTGCAACTTTGCAAAGTGCTACTGAGGCTTTTAAAGACTACTGTGCCTTTACTCAAAAGCTTTCTATTTGCAAGTTCAGACCATTTTATTGGTTCCTGTTTACTGCAGCTGAAGGTTTAGTGATAGATAAGGGGCTTTATCACACATACCATTTCCTGCCCGGATTGCTTCTGCAGGTTCCCCCTCTGTTTCCTATGCAAATCTACTGTTTTGAATCATACATGGTCGGTTTTGCTCCGATCCCTCAGCTCAGCCTGTTGAACTTGCCTGAACTTGCCTGAAACGGACTTTGCCATTCAGGGTTAAATCGAAACAGAAACTAAAAACGGAGGAAGGGGACAACATCATGCGAGTACCGCACTGAGGAAGTGGATCAAAGTTGTGGTGAGTGTGCTTAAAACCGCGCATATGATAACGGCCTATACCTTATTTAGTCAGTTCTGTTCTTCAAATAGTGTTATTTCCTCTAAAAGAAAAAGAAGTGAAAGGAAACTCATAATTAAAACCACACCCTTTATGGAGGACACAATCTGATAAATTCAGTGGATATTAAGGGATGATTAATCACAAACCCCCCCAGTAATGCTGAACAGGAATCAATAAAAGGGGGTGAAACTGAAAAGAAAATGTGTTTAATTAACATTGCAGGGGAGCGAGCTTTGCTGAACTTCTTGTGAATAATTGTTAGAAAGGACTCTTGATGTCCTTTCTAACAATCGGTTAGAAAGGACAGTTGGGTTTCAGGCCTGGTTTTGGTACGGAAACAGCCTTGGTCGCCCTGTATGATGACCTATGTCGGGAGAAAAACAGGGGGAGTGTGACTCTGTTGATTCTCCTTGATCTCTCAGCGGCTTTCAATACCATCGACCATGGTATCCTTTGGGACAACTGGCTGAGTTTGGAGTGGGAGGCACTGCATTGCAGTGGTTCCGCTCCTACTTGGGGGGTCGGCTCCAGAAAGTGGTGCTTGGGGAACATTGCTCGGCCCCGTGGATTCTCCAGTATGGGGTTCCGCAGGGGTCAGTTTTGTCCCCCATGCTGTTCAACATCTACATGAAACCGTTGAGTGCAGTCATCCGGAGTTTTGGAGTGCGTTGTCATCAGTACGCTGATGACACGCAGCTCTATTTCTCCTTTTCATCTTCATCAAGTGAGGCTGTGGATGTGCTGAACCAGTGCCCGGCTGCGACAATGGACTGGATGAGGGCTAATAAACTGAAACTCAATCCAGACAAGACTGAGACGCTGTTAGTGGGTGGTTCCGCTGACCGGATGGAGGGTGTTCAACCTGTTCTGGATGCGGTTGCACTCCCCTTGAAGGAGCGGGTTCGTAGCTTGGGGGTTCTCCTAGAACCATCTCTGTCACTTGAGGTGCAGGTGGTCTCAGTGGCACGGAGTGCCTTCTACCAACTTTGGTTGGTGGCCCAGCTACGTCCCTATCTGGACAGGGATAACCTGGCTTCAGTTGTCCATGCTCTGGTAACCTCCAAGTTGGATTACTGCAATGCACTCTATGTGAGGCTGCCTTTGAAGGTGGTTCGGAAGCTGCAGCTTGTGCAAAATGCAGCGGCCAGATTGATAACTGGAACCAGTAGGTTCGAACATATAAGACCTACTCTGGCCCGCTTGCATTGGCTGCCTGTATGTTTCCGAGCCCGGTTCAAGGTGCTGTTTTTAACCTATAAAGCCTTACACGGCTTGGGACCACAATACCTGATGGAACGCCTTTCCCGACATGAACCTACCTGAACACTACATTCAACATCTAAGGCCCTCCTCCGAGTGCCTCCTCCGAGGGAAGCTCGGAGGTCAGCAACAAGAGAGAGGGCCTTCTCTGTGGTGGCTCCCCAATTGTGGAACTATCTCCTCGACGAGGCCTGCCTGGCGCCAACATTGTTATCTTTTCGGCGCCAGGTCAAGACTTTCCTCTTCTCTCAGGCATTTGGCAATATCTGAGGAGCCTGGGTTTGTTTTGTTTTGTTTTTGTAGCTTTTTGAAGTGTTGAAGTGGTTTTTAAATGTACAGTTTGTGTGTATGTTGTATGTTTTTGCTGTTTTAATTTTTGTATATTGTTTTTAATTGTTTTTAATCCTATGTAAACCGCCCAGAGAGCTTCGGCTATGGGCGGTATACAAATGTAATAAATAAATAAATACAGGGAAGGGCATTGCTAGATAATTCAGCATTATGTTAAGTGCTGTGTAGGACCTCTGCTTTAATTCTTCTTCCAGCTGGTTACACACACACACACAGCTTCTGCAGTCCTGCTAACTGCCCTCATATGGAAGCAACCATAGAGACAGGGCTGGCATCAAAAGTGGGCATTATTGCACACCTGCCTCTATGGCTGCCTCTCCACGAGACGTTTAAATCTCTTTGAAGTCTCATTAAAATTTTTACCTCTACAAGAGCGGAGCGTAAATCGGGAGTTGTGGTGCTTTATCTCTCCGATTATGCGCATTATCGAATGCGCGTTAAATAGCGAGTTTTATTTTCCTCATTCAGTTAAAGCGCATTTTGCCTATGTGAACAAGCGATTCTCCACATTAACTACTTGTAAAGCGCATTTCAAACAACTGGTAAGGCCACCAGTTGTGCGCTCAATTACCTCTTGCTACCAGCATTTACGATAAAGCGCTTCAGCAATTATGCGCATAATCGGCTAACCAGGCGTCAAACAGAATCCATCTAGAGGGGGGTCCCAGTCAAATGGAAAAGGTGATAGATGGAGCTTGAGCTGGTTGCTGTGCTGAGGGAGCCAGGGGTACAGCTGAGCAAAATGCAGTGCTTGTTAAGTAGGGTGACCATATGGAAAGGAGGACAGGGCTCCTGTCTCTTTAACTGTTATATTGAACGGGGGATTTCAGCAGGTGTCATTTGTATGCATGTAGCACCTGGTGAAATTCCCTCTTCATCACAGCAGTTAAAGCTGCAGGAGCCCTGCCCTCTTTTGCATCTGATGAAGAGGGCAGGGCTCACAGCTTTAACTGTTGCGATGAAGAGGAAATTTCACCAGGTGCTGCATGCATACAAATGACACCTGCTGAAATCCCCTGTTCAATACAACAGTTAAAGATGCAGGAGCCCCGTCCTCCTTTTCATACGGTCATGCAAAAGAGGCAAAAATCTGTTTAAAACCTGAGCTCTGAATTTAGGAAGCAATAAGAGAGTACATATTGGGACAATGAGAGATGGCACAGAAGTGAACTATCCAAGAATAGAAGGTTAAATGCATCTTGTTCCTATTGCTACACCAATCAAGTGCCAAAATATTTATGTTTTCAACAAAAATGAAAAATCCATTCCTCATTTCAATAGTATAGGGAAAGTGTCGGCTCCAGGGTTTGGAGCGCCATTGGCAGGACACCCTGAATGGCGTCCCTTCCGCCCTTCTCAACACCACCGTCACCAGCTGCTCTTGTTCCTCATTCTCTTTGTTGTCATTGCTACCCTTTGCTTGCTTGGCAGGTGAGAGCCAGGGAGCAAGTAGGCAGGGGCATGCACTGCTCTTCCTTCTCACCACCACCATGGCCTGGGCCAAGATAACAAGAGGTGATCAAGCAGCTTGTCATGGTGAAAGGGAGGAGCAACAACTTCAGGGGGCCCGTGCTAATGAGGCCCTACTTCATTGTGGGCCCTCGGCATGTGCCCAACCATTCCAGCTTTGACCTGCCTGGAAATAATGTATTTCTACCCAACAACAGAGTTGCCATCTTTTGTTTTCCAAAATTGTGGCACCTCTTCTTGAATGGGACCGAGCACATGCAGAATTCCTTTTCTTAAAAAGTTTTTTTTTTTTTTTTAGTATATGTATAAGGAAGGAGTTAATGGTGAAGTGCCCCAGGTTTTATGCAGTGGCTTTCCATTGTAAAGGGAATCCTTCCTTATCTGTCCAGTTGCTGTCTGGGCCTGCCCTTGCATTTGGTATTTTATGCTGCGCTCTTATTACGGAGCAGATTTCTCTGTCACCAAGGCACTGTTGAGTGCATGCGGTTGCCTGCACAATACACTGAAATAAGACTGTCATTTGATGCCTTCACGGAGTTGTGGGCACTGTGTCCCACTCATGTATCCTCTCTACCAGCAAAAAATACTCTGATGGCCTTTATTCGGGTTTTGCACCTTCCAGTTCAAGCAAGAGGCCAAGAGAATATCATTCTGATTGGACCCGTACACTTCTGGCTGGGCAACAACCCCAGTGGCCACATGACACAGTAATATATTCCTTGGCCTGATCATTCCTTCTATCGTCATGATCGCTGCAGATTCGCTTGAAGTCCTGAGATAAACAGCGAAGGACTCAGCATGAAATGGTGGTGCTATTAGTATTTTGCAGGGAGGAAGAACTTGGGCATGTTGCAACAGTTCTCTGCCCTTACCACATAACAAAATGAACACTTGCATACAAGATCGGCAGCAGAAACCTCAAAACAGACCAGGACTCGTTTGAAGCAGTGAGAAAAGATGGAACTATGAACAGGAGGAGGGAAAGGAGGAGCACCTTAATATTGGCAGGTTGGCCTTGTCCCCATTCCCTGGTTTTTGGAAACCTTTCTAAGAGCAGCATGTCCACGACAAAGATATGCTAGGAGTTCAGCAGGCTGAGAAAGATGCTGTCAGATCTTGATTTATAAGCCTTGGGGAATTTATCCCATAACAATTACTTTATGTGGATTATGCCACCCAGCAAGTAGCTGGGTTTGGCTCCCTTTCCCCCTTCCCTAAAGCATTGTCTCCCATTGCAAGGACCCCAAATTCACCTCTTTCATGTGGGATGAACAGAGGACTGGATCCTGCACAAAAGTGCCGGCTCCAGGCTTTGGAGCGCCTTTGGGCAAGACCCCTTCCATGGTCCCCTCCCTTTTGCCTGAGTCTACGTTCTCGGCAGCACTGTTGCCTGCTGCTCTGCCTCCTCTTCCTCACCATTGCTCTCACCTGTTTACTTGCCAGGCAGAAAGGCAGGGAGCAAGCTGGCCGGGGCATCTTCTGCTCCTCCTTCTCACCACCACTGTTGTCTGGGATAGAATGAGAAGGCCGGTGAACAAGCAGGTTGCAAGGGGGAAGAGGAGGATCAATTCCAGGGAGCTCTTGTCAGTGCCTCCCCTCCCCCTGCTAGGGTGCGAGCCTTCGCACGGTATCCATCGAGCTATGCGGACTGTTCTGGACAAGAGCATACTTCGTTCTGCAGCAGGGCCCTGGGCTTGCCCAAAACACGAAATGTGTGTGTGTGGAGTATAAAATTAAAATGTTTCATTGAGAAAAGGTAATATGTTGTAATGCAAGGCCCCGACCCTAGCAATGTTAAATTGCTCTTGAACGACCTGAGTATTAAAGCTATGTCCTGAAGGAAAGGGAGGTGGCAGGAGACCCACAACTGGTTAGATTACAGTTGCGCAATAATTCTACTCCAATAATATGTGCCAAATGAGGTCTTAGCCCTCACTGTAGTACTATTAAACACTTCCAAATCATTGATAGCCTTTACTTTAAATGAGTCTGACATTTGTTTCTCTAGTTATAGTTAACGTGGTACTTAAATAGCATGCAATTACTATGAAGAATCTTCTTTTAGGAAATCATTTAATACAAATGGATGCATTACAGAATATTTATCTTCTTTACAACATCTAGGAATCTACCCAGAGCACTCTGGAATTTCCCAGACAGGTCTAATGAACCCCCCTAAGTGGTGTGTGTGTGTGTGTGTGTGTGTGTGTGTGTGTGTGGAAAAGTCTTAAAATCCCAGACTTTTTGAGCCTGTTTTGTAGCTTGATTCAAAGAGGACCCCACTGCTCCAACCTAGAGAACGTTATCCATTATTGAGTTGTACCCCTTTGATTTCAGTGGGACCAAACTTCACATGCTGAATTTTTTTGAGAAAGCACATAGTGATCATGTAGTGCCCAACCTATTCCAGAAATGTATCTTAGGCTGTGAACGAGTCATAGTCCTCCACTGGTGGAAATGCCTTAACCTGCCTTAGCGAATTGGTGCATGATGCAGCATGAGGTGGCAGATTCTGAGGTAGTAGAATTCTGGACTGCCACTTCAGATTGCAATGTGTGTGATATTTTTGAATGCTCCACCAAATTAGAAATTTCTTGAATTTCGTAAACTAGCACCTCAGGGACAAACATTTGCACAGACTTTTCCCAGATATGCTAGTTTACTACATTCTGGGAGTTTTTATGCGGAGTTTTTATATTATGTTGAAAGGACCCCAGATCCACCTTTCTAAAGTAGAGGAAATGCAGGATTGCATCCAACTGAACCAAGAAGGACAGAAAGAGCTTTTCTGTACAAGACATGAATCATGCACTAGTCATTCCCTACTTGTGATTGTTTACTGGTTCTTTAGACAATGTTGTGGCCCTCCAGTTTCACTTCTGTTTCTAAAGAGCATTTTGGCAAGTTTTTCTAGAGCAGAGGAAATGCAGTATTTATTTATGAAAGCAAAAGAAAACACTTCTTCCACTTGTTCAATTGTGCTATGCTGCTATACCACGGTGCCAACTAGAGGTTATGTAGCAGAAAAGGAAATGCAACAAAACCAAAAGTAGAAAACAGCTTTGTGTGGAAAAGATCAAAGAGAGAGGCTGGATGTGGGGGTGGCTGGGAGGGGGAACAGTCCAAAATTTTGCCCCTCAGTCTGCCACCTCTTCTACATAGAACAACTCTCACACTTTGGTATTACGTGGGCTACAAAACCACAGACAACAGGAATATCTATAGCAGGGGTGGAGAACATGTGGGCCTCCAGATGTTGTTAGACTAAGGCCCTTTCTGCACCATAGGGTCAGAGAGTGCCAGAACCCAGAAGTGAGCACTTCTGGATCCCGCACAATGAGGCTGCACTGCAACGCGATGGCCTGGGCTTCTCTCGGGCCATTGGAAGTTGCGGCAGCCATTTTTTGGGGACGATCTGCGGAGCAGCGCATGAGCGCTCCTCCACAAAAGTAAGTTAAAAAAAAAACACTGCGGCACACGATTGTCCCCCCTCCCCCCGCCATCCTGGGGATGGGTATTTTGCTGTCTCCCCCCCCCCCCTGATGGCCTCTGAGCCATGTGGTGTGGCTCCGTGGCCATTGATGGAGATGCATTTACTCACGGGTAAGCGTGGCTGCGCCCAAGATGGGCGGCCACACCAGCCGCCCATCTTGCTGCCCTCCCGGGAGCAGGGAATGAATCGGGATAAATGCGTTCCCTGAACTCCCGGGAATATGGAGGGCTGGCCCCTGCCTGCTTGCGGGATGCCCTGTGCGTCATGCGGACTCTCTGCGAGCAGGCAGGGGCAGCCACAGGGAAAATGGCTGGTGTGGAAAGGGCCTAAGCCATGCTGGCTGGGACTGATTGGTGTTGGAGTCCAACAACATCTGGAAGGTACCCTGACCTATAGCTCTTAACCAGATTTTTCAGGGAGTGTATCCTTATGTGCTGCCTCTAGACTTTGGATTGCTGGAAGCAATGAGTAAATTAGTAGGAAAAGAACATACTCTGTAGCATTTGTTAGCAGCCAGTCACTTCAGGAGGCATAAGAAGAGCCCTGCTGGGTCAGACCAAGAGCTCAACTAGTCCAGTATTCTGTTCATTTAGTGGCCAAACAGGTGCCCACAGGAAACCCACAAGCAGGACACGAGTGCAATAGCACTCTCCTGCTTGTGTTCTCCAGCAACTGGTATACATAGCCATACTGCCTCGGATACTGGAGGTAGCACATAGCCATCATGACTAGTAACCGTTGATAGCCTTCTCCTCCAGGAATTTATCCAACCCCTTTCTAAAGGCATCCAAATTGGTGGCCATCACTACATCTTGTGATAGTGAATTTCATAGTTTAACTATGTGCTGTGTGAAGAAGTCCTTCCTTTTATCTGTCTTGGATCTCCTGCCAAGAGGAGGGGAAAGTCCTGCTGCGTGGGATCCAAGTCAATAATTTCAACTGTCATAAACTTTAAACTATATATTGAATTAATATAACTTGCCAGCTATAAGAAAAGGTTGCCAATATAAGAAAACAGAGAAATAAATGAGGGAAAGGAGGATAAAGTAGAAAGGGAAGGGGCAGGAGTCTGATTTGACAGAATTCTGGACTGTACCTGTAACCTCCCCACCACGTTCCTGCCTACGCCCATCTACACAGCCTCTCTCTTTGAGCTTTTCTACACAAGGCTGTCAGTTGACAGTGGCTCAGTTCAGACCACGTTTCTCAACTGTGGTTTTAGAACTCCACGGTGGACTTGTTACACCACCGTTGAGAAATGTGTGGTCTAGAGGGAAAACTCCACGCGATGGTGGAGGTGTTTTGAAAACACTTCACGCAGAATATCCACGCTGGGCAGAATTCCTGCACAACGGTTGTGTGGCATGTTGTGTGCTGGGCTCTGTGGGATTTTTCGTTGCATTGAGTTGACTTTTCCCACTGGCTACATAGTTCCCTGGCAAGAATGGTGACAGGAAGGAATGCCCTCTAGGAGAGCTGCTGGGATTGTTTTTTTGCCGCAATGACTGGTAGGATACCATTGGGAAGACTGGGGGAAGAAAGTGGATGAAGGAAATGTCAATCAAATGTCGTATTGATGTTTACTCAACTCCATGGTAGCCCACATTCACAGTATGGTGGAGTTAGAACATGTTGTGTGGGGAGTACCCCCTAAAAACTCAATCGTTGAGTGGAGTTTTCACACTGCATTGATTGCCGTGTTGTCTGAACTGAGCCAGTATCTATTTCTGGTTTTGTTTCAGGATTGATATCAGAGCACTACACAAAGAGTGTTTCCTTTCCTGCTTTTCTGCTACATAACCTCTAGGTGGCACTGTGGTATAGAGGAACAGTGCAATTACACAAGAGGAAATGTGTTTTCTTTTGCTTTCAGAAATAAATGCCACATTCTCCCTGCTCTAAAAAAAACCTTTCTGAAAGTGCTCTTTAGACATAGAAGTGAAATTGGAGGGTCACATCATCGTTTAAAGAACCAGTAAACAACTGTGAGTAAGGAGTGATGACCACACAATAAATGCCTTGTGTAGAAAAGATCTGGGTTGACTCTCTCCACCCTAGCCAGCCCATCCCCCCCTCTTCTCTCACTTGTATTCTTTCTTTTCTCAGTTTTCCCAATTGTAGGTCTGGTGGGTATTCTCCCCTTCCTGTTCATATTGTATACACTTGTCAAATAAGAAAAGCAATAAAATTGCTACGAAAAATGCAGTTTAGCACTAAGTATAAACAGAAACCAAAATGAGTGTTTAAATTAAAGGGGTGGGCTGAATATTCAATGCAGTATATATTATTTGTACAGGTCGCCAAGAGCGTACCTGCCAATTCTACCTGTTTATCTGGCACAAAGTCTATTTATCTTGTTTTATGTCTTGGGGATCTGAAATAACTTTGCTAGTGTTCACCAGTGTGAACTTGTAGATGTTCTGGTATTTGTGGAGGGAGATGCTGTATGACAAAAATGTAAACATTTATGACATCCAAGTACAATCTACACGCTTTCGGTATGGTGAAGGAATGCATATTTGAAAGATAATATCTCGCCCTATCAAGCTCATGTGAGTGATCCACTCACATATTATGATCACCTTCTTGTTAAAGTAGCATGTTTTGTTTATTTTTTATTCTTTTGTCTGTGGCTGGGTAGTGATACGATTTTGCCAGCAGACAGTTAGACAGGCAACTTCATACATGCCCTCTAGCATCTGTCAGCTAGGAAGCTTATACATGATAGTTATGGTTATTGTTGTGCAAGAACAGGGCAGTTATGCAAATGAGATGTGTATAAAAAATGAGGAGAATTGAGTAACCAACTAAAGTATAATAATCACTATTAAATTTAGGGCCGCTCATTCTTCATGAAACACAGTAAAGTGTTGCATGAAATGTGTTCTTTATGATGCAAAGATATTTTCATTTTGTTTATTGAGCCTAGAATTTATTGAATCGGATCCTGGTATTGATTCTCTCACACTGCTGTAAGGGCAGGTTTGTGCAACCATTAAACTGTATATAAGTGTTCTTATACCTCAGAGGAGTCAAGCTAAGAATACAAAACTGAAGTACGCTATTTCCTAGTCATCTCTAGCTAGTGGAATGCCCCCTAGAGGCAGCCTCTTCCCAGGGCTGACCCTACCATTAAGGAAGGTGAGGTGGGCGCTTCAGGTGGCAGATGCTGGGAGGCAGCGGCAAGGAATTTGAGGAGAGACTTGTATGCTAAGTAGCCTGCCTTTCGCCTTCAGGTGTGCTGGAGGATGCTGTCCCATTATGAGTGTTCAAGAAAGTTTCAACTGCCAGTCCAGCTAGCTTTTGGTCATGGAATGAGAGGGGGGGGGCATTGTGTTCTTTGCCTCAGTCAGCAGAATGTCTTGGGCAGTCCCTGCTTCTTTCTCCTATTGTGCTATGAAGTAGGATTGGGTGGGTGAAAAAATACAACGGGAGATATGCAGGTTAGATGTATCTAAACTGCATTTAGAAATCAGATGCAGAAATGTAGCTTTGATTTGGATCTAATGAATTATTGGGTTAGATCTATACTAGTGCTTTTTATCAGTATTGAAGTGAATGGATAATTGTTGGGGCACATTATGTTTTCTGTATACTGCTCTTCTAGCATTATTTTCTGATTTTTATTTCGCATTATCCAAAAATACCACAACAGGTGATGTTGTGTGTGCCACAAGGTATAAATGGGCAAGAGGGACAAATGGCATCATCAGACAAACGTTTTATTGCACACGCTGGGCACTCACAGTTTTTTGCAGGTCCCTCTCATGACAACATCTGTGTCCCGCTTGCCTCCAGGCACTTCTAGCCTTATTTGCTTCACAACCCCCCCAGTAAGTCCGACTTATTTTTTGAGATGGAATTTATTGCTATCTCCTGCTGTGTGCAGGAGAAGCAGCACGATCAAGACGGCCCATTAAATGGGCTACGTGCATGTTGTTTACTTCCTCTTTTGAAAGAGGAAGTAAAGAGGGACAAATGCGCGGGCGGAGAAGTGACGGTAAGGAAACACGATTTCCCCCATGTGATGACGCTCATAGTGTGTAGATCTGGCCCCAATGTGCCAGGGGCATTGTTGCCAACGATATCATTTTCATTTGAAAAGGATGTTCCTGTTATGGTGTGCAAGTGGCACTCAGTCCGTGCAATTACTTCCTGTGACAGCATCACAACAATCGTCATCAAGACCACCTTGAGATCAGGATAAGCCACGTGGTTTCCACGTGTATATATTACTTCTGCAAACACAGCACCTCAACCGCATGGAATAAGAACCTTGGGGCGGTAGTCATAGATAGTACTGAGGTAACATACAAAAGACTCCACCATTCCTGATAATGGAAGGTGTCTGCTAATGAGCTTCACTTGACTGAATGTCAAACATAATCACACTAAATTTATCTACATCCTATTCTCTGCTCCCCACCATTGATAAACATGTTTCTGAAACAGGGATAGGCAACATGTTGCCTTCCAGATGTTTTGTCTTACAATTCCCATGATCCCTAATCATTGGCCATGTTGGTTATGGATGAAGGGAGTTGTAGGCCAAAATATTAAGAGGGCCACAAGTTCCCCATCCTTTCCCTAAGCAAATAACCTACCTCACAGGCTTGTTTTGCAGAGAAATTGGGGAGGGAGGACCATACATGCTGTCTTGAGTTCCTTGGAGGAAAGGCCGGATATAAATTATGTAAATCAAAATAATGGCCATAAATACAAATTGGGCTGGATCCAAACTAACTTAGTTCAGTGTAGTTCTCACTGAAATCAATGGAACTTCTGTTAAGTCATGATTAACTTGCCCCATTGATTGATTTCATTGACCCTGTTCAGACAACACGTTAAGCCACTGTGGTTAAGCATTTTGAGCTAAACATTATGGCTTAGCATGTCATGTGAACCACGACTTAGCATGTTGTCTGAACCATTCCTAACCATGGTGGCTATATAACCACGATTTAAATGTGCTGACTAACCATTGCTGCAAAAGGGTTAGCACCCTAACTATGGCTTAACGTGTTGTCTGAACAGGCCCAATGAGAACTAAAAGTTCAAGTAACTGGATCCAATACATGACTTAACATTTTTACAAGATATAGTACTTTAAACATTCTCCATATTTCTTATCAAAATATATTGCAAAAATAAAAAATGGAGTAAATGTTAAGTAATTTATTTGTGAATACTTTTGTGAGTCCTCCAGAAGTAGTGGTGACTTTGTTTTCAAGCAGAGCTATGTGTAGTAATCAACTTGCTAATATTGTGTCAACTAGTTAGGGAAGGGGAAGTCATTTTAGAAGCTACAGAGCATTCATTCAGAAGCATAAGTACTTTTATCTCTGAAGGGGTAGGAAATTATGTGGTTTTCTTTTGCAGAAAGTCAGCAGTTCCAAGGATTTTCTTTTCTAAGTAGAAAACTATACATTAATGGGATATCAATTATAAAGGGATTACAAGCAAATGCATTTTTAAATGATACAGAGAGAATATGACATGTTTGAATGAATATCATAAACAGTTACTCAAGCTGCCTATATATTGCAACAAGTAGGCACACGGCAAGATTTACAGCAAACTAATTTGAGAAACCTCAGTCGCGAAATGATAATTAAGGGGCCAGTCTTCACAGAGCGAAAAGCGACAAAATGCAAGCACCCTGATTTGCCAAGGGTAATCCACACCACATGTGGAAACAGGCTCCTGCGCATGGATTTGCTGTGTGAATGTGAAGTGGGTGCTGCTGCACAAGAGAACCTGGGGTTTGGTTTGAAATTGGAAACGATGAAATGCTTGAAGAATGGAAGCTCTGATGAAGCACTGGGCTTGAAGAATGGAAACTTCCATGAAACACTAGTCTTGTTAAATATGAACGACAGTGCACCATTTTAGAGCCCTATCAAAAATTCAGCTGTGATCTGGAAGAACCTTTCATGCTTCTGTTTATTTGGTTTCTGCTATTCCTCCAGGAATCTCAAGGCAGGATATACAGTTGTCCCCAGCCATTGATCTACCTTTATCTGTAAGGTAGATTAGGCTGAGAGGGAGTGACTCACCCAAGTTACCCCATGAGCTTCATGGTTGAGTGGGGAGTTGAACCTGGATCTTCCCAGTCCTTTTCCGACACGCTAACCTAGACTTCTCCAACCTGGTACTCTCTGGATATGTGGGACTGCAACTCCCATCACTGGCCATACTGCCTGGGGAATGATGGGATGTGCAGTCCAATACATCTAGAGGGTACCAGGTTGCTCTAACCATTACAGTGCATGGGTTCTCTACCTGATACATTATCATGCAACAACTAGTGGTGAGCCAGTGTGGTGTAGCGGTTAAAGTGCCTGGGTTCAAATCTCCAGTCAGCTATGAATCTCATAGGAGTGTCCTTGGGCCATTTTCTGTCTGTCAGTTTTACTTACCTCCTAGAGCTGCTTTAAGGATAAAATGGAGAGGCGGGAACGTAAGCTCTTTCCCATTTGATCACTGAGCCCTTGGTGAGGACCCTCCGGAGCAGGTTGGGAGGGTATGTAGGAGGCTGCAGGAGAGAGGAGAGGACACAGAATTCCCATTCTGCCAGAGGTGTCCTTCTACTGGCAGAGCCAGAGATCTGGATCCAACCCATTGGCATCCAGAGAAGTTGAATACACTGGAGCTAATGGAGTGACTATTGTACTAGCCGTGGGGCTGATTGATCGAATCATGGGTGTCCGTGTATCTGTATTCTTATTATAGAAGAAAAGGTAATGGAACGGGTTGCTTTGCTGTGCCTGGAATCCAGTAGGTCATGGGGGGGCTGTCTATACGGGAGGAAAGCCCTGTGGTGGCTGCAGATCTGCACTGTGTCATTTATACAATGCAGGTGCAGCTTTGCAGACACTGACTGTGCTGACATTAATGGGGTGCTATCTATGTGGCGGCGGATTGCCACTATGATAAGCAAACACCATGCTTTTGCTGTGTTGGGGTGGCAGTGGCTAATCCCGATGCAGTAGTGAAGGCACAGGATTTCCAGTGGACGGGCCTGCCCATGTGGACAGTGGACAGTAACCAGTCAGGGGTTGCCATCTGCCTGGCCACACCTCTGCCATATTCGCCTCTCTACAGAGAAAGAAGTGGGGGAAGTCTCTGACTTTTTTTGCTTTGCAGCTTTGCAGCTTTGCAGGAAAGCCCTGCGATGGCTGTGAGGTGGTTGCTGCATCGTATAATTGATGCAGCACAACCGCACAGCCACCCAGGGGCTTTCGGTACATATAGACAGCCCCTGGGTGCATATGTAATGTGGGCCCATTACCTTTACAAAAGATCTGTGCCTCATTGAGATGAAAACTGCTAGGAGCCTAGAGCTGGTTTGTTGATAAGGATCAACCCCAGCTATCTGGACTCTCCTTGGGGGCGTGACTATGGGGACTATGGGGACTGTCATGATGAGCACACACACTTGAAAATTTACCACTACACCACTGATTGCCAGTATCTATAGGTGATTATATACACTCAAAACCATCCCTAGGTATGTTACAGCACATTCCTATACATGCTAACTCAGATCTAAGTCCTGTCAAATTCAGTTTACTCCCTGGAAATTGGGTATTGGATGGATTGTAGCCTTGGTGAGTAGGATCATGCTGCAAATATGTAAGGTCAGTGACAGTGAGCCAGTTTGCACAACATGACAGCCTATTGTGTATTAATTTACCCGCCAGGAGTTGTGGCATGTGCCGGCCACCATTATGAATATGCAAGACCCAGCTGAGGGTTACCATGGATTGTCATGCTGTCCAAACGCAGTTGTTAGGGTTATTTGAGGGTGAAATAACTCTCGCATGACCCTAAAACAGAATGTGGGTTATGCGAGAGTTGTTTAACCCTCCAATAACCCATGCCACCGGGTTCAGAAGTCACGACAAGCCACAGCAATTCCAGGCCGGGGCTTGCATATACATAATGGTGGATGGCACATGTCCTGGTGCCACGAGGGTTAACTAACCCACAATAGGCTGTTGTGTTGTCCAAACCAGGTGAGTGGCTTGAATTGTGTCTGATGAAACATGCTGCACAAGAACTAAAAATATGGAGATAAATGATTGTATTTGTTTGGATTAACTATTCCATTGATTTGTATTATATTATATGTGCATAGGCCTGTGCACACCAACACACACAAGTTCCCCACCTGTAGCCTGCAATCAACTACAGTCTTTCTCATTTGGCACAATCTCTATAGTCTTTGTTATATTTCTTTGTGGGATAATAGAATATGTAGGTGCTGGCAAACTCCCAGTTATCTTGTTTGTTCTTTTAACTACCTGAGATAGCTAATAGAAATGGAATATCTCACTGTCAAAAGTGATGAAAAGTCCCTCTCTATTAACTTTCAAATTCCTTAAGGTTTTCTGTTCTTAACTTTAACAACCATAGACAGTTCTGCTGGGGACAGAAAGAATAGCAGTGAAACGTAGAGGCTAGGTAAGGTGTATATACTGTAAACGACTTTAGAAATGCAGTGGGCACATGGCTACAGCTAGATTTTAGGACAGGTATGTATTTTTTATGACAAGCAAATGCCTGTACCCAAACCTATATGCAAAGATCATCCATAAATGCACGCAAACAGTCACAACATGTGCAAGATTATTCAAAATATATGTGTATATCTAGACAGAGTACAGGCATAAAGACAGCTGTACCATAAACAAACAAACAAACAAGCAGCCCAAAGCAGGCCTGACTAGTTTTCGATTTATTCAGGCTTTTCATGTCTTGAAAGCTGCAATTAAAATTGTGTTTGAATATTTTTTGTCTTAGATGTACAACATCTCACAAATCTTTCAGCTGCTGGAGGTATGTGGGTGACATGAATGAGTGCAGGACACCATAAAAGTAGGAGAGAGAAATAAAGGAAGACTTCCTAAAATTCTGGCCCTAAGAGATTCCTAGAAAAGGTAAGGAGGCTTGCTTGACTGCAAACTTTTTTTAATACTAGTAAATACTCTGAAAAAGGGACATTATATATATATTTGATGGCGTATGGGGATTCATAGGGATTTTAAAAAGTTTGGGAGAATGATTTGGGAATATCAATATCGGAAGCAAATTGGGAATCAGTGTGGTCCAAGCAACTGTTAAAAAACACATCAGCCCGCATTAAAAGAACAAATGCTTAAGCTTGTATATAGGTGGCACCTCACCCCAGTGAGATTACCCCACATGAGACAAGGGCTAGCACCATTATGCTGGAGGGGATATCATTCCAGTGGAACACTGTTTCACATGTGGTGGGAACGTATCCACGTGCAGGCATTTTGGATAAAGATCGTTAAAGAAATCTCAGATGTGACACAATGTAAATTGCACCAAAGCTTTGATTAGCATTTTTTATCCATTTGTGATGATGTAATGACCCCTGTCACCCACAAATAATTCATCTCTCTATTATCGGCATCAGCACATATGTAGGTAGCCAAAGGCTGGAAAACCAAGTCGGCCAGTCAGTTGGGCTATGAATCTGCTCTGGGTTTCAGTCAGAATTCTAAAGGAGCTTTCCAAGGTGAACCTATCCCCAAAATAGGGTCAGCGACTTTGCTAGCTCCTTTAGAGGTCTGAAACCCGGAGTGGATTCACAGCTCCACTGACATCGGAGCCACCAGCCTCCACTGAAATGAGGCTATACAATCCACAAGCAGCATACCAAGATTTTGCAAGTGGCACTAGCCAAGAAGCTCCCTCATCACAGTAGATGGGTTAGAGTGAGGACCAAGCAAGGCAGTTTTATAAAGATATGGTGTCTATTTTGACTTTCTATAACTGGCCTCCAGAGCGCAAAGCAATCATTTTGGAGAGATGTAGAGCTTCTCTACATGAGTGATTTATTGCACGCTCACAATTAGCCACTCATGGAAGTTTGCGGGTCTTTTACCTGATCCCATCAACCTCCACAATGTCTCCCACACTTCCCCCAATAACCTTGCTTTTTTAAAAAAATAGAGATAATGCAGGATTTAAAGTATCACGGAATTTCCCCAGCATGTAAAGCCAGCCTAGCACTATAATTCTACCACTAGATGGTGGGGTTTCAGAATAGCATTGCAGAGAGAGGAAGTTTTCAATTCAAAAGTACATGGTTGCCATCTAAAGGAGCCAGTTGCAAACGTGGAAAGACTCCAGACCTAGAAACCCCAGTAGGGATGTGGATTTTTTTCCTTAATGTAGAGACATCCGAAATGTCTTAGAATTTGAGCATATACCTTGTGAAACTCTTTATATCTAGTGCAACGTTGGCACTACAAAATCGAATGTGGATGTTTATTCAGTATAATACGCACCTGTACTCTCAAGTATTGTTTAAAGGGTTTTTTTAATCTGTTTAATGGGAAAATGATAAAAAAAAAAGAAAATGTAGAGGTGGGCAAATCTCTGCAATCCAGGAAAAACTTCACCCGTAAACCGTTATGCATGACAGACTCCTATAAACGGACAGGAGCAGCCAAGGCCAATTTCCCCTCTTCTTAGCAAGTGAGGCCCAACTCATTTGCTAAGAAGAAGAAAGTGTATTTCCAGTTCCATGTATATTGCTTAGGCTGGAAAAATAGTCCTGATAGAAAATCATGCCGGTGTTTGTACATTGCAGTCTGGAGAGGAATAGGGCTGGTTGTAAAGACAGCCCAAGAATCCAATGCTTTTTTCCTACTCACCAGCCAAAAGACTTTTAAAAAAATCCAAAAGATAAATAAAGTTAACCTCAAATGTATGATTTCGATGTTTTACATAAAGGCTGAGACCAGCAAGTCAGGATCAAAATTAATCTACTTGGATGAAAGCTGAAATCCTGCCACTAATCCTTAACCTGATATACAGGCATCGACTTGGTGTGCATGGACTAAATCCAGATCTGCGTAAATCCCAGGAGAACTGCATTTGCTTTCTATAATACTCTAAAAATGACTCTGTCTTCTAGATGGGACTGTGGCATTCAGGGTTGCTTCTTCACACCAGACACTTTTGCCACATCTGTGTAGGATAGAAGCACGATATGCAATGATGGAGGAAAATCTCATGGTGTTCAAACATATACAATCAGAGCCAAAGAGGCACACATGCAGTTTGTGGTATTGAACTCATGTTCTACTTGTGGAATTCCCGTAGACATCTGGGGTTGGATCCAGCACTGACGTTCCACTGGTGGAAGATAATCACTTGTGGAATGGGACTTCTGTGTTCTCTCCTCCCACCTGCAGCCTGCCCACTTACCTTCCAAATCTCTTTTGGAGGTTTCCCTAACCTGCTGGAGCAGGAGTTTGATCCAGAATTGTTCCTCAGCACAGATTTGCCTTCCAGAGTAGATTTGGTGTGTGTGTGTGTGTGTGTGTGTGTGTGCAGGGGTTTACGGGGGCAGAAGAGGACACAGAAGTCCTATTCTACAATGTTGTGAGTAATATGAGAACAGTTTGATAAGTTCACAGTTGGGAGTTGCAATAAACAGTCTCAAGTTTTATGGTCAAGTGAAAAAGAAAACGGTACATAGTCATCTCAGCTTCTGGAGATAAAAAGAAACAAACCTCACTGCAGAGCAAGGAGGAAAGAGATTTTAAAAAAGGGAGGAGCCAGATTAGAAGGGAAGTGGTCAAGACATAGGAGCGAAAGGAAAGGACAGAACTAAAAACACCCCAATAAAGCCAATAAAGGAAGGTTAATTAAGTTAACCCCTTATTTAGCAGAGAGAGGGTTAGTAAAAAAACACACAAAGACCACTTCAATCACCACCTCCCACTGGCCCAACCAACCAACCACCAGTGTCCTTGCCCATTTCCAACAAATGTGTCCCCCCAAGAGCTTCTCTGAAATGGAGAGAAGCTCTTGGGGGCCACATTCCAGGAGTGGGCATGGCCAAAGACAAAAAAGGCAGGGACAAAAATACAAAAAACGGTAGCCTATTTTAACTTAAAGTGCTTACTGTCAGTAACTGAGCCTTGGGAGAGGCATTTCAACCATTTTGAATTGGGGGGGGGAGAGGACTGTGCAAAAGCTGGGAAACCACCAAACGATGGTTGTTTAGGGAAAAGAGGTTGGAAACGGGAAGAGGACGTGGCCATCTGGAAAGCCCCAGAGGGGTGGATTTGGCCCCTAAGCCTGAGGTTGCCCACTCCTGGTCTAAAGTGGTGCACTCCAGCAACACATACATCACATAGAAACTGCTGATCATACAGCTGGAGTCTTAACTTTTTTTGCATTTTGGATGCTACTGACTAAAAGCCAGTTTATAGATTACGTTCCCCAGCACTCTCGTGCATTAAAGGCTGCAGTTCTAGACACACTTATTTACTGTTTTGGTGATAAGTCCTCTTGAAAACTGTGGGACTTGCTTTGAAGAACATATTCATATTTAGATATTTGAGTACAAGTGCCGCCCCAGTCTGTCTCTACTCACAGAGGCTGATCTGTAGAATGCCAGAAGTCCCTTTTCTCCAAGAAGGTATTGCTCACCTGAGAGGACCACTTGAAATAAAACCAGACTATAGTGTAGAACTGGGGCTCCAACATGGAACCCATGGGCAGCAATATGCTAGGGGAAACCTCTCTTGGCCAACAGCAGTCTTCCTATCTCTCCCAATTTTTACTTTATTAAGATTTTTAAAAATTAAACAAAATTAATTGGGAGGCTGGCTGGCATGTTGCAAAGTGTTTTTCTTGCATTATGGGAAATGTGTGTTTTGGGACTGAACATACTCATGAAGGCAGACAATTTATGAATGGGCAATCTCCTGCATGGCAGCCATTTTGTAAGAGCGCATAGAAAACCATTCAAAATGGCAAATGTGCCCACTCACCCAAAAAGGTTGGGGACCCCTGGTGTTGGAGGCTAGGAAAATATAAGAAGACTGGAGGGGAAGCCTAAATGAGCTTTGACAGCATAAGCGTGCGCAGCACATTTCATTAGGTGGTGCCCCCAGGGATTTTTTAAGGTAAACTTGGGAGTAAATTCCATTTAACTAGGGTGACCATATTTTGGAAACCCGAAAGGAGGACATCATAGCCGACCCTCAAGGAGGCGTACCCATCCCAACATGTCCAGCCCCCAAGGATGTGTGCCCATCCTGACATAACCGTCCCCAAGGTTGTGTGACCTTGGTCACATGTCTGATTTACTGAACTGTAAACCAGAATCTAAAAGTCAATAAAATATGATGTCGTCGAGCATCTCTGAATCCTACAACTAAATTATTACTGTTGTGAAATGCAGTCAGAGCTTGGAAAAAGGGGGAAAGGGACAGAACTACAACATCACCACTTCCCATGTTTATTTTACAAACATGTCTCTCAAAAACAAAAGTGGGTTACATCACCATCAAAGAATACAAATGCTGAGATTTCAGCAGGCATTATGACACACTTCCAATGACATCTTTGCAGCCATAAAGGCTAGAATCCTTTTTTAAAAGAAAAACTCAGATTTTTAGGTAGCTGAACTCTGGGTCCAGCAGTATCACATTCTGCATTTCCGGCTATTACAGAAACAGATCAGATCACCAGTCCAATTGCTAGTCCCCACCAGAGCAAACACATTGAAGCAATGAAACTTAGATAACTGTGGACTTAACAAGTTCCCATTGATTCACGGTGTCTATTCTAGTTAGGAGTAGCAATTGGATTTAGGCCTCCAAGTTGTATGTATCCCTGTTGAAGTGTGGTGCCCAGAACTGGATGCAATATTCAAGATGAGGCCTAACCAGTGCCAAATAAAGGGGAGCCAGTACCTCATGCGATTTGGAAGCTATACTCTATTAATGCATCTCAAAACAGTATTTGCTTTTTTTGCAGCCACATCACACTGTTGGCTCATATTCAGCTTGTGATCTACAACACATGCAAGTGAAATGATCCGAAGTTATTCCCTTGTCTGAAAAGCTATGTAGGAACATTGAGTAGCTGTAAAAGGCACGGGGTCATATGTTATACATCATAATGTTGTACATTTTGATATATACATGAAAATACTTGCAGGTAATATATAAAAGAACTGGCAAGAAAGTTCAGAGACTTGGGCACCTGGGTAAGCAGAAATAGGAGCAATAAGCAGAGGTGGAGTCTGAACATCCAAAACACAAAACGCTGTCCTTTGAATCCACATTTGTTTGCTCCTGCAGAAACCCATTTTTAAAAAAGCAAAGTGAAGCATATTGGCTGGTAATTAGACCAAGGTTCTGTGTGCAAAGCAGAAAACCACTCCTTTGAGCCTGCAGTTTGAGCCCCCACCTCACCCCTCGCACCTTCATCCTTAGGCTTCCTGCTGCTCAGCTGCCAGCAGCCTGCCTGCACTGCTCGCTGCCTGCCCACCTGCCCTGCCCGCTACTCGCTCACCCACCGCTCGCTTGCTCGCTCGACTGCCACCCGCTGCTCGACCGCCCACATGCCCTGCCTTACTTACCCCCAGGCCCATGCTGCTGCTGCTGCTGCCTCCTTCTTCTTTTTTGCCACTCGTACTCAGACCCCGCCTCTCCCACAAGTCTCGCGAGATGGGGATGAAATGTCAGAAGTCTCATCCTGAAGTATCGCGAGACTGGGGGAGAGGAAAGAGCAGGTAAGCTGTGACTGCTCCGTTCCCCCCCCTCCGCACTTTTCCCAGTATGAAAGGGTCTCTTAACACTTGAATTAAGAGGCCGATTCATACTGGGAAAGGTGGGAGGGGGATAGAGCAGGCCGCGTGTTCTCTAGAGGCGTGGAGATCACCTAACGCCATTAGCGTGGCTGGGAGAATCCTCCCAGCCACGCTAATGGCGTTAGGTGATCTCCATGCTTTCCGGAGCTCTGGAGAACACACGGCCTGCTCTACCCCCTCCTCCACCCCATCCCACCTTTCCCAGTGTGAAAGGGCCTCTTAATTCAAGCATTAAGAGACCCTTTCATACTGGGAAAGGTGGGGGGGAGGGGGCAGAGGAGGCCACACATTGTCCGAAGCTCCGGAAAGTGCGCAGGTGGCCTACGCTATTAGCTTGTTAGTCATGCTAATAGTGTAGGCCATCTGTGCACTTTCCATAGCTTCGGACAACACACGGCCTGCTTCCCACCCTTCTCTCCATGCCGCACCTTTCCCGGACTTTTCATTAGGTGGTGCCTGGGCACCAGGTGAACCACCTGTGCGCACACCTATGTTGACAGTTATAGTCTCGCATATCACACAGCATGATGGTTCTGTCTGAGGGGATAATAACAGAATATACACAACAGAGACACACTGCTTTTAAAATTATTATTAAAGAAAAGCCATTCTGTGAGGGAGGAAATATGGAGCAGAGAAGCAAGGGGAAGAAGCTCCATATGGTTATATGTGTGTTAGGGATGTATGGATTTTGTTGCATCTGTATAACAAAACATGGATTGTCAGGTGTGTTTTGTTCTGTCATCCACTTACTGACAGAATTGGATGTTTTTATCAGAATTTCTACCTACTTATGCTAATTTACACATTAGTGCTAATGCGCACTTGCACTAATGAGTATTAGTTTGTGTGAATTAGTGAATTAGTGCAATTAGTTAATGTGAATGAATGCCAATTAGAGCAAATTCCCCCCCCCCATTTTTTTTTTTAAACAAACAGTCAGCAAACCTGAGGAATCTGCGCAACACAGATAAAGCCAGTCTGGAAGGGAATCTTCAGTCAGATTCAGACAAAGTTGAACTCATTTGAATCTGTTGAGGATTTCTCTGACATTTGTAATGTGTATACAGTAGAGCTCCATTCACACCTCCTGTGGAATGCACAGAGGTCAGGGCATGATTGACCAGGGGGCACAGTCCTGCCTGCTATCTCCATACATTGGGGGCACAGTCCTATGGAGATAGTTGTCTGCCTCTGATTTCACCTGCTTAGCCAGGAAGCTTTAGAGTGGGATGTGGGGTGGGGGGAAGACACAGGGCACATTGGAAGCTGTGTAAAGTGGCTTCTGCGGTCTCCTCCCCTTCCAGACCTGGGACTGCCCCCTTTTCTCTATCTCTGCTCACCGTGTCCGAGCGCTGAGATGGGGAAGAACCACGCCAGCTACAATGGGGAGGGGGGAACATGATTTTGGGGAACTGAGTCAGAGCCCTGGTTCCTAGAAACCGAAAAACCCTATGATCCTCTAGACTGTGTCTAGCGACCATAGCATTGCACCCTGAGTGAACATAGTTTAAGGATAAGACTCAACATAGGGCTCTTCTTGCATCCCAATCAGAAATACATTCATGTGGAAGTAAGAGCTTACTACCAATGAGTATGCTTCAGCTTGGAGTGTCAATATTCAAAAACAATTATTTGGGAGTGTGTTTTCCTTTCCCCCAGTGCATTTTTTACTTCTCTTGGCTGGTTGTGAATACAGGGCCAGCCACACCATTAGGCAGAGTGCAGCAGCCACCTCAGAGGGAGATGCTGGCAGACAGGGAGTGGTGGAGAATTATTAGAAGAGAGGGCAGTATGTGTCCTGTATCTTGCCCTTTATCTCTTAACCTAGCCTGCTACCCTTGGGTGAGGCGGAGGATATTGAAGTAAGATTGAGCAACCAGTCTGATCAGCTTTCGTAGATGGAAGTGAAGGAAAGGGATCCAGCCTGGCCTTAGCTTCAGGCAGCAAAATGTTTTGCGCAAGCCCTGGGAAAATGTAACAGGCAAATACTGTTTTCAGTATGTCTGAAGCACCCAGTTGCTTGCCTAGTTCTGTTCATGAAGAGCTCCCTCCAGAGATATTTATTCCTCTGATGTTTCCCTTGTGTCTTTTTTTTTTAGATTGCAAGCCTCTGTTCTTTGCAAAGCACAGTATATTTAGAACAACAACAACAATAATGCTAAACATTTTCAGTTTGGGGAGTCATGTCCACAGTAGCTGCTCAATAATCGATAACTCTAGATCAACTGAGCTGAGAGTAGGAAGAAATGTACCAGGGAGAAAAATGTAACTGAATCTTGACAATTTGGAAAGTGTGTGAACAAGAACATTTTCTGCCGGCTTAAGACAGAAAGAAACAAGAGAGAACTTGTCAGCAAACAATGAGGAATGAAAAACTTGTGTGTGATGCATATATTTATGTAGGTAAATAAGAAATGAAAAGCAATGTTTGCTGTAACGTATCGAAGGAAAGGAAAAGAGTAAATATTTTAACTGCAGTCGTAGCAGTTTATGACATTTGGTATTTACTCATGATTGGCAAACAACTGCTGAGATATGAATATGCCCATTTTTGTTTGGGTCAGGATAATTCCAATGACTCCTCCTCCTCCTCCTCTACTCTCTTTAGACTGATTTAGCCATTTCCATTTCCAAAAAGACAGACAGATCATTGAAATGCTCCATGGTCTGTTGGGAAGTTGTTCACATAGGAGGCATAAGCTGAATCTTCTCCATGCATCGTCTGATCCTATGTGAGTGTTTACTCAGTAGTAAAGGCCCACAAAATTTAATGTGGCTCACTCTAGGGAAAGTACAGCATTGCAGTTTTACTCCCTCCATGCAAAGTATGCTCTCTCTTTCAACATGGAACTCAGTTGCTTGTGTTCTGCAAACTCTTTTGGATTGTGCCCACACATGTTAAAGGTGCAGCCAGAGGCTAAATGCAGGGAAAGCCAGCCACAGTTCTAGCTTGCCCTACACAAACAGAAAAGGATCTTTTGTACTCATAACAGCAGCTTAGAGTTTAGCATTGCTGCAATATATATAATATATATTCACTAATATATCTCTACACCTGGTACAACAGCAGTTCCCTCTCTGAGGTTCAGACCAGCATTTTGTTCACATGATATGGCCAACCAGATGCCTGTGGGAAGCCCACAAATAGGACATGAGTGTAATAACCCCCTCCTGCTAGTATTCCCCAGCCTCTGGTGGTAGAAAGCCTCCAACTGCCCTATGCATACTGTAGGAGTAGGCAATTTGTGGGCCTCCGGGTGTTTTGGCCTACAACTCCCAGCATAGCCAGTGGTGGGGGATCATGGGAGTTGTAGGTAGGGCCAATGCCAGACTCCAGTGAGCCCTCAGCATAGTCCTGTAGATGGATCCTTGCCAGTGCCACCCTCTGCCTACTGAGGCTCCTCACCTACCAAAGCCACATTCCCCCACCCTCCCCCACATGCAAACAGCTCCAGGGCTGGTGCCAGACTATGGGGAAATGTTTGCCTGCCCATGTTCTGGTTGGGAAAATGGGCATTTGTGATGGCAAATTGAAAACCGGGGCAAGCTTCACGTGCTTTAACAAGCCTTGGATTGTGGGAGGTGGGATTTCCAGTTGCAGCTAGGAAGGCAGCTATGGTTGCAGACGTCATCCTAGTGCTAGCAATCAGAAGGTGTTGTGCTGCTGTTCCGTCTTTTTCTCCTTAACAAATTTTCTGTTTTAAGAAAAAAGAGGCAAGAAGTTGTAAGAAAACATGGGAGGGTAACAAGTGGAAGACCTCATCATCCCGCCTCTCCCTAATAAAAGCCTCATCTGGAAACCCCCTATCACTAGTGAGTATGTACTCGCAGAGGATATTTCTCTGCAATTGTGAAGATATGCAAACGAATGAAAATGTCAAATTCGGGTCAAATATGCCTCTGCCATTGGGGTACCCCCTGTAAAGTTCATTGAGTCTGGAGATGGGTGAGCAGCATATCCTCCAGTTGTACAGTAACTGCAACATCCTCCCTGCCATACCATTGACTTGGACAAACAATCCGTTTGGATCTTCTTTGGACTGACAGCAGTGACAGAGTTATGCCAATGGGCCAGAAAGTGGGAGCATTTTTGGAGGTCCTTCTTGTTGGGGCTGCATCTAAGACTGACTAAATAAACAAAAGGAACCCCTTCTAATTTTCATGCTTGTTGGTATCTCCTGCAAGACAGGCTGTACTTGGTACCTTTGTTCTCATACTCACCTTTCTTTCCATTCTGTTCCCCTTTCCCGCCTTTTTTTGGTCATTTTTGTTTGAGTTGCAGTCTACCTTTCATTTACCATTACTTCCTGTTAACAAATGCATGCTGCATATATAATGGCGTGTGTAAGAACATGAGAAGCTGCCTTAGACCAAATCAAACATCTGGCTCCATCTGCTTCAGAATTGGGTATGTTGACTGGAGCGACTTCCAGGGCCTCAGACAGAGCTGTTCCCAGCCCTATCAAGAGATGCCAGGAATTGAACATGGGGCTATCTACATACAAAGAATGTGTGCTACCATAACGGCATCCTAATTAAAAGCGATGTTTGACCAGAAAGCACTAGTAGTATACCACAGTACAGTATATTGAAGTGCAGGCTCATATGAGTGACATTGACAAAGTCCAGCTTCCTCATCATACAGAATAGGGTGCTTTTCAGAGCCCTTGTTGCTGCTCCCTTGAGTTTCTATAAAGTGGTGCATTTATCTTAAAAGATGCATTTTTTTCCACCACTGATGAAACAGGCAAGGCTTTTTGTAGACTTAGCAGACCCACAGCACACAAAACTTCCAGAATCCTCTTCTTGAGCAGAGGTGCATTCATGTAAGTTCTTAGTGTTTTACTGACATCTTGTGGACATCTTTGACAAAATAGGGGCATGTTAGCCATATTACTCTATTGCTCTCCTGGATAGGTTTGAGAGGGGCCATTGCTTACTGGTAGAGCATGTCCATTGCATACAGGAGGTCCCAGGACCTTAAACTGAGAGTGTCATCACACAGGGGAAAAAATATGATTGCTTACAGTCACTTCTCCGCCCATGCATTTGTCCCTCATTACTTCCTCTTTTGAAAGAGGAACTAAACAATGTGGATGTGGCCCATTCGGTGGGTTGTTTTGATCATGCTGCTTTTCTTGCACACAGCAGGAGACAGCAGCAAGTTCCGTCTTTAAAAATAAGTCAGATTTACTGATTTTTTGTTTTGTTTTTTGTGGTGTGAAGAAGGCTAGAAGGGGTGGGAGGCGCCTGGGAGGCAGACGACGTTGTGAGAGGGAGCTGGGAAAATCTGTGAGTGCCCAGTAACGATCGTGCAATAAAACATGTGTCTGATGGAGCTCTGACACTAGCAGTTTAAAAGGTAGCAGGTCATAAGAAAAACTCCTCCTGAGATCCAGAATGCCACAGCTAATCACAGAAGACAAATACTGGCCTAAACATCTCCGATTAAGTATGAAATAGCTTTACGTGTGCAGGTTTGTCACAGCAGTTAAGATGGATGTGAGGTGTAAAAAATATATCCAGTTCCCACAGATCCAACGCCAGAAGAGGTGGGAGGAAGACCTGTGGGGCATATTCTACCTCTTAGGCCAGGAATAGGTGGCATGGGGAAGAATTCAGTACGGACACCATTCCTGGCACTCTGTGCAGATACAGAGTGTAACATCCACTCAGGGCATTTTTCCTAATTCTCAGATTTCTGTATCAGTCCAATAATTGCATTCATACATACTAAACAGGCAGAAGAAGAATTGTGTGTTGTTGTTGTTTTAAAAAACTATTAGAGTTTTCAAGGAACTGTACTTTAAAGTTAGCCTTGCAAGTGCAGAGATTGGAAATGCCCACATTATCTGGCATGATAATGCTGTCAGCATACAGCTTCTCCAGCAACTATTTGGTGGGTTTTCAGCCTCTTCCAGGTCACTGATTAGGGCAAAGAAGAGGATCCTAGTGAGTGAATGGATAGCCTAGATTTTTCCCAGGGTCAGGCCCTCCCATGAACCACAGTAAGCCTCTACGCTCAGGCAGCAGACTCGGAACAGCAGCAAATGAAACAACCCTCCATCTGCTGCCTGGAGGCTGCCTTCCACCACCACCTCTGGCTGTCTTTCACTGGCTGGCTGCAGAGGCTGACCTGCTGCTGAGCACCATCTCCCAGTACCTCACTCTGATGGACTTTCAAGAACAAGCCATTGGGCCTTGAAGGGGCTCCAGAGAGCCCCTGCCAGTCAGCTTTCTTTAAAGTTGCATTAAACAGTAGTTGCTGCCATTGCGACAAAGCAGAAGCGGCATGGAAAGGACCCCTCAGAGGGATGTACTGAAGGGCCAGATTGCCTGTGCTGCTGTTACTAAGCCAGCCGCAGCAGCAAAACAAAACAAGTGGTGGTTAGCAGGGAGGAGAGTTCTTCCACCTCAGGCAGTGCAACGTCTTGCACCGGCCCTGAATTCTCCTGTTTCTCCAACGTGTGTGAAAACCATACAGCAGCAGTGCTCAGTTTGGTCACTTCTGGGATCAGCCACCCTCCTGCCCTCTACACCCCATCGTGCAGATAGGACCTTGCAGGCAGCAGTTCTTCGGCACAGCAGTGGAGCAGTCAAAGGGCAGCTGGAAGGCTGTTCCCACTGCATCTGGATCCCCCTCTGAATGCCTACTCAATGCCCCCCTCAATTTGGCACTTATTGCTTGAGACATTAGGTGTGCCTGGGCACACCTGGCACATCCCTTGCATATGCTGATGGAGAAAGCAGTCCTGAAAGCTCAGATTTGGCCCGAAGGGCCTGGAATTTCCACCCCTTAAGCTAGTGGGCCACTTCCTGTTTTGATGGCAAACCCCCACGATGTACCTGTGACATTACGTCACTCTGGGGCATTGTGGGTATTTTTCAAATGGTGCCTCAATGCTACTTGACGTGTGTGTGTTTCGGGGGGCAGATATCAGCACAGCAGTAGCCCTGGCAACTGGCCAAGGATGCCATAAGTTAACGCTGGGCCTGCTTCCAGCTTTTGCTTCTAGATTATTGTGACATCAGTTAGTGGGTAAAGAGGCCTTGCTAATTCATCAACCGCCAGCTTTAGAGGATGGCAACCTCAAGGCTTCTGAGGTGATGGCATCGAGAGCAAGTGTGGCCTAGTGATTAGAGTGTTGGGTTGGGACTCAGGAGTCCAGGGTTCAAGTCCCCACTCAGCCATGAAGCTGATTAGGTGACTTTGGGGCAGTCAGTGATTCTCAGCCTAACCTACCTCACAGGATTGTGAGGGGAAAAATGGAGAGGAGGAGGAGTATGTCAACCGCCTTGGGTTCTTAGCAGGGAAAAAGGTGGGATATTAATTTAATAAATTAATAAATAAAGCTTAATCCATTTTTGTGATGGAATCTTCACAGTCAGACTTTTCAGCCCTGTCATGTGAGCCTGTTTGTGACATCACAGTAGTGGCTCAGCCCCTGGCTGGGAGGACGGACTCACTTGGTGGCAGCTTCAGAAGAGGGCAGCCTCAGGGTCTCCCAGGTCCCATGCAAGCAGAAATAGCCACAAGTCCCCTGGGTGCACTTGTCTCTGCCATTGCCAAGAGAGAGAGAGAGAGAGAGAGAGAGAGACAGACAGACAGACAGACAGACAGACAGACATAAGAAGAGTTGAAGAAAGGTGTGTGTGTGTGAGGAGAGAGAGAGAGAGAGAGAGAGGGATTGAGAGAAAAACATCACTCAAGATGAGGTATGTGGGATGGGGTGTGTTGCATTTATTCCTAAAACAAAGACAGTTTTATTTTTAAATATATATGTAAAATGTTTGTTTATTTGTTTATTGAAAGCTGTTTATTTAAATGGCATAGGATCAAACTGAGGGAGCATCTTCTCCCAGATTTCCCGCCTGACTCCCAGGATCATCTTTGGCGGCTCTTTTCTGGGTGATGCCACACTCAAGAGCTGCAGGGACAGAGCCTTCTGTGTAATGGCCCCTGACTGTGAAATGCCCTTCCCAGGGAGAGCTGCCTAGCCTCTTCGCTGTATACATTTAGCTGCCAGGTTGCCTTCATCTTCCAGCAGGTATTGAGGGTGCCATCCTACGCATGTTTAGACAGAAAGAAAGGCCTACTACTCCCAGCATGCCCCAGCCAGCCATGTCCTGTTCTTAATCTGCTGCTCTGTTATTAATGTTATGGCTGGTTCTTGGACATTTAATATTTGTGATGTTTAATATTGTGTTATTTTGATATTGCTGGTTATGTTATTGCAGGTGTTGCTTGTTATTATTCTTATTCTTATTCTTATTTTATTTTATTTATATCCTGCCTTTTCCCCAATACTGAGACTCAAGGTGGCTTACAAATTAAAACATGTACAGTTTAAAACAGATAAAGATATACAAAAATTAGAAATATAATTAAACATAGAACAATATTCAAATATTTTAAACATTTAAAGGCATTTTAAATAAAAATATATTTTAAAAAAATCTAAGATATAAACTTGGATTCTAAACTTCCCCAAGAAATTTGTCAGTTGAGTGTTACACAAATTTACCAAACACATAAACAAAGCATATTTACCTGCTCTTCAGCTTAAAGAAAATGCCCAGAGCAGTGGTCCTCTGTCCCCTTGCAGAGCTGCAGTTCTAATAGACAGAGCATGAAAGGAAAAGGCATTGGGAGGGAGGAGGAATGACGCAAACTCAGGTCCTAGCTCTTAGATACAAAGTTTAGCAAGGAGTAGCAATTCATGGAGGGGGATCTGAGCCTGCTAAAAAGCCTGCCATTTCCTTTCCCACCCAGCCAAGATATTTTGCTGCCTGAGGCAGAGCAGCAAATGGGGCCTTCACCAACCCAAGTCAAGGTGCAGAGTACCCAAAGGAAGCCGAGATATTTCAGCACCTGAGGCGGAACACTCCGCAAGCCCCTCTCCTCATCCCTGGCAGTAACAATACAAATTAAATCGCTAACAATTCACTGCTGTTTCATGCTAGCCCAAATCTGTCTGAGGCCATTGCCTCACTCTGCCTAATGGTAGGGCCGAGCCTACTCAGGTTGCCCCAGTAATGGCAGTTAGGAGCTGGAAGGGGCATGGTGCATCCCTATATGCCCCGGAGTGAGGGCTCTGCTCTGCCTACCCCATTCCTCTGAGGGGGAGGGAACAGGTGCGTAACTCTGTCCCTCAGCCCAGTGGAGGCTGGTCACTCCAACGACGGTGGGTCTGTGAATCCATTCTTGGTTTCGGTCAGAAGCAGCCTGAACTCTGAAGGAGCTATCCAAGGTGCTGAACCTAATATGAGGCTAGGGTTCAGCACCTTAGATAGCTCCTTTAGGAATGTCTTTAAAATATTGTCATATAAGGTCTTTATGATCAGCACCCATGATAGTTTGAGGTGACATCACAATCCTATCCATGTCTCCTTTGAGTTCAATTGAGAGAGCAAACCTATAAGTGAGGATAGGACTGCAGCCTTAATAGGAGAATACAGGCAGAGGCACACAGGACAATATTGTCATCTCTTTTTCTTTCCAGTGTTTCTGGAAACCTGACTCCTGCCGACACTTGACTGACCCTTCACCACATCTACTACTGGCATAAGCATGGCAGCTGAATCCAGAACTCACCTGTGGGAAGTCCATCTCAGCTCTTCATGGAAGGGAAGCGACACCAAGCGTCTCCCTCCGAGTAAGACCGGGGACGGCGATTCTCAAATTCATCCCCAGGATCCTCAGAAGCTTGTCTTTGGGTTCCTTGCTCTACTCGTCTGTCAAGATTTCACCTGTGATTTCAAAACACCTCCCCTGGCTGCACATGGTGGGAGGATGAAGAAGGATCCTGGGATTTCCTCCCCTTCAAAGAGGATTCCTCAAAGGTGCTTCACTGTTCCAGGGACCCAGAAGCCGGGGCCATTGGCAAGAGCCCTGCAACACATCATGGGAGCTTGTGAAGCAAAAGGCACACCAGACAAGGCGATTGCCACCCACCCACTATCCCCGCTGCCTCCAGTATCTTGCTCTCTCCATTCATCCACAGCGGTCTTCCTGGGCCTCCTTCTGAGCCAGGAGAGCATGTTCCAGCCCAGACGGAAAGGGTGAAGGCTCTCACAGCTGAGCACCAGGTTTAAATGGCCCCAGACCAGACTTTGTGAGCTCAAGTGGGCCAACTTTCAGCTGAAAAACCGAAACCAATATCACTGGAAGGCTAATGAAACTGCAACTGTTGTCCCTGCCTCATCCAGGGGAAGATATCGAGTTAGTTCCCCAGAAAAGGTTGGTGGAAGTCCAGGGATGTTTCCCAGTTATGGCTCAATATCAGGTTACCATGGAGCTGTGCCCTGGAGACTTCACAATGGAGATCCTACGAACGTCTTTCTTTATGAGCCTGGTGAAAGCTGACTTATCCAAATGGGCTATATCTTGTTTCCTGAGCCAGAGCCCTCACTTGAGTAGCTACGTGGCCTTCCTTGCTGAGATGATACAGGTGTTTGAGGGATGCTCGGGGGAAGGAAACAGACAATTCCTGCAACTGCTCTCTGCACCGAAGACGGGTTCATCTTACTGTGCTTTCTAGCTCTGTGTCTAAAACCTAGATTGGAATGGGGCTGCCCTCCTTGATCAATTCCAGATAGTTCTGTAGATCCTATTGAAGATGAATGAGCCCAGCTGGACATACCTACAAGGTTGCCAGACCTGATTAATTATTGTCTTTGCTTAGAGGGATGTTTGGAGTCCCAGAAAAGGGCTTGTCCCTCCCTGGGCGGTTCTCTGGACTATGGTACTGAAATGTGAGTGCCTGTCCCACCTGAGTATTGGTGACGGTGCCTAAAGTCACACAGCTTCGTGGGGCACAGGCTCATCTCTCAGCCCAGGAGAAGGACCGCGGCTTCCAGTTCCACTTTTGTTTGGTTTGTGGCCAATTGGGACACTCTGCTGCAGTGTGTCCAGGGAAAACCTTAGGTAATTGTCCCACAGCAGTTTGCCTAACATCTGAGAGACACCAACCCACCAGCAGAAGCCCCATCTCACTCTGTTTGCCTTTCCAGCAAGGAGGTGATTTGCTGTTCCCAAAGCCCTTCCTGTCCTTCTTGAAGCCATTGAAGGATGCCCACTGACACCTGGCCCCATCCAGCATGGAATTCAGGATATAGGGACTGAAATCCAGAACCATGAGCAATGGCTGTCCTTTAATGAGGTCCCCTCTTGCCATTTCTGAGGTGATGGCATCGAGAGCAAGTGTGGCCTAGTGATTAGAGTGTTGGGTTGGGACTCAGGAGTCCAGGGTTCAAGTCCTCACTCAGCCATGGAGCTGATTAGGTGACTTTGGGGCAGTCAGTGATTCTCAGCCTAACCTACCTCACAGGATTGTGAGGGGAAAAATGGAGAGGAGGAGGAGTATGTCAACCGCCTTGGGTTCTTAGCAGGGAAAAAGGTGGGATATTAATTTAATAAATTAATAAATAAAGCTTAATCCATGTTTGTGATGGAATCTTCACAGTCAGACTTTTCAGCCCTGTCATGTGAGCCTGTTTGTGACTGGCATAGATGGTGCTACCTCCCTCCCCCCCCCCCACTTCCCAGATGGGTGACATTCCTGTGTTTTCTCCCCCACCCCACCTCACTGGTGGGCTGGAAAACAATGAATTGGTTCACTTTATAGTAAAGCAAACTCAGCCAGGGGCCCCGGTCAGGTAGAACTGGACGGGAAGTCAGTGTTTTCCATAGTCGTAGTCGGCAAGGAATGGTTCATGAGACAGGCGTTGCTTCAGGCTGCCAAACCGAGGGCCTATCAGGCCATGGTGCTGCCTGGCTGGGCCTGCCAGAAAGGCGGTTCCACCATCCTTTCCAGGCCCCATCGTTCAACCAGTTGTATGACAGTTAGTCTCGACTGAGGTCATTTCACCCCATTGCAGGTTGAATTGTCTGCCCTGCCATGTCTGAACCTCGTTTGCCCGTGTTGCAGGGAACTGAAGAGCAGAGATTTTTGGGTCAGGTGTGCATAGCATGAGGTACTGTTGCCACTGTCAAAATGGAACTACTTTGGCATGGAGGAACCTGGCTGTGTCAGTTAAACTCAAGGGCATCCCCACTCCTGTGTTTATGTTACTGGCCTACTGGCCTGGCCTGAGTCTTGTCCATGTGGCTGGAAACTGAAAGGAGAGATGGATGGGGCAGGTGCAGTGCAAGTAGACGTGCTCTGACTGATGTCATCACTAGAATCCCAGAGTGGGGGCAGTTGCGCCCCCTTGCCCCTATGAGTGGTTGCCCATGGCTGCATGCTATGCTGGGAGTTGTAGAGGGTTTTTTTTTTTTTTGGCTAAACATGCATAGCTTTACATGTATGTTGCCTTCATCTCCTTGGAGGAAAGGCAGGGTATAAATGTAATGCAAATGAAAGTAATTTCTTATGCAACCCATGAAATGCACAGACTTTAGACGACAGTTGTAGTGCTTCCTTCTATTAGGGGTTGTCTGCCTTGTGGATCGACACATATTGTATTTTGTGATGTAAAGCTCTCCGCAACCCAAATTAACTCTTGAGGGACATCGCTGTGACCTAAACTGCTGTCATTATCAGTGTTATTAACATAAGAATCATTGTGGTGTAGTGTTAGACTACATTTCCCATTGTCCTCAACTAGCATGCTGCTAGGGGATTATGGGAATTACAGTAGAACATATCTGGAGGGCACCAGATCATAGAAGTCTCAGAGTGTCAGACTAGGAGGTGCAAGGAGACTGGCTAAAATTCACTGACTAAGCTTGGATCGGTCACTATCCTTCAGCTTTTCCTACTTGACAGGGTTGTTGTGAGGATAAAAGGGTGGGGCAATTGTTAAAGATACAGGAGCCCTGTCCTCCTTTCCATATGGTCACCCTATGGGAGAAGAAACAGCTTAGTGATAAGATCACCTGCTGCTTGGGATTCAAAAAGGTCCAGAACTACCTGGATATGCCTGAAATTGAATCTGGACCTTCTGCATACAATATTAGTGTTCTGTCACACCCGCTTGAATAAGAGGGCCCGTAGCTCGGTGTGATAGCCACATGCTTTGCATGCAGAAGGCCCCACATTCAAGCCCTGGCATCTTCATACAACTTGCCTGAAACCCTAGAGAGCCATTGCTTTCAGTCATTGTTGACAATATTGGGCTAGATGGACCAGTGGTCTGAGTCAGTATAAGGCAGCCTCCTGTGTTCCTATTCTATACAATATTAGCCCTTCCTTGAGCTCTGTACAACCCATTAGACTTTGGATGGGCTGAAGGTGCCCAAGGCCTCCAATGGCAGCTCCCAGGAGCAGACATGGTTTTCCCCTTTGGAGCTGGCATAGGGTGCTCAAGACACTCTCCTGCTGACCTGGAACTCAATGTTTTTTTCTTTAACGAAAGAACTCAGAAGGGTGGCACTAGTGTGAAATTGCTGAGCTAGAATTAATCAGCAAGTTTGTTTATATTAGTTTAGGATTCAATTGAGACTAGGCTTTTCTCTCCCACTGTAGGAGCTTAATTAGCAAAACAGAGCTAGCAAGAGTGTTTTGATCACCAATTGCTGCTGTCGTGAATGGTCATTGTGCTTATCTTGTACACATCAAGAATGTTGAATGGGAATGTCCCAGGCTGGGCCCCTTGCAATTCATTGTCTTTTGGTGCCACTATTGTTTCCTTCTGTGTGTGTGTGTGTGTGTGTGTGTGCACACATGTAAGTTTATTGAACACAAACTTATGTCTCTGTCTTGTTGGGGGAGAGACAAGTCAGAGTTCCTAGTTTGCTTGTAACGATAAACGTTACAAGCAAGCAAGCATATGGTAGTTCCATGGTTTGTTAGTTGATCTCTTTTGCAGTGGGAACAATCAGGCTCTTTGCATAAGCATGCTGCTTATAAACAATAAGAGTGCAATCCTATGTGTACCAGACAGCGTGGGGGGGAGGGGGGGTAGTTTAGTTTCTGATCTCTGAGCTTGAAGACAGGAAACCATGCTCCCTGCCTCCTCCTCATTCCCCTTGTAGCCAGTATAGAAACACACTAGCTAATTTCACAATAAAAATGTTTTTTAAAAAAAATACTAGGTTTTGGGCCCCCAGCTTGTTTTGGATATAATGATGAGACGGAGTTCTGGGGTATCCCTGGCTGATTGTTACATCCAAACTAGGCCAGTCTGCACTTAGGCAGAGGAGAGGCCTTCCTCCTAAGCACCAGGAACTATCTGAAGAGTCCGTAAATCTCGTAGCATTTTGCCTTTCGCAAGTCCCACCTACATGTTTGCCCTCTGAGCCCCACCGCCATGCAGCAGGGGCAGTGTGCAAAGATGGGCCATAGACAAAACACCACTTCAGGTGAGCAATGGGACCAACATCCCTACTTACAATTATCCATGCATTTCCAACCAAGTTTGGCCTATACTTTGAAAACAGTGTTCCTAGAGCCACTGTCTGTCACAAGCAAGCAACTCTTCCTCCCAAAACAAGGACTTGGCATGCTTAGGAGCTATAGAATGTTGAATATTTGTTGGAAAAGAAAAATGGGAAGGAGATGAGGACACACTTCAATATTTTTTGTTGCAGGTCCTACCGTGCAAGCCATTCATATTTTTCAGATATATCACCTGTTCAGTGTGCCTGATGAGAGTTATAATTTTATCTTGTATGTCCTCAAACCAGTTCTGTGAGATTAATCTGATGTGGCAAACAAGGTAGAGGGATAGTTTCTCATAGCGACTCCATGGCTTGCAGGAATGTGAGCCCACGTCTCCCAGGGCATGATCCCCCTCCCCCTCCGTATTTAACCAAATAGCACAGGGCTTCTTCTGTCTTCTTAACCCTTAAAGTGAGAACTGTTTTTCTTCCAACTGTTCTTGACGTGTTTTTGATTTTAATTAAATGTGGAAAGGTATGACAATAATAATTTGCTGCAAATCATTGTTGCTCTTAAATTTATAAACTACTCTTCATCCCCATGATTCCAGGGCAGTGTCCCTCTTCTGAGTCCAGGTGATTTGACCTACAACTCCCAGACCATGGTAAGGGGAGTCTTAGGCCCAAACATCTGGAAGGTCACAAACTGCCTGCCCCTACCTTAACTATAGTATCTGAATTCTTTGGCTTTCTAATTTTGGAAGCCGCTGGCCTGAGAGATCCTTGAACGAATATCCCACCAGAGGGAGCTCTCTCGCTTTCCCCGGAGCTGCTGCTTGCTCATTCCATACTTCTCCTGAAAGCTGACTCGAGGGCGAGGCCAGCAGAGGCCTGCAAAGGTTTCCCTCCAAGCAGGGGGTGGAGCGAAGGAAAGCGCTTGTTTGGGAGACTCTCTGGGCTCGGAGGGAGAGATGCGAACAGCTCAGTTGGATGGAATGCAGCTCTTGTGTTTGACTGCTGATGTAGATAGGGAGCTTTAGGCTGCGAGGGAGCGACTGGTAACCAGGTTGCTCTTTTCCGTTGTCTTTCCTACCCTCTCTCTCTAAATACAGTTGCACTTAGTAGTGGCATGGTGGATGTGGGGAGACGAGAGGGCATCCAAGGGAGACTTCTCCACCTTCTCCACTCCCCCCTTCAGTTTCTTTGTAACGCTCTTCAACATTCAGGCCATTTTTTTAAGACCCAAGGAAATCCTCGTTGTTGCACCATTTGAATTGGGGAGCACCCAGTTTGACAAGGCCAGCTCCAGAGGATGGCAAGGTTAGCCATTGGCCAGGGCCCTGAGAACAGCAGAGGGCCCACTGTCCTAAGGGTGCGAGCATTTCCACTTTGCACACGTCGTTGTCTCCAAGAAGATCAGATGCACCCCGAGGCAAGTCTTAGTTTACATATCTTGCCTCTTCCAGGCTAGGTATCATGCCTAAGCCCCCCCCCCCCCAAATCCTGGGGCCAGGTCTTCAGGCATCTCAAGGGTTTCTGGAGGTAGAAGTGGATGCTAATATATCCTAAACAACAGGAAGAAGTGTGGCTCTAGGCTTCATTTTCTCTAATAGATTGCCACTAGTAGTAGTATACTCAAAAGTGCATTATTGTCTGTCAAGGAAAATTTGTCTTCTGTGTTTGCCTTTTCTCTAAGGTTCTCTGTAACTGAATCCCTTTATTTATCCCACCTTACTTCTGAAGGTTCAAAGTGATTGATAAATAAATCAAGGGGTGCAAACAGCAGTGCTCAAAATATGGGGTTGGGGAGGTAGGAAGGCTCTTAATGGAACCCGTTCTCCCTGGCTCTCCCTGGTTTTAGCCAAATCATGCCCTGTCAGCTTCTAAAAAGTCGCTAAGAGGGCTGACCTGCCTCTGCCCACTCCTGTAATCTGAGTGCAAATAAAAGAGTTTCTCATTAGCATTTTCTCTGTAGTAACATGCCATGCATTCCTTTTCAGATTCAGTGGGAGAAAAAGAATGGTTTGGTGGACTTTATTCTGTTTTAGACATGCATACGTGTTTATGAATCAAATTAATTCCTAAATTAATATTGAAATACATAATTTCAAGAATCAAATTAATTTTTCTTGTCATGGACCTGTACTGCCTGTATCTTAAGACCACTCAATTGCAGACGGGATTGGGGGTTACTTATAAGAACAGAAGAGAAAGGCATGTCGGTGTCTCAGTCCTGTCAGGGAACACAGTTTAATTTTACTTGGTTGGATTCAGATTTGATCGTACTTACAGTAGACCCCTGAAATCAATGGGACAAGCTAATCGGGGCTAACAGAAGGCCCATTGATTTCAATAGGTCTGCTCTCCCAGGAGCGAAATTCCTTAGCCTCAGAATTATAAACTTATCAGGAATGACTGCTGTTGATAACTCCCAAATATGTGAGGTATGTTGCTCTGGACCTCTCTCCTTGCCCGACCCACTCAATGGTCTGGTATTATGTTTGATAAACTGCAGGATGATGTTGAAATATATCCCCAGCTGAAGAATATCACTTATGCCTGTCTCAACTCTGTTGCTGATCTCATTCTGAGGATCACAGAGGAGAATCCAAGTTCTGCAGGTGTGGATAACTTTAGGGCCAAATAAAAACTGATATGACTTTAAATGTGTGCCTAGCAGCTATGTGTTCTTTTCACTTTTACTCAAGAGGACGTGCAGTGGCCCTGATCTGTGAAATCTTGCTGTACACATCAAAACCACACCTTGTTAAAAAAAAACTAATAGAAAAGTAGCACTGCAAGCTATCTGCATTTGTGGAGTCTCCACTTCCATTATATATATATTTTCTTTTCAAGTTGGGTTTTTCTGCAGTCTGAGAAAAGATGTAAGAACCATGGGGAAAACACTGGAAGGGGATGGACAATGTGGTGTTTTGTCCTGTAGATGCCCCATAATAAAAGAATGACTAAGGTATGGCTATCCCAGAGTAATCACCTGGTGTGGAAGCACCTGCAGACTTGGTAAATGAACTCTTCACTAAGCCCAGGAAAGCACAGCTCTTCAACATGCCAGCATGGATGAAAACGAGATGATTTAGGTAGATGGAAATGAGCCCTGATAGTTTTATATCCTTGACTAACTAGTGGTTGCAGAATGGTTTACCATGGTCATGGGAATCCCAAGCAAATGTTCCAGGTCTTGGTACTGACCAAAAGAGCCAACATCCTGTTTGTATAACTCTTGAGTTTGTTTTCCTTTCCAGTGACTTTTTAGTATGCATGGAAATCGGAATGTGGAGAACATGAGAAGAAACACTGTCTGAATTAGAAGTCCTCCTCTCCACCCTTCCAGAGTCACGTGGCAAAAACTAGCAAGTTGTGCTTCCTCTTTTTGCACCCTTGGTGTGAGAAGTGGGCATCCAATATCATCTTTCCCAAGAGTCATTAACTGCCTTCATACTTTCTCTACTTCTAGGGAAGGGTGTGACTTCCCCATTTACAATCTGCAGCAGAAGGTCTCTTTGGACCAATCTGTCATCACCCTGCCATGTTCTATTGTAGAAATCTCCACTGGATTGCGTGGTGTTGATGGAGACTTTTTACATGTTTGATCGAAACTTGGGATGTACCTTGTTTTCCGTGCGCTTGTGTTTGATTTTAGAGACTTTTCTTTGTGAACTACGGATGAGGAAAGAACAAGTTATGCACTGTTCTTTGTGAATAATCCCAAGACAAGACAAGCTTTTCCTTTCCATAGAAATCAATTATTGGTTCATAAGTACACTCTATATCATAGGAACACAGAAAGTGGTCTTCTACTAAGTCAGACCCTTGGTCCATCTAGCCCAGTACTGTCGACACTGTCTCGCAGCAGCTCTCCAGGGCTTCAGGCAAGATTTCTTCTTAGCCCTACCTAGAGATACCAGGATTGAACCTAGAACTGTGCATGCAAAGCATATGTTCTGCCACTGAGCAACACTCCATCCTTATATTTTTTTTCTCCTTCTAATCTTGACAAGTCCTCTGACAACAGTATTAACAAGATCTTGTCAGAAGGCAGTTCTAACTGTGCGTGTTCCTTTCAATCATCTCTGTCAAAATTAAGTGTGTGTGTGTGTGTGTACTCATATGGACACTCCTAAAGCTAAACTCTGAGTGTCTATATTAATGCACCCTTACCAAATTTCTTCTTCAAGAGTCTTTCTGCATTGACTACAGCACCTTTACTTGGAGACAAACAGCGATTATGTGGTTTGTAATTGAAAACTTCCACTCTCCATAAAGTTCAATGAATCAGTGCCATCTAGTGGCTGTATTGTATCCCACAACAATTTTAAATAGTACATTATCTCTGATCTTTTTTAAATAAAGATTACTGGGGGAAAGCATGGGAGAGATCCTGGAGGTTGACGGCATTATGTAAAGAACCCGCAAACTTCTGTGAGTGGCCAATCATGAGCATGCAATAAATGGCTTATCCCTCAGCATGTGTTTCAGTTACCAACAAATCAAAGCAGGAAAAAAGACCCAATAAAACAACAACAACCAAACATAGATAAGCACCAAATCTAACTTTTAAGGCATGGTAAACACAGCAACAAACAATACAGTCACTGAGTAGTAATGAAGCAGGTAGCATTTTTAACTTTTTATTTTTACAGGTGTGGGGGAGTATTGAGACTTATTTTTCCCCATACATCTCAGTTCCTCTGTGTGAATCTGCGCCCAATTGTTGTTACATTCAAGAACTGTGGAATGTCTGTTGTCACCGTTCTGAATTTTGCAGGCCTCTCCCACTGCCCTTTCCATTCTACTAGGGAACAGAATTCCGGACACCTCAACATTCGAAAAAACAATTGCACCGCTTGACTTAGTAAAGCCCAGTCTCCCAACGCCCTTTTTTTGGTACACCTTCCTTTACTTGCCTTCTAGAAATTAGGGAGTTTAGTCTGGTGTTCCTTAGCCTGAAATTGAAATAGCCCAAAACATACTAAGCTTTTTTAAAAAAAAAGTTAGAAAAAGAATGGGTCAAGAGAAGGGGTAGATACTTCGAATAGAAGTAGATTTTTTTCACTGTATTGATAGTATCAAATTGAAAGGTCAACAGAAACACACAAGATGAGTGTGTGAGCAGAGTAATCTAGTGGTATAGATTAGGCTACTAACAATTTTCTGTCTCTTTTTTAGCACCGTTAATATATAAGTTTAGATCTATATTAGCACCTTGTCCCCGGTTAAACAACCAAAACAACCCCCCTCAAATTGTTAAAAATGAAAGAAAACGTTGAGTTGTAGGTAACAGATGAAAAAGCTGCTGAATTTAGATCACAAGATCCTTGTCAATATCCTCTGTAAAAGAAAAACAAAGAACATCACATAAGAACAGCTGTGCTAATTTGTGCATGAAACCAGTCAACAATGTGATTCTTTTCAAATAATTAGATTTGCTATTACCTATAATGCACTGGCTAATAGGTTCAAGATTCTGGTCTAGTTCTTTGCAGGATACAATCATACTGAGGCAGGAGAAAGTTAAGACTAGTTGGAAAGATCACTAACTTGCATACAGCTGGTTGGTTTATGGCAAGTGTGGGCAACTTGTGGTTCTCTGATGCGGGGGTTGTAGGCCAAACATTTGGAGGACCACGTGTTGCCCATGCCTGGTTTATGGAAAAGACATTGGCTCAGTTTGGACAACGCAATATCCACCGGTGGTTTCAGTAGTGAACTGTGAGTGGAACAGTCAACGGTTGGTATTTGTGTCACCTGTCGGGCAAAAACCACCCCATGGATGACCTTCGGCAAAAAGAAAAAAGAAAAGAGAAACCCAATCGGCTGCAGAGTTGACTAGTCACACAACCGGTGGTTTTTGTGTCGACTGAACTGAGCAAGTAGAGTTTTCTACCCATTGAGTTGGGTTTTTCGCCTGGCTACAGAGTTTCCAGGCAAGAGCTCCCAAAACCGAGCTGGCTGCTCTGCTGCAGCTGGCACAACTCACAATGGCTGCTGGTATAGCACCTGGAAGATTGAGGGAGGGGGGAGGATGAGGAGAGGGGCAGAAGCTGTGTCAGTCAAATGCCGGGTTGAGTAGAAATCCACTCCACCCAAGCCTCAACCGCTCAACAGGGGTGTGGTACCATGACGTGTGGGGAGTACCGGCAAAACACCCAACTGTGAGTTGACTTCTCTCCCCACCATTGACAAAAGTGTTGTCTGAACGGAGCCATTGACCTGGTTTGCATGACACAACAACCCATGGTGGGTTGTGAGCTTTGATTGCTTCAGGGTGGCTAGTCATGACATCTGAACCAGATGCAGTTTCCTCAGATTTGTTTATTAACAATTCACAAGCCACTCTTGAGAACCCATGGCTTATGGTTGGGTTGTTCAGGATGGCTTGTGTTGAGGGTGGCTTGATGTGACATTCAAACCTGACATGATGGCTTCTGCCTAGCTCGTCAGAAAGGCTTACAGAGCTGCCTGGTAAGAGTTGTGAAAAATCCAGTCACTTCTTGTGGTCTCACTAATGAAATCCCTCCTCTATTCTGTCTTGAAATGACACTAGTCAATTTAATCTTCCACTTTGTTGCCTTCTTAAACAGTGACACCATTTTTTATATTCACCTTTGGGGAGATTTGCACAAATTTAACATTTTCCCCCACCTTTGGGAGATTTGCACATATTTTACTTTTAAAAAACCTTTGTGGAGATGTGTGCAAATTCGCAACAGCGCAGTAACTGTTGCACTTTAGCAGATTTGTACAAATCTCCCTGAAAGTTAAAAAAATGTGCAAATCCACAGTGGTAAATAAAAAGCAAAATATGTGCAAATCTCCAAGGTGGTTGTGGTTGTGAAGTAAATATGTGCAAATCTCCCTGAAGATTTAAAAAACATCTACAAAATAAACTCTGCTCTGTTAATGAGTGCAAATAGGCTGCTGAGTTTGTGCCACAAAGCCCATGGGAGACATGTCAGGAGCAGCCGGGAGGACTAAGGGGGAAACAAGCCATGGCAAGCAGCAGAGCACCTGCTCATCTGTTAGGAGTAATATGAGTAAGCGAGCGATCAACCAACCCACCATGACTCATTTTCAGGAGGGCTTATCATGATGTCTGAACCGGCCCATTGAGTCTCAAAGATCAGGGGTGTGGAATCTATGGCCCTTCAGATGTTGTTGGACTGGACCATCCATAACCGGTATAAACAATGGTGATGTTGTTAGACCTGCAGTCTAACATCTGGAGAGCCACATGTTCCCCACTTCTGCATTAGATGGTCTGATTCCAGGTCTACTGCAAAAACAAAGCAGGTTTTGCTCCGTAGGCTGCCTTGTAGAGAGAGAGTCTGGCACTCAAATGTAAGCCACTTGGACCTCATTGAAAGACTAATGGGCTACGAGTGAAATAAAACTGCCATGGAAAGAGTGACAAGTAGTTTCAGAGTGTTCACTAAGCCCAATGCTCATCAAGTGTATCTCCACTTGTGTCAGTTTATGAAGATACTCAGGCTCCAATCCCGTACATTCATACCTTGGAGTGTGTCCCCATTGAGTGCAATGGGTGCAACGGCACTGACTTCTGAGTAGATGTGCCTAGGGTTGCACTGTTAGCCACTGAGTACCATGTAGGCAGGATTTTTTTTGTGTGTGACACATCTCCTTAGTGTTCTTGGCCAGCTAGAACCATCCTGAGATATTTGGAATTGGGGTTACCCTTTCCTCCTCCAACCTCTTCCCAGTTATGGTGTGGGAAGGATGTGTGCTACTTACTCTCCTTAATGCCAAAGCAACTGGCCCATTCATTGAGAGCGATGTATTTGTCGTTGTCTAAATCGCATGCATCAAAGAAGCGAGTGGTGCAGTGCTCCATGGGGATGAGGGGAGCTCTCAATGGGGCCAGCTCAGTGTGGGACAGGTACCTGAAAGAAACATCAAGGGGTCACAACAACATCCAGCATGAGCTTTTCTACACGAGGCTATTAATCTGCTGTGTCTACGTTTGATTTTGTCGCAGAATTGAGATCCAAGCACTACACAAAGAGCATTTTCTTTCCTGCTTTCCCGTTACATAAGCTCAAGGTGGCGCTGTGGAATAGTGGAATAGCAAATGACAGAAGCAAAAAAAGTGTTTTCTTTCATTTTTTAAAATAGTGCCTTGCCCTGCTCTGAAAAAAAAACTTGCTGAAAGTACTGTTTAAAAACAAGTGAAACTGGAAGGTCATGTTGACATCTAAAGAAGTCATAAGCAACTGTGAGTAGGGAATGATGAGTACACAATAAATAAATGGATCACATAGAAAAGCTTTATATGTCATAGACGAGTCCTCCCTAACCTGGGTCCCTCCGATGTTCTGGACATCATCACTGACTATAGGGAATGCTAATTGGGACTAATGGGAATTACAGTCCAAAAACATCCAGAGGGACCCAGGCAAAGAAAGGATATTATAGCCTGCAGCTTTCACCAGAGTGCAAAGAATTCCTTTCTTCATTTCCCTTGAATGAAATTGCTATTCAAGTGAGTTGGAGCAGGATTAGCCATGAAAGGAACTTGTAGGAAATGGCAAGGCAATGATCCCCTCTCTCTGGTCTACCACTTCCACCCACTCATAGTCTTCCTGTATATGTTTGGGCTAGTTACCATGTCTATTCAGTTGGAAGAGCTGCATATGCAGGTTCATTGTCCAGTTAAGACAATGGCCAGTTGCACGTTGGCCTTATGGAGTGCTGGATCAATCATGACAGCCATTCAAGCCACTGGGATTGCCCACTTCCTCTCCTCTTGTGTCTGATAGCAAGACTTTCTTTTTGTACTGGGCAGAGGCCTGATTCACACATTACCTGAGAAACATGGGTGCCGGTGTCCTACATCTGCAACCCATGCCACTTAATGAAAGGAAGTGGGTAGGGACATGAATTAGGAATATTCCATATGCTCCATCTTTCTGTCATGATTGGGAATCAGCACTCGCAGCACTTGATTAATGTATAAATCAGGCCTCAGCAAGAGACAACCAAGATCTCCTAGTCTGCTGGGCAGAAACTTTCCTGTCTACTTGAAAAACTGAAAAAAGCACAGCGACATCCTTCCCTACCAAACTTCCCATTATCCAGATCTGAAGTACATTATTGTGATGGCAATTTAATGCTGAGAATGACCCCAACTTGAATCTATAAGGTTTGCTGGTTTCCTGGCTTTTGTGCGTTTCCCCCACCCACAATGCCATTTTAAAAGGTCAAAATGCTTCATGGCTGGCATTAAGAGCTTAAGCTTAAGATATGCTGACATTTTTGGTATTTTGTCCCGGCCCCTTTGCCTTTGGTCCCTGAAAGCTTCTCCGAAATAGTAATCAGCCCTCTGGTTGAAAGTGGTTCTGCACCTCTCATGCAGCAGAGCCTTTAGAAGACTTTACCATCACCCTATCTGAGATCATAAGATTTATTTCTTTTTAATGAAAGTTACATATTCTGGGAATCTGAAGGATGCACTCTTTACCACACTGGAAGCCGAACTCTAGATTTGTGTCACAGTCCTGTAGTAAGTGAAGGTACCCATCTGCCACGCTCAACAATGCTCCACACCAGCCTTACTACATCTCCTTTTTACAATGCCAAGTCACGTACAGACTAAGCATTTTGAACATCGTCGCTGGCTAAGGGCGAACAAATGATATCAGGTGACGAATTTTGCCTGTGACCTAATGAAAATGGGACTTGGATGCACTAGGGTTTGCCCTAGGCCGGGGAAGCAAAGCTGTCTTCTTGATCACCGCACAGAGACGTACCCATCAATGGGATGTTGGTCGAGCTGACCAAATTGCCAGTGCACGGGGAAGATGTACATGTTGTAGTTCTTCTCGAAGTCACGGACCAGCAGTTCCATTGTGTGGTCGCCAGCTTCCAGGCGCTTCTCATTCTCATGGATCTTCTTCACCTGTTCAGCAAGACACAGTTTGCATTTTTAAATTAGACTGGAATTGCACTCGGAGCTTGCCCTGGAGAAAAATGATGCCCGTGCTGGGGCAGGCCAAGAAGAGCTTGCTCACCCTGAGTTTCTGCTTCTCAGTCAGCAGGTTGTTGTCTTCATCGCGCTCATACAGGGTGACCAGTACATTCTTCAGCCAGTCACGCATGCGCAGGGGGAATTCGCTCAGCTCAGCATCAAGGCAGGCAGGAATGACTGAAATCCAACCAGAGGCCCATCAGTCCAGTCACAGTAAAAGACAAGTCATTTTATTGTATTTAGACATAGAAAGGCCCATTGCAAAGAAACCCTTGATCTCACCTAATAACGGCAGAAAGAGTATTAGATATAGTACACAGTCAGATGTGAGACCATGACACAACTGGTACAGTTTACAGCCACTTCAGTCAAAACTATTCTCCCATTTAAATTTCTATCTATCTATTGCTGACACCAAAAAAAGTTCCTCTCTGCAAGTGGTCAGTCTAGTCTTCCCCACAGAAACATCCCAAAATCTCTTCAAGACAACTCTGCATTATTTTTGTACTCTGGTTTTCTGCACTCTGCATTAGCGTAAGGCTTATCAGAAGAGCCTGTAGTATTAACTTTAGGTAACTACATTTGATTGATAGTTGATTAATTTTAACTTTTTAGTTTTCACATTTTTTTTCCATTTTATATAACAAACAAGAAATACTATAGGTTTAACATCTTCCACAAACAGCTGACTATAACCTTCCAGGCAAGAGTATCATACTTCTCTGGCCTTGGAGAGACCCCTTGAATTCCATTCATTCGAACAAACAGGACCCTGCCTTCACAGCGCCTCATTGGCGCCACTCTGCCACCTAACCCTGCGGTATCACTGCTATGGGGTGGCGTGGAGGAGGCAGTGCAGACTTTTCAGCAGCCATTTGGCTCACCAGGCCTGCCCCCTGCCCTTTGCTCAGCTTCTGGTGACCAATCAGAGGTCGCCTTCCACCCAGGAATGCCCCCAGCGTGATGCCGGAGCGAGGTCAGACAGCAGAAGGGCTGTAGTGACCTTGCTGCGGTGGGAAAAGTCAGGGTAAGTCCTCAATTTTTCCAATTTGCAGCTTCGGGGGAAAGCCCCGCTGTGGCTGCTGCATCATTTAACTGATGCAGTGCGACTGTGCAACCACCGCAGGGCTTTAAAAACCTATAGACAGCCCCCCAGGTCAAGGATATAAAAACACATGCGTAACCCAGAGCCTATCTACACTACTGCTTTAAAATTATTAACCAGTTTAAAACTGTTATAAACCGTTTTAAAGCAGTAGTGTAGATAGGTTCCCAGTGGTGGGAGGAAAGCAGTTGTCTAACTCAAGCTGTCCTCAATCTGGGCATGCTGATTGGGAATGATGGGAGTGTACCAGGTTGGGGAAGACTAATCTAACTCAATCACCCATCAGTGGTGGGATCACTGCTTAAGCTGTTGGTTTAAAAAAAGATGTAGGTTTAATTTGATTAGTGACATATTTGCCAAAATGTTAGCCACCACTGTGTGTGTGTGATTCTGTGTGCTGTCTTAATGAATTTCTTTATGTTGGTTGCATTAAAATTAGGACTCACATAAAGCCAAAAATAAAAAAAATATCCTGCCAACGCCTAACCTAGTAAAGCCACCTTGATCGTACATTCTTGTGTTCTGACCTCGTCTAACTCCATCCTGCCTGCTCAAAAGTTTTGGCTGGGAAGATGTTTATGATTTATTCAACATGTTTTCCTGCCACATTCAAACTTTGGGTGCTTGTTAGTCACACAGGACAGCTACAGTGGAACCCTGGGAAACAGGAAATCGTCGTAGCCACAGTGTGTTCCACAAACAGATGGAGCAGCTGTAGATACCTTGAGCCAGGGCATGGAAAAGCCAGGAAAATACTTCCTAATTAGAAGCTGTCTCATACTACTCCAGACCAGGCAGATAGTTAGAGATAGATATAACTTGTTGTTGGAAGATAAAAGTGCTGTTGGCTGGATATAGGCTCTGCTTGATGGGTTACTTTCTGATTGGATTGTTCTGTATCCTAAAGCTGAACATGAAAACTTACATTTACAAGGTCCAATGTAGTCCAGGTGGAGCTTGTGTCCCTTCTTGGTTCCTTCCAAAGTGCATTTGGTGGCAAAGAAGTGGCAGGAGGTGTCATAAGTCTTGTTGTCAGTGCCGCATACCTTTGGAGAAAGGGTAGCTGTGTTAGAAAAGAAAAAGTGCTGCCATGTAGCATGGACCCACCTGACTCTCTCCCTATCCAGGACAGGCAAATCTACAACCCTTCAGGCCTAGGCTAGATAAATGCCAGTTATGTCCTGATTAATCCTCTCCCAGCCCGTAACTGCATTTAGGATTCATTTAGAGACTGAACTGCTGCTCCTAGAATTGAAGAAAATGAAAAGTAGAGCCAGGTGCATTCCTAACTGATCAATGATCTTGGCCAGTAACTGCACATAGAATGTTAAAGAGCACTGGCTTCAAGATGGAACTTTGCAGTACTCCACAAGATAAATACCAGGAAACAAAGTAGCTACTTTCTGGCAACGACCCAACTGGTGGGAGAAGAACCACTGCCAAGCAGTGTCTCCCACTCCCATCTGTCTTGGATAGTCAAGAAAGACTTGGTGGTCAACAGTTATCAAAAACCGCAGAGATGTTGGGAGAGTGAGCAGCGTTGCGGTCCCTCTGCCCATCTCTAGATGTAGATCATTGACCAGAACAATCAATGTGGGCTCGATCCCAAACCCTGCCATGATTGGTAAGAGTCCAGAAAAATCCACCTTGTCCTGGAATTCCTGGAGCTGTCCCACCCTTGGCCATTCAATGACCTGGCAAAGGCAAAGTTGACACCAGCTGATGTCCAAGAAGGTTGGAAGTAATCAAATCACTGCTCCTTCAATATCATCCTCTGGTGATCAATTTACTGCAGCTATCAGAAACATTTGTAACTTTGGCTGGACAAATTTCCCTAGCCAGACAAAAAAAGGAACACAGTGACTTCAAATCTTCAAGAATCTGATGTAATGTTTTGGGCAGCGTACATCCCTCCTTTCCCAAATCTATTTGGACCATCTTGGACAATTCTAAGTTGAACGATGGTTAAACCTATAACTGAAGTCATATTTATACGTTTCCAAGAGTGGTATTGTTGCTGCTACCCTGTGATTGCTCCCATGCTTCTTCCAGTAATATCTGCAGTTTCCACTGACGTGGTCAGGTTGGATTGCATCATGTGGTTCCACACTCACAACATACCACTACTCGGGCAAGTACTGCTGGTGTTGTACAGGGTATTATACCAGCATGGTACATAATTATGTCACCTACCCCTAATCCTGCCCACCCTAACCAGATATTGCATTCATTACTTGGAGCCACTCATACATGCAGCAACCACTCTACTCCAGCTCCAATGGGGCTGTAAGCCTTCACTGTGTCCCTGAGGCCTCCTCATTTTTCTGTTTGCAATACTGGCCTGAATTCACTCATCCCTGCTGTGACTCCAAAGCCTCTTTTCACCTTCTCAAACACTGCAGTGCTGGCTGGGCAGCTGGAGGGATCTTGGCACACACACATAGGGGTGTTGTTGTCATCCACTTCACAGACTTTGCCGTGCTTGCAGTGATGGTTCTGGCAGGGGTCTAAGCAAGAAATACCACAAGAGTCGTTTTAGGAGCTAAAATGGTGTCAGCAGTGCTTCATAAAAACCCAGAGGACTAGTCATGGAGAGATGGACTCCAACTTTTTACCCACGCCAGGATCTGGGCCATCCGGCTCAGAGTTTGCTCGACTCATCAGGCGTAGGAGGTGCTAACAAGAATGTTTATGGAGCAATTCATATAAAGGCAAGGCCAATCACTTATCTTTGCCACTGGCTGGAGCAACTAGGAAAGTGCCAGAGTCCCTTAGCTAATATTTGGCTACTAAGTTGTACATGGCAGCAATTTCTTCTGCTGGTACGGTACCTTCTCACAACCTGGTGCCATCATAGAACTGTATGATGTATTTCAAGTTTTTCCCACTCAGTTGTCTAATAAAGCTTAAAAATTGGATGTCTGTGAAATAACTGCATGGTTGCACACAGCATTCCCTTCCATCTGAGGTCCTTTAAAGTAATGCTGCTTGCAATTTAAACCACCCTATGGAGATACTGGGCTATGAGAAGGTGTCATGGAGGGCACATATTGTCAGAGCCCAACCCCTGGCCAAAGTTCCTTCAGTTTGATAAGGGGAATGCCCATTCACAGAGGATGGAATGGGGGAATGGCCTTGGAGAGTGTGTTCCCAGCGCCCTCCAGATGTTTGGGATTCCAACTCCCATCTGCCCCAGACAGCATGGCCAACAGTCAGGAATGGTGGGAGTTGTAGTCCAAAACAGATGAAGGGTACCAGATCAGGGAAAACTGCTCTCAAGACAAGACAAGACCCTCCCCACACCATTTAGACCCCGGATCACTTCAGCCTGGTTCCCAACCCTGAAACGGTGAGATCTTGTGTCTGTGTGCATCTGTGCGGATAGAGTGGGCAGCACCGTTTCCATACACAAAGTGGCCGAAAACATACAATTGTTTAATGCTGCATTTGGTAGACGGTAGATTGGGATTTCTTGGTAGTTTCTGGTGACTTTGAAGTAGATCGGCAAGGATTTCTGATTCCCAGTTCTTTTACAATATTAACAACAAAATGTTGGTGGGCTACTTAATACATTTTTGTTGTTGTTCTACAGATCAAAGCACGTACACAACTCATATTTAAATTTTTTAAAATTCTTCAATGCTGATAGGGTGACCATATAGAAAGGAGGACAGAGCTCCTGTATCTTTAACAGTTGTATCGAAAAGGGAATTTCAGCAGGTGTATCTAGTCAAGAGGACAAGGCTCCTGCAGCTTTAACTGTTGTGATGAAGAGGGAATTTCACCAGGTGCTACATGCATACAAATGACTTCTGCTGAAATTCCCTTATCTATACAACTGTTAAAGATACAGAATCCCTGTTCTCCTTTTCATGTGGTCACCCTATCAGTGCAGGCATCATCATCATTAAAACCAGCATCATATTATGAGAATGTCAGGCCTAGGCCAGGCTGCTAAGAAGGCCCTATAAATGGTAAATTGTTCATTGAAAAATTAGTTGACTGTGCCGAGGCCTGTTTCATTATCTGACCTCATTCACAATGGCCTCAATCTCTATCACCATGAGAAATCTCTATCATCAGACTGCTCCACAACCTTTCCATGGACCATCTGAATGGAGCTTATGGACCACTGGAGATCTGTGGATCACAGTTTGATCTGGTCTAATGTACTTGCCACCAGCATTGCAATCTGAAATAGTTGCTCCTATTAAAAGACTCAGGAATTAAATTCCCCCCTGACCATTTTTGTGTGTGGAACCCACACATGTTTTATGGGCATATGTTCTCTTCCTATGCCATTCTGAAGTCATGTGGTTATTTTGACCTTTAGAGAAGGCTCTCATAACACATTACATAGTGACAAATGCCAATTTCAGGTCAATATCTGCACCTGTATAAAATATGTGTTCCTATATACACACATTAGGTTACACATAAAATAATTTTATATAGTCACGTGTTAAGTATTGGGACTGAAAATCACTTACTTTCGGCGATAATCTCCTCCACATCCACAGCGGGCTCATCAAACTCTCCAACTTCCACCTGCACTGGATTGATCCCAACAGGTTCCTGAGCAGAGAGATGGGATGAGGTCAGTTACAGTAGTGCTCCGATTGGTCACTGACCTTTCAGGCATGGATGCCATACTCAAGACATTAGAATAAATAATTTAAAGAGACACACCACCACATCAGTAAGAGCACACAAAGCTAAGCATCAGGGTATAGTTTCAGCAGGTGATGCTAAAGTCTGTGACAATTGGTTAGTTTCCTGTCATGAAAGCAGGGTTAAGCTTGAGCTATTTTGCTGATGTAGGCAAGAATTAAATGTTGCCACTACATCTCCCACATATTGTTGTATTATCATATATGCACATGTGTATGTGTGTGTGTGTGTATGATATAAGAACATAAGAAAAGCCCTGCTGGATCAAACCAAGGGTCCATCTAGTCCAGCATTCTGTTCCCACAGTGGCCAACCAGATGCCCACCAGAAACCCACAAGAAGGACATGAATGCAACAGCACCCTTCCACCCATGTTTCCTAGCAACTGGTGTACATAGACATACTGCCTCTAATACTGGAGATAGCATATAGCCATCAGGACTAGTCTAACCTTCTGTTAAAGCCATTCAAAGTTGTGGCCATCGCTACATTTTGTGGAAGTGAATTCCATAGTTTAACTATGTGCTGTGTGAAGAAGTATGTGTATACAGAGAGAGAGAGAGAGAGAGAGACCAATAGCAAACTCATTGGCCCAGTTCGTACATCATAACAGCCAAGGGGTTTTTAAACTTTGGATTGCTTGGAATGAGCAAGCATGCTAGTGCATGCAACCTGCTCCTTCCAACTGTAGGCACGAATTCTGGCTTGTTGGGCAAGAGACACACCAAGCTGGAACTCAGGGTTAAACCCACTTGATTGGGCAATGTGCCCCACCATCCTACTGTGCTCACAACCACCTAGCCAGTGGTGGACAATTTGTGGCCCTCCAGGTGTTTTGGCCTACAGTTCCCATGATCCCTCACCATTGGCTGTCTTAGCTAGAGGTGATAGTAATTGTAGGCCAAAACATCTGGAGGGCTGCAAATTCCCCACCCCTGATTAAACAAACCCTGGGTTATTGTTCCATGCGAACCTGGCCATTCTCTGAGTGTGGATCCTTACATAGATCCCGATCTGCTGTCCCAAGTATGTGGGAGCAAATTGTGTCCTCCCCACCCTCCCAGGCCTACATGTGAGAAAAGACAGAAAGAGGCTGGGCTTGTGGCCAAGGGATGCTGATTGTCCATCCAGCAGCAACATCTGCAATCTCTCAATTCATGATGAAACGGGTAAAAACTGTGTTTGCATACTCAGAAAGCAAAGTCTGCCAGTTGCTCCCACAAAGCAGGTTAAAGAGAAAGGGATTCTACACTGTGTTACTGCATACCTCTGTTGCAAGATCCTCTATGACTTCCATCTCATCTGGCAGTGCATCCTGCTGTAAGGAGGGAAGAAAGAAGGAATTCAGGTATGGATGATTCTGGCAGGGCTTGCCTGGGTGTCATGTCTAAAGCTCCACACCTATTGTAGTGACTGTGCAGGTGCAAGCCTCCTTTTTGTCTCCCATCCGATCACTGGAGGAGAGTGTTCCACTTTTTACATACACTTCCCTTTGCCACAGTTGGACCAAGTAGGCCCCTCTCCTAGTCAGTGGAGTTCCTTATCTTACCACCTTGGTGTGGAAAGTGCTGCCTTCCCTTATCTCATTCCTTGCTGGCCAGCAGAGCCAGAGTTGAAGGCCTTCAAGTACCATATTTCTTCGATTCTAAGACGCCATCACTTGTAAGATGCACCTTAATTTCAGTACCACCAACAGAAAAAAAGGTTTTATTCTAAGTGTGGGAAAATCACCATCGATTCTAAGAGGCACCCCATTTTTAGAGATGTTTATATGGGGAAAAAGTGCATCTTAGAATCGAAGAAATAGGGTATCCTTGGCCTGACATAATAAAAGTATTGTGAACATATTGCCCTCTGCCTTGGTGACAAACAGACCTTGGTCTGTCACCTTTATTTTCTCATAGAGGTATGGTGTTTTTAACAAGCAAAAAGTCAACAATGATTTGTGTGTGTGGCTAGCATGGTGATAAAGAAGGCTGCACCTACTGAGTTCCCCCCCTTTTGTACAGATGCTTAATATGGTGGTGGGGCATAAATCTAACCAATAAATATAACTCTGCAAGGGTTTCTTTTGGGAAATAAGGTAGAAACTATAATGGTGCATCTCTTGACTTTCTGTTTATTATGCTCTTGCTAAAAGGTAGTGCCTTTATTAGGTAGAAACAGGAATGGCCCAAGACATTTTGCTGCCTGAGGCAAAGAATACGATGGCACTCCCTCCAGTTCCATGTACAAAAGCTGACTTTACTAGCAGTTGAATCTTTCTTTGAGTCTAGCTATGAGACAGCTTCCTCCACTGCACCTGAAGGCAACAGGTCATCTTAGGGGACACCGAGCAGACTGCGTGGCACATGGCTCTCTCTTCTAACTGTTTGCTGTCATGTCCCAGCATCTGCTGCCTGAGGCAACTGCCTCACTCCACCTACTGGTAAGGCTGGCCCTGAGTAGAAAGGTGGGAGCTGTGGTACTGTATCTCTATTGTGCCACTGCTAAAGCAGGCTACATGCGGCCCCTGCAGTCCCCAGTAAGCCCCACCCCCCTGAAATTCATCAAACAAAATGGCATCCAGAGCTGCTACAGAATGCCCAAAGAATCAAATTAGCATGCAAACGGTGTTGACCATTTGGGCATTCTGTAGCAACTCTGGACACCATTCTCTTTTTCTTTTTCTCCTTCTTTCTCACTCCTCCCCTTTTTGGCACCTATGGTAGGAGGGGTGCAGCACAGGGGAGGGGAGGGTCTGGTCTGGAGGGAAAAATGGCCCCTAGACTTTCCAAAGTTGCCCACCCCCTGTGCTAAAGACATAGGGAAGTATCCAATGGCACACTACCACTCATGTAAATGACTTATAGTGCAACATCAATAGCGCTTGCTAGCAGGGTGGGTTTTCCAGGGAAACCTGTTGCTCCAGCAACTGCTATTGGTGTTGTACTAGAGGTTGTTTACTCTAGCGCAACATAATTTACATTAGTGGTAGAGTCACATTGCATACTGCCGATAGAGTATATTAGGAATCAAAGTAAGCCAATTTCCAGTCTCTGCGGCACACAGCAAGCTCCTGAGTTTCCACCTCCCACTGCTGTTTGTACTGCTTCTGTCTAGTCTGATCTGCCTGTAATGACATTGGTTAGGGGGACTTCACTTATGATATTCTTCCTGCATGGGCGTACAAGGGAGGAAAGGAATGAAGGGTGGAGGCTGGACTGACATGCACCATCATGGGTGAAAATAATACAAGTCTCTTTTTTGCAGCATGTATTTGGAAGACAAGATGCACTTAGAATTGTAAGCTAAGGGTCACTTCACACAGGGCACATTGCATGGTATCATGCATGAAGCAACCCTTGAGCTCCACACAGTTGCAAGTAATACTCACAGAATATAGTGGACATATTTCTGAGAAAAAAAATGTCCAGGAACAAACTGTGTGTCTTTTAGAGCAGGAGTGGGAGAAAGTAGATCTTCAGATGTTTGGGATATCATCTTTTAGAAGGCCAGTTAACACGACATCACACAGTTAATGTGAAGTTAACTACTCCATCGGTTGTTTATTAGGTTGCCACCTTAACCTGGCAGGGTCTCTGTGGACAGCTGAAGGACAGGCAGAAATTCTCTTGTTGGCATGGAGATTGGGGGAAGATTACAAAATCCTGCAAGTCCAAAGGAGACAGCTCCTGTTGTGTATATAGACCCTGAAACTGTCACCGTTTTCACGATTTACCAAATGGGCACCCTTAGAGACTGAAATCATCCTAGGAAAGTGAGATTTTTATGTATAATGTATAATACTATGTATAATGCTTACCTGTGTTGCCAAGGCCTTGCCTGCCAGGCAGAGGAGGAAGAAAATCCAAGCCCGCATATTTCTGTGGAGAGAAATGAGTGATAAGTTGTTGGGTTGTTTTATTTTATTTTTTTACAATTAAGGGAAAGTATAGATTGTGTATTGTATTGTATTGTATTGTATGATGGTCAGTTTATTATTTTCATTTATTACATACAGTTCAGGGCAGCATACATGATTTACCCCCACAAAAGGAAATGGGAATCATTAAAATGACTTGAGTATGCCTAATGTTTTATGGCTAAACCATATTGAAGATAACTGATGGCAGGATTATACCTAGAGCTTGCTCCCTTAGAGAACCTACCTGCACTTTAAAAATACAGAGTTGCTAACTAAAGCTGCAATGCACTAGTTGCTGGGGAACATAAGCAGTTGGGTGCTGTTGCACCTGTGTACTTCTTGTGGGTCCCTGGTTGACAGCTGGTTGGCCACTATATGAACACAGTGCTGGAAGAGATGGACCCTTGGTTGCTTTGGGAGAATCTACTGTGAGGCTAAATCCATCGTGACTTCCATCCTATTCTTCAGTTGATCCTCCTGTCCACTGACCCACTGAGACTAGCAGGACTTTAATTTTGACAGGGCAGGAGAAGCAACGGTTGGAGACCCTCAGTACCTCTGTGCATTTAAAGGCAGAGCCACTGTCCCCAGGCCAGAACCTGGCAACCATAAACAATACTCTTTCATTTGGAAGGATCTATAATATTTTGGCCATTGCAGGGGGGAAATTAAGGGTCTCAAATGGGTTTTCTCCTATTGGCTAGGCTGACCATCTGAAAAGGAGGACAGGGCTCATATAACTTTAACAGTTGTAGAGAAAAGGGAATTTCAGCAGGTGTCATTTGTATGCAATTAGTTCCTGGTGAAATTCCCTCTTCATCACAGCTGTTAAAGGTGCAGGCACTATACTAGAGTGACCATATACAAAAGAAGGCAGGGCCCCTGCAACTTTAACTGTTGTGATGAAGAGAGAATTTCACCAGGAACTAATTGCATACAAATGACACTGGCTGAAATTCCCTTTTCTCTACAACTGTTAAAGTTACATGAGCCCTGTCCTCCTTTTCAGATGGTCAGCCTACTATTGGCTACATGGACAAGTTGGATTTTAATGCAGAAATGAGCATAACAGATACTAAGAAAAGAGTTTAAATATTTTGGGGATTAAAAACAAAGCAAAGCAAAAAAGCACAGCCATGTAAAAACTGCAGAGAGTTTTAAAGATAGCCACAATACTACAGAGCATTATCCCGGGGCCGTGGAAGGAGTATGAGTATTCACAGTTTCAGCAGTCTCCTGCAGTTCAGTATGTAGTGAACATTCTTTCATCACAAGGCAAGGCTATCAATGGCTACAAGTTATGATGGCTACATACTACCTCCAGTACAAGATATAGTTTGCCTCTGTATACCAATTGCTGAGGAACATGAGCAGGAGGGGACTATCACACATATATCCTGCTTGTGGCCTTCCCAAGGGCATCTGGTTGGCCACATTAAAAACAGAATGCTGGACTAGATAGGCTTTTGGTCTGATTCAGCAGGGCTCTTCCTGTCCTTATGTTAGGAGACCAGAAGGACAGCATGCAAAAAGCAATCTTGTCAGTACTTGCAAAAGATTTCAGGGGTGGAACAGGATGTGATGCATAGAAGTGAGGGACTAATGTTTGCATCTGCACAGTTATTGGAGAGTATATTGGCTTCTAGAGCCATTCCAAGACATTATGCTGCCTGAGGGAGAACAGCAAAAGGCACCTCACCTATCTACCCAAGAAAGGTGAATAGTCTCCAAAGCCCATAAAATTATTTTGGAACATGAGGAAGAAAATCCCAATAAGCATCTCTCTCCATCCCTGGCAGTAGTAATACATAAAAAACGAAGGAAATAATTAAACATATGCTGCCCTTTTACGACACCCCAAATCTGCTGCCTGAGGTGATTGCCTCACTCTGCCTCATGGTAGGGCCGGCCCTGTTGGCTTCTGAGCCACAAATGTTCATTCTTCATATTCAGTAATCCAGCCATGAATCTCTGGTATCAAGCGGTGGAGTTCAGAAACCTGAGATCTCTAAAACACATGGGCTTATCTTCATAATGCAATTGTTCTCACTGACTTGTAAAGCAGCTCACAAAGAAACAGAATTCATTAAGTCACTTTTGTTCTCAGGATACCAGGGGGATCCTCATCAATGAATTCATTTGTCTGCAAACTACCTTTTATTAGAAGCAGAAATGTTTTCTCATTCTCACAGTTGTACCCTTTTTCTGTTTCTGTTTTATTGAAGCTTTCCAACATATACTAAATGTTAGTTTCAAAGTGAAGTTCAAAGGAGGAGGCAACATGGTGTGCTCCAAAAGGTTTGGACTACAACTCCCATCAGCTTCAGGCAACGTGGCTAGTGGTTAGAGACAATGGGTGTTATAGTGCAAAACTTCTGGAGGGCATCAGGTTCCCTACTCTTTTGAACTTCACAGTAATTTAGAATGCATAGGCACAATGGTAGAAAAGACAACCCGAAGGTAGAGACATGAACTTTGCCCTGATATTATTGTTCGTAAGAATTATAATGCAGTGTTTGTGAATTGATTTGTGCTTCTTGCCCTTTCACCACTCTACAGTGTTCTGAACGTCACTTTTGCATCTTCCCTTGTCTTCATATGTGCAAGCTGTTCCTATTTCCGAAGTTTATGGGATTTTGTACATAAGGTGGTTAATCCGCTGTATCTAATTTTGGTTTCGTCACAGAATTGAGCTCCAAGCACTACAGGAAGAGTGTTTCCTTTCCTGCTACGTATCTTCTAGGTGGCACTGTGATAGAGCAGAATAGCACAAATTCGCAAGTAGAAAAAGCATTTTCTTTCACTCTTGCAAATAATACTGCATTTCCCATCCTAAAAAAAAAAACCTAGCCAAAAAACAGAAGCAAAATTGGAGGGTCACAACATCATCTAAAGAACCCATAAACAACAGCGAGTAAGGAATGATAAGCACACAATAAATGCCTTGTGTAGAAAAACTCTACATATCTGACCACTGTGGGAGACACAAAGTTCAATTTCAGACAATACAAATAAGCGTGGAAGAAAGGAAGTCAGAATTACGTGTGCTTCCTGTTCTCAGTATTATGTCACGTTCAAGGCCCCTCTTAGCTGCTGGCGCAAAATTCTGGCTTTCAAACTCCTGCAATAGTATCTAGGCTTGCCCATCATTGCCCAACTGAGCCCTTGCCAAAAAGGCCTTGGGAAAACAAACTAAGGAAATCCTGAGAGATTAATTATTTGTTTATCTGCAGTCTGGCATACAGGAGAGGCGGCAGCTATGGAGGCCTCTAATCTCATATGCAGAGGGTCTTTGGGCCTTGACTCATGCCCCTCCTCTGGGTAGCCTATTGTTCTAAAGGAGCAGTTCCTCTATAGGGTACTATCTCCTCTGCTCTGTATGCAGTTTGTAAAACCTGCATATCTATGTTGGTGTAAAATGGTTATGAAGTCTGAGGAAGAAGGAATGTCTGTTGTGTCTAGCGTGCAGTCAAGAATCAAAGCGCACATGAACTCTATGAGGGACTGCCTTGACAATCGAAACATCCACTTACAGGATACTGATGGGTCGAAGCCCACCTCTTGGGAATCAAGGCTTTACAATGATATTACCCAGCGTCTCTCTGTAATTGCTGAGATAGCATCTATTGCTCACTAATCACTTCCTGCTTTTAACAAGGAAAAGAAATCCACAAGGATGTGGATTTTGTATTCATAAGAGTATGAGACTGATGCGTATGTAAGAACTGGATATTTGTTCAGAAATTACCTTCCTTGCTGGTGGCAGGTAGAATGTAAAACCAAAAAAATATGACAGCAAATACTTCAGGTGCAGTGCATATTTATAGTTTGGACGCAAGTTCCTTGAAGGACCACCTTCCCGTACCAGCATGCTGACATTCTGAAATAATTAGCAGAGGCCCGTCTCACTTGCCTGCTTCCAGGAGCAGTTACACAGGCGAGTACAAGAGACAGGGCCTTTCAATAGTGGGCCCGCACCTCTGCAATTAGCTTCTGTTCCATTGGTGGTTTGTCCGGCCCCTTCTTTGCAGGTCTCCAAGAAAGCTGCAATGACCCACCTATTTTTGTTGGTCTTTCCATAGTCCTTGGGCTGCTGATTTCATTGGTAATTTCTGTTTTTATTGATAGTTTTATTAATATGTATTTATTGAATTGTTATTGCATTTGTTTTATATATATATTTAAAATCTTGTACGCCACCTTGAGAGGGTTGCACTTTTAAAGGCAGTTTGAAAATAACTAAATGAATAATAATGCAAAATAAGAAAATAAATAAACTTGGCTTTAGCCGGCTCCTCAACTGGAATGTATGACCAGCATATGAGTGAATCAAACACTGGCTCAGCTGTCAGTCTTGTCTCTTCGACGTTTCAGCTGGGCTGTCCAGATTTTATTTGCAAAAGCATCTGATGGATGTCTTATCTGTACATTCCTCACCTTGTGAATTTTACAAAAGGGAATGGTTTATTTACAGTGCAAAACTGCTCTGATAATGGTTTGGGGTGATTACATGAACACCAAGATCATGCTGCAAGCTTTCAGACCATGATCCTGAAGCAAAAAGCTAAGTCTTAGAATATAGTGAGGCACTTTGAGAATAGCCCACTACTCTAAAATTTTCCTTTTGCCTTCAGCCTGACATTCCCCTATTTGAAATTGAGCATCTTCACATTAAGGGAAATCACATTGTTTACCCAGGGCTTTTCTCTTTGGTGTGATTATTATGGGCTGCATTACATGGGAGAAGAGGGGTGACAAGGGTTTGAATTGAATACGTCCCCTCCGTTCGGTTCTGTTGGGACAGCACCATCCAGTGTTGGAAGATCCTGCTGTTTCCTAGCTATTACCACTTTAAAAGTGGTTCTTTTTATCCTGGGATTTCTAAAGGATTCTGCAGGAGATGTTCTGGTTGTTGATGATGTCATGAAATTGACCCCAAAATATCTGTGAATAGCCACTCATCAGTGTGCAATAAATCACTCGTTTAGAGGAGCCCACTGTAAGTTAGGATGAGATATTAGTGTCTCTTCAGCAATCTTTCTCAACTTGATGCCAGATGTTTTAGACTACAACTTCCAGCATGCCCAACCATTTGCCATGTTGTCTAGGGCTGATGGGAGTTGAAGTCCAAAACATATGGAGGGCACCAGGTTAGGTAAGGCTGCTCTACTGCGACCTAGGAAGTTCCACAATTTACAGAAGGTGGATGAGCAACTTACGGACAGAGATAAAGTAAAGTACTCATGATTTATAATCTAAATGGATATTTCCTTCCTATCAATGCGAGTGCTAAGGCTAGGCTGGATTACTGGAGTAGCAAGCAAATCACACATTAAATAACAAACATGTCTCAACTTCCTTGAGGAACAAGGACTCAAATATTACAAAGATGCATTTCTCTTGGAATAAATTATATTGAAGAGAAATGTAAATGATCCGAATTTCAAATGCTGCATTTTAATATTGAAGATCAATTCATCTTGCAAGAGGTGAGGGTGGAATAGAGCTTTGATATACTCCCAGTGCAATCCTATGAATATTTATTTGAAAATAAGTCTTATTGAGTTCACTGGAATTTACCACAAGTAAGCATGCACAGGGTTAAAGCCTCATTCATCTAAAGATGAAATCTGCCCCCAAACCAGAAAAGTCACCAATTAACATAATACCAAAGTTTGAACTCCATCTTAAGACTTTCAAAATTTGAACTCTGAAATGTAGTCACCAACATGCATGTTTCATGTTTACATGAAACCTAAAACAAGTGTGGGTGAAATTTTGCCATCCCACAGTATAATGTGAACGTGTCACCTGGCATTTCTATGACAAACTGCAGTATGATTGATTTTAACTCACTTTGTACCTGAAGTATGGACTCACCTTCAGAAATTGCCTGTGAACTACACAAATAGAAGGTGTCTCCGAAATTTACAGCTCAGCCTTTGTTTATGTTAAGTGTAGCAGCCTTTTGCTAATATTTACACCGAAACTTTCTAAAGATGGCCTTGAGAATCGTTGGGAGAATTGTCTCAGTTTTGATTTATTTAAAGTAATTTATTTACTTTGGCACCTTCCCCTCTAAATGCACCCTCCAAACATGTTGGACTACAGCTCCCATAATCCAAATAGCTGTGCTAGTTGGGGATGATGGGAGTTATAGTGCAACACACCTGGAGGGCGCCAGGTTGGATGAAGGATGGTAAGTGGAACATAACCACCCCTATGGATTTTAACAGGGTTTGAATGGAAAACATGGAGCATGGTTTTCCATCAGATTTGGTTGACATTTCGTTGTCGCAGACACTTTCTGGTGGGAAGTGGTGGATAGATCTAGAATACGGGATCCATTTCCCTTTGGCTTGGCCAGTGGCTAACACATACAGTCCTTTCTCCTACCCCCGCCTCTCCTCCGCCTGTTCAGTACACCGAGTCCCTTCCCCCCCTCTCCTTTATTTGTTCTGGAGGCTGCTGAAAGCAACCTCCATCACTGCCAAGACTTGAAGCTGAGGTCAACAGTTCTTCCCCTTTCAAAGGACATTTTTGGGGTGGAAAAGTACAGCTGAATCTGGCTCTTCTCCTCCCTCATTTATAAGGGCTTTTCTTATGCGCTTTGCCTAGCAGGGCTCCTTCTTCGCCTTGCTTCCATCTCTGTACAAGTTACGGTAACTCCATCGAGGCTCAGCAGCTCTGAGTGGGGGATGTCAAGGGGTGCGTGTGAGTGCCTTCAAAAAACGACACCCCTTCGAATCACCTTTGTCAATATTGGACTACGATCTCGGCAGCATCCCCCCTGGGCCAGAGAAGATCAGATTTCATCCATCCTTTGGGGTTACGCTGTGGGTTGTTGAGTCCACCTGACATCAAGCCAGCAAACACTCTGCGCTGCCACTGTTGTGTTTGGAGGTAGAAGGGACACGGCTAAACCCTCTGAGCAAACAAGCCTTACACATAAACGTCTGTCGCCGGAGACAGGAAACAAGTTTATTTTTAAAAACAGAATGTAAAGAAAAGCCTCATTAACTGACTTATTTTCAAGAGGATTGGCATGGAACCTTCCAGCCTCCATTCCCTTGATGCTTGGAAATCACGTTGTTGAATACATAAGTCTGATTCTCTTGTAGTCAGGCCTTGCTTCACAGTGGCACACAGCTGCCTGTGTGGTGGTGGTGGTGGGGGGCTGGGAGAGGAAGGACTCAAGACATGCTGTCTGGGGCTTAATTTCACCCACGGGCAGGTCTGACATGGACTCAGCCCCAGCAGATGCCTTTCAGTGCTTAGGCTCAGACCTGGAATATGCAAACCGGATTGAGGCATTTGTATTGGTGACAGACAGGGCTGGTTCCATGTTTGAGGGGACCTTGGGCAAAAGTGCACTCGGTTTACTTTATTGGTGGTAAGTGGCAATGGTGGCAGCTAACAGCAGTGCTCTGAGTGGTTGAGGGCCACCATTTTAATTCTGCACAGCTCCCCAGAGCAATGCTACATCACCAGGAGCATGATGGTAAATTAAAATGGCAGCCAGAGTCAGCTGCCTGAGGCTGCTCAGAACCAGGGACAAAGAATTAAAGGTGGGCCCCAAAGCAGGTGTTAGCTGTGGGTCCTACCAGACACTAGGGCCCTTGCAGCTGCTGGCCCTGTTTGTAAACAGGATTGTCTTCTGACCAACCATCAAACAGAGGTCTGTCCTCTGTAAAAGAGAACACATGGCCTGGGACCTTTTTAAAAAAGCAATTATTTCTAAATTTGCATTATAAAAGCTTTATATCAACCTCTCCCTTTACTTGTAGAGAAATAAGGACAAACCTGCAGGCAGTACAAAGTATACTGCTCCAAATTGGTGGGCCCCTGGCACTTATAATTTTATTCTATTTATAATGTATTTTAAATTAAATCACTGATATATACATATATAGGGTGACCAGATAAAATCCAGGTCAGGGCTCATATAACTTTAACAGTTGTAGAGAAAAGGGAATTTCAGCCAGTGTCATTTGTATGCAATTAGTTCCTGGTGAAATTCCCTCTCCATCACAACAGTTAAAGTTGCAGGGGCCCTGTCTTCTTTTGTATATGGTCACTCCAGTATAGTGCATGCTCCTTTAACTGTTGTGATGAAGAGGGAATATCACCAGGAACTAATTGCATACAAATAACATTGGCTGAAATTCCCTTTTCTCTACAACTGTTAAAGTTAAAGACCTGGATTTTATCTGGTTAGCCTATACATATATATTCAAGCTTTTCCTGTTTCATGTAGGCCCCCAAAGTCATCCCTTTGGCCTGGCCACCTACACACTTCTCTTAAGGCTTAGTTACTGGTAGTAAGAACCAGCTAAACTAGGCTGCTATGTTTGGGTATTTTGGCCCTGCCCCCTTTTGCCTTTGCTCCTACCCACTGCTGGAATGTGGCCTCCGAGAGCTTCTCCAAAATTGAGGGTTTCTCCAAAACTCTCGGGCTAGAAGAGGTTCAACATCCCTGGTCTACAGGCTGCAATGAACAGCATAATATCCAGTCCCCACTCTAAAACAAATTTCATTTCCATGGGCCTGACAGCCACTATAAAGCTAAGGAAGGCTCAAGCAGCCCTGACTATTAGCAGATGTCTCTTCTCCCTGGGAGGTGACAGGGCTAGGTCCGCATTGCCCCCTCAAGACAAATCTCCTTGTCTTTCTCTCTAAAGCTCTCCATGACCTTAACTCACCCAATCTTTGTCCTTATTTCCCCAGTATCGCTGCCCACGACCTTTTTTCTCCAGGTCTACCACCACATGGCCCCAAGATTTTCCACTCTCTTGGCTGAATCCACCCACTTTTCTTGACTGCCTTTAATGCATGGAACTCCATCCCAGAACACATACTCCTGCCACTTTTCCCCCCATATGCAACACTGTCAAGCTGCAGAGGAGGAGGAGGAGGAGGAGGAGGAGGAGGAGGAGGAGGAGGAGAACAAGACAAAGACCTGAGTTACTGATGACCTTAAAAGGATGTTATCCTCTCTCGGTGTCTTCTATGGGCCATATAGGTGGGTTTAATGCAAATGTCAGGAACAGCTGACTTCTATCAGCTGCATATCTCATGCACTTCTTTCTGTAACAGAGGTTCTATTCTCTCTTCTCACTAAGATTAGCATTGTTTGCTTCCTCTGTACTGCATGAACTGCTTTCTTTCCTTTTCCCCAGGGAAGACTAATTTTCATTTCCTGGCCTTTAAACATCTGTAAGCTCCATTTTCTCTGCTACCCCTTTAGTTCATGTTCCTAATCTTATCTCTCCCCCTTGCATATTAAAGTTCACTACATTCACCTTCCATTTTGGGCCCAAATAGACATTACTTTTAATGTGTGCCCAGCAGCTATGTTATTTTTCATTTTTACTCTGGAATACGTGCAGGACCTCACTCTGAAATGGAACCCTAACTTGGGGATATGGGGTCTTTTAAGATCTAGATTGGGCTCACTGCACCTACTCTAGAGTAAAAATGAAAATAAGACATAGCTGCTAGACATTAATTTGGCCAATAGTTTTAGGATTGGAACACTTGTAGCAGCATGTCTCATTATCCTGGAAAAGCTCTGGGAAAAACTGGATTACACATTGTGCTCTGCCATAGATTGTAAGGTCACTTCTGATTAGGTCATTTACCCTTTCTATGCCTCCAGTTCCGCCCTGATTCTCTGCAAGTGTCCTTACAGGACTACTTTGAGTAGCAGGCCGGGCCTCAACTCACACCCCTTTTCTTACAATCTCTCCACCACTCTTTCTGGGTTGGCATGGTGGGGGTATTAAATGGGAGACTACCAATTGCCTATTCATGCATCTAAAAGCTGTCAGTGTACACATAATCATCAATCCGCTCACTTATACTGGGCCTTTTCTTTCTGGGAACAGTTAAGAGTTATGCATCAGTTAGCAGTATGATAACATGGATCATAGGATATGGTAATAATAATCATATTTAGCTAGTATTTAGCAAATTCATGTATATTATCTCAGTAATCATTACAAAAGCCAGTGTGGTGTAGTGGTTAGAGCATTGGACTGAGACTCGGGAGATTTGGGTTCTAGTCCTTACTCTGCCATGAAGCTTCCTGGGTGGTTTTGGGCCAGTCACTAACCTACCTCACAGGGTTATTATGAGGATAAAATGACGAGAGGGGGAAGATCATGTAGGCCGCCTTGCATTCCTTGGCAGAAAAAAATAAATACATAAATAGTCCTGCAATTATCCCCATATTGCACATTGTCCCTCTAATATTATCCATGTATTGAAAATATGAGAGTAAGGTGGGAGAACAGTTTACTGAAACCTCCTCACCTATTCTTTCAATGACCTGGTTTGCACAACATAGTGGGTTATTGTGGGTTAAATAATCCACAATAAGCTGTGGTGTGCGCAGCCACCAATTTGAATATGATCATGGGGGAATGGGGGTTAGGTTATTTTGTGCAAACCCAGCCAGCATGTGTTATTCAAGGGTTAAACAACCTTGCATAGCCCTCAATTAACAATAAGGTTATCTGAGGGTTGTTTAGTCCTTGATTAACCCACACTGGCCAGATTTGCACAACACAAAGCAACTCCTGATTGGGAGTTGCACATTCAAAATAGCGGCTGCACACACCCAGCACATGCTGTGGCTCATCATGGGTTAAATAACCCATGATGACCCTGCCATGTCATGCAAACTGGCCCAATGTGTGAGGGATTGCGGGGATGTGTTAACTAGATTTTGTCCCTCCTGATGCTTTAAAAGAGATAAAAATAATTTCAGGCGATTGCAAAATCATAGTAATCAGAACTGCTCCCTTAAGAGATTACCCATTATGTATCTTTTTCACTTCTGTTCTGACCACCATTTGAAATATGTATATGATGCATTTGCAGATCCACTGCTATCAATGGTTACTAGCCATGATGGCTACATATTACCTCCAGTATCAGAGGCAGTATGCCAGGGATGGGCAACTTGTTGCCCTTCAGATGTTCTGGCCCACCTTCCATCAGCCCTAGCCAGCATAGCCAGTGATGAGAGATGGGATGGAAGTTGTAGGCCAAAACATGTGGAGGGACACAAATTGCCCATCCGTGCTGTATGGCACTGAATCCATTTACTGGAGAACCTAAGCAGGAGGCAGGTTCTATTGCACTCCCGTGCTATCTGAGGGCTTTCTATACATTGGCCATTTGCTGGACTAGATAGGACTTTGGTCTGATCCAGCATGGATCTTCTTATGTTCAAATAATTAAGCAACAGAAGTGATGAACAAGACTTCAGCAAAAGCCACTTTTCCTATGGATTAGAACACTAGGATTTTCTGAGGCAGATATGAGAACTCTGGAAAGATTGGCAACTGCCTGCTGATGTAATTGTAGTAAACCATAAAAGAAAAAGAAGACAAAACGACTTGTCCAAAATTAAAGGTTGTTCAGTGATGCCATATTTTGGTGGCCACACTGGCTAAATGGTGTGATAATATGGGCAAAGAGGTGCTGGGCAAGTGCCATGATTGGGATTCGATCTGTGACATTAATATCTTACCTTTCCTTCTGTAAAATGGGAATAGATTTCCATTCCCCTTTTGTGAAATGGGCTGCTTTGTATGAAGTGCTTTGTAGATGTACCATTATTTTATTGCTGCATGTTTTCATTCTTTGGGCCTGTTCAGAAGACACCTTAAACCACGGCTTTAACTATGGTGAATAAGGCAAAACAACAACAACAACAACCCCTTATTCACAGTAGTTAAAGCCATGGTTTACGGTGTCTTCTGAACATGGTCATATATATATATATATATATATATATATATTTGTTCAGAATCCACTCTTCTGTATCAAATGTGGTGCTTTATCGGGAGAAAATATGATGCAGGTATTGGCCTGTCAAAATATCTATTGCTTAAGGGCAGATGAAGACAGCATGCAGTTTTCAAGGTACAGATAAGAAAAAAAGTATTATGTAATCATAACATCAGGATTATGATCAAGCAGAGCTGTTCGTTGCTAGTCCTTGGCTGCATAAGCCCACTTTCTAAGTAGTTTCTGAAATAAAATCAGATTGCGAGCACCATTATGATATTTAATGAACCGGGGCATAATTCTCACTGAGGTGGTAAACCTGACCCTGGCTATACCGTTTCAGGGCCAAGATCTGTATCTAGCAGCTATGGCTTCTTTTCATTTTTACTCTAGAGTAGATGCAGGGCCCCCAATCCAGATGTTACAAGCACCCCTACCTCCATACTACAGTCCAGTTCCAGCTCAGTTCGCCTGCACTTACTCCAAAGTAAAAATGAGGCAGCGGGGGATGGAAGAGACTTGGCTGCTAGATACAGGTTTAAATTAATGTCTTTTTTGGCCCTCAGACTGCAAATGGGGCAGTGCTAAGCCCCATTATTTTTCAGGCTCACTTAAAATGTATGGATTTTGAGAGGTAAACTGGCTTTCTGTGTGGACCGGTAGCCAGTTCACTTCTCTGCCCAGTGGGCCCCTGCCAACCCATAGGCCAGGATCGGGAAATCATGGGAAAAAGAAGCCAGCGTGGCTTCATTTCCCTGCCTCACCTGTGCTGCTCGCACAACCACCATTTCCCTAATTAGCTACAAGGTGACATGGGTTTTCGTGTTGTCCAAACCCAGTGAGTTGTGCAGCAAGAGTGGCTTCCAAACCACACCACAGCCCATGGCTTATTGTATTGGTTGTGGGATGGTTGAGAAGCCACCTCTGCCGCACACCTCACCGGCTCGGCTGACACAATAACCCGTGCCTCGTCGCGGCTAATTAAGGAAATGGTGGTCGTGAAAGGTGGGGAAAAGAAGCCACAGTGGCTTCTTTTCCTCCTGTTCCTCCTGTGATCATTGGGCCATGGGTTTGTTAGGATGATCTCCCATTTCCTAATGAAAGTGATATCCAGCAACAGGAGAATGTCCACAAGGCAATTCTCTTTTGTTCCTTTCGGCCCATACAATGCCAGCGTTCTTGCCTGGGCTCATGAGTAGAAAGGTACACAAGGGAGTTGTGCTCTGCTCCTTGCAGGTACTGTAGCCCTCCCAACATCATCACCACAGGGGCCTCTGGGGAGATGCCCCATATCCCAATGGGAGGGAACTCTGACACAGCTGTGCCTGCTCAGGATTTGTGAACTGTGAGAGTTTAGCTAGGTTTCTATGAGGAGAGGCAGCACTCTTCTCCCCCTGTCCCCAGTCAGTGATGTGTGTGTCATCCCCACAAACAGCTGGTCCATTGGCCTTGGCATTTGCCAAACCCATCCTGATTGCTCATACTGTAGGCTGATCATATGAAAAGGAGGACAGGGCTCATGTAACTTTAACAGTTGTAGAGAAAAGGGAATTTCAGCCAGAATCATTTGTATGCAATTTGTACCTGGTGAAATTCCCTCTTCATCACAACAGTTAAAGTTGCAGGCACTATACTAGAGTGACCATATACAAAAGAAGGCAGGGCCCCTGCAACTTTAACTGTTGTGATGAAGAGGGAATTTCACCAGGAACTAATTGCATACAAATGACACCGGCTGAAATTCCCTTTTCTCTACAACTGTTAAAGTTACATGAGCCCTGTCCTCCTTTTCATATGGTCAGCCTATGACACTGGGCCTGAGTTGCAGGGGCTCATGAGCTTGATTGCTCTTCTGTACAAAAGCAATTCCCCATACATAGAAAACCAGCATGTCTGGGAGAAGGCTAGGCTAGAACACATCACCCAGATATGCTTAGCTTTCTATGTGCAGGGCCCCTTTTGTAATGGGGAGCAAACATTCATGAACATGAGTTCTCCTCGTGCACACTGAATTTACCACTAGAGGGTTAGAATTTAGGCCAAACCCATCCAATGCCAGAAAGTCAGGCTTGCTTTGACTGTAATTTCCCAACTAAATTTGGTCAGGTTATTTTATGGATTCAGTGGCACCATAAAAGCGAGTCCAGCTGTTCAACAGTCATTTTGTCTACTCCCAGCACTGCATCCCAAAAGGAAAGTGGCCGGAAATTTAGATTGGATGGAAGCCCAGAGGGTCACCACCTGTGAAATTTCAGTTCCCCCCCCACGCACCCCCTCTCTCTCTCTCTCTCTCTCTCTCTCTCTCTCTCACACACACACACACAATATCACACCAAAAAGATATCAACCACCTTCTTTGTTATGAAGAATGACAAAGCTACCAGTTGCACAGTCAATAAAGGCAAGTTGGCTTAATCATAGTCCTTTGTTTTAAGACATAAACTGATTGAATATAACATTTAGCATAAATAACGCAGTGTGCCTGTGTGTACTTAACTGCTGTTCTTCTGATATGCAGCTTTAAAAACAGTGGCAGCTTGGAAGGAGCTTGTTTTTGAGTTGGGACTCAAGGAAGCCTAGAAGCTGTAAACATAATCCCGAGTGGCAGGGAAACAAGCTATAGTTCAGCCTTCACCAAGCTGGTGCTCTCCAGATATGTCAGGGGATGCTGGAATTGTAGACCAACACATCTGGAGGGCACCTGGTTGGAGAAGGCTGAACTATAGCAAGTGGCAAAGGTACTTGGTTTGTGCTCCAGGCCCACTTTTTCTTTATATTTACTTCACATATTTAGGGATTGAGCTCAAGTGTTAAACACAGATTGGGAGTGGGTGAATTTGGTGATTCCTGGCACCAACTATGCTCTGGGATTTAATGATACTGAGCAAAAAGAAGACTTTTGCTAAGTTGAAGAAGAAATGTTGTGCATGTTCTAAGGCTACTTTTGCGATCCAGATAGACAGAATGTATCTAGGCATAATAGGCAGAAACATCTTGAGAACATATGGGGAAAAGTCAAGAGACCGAGTCTCTGTTATTTATGCCCTTTTAGATCCTTTTGGATGCTGCATAGTAGGGGAATTCAGAGCCAAGCCAGCAGTCTTCCAAAATCAACCTTTGAACTTTCCAGCATCTAAATGCTGCAAAAAGAAAAGAAAAACGCTCCGGCTGAACACATCCTTCCCTTTCCACATCTTAGGCCATAAAGGCCCTTCATCTCTTGAACCAGAAGACCCTGAAAGGGTTTCCATGGAAGCCGACATTCCATTGTGGGAGAGTCATACAAGAGAAGAGGGTTCCCCCCCCCCAGTAGGTGGGGCTTGGCAAAAGTTTGAAAAGTTGATATCTCTCCTCTCCCCCCCCCTTCCCCCCCATCTCCTGCCTCTGCCTATGTGGCAGACAATGGCTTTGTTTGAACCAGTTCATGGAACTGTGCATGCAATTACTTTACCCAACACACACACACACTGACACATCCCTCCCCTTCAACTTTACTAAAACTTTCTAGCTAAACATCTGTTGCATTATTTGCTTTTTATGTTTTCTCATTGGAAAAGAGACTGTTCGAGAGAGATGGAGCTCTGTTCTCTTTGCCCCAGACAGAAGTACTCCTGGCACTTAAATTTCATCGTCAATTTTGATGTTAACTGTCTGCAAGGTTTTTGGAATAAAATACTGCTCCACGAAGGGAAACAATTAAACTATTCTCCATGGTATGTGTATGGGGCCAGCTGCTATCTTTAAAGGCAGTAGAGTTCTTCTGAACATCCATTCTTCCTTTTTAATGGGCTCACAATATTCTCCCTTGAAATTAATTCTCCTTCTGCTAAGCTGTCAACCTTATCTGTCTTAAACAAAACAGTGAAAGAAATAAGGATGGAGAAGGCAGTGGGAGTGTATTTACTTTTTCTCTTTTTTTGTAATGGATTTTTGGTTGGGCTAAATTCCCTAAGATAAAGTTCACTTGACAAGTCCAGTTCCTCCAAAGCTCTATAGCCTGAAGAGTCCAATGACCAGGTGCATTCCATGTGCCAAACCTAATTAATTAGGAGTGGATTAATTGTGAAATTCTAGAGACAGAGTAATTACTTGCTTGAAAATTACTGTAGTCTCTTCCAAATATATAAATAGTCTCCTTCAAATAAATACACACACTTACACACACTTACACACACTTACACACACACACATATGGAGAGCAGAGAAAAATGTTGAAATAAGCAACAAAATCCCATTTTTCTGAATATCATCGAACCCTATTAACATGCTGATAATAAGGTTATAAGAGGGGAAAGGGGTTTTGAGCTGCATAACATAAGTAAAGCAGAACAAGCAAAATTCTCAGGAATACCCAGCAATGGACAGTCAACAAGACGCAGGCTATCCCCACACATCAATACTATTGCCTTCATCATCCTGTTTATATAATTTAGATGCCAAAGTTAGGATCTTTTGCAAATTATGACAAGGTTGCTTAGTACTAAAGAGAGGAATCTGAGGAATGAGAAATCACTGAAAGCAGAGAATGGAAAATAATGGATTTAATGCCATACCTCGAGGACAAGGCGGTGGAGCTGAGAAAACTTCAGGCTCTCTCAAGGGTCTGAAGGAATCTAAACGTCTCTTAGAAGATGGCAACAGGAAACCGTTCAGAGGGTTACTGGGTTGGGTTTCTTTTTGGCTGTCTGTCTTTCTTTCTCCTCCTCTATTTTCCAAATCTGTTTCTTTCTCTCTGACTACAAGTGGGCTGGCTTTCACCTTCTCTCTTCCCCCCCACCCCCATTCCCTTCTCTCGAAATATATTCTGAGGCAGCAGCCAAAAGCTAAATGATAGACCAGAGCAATCAAGTAGCATCAGAGGGAGAAACACTGCCCTTTTAGAGAAGTCTCTAAAGTGAAATAAGTGGAGATTAAGAGTTGATTGCAGCATTTGTGGCAGTTTTTGCTGGTTTCAGATTTCCAGTGAGATTACCTTTTTCTCCTGGATTTTTCCAAAAATATTTTCAGCTTTGGGAGATGGCTGCCTGGTTGCTCCTGTTCATGGAAGTAAGGGGTGTGCAAATCAGTAGAGATAGTTATACATACTGATGCATAGAGGCAGCCAAAGACAATTTGCTGCCTGAGGCAAAGGACAAGAAGGTGCCCCCTCCCATTCCATGTACAAAAGCTGACAGGACTGGCAGATGATTCTGCCTTAACATTGGCCCCCTCCACAAGGATGCGCTTTTGCGCCCGGTTCGGCGATTATGCGCATTATCGCGGAGGCGCATTTACTCCTAATCCCTCTGCACGGGAGGCGGCGAGAGGCGGCGAAGCGCATTAATTGATGTCCAAAAAGCGCTTTACAAGAAGTTAATGCGCATAATCGCTTGTTCACACGGCGAAAATGCGCTTTAACGGCCGGAGCAAAATAAAAGTCGCTATTTAACGCGCATTCGATAATGCGCATAATCCGGGAGATAACGCGCCTCTACGCCCGTTTTGTGCTCCGCTGGTGTGGAGGTAAAATTTATAATGAGCCTTCAAAGAGCATTAAACCTCTCTTGTGGAGGTAGCCATTGATTCTAAGACAGCATCCTCCCCTGTACCTGAAGGCAGCAGGCTAGCTAACCAGGTGCCGAGCAGATCCCATGGCACAGAGATTTCTCCTCCAAAACCTTGCTGCCATCTCCAAGCATCTGCCGCCTAATGGTAGAGGATCCAGATGTAACTCTTCTAAGGAAATGGTTGCAATTGTGTGTGTCTGTGTGTGTGTGTGTGTATATATATATATATATATATATATATTCTTTTCTTGTTTGTTTTACACACGTTTCCTATATTGATAGCGTCTCTACACACACAAAAATATATATGCCCATGTGGTTTATTTTGCCTCAAATTAACACTTTGGTCAGAAAGTGTTGACCAAAGTAATGTATTTGTTTTTATCTGTTTTAATGGTTTATCTATTTTATGATTTTATATTTGTATTTATTGTCGTTCCCTGCCTCGATCTGGATGGAGAGGCGGGTTAGAAATAAAATAAATAAATAATAATAAATAATAAATAAAGCTAAACTAGACTTCTTTACTGGTGTGGCAAAATTAACACTCAGGACTTCCCTCCCCAAGTCTTTTTCTCAGGGTGAAACTACACATTGCAAAGAACAAGAACAAAGTACAAACACTGAAAGTTGCTTCTGAAAACGGTAGCCCAGAATCAAGTTCTCCCTCTCGACAACATGTAACCTCAACGTGTAGCTCATCCAGATGACATTATACTGAAATGTTCTATTTCCCCCACCCCACAGCAGCAGCCCGTGATGACACAGTGTAATGGCACTACCAGAAACCTCTCGACACACACAGCAGCCATTTTTGGCTCCAACCCTGTGGATTTTGTAAAGTGTCAACCCATCCTCAGAAAAGGAACTCACGTGTCTATAGGAGAGCTTAATAGCCATTGTTAGAGGAGGGGAAATTCATCTGACACTGTAAATGCATGCTTAGACTGAACAAAAAAAGGCTCTACGGCATGGCTGGCTGGGGAATGCTGGGAGTTGTACTTTTTTCTGTTTAAATATGCCTACAATTGTGCCCTACAGCTATTCAGACAGAGCTTGTTTACATATTGCAAAGAAGGTGAAAGCAATCTCATAGAATCATAGAAGTAGGGAGGGGGGAATGCTGATCATCTGTTGAAGCCATGATGTCTGCATCATGCGCAGGATCTACACTACTGCTTTAAAACAGTTTATTGCAGTAGTGACAACTGTTGAGGCCCAGGACACACACAATATACAGCTTTCAAACCGTTTTCAAAGTGTTGTATCCTGCTTGGTGTCAGAGTCTTAAAATGAAATTGTGGAGGTAGGTTTGCAGACCTTCAAATTGATCTCTATCAGGTGGTGCATTGGTTTCACGTTTCACGTGCTGGGATCAAGAAAGAAATAAACAATTATTGATTCCCACATTATTGAAAATATAAAGTCCAGCTGTTACTCAGAAATGTCTCCCATCCTGGGCGACCCACATAGGTTTCTTGATAGGTGGAAAACTGAAGTAGAGATGGTGTTTATCATATTACATTGCCAGGAACAATGTAAGAGTTAAGGAGGGGAATACTAGCGCAGACACTATTATCAATAGTACAATCATGCTCACTATGAACTTTTCTACATGAGGCATTTATCGTAATTTGCTATTCACACTTGTTTGCAGGTTCTTTAGATAATGTTGTGACTTTCCAGTTTTGCTTTTGTGTCTAACCAGCACTTTTGCATTTTTTTTCATTGCAGGGAAAATGTGGCATTTCCCTGCAGAAGTGAAAGAAAGGGTGATTTTCTTTTGTATATTTGTGCTATTTCTCTATACCACAGTGCCACCTAGAGCTTATGCAGTGGAAAAGCTGGAAAGGAAACATTCCTTGTGTAGTACTTGGATCTCAGTACTGCAACGAAACTGAAAGTAGATTAGGGTGATCAGAGAAAATCCAGGTCAGGGCTCATGTAACTTTAACAGTTGTAGAGAAAAGAGAATTTCAGCCAGTGTCATTTGTATGCAATTAGTTCCTGGTGAAATTCCTTTTTCATCACAACAGTTAAAGTTACAGGCACTATACTAGAGTGACCATATACAAAAGAAGGCAGGGCCCCTGCAACTTTAACTGTTGTGATGAAGCAGGAATTTCACCAGGAACTAACTGCAAACAAATGATACTGGCTGAAATTCCCTTTTCTCTACAGCTGTTAAAGTTACATGAGCCCTGACCTGGATTTTATCTGGTCACCCTAAAGTAGATACAACAGATTAACAGCTTTATTATGTAGAAAAGTTCTATAATTTGACTCCCAACATCTGCTTCAACATAGTTTAAGCAACGGTGTTCTGTAGTCCAGACTGCAGCAATTACAGCATACATATGAGTCTATCTACACTACTGCTTTAAAACGGTTTATAACAACCCAGTTAATAACCGTTATCGACCGGTTTAAAACTGTTAAAAACCGTTTTAAAGCAGTAGTGTAGATAGGCTCATATCATAAATGGAAACTTTTGACTTCCCTGGAATACAAGTTTCAATTCCAATTGGGCTGTCTTTTCTTGGGAAATTAAAGTAGGCTGACCAGATAAAATCCAGGTCAGGGCTCCTGTAACTTTAACAGTTGTAGAGAAAAGGGAATTTCAGACAGTGTCATTTGTATGCAATCCTGGTGAGATTCCCTCTTCATCACAACAGTTAAAGGTGCAAGCACTATACTAGAGTGACCATATACAAAAGAAGGCAGGGCCCCTGCAACTTTAACTGTTGTGATGAAGAGGGAATATCACCAGGAACTAATTGCTTACAAATGACACTGGCTGAAATTCCCTTTTCTCTACAACTGTTAAAGTTACAGGAGCCCTGACCTGGATTTTATCTGGTCACCCTAAATTAAAGACAAAACCTGAACAGGATAAAAAAAAACTCCCTCAAGGAACTTTTAAATGAGCTTGAATCATAATGTCTAATCCAGATGCCAGTTTTAGTTTGACCTCTAAACTAAGAGATGCTTAGAGACAGAGCTGCAAAGATTAAGCTGGGGTAGCTGGGATGTACTATTTTAGGGAATGTGGTATGAATTAGCTTACTCATGATATTATGTTAAAGGGGGATGGGATTGGTGACTCACTAGAGTGGTAGTTAATTCTTTCATGCAGCATCCATTTTTATGATCAGTTACTTTATAACAGTGGTGGCTTGCACAGTCCATCCCCTAACACTTAATGACTTTTAGCAAATATAAAGCCGGAGGCATCATTGGCTTTGATTTGAATGGTCAGTCAAAACACATCCACTCACATACTGCAAAGACTTTCACACAGCCAAAAACCTTTCAGAGAAAAAGCCCCTTTAGAGCTCTGTTTTGCCAACTATCCACCACTGGTATTCCAAAGACTTTATTTTGAACAGTGAGAAAATAATGGGGACCAAAGAATGTTGGGAGAAAATCACTGGTGCATCAGTTACTGAAGAGTAAAAAACAGCTTTATTCATGGGGAGCATTTCATGCTGTATGTGACAATCTGACAATTTTTATAAAATATTGCTGGTACACACCCTAACCCTACCCCATATATACACACAAATATGTATCTTGGAAATGTGGATTAGTAGTGGCAGACCTAGGCTGACCATATGAAAAGGAGGACAGGGCTCATGTAACTTTAACAGTTTTAGAGAAAAGGGAATTTCAGCCGGTGTCATTTGTATGCAATTAGTTCCTGGTGAAATTCCCTCTTCATCACAACAGTTAAAATTGCAGGGCCCCTGCCTTCTTTTGTATATGGTCACTCTAGTATAGTGCCTGTAACTTTAACTGTTGTGATGAAGAGGGAATTTCACCAGGTACTAATTGCATGCCGGCTGAAATTCCCTTTCTCTACAACTGTTAAAGTTACATGAGCCTTGTTCTCCTTTTCATATGGTCACCCTAGGCAGACCAATTGTTTCATGTGGTGGGCATAGCCTCATATTCTGTGCACCCCAGACAACTTCCTTGATGCCTACCAGGGTGCCCTACTCCTCTCACTTAAACAAACAAACAAAAAATTCTCAGCAGCAGCTCAGATCTCTTCAGAGCAAAGGGAGGGCCTCTCCAGCTGCTGCCATCTTCATTTCTCTGCAAACACATGAAAACCCACACCTACGCCTTTTCCAAAATCTTTCCCCAAACCCTTTCTCACACACATACAGCCCCCATCTATTCAGACATACAAGCATACAACCTTCTCCAACCGCTCAGATTGCTCCCATCTGGCTCCCCTATCTCCTGCTGGTTCCCTGCCACTCTCGCTCTCTCCCCCTTATTTGTTGGTTTCCCTGACCTTCCTGCCCCCAAGCTGGCTTACTGTTTCCCTTCCTGGCCTCCTCCACACGAGACGTTTAATGAGCCTTGAAGGCTCATTATAAATTTTACCTCCACACCAGCGGAGCGCAAAACGGGCGTACAGGCGCGTTATCTCCCCGATAATGCGCATTTTCGAATGCGCGTTAAATAGCGACTTTTATTTTGCTCCGGCCGTTAAAGCGCATTTTCGCGGTGTGAACAAGCGATTATGCGCGTTAACGTCTTGTAAAGCGCTTTTTGGACATGAATTAATGCGCTTCGCCGCCTCTCGCCGCCTCCCGTGCAGAGGGATTAGGAGTAAATGCGCCTCCGCGATAATGCGCATATCGCCGAACTGGGCGCAAAAGCGCATCCTTGTGGAGGGGGCCCTAGTCCCCCACTATCCAAACAGATGTGACAGGAGTCCTTTTTTCTTCTTCCCCTTCTTTTGCTTTGTGGCTGGGCATCCTGCAGACGAAAGCACTGGCTTGCAGCCAGCCACCATCTTCATGAGGGTTTCTATACCAGGCTTTTATTTGGGGTCCTTTACATGACATCATCATTCTCCCATGTGCTGTGCAACCATTATCGCAGGGTGGGTTTTTTTTTCCTAATGAGAAAAGTCTGCTATTATTTAGAAATGGTGAAATGAGGGTCTCATGTAATTGAGCCATTCTGATATACCACAGTGCCATACAGTGGTAGTATAAGAAAACATATAGAAAGGCAGAGAAAGAAAATCCCCAGAAAAAAAAGCATGTGTGAAGGAGCCAGTCTTAATCTCACAAAGAATCCAGAAGCAGAAGCCCTGGTAAAGGTGTCGGATAAATGCCTCATGTAAAAATGCCCCTTGTCCTAAGAATGTTTCTGAGCCCCACTTCCAGTCCAGATTTTCAGGATCCCTTTATTAAGGTGAGATGAAGAAGGGAGTGGGGGGGGGGGAAGGGAGGGAATGTATGGTTGATGATCCAGAATGACCGAGAAAAAGAGATGGGGGAATGAGTTGGCTGGCAGTGGGGTGGGGGAAGAGAAAGAGTTTGCCTTCTGTGGAATAGGTTTCTGTTGGCACTGAAAATTGTGGGTTCAAAGGGGTTTAGTGTGTTGTGGTTCAGACCCCACTTCTACTATGCACTTTGTCTTTTGGGCAGGTTATTTGCCCTTTGCCATGCCTCACATGGCTAACATTTTGCAGTGGTGCCCAGGACAGTTTCTCACATTTTGGCACCATGTGTGCCCACAGGCCCAGAAAGTTGCCTACCTCTGCCGAAGGCCAAACACTCTCACTCAACCTAACTGACTTCACAGATTTACCATGAGTATAAAATGGGATCATCCTACACATACTGCTCTGAGCTTCTTGGAGGAAGAAGAGTAGGATATAAATGTAATAAAGAATGAATACTGTGCCCAACACAATTTGCATTTCAGGTTGCTGCATGGAAATCATCCATAAAGATCTCTTGTATATCAGGCCACATCAGGTTTGCACTAGAAAAAATCAATCAATCAATCAATCCTTTATTAACAGTCAACAGACCATAAAACCATTAAGTTACAAAATTGTCAATTTTAACAGATTTATAGAAATATCCTCAGATGACCATTTGTGATCTAACACGTGAGGCAAGATATACATATTTTGAGACTTGGATTGTTATAGACTTATCCCTACCCTGGAGAAGGATAGTGACCAAACATTCTCTGGATCGGCCAGGAAGTTTCTGAATAATTGGTTGCAGCAAATCATAGCAACATAGAAGAAAACATTGTTAAAACCCAGTCTTAATAAATAGGCCATTGAAAGAAATAGTGCCTGGGCTTAAAAAAATGCATCTGGTAAACAAAAAGCCTGGTAGAAAAGCCAACCAGGTGGCAACTATCATGTCAGTTTATTTGTAATGTAGGTCAGTGCAGACTATCCCTTCCATTGGGCAAAGGGAGGTGGTGGCCACCTCAGGTGGCAGATGCTGAGGTGTGTCGGGGGCAGCGGTAGCCATTCTTCCTGTGCCCTTTCAGCCAGTCTCTGAGTTTTATCACACCTACATTCCCCCCCCCCCCACGGTTTGCTTCTGTGGGTTCCCCCTCCGTTTCCTATGCGAGTCTAGCGTTTTGATTTACACGTACTCAGTATTGCTGCGGTACCTCAGTTTGTGCCTGTTGAATATTAGTGTTTCTAGGCTTTGGCCGTTCAGGAATAAATCGAAACAGAAACTAAAAACTGTGACCTCAAGGAGAGAGAACAGCATGATGGGGTTGACGTCACAAGAGTCCAGTGCTGTAGAAGTGGAGCAAAGTCGAAGTGGGTATGCATCAAACCGCGGGTGTGATAACGACCTCTGCCTGCCCAGGAACCCCTAAACTAGCCTCCCTGAGGTGTGATGGAGGATATTGTCCCATCAGCAGTGTTGAAGTAGTAAGATTCAACTACCAGCCTGGGCCAGTTCTACACTAAGCAGGATATAACATTTTGAAAACGTTTTGAAAACGGTATATGGAATGTGTCCTGGGCCCAAACAGTTGTCAAAATTGTTATAACCCTTTATAATGCAGTAGTGTAGATCCTGCCCTGGTCAGCTTCTGTATGTGGAATGGTGTGTGTGTGTGTGTGTGTGTGTGTGTGTGTGTGTGTGTTAACCATCAACTCAGGTAGCAAAATGTCTTGACCCAGCCCTAAAGTCAGGCCTGCATAATCTGTGACCCACCAAGGTGTATGTAAGGCATTCACTATGAACTATGTCCTGCCAAGTGCTTGAACTCCCTTTGTGCAATCTCAAGCATGAAGCAAAACCCCTGGTAGGCCACCCACTATCCATAGTGGGTGGGCTATGCTGAGTTCGGTGGGTTTCATGTTGTACAGATCTGGCCTAGACAATAGTCTTCAAGCAAACTATCTATCTATCATCTATCTATCTATCTATCTATCTATCTATCTATCTATCTATCTATACAGAATGAGTGTGTGTAAAGCTAGGACAATATATTCCCAAAACCCCAGTGCCTGGTTTGTTTCAATGCCCAAACCAGAAGGGTGGGAAGAAATTCCCAAGGGAAAGAAGACCTGATGTGGTAGAGGATTTCTTCCACCAGGACGGCACGGCGCCGTTTGTAGACTGTAGCATCCTTGTGCAGCCCACCACACTGCTCTGCCGATAAATGAAAAATAAGTGTAGAAGAAGGGCAAGCAACTCGGTGCCCTCCAGATGTTTTGGACTACAACTCCCATCGCCCTCCAATAATTGGTCATGCTGACTGGGGCTGGTGAGAAGTATTACCAAAATCATACGGAGAGCACCAAGTTACTTACCCCGGTGTAGGATATGCACAAGTGATGTGTAGCTTGTGTGCTGTTGAGCCCTGTTTGTGTGTGTGTGTGTGGGGGAACCCTCCAACTGCTGTGAAGTGGACCAACAAAGTGGAAGTTTCATATGGATTAAAAGCTGGGTCTTTTTGTTTTACGTCTGTGCCTTTGTACTTAATTACTGCAGCTAGATATGCAGAAATTTAGCTGATCTTTTTCTGGTATGGAGATAAAAGATTTTTTTAAAGCCTCACTTGCTAAATTTCAGTACATTGGGTAGCTGTTAAAAGTTGCAGGAGTAGGGCAAGTAAAAAAAGAAAAGAAAAACAGGATCCTAATGTTGTATAATACTATTCCCAATCCTGCCTTTTAGTTCCTTCGCCCCAGCAGGGCAGACTGTTTTCTGCAGTGGATTAGTTATGCCTTATTGTGTCAAGGCAATGAAATGCCGCAGCTGCTGGGACTTGTCCTGTGAAGACAAAAACATCTGGAAAAAGTTTTTGGAACCACCTCTCATTATACTTGCAACGTGGCAGCTGCTTACCAGTTCCCCTATTCTGGCCTGAAGTAAAACCTTCCCTTAAAGAGCACCAAATGACAGAGCCAGCAAGATAATTATAACTGTAACTTCTTCACATACGTGGCAGCTGAGTGCAAATCTTTGACTAAAGCAAAAAAAGCACAACGTGCTGCGTTCTGCAATTGCATCAGAAAATGGGAGATAGACTCAGTTAAATGCGACCATTTGCGAGTTCCAGCACACACATGCAATGCTGATTAGCCAGCATAGAAAAGAAGCTGCCCTCTCTTTATAGAGTCCAGCCCCCCAGCCCCTCCACTCTCTCTCATTGCAGATGGCTTGTTAGGCACACAGTTAAGCCTTGGCTTTTATTTCATTGGGAAGAACTGCCTTACTAGCAAAAAGTGAAGTGCTCGCTTTAGCTATCATCTTGGCTACTGGTGGACTGGAAAACTCCGCACAGCTCAGAACTAATGAGGAATTTATAGGAATACTTGGAGTGTCTTTCCCTTATCAAATAGATTGGGTACCCCAAAAGGATGATGAAATGCCCTTCATTATCAATCTGACTGCCTATACTAGACAGTATACTATACTGGAAGATAGCAATTGTTTTCCTGTTAGCTTTTGCTTTCTTGGAGGATGCTTCATATGTACACGTGTGCAAAAACACAGTGAGACTCATGCAGTGCTTGTACTGCAATCCTCCTCAGAAGTAAGCCCCACTGAGTTCTTTGAGGCTTACACCCAGGTAAGGGTAAAGATCGCAGCCTTAATTCCACAAATGATATATGCCCTGCAGAACTGAGGTCTGCCTGGATGTTCTCTTAGAGGCTTCTACTCCTAACAGTTAAACTATGGACCACGCTACCACAACATGGTAGTATAGTATCTAGTATAGTGCCTGCACCTTTAACTGTTGTGATGAAGAGGGAATTTCACCAGGAACGAATTGCATACAAATGACACTGGCTGAAATTCCCTTTTCTCTACAACTGTTAAAGTTACATGAGTCCTGACCTGGATTTTATCTGGTCACCCCAAGACCAAGAGTCCATCAAGTCCAGTGTTCTGTTCACAACAGTGGCCAACCAGCTGTTGTTGTTGAACTACAATTCCCATCATTCCTCACCATTGGTCATTCTTGCTGCTGCTGATGGGGAGTGGAGTCCAACAACATCTGGATGGCCACAGCTATTCAGCTCTGACCTAGGGCGGATCTACACTGCTGCTTTAAAGTGCTTTAAAGCGCTATATAACAGTAGTGACAACTGTTTTGGAGTGTGTCCTGGGCCCCAACCGTTGTCACTACTGTTATAAAGCGCTTTAAAGCAGTTTATAACAGTACTAACAATTGTTGGGGCCCAGGACACACTCCAAAACAGTTGTCACTACTATTATAAAGCGCGTTAAAACAGCAGTGTAGATCCTGCCCTAGAGACTGTGAAATCAGTAAGATTTTCTTATGCTGTATCTGTGAACACAGAAGACATGTGAATGATGGGTCTGTTGCATCTATTTCTAGATGCAGACAGAAACAAGTAAGTGCTTGTAATTGGGAGGGCTTCCATCACCCTTTGAGAAGTTTGTAGGACTTTGGGGAGGGATCCAGCAATGCATGACTTGGCAGTAAGTCATGATCTCTCAAGAGAAAAATCTCAGACACAGCTTGCTCTCTGCTGTGAGATAGTTCACGGCACACACACACAAAAGTTAAACATACCATAATTTTCCATTCTTTGGATGTCTTCTCTCTTTATTTTTTCCACCCATTGGTGGGATGTGGTTTATTTTAAAGCCTTAGGGAAAGGTTGCCATGAGTACTACTTTGCAGAGGACACCCCACTCTTTGAAGGCATGCTCTGTTCCAGGGGTACACAATCTTTTGGGGCAGGTGGGCACATTTGTCAAATTGAAAAACTGTCCTGGGCACCAACACAAAATGGCTGCTTTGCTCTAGGCTAGGCTGACCAGATAAAATCCAGGTCAGGGCTCATGTAACTTTAACAGTTGTAGAGAAAAGGGAATTTCAGCCGGCATCATTTGTATGTAATTAGTTCCTGGTGATATTCCCTCTTCATCACAACAGTTAAAGGTGCATGCACTATACTAGAGTGACCATATACAAAAGAAGGCAGGGCCCCTGCAACTTTAACTGTTGTGATGAAGAGGGAATTTCACCAGGAACTAAATGCATACAAATGACACTGGCTGAAATTCCCTTTTCTCTACAACTGTTCAAGTTACATGAGCCCTGATCTGGATTATCCGGTCACCCTATTCTAGGCACCATCTGTGGGTGATGTAACTAGTCACAAAGGACACGTTACCTGACCCAAAGACTGAGTACAAGACAGAGGTGGGGTCTGAGCCCCTACCCTTTAAACAACTCCACACAATTTTCAACGACAACAGACATGTATAGTCCAACAGCCTGTGTCAAAAAAACTTGTATCATAAGCTACAACAAGTTTGACTATCTGGACATCTTACAGAAGGTGCAAAAGGTAGACTATTAATTATGTCATAAAACATATGGCTGAAAAAGGTACTATTTGGCAGAGATCACTTTCTTATATCTTAAAATATGAAACGTGACTGCCTTAAACAGGGCCAACCCCAAATCAGAGCATTTAATATGATTAGAGTCATATCAATTTCCACTGTACTGAGTTAAGTAAGGAACTGATTTCCAGAAACATATTGATACTTCTGTTTTTTGGACTTACAGGGAGCCATGAATCTCCTAGCAGCAAGAGTGCTAGGAGATCAATGCAGACTTTTTTTAAAACCTTCCTGTGGGGGGTGGGTTTTTTTGGATTTTTGGGATGAACACACAAGGGGAAAATCTTAAATCACCCCTCCTGGAGTGACATGGTCCTAATCTAAATTGGATAAGCTTACACTGAGATAATTAATCAAATCAGATCTGCTATGCCTGATTTGAAGAACATGTAGCCTGCCGGGAGAGATTCGCCAACTCACTAGACTTCCGGAATTTAAAAGATCTATAAAGACTTATCTCTTCCGGCAGGCCTACCCAGATGAATTTTAAAGTGTTTTATTGGTGTTTTAATGATGTACTGGTTTTATCTGCTTTTAATCAGTTTTTGTATTTTGTGTTTGGTGTTGTTCCCCGCCTCGATCCGTTGGGAGAGGCGGGTGATAAATAAATATATTATTATTATTATTATTATTATTATTATTATTATTATTATGTACCTTATGATGTAATTAATGGTTCCCTTTTTGGAGGGGTCAGAAAAGGTGTATGCCCCAACAAAGTCAGTCAGACTGAACAATCTGGAATTATGTAGACTATACCCCAACAAATTTCATCCATGTAACTTATGATGTAATTAAAAGGGGGCTTGGCGTGGCTGCCACCCCTACCCCCCCGACATTGCTCCTATGACTGGCAGTACTGGAGATGCCACAACTTTTGTTAAATGTTTCAGATAGTCAAACCTTTTGTGCCTTATGATGTAATTATTTGACACGGGCTCTTGGACTGTTATTTCACAGAAGGCAAACTCTTCTCCTGCCCCCTACCAGCCAACTCATCCCCCCATCCCTTTCTCTCTTTCACTCTGATTCATCACCCATAGTCTCTTTCTTTCCCCTTGATTACAGAGTTGCACAATCCAAAGAGTCCTGCACATGAAATGCGCACTTTGTTCGTTTTGCTGGTGGTCCTTGGAGGTAGATATTATGGCACTACTATTCCTGTTTTAGAGATAGGGAAGTAAGATTAAGTGTTATGCCCAATGCCAGGCCTGCACATCATAAAGTCCATGGGCAACTGACTGAGCTCTCTTTGTCCCTTCAGTGAATTCGAAATGCCCATTGTATTCAGCCATCAGTCGCCACATCTCCATGGAACATCCAACACTGATCCAGGCCTGACTGCATAACTGCATCTGCTTTCCTCCTCTTCTTTTTGGGTTCAGAGGTGCATAATGGAGGTAGATTTGTTTCCCCAATCTTTTGCAACCAACCAGCCCCATTGTATATCCCATCTGCATCTGAGGATTCCTCAGTGCATGACATGTTGGGAGAGTGAAAGATGCTTTGTGACGAGGAGGAGATGGTGGTGGTGGTGGAGGAGGAGGAGGAGGAGGAGGAGGAGGAGGAGGAGGAGGAGATAAGGGGGTAGCAAAGGTTGGGAAATAAAAGCAGAGCAAACAGAAGAGAGAGTGAAGGAGGGCAAAAAAAGGAGCTTGTGCAGCTTGTTGAAGTGAGGCTAGGATAGATGAGGACAGGAATTGGTGTCTGGATGGTACAGCAAAACTTTTTGAAGACAGGAGTGTGCAGACAAATTTGGGCTGTGCTTCAGGGGTTTTCTACACAAGCCTGTTAATCCACTGTATCTAACTTTGGTTTTGTCGCAGAATTGAGATCTGAGCTCTACATGAAGAGATTTCTTTTCCTGCTTGTCTGCTACATAGCCTCTAGGTGGTGCTGTGCTATAGTGGAATATCACAATTACACAAGTAGGAAAATCAGTTTTCTTTCAGCAACAATATTCCATTTTCCCCGCTCTAAAAAAAACCAGAAGCGAAATTGGAGGATTATGCCATCATCTAAAGAACTCATAAACAAATGTGTGTAAGGAATTATGAGCGCACAATAATACCTTGTGTAGAAAAATTCATGCTGTATGGGATGCAGAGAAAAATAAAAGAGAGGTTGGCTCAGCATGAAAACCTTCCAGTAAGGGTGGGGGGAAAGAGGAGTTGGTAACGTGAGAGATGTAAGTGCACTTATAGGAACATAGGAAGCTGTTGTATACTGAGGCCATTTCTACACCAGCCATTTATCCTGCAATCATCCTTGGGTCGTCCCTGTGCATCCAAATGATGCACAGGGACTCCCATGGGTAGGGATGGGCACAGGTTTTCCCAGGGATAAGAGATCCCTGCGAAAACCGAATAATTCCTGCAGTCCTGGGAACATCTTGAGACCGTGGGAGGTGTGGGCACCCGTCCTGCCTGGTGCCCGCTTACTCGCAAGTAAGCAGACATCAGAAATGGGCATGGAGTCATGCCATGCAGTTCCGTGCCCATCAGGGGAGGGGGTGGCAGCAATTTTGCCACCCCTGGAATGTCAGGGAGGTGGGTGGGGACCCGGGTTTTTTTTAAACAACAACATACAGGCTCAATTCGGACGACACGATAGTCAATGGTGGGTTCACTAACCCTAACCCTCACGCTAACCCTAGGGGGCACTTCCCACACAACATGGTAATAAATAATCAACTGTGGTGTGGATGAGGATCAGCGTTGAGTTGACTATGGCAGCATTCGGATGACACAATAGTCAAAACAACTGACAATTGTTTTCCCCACACCAGTTGTTTATTGTGTCTTCCGAATTGAGCCATACTTTTGCAATGGAGCGCAAGAGCAGTCTTTGGATCCTTCGTAAAAAAAAAGAAAAGAAGTGGCGGGCGCAATGGCCCGAGAGGAAGCCGGGACGTCACGCTCTGATTTGGAAAGGGGGGGACAATCCAGGAAGCAGATATGCTCGGAATCGCTCCCCCAGGATCGCCCCCCCCCCACACCCATAGGTGTAGAAAGGCCCTGAGTCAGAACCTTGATCCATTTAGCCTGGTATTATCGATACTGGCAGCAGCTCTCCAGAATTTCAGGCAGGATTCTTTCCTAGCCTTATCTGGAGGTACCAGGGATTGAACCCGGGGCATTCTGCATGCAAAACCTGTGCTCCACCCTATCTATATATAGAGAGAATACAGTATGCACAATGAGGTGTGAAAAATGCACTACGAAAGGGAGCTGGAAAAGGAGGGAGGGTTAACAAATGGTAATAGGGGTTTGGCACTTAAAAAGGGGTTTAGCAGATAATGTGTCAAAAAAGAAACACTGAATTAACTGCAGGATCAAAGCACTGCTTGATAACATGATTCTTTCTGGTCTCTACAGTATTTCAGTTGTGCTTTCAAGGTTTGTAGATTCCCTTTAGGGAGGCACCCAGCTTATAAATAAGTCTAGTGGTATCCTATGTGGGAAAAAGTGTTTACAAGAAAAGCTACTGCTCCACCCAAGGAAACAGCAACATGACTCCCCAAATGAGAGACATTTGCAGGCTTTTCATGACTTTGTGGGATAATGAAGGGAGAAATGTTAACAGGGCCTCTTTTTCAGAGAATGGAAGTCCAGAACATGAACATTTCAAAATAAGTCTCTTGTAACATATATTGACCCTGTTCAGATGACACGCTAAGTCACAGTGGCTAAGCATTTTGAGCTAAACACTGGCTGAATTCGGACAACACATTAGTCAATGGCGGGTTGAGTAGTCAACTCACAGTTGGTTATTTTGTGGGTACTCCCCACACAACATTTTCCTACACAACTGTGGGTGGTTGGGGCTGGTGTTGAGTGGACTAATAGTCAACCCAGTATTTGACTGACACAGCCCCCTCCCCTCTCCCCACCCTCCCTCCTTTGGTTGCTCTTGCCACCTGCCTCTATGGGCTTGTGTTTTAACCCACTCACCACACGCCATTAACACACTCACCCCTCCACACAACAATTTAAACAACTGGCTTCTAGCTAAACAACTTGCAAGCCAGTTGTTTCTCTCAGTTGCTTATTTGGGGGGAATAGCATACCATCAGTAGTTTGTGAGCGGCGTGTTACCCTCCACACAACACAATAAGCCACACAACTGACGATTGTTCCCCCCCTCAGTTACTTAATGTGTTGTCCGAATGCAGCCAGTGTTTCATGTGAACCATGACTTAGCATGTTGCGTGAACCATTCCTAACCATGGTGGCTATGCTACCATGGTTTAAACACGCAAACTAACCATTTACTGCAAAAGGGTTAGTTGCCTAACCATGGATTAGTGTGTTGTCTGAACAGGCCCTTTGACACAGAACCCCTCTGGCATCGCAAAACTATTTTTTTCTGTTCTGCTACCTGTAAACCTACCTGGGTCTTCAACACCTTTAGGCTCTATAAAATGGCAGCAAAAATCATTTGGTACTTTAAAGAAAATGGCTTATTTAGACGTGGGGCACCTGGATCTGTAGATGAATACACTGAGGATGGGTAATAGAGTGCTCTAAAAATGAAAGAGATTATAATAATTCAGCCAGGGAGTTCAGCAGAATCCTAGACAAGCTAGCAATGCCCTTGAGGGTGCTGGAAAGCCACGCTTTGATCTGCATCTTAACTAATACTCAGTATTACTAGATCCCATTAAAAAGCTTTAGTCTGCATCTAAGACTCTTTTGTTTTGTAATTGGTTGGTGACTGCACCACTGAACTCTGAGTGCCTGCTGGTGTGTGTGTCTGTCTAAACATTCTCTTTGCACCATGGTGGTTGCAAATCGGTGCTGTGTCAGTTATTCAATGAGGCTACCGATTCAGAGCCACCATGAAGCTTTTCTCTGAAGCCTCGTCATAAACAAGGCGGGGACTTGCATCAACTTTTTTCATCAGAGCAAGGTCACCACACATCTTCCACCATATGACCTTGCTCTGGCGTTGAGCTGGGAATGGTTGGGGCGGATGGCGACCCCTGATTGGTTGCTGGAAGCCTGTGAAGAGGGTGGGGGGATGGGCTCCAGTACCCAGATGGCCAGAAAACCCTGCACTCCCTGCTGGCATGGGGATTTCCCGCCTCCACTCCGCAGCAGCAATACTGCGGGGTTTCAGGGTGAAGGAGTGCCAAAGCGGTGCCGTGAAGTCAGGCCCTGTGTGTGTGTGTGTGTGTGTGTGTGTATGTGAGAGAGAGAGAGAGAGAGAGAGAGAATGCTCCCTTTTCTCCTTCCTGTCTGTCTGACAGTTGTATAAACATGGGGCATATGCATGATTTAGGATGGGTGTGGTGTTGCAGATGGGATTGTGCAAGTCTGAAGATCAGCTCAGGAAGGAAAGCTACATCCAGCTGGAATCTCTCTCAGTGGAGCTCTTACATTGGTCAGCATTTGCCACCAGTTTCAGTTCAGGGAGTCAATGCTGACTGTGGCCCAGATGCAGATGTATTCAAAAGTTGTAAAGGCCACAATCCAAAGAAAGAAAAGAAAAGAGAGAGTTAAGTATGCATGAGTCCATTACATTTTAGTGGACAAGTTTGCTTAGCTGTGTGATGGGTTGTGGGCCAAGCGGTGTAAACATGACACCACTCGTGTAAATGGTTTACTTGTGTGGATGGTTTGTTCCTTAAAAGCCATAGACAAAACTGGTTACTAAAAGCAGGCCCATCTGCCTTCATCACCAGCCATTTGTTCGTAAGCATAATAAAAGGAGATGCCTGAAATAGGCCTAATTCCCTGGCTAGTAACTGGATAAATAGTAACAACTGATGGCCATTTTGTAAACATAGTTATGCTATTTATGTCTTTTGCAACTTCCCAAGGCAAATAAATCTACAGGTTAACTGTGCCTTGTATGAGCTTTTCCTCCCCTTTTATCTGTATGTTTTAAGCTTCTTAATTTATTGAGCATCCTCCGGTACTTGTCTTTTGATCCAGGGGTTCATCACGTGAGGCTGAAATCCCACATCCTTACCGGGGCTGCCTGCTTCTGGTTTCTTTCCGGGATTATAGCACTCCTTTTACATGGCAGACAAGTAATTTGAGTTGAATTGAACACTATCTTTCTCTATTTGTTTCCATTACACAGTGCCATCTAGTGGCTGAATTATAGCACAATGCCTGCGTTTCACACAGCAAATCGATAGGAATAATGCCCTCTATCGCATTATCTCCAATCTTTTTGAAAGTGGGATGAAGGCCATAAACTGCAGGAAGGACCCTGGAGGTTGACGACATCATGTAAAGGACCCACAAACCTCCGTGAGCAGCCAATCTTGAGCAGCCCCATGTAAAAGGGCAGCAGTTTCTAATTCACATTCCCCACCCCATTCATTAATCGGCATTATGATGCACATTCAGTTGTGAAGGATCCAGTGCAGATCCCATTCAGACAGCACCTTGTGGTTGGAAGTATGCATTTCTATCTGCTTTACTGTGTCGATGACAATGTGCACCCTCAGCCATTTTCTCAGACCTCTTGTGTGCTGTTGCATATGACCACATCTGGCTAATGAATCTCATGGAAAAACATCAATCTACCACATCCATGAGCAACTCCTTGGTTTTCAATTCCTCTTCTTTATAGGCAGGTTTTCCTTCACTTATATGACCTGTCTTTGAAATCATTGAGCTTTTGTGAGGCTCCTATAAAACTCAATTGCATCAAGGTCTGAATGCTTTCCCCTTTCAAAACAAACTTAAAGGTGGGATAATGGTGCTTCTGCCCAGCACAACTTAGGTCTTCAATCGGTAGTTTTCCAAGGAAACTCTACAAAGCAAAGGACTCTCTCAAGCTCTCATAAGTGCATTTCTGTTTGCTTTTCACTTTCCGAGGAATTAAAAATAGAAAGTGTGATTGACTGACCCAAGGAGTGGGAAGATCTGTTTTGTCGCTGGATAGGAAGTAATTCGGGGGAGGATTATTTTTCTTCTTCTTTTTGGCCTGGGTTTGGGATGCCAACTGACCAAGAAAACATGTCCCAGCTTGCTCTTACACTGTTTGATCAGCAGGAATTGGCAAATAAGTTTTTCATGGAGATGAACATTATCATCTGCTAACTGCTGATGGTGAACTGGTTATTGAGGGCAGAGGAGCAAGGGCCAAACAAAATTTGGCAACCCTTGATAGGGCCAGACCCATACATTTTGTTGCCTGAGCCAAAGGGGAAGATGCTCCACCTATTCCATATACAGAAACTGACTGGATGGGCAGTTGAAACTTAGAAGGTCTCAGGAGCAACCCAGATGGCCAACAGAGTTCTGCCCTCCAAACACCTCACCATTGTCCCCTGTCCCTCAGCATCTTTTGCCTAAGGTGACTTTTCCATTTGCATAAAGGGAAGACTGGTCCTGACTCTAGGGGATAGAAGTGTGTGTGTGGGAAGTATGTTCTATTCTCATCCAGTCTCTCCTCAGCGTCATCAGATGGGGAGGTGGGTCACATTTCCTTACCATCCATTTCTCCCCTGCTTCTGTCCTACAATACTTCTTCTTTTTTACATGGAGAAGAAAGAGGAAGTAAACAATGACCAAGTGGGGCCATTTAGTTGGCGGTTTTATCCTGCTGCTTCTCCTGCTCAGGCAGTATGTTTTGCTACAGCTGAACAAAGTTGGATTTTCCAGGTCTTTTTTTGCCATGGGAAAATGAGCAGAAGGAGCAGGAGATGCACAGGAGGTGAACCTCGTCGTCAAAAGGACCTGCAAACAAAAGTGAATGGGCAGTAACAAGCATGCAATAAAACTCTCATCTGATGATGCTCTTAGAAAAAGCACCTCCAGTTTGAGTATAAAGGACAGGACAGGACTAAAATCAAATTTTAAAAATGCTCTCTCTCTCTCTCTTTTCTGTGGTTTTTTTTTTTAAAGAAAGGACTGCCAAATGAAATGTTGAATCGCCTGCTGGGGAGAGAGAAAACAGCTTCATCCCTCCTAAATCTGCCTCTGCCCAAGAGATAGCTTACATCTGGAATGGAAAGCAGGTCAATCTGTTCACAAGCTGACGTGTCAGGGAGTTGGCTGGCAGCCTTTCCTCTCAGGATTCCAGAAAAGTTGGCATATATATTAGGAAAGCTCTGGACATTCTGGTGCTTTGTGGGCCTTACATCATTTGATTTATCTGTAGTGTGATGCCACCAAACTAAGTAGATCCTTTCCACTAGATTAAGAAAAGTTTGAGCCCATGAATTTATTCACCATGTAGTGATCAACCTACTACTCTCCTGCAGTCTTGGGCAACTAAATTATAGCTGCTATTTTTGCCATGTTCTCCTGCAAATAGTTTGTCAAAACCAACAACAACAATGTAAGAAAAAGCCTGATGGTGGATCAGACCAAGGCTTCATCTGATGCAGCATCCTGTTTCCCACAGTGGCCAGTCAGATACCTTCAAGAACCCCAGAAGCAGGGCATAAAGGCCTCTCTTGTTCCTGCTTCCCACAGAAAACATTACTCAGAGAAGAGACAGACGGCTTCTGATCATGGAGGTGCCATATAGCCACCATGGCAAAAACATGCTGGCAGGCTCAGCTCTCATATCATGTTAACATAAAGGATGGTATCAAAATCCCTTTCCCTTTAGCCTGTGACTTCTCTCCCTAGGCCAGTCTCCCCCAGCCTGGCTCTCACCAAATGTGTTGGACAACAACTCCCACTATCCCCAGCCAGAACAAACTGGCAGTTGTTGTGGATGATGGAAGTTGTTGTTTGTCACACCTGGAGGGCACTATGGGGCTGTCTTGATGTCAACTTTGTCCCGGGGCGGCTCCAAATCCATGCTGTCTTGGTTACATGACACAGCCGCAGATTCGAAGCCACCCCTAGGCAAAGAGGTGAAGATGCGCAGCTGAAAAGTTGGGGACTTACCCTGACTTTTCCAGCCACAGCGAGGTCAGCCCAGCTCTTCTGCCGATCTGCTGTTGCTTGGAGTCACTCCAGAGGCATTCCTAGGCAAAAGACAACCTCCTATTGGGCCTCCTCCACACGAGACGTTTAATGAGCCTTGAAGGCTCATTATAAATTTTACCTACACACGAGCGGAGCGCAAAACGGGCGTACAGGCGCGTTATCTCCCCGATAATGCGCATTTTCGAACGCGCGTTAAATAGCGACTTTTATTTTGCTCCGGCCGTTAAAGCGCATTTTCGCTGTGTGAACAAGCGATTATGCGCATTAACTACCTGTAAAGTGCTTTTTGGGCATCTTTTAATGCGCTTCGCCGCTTCTCGCCGCCTCCCGTGCAGAGGGATTAGGCGTAAATGCGCCTCCGCGAAAATGCGCATAATCCCCGAACCGGGCGCAAAAGCGCATCCTTGTGGAGGGGGCCTTGGTCGCTAGAAACCACGAGAGGGGGAGGGGCGGGCCCGGTGAGTCCAATGGCCGCAGAAAAGCCCACACTGCCTCCCCTTGTTAGGTAAACTTGCTTCTAACGCACACCAGGGATAACATGGGGGTTGGTGGTGGAGCACTGCCAACCCTGTGCTGTGAAAACAGCCCCTAGGGTGGGGGAAGATTGCCTTAGACCTGTGACACCATTTTCATGCCTCTTCCCCTCCTCCATAGGACCCAGTTGTGCCTGTTTCTCTGCTAATTTTGCCCCTCTAGCACTACCTTCATCTGTCTTCATCTGAGAGTTCCCCAGCTTTCCCTTCTGATCTAACCCCTTCTAGGGTGACCATATGGAAAGGAGGACACGGCTCCTGTATCTTTAACAGTTGTATCAAAAAGGGAATTTCAGCAGGTGTCATTTGTACGCATGCAGCGCCTGGTGAAATTCCCTCTGCATCACAACAGTTAAAGTTGCAGGAGCCCTGCCCTCTTTTGTATCTGGTCACTCTAGTATAGCTCCTGCAGCTTAGGCCTCCTCCACACGAGACGTTTAATGAGCCTTGAAGGCTCATTATAAATTTTACCTACACACGAGCGGAGCGCAAAACGGGCGTACAGGCGCGTTATCTCCCCGATAATGCGCATTTTCGAACGCGCGTTAAATAGCGACTTTTATTTTGCTCCGGCCGTTAAAGCGCATTTTCGCTGTGTGAACAAGCGATTATGCGCATTAACTACCTGTAAAGTGCTTTTTGGGCATCTTTTAATGCGCTTTGCCGCTTCTCGCCGCCTCCCGTGCAGAGGGATTAGGCGTAAATGCGCCTCCGCGAAAATGCGCATAATCCCCGAACCGGGCGCAAAAGCGCATCCTTGTGGAGGGGGCCTTAAACTGTTGTGGTGAAGAGGGAATTTCACCAGGTGCTGCATGCATACAAATGACACCTGCTGAAATTCCCTTTTCTATACAACTGTTAAAGATACAGGAGCCCTGTCCTCCTTTCCATACAGTAACGCTAACCCCTTCCTCTCCCCCCTCCCATTGAATCTGCCTCATGACATGCATGCTCTTCCACTCCAATCTGACCTTTCTCCTGGCCATATCAGAAAACCAATAACACTTTTTTTATTTTTGCTCAGTAATGAAATCCATGCAATTTCAAAGCTCATGCCTTCTGACTCCCTCATCAGCTGGTCCAATAAAATGGAGAATAGTCCAGGCAAGAAATTCTGCCACTGCCACATCTCTGTTTTTCTTGGCTTCCCTTGGCGGAGGAGCGGCTGAACTTGAGAAGTGAAAGCAAGAGGAAACCATGGAATAATAACGGTGCCACCAGACATTTCGAGAATAGCTCTAGCCTCCAAAGCCAAACAGACTGCCTTACGGATGGCTGTCTTGGTTACGATGAAATTTGAAACCCTTCCATAGAGTCTCAGACGGCTTTATTGCCTTTTAAAGAAATGTTACATCTCTTCTTTGGTTGCTTATGTAACTGAAGGGCTGCATATTGAAGACAACGTTAACCAATTTGGAAAAGAAACAGATGCGCAGAGCAAACTCAGAGGGGCGGAGGAAAGGAGAAACCACGGTGGCTGAATGGCCACTTCCTATCTCCTTCCGGGCTTCTGTTGGCAGTGTGGAAGGTAGTAGTAGGTTTGCATGTGGTGTGTGTGTATGTGTGTGTGTTTCCTCTTCCTTTGAACTTTTACAGCCATTTTACAAAATAACTTTCCCCTGCCATTGCTCCCAGTGGGAGCAATAAACTAAGCAAACAGGGCTGGAACAGTTTTATCCCCATTTTGGAGGTATGCTGGGAAACAGAAGTGCAGAAGAGCTACAGTGACACCAGTGGCGTAGTGGAGCCAGGGTTAGCAGGATGCAGTGCTGGCACTTTTTGATTAGCAGGGATGCTGAAGTCATCTGCCACCTCCTTCAGACTTCCCTGCTCCCTCTGAGCTTAACTGTGAACTTCAGAGTAGCTAGAGGTATGTGTGTGGAAGAATGAACTTTCTCAGAGACAATATATAGTTGTGAGGTATTCCTGTTTTTCCCCCCTATTTGTACAGCAATCAGCTTCATAAATTCACTTGGATCTCTATGTGGTGGAGTGTGGTTTGTCAATGGTTTGTGAGTTCAGCAGTAACAGAAGACCACAGGCATGTGCAAACTTGTGACTAGCAAGCTGGCATCAAAATATGCTTTGATATGTTGGTTTGACATCCCCTCTCGAACCATGGTTTGTGGGCTGACATCAGTTCAAATGTAAAAATGAGCCATGGTTTGGCATAACATCTGAATGCGGCAGTTAGCTACATGTGGAGGTTCATCTGTGGCTCCATAAATGATTTATGAAACTGTGAATTTGTGTTGTGCCCACATGTTCCTCCCTCAAATCACCTTGTTCACATCACACATTGGCTGAATTCGGACAACACATTAAGCAACTGAGGTGGGGGGAAACAATCGTCAGTTGTGTTGCTTATTGTGTTGTGTGTAGGGTAACACACCACTCACAAACTACTGACAGTATGCTATTCTGCCCAAATAAGCAACTGAGAGAAACAACTGGTTTGCAAGTTTAGCTCGAAGCCAGTTGTTTATAGTGTTTTGTGGAGGGGTGAATGTGTTAATGGCGTGTGGTGAGTGGGTTAAAACACAAGCCCACAGAGCAGGTGGCAAGAGCGACCAAAGCGGTGTCTGCCACTCTGCTACAACTGGTGCAACTTGCAGAGGCTGCTGGGATAGAACTGGGAGGACTGAGGGAGGAGGGAGGGTGGGGAGAGTGGTGGGGGCTGTGTCAGTCAAATGCTGGGTTGTCTATTAGTCCACTCAACGCTAGCCCCAACCACCCACAGTTGTGTAGGAATATGTTGTATGGGGAGTACCCACAAAATAACCAACTGTGAGTTGGCTACTCAACCCACCATTGACTAATGTGTTGTCCAAATTCAGCCATTGACTTCAGTATGGATATCCTGGCTTGTACTAAGCCAGAGTTCACTGTTACATCCAAAACTAAGAACTAATGTCAATTAACAAACCAGGATAATAAACCAGGCCAACATTAAGCCAGAGTTTCCCAGTTTGGACATAACAGGGAACTCTGGCTTAATGCAAGCCAGGACCTCTATGCTCACACCAGTGCATGATGGAAGGTTGGAAGAAAGGAACCCTCACTTATAGGACCTATTCTGTTTCATATGCCCTAGGTAAGGAATTTCGATTAAACATTCATTGTTCCTCTATAATCTCATAGATTGCTGACCATACTGTAGAGCCAGAAAATGTCTCATCTTTCTCCTTAGAGAGCAATCCTATGGCCCCTAGACAGCATCTGGGGACCACAGGATATTTCAGATTTCTGGATACAACGGTGGAGTCAGTGCTGACTTCATACCCAGGAGTCCGAGCTCATTCGAATCTAAGAAGAGCCATGCTGGATCAGACCAAGGATCTATCTAGTCCAGCTCTTTGTTCACACAGTGGCCAACCAGTTGTCCCCCAAGGAACCACTAACAGGACACTGTTCAACAGCACCCTCCCACCCATGTTCCCCAGCAACAGCTCCCCACCCCCTCCCTCTCACCCTCACAGCTGGGATGGAGGGAATCGTGCTGGCTGCCCCCTGAGGTCGCAAATGCAACTTCGGTGGGAAGGGAAAGGGGGCGTGCTGGTGGGCAGGCAGGGGAGGAGGCTGGGTAGATTGCCTTACACTATATCCAGAGGCCGTCCCAGCCTAATTCTCTCCCTGACATCTCAGCTAGACAGGTGACGATGCCCATCTAGCTAAATGCTGACCGGGAGTGGGGGTGGAGAGGGAGCATGCAAGCAACGATTGCCTCTCCCCTGCTTCTGATCTGCATGGGGTTCCCATCACCCTCTGAATTTGGAGGCTGATGGGAATCGCAATAGGATTGTGCCCTTAATGTCTTCAGTGAGGTGTAAACATAGGTACAACAGATTTGAATCTTCATGGTCCCCAAAACATTTGAAGAGTCATCAAATGGCATTATTTTTCAATAATATATTGCTGCAAGAAATCCAGGCAAAATATCCCTCTTTTAATACTTTTTGTACAAGGCTGGAGATACATCCATAAATTTTAAAAAATACATTTTTTTGTAAAAATTACTCCCACTTCCAGTGTTACCCTATAACAGCCCCAGTGCAGCATCATTCAAGAGAAGCATTTCAATGTTATATTTGTCTAATTATTACCCTGGAAGACTTGCCATAAGAACAGTGCAATTAGTTAAAGGGCTGGTAGCAGAAACCACTTTAACAGAAATGGGAAGACACTGATTGAAAGTTTTTGAATCGCTGGGCTCTGAATAATTGCAAGTAGGGGTGTGCAATGGATCGGGTCCGATCCACGATCCTGATCCGATCCAGGGGAAATCGGATAAAATTATCCGATCTGATCTCCTGCCCCTGGATCGGCCAATCCAATCCGATTTTGTCCGATCCAATCCAGGACAAAATTGGAGGTCCCGATCTGGGTCCCGATCTGGGTCCCGATCTGATCCGGAGGGTCCCTGCACATCCCTAATTGCAAGAGCTTTCATGCTGGATGGGTCCTCAGCAATTGCTGCTGTTAGGTCCCCGTCTGCATTAACCGCTGTCTGCATCTACCCATGGTATTGTGATGGTCACTTAGCTAGAAAAGAATCAAGAGACTTATTCAAACAAAAGCTTTAATGGGTTACCTCACTGCTTCTTGAACTATGTAAAGAGACAATGGCTCTTGATCAACCTTCCCAAGCCTGGTGATCTGCAGGATATGTTGGACTACAGCTCCCATCAGCCATGGGCCATGATAGCTGGGGATGATGAGACTTGTAGTCCAACACATATTTAGGGGAGAAGGCTGCTCTTGATACTAGGGCAGTCCTTTACAGAGTGGGTGGGGACAGTTTCCCAGGGAGATGTCAGTTCCTTTCTAGTAACTTCCAATCAATGCAACGCAGAAGGAAGGATGCCCACTTCTTCTGTTGATTGCCAGTGCTGGGAATAATGATGTCACTTCTCTATTTGTTTTAGAACAGGTCTACTAGGAAAAACATTGTTTATTTAAATTGTTCTCAGCTGTTTACATTTTTAAATTTTTCTATGTTAAAATTTTTAGATTATTTTTATTGTGTTGTATTTTGCATTTTGATGAATTGTTGTAAACTGCCCAGAGAGCTTTGGTTGTGGAGCAGTATAGAAATAAATAAATAATATTGATTGCAAATTTCCTACTCTCTTTTTCTAGGAGAGGGTGGTGCTCAGTGGTAGCGCAGCTGCTTTGCATGCAGAAGGTCCCAGGTTCAATCCCCGGCTTCTCCAGGTAGGGCTGGAAATATTCCTGCCTGAAACTCTGGAGACCTGCTGCCAGTCAGTGTCAACAATACTGGGCTAGATGGACCAAGGGTCCGACTCAGTATGAGGCAGCTTCCTATGCTCCCATTTTCTTTAGGTCGCCACATATCCCTGCTTTGATCTGCCTGTCTCCAGCCCACAGACAAAATCATTCCCAGCAGCTTTTGTTTACTTAGCTGGGTTCAGGGAGGCACATGTTTCATTTTCCTGACGGGAAACTCAAGAACCAATTCTCATGACTTAGAAGGGGCTCTGAGCACATGACAAACCGAATATGTGTTACTGCCCCAGCGTGGCAAAATGGCTGTTTTGCAGCACGAGGCTCAAGATTTTTCTGCTCACTTCCTTGTGCATTGGCTGATGTGAGGCAGAGCAGGTGTATTAAGAGAACTTCACCAAGTAGCCATCTGTAAAGTTCTTTGAATTTGCAATATGCTCAAGGCTAGTTGAATTTGCCTTGGCTACTATGGCGTACTGACAGAAGTATTTCAGAGATTTGAGTGCTGCTGTTGCTGATGGCAAACGCGTCATCATTTTGTGCGTGTGTCCTGCCAAGATTACTGATCAAATTGCCTTTGCAGGTTTTCATAGTGCTTCTAACTGTACACCAAAAATGTGTCCACAAAAGCACGACCAGCACTGGCACATATATGTTTGGATGTGACTGTTGGGAGGTGCCTACAGGACAGTTCTCATAATGAGTAACATATTTTCCCCTCTCCCTCTCTGTTATGGACTTCAGTTCTCATCATTCTTGACCATTGGCTATGCTGGCTGGAGTTCATGGGAGTTGCAGGACACAACACCAGGACGGTACCATGTTGAGGAAGGCTGGACTTGGAGAAGCAGCTGGAATTAGGAAATCAGAACGAACAAGCTTTGGTAACACAGTGAGGATTTGATCATACACATACAGACCATAAACATTTTACAGCTTCACAGCATATTTATACATCATGGCTTGGATCCAGATTTAAGCAGGATCCACTGCACTGGTGAAGAAGACTTCCACACCCCCTCCTTCTCAGGGCAGCCCCTCAAGCCCCCTGAAAATGCCTCAGAGATTCAGGAGACTTTGCTGTATTGGGGAGCTGTGGAGTGGAGGGAGGGGAGATCACCCCAAATTGGGCAGGGATGATTCATGAGCAGAAGGTCCCTTCTGCCTGTGGAAAGTAAATCCTAGATCTAAGCCAGTGAATACATCAGTGTGTGATCATCACAATAGCTGGTCTATGTACAAACTGTACTTCCTAGAGGGAAAATGTGCTATGAAGCAGCCTTTTGTATAACTTGATCTTAAGGACAAGCCCCTGTCAGGATTCCTTCTATGACCTGGACCTCCTGAGCAACTCCTTAAGGATCTTTTGCCTCCTTAAGAGTCCCACCTTCCTTTCTTTATAATGTGGGGTTTAGGCTGTAGACATGGGGTGTGTGATATTCCATACACTTTAGGTTTAACACATGAAAAGAAAATAAAAGTTGCAAAATGCAAGTTATTTTACTCTAGCTACATTTACGCTTTTCTAGCTGCTTCTTCCTCATGCTGTCATCTTTTCCTGCTCTCTCTCTCTCTCTTGCTGGCTTTCTCCTCTTTTTCTATACCCTCTTCCCCCAAAGCACAAAGTATTGTTTCTACCTTGAAAAAATAAAACTTAACTGGAGAAATGTAACTTAACCAGGGAAATGAATCTTAACCAGAGAAATGAAACTATTCAGCATTAACCTCTCCCAACAGAAAAAGACAGGCCTCTAAGGCCTAACCTTTTTTACTTTGCCTCTGTAGGCCTCAAACCTTCACAGCCCCTTATGATGCGCCCCACATTCCTGCCTTTTAAGATCCCTTTGGCTACATCTCTGAGTGAACAGCTGAGATGTATAATATGGGGAGGTCTCTGCCAAGGGGTCTGTCACACTGTAGAAAACAGCGAATAATCCTTTGGCCTGGGTCTTGGCTTCCATTAGAGAGAATTAGTTGGCAGAGCCAATCCTGTCAACCCTTTAGCCCTTGCTAAATTCAGAACATGGCCCCTGTTTAAAAAGAAGAAGAAGAAGAGTTGCCAACCTGTATGAGAGCCAGTGTGTTGCCTTGATTTGCAGCCATCCCCAACCTAGTGTCCTCCAGGCATGTTGAACTACACTTCCCATCATCCTCAGCCATCATGGCAACAGCTCCTTGCTGGTTGATTGGGGATAGTGAGAGTTTTAGTTCAACACATCTGAAGGGCACCACTTAAGGCAGGCTAGTCTGTAATTGTTGTTTATATTGTTCATTTACAATTACACCCACTTTACTACTACGTGGTTGCGTACTTTATGTTTTGTAGGGACTGTGTGTTTGGGAAGCTTATACTTTGGGTTATTGTGGCTCACTGGGCATTGTTGAACTCATGATGAGCTGAAGAGTGTGCCGGGCGACGTTTGGAATATACAGACTCCACTCATGGGTTGCCATGTTGTGCGAATCCAACCACTAAAGGTTATTTGTGTTGGAAAGTCTGGTGAGACTTACAGCGGAGTTGCCTTATACAAAAAACTGTGTTAACACAGCATTTAGTAATAGAGGGAATAAACACAGGCTACAGACAGTTTAGAAGAAGTTCAAATCAACTTACTTTATTAGTGCTTTTATTAGGGATATGCACGGTCCTCCAGAATCGGATCGGAATTGGAATCGTAACTTCCGATGCGGACATGAATCAGTTTGGATCAAATCAGACTTGCCTCGAATTGCTTCGGATCCGATTTCGATGCGAGTATCGGACCGCCGATTCGAGCATCAGATGCCTATTTTCCCCTATAGACTTGAATTTTAGGAAAAATATGCCTATAACTTTGTTATTTTAAAAGATAGAAACATGAAACTTGGCCACAGTGCAGATGCCACGTAAGTAGTCATGTCTGAGAAATTTCAGAAATGTTGCTGCTGGTGTTTACTCGCAAAGAAGTGTTAAAGTGCAGGTTTTCAGGCTGCTATAACGTTCTCATTTCTCAAGATATGTACATGGAAGTTGGATACCTTACAGATGGGCTGTTGGTAGTCATCTGTGGCCAATTTCAGAGGCAGAGGTGCAGGCATTTACTCTCAAGGTACTTCTAAAAAATCAGTTTTTCCAGGAAATCCAGTCCATGCAAAGTGCTATTAATTTCTCATTTTTAAACATACATTAAAGTTGGAGTGATCAGCAGGATTGGAAGATGAAGCTGTCAATTCCACTCCCTTCTCCCCCCACCGGCCCAAGTTTCATGTTTTTAAAAAAAGAAGATATAGGTGTAATGCAACCGATTTTTCAAAAATTTATTGCCACAAAAGGTCTGCACCAATGTTTCTGAAATTTCTCATACATGGCTAATTACATGGCATCTGCAATATGGCCAAGTTTCATGTTTCTATCTTTTACAGTAAAAAAGTTAAAGGCATTTATTTCTCCAAGGCAACCGTTAGGGGAAAACATCTAAAATGGAGGTCCAATTCTCCGATGCGATCTGATGCGAATCGGATCGAAAAAATGGATCGGAAAGAATTGGAGCTCCTTGGACCAGCATCGGAATTGGGAATCGGATGTCCGATTTCCCTTGAATCGTATCGGAATCTGGCATCGGATCCGATTCAATGCACATCCCTAGCTTTTATACACATCATTAGAGAAAGCCATCTAAGTGTTTAATTACAAACACCCTTAAAGCTGGTTGCATAAGTAAGCAAAGACATAAGTTATGGTTACTTTCTTCCCTCAAGGAGAGAGCACATGTTGCAGAGAGGAAGAGGAAGGGGAGGAAGTAGAAGAAAGGAACCAATCAAGTTACAGGATGACAAGGGGGATAAACAAGACAAGTGGCTGTTGATACACTATGTTCTCTAGCGCCACCTACTGTCTGGAAGCATGCGGAGTTGTTCCAACCTTCACACGGCCCTTGGTTTTTGTATGGTTATGTGAGGGTTGTTTAAAACTCCAATACCTCCCAGTGGCTGAGTTTGCGCAACATGGCAACTCCCGAATGGGGTTTGCATATTCAAAATGCCCCCCTCCTCTCTCTCTCTCTCTCTCTCTCTCTCTCTCTCTCTCTCTGTGTGTGTGTGCAAGCATTCCTTTTCTCATAAAGTAGACCGGCCTTCCCCAACCAGGTGCCTCCAGTCCAGATGCATGTGACTACAACTCCCAACATCTCCCAACCAGCCCTTGAAGTCCAACACATCTGGAGGGCACTTGGTTGGGGAGGCTGAAGTAGACGAAGCGTGCAATCCTATGCATATGTAGACAGAAAAAAGGCCTAAAACTGGGAGTTGTAGTCCTTTTTTTGTGTCTAAACATTCATAGGATTGTGCCTTTACTCTTTCACAGTGTCATGTCTTCTGCTCCCTGTACCTTATAGCCTGACAAATCTCCTAATTTGACAGAGCATTCAAACTTCTTTCCTGCCCAAACACAGACAGGCACTGCCGTCTGGCTATCGCTGTGTACAGGCATTGCCAGCTCCAAGATGGTCAAGATGCTTATATTGGCCTTTCCTAATATAGAAGCTAAAAAAATGAGCAAGGCAGCATCTTCTGAATGGATTGAATTGATGAGGACACCTATAAACACACTACCAGGTATGCAAATAATTTTGTTTTGGAGGAACACTGTGAAAGACTCAGGAAAGCTGGTCAGGGCAAAGTTAAAAATAAAAGGCAGAAAGCTGAATGTGGGATGCAAAAGCATGCTGAAGATCTGTTGTGTTGCTTCCCATTGCTTCGGCAATTTGTCCGAGCGGGCTCCAGGCTTGGCTTCAAGCTCCCACAGCAGAAAAAGAAGCCATTCAAGCTGTGTTTCTCTCTCTCTCTCTCTCTCTCTCTCTCTCTCTCTCTCTCTCTCATTGAAAGCCAGCAAGAAAGAAAACAAGTCAAAATGAGATGCAGAAATGCAGGTTTTGTGGCTGAATATGTTTGCAAAAGGCCAAGCAAAGTCCTCTGGTCCTTTGGTCCTCCTGTTTGTGAGATAGAATTTATCTGATTCAAGAGGGTTGATTAGCATCTCCACGTCAGGGCTGAGCAGCTGCAACAGGAAGTATCTTTGAGGGTGCAGGATTGCTTTCACGAGGGACAAAAGCCGATCAGCAGCACTAAAGTTTCGGAACCTTCGCCAGGGCACCTTGTCAAGGATCCAGGTCCTTTTGACTCCCAGAGATACTTCAGTTCTATGGGAAAGCTCACTCGATATGTAAGCAGCCTATTGAGATCATCCAGGCTGGAGTTGCCCAAATAAAGGTGAATCTGTAGGATTTCTGATTCCCAAGCATTTGAAGCCAACAAGAAACTGCTAATCATGGACTTTTCTTTTCACAAACGGTGGCCTCCTGCATTGCTACATCTTAGCATTCTCATTTTTGCTAGGTGGCAGTTCTTCCAGTCTGTCCAAGGGCAGCAATAACCAGTGGTGTAATGCACCAGGATTTGCAGGGGAGTAGCGCTGTGGTTTTTTGATTTGCAGGGATGCTGATGTTCCCTCTGAGCTTAGCTACAATTCTCACAGTAACTAGTGGATGTGGGGAAATTGCATTTTCTCAGTAAGAATATATAGAATATATAAATATATTCCTGTTGTAATGCAAAATATTTTGGTAGCATGGTCTTGAATAGGCAATTAAGACCCAATAGCTTTATAAAAGATCTGCTCCTGGTGGCGATAAAAAATCTAGAACTGGCTAACTGCTATGGATTGACACATTTTAAAACTCTTCTTGGGTGCGTGGCTAGGGGGACTGTTATGATTGGAACTTGCACTTCAGAATGTACCACTATACCACTGGCAATAACGTTAGCCTTGTTATTAATGTCATACGAGGAACAAACAGACTGAAGATGAGCAATCACCAAGTTAAACTGGGTGGCCCTGCTGTTTTCATGAAGTATCAACCTCAGCCTTTTCCAACCTGGTACCTTCCAGCTGTGTTGGATTGAAATTCCCATCATTTCCAGCAAATGGCCATGCTGGATGAGAATTATGGGAGTTCCAGTCCCACACAGCTGGAGGACACCAGGTCAGGGAAGACTGATCTAAGCTCATTGGCCTTACTGCCATGCAGGGAGCTAAACTTCACAGAAATAAGATTAGGACTATGGGAGATCACCCCAGCAAAAAGCTGGAGTGGACCTCATCTGGTAAATGCAGTTGTATTATTTATTTATTTATTTATTTAAACTACTGATAGACCATTTGATTATATCTTAAAAAGCATCCTCAAGTGGTTTACCACATAAAAGTTTAAAATGCAAAATGTCTCTAGTTAAGATCCTTAAAAGCAGAACACAAAATGCCTTCATTAAAAATATTAGCAAGAACAACAAAAACCACTCCCAGTTGAAATGTATAAAATCAGAGAACTAACAATCTACAAACTGGGTAGCAGAATAGTTCTTGTACAGCAGGGAAAACATTTAAATAACCCAACCAAATCTCCATGGAATTGCCAGCACGTTGGGAGAAGGGCTGCCAGTCCCATAGGAAACATCCATGAGATCTGGCCCTGTCCTAGGGTGGCCACTTGTGAATTGCCAAAAATGAGGATGAAAGAGGACACTGATTTGCATAAAATTTGCATATTCTAATTTAGAAATAATTATTGTAATTCAAATGGCACCACAGTACATTTCACCATGGCGGGGAAGACTGTGACCAAGTGACCTAGGTCCAGGTGCTGTAGGTGAGCAACTTCAAGGCCCAACTCTTCTTTCCGATGGTTCTTTAAACTGGACTTAGGCTCGACAGCCTTTCAAGTAGATGCCTTCAAAATAGAGAAGAGTCCTCTGGCAGCCTTTAAAACAGAGGACTGTTCTCTGTAAAAGAGGTCACACGACTGAATCATTTCAGTGGCTCGGGCCCAACTAGCTGAAGGAGCATCTCCTCCCAAATCAACCTGTCCATACATTAAGATTGTCAGAGGCCCTTCTCTGTGTTCCATCTCTAAGAGAAATCCATTGTGAATATTCAGAATAGAGGGCCTTTTCGGTGGTGGCATCTTGACTTTGGGACACCATCTCAAGGAGATATGATTGGCAGCAGCACTGCATTCTTTTCTGTACCAGGTTAAGCCTTTTACTTTCCCAGGCTTTTTTCAACTATAGTCTTTTCAGACGGTTGCATTAATCCTATACTGACTGGAAACGTTTATGTATTCCTTTCCTGAAATCCACTTTTGAATGATGGCATGGTTTATAAATTCTTAGAATGAACAAACATTCTCCCAGCTGTATAGGAGCTGCTGGGGAGAAGTACAAATCCCACACTGCTGTGCGATTCTCCATCTTACTGTGAGTTTACCTGACCTTCATCTGCTTCCAGTTGGTGAGGACAAGAGGGGGCACTGAAGGCCAAATGAGACATGATGTTATTCATGTCATTGCTGTTGCTGCTGTACTACTGTTAATTATAATTATGCTTAAATGGCAAGCACAGGAGAGCCCAAACGGGACTGAGATCATGATATGGGCCAGGGCACTTTAATCTTTGCCCTCACTGTTGCCCTGACTGGAAGTGGTATTTGCAATGGGAGGAACACTCCCACTGCTGCTGCTGCTGCAGGAAGGGCAAAGAGTTAAAGCCCCCTTCCCCCATGACGAAGTCCCAATCCATCCCCTCCCACACGCCTGCTGTTTATTAAAATAAGCACACACATGCACTCGTGCAAGGGTTAATGATGATGTGAATAATGCCTTGTCTACTTTGAGCCTCAGATACTGGACAAGCCCGAATCTCCAGTCTCACTCGCATGACCCAAATGTTCTGCTAGAAACCCAAGTAAGACCTCACAAGGATTATTGAAAAAGAGAAGTGGAAAGGAATAAAGTTGATCCCTGTTTTCATTTCTTGGTCTCCTCCCAGCTCCAGGAGAACACGATGTATCTTTCTCACGCTGGCTAGAGCTTTCCGAATGTCCACCTGCTGAAAAGATGACACGACATCTTAGTCTAAGACTGTTTTGCGCTGGGTAACACTGTTATGTCTTCTGCGCTGCTAACTGTCTGACTTCGATCCACAGGATCTTTATGAGAACTCACGGGAAGGATGCAGGAGGAGGGCCAAATACGGCTCTCAAGAGCTCTTAAAGAGCATATTCAGTATTGCCACACCCAGATAATCACATTTATGCATCACGTCCTTTTCTGAAATAGGGAGCAAACTGAGTTTGTCTGGGGCTCTTTGTGGTTCCTGTGATCCAGTGCCTTCTCCTCCCCTTCAACTGGCAACTGAGGAAGGTAGAATCCAGTTGAAAGGGCATTCAGACAACACCCCATGAACTGGTTTTAAGAAATAAAGTGTCAGCGTCGGTCCCAGGTTTCTCTAAAATAGCTGTAAACTAAGATATGCTGGTATTTTTTGTATTTTTGGTCCCACCCATTTTGCCTCAACCTTGACTTAGTATATTCTTATGCTTATGAAAGGTATCGGGGGCTATCTATATGTGATGGAAGCCCTGGGGTGGGTGTGCGGTGGTGTGGCGTTGATTATATGATGCAGAAGCCACCACGCAGGCTTCCCTGAGCTTCCCCTGAAGCTCTGAAGCAAAAACGTTGGGGACTTACCTCGTTTTTTTTTTTTTGGTTTGGAGAGCAGCAAGGACGACACATCACCATCAGCCATCATGCTCCAGGGTTGCGACAGAGGTGTAGCTGAGCAGATGGCGACTCCTGATTGGTCACTGTCCACCTGCAAGTTGGTGAGCCGAATGGCCACTGGAACGCCCCTCCTCTGCCTCTGGGTGAGGAGAAGAGTCCCCCTTTTGCTGGTTTTTTTCTCTCCCTTCCCTTGGCTTCAATCCCCGCAAGGTAAGTGGGGAAAAGCCAGGGAGGGGTGGGCAGTGGCAGTGGTGGCTCCCCCCATCATCCATATAAACCCCATGCTTGCTCCTTGACATGGGGATAACTTGGTGCAACCCTGCAGGAGAGAAACTGTGGTGTTTTGGGGGCTTGCAGCACCAATGCGCAGTCATCAAGACAGCCCCTAGGTCCCATTGTGTACCCATACCATTGTTTGACTGATTACACCATCCTGTACATTGGCATATTTTTGTTTGATTTGTGCTAATCCCCCACAATCCTTTGAGTATTTGTGCTAGCATTTTTGGAATACCACTCTATTTTGACAGCTGTTGGATGGTTCCCTGTGTGAGCTACAGCTGGCTTCTCTCCCTTCCCATCACTGCTGGAGCAGAAGATCTTGGAAAAGCTGAGAGTGACTTTAAGGGAACATAAGATAGTCAGAAAAGGGCATTAAAGGCAGAAATGAAGGGTGGAGAGATGAGGCAAGAGGGGTACCAAAGGCAGCGACAGGGCATCTTTTATTTCTTCCTCAAAGTTCTAGTCTGTGCTTGAGATGGGCAACAGCACTAAAACCATTGCCCAATATCCATAGAATACTGAAGTGTCATATTAAAGTAAAATTATCCTTTTATTTTCTTTCCTTTGTTAGAAGCCAATTCAAACAAGGTAGGATAGTGCTTCCACCATACAATTTTGATGGGTCTCCAGGAGGGCAAGACAGTTTCAGGGTCACAAAGAATTCTCTGAGCTCTTCCTGTTCCAGCTTGGATCATAGAAAGTACGACTGAGTGGACAGTCTCTGTGGTTCATTCTTATACATGTGTCTGTTTTCAGGAAGCACATCCCCTAATGTTGCCCTCAGATGAGGGCGACAAAGATAATACAGGGACAAAGATGATACGGGGACTTGAGGACATGCCCTATGAAGACAAGCTGAAGGAACTTGGGATGTTCAGTCTGGAGAAAAGAAGACTGAGGGGAGACATGTTAGCAGTGTCCAGGTACATAAAAAGGTGCTGCAGGGAAGATGGTCAAGAACTCTTTTCCATGGCCACAGAAATTAGGACCCAAAATAATGGGTATAAGTTACAACTACATAGATTTCGATTAAATATAAAGGAAAACTTCCTGATGGTAAGATCTGTACAATAGTGGAACAGTCTACCTGCGGAGGTTCTTGGTTCTCCATCTCTGAAGGTTTTTAAGAGGAGGCTGGACAGCCACCTCTCATGGATGGTTTAATTGGGTTTCTTAAACATTGCAGACATTGGACTAGATGATTCTTGAGCTCCCTTCCAACACACCAATTCTATGATTCTATAATGTCATTTAGGGAATCTACCTGGCCCATTGGCCAGGAACTGGCTTTGCCTGCCACGCACCTTCTCCCATCGGGGAAGGATGCAGCGCAGGTGACACTGAGCCAGCTGGGGTGCCCCCTTCCTGAAGCAGCGTTCCCCATTCTCAAACAAGTATGGCAGGTTGTTGTGTATAAGAAGTCCCCAGTTGAATGTCCAGGTTGTTTCTGCACATGCATTTACTTTCATCATGGCCCTGCATTAATGGTTACAGGCTCTCATGCGTATGTTTCTTGGACAGTCACACTGCATTGTGAGGCATGTGTGCTTAAAGCTTCATAAAGATCAGTTTATTTCAATTCTATGAACTGATGGAATAAACATTAATAATTTTAAATGGACAGTGTGACTTTTGAATGGGAGCAAAGTTCAATGCGGTTGCATTATGGGTTATAGCAGAAAAGCAGGATTTTAAAACTAACATAAATATAAAGTTATGGGGAGAATACAGAACACTTGTTGATGTGACCCTGAAAAACACAGTATGCACTTCCCAGATGCAGAGTTGATGAAGCCACTACAGAATTTAGTATCAGCTATATCAAAATGGAAAAATTGATATTTTGAACTCAGTTATGCTTCAACTGGAATTAAGAGGCAACAGTAATTGTAATGGAGCATAAAAGGGAAAAAGCAATGTTCAGACCTGGCAGACAAGGAGAGTATCACCCTGAGACCTTGAATAACTGCATAAATCACAAAGATACATAGATGTTATCTATGTTTATCTCAAAGGCACCTTTTGAATTGTGCCCAGAGAGAAAGATGGGCAATCCTTTTCTGATCTCTTCCCCTTTACCATCTTTGTTCTAATCGATAGCAGTAGGGATGTAACTTCAAATTCTGCCAGCAATGCATATCGTAACTCTGTGATGGTTAAGGAGCCAATTTCATGCCTAGAGCTAGGAGACTTAAGAAAGAAAGAAAAAAACCAAGTCAAAGCACAACTCCACAAAAATGAACTCATCATCTAGTAGCATAAGCCAAGGACACCACACACCACCAAAGCCCTACGGCAAACGGTTCTGGTTATTAGAGAGCCGAAAAAGGAAGAGGCTAACTAAAACCTGCCACGCTGAGAGAGAAATCAGGAAAATTACAGATGCAGTAAGGACAGGGTTTCTGGACACATTAAGAGATAATGGCAGTGGAGAAGAGAACTGAGGATCCCAAGATAATAATATGTTACCAGTAGCAGAAGGGCATGCTACTTCCAGTAATGTGCATGCCCAGTAAAGGAGAGCAGTTCCCCTATCTCCAACATTTGCTGCCATGCTGGCTGGGAATGGTGGAAGTGGTAATCCAAAACATCTGGAGGGTGCTTGGTTGGGGAAGGACTGTTCTAGAACTCTAGCCAAGAATCCTGAGGAGTTTTTTGATGTGGTGTGTGTGTGTATGTGTGTGCAAGTCTGCTTGCAATCTGGTAGGGCGGCCACTTTTAGGCCACAGATTTGCATAAAATTGACATATGCTATCTAATATGTATAAATCTCATTTAGAAATAATTGCTCTAATTTCAACAGAAACACAACTCACCATAGTGGAGGAAACGATGACCTTGTAGCCTGTATGGCTACCTGCTCAGTCTGCTGTCCAGGTGCTAAACAGTTGATGGGCAACTCCAAGGCACCTGCTTCCCCTCCTTACGGTTCTTTTATTTGTACACTAGACTTGGACTGGACAGACCTTCAAGTAGAAAGTTGTCCTCACCAAAGTTGGGTGCATAGCCGCTCTAGAAGTGGCAACTGTCAGGATCAGGATCCCGATTATAGCCTTGATGGTTGTCAGGTAATGTTTCATCTGACCTTGCAGCATCTAGTTTCTGGTTGATGAAGGTGGAGATAAAGATCTGATAGATGGGATTGGTCACTTATGCTAAAGATGACTAACTTTTCAGGCTGGGAGGGATGCTGCTGTTTGTTTTTTGCAGGAGAAAAGAGCTGCTTTACCTATGATCTCATTAGCAGGTATTACAGCAGTTCGGGCAAAAGGGGGGGCTGCCACCTCCAGTTGCAGAACTTGGTACTTGTCTTTCTAACATGAAATTAATGACTATCCTATAGTCCTCTGTGTTACACCTCAGGAATTGATACTGGTAGGCCAAAAGCAACACAGGAAGCTTTAGAAAAGGGATGGGCAACTTATGGCCCTCCAGGTGTTCCAGCCTACAACCACATCAGCCTTAGCCAGCATAACCAACAGCGAGGGATCATGTACAGGCCTAAACATCTGGAGGGACACAAGTTGCCTATCCCTGCTTTCCCACGTCTCATTTCATGGTCAGAGAAGCACCTCCCAAATCCAAAGGAGATCTCATGTCCCATTTTGTGCATGGAGAGGTGGAAGCCACAAAAATTAGGGCAAGGGATGGATGAGGCCCACAGCTTTCCATTGTAAATTTCTGATCTAAACCAATTTTCAGCTTGCTATGCAAAAGCATGTTACTTTGGAGAGGATGAAGTCCTAGGCTGGAACCCTTAGCATGTTTACATGAACTACATTCCGCTACACTTATTTCCAAATAAATGTTTACTATCAAAGTGCGAGAACTACTTTCAGTGTTGCTACTGCACTACTAGACAAATGTAGGCCTTTGCATCTGTGCGTTTTGATCTCATTCTACTCCCTTGGAAGAACCACATTCTAAAATTAGGAATGATGGACTTCGAGCTAAATGCCTAGTCTTTCCATGCGTCTATGATTGGAAGAGAGTTACAGGAAAAGCTGTTAAGTAGGTTTACAGAGTCACTGTTAACCCAAATGATCCAGTGGAGAAACTGCGTGCATTAAAACCAGAACATTCCAAAAGCAATGTTAAAATATGGTTCCATTGCCCATCGTGAATGCTTCTAAAGAAGGCTTAAATAAACATTCAGAAGGGTTGAATGCTGAGGGAGCCAGAAAAAGTATGGCCACAATCCAGTGCAGTTATGAACACTTGGGCTGCAATCCTATACACACTTACCTGGAAGTGAGTCTCGCTGCATAGGACTTTTAGCAGACATGCGCAGGAGGATTCCAGTGTTAAATCCCATTGAAATGAATGGGCTGCAATCCTATACATATTTAAAGAGGTCCTAGATTGTGGCCTGTATTTAAACCAGCATGGAAACGCCTGGCAAAGTTTCTGTTATGACTAAGCTAGAGAAAAAGGTAAGAAATGGTGTCTGCAAACCACTGCGATTTCCAAGCCAAGAGGGTGTTGTGTTCACTCACAAGCTTCTTCAGATGCTTCACTGAGCAGGAGATCCTCAATGCAGGATTCTAGTTAGGATAATTGGAACCATGCATATGTGGAAATCTTAATAGGAACTCAAAGTACTAGTACATGTTAATAGAGAAAGGTGCTGTTGTGACTTTATTAACATCTAGGACTGAGATTAAAAAAGAGAAAAACATGGATTGATTGGGAGAAGGGAGGCAAAAGAGACTCTTTCTAGCTAGTATACCTGTTCCAATTCATTTCAAGATTTGTGTCTGGTAGTGTGTGCTACCATGTGTGTCCAAACAACTCAGGGTGGAATCCTAGGCATGTTTAGATGGGAAAAAAGGCCTACAACTCCAAGCGATCCCCAACAAGCCTTGCTGACTGAGGAATGCTGGGACTTGTAGGATTTCCCTCCCATCTAAACATGCTTAAGATTGTGCCCTCAGTCTCCCTAGACCTACTAAGGAAATGAGCTTGGATCTACAGAGATGTACGAGCTACAGGATATTCACAATCTTCTATGTTTTCTGCTTGCTTGAAGCATATTACATATCCTGTATCTTTCAGGTTGTACAGAAAAGGAGCCCTGCCCTCTTTTGTATCTGGTCACTCTAGGCAGGGCATACAAATGACACCTGGTGAAATTCCCTCTTCATCACAACTGTTAAAGATACAGGAGCCCTGTCCTCTTTTTCATATGGTCACCCTACATATGCTTGCTGTGCCACTGTTATCTGGGACCAAAAAACAAGTGTATCCCAACAATACCCACCGCATCCCTTTAGAATATTACCACATTGGCAGGTTTGAATGAATTAGGTCCAGCTTGGTATTCAGTTTTAAAAACCAAAACCCCCTCCCCAAACCAGAGCAAAAGCTTAAAGAAATGCACCAAGAGCCATAATATTTACTTGAAAATCAAAGCAGCTCCTTCCTTTATTGCAAGGCCAAAAAGAATGCAAAAGCTCTACATTTGTAGGAGATGATTTGGGACATTTGTGGTCAAGCTTTCTTTTAGTCTTTTCCCCACCAAAAACAATCTTCTTCCCACCCTTTCCCTCTTGTCCAGCATCTGGCAGGGCAAGTGCGGTCAAAGGAAGAGGATTGACAGAAGTGTAAACAGACGCCTTCTTACTGAAGCCATGGTAAGCCTTGCTGCAAAATCAAGGAAGGGTAAAGAGAGTTAGACAAGACCACCACCTGCTGGTAGAACCATGAAGGGACATCAGCTTTAAGCAAACACAATAAAGAGTTTTGGCCACTTTAAAGACTTAAGTTTGTTATGCTATAAGCTTTCGTGGATTGGAGTCCACTTCATCAGATGCATGAAGTGTAATCCTCAACTGGCAAGTCTACATACACATGGGTGTAAGACAAATGTGTCTGCGTGCGTGTGTTGGCATTCACGGCATTGAATGCATAAAAAACAGTCTGTGAAAATACAATTAGAGCTTAAAAGTGTGCAAAATAACTACAATGACCCTTCATAACAGCAGTAATTCATGAGAAAACAATCATTTTACCATTATCGAGTAAATTATCACCCATAGTGGGATAGAAAACTATTGACTCTATTCAGGCCCACATGAATAGAACAGAATTCTCAATCAGCTGTAATTCAGCAGTTTCACATTCAAGTTTTGCTATGACATTCCTTTAGAGTATTCACCTTAAGAGCGAGTCCTGGTAGGATGAAATCTACTCCTGGTTTCAGAATATTGCAATTTGAGGTTTAAACAAAAGGTGCTTTTTGAGGCCCTCACCCATTTATTCCAGGCTACAAGTTGGGGGAGGCACAGACATATGATCCAAAAACTAAATACAGCCACAAAACATGCATTGGGGACTGTAGTGTGTGCAATCTAGCTAAGAGGTACTGTGGGTAGATGGCTTGATTGCCCAAAGGAGTGGTATTCATCCTGTATTAGTAGCACATTTCACCTTTAGGAACAGGTTTGTTATTCATTTTATTACATTTATATCCCACATTTCCTCATTTGCTTTCCAAATTCACGTGTGCGGGAAGAGAACAATGGGTTCCTAAGGTTTACCTGGCCCTCAGTATCAAGGAAAACCTGCTACCCTTTCTCTTACCCCAGTGAGCCAAGGAGGAGTTCAGGCTGAATGCTCTTCTGCACAGATGCTCTTTTCCTTATACCCATTACCATTCCACTGCTAAAACCCAGTCAGTGTACATTCCACAGTCCCGCTTGAACATTGATATGGGAACAGAGGTCACAGTTCTGAGATTCTCAGCCACTTGCCTAGTTTGTTGCTTCCTAAAACCAGGATTCTAGCTCTTGAGAGAGTGTGGCCAACACCTGGTAAACACTCAGACGCAGGGGTGGGTAAGAGGGCAGAGTAGGATTTCCAGTGGTTAAAAAGGTGGGTTGCAAAGTCTCTCCATGCCGCCACCCACCACCAGCAGTGATTAGCAACAACTGAACTGTGCAAAGCAAGCGGACCACGCAAAGGAAGGCAATTGCATAATATACACAAAAGCCACAGGGTTGGATCCACTTAAAAGTAGACTCACTGGAATCAATATGACTGAAGCCAGACATGAGCATGGGTTTGCTGTAAGTGTGTACTATGGATCCAAGAGAGAATTGGGATTGGTGGGGGGAAGTGCAGAATTAGTTACAAGATTAAAAAAAAAAAATTAGTGCAAAGCCTAGGCCTAAAACAGCTGTGATAAACACGTATGCCAAATGGGCAGGAGTGCTTTCTTGGAAGGACACCCAGTAATCCCTTTCTATTCTCATGCAAACGTATGGGTGGAACTCAACTCAGTTATCCTATGAAAGCATTTTTGTGTGAACCAATGGTACATTCAATGGTGGCTGAAATCTTCATAGTACACAAGGAGCAAAACATTCCCCAAGAGATATATCCAACTCTTTGTTGTTGTTCGCACCTTGATGAAGCCACAGGACAGCTAGCAGCTCTGCCAAAACTCTGGCTGTATACAGATGATAATCTCTAAAGACCAGTAAGAGGACTTTCCCTCTTAGCTATACTGTGGCACTAGAACCAAACCCATCACTGAAAGCTTGCAAGTTGTACAAACATAATGGGCGAGCCTCACAACATGAGCAGGGCGGGAAGTGTGTCAATTTCTAACCCAAGTCCTAGTTGCATCCTCCTCTGGTAGTTCAACACAAATCAGTGGAGTGGTACAACTGACTAGAGAGATCACAATCAGTTTCTAGCCTATTTAATGTTACTCTCTGGGGAAAAGTAGTGTGTTCCTCATTAGGTAAACTCTCCAGTAGGCACCCACAACAGTCACATCAGAGCATACACACATCTACTGCAGCAATCCTTGTCATGCTGTTGGGGGTTATATTGGTTTCCCCTTCCCAGTGTACTCCTTAAAGTATTACAGAAACCTGTACAACCAGTTTTACCAATGACCACAGTGAGACAGAAAGGTGAGCTGTAACCAGCAACACTTCAACAGTACTACCTGCAGTCTCTACCTCTTTGAAAATCTATATGGCCCAATCCAGATACAGGCTTCCAGGTATATAGTCTTAGTTTGGATAAATAGGTTCTGCATACACAATTCCACAGCTAACCTCTCACCCCTAAGTTAGCAGGATTGACCATAAGAAAAAAACCCAAATTGGTATTAGTGTAATACCTTTATTAGGCGAACCAAAATTAGATCCTCCATTTTGGAAATACTGCTTCCATTCATGGAAACACATCTGCAGAACATCTGCAGATTTCTCCAAAATGGGGATCCAACATTTTTTCCTTTTTTGCTCCCAGCAAACCTAGGGGCAGCTCCAGGTCCAATCTTGTAACTATTGCATGATCTGCAGAGCCTAATTTGAATATCTTCGTCCACTCCATCTGGATACTCTGAACATGCAGGCACTGTGACTTCGCCATCAAGTTGGTTTTTTTCCTCTGCCCATTTCTCCCCACCCCACCTCACCACCATGTAACATTTTGTCTGATGAAGAGATTTAGGTCCCCTCTACAAGATTTCGCTTTGATGCCTGGTTGCCCGATTATGCGCATTTACTCCTAATAACTATTCACGAGAGGTGGTGAAGCGCATTACGGGCTGTATGAAATGCGCTTTAAAGTTGTTTACATGCGGAGAATCGCATGTTTACATGGACATAAGGCGCTTTAATTCCCACAGTAAATTAAAAGTCGCTGTTTAATGCACATTCGAAAATGCGAATAATCGAAGATAAAACGCATCTGGACCCCTGAGTTGCGCTCCACTGTTGTAGAGGTAAATTTGGTAATGCGCCTTGAAAGAGCTTTAAATCGCTCTTGTAGAGGCACCCCTAGAGATCTCAAGCTCTTGCACATTTTTTGAGATCTCCTGGTTGACGTAATAAAAGCTGTTACCTTAATATAGATTTTGGAATTCCACAGGTGTGTCCGCACATGTGAAGACCTTTAAACAAAGCTGAAATCCCACAAATATGGTAAGGATTTAGTTGCCCTACTGTTCCTCCTTCCCAAACAGCTGATTGGTTTGGGCTTCAACTTTTTCTAAAAAGTTACACACACGCAGGCTCAGCTGATTTGTCCATGAGCTGCTGGATCAGAGTCATAACCTGAGTATAGGCTCAGCTCGTAGCTGAAACATAAGGCTGGCCTCAATTAATACAAAATTTGAGTTTTGTGGGAAGAATGTACACTCTTAGGGCAAAACTATAAATTAGTGCTGGGTGTTGAACCTTTTCCGGCCCAAGGCAGAAAGATAGCAGAAGCTAGGAAACCTCCAATGATTGGTCGTTAACAGGAAGGGGTGGGGGCTCCTGGCAATCGCCCTTGGGCTGGATTTGAGACTGTGGGTCTGAGGCTCAGCACCCTTGCATTACAGGATCTGTCTGTCCCTGATAATATTTAGCAGAAGAGAAAATATGACACAATGGCATCTGTTTCTGAGTTTCCCCGCTGTCAGTTCATTTAAGTAAATGAAGTGAATAGGGGAAAGAAACAATGAGTAAGATGACTTCACATTTTGTTTGCTATGTGCGGCTGCTGTTTTCAGTTCATTACTGTTCTTCTCTTAGCAGTGTTTTAGAATAATTCTGACAACTGACCTTTCCTGTAGCACAATAGTCCCACCAGCCAAGCCTTCCTAGGTTGTTACTTCTCTCCGAGATAGGAGGCATCTTTCCCAGTTTTCTTCAGTGTATCCAACAAGGTGTCGACATTGTGTTCCGAATCGATGTTCACTTTCTTGTTGGGTAAGTCAATTTCAAACTGAACACCTGAAGGAAGGGATACAACATGCAAAAGGGGCACTGAGGGTGTATGGAAGTGGAAAACTCAACAGAGCCTTCTCACAACCTCCTGAATGAGTACTAGTATGAAATCGGAAAGCTGCAAATCTGTGGTGCGACTACACTTAAAATACTGTGTACGGTTTTGGTCATCACGCCAAATATAAAGATCGTAGAGCTGGAAAAAGTGCAGAAAAGGGCAACTAAAATAATCAAGGGGCTGGAGCATCTCCCCTATGAGGGAAAGTTACAACAGCTGGGATTGTTTAGCTTGGAAAATAAAGGCGAGTAAGAGGATAGAGGTGCATAAAATTATGCATGGTGAGGAGAATGTGGATAGAGACTTTTGTCCCTTTCTCGTAATAGTAGTATTCAGGGAGATTCAGGACCATTAAAAGGAAGGACTTCTTCACACAGTCCATATTTAAGCTATGGAATTCACTACCACAAATACAGTGATGGCCACCTCCACCCATCACCCGCCAGTGTCCTACTTGTGGGTTGCCCACTGTGAGAACAAAATGCTGGACTAGATGGACCCTTGGTCTGATCCAGCATGGCTCTTATGTTCTTATGGAAGATCAACTGTTAAGCTTTAACATATGATCTTCCAAGACACCAGTCAGGGGTTGGTAGGACTGCAGCTCAGTGATACAGCATGTGCTTTTCATGCAAACGGTCCCCAGTAGGGCTGGGAAAACCCTAGAAAGCTCCTGCCAGCCCAGTTATAGACCAGCCTTCCTTAACCTAGTGTTCTCCAGATGTGCTTGTTTACAATTACCATCCTCCCCAGTGAGCACAGGCTTATATGAGACTAGGCCAGCTCTCCAGATGTTTTGGAGAGCTGATGGGTGTGATAGTCCAGCACATCTGGAACACACCAGGTTGGGAAAGGCTGGTGCACACATTACTGAGCTAAATGACCAACCAATGGTCTGATTTGGTGTTTCTTGGATAGAAATATGTCAGCAGATATTTTAACATGTGGGTCTTTTGTTTTTTAAAGGCTGCAAACAGAGAGAAAGATTCTGTGTTTGCCATCAGGGCTTGGCTGTTTCCACCTGCCTTTCCACACCCCCAGGCCTCCGAGTCTTCATAAGGGAGCTGTTGCTGTGTTTGGTGTGTGTGTGTTTGTGCTGTCTCCAGGATAGCTCAGGGACATCCGTCTAGGGAGAGATTTTTTCCCTCTTGCCTCTCCTGGTGCTCTGCTCCCTAGAGAGAGTCAGGTAGAGATTTGCCATGGGAATGAGGATGCCATTTCTTGGCTCAGGACATGGCACCCTGGTGAGATGAGGGACTCTTTTTGCTGCATGAGGGTGGGCTGGTTGATGTGCCTTGTAGTTGTGTGTTTTTTCTTTCCCTTTCTTTGCTGTGAGTTTGACAGCAAAATCTTATTGACCTATCTTATTGCTACGTAGGTCTCTTAACATGAACTGGTTGGTATATGTTGTTATCCCTACTGACTGGTGTTAGCTGACCTACGGGTATGTCTTGCTTTTATTTAAATTTTGGTAAGTTTTAAACTAACAGCATTTCAGTTTAGGTGTTATTGTAATGTGTTATAATTATGGGTATTGCATTTGTTTGTTTGGTGAACTGCCTTGAACGCAATATGTTTATTTATTTATTTATTTAATAGATTCATATACCACTGACATTATCTATATCTAAGTGGTTCTTAAAGCAAAACTTTAAATACATTACAATGCATTATAATAAAATTTATAATATACATAAAATATCTATATTGTAGAAAATGTGGTATTCAAATACATTAACTATGATTGACTATTTCCAATCCAGAAGAGAGTGTGCCGATGCTTATGGAAAAGGCAGTTTCCTAACGTTATAGCTAGCTCTTATAGCAAGACTGAGGTTTTCTTCAGGTTTTCAGCCTTGCTTCTGTTTCCATGAGGCTCTCTGCTGAGAAGTACGCTATCTCCCTTTAGAATAGGGCTAACCAGCTTCACATGCTTGGAAGGGCCACATGCTTAAATTCCAAGCTGGTTGAGTGCTGGAATCTCCCTGGCTATGACATCAATGTTTGCAGCTGTACTCTCCTCTAAAATGAGAGTACGTCACAAGGTTTTGTGCACTGTTGCAGAATCTCCTGCATTCTGGGCGATTCTTGAGTGTGCTTCAGGCCTAGTTAGCCTCCTCTCAGCTCTATATTGCCTCGAGAGCTGTTGGGAGCTATTCAAAATCATTACACAAGCCAGACACAAGCTGGGCAGAGACGAGGGGTAGGGATAGGGCTTCTTCCATCTTGCCTTTCCTGATGCCCGACAACCAGGAGGGGAGTTGCTGTATCATTTTGGACTTCATTCCCGGATGTCCCAACACATAATCAATAGGCAGGGATTATAGGAGTTGTAGTCCAAAACATTCGGAAGATTCCAGGTTGCCTGCCCTTGCTGTAGGCACAGCTCCTTATAAAATGAAGTACTCAAGACACAGAACAAAAGCCTGTGTTTCCCTGTACTTAAGCTCCATTCAAGATTCCTTAAATTCATAAATCAAACATTCACAAGGAATACTTAAGTATGAACCTGAACCATAACTGAAGGGCAGACACAGAGTGTTAACTGTGAATACCACCTCTGGCTCCTACAAGGGCATGCTTTTTAATTTTAAGGGGAAAAGATGGTCCCAGGTTGCATGTAATAGCAATATTGGATTAACCCTTGAATTTCTGAAATCTAGCAGGAGCGAGGGAGTGCACTTTTTCTGGTGCACACATCGGTTCTGCTTTCAATTTACAATCTACGTTTTTTCTGTTCGTAGGCTGTTAGCATGACGTCCAAATCTGGATACTCTGGGTGGTTTAGCCCCTAAACAACCTAGAGTGTCCAGGTTCAGATGTTACACTAACAATCTATGAACAGGGTGATCGTAGGTTGCTAATTGAAAGCAGAAGCGATGTGTGCACTGGAGGCAGTATCTTCAAGCTCCAATGTTTTGTTCTTCAGTAAAATAACCTGCTGTTTGGTGCTTAGGGAAAAGGGAGTTAAATCTCTGCAAACAAGAAGGGACATTAAAATCACGCTACCCCTTGCTTTCAAGCGTTCAACACTTTCTTTAGAGCATTGGCTGTGCTGAGTTTTGCCAGACAGCTCAGGCTTTTGCCCTGCTTTCATCCTCAATCTATCGTTGTTCCCAGCCAGACTGATTGCGTTGCCGCCACAGGTCCTACATCCTGCTCTGGAACCTTAAAGGGATGGCCAACCTGTGGCCCTCCAGATGTTTTAGCCTACAATTCCCATTATCCCTCCCCATTGGCTATGCTGGCTAGGGGTGATGGGGACTGTTGGGCAAAACACAAGTTGCCCACTGCTGCTTTAAAACATTGCAGTAACTGGAATGAAAGGACCAGTCTACCAATGCAGCAGAAAGAGGTGACAGGAGTTTAAGGGCACAGAGTGGGCTTAGCAAACTATGGGGATACCATTTTGAATTCTTCCCCAACGAAGTAGGGGGAAAAGATTCGTCTGATCGGCTCCTTATTGTGTAACTTTTCTACTATAGTTTTCACACGGGGAACATTCAAAATATAACCTGCTACTTGAACTGTCCATGCTACTACCTCATTCTGCAACATGTATTGATAGGCTTGAGGGCAGGGGATTATGTTGCCGATTTCTGCACATTCTCAGAGATTACTTGGAAATAATGTTTATTGCATAAGTACAAAATATGATCAGATTATGCTGAAGTATGCACCCTCTCCAGTGTTGCTTGGAGACTATGCATACTGCCCAGAGAACATACACAACGCCACTGAGATATGCCCAGTCCCCAGGGCCTCTCAGAGATTATGCATAATGCCTGGGGAATGTACAAAGCCTTGTTGAGATATGCACACCCCCACAACCTTTTGGAGAGAATTTTTGAGGGGAAAATGTTCACAATCCCCTCTTCATGGACAGGTGATGTGCACAGTCTCCATGAGGAATGGTAAATGTGCACAATGGCTGGTTGTTACCCATATTAGCCATTCAACTCACATTACCCCATCATGTACACATACATAATAGGTAACATGCAGCTTCTCAGGGCATGTTCATGGAATGAAATGCACAGGACTGTGAGACACAAGGGCTTTGCTCAATTCCCAGCATGGGTGAAACTTCTGTGTAGGAAATCCTTAGTGCCTGACACTGACATCCATTTAGGGCAGGAGAAGATCTGAATCCTAGTAAGATATTAAAGACAGCCACAGATTCAGATCTCTTCCTGTAGAAGGAACTAGGTTAGAGTTACATAGAACTTTCAATGATTTAAATGAGCGTAGGATGAAGCCTTTGATGTTGTCCAGTAAAGTTTATTCTGTTCACAATTTGTTATAATCTAGAAGAGGAAATGCGCCAATCAGGAAGGACACTCTATACTCTCTCACCAAGAGTCATGGGATGCAGGTTAAACATTCATCAACAATCAATAATTAGTTACTGACCAACTACCTGCATGAAATATTTGCTACTTTAGCTACAGCAGGGAATGAAGTTAAAATCTACACCAGAAAGGATATCATTTAGGTTTAAGTGTTTCATGTAATGAGTAAGATATACAAGTATGAATATAATCCATAGCACGCAAGTTGGAAAAGAAATCACAGTTCTAACATGGTGTATTGACAACCGCAACCCAAGTTGCAAGAAGAGGACTGTTGAATACAGCCTTTCCTAACCTGCTCTCCAGATGTGTTGGACTACAGCTCCTATGTTGTAATATGCTGGCTCGGGGATGTTGGGAGTTGTAATCCAACACAACTGGAGGGCACCAAGTTGGGGAAGGCTGGTTAGACATTTCAGTAGGATAACAGTTAGACATACTTAAAACCGATACAGGGCTTGGCTTGCAATGCAAGAGGCCTGCCCCTCCAGTAAGAGGATCTTTTGCTTTGTATCCTGTACAAGCTGGAGTACTTTGTATCCTGTACAAGCTGGAGTACTTTAAGTGCCACACTAACTCCAAGAAGCCTTGAGTGTTCAGACATTAGAGTCTGCTATATATCACTCACCTCCCAGCTTGTTGAGAACACGGGTGACGGCACTGGAGCACCCTTCACAGGTCATGTCTACGAAGAACTCGTGTTTCTGAAATCACCAGAAGAAAGTTTGGGGAGGCCATTGAAAAAGATCTCACTGAGCAACTGTGTGGCAATGCAACAAAAACTAGTCAATAGGCTAATATCAAAGCTTTACACTGACAGCTGGGTTTTGGAGAGCTTGTCCAGTAGCAGTTCAAAATCTTTGCCAAACACAATCTCAAGTTCATATTAATTAGAGTATTTGTAAATCTGTGCTCCACATAGCAAAAGCTTGCAAATATCACTTGCTACCATCTTGGGGTCAAATTGTAGATGTCTTTTTTAAAAGGATATATTGTCAGCCAAAACAATGTTCTTGGTTTCCATCAATTAAGGTGACTGCTTTAAAATCAAAGTCATTTAAATCACCAAGATGGACAAAGGAAGGTTTATTTAGGAAATTCCACTGACTCTCCATACGTTTCCTAAACAATATTGCATACCAATTAGGTAATGTACAACTAAATAGAATATTTATTCTACATCTTTCTATTACTGCTTTCTATTTCACTTTTGCTCTGTCTCCTGCCTTGCCCCAGTCTCAATCCCACACTAGTAACACAAAGCTGATAAACAATCCAGATTTTGTGCTCAAAAACACCCTAGGCCATAATGTCTGTTTTAGACACACACAGAAGGGCACAGGATTTTACAGTAGCAAGAGATGGTGCTTTTACTGGACGGAACGGCTTGTCTTCCTGAAATGAAAATGAAATCTTGTTTATAGAAAGGAAATATTCATAACTAGGGAGCAGAATAAATTGCAGAGCTAAAATAGTTATCAGATTATCTAGGTAGGCATAGAGCAGCCTTCCCCCAGCCTGGTGCCCTCCAGATGAGTTGGGATGGGGAGAGAAGAGGGCAGTTTCCTGACTTCCAGCTCAGGGCCCTGTCTACAAGTTTACAGTCAGGAAACTAAACAATCCTATGTCTCGTCCCCCCAGATGCTGTCTAGGGGACATAGAGCTCCACCACACCAGCGATTTAGTGCACTCTCGCCATGCCTGGTGTGTGGATTTGCAGCACGGTACTCACATGACACCGTGCCTGTCCTGCTGACACCCTGCCTCTTCCCCAGCCTTTCCTAGAACGTGAAAAGTCTGGATTATTTTTCCTAAGCGCATTTAATGCGCCCTAAGCCTCCATGTAGTTTTAAAGGAACTGGGGGCTTGAATGGATTGCATCAGGTCCTGGCAGGGAAAAGTGATCTCTCCCAGCTGCCAGCTCCAAGCCTCAATATAAAACCCAAACCTTGCATCCCAGGCTCGAAAGCCTTTTTTTAAATCATACAATGCCTGAATCTCTGCAGAGACAGGATTGCACTCCCTCGATGCCCCCAAAGAGCCAGACTAAAGAGTCGTTCCATTTTTGCCTGGCAGAAAGGCAGTCTGGTTGAAGTACTCATCTGACAGGACCTGACTGGAGGGAGAAAGAGAAGGGGAGGAGTGGAGTGGAGTGGAGTAGCCAAGGACCAAAGGAGTGAAAGAGCAGCTATTCAGGCAAATGGGATCATAAGCTTGATGCGCTTCTGCAGCAGAGGTAAAAAAACCACGTAGGCAATCCAGGGGGAAAATTAGGTGTGATGGAGGTCAACGGTCTGCTCCCTAAAGGTTTTTTCTTGTACCAGTTGTAGTTTCTGAACACTATGGAGTAGCTGTCTAGTTACCTTTCCCACACACACCCTGTAGGAAGAAATCTTTACTAAAAAGGTTAATGGTATTCTATCACAGGCTTCTTCAATCTGGTGCCCTCTAAATGTTTTGGACTTCTCAGTTCCCAACAGTCCTACTCAGCCTGGCCAATGATCAGGAATGGGAGCTGTAGCCCAAAACATCCGAAGGGCACTTGGTTGGAAAAGGCTGGACTACCAGAATCCCTGACACTTGGCCATGCTGGTTGAGGCTGATGGGAGTTGAAGTCCAAAAGTTGGGGATGGCGGCTCTATCTCTTCATTGTGCGAAGCATGAACAGTCGCAGGTTGATAAGATTAGCAAAACACTGCATCCTTTGTAAACAGTCCAACCCCAAGAGAGTTACGTGTCTCTGTGGCTTTTTGTGTGCTGTTACTAGAGCCTACAAGAAGTAGGGGGAATAAAGAGTCAGCTTTTGAACGAATAACCGGTTTTTCCTTGTACAACTACAGATGCAGCTCACAGGTCTGAAACTGGAGATTGCCCTGGAATCCAAGTCACATAATCAGACACAATTTGGGGACGGGATAGACAAAAATGTGTGTAACCCACAAGGCCATGAGAGCATTCACATCACTTCTACCTTCACTAGATGTAGAAGAAAAATTGATCTATGGGCTGAGTCACATTAGCCACTTGCCCTAAGAAGCAGGTCTGGACTCAAGATCTCCTCTGATGCAACACTTGAAGGTCACAGGACTAAATTTTGGAAGGGGCCGTCTTCACACCTGTGAAATCACTGTCAGGCCCTGCTGAAGGTGCTCCCCAACAAAGCAACACTGATTAGCAGTTCTGATGTAATGTACTCACAAAGATCAATTCCCAAGGTGTTCCTGTGAGCATAGAGTATAACTTTGGAACTGGCTCTTATTTCTAGAACAAGCAGTGACTATAGCCTCACAGAAGTACCATATTATACCTGCCATAGTTAGTCACTTTGTGGGCAGTAGGGAAGAAAAATTCTGGACTGCGATCAGAGTCTCAGGTCTAGCGTTCACATGGGTTATGCCAAGTTTTATCTTGAAGGCTACCAGTCTGATCACAGGCGTCCCTACTGACAACAGAAGATGCGAAGGAAAATCCATTAATTTCGTTCCCATTCTTCAGCAAATAACAATCACTTCATTTACTCTACATTTTCACCTGATCAACAGCCCACAATCAAATATTGAGTTACCAATTTCATTTCACTAATTGTGTTATCAAACCCACAGTGTGTTCCCAAGTAAGGCATAAAATGGGTCAAGGAAACAAAGGGTTTGGTGGCACTTTAGAGACAAAAACATTTGTTATGTCACAAACCTTCGTGGATCATCTGATGAAATGGCCCACAAAGATTTACCCAGCTAGCCTTCCAAGTGACACAGGATGGTTTGCTGTTTTTGCTGTAACAGTCTAACACAGCTCCCTTCTGGAAATGGGATGAAGACAGGGACCACACACACTACACCTGAAAGCCCAAATAGTTTGACACATTCCTATGCATGTTTAGAAAGAGAGAGAGAGAGAGAGAGAATGTCCTACAACCCTGACTGGCTGGGGTATGCTGGGAATTGTAGGGTTTTTAAAAAATCTTTAAACATGCGTGGGATTGTGCTCTACTAGTTACTAGCCTTTAATCAAAAGGTGGCTGCAAAATTTGTGCAAAATATCCGGAGGCCAAAACAACCAGATCGTAAGGATACGCCCCATGCTAAGACTTTAAAAACGGGTTAGGAGGCTGTTGTAAACCATTTTTAAATAACTTGATCAAGGCTACAAACCGAAGCCCGTAGCACGTCACCGATTTACGTGCCCCCCTCCCCCAAAACCCCACGCTCCTCGATCCATTCGCAAGGCACCACCGCTTTCTCCGTGGAGGCATTGCAGAATAGGGATGACGGCTACGTTTCAAACGGGGCCCGGGAGTCTGCTAAATAGGAAGCTTCAAACGAAAAGCACGGAGCTTCCTTCCCACTGGTAAGGAAACCTCACACAGAGATGGAAGGGCTGATACAGCATCCAAAGTGCCCAAGCCGCTCTGCCTCAAGGCCCCCGGCCCCACCGGAGCCTCGGATTCAAGTGTCTGAAATCACCTACCGGCATGGCTATGGGTGTTATTGCGACGGCGGCTGCAAAGCCTTCCTACGCTGCTCTTCAGCCGAACGATCCTGCTCCCTTTTTAAACTTCTACAAAACGAAAGGCCACCAGACCGGATCGCGCCCCTCCCACCGCCTCTTCCTTTTAAGCCTTCGTTGGCAGAACCGGCACTGGGAGGGCGGGGAGAAGCGAATGAAACGCAGTTTATTCTTGGTGCCACTAGAGGTAGAATTTCCAGACGCCAACACAATGTACACCATCCTTCCCCGACCTGGTGCCCTCCAAGGGTATTCGACTGCAGTGCAACTCCCAGCATGCCTAGCGCCGTCCTGGGCGGGAATGATGGGAGTTGCAGTCTAGCACATCTGGAAGGCACCAGGCTGAGAAGACTGATCGCCACAGAGACGCTCCAACTCACAAGTGCACAGAAAAACCTGTACGTAAGCACATCACGACGACAAAACTTTGGTGCAAGCCCCGTGGAATACTGTGTGCAGTTCTAGTCCAGCACCTCAAAAAGGATATTCTAGAGCTAGAAAAGTCGCTGAAAACGGACAACCAAAATGATCAAGAGGCTGGAACAATTTTCCTATGAGGACATTCATGGAGAAGGCTACCAATGGCTACTAACCCTGATGGCTATATGCTACCTGCGGTATTAGAGGCAGTATGCTTATGGATGGGAGGGTGCTGTTCCACTCATGTTCTGCTTGTGGGTTTCCAGAGGGCAACTAGTTGGCCGCTGCGTCAACAGAATTCTGGACTAGATGAACCCTTGGTCTGATCCAGCTTGGTTCTTCTAATGTATTTTGATGAGGTTATTCTAATGCATTTTGAAGAGGTTACAACGCTTGGGGCTATTTCGTTTTTAAAATAAGTAAGAAGAGGGAATGCAATAAAAGATTTATAAAATTATGCATGGTATGGGAAAAGTGGGGTCATTCAATGAAATTGAATACTGGGAGATTTGGGATAGATAAAAGGAAGTACTTCACACAGTGCATAGCTAAACTATGGAATTTACTATCAGAAGATATAGTAACAGCTGCCAACTTCAACAAGTTTAAAAGGGAATTACACAAATTCTTGGAGAATAAGGCTATCAATGGCTACTAGGGCTGTCTGTATCCCTATTTACTTCGTCATAGCTGCATCAGTTGTATGACACAGCCACCAACTCACAGCCATCATGGGGCATTTTCCCAAAGCTGTGCACTAAAAAAGTCGCAGACTTACCACGATTTTCCATTTGTTCCGCGGTCACCACAGTCCTTCCATGTGTTGGTGGTGACCTCGCTTTGAATTCACGCTGGCAGTCCCAACGCAATTTCTTATAATATGAAAGGAGTGAGGAATTCGCGCAAAGGAATAGTACAATTCCCATCCTTTTTTTTTTTTTGACAACTCTCATTCAATTTGATTGCTTTTGAAAAGAAATTTAATGGTAAAGAAAATTTTGAAGAAATTCTCATTGATTGGGTTTAGGTTTCTTGTGCTTACCTTACTTCAAAGGCGGCTCAGGAGTGTATGCCCCTATCCTGTTTTTCACTGTACAGTCATATTTTAGATAGCTGTAGCCTCCTTGGAATCTCACACTTCAATTAAAGCCCAGGGGAAGAGGATGAGGTAATTCCTTTTATAGGGCTTTTTTTAGATCAGGAAGTACAGGCTGCCTGGGAACCTCCAGAGCAATGGAGAGATGCTCAATAGAAAGAAAACACCCACAGTACCCTTGGCCGCCTCACAGTGGTTGCGTAAATTCAGAAACACCACCACAAAAATAAATTATAAAATGCCCTGAAAATGAGGCAGATCAATAGAAGCCTCTTTCATGGGGGAAGAAATTTTTCAGGAAACTAGAGGACAAATTTTGACTCAGCACTAGTTCCATCTCTGCCCTGGAGCTGGACACAATATTTCCTCCCTCATACCTTTTGAATACAAAATGAGGGCTAGCAAGCCAACAGTGGCAACACAAAAACAAACACAAACTCTTACCAAAAAAAAAAAGAGAGAGAGAAAAAAACACAATTGTGCTACAACTCCCGCTGATGGTGAGCCCAACCTGTGAGACACTGCTGATGAATTTCTCCTGCCCTTGGAGAAATTTGGTGAAATTGTCTCCCCAATTTCTCTGCCCAAAATAGTTTTGAGAGGCCATCTGTTCACAGCTCTGCTACAAATAGGGCTATGTGGTCAGTACAGATGTAAACTCTCTCTTTTTCTTCACCCTTGGAGCTTCAGCGTAAACTGGAAATCAAGTTTAAAAAAAAAGCCAGAAAAAGAAAGAAAAGAAGAAAGAAAATATCAGTTGAATTCATCATTGGTGAGTATGGGTCAGACAAATCCAGCATCTTCTTTTAAGGTTTTCAGAAGGTAATGAAGGTGGGGTGTTTGTATTAATGTTTTAGAAAAGGGCATAGTGTCAAAGAACAAAGCTAATATTTTTGTTGGAGGGAGGAGGTGGTGATGAACAGTCTTTGATACTATTAGATATACCAAATTATATCATAATCTTAATTAAAATGTAGGAACTATGAAAGCCAAAAGGATATTATCTCTCTCTTCCCTCTCTCAAGTTAAAGTGTATACATTTTACTGGGGGGGAAATGCAAAGGGTAACTTCAAAATAGTTCTTGATAAGTGGGCATACCTTTTTAAAAATTTCTGCTAGTGTGGGCTCCAGGATTGAGCATGGAACTGAAGTGAGCCCTCCTAACCTGGAAGAGTCAGGACATGCAAATGTAGAACATCTCTTCTACTTGGATACTCTGTGTAAAGAAGGAATGGTAGCACTGTTAAAAGTGGTAGGACCTCCTCTGTTCTTGGGCCCTTGTCAAATGCCCAAACTTGCCATTCTCTGGAGGGCTGTCTTGTCGGCACTGGGTTGCCACTGCATTTAGGAAAACTCCGCACTTTCTCTGCTGCTGGGTTGCAGAGGCTAATCCTGATGAAGGGGAAGGGTGCAGGCTTTCTGGCAGCCATTCAGCTTGGTGGACCCAACTCTTGCCCACTGCCCGGGTGGACGGTGAGCAATTGGGTTGCTATCTGCCCGGAAACACCTCTGCTGTGATGCTAGAGTGAGGTTAAAGGTGGATCTGCCATACTCACCTCGCTCCAGCAAAAAAGTTGGGGTAGGTCCTCAACTTTTTAAAATTCACAGCTTTGTGGGAAAGCCCCATGATGGCTGCGAAGTGACTGCTGCATCATATAATTGATGCAGCGCCACCAGGCAGCCACTGCAGGGCTTTCAAAGCATATAGACAGCTCCCTGACTAATGCTAGTACTGTAGATTTATTTCAGATGATGATGTGTTAACATTTGTGGGAGCTGAAAGGTCTGTGTAATTGTAAATATATTAAATAAAAGTTTTAAGTCCTGTCAAGGAGAAGCATCCAGTGCTGGCAATCTGTCAGCTCTAAACCCGTTGTGTTAGCAGGAAAGACTGCTAGGACAACGGGGAAATAGCGCATGCTAGTGCACCCCAAGAAATTGCTATTTCCAGAATGGGACAATTTAGTGCAGGTTGCAGAAGGGAGCATTACTGACGTGTCCAATTGTGGAAGTGGTAGTTTTGGGTGGTTTATGCTTGCGCTAGCAAGCGCTACTTTCCTATTCTACTACTTGTCATTTCTACTTTTTTGATTTCAACCTCTTGTTTTTGGTCTGGATCATGATTTATTTTTTAAAGTCAGAATTCTTCATTATAGCTTTACTTTTTCTTTTAATATAATAAAAGAATTCAGATATAACCTACAATTATATTTTAAAATGGGAAAAATAAATTACATGTTAATATTTCAAAATGTAAACAGCAGCATATTACCATTTCACTAATTCTAATACACCCTAATAATTTAGAAACTGAAGTCACACAAACATTTTATTTGCCTGTTTGGTTCATTTTCTGAATCTTGTGTTGAGAATTAGTTGAACTCAAACCCTTCTGAACCAATCCTCTATAGATGATCCCTTTCCTCTTTCCATTTCTTCATTACTTTGACCTTGGCTGTAACAATCAAGCCAATTCTTGATTGGCTTGGTTGGCCACATCCTCAATATATCCTGGGGATGGGGGGGAATCCCACTGGCAATGTGAGCAAGGCAGAAGAAACATATCCTGTAATTGTTTCTACAGATCATGCCTATAGAACTAGTGACCTATCAAATGGAATACAGCCTACCCACCGTGTATGACATCTTCTGCCTTGGTTTTTACAGTTCAAAGACGGCAGCAAAAACAGCCCCTGGTGAACCACCATATACAGCTAGCTGGTGGGCTGCATTAAGCTTAGCAGGTCACAAGCTCTATAAGACTGATATAGATGCATTTTTGTTTCTCAGTTTAATGTCAAGTTTCTGCATTGTACTGGTTTAATAATGTGTTTGTAGTAATGTGGTGTTCTCAAGAAAAATAAATGCCTTGGACAGTTTCACGAGGCCCTAAATTGATTGGGATGTCATTTAGCATGTTTATTTGACTTATTTAGTAGAGGTGTAAGCTTTATTTTTAGTTTAAAGTAACATTTCACATTCTGTATAAAATATCTCAAAACTTTTTGGTTAGCCTAACATATGTTGTTATGGATTTGTACAAAAGGTTGGTGGCACAGTCCTCAATGTGCTCAAAATGATTACTGAAGAAAGTGATTATTCCCCCCACACCTGCCCCACAAAAAAGCAAAAGTGGTCTTGTGTTGGAGCTGCAAGACCCAGGCAATTAAGCGTGTTGCATAAAAAGTAATTAGAAATCTAAAGAATTAAATAAATAATAAGGCAACTGGAACCAACAGAGAAGACACAAGCAAGTTCACAATGAATTCCTGATAGCAGGCATAAAAAGTAATGGCCAAGTTGACTGGATAGTATCCAAAGAGAAAATGCTGAGCTAAGACCTATTACTTGGGCCAAAAAGTTATTTGAATAATGAACAACTGTGAGACTGTATTATTCCAAGTCAAAAGTGTAGCTAAAGTTTTTGCTTATCAATTAATGAGCAAAAAATATTGTGTAAGGTATATACATCAAAAAGCTTGATATCCAGATGTGTTGAAAAATTTATAGGCTTTAGTTTAATTGGCAAATTTTGAGTAAGGAGTTATCTTCTCAAAGGTATAATTTAAAATGTTCTAATTTAAGAATGTTTTATAACAATGAAATAATTAGGAGTCTGAGCCCCAATTTATGGAACAGTAAATAATATTAGTTATGGGATAATTTCTACACAAAGGTATAAATATGTGCTGGTTTTAGAATGCAAGAGCTTCTTATTAGCCTGTGTATCTATCAGCTTAATAGCCTATTCAGTATTGAAGATGGACCTTGATATGATATCTTAGGACAAGAAGTCTAGGAACAAGAAATGTTTTTAAAAAATCTATTTCCTATTAAGCTATTAAAATCTAAGAATCTTTAACAACACTCTGTTTAACAACACAAACGTTATGTCATTATGTGCACAAATGACAATTTAAGGGCATAATTCCTATGCAAGTTTAGACAGGGGGAAAACTCCTACAATTCCGAGCATCTCTCCAGCCAGATACAGGATTGCACTCTAACTATGCTTTGAATTTGTTTAAATATAATATTTAAAGCTTAACTTGAAATGTATCTGTGTCAAAATACTTGTAAATGTTTTAATTCAGTAGCATGTACTTCTTTTACATGGTTTTAAATTTGAAGGGAGAAATGATTAAAAGTTGTTAACATACTAATTTTAGTATGCTCAAAAAGCTGTGATATATAGATATTTCCTAGGTATAGTCATCTCAGAAGTTAATTACATATTTGAAACTGCCAAATTTGATTGGCATAGTATCCATTTATTATTTTATGGAACTCTGCATTTTTTAAAATAGGAATCTTTACACAAAATATTGCATTGGAAAATGTATTTTCTATTACTTTCACTCTCTAGCTTTTAATAGTAGTCCCTATTGTTGCTGATGGGTACTGAATTTGTATCATACTTGCTCCAGGATTTTGGGGGTCCTTGGGCATGACACCCTAAGCTGGAAGTGCACCTGGAGGAGTTGGGTTATGCAAAGTCAGAATTCTTTAAGGTTGTATCTAACTTTCTTGAATACTCTAGAGAGGCAACTCAGCTTGTTTCTGTGGCCTCCTCCACACGAGACGTTTAATGAGCCTTGAAGGCTCATTAAAAAATTTACCTCCACAAGCACGGAGCGCAAAACGGGCGTACAGGCGCGTTATCTCCCCGATAATGCGCATTTTCGAACGCGCGTTAAATAGCGACTTTTATTTTGCTCCGGCCGTTAAAGCGCATTTTCGCGGTGTGAACAAGCGATTACGCGCATTAACTGCTTGTAAAGCGCTTTTTGGACATGAATTAATGCGCTTCGCCGCCTCTCGCTGCCTCCGGTGCAGAGGGATTAGGAGTAAAAGCGCCTCCGCGATAATGCGCATAATCGCGGAACCGGGCGCAAAAGCGCATCCTTGTGGAGGGGGCCTGTGTTAGCATATTTTTTCCAGGTGTTTTAAAGGTGGGCCCCTGGCAAATGCTCAATCATGCCATCTTCTGGAGCTGGCCTTGAATTTATAGAAGGGAAGCCCTTACTGCATCTAGTGCATAGATTACTAGGTAGAGAATTTATAGCTGCATAACAGGCAGTAATCTTTAAGTGATGTAGAGAAGCAGTGATAGGGAAAATCATTCTCTCTCTCTCTCTCTCTCTCTCTCTCTCTCTGTGTGTGTGTGTGTGTGTGTGTGTGCGCGGGCACGCGCGGGCACACTTATAAAGCCGCTGGCCATAATAGGGAGGCTAGTTTTTTTCCCAGGGGGCCTAGAGGTAGGAGTAATGCTAGTGCTGTTAATCTAGCCTGAAATACATTATAGTAACAGTGAGACCCACAACTTTCCTGGTGTAATAGCTTCCCTGGGAGAAAGTTTATTTTCATTTGAGGGGAGAAACACACAATGACAGGTGGGGGTCAGTAACTCCACCTTCCTCTGCTGTCCTCTGCCAGCTCAGCAAAAACCATTCAGAATTGTCTCTTGCTCTCCCAGTCTTGAGTCTCCATCTGAATGAATTAGTGTACTCGAGTTTTACTCAGAGAACTGAGATGTAGGGTGATGCCTTATTCCTGGAAATGCTGATGACTGGGGCGGGAGCAGGGAGTATCTCCTGTGTCACCACGGGTATATCCCTTTATGAGGAGTGGGAATTTCAGTTTGCTTTGCTTCAGTCAGTGCCATCACTGACCTGCTGGGAGACTGACGTTGTGGGCTTAGGTTATTTAAAAGGAATGTTTCTCGGTTACGTTTTTTCTATTGATTCTATGAAGGCCTAATCCAAGCTGCTGATTTAGGAGTTGGCAGCTTGCAGTGCGGCTCGACTTTATAAATAGGTAGAAATGAAGGGACTGAAAGCTGAGGGTGTCAAAACGCCAGGTCACTTGACTGCAAGTCTCTGACGGAAGATGAAACGGCTTAGAGAGCTATCCTAGAAGAAAGGGAGAGCCAAAAAGTTTCATATTTCCCTCATCCTGACTTAAAATGCAGAGAATTCCTTCAGTTAGATCTAGAGCAGGGATAGGGAACCTGTGGCTGGATTGCAACTAGGGACATCGGAGAAATCCACAACAGAACCGAATGAGTTTGGATTTTTTATGAATCTGACCTGCGGATTCCACAGTGAACTAACTGGCTTTTCCTCTGTTGGGCAGATTCTGTGGACTTGCGATCTGTTTTTCTCACCTTTGGGAATTTTGACCAAATTTCATTGTAGAAAAATATGCCCCCCCTCCCCCCCCCAAAAAAAACCCTGTCCAAAAATGCACATTTCCCGCCTAGGCTAAAGTGTAAAAATGTGCATTTTTAGGGAATTTGCATGTTTTTGCACCTGTGAATTTACACAAATACAGAATCTAAAATTCTGTTGATAGGTGGACAACAGAACAAAAAGTACCTGACAATCTGAAAAACACAGCTAGAACGGATTTTACACAATCTGTATATCCCTAGCTGCAACTGACATCAGCCCCAGCCAGCCTGACCAGTGGTCAGGGATGATGGTGGCTGTAGCAAGAGGGAAGACAGCTAGAACACAGATGGAGGAAAACTCGTGCTGAGTCTGATCGAACACGAGTTAGAGCTCACTGTCGAGCCTACGCTGTGGCGGTGAGGGTGGCAAAGAGACAGTTCTTTTCCACCAGCATTGCATCTTCTCAGTGTCATCCAGTGGAGCTTTTCCAGGTGGTTTGTGGCCTGCTACATTCTGGGCCAGGGCGAGAGATGGTGGAACCCTCGGTAGCATGCTGCGATGAGTTTGCACGGCACTTTGAAGATAAAATCACTCAGATTCATCATGAATTGGACTCCACACTTAATATAGTTCCACTAGCAGAGGCATTCAGAGCACCGTCTGGTCCAGTCTTATTGGATGAGTTTCAGTTACTGAGGCCTGAGGATGTGGACAAGGTGCTTGGCCAAGTCCAGTCGACCACCTGTGTGCTTGACTCTTGCCCTTCATGACTTGTTACATCAAATAAGGAGGGGATCGCTGGCTGGGTCCAGGAGTTTGTAAATGCCTCCCTGATAGAGGGAGTGGTGCCGGCCTCTTTAAAAGAGGCAGTAATTAGACCACTCCTAAAAAAGCCTAACCTGGACTCGGAGGACGTTAACAATTATAGGCCGGTGGTTAACATCCCCTTTCTGGGCAAGGTGCTGGAGCGGGTGGTTGCAGGACAACTCCAGGCACTCTTGAATGAAATGGATTAGCTAGATCCATTTCAATCGGGCTTCAGGCCTGGTTTTGGAATGGAAACTGCCTTGGTTGCCCTGTGGGATGACCTTTGCCGGGAGAGGGACAGGGGGAGTGCCGGGAGAGGGACAGGGGGAGTGTTGATTCTCTTGGATCTCTCAGCTGCTTTTGATATCATCGACCATGGTATCCTTCTGGATAGGTTGTCTGGGCTGGGAGTTGGAGGCATTGTGTTGCAGTGGTCCCGCTCCTACTTGGATGGCCGATTATTATTATTATTATTATTATTATTTATGTATTTATTATTATTTATTATATCTTTATACTGCCCATCAGCTGAAGCTCTCTGGGCAGTGCACAGTTAAAAGCCATAAGAACAACAATATAAATTTAAACACCAAAAAGTTAAAAAGGCAGTATGAAACGAGCTACATTAAAAACCAGGGAAAGCCTGTGTAAAAAGGTATGTCTTCAGGAGGCGTTTAAAAGATGTAACATTTTCTGCCTCCCGAACTGGATGAGGGAGGGTTTTCCAGAGGGTGGGTGCCACTACAGAGAAGCCCGCCGCTGAGGTTCTTCATGGCGGCATTCCGTTTGTCTTGGAATGGCCAGTAGGGTTGTGCTGGGGTATTATTGCTCTGTGCCATGGCACCTTGGCCATGGGGTTCCACAGGGTTCTATTTTATCCCCTGTGCTGTTCAACATTGACATGAAACCACTGGGAGAGGTTATCCGGAGATTAGGGCTGAGGTGTCATCAATATGCGGATGACACCCAGCTTTACCTCTCCTTTTCATCAAACCCAGGTGAGGAAGTGGCTGTTCTGAATCAGTGCTTGGGCACAGTAATGGACTGGATGAAGGCCAATAAACTGAGACTCAATCCAGACAAGACGGAGGTACTGTTTGTGGGTGGTTCGTCTGTCTGGCTAGGTGATGTTCACCCTGTTCTGGAGGGGGTTGCATCCCCTAAAGGATCAGGTCCTTAGTTTGGGGGTGCCCCTGGATCCAGAACTGTCACTTGAGGCATAGCTGAACTCAGTGGCAAGGAGCACCTTTTATCAGCTTAGGCAGATATACCAACTGCGCCCTTATCTGGACAGAGATAGCCTAGCTACAGTTATCCACGCTCTGATAACCTGTTGTCTGGATTACTGCAATACGTTATATGTGGGGCTGCCTTTGAAAACGGTCCAGAAACTTCAACTGGTACAAAACAGGGCAGCCAGACTGTTAACGGGGACTGGCCAATGAGTCCTTTCCAGCTTCACTGGCTGCCGGTCCAGATATGGGCCCGATTCAAAGTGCTGGTATTAACATTCAAAGCCCTGAAGTAACTCCTCCTCCCATATGTACCTGGCCGGACCCTAAGATCATCCTCGGGGGTCCTTCTCCGTGAGCCCCTGTCAAAGGAAGTGAGACAGGTGGCTACTAGGAGGGCCTTCTCTTCTGTGGCACCCCGGCTGTGGAATGAGCTCCCCTGAGAGGTTCGCCTGGCATCTACATTATACTCCTTTAGATGCCAGGTGAAGACCTTTTTATTTTCACAGTGTTTAACAGTTCTTTATTTTGATTTTAACCTGCTGTTTAAATTCGTATTTTAAATCCCTATCAATTTCTGCATGGCTGCTCGGTTTTTATCCTAGTTGTGTTTTATACTGTATTTTAAATTATGTTTTTATACTGTCGTTTTATATTTTGAATGGTTTTTATGGTTTTCATTTTTGTAAACAGCCCAGAGAGCTTCGGCTATTGGGTGGTATAAAATGCAGCAAATAAATAAATAAACATCTGGAGGGCCACAGGTTCCTTGTCCCTAATCAAGAATCTGTTTGTAGTTTTAAAAGCATATTTAGATGGAGGGGCCCCATCTAAACAAATTCTTATGATGACCCACAAATACTCGATTCCCTCTCCAGCTTTGTCCCTTACAAAATTTCCAAGCCAGCTTCCAACAAATGGAATTAGATCTCTGATATAAAATCTAGCTCTGTGTGTGTGTGTTTTAGGATTAGATTTTTGTGATTGTAATTAACGTTCCCAAAAAAATCTTAATACTTTGACTTCATTTCCCTTTCCTCTCCTTTTTTCTACTTTCATGCCATCCTGTCATTTTTTCTGGTTGCTCAAAACGCTTTGGTGTCTCTTGTATTGCCCTCTAATCCAATGATACTCTGTTCTTTTTCGAAGCCTGAGTGAAACCCTCACTTTGTCAGTTCATTGTGTTATGCTAGAAGCAGAGGGATGTCTGGCTCCCCTGGGAGCGAAGTGCTCCTTCTTAGTTCTGATAGTAGGATTGTCTCCATGGGGGGTGGGGGTGGGGGTGAGGGGGCCAGAAGCTCTTGGCAAGACCTTGGTATGATAGGCAGAAATTAGCCAGGCTTCCCCAGTGCTGTATCTGCATGCCAGGAAAATTTTCACTGGAGGATTTTCTTGTTATGTAGGTGTTAAAAGGCAGAGAGCTGTTGTCCACAAACAGGGTGAACTGGAGGTTTGAGGGAACCCTGGACAAAAGGCCCCCTGCTATGGGTCCTTGTGGATTTATTTGGCAGTAGTGACAGGCAGCAGCAATGCCCTGGATGGCTAAGTCAAGCTGCTACGTAAATGTCCCATGAAATACCCTGCAGGTGCCCCAAACTAACTTGGCCCTGATGCTGGCCCTATCCACTTCATTTGAAATGAAAGTGGAATGCCCAACTCGAGAACTTATTGGCAGAAACAAACCACTAAGATGCCAACTACTCCACAAAACATTGCCTTGAAGCAATCTTTTCCCTGTAGTTAAGTGTAGAGCTAAGTGGACTTGATGGAGTTTAAAGCACCATGCTAGCAAGAGCACATAATGTTGATGGCTATGCACCTGCATCTTTGGTTTCTTCCTTTGGTTTTGTAGGGGCTCCTCTTTTATGAATGAAAAAACAAAACAAAATGATTAATTAGCTCCATGTTTTTGATGTCTTAGTCAAGATTTCCAATCCAGGCCATTTTCTTTCATTTAGTCTATGACTTCATGTTTACTCAGATAGGTTCTATTGTGTTTAAGGAAGCTTACTTCCTAAAAAGTGTGTTTAGGACTGCAGTCTTTTAGACAAGGCAGGTGAGAGTTTTTCAGAGAAACTTAAATATGTTTATTTGAAAGTATGTCTGATTCCGCCTTGGGATTTCAACCCTATCGTATGCATGGGTTTATTCAGAAGCAAGACCTACTGACTTTAAGTGGCACTTCCTTTGGGAATAGAGATTATTTTGATCCTGTGATTGTAAAGAGGTGTAAAGTGTGCTGCCTGTAATTAAAGAATTGGAGTAGTTGCCACCTCAGTTTAGCGTATTATTGGACTGTATATTGGTTTCCAGAGAAAATGGAACTATCCTCTTTATTTGATGCTTCCATCTTTCTCCTCAGTGATAAATCATACCAAGGTGATACTAAACAAGTGGAGACTGAGGTGGCAATCCTATGTACACTTACCTAGGAGAAAGCATCATTCAATACAATAGGGCTGGCTTAGTGATGTAGTAGAGTCAGGGCTGGCAGGGACACAGTGCCTGCACTTTTTTATTAGCAGGTACACTGAAATCATCAGCCCTGCCCCCACTCCTCTGAATTCCCTGTTCCCTGAGAGCTGAGCAGCAATTTTCTCAGTAGCTGGGGCAGGGGAATGATTCCCCCTTCCAAGCAATGTATTGTTTCCTATTTGACTATATTATAATACACTATTTTGGGGTGGCTTGTTCTTGAATGGGCAATTAAGTTTTACAAAAGATCTGTTCTTGGTGGAGATGAAAACTGGTAGAAGCAGTTTGTTGATTTGAATCAACATAGCTGCCTGAATTTCTGGGCTCTCCTTAGGGAGCATGAGTATGGAGACTTTTGATAAGTGTATGCACTTCAAAAAAATTCCACTATATCAGTGAACAGACTTAAGAGCAAACATTGGATTGTCCTGTAATTGCTTGATTTCCTTGTCCTTAAGTCTTTGACAGGTTATTACCAACACCTGAGCAAATATCCATGAGCTTCATCACAGATTCTTTGATACAGAGTCTGCCACCTGAGGCAGTAGTTTCCATTAGCTACTCTGCTTTTTCTTGTTAAGAGCCATGGGAGGTGACATGAAAGCTGCCATTACCTTCTGGATCTGTTCTGGTGATAGAATATGGTGCTATTTGGGATTTGTGTGGGGTGACTGAATTTCTATGGCTTCCAGACAAGGTTTTTATTGTGCACTCACTCAGCCTCATACATGGAATTTTACGTGGGGTTCAGATATTGTCATCCTCTCACTTGTAACCCTTCGTATAACCCCATGCTGCTTCAGTCTGTCTATTCACAGAAAATCTGTTAAGGAGCGAAAGACAGAATAGCTGTACAATGTCTTTTGATTGGTAGTGCTAGGAGCCATCTGCCTGGAAGCACGCAGTGGCCTGGTTTGCACATAAGGATAAGCCAGGGTTCCAAAAGAATCCTAGTTTATTGGACACACCTCCTGATCACTCCCACTTAGCTTGTCGTGCAAGCGTGAGTGGCTAAACGAAACATGGATGGAAGGTTTGTTGTTGACATTTGATTCTCACTTGTCTGGGAAGACAAGAGTTCCCAGTTCACACGTAATGATAAATGAACCATGGACAGCTACTCCCACTTGCAGAAGGGAAGCAGGCAGTGTGCTGCTCAAGCACAATAAGCAGGGTTGTAAGCCAGGGTTTTCCTGGAACCCTGGTTTATTGTGGCATCCAATCTGGGCCTATCTCTTCATCTTTGAAACAGGGTAACATTTGGCAAGATGGCACTATGTGTCTTCAGAATTCTTGAAGAAACACCACGGTGTGATGTGACAAAAGAAATAACAGCTCCTTACTCAGACTTAAAAAAACTGAGATGGAGAGTCAAAATTTTAATGCTCAGAAATTGTTCTTCTATATGTGCTTTGGTGCAAATTTGGATTTGCAAGATTCCTTTTTAATTTTTTATTTAAACACTTTGTAAGATAAGCTGTCCAATTTCTCTTTCAGATGCATGAAGCATGAAGTATAATTTTTAAAGTATCTGTGAAGCTACCAGTGTACTTCTTATCTGACACATGCACATCATCCTCTGCATGTCAGAAGGTATGTGATTACAAAAGGAGATTTAAAATGGTGATTAAAATGGTGTATTATCGGGGGGGAAGGGGGCTTAGCACTGTCATATGGTAGGAACTTCTTGTATTGAAATTAAGTGTCTCACTTGTAGCTCTGTTGGCTCTGAAGCCCCACTGATTTCAGTGAGATTTCAATATATACATATATATTTAAGAATGCAAACTTAAGCTTGGGTTTGGATAAGTTGCCATGTGCAATACACTTAAATACAGCTATAGCAGATCTGCAAAAGACATAATATTATATGAATTTATAATGTGCGTATAGAAGTTTTGTGAACACCTAACTTTTTAGCAATTTAGGTTTTTCTTTAGACCTTCTAAGATGGCTATCATATTACTTTAGTAGTCTAAGCCTATGCATGTATACTTGGAAATGAAATTTATAATAACAGTGTATTAGCCTTAAAACTCCTTCCTGCAAACCTCAGACCCACATCAGTGCTAAGGTTTCAGTAGTAGATGGGACACAAAGCCAAAGCTTGTCATGTATCTTCCTGTTGGCTTCAGCCTAAGTAACATCTTGGCCAGTGAGTTCTGGCACTTGCCCATATGCTCCTACAGGCTTCCGTGCCCTTGGGCTACTACTAAAATCCTAACTTAAGTAGGAAGAAAGCAGCTAGTGACCTACTCCCTATTAATAAGATATATGCAATTTGAGGTTACCAGAAGTAAGTTTCAAAAACATGGAAATGTTATGTAGTTGGGCTATTTATTCAATAGAATTTGGAAATGAATGACAATTCTATAGATTCTGGGTACAGACATGCTGTGCAGTTATGGGGAAGTACACTAAATCTGGTACAGTTAAAAATTACAAGACTACACACATGCATAGAAATACAGAAAAAAGAAAAAAATGGTATTGCATGTACTTCAATACTGCATAGGGTTGATCAGATGCAAGAGGACAGGACTTTTGTATCTTTCATTTGTAGTTTACAAGGAATTTTTCAGGTATGAGAAGCTGTAGTTGCTGAAATTCCCCTTTATATGCAACTATCAAAGGTACAGGAGCCTCATGGTGCTTTGGGGGTAAGATAGATGATTTCCATAAATATGCTTCTGATTACTACTGGCGTGTGGCCTTCAGTTGATGACCTTCTTAATGCATATCAGATATTAATGTGTTATAAGGTATTTTATTTACTCCCCAGAAGCTTATGTGTAATAAATGAAGTCTTAAAATATTGTACTGGAGTCACACACATTGTTTCTTGCTTGGGGGTGGGGTCATGTTACTGCATTGTGCTAAGCAAATAAGGTAGACTTTCAAAGCGTTTGCTCTGCAACCTGCTTGTGTAGGTATTTCCTTACTATAGGGTGATGCTGGCAAAAGATATCCCCAGCCAGGGCACCCACATTAGGGTAGGCCTCAGCAGCATCCACTCTTGGTGTTTCCATTGGGCCCCTCAATGCTGGGCATCTTATTCTGGCAATAGGCCACCATTTAAATTTCCCACAGTGCTTTGGGGCGACACTACGTTGGAGGCTGTAGCAGGGCAGCTAAACTAGCAGCATGGTGCAAACAGAAGTTCGGCCACTGTCTGTCATGCCTCCCCCAGCGTCCTCATCAAAGGACGATGGGGAAGAGCAAGCTCCAGCAGATCGTGGGGAAGGGATAAGCTGCCAAGCTGAACAGGACCCCTTACTGTCAAGAGAGCAGGCAAGACCCAGCTGAAGCCCCTAACAGAATCAGATGGTGATGAAGGGGATCATAAGGCTCATCCAACCCCAGCTAAATGCAGGTTAATGAGAGTGAGAGATCAGCCTTGGCAGGCTGCCAGAGCTCAGAAGCCACAGGGCTGATTGCCTGCACCTGGTGGCAGGCCAGGAGTTAAAAGGCTCAGAGTAGCACAGGGAAGACACTGGAAACAATGTGCACATCTTAGTGTTTGGTCTATCCAGCGCTCTGTGTGTCTGGTCTCCTGCTTACCCAAGACCCCTGGAACTGTGATCTCAACTCTGCCTGCAGTCAGAAGCCCTGTTTGGTGACTTTAGGACTGTGTCATTCAAGTAGCTGGCATCCCAGCTAATTTGAGGAATCTAGCTATAGTTTCTCTGGCTTGGCCTCTGCACTTGATAACTTAGCAGCAGCTGTAAATCTCTGCTTGTAGCTGGGAAACTTGGACACTGCCTGCCTCTTGATACCAGTCTGTCCACTAAAGTGGAAGGGGGCCAACCTTGTGCCACTCTGCTGAGGCAGGGTCAAACCTGGAGTCAGTCCTGTGTTAATGGGCATGTTAGGCTAATCTTTGTCTAAACCTCAAGTTAGTAGAAGGCACACTTACAGGAATGGATCTAATGAAGTGGGCAGTGTTTGCAAAAAGCTTCTGCCAGAATAAATGAATTAGTCTTTAAGGTGCCCCAAGCCTCTTCGTTGTTTTTGTTGCAATGGACTAACACAGCTCTATAGAAATTGAAAGAATAGAAGTATTATAACCAGCCTAGAAGCTAACTGTGTGAATATTGAGGGAGGAAGCTGCTTGCTTTTAGGGTTCCTGACCTCAAGCAATTATTTGTTAGTGTGTTTGTGTTTGTATTGCGGGTTTGGGTGAGGGCGGGAGCTACTAGATTTAGGGGATGGTTTCTGAGACAGTGGTGACTTTGGTGAGTAATAGGGGCTTGTACATTCAGGGGACCAAGAGACCAGGAGATGTGGGCGAGGTGATCCAACAAAAATTTGCTTTTTTCGGATGCTGTTTGTTCAGTCTGAACTGAATTGATTTTTCTTTCCTTTTTTGCGGGGTAAGGTGTTTCCCAGAAGTCCAAATTCCAGTCCTGTCAATCATAGGATAACGTTCTTCGTAATTGGACTCTGCGTCCGGTGCTGCTCTGGAACCCCGCCCTTCCTAACACGGGGTTTCCAGGGCTTGATTTCTAGGGTTTCTACTGTGCAGCGCACCTATCCTTAGCTGGCAACGTAGCCACGCCTCCGCGGAACCTATCGCCTAATAATGAAGGGAGCGTCGCCTCATTGGTCTCCACCTGTGTCGACGACTACTATCTTTGTCCTAATAAGCCTTCCCTCAACAACTATCGGCTAGTGCGGATGTCAATCCTGTAAACCGGCTTTAAGTCCCCCGTTGCGCGATTGGCTGGTTATATTGCTTTTCTGAATGTCGACTGCCCTCTCGCTTCCTTTGGCCTATCGGTCTCCGAGTTGGAGACTCGGCTGGCTTCTGACTGGTTGCGGGCATGCCATGGGGTTAGGTTGCGCGCCGGGTATATTTAGCCGGTGTCAGAGCACGCTGTTGCGTGAGGTGGTTCCTGTCTCCTTTGGCCTGCTCGCCTTGTACGGAGTGAAATCTCCTCCACTCATCCATCTCCGCCTCGCCCCGCAGGTTGGTGCAGGTGGGGAAGCCGGGTCATGTCCTTGACTGAGCTCCTAGCGCCCGTGGTGTCGCCGCCGTCGCCATAGATACGCGGGGACCGTGTGGCGGCTGCAGCGCTCCTCCCCCTTCCCTTCTCACGGGCCAGGCTCGACTTCTACGCTGCGGCCTTCTCTCGGCCCCCTGAACCTGGGAGGTGGGGGTGCATGCCCGCAGGGGGTGGGTACGTGCCTGTATGGTGGCGTTAGGGGCTGCGTCAGGCCGGTGGAATCACGGGGGTGTCCGTTGAGCCTGAGCGCGGGATGCCCAAGGCGAAGTGGCATTGGCTACCTGGCCTGGTGAGAGCAGAGACTCCGAGGGCCGGCGGAGCTTGCGGGAAGCATTCCGTGACAGTAGCGAGCGGGATCTCTCTACCTACTCGGGCCTGTGTCTTTAAACGAGTCCTGGCAGTGTGGAAGAGGAGGCGTCCAGTAATTGCCTGGGGGTTGGCACTACGTGAAGCGGTGTGGCTGGGCCGCGGTGGTAACGGGGAATGCGGCTGTGTTGCGGCTGGGCTAACAATCCCGGGAATCGGTTTCTCTGTCCCTCTGCGAAGGGCGTGAATGCTGGCCTAACGCGTGTGCACGCGGTGATGAGGATTTGGCTTATAACCATGTTGGGGATGGGTCCAAATCTGCTCGGGGGAAATGGTTCTCGCCACCGCCAAATCACCCCCTCCCCCCCGTTCATCACGACGCCGTGAGGAATAGAGGTCGCCTCTTTCGCTGAATAACCAACTAATCGGGTTCCTGATCATGCCTGTGAAGCGGCGCGGGCCTGCAGTTGGGGAACTGAGGAGGAGTGGCGGGAAGAATAGGGGAAACGGGACAGTGCAAAGTCGCTGCCGCGGTTCTCTCGCGCCTCCAGATACATCCATCCCGCCACCTTTGTAAAAGAGCGGAAATGCGCGATGGTGGTACAGGCTTCATTGGTTTAAGGGGCGGGGGAGCGCTAATGCTAAAGCGAAAGGGGTGTGAGACGCCACTCCATTCATCACTGTAACCGAAATAACTGCATACAGAGGACAATAGTGTTCTCCAGTTTGGAAGAACGGGAGACATTTGTAAAGGGCACGGCCACAAAGTGAGCTGGGTTTGCAGCTTCATTGCAAGATATACAGAGCCGCAAGCTTTGTCCATTGCCTTACACAGCTAAACCTTTTCTTTCGTACACAGGGAATATAACTAGGCCATAATATGCAGATCTTACTAGATTTGTTCAAATGGTATAGCTAGCCAACCCTTTCCCCCGGCCCTCACTTAAAGAATTAGCATCTTAAACAGCCCCAAACTGTGGACTTCTACAAAAGCAAAGAACATATGTACAAAGGCATACAAGTGAGGACAATTGTCAAGGTCAGCCTTAATTTTGATAGGAGCTAGTTTAATTATTATAAATATGCTTAGAGTTTCTTGTAATTTCCAGCCCCTCATCTCACAACTATGAGTTGTTTCTAGTTTAAGAATCCCCATTAAGGCTATTCAAATAGCAAATGTACATATTTATCTGTTAATGGAAAACTCTGGTGAAGGTTGTGCCCAATACGTATACTGTGTCAGGTGGCAGCATCATAATCTATTGCAGAGTATTTGTAGCAAGTGGCCATGTTTCCAGTCTGTGCTATTTTTGTCGTCTTCTCTTCTCACAGTGCTGGGTTTAAGAAATGCAGACAGACCTACTAAGGTTTAGATACATGCCCCTCTGCTGTGAGTTCCTGTCTTGGAGTCACATGCAAAGCTGTGGTAAATCATTGACTGGATAGTAATTCTGTTGTTAAGGTGTCTTGTATTGTTTTTGTTTTGTTTTTAACAATAAGTTTGTGTTCCCTAAAATGGGTGACATCCATTATGCTTAAGTTATACTAACTCATTTAGGAAATGTGTTAATTGAATCTTGATTTTTGTACTGGTGTTACCTTCTAGTAATACAAATATAGCTTAAAAAATTTAACATGTCAATGCATTTGTCCAGACAAAATCTAATATGCAATTAAATGGTAGTGCAGTGTGTGATAACACTGAACTAGTAATTTGTGGAAGCTTGTGGTGGAATTCTAGTTTGACTGCATATGAAAGAGGGGTTGATATAATAATTGATAGGGTGTGTAAAAATAATACAGGTAATGAGCAGCTGGATCAAGCATGTTACCTATTTATTTGCTGCCCATACCTTTTAGCATTTGTTGCCCATACTTTTTAGCATTTGTATTATAAATATTAGTGCACATTGTTCAAATATTTTTTTAAGATGAGAATTAAATCCATGCTAGTTTTTACAGAGAGAAGGCTGGAATATTGTAGAATCTGGGTTTATAGGAAATTAAAAAGGCCACTTAATCAAAGCCTAGAAAAATTGGAGCAGTCCTCTGTAAAGTACCCACTTTTGGTTTGCAGTTCTGGGCAAAGTTGTGATATATTCTTAGAGAAGGGTGATACTCTAAATCTGCCTTGTGACTCCTTTGGTCTCCATATTTTTGGACTTAAGCTCACATCCCCATCCAATGTGGCAAGTAGTCAGGGATGATGAAAAATATAGTCCCAACAACAACTGGACCAAGAGTTGGGAAAGTCTGCTCTAAACTGATGTTCTTTGATTTTTTTAAAGTTTGAGGGAAAATGTAGGGTTACAGTAGCTAATAGCCCATCCTCAGATAACTAGAGAAAGTTAACATTGTTTAAATACCAGTCTATTTGGAATGTTTACCTCTGTTCATGTTAGTAGAGGTCATATGCTATATACTTCTAAATGCTAGAAGTTGAACATGTTACTAAATAATACTTTAAGCTGCAATTTTCTCCCCTTTCCAATCAAGGTGTATGGTCTATGTAATTGAAGAAGATTTAATTACATGGAGAGTCCATTGCAATTGAACCCCTACTTTCTAAGCATCGCTGTTCAGGCGTGTTCAGGTGAAAGACGATGGTGGCTTAAAACCTTCCCCTCTCTTTTCTTTACTCTTTCTCTTCTTCACACTGCCTCATTGTTTCTGATGGGAGGGAAAGCAACTATGCCACCTCCAGTGGACCTTCCTCTTCCTCCGTGAAAGAGAATGTCCATAGTATCCTATGGCTCCTAGGACACCCTGCCAGGAACCATAGGGTTGCATCCTAAGAAATTATGGGTGCAATCCTATGCACGTTTAGATAGAAAAAGTTCTTATAACTTGCAGCATTCCTCCAGCCAGCCATGCTGGTATTGTAGGACTGTTTTGGTTCTCAGTATGCATAGGATTATTCCAGAAGGGTACAATCCTATGTTTGTTTAGGTGGGGAAAAGCATGGCTGGTTGGGGAATGCTGGAGTTGTTTAGACAAGTCCTACATGTATAGGATTGCAAGCCTAAGTTGTATTTGGAAAGAACTTTTGCAATATTGCTTATAATTCTAGAGTTCTGAAGCTGACATGTAAGTGCCCCCATTTTTAAAATGAGTATGTATTACTGAGACCTGGGTGGGTGACCTGGGAGGGGTTACTCTCACTCAGCTTTGCCCCCCTGGGTACTCGGTGCAGCACCAGCACCGACTTCAGGGCCGGGGAGGGGGGGTTGCCGTGGTCTATAGAAATACGATCTCCCTCTCTAGGCTTCCTGTTCGTTCGAGTGCTGGTCATGAGTGTCTGTACTTTGTGTTGGGTACCCGAGACAGATTAGGGATTCTGCTGGTGTACCGCCCACCCCGCTGCCCAACAGTCTCCCTGCCTGAGCTGACGAAGGTTGTCTCGGAACTGGTGTTGAGGACCCCCAGGATGGTGGTCCTGGGGGATCTCAACTTCCATGCGGAGGCTCCTGCATCCGGAGCGGCTCAGGACTTCATGGCTGCCATGACAACCATGGGGCTGTCTCAACATGTCATTGGCCCAACGCATGTAAAAGGACATACTCTTGACCTGGTTTTCTCGGGTGGACAGGAGGATGGTGATCTGAAAGTGGGGGAACTAACATCTACCCCCTTGTCATGGTCGGATCACTTTCTATTGAGGTTTAGACTTTCGGCATCCTTTCCCCTCTGCAAGGGTGGGGGGCCTATTAAAATGGTCTGCCCCCGGAGGCTAATGGACTCCAATGGATTCAAGAAGGCTCTGGGGGATTTTCCTGCTGATATGGCCGGTGCTCCTGTCGAACCCCAGGTCGCTCTGTGGAATGCAGAGATGACCCGGGCGGTTGACACGATCGCACCCAAGCGCCCTCTCCCTATGAGCAGAGCTCGGCCAGCTCCTTGGTTTACACCTAAGCTGAGGGCAATGAAGCAAAAGGGGAGACGGCTAGAACGCAGGTGGAGGAAAACTCGTGCTGAGTCTGATCGGACACAGGCTAGAGCTCATTATCGAGCCTACTCTGTGGTGGTGAGGGTGGCGAAGAGACAGTTCTTCTCCACCAGCATTGCATCTTCACAGTGTCGTCTGGCGGAGCTTTTCCGGGTGGTTCGTGGCCTGCTACACTCTGGGCCAGGGCGAGAGATGGTGGAACCCTCGGTAGCACGCTGTGACAAGTTTGCACGGCACTTTGAAGATGAAGTCGCTCAGATTCGTCTTGAATTGGACACCACGCTTAATGCAGCTCTGCTAGTAGAGGCGTTCAGAGCACCGTCTGGTCCAGTTTTATTGGATGAGTTTCAGTTACTGAGGCCTGAGGATGTGGACAAGGTGCTTGGCCAAGTCCGGTCGACCACTTGTGTGCTTGACCCTTGCCCGTCGTGGCTAATTACATCAAATAAGGATGGGACCGCCGGCTGGGTCCAGGAGGTTGTAAATGCCTCCTTGAGAGAGGGAGTGGTGCCGGCCTTGTTAAAAGAGGCGGTAATCAGACCACTCCTGAAAAAGCCTAACCTGGACCTGGAAGATGTTAACAACTATAGGCCGGTGGCGAACATTCCTTTCCTGGGCAAGGTGCTTGAGCGGTTGGTTGCAGGACAACTCCAGACACTCTTGAATGAAACGGATTATCTAGATCCATTTCAATTGGGTTTCAGGCCTGGTTTTGGAGCAGAAACTGCCTTGGTCGCCCTGTGGGATGACCTTTGCCGGGAGAGGGACAGAGGGAGTGCGACCCTGTTGGTTCTCTTGGACCTCTCAGCGGCTTTCGATACCATCGACCATGGTATCCTTCTGGATAGGATGTCTGGGCTGGGAGTTGGAGGCACTGCGCTGCAGTGTTTCCGCTCCTACTTAGATGACCGTTTTCAGAAGGTGGTGCTGGGGGATTATTGCTCTGTGCCGTGGCATTTAAGCCATGGGGTTCCACAGGGCTCTATTTTATCCCCTATGCTGTTTAACATATACATGAAGCCGCTGGGAGAGGTTATCCGGAGATGTGGGCTGAGATGTCACCAATATGCGGATGACACCCAGCTCTACCTCTCCTTTTCAACAAACCCAGGTGAGGCAGTGGCTGTTCTGAATCAGTGCCTGAGCAAGGTAATGGACTGGATGAGGGCTAACAAACTGAGACTCAATCCAGACAAGACAGAGGTACTGTTAGCGGGTGGTTCGTCTGTCCGGCGAGGTGATATTCACCCTGTTCTGGAGGGGGTTGCACTCCCCCTAAAGGATCGGGTCCATAGTTTGGGGGTGCTCTTGGATCCAGAACTGTCGCTTGAGGCACAGGTGAACTCGGTGGCAAAGAGCACCTTTTACCAGCTTAGGCTGATATACCAACTGCGCCCTTATCTGGACAGAGATAGCCTAGCTACAGTTATCCATGCTCTCATAACCTCTCGTTTGGATTACTGCAATGCATTATACGTGGGGCTGCCTTTGAAAACGGTCCGGAAACTTCAGCTGGTACAAAACAGGGCAGCCAGATTGTTAACGGGGACTGGCCAACGAGACCATATTACGCCAGTCCTTTTCCAACTTCACTGGCTGCCGATCCAGGTCCGGGCCCAATTCAAAGTGCTGGTACTAACATTTAAAGCCCTAAACGGCTTGGGGCCAGGATATCTAAAGGAACGCCTCCTCCCATATGTACCTGCCCGGACCCTAAGATCATCTACAGGGGTCCTTCTCCGTGAGCCCCTGCAAAGGAAGTGAGGCAGGTGGCCACTAGGAGGAGGGCTTTCTCTGCTGTGGCACCCCGGCTGTGGAATGAGCTCCCCAGAGAGGTTCGCCTGGCACCTACTTTGTACTCTTTTCGTCGCCAGGTGAAGACCTTTTTATTCTCCCAGTATTTTAACAGTTAAATTAACTCAATTTTAATCCTTGCTGTTTTAAATTTGTATTTTAATCTGTATTAATTCCTGCTGCTTGGTTTTATTCTGGTTGTGTTTTTATATTGTATGTTATTCTGTGTTTTTAGATTGTGCCTTGTTTTATATATTTTAAAATGATTTCATGGTTTTAATTTTTGTGAACCGCCCAGAGAGCTTCGGCTATGGGGCGGTATAAAAATGCAATAAATAAATAATAAATAAAATTATTTATTATTACATTTCTATACCACCCCATAGCCGAAGTTCTCTGGGCGGTTTACATAGGATTAAAACAATTAAAAACAATATACAAAAATTAAAACAGCAAAAACATACAACATACACACAGTACACACATACATTTAAAACTGCTACAACAACCCCAAAAGCTACAAAAACAAACCCAGGCTCCTCAGATATTGCCAGATGCCTGAGAGAAGAGGAAAGTCTTGACCTGGCGCCGGAAAGATAACAGTGTTGGTGCCAGGTGGGCCTCGTCAGGGAGATTGTTCCACAATTGGGGGGCCACCACAGAGAAGGCCCTCTCCCTTGTTGCTGATCTCCGAGCTTCTCTCGGTGTAGGCACTCGGAGGAGGGCCTTAGATGTTGAACGTAGTGTTCGGGTAGGTTCATGTCGGGAAAGGTGTTCCGTCAGGTATTGTGGTCCCAAGCCGTGTAAGGCTTTATAGGCCATTGAGATGAAGTAGAAGGTATGAAATACTTTTAATGAGAAAGGAAATACAGATTAGATTTTATGAAATCACGTTATATAAAATAGCTTTTGTATATGCAACCATGTTTCATGTTGGGTTAACCACACTTAAAATGTCCCATCCCTGTCCCCCCAGTGATGCAGGTGGTTTTCATGTGCCAGTTATTTAATCCTACAGCGCTGGCTTAAATTAGTTTTGACAAATGCAAGGGAACAGTGTGGTGTAACAAACTCTGGAACTTTTCAGTTGCAGCACACCAGAGAAGGGAGGAAAGAGCTAGTAGCACAAAGCTCCTTCATAGTCTAATAAATGTGGCTTATTAAAGTGAGGTTATTGCACCTCACCTATGTGGGCCTGATTTTCCTTTGCTTAGATTCTTGGTATGTCCTGAGAACTTTTGGAGGAGGGATCAGTTTGAGTCAATGCAAGAAAAAATGGTTGAACCTGAAGGTACGTCAGCTTGTGCTCGTTGAGCATATGAGCCTCACTTTCCCATAGATATTCTCCTTCCACTTCTACATGCATATGTTTTCTATGGTAAGGAAAAATGGGGTTGAGGTTCTGTAACTTTTAATGGAAAGGTGAGCTGGTTTGGTTGTTTAGTATGAAATTGGTAGACCTTGCGCTATGGCTGAACTAGGATGAGGTAGTATCCTCCCCTCTATCCCTTGGTTTTGTTTGCTTTTCATTACTGAAATACATGTACAGCTGCCAGAATGAAGGAGCACTAAGCTGCAAGAAGCAGTGCAACTACATATTTCTGATCCATGTCAGTACCCTACTATAGCTGCTGTACTTCTTACTGTTTCTTACTTGGTGGCATTTGTTAACTTTGGTTTTATTAAAGCCTTTCAAGTTAAGATCAAAGCTGATACATTTAACACATTTTGGCCACCTTTCCATCAGATCAAGATGCTTAAAACTAATAAGTACAAAAAGTTTAAAAACAACAGTTCAGCAAAACAAATTACTTCTTCCAGTTTGTTAGTCCCTGCTAATCATCTGTTAATGAGTTCAAGAGCTTGATAGAAAAATGTCATAAAGCCGTTTCTAAAGAAGGTCAAGATCATCTGTACTTAGCAGGTGGGAATGTGAATGTAGTTGCACACTTTTGAAGACACTGCTGGAAAGCCCTGCTTCTAGCTGTACAAGACCATACTTCATATAATGAAATAACATGAAACGGCTTTATTTTCTCAATGCAACTTGAGGGTCAATAATGAGATAAGCAGTCTATGTATGTCTTCTAGCACTTGAAGACACAATGGCTGAGGGTGAAAATTGAACCATTCCATTTATTTTTATGCTGTCTCACTACATAATCAAAGCTAGATAGCCCTAAAAAGGAATCTCAAACTTACTTTACAGTGGCTGAAGCTTTTAAATCAACTTAAAGTGCTAGTTCATACCAAGTGTGTTAGAGTAGTTGGCCCCAAAGTTAAAATGCAGGTCATTGGGGAAAGAACACCCTGTCTAGGCAATTAATGTAGCTGATAAATAGGTCACGGTGGCTCAGATTATTTTTATCAACAAGCAGGGCATAATCAAAGAGTACATCTAGGAATTGGACGTGATCGGATGGGAAAATACCCCAATCAGCAACTGGCCTCCCAAGCCCTGTGCTGGCCTGAGGATTTCTTACCAGCATTATTTATTTATTTTGTTACATTTATATTCTGCATTTTCCTCCAAGGAGCTGGTGTACATTCTTCCTTGATTTGGTTTCATCCAGATGTTTTAACTACAACACCATAATCCCTGACAATTATCCATGCTGGCTGGGAAGTGTAAATCCCAAAATCTGGTAGGTACCAGGTGCCTCTCCCTGACATTAGAGACCCACCTGGGATGCTCAAGTAGCTCTTAGAAACTGCAGGGGACTGCATAGTCTGCTTTATCAAAAGTCGCTAAGAGGTTCAAGCTGATTGAGATATCAAAATTAAGTTAATCCTACTAAAGCTCTGTTTGTTTCATAACTAGGCTGAAAGACAGATTGAAAATGGTTGAGGGGATGCTTCAAATTGATTTACTGCCACTTGTGCCACCACCATCCATATAAAGGGAAGATGGTATACAGGGTTAAAACTGGATGGGTCTTCAGTACTCAACAATAGTTTAGGAATGGGTTGATGAAGACAAGAGGGGTCTTGCCTAAAAGTTCAAATTACCTGCACTGGCTTTGACAGTGGCAAATGTTCACCCTCCTTGGTAAAGATACTCAAACTGATCCAAGCAACTTCAACAAGCAGTTGCTTCTGATTCTTCTAGTATAGATTGTGAATTACCACAACTGTCACCAAAATATTGAGCAACAGTGCTCAGCTGGATTTGGCTCAAGACTTGAGTATCAGAGGGAGTAGAGGTAAGGCTGTGGAGTAAGCAGGGAGGTCTCTTTGAATTCTCCAACTCAATTCACCTTCCCTTTCAGTGGAGTTGAGTATCCCCAGTTAGTATTAAATTCTACACCTCAACCAGAACGTCAGTTGAACAATTCCTGCACCTCCAGAGCAGGAGTAGGTAACCTGGTGCCTTCCGGATGTTTTGGATTACAGCTCCTGTAAGCACCAACCAATATGGCCAATGATCAGGGATTACAGAATTGTAGTCTAAATCATCTGGAGGGTGCCAGGCTGTCTATCCTTATTCCAGAGCATTCCAGGGAGTGGGCTTCCCAACCAATAAAGGAGGTAGTTGGTCTTTAATGAACCGGTGACCAGGACAATAGCACAACATGAAAACTATTAATTGCAAGAACCTTGTCCTTGTAGAAAAGTAAATCAACTATGTACGTTACTTTATTGAATTAGATTTTTATTCCATACTTCATCAAAAAAGCTCAGGAGTGGTATATATGATTACTCTCCTTTTTTAGTCTATGGTAGGTTAGGCTAAGCGATAGTAACTAGTACAAGGTCATCCAGTAAGTTGTGGTGTAGTAGAGTTGAAGTTGGGGTTTCTAGTGCTAAGTAAAACATTCTATCCAATGCCACACAGTGACTCTTGATGTAAAAATGCTCCAAGTCAAAAAGCTTTAGATTTGTGCAGTAAGCATCTACCATAAACCAGCAAGGTCAAGTGAAGGAAGTTTGGGCATATAAACTACATTTCTTGGGATTGAGCTGACGACTTGATTAGGATCGAACTTCATGTCTTATCATTTGTTCAATGCAAACATGTTCTTCTACTGCTAAATTTCACATTTCCTCATACCTTCTCCATTCAATCCAATTCTGCTCTCCATAGTGATGCCTCCCTCTGCTGAAAGTGACAAGCAACCATCCATTATCAGAGGTGGCCAGAGATTGTCTTGGTAGTTGCATGGTGATCTTAGCCCCCTTTCCAGGTCCAAGTTAGGGAGCTTTGGCTATGTAGGACCAAACTGACAAAAACAATGTGCCAGCCTTTCTTAGTCTGGAAAGTCGGGTGAAGAGTATTGAAAATCCTTAGCGCATATCTAGCACTAGTGCCAAATCAGGCACTATCCTCGTTGGCTCTTCCTTGGGAAAGGCTGGTGGAAGTGTGTATTAATCTCTGCTGGTTGAAGGTGCTTGAAGCTTCCTGTAGCAGTGCCCAACTTGGCACATTTCTGCAGCTCTTCTGCCTTTGGAAAGGCCAGGGGGATTTTGGATGCTGCTGTGTGAAGCACATTCAAGCATCAACAGCCAAGCCAGTATGTTCCCAGGTGTGGAGGTGGTGACTACAGGTTTTGGCTTCTCTAGGCTAGCCAAAAACTATAGATGTCTTCAGTGGTGGGCAATTTGTGGTCCTCCAGATATTTTGACTTACTTCCGTGATCTATTCTGCTGGCTGAGGTTGATGGGGAGTTATTGGCCAAGACATATGGTGAGCCCCAACTTGTCCACCCCTTGATCTTGCCCAGCCACCTCTATTGGTAGAATGTGTTTGAGTGAAACTCTTCATCTCCATCCAAATGTCAGCAACAGGCAGACAGTCTGAAAGTTTAGGAAGACAATTCAGCATAGTGCCAGAAGCTCAGAAATATCACTTAGATTTGTATAAGTCGGACCAGACCTTTATATAATAGTTAATTTTCTCTCTGCATTTGAAAATAATTATGAGAGATGCGGTACTAATCATATTGACTTTATTCCTTCCTACTCTTGGTGGCTTTATATACCGTATTTCCTCGATTCTAACTTTTCCCCCCATATTTCCCCATATTTACATCTGTAAAAATGGAGTGCGTCTTAGAATCGCTGGATTTCTCCAGCGCTGGAATGGGGTTGAAGATACCCCCTCCCCCCCCCCCCAAGCGACTTGGCCTTCCCCACTCGCCTCTATCACCGCCACTCCGTGCCGTTGGCACCAACCTCCTTGGCCTCCATCACCGCCCCGGTCCGCCAGCACCAGGGAGGCACTGCCAGCGAGGAGCTGCCGCAGCAGCGAGGAACAGCCTTCCCCATTCACCTCGCCAGCGCTGCTTGTAGTGGCCTCCCCGGCCTGGAAACGCAACATTACTACAAAGTAGGCCACGATCCCATGAGATCTCTCCATGCAACTCCTCTCCCGTCCCCCCATTTCGCCATCCCAAGAGCAGCAGGAGGAGGAGAACTCCTGGGCTCTCTCAGTGGAGGCTGGTGGCTCCGATTTTGGCGGGGCTGTGAATCTATTCTGAGTTCCAGTCAGAAGCAGCCAGAACTCTAAAGGAGCTATCCAAGATGCTGAACCCTGCCTACAAAATAGGTTCAACACCTTTCATAGTTCTTTAGAGTCCTGGCTGGTTCTGACCGAAACCCAGCATGGGTTTGCAGCCCCGCCGAAATCAGAATCACCAACCTCCACTGGCCTTTCTCCCTCTCTCTCCCTCCTTCTCTGCCTTCACAGGCGCTGGCTGAGGCTGACTTGAGTGATCATGCAGGCTCAGCCAGCCACCATTTGCCCCAGTGTCCTTGTCTCATGCGTGCTCTCTGCTCGCCCGCCTTCGACTCCTCCCCATACGGCCGTTCTCCCACCCTCTGCCGCACATCCAGCTGCAGGGGGCTGGCTGGCCAGGGCTGTGCTTGTGTGTGTTTTCTTCTTTTGCTTGCTTGCTTTTCTTTTTTTAAAAATTACATCTCACCCGACGCGACCGCTTGTTCCGGGCACTTCCTTCCAGTGAGGCCTGCTGGGACACTGCGGTTGGAGAGGCTGGGCTCTTGGGTCGGGTGGCCTACTTTGTAGTAACACTGCATTTCCAGGCTGGGGAGGCCGCTGCAAGCGGTGCTGGCGGCGATGCAGGTGAGTGGAGAAGGGTGTTCTTTGCTGCTGCGGCGGCAGCTCCTCGCTGGCAGCGGCCTCCCTGGTGTTGGTGGACAGGGGCGGTGCTGGCAGTGAGTGGGAAAGGGAGGAGGGAGACTCATGTCTGGGTCAGCCGGGCCCAGCAGGTTCCTGGGTGGCGGATCGAGGGGGGGGGGCATGCACAGCCCTACCGTATTTCTTCAATTCTAAGATGCACTGATCCCCAATATTACGTGTCTGAAAATGGGGTGCGTCTTAGAATCGACGCAACGCTTTTTTCCTGATGGTGGCCCTAAAATTAAGGTGCGTCTTAGAATCGATGGCGTCTTAGATTCGGTGAAATACGGTAAGTGTAATACTTGAATAGCATTTCTCCTTTATTAGGATTTCTGAATATCCCGGTGTGTGTATGTGCCCTCAGTCTCTTTAGTTCAATGAGATTTAGGGTGCAATCCTATTGGACCCGCCTTTGTTACTTGTAAGCCTCCAAGGTAGTGTGGGAGGCACAGCGGAGGCAAGGACAGCTTCCCCTGCACCTCCAGCTTGATCTTTTTTTTGTCTATCTAGCTGAGGTGTGAGGAAGGGAAGCAGGCTGGGGAGGCCTGGGGCTACAGTGGCTGAATTCGGACGACACAATAAGCAATGGGGTGGGGGAAACAATCGTCAGTTGTATTGACTATCATGTCGTCCGAATGCTGCCATAGTCAACTCAGTGCTGATCCTAATCCACACCACGGTTGATTATTTATTACCATGTTGAGTGGGGAGTACACCCTAGATGAACAACTGTAAAGTTGATTATTACCCCACCATTGACTATCATGTTGTCCGAATTCAGCCAGTGTAAGCCATCCCCTCCCCGCCCACTGGCACTTCCCCTTTCTTCTGATGTCACAGGTTTGGTTCTGTGCTGGCTGTGGTGATGGGGAGCTCAGGAATCCAGACTATCCTATGGCCTCCCAGACTCTGCCTTGGGATGTAAGATTGCTCTCTCAGTACCTTTAGTTAAATGAGGTTGAGTTGTGGTTAGTTGATATGATATGATTTGATTTGAAACATTAATGACAAATAAACAAACCAAATCAAAAGTTAGTATTCTACTTTGCAGTTGTTTACTTCTAAAATTCCTGGAAAGACTTCAGTTGTTATACTCTTTCTTCTAACCTTACACCTTGGAAAGTTTTACAGCAACAGATAATCTTTTTGCAAACTGCTGAAACCTAATCTTATGAGTACATGGTGGTCAACCTACCATCTTGCACTCAGCTGACTCAGTTCTTGAGTTTCGAATGTATGTTAAAGGGTGTATGTTAAAGGGAATAGGAGTGTGTGCAGTATATCTTTCACAAGAACAGGATTTATAAACAACTTTACTCCAGGATGGCTACTTGGAAGGTGGTGGACTCTTCTTTGTTAGAGGGTTTTAAGCAGAGGCAGGTGTGCTGCAGTAGTGGAGTTACTGCATTGACAGCAGGTTGAATGAGATCTGTGGTCCTCAACTGGTCCAGACCTGAGACTCACCTTGAATTCCTAACCTGCAACATGGGACCCACTGCTATAATATTACAATTGCCCAACATGGTGAGAACAGCTTTGCCATTACCCATCTGGAATGATCTTGCGACCCACCAGTTGAAGATCCCTTCCAACACCATGGTTCTATGAGCAACTTGTAGTGGGAAAAAGTCTATGTTAGTTCCTGTAGTTGACTGTCTGTGCTCTTCTGTTAGTGGTTATCTGCTGGATGTTATAAAGTAGCCAAACAGCTTGTTTCTGTATCTTAAACTTCCTGAAGAAAAAGAAGGCTCATCTTGAATTGCTTAGTCATGTGGTTCACTAATTTTGGACTGCAGACAACTTGAATGCCATGCTAGGAAATGGAGGGTCAGGCCCATTCCCATCTTCTGTCCTTCCCCATCCCACTTCTGCCTGTTGGCAAAGGTAACCTGCCACAATACCCACCACATAGCAGGGCATGAACATTAATTAGGGAAATTATATATTGTCCATTATTGGAAAAGATCCCAGGACAATATATATTTAAAATGTCATTTGTACAATTTACATAAAAACAAACATATTATAGCAGCAGATGGGAAGAGTATAATTACTTTTTTCTGCTGCCTAAAGGATCACAGGGTCAGGTGATCCTCTCTGACAAGGAATTTCCACAGTGGGGTTCCAAAGCTAAAAACTCACTCTGTTCACTGGCGGGAAGGGGGCCTGAGGTAGAGCATTGGCACAGAGTGCTTAGAGGTGATGAGATGCATGAAGTTGGACTGCTTCCCCGAGTCTTTCTGCCATCTCACTCTGGATGTAACTGAGGGACAGATGTTATCTAGGGGTAGAATTTGGTCCTTGGGCTTCCAGTTGCTGAACAATGCCTTATATTCATTAGCTTCTTGCCCTGGTAGCAAGTAGAGGAAGAATCTCTGCAAATGCCTGGCTACCTTCAGCTTCTATTTTTTCTATATTGAATATTAACATTTATTCTCCCCCACCATTTTTTCAAACAGGATCTCCTCCAGTGAGGAAAAGATGGCAGAAATGAGTCTGTACCTAATCATTAATTTGCTACAAATTAGAAAGTGTTTGGTGTCAAGGACTGGTAGAACAAAGAATGAAACGTAATATTTCACCTTGCTTGTAGAAATGATTAACAAATTAAGGTTACAATCCAGTCTAACCAAAATAAAATAAAGGCACAGTTGCAAGTAAATACAACCAAAAAGTACTAAAGAGCATCCAACTGATATTGGTAAATCACTAGACTCTACAAGTTATACATTTAAAATCCAAATATATACTACCTGAAGTATATACTATATACTACAGTTAACCCCAATGAAAGGTCCAACAATTGAAATATGTGCATATGATATTGGACTAAAGGCACACAGTAATATATATGGAACCAGTAAGTGTATATTTTTTAAAAGAAATAACGCATTCATATAAAGTAATTTAGATTTTATCCCATGTAAGTTAAATATGATTGTAAAATGCATATATTATTTGTACATAAACAGTCTAGCGATTTAGCTATATCAGTTGTGTGCTTTTTATTTAGCACTTTTTGTTTTAATAAGTATGTCCATGTACCTGGTTATCAGTAGTATTTTCCATTATCTTTAAAAACAACAGAGAAATTATTAAAATTACATTCTTGTTAGCTATACGATCTCTCTGAATTCACAGTTCAGCTTTCTTTTTCTATTAAGTAAGAAGATAAAACTCCAAAAGAGAGAAGGGGTGGTGGGAATGAGGTTGTGTGTGAAATGGAGAAGTCAGATGTATTGGGGTCAATAGCCTTTGCTTTGCAGCAATACAGTAGTCAACAATACTCTCCACAGAGGTGTCATGTATGCCATTAAATGTATATTAAGGTATCAGTTTATATAAACATTACACTCTCCATGTATGCCTGGTAATTCTACCCAATTATCTATAGTAAATAGACGTTTGAATTTCAAAGTCTATCAAATCAGTTACTTAGCAATTCAGGCCACACATCAAAACTTAAGTCATATGCACTTTACTTAGGTCCCTTGGAGCTGGAATGTAGTCAGGTACATGCTGCTGGTGTTTCTGTTGGACTAACAGATTTTATGGTTTTAATTCCTGTTAGTGATTGCTTATAATGGATTGGATCCAGACCACTTATGGGTGGAATTTTGCCCATAGGACCTCCCTGAAGGAAGGAGAGAGTTGGTTGTGGGACCCCCTGGCATAGCAAAGGAAGTGGTGTTGTAGGGGAATTGGTGGGATTTTGTTGTCTAACCCTAACCCTTTCTTCCACAAATAAAGTCCTTCCGCAAATGGAAGGGCAAGTGTGGATCCTTATCAGTGTCTTTGTGGAGATTTTTGGCTTGTAAAGGTAATTCTTTGTTTTAGGTTTTCCCAAAACCACAATTACTTTAAAGCCCTAATGCTTATGTGTTAAGACTCCTCAACATCTGCAAGAAGCTGAGGTAGCAGCTTAGACAACATGGGAAGCAGACCAGAGAATTTTTATTAGCATATTTTTTCTACGCCAGCCTAAGATCATGTAGCAGTTAGAATTAAGAGCTGATTTCCACTGTTCTGGGAGTATGCCCACATTCTGTTCTGTGCTAGGGATACTGTCTCTGATCAGAAATCCCACTCTCCATTAACTGGCAATATAGTGGGATTGTTATTTTGGAGAAAACAAATACATTTCCCAAAACATTAATAAATTTTCATCTTTCAGTGATTTGGGCCTCTGGCCCAAACACAGTTTTAAAAGTTCAGTTCTATACTGTCTATTGAGAAGCAGGTTCCGTAGAGTTCAATGGGAATGACCTGTGGATTGCAACTTGTGCACATTTACCTGAGTGTAAGTGTAATGGGAGTTACCCCATTGAGCACAATGATAATTAATTGTGAGCAAACATGCACTGGGTTGCACTGTAAAAATGTTTTTATTTTTAGCATACTGGAGGATGAGCTGGTATTCGAATGTGATATATGCCATCAGTCGTTGACAGTGTTTAAGCATTCTACATAGGCATACAAACCATTCTCTACACAAAAAAATTAATGGACACAAATCTGACATTAGGAATGGCAGTGTTAAAAAACCAGTAGGGAAGCATTTCAGCCTCCCAGGATGCTCTGTCAGTGACCATAAGGTGACCACTCATGAACAAATGAATTTCAAAGACAGATACCAAGGTGAAATTGCTGAAGTACATTTCATCAAGAGATTCAATTCTATTTCATGTGGTTTGAGTAACAGCAGGTTTTTTATAGGTTAATCTGCTCACCTGTGATGTCCTTGTTATCACCCAACGTTTTGAAATTCCATCTAATCTCATGGTTTACATCCCCTCCCAAACATGTGGATATAAATCTTCAATTTTTTAATTTTTTTGTATTATACCACTTGATAGAATAAAATATTCAATTGTTTTTTACGCTAAAATATTGACGTCACTGTTAAGATAATCAAACAATTACAGGTACAACAACAAAAAGCCCAAAACAATAAAAAAGAAAGAAAAAACCCCATGGAGCAGTAGCATAAATTACAATCCAGGGAAAGCTTGTGTAAACATGTTTGTTTTTAGGAGGCATTTAAATATCACCACATTTTCTGCTTTCCGAACCACACAGGGGAAGGAGTTCCAGAGTGTGGCTGCCACTACTGAGAAGACCCACTTTCTAAATGTCACATAGTGACATTCTTTTGGTTGTGAAATGACCAGCAAGGCTTCCTCTGGGAATCTTAATGGATGGTTAGGTGTATGAAGGGAAAAGTGGTCTGCTAGGTATCCTGGTCCTGAGTTGTTCAGGCTTTGTATGGCAACAGAATTTTGAACATGACTTTGTAGTTAGTAGGCAGCCAGTGCAGTTCTTTTCATGTGTACTGTATTTGTGGTTACCCCTTCATGCATCTGATGAAGTGGATTGTGTCCATGAAAGTTCATGGCAGAATAAATTTTGCAACAAACTTAACATAGCTAGCCCTCTGGAATAAGTTCTACTCAGCAACTCTGATGTCAGGCAAGGTACACAGGACTTAGTGGTACCGTAAATAACCTCTTAAATTCTTCAAGAGGATTTTTGTATTGCTTGTCATTAATTTTCTTGTTTTCTTTGAAGGAAACCTTTTGACAGCTCTGTTTGAATTATAGCCTGTCTTCCTCCTTCCCTACCCTTGAGAGATTTTGGGCGTATTCCAATGCTGGGGAATGCTGGGAATTGTAGGACTTCTTCCTGTCCAAACAGGATAATTTAACAATGTATGAAGTAAACTGGCACTGTGTTGGGGTGGGGAGAGGGGAGTAGGTTGCAGTTTGTCTAAACTTCGCATGGCAAGGCATGAGTGTTTACATTTTCATGAAGGTTTTGATCTTCAGTTTTCAGTTGACCAAAGAAATGGTGATGGAGAAGCCAAGTCCCCTGCTGGTTGGGCGGGAGTTTGTGAGGCAGTATTATACTCTGCTGAATCAGGCACCAGACTACCTGCACAGGTAAAGTCTCCTCTTTTATTTAGGCATTTTTTTTTTTTGCTCTTTGGCTTAAACTGAAAAAAATGTTTAAAATCAGCAGTTTAATTTGAAATTTGAAACCGTTTTTTCATTCCCCCTCTTATGTTACAATACCCCCTTTCCTTCTGTTCTCTTTAGTAGACTACTGACTGCCTGCTTTGTTCTGGGCGAGAGGGGTGGGACTCTAGCAAACAGATTAAAAATTGACCAAGGTACTCTGGAATTAGAAATAATTTAATCCCCACTCCTGCCAAGAAATCCCATAAGAGTGGGGTGACACAACTTGGACATTCATTTTAATCTTAATATAACTTTAAATGAACATAAAGAAGAGTCAGGGCCAATTTGCATAGAAGTATTTCATTGCTAGCTCCTCTTCACAGATTCTAACATGACAAAGGTGAAACAAGATTTTTTTTTTACCAGAATGGATAGATTGAAGATGTAGATATTCATCTGAAACATCTCCTTTGTCTCCTTCTGTCCCTGTTGATTTTGAGCCAGAGTCTTTCAAGATCTAGGACAACAGTTGTTTTCACTGCCAATGTGAAGTAATAGTCTTAAAGTGTTCAAGTGCCTTTAAAGAAATGCCCTATTTTTGCATTGCCCTCAACTCTATGCAAAAGTATTTCCAGGCTCCTTTCTTTTAAGGAAGCTGCAGCTTTTGCAGAAACTAAGCACATCTTCTGTTACTCAGGTCAGGGAAAATATAAATAGGAGATAAAAATTCTTTCCAAGAACAAGGGAGTAGGTGACCTGGTACCCTCCAGATATTTTGGACTACAACTCCCATAATCCTAGCGATTGATAGTGAGGACTGGGGCTTATGGGAGTTGGAGTCAAAAACATCTGGATGGCACTAGGTTGCCTACCCCTGGACAATGCTAAAAGTACAGGCAATCTGCTGACTGAATCATCATAATTTACTGGGACATGAACTACACAAAAAAGATACAAACAGCAGAGCTCTTTTGCAAAATAGAAGGCATCTGGTGAGAAAGGACTGGATTATGTTCTGGATTATGACCAGAACATATGCAGAGGACTTTTTAAAATTACTCAAACTTGGGAAAGTGCTGAAAATCAGTGGGCTGGTTTGCACAATCCCTGTGGGTTTAAACAAGCCATGGTGTCTTGCTTAAGCCATGGTGTATTCTGGGCGCCATTTGTATAATCACCTGCCTAGGCATGGTTTGTCATGTCATCTGAAACCGGGTGGCATGGGTGGTTGGAGAGGAAAACAACCCTCAAATAACCCAATCACATCCCAGCTTGTTTAATCCATAGTGATCATGTCAACTAGGTCATTGTTTCTAGTCACTTATGGTGGCCTGGTAATGTGTTAATGAGATGCCTGAGATAGCAGGAATATTATTGTTCAGAATTCTGTTCCTTAGAGACAGGCAATTGAAAGTCATGTCTCTGCCAATGAGCACTTGCAGAAATTGATTTGATAAGGTACTGGCTTATCTAGCCAAATGAAGCAAGAGATGGTTTTACCTAAAACCAATAATGTGGCTAACATTTTAGTGTTGCAAAGGCCCATGTGATGGATTGAAGATGACCATAGATGAAATGTATGCAAATTGTTTCTTCACAGGTTTTATGGAAAAAATTCTTCTTATGTCCATGGTGGCCTGGATTCAAATGGAAAACCAGCAGATGCAGTCCACGGGCAGACTGTAAGCATTGAAAACCCTCAGTCATCACAATTAAAACACAATGTAAATGTCTGAAGAGATACTTCAAACTAAGCAGTAGATTTTGGAAGTGAGAGGGGGAGAGGGGGAACTACCATCAGATTTCTGTGCCAACCAGCCAAGTTCTGAGTAAAACGTTTTCAGTACTTAGGTACCAGCATCATCGGAATAGTCCTTGAGTATCTTTCAGACTTTCAAAGTTCTACCCTGACTAGCAGTTGTGTACCTGTTAGTGCATGAGCCGTGATTTGTTTTATGATCGGTAGAGATGATGTATTTTAAGGAAAACAGCATAGAAGGGTTAAGTCCCTTAATTTAAGTGGAGAAAGCTGTCACAGAATAGAAAATTACACTTATTGTAAGAAAGGTTTGAATTCACTAAAGGAGCTAGATCATGTGCCTGTGATTTTTCAATTTTTAGTTTTATTCTTTGCTTCACTAAACACATGCATGACACTTATATTTGGTTTCTCGAATTCTTTTTGTGTCTCCTCAAATCCTTTTCCTGTCTTCTCTAATCACATTTTTTTTGTTCGGATTTATCTAGGATATCCACAAGAAGGTATTGTCACTGAACTTTAAGGACTGCCGCACAAAGATCCGCCACGTGGATGCTCATGCCACTCTTAATGATGGTGTTGTTGTACAGGTCATGGGTGAGCTCTCTAATAACACACAGCCAATGCGGAGGTTCATGCAGACTTTTGTCCTTGCTCCCGAGGTATGTTGCCTGGTGGAATTTATAACCATGAATTGCATTATATCAAGGCTTGTAGGGTCAGTGAGTCCAGAGAAGGTTGGGCAGATTCTCCTGTACGTTTGAGTCATTAATAATTGTGAAGTATTTGTGTCCAGATACATGCCAATGATGTGTGTAATACCACCAAAAATGCCTGTACTTAACTACCTTAGTGTGTGTAAAGTGTTCTTTCTATTTTAGTTCTGTGTTATGAAGGGATAGCTATCAACATGTATATTTGGAAAGTACTGCTTGCCACTAGGCCTAGCTGTAGACTTTGTAAACAAGAAATTGCAGTGTGAGCGTCAGTGTCCACACGTTTTGCTGAGATACAGCAAATGAAAACAAATTTCTTTACTTTTGGCTATGGCATTTGTGAAGACTGCAGCTGTAGTAATGGAATTTTTTTTTTGAAATTGGGGTGGTAAATGCTGTTATTTGGCTGGTCATGATTTTCAAACTCTATACTACAATACATAAATTAATTTTAGAATTATACAAAAACTAGCTGTTCCAGTGTCATGCCACAACTTTAGTAGTAACTGCTTTCTAACATCGATATTGGGGTTTCTCTGACCGAACTGTGATTAATCGTAATGTATTATGTGTATACTTATCATCTTCATTAACTCATGACAGATTTATCACTGAGCTCACACTGTTGTTGTCTACATTGATTGTAAAATAGCAATACCTGACAACTTCTTGTATTTCTTGAACTCCTGTTGTATTTCTTGAACTCTTTGATTGTCCAAAGAATTTCAGGCAAGGTTAAATCTTCTTGTGTCAAGATCTGTGTAGGAAATGACTGTTGCTTGCATTGGGTTCTGTAAAAAATTTTATATGCCTAATATACAAATGTGTATAAAGTGCTGTTTAACTTAGCACTTAGTAAAGACTTGCTGATTGTGTTCACTTAGATTCACTATTAAAATACCATGTTTATGTGTCATTCTGGTTATTTCGATGTTCGTCATGTTGTAATAGCACTTTTGACCTGCCCTTTTGTCTTCCATTAAATGAGGTGGGAAATTTTCAGTGCTGCATTTTCTGTCCCAAGTGATATATATATGGCACACCGAATTACAGGTTAAGTGTAGGTCTCGTGTTCATCTGTTTTAAGCAGAAATCTGATTATACTTCAAGGACAGCTAGAAATAGGGGGTACATATGTTGGGGGAAAATGTCATTCTTGTAAAGCCAAAGAGCAAACGACTTTAAATACCTGAGTTTGAGTTAGGAACATGACATGTTACGTGAAGAACAAGCAGTCTAATGCAGGTTAGATTTTTCATGAATCATTGCTTTGTGCTAATTTTGCAATAGAAACCATGTAAAAGCAGCTTTGATCTGCCCTTTCATATTTGGGTTTTTGGTTTTCTGATAAATGTGTAGAGAAGTGTACAGTGCAGTGTTTTCTGTCCAAGTGATAGGTATAGCAGATAGAACTATTGGTTAAGTGCAGATCTCATGTCCGTCTCTTTTATACAGGTGCCTTGCCACTCGAATCTCCCCCTGCCCCCCAACACATGCTGCCACCTCTGCTACACAGTGCGCTTGTAGAGAGACTACCCCATATACTTTGTATAACAGCAAGACTGGGTTCCTGCCAGCCTATCAATTAGCTGTTTGGCAGGCTGTTGGCATCCTGCTTCTGGTGGAAAATGGGTGCACAAGGAGGATCCTGTTGGAAAACAGGGTGTGCGGGGAGGACTCTCCCTGCATGGCCAGTTGCGAAGATACATATATTTAAATGTGGGGAGCAGATACATATTTAAGCAAAAGATGATTTCATAGGTGGCAGTTATATCCACCTGATATGGTGGTTTCTGAATATAAATCAGGAAATAAGCTGCTAAACTGCACAGAAGTAAGGCAAAGCAAGCTCTGAGAGACCTCTTTGTAATAAAGTAAAAAGAACTTCTGTGGATGCATTTGGAAGTGTTGGGCCAAGATAGTACCACTGCGTTTGCAGATTCGAAACATTGCTTCTTAAATAGTTTCTAACTTAGTAATATATTGACCAAGTAGATTCTTGCAATATTGTATCTGGACAAAATGCGCTAGAAAGCCCTGTTCCCCTAATTAATTGCACTTAACAATGTTTCAAGTTCAATAAAAATTAACTTACTCAGATGTAACATGGTGCTAGTCTCTCTAGCGGGGGACAAAGGTGTATCTCCCCTTCTCCATTTGTACAGTATATTAAAGTGCAGTTTAGATAGAATTATTTTCCTCAAACATAACCATACAAGGAGGAAAGTTATAGGATGAAGATTAAGATAAATATTGGCAGCCCTTAACTGGATCATTGCAAATTCAGTGAATCTGTCCTATATCATATCTGTATGGGCCTGTTCAAACAACATGGTTCGGCTGCTAACCCTTTTGCAGCAAATGATTAGTGAGTGAGTTTAAATTGTGGTTATGTAGACACCATGGTTAGGAATGGTTCACACTACACGCTAAGTCATGATTTTCCCGACATGCTAAGCTGTAATGTTTAGCTCAAAATGCTTAACCACCATGGCTTAGCATGAACAGGGTCTATGTTTATTTCACTTCCATGTTAAGATTTTGGAGTGCTGACTGAATGGATTGCATAAAGCTGCCCTCAGTATCTGGCCATAGTAGAGAATGATGTATGTGAACTGAAACCAAGCAAGACTTGAATTAATAGCCAATAAATAGAACCTATGTTGTTGAAGAAATAAAGATCTATAACTGAACATTTTAGATTTCGGATGTCGCTCAACTTCTGCTATGCATACATTTTTACTGGCCAAAGTTGGGTGGGGGGAATCTGCAATCCATTTGTGAAGTGGTCAACTTGTTACACTTTCCTTCATAGCTTTGAGACAAGTCTACTGTAACATACCCATGCAGTACATTAGCATGAGAGTTTCCCTGTGCTCCTGGCTTTGGACTTTAGTGTATCACTTGAGAGAAGTACACATCTGTTCCAGGGTGAACAGTGTATTATAGTGCAAGGTTTCTTCTGATGTGTAGGCTGTAGTACCTGAGCAGAGATTAGGATTCCCTGTAGCTGTAGTTTTGTGTGGGTCTTGAGCAACCTTGTATTTAAGCTCTTGCCTAGTAGTTGTTGGCAACAAGGAATTGTTTGCAGATGGGTGAGTGGACTGGCAGAGGAGGGATGGAGCACACTGTCCCTCCTCTGCTTCCAGCGTACAAACTAGGCAGGCTGCGAGAAGAGGGAAGCTCTCTACACCCTGCATAGAAATGTAGCAGCTACTGGGGGACTGGGGGGAGAGCTCTTTGTTACTCTGCTAGCCTCCAGCAGGCTGGTAAAAGGAGTATTCTCCAAACCTTCTGTGCCAAAACACCATGTGAAGGGTACTGCAGATTGGAGGCTTGTAACTGGAGCAGAAATCATTGGTTGCCATGATTATACTACTCACACATCCTTAAGCATATGATCTATTTGGTATTCTGAACAACCTCTCTATATAATCAAGAGCACTTTTCTGACCATATAAATCACTTGCCACATGGCTTGCTTTCTCTTTCTCCTCGCAGTTTGAATGTACATGTTTGATGCCATGTTTGACATGCAAATGTGTTCGTTATCAACTGGCTGGATGCAGGTTTTACAAATAGTAGAAATGTCTCTCATTCTGGATAGGTGATGCATCAGTTATGAATGCTAGGTTCACAGATACAAGGATTAGCTTTTTGGTTTTTGCCTGGCTAAGAGTGTAAATTACTTTTAAAATAGACTTTGTACCAATGTTTCTGTTTGTGTGGTAATACTTTGATGGAGAAGGCAAAAATAATCTTGAGAAGGAGGAATGGTAACCCTCTCCAGGAAACCTCTTAATATAATAATCAGTATCAAGCACCTACAGGAAATCAAAGTCCTGCAAAAGTTATGAACTTGGTTGTTAAAAATGCACACAAAATAAGTACAGATGTAGGAGGACAAGGTTGAATTGGGAGGAGTTTCATGTTAGGTGTTGATTTAGTAGTAAGGGGGCAGCTCTACTCCCTGATAGATTAAGAATATCTGAACCTTAAGGTCAGACCGCAATGCCCATCTTGGAGCAGAGGGTAGAAGTATATCTTTCCTGTTCTCTTAATCCTCAGCTTCACTGTACTGAATCTCCATTGCATATTAAATGACAGTATAATCCTTTGCAGAAGTGGTATATTCTAGTGCTTGTCTCTTCATCGTTGATATCTGGAATGTCTTTCTGCTGGGTAGAATATCGTTTCAGATGGTTCAGGAATTAATGATTGTGTTAGTAACAAAAGTGTCCTCCTGTGTTTTCTGCATGGCGCAAATAAGCAAAGCAGTGCTGGATTGTTTCAAAATGCAGGAAAATGGCTTTATGCTGGCAGATTAAAGCCAGCAGTACACTGTTACTGAGTACAGTGAGAATAACTAGCTGAACTTTATTTTCCCTTTATGTTTTCTCCAGGGGTCTGTTGCAAACAAGTTTTATGTTCATAATGACATATTCCGCTACCAGGATGAGGTTTTTGGGGACTTAGATGCTGAACCTCCAGAGGGTAAGCCCAGTGATCTTTTACTGAACTTTCTTATTCTGCCAGCATGTTTTCCTCCCAAATTAATTCTGAATATTGAAAAATATATATTATGACCTAACCAACTGAGCTAAACTTGTTTTCAAAGAATAAACACAATCAAATCCCAACACCTGAACACACGAAAACTTTAGCAGCAGTAAAAAAAAATGACAAAACTGTAGGAATAAAAAATATATTCTTCCCTGTTTAAAGCCCTTGAGAGAACTCTTAAAGCGGGAACCTAAAAACATGAGCTGTATACTTCTTAAGCCAGCAGGGAAATCTAAATCTTGCATATGTAACTGAAAAATTAGTGCAATCAGATGTAATGTCCACTTAGAAGTGTTACTGATTTCAACTGGAATTACTTTCAGTTGTGGTTACAGTTGTAGGCATCATTGCAGTTAAATGTCCTGCCTAGTTTTGGAATTAGTGAGTCAGCTAAATTCTGTTTATATCCATAAAGGAGACAAATATTTTCATAGTTAGAATTTGGTCAGAGCTAGTGACTGGTAAAGGGGCAGTTCCGAGGAGCTGGATTGTCATTAGTAATTTTTCCTTAGTGATGGAAGAGAGTTGCTTTAGATGTGTAATTTCAATTCCCTGCTTAAAACCATCAACCTATCTGGCCGCTGCTGTGAACTCAGTGTGGAGAAATTGATTGAATCTCTATGGTAAAACTGAAATAATACTAAGCTGATGTGATCATTTTGGTGGACAGGATTCTTCAATCCTGATGGTCATGGTTTTCAGCTTACTGCTGGCTCTGTATGGCTTTCAGCTCTTTAGATCGCAGCAGTTACCAAGTTGAGACATAGAAATAGTCATATTTTACTGGTTAAGGGGTTATAGCCACTTTCTTGAATCTAGCAATTGTCACTCATGGCGTTTGTAGTCCTGAGGATAGACTAGTGCAATGTGTTTTTACATAGGCTGCCTGTGGAAAAACATTTGGAAGCTTCAGTTAAAATGTGCCTCTGCTACTGTGTATTGTATTGATCTATTTGTGCAATAATCTGAATTACTAGATTGGCTGCATAAGAAAACAAAACAGGTAATTGTCAATGAAGCTCCCCCACCTTCTTTAACCCTAGTCATTCTTCCTGCAATGGGAATAGTGGATTGGAGACTATTGAAATACAGTATTGAAATCTCTTAAGTGACTCACTTGGGCCAGGAAGTACACACAGTACTTTACTGAACTTTGGGATAGGATAAAGCTGTTCAATGCAGAAAACAGGAATTGGTTTGGCATAATGGCTAACTGCCCAGAGAGCTTCGGCTACTGGACAGTATAGAAATGCAATCAATCAATCAATCAATCAATGACCAAGCTACAAATTGCTTCTGCCATAAGCTCACTAGGTGGCCTAAGGTGAGTCGCTGTGTCTTGGCTTCACCTGTCATGCTGGCCTACCAAGTGCTCTCTATTTCATTTATTATAATTCAAAGAAATGCAGTGAGAAGGCCATAGTCGAGGTCACTAAAGGTAATATTAAAGTTCCTTCGTTGCAATAGTCTCAAATAGATATCTGTTTAGCTAAAATGTATACACACCTCTGTGAAACACTGAGGGTATGTTCTGACTGTAGTGCAGAAATTGACCCTGTACATTGTGATGCCTTGAATAAAATCTACTTTTATTCCACCAGAATCTGAGGAAGAGGCAGAGGAACCAGAGGAAAGGCAACAGACCCCTGAGGCTGTTGCTGATGATTCTGCAGCCTACTTCGAGCAGTCTGTCAGGTAAATTCACACACCATAATTAATGCCACCTCATCTGACGAGTTTGCCCACTACTGCTGGCTGAAACGAAGGAAATGAAAGGGCCCAGTTTTCTGGGGAATGCTGTGTATTGTTAGGGCCTGGTCTCAAGACTCCGTTGTTTTAACCTGTGTCTATCAAAATAGTCAACAATAGTGGCAACCTTACTTTTGGCATAACTTTAAAAGCCCATCAGTTCTCAAAACTGACTGGAGGAAAGAGTTTTGAAAGTCAGATTTCCAACTCTCTTTCTCTATGCGTGCATGGTTTGAAGAAGTGAATGAATACAACTGATTGAAAAACTAATTTTAAAAACAAGGGAAACAAGGGTGACTTAAGTTGAATGAGGTACAGATTGGAAAATTGTATGTGGCACCAATACTCACATACTATTTAGATGCTGTTTATGGTTCTGCTTTTGAGCTATGAGGACAAACTATTCCGTACATTAAAAATATTTCCCCATCCACAGCAATGACTTGGAGGAACCATTGGAGGAACCAGTTGCAGAACCGGAACAAGAAGCTGAACCTGAGCCTGAACAGGAACCTGAACCAGAGGCGCAAGAAGAAAAACCCGAGCTAGTGCTGGAGGAAACAGCTCCTGAAGAGACTGCAGAGAAGAGTCCTTCTCCAGTCCCAGCAGACCCAGCTCCGGTAGTGCAAGAGGACTCTAGGGTAACATGCATGGCTCTAACCAAGTTTACTTCTGTGTATTTTAAGTGTTTGCTTAAAGGGTGGAGTGAGAGAGATTTCACAAGAACTGTCAAAACACAGACTATATAGAAGATTATGACATAACATGCTTTGAAGAGAAAGGCAGTTGCATATACCTTAATAGAAAGCCAGTGGTAGGAATATTGATGGTAACAAAGCACCCAGGCAGGCTGTACTGTAGCTGCTGAATTGTAGAGCCCTGCCAGCAGAAAGGAGAGGGAGGCCATTTTTGGTGATTCTTCCTGCCCTTGCAGCCCCCCTGCCTGCCTTCAAATGTCCAGTGCAGAGCAGATTTCACGTGTATGCTTGTGCAGGGGCCTGCAGAGGAGGAACTGACAAAAAATGGTCTCCTCCCCATTCCTCTGGCAGATACCTTCCATCTGCAGAGTGACCACTGTTGGATGTAAAACCCAGAATTAGCCTTACATTATGATGTAAGTTTCAGGAAAATCCCGCTCCCCAATTTCTGTTCCTCATAATTGTTCTGTATTGCATAAACCCTGAAAGAGTAGACTTGGCCATTAGACTTCTTGCAGCCAAAAATAAAGCTTGACATTGTGACAGTATTTGCAGCCATTAACCAATTTACTGGGTTTAGAATGGTGATCTTTATCCACATCTTTTGAATTATCTTATATATGGGTTTAGAAATGGCTAATCTTGTAATAGCCAGGGACCAATTATGTTGGAGCATACTGTTTGATTCTCAGCTCTTGAGAGAACATGAAAGGAAACTGCTTGATGTTTACTGAAGGGTAATTCTAAATGATGAAGAAAAGTGTTACATACTATTTATATAAATGGTCTATAGCATTCATAAACTTTGTGGTTGTGGAGTCATTGGAGGAAAGATTACATGAAATTGTATGTGCTGGAGGAACTTTGCATAATTTTGAACAATATGGACATCTGGAGTTATTAATTAATAACTGAAATATTGTTTGTTCCTGTCAGACTTCATCATGGGCATCTGTAACTAGTAAGAATCTACCACCCAGTGGAGCTGTTCCAGTATCAGGCATACCACCTCATGTTGTCAAATTACCTGCATCACAGGTAGGAATATGTTATTAACTAGTGAATGAACTTGGGCAAGGTCAACTGCTGTGGTATATAATTCAAATTAATAGCACTAGATAATATATTTTACCATATGCTCAGTTTTTATGGGGATCCAATAATCTCTTCCTCAGTTAGAACATCTGTTGCTGATGTGTAGATTGGAATGTGATTTACCAAATAGTATGTCAGTTATAGTTTGGCATGCTGTGTGTATTATGATTGCATGATGAAGTGGGCTGTAGTCCACAAAAGCTTATGGCATAATAGATTTGGTAATTCTTTGGGTGCCACAAGACTCTCTACTTACGATTGCATGTGTCAGGCTTGGTTCGTGCTGGTGACATTGCTCATGACCAGTGATGCTAGTGCACAAATGATTCTGTGAAACTTTTTAAAACTTCATAATCATTTTAATTTATTTTTTACTATATTGATATATTGGTCAAAAGATTCACAGGACATATAAAACACATTTTTTAAAAAAGAGCAGCAACAAAAAAAACTTGTCATCATGAAGGAGGGGAGCCTGCTGGAGGGATATGGATTGGACATTCCTGAGGCAGATGTACCAGGACTGAGAAGGCCCTGTTTCTAATTCAGTGCAGGGAATATAATCCTATCTCCCAGCCGTCTCTGCCATAATCCATCCTAAGCTTTTGTCATTTGGTCGTAATGTTTTGGTCAGGTGCCACCCTCATAACTTTTATTCACACATAATTTCATTCACACATTGGGCCAGAAAGGTTAAAATAAAACAACATGCTGTCACTGTCACAGGAGAGACGTGGGGAAATACCATAGGAAGCAAGCACCTTTCCCCTTAATTCTACCAGTCCAGACTGACTCCTCGTATCTTCAGGTTCAAAAGGAAAGGACTAGTTTAAGTGTTCCATTCTGGCTTTTGAACACATTTCCCCCCTCTTCCTGGTGTTCCTAGGTTTAAAATGGTTAGGGACTGAGGATGTTGAGATACAGCTTTGCCTGGCTTCTGCACATCATATTTGTGCTGGTACATTTTTGCAGCCCCGTCCTGAATCTAAGCCTGAATCCCAGACTCCACCACAGAGGCCTCAGCGGGACCAGAGGGTGAGGGAGCAACGGACAAACATCCCCCCACAAAGAGGCCCTAGACCAAGTAAGAAAAGCTAAAACGTCTTACCTTGCCTCATTGTGTAGGAACTGGGTTTACTTGGTGATACCATTTAGTCACTAGAGTTGACTTTTTAAACAGGAAAAAGTCAGGTATTCCAACTTCTCTGTTCTATTCACTGACCAACTCTGTACAATAAGGGGGGTGTCTTTACAGTTGGGAAGGATTTTGGGACCAAGCTAAACAAGATGCTTTGATGTCTGAAGTGCCACAACTAATTCTAATATGAACACTTCATTCTGCTTTAAGCGTTTGATTAAGAAACTTATTGTGTATTAATGACTTGGGTTTTTCAATGGGAAGGGCAAGTTTAGTTCTTGTATTTTAATTGAAGCTTTACTTATTTAATGACTTAGGCAACTTTTACAGCAGACAAAGCTTATGAAAGTGCTTGTAGAAAGTAAAATGTGCTCTTCCTCTGTGTTGTTCAAAATCATTAATGAAACTCCAGCAGATTTTATCGCTGTGTATTTTTAATTTTAAGTGCGGGAAGGAGAACAGGGCGACATAGAAACTAGGCGGATCGTGAGGTACCCAGACAGTCACCAGCTCTTTGTTGGGAACCTTCCTCATGATGTGGATAAATCAGAACTAAAGGACTTCTTCCAAAGTAAGTCATGAACATTGTTTTCCTACTGGTGGGGCTTTGGGGTTGTGTCCAAAAGTACATGCCTATTTCTGCAGAGCAGTCTAATGTGTGATCAAAGAACTTGGAAATTCTCTTGCAGGTTATGGGAATGTTGTGGAACTACGCATCAACAGTGGAGGAAAGCTCCCTAACTTTGGATTTGTGGTGTTTGATGATCCAGAACCTGTTCAGAAGATCCTTGCCAATAGGGTACATTAAGCTCAAATGGATGATGTTTAAGTGCTATGGATTGTGTTGGAGGGTACTAAAATCTGTTCTTTTGAAATAAAGTAGGGAACTTTTGCCTTAAAACACCACCAAGCATTAAAAAGCTCCCTGTTTTAAGAAGGGGGTGACTGCTGAAGTGGGAACTCGGTAAACAAGTGTTTGGTACATGTCTTGGGCATCTGTTAACCTCTTGGTTAGATTACAGCATTAACGTGTAGTGATCATTCAAAATAATTACTAGAAGCTGCTGCAAAACTCAGGGTGCAGAAAAGGGCAGCTAAAATGATTAAGGGGCTGGAGCAACCCCTCTATGAGGAAAGATAATAAAGTCTGGGGCTTTTTAGCTTAGAAAAAAAAGGTAAGTAAAAGTGGGGACTTGATTGAGGTGTACAAAATTATGTGTGATGTGGAGAATGTGGATAGGGAGAATTTTTCTCTCATGCTTCTGGAACGGATGTGTGTGTCATCCAATGAAGCTAAATGATGGGAGATTCAGGATAGGCAACAATTACTTCTTAATACAGTATATTATCAAAACTGTTGAATTTGTTACTGCAAAATGTAGGGATGACTTAAAAGGGGATTCGGCAATTTTTTATTTTTTTATTTTTTTAGTGTAAGTATTGTGAGGGCTATATATTCCCTCCACTGTCAGAAGCAGTATACTTCTGAATAGCAATTACTTGAGAATACTAGCAGGAAGGTGCTATTACACTCATATCCTGCTTGTGGGCTTCCCATAGAATGCGGGACTAGAAAGGCTTTGGCCTGATGCAGCAGAGCTCTTACATTCTTAATTTGTAAGTTAAATGCCATTTTTTAAAATGTAATTTAAAACACAATGAAAAGAGGAATTGTGGGGAGATGAAACATCACAGGACAACTGACCCTATAATTGTGGAGCAGTACATGGAGAATGAAGTGGTTTTTTAGGAGTGCCTTTCATATCTACTTATTTATATCAGCTTACCACTTTTCTCTTGCAGCCAATAATGTTCAGAGGTGAAGTGCGTTTGAATGTGGAAGAGAAAAAAACAAGAGCAGCCAGGGAGGGTGATCGTCGAGACAACAGACCCCGTGGGCCTGGTGGCACCCGTGGGGGGCTGGGAGGCGGGATTCGAGGGCCTCCACGTGGAGGGATGCCTCAGAAACCAGGATTTGGCACTGGAAGGGGCATCGGGCAACGCCAGTGATGAACGGATGACATGATGAGACAAACCCTTCTTCCTGCAGATTTGTGAATTTCAGCCTTGGGTATCTTGGAATGTGGCCCTACCCTGTTCTAGACTGCTACGTTTGATACTATTTTGGCCCATTTTGTTTGTGTTTGGTTTCGTGAATTTTTTTCCTAGTCCTTGTCCCAGATTCCAGATTTGTGGAACAATATTTCAGGAAAACATGGATTTTAAAAAGAAAAGAACTGAATCCTTGCTTGCTGCAGACATATGGACTGGATTTTTTTTTTTTTTTTTTTGGGTACCAGTGGTTTTTCCTAATGGAATGTGTGGCGCTTTTTTCTTTTTTCTTACTGAAATGGGGTGCGCTTCAGTCAGTGGAATTATCCTTTTCAGCTGCATGTGTTCAGGAGCCTGTAGGAAAACCTAGCACGTGACAAACATTGCAAGGGCAGGGAAATTTGTTTATTCTTTGGGAGGTGGGGTCATACGACCTATTCAACCCGGTCTGGAGATGTTGCCGCTCGAAAATCGATATTACCCTTTTCTCTGGCGCTGTAAAAGTGGAATAAAGGGTATGCATAGAATGTTTTCTTTTGGTACATGATCACGAAAAGGAATTCTCACTACTGTTTTACCACTTACAAGGATTGTGGGATAGGTTTTAAATGTCTAGAACTTGACTCTTTAAAACACTCTTCCTGAACTTGTGAAAAATTTTTTATTGAAATAGGGAAGTTTTTTCATGTTTAGTTTGTATTTGTATTAAAACGAAAACAAAATTGTTGTGCCTTCTATTTATCTCTCATTCCAGTCTTGGCAAATTGTTAAAAAAAATAAAAAAAGTCTAGATTTGCTTTATCCAGTTTTGGAGTATGTCGAAGTCTTTCAAGAGATCTGTTTATTCTTCACCCCTCCTCATTGACATACATATTTATAGAGTTGCACGGTTTTGTTTTCCATAGCTTTATAGATTTGTGTAACACTTTATAATGCTTTTTGATGAGGTTCAGGGGCCCAACTATTGTATTGACATCGCCATTAGCTCTGAAGTGAGTGCCTTCCACAGTTATGTGACTATTGGAAATGAAATCATAAATCTTTAACAGTATGCACATGTTCAGTTTATGTAGTATGTTTCTGTGATATTAATAGTCATCATTGGCTTTAAAATGCCATTTTAATAAGGGCAAAACTATGAAGTCCTACTTCTGATATATCCATGTTTTACTGCGATATATTCATGGTATTGGATAAGCTATGGGACATCTTTTCTTTGCTGAATGTATATAAAACAAAAATAAAATGCAGAACATCACTGCAGCTGTTCGAGTGCCTGATAGTCTTCTGCACTGTATATTGAGAACGATGCACTGTGTGCAAGGCCTCTGGATGAACAACTGCAGCGCCCAGTTTAGAAGCAGTCTGGCTCTGATGTAGACTAGAGTAGGAATGGATAAATAGATAGTATTGTGGGCCATGCTACTAAATTGTTTTTGTCAAAATTTGCCCATTTACATGAAGATGGTGACACAGTTGGGAAATGCTGCAACTGAACTAAGCCGTATTTGTATTATGCAGTCGATAATGTGAACAAATGCCAAACTTGAAAGAATTTAAGCCAATTCTGTTAAACCTCTTTTGAACCTTTTAGCTGTCTGTCAACTGTGTTTCAAACTTATATCTGTAACTAAAGGACTAGAATTTTTTAATATGGAAAATTGGGGTCCTTGTGTTTTGAATAAACCCACAGGTTTGTTTAGATGATTTTATTATTTATAAAATTTATTAAAGGACAGATAATGAATGGCATTAGAGCAGCTTCCTCGGGGCTATATAATGTGCTCAGAATATCAGTAACAGGTAAGTAATTGTCTACTCGGTTACACATTTCACACATTTATGTGGATAAGTGACCAGAACACACCTATTGATGTAAAGTCTTTCGAAACTTATCAGTACCATCAACTGGAACGAACTGTTGGTTACTGAGATGACAAGACCAAAGAAGTTTTGAAAATGTCACAGAACATCTTGGTTTCCTTCCACCACAAAAGATTCATTTTTAACTTTTTAAAATATGGAAACTAGTTTTTCTAGCTGTGCTCACTCATGGTAATTTACTGCTTGGCCATGATCAGGCGTTTAAATATTTTGGCTGGTATTGGCCAACCTCAGTTGAGGTCAGGGACAGTCATCATTTCCAAGCTTAGAGCAGGAATAATTCTTGGAATGATTCTTGGATATCATTCTTGGAATTATACCGCACAGGAGCTAAGTGTGAAAACAAGCCCCAGCCTGAGAGGGAGGTTGGGGCTTACTATGTTCCTGTGCTTCCTAAGCAGTTCCAAGTGTCTTGTAAGCTGACCACCAGCACCCCTCCCATCTCTAACATGGAGTGGGTAGCTGAGGTAAGCCCCTGTCACTCTCCAGGTTTCAAGCTGCAGAAGGTTAGGGCTTGGAGTACCTTGGAAGCAGCACACTAAAACAAATTCCTGGCTTCTTTCCAATATTGTCGCATGGAAGGGGTGGGTGGGGGTTGTTCCTTCAATTGTATTAAGATCTCAGCAGTGTGGATCCCCTCTCCCCTCCAGTTCCAAAGTGGAGAGGAAGCCTGAGCTGCAGAATCCTCGGGGTGGGGGGAACATCATGGTTAGTGGTGAACCAACTTGTTGAATCCCTGGCTGATACTATTCTGCAACTGACATAATTTGACTAAGTGCACTATGCTGCATCAGATTCTTTGGAGAAAAGGAAACATTTTTCTAGCTGCATAACATTGTATTCACCTTTATAAAAGGATTAGGTCTACTCAGTGCTGTGAGGGTTTAGGGCCAGAATGAAGAACCTTGTTCTATTTAAAGTGTTTTCCCATAATAATGCAGTTGAAACTCTTGTCTCATCCCTGCTAACTAATAAGACAACCTTCGCTAGATCAAACAACATTTCTAAACAGAATTTTCATGATCCTTCCTATGGAAGTTCTAGAAGAGAAATGGTTTAAATATTGGTAACAAGTTTTTGGATTGGCAATATGTGGTAAGACATTTTGCTGATAAGGCATTCAACAACAACAACAATAATAATATTAATAAATATATTTATTTCTTACCTGCCTTTCCCTCCGGATCGAGGCAGGGAACAACATCAATACAAACAATATAAAATAATATAAAACTAGTTAAAAACATAAAATTAATACATTATTAAAATCAAGTCTTAAAATTTGACTGGTTAAGCCTGCCGGAAGATATCAGTCTTTATATCTCTCTTGAATTCTAGAAGACTGGTAAGTTGGCGGTAGTATTTTCTAAATGGTGTGCAAGAAGGCATACCAATAGCCAATACTAATTGACATTTTTCCAGCTGGGCAGATAGGAAAGTGCGTGCCCTCACCCCTTTAGGACATATGCAGAGAGAGCAAACTTTCCTACCTAAAGAGAGGGAGCACCACATTCTGAGCGTCATCAGATGGGGGGGGGGATCCCAGGTCCCTACCGTTCTTCTCCACCCCTGCTCCTGTCCCATGATACTTCCTCTTTCTACCCAGAGAAGAAAGAAGTGTAAACAGACCACATAGCCCATTCAGGGGCTGTGCTTATTGTGTCAAGTTTTCTTGCATACAGCAGGAAATAGCACATTCTGTTTAAAGCAAAAAGTCGGATTTAAAGGGGACCATTTTGTGACGGAAAACAGGCAAAAAGGGGCAGGAGGTGTGTGGCGATTAAAGGACGCGTGAGCATCCGTAAGTGGGCAGTAGTGAGCGTGCGATAAAATGCTTGTCTGATTATGCTCTCTGAGCCTAGGAGCAGCTTGCAGTCCACACCTGGTAACCACCACACTTGCTTCATGTCAGCAGTATAATTTAGGTGAGGAAAGTAATTTTGTTGCAATTACTAAGTAATTGGGAGTCAGAAATCATCCAGAGATCTACCTTCTGTCCGAGATTACTGATTAGTCACTGGCCTCACCCTACTAGTGTAATAAGTGTGACTCAAGAGACTTACCTGAGCATGAATTTATCAGTGTTCTCCCTCCTATTATTTCACCTTCTACAAGGCTGAGCAGATCCTATTCTAGGAGTTGCCTAATCACTTCCTGCTCAAGCTTTTAAAGCGTTTGTATCGAATAAACTGTCCAATAAAGTGCATGTAATCCAGCTGTACTATTCTGAGTCTCGATAGTTACTGAAAATATACAGATAGTGAGGAAGAGTTGAAAACTTGTTCTTGTACTGTAAACACAAAGCTCTCATGTCACAGGGCATCTATTATGCTGGTGTAGAAAAAATCCTATCAGCTAACAGAACGTGATCCAAATTGGCGAAAAGCAGCATTTGAAATACATTGATGTTTACACATGATCATGGATTAATAAAATGCTTTTGACTAAAAGTGCTTTAAAAAGGGTGGTGGTTAGCTAATATGCTTTTTCCTAAATTTATAATCTGAAGCACATTTCAAAGCCTATTAAAATCTCATAGACCTTTAGGTTCATGAGGAAACTATTTTTTTCTTAAGAAGTTTGAACTGTAGGTGTTTACAAATTTAAGTTTCTGTCCCTCATGGATGGATGTGAAAATTTTCAAAACAACAGGATTTGCATCCCCAATGCAAGGACAGCTTGACTTCTTGTAGAGTTATATTTGGAGGGTTTATGAGACTAACCTTGCAATAAGAGACTGTGGGACCAGCTTCCACAAGCACAACATAATGTGACAGCCTGTGCTATGCAGGGGCATGAAGGACTAAATCTCCGCATGATCAAAGGCTGCATCTATGGCAGGTCTCAATGAGGTCCCAGCATTGAGTCACAGACTGGCACTGCCCCGTTCTGTGATTAGAAAGGGAAACATGTCCACACTTCTTTGGGTCTTCCCTCCTTTTAGTCTTTTCTGCTGCTATGCAGAAACCTTTATTTCTCTCCCTGCCTCGACCAACCAGCCTCAAAACTTTCTTGGTCTCAGTTATCTACTTTTGGTAGTGTGGTGATCGTCTGTTAGACATGGGGTATGTAACCCTCCTCCCCCCAAAAAGAGAGAACAAAGTTTCAAATAAAGTTTAAATTTAAGTGAAGAAAAATGTCAGTAGGAAAAAGTTTTAAAATCTGAATGAGCATGCACACTCCGCAAAACACACACGAGCAATAGGGTAAGACTGGGCTATTTTTATCCAGGTCCCTTCCAAACTGTCATTGATCCAGCTCTTTCAGTCAGTGCTCCAGTTCCAGCAAAGTCTTTGACTCTGTCTTTCCACTAGGGATGTGTATCGTATCGTTAAAATGTCCAATAACAATACAATATGGTCCTTATTGGACATCCGATTAATGATAACGATACGATAGACAAACCTACAATAATTATTGGAGATGATAAAAATTGTACGATAATTATTGGATTTTTATCGTTTTATCGAAAGGCTCTTTCTCTTTTGCCACCACATGGAGAGAGCTAGAAGGTGGGGTGTGTTTGCTGAGACTGACAGATTCAGTGACCAATCGTGCAGCAAGGATTCCAGCAGGCTCCAATCACAATGTTGGAGGAGGGCTAAGGATATCCCCACATAAAACCTCCACACTTGGTGTTCCAGCTCTGTTGGGAGCTAGGCGTTGAGGGAGAAGGGTGGATTTTGTTGGAACTCTGTCCTGGGTCTTATAATTACTTAGTTACTGCTGGATTGATTTTGGTGGTGAATTGTTGGAGATTCATTTTAGTCTTGCATCTTTCAGTTCCCTTCTGTGTCTCAGGTTCCTTTGGCTGTTCGGTGCTTGTGTGTTTGAGTTATAATTTTTTTATACGTTTTCTGGTTGGTTTGATTGAAGGGTTAGGCTAGCGTGAGTAGGGGTACTGTGACTGAGTGAGTGTGTTGTTGTCCCCTTCCCTGTTTAACTTTCTTTAAAAAAACAAAAAAACAAAATTTAAAAATTATATTTCTCCCCCGCTCTTTCTGTGTTTGTGTGTGTGTTTGCTTGATTGACTGTGAGTGTGCTGGTGTGTCCTGTAGCCTGCTACACAGGATAACACTACACAATCTCTGATCAAAGCAGCACACAAACTGTTTGCAAAGGATTGTTATTAAATAATTTCAATCACTTGTAGCAGTATGAAATGTGGCTCTAAGGTGTGCCTTGGGCTCTGGGTCTAGATGCTGTTGCTGGGGGCAGTTCTGGGGTGGCTGTCTCTCCCCCAGTGAAATCAAGCACACGTCTTCCTTGGCGCTAGCCTGGCCTGCAGTGTCAAGCCGCTTCCTCCTGCAAGGTGTATTCTTTCTTAGGCTACCCCTCTGGAATCGAACCCGGATTCCCTGTTAACTAATAGGGTTGTTGTGGAACCAGGCAACTCATTGACTTGCTTCACCTAATTCTGCTGCACTAGCAGCATTGGTGAGGACTTCAGCAGCATCCCTCACACCTTGCCTTTATTTTTTTTGCCACTGCTCCATCCAATGTTTCCAGTCTGGAGGGACTGCTTTAGTGAGGGACTGTAGTCAGTGTATGCATGGCATTCCAGTGACAGCGCTTCGACAGATTCCCGTATTAGTATTTTTCATCACTACGTCCCTGGGTCTGCTCTTCAAACAAAACGCCTTGTTGACTCCGTTAGTGAGGGACTGCAGAAGCATCCCCCTCACGCATTTCCTTTTTTTTTTTTTTGAGACACTGCTCCATCCGATGTGCCCCCCTCTACCCAGAACGTGACTTTTATTTCCTTCTGCTCCAGCCAACGTGCACAGCTCTGGCATGAAGAACTGCCAACCTGCCTGCACCGGGATGGCGGGCAGACTGGGTTATTTTTCAAGCACGATGAGGTCAAGGTGGTGCGTGAGGGTTATTTTGATGGGAGTTGCAGTTGTCAAAGCAGCACATGTATATGCTTCTGCTAGGATCCTCCAGGGTGGCATGCTTCCAGGATATCTCCTGGCCCAATGAGGCCTTGCCTGGGTAAGGCTGGCTCTAAAATAACGGTAACGCCTGTGCTATTTCCCTACCCCCCAATCCTTTTATTTGTACTTCATTTTAGACATGCATGGCCTAATCTTGAGACAAGGCAGCAGTTCTACTGCAGTGGAATACGTCCACTCACTGTGCCACGCACAAATAGGCGCGTATAATAATAATAAGCAGATATGCTTTTCGTTTTAGTGGGATCCTCCAGGTTTCCGCATTTCCGGGGTATCTGCTGGCCCAATGAGGCCTTGCCTGGGTAAGGCTGGTTCTAAAATAACTGTAATGCCTGTGCAATTTCCCTACCCCCCCCCCCCAATCCTTTTATTTGTACTTAATCTTAGACATGCATAGCCTAATCTTGAGACAAGGCAGCAGTTATAATGCTACTGCTAGGAGCAGCATAGTTCCTCCCAGTCCGTTCAGTTCAGTGGAGTGGGTCCACTGTGCCAGGCAGAGGAATTTCCGCAGAGCGTAATTCCTCACTGTCTGTGCGGTGCTGCTGGTGGGATCCTCCAGGTTGGTGCGCTGCAGGGGTATCTCCTGCCCCAATGAGGCCCTGCCTGGCTAAAGATGGCTCTTTAAGAAAGGTCTTCTTCTACCCCTGCTCCTGTGGTGACATCCAAGAGTCCATGCTGCTTTCAGGGACAGATCCAACTGGTCCTCTGCCTCTGTGCCCACTTCTGCCAAAAATAACTGCCTGCCTGCATCAGCCTGCCTGCTGTCTGTGCACGGGGATCGTCTTCCTCCTCCTAGCCTCCATTACTGAGGGGATGCAGAAGCATCTCACACATTGCTTTTTTTGAGCCACTGTGCTTGGTGGGTTGATGTGCATGTGTGTTTTTGGCGTCAATCAATACCAACATCAAGAGAAACTATGTCCAATTGACGTATGCGCTCTCATCGTGGAGTGCTGCCATGAGTCCACTCCCTACAGCCCTTTGGTAAGGTCACCAACTTTAAGGACTAGATCTTTAAAAATTAGGATTTATTATATCACTTAGCAGCAGCAGCATGGAGTGCATTACTGGAAACAGTGCATGTTGTTGAGAGCTTACTTCCGAATAACACCTGCAGCTGTGCATCTGAAATTGGGCACAGATGAGATGCCCATGAGTACTGGACGACGTCTCTTGAAAAAGGAGCACTTATGCCACCTGAAACAGTGGATTTTGAGAACTTACTTCCAAGTAACGCTTGCACCTATTGTCCTAAAATTTGGCACACAAGACTAGCACAGTACAAGTCTGTACTGTGACCAAGTTTCAAACCTGTAACTTGGAAAATTAAGAAGTTTTAGGTCTTTCTGACTCAAAAATCAACTCTAGAGTCTATAGGGCAAAATGGAGAAACAATATAATATCGGATTTCCGATAATTATCGGAAATACAATATGATACAGGTCACCTATGATATTATCGGAGACGATACATTTTTTGATCTGAAATTCCGATAACGATATGATATTTTTGGGTGTGCACATCCCTACTTTCCAATAGAACTTGGGATTTCTTTTTCTTTCTTTCTTTCTTTCTTTCTTTCTTTCTTTCTTTCTTTCTTTCTCCGACCGGGTTAGGATGATTGCAGGGGGAGGGGAAGCTATTGTGGACTTAATCTGGTCATTACTTAAGCCCCACTGATTTAATGGATCTACTCTAAGTAAGACTAAATCTGGACTCAACCCATGTGTCTTTAAAAGGTTAATACTTTCTTATTCTAATCAGCTTTTAAAATCTGTTTGCTGAATTTTATGATTCTGACTTAATTGTGCTAACTGCTGCCATGTTTTGTTTTATTTATTCATTTATTTATTTACTGCATTTCTATACCGCCCAATAGCCGAGACCATTCCAGATAGTGTATTTATTAGTGTGTGTGTGCCTTTTAACTGTGACCCAATTTGTCTCAAGAGGGAAGCATCCTAGAAATAATGGACAGAGCATTCCAGTTGTTGGCTATGTAGAGTCCCAACCTTGGAGCCTCTGAAGTATCCAAGTTTCTTCAGGTAGGGCAAGGAAAGAATCCTGCCTGAAACCTTGAACAGCCACTGCCAGTCAGTGTTGGCAATACTGGGCTAGATGGACCAATGTATAAGGCAGCTTCCTATGTTCCTAGAAGTGAAGGAGGAACAGGGCTTCCGCTATTTCCCCCTGCCCCCCCCCCCGCAGAATTTTTAAAACTAATTTCCTTCACTGAAACCAATAGGAGGAAATTCATCTATGCCATCTCCAGGGCTGGTATAGATCAGTAACCAGTGGGGTCAGACCTGTGGACCAGGAGAACTGTGGATTCTGTGGATACACAGCCTTTCCTGGTATGCCCACTGGCGCACCCCCAGCATGTCTTTTCCCCCATCCTTCTTCAATGTTCCAAGGTGAGATCTCCCTGTCTGAGGGAAGACCTCTCTGCAGTTGGAGGGGGAGAGCCAATAAATCCTATGGCCTCTCGGGTGCCCTTCCAAAGACCATAGATTGCTGCCTAAACTCATTGGAGGCTGGTGGCTCTGATGTCAGTGGGTGGTGAATCTGCTCCAGGTTTCAGTCAGAACCAATCAGAACTTGGATATCTCCTTTAGAGTTTTGACTGGTTCTAACTGAGCCTGGAGCAGATTCAACACCTCCACTGCCTAGACAAAAGTTTCCTCTAGTTGTTCAAAAGTGTGTGTTCAGAACTTGCCACCATCTTAAGCAAATAACACAGACCTATGCCTGTTCTGTCCACTGGGGATGCAGGGTATTGATTACCAAAAAGTGAAGCCTTGGAAACATGTTTATGAAATTCACAAGAATATAACAGATTGATCTGCCCTATCACAGTTCTTGTTTTGGGCTTACCACAACCTTAGGTGAGGATGTACGTGAATTTCATTTTGGTTTGTTTATGCACATTGAAAGAAAAGAAAAAGGTTCGGGAACGAGGTGAACCAAGCTCAGAGGTGAAAATAGGAGACACTTAATGAGCTCAAACCTTGCGAACTCTTAACTGTAGTTCCTTATCCAGAATAACACGAGACAAACAAAAATGTCAGAAAATGTTTATTTTTGTTTTTAATTGGAACTGGCATGAATGTATGGTTGAATAAATATACTTTTATATACACTTAACAGAAATTTACATTCCATCTTCAAACTGCTGAAATAGATTTTTTTCCTCTTAAAATTTATTTTTACAAGCCAAAAAAATAATAATCTGCGATTGACATCTGAATGTTTTTTTTCTGTGTGAGTTCATGCAAGCTGTACTTCATATAAGTTACAGGTTTATCATGATGTAAAAATGTTTACTCTTAAGGAAGCAGTTGCTTTGCACTCTGGGTCTGATGTAGCAAAACACATCCTTAATGGAGCATTAAGGCCATACCAATGGGACACATAAATACAAATTTCACATAGAAAAGGGATGGCAGTCCCTCACTTCCTTTTTTAAAAAAACAAACAAAAACAAAACATAAACAACAACCAATGGGCAGAATTGCTTACTCAAATACTGTGTTTCACTTAGACTTGATTACATTTTTGGAAGGTCCTTCATTTGAGGAAATACCTCCTAAAGTGCATGTTTTCAATATTCACATAATTCTAGCTGGACTGAAAATATTCACATTTTAAAAAAACAGCAACTTTCTCCCACTGCTTGATTTCCCACCTGAGTTGTATTTTGGGGCACAAATGATGGTCGGTCCAGTGCTAATGATCATAGGTAGGATTTGTGTATTGACACTGTTGATTCTCTGTAAATTTTCACTGGATTCCACTGGATACTTCAATTAACAAAGGCCCACTTCACACACACTCTCTCTCTCTCTCTCTCACACACACACACACACACACTCAATCACAGTGTCATGGGAGCAGATTCGCAGTGGCCTGAATAAGCATGTGAATATCCAACTGATGTGGGTAGGCCCAACTGTATGGGGCTTCCCTAACTAATTGCTGCTTTGCACATATTTTTCCTTACCCACCTGGCTGCTTCATTTTGTATATTTATTTATTTAAAACATTTCTTGGCCGCCTTTCAGGGCCGAAACCCTCACAAGCCAGTATGGGATTGCCTCATGGATAAGTAGCTTCCCATGTTATTGCACATGTGTGTGGAAGGGGCCGAATGATATTGTTAATCCAGAGGTTTGGAGGTTGATGAAAAAAACAGTTGGATTGAACTGGTTGCTTTCACTCTAGATAGCAAAAGCTTTGTAATATTTTTCTACTGCTATTTTGATACATACATTAACATTGCTGAGGCATGCACTTCTAATATTTCTCCAATATGATGTAGAGCAGCCTTCCCCAACCTGCTGCCCTCCAGATGTGTTGGACCGCAACTCTCATAATCCCCAGCCAGACAGCCAATGGGCATATCTATTGGGGATGATGGTAGTTGTAATCCAACACATCTGGAGGGCAGCAGTTTGGGGATTTCTGCTGCAGAGTGTCTTCCAGTTCAATAAATTGGACATGCTCTTCTATGGAAGCATAGGATGTAATATATATATATATATATATATATATATATATATATATAAATGTGGCACTTCATTTGGAGAACATTGCTAGAGGGAAGAGATCTTTCATAAGTTACAAATTTGGCACTACTTAGCACTTTAACTAATTTTGGGCATAATATTGTTATGTAACACTCTCTTCTTCCCCAAATCTTAACATTTCCTCCGTAATAATACTGGTGCAAGGCTTAAACATCAGGACTTGATCCTACCTAGACTGTTGAAAGCAGCCTGCAGAGGTTCACCCCTTCCCATGCTCCTACAGTTCACTAAATACACAAATAATAGCTGGTAAGAGCCATAGTCAGGCTAAACATGCTTTGTAAAGTGCACAGCATCTTGTTACTCTTACATTGAACAAGAGGATGCCTCAGGTGTCCATGTTTTTGGATGGATTTGGATACTCTGTTGATAGATGAAGTTGGAACTGAAACAGATGGGGCTGAATCCAAAGGGTGGCTCATGGAAGGGGAACTCACTTCCATACACACAAAGATGAGAGGGTTTTCCAGTTTCTACAGACTGTTATGGACCAGCAGGCAGGTGAGGTTGCTAACTACCCAGAGAGTTTCTGCTGTTGGGTGGTATAGAAATTTGGTTCTTTGTTCCATTACTAATACAACCTCTGTGGATTTGAGCTCAATCTGATTCAACCCAACGTTAATCTTAAAACAAAAAGTCCCACTGGAGGGTGGCCAGCTGCAAAAAGGGGACAGGCCGTCTCTTGCACCTTTAATGGTTGTGCAGAAGAGAGAATTTCAGCAAGTGGGACTTCTTGCATTTTATCTGTGCTACCTCATCAGAACATTTCCTGGGCCTATCCAAGTAGCTTTGTTAATCTAAATTAGATGGTCTTTGTAGCAGGCCTGATAATTTTGGGGATACTTAGGAATGGCAGCCTATTCACATCGATTTTGCTGACTCCCAGTCTGCCGCCAGGGTGGACTCCCCTAATTTAACCACCCTGTGTTCTTTTACATTCCTCCAAGAGAGCATGTTGACAAGGCCTCACTAGAAAACCTGACAGAGCAGTTGCCACCATCAATTTAGTTCCTTATCAACTTCAACTGCCATCATAGACTTTGGCGATCAGCTGATTTCAATCAAACATGGTGTATTGTTAAGGACTTCCTTTCTAGTTGTGATTTATGTGGAATGCTGCTCCTAGCTTCTTGTTTGTGTCTATTGCTGTGAAGGTAGTTATCTCCTCATTTTTCATGGAAACATGACCACTCTCTAAGAGCTAGTAATTACTCACCTATCTTTTTGGAAGATAGCAATACGATTCCACTGTCAGCATAGATGTCTACTCTGCCACTTCCAAGTAATGAGGAAAAGTACTGAAGGCTAGTGGTTCTGCTAGGGATCACCTGTGAATGTAGAGAGATCAATGGCTCTGTGGTGTATTTTTATGAATGGTCCAGGCCACAATGCAATTTATACCCCAGATGTCAATGCCGACTCATTTTCCTAAGCCTGGTGGAACCCAGCATGTGATGCACTACAGCAAGAAGTGAAGCATGCTTAGGGTATCTCCTGCAGATACCCTAAACAAGCTAGCTTTCCAAAAGGCACAACAGACTGAATCTATTACTGGGGCCAAAGAGGCTCCTAAATCAGTTATATCCTGAAGTATCAGAAAGCTCTCCAGAATAAAACTTCTGAGTGCTGTGAATTTTATCCCACACACAGCTTGTATCATCAGGGATGGGAAGTTACAGCCTTGTCAGCCATTGCAAATGTCACTGGGGAGACCTTTGCATGCATTTCAAACCCGTAACTATCCAGCTGAATTCTTGACTGTTCAACTTAATGCACAGCCTCCTCCAATTTGCTTTGACTCCTGCCAACCGGATGGATACAATTTGCTGTTCTGGCCCATTGCTTTGACATGCTACAGCTGCAAGCTTCTGTAATGCATGGTCAATGCCTGGCTGGCTTGGATCTCTGAACACAACAAACTACAGCCAAACAGGCAGTGTAGTTTCTGCAGCCATCAGCCTACTATTAATCACCTGGTTTGGTTGGAAACTCTGGTTTATGATGCCTTTCTGAGATGAGGACATGCAGTGATTTGTGTTTTTGTCTTTTATCCTGAAAATGTGTATGAGTCCTTTTTAGGAATCTGGAATCCTTAGATCTTTAAGATTTAAGAGGCAATCAACTCATGCTCATACAAAACTCTTTGAAGCAGCATACATTCAAATTTTGCATGAGCTGGACTTATTCCAGGCCTTTTGATCTGGAGGAAGATTCTCCTTGGGCTCTCTTTGACTTCCCCCTTTAAAAGATAAGTGGCACTGTCGCATCACTGCTTTGTGCAGTTCACAATTGGTTGTGGGGAGAGAAACAATGGCTGCCATTAAGGATGCTGTTGATTCCAACCTATGCACTTTGCTCCAGTTGATACAAAATAAATGTCAGTCTACCGTTGAATTTTACACTTTTACACACCTTTACCTGGGACTCAGTGTCCTCCTAGAACTTGCCATATACTTGCCCAGCTTCCATGGCCTATGACTACCTCTGTATAGTACCAGCAGCAGTATCATGAGCATTGTTAGCTCTGCAATGATTATGCTGATTGTTTTTACAGATGGTTTCAAAACTCAAAATTATGTAAGAGCAGCATGAAAGTGTAGCTAGAAAGTTCCCAACTGAATCACTTGCATTGACCTTGTGCAGTCTCTTTGGCCTTAGATTATATTAAATTTCTGGCCTCATGAAAAATCTGCCACGTAAACTCACTCACAGCTTCATTTTGAGTCCTTCCTCCCAACCCCAAGCTGGAGACTCTTCATTCTGAAGTCTAGAGACTAGACTCTTCATTTTCTAGTCTGGACTCAAGACTATTATGTTGGGACCATGGATAATTTAGAGTTAAAAGCAATGAAATGGCAGAGTAGACTGCCAGAATAGTAACACAGCCTAGCTTTAGGCACAACGGACCCTGTTTTAAGTATTTTTTTTACAATCTACAACATTTCTATTGGATGGAAAGGTGGGATATAAATAAATAATGCTCTAAGATGGACCTCTCCCAAATATCCGTGCGAAGAATGCTTAAGTTCATATTTGTTGAGGTGTTAAAACTACCATCCTTGTCACTTTTGCTAACACTATATAGCTTAAGCTCCATACGGATATGTCTCTGTTACTTGTAAGGTGCTTTCAAGCTGTGATTTTGATAGCAAAATGTGAAACTGCCAAGGAAGTAGAAATAAGAAACATACAGAAGGGGCAAATAAAAAGTGTGTTGAGTCCAAATGGTAAACGAGAACTAACATAACACAGAACCCTGATCACAACCTGCTGTTAATATGGCCAAAACCACTTACATTAAAAAAAGAAATCTATTTTTTCACATCAGCAAACCAGACTGACATTTAGGGCAGCCTTCCCCAACCTGGTGCCCTCCAGATGTGTTGGACTTAAACACCCATAATTTCTGACCATTGGCCATGATGGCTAGGGCCGATGGGAATTATAATCCAAAACATCTGGATGGCACTGGTTTGGGGGAGACTGATTTAGAGTCACTGGATTAATGTTGCTGCACATGAAATGGGTGTGACTACTTATACTCAATTGCACATTTAACTCAATGTAGTTTAGTTTATGGCACGGGTGGGAAACCTGTGACCCTCCAGATGTTTTAGCCTACAACTCCCCTCGCCATTTGCTAGGGCTGATGGGAGTTCTGGGCCAAAACATGTGAAGGGCCACAAAATGCGCATCCCTGGTTTATGGGTATCATGGGATTTGGAGTGCACAAAGAGGCTGGGTGGCATCACCTGTAGTCCTGGATGAAACTGCATTGCCTCTCAGATCTGCCTTGGTAGGACATGGCCATAATTTAGATGTAAATCAGTTTGAAACATGTTTAACTGTACTCCAGAAGCCCTAGACCATTGGTGTTTTAGGAAGGAATTGGGGCATTTCTAAGAGAATTTTCACCATTGCATCCAGATATGAAATCACATACACACACAAAAAAAATGCTCACTTAGGCCATCATCCTACCCATGTTTAGACAGAAAAAGGTCCTACTGGCTGGCTGAAGCATGCTGGGGAGTTGGAGGACTTTTTCTGTCTAAACATGCATAGGATTGAACATCTATTGTCTCAAATGGCTTCTGTGCTCCAGTGCTGTCTTTGTGTTTGCACCAAGTTAGAGGAGAATAGGAATAGGGTTTTGGGGTGGAGGTGGGGAAGAAAGTTGAGGTGTGTTCGGGTAATATGAGTCTGCTGTTGTCTGCCCCATGATAATTATACAGATCCAGATATGTGGTTAGTTAGAAGCGGTAAGACAGAGGTTCATCTCCTTGCCCTAGAAATGAGTTCTGTAGCTATTAAACCCTGATCAGACTCAAACCTGTATGTCACTTTCCCAGTATGTCCACCTGCCTCCAATTTGTCCCTTTATCCTTAGCTACTTTTTCTAACTGGTGGGTAACTTTTTATCCCCCCTTTCCAATTTTTCTGGAGGTACTTCATAAGACTTGCTTTTCTTTGGGAAAAAGGGCAGCACAGGCTACGAAGCAGGGGGAAATCAATTCATGGACGCAAAATGATTAGGTTCAAATGCGAACGTCAACGCAGTGCCTTGGAAGTTTAGCTTGAGGGGAAAATGCCAAGAGCAAAATTGATTCAGTTTGGAGTACAGACATACCATAATAGGCCATAGCAATAGGCAGAACTGGGCCAGATCTACACCAAGCCGGATAGAACACTCTGAAAGTGGTTTGAAAATGGTGTATGGAATGTGTCATGGGCCTCAGCAGTTGTCGGTGCACTTCAGTACCATGATAAAGCAGTTGTGTAGATCTTGCCCTGCTTTAAGATAGAAGTGCTGGGCCTCTCCAATTATTTCGTAGGTTTAAGCACAAAGTATGTGGCATTCTCATGAGAATCGGTGCTTTATGTTGCAGTGATTGATCGTGATCTGCTGTTGCGTAGTGTCATTTTTCTGAACACAGCTCTGTGTGCCCATGTAGCTTTTGTCTGAGAAAACCAGATTGTGAGACTAATGAATTTAGCCTCTTATCTTCAGACCTGGACATTTGGAAGTGGTAATCCATATCAGTTAATCTCTGGTCCTCTATAAACTGATAAAATGATGTAGTGGTGCCACCTCTCTCATCCTTCAAATCCTTTCTCAAAACTCTTCTGTCATGGCTTTGGAAATTCTTTGGTGCTCCCTGCCACTGAAATGAAGCTTTTAAGTATCATATAACTGCATTTACATTTATTTTTATCCTGTTAACCTTTTCCTTTCTTTTTCTCCAATTTCTTCCCCCTGTTGAAATTTAGATTGTGAGTTCTTGTGGAGAAATCCTTTGTCTTTTTGCTTATGTTTCTCTGTAAAATACCATGTGCATTGTAATGCTCCATGAAGAATAATTCAGTTTATTTAGCTCTCCACTTTCATTGAAAGTGGCAAGCATGATTATTCTAGGTTTCAATGTTATACATACATATCTGGGTCTAAGTTCCATTCAACTTAATGGGGCTTACTTCTGAGTAGGCATGCATAGGATTGATGGTTAGTCTTTAAGATTAATGCTTAAGCCCCAAATATGTGTCCAAAACAAGCACAATCTTATTTTTCAGAAATCCCCCAAAATGTGTCAGAGAAACACAATCTTTCTTTCTGAAATATAATCTGCTTTAAAAAATTACACTGGATAACTCTACTAAAGGCCTGGATAAATTAAGTACCAACAATACTTGAAATGTATTTTTTGTGTTTTTGCTTTTAAAAACAACAACCATATTGTCCCTTCAGCTAAAAAGAAAAAGCGTTGTTGAGGAAGCAATTTTTTCATGAAGTCCTGAAGAGTCATGCTCAGTGGTGTAGATAGTAATTTTAGATTCTGGTGTACAATCCCATACACTTATTTCAAAGCAAATCCCATTGAACTCAATATAACTTAGTTCCGAATAAACATACATAGGATTTCAGTATTAATGGTCTTAAGGGATCCCCTCTTTAGATGGTAATATGTATTCCTTTACTTCCAAATGTGACAAGTCACATTTGGGGGCTCTCCTGCTGAGTAGAGTCCTGGACCTCTATCCCAATGTCCTGCCCTTCTGGCATCACTGGTCCTGATAACAACATTAGAAGGGTATGGAACACCATCCTTCTACATTGTGATACTTCGGCAGTTTACACAATGATGCCATTGCTGCCCATAGGAACAGTGTCTGGAATGTACTTTGAGAGAGTTCCTGATCTTGCTGTTACACTGACCTCTCTCACATCTTCACATTCAGGGCTGTATCAACTGCTTATGGTGCCAACTATGAATCCTGTTAGGTCTCTATTGCTCTACAGGACTGAAATCATTTGGGAGGAGGGAATTTGATACTGAATGGGCCATATGGGGTATCTCCAAAAGGATGCAGGAATGGATGCATGGTGCTCACAAAGATCTATGAATGTACATTCATTTGTACAATTTCTTTTAAGATAACTCCTCCCAATGTTATAAACAACTAGAATGTTCTATTGGAACTGCTGCATACATGGTTAAAAAGGTGGGACGGAAGAGCGGGGTGTGGGGAGACAAACTCAAGTACTTTTTTCTTTGGAGCTCTTTGTCTTCTGAATGTCAGAGCCAAGGAGGGATTGGGCGGATGATTGATTTCTTAACGTCTGTTACTGACAAAAACCTCTCTTTGGCCCATAGCAGCGTGAGCTCCAGGAAGCTTCTGATTCCTCTGTTTTTCCTCACCCGATTATTCAGAATCTCATTTCAAATGCATTTATGCTTTTAATCAGATGTGGAATGATAATTCTAAGGGATTCCACACACATCTTTTGACAGAAACTGCATGCATTTTTAAAAATATTCTCTCTCTCTCTCTCTCTCTCTCTCTCTCTCTCTCTGTGTGTGTGTGTGTGTGTGTGTGTGTGTGCGTGATGCATTTATTATTCTGCAACTAGTATGAAATATTTAAGATGAAATTTGCAACTCACCATTAACTCAAGCAGTGATTTGATGGAAGTTTCTGTGGAATGTTTTAGTAGGGAAGCTTGGACTCAGACTCTATTGTCCTTGCTGCTAGTTCTTTCCTGAATGCACTGATTTCCAGATGTATAATAACCCTCTACATTTGTTATTTTGTTGTAATCTATACCCGAACCCTGTAATGTAGGGAAACATCTCCACACTGCAGATAGAAGGGATGACTAAGGCCGACATCCTATGCATGCTTACAGGAGAATAAGCCCCACTGAACATAGTGAACCTTACTTCTGAGTAAACAAATTACGCTACAATGCTGGAGAAAGTGTCTCGTCTAAACTCAGGGTTTTGTTTAGGCACTGTACTATACCAGCTTCCTAATGCATGTATTAAGCAAGTTAGTACTTGTTTAACAATATACTCTAACACTGATACTCCTCTTCATATGTTAAATATTTGCTATCCTGAGCCTATCTACACCAAGCAGGATAAAACATTTTGAAAACGTTTTGAAAACTGTATATGGTGTGTGTCCTGGGCCCCAACAGTTGTCGCTACTGTTATAAACCGTTTTAAACCGTTTTAAAGCAGTAGTGTAGATAGGCTGCCTGTCTTTCACCTGTCCAAGGCATGGTGGGAATTTCCTCACTGAACAGATGGTTGGAGTCGCCAGTTTTGACAATGCTGATCTCCTGTTGAGATGGATGGGGATGATTCCCACTCCCAAGCTGCTTGATCGTGCAAACAGGCCCAGAGGTTGACTCTTTCACTTTCAAGTCAGTTGGTTAATATGTATTGTTTTTAAAATGTGATTTAGTTCAAGCCTATTAGGGGCAGGTCTTCTCCTTTCAACCTTTAAGCAGAAATCACAGATAGCTATGCCAGCAGACAGAAAATACTTCCTTTCTTTCCTTTTGCCAGCAATTTCCATTTGTGCTGTTGAATCTCTTATCTAATTGCTCTCTACAATTTACAGATACAATAAAACAGTTCAGTGAAAAGAGGAAGGCCAATAAAAAGTAATGCTATGAAAAAGGATGTGCATTATAGGATGAAGCTGCATGTTCTTTTGGCAACAGCCTTTTCAGCTTATTATTAGCTATTTGGAAGTGGTTCTGTGGTTAATATAGTAGGGTTCTATCACCACTGATTTTAACCCCATTGCAGTCTTTTCCAAGCAGTGGTGTAGGATGGAGGTTCAGACATTGAAATTCACCCACAGTGGCTTCCTGTTGCATGTGAACTGGATTATTATTGATTTACTGACCTGGTTGAAAAGTCATGACAAGCCATTGTCGGTTTATTAATCTTTGGGGTGCCATAGCATGTGCCAGTCTGCCATTTTGAATATGCAAGCCCTGGCATAACCCATGGTCTGTTCTAGGGTTATGTTGACTTTGGAGGCCTAGTGTTATGATAGAGCAATGTCACGGGAAGTTTGTGGCATGCAAGGGCTCACAGTGTCCTCCTGTGAGACCCCTTTGTTATAGCATTAGGAGAAATTTAAATGCTGGCTGGATCCAACTCCTCAGGGCTGTTCACAACACTAGGCTAGGGTGGGAATGTTCAGGGAAGGCTTCAGCAGCAGACTCTATCAGGGCACTGGCAGTGGATGCTGATGGTTCTGATTTCAGTGGGGCTATGATTCCATTCTGCAGTTTAATCGGAACCAGCCGGAACTCTTAAGGAGCTCTCCAAGGTGCTGAACCAATTTGGGGCTATGGTTCAGTATCTAGAACAGCTCCTATAGAGTTTTGGCTGGTTCTGACTAAGCCCCAGAATGGATTCACAGCCTCAATGAAATTGGAGCCACCAGTCTACATTAGGTGCTGGTGCCCCTTCAGCTGTTGAGTAGAATGAGGAACAAAGTGTTAAAAATGGCTTCCAATGGGACTTGCAACAGCTTCATTTAGAATATGATATGCTCAAACCATAGAAATGTGAACACCACCGATAAGAGGAAGAGCATGAAGACCTTAGGGCAGGAATCCAGCAATACTTTAGTGGGAGGGAAAACACCTTGGTGCAAAACAATTACTGTGTCAGAGCGAATCGTAATGCTCTGAAGGATGACGGATTGCTATAATTATCTTTCAAAATAATGAACTGGCTTGATAAATATAGCCACACTGTACTGAGAAACTCTTACCCCCCTTCCTTTTTTAGGCAGCTGCAGCTGTAAGAGCCCAGTTGCCAAAAGAACAGTACTTTGTGCACTGAGGGGCATCTAATCCTGAGGCAGTGGAACAAAGAGGGATGGTTGGTTTTGGCTAGAATGGGGTAGGCAGAATGCTGTCCAAAGAAAATCAGGTGGGAGAAGGGGTTTCTAATGGTAAACAAGCTGCAACTTCCAAGGCAAATGAAATAATATCTTTCAGTCTCAGCTAATCTCCCATGATGTGGGATTCCTCAACTGAATTGGAGAGGATAATTTTGTGGTCGCGTAATTATGTTGCAAACCAAGTGGAATTAAGGATAAAAATGCAGAGATCCTACAAACCCACTTAGCTGCTGCAGTGTAAATAATGTTTTGGGCCTAGCAGCTAAAGAAACACCACCTTTGACTTGATGCTTGCTATTAAATTAGAGTGCAATGCTGCATTAATAGTTTGGTTCCTTGGCCGTTCTGATAGATCTTGGGGAGCCGTGTATGGCTACACTGCAACATCTCTTATTCCCTGCACCTGCCAGCACCAAGGAAAGAACTGACCTGCCATTGGTCTGTTTCATCAGGGCCAGGAGCAAGCACCTGTGTCCATGACTACTGCTATCCTGGCAGTGGGGCTTGGATCAGTTCTTGACTTTAGGACTCTTGAGCCTGATTTGATATGTACCACTGCCAGAGCAGAGGTCTGCTGGTGGTACACATCAAACCAGCAAAATTAAAAATGCTGTCTTCAATCTTTTTTAAAAAGGTCTGTGCAGTGATTTAATCCTAGCTAATGTAGACTAACACTTTGAACAGAAAAGGGTTGAAGACTATGGTCTTGAAAGATGGCCAAGAAATGGATTAAATCAATAAATTCATGGGCTAAGTAAACAAATAAGGATAGTTGCAGCCTTTAGCTGTATTGAAAGAGGTTATATAGTATGATGTGTTGATCATGAGGAAAGAGCATTTGTACAAGTGACAGTAAGCATATCTTTTGGTCTGGAATGGGGCACTTGTGAAGGTTATTCATGCAGAATAGAAAGCAAAAGGGAACCATTTTAAAACACAATGTACATTTTGATCAATGTAGGCTCGATCAATGTTACAGAGGCAGGAAATCCATGAACCATTTTGGTCAAAAAGGGCATTGGGTCATGGTAGATCACCCCCTTCTACTTGCAAAGCAAATAAGAGAGGCTAGGGAATGTCTACAAAACATGCCTATTTAAAGAGTAGCATTGAGCCATGCTTTGACCTCCTCTCAAGCTAGCGAAGTTATACCCGAGAGAAATTGCCTTGGTGAACACAAACCCAGTCAGGCGAGTCTGGATTTGAAGCAGTCATGCGAGCCATTATTTAATGTGTCTTGGTCTGTAGCATCTGTGCCAAGGTGAATCTCGACTCCATTTCATATAAGTAAAGAAAGAAAAGGCGAGGCAGCCAGGGATTTTTTGGACTGGGAAGTGGGGAGAGGAAGAGGCAGTAGCTGTAGAGTCTGCTCTTGTATCAGACAGAGCAGGTAGGGGAATTCCTCCATCTGCTCGCTCAGTTTAGACAAAAACAAGACGGCAAGCGTGCTTACCAAGTATACAGCTGGCACAACAGGCTATTCATGCTGCGTCAGATTCAACAACCAGGCTCAACCCAGTGGCAGCTGTGGCCTCTAGACAAGATGCAGAGTGCAGTCTTCAGGTTGTCACTGCATCTCTACTATAATGCTTTTGGTTGCAGAGGGCGTTATGTCTGGGTGCATGTGCAGGCATGCAAATGTATGCACATGCATCTGCTTTCGTTGGGAAGAAGGCTTTGTGTCATGTTGTAGACCACCCAGAGAATATATGAATGAAATGAATGAATGAAGAGGGAGGAAAGACCAGGCATCCCACAAGATTGAATTTATTGGAATGGAAAGAACTATAATGGGACATAGAGGCCTGCTAATACTTTGGCTTTTCCTTACAGTCTATAGAAGCATTTCTGTTCTTGGTACCCTGCAGATGTTTTGGACTGCAACTCCTATCATCTCCAGCTACCATGCTGGATAGAAATGATGGAAGTTGAAGATGGACACATCTGGATGGCACGAGGTTGGACAACGCTGGTCTAACTCATCCTGCTTCTAATGGCATACATCACCAGACTCTATAAAGTTACCATTTGCCAAGGTCTTAGCCAGTCCACAGAGTCTTAAAGATCCAAGCTTTGACTGATTATGATCCCAGTTCACCATGTACAGTGCCAGTGTCAGGCTTTTGTGGTTCTTTGAGGAAGAGAGTATCAGTAGGCCTCCCTTATCCCACTTTGCCCTTCGCCATGAGAAGAAAAAGAAAAGGAAGACGATGTTCTTTTGAGAATGTACAAAGTGCTCACTCTTGCTCCTGCATAACGTCAGCCAGCCTCAAAGCAGTGTGAGATTAGGGGAGGGAACTTTCAGGCAAAGGCTGCTCTTTCCAGGCAACACTTCTCATTTAATGTATTAATGAAATCTAAGCTTGTAGATTGCATCTAATGTGGATGGGAAATGACAGGCTGCATGTGGGTTTATAAGCAGAGAAGATGGTGATGGGAAGACATGGTGAGCGAGAACTAAGTACTAAATGACTAGCCCCACCATCCACCATGAGTATATGTGTGTGTCCTACCATTTCATGGCAATATTACCTGGATTTAGATGTAATTTTATGCCAAAACAGGAAAGGCTCCCATGATGCGTAATTGTTGGGCAGTTTAGAAAATATGCCTTTTTGCTCCTCTTGGCATTCCTTCTTCCCTTGATGGGAGCAGAGGCTGTGTTTACAGACTGGCTATCTGAAATATATGGGAGGGATCCCTGGGCTTTGAAACTTAGCCTATTCTCTAACCCCATGGAAACAGCATTCTGCTTTATCCAATAATTTTGATATTCTGAATATTCTGTATATTGCTCAAGCCATTTGGATAACTGTATTGCATTGTGCCCGATGATTTGTAATGGAAGCACTTATTGAAACAGGAGTATAGCTGTATATTGACTGAAAGGAAGGGGGTATAACAGTTTGGAGACCAAAAGGCAATCCATTTCTCCCACAGGCACAGCTACAGATGAAGTCTATTCACACTTTCTGAAACTTTCTCCTTCCCATGTATGTTAACCCTGACTTGAAAGTACAACTTTCTTCACACTTGGAGAAGGACACTTGATCTCCAGTACCTATTTCAGGTCTTGATTGTTTGATTAGATTATGGTAGTTAAAATGAGGCTATCAAAACTTCTGCAGATGTTACCACCTATTGGAGGTTCAGGTATAAAAGTTATGAATGTAATTCATGACCGATTCCTGAGCCCACTAGGTAGGCTGCTAAAAATTATGAAATATAGGCTTGGGTTGATTTTCTTTACATAGGTTGTCACAGCTCTTGAAGAGTGAAGTCAGTGCCTCCTCTACTGGGATGAAGTGAATCCAATGCTTTCTGGATATCTTTACATGAAGCCTGAGTGTGGCAGGCAGATTTGAACTTTGGTAATATTTCTCTAAGAGCAGCTCCACAACTGTGGAAACACCAGCATTACATTGGGGCTTCCTCCAGCAAAGATGAAGTGTGAACATCATACATGTATGTGCACACATCTGGAAACCCTAAATGGGCCATGGCTTCCAGTTATGTGTGCAAGTGTTTAAAGATGCATGGGTATGGGGGTTTATACATTTTAAAAGCTGCATTGGTTATATGACGCAGCTGTCAAGTTGCTGCCACTGTGGGGCTTTCCCACAAAGCTGTGCTATACAAATGTTGGGGACTTAACCTGACATTTTACATTACAGTGAGGTCACCCATGGCTCTTTCACTGTCTGAACTCACTCCAGCGTCGAGCTGGGGGTGTTCCCAGATGGAAGGCGACCTCTGATTCATCACTGAAAGCTGGGCAAAGGGCATCCCCACCCTGTGAGCTGAATGGCCGCCAGAAAGTCTGCACTCCCTCCTTCCATCGCGAATACCTGCGGCCACCCTCCAGCAGCAATGAAAATGTGGGGTTTTCCCCAAAGCGGCGGCACCACGAAGACAGCCAAAGTGTGTGTGTATGTATGATGCCCACACTTCATGTATTTGCTCTGGGAAACACTGGTGTAAGACTCATATTACCTTCAACAGTTGTAAGATGTAGAGCTGCCTTAACTTGGGCTACAATTATATTTACCAATCCTGTCATTCTGGGCTAATATTTGAGTGTGAACTGATTGTCTTTCTACTCGCTGAATCTCTTTTCATTTTAATGTTCTAAAGTGCAAAAATTGGGGAAATTAACCCCAAAGCAGCAAATTAGTGTCTACAAGATTGTACCAAAGGTCATTGTGATTACTTGCACATTTCCATATATGACCATATGTGTATACACATACACACATTCCCTTCCTCTTCTCTCTCCCCCATTCCCCACCCCAAACACTGACTAAACATACTGCTACCATCAAGGGCTCTGCTGTCAGTTTTAACTTCCCCTGTGCAGCTGGTCCCTTCCCCAGTCCATGTAAACTTTGATTACTGTTTCTCCTCCTCTGCAGCGTAGCATTCATGGAATCCATATGGGGGAGAAGATGCGCACAAATGCAAAACTGCAGAGGAGCGCAGAAAATCTTATTTGTGTTTGGCTTAGCTGTGACAGCTAAATGCAGCACCAAGGAGACTTACAAAAATATAGTTGGGCTAGCAATCCCGCTTGAATATTACTAATGCTATGAAATGTCAGAAAATAATGATTATCTCAGAAAATAATGATTCTTTTCTGTATATATATATCATTCTTTCCCATATCCCACCCCAGGTTTACCAATTAAAATTAATTTTCTGTTACTTCTATTTACACACACACACACACACACACACACACACACACACACACACTTTTCTTCTCTCCTGAAGTGCAGATGTGGAATATCTTACTTCAGTGGATTTTGTTTCAAAGCTGTGGCTTCCCATCATAATAGCTATTCAATTTTGATTTTTGTTATTTAAAGAAAGGTGGCAAGCATCTTAAGGTTAACAATGCTTTTGAAACATTGTAGCATGACTCCGGGATCACACTGGGGGAATGCCACTGAAGTCAATCGGTGTGAGTGGTGACTGAGCATTGTTGCTCCTGAGACACAGCTCCCACCTCTTCAATTGAAATACAGAAGGTGCAACCCCACGTCTCACTGAAAACAGTGTAGAAATAAGGGGGCGGAATATCCAGTTGCTGCTAAAGGATGTAGTTTGCAATTTTAGATGAATGCCATTGAGGCATTTTAGCATTCCCATCTGCACCACTCTCTGAAAGGGATATATGACAGGTCTCTTATCTACCTATTAAATAGGGTGGTTTATTATCATAGTGATTGTTTTCTAATATGCAACAAATGCACCCTCCAATCCTTCCAGTAAACCTTAACCAATTTTCCTCTCTCTTTTACAATCCCGCCCCAGCCCAAATCACTCTATCTTCAAACCATACATGAACAACATGGGGCAGTATACAATTATATGAACTTTTTTTCTCTCATTTTTTTTTTGAGTGCTTGCTTAGAACTGGTATGGCCTTATAGAGCAAGAGTCTGGTTTAAGCATAATTGCAATCCTCTTTGCACATGGAATCATGAATCATTCCACTGGCTTTAGATTCTAAGCTGTTAATAGGCTAAAAAAGGATTTATTTTTGCATTATAATTAAGCACGAATATATATTTAATATATTACACTGCTTGGACTGTCGCCATAGCAATCCTAAACTTCCCTATGCTGTAAAACGCCTTGTCCCTCCCATGATCTCCCCCACTCAAGGTTTTTGAAAGCTTTCTTCCTGTAGTACCCCCCACCCCCTATATTTCTCAGTTCATATATTGTTTTTAAAAGTCACCCACTTTTTAAAATAGATATTGCCACATTCTTAAATTCATGCATCACTGCATTGCTATTGCACACGGTGTGTATAGAGTAGCCATTTATCTTGCCTTTGCAACCATCCGTTCTCTTTGAATGTTGCGTACGAAACCCTCTTCATGGCTTGTGTACATCTTCCCTTCGGACAATCTTGTAGATGATCCAGTAGAAAATGTTGAAGATGAGGAAGGCCATGGGGAAGCCGATCCGCGAGATCTTATCTATTTTCTTGGCTCGCTGGACGAAAAGCTTGCGCATTTCATCGGCGGACTTTGAAGAGGGTGGAGCTGGGTTCGCTGTGTTGTTGTTGTTAGTTCCTTTGACTGAGATCCCATCCTTGGCTTGCAGGCAGGCAGGTCCCATCCCATAGGCAGAAAAGTTGAACCTGCCTTCTCCAGTGTCATCCTCCTGAAATATATTAAACATAGGGCTCTACTTACAAATAAGATATAGACAGTGCACCCTTGCTATAAGGCTCTGTCGTCGTAGCTCCCAAAGTCACTGGGGCCCTTTATCCCATGATTCCTTGATCAAGAGGGGCAACCCTTCCTTGGGGAGATCAGCCTTATAGATGGGTGCAATATGACGCACAGATGCAAAGCAGGGGATCCATTTACAAATAGAAAGTGGACTGGCTTGTCTTTCCTTCAGGAACCATTCTTTTTCTTTAACAAAAATATCCCCTGTTTTGCTTCTGTCCCTCCTCCCCATCCATACCTTCTTTAGTCTTGGCTTGCCCAGAAGGAGCGGGCTCCATGTAACTCTTATAGTAAAAGTCATTTCATGAGTATTTCTATGGAGTTACATGGACTTTTAGCAGAAAGGCTCATTGTTTAAAAGATATCTGCATGCATGGTTAGTTTAACAGTGAAACCTTATTCCCTTCTCTTTGGATGTCCTTTTGGGCTTCTCTTCCTCACTTTGCTCCCTCACTCAGATTCGTAGATAGGTCTACAAGTTCATGGAGATACATCTACGCTGCAGACTTAAACCGGTTTAGCAGTCATCTCAGGGAACTCTGGGAATTAGTTCTGCGTGTGTGCGGTGCTAGCAATATCAATCTGAGAATTCCCAGCATCTTCCTTACATAGTGGCTTTAAAAGTTTTAGACTGTGAAAAAAGTGAGAATAAGGCTGGAGATACCTATGGTATGTGTATATTTGCTACCATCCATAGGTAGTATATTAAAGAACAAAATATGTTGCTGGAAATTATTCATTGCAGTTCAATGAATAAAAAAAGAACCTCTGACTTATTTTTGAGGATGCAGAGGGGGTCTACAGAATGGGATATTATCCCTGTTTCATAGATGGAGTGACTGAGTTGGGCTTACTTGGCAGGGCTCAGAAGAGAAGCAAAGTAATGGATGGCTTTTTTATTCAGAATCTGAAGTAGCTGTTATGATGCTCTAAACTAGGGCTGTGCACAGCCCCCCTCCCAACTCTCCTCAGAGGCCATTTTGGAGCATCCGAAACAGCCCCATTTTGTCTTGGGGCACTTTGAGGCTTCGCTGCCTTGCCTCGGCACTGAACCACCACCCCTGAAGTGGGTCAGCCAGGGGCAAGGCTGACCGGGAATCCATTGGACTCCCCGCTTGCTCTAGATCTATGGTCACAAACTAGGTGAATCATAGAATAGTAGAGACGGAAGGGGCCTATAAAGCCATGGAGTCCAACCCCCTGCTGAATGCAGGAATCAATCCACTTCAAAGCATACCTGAAAGATGGCTGTCATGCCTGAAAGCCTGCCTTTACGGCCGCCGTAGTTTGTGGCCATAGATCTATTAAAAAAAGAGAGCCCCTCTGATCTTACCTTGAAATCAGGGCTTGGCTCTCAGGGAGGAGGGTGCAATATAAGTCCCAATGGTGGTGGTGGCAGCGCGGTGGTGGGAGGTGACCAGGTAGGGATAGAGAAGTGAGTATGGTGAGTTCAATGGCCAGCCTCACGCCAGGTTTCCCAGGTGGGCAGGTGGGGGAGTGGCCCACCATTGCCTCGAATTGACCCGAGGCACCCTGAGGGCTTTGATACCAATCCGCTTTGGCCTCAGAGTGCCTTGGCTGACCCAGTACTGGCTCGGATTCGGGCTGAGGCAGGCTGAATCGGCTTGCCTTGGCTCAGATTCAGGGATTTGGTCTGAGGTGGTGCACAGCCCTACTCTAAGCACAAAGTTCAAAGTGCCCTAAATATAAGCTTCTGTTTTTCTAGCTTACATACCAGTACACATAAGTTAGGACATCTGATTTAAGACTCTAAATAGACAAATCCATTATTTTGGAAGAAATATAACCTTTCCAAGTGAAATGTTAGGAATCAGATAGGAAAAAGTGTTCCTGTCGCTGTAATGAAAGTCACCACTGATTAACCCCTCTGGTGGCCTTTAATTTAGAACGATGTAGCAAGCCCTCTACACATGTCTCTTTTTAAGCCTTTCTTTGCAGAGTATCTTTTAAGAATGGCCCTGCTTTTCAAATTGCATGGTATGGATGAATTGTACTGCCAGATGTTTACAGCATGGAAGTATGAATGGAGCTGAGAGCACTTTGGTAAATCCAAGCAAATGACGTTGAATGAAGCTTTGGTTCATCTGGAGTGAGCTGCAAGGCATATGACTTACCTGCAAAACCCTTAAGTCTCAGCAGCAGGATAGAACTGTAAACCCATTTCCATTTGGCTTTCTGTTCCTCCTGGTGATAGCACTCTCTACAGTCAATACCAAAATAATGGGACCTCTGCCTTATCTACATTTATCTACCTGTTGTCTCCATTCAGTGTTTCCTTTTATGCCAACGCACCAACACAATGCAATTGGTTTTGACATTTATATTATGCTTTCACAATTCTTAAGGAAGTGTCTTCAGACTTTTTCCCTTCTGGAAACTTTTTCGATTGTCAAAAGTACTAATGGCAAGATTCAGAGAGCTAGTTTAGGCTTGGGCATGTCCAGTGGACATTTTGAATTTCTTTGAATGACAGCCTCCTCTCTGAAATTCTATAGCACTAACTGCTTTAGAAAGTCCCATAAGACCTCCATCACACCTAATTTCCCCCCTTGGTTTGCCTCAGCGTTTTTTAACAGTGCATCAAGCTTATTATCCCTTTCACCTGAATAGCTGCCCTTTCGCTCCTTCACTCGTTTCCTTTTCCACTCGACTCCACCCCTCCCCTTCTCTTTCTCCCTCCAGTCAGGTCCTGTCAGATGAGTACTTCAACCAAACTGCCTTTCTGCTGGGCAAAAATGGAACGACCCTTTAGTCTGGCTCTTTGGGGGCATTGAGGGAGTACAATCCTGTCTCTGCAGAGATTCAGGCATTGTATGATTAAAAAAAAACACTTTTGAGCCTGAGATGCAAGGTTTGGGTTTTATATTGAGGCTTGGAGCTGGCAGCTGGGAGAGATCACTTTTCCCTGCCAAGACCTGATGCAATCCATTCAAGCCTCCAGTTCCTTTAAAACGACACGGAGGCTTAGGGCTCATTAAATGCTCTTAGGGAAAATAATCCAGACTTTTAGCATTCTGGGAAAGGCTGGGGAAGAGGCGGGGTGTCAGCAGGACAGGCACAGTGTCATGTGAGTGCAAATCTGCACACCAGACATGGCGAGAGTGCACTAAATCACTGGTGTGATAGAGTTCCCAGTTTCCAAAGCAGCCTGCCATGCCATACAGCGATCTGCTGTTCAACAAACCGAAGTTTAAAACTTGGTGGGTGTACTGTATTAGGCTGTTGTGAAGAATTCCATGAAATTTGCCTTTTATCTATGTTGCTACCTCCTTGCCTCCACTTCCTGCTCCTGGTATCTTTAAATAAAATGTTATGGTTCATTTTTCAAATAATCAACAATGTACTTTTTAGAATGTATTCTTGGCTGGTTTTATTGTAGGTTTGCCAGTTTGTGCTTTTCTGTTCTGTTCTGTTCTTTTGCATTAAGTTACTCAAAACTTCCTTTTTAAACGGAAATCCTTTATAGCCTTCCTGACCCTGTTTAACCATAGTGGCATTCAACATAAAGTCGATACTACAAATGAGCATTATGTATCTTGAACAAAATCTATTCCCAGTGTCTAGGAATTTCTTGAGGAATGTTGAAAAGAGGAAGAGATATTGTGCTGGTGTAACAGCTCTTGGCAATACATGCAGTTGTAGAAGACTTTCAAGTACTTTAATATAGCTGTACGCTATTCCTCCTGGAGAATTCCAATGCATGCATAATATTTATCCTCAATTAGAACCAAGATAAAAGGAAGTCAGGAGTTCATACAACTACTATTTCTACAATTTTTGCACTAAACTATAAAAGAGATTCCAATTTATTTAATAGGAAGATTTAGATTATGGTGACACAGGGAAATGTGGGTTATCAAGTTATTAAGTGGTTTTTGCTATTTTAATTTACGTGATAGATGAAGCATTGAAAATTACCATCCATTCAAAAGTGAAGGGGTGAATTATGAAATGAGGCAGGAGGTGGCTTTTTTAACCTCAAGATAACTTGGGGACTGTCTTCATGGTGCTGGGTTGGCACTGTCGCCCTTGAAAATCAATGATCATTATTTCTTCTGGGGTGGCGTCAGGTAATCCCAACACCGAGGAGGGAGCGCGGGGCTTCTGGGTGGTCTTCTGGGTACCAGAGCCACCTCTGCCCTCTTACTGGTGGAAGCCAACCAATCACTGGTCGCCTTCCATGAGGCATTGCCCCCGGATTGGCCCTAGAGTGATGTCAGATGGTGGAAGAACTATACTGACATCACTTCAATTGAAAAAGCCAGGGCAAATCCCCGTCTTTTTCAATCCGCAGCTTCATGGGAAACCTCGTGGTAGCTGCATCTGCGTCATCTAACCGACACAGCGCAGATCTGCAGCCACTGCGGGCGGTTCCCCATGTACAGACAGCCTCTTGGTGATTTTCAGAGGTGTTTTCTAAAAATGCATTACCTGCCCATCTTTCCATGTAAAAACCAACAACACACCTTGCTCCTGCCAGCAGGTGGCAGCAGTGCAAAGTGCTCTCTCTCTCTCTCTCTCTCTCTCACTCACACACACACACACACACACACACACACTATATCTCTCTCTCTCTCTATCTCCTAGTTGAAGTTTGTACTACAATGACAGGTTCTTTCATTTTCATTTCATTTCATTTCATTTTGTATATTTCTATATCACCTGGTGGCAGAAGGTCCCCCAATTGTTCATAAAATTAAACTTATCAAACTCATGGGGATATAAGGTGAACTCTAAGGAGCTAGATAGAAAACTGTGAACAGATATTGTGTGTGAGGGGTATATTTACATTTGTGGACTTACAATTGTAACCAATTGCTCCCATTTGCCTTCTCAACTACCACTTGTGATATTTTCCAAAGGTTAAAAAAAAAATCACCAGGGGATCTGGTTCAGTGGCTGTCTCTCCTGAACTGTCTCCTCCCTTTTCCCCCAAGTGAAATGGGGCCACTGAAAAATAAAGGTGTGGTTCCCTAAGCATGCAGAAGTATATAGATTTGAAAATTAAAAGGAAAAGAATTTTAAAGCAAACAAAAACCAAAATACCTATGAGCTTCCAGACTGTGTGGAATGTTGAGGTGTCAGTTGAAGCAGGAGAGGAAAAGAGGGAATTGGCCCTATAGATTACAGCTGATGGTAAGAATTCTGGAGAGGAGTGTCTGTGTGCTGTGTAGTTTATCCTCCACCCTTGCACTATACAGGGTAGCAGCTTTCCAGAGTCTCAGGGAGAAGTCCTTTTTGTCACCTGCTACTGGATCTATTTAGAATAGCAGGAGAAGGCCTCAAGGAGGGTGGGTAGGTAAGGAAAAGATGTCCTTTCCCCCTCCTGAAACACCCCCTGCTCCCCCATTGTGGCCTGAACAGCTCATGAAGAAAACCTATGGTTTGTTGTTGGGTTGTGAACTGTGGGTTGTTTGTGGGCAACAAACCATGGTTCGTTATTGCTGTTGGGTTCAAACAAAATTAAAAACCCATGTTTCAGTGTCAACCCACAGTTCAATGACAACCCACACGTAACCCTGGATTGTGGGTTATCATACTGTGTGAACCCAGTCACTACATTTGTCTCCTACATGCCATATATCATCACAAAACCTCTTTGGAATAGGTAGATTCAGAGTTGAGGTGTCACAGGGAGTACAGGCCTGCCGAATCTATCCCACTCAGCTTGAGTCACATACTGGCAAAGTTCAGGTTAGCAAGTGAAAAACAGGACATTTGACCAGTAAGATAGTAAGTTCCACTTACCTTGAGGCTATATGAAAAGGGTTTCTTGAATGATGTCATTCTAAGATCATCCCTGCCTCCCAACCCAATGAAAAAAAGCAGCATGGACTATGAATGATATTGCAGCTCGTGAAGCAATGAGAACACACGACCAGGAGAGCTTCCTTTACATGTGCAGGCTTTTGGATTGGCAAAGTTAACATATTTTGCTAAAATGTCAGAGCAAGCTGAATGTCATAGGAGCAACGACTGGATTGGCCTTCTGTGTTGATACTTGAACATCAAATCTCAACTCCCCCCCACCCCCCGTAATACATTTGGGGCTGTTTCGCTTTTTACACAGTGGACCGGTTTATAATGTATCCACTGTGATCCTCCATGAGTATCATAATATTTGAAGAGGAGATGCACACCTGTAAGCACATGAGAATATTCAGTGAAGATGTGCCAGGAAGCATCATTGGGCTGTTGCTCCCAGCCACATGCCAAGTGCACGTTATGATATGCAAATCTCCCTTTTAAACACGACAGTGTTCATTTTAGAGATACATCACTGATTCGGTACTCTCAAAGAAAAATTATCACCATGTCAATTCTTGATCAGGCTGGCCGTGTGCTACAACCCATCCATTCCAGCTGTGCTCTACATTGTTGTGTGGACTTGTGTATTGCTTACCTTGTGGTGCCGCCTTCTTCTTCTGAACCTGAGTAGCTCTTTGTGCTGCCGGGACACAAAGTTGACAGCAGCGTACTCCAGAAGAGCTGAGAACACAAACAGCAAGCACACAGCCATCCAGATGTCAATGGCCTTAACATAGGACACCTAAGGGAGGACAGAGTATGAGATTCGTAACTAGTTTCAGGTGCTCTCTAGCCAGGTATCACAAGATTAACTAAGTTCATCATTCCAAGTTATCCAGCCAGTGTGGTTAACTTAAGATGCATCATCCTGTCCTTGAGGAAGTGGCCAAGGTCCTTCAGGAGCCAATCACTTTTTACTTTCTCAACTTTTTAAGAAAGGGAAAAAGTACCATACAAATTATGAAAACCAACATAGTATAATATTAATCACTAAACTTTTAAATAATTGAGATCATTAATATTATAATTCTTTTACAGTCAGAGTAAATCTGCCAATGCAATCTGATTAAAGTGAGCATTCTAATAATTGACTAAAAAAAAAATCCAATTTTCAACAAACACTGTCATTCTATTTGCATTCTAAATCTAATTAAATTTGTAAACTTGACCACTTAAAATATTCCATGTTCTTTTTAGCCAATAAAGTATCCTGTGCTCTTTTTAGTTATTTGAGCCCCCCCTCCCCGTTTTTCCATTTATTTCGTTATTTGAAGGTCTTCCCTGTTTTTCCAATTCTTACTGCAAGTATTATATTATTAACCAGTTCTTGGTGGCCTCTAAGGACCACATCTTAATGGAGGCATAAGCAATATGCACAATCGAATATACTGCTCTCAGCATTACTGGAGAGTTGTTTCAAGAGAATCCCCCTGAAAAATCATGTACATCCATGCAGAGAAGGCACTGAAACACATGGCCATGTACTGTTGTTTTACTCCTTTTATGGAGATTTGTGTAAAGAGTTAATTACCCCACTATTAGTATCACTAATAGTGCTCATCTGATTTGTATGTATCTGGTCAATTTTTAATTTGACAATTTTGTTTGTTCTGTTGTGTTTTATGAATGATGTGTTAATTGCAATGGCTTGTGGCTGGTGTGTGTGTGTGTGTGGATACACACACACACACGCACACAGGCTGAATTCGGACAACATATTAGGCAACGGAGGGGGAAATAGCGTACTGACCATGCTTTAGGCAGGTGGTGCTCCCCAAATGATACGCTGCAGCCGGCGCTGCTCAGCACCGGCAAACGCACTGGTTGCTAAGAACAGATGGCGCCCATTTTGGTTGCAGCATCTCCTCCCTCCCTCCCCCTCCCTCAGTCCCCCAGCCATATCCCAGCATGCACCGTGAGTTCTGCCAGCTGTATAGAGCGGCCGGGGGGGTTTCGGCTGCTCTGGCCGGCAGAACTCTATCCCCAAATGGAATAGTCCACGGAGAGAGGGGGGCTCAATTTGGACGACACTTTAAACAACGGGGCTTCGAGCTAAACAACGTGCAAGCCTGTTGTTTCCCTCTGTTGTTTAAATTGCCCAGTTAGTGTACTGTCAGTTGTGTGTGCGTGGTGTGTTACTCCCCACACGACACAATAAGCAACACAACTGACGATTGTTCCCCCCCTCCATTGCCTAATGTGTCATCCGAACTGAGCCACTGCCTCTGCCACATCCCTCCAATATTCACAATGATTTCCATATTTCCACCACATCTGGAAATAATAAGCAATGGAAGACGCATGACGCCAGCACATACCCACTCTTTCCCTACTGAGTTTGCTTAATTTAACTGGGGTTAAAGACCAATTATAGAGGACTTTGAAATGATCCTGCTCTGCTTTCTAGTGAAGTAATCAAGCACACATTTGGAAACATATATATATATAAAAAGAGAAATTCATGGGTTACGTATGGGGTGGGGGTGGGTCAGGAACAATCAAGGGATGTGGCTGGTAGATATCCTGAAAGATGTTAGCTGAATAACTTCACCTTAGGAATATAGGAAGCTTCTTTAAATCAGCTGAAACTATTTGTCGATTAACCTCAGTATTGTCTATTCTGCCTGGCAGTAGCTTTCTCCAGGGTTTTGAGTAGAGGCCTTTTCCATCACCTGCTACCTAATCCTTTGAATGGAAGATGATGATGATGATTTATTGCATTTATATATCGCCCCATAGCCGAAGCTCTCTGGGCGGTTTACAAAGATTAAAAACACTGAACATTAAAAACCGATATACAAAATTTAAAAAGCATAAAAAGCATAAAAACAGATTACAAATAAGACTGTGCACCGCCTCGGGCTGAATCCCCGAAACCGAGGCGAGCTGATTCGGCCTGCCTTGCCTCAGTTCCGAGTCGGTTCTGGGTAAGCCTGAGGTGCCCCGAAGCCGAAGCACATCGGGCACCGGTGATGCGGCACCAGGTGAGTGGGGAGAGCCAGGAGAGGGAGGGGAGTCCAATGTACTCATTGCTGGCCTTGCTACCAGCTTTCCTAGGTGCTGGCTGCGCAGCTGGCACCCAGGGACCTGCAAGGTCAAGTCACCTCGGGGCCCCCGAATCTCACCTTGGCTTTTGCACTGAGATGAGGTGGGCCACCCCTGAGGCACCCCGAGGTGATTCGGAGCTGTTCCGGGCTCTGAAATGGCCTCCTAGGTGAATTGGGGGGGGACATGCACAGCCCTAATTACAAATACAAGATCCATTTAAAACAATTATTCTGGGTCAAAAGAAAAAGGAAAAAAGCCCTCAATATATGCTGTTAAATGCCTGAAGGAAAGACTTGACAAGGCCAGAAATTGAGACTGCGACCTTCTGTCTACAAAGCATGTGGCCTACGCACTGAGCTATGGGTAGACCACATTTATAAAAAGGAGGAGCTGTTACCTTGGGCAAAGATGCTCGAGAACCAGAGCTTTGCGTGGTCATAGTGAGCACAGTAGTGATACCCAGACCAACTCGGGCAGGTGCAGCATCCATGTTGATCCAGAAGGAGATCCAGGAGAGAATTACAATCAGCAGGCTGGGGATGTACATCTGAATCAGGTAGTAGCCCATCTGTCGCTCCAGATGGAAACGGGCTTCTATGCAGGTGAACATGCCTAGGAATTACAGGAGGTTGAATCAAAAGGTTAGCCTAAAGGGGACCCACCGCGGTCAAGACGAATTTTTGGTATGATGAAGCACTTCTAAACAACGGGTCGCTTGCATGATTCACCATTCCTGCTCGGGCTTGGGTACAAATTTAGGGATGCTTCACAGGTGACACTTTCCCTATAAAGGTATAAGGGGCAAAGATATAAATCATAATTGTGTAAAAAGTATAACGGCTTCATTCCTATGTGAATATATGTGGGAATATGTATTTGGCAGTGAGTTTCCCAACAAAAATAGGCATCCGCTTTTGGGCACAGAAAGGTAAGAATGAACTGGTTCATACGACACGACAGCCAGTTATAGTGTAATTAACCTGTGGGGGCTGTTGGTTTGTGCTGGGTGTCCAAGGGTGCCATTTCTACATGGCATCCACGGGCACTGAACTTGCCACAGCTTGTTATGTCATGCAAACCCAGGAGGCAGCATTTGTTTGAGGGTTAGACAATCCTCAAATAACTCTAAAAGAAGTTATGGGTTATTTGAGGGTTGCCTAACCCCCAAACAATCCCTGACACCTGAGTTTGCATGACACAACAAGCTATGGCAAGCCAGGTACCATGCAAAAATGGCACCCATGGGCACAATATGACAGCCCCCGTGGGTAAATTAAGCAATAGTGGGCTGTCATGTTGTATGATCCAGGTAACTATCTTCATATGGCAGTACACTAGACCATCAATTATTCAGAGGTTCCTTCTATACAAGGCCAAGAGGAATAGTAAGTACTGTCATCACAAGAAAGCTGAGCTTTGGAGAAACTCTTCTAATTTTGTCAAAATCTCCTCTGGAAACATCATACCTCTGAAGACCGCCATCTAAAAGTGTAGGCCTGGGCCTCCCACAGATTTTTTTTCCAGTTCATTTTCTGTTCCAATGGTATCTACTATGAGCAGAAGTGTGGAATCATGAGGGCTGAGCTTGATTATACCTTCTGGTAGGTTATGGTGTTCTCCAAGGAGAGCTTTGCTGACTTGCCAAGAACTTCTTGTCTATGTGTTGGGTAACTATGGCTACATCTCCAAGTCCATGAAAGAAAACAACTGTGAGTAGCTACTGTTGCCACATTCTCAATTATGGCATGACCAGCAAGCTCCTTTAGGCATACACAAAGACAATCCAGTCCAAATATTTGTCCAGAGTCATGGTCCCCCATCTGTTAAACGTCTCCAACGTATTCATGCATGTGTTGAAATGTTAGTCATAGTACTGTATCAGACTCAGGAAATTTTTATTTTAACTCAATTTTTATTGATTTTAAATTGTATCTATAGTAGCTGAGCAATATAGTAAGCTGCTTTGTGAAGGCTTTTTGTCTTGAAAAGTGGGATAATTACCTCAATCGATTGATCAATCAATAAATCAAATAGTCAATCAAAGACACTGCAATCCATCTGTGTGGATTGGCAGGGTGAAGCACCCATAAATCTAAATTGAAGGAATTCCACGAAGTACAGGCATCCTATATATAAAATGGAAAATTCTTCCTTACTGAATTTTGTAGAGATTTACTTGTAGGTTCTATGGACTGTTAAGAGTTGATAGATTCTACTTCGAGAACAGCTACTGCAAAGTATATATGACAGATAACATAATTCAAGTGTTTTCTGTCATTTGAGCACTATTTTCTTTTGCCTATGCCTTAAGTGCTATATTCTTTTTGCACAAAGGTAGGATATAAGTTATCTGAACATAAATAAAATGTGTTTAGATAAATTTGTCCTGAGCAATTACTTCAAAAGTGAAGGGCTAGGTTTGGGGAAAGGGTCAGTCCCGGACCTAAGGGCCTAACCATACATGACAACATGTAGTTGTTTTGAAATATTAAATATCAGGTGGGCAGTGGGCAGGAGGGGGAATAATCATCAGCACTGTGGTGCATGGCAAGGAGAGGTTTAGGTCTTCTATCACCAGCTGTGACCTCAGCAAGAGTCACCCTCTCCTGTGTAGGGCTTTGCAGAAGGGGGGGGGGCTGGGGCCAGTTGGCCTGGGGCCCACAATTTTGAGGGGGCACTCCGACAAGGAGGACCCTCTAGCTTACGCTACTGCTTCCGTAGCGTAAGCGGCCCATTGAGAAGTGAGGAACCTGCCTAGCGGAAACAGACCAGAAGTCGTCTGTCGTGAATACCACAGTCAGACTACAAGCTCCAGAAGGCCATGCCGTATGCGGGGCGGGGATATATGGGCCTAAGTTGCGATGGTTGTCCTTACTGCATTTCTTTCCTCAATTTTCTCCATGGCATATAATCTCTGGGGCGGAGGGTGAGGTAATGATGATGATAGTTATTAATGATAATAATGATGATGATGATACCTTGAGGGTGATGATGATAATGTTTGAAAATGATGAAGGACTGTTATATTGTTGTTGCTTCAGTTTGTACAGCTACTAAAAATAAATGTTAATTTCTGATTCAATATTGAGGTGTTGTAGAACAGGTTTAATATGAAGGTGTTATGTAGAACTGACATGTTGGTGGGCATTAAAAAATACTTAATGAGCAGTTTGGGATGGGAGGGGCACACACTTCCTATCTGGCCTGGGCATATTACCAGCTCTGCATGGCCCTGCTCCTGTGAGGCAATTAGCATTTGGAAAAAAACCCCTCTCACTGACACCAATGGGAGTTTTTTTCTAACACCAATTGCCTTGTGGGGGCAATACTGAGATTGTGGCTGGAGATGAAGGAAAGCTTAAACCTCCCTTCACCATGCTCTGCAGTGGCAATGTTTATCACTGCCCCACTCCCACCTTGGTCTGGTGTTTAGTTTTTTTTTAAAAAAATGATGTGATTGGTAATTTAGGCCTTAACTTGCATTAAATCTTTGTAGGCTGGGGCTGGAGGAGGTGCCTGGAGACTGAGAGTATCTCTACAGTAAGGGGGAAACCTGCTCCCTTACAATTTCTTCTTCTTCTGGGATCTTTCTGTCTCGACTACGGCTCCTTTAGATGGTGACCAGATTTGTAATTGAAAACTTCCCCTCTCAGCAATGTTCCATAAAATTAACTGAAACAGTGCCATCTAGTGGTCTGCGATATCCAATGATAATTTTAAAAAATGCATTATTTCTGGTCTTTTTAAAAGTGAGATTACCGGGGGAAGGCACAGGAGATGTCCTGGAGGTTGACAGCGCCATGTAAAGGACCCACAAACTTCTGTAAGTGGCCAATCATGAGCATGCAATAAATCATTCATATATAGAGAAGCTATGAGTTTGAAATAAAGAATGTAGGCAGGTAAAGTTTCAGGTTTAGAGACAGTTGGTCATTGTATACCAGTGCTGTAGAGAAACAGGGAGGGGGGGGTTGCCTAATTGAGGCTTCCAGAAGCAACTGGATAGTCAATGGCTCAATTTGGACAACACGTTAAGCAACGGTTGTTTAATTAAACAACCGACAGTTGGTTAGTTCAACGTGTCATCCAAATTCAGCCACACAATGGATAGACAACCCACAGTTGGTTAAGCGGGAGATTTAAACAACGGAGTTAAACAACTCACTTGCGAGTTGTTTAAAAGTTAGTCAATTCACTAACATGTTGTCCGAATTCAGCCTCTAGAGGTGCGTGGGTTAAACAACTGAGGTGAGTACGTTAATGCAAAAGACCATAGAGGAGAGCAGCAAGAGCGGCAGAAAGCGGGTGGTAGCTCAGGCATGGTTGCAACAGATCGCTGGTATTGCTGCCACAGCGACCAGGACGCCCGCCTCCCCCACCAGGCAGCCGGCATGGAGCTCAAAAAGGGGCCAGCTCCTGCAAGCACTCACGCAGGGTGCCCAGTCAGTCACCCAAATGGAAAGGGAAGTGCACCAAAAGGGAACTACGGCAAAGGGGGGGAGGGGGGACGGAATAAACAATAACCCCATGCGCCTTGGAGTGAGAGGCATCCCCCCCCACACCAAGAGGGAGAACAACACCCCATCCAAAGTAGACCCCCACTGCACTGCCATTTCCACCCTCGCATCACCCAGAAGGACGAGGGCAGGGAAAGCGGCGACCAGATAGCCCCCCCCCCATTTGCCCAACATGGCCGGACAGTGAGCGAAGGCTAAACACATCCCCAAGATGCAAGAAATGCCTAGGCAATGGGTGCCAGTGGGCGACAGCCAGCCACCTGCGGATGTTGTGGAAAACCAGCGAAGGCATGCACAACTATCCCAAGGACACGAAGAGGCCTCGGCCAGTGAAGACAACAACACCTACGCAACGGGCACATTCACAGCAAGCACAACAGCTCACCAGCACCCACCATCACACAAGCACACGGGATGGGGAAAGGCAGCCCAGGGCACAGACCACCATCACCACCGAAACACACACCCATCGGCAACATGGAGCCAGAGGGAGAGGGGGCCCGGGATGACCCGGCCGAGGACTCTGGCTCACAAACCCCTGAAGATGGGAGCAGCCAGGACCCCCAGGAAAGACGCAGAGCGCAACGCTGGTCCAAGGAAGAGATTGGGCACTTCATAGAGCTCTGGGGAAGCCCGGAAGCCAGGAGGATCATGGCCACTGCCAGGCACGATCAGCTATACCCCTGGCTAGCCAAGAAAATGCAGGAACGGGGAAACAACCGCAATGGCAAGCAATGCAAGGACAAGCTGCATGGACTCAAGAGGAAGTTCAAGGAGATCGTCACCCACAATAAAAGAACCGGCGCCCAGTCACACACCATGCCCTTCTACGACGAACTGTCACATCTGCTGTTGGAGCTCCACCACTTTGTCCCAGGGCACACAGCAGGCAGCGGGGTCGCCACCAACGATCCACCGCGCACACGTCAACGAGCATGGCTGGACCAAGGAGCGACACAGGAAGAGGGCCCCGGCGCACGGAAACAGGAGCCGCCGGCAAGAACGGACGACCCACGGCCAACACCCCCTGCCAAGACAGCTCCAAAGGATGCGCCCAATCCCCCTGCCATGACAGCTCCAAAGGATGCACCCAATCCCCCTGCCATGACAGCTCCAAAAGCAGCAGCCACCCCCCCAAGAAAGGCCCCAAAGCAGCAGCTGCACCCCTTGCCAAGAAAGTTCCGAAGGCATCAGCTGCACCCCCCCCAAGAAAGTTCTGAAGGCATCAGCCGCACCCCCTGCCAAGAAAGTTCCAAAGGCAGCAGCCGAAGCATGTCCGGCCAAGGCGAGGCCAATGAGCCGCCCCGCAGGATCCCAAAGCCCATCGGTGCTTGCGAGGCTGCCACCCGTGCCACCCCGGACAGCCACCGCCTCAAGGAGCATCTCCCCCATGCCAGCCTCCTCCAGCAGCAGCAGCCCCACGGCCTTCCTACGGCTCATCTGTGCGGACATGCAGGTAGAGGATCCTGCACCCAACCCCCTGGTGCCAGAAATGCAGCAGGGGGAGGAAGAGCCAGGGCCGTCGCGTCCAAGGGCGACTCTCGCGAAGGGAAGCTTGGCTGCCACCGCAGGGCGAGTGGCACGGCCAGTGCCAGCACCACGTATGCGACCAGCACCACACGCAACTATGGTGCAGGGATTTCCGCGCGGGATCCTGGATGTTGTGACGGAGATGGGGCTAGTGTCACAGGAGGACCAGGATGAAATGGAGCAGCTCGTGGAACAACAGGTGGGCGAAGTGCTGGAGCCAGGACTGTCACTGTCCCAGGAAGAGCTGCTGGACATCAATACGCAGGCCACCGATGAAACTTATGTGGAGATGGAGGCGATTGAAGCGGAGGCGCCGTCGGATGCGGAGCTCGAGGCCGGGGAGGCCGTGCTCGAGCAGGAGATCGAGGGGCCTCCACAGCCGCAGGATGAGCCGATGGAGGGAGCGGACCCCTGGAGGAGGAGCCGCTGCCACTGCACGTAGGCGAGCACGGTGCGGCTGCGGCCAAAGAAGTCCGTCCCCTGACCAACGCGCAGAGGTGTGTCTGGATGAGCAACAGGCGCAGGGCAGACCAACTGCAGGTGGTGAGGGAGTTAGTCATGGTCACGGAGACAACTGGGGAGCGCATTCACGACCTGTTCACATGCATGGCGGCCGAGGAGGAGGCCAGGCGCACCAAGGAGCGCGTCCTTACCATATGGGCAATGCGCACGGCCACTCAAGCCGTGGAAGAGTGCGCCCAAGCCACATGGGAGGCGGGGAGGGACGTGCGGCATGTCACTGGGATGACCGAGGCCATGGCGGCCACCGATGCCATCATCGACCGATGGCTGCACAGCAGCCATCGACCGCCAAACCGAGGTGCTCAGGGAGCTTGCCCAATCATTCCGCAGCGCCTACCATGGGCCTCCACAGCCTGCATCCTACATGGGGCCGTATGGATACATGGCACCGCTGCAGCAACAGCAGTACTTGCCCCCACCAATGGCCCCCTCCACGTTCGGCGTCGGCAGCAGCAGGTGCCTCAGGGAAGGCGGGGGGGGGGCGGTCGGAGGGCAGGAGCAACGGAGCATAGGCGGCCGCCCAAAGAGGGGCTGCGCCATCCCACCTGACACCGACAAAGAGGGAGAGGAGGAGGGGGAGGAGGCAGGGGAGGAGGCAGAGGAGGAGTACGAGGAGGGGGTGGAAAGACCCTCCCAGGATGACATGGCCTAAGGCAAGGTTGTCCTACGGGTCCCTAGACCCATCCGCCAAAGAACCATAGAGATATGCAGTTGTTGAATCGCCCCCACCCCTATACGCGATAAGACCCCCCTAGATCCCCGTCCCTCTGGCCGCCACCTCCCTCGGCCTGGTCTAGATGCTCAAGGCTATGTCCATCAGCATCCCTATGCAACATTGTTGCACACGCTGGATGCCTCTCATTCCTGGCCCTATCTCCCCCCATTGCAGCCAGAACCAGTCGAGATGGCATCACCCTACAGGTCCGACGGGCACCGAGCAGGGCGCATTGTCCGACGCTGGAGGGCCCTTCGGCGTGGAGGTTGGTTACTGGGCTGTTGGGCGGGATGCATTGGTGTTGCTGTGGCATCCGTGTCACTGATGGCAATCCCCCCTCCCCTCCCCCTTCTGTTCTCGCCTCCCAGGGAAACTGCGCTCCCTCCGCTGTGCCATCCATAGAAGGCGGAGGGCCCAAAAGGTACGGTGTCTCCACGCTCTGGAGGTGGCCCTGGGAGAAGTAATACGTCGCATTCGACATCTGGAACGAAGCATCCGGCGCCGCCACCGTCCCATCCACGGCCAGCTGTAGGCCTTTTCAACAGCATGGAGGCTCGCCCCCATCCCCCCTAGTCATAGCGTATACTTGGCCTGCTGTGCTGATTCCCCATCATGCACCCCACTCCGGCCGCTTCCTGTCACTCCCCTCTATCTTGCAGGTGCGTTTTAGCCTAAACAAATCTTCCTGCCCTCCCATTCCCACGCTACCGTAGTTGGCGGTCCCATACTCCAAGTCTAGCCACACCTCCCTCCGTCCTCCTGCTCTGTCATGCCCACCGCTCCTCCCGTCCTGCCCGCCCCCCCTCTGGCCCGCCTGGCAGTGGCGACTATGTCCCGGAGGGAGCTCGCAACGGCCTGCTTGCAGGGGGCGATCCAGGCGGCCACGCAGAACCACGCCGATGCCGATGAGGAGGACTTATTCCGTGCCTGGCTGTGGCGGCTAGGTGGAGCCATGTCTGCGAAGCCAGTGTTCGGAACGGAGTCTTTCTGCTGGCCCTTCGGAGCAACGGAGGCCGTGCCTTGTCTCCGGGCCACCATCTTGCCATTGGTTTGACCCCATGCGGTGCCCACAATGATCGCGGAGAAGTTGGCCGAAGGCACAGCGGAAGAAGCCCTGCATCGTGCCCTCCCTCTCAACGTCGGCTGAGCTTCTTGCCGAGCGAGAGACTGTTCAGCTTGTTGGACTTGCAGGCAGACATCATTCCGGACGTGATGGTGTGCTGCTGCATCCTGCACAACATCTGCGAGTCCCATGGGGACGTCTTACTTGCCGAGCACCCCGACCTCCCTCAGGAGGGCGAGGACGCTGACACCATCGCTGTGGATGGGCATGACATCGAGCCTTTGCTGGGTCCCGAGAATCCCGTTGGGGAGCATTGCGCCTGTGCAGAGGCATCCCGGGTGCGTGAATGCATCAGTGTCTGGATCTGGCTGCGCTACCCCCACCCCGTGTGAGCATCGGCTGTGCAGTTTCATCTATGGACTGGCATCTTTCCCTGGCAAGCCGCCCCTCTCCACCATGTCCCCTTGGCACGTTCCGTGCTTGGCTCCCTGGGTGTGTGGCCTCGGCCATCCCCTCTTCACCGCTGTGCCTTCCAGCCACTGCCTCCTCCCTTCCCGGGGGCAACTGTCCTTTCCGTAGGTTCTGCCCTGCCTTAGTGGTGCCCATGTGCCTTATTGCCCATGTCTGGTCTCCCTGCTGAATAAAGTTTTCTATGCCACCCCACTCTAGCCTTCTTTCTTGTGTGTGCGGGAGATGCTCTAGGAGGGAGGTGGGGGGGTTGGGGGCTAGCGGCCGTGGGTCTTCCTCGCAACTGCCACATCTCCCGTGTAGGGTGGGTGGTGGGTGCCTCCCTGGGGCATGTGTGCCAATGTTGGAATTGCTGTGCTGGGCGTGGGGTGCGACTGTTGTATTGGTTCTGCTGTTTCTCCTGGCTGCCTCTTTGCCCGAGGCTTCTGTGTTCCGCCCGCTGACTGAGGCAGCCAATGGGGTTTGGGAGGCATGTCCTGCATCGGCTTCAATGGCGGCGCCCATGGTTTTCGCTCGCAGTGTGTGCTGGGATACATGCTGGAGGACTGACAGAGTTCGGTAAACGGGGAAAATGGTGGCTGGGCTGTCGGTCAGAGCCGAGTACATTATTAACAACCGGGGTGGTTACCGAATCTTTGCAGCGCCTGCTGCAGCGTGTCGTCTGTGGATCACCACCTCTTTAACACACCGTCAGTGCGTTATTTCCCCTCAGTTGCTTAACGTGTCGTCTGAATTGAACCAGAGTGTAAAACAGAATGCTGGACCTGATAATATTTTGTTTTAATCTATATCCCATTCTTGAATCAATTTTGAGCCACCCTTTCCTGCTTCTTCTAAGGCAGAAGTGGACAGAAAATAGATCTCCAGAAGTTTTGGACTGTAATTCCCAGATTCCCGACCATCATCTATGCTGGCAGGGGCTTCTGGGAGTTGAAGTCGCAATCATCTGTATGTTTACCTTCTGCCCACCCTTGCTCTAAGATATATAAGGGTGAGGCTACTTTGCTGGAGCTGGTGAAGTGATAGTGCCTGAACTCAGTTTTGATTAACTCTGTGTAAAGGTGCTCTTTACATTTATTGAAAGATTTTCTTATCATCAGTTGACATAGGAAAGATATTTTCTTCCTGGAAAATGAACATTTTGATGACATTTTTCTTTTCACAAATCAAACAATTTTAGTTTCCCTATTTTTTTTATTCCTCCAACGACCATTCTGCTCCAATTTAGAAGCAATTTGATCGAATCATTTAAGTTTTAGAAACCACAAAATCATTTTCAAACTTTTCAAGTGCCTGTTAAAAAATGTACAAATGTAGCCCTTACCATCGTTGTTGTTCTTCCCCTCTCACACACATAAGCCTAATAAAATCCTCATTAATTTAGTCTTCTTTTCATCCAAACTTACTATGTGCTCTGTAAATAGTTCCACGTTACTGAAAATGGAATTGCGTTCACTAAGACACCATCAGTTAGGTGGCTCGTTGGACAGGTTGAATGGTCTCTGTTTATCACCAGAAAGAGATGAGCTCAATAAAATATAGGGAGCCAGCCTCCTGATCCCCTGATTATTTAGTTTTTAAGGACAAGTGCTTAGCATATATGTGCCCTTACTGACCTGTATTGTAATGCTTAGTGCAGTAGCGCAAGTCCTTTTCTTCCTTTAGGATGAACTGAGGCAGGGTTAGATCATCAGCAATCTGCACAGCTCCTTTCTCTTGCCATTCAAAGATCAGATCGTTCATTGTGTAGCCAACTGTGGAGACCAAGGGAACACAAAACGCATGAGCACAGACTGGAAATTAGAGTAAATTCAGATGACCAGTTGACATGGTTGATAGTAGTACCCACTAGTACAAAACCGTTGTTTACTAGCACCAAGATGCTAGTACTGTGCAAACTCAGAATGAATGCTACATGTGAGGTCCAAACCTAGATGCTTGGGTAAATATGCAGCTGCTATTATAAACACCCACTGCACATTTCGTTTTTGTGATGTTCTACCTATTGTTAGGATATGCATTTGGTTATAGATCTTTAAAAGGAGTAAAGATTATAGCATGTAAAGTAAATGACTAGGCCGAAATGTACTCACTGTTTGTAGTTACAGGTCTGGGTAAGTATAGAATGATTGGCTGGCTGTGTGCCTGAATGGTAAGTGAGTGCTGATTGGCTAGTTGTTTGGAGTGCCAGGATTGGTGAGTTGTGTAAGAGTGGGAAGAGCTGGAGAACAAGTGAAGAATATTTGTGTCAGACAGAGAGAGAGAGAGAGAGAGAGAGAGAGAGAGAGAGAGAGCTGACAGGGTTGTTTTGGAGGGTTGTTGAGAGGGTGGATTGGGAGAGCTGAGAGAGAGAGAAAGAGTATTTGAGGAAACGTGAAGTGTTTGATTTAATATTGTGTGAGAGAAGTTTAGCTGTAAGAACAGTTAGTTACAGAAGTAACAGTTTGAAATGTATAAGAACTTTGACAGAAACCATTAAGCTTTGTACTTGAAACCATTACACAATTTACTGAGGAAACCAATAAGCTTGTTCACACAATACTTATGTTAATAAATCTTGTTGAATTACATTAACTGGTGTGGTCTTTGATTGTACCTGAAGAAGGTACTGGTGGCAGTGGGAGATAAAGAGGTTTGTCTGAGGCCAGGTTGCTGGGCTGTAGAGCTGTGAAGCCTAATAGTGAAAACGGGACAGGGGCAGCAGCAGCAAGTGGGTCACAGAAGCCTCACAGTTTTCTCTTCCTCTTATCTAACATCATTCTAGTGGATCATGCCTGGTTATGTGGCGCCACGACATTCTTCATTTCCTGTGTTTCACCTGGGCTCCATTGGCTCCAGCTAGTGATGTGGAGTGTGGATGGAAAAACATGGAACATCATGCCCACATGGCATGATGTTCTTTTAGTTATAAGGGAGAATGAAACTACTACACATATGGCAGCATTTTTTGTTGACAGCAATTTGTTCACCATAATGTCTATTTTGGTCCTTAAATTAACTGGACAGGCGTGGAGGACAGAGGTCAAAAGCTGATAAATAATGAGCGAGTATTGTATCCTACAGTCTTCTGCAAACAAGGGATTCCCCCCACCCTGCCTAACCCCAGAGTATTCTCCAAGGAGAATCTATGCTAAATTTAAGCTGGACTGCTTGAACACTGGCAGGGAGTGTGATCAGAGAAGCATGAAAACTTGCACTCGACACACAGTCTGTTCTGATGCTTCATCTCCTCCTCCTTCCCTCCAGTTCCTCTTTCATAATTGGAGGATTCAGCTAAGAGCTGAACAGATGATGCAGCATGTGTATGCACGCACATAGAAGGGCAGTTATTTTTAGAGGGGAAACCTTCAGGACTCACAGCTCTCTAACTGCATGATACACGTCTGGACGTCCATGGGGAAGTTCTTCAGATCCATGGGGCAAGCCAGTGTCAAGGTGATCCTGCGAAGAGATTAGAGACAGTGAAGTGATCCGAGACATGACAAGCAAGTTTTATTAAAGCCATCGAGGTGACAGCAAGCATACTGAGCTGCCACTGCACTTCTGCTGTTTGTGTGGCACCAGTGAGACCCACTGCTAGCAGAACAGGAAAATAGTGCTTCCTAAAACAACTTGTAAATGTTCCAGTCCAGAAACAAGACTTACATCTTTATTCTGGAAATGCTTCAGGTAGTGCTAAGTTCCTGTTGTACTTGTGGTGGTATCTGCTGGCATTCGGGTAGTACTGGATACTGCCCAATCAGGGCATTACCCCCTGCTGGAAATTTTGAAATTGTATGTAATCTGTTTTTAATTTTTTTATGTTGTTCAACATTTTTTAAACATTACAACATTATACAATGTTTTATTATAATGTTGTAATGTTGTATAATGTTTTAACGTTTGTGTCTTTTTTTCTGAGCTGAATTGTTGTGAACTGCTCAGAGTGTCAGCAGTATAGAAATTTATTTATTTATTATGACATTTATATTCTGCCTTTTTTCCTCCAAAGAACCCAAGGCGGCATACATAATCCTCCTCCTCTCTATTTTATCCTCACAACAACAACCCTGTGAGGTAGGTTGGGCTGAGAGTCTGTGACTGGCCCAAAGTGAGTTTCCATGGCCAAGTGGGGACTTGAACCCGGATCTCCTGACTCCCAGTCTGACACTTTAGCTGCTACACCAATAACAACAACAACAATAAATAAGGCTATGTGTGAAACATTACCTCAATTTCTCCTCCACTTCCTCCTATCTACTGCTGCTTAATGTTTATACTCTCCTACACAAATATGTGCATATATATACACTAATACAAACCTAGAACATCCAGAAGGAGACTAGGGGCTAATCTACATCTCCAGCCCTTTCGCAAAGGAAGAAGTATGCTCCTGTATGTTCCCTGCTTCCGTGATCGCCCCTTACGGGGCACATGCGACTTATCTTTCCTGCAATTTCAGGAGTGCCGTTGTGGGAGCATGTGTGCCCCAGTGTGGCAGTTCCGCATGTGTATCTGTAGAAGTGGGCGGTGCCAGGCAGATGGCTACGGGGCACAGGATTTTTTTAATGAGTCGTTAGGGATGCGCACAAGCGCAGCAACACATGGGGGCATAGGAACTCCATTGAATAGGTGCTCCTGCGCAGAGTTATGTTTGTATTAAAAAACCAAACACACTTGGTGGTAAGACCTGTACCCATGCACATGACCCTCATAGCAGATTGGCTGTTCGCTGAGCCTGGAACTCCTGGCGAACAGCAACGACCTCACAAAGGGGGGGGGGAACACTGCAAATGTTCTTCGCTATGGAAGCAAGAGAGCCCAAAAAAATCATGACAAAAGCAGTCAGCGATATTCCTGAATAACTCAGAGGTAGACCCAAGATCACCGTAGGAGCAGGTGAATGTCATGTGCCCCATTAGTGACAACTGTGATACAATCCTGCAATAAACGGCTGGTGTAGACTCCCCCTTGGTTAGAACCTTTCCCCTGCCATGTTAGTTTCGTATGTGCAGACAATGAGTTAAATCCAAAGTTGATTTATGCTCATGCAACAGAATCTCCTCTTGCTCTCCTTCCCCCAGCCCCTCCAATCTGCTGTGGAGGGTCCCCCAACTCTCTGGAGCAGGTTTGGTACTGCTGCAGGAGCTGCAGAAGGGAGACAAAATCTATTTTTGTTCTGCTGGTGGACGGCCAGCACTGGATCCAACCTAACATTTTTTTCTAAATAGAAGAGGAACATTAAAACATTTGATCCCCTTAACCAGCTGTTTGATATGGTACAGCCAGCAAAAGGGACATCATATGAGGCTGTTGATTATGCATGCTGGGTTCTCATCTGCCAGGCAATGAGAAATCAGCCACTATGTTTTGTAGAAAGAGAAATGGAATAAGACCTATTTCCCACAACAGGAGCACTTCCAGGCAATTACATAACCAGAGAAAGGCAATCTCTAGTTGCATCTCAATTTGAATGAGGCCCTAAGTGTATATGACAAACAAACTGGTTAATGATGGTCACCAATCTGGATGGCTTTAAAAGGGGGTTAGACAAATTCCTGGAGGGGAAGGCTATCAGTGGTTACTAGTCCTGATGGCTATGCACTACCTCCAGTATCAGAGGCAATAAGCCTATGTACACCAGTTGCTGGGGAACTTGGGTGGGAGGGTGCTGCTCTACTCATGTCCTACTAGTGGGTTTCCTGTGGACATGGCTATTCTTTTTTTTATGTTCTTAAGATCCTGCCCTCCCTTCAGTCCCCATAATTATCCTTGTTTAAAATGTCTAGTTTAATAGAAACTCTAGCGAGAACTACTGGCATCTTCCCTGCTAATTCATTCCACCTATCCCCTCCCTAACATACATGAGTATTGTCTTTCTGTATACTTTTCAGACAGCAGAAGTATAAGAACACATGTCTCTCACCTCTCCAAGCAGAACAATAAATGGTAGGTCACCTCTGGTGGCAGTTGTTTTATTACCTATCTATTGTTAGCTGGAAAGCATTTCAAACAGCTGTGTGAATTAAAGCTTTAGGTTCCCAAAGACCTGGTCTACGTGCTTTGGTTACTGCTTTGCTGTCTGGTGTCTGCTGTTTGAACTGAAGCCACCTCCTGTTTTTTGTCTGCATTACAATACTGGCTGTTTATTTTGTTCCTCGGCACCAGCATGACACCTGCGACATGAGCCAGGTGTCCCAGTGGGATGTGCCCCTTTGCATTTTGGGATTGCACTGCCAGGCTTCAGCGAGCCAGCGTTTGCAAACATAGCATGAGTTCACAGAAAGGTAGTCTTTAGAATCTATTGTCAGTGCTTTCTTCTCTAGCGTTAGGCTGCACTTAACAAGAAAATTGCATGTTCTTAATTGCATTCTTTTGTGGGGTGGGGTGGGGGAGAAAGGGAAGTTAGAAGGTGGCTAGAATTGATTATCTCCAAATTAAAATGAGTTCAGTTATTTCAGTTCACATAGCATTAATCTGAAATCCAATGATCCAGAAATAACTATGTTGAGAAATGCTGGGGGAAAAGCCAGATCTATCTGGTTCTACAGTGTGATTTGCCCGCTCTCTCGATCAAAATAATTTCCATTCCCCTGAAACTAAAGGAGAGCAAGCTAGAACATCTTTCAGATTGTAATGCCCCTGTGTGTGGAAAATCCCCTTATATATTCTTAAATTGGGCCAGACTTTCAAAGAACCGCTTTATAGGACAGGGGTCGGCTTATTTCAGTCTTGCATTGTCTATGGTTTTTCTATAATCCTGTGGTTTAATTTATAAAGCAAAAGTACATACACAGGAATCTGGAACCATCAAGGCATAATTAATATATGCTAAGTAACCCTTAATATGGCTGCAATCATATACACAGTTAGCTGGTATTAAATCCCATTGAACTCATTAGGATATATTTTTGAGGAAACATGCATAAGATTGTGCTGCTTTGTTTTTTTCTTAAGAACCTAAGAAGAGGCTCATTGGATCAGATCAATGTCTGATAGATAGTTTACATCTGTCCACAAGTGAAGAAAAATCTACCTTCTGTCTCTCCTGGTTTAGGGTAATAATAATTCTTAAAGGAACCCAGGGCAATTCAAAAATCCTGTGCATGAAAAGTTGAAAACCCTTTGTGCACTGGCACTTTTTTCCTGCCCTTATGACACAAGAACAAATAATATCTCAGTCTCTGCTGAACCACCTTTTGGTCCTGGTGTTCATAGAGCTGAAAAGTGCAAAATTGACTGTATGATTTGAAGCTGAATCTCACAAGAATGTCACAGTTAATACCAGCAACTTCAGCTTTCATAAGCAAAAATATACTTCATGGGAAAGAGCTGCTAAAGAAAAGGTGACTCTGCTGTACTGTTGTTGAAGGGCTCACCTTCCTTCCTTCCTAACCTTTAACGCACGTTAACCATTCTGTTGCATTGATGTCAATGGGACTTGGGTGCAGCTAGCTATATCTTCTTTTTACCTCCCTGTGCACAAGTTTCTGAGCCACCATAAGGATTGGGATCAGGGACAAATTAAGAAATGCTAAGTTGCAGTGCGGTGCACTATGGTTCAGATGAATAAAAACCCACAGGTTTTTCTCATAACACTGTACTCATGCTAGAACTGATCAATGACAACAGCAGGGTATTTTGCTCTCCCGGAATGCAGGTGAGGTTGGGCAAAAGTATTCAATGTTTTGCAGGGGGGATAGCTGCATTCCCATTCACTGACCAAAAATCAGGATGGATGCGCCCTCCATTTCTGGATATAGGGAGCACGTGGCTTCCAAAAACTCGATTTAAAAGGCAAAGACCCATCCAATGGCAAATCATTGCTGAAGGGGAATGGAATAGTTTAAGGACATAAGAGCCCTGCTGGATCTGACCAAAGACCTGTTTCCCATGGTGGGCAAGCAGATGTTTTTAAAGTGCTACATAAATGGTACAGTGGGGGAAACATCAAATGTCTAATGGTCTAATGGAGGAAACATCAAATGTCAAATGGGGAGTCGTGTTGCTCCTAACAGATTATGTCACAGGCATCATCCAACTGCACAGCAACCACATCCCAGGCTGCACTCATTGTAATGATGGATGTGCTAGTAGGCTGTGGGAAGAGATTCCATTTCCCTGTGACAAAATATTACAATTTGAACAATAGGAAAATGAAACACACTTGAGCTGAAAGGTTTCCCTGCAGAGGGGATGGAATTGTTCTTGATTAAGTTAGATCTCGATGCTCATGTATTGTAACAGGTGATCATTGTCTTTACATTACTCCATCCATTTACAATGCCTTTTTAAAAGGGAACATTACTTCAGAATGTTCATCTTTCAGAAATGAAAACGTTGGCTAGTTCACGATTCATACAGGCCCGCAAATGCCAGGCTTCCTTCCACATCTTATCACGTGCAGGAGCTACACGCTGGAGACACGCACATGAATTCTATCCCTCCCCCACTCACCTGATGCTGTACAGGACGTTGCCATTCTTGGAGATGCGCAGGAGTTTGTTATCTGTGGTGATCTCGTGAAAGTGAGCCCCTTTCTCATTCGCAAAGAACAAATCTGGCTTCCAGATTTGTTCCAACATGGATGGGTCCAAATCAAGGGCATCATCTGGATACTCTTTGTATGACAGCCGGGGGTCATTCCACTGCTGCCGCAAGAAAATATTCACTCTGTAATCCTGCATGGAAGAACGAAAAGAAAAGTTAATGGTGGCTGCCCCAAAGGAACGTGTCAGAAATGGCCAGAAACTGCAGTGCTAAGCACAGGAGGAAGGGCACTGAAAAGCAGCTGAGGCTGAACAAGCCATAACAAATGCTATGTCTTCAGCACCACTAGGATCATGCCCTTACTCTGTGAGTTCCCCTGCTGGTGCTGATTCTTAGTGAATGGCCTTTATTTTTAGCTCTTTAGCCAAGGGGTTGATCAGAGGGCAAACAGCTGCAGCCCACAACACCTGCCCCATGCAGCAGTTTTCAGACCTGTACTATGACAGACAGTGCTGTGGTGTCTCTGACTGAAGAGGAGAATTTCTCCAGCCTCACAGATAGGCAAAGCATTAACCACTTCCAGATTGGGCAAGGGTTACCATAACGAGATGCCTCTTCTGTATGCTGATAACATGTTCAGGATGCAAAACAGGTGAGGAAGGAGCAGCCCATGTGTTCCTGAATTATGATCATTTCCACAGCCATGAACATAAGAGCAGCCATGCTGGATCAGATCAAGGGTCCATCTAGGCCAGAATTCTGTTCACACAGTGGCCAGCCAGCTATCAACCAGGAACCCACAAGCAGAACACAAGTGCAATAGGACAATTCCACCCATGTTCCCCAGCAACTGGTGTACATAGGCTTTCTGCCTCTGATCCTGGAGGTAGCACATAGCCATCAGGACTAGGAGACACTGATAGCCTTCTCCTCCAGGAATTTATCTAACCCCCTCTTATAGCCATTCAAATTGGTGGCCATCACTACATCTTGTGGTAGTGAGACAGTCCACCATCAACCCTATTTTACACATAAGTCAGCTAACTAAGAGAAGGACACTGAAGAGGGATAAGAATAGGTGTGGAACTTGCAGAATGAGTCCCCAGATGACACCACTTAGCTGAGAATGCCATGGACCAGGACTGCAACCATCTCCATGGCCTGAGGAAATCTCTCTGTTCTCCACCTCTGACTCTGAAGACTCCACATCCAAATGCTCAGCTGAGCAGGAACAAACCCCCCCCCCCCCAACACACACTGATCCCAGCTCCACTTCAGGTGAAGTCCCCCAGCTTCACCTGAAGAATTGAACATTGCCTCTTTAAGCACTGGTAGGGCGAAGCTAAAAACCCTGACCTGCCTACAGCCTTTAAAACACGTTAGTTGGTCCCCAACCTTTGCTGGAGCAGCATCCTAACCTGCTGCTTTTGGATGTCTGCATTTATTTATCTATTTATATCATTTCTATACCGCCCAATAGCTGAAGTTCTCTAGGAGGATCACTAAAAGTTAAAACCATAAGAACAGCATAAACTATAATATGAAAGCTTGAAACCACAATATAAATCCACAATACAAAAGTACAACCAGACGAAAATTGAGCAGCAATGCAGAGATTTAAAATGCAGATTTAAAATAGCAGAGAAAAGACTAGGATATTAAATTGCTAAAATATTGGGAAAATAAAACGTTTTTCACCTGGTGCTGGAAAGAATATAACGGAGGTGCCAGGCAAACCTCTCTAGGGAGCTCATTCCACAGCTGGGGTGCCACAGCAGAGAAGGCCCTCCTCCTGGTAGCCACCCATCTCACTTCCTTTGGCAGAGGCTCACAGAGAAGGACCCCTGAAGATGAATGACCCATACTTATGGGCAGAGGCAATCCTTCAGATAACTTGCCTCGAAGCTGTTTAGGGCTTTGAATGTTAATAGCAGCACTTTGAATCAGGCCCAGACATGGACTGACAGGTGGAAAAGTTCTGGTGTAATGTGGACTTGTTGGCCAGTCTCCATTAACAATCTTGCTGCCCAGTTTTGGATCAGCTGAAGTTTCGGACCATTTTCAAAGGCGGCCCCACGTATAACACATTGCAGTAATCCAGACAAGAGGTTATCAGAGCTAGGCTATCTCTGTCTAGATAAGGTTGAATATGGTATATTGGTCTAAGCTGATAAAACGTGCTCCTTGACACTGAGTCCACCTGTGCCTCAAGTGACAATTCTGGATCCCAGAGCACCCCTAAACAACAAACCCTATCCTTTAGGGGGAGTGCAATCTCCTCCACCTAGCTGGGCAGACAAACCATCCACAAGTACCTCCGTCTTGTCTGGATTGAGTCTCATTTTGTTGGCCCTCATCCAGTCCATTACCGTGCCCAGGCACTGATTCAGAATAGCAACTGCCTCACCTGGTTTTGATGAAAAGGAGAGGTAGAACTCGGTGTCATCTGCGTATTGATGACACCTCAGCTCACATCTCCGGATTACCTCTCCCAACAGTTTCATGTAGATGTTGAAAAACATAGGGCTGAGATGCCATGGCACAGAGCAATAATTCCCCAGGCACCACCTTTTGGAATTGGGCATCCAAGTAGGAGCAGAACCACTGCAGTGTAGTGCCTCCAATTCCCAGCCCAGACAACTTAATCCATCCTGAATGTTTCCCAACTCTACTTGGAGCTGTCCATGGTCCCACCTTTTCTTGTAGACCCCACTTGGAACAGGATAAGTGGGGAGAGCGAGAGCGAGTGAGCAGTGCCTGTTATAATCCATGTGCTTGGTTTAACGCCGTGTGAATAATCTGGAATCCTGCAATGCATTATATGTGGGTCTGCCTTTGAAAACAGTCCAGAAACTACCTTTACAATGCTGTTATAACAAATACTACAGTAATACTATGCACAGTTCTTAGAACACCCAAATATGCTAAGAAACATAAAGGTCATAAATAATGACATCTTGTGTGTTCATAAATGCTCAGATCCTGGCCTAGGCTAGGCCATCGTGTTTGTTGGTTTTCCCCTTCATACCATGAACCTCTTTTCCTATGCAGAAGAAGAGCAGTCTGTGTGTGTATGAGAGAGAGAGAGAGAGAGAGAGAGAGAGAGAGAGAATAAAAAATGGGGACATTGCTATTAGAGAGACCTCTGGTTCTTAGGGTTCTTGCATGCAGCTGCAAAACTAGACAGTGCTACAGACTTTATGGGCCTGCCCTGTAATTTAATTGGAATGTGTCTCACTAGCACCGTGGGGAATGATTTTTGCTTCATAACCTCATGTCTTACAGCTCCCCTGTGTAACTCTGGGACAGGTCAAGCCAGACCCTTTCCCAGAACAATTGGCGGCGGGAGGGGGGGAGCATTGGTTTCTTTTGTATGACCAATGGCTTCCCTCTGCCATCTGCCTCCTTCCTCCTCAGCTCCACAGAGAAAAGAAGCAGGTGGCCTTTGATAAACAAAAGAGGTGATAAAAGCCAGGAGTCCCTTCTGTCATTTGCATTTTCGATGTGCTTGAGGAATGGCAGGTCGTAAACCAATTTCACTGCCCTTGACCAAATTAATTGTTAGGATTAGGATTTATGTTTTTTATTTAGTGCTTCTCTTACTTGGGATGACCCGAAGCAGTGAGTCAGAACGAGCCGATAATAAAGTGAAGGTGTGTGCAGAAGCCATTATATGTCTGCACATTGCTAACTAATACAGAACCACAGGCAGCAGCAGCTGATCCCTGACTTCTTCATGCAAGTCAATGGTCTTGCATTGGTTTTAGAATAACTGGCTATTTTGGGATATTTAACCTCAGCTTGAGAAGTGTGAAAACGCATGATGGAAGCGGCCTTGAGACTGCTCCACAGAAGGGATCCCCAAGGCTGGTTTGGGAATGTGTATATAAAGTGAAAACAGGAAACAAGATGGCAGTTGAATGGTGGGCAGGAGAATTTGTGCTAGACTTTATTTTGGGCGGCGGCGATGGGGGGGGGGGAAATAAGCTTGCCCTTACCAGTTACCTGTTGTCAGGGACTTGGCTGCCGTGATACACGCCTGGGTATCTTCTGGACTGGACTAATGAAACATGCTTTATGTGGATGCGGATCTGTCTTTGAAGATGATGAGGTTAATCAGCACTTAGATTTGTCTTATTGTTGAGGGTTTGAAATTGTTTTAGTTCTCTATTGTCTCTGTATGGGCTGTCTGTTTACATGTTTGTCTGTAAATGGTTTTGCACTTTGTATAATGTATGTTTTTTTAAATAGGTTTTAGTCTTCGTAAGCCACCCAGAGTGCTTTGGTTATTGAATGGTAAAGAAATGCAAAAATGTAATAAATGAATGAATAAAGAGTGTTTGTTTGTATTTATTTAAAATAAATAAATTGTCTGCCGCCTACGTTGTAATCTGTTCAATGCCAGGCGAAGAGGTGATTTTTATTTTATTTTTTAAAAAATTCCAAGGCTTTTTAGTCCTTCAGGTTTAAAAATTGTGTTATGCATTTTTAGGTTTTTGCACTGTTGTTGACTTTTATCTTGGGCCCTTTCCATACCAGCCATTTTTCCCGGGGCTGCCCCTACCTGCTCGCAGAGAGGCCACATGACGCACAGAGTATCCCACAAGTGGGCGGGGCCAGACCTCCATTTTCCCAGGAGTTCAGGAAAAGCTTTTATCTCGATTTTCCCCATTCTCGGGACAACAGCGAGATGGGTGGCTGGTGTGGCTGCCCATCCCAGTGCAGCCGCACCGATGGCCTCGGAGCTGCACCGCGTGGCTCAGAGACCATCAGGAGAGGGGGGACCCGATTTCACCATCCCCAGGATGGCGGGCGGAGGGGGGTGCAATCGCTTGTGGGGATTTTTTTAAAAAAACTTATAGTTGCGAAGGAGCGCTTGTGCGCTCTTCCATGAATCTTTGAAAAAAAATGGATACTTCCGGGTTTGCTCGCTTCCCGCCCTCTCCACCCCTATGGTGCAGAAAGGGCCTTGGTCTCTGACTGCCTATCCACATTGCCCTTAAAATGACTTATATTCGGTTTAAAAACATGGTTTTTGAAGTCGTTTCATTATGTGGTAGGACACACTGAGCAGTACTTACGTTTCATAGTGACTGCTTCTTCCGTCCTGAAAGCATTCAGTGGTGTGACACATGGTTAATTCTTTGTCTGTTCTTGTTTAGTTTCTGTTTTGCAGGCTGCTTTACCCGCCCACTTCTGTCTCCTAACTCAAGCAGCCTGCAAAACAGAACTAAACAAGAAGAGTCAAGGAATTAACCCTGTAATACACCCGTGAACATGGAGGAAGCAGTCACTATGAAACGTTAAGTACTGCTACCATGTAATTAAATGACTTAAAAACCATGTTTTTAAACACAATACCATATTTCACCGAATGTAAGATGCCATCGATTGTAAGACGCACCTAAATTTCAGGGCCATCATCAGGGAAAAAGCTTTGCGTTGATTCTAAGACACACCTTAATTTCGCACCCCTTCCCCCCTCCCCACTCACCTCCATCGCCCGTCCTCGCTGCTGCCGCTGCTGCTCCGCGCCGACGCCAGCGCTCGGCTCGGCCTGGCAAGGTGTCATTCCCAGTAACAAGGTGAGCGTTGCCAGCGGCGCAGAGCAGCAGTGGCAGTGAGGATGGGCGATGGAGGGGAGGGTGGAGGGTTAGGGCCCTGCAAGTCCCCCCTCCCCCCTCGCAAGTCCCCCCTCCCCCCTCCTCCTAATCGCCGCTGCCTGGGCAGGCTTCAGTACTGGGAAAGAGGCCCAGATCTCAGGAAATTTCATGAGATCTCAGCCTCCTTCCAGTACTAAAGCCTTCCCAGGCCCAGGCAGCAGCGATCAGGGTGAGTGGGGACTTGCGAGGGGGGAGGGGGGACTTGCAGAGCCCTAACCCTCCCCTCCCCCCTCATCTCCATCTCCATCGCCGTCTCCTGTCCTCGCTGCTGCTGCTGCTCCGTGCCGTCGCCAGTGCTTGCCTCAGCCTGGCAAAGCGTCGCTACTGGGTTCTCAGTAACAACTTGCCAGGTCGAGGGGAGCATTGCCAGCGGCATGGAGTGGCAGCGGCAGCATGGACGGGCGACGGTGATGTCAATGCTCCCCTGGGCCTGGCAAGGCGTCGTTACTGGGAACCCAGTAACGATGCCTTGCCAGGCCGACGTGGCAGCAATCAAGGTAAGAGGGGAAGGGGGACTTCTGACTGGCCTTGTGGGGTCCCTTGGGACCCACTAGGGTGAGTCGCGGTGGGGGGGCATGCAGAGCCCTCCTGCCTCCTGCAAAACGCGGGAGAAATCCCGCGATTGCAAGGCGCCATTGATTTTAAGATGCGCCCCATTTTTACAGATGTAAACATGGGAGAAAAAGTGCGTCTTAGAATCGATGAAATACAGTATAAGTTATTTTAAGGGCAATGTGGATAGGCACTCACTTTGGTTTTATTCTGCTTTAAACTTGTGGTTTTATATTATGTTTTACGATGTTATTGTACTGGATAGTTTTAAGTTTTGTCTTGTAAACTGCCCAGAGAGCTTTTGGCTTATGGGCAGTATACAATTGTAATAAATAAATAATAAAAGAAATAATTTCTGTCCTGCCTTTCTGCTAAAAAAAAATAATGGTACTCAAAGCGGCTAACAATGAAATATTGAAATCGTAATTAACACAGTGGTATAGCTATAGGCAGTTTTAGACCCTGGACTTAATGGTCTAATGCCCCCCCTTTAGGCAGCCATGTGTATTACTTCACTTGTGAACAACACAAGCAACATTCCTCTTCTCCTGTCTCCCCCCCCAACATACTCAACTACCATTCCATTCTTTACAACTGCTTCTCAATTCCTGAGATGTTTGAACAAACAGCAGCTGTTTGCTAACCCTGATAAAACAAAACAAAGAAAACAAAAAGAGGAATACTGAGCACGTGCACTTTCACATTTTAAACTCAATTAAACCAGTGTGGGGCTGCTGTAAAAAAAAAAAAGAGGCAAATCCATGTTAGGCATAATTAGGAAAGGCATTAAGAATAAAATTGCCAATATATACTGCCCCTATACAAACCTGTGGTGCAACCATACTTAGAATACAAATGATAAATATTTGAACAATTCTGGTAACCATAACTAAAAAGGGATATGGTAGAGTTGGAAAAGGGGAAGAAAAGAGCAACTAAAATGGACAGGGTAATTGCAGAAGCTTTTGTTTCTAGACTCGGCAGAGCAACCCACTACCAGCTTTTGTGAAGTTTTCTCAGGAGACTTTCTTAGTCCCTAGATGTGTGAGCTGTATAGTCATCATGCGTGAAGATGCCACTTTTACCCACCTCTGTGCGTAGCCCAGCAGCAGTGGCAGGAGAAGCTGAGGAAACTAGAAAATGGCTTGTATTTCACTTTAAGATGCTCCAGTTGGAGTTATTAAGTGCCACCTGTGCCTCTCATGTACTAGGCACAAGCATAACATCTAAAACCATCATAGCCTTTTAATAGATCCAAGATTGTTCAATCTATGTACATAGAGTGGATTTCCATTAGTATGCAAGGCATTGTGTGGGATGTATGTTGAAACTCAGTTTGCAAATGTCTTAATATCACTTTTGCATCTAGTTAGTATTTCTGATATTCAGGGTTTGTCTGCTAGATAAAGTCCATATCTCACCCTAGGCCTTTTTGCACTGCTAATGGTGCCATATAACATCTTCCTGCTGGCTCCTCACCTCTATTTGAACTTTAAAGAACGCCTCTAAGAGGCATGAATACAACTTTATTCTGCTCTTTGTGAGGAGGGCTGGTTTTTAATAAGTCACCTTCACATGTTCTGGTTAATTACCCATTTCTTTCTCCTCAAGGTAAGATGTCTTTAGGAAACTGTTGAATAGCTGAAGACAGATAATAATGGGATTGGCCTTATACACAACTAACCAGTCACGCAAGTCTGAAGTCAGGAAAGGAAGATGCAAGCAAAGAAAATGGAAGGGTTTGAAAAAAGAAAAGGGGATTGAATCTCTGCAGACAGCAGCTACCTGAGCAAATCAAATGCATTGATTCCCCCCCCCCCCTTTTGTTTGTGAAAATCAGTGATGGCTGCAGTCAGAGAAAATCAATGTAATTGGCCTAACAGGCAGAAAGCAAAAGGCTCTTTTGCTTATTCAGTTACAAACCAGCTGAATGCTGGCAGTTCAACCCTGTTCCTCTGCCTATTTCATGTAAGACATGAAATAAATCTAAGTAGGAGAAAGATTCCAGTGGGAGCTGCTCAGAGTATTGCCTTGCATGATGAAATGGCGCACAAGAGGAAAGCAAGGAAGCCGTTGCTTGGGGAACTTAGTACAATGGAGGTTTGAGCAGATCGCCCAAGAGTAGGGGATTGAAGGAAGAAAATACCATTTACCTTCAAAAAGGATTTTAGTAGGAGTATTCCAAAGTGAGGGCATTTTCACATACAAAACTGAAACTGGCTTGTTCTCTAACGCAGGTGTAAAAAACATTGCTAGACTGCAGCTCTGATTTCTCTTCTCTGCTATATCCTTATTTAACATGGCACAAATAGAGAGCGTTTTCTCATAACTTGTAGTTCTGTCCCCAGCATATATGAGCTGATTGTTTTTTGTTCTGTACTTTATGATATGATTCTTCCCATTTTTCACTTTCTTCATGGAGATTTGTGGTTAGCAGAGTAGCAAGAGAGTAGTTGCCCAGCATTGTGAGAGTGGGGTTTTGGAAAGAAGAGGGTTAATGGATCCAGGTCTCCTGCTGGAGGCTGCCTAAACAACCCAGGGGGGTTATACATGGGGAAAGCCCTGTGGTGGCTGCAAATCTGCACTGCGACAGTTATATGACATAGCCACAGATTCGCAGCCATTGTGGGGCTTTCTCACAAAGCTGCACTTTTTCCAGTGGGAGTGAAGTCAGTATGGCTCTTCCACCACCTGACCATGCTCAAGGGCTGATCTGGGCAGCGATCCTGGTAGAAGGCAACCAGTGATTAGTTGACCTCCACCAGGAAGAGGGAGGGGGTGGCTCTGGTATCTGCATGACCACCAGAAATCCTGTGCTCCCTCTTTGGTGTCGGGATTGCCCGACGTCACCCCAGGTAAGAAAAAAATGTGGGGTTTTGGGGGAAGGTGGCACTGACTTGGTGCCATGAAGCCAGGGCCCTGGACAGCTGCCAAGTATGTTCTTTGTTACTTTGTATGTATGGCCCATACATACAAATGGCCCATAACTATTAGGAGAAGGGATGCCTTCTCCCCACTCCCAGCTAAGAATGAGGTGATCAAGATGTCTGCATGTGAAAAGAACAATTGACCACACACAGAGAGAGAGAGAGAGAGAGAGAGGAAAAGGCAACAGGCCCAAAGAGATCACAGTGTCCAATAATTAAGCAGAGAGTGTTTTGGGGTGCTAGCTATCCCTTGGAGATCTGATGTGGGAGCAGGGGACTCAGGCTGTGTGCTGGAGTGTTTAAGCTGTGCCTCCACATCTACACTGAACCTGTACATTTGTAAATAAACACAAATGCTACAAAACATCAATAAGTCTCCAGTGATCTCCTTTCAAAGGAAATCAAAACCAGGTAAACATTGTGCCCCTGAACAACTAATCATGTGGAGATGTGAGGGTGAGCAAAACACTATTAATATCCATTTACCAAAGCAACCCATTATTTGATTTAAGAGTTCATGTCCAGATGACTCCTAACAATTATTTTCAGTTAAGACATTTCCAGCTTCTGGTTTCTTGTGCCCTTACTATTCTCTATAGCTGCTGTGGTTGTACTGCGGTTGCCTATAAGGTTACATTTGGTTTAACCTTTTAAAGCAAGATGGATAGCATATTAAATTTCTTTAAATAGATTGAATTATATATAGATCATATAGATACAAAAGGGCATACAGAATGAAGATTCCAAATGTCAGCTCTTGATCTTTAATTTAAAACTCACTTTTGTAACTTTGCTTCCGACTCTGAAGTGCTTAGAAGGGATGACCTGTTTAATGTCTATTAATTTTGTATAATTTTATGTGGATCCATCCCATTACATATTTAATTTATTAAAATGACAATAAAAAACAACAACAATGATATAGAAACATTATTATTATTATTGTTATTATTTGCACTAGCAAAATTCAATAGGTACAGCTATTTCCAGCATAGAGAGAACCATAATATGCCTGCCTGCCATATAAAGATGAACAGCCTGTCAGGAAAATAGAGGTGACAACTAGGGATGCGCACTGACCCCCCGGATCGGATCGGATAGCGGATCGGAATCGGACCTGGGGGGTCGGATCGGATCGGATCAGAGGATGGTCGGATCGGATCGGACCCGATCCCGATCTGCGGATTGGATGTCCGATCCGGATCGGACGCCATTTTGAATGCTTTTTCCCATAGCAAAGTATTGTTTTACAAAAACGCCTATAACTTTTCATTTTTAATGATGGAAGGATGAATCTTGGGGACATTGTAGACTGGTTAGGGATAGTTACCTGTGAGAAATTTCAGAAAGATTGGTGCATGCGTTTTGTGGCAATTAATTTTTTAATAAATAACCAGGAATGCCTATAACTTTGTCATTTTTAAAGTTACACACATGAAACTTTGCCACATTGTAGGTGGTACCTTGGGACCTAGGTGTTTGAAATTTCAGAAACATAGGTGCTTGACTTGTGTGGCAATTAATTTTAGAAAAATGGGTAGTAGTGGGGTAAATACAGTTATGCCTCCCATTTTTTTATTTTTAAAGATACAAACAGGAAACTTGGGCACATTACAGGTAACACATGGCTTGATATGTGTGTGAAATTTCAGAAACATAGGTGCTTGCCTTGTGTGGCAATTAATTTTTGAAACAATGAGGAAAGAAACACCTATAACTTTTTTATTTTTAAAGTTACACACATGAAACTTTGCCACGTTGTAGGAGGTACCTTGGGACCTATGTGTGTGAAATTTCAGAAACATAGATGCTTGCCTTGTGTGGCAATTAATTTTAGAAAAATGGGTAGTAGTGGGGTAAATACAGTTATGCCTCCCACTTTTTTTTTAAAAGATACAAACAGGAAACTTGGGCACATTACAGGTAACACATGGCTTGATATGTGTGTGAAATTTCAGAAACATAGGTGCTTGCTTTGTGTGGCAATTAATTTTTGAAACAATGAGGAAAGAAATGCCTATAACTTTTTTATTTTAAAAGTTAGAAGTTTGAAAGTTGCTCACTTTGTAGATGGATTAAGGGTAGTTTTTAAACTGTATTTACCCAACTACTACCCATTTTTCTAAAATTAATTGCCACACAAGGCAAGCACCTATGTTTCTGAAATTTCACACACCTAGGTCCCAAGGTACCACCTACAATGTGGCAAAGTGTCATGTGTGTAACTTTAAAAATGACAAAGTTATAGGCATTCCTGGTTATTTATTAAAAAATTAATTGCCACAAAACGCATGCACCAATCATTCTGAAATGTCTCACAGATAACTATCCCTAACCAGTCTACAATGTCCACAAGTTTCATCCTTCTATCATTAAAAATGAAAAAGTTATAGGCGTTTTTGTAAAACAATACTTTGCTATGGGAAAAAGCATTCAAAATGGCGTCCGATCCGCCGATCTGATCCAATCCGGATCGGACCTCATCGGATCAGATCGGAGGGTTGGTCGGATCGGATCGGATCAGATTTTTCCGATTTTGGGGCGGATCGGATTCGGATCGTGGATCGGATCCGATCCGATGCACACCCCTAGTGACAACTCTAATTCTCCATTAAAAAGGCTGAATACACAGGGTTTCAAAGCCAGATGTTTGAGACCAAACCCATTCAAAGCCCTGGATATGGATGGATAAATCTGCTATTTCAGTTTTCCCCACATTCAGATTTTTTTAAAAAAAAATCACGTTCCTTTTGTCCTAAATATGGAGAACTTTGTGAATTTTGATGTATATTTATCAAGATCAGACTGATATTAAATTCTCACCCATCCTTACTGAGAGTTTACAGCAGCACAGTTTTGGTGACTCTTCAGAAAAACAAGGTAGACCTGTGGACCTCCTCTTTGGAGAGGACATTCAACAACCTAGGCAGTGCATCGAGAAGGCCTTGTCTTGTGTCCACACCCACTGCAGTTCACATAGCAGGGGGACTTGGGCCTCAACAAAGTGCCTGAACAGGTGCAGGAGGAAAAGGTGGCTCTAAGGTATCTTGGTCCCAGACTGATTAAAGCTTGGAAGTTTTAAGACCACTAATTTGAATTGAGCCTGGAAGCAAATTGGCAACTAGCTGAAACAACACTACAATAAAGAATGCTTTACACCACACAATAATCTGACTGCTGCAGCCTGCGCCAATTAACATTTCTGAATGCTTTTCAAAGACAACACTATGTACAGCATGTTACAATAATCCAATCTGGATGTGGTGCAGACATGAATGACCATGATGAGGTCCAATTTCCCCAAAAAGGGTCAAAGCTGGCACACCAGACAAAGCTGCTGAAACACTGGAGCATCCAAGAGCATTCCCGATGTGTGTGTCTGATTCATTGGGTGAATGCCACACCATTAAAAACAGGCTGAACCCCTATGCCCAGATCAATGGAATCTCAAGCAACACTCCTTTCATCTTGTCTGGTTTAGGCTTCAGTTTGTTAATGCAGTCCATCTCTGGCCTAAGACCAAGTTCAGGTCCTCTTCCGCCTCCCTGAGATCAGAAGAAAATGAAGGATTGGACTCATTGCCATCAGCATACTGACAACATTTCCAAATATCTGGACGTTACCCATAAGTTTTATACAGGTATTGGACAGCATGGGAGACAAGCAAACACCATGTGATGAAACAGTCTCACAGAAACATGTTTTCAACCTTCCCTTCCAGGAAAGGCCGGAGCCACTAAATTATAGTATATCTTAGTCCCATTCCCAAGTGATGATCCAGAATGATACCATGGTTGATGATGTCGAAAGCCACTGAGAGCTCTAGACTTAACAAGGTTGCACTACCCCTGTCAATCTATCAGTGTAGACCATGCAACTCTTTTTCAGTCCCAAGTCTAGACTGGAAGACAGATAGCTAAGGATCCAGATAATCAACATCCTCCAGGAATAACTGGCGCTGAGATTCCATTATAAGATATATTACCTTGCCCAGGAATGGTAAATTGGAGACTGGCAATAGTTTGTTAGATCTTTAACTTTAATCAGCCAGAAAGGTCAAGGTCAAGAGCACAAGTGGTTGGTCTCGCCTCTCCAAGAATCCAGTCCAGGTCATTAGGTTGCCTAAACTGAAAAGTATCCACAACAATGAGACAAGAGGGAATTACAGGCACTTTCAGGGCCTGTTCTCTAACTGTGGAATCTAAAACAGAATGGATGTAAGTGTAAAGTGCACTGCAAAATGTTCACAGCAGGTTACCAAGGGCTCTCTTAGATCCTCACCTATGCCAGTAAGTAATAAGTCATAAGAGGCTACTCTGAAAAGCTCCTGTGGACATAATCTCATATATGCAATGAGTGCAAAGAGTGCAGAGTGATCTCTAAAATGAGTTCCAACCTGTGTTTGGTTGGATTTATCATGGGTTTTCCTCCACCATTGCTCTAGCCATCACCCCAACAATTTCATAGTCCCTGGGTTCTCTATAAACTAGGGAGTTCTTCAGCTCTATCCAGAAGGAGAAGGTGTCTAGGCATGGCAATGTCAGTCATCCTGGTCATCTCCTGATTACAGAGACCAACCAGAGTTTCTGCTGAATGGGCAATGCTATCAGAAGAAAAATATCCTACAATCATCAGAATACTAACTGGATCCATCGGTCTCCAAGGGCAGAACATTCCTAAACGGCCCCCATCCTGGTAGTCTATTCATTCTAATTTCCATGATTATCGAAAGCCCTTACCCCATCCTGATAATTTTCTTCCTGTCCAGAGCAAACCACTAGATAAAGATATGACCAGCCAGATGTGTGTGTCTAGCATAGCTTAGGTATTTTATAACTACAATTCTATGCACCACTTGGGAACAAGGACCATTGATCTCAATGGAACTTTTGAATAAACCTAAATAGGTTCAAGTTGCATGAGTATTAAATAATGATAAGATTAAATAAACACATTTCAGTTATATTTTACTATCATTCTCATCTAAAATAAAAAAGATTTTATTCATTTAAATATTTTATCCTGCTTTTTTATGAATCAAAGCAATTCACAAAATTAAAGATATTTTAGAGTGTAATTCTATGCATGTTCAGCTAGCATGGCTGGCTGGGGAATGCTGGGAGTTGTAGGATTTTTTTTCTACCAACACATGCATAGGATTGTGCCCTAAAACCATGTACTACAAAGTGCAGACAATGATACTGCATTACAATCCAAATGATTGCTACATTAAATCTTTTAAAAAAACTTTTCAGAAAAGGAATGCCTTGTAGGATTTTCTAAAACTAAACAGAGATTGGCTTGGGGAGAATCTATCATAATAAAAGTACCCCAATATAGAAGCTCTGCTCCAGCGTCCTAAGCAAAAGCTCCTAACTGGTGACACTTGAAGCAGAAGAAAGGTAATAGGGGATATATAGGACGATGTGCAAGCCCACCTATAGATGTTATAACCAGTGTTGCTGATTGGGCTCAGAAGCAAATAAGCAGCAGTGCATTTAAAACAGAATTGGTCTCATAAGTCATACCTTCCAACAATTCACAAACGCAAACAGCAGTTCTCTTGTGTACTTATAACTTGGCTATTTTCACATCAACGATCACGTCCACTGTGTCCATTACACAACACCTGAAGGCCCTTTCCGCTTGATGTATGTTAAACTGACCATAACAGTTTACTTTAAAACACACAAACACACACACACACACACACACCACCACCACCACCACCTCAATATGTTGAACAGGATATTTAATTTCACCATGTATCTGGTTGTACTTCTTAAAGCTGCAACCCAAAAGTTCAGTAACGTTTACTATGTAAATAGGCAGGTATAGCAGGGGTGGCATGAAAGAGAAAGGGTATAGTGCCATTTTATGGCTGTGTGCATTCATTTGGATGCATCTAGAGTCAAGATTTACAGGCCCTCTTCTGAGATTGAACAAGAGAACTTGGAGTGGGCAAATGGGAACAAAACAGTGGCAGCATTTTAACAGAAACTAGGGACTCTGTTCTGAGTAAACAGACATAGTTGGATATGTTCTTATTGCCCTATCCCCATAAGGAGAAATTTCTTCCAAATAGCAACTTCCAAACAATTTTCAGCATTGCCACATGCAGAAAATGTGAGTTTGCAAAGGCAGGGATAACTGATGATGTCCAGAAAGTGTCTCAACTGATGTAGAAGATGAAGATGGCAAAGGGTATTCCAGGCCATTCCTGGATCCTGCATTAGTGAGAGCAAACTAGAATTCAGAAGGCTGTCTTCATGGCGCCAGGTTGGTGTCGCTCCACTACCAACCCCCCCACTATCACTGGTGCACGGTGGTGGCAAATTGTCCTCATGAGGGGAGGCAGCATGGGCTTTCTGGCGTGCCCCTTCCCCCTCCCCCATCCCACCAATCATGGATCACCATCCACCTGGTATCAGGGGCAATAGAGGCCCATTTACAACTGCAAACTACTTAATAAACTTAACTATTCCTGGGTTTAGAAAGGCCTATACATGGGCGAAGCTCAACGTTATGCCATCCGCATTGCTGGAGGGAAAATTCCAGAAAATACCTTATAATGAATGAGTATGCCCATGTGGGACAGGGGCAATAGAGACAATAAGCCATGTGTTGTTACAGTGCCAGTTCTATAAGGAGCTCAGGATCTCCCTGATTACACCGATTATAGATAAATTCCCAGGGAGATCGAATATATTTTACTTAGATTATCTGTTAACGGATCGGGATGCTCAAACTACATCAAAAGTAGCCAGATTTTGTGCAGCAGCTATCACGTGTCATAGAGAAGTAGTAGGTAAATAATAGCAAGGCAGACAGATTTGATATATGTACCTACTTTTAATTGCATAAAATGAGACACTTATATGGTAAGGAATGATAAGAATGCGGTAAAATCTGAAATTGAATGTGCAAATGTTGCTGGTCTATGATTGTAATAAAATCTTATATACATATAATCTAGCATGGTAGAGACTGTGGGCCATGTACTGCACTATTGTTCCTTCTATTGTGATCTTCGGTACATTTTTATTATTTCTATCCTACAATGTATACCAGGCAGATCTGATGTGTTTTATACAGATTATCTCCTGGCTGACCAGAATTGTCAAATAACTCCCAAGGTGGCTAGATTCTGTGCTGTTGTAATTGCATGCCAGCGTGGGATATCATCGGACTGTGATAATGTTTTAATGTTTTAATTTTTAACGTTTTAAATCCTATATTATTATGAGCAGGATATGTACAATTCAATTAATTAATTTTAATTTTTTTTACTGTTTATCTGTATTTTTAATTAATTATTACCTCTTTTTATTATTGTACCTATAGCCCCACCTTACCTTGTTGGCCTTGTGAATATGATTGTGTTTATAGTGCTGCTCTACTTTGCTTGTCTTGCGACCGTAATAAATTCTATTCTACCCCCAGAGTAGCTCAAAGTGAGGACAGACAGGCAGAAGAGTCTTGGTCTGGATGGAAAAACTGTGGTAAGTCCAATTTTTCAGAGTAAGTCCGCACAGCTTCGCCTCTTTGCCCTTGGGTGGCTTCGAATCTGTGGCTGCATCATATAACCAACGCAGCACAGATTCAGAGCCATCCTGGGGCAAAGACCACATCAAGACAGCCCCCCCCCCACAGGAGTACCTCCAGGCTTTGAACTTGGTTAATGATGGATTGGCAAAGCATGACAATGATATGCTTGTGTACTATTCCTAAGAAATTGTGATCCCCAGCTAGCCTTATTTCTTTTTGGATAGTTTCATCCTTTGTATGAATTCATCTAGTTTGCTCATCCTTATCCATTCTAATGTGGTTCCAAGACACTGGTTGCTCTAGTTCAAATCAAAAAGATCCAGAAGTTTTACTATAACAACATTTCAAGGCAGAATGAGCCTTTCATCCATCTGTTTAGCTTGCGTAGGGATTTCTCCCTCTTTGACAGCTTCAACGCCTTAGAGTAACTGTCCAGGGTTGCTTGAAAATCAGCCCAAGGGTTTCTAAAATTTGGATGTAGTAACTCTTATTATTATTATTATTATTATTATTATTATTATTTTTAAAAAAGCTAAAAAATCTGGGTAACTAATTTACTATACTTCTGGGTCAGTTTGATGATACTCCCACACAAAAAGCTGATCTTTATGCTATCTCTACAGGGTGGTGTTTTGAGTCCTATGCTATTGTGGTAGTGTTTCAAACACATGGGGCAATGTAGGATGAGTGGATGATGCAGTTATTTCCCTCCCAATACCAGGTCCCACTAGGTCCTTGTAGGCCTCCTGTAGGTGACTGGTTGCTCATTGTGGGAACAGAATGACAGACTAGACAGTTTTTGATCTGCACTTGCATGGCTTTTCTTATCCTCCTATCTCCTTATTTCAAATGTTATTTCTATTATTATTATTATTATTATTAATTATTATTATTAATAATAATAATAAATAAAATCTCTCTTAACTAAAACACATTATGACTTTCAACAAGGGCATCTGTCCCCGTTGCAAATATTGGCAGATATGCAGGTTTAGCTGGAGTTGCTAGCAATGGAAATATATGCTGTTCTATTGTTTTAATGTAATGATTGCAAAAGACAGACAGATAATGCATTTCAGAAAGCATCTGTCTATTCACATGTGACCGAGGAAGTGCACCAAGCATTAAATGTATTTTACAGCTTGACCCCTCAGCTGAATTTGAAACAAATCACATCAAACAAATATTCATTAAACAAAAAACCTACGGTTACAAAAACAACATTAAGGCTCCACAGTTTCCAACCAAGCACCAAAAAGCAGGGAAATTGGGAGTTAAGGCTCCCAAGCCTTAACGCCACATCCTCCCTAAGGAGGCAGAAAGTGCAAGTGAAATTCTCATCTCCCAAAGCAGATAAACCATGAGAACAGGATGGAGAACATGATATGCAGAGGTGACTGTGGGGTTGTGGAAAACTGATAACGAACAACTTAGGGCCACCTACTTCTCTCTTTTTGTTTAGAGCAGCCCTTCCCCAACCTGGTGCCCTCCAAAGGTGTTGGACTACAACTCCCATCATTGCAAGTCAGTATGTCCCATGGTCAGGAATGCTGGGACTTGTCATCTAAAACACCTGGAGGGAAACAAGATGGGGAATGCTGTTCCATATCCTTACCAAATACAGGGTCTCAAACACATCTCTCAAACACATCTCGCATATAGCAGCACGCTTGATAACAAAAGGGGAACTTTTCATTACAGATCTAGAACCAGAGCATGTTCCAGGCACTTCCAACTTTTGATCAATATCCTGCCCTTCAAAGAACCAATGTTTTTTTTCTTAAAAATGTATTTAAACAAAATATACTGTTCATTCCCCACAATCCCTCCACAATACATCATCTCATCAAAGCGACAGAGGAGCAGAAGATGTTTAGTTTGGCTGTCTTGAACACCTTTCAGATGAGATTAGTTTGCAATCCTATACCTCTTGGGAGTAAGCCCTAGTGAATTCAGTGGCACTGGCTTCTGAGAAGACAAGTATAGGAGTCAACCTTCTCCAGCTTGGTGCTCTCCAGCTGTGTTGCACTTTAACTCTCATGTTATGTGTTATGGGGAAGACAAAAATCATTTCATATTTAATTTTAAAATAATACTTACGCATGAAAGTATTAGGTGGTAGCTCTGTCTTTGATCTCACACTGCTGAACAAGTAAGAGAAATCCTTTATCTGATATTCAAGAAACAGACATGTGTTGAAAACTAATGTTGACGTCTGAAGGGCTATCCGGATTACCGTAGGTATTCAAGATTCATTCATTGTTGTTTCATTTGGTTTATACAGTTTATTTAAAATGATGCAGCTCTTTTGTAGTTCCTTGATTGATCACAATGCTGGAAAACATCATACGTTAGTACAGATGTGGGCAGAAAATAGATCTATCCTGATGTTTTGGACATCAACTCACGGCATTCCTGACAACTGCCCATGCTGATAGGGGCGTTTACAAGTTGAATTCTAAAACATCTGGAGATCTACATTCTGCCTTCCCTTCTTCCATTCGCCAACCTGGTGCCTGTCAGATGTGTTGGGTTGCAACTCTCAACATAAGGAGATGCTCTAAGAAATGAGAAGTAGCTGGTCCTAAGTTGTTCATCATCATTTCCCACAACCCCACAGTCACCTCTGCAGATCAAATTGCATATCTAGATTTTTGAGATGACAAGTCCCAGCATTCCTGACCATGGGACATACTGACTTGCAATGATGGGAGTTGTAGTCTAACACCTTTGGAGGGCACCAGGTTGGGGAAGGGCCGCTCTAAACAAAAAAAAGAGAAGTAGGTGGCCCTAAGTTGTTTGTTATCAGTTTTCCACAACCCCACAGTCACCTCTGCATATCATATTCTTCATCCTGTCCTCATGGTTTATCTGCTTTGGGAGAATGAGAATTTCACTTGCACTTTCTGCCTCCTTAGGGAGGATGTGGCGTTAAGGCTTGGGAGCCTTAACTCCCAATTTCCCTGCTTTTTGGTGCTTGGTTGGAAACTGTGGAGCCTTAACGTTGTTTTTGTAAACCGTAGGTTTTTTGTTTAATGAATTTCATGGCTTTGTGTAACGGATGACTGGATATTATGCAGTTGACAAGCAGCCAGCATCAGCTAGGATGTTACACCATTTTGACATCCAATATAAAATCAAAGCTAGTGATATGTGTTGCACCCACTTTTCAAAATAATAAATGAACCCCAGAAGTTATGCTCTCTCACTTGAAATCTGAGGGGTCTCATTTGAATTTTTCAATAGTCAATGTCCAGAAATAAAAGCTTTCTATGACTGACTCATGAAAAGAAACATTTCATGTTTTGTGTCTGTATTTGAAGAGAACCTGAAAAAAAAATCTACTGGACTAAAAACTCCCTGATTAATTCTGGAAGCACACAAGATGATACAGGAAAATATCCTAAATTAGAATAAGTTACAGTTTACTATATTAATTATTTTAGCTTATTTTATGCTACATGCTTTTTCTCCCTGTTTGCATCTTAAAGTAGCAGATTGTGATCATGTTTGTGGTCAAGTTTCAAGCCTGCATGGGCTGCATTTCCATCCATAGATATTTACTTAAAAGACCCATTGAATTTCCTTGGTTCTTTAAAAGCAACGTCTTTGCTTTTAGATCTGCCACTCTCAGCACTCTGCGCGTGCTATGTATGCCTGCTCTGTCTACCCTATTGTTCCCTGCAAGGCCCAGCCAGGGGAGGTCAGTAAATTAAACCAAGGGATGAAGGATGGGATTCCATCAAGTTCAGCTGACAACATTTGCTGTAGGACATGGACCTAACAGGAATGGTGAGGTCAGATTTCTGGCAGACCCATTTAAGCAACTTTATGGCCTGATAGTTCTCTGTTTGGTAGCCTGCAGAAGCCTCATAAAGCAATGGGCATATGAACACTGTTATTATGGTCTGCCACTTTGTCTTTAGTAGTCTGAGGTCCAGATCTCTTCAGAAGGGGGAATAGTGTCATGTTATAGGGTGACCACATGGAAAGGAGGACAAGCCATCCAAAATGGTGGCCAGCACAACATCTTGTGATACTAAATGTTATAGTTAACCAGAACTGTACACAGTATTCTAAGTGTGGTCACACCATAGATTTGTATAAAGGCAGTATGAGACTGGCAGTTTCTCAATTACTTTTCTTATAATGCCTAACATGGAGTTTGCTGTCTTTACAGCTGCCACACACTGGGTTGACATTTTCACTGAGCTGTCAACCACATTCCCAAGTTTTTTTTTTCTTGTTTAGTCACTGCAGGCTCAGATCCCATCAGTGTATATGTGATGTTGGGATGCTTTGCTCCAGTGTGCATCACTTTACAAATGCTTACGTAGAACTGTTGTTGCCATTTTGATGCCCATTTTCACACTATGGAGAGATTCTTTTGGAGCTCTTGGTAATCTCACTTCATTTTAAAAACCCTAAATATTTTGAGGTCAGCAGCAAATTTGGCCATCTCACTGCTCACTCCTACATGCATGTTGTGAAGAAAGTGGATAGGGAGGCAGTTTCTGCCTTTCTCATAATATTAGAATGAGAGCCACTTTTGGTGATGATACCAAATTATTTAGTCTTGATAAAACAATGGAGGATTATGAGGAGCTCCATAAAGATCTCTGCATACCGAGAGAATGGCCATGAAAAGGGCAAATGCTGTTCAATGTAAGCAAGTGTAAAGTGATGCACATTGGGGGATCACAATTTAACATATACACTAACAGGATCTGAGCTAATTAGCGGTGACTGACCAAGAAAGAGTTTGGAGCAGGGGAGGTGGACAGCTTGATGAAAATGTTGATCCGGCTGCTGTGAAAAAGACAACCTCCGTGTAAGGCGTAATTAGGAAAAGAATCCTAATTCTTGAACACTAATAGAAAAATAGTAGGTTCTCTGATTTGCACTTGATGTATGTGGATTCTTTAATCTTACTATAGTAAAAATAACATGTTTTAGTTTTAGGTTCATGACTGTATTAGCAGTAAGTTAGTTGGGAAACAAATGTATTAGGAAGTGCAAAAAGTGAGTGTATTGCATCATTTGTGACAGCTCTATTCATACATAGTTTATGATATGTAGTAAGTAAAGAACAAACCTAAGGATACCTTTCTGTGTGTATATATGAAAGAGGCAGGCACACAGACATATATAGTGGGCCAGGCCTAAATTTCCAGCCTAATCTATCTTACAGGGTTGTTGTGAGGGTAAAAGTAGCACATGCCATACACCCAAACATTACCAAACATTTGTTTTACATTTCTGTGAAAGTGAGCAGCAGAAGAAACTCACTAGATGGTTTTGAGCCAGTCATAGACTCTTAGCCTAACCTACCTCATGGGTTTTTGTGGGGGGAGATATGGCACTTGAAAGAATGATCAGTCTAGGGCTTTCCCCTTCCTCCTTACTAGAGAAGCTTCTTTGCAACTGATCAACTAAATGGAGTCTGAACATCCTCTTATATCACTACATCTGACCCAGTACCAAGAATAGTCATGTGGGTATTTAGAATTATTGCTTAATTTAATTTTAATCTATCCAAGTTTGGATTTTTATTTTTATTTTTTTGCTCTAAAAATAGCCTGTGGTCAATGAATCCTCTATTAAGCCTGTCAAAGATGTTGGTACTGGAGATAACAATACACAATAGTTTTGTTCAACCTGATCAAAACATATTAGAAAAGCTAAGAGAATTCAGAATGTCACTGACTTTTCTACCCTACAGGATTGTTGTGCTGATAAAATGGAGGAGGATTATGTAAGCCACCTTAGGTTCCTTGCAAGAAGAAAAAAAGGCAGGATATAAATGTAACATTAATAAACATATTACTACTTCTACTAATTATTATTATTAATTATAATAACAATGAAGGAATAAAAATCCTTTAAAAATCAAATACATGGATTTTTTTTTAAAAAAAAGGAAAAGAGGGTGGAGCTTAACCTCTTCTCTTACAAAAAGCCTTGGTCCCTAAATACACAGAGCTCTCAAAGAGAAGTACAGCCAAATCCACACACCCCTTCAAGCTAGTGCAATAGGAATGAGACTCATTGCACTCAGTGGAACTAACTTCTGAGTAGACATGTCTTAGATTGAATTGATATGAAAATTAATGATCAGCAGCCATAATCACATGAACATACACACATGCAAAGCATGCAAACAAGTTGTTAATTGTAGAGTTATAGTGCTGTAAAGGAGAGGGAATTCTCACTCACATCTCTCCCTCTCCGCCTTCCAAGGTTCCAGACTGTTTTTTTTTTAAATAAAGGCTACAATCTTCTACACACTTACCTGGGAGTAAGACCATTGCATTCAGTCAATGGAACTTACTTCTGAGAAGAGACTACAGCACTGTCCTTGCTAGAGGAAGCAGCCATTGTAGCTGATGCAGGAGGGAGGGGGGGAGAGACTCTACTGGACGTGTGCCATAGTCAAAATGGCCGCCGGATTTCTTAAAGAGGCACAGTTTAAATTTAATAAAATCCACTTAAGCGAATTTTTAAAAAAGAAAAGCAGTTCTACCTACACTAGAACAGGAGGAAGTAGACCCTGCCATTGGATTAATGAATAAGGCTCCCTGAAGGTAAGGTCAGCTGTGCAAAAATAGTCGCAACCCCTGAGTTCAATTTTCGGTTTCGGATTCAGGGGATTCTTTAATCTTTTTACTTTAAACTGCTCTCCTTCCCTCAGTCTTTCACCAATCTTCTTTAAATTTTCAGGTAATGTGAAACAAACATTTCTGTCTGGCACCTGTACATTTCAGAGAGATTGGTGAAACATTTTCAATTTTATGGCTGTTAGAATGACCCCTCCCCAATTATCACTTTAACATGGTGGAACGTGTTTTTTACTGACCGCCCTTAACAAGGGAGGCACTGCTGTACCTCCCTTAATAACAGGACTTTCCCAGTACAATTAAAAGCTCATAAACATGCCCCCTTTTCTATCTTGGGTTACAGCAAGGTTTGTCCACAAATTCATGCACACCACTTGATGGGTCATCTCTTGACAGCTTATCACTTGATGCTTCTCAGCTATATGTGTGAGCTGCCTCCATCAGAATGCATTGCATTTTCTCCCTCTCTCATAATACTAGAACCTTGGGTCATCCCATGGAACTGATTGGTGGGAGATTCTGACAAACAAAGTACTTCTTTACACAGCACGTAGTTCAACTATGGAATTCAATATCACAAGATGTTGTGATGGCCACCAATTTGGATGGCTTTAAAAGGGGCTTAGACAAATTCCTGGAGGAGAAGGCTATTAATGGCTACTAGTCCTGATGACTATGTGCTACTTCCAGTAGCAGAAGAAGTAAGCCTGTGTATACCAGTTGCTGGGGAACATGGGCAGAAGGGTGATGTTGTACCCATGTCCTGCTTGTGGGTTCCTGGCTGGCCACTAAGTTAGCAGAGAGCTGGACTAGATGGACCCTTGGTCTGGTCCAACATGGCTCTTCTTATGTTCATAGAATCATAGAATAGTAGAGTTGGAAGGGGCCTATAAGGCCATCGAGACCAACCCCCTGCTCAGTGCAGGAATCCACATTAAAGCATGCCTGACAGATGGTTATCCAGCTGCTTCTTGAATGCCTCTAATGTGGGAGAGCCCACAACCTCCCTAGGTAATTGGTTCCATTGTCGTATTGCTCTAACAATCAGGAAGTTTTTCTTGATGTCCAGCCGAAATCTGGCTTCCTGTCACTTGAGCCCATTATTCCGCGTCTTGCACTCTGGGATGATCAAGAAGAGATCCTGGCCCTCCTCTGTGTGACAACCTTTTAAGTATTTGAAGAGCATCCCCTCAATCTTCTCTTCTCCAGGCAAAACATGCCCAGTTCTTTCAGTCTCTACTCATAGGGCTTTGTTTCCAGACCCCTGATCATCCTTGTTGCCCTCCTCTGAACACGCTACAGATTGTCTGCTTCTTTCTTGAAGTGTGGTGCCCAGAACTGCATGCAATACTCAAGATGGGGCCTAACCAGGGCCATGCAGAGCTGTTAATATGCCCAGGCCAGATGGGAAGTTTGTGCCCCACCCATTTCAAAAAAGGAGGACAACATGGCTGCCCCAAGGGGACGTGCCCACCAACATGTCCATTCTACATAACACCTTCATATTAAACTTGTTCTACAACACCTCAAGGCACATATATCCCGCCCCGCATGCGCATGTCCCTCTGGAGCTTGTAGTCTAACCGTGGTATTCATGACGGACGGCTTCTGAGCTGTTTCCGCAAGGCAGGCTCCTTGCTTCTTGATGGGCCGCTTACGCTATGGAAACAGTAGGGTAAGCTAGGGGGGACCTCCTCGTCAGAGTGCCCCCTCAAAATTGTGGGTGCCGGGCCAACTGGCCCCATTGGCCCCCCCTCTGCAGAGCCCTTGGCCTAACCAGTGCTGAATAGAGGGGAACCAACACCTTTTGTGATTTGGAAGCTATACTTCTATTAATGCAGCCCAAAATAGCATTTGCTTTTTTTGCAGCCACATCACACTGTTGGCTCATATTCAGCTTGTGATCTACAACAATTCCAAGAACCTTCTCATTTGTCATATTGCTAAGCCAAGTATCCCCCATCTTGTAATTGTTTTACACCTTTTTCCTAGCTGTAGAACTTGGCATTTATCCCTATTAAATTTCATTTTGTTGTTTTCAGCCCAGCGCTCCAGCCTATCAAGATCGCCTTGAAGTTTGTTTCTGTCTTCCATGGTATTAGCTATCCCACTCAATTTTGTGTCATCTGCAAATTTGATAAGCATTCCCTGCACCTCCTCAACCAAATCATTAATAAAAATGTTGAAGAGCACTGGGCGTAAGACTGAACCCTGCGGTACCCCACTCATTACCTCCCCCCAGTGTGAGAAGGTACCATCGATAAGCACTCTTTGAGTTCAATTCTGTAGCCAATTGTGAATCGATGTTCGTTTGAGGTGGTCTGGTAAAATGAAAGTTATGTCTATAGTCTTTGATTTGAGATAGCTCTTTGTTCCATGCAAGTCCCCACTTGATGTGAACTGACCCTAAGAACATGGCTGATGAAGTCTTATTGTAGAGATTTTATGATATACATAGGAAGAAACAGATATTATCCAATGTGCCCTATTGAGCCCTGAACGTTGTATATTAAATTTTGTGGCTGATGCCAACTATCATTTTGTGCATTCTGTATATGCTGTGCACTATGGAACAGCATGAAGTTGACCTTATTCTCACCCTTCAACCACTAATGGCCAGTGATGCTATTGGCTAGTGAAACTGCTAGCCTGTTGTGTTTCCGAACCCTCCAGCTGCGATGTAAGACAATAAAGAGGTCTGCCAAGTAATATACAAAACTTTATTCAGCAAATAAACATCTCTTCGCAACTAAGGGATTATAAACACGAGGGGCTTTTCTCTAAGCTAAAACTTGGCTGACTAAACTAGGCAGTTGTCCTTTCAACAAAAGGGAAAGTTTTCCCTGAGCTACTTTTGCTTCAGGTAAGATTCTTCTGAAGGAGTCTTTGTCGAGAAGGTACCCAAGCTGATCGCTTCTCCCCTGCATTCAGCTCTGCCCGCTTGACTCTGCCCTGGACTTTGGGATCGGTCAACTCTAAAGTCCCTTCCTCAAAGCTGAATTCCCACTAACTCTGAGTTGTTAGCATTCTCTCTGATAAAGTCAGGTGAAGATTCATCCCTGGCTCCTGAAGAACCTGGGAGAATCCCCTCCCCCATTTCCTGTGTTGGCTGGTAAATTTCTAGTCCTGTTTCTTCTGGTTCAGAATCTGCTTCTGATTGATAGCCTAAGCCTGAAACCACTTTCCCCACACCAGGGAGAACAGGCCAGATCCTGAGCTAGCCTCTACTGCAGATGATCAAGGGGAAGCCTGTGGAAGAAATGGGAAATCCCTCAATTGGCATTGTGCAAGAGCACAGTTGCCGACTAGCTATCTGGCCTCATTGATGTCAGCAGCTTGCACTGGTGGCATCTAGCCAGTCAGCAACTGCATGCAAGCATGGTGTTCACCGTGCCGCTCTCTGCCTCCACTGCCACTTCCTGAATGTTATCATTAATGGCAGGTCTTCCCTTTTGCCCACTAGCACTGTTTCTTCACCAGCTGACAGTGCCTTTCCCCAGTGATAAAATCGTAACATAAATAGCTGCGCAACTGAAAGACAAGAGGGCAGCCCTGCCTTTATTCATACATAAAGATGCTGTTCCACAACTGCTGTCTTGCTCTGGTGCAATGCAGTGTGTCCACATTATAGGCTGACCAGATAAAATCCAGGTCAGGGCTCATGTAACTTTAACTAGAGTGACCAGATAAAATCCAGGTCAGGGCTCATGTAACTTTAACAGTTGTAGAGCAAAGGGAATTTCAGCCAGTGTCATTTGTATGCAACTAGTTCCTGGTGATATTCCCTCTTCATCACAACAGTTAAAGGTGCATGCACTATACTAGAGTGACCATATACAAAAGAAGGCAGGGCCCCTGCAACTTTAAGTGTTGTGATGAAGAGGGAATTTCACCAGGAACTAATTGCATACAAATGACACTGGCTGAAATTCCCTTTGCTCTACAACTGTTAAAGTTACATGAGCCCTGACCTGGATTTTATCTGGTCACCCTACCACAGTATAATGAAGAGAAGTGGTGATGGGCATGCACTTAATAGCACCTTTAAAAGCTGTTTTGGTCATGGCTGTCACACCTGAGGACTGTGTTATGCAACTGAGAAAGAGTTCGTTACTCTTGACTCTAGCAGCAGGAGATGCCAACCATTTTGATTGTTACTGGGAACTGGACGGAGATTTACCAGAACTTAATCTACAGACTGACCCAAAGAGCCTTAAATTCACATTGACCAAGGACACAACATTAGGGTCTTTCAACATTATGATTTTAAGGTGCTTTTGTCAGTCCATTCCAAAATAAAGTATTATCTCTTTCTTTTCTTTTCTATCATAGCCTGCTCTTTTTTCCTTTCTTGCTCTTTTTTTTGTGAATCCCACCGAGTGACTCCCATCTCTGGCAACCAACTCTTAGAAATTCCCATTCTTCTAATATCTTTCTAGTTTCCACTCTCACTCATTTTTGTTGACTACAAACCTGCTTCCCAGAATTCCTGTCTGTCTGTTCTCTTGATAATGTCTTTCCTTTATTGATGGCCTTTGTACTCCATCCAGCGCCTATTATTCCCTTTTGGATTGTGCCCCAAACTGTGTTTGTGAACCCATTAGACCTTTGCATGTTGACACAATGATAGCTACTGAATTGTGTGCTGTGAAGGCTGCCTCTAGCGTCTTTAAATGTCAACATTAATGTCTTATGTGTGGACTAAAATTCCCGATACTGGCAGATTTACGATCTTTCTAGATAAAAGCTGAAATTGTAATAACTATGTAAATTTCACCCCCAAGGGGAGCAGTATTCTCACAGTGATCCCCAAACGAAAGTGTACGGTCATCAGACTCTGCTGGCTGTTATCTGTTCAGAAATCGAAAAGCTCATAGTTTAGTTTTCCACATGAAACTCCAAAATGACATTGAAAAGCAATTGCATTTCAATTCCAAAGGAAGTGGCTTAGTATTGCCATAAGTAAAACTGACATCTACCATTCCCTAATGAAAACAAATCTGTATTTCAATTAAAAATCCCCTTATATTAAAGTGGGAAAACATCTTTCAAGAATAACAACTACCTCATCTTCAAGGGTCTGATTATAAAGATGGTTACCTGCAGCTTCCTTTCTGCCGTGACAAGAATGAGAGGGCCACAAAGGACTTTGAAACTGAAATCAGGAATGGTGTGGTAGATGATACTCCAATGTGGGCACCACTCCACTGGCACTACCATGATGATTGGGCTACCTCCAACATTAGATGAGTGGATTTCTACTTGGGCAAGCTGAGTTCCCCTTCCCCTTTAATGGGGAGTGATGAATTGTGGGGATGAGCAGGCCGGCAGTGAGGAAAGAAAGGCTGATAAAGAGCGGTTGCACAGCTGCAGCAGCACGGACCCAGCAGCAGCATCTTCTTCCCAGAAGGGGACTGCTGAGCCAATCACTGTGATGATGGGGTGGGGCCAAAGAGGCAGACCCAGCAGAGTGAGATCTTCCCTTTGTTCTGCCTCCAGTTCAACCTGAGGCTCCCAAAGGCAGACCTCCCATGCGGCTCCAGGATTGCGGTCGCTGACTTCCCCACCCACTCCTAGTAGTAAAATGTCTTGTAGTGGCAGAAGTGGTCGCCAGTTAATGAGGCTAAGAAGGAATTTTACCTGCACACCAATTGGCAAAGACTGTGCAGGGTTTTTACCTCCCCCTTTGCAAGATTAACTCCATTGTAAATACATTGATCTGGACTATCGATAAATTGTTTGTGGATGCTTCATTTGATAACATTTATCACAAATTATGTAGGTGTGATAGGCCTTGGGCTGGATCCATTGGTGAGGGGGAGTGGGATTGGTCTCTGCTGCCCCATGGTGAGAATTCCCATAAGGGATCTTGGGGACGTGGCACCAAGACCAGACCAGCATGGGGGCTGAGAGCTGGCCACGTCTGTGGTGGCGGCAAGGGGTTCACATTAGTAGTCTGCACCGTGGTGTGCCCCTGGCCTTTCAGGTTTTTAACTGAATTTTTGGCCAGGTGTAAAAGTTTAAAATGTTCAACTGTTTTTATGTTTTTAAATTTTGTATATTGACTTTTTAATGTTCAATCTTTTAAAATTTTGTAAACTGCCCAGAGAGCTTCGGCTATGGCACAGTATATAAATGTAAATAATAATGATAATAATAAATAAATAATAATAACCACCACCAGTGCTCCTGGCATGCAGATCAGAGGAATCAGTCAGCAGGTAGGCTAGCGGATTACAGGATCCATGCCCTACGTTGCCACCAAACCTATTCAAGTGAGTCAATAAAGTTGTGACCAATTTATTATCCCAGCTATGCCTGTGTGTCTATTTGTTTTTGTCCCCTCACCAACCGGACCCAATTAAGCACTGCCCACACAATGGAAGTCCCTCTTTCCCTTCTCCCCCAGAGCGGATTTGTGGGGCACATATGGGGCTGCAGGAAGGAGGGAAAATTCTGTCTGCCAGTGGTATCCATGCTACTGATGGAAGAATTCCATAATGATTGCATGAACAACTATGTCCCTGCCAAGCTGATGTCGCGATGGAGCCACTTATGAGCATGAGGCTTCCAACTAACCTTGGATATGGTGCAAATAACATGGGGTTGACTGGCACCTCCGTTATACTGCTTTTGACACCAGGTGAAAACCTTTTTATTTTCCCAGTATTTTAACAGTTTATTATTTTAGTCTTTTAACTTTGCTGGTTTAAATCTGTACTTTAAATCTGTACAGATCTCTGCATTACTGCTCAGTTTTATGCAGGTTATGCTTTCATATTGTACTTTCATATTGTGTTTTTATTGGGCAGTATAGAAATGCAATAATAAATAGATAAATAAATAAATAAGTATCTTGAATACACCTGGAAAACCTAAACCTGTAGCATTCTTTGAAATGGGAGCTTTTTTTTTTTTGCCTGGTTAGTGATTACATAGACAACATTTCCACAAACCTGTAGTTTCCAAATGCTGCTCCAAAGCATGAAGGGAATCTGATTAACCTTCTGCTGCTCAGTGGAGAGATTCCATCTCCCTCTGCTTCTAATAGATAACTGTGACATATACATTGAGTTTGGTACTAGGCAATGAGTTTGCTACTCACTGCTGAGAAGGGAGAAAAATGGAATCTGGAAACAGAGAATCAATTACCCTCTCTAGCATAAAGTAAATGATATACACTGCTTAGAACAGCTGTCTCAATATCTGGGTATGCTTTGCACAGGCTATATATTTTATTTGTACTTACCATAGTGGTTTCTGCAATAGAGCCAAAGCTGTTGATGAAAATATTGCAGCTGACATTCACTGGAGGGCCTGCAAAACAAGTATAGATTTGTCAGGAATTCTTTGTATGTCGACTGGTAAAGGTAGATCAGTACTTGTACTAAGTGTACCTTGCTGAACATATAGTTGCAGTTAAATTAATATTACATAGAGATTATATTTGATTATGTTATGTAGAGCTATTCATGTTAGTAGAGATTATGATTAGGTTACCTCATTCTATCTGTTTCCCCCTGCATCTCTTACAATGTCAGCTGTATTGTTTCATATTTTGTGTTCAGGATTAAAATCAAAGGCCTAAATCTGAAGTTATATAAGTGGACCATCGCACGCACAGTAGGAGTTTCCCTTCCCATTCTTCCCCTACCTGCCCTGCACATGTCCCAAATCTACTCCAGAGTGTCCCCCAAGTCTCTAAAGCAGATTTAGACTATACAAGGGGAGAACTGCACAGGGGAGGGGAAATTCCATCCACCAGTGGTGTCAGTTCTGCTGGTGGAAGGGCACCATTGGATACAACCCCAAAAGGAGGAAAAGGGGTATACTATTTTCTCTGCCCTGTGGAAAATTTCAAGTGCAGTATTTATAGTCTCCTTTCACACCATCTTCCTACCATTTAGGCTGAATGTGTGGAAGGGAATCATTGTGCACTTTCAGATGGGGGGGAAATTGCATTTCCTTACTGTGGCTCTGCTTCCTGCTTCTCTTCCACATTTCAAATGAGCTGAAATTACATGGGGAAGAGAGCAGCGACCACGTGGCTTGTACAGTTCACTGCAGTTCAATGGGACAGCACCCTCTAGCCAGCATTTAATAACTTTGCCTGCACATGGCAGGAAATCTCAACAAATCCCAACATATCTCAGAAGAGTCAGATTTTCTGAGGAATATTTTTTATCACTAAAACTGGGAAATGGCGCAGAAGAAGAGCAGGAGGCTCACAGCATCATCAAAATGACCTGCAAACATCCGTGAGCGTGCTATAAAACACTTGTTTAAAGAAGCCCATGGTGCTGCTGTTCTTGCTTCCAACCTTTGTGTGTCCATTGGCTGTATGTGTGCATGCACTAGTTGTACACACCTAGGCTCTGTGCACCCAAGAGCACTGCATGGTGATTAGGGGTAAGGACAGCAGTGCAGTCTTGATCCCCATTCATGCATTCAGCATCACCATTGGAAGGTGGTATGCAAAAGGCTTATATGTGGGTCTGTGGAAGGGGGGAAAGAAGGAATGGTGTTCCATAAGGGCCCATTTATCTTACTAATTAATTAGTTGTTTGTTGCATTTGTATCCCACCTTTCCTCAAAGGAGCCCAAGGTAGTGTACATTATCCTCCTCCTCCTCCTCCTCCTCCTCCTCCTCCTCCTCCTCCTCTCCCTTTTACCCTTGCAACAACCTTGTGAGGTAGGTTAGGCTGAGAGTCAGTGACTGGTCCAAAGCCACCCAGTGAGCTTCATGACCAAGTGGGGACTAGAACCAAGGTTCTCTGAGTCCCAGTCCAACACCCTAAACGCTACACCCCACTTCCTTTCAGCTCTGATGCTGTTGCCATTGCTTTCTTGTACATTTCAGCACGTGTGTAACTCAGTGGGCTTGAAGGACTAGACAAGACATTTAACCAACCCAACTGTTCAGTGAATAGGAAGAGTGTTGCCTTGTGAGTTTACCCCCATCCGCCAAGGTGTGTTGTCGTTTCAGACTAAATCTTATTAGATAATGAAAGGACCACTGCGTAAGCAGGGCACGGTTCCCTGGAGTTTTATCACCTAAAGACCTTCCGCTCATTGACTCTACGTTACAAAAGTCTAGAAATCCTTTTGGACAAAAGGGACTGAAAGCTTAGCATGCCCTTTCCAATAAATGAGTGAGAAAGGGCATCCCAGTCTGAGGAGCAGCAGGAGAGGATTCCAGAAGGAGTGAGGATCAGAGGCGGGGAACGGAGCCTCTAGTGTCATCCACCGAAAAGATCAGAACTGCAGCTCTGAACTTTGCTCATTGCACTTTTGTTTCAATGCCTGTTCTTACTTACAGTTCTACCTTGGAGAGGTTACAGGATTAAACAAGCCAGCAAAGCTATTCCAAATAAAAATAAATCTTTCTGAATGGCAACAGCAGACTGCAACGTTCAGTAAGGATAATGTACCAATCTATATTCAGGGCTAGGATCTGGCTGGCTGAGCATGAAGGGGAAAGGGCTGAGAAGAGATCCATCCAGCTTCAAAGGCCTTGCTGAGAAGCAGCTGTAATTGGCTGTTTGGACACACTGAATTCCTTTTGGATTCCTTGATAGAATTGAAGGCCTGCTTCATGCATTCATGCAACCCACTAGATTTCTTTACCTACGATATACTGGGCCTGGGTTAAAATCTTCATTGCTCTGCACCTGACTACTGCAGGAGTGTGCTGGGCTCTGCTGCCAGGCTCACAAAGGCCAGCAGTGGTATTATTATTATTATTATTATTATTATTAACACTTATATACCACCCCATAGCCGAAGCTCTCTGGGCGGTTTACAAAAATTAAAAAGATTGAGCATTAAAAAGACAATATACAAAATTTAAAACCATAAACATAAAACAGCTGTCATTAAAACACTTTAAAACATTTTAACTGTTAAGCCTGGCCACAATGTCAATCAAAACCTCAATTTGAGCTGTTAAAATGCCTGGGAGAAAAGAAAAGTTTTGACCTGGTGCCAAAAAGATAACAGTGTTGGCGCCAGGCGGGTGTCATCGGGGAGATCGTTCCATAATTGAGGGGCCACCACAGAGAAGGGTTTCTCCCTTGTTGCCATCCTCTGAGCTTCCCTCGGAGTAGGCACCCGGAGGAGGACCTTTGATGTTGAGTGTAGTGTACAGGTAGGTTCATGTCGGGAAAGATGTTCCATCAGGTATTGCGGTACCAAACCGTGTAAGGCTTTGTAGGTTAAAACCAGCACCTTGAATCAGGCTCGGAAACATACAGGCAGCCAATGCAAGCGGGCCAGAATCAGTCTTATATGTTCGAACCTTCTGGTCCCTGTTACCAGTCTGGCCGCTGCTTTTTGCACAAGCTGCAGCTTCCAAACCGTCTTCAAAGGCAGCCCCACGTAGAGTGCATTGCAGTAATCTAACTTGGAGGTTACCAGAGCATAGACAACTGAAGCCAGGTTATCCCTGTCCAAATAGGGGCGTAGCTGGGCCACCAGCCAAAGTTGGTAGAAGGCACTCTGTGCCACCGAGGTTACCTGAGCCTCAAGTGACAGAGATGATTCTAGGAGAACACCCAAGCTATGAACCTGCTCCTTCAGGGGGAGTGCAACCCCATCCAGAACAGGTTGAACACCCTCCATCCGGTCAGAGGAACCCCCCACTAATAGCATCTCAGTCTTGTCTGGATTAAGTTTCAGTTTATTAACTCTCATCCAGTCCATTGTCGCAGTCCATTGTCAACACATCCACAGCCTCACCTGATGAAGATGAAAAGGAGAAGTAGAGTTGCGTGTCATCAGCGTACTGATGACAACGCACTCCAAAACTCCGGATGACCGCACCCAATGGTTTCATGTAGATGTTGAACAGCATGGGGGACAAAACTGACCCCTGTGGAACCCCATACTGGAGAATCCATGGGGCCGAGCAATGTCCCCCAAGCACCACCTTCTGGGGTCGACCTGTCAAGTAGGAGCGGAACCACTGCAATGCAGTGCCTCCACTCCCAACTCAGCCAATTGTGCCAGAAAGATACCATGGTTGATGGTATCAAAAGCCGCTGAGAGATCAAGGAGAATCAACAGAGTCACACTCACCCTGTCCCTCTCCTGACATAAGTCATCATACAGGGCGACCAAGGCTGTTTCCGTGCCAAAACCAGGCTAAACACGACTACTGCAGGAGTGTGCTGGGCTCTGCTGCCAGGCTCACAAAGGCCAGCAGCGGTAATTTTCAGTGCACTTCTAAGCGAACACTAATTTGGGAACCAGTTCCTCCAAAATCAATTGGGTTTACTTTGAAATCAATATTGTTCTGTGTTCTTTACTTTCTGAGCAGTGAGAGAAGTTCAGGGACAGCGCTATAGAGTTCAGTCTCCTTTGGCTGTGATAGCACAGGACACTAGAGGAGCAATCCATGGTTCTCATATGGAGCGCTCCAAGTCTGCAGAAGCAAGGAGGAAGTGGATTTGTATTCCTCCTCCCTGCCCCTGCTGTGAAGGGTGTTGTTTTGTTTGTTTCTGGGGGAAAAAACATTCCCAACCATTCATTGAGACCAGCTCCAGGGCTGGTCTGAATGTTCCCCCATATTGGAGGTGTGGTTGTGGGCTGGAAGGGCTATAGATTCTGTGAATCCATGGCCATTCCCTCTACACCACTGGCAACCCATGACACATCCTTTTCCCCTCCTCTTTCAGGTTAGGGTTCCAACCTCCAGGAGAAAGCTACTGTGGAGGTTTCCATGGTGGCAGGGAGAGGGGAATCCAGAGTTTGATCTTTCTCTCTGAGGGCGAACCTTTGGTCTACCCTTGGAGGGGAAATCCACCCTATCTGATGGCCTCTGGGACACCCTCCTAGAGATCATTTGATTGCTCTCTTATGTTCTCTTTGCAATATTTGTTTATGTACAAACATTCAAGCTGAGCAAAGTATTTCAGGAGCAAGAGGACTCTTCCATCAGGCAGCATCAATGTGACTCCTGGGCCAGTTCTACACCAAGCATGATATGATAATTTGAAAATTGATTGAAAACTGTCTATGGAGTGTATCCTGAGTAGTGTGTCACTACTGTTAGAAACCATTTTAAAGCAGTAGTGTAGATCCTGCCCTGCTCTGGCTTCCCTAATAACAACAGTTTTATCCCCCCATCCTTCAAGCAAGAGGGACAGCTCTCTGTCCCTCTCTCTCTGTCAAATGCAGCTTTTACCACAAAGAAAGACTGGTCTCAGAGCCCACACTGCAGGTCAATTGCTCAGTCAGGAAACATCCCTAGTCATTCACACCCACTGAGGAAATCTCAGCTGATCATGCCTGACCGTTACTAGAAGCAATCTGTTTTAAGATCTGAATATTAGCTTTAGAATTGATTCATTGAATGGCAAAATCTGGATCCCGTAAAATTTGTTTTGAACCTAGATGGATTTGATCGAATCCAACATTTAATCAGGATATCCTGGAATCTCTGGATCTCTCTCCTCTGGCAGCCCCCAAAGTACTGGCCTTCTGCTCTTTTCCAACTTGCTTAAGAAACAGGTTAATCTTTCAGTTTATATTAATGGAAACTTTAACGTGTTAGTATTTGGAATGTAGGAACTCCCTGTAAGTTTATTATATCATAGAAATTAAATTAAATGAAAAAGCAGAAAGACAGAAATTCAGAGGGATGCTTTGATTTTTCTTAAAAACAAAAACAAAACTAAACACTGACCTTTAAATTGCCCTCGTCCTTTTGTCTCGGTGTAAAATAATGTGCAAATTTAAAGGTAAGGACTCATATGTATTAACATATGCTAATAAGCTCTTGTCAGTTTCGCCTTTAGGGAGAGCCAGCAATATTATAGGATTCATTTTAGCTGCAGGCTAGAAAGCCTCAAGATGCAGTATATCTGATGCCTTTGTTTAAAAGTGTCCAGTGTTCCTCAGATGTGAACAGAGAACACATGTCTCTTGCAGCTTTTGTCTGGCAATTCATATGCAGCAAATAAAGTCCAACATGCTCCAATGCATTCACTAAGGGTGACTATATTGAAAGCTATGGCCGTTGGCTAACTGGAGGCAGCATCAGTTATGATAAAGGATGTTTTCTTGTCCTTTTCCATAGTGCTGTTAGAAATTCTATAGTATGGATTCTGAATTAGCAGTTGAGCTGCTTGGTCCATGCTGACCATCCTATGCTGCAGTCTTAAAATAAAAGGAACTTAACCAGGAACTAGAAAGTGACCCTGACCTAGAAGTCCCACCTTTTATTAGGTTCTCCCTTCAAACTCTATAATCACTTCATATACACTACAGCAGCCCCCCCCCCAACTTGGTGCTCTCCAGATGTTTGGGACTTCAGCTCCCATCTGCCTCAGGCAACATGGCTGGAATGCTGGGAGTTGTAGTCCAAAACATCTGGAAGTCACCAGGTTGGGGAAGGCTACACTACAGACCCAAACTCATTGTAGAGAACACTGAGAACTGTAATTCCATCAGATGTTTTAGCAATCTCTGTCCTCTTCCTCACCAGCTTACAATTCTCAGGAATCTTTGGGCAAAGCCATGATAGTACAGTCAGTACAAAACCAACATATGTTTGTAATGCAGAAAGGCCCTAGCAGCTATAGCCAGTGGTGTGGGGTTACTTAGAGACTTGGAACTTAAAGATATTACAGGGACCCTCCTTGTCAGTTGGTCATGTGTATTATTACTCCACTGACTTCAAAATGTGCTAAACCTGCCCGACTGCACTTGGGGTGGTGGTGTCCTCCTGTTTATTCTGCTCAGTGGGCTCTGGCATACCTGCCCAGAGTCCTACCCTGATGGAGCTAAGAGTGTTCATTATATCTTTCTTATTTTGGCTAGGTGACTAAGATGGGTCACAAAGGCCTTAAAATTATTTCATGGAAGCTTCAAAGGTATAACTAGTTGAGTTGCTACCTTCCCCCACCCTCCCCTAGCGCCATTTCTGTGGGAACCATAAACTGCTGTTGATGTTGTTTGCTGATATATGGGTATGTTTCATTTCTTTTGTGATCGGTATCTAAGGCAGCAGGAACCTTGCCCCCTTTCCTACACTTCCTGTATGTCAAGTACCACTTACTCAATTTGAGTGTCCCTGTGAATGCTATAGAAGAATGCGTAATTCAACTCAGCGCAGGATGTGAAATATCCTTTTGTCTTCCCTCAGTCTAATTGTTCAATACTTAAAAGCCCTGGGATCAACCGCCCATCCATTAGTATGATTCTAATGGAAGGGATTCTAGCTCCAGGTTTGGTGTAGTTCTTCTCGCATTCCAAGGGCATGTTAGAGGCACAAGACGGATTTGGGCCTTGTCTAGGGTGACCAGATAAAATCCAGGTCAGGGCTCATGTAACTTTAACAGTTGTAGAGCAAAGGGAATTTCAGCCAGTGCCATTTGTATGCAATTAGTTCCTGGTGAAATTCCTTCTCCATCACAACAGTTAAAGTTGCAAGGGCCCTGCCTTCTTTTGTATATGGTCACTCTAGTATAGTGCCTGCACCTTTAACTGTTGTGATGAAGAGGGAATTGAAGTTCCCATGTAGAGAAACAATGGCTGTAGACTCACAGAGAAGACTTCTGAGGTTAGGGGCTTCTCTAAATGAGCTATTTATAGCACACTCATTTCTGGCCACTCACAGAAGTTTCCGGTTCAGTTAAATGATGTTGTAAACAAACAGGACATCTTCTCTGGCCCCAATCCTTATTCTGTTGTAAAATAGGGCAGAGAAAAGCTGGAATAAATCCTTAATGGCATGAAATTGGCAGTGTATAAAGTTGGCATTGTTAGGGTGACCAGATAAAATCCAGGTCAGGGTTCCTGTAACTTTAACAGTTGTAGAGAAAAGGGAATTGCAGCCAGTGTCATTTGTATGCAATTAGTTCCTGGTGAAATTCCCTCTTCATCACAACAGTTAAAGTTGCAGGGGCCTTGCCTTCTTTTGTATATAGTCACTCTAGTATAGCGCCTGCACCTTTAACTGCGTTCCCATTGCGTTCAATGGGGATTACTCCCATGTAAGTGTGACAAAGGATGTAAACTTACAGCACAATCTTTCTCAGAAGTAAGTCCTGGCTTTCCTGGGGGCTGTGAGGAAACAGACAAAAACAAGACCCCCCTCCTTTGCACACATGCCAGGGAGGGACAGGGGAGGCATGCCCTCAATTCAACCAGCCGTGTCTGTAGTTTAAAGGAGCCCGGAAAGCAGCAGGAACTTCCGCCATGTCTCCTCTCTCCTCCTATGTAATCTAATTTATATCAATCGCACCAAACAACCAGGAAGCACAACAGCACCAGGTGAACAATGGGATTTCCCTTAATGTAGAGATGCCCTAGGTCTCCGTCTCCAAAACCTGACCTCAGGAAGAACATTTTTAAAAAACTGAGCTGCATGTTTTCCCAAAAAAGGATTCTCCCTCTTCCTCCTCCTTGCTTTTAATTTTAAATATCAGAAATAAAGAATAAATAAATAAATAAAGATCCTGTACAGCCATGGCATTATTTTCATGTAAATCTAAACCATTAAAATGCCTCTGTGACTTATTGCCAGTTCATTTAGTTGGTGGTGTGCTCAGAAAGCTACAACCCCAAGCTCTGCAAAGCTGCCGCTGTGACTTTCATATAAATTGGATACTGATTTATGTGTGACAGACTAAGCCAGCAAACTGCCCCCACGGGGGAGGTGTAGTTCATTGAAATAAATCTGAAATTAAATTATCTTGAATAAAATTACAATACAACGGCCTTCAGCAGAAGGGTAATGTATATATTTCATTAAATATTAAAGTTTAATTTCTTTTGTGTATACGTGCATGCTGAGGTGGGAAGACGTTCTTTTAACCCTGCGTTTGATTATTCTCCCAGTATCTGAGGCCTTCTCTTTAGCTGGGCACCTGGAAAATTTTTATCCTGATATCTATAGGGTGACCAACTGTCAGGATTTCCCCGGATTTGTCCTGGTTTTTGTTCTATTCTGGATGTCAGGGGGGATTTTCTGTGATTTTCTATATTGTCCTGGAAAGACACACTTTCCCCTTTAAGGCCGCCATTAGCATTTTGGGAGGGAATGATGTGCTTTCTGGAGGCGCATCATTTCCCTTCCACTGCTCCAATCAGGACCTTAAATGGGAAACTGTGTCATTCCCGGAGATTATAGAAAAGGCCCTGATTGGAGTAGTGGGGGGGCAGAAATGACACACTTTCCCCTCCTCCACTCCAATTGGGGCCTTTAAGGTGGCGGGGTGAGGGATGACGCTTTTTCCAGAGGCCCTGAAAAGTCACTTTCCTGCCCTGCCCACAGGTTGTCCTCTTTTTTGGTTTCCCAAATATGGTCACCCTAGATATCTATGGTTTGTAAAAGACAAGCGACAAAGGTAGCACAAGTCGAACTGTGGAGGGATGGATTTAAGCCCCACCAGAACTACTGAATACTGATTATTCTTGAGAGAGCCTCTGTCTCCCATCCTCAGTCCCTTATCTGTAGGCTGACCATATGAAAAGGAGGACAGGGCTCATGTAACTTTAACAGTTACAGAGAAAAGGGAATTTCAGCCAGTGTCATTTTTATGCACTTAGTTCCTGGTGAAATTCCCTCTTCATCACAACAGTTAAAGTTGCAGGGGCCCTGCTTTCTTTTGTATATGGTCACTCTAGTATAGTGCCTGCAACTTTAACTGTTGTGATGAAGAAGGAATTTCACCAGGAACTAATTGCATACAAATGACACCAGCTGAAATTCCCTTTTCTCTACAACTGTTAAAGTTACATGTGCCCTGTCCTCCTTTTCATATGGTCAGCCTACTTATCTGTAAAATTCCCCACCTCTTTCCCAGGGAAAGCAAGTTAAAGATTATAAAACAGTTCACACATCAAAACTACTCCTTCTGATAGTGAACCCAGGTGTTGAATGCCAACTTGGTCCATGTTTCTAAATGAACTGACCTGATTTGCACTTCCTGGACTATGAGCTACATGATGCCAGTGATTTAGTGCACTCTCGCCATGCCTGGTGTGCGGATTTGCAGCACGGTACTCACATGATGCGGTGCCTGTCCTCGCCTCTTTCCCAGCCTTTCCTAGAATGCTAAAAGTCTGGAATATTTTCCCTAAGCACATTCAATGTGCCTTAACCTCTGTGTAGTCTTAAAGGAACTGGGGGCTTGAATGGATTGCATCATGTCCTTTCAGGGAAAAGTGATCTCTCCCAGCAGCAGGCTCCAAGCCTCAATATAAAACCCAAACCTTGCATCCCAGGCTCAACAGTGTTTTTTTAAAATCATTTAGAAAAAACAGGTTCAGGTGATCTTTGTGCTATATATTTTGATATTTTAATTTAATTTTTTTTTAAATGGAACTGCCAATAATTTTTAAATTTCTCGGCAGAATTGAATGAAACTTGCAAGAATAGTGACTCCTTCTAAGTGGATTAAGTCTGATAAATTTCAGAATGTTAATCTTAGCATATATATATTTTTGGTACAAGAGCAGCCTGGACATTTTGAGGGTATCCAAAGAGTACAAACCTATTCCCTTATGTTCCTTGTGGACCAGTGTTTTAAAAAATGACAGAGAGCCTAGAGATGTTCCCTAAGTAACAGTTTCAGAAACACAGGTGCAATGGTTCATGTGGAACAGGAGACCTCATTTATTGGTGGGAGTGATTCCCTCTCCACATGTTTTTGCAGTAATATGTCTGAAAATGGTGCACATCATAGAGGTATCCCCAGATAAGGAACCTGCAAAGTTTTAGAATGATAGGTACAGGGGTTATGATGTCTGAAAACCAGTTAAAGGCTCTTATATAATAAAGTGTTGGTAGAATTGGCATACCTTGTTGGATTGAACTGCCTGCCTAAGACATACAAAACACAGGGACTTTCAGGAGAAAGGTTAATGAACAAATAAATAATATAATATTGTAAATTATATTTAATAAATGCTGACACAATACAAAATGTATTGAATGAAACTACTAGGAACTAAAGAAGAGTTGAACCTAAATGGATTGAAAATAATAAAAAAAACTTTCCAAATTCATAATGGGGAAAGAAGCCTGATGGATCAAGCTTCCTGTCTAAAACACAGGGAATTTCAGGAGGAAAGCTAATGGATAAAGAAATAACACAATATTGTCATGGACAGATAATTTCCTTGTGAAATTTGGCTTGCCGGTAGCAGATCCTCCCTGCAGGGATGCTGGAACGATTAAGATGGTTCAACTGAAGAATAAATATGGGGATGCTTTCATCAGAGGAAACAATGTTCTGCATATAAGTACACAGAAGAGGAGAATGTGAGCATACCTGAAGATGGAATATTTTATACTGCAACTTTTGTTTCTTAAAGTTTTGTTTGTTGCTGGTCATTTTTCAGTGAAAAGTTACATGGCCTGTATGAAAGGTTGGATATGTTTTAATATGTAAAAACAAAATGGAACATTTTCTAAGTTTGTTATAATTTGGAATGATTAAGGTGGTTCGTCCCCAGAGACTTATAAAATCTGAAGGATTCCTGAATGCTCTGGGGGATTTTCTGGCTGATAGGGTTGGCGATCCGGTCGAAGCCTTGGTCTCACTATGGGATGATGAGATGGGAAAGGCCATCGATACAATTGCTCCTGAGCGCCCACTCTGGTGCTGTGGAGCCTGTAACTCCCCTTGGTTTACAGAAGATCTGCGGGCAATGAAACAGGCTGGATGAAGGCTAGAGTGCAGGTGGTGCAGGTCTTGGAGCAAATATGATCGAAGATTAGCAAAAACTCTTTGGTGTGCCTATTATGCAGCAGTAAGAATGGCAAAACAATCCTACTTTGCATCTGTTCTCATCCTCAAAATATTGCCCAGCAGAATTATTCAGAGTGGTTAAGAACCTCTTGGGACCAGGCTCAGGTTTAGAGAAACCAGGATTGGAACCCTCGGATCATCTGCTGTAATAAATTCTCTAGGCACTTTGAGGAGAAAGTTGCTCATATTCGCTCACAACTTGATGCCACAGTTAGAGCCTGAGGAGGTGTCCAGTGCCCCATCTGGTCATGTTTTCTGGGATCAGTTCCAGTTGTAGCAGCCTGATGATGTGGACAAGATGCTTGAACCAGTCCGTCCCACCACTTGTAAGCTTGATCCTTGCCCATCTTGGCTAATACAAGCTAGGTGGATTGATTGGGTGGGTCCAGGGGGTGGTAAATGCCTCACTCTGTCAGGGGGTGGAGGGTGATGCCTGCTGCCTTGAAAGAGGCTGTAGTGCACTCTCTCCCTGAACCCAGAGGTATTTGAGAACTAACCGCCTCATTGCTAATATCCCCTTTTTGGGTATGGTGCTTGGCCGGGCAGCTTCAGATGCTCTTGGAAGAAACAGATTATCTGGACCCATTTCAGTTTGGTTTCAGGCCAGGGCATGGCACTGAAACAGCCTTAGTTGTTCTGACAGACAACCTACTCTGGGTGAAAGACAGGGGGAGTGCTGCCCTGTTGATCTTCCTGGATCTCTTGGCGGCTTTTGATACCATTGATCATGGTATCTTACTGGATCAGCTCTGCAAGATGGGAGTAGGAGGCACTGTGTTACAGTAGTTCAGCTCCTACTTGCAGGGCTGATTCCAGAGAGTGGTATTGGGGGATTCTGTTCCACCCCATGGCTATTGAGCTGCGGGGTGCCACAGGGCTCTATTTTATCCCCCATGCTATTCAACATCTATATGAAGCCATTGGGAGAGATCATTAAGGGTTTTGGGCTTGGGTGCCATCAGTATGTTGATGATACTCATCTCTATTTTTCCTTGTTGTTGAAGTCAGCTGGGGTGGGCCAATAAACTGAAGCTGAATCCTGATAAGATGGAAGCTCTGTTGGTTGGTGGTTCCCAAGTCCGGGAATTGGGTAAGCGACCTGTTCTGGATGGGGTTGCACTCCCTCTGAAGGAGCAGGTGCATAGCTTGGGAGTACTCCTAGATCCATCCATGTCACTGGAGACCCAGGTGGACTCTGTGGCCTGGTGTACTTGAGTCAGCTTTGGCTGATCTGCCAAGTATGGCCTTTCTTGGACAGGGATAACCCAGCCACAGAAACACACGCACTAGTAACTTCCCGGTTAGACTACTGCAATGCACTCTATGTGGGGCTGCCCTTGAAGATGACTTGGAAGCTGCAGCTAGTGCAAAATGCAGCAGCTAGACTGCTGACTGGAACATCTCATAGAGATGTTATCTCAAAGATAAAGATTTTGCAGGCCAAAGTCTGCAAGAAAGGTTGTGTTGAAGCAGAAAGAATGAAATTGTGAACAAACAAAACTTGAAGCCACGTGATTCCCCACCCTACCCCAGCTCAACACACAAGACCCTATCATTTCACTCCCTACACTCAAGAGAACTCAATCCCTTCCCCAAAGCACATTGATAGGAGCCTCTGGTAAAACATGTCCTAGGATTAGAAGGTGGGCCTGCCATTCACTAATTGCACCCCCTCCCTCCTGCTCAGCATTTCAGAAAAATGAAACTAAAAGATGCTTATTTGCAGGAGACATAAAGTCTTCACTTCTCTAAAATATGAATCAGCAGTCAAGCCTTGTTTGGCTCTGGCTTCCATTCTGGTGGGTTCAGAGGGAAGCCCACTTCACCCTGAGAAGAACCAGAACTGGACCAAGGCTCAATTCTGCTTGTGCTTTGCCCAAATCCAATGCACATTCATAGTCAGCAGGATTGGAGACAATACAGGGCCACTAAGAAAGAAGAGAGAGGAATCAGCATATTGAGGTGAAACCTGATATCTGAAAAACAAAGCAAAAACAGGGTGGAACACCCTGTTTCAATCATGAACAGTTTTCACTATATTTATTATCCTATATATTGCTGTATTCATGGTTTTCCTGAACAGGAGGCTCTATTAAGAGGGAGGATACAGGCCCAATTTGTGCTATATAAATACCAAGGAATGTCAAGGAAACTATTAGAGAAAATGTCAAAGAAGTTATTAGAGAAAAGAGGGCTTCCTTCAGAAAATGGAAGTCTTGTCCAGGTGAGGAAAACAAAAGAGAGGTCAAGGTTGAACAAAGGCGATGCAAGCAGACAAAAAGAGATGCAAAAAAGCATTTTGAAGACTATATTGCTAACAATATCAAGGCTAACAGTAAAGAATTCTTTAAATATATCAGAAGCAGAAAACCAGCTAGGGAGGACGTTGGACCACTGGAATGCAATGGAGGTCAATCAGTACTGAAGGAGGACAAGGAGATTGCAGAGAAGCTGAACAAATTCTTCTAATCAGTCTTCACTGCAGAAGATATAGGGCAGATGCCTGTGCCTGAACTGATGTTTTCAGGAAGGGAGTCTGAGGTAGGGATGTGCATTGTATCATTCCGATGTCTGATAACGAACCGATAAAGTCGTTATCGGACATCCGATTAATGATATACATTCCTAAGTAGGCCCTATCTGATCGGATCCGATATCCATATGTCCAATAACTACTGGACATATCGGATTATCAGACCACCATTTCTGGTGTTTTCCCCATAGGCTTGCATTGGGGGAAAGTGTCGTGACCCAAGCCCAACTCTAGGCTTTTGCTCACGAACTTGGCAAACTGACAACACACTCTAAAACGGTGAGATTCTTTATTTGTGAACTCACACGGAATTCAAGCATAACGGTTTCATTTCTGCATACATCCACGTAAAGCTAATGACGGGCCAGCTTCAGGTACACTGGCTTAATGCGAACAGCAATCACTCGGGGGGAGACATGTAGAGTTGCCCCTGTCCCATGCGAACAGTCAGCAGCGGCCACACACGCTGACTCATCAGGAACACGAGCAGAACTCAAGGAGAAACTCCAGCACAGGGATGCATGAAGCCCGGCAAAGAACAGATTCATCTTGCACGAACCAGACTCAGCCTGCCGGTAAACACTGAGCTGATCACGTAAGCAAGGTATCAGGGCACGAACCTCTTTGATCTAGGAAACCCCTCTGCCTGTAACAAAGGCTCTGAGTGGAAGCTCTCTTGCAGGTCACACACACACACAATTCCAGAACAGCAACAGTCAGCCTAGGCGCTCCCCTGTGCCCGTACTTTGGCTCCATGCAGGGAACGCTCTCTGTCAGGCCAGAGAACACGAATCCAGAACAGTAATCTGCAAATCCAAATCTATGAAAAGCCTCAGAGCACTTTTCATGGCACAGTTCTTAGAAATTCCAAGTCTAAATAGCAACAGAACATGTACAGAGTGCAACCAACATCTCCGAACCAGATAGAATCCCAAACACGAGTTTCTTGGCAAGCATAGAACAGATGGTAACTGTAGAACAGATGATTCCTAGCAAAGGGCGTCCCCCTCGCTTGCCTCCGTTTATAGGGTGGAGGCTGGCAATTCCAAGCCACTTTGACAGACAGGACTTCAGGCCTGTAATCCAAACTCATGTGCCAACAGGGCTAGGCTGACCATATGAAAAGGAGGACAGGGCTCCTGTAACTTTAACTGTTGTAGAGAAAAGGGAATTTCAGCCAGTGTCATTTGTATGTAATTAGTTCCTGGTGAAATTCCCTCTTCATCACAACAGTTAAAGTTGCAGGGGCCCTGCCTTCTTTTGTATATGGTCACTCTAGTATAGTGCCTGCACCTTTAACTGTTGTGATGAAGAGGGAATATCACCAGGAACTAATTGCATACAAATGATACTGGCTGAAATTCCCTTTTCTCTACAACTGTTAAAGTTACAGGAGCCCTGTCCTCCTTTTCATATGGTCAGCCTAAACAGGGCGGCATGGTTCAACCTCCTCTTGATGATGACACTATGTGAGAGACAGCTTGCAAGATAGCCCCCACCTTTTCTAAACATACATTTGTTCTCAAGGAACTCAAGGCCTCGGCTAGCAGCCACAGATAAGCACAGAACGGAGACAGACTTTCTCACAACAATTGCCAAGCTTTCAGCTCATGATTCACAAAGTCAGCCTTGTGAATCGTCCATCAAACACCTGACATCCGACAGAAAGAAAGCTTTCCCCCAATGAAAGCCAATGGGGAAAAACACTGGGCCGGCACTCCCTCCCTCCCCCCACTCACGCTCCCTCCCCCCACTCACGCTCCCTCCCCCCACTCATGCTCCTTACCTGCTGCCGCCGGCAGTCCGTTTTACTGCTAAACAGGCTTTCCGGCCTGATCCTCAGTAGAGAGACGCGCTGAGTGATGATGTCATCACTCGGCGCATCTCTCTACTGAGGAACAGGCTGGAAAGCCTGTTTAGCAGTAGGACAGATTGGTGGTGGCGGCTGCAAGCAAGGAGCACAAGTGGGGGGAGGGAGCGCGAGTGGAGGAAGGGAGTGCTGGCCCAGTGTTTTTCCCCATAGACTTGCAAACCTATGAGGAAAACACCGTAATCGGATCGGAACTTCTGATATTTATCGGATATCAGACATTGTTTACTAGGACTATTTTTTGACAAAGTCCCTCACCAAAGGCTCCTAAGCAAACATAGCAGTCATGGAATAAGAGGAGAGGTCCTGTACTGTTATAGATCAGTAACTGGTTAAAGAACAGAAAGCAGAGGGTAGGAATAAATGGTAAATTCTCCCAATGGCAGGAAGTAAACAGTGGGGTCCCACAGGGATCTGTTTTGGGACCAATGCTTTTCAATTATTCAAGAATGATCTGGAATTAGGAGTGAGCAGAGAAGTGGCCAAGTTTGCTTATGACACTCAATTCTTTAAGGGTTTTAAAACAAAAAAGGATTGTAAGGAGCTCCAAAAGGGTATCTCCAAGCTGAGAGAATGGGCATCTAATGGCAAATGTAGTTAAATGTAAGCAACTGGAAAGTGATGCATATTGGGGCAAAAGATCTTGACTTCAAATATAACCTGATGGGATTTGAGCTGGCAGTGACTAGGGATGCTGGAGAAATCCAGTTTGGGACTCGATCTCAGTGAGCTGTTGCCAGCTCGGCTCCCTGGATGCCAGCTCATGGAGCACGTGCCAAGTTGGGCAAAGCTTGCACTTTCCTGCTTGTCTGTGAGTAGTCATTTTACACATTTTTTTCTTCCTCTCCCATAATACTAGAACTTGGGGTCATCCTATGAAGCTGACTGGAGGGAGATTCAGGACATAGAAAAGGTAGTATTTCTTAACACTGCACATAATTAAACTATGGAATTCACTACTACAAGATGTAGTGATGGCCGTCAATTTGGATGGCTTTAAAAGGGGGTTACACAAATTCCTGGAGGAGAAGGCTACTAGTCTTGAGGACTATGTGCTACCTCCAGTATCAGAGACAGTAAGCCTATATACACCAGTTGCTGGGGGAGATGGGTGGAATTTTCCTTTTGCACTTGTGTTCTGCTTGTGGGTTCCTGGATCAGCAGCTGGATGGCCATTGTGTGAACAGAATGCTGGACTAGATGGACCCTTGGTTCTGATCCAGCATAACTCCTCTAATATTCTTACATTCTAAAAGCTATTCCTTACTGAATCTCCTGATGTTCTTTAAAGTATGACAAGAGTTCTCTTAACAATACTACCTGACATATTTAGATAGGAAGAGTACAGAGACAGACCTGCTTTCTTGGTAGCTTTCCCACAGATAATGGAAACTCTTCTACTTCATTTTTATATCATGACTTTTACATCATTTATATATGGATACTTGTTTTTTGAAGTACTTCATAATCTTTCATGTCTTTCCTCACTACAGCCCTACAAAATAAGCCACGAGGTATGTTAGATAAGTAACTTTTATTCCCATTTTATAGGTGGGCAACTGAAAGAGAGACAGAATTCAGATAATCACATGGAAGTGGTCATCTTATGGTGGCCACATATCCCAGTTGATAGAGAACAGTCATCTATTTGAAAGGCTGTCCTGTATTTGAAGGCATCTTTTGTTATTTGAAGCACTGTCCATGCCAAGTCTGGTTGAAAGTAACAGAACCATAAGATGGAAGTGGAGGGGCCTTAAAATTGCCCATCAACACATAGCACCTGGGCAGAAGACAGAGGAGGCACATAGATCGCTAGTTGCAGTCTTCTCCACTATGGTATTTCTATTTAAATCATAATAATCATTTCTAAATTTGCATCTATACATATAAATCAGCATATGCAAATTTTATACAAATCTATGTCGTCTTTTGTCCTTTTTTTGCAATGCATAAGTGGCCACCTTAGGTCATCTACAGTATACAACACACAGTTAAGCCCAATGTTACTTATCACTTGCCCACAATTGATTGAAAATCTGGTGAAACAAATGGATAGTAACACTGGGTAACACAGATTCACATGGTTGCAAGTTCCACATGACAGCTTTTTAAACAGCTGCTGTGTGTTTCTTGTGTATGTGAATTCACTCTATTGGTGTCCCAAAGAAGACTTCCAGATCGAGTTTCATCAGACCATATCAGTTTTCTTGGGGTTTGCCTTGAACGTTTCCAAAGCCCTGAGCATCTGTCGCTGCTTATTTTGGTCCATGTGGGCAGATCTAAGCTGGCAGGTTCTGGAGTTTAGTTTCTGTTAGATTTATTATTATTATTATTATTATTATTATTATTATTATTATTATTATTATTTATTACACTTATATACCGCCCCATAGTGATGCATTGGATTTCAACTTAATTTTAATAGAAAGTTTGTATTTCTCATGTTATTGCTTGCTCTGGGCCTTTGAGATGGGGTGAAGGATAAGTTTAATGAAATGACTAGTCATGTGAATGTGTGCAACTGGACTGCTGGAGCAAACTACAGTAGTTTATAGCTCCTCATGATTATGTGCTCAGCGTTGTTCCTTTATTTGCTCCTCACAGCACCAAGAATCAAGACACAAGAGCAAGCACTCAGCTTGTTGAACTGTGTCATCGTCCTTAGTTCCCAGGGAGCCATTAAAGACCTTAGAAAGGGATGTTAAGAAATAGAAGAATGCACTCAGGTTACAAGGACAGAAAGAGAGCAAAAAGGGTCCTTTGGTCTCAGTCACTGAAAGATATCTGCACTGGTTTGCAAAACACTCACGCACACACACCATTTTGAGAACTACCAAGAGGGCACCAAATGTTACTGATCTGTTTCTAATAGCATTATATATCTATGGGGAAAGCCTAGGCTGTGCTCACTTCCACTCATGTTAATCTATACTGAGATGTTTATGTCCATGTACTGTCGCAGAGTGAATGTCATCACAACCCACCTGAAATGTGGCTTTATAGTGATGTGCCAAAAGCCAAGTCCAGACTGAATTCAGCCAGTAGAGGTATAGTATTGGTATAAGCATGACCTCACCTTTCCCGCAGGCTGCTACACGTGATGGCCCTCAAAGTCAAAAGAACCAAATGAGTAGAATGGCAATCCATCCAGTAATCTCTCGAAGAGCAAAGCTGCCATTTGGTTTGCAGAAACAGATCTGAATAGCCATGGCCCTTGCTCAGCTTATGGAAATTTTGGTAGCAAGGAAGGATGCAAATGGCGAACCAAAGGCCTTTTCCAACTCTTTACAGTTGGAATTATCAACACAACTTTCACTACTACTGCTTCTTTACTTTGTCCTTTGGTAGTTTCCATGGTAAACCCCAAAACTGGAATGAGAATTTCCTGGCAGCTTACATCTTATTGACTTTGGGTGATTGGGTAGCTTTAAATACTGGGGGTACTTTGAGTAAATGTCTTATCTGTACGCTATAGCAGACATTTGGAAATGCTTATAGCTGTCACTTGCTGAGCATCAGATGGATACAGGGGGGTTGTGAGCATGAAAGAAAAGACCATAATATTTGCTCCAAAGAAGCTTCCATACAAGCTTCTTCTGATAAAGCAAACACTCGCCAGGCACATCAAAACTGGCTGTAGGATTTCAGCTATTGGTAGATATCACTAAAAGGAGCTAGAGCACCATAAGGAGAGTGACTGAGCTGAAATGAGGTGAGTGCCTGACCACATGTTCTTCACTGGCCACACATAACTCCTGTGGGATGCAGAGATGAGTCACCACCGACGTCTGCTCTGCTCCGAAGCTGCAAAGTGGCTCCAGGGAAGTGGCAGCTGGGACAGTTCAATTCCACTTGTGTGGGTAACTCAATGTTCAGAGGCTGGATGGCTCAAGGCTCATTACTACTGATCTGCTAAATTTGGATGTGAGGAATGGTCATGAGAAAATGGAAACTTTTATTTTTGCTCAGCCTCCCAGGGCAGTTCAACGCACGCACACACGCGCGCACACACACACACACACAAGCCCTCAATTGGTTTGTGTGAATTCCTTTACACCTGATTGCACAATGGCCATTCCATGTGGCATGACCGATCTCAACAACAAAGGGTACATTCAGATGGCACACGATCTGCCAGAGTCAACATCCCCTTTTTGAGATATGTGGCTTAATCAGAATGAATTTCATGCTGTGTTCCCATGCAAAGCAGCTCTTTTGGGCAGCCTTGCTGGGTGACCGCTCTGGCAAAATGTAGCACGCCTGCCCAAGGCCGATGGAGCAACTGCTGCATGTTTGTCAAAAGGCAAGTTCTTTCATGTGATGTGAAATCATCTCAGATAAGCAGCCGGTTTGTGTTGTTGACATGGACGAAATCTATGCCATCTAAAAGTATCTGAATATTGACCCATTCATCTTCATTCCCCCCCCCCCCCATTGATTGTTATTGGAAATGCCAGTGTTGCACTGTTGGGTATTTTTGCAGCAAATGCATAATTTGTGGAAGTAATATGTAAGTATACATGCTTTTAAGCATATGTGGATATGCGTCAGGTTTCCCAGTTGCCTGTGCATGGCACATCTGCTGCAGAAAACACTGATGTAATTAATACCAGTGTTTCCTGTGCCAATTATAAGATGTATTTCCACCCACAGTCTGCCTTTGCATGTTCATTTGCCTGCCTCTGTGAGTGTGTATTATGATGGTGGTAGTGATGAATGATGAGAGATCATGATTGATGTGTATATGTGTGTGTGGCTCTGGGTCACATACAGGTGAGTTTTAAATGATGAAGAAAGTTCATTGGAAAGTCTGTGAATTTCCAGTTGATTCCTTATGAGATCTTGGGTAAATTGTCATTGTAATCTGCCTTAGTACTAAAGAAGCAGGCAGGAGATGCATGCATACATTAAATCAATCACAGTGGCTGTAAGGGAAATCATGGAAATACATAGTATTTTGCACAGATTGGAAAACATGATTTGTAAATGCATATATGTATTGTAAATACATATATACAAACATGATTTGTAAGTACATATATACTTTTAACATATTACAAGACGTAAAAGGCGCCCAAGGAAAATGAAATCAACATGTGGTCATTTCTACAGAGGCAAATGGCATTCCTGCCCTGACTCCCCATATAATATATATTTGGTCTGAGGAAGTCTGCCAAGAGAAACATTGTAACTAACTTCGGAGAAGATAAATTCATGGACAATAGAGATTTCTACAACTGTTGGGTTAGATACTCACTAAACCTATCTGTATGCTCAGTGAGGCCTTAGTAGATTAAACTGCTGTAGAATAGAGGTGGATGGCAAGGGGTAGAATACTAAGACCCAGTATCAAAGGCAGCAACGATATACACCAGTTGCTGGGGAACATGGGCAGGAGATTGCTGTTGCATCTGTGTCCTCCTCGTGGGTTTCTGGTCAACAGTTAGTTGGCCACTGTGTGAACAGAATGCTGGACTAGATAGAACCTTGGTCTGATCCAGCAGCACTCTTCTTAAGATTTTAAGTTCTAACCCCATGTTGTTACGACTTTGTGGAGCATCTCCATAGCATCTTCTGCTGGAGGCAGAATTCTGCACTAGATAGACACATTAAGTTGCCATCCTATAAACACTTACCTGGGAGCAATCCTCATTGAGCTCAGCAGGACTTATTTCAGAGCAGAAATGTAGGGAATTTTGTTTGGCCCACAATTTTAAGCAAACTGATCAAATTCACACTCCCCGTACTAAAATGCAGATTGGAACACAGTTATCCCCCCCCCCCCCCACTGTGCACTTCTCTGAAATTGTAGTGTAGTTTTTGGCTCCAAAACATGCATCCAAAAATGCATATTTTAGGGGGAATGAATACAGCAATGCAGATTTTAGGGGATATACATACTTTTAAAATGTAAATTGTTGTGCATTAAAAAAAAGAAAATAGGACAGGATGGATTTACGATTGAACACAGGAGAAACTGACATTGGCAGGATCTACACTATTGCTTTAAAACAGCTTTTAACAGTAGTGACAACTATTGGGGCCCAGGACACACTCCATGTACAGTTTTCAAACTGTTTTCAAAGTGTCATATCCTGCTTGGTGTAGATCTGGGCAAAGTCTGGAAAAGACTGATCTGTTCCTGAGCCCTCTCAGGCATTTGTCAGATATGATAAGGTTTTAATCAGTCTTGGGATTTTTATTGTTGATTGTTTTTAAATTATTTTTTGTAAACCACCCAGAGAGTTTTGGCTATTGAACATTATGGGAATGGAATTATCTTTAGTAAACCACCCAGAGAGCTTTGGCTATTGAACATTATGAGAATGGAATGAATGAATAAATTAATGAATGACATGTATATGATAATACTGTTAAGGGTGCAATCCTATGCATGTTTAGACAAGAAAAAGTCCTATGACTCCCAGCATTCCCCAGCAAACCATACTGGCTGGTGACTGCTGGGAGTTGCTGGACATTTTTCTGTCTAAACATGCATAGGATTGCGACCTATGTGTTTTTCTGTACTCCTTAACAAAACAAGAAAATTTCATGGAGATTCATTAAATAAGTGATAACATTACAGTTTTTTAGGATTAAACATATATCCTTCCCAGTAAGCAAGTCTCAATGTTTTGTTTTTCTAGGAGTGTCATTTGTATGCCTTTTCATTCCTTCATAGCAGGCTTAGACTGGAATTACGTGTGCACGAAAATGAGTTGGAAACGAGAAGGTAGAATGAATTGGAACAGTTTATAGTGCAGGAGGAGGAATTACATCCCTAAATTCTGTCCAATGTAAACAAACACACGCACGTACACACAACAAAAACCAGAGATTATCTCAACTGTTTGCTTTAGGGTGACCATATGGAAGGGAAGACACGGCTCCTGTATCTTTAAGAGTTGTATAAAAAAGGGAAGTTTAGCAGGTGTCATTTGTATGCATGCAGCACCTGGTGAAATTCCCTCTTCCTCACAACTGTTAAAGCTGCAGGAACCCTGCCCTCTTGACCAGATACAAAAGAGGGCAGGGCTCCTGCAGCTTTAATTGTTGTGATGAAGGGAGAATTTCACCAGGTTCTGCATGCATACAAATGACACCTGCTGAAATTCCCTTTTCTATGCAACTGCTAAAGATACAGGATCCCTGTCCTACTTTTCATATGGTCACCCTACAATTTGTATGTGATATGTAAATCGTTTTCAAACCATTACACTGTATTTTAATGAGTTTCATTGTAATTTAATGTTTATGTTTTTAATCTTTGTAAACTCCCAGAGAGCCTCAGCTATGGGATGTTTAATAATAATAATAATAATAATAATAATACACAAGAACTAATATGTCAGGAAGTGGGCTGGGCTAGAAACTTTCTCTTTGAAATGCTGTTCTTCTGCATGTGGGACGTTTTTTGTTTTGTTTTTTGCTTTAAGTAGGGGGAGCATTCACAATGACTAGGCAGCATATATGGTGTCTAGTTCTTTACGCCCCAAAATGGAATCTGGTTAAAATAAACCTAGAGATCATGCTCTGATCCAAAACAAAATGGAAGTGGGAGGGGTGGAATCAAGAGAGGGCTGCATTACCTTTGAAATTGGGCCTGATTCTGGCATCATATCCTGATGTCCTTCCCATCAGTTTATCCAGGAAATCTGAAGGGGACATAAGTGAAGGAGTGGATCGGGGTGCTGCTCCGGTTTCTTTGGAAGCGGCGAGACTGAGCCAAAAAGAAGAGAGCAAGCAGAGATTTAATTAGTAGCTTTTCTTCCCTTGTTGAAATTGTACCCTTTACCCCATGTTGAGAGGATCTGGGATCACAATTCTTTGCAAGAGAGCACACTGTTCCCATTATAAGCCATGACAAATACCTCTGTGGATTCTTAATGAAGCTGGTCTCTGCTAATTTGTTTGCTCAGCCCAAACATCCCTGAACACAGAATCCCAACTGCTACCCGCGATCAAGCAAGATGATGGATGAAGAAAATGCCTCTGCTAATTTAGGTACAGACCCAGATCCTGACGTAAATCAGAAATATGAACTTTAGCCTTCTATCCCCATGGGAGAACGCACTTTGAGATTAGCCATGTTTTATTATGGAGCATCAATTACCATGTAATTACATGGCAAATAGCAGAGGAGAGCATTGACATGTTCATTTTCTAAAGAGTGGGCAGGCTGTGTGAGCTCTGTCAGCTTCCATTTGCTTTAATAGGTAGGCTGAGCCTAAACTTTCTGCACAGCATGGTAAAACTTCAGGGGACTATGATTTCTCCTAGATTGGCCATTGCTTAGTACAGAAATGTGGCTGCCATGCTGGGATCAAAGCACCTCAAAAGTCTCAAGGTTTCAGTCTCAAATCCAAACATACTAAAAACAACAGAGATCTGATTTAATGTTGGCCTTCATCCTTCCAATCACTTCTCAGGTTAACGATGCATGAGTTGAAGAGTTAAAGACAACCATGCCCATTTCAGGCTGAAATCAGTAAATTTAAATTACTTTTCTGTCCCATTAATTTAAACAGGATGTAGGCAGGGACTTGCTTTCTCTGGAGCTGGGCCATAAGGTCTAGTTTGAGAATTACACTGCTTGTCTTAAAAGGGACAGAAGTCTAACCAAGGGAGCAACCCAGCAGGAACTAAGCATCAAACACCTGACTGTTGGAAGTATGTGGAACATCAAGAAACTCATCTGACATCTAGACTTCATACCATTATTTGTTTCCCTTGCAGTGCAATCCAATACACATCTATTCAGAAACCAAGCCCACTGAGTGCAATGGAGCTTACTCTTAGATAAGTGTGGATAGGGTAGCAAGCCTCCTAATAGAAGATTGCAAGAACTTCTAATGCCTTGGTTCTTTGACACGAAGCATTCTCTCTCTCTGTCTCCCCACCCCATCCCATGGGCATCATCTTCCTCAAATGTGGGAGGGCTGTGTAATCAGTACAGGGACTAGATCTTATGGGGCTTGTGTAAGTCATTAATGTTGCAGAAACGGATCTAGATGTGGTCTTGTAGAAATTACAGGTGAGTTTGCATCTATCCAACATGGTAGCCCTTCAGTACCTCCCTAGCAAACAGGGACATAAATGGATCTTGGATGGTATACTACATTTCTATGATAAACTGCACCCATCTTTGGGTCTAGTGCCACCTCTCATAATAAGAGAGGCCTCATCTAGCTGAGCTGTTTCCCCTGCTATCCCCTTTACTTACCAACTCCTTGGGCTGGAAGGACACTTGTCTGGGTTTGCTGGGTACACGTTCAGACACTTGTTTGGCTACACTAGATGGCTGAGTGACCTCACCAGGCAGAGGAAAACTAGTCTGACCAGCAGAGGGTGTAGTCGGTAGATCAAATACATTGTGGCATATCTATGTTTCTAAATGGCGGCCATGTGTCATAATTTTCAGAGGGCAGTCCCCCATTTGAAAGGTTGTCAGAAGACAGTCCTCTATTTGAAGGACTAGTTAGTCCTAGTCTGGTTTAAGGATTAAAAAGGAGCATCAGAAGCCTTGAAGTTGCCTGCCCAACAGTTTGTATCCAGATAGCAGACTGAACAGGCAGGCACACAGGTTACGTGGTCACAGTCTACGTCACTATGATACGATGTATTACATTTCTATTTAATTATAATCATTGTTTCTAAATGTTCATTTATACACATAGCATGTTCAAATTTCATGCAAAGTGGCATCCCCTTTTGCCCTCCATTTTGGCAATGCTTAAGTGGCTTCCCTAGCTAATTATGAGTCAGATCCAGGTTCTAGGAAGCCTTTGGGCATGATGCCTTCAGTGAGCCCTAGTCCTCCTCCTCTTTGCCACCACAGATGCTGTCTACTTGCTTGTCCTTTGAGCCCAATCCGCACCATCATCCTCAAGGAGTGCCAAGCAAGGGCAGGGCTGGCCCTACCTTCAGGTGCCAAAATAACTTGAGCATCCTTGGGTACGATGCACCATGACTTGGAGGTGGGTGGGCGCCATTTGCTGCTTCACCTCAGAGCCAGCAAAATGTTTTGAGGCAGCTCTGAATGAGTGGCAGTGGTTGCTGCTCTCTCCCCAACCCCAACCAGGAATTGCTTACGAGGAACCTCCTCCACACGAGACGTTTAATGAGCCTTAGAGGCTCATTATAAATTTTACCTCCACACCAGCGGAGCACAAAACGGGCGTACAGGCGCGTTATCTCCCCGATAATGCGCATTTTCGAATGCGCGTTAAATAGCGACTTTTATTTTTCTCCGGCCGTTAAAGCGCATTTTCGCGGTGTGAACAAGCGATTATGCGCGTTAACGTCTTCTAAAGCGCTTTTTGGACATGAATTAATGCGCTTCGCCGCCTCTCGCCGCCTCCCGTGCAGAGGGATTAGGCGTAAATGCGCCTCCGCGATAATGCGCATAATCCCGGAACCGGGCGCAAAAGTGCATCCTTGTGGAGGGGGCCTTGTGAATAGCAACAGAGATAAGGAGCAGCAGCAGCTGCCGCCGCCGCTGCCACCACCTTCTGCTCACTTGGTTCCCCTTGCTTTCATTCAGAGAGGGTGGGTGGAGGTAAACTATAAGGAGGAAGAGGAGGAACAGGACCAGAGGACTTTGAAGTTCATTGGTGGGCCCTCTGCTGACAAGAGGGCCTCAGCAGCTGCCTGACGACATTGATTTGTGACGTCAACTCTGTGAAGAGAAATTGGGTTCAAACAAGCTCCAGTGCCAGTCGCCTAATGTTCATGACAAGAATTGGCTCCAGTACCTAATAACACTTGTTTTGGCTGAGGTGGTTTTAAAACAATAATCAAGCAGACTTGTTTGAAAGGCCCTTGCCATCAGTGGTGGGGGCAGGTTTTTGAGGAGCTTTGGGCAAGTCACTCCCCTCTCTCAGTGAGTTTACCTCCTCACTGCCACTTTCTGCAGCTCCTATTGCTCCTCCTCCTCTTTCTCATCATTGCTACCCTTTGCTTGCTTGCTCCTTGACAGATAGAGGGCCAGAGAACAAGTAGGCAGTGACATCTATCTATCTATCTATTGCTCCTCCTTCTAATGACCATCATTGTCTGGGCCAGGTGAGAAGCAGGTGAACAAGCAGGTTGTGATGATGAAGAAAAAGAGCAACTCAGTGAGCCCTTGCAGTGGTGTGGGTCCTTGGCAGGTGCCTAGGCTGACCATATGAAAAGGAGGACAGGGCTCATGTAACTTTAAGAGTTGTAGAGAAAAGGGAATTTCAGCCAGTGTCATTTGTATGCAATTAGTTCCTGGTGAAATTCCCTCTTCATCACAACAGTTAAAGTTGCAGGGGCTCTGCTTTCTTTTGTATATGGTCACTCTAGTATAGTGCCTGCAACTTTAACTATTGCGATGAAGAGGAAATTTCACCAGGGACTAATTGCATACAAATGACACTGGCTGAAATTCCCTTTTCTCTACAACTCTTAAAGTTACATGAGCCCTGTCCTCCTTTTCATATGGTCAGCCTACGTGCCCAACTGCACCTACCATTGGTGTTCTAGTAGGCTGACCATATGAAAAGGAGGACAGAGCTCCTGTATCTTTAACAGTTTCATAGAAAAGGGAATTTCAGCAGGTGTCATTTGTATATATGCAGAACCTGGTGAAATTCCCTCTTCATCACAAAGTTAAAGCTGCAGAAGCCCTGCCCTCTTTTGTACATGGTCAAGAGACAGGGCTCCTGCAGCTTTAACTGTTGTGATGAAGAGGGAATTTCACCAGGTTATGTATGCATACAAACAACACCTGCTGAAATTCCGTCCTTTGCAACTGTTAAAGATACAGGAGCCCTGTCCTCCTTTTCATATGGTCACCCTAGTTCTAGTTATCTCCTATCCCATCAAATGTTTATGGATTATAAGTAGGCTGACCATATGAAAAGGAGGACAGAGCTCATGTAACTTTAACAGTTGTAGAGAAAAGGGAATTTCAGCCAGTGTCATTTGTATGCAATTAGTTCCTGGTGAAATTCCCTCTTCATCACAACAGTTAAAGTTGCAGGGGCCCTGCCTTCTTTTGTATATGGTCACTCTAGTATAGTGCCTGCAACTTTAACTGTTGTGATGAAGAGGGAATTTCACCAGGAACTAATTGCATACAAATGACACCTGCTGAAATTCGCCTTTCAATACAACTGTTAAAGTTACATGAGCCCTGTCCTCCTTTTCATATGGTCAGCCTATTATAAGCCCACATAGGTCTGAGCCTGTTTATGTCTATGTATGTGTGCATGAGGGACAAATTACCCTAGGCCTTGGAAACAGCACGCTTTACATCAAAACGGATAAGTAACATGTATGTTCCAATTGAAATTTTTTTTTTGTTGACATTGACCCAGGGTATGGTGAGGAAGGCTCCTCCCCTCATCAAATGAAAATTCAGCCCTAGGCCTGAATGTGTGGAAACTCTTCTCCTGTTACATAAAGCAAACAACATGTACTAGTAAACATCCACATTAAAGAGCAGTGAATTAAACAAACCGTCACTTTACATTGATCTAAAAGAATTGCCTGCATCTTCAAAGGTCACAGGTAACAAGTATATAGAATCCACACAAAGTATACAGAGTGGGTAAGCAAAATTCTGCCAAACTCTGCCTGCAATGGCTGGCAAATAATTAAATGCAAGGTTTCATATTCCAGTCCCTTAACCTTCATGAGCACTGTCTTTGACCTCCAGGAAATTATTAATGGAATAATTTCCTGCAAATTACATTGGCTGCACCAGGTTTATTCTCCACCCCCTCTTTTCCGTTTGTTTTTGTTTCATTTTACCAGTAAAGATGTTTTTCTGCCTCTGCAAGGTAGAATTTATGGCCAGAAATGATCTGGAATATAAAAACAGGATTTTGTTTGCCGGCATTGCTCTTTCTCAGAGAGCGCCTCCAGCTCTGGAATGAGTTCATTTATTGTTCATTTCAGGTGATACATTTATCTAGGGTGCATTCTACCAAACACTGTTTCTCTAGAAGAGCCCATGTCTTTCCATGGTAATTGTATAAGTATAGCTATTGAAGGACAGTGATTCCTTCAGGATGTCGGCACTCCCATGTGTACATGAAGCTTCCTTGCTGGCAAGGGTTTTCCTATTCACTTCAGTAGAGGGGAGCCCCCTCCCCTGCAACACACCCACGAGTCATGAAAATGTGCTGTCTTCCTTGGAATGAATAGGAAAAGCTGCTCAGAGAAATGCAAGAGCTCTGTGCATACACCGGAGTGCATAGGAAGATCTGCATGGAGAAACCATTAATTAGTAAAATATGTGCTCTTATAAATGAGTTATTTATTGCATGTCCCTGATTGACCACTCACTGAAGTTTTCGAGACCATTATATGACATCAACAATGACCTGCAGTCATTGCAGTATCTCCTGGAAATCCCACATTACCACTTTTAATATGGTAAAGTTGCAGGGGCCCTGCCTTCTTTTGTATATGGTCACTCTAGCATAGTGCCTGCACCTTTAACTTTTGTGATGAAGAGGGAATATCACCAGGAACTAATTGCATACAAATGACACTGGCTGAAATTCCCTTTTCTCTACAACTGTTAAAGTTACATGAGCCCTGTCCTCCTTTTCAGATGGTCAGCCTATATAAAACCAGAAGTACTCCCTGAATCAAGCATGCTATCTGTCCTAAATTGAGAGACGTTATGAATAAAATATAGATATAGGAGTGTATGTGTGTTTGTATTTGTGCAAAGGAATAAGGAAGCACTTGTATTGAGAGTAATTACCCCTTTGGAAACAAATATCTTTCCCAGAGCAATCTGGGGGAATAGGCTGTGGTTGCTTTAAAAATTGTTATCTGTACTTTGCAAGTTCAGGAGAAAATGGGGAGAGAGGGAATCAATATGGGACTATAAATCTGCATTCTAAAAGAGGTTCTACATGGAAATGAGCCGGGAGAGAAAAAAATTCAATTAAACAGCAAATGAGTTGGTGCCCAAAGAATCCTGCCAGTTCAGCAGAGAGGTGCCAGAAAATGCAATATACTGATTTCTTCTCATTAACCACGGGCTATAGGAAGACTATGGGGAATGATGCAATAAAATATCTAAGAGTTTTGGGTTAAAAAAAACAGCCCAAAGATATTATATGCATGAACTGAGACAAAGAGCTAGGCAAGATCAGATCCCCCCCCCCCCCACACACACTTTTCATATGGACACCATTTACTCTAACATACAATGAAAAAGAACAGGCATTGATTGGCAAACCTAATATTCTTGGAGCTTTTGCTGCTTGTACATACATGTGGCCACTGTACTCAGAGCAGCCACAAATGATGGGTATACAGGCTAGCCAAACCCATGAGATGTAAGATGGACATTATGAAGTTACTGTATATTTCTTTGTTAGGGTGACCATATGAGAAGGAGGACAGGGCTCATGTATCTTTAACAACTGTATAGAAAAGGGAATTTCAGCAGATATCCTTTGCATGCATACAGCACCTGGTGAAATTCCTTCTTCCTCACAACAGTTAAAGCTGCAGGAGCCCTGCCCTCTTTTGTATCTGGAAACTCTAGCATAGCTACACAGTAAAATAAAACTACACAGTAAAACTACTTATCACCAACTTATGAGGGACCTTGTATAAGATTTAAGTATGAAAGGCTCATCTGGATGGCATCTCATATATTTGCAGGACCAGTGCCACAGGATGCCATGGATTAGGCTGACCAAATGAAAAGGAGGACAGGGCTCATGTAACTTTAAGGGTTGCAGAGAAAAGGGAATTATACAATTAGTACCTGGTGAAATCCCCTCTACATCACAACAATTAAAGTTGCAGGCGCTATACTAGAGTGACCAGATACAAAAGAGGGCAGGGCCCCTGCAGCTTTAATGTTATAATCAAGAGGGAATTTCACGAGGTACGAATTGCATACAAATGATGCCAGCTGAAATTCCCTTTTCTCTACAACTGTTAACGTCACATGAGCCCTGTCCTCCTTTTCATATGGTCAGCCTACCATGGATGTATTCCTCAGTATCTGTCTCTGATTTCTGGAAGCCTCTCTGGCACACCCCTGGTTCACCCCTAGGCCCTTTCTACACCTCAGAGTGTAGAGGGAGGGCCTGGGGGCAATCCCGGACTTACTTGCTTCCAGGATTGTCACCCAGTTTCTACACAGGAAGTACGATGTCCTGGAAGCAAATAGGGACGTTGCGCTCATCACACCAGCCATTGTATTTTAATATGTGGGAGCCAGGAGCCCTGACCCTGCTCCCCCCACCCCCGATGTCCCTAGACTTCCCCCAGCCTGGCTCTTTCCCTCTTGCAGACCCCTGCTACTCATGGGGAATAAGGAAGAAACTGGGACAGATGCCAATACCGCTCACGGTCCTCGGGATCGCCCTGGGACTGCTGGAAGATTTGGGTTTTCCCAGGGTTTCTTGATTCCTGGGAAAGCTCGTGCCCATCCACCCCTGCCCCTGGGAGTCCCTGTGCATTGTTCGGATTCACAGGGAGCACCTAGGGATGGCCCTGGGAAAAAAGACTGGTGTAGCAATGGCCATGGAATGCCTCTTTTTCATACACACTGATAGTGGAGGACCTTTGGGCAACATCACAGAGGAAGCTTGCAAGGTCAGGTCTCTGTTTACAAGCGAAGAACTCCCTCTCCACCCTTACAAAGGGTGAAGGAGATCTGGAAAATCCTATGTGCCCTGTTTTATCCATAGGATTATTTCAACCAATTCTATGGTCAGTCCAGTGACCATAGGATAGCAGTGTAAGGCATGGCTTGGGATCAAGATAGCTGAAGGACTGTCTCCTCTCATATCAGCCTGCCCCAAATTTGTGCTCATCATCTGAGGCCCTGCAGCGTGTTCCACCTTTGAGAGAGCAGAGGTTGGTCAGCACTCATAACAGGGCCTTTTGTGTAGCAGCACCCCAACTGTGGAACTTCCTCCCTGGAGAGGTTAGATTAGCCTCCTCCTTAGTGTCCTTCAGTTGGCTGTTGAGGATGACATTGTTCCACCAAGTTCATGCCATTCTGTGTTTTTATAATTAATTCCTAGTTTTAAAATCTATTTTAGTTTTTTTGTATTTTACATATTTTAATATTAGTATTTTTATTGTACACTGCCACAAGCACTCATTGAGTGGTGATGGTGGGGAATGAAGAAACATTCTAAATAAATAAATAAATAAATAAATGTAAATAACAAATATATAAGTGCCTTGTCAGCACAACTTTCCATTAATAAGACAAAAAGAGATATCTCAAAGGTAATTAAATGTTTTGGACTTTTCTGCGTCTAATATAAAACGTTACCCTAAGTTTTAGAAAACACCTCCTTAAGGCAAATTAACTGCAATAAGTACTAAACCTACTGAGGACAACGGACCCTTATACATCCTAGAGGAAGCAATTAACACTGAATTGCCTGGTTGCCAAGGGAAAAATTCAATCAAATAACAAACTTTTTTTTTACTGTTAAAGAAGTAATGAAAAGAAGGTATATTTATATTTTTCAGCTCTCCATTTTGAGGCTGAATTCACATAATCCGACACTAAGATGATGGTTGTTAATCAACTGTTCCATTGACAGGTATTGCTTGGGTTGATTGCAAACCTGTTTTGGTGGTAACTGGTACATAAAAAGTTTATCATTGAATCCAATTTTGAAATGGTAGCAACAATAATTATGTTAATTAAAAAATACTGGGGCAAAAGCAAGCCAAAATGAATTAATTTAGAGCAGAGGTGCACAACCTGTGCCCTAGGGGCTGTAAGAGGCTTTCAGAGCCACCAGCCTCCACAGTGTCACATACTTTGTAAGTTTTTGTAACGCCATTTGTTATTGGTTTTCAGAAAATGCAAGAAAGTGGGCTTTGAAAACTGACTTTCCTGTGTTTTGTTCCCTGTGGGGCATTTAACACAGAGGGGGGGCAGAAGGATCTGCAGGGAGATCTCTGGGTGACTTGCAGAAGATCAGCAAGGATTTTAGACTCCCAGTTGTTAAAACAATAGCAGAAATAAAATAATCTTCCCACCCTAACTTATATGCTGAAATCAAGAATGCTGTGGGAGGAAGGGAACTAAGAGTCGATTTGTGTGTGGAAGGATCATGACCTCCATCTCATATTTGGGAATTTGGTTTTCCCCCAGGCTCCAAATTCTTCAATTCTAAGTGTATGTCTTTTCCATCAGCCTCCGTTTGGTGAATCCTGCATTTCTATTAAAAAACAAAGGTAGATCCTTCAAGCCTGAAATCTGCCCACATCTCAAAATATCCATAGCTCTCCTTGAAATGATACACACGGATCCTACAGCAATGTAGAGATGCTCTCCTGTGACTTCCTGTCTTGCTATCTTGGGAATGTTTGACTCCATATGGGTGGGACCAATTATGGGAATCAAAATGCAGAACTTGATTTATCTATGTGTTTGCTAAATTTGTCCACCACCTTTCTGTCAAATGGTGCTCAAGGTAGTTAAGAGCAATAAAACAAATTCAACAACTGATGAGGAACAACAATAAAACACAAAAGTAAAAACTAAAAAAAGGAAGCAGATAAAACATGGATAAAAACCAATTATAATACGTTTACAAGCCAGTTTATGGGCCAAATGTCCATCTAAATAAAAACATTGTTGCCTGAATATGGAAGATCATCACAGCCAGAACAAGCTGGCTCTCCAGAACTTGAGAGCAGTCACGAAGGAGGCCATCTCTCTCGCTCACGCCAAATATGCTTCAGACGTGGGACAACCAGAAGGTCCTCTCCTGAGGATCCTAAAACCTGGGCAGGCTCATATGGGAGAACATGGTCTTTCAGATAACCTTGTCTGAAATCAGGTAGAACTTTGTCCATCTTATAAACAGGGTTAGATCTACACTACTGCTTTATAGTAGTATTGAAGTGTACTGATAACTGTTGGAGTACTATCCACATTCCATATACCACTTTCATAGTGTTACATCCTGCTTTTTATTCCATATTCTTAATGATTAGACACAATGTGTAGATCTTCAAAGGTAGCTGCACCTAGAGCTCATTACAGTACTCCAAACCTTGGCTGGACCATGTCCATAATTACTTGTGGAATGAATGGTAGCACATATTAGGAAGATACTGAACTGGACTGCAGGGCCCCCCAAATTAAATGGAAACACTTGAAGACAGAATATTAACAACAGGACTAGTTGGGAATCTGAGCAAGCTCAACAGATTATCTGAACTTCTGGAAGTACTTCTTGTCAGTAAGCAGGCAGTGGCCATCAATTCCCTGTCTGGAGCAGATCAAAGTTCATAATAAACAAATATGATAAATGTATAGTGCCATTTATCCTAAATATGTTGCAGGGAGCATAATATTAAAGTTGACCAAAAACAAAGTATAAAAATACTGATACATCAAGGGATTAAATCCACTCTGAATGCTTTAAGTGTTTTGTCTTTTCCAATAGGAACATTTCAGAATAAATTGCTTTATTCTGAACTGCCAGGAGTTGAATCTGTCTGATCCTGGCTCCCCCCAATAACAATTGCAGTTCCCAGTTTGCATGTACCACCTTCAATGTGATCCAAGTTATTACATGTGTGGGCTGCCCCATTTATTTTGATGAGAAAGCAATTCTGGGCAGTTTACACTCTGTGCTTAATTTTAGAGAAAACCCCTGTATTTTGGGAATCCAAATTGTGTGTTCCGAAAAGCCTAATGCTGTAATCTGAGGAAATGTGCATAATTTGTTCTTTTTTAAAAATTTACATCCTTGAGTCAGCCAGTGTTTATTATTTCCCATCATTTACTCTAATTGTGCTAGTCATCAGGAGGGGCAAAGACACTGAAGCCCTTTTTCTAACCATGGCAAGGGAATCTTATTCGGCTCATCTTCTGGCTTCCGAGATTCCATCAGGCATGATTACCCACAGACCTTCAAGCATATCTTGGCAGCCATAAGGGATAGAAACTTTCAAAGAAAATGAAAAATGAGGTTCTCGGGAAGGTGAATTCTGCACGTAATACCACATTCTCAGGTTTCTTGGTGTTTGTTGTTTTTGCTTCCCCATCCCCCTTTGCATTTCTGTGGAGTCACAGCCTTCTGTGTACATCCATATGTAGCTACTCTGAAAAAAGGCTGAGAATTTGGGTGGCCATGTATGAATTGTCAAAAAAGAAGATATTGATTTGCATAACATCTGCATATGCTAATTGATATGTATAGATGCAAATTTAGAAATAATAATTATAATTTAAATCAACTGTTATCAAGCGTCCTGCTGCTCTCCCTGTTCCTTCTGCTGTTCAGGTGCTAACTGTTGATGGGCAACTCCACAGCCTGTCCTGCTGCTCTCCCTTCTTACAGCTCTTTATCTTTAAACTAGACTTGGGCTGGACAGCCCTTCTAATAGAGGACTGTTCTCTGTAAAAGAGGGCACCTGGTCACCCTATAGGAGAATACATGTGTGCTGCTTCTATTGCGTGGTGGGTTTCTGCTTCAGACAGTGACCTGCCTTGGGCCGTTCCTGCCTGATGGAGCGCCTCTCCATGTACGAATCTACCCTACAATCCCATATACTACGATCAACATGTGAAGACTTCCTCTGAGTGCCTTCTCTGATGGAGGTTTGGAGGATGGCAACAAGGGAGAAGGCCTTCTTGGTGGTGGCCACCAACTGTGGAATCTTCTCCCCACTGAAGTCCCCTGCTGCCAACATTGTCATATTTTCATGCCAGTTTAAGACTTTCCTCCATTTTAAGGGTTTTAATTTCTGTGAAGCACCCAGAGAGTGAGAAGAAGAAGAAGAAGAAGAAGAAGAAGAAGAAGAAGAAGAAGAAGAAGTGTTCATATATTTTTACATGCTATAAAGAGAACTGCTGGGCCAGAAGCCCATAGCCATGGCTGTCTTCCTTATCCTTAGTGCCTCTGGTCTCTGCCCCCAGGATTCATATTGGGGATAAGGATGATGATGCCAGTGACAACGGCTGTAGCTGCCTGGCCTACCACTTCTCTTTACAGCAGTGAGCTGAGGGAATACTGAGCAGCTGCATCTGTGCGGCTTTCCCCATGGCCACCTCTCTACTCAGCTGCTCATGACTGCTCATTCCCATTCTCCCTTCGGTAAACTTTGTGGGCAGCACCTAGGAAGCATTTGTGAGGTCACTGGAGGTCAAAGGAACATAGGAAGCTGCCTTATGCTGAGTCAGACCTTTGGTCCATCTAGCCCAGTATTGTCAACAACACTGGCAGCAATGGCTCTTGAGGGTTTCAGGCAGGTGTCTTTCCTAGCCCTACCTGGAGATGCCTGGGATTTAACTTTCTGCATGCAGAACAGGTGCTATGTCACTGAGTTACAGCCCCAGGCTACCTTGTTTAGGGCCCTATCAAACCTGACAGAAGCACTGATTGTAGGGAGGGACATATGGTACAGTTGTAAGGAGCAGGTCCTTTCCTGTTGTAGCCCCCAGTCTTTGTGCTTCTTGCTAAAAATCGCAAATGTGCCTTCCTCTTCTTCTTTTTTTTTTTAAAGAAAAATGTATAAGGTGGTTTATTTCAGAAGGACTTTCATGACTGTTGCTGGTGTGAATTTGTTTTTGAGGCATTAGTACTACTCTACTCCTGATCTGACTGCTGTGATTTCTATTTTTATTAAATATTATTGTTTTAGATACATTATTTGTATTGGATCTGATGCCTTTTTATTGTAAACTGCCTTGATTACAGTGGAGGAACGCGAATGCTTTATTTTATTTATTTCAGAAAATGTTTAAATAAAAAACAAACCCAAAGTGATTCACAATGTAAATAATAATAATAATAATAATAATAGCATAATAAATTCATTCCATAAAAATAAAACAGTAATAAAAGAATAACTTATCACATTAAAAGAACCAAGTGTACATGGCAATGCTAGTGATCAGGAAAACACCCATGCCAACTAATACGTCTTTGGTTGTTGGCAGAAACTCTCAACACTCAGAGCTCACCTAACCTTGAGTTCAGATTTGAATTCTGTGATGAAATTTAAAGTAGGCACCAAGTTTTTCTACAGAAGGCTGTTAATCCGCTGTATATAATGTTGGTTTCATTGCAGAACTGTGTTCCAAGCACTACACAAAGGCTCAGTTCGAATGACACATTAGGCAATGGAGCAGGGGGGGAACAATCGTCAGTTGTGTTGCTTATTGTGTCGTCTGGAGGGCAGCACACAATGCACACACAACTGACAGTACATTAATCAGGTACTTTAAACAACGGAGTGAACAATGGGCTTCCACATTGTTTAGCCCGAAGCCCCGTTGTTTAAAGTGTCTTCCGAATTCAGCCCCCCCTCTCTCCGTGGACTATTCCGTTTCGGAATAGAGTTCTGCTGCCTAGAGCAGCCAAAAATCCCTAGCCACTTTATGCAGCCAGCAGAACTCACGGTGCATGCTGGGATACGGCTGGGGGACACACAGAGGAGAGGCTGCAACCAAAATGGCCGCCACAAGTTCACTGCAGCCATTGCGTTGGCCGGTTCCAAGCAGCGCTGGCTGCAGTGTGTCGTTTGTGGAGCTGCTCCTGCCTAACGCATGGTCAGTACGTTATTTACCCCTCCTTTGCTTAATATGTCGTCCAAACTGAGCCAAAGAGTGTTTCCTTTCCTGCTTTTCTGCTACATAACTTCTAGGTGGCACTGTGATATAGTGGAATAGCACAAATACACGAATGGAAAAAAAATCATTTTTTTTCACTTTCACAAATAGTACTGAATTTTCCTTTCTCTAGAAGAAAAAAAAAACCTTGCCAAAAGTGCTGTTTACAATGCCACAATATGTATGCCTGCAATCCATATTGCTTCCAGAATCTGGAAACTAGTAGCTTGAATTATTTCTCTCTCAACTGAACAGGGCAGAGATCACTCAGATATTTCTTCTTCTTCTAATGACAGATCAATCAGATATACTTCTTTGGTAAACAACACCCCTTTCTCATGCAAATCCATGCATGCATCTTGACCTTGGCTACATTCAACACCACTATCACTGCAGACATTTTTTAAATATACCCTCTGTTAATTGTCAGCAGTTTTCTCTGTGTCAGTATTGCTGATAGTCATCATATTTGGAGTCCTGTTCTAATTGCCCCCTACAGATTCATTCAGAAATAATACAGCAACAAACTAGTGTGTGTGTGTTTGTGTGTGTGTGTGTGTGTGTGAAGCTCTGACCTTAAGCATACCAAGAGCTAGTTCATACTAGCAAGCCACCCTCAAGTGAAGCCTTTTGGAATAACTGAAGGGCCACTACAAAGCTCGTGGCCAGGAGGTGCTCAAATGGAGCAGTATATGTATGATGTGGTGACCACATAAAGAGGCTGAACATGTGGCCACTGCAATTTGCGTAATCATAGGGGTCCTTCCATTGAAATAGACCCTCTGCATGAGAGTTTCCTGAATATAAATCCAGTAGGAACCCTGCACACTTCCAATGTAGTTTTACACTATTAGTGCTTACTGGTCTTTAGATGAAAGTAAGTTCTACATGCTGGGATTGTTTAGCTTGGAAAAAAGGAGGCTAAGGGGAGAAATGATAGAGGTGTACAAAATTATGCATGGTGTGGAACATGTGAATAAGAAGAAATTTCCCCCCCTCTCTCATAATACTAAAATCAGGGTCATTCCATGAAGTTGATTGGTGGGAGATTCAGGACAGATAAGAGGAATTACTTCATCATACAGCATATAATTAAACTATGGAATTCACTACTACAAGATATAATGATGGCCACCCATTTGGATGGCTTTAAAAGGGGGTTGGGTAAATTCCTGGAGAAGCTATCCATGGCTACTAGTCTTGATGGCTATGTACTGTCTCCAGTATCAGAGGCATGTACACCAGTTACTGGGGAACATTGGTGGGAATGTGCTATTGCATTTGTATCCTGCTTGTGGGTTCCCGATCAACAGCTGGTCAGCCACTGTGTGAACAGAATGCTGGACTAGATGGCCCATTGGTTCTGATCCAGCATGGCTCCTCTTATGTTCTTATGTTCTAAAAGCTATTACTCACCGTATCTCCTGATGTCCTTTAAGATATGACAAGAGTGCTCTTAACACAGAAATGCTTTCTTGGTAGCTTTCCCACAGGTAATGGAAACTCTTCTACTTCATGCATCATGGCTTCTCTTATGTTCTTACCAACTATATAAATAAATCTATGGGGGTTCATCTTTCCTGGAATCTTAAGGACATAAGACGAGCTGTACTGGGTCAGACCAAGGGTTTATCTACTCCAGGATTCTGATTTCCACAGTGGACAGCCAGATGCCTGTGGGAAGTCCACAAGTAGGACATGAGAATCATGGCTCTCCTGAGATGGGCCAATGTCACAGTTGTCTGTAAAGCTGCCTTGAAAGTGTTTCAAAACATCTGCTGTAAACCTATAGTCTTAATGCCCCTGGGGTAACTTCTCTGATGAATGGCAACAGGGGCTTCATCTGACAAGTGTTTTATCGCATGCTCACTACTGCCCACTCATGGTTTTTCACGTGTCCTTTAAACGATGCCGTCCGCCTCCTGGGTGCCTCCTGCTCCTTCTTGCATGTTTTCCATCTCAAAATGGACCCCTTTTAATCCAACTTTTTTTTGGAAAATGGAATGTGCCGCCATTTCCTACTGTGTGCAGGAAAAGCGGCGCAATAAAAACAGCCCTTGAATGGGCCATGTGGTCTTTGTTTACTTCCTCTTTCTTCTCTGGGAAGAAAGAAGAAGTAATGTGGGACAGAAGTGGGGGCAGAGAAGTGACAGTAGGGAACTGCAATCCCCTCCCCCTGGTCTGATAACTCTCAGAGTAAAACAAACATCAGGGCTCAGCTTCATAGAATGGCTGAATGCGCAAAACAAGAGACTACTTCTTGTTACAGATATTTACATTGATTGCTATTTGTGTCACTGTATCACTGTTCCAGTTACGTAGCTGTTCTACTGCAGTAATGGGCATTGTTTTTTCTAAATTGATTAATTAAAAGAATTTATATATCCTGCCTTTCTACCAGTTAGGATATTCAAGGCAACATACAACGTGGAACAGTAATGGCTGTTCTGCATGTTTTTGGAGGACATCACAGCATCATAGGGTTGCCATGTGCCTTCTTTTACAGAAGATAGTCCTTTTTGGAAGGGCTGCTAGAGTACCACCCTCTATTTGGAGGGCTTTCCTATCCAACCCTGCTTTAAAGCTAAAGAGCCATCAGACCTGTGGCCCATCAACTGTTAGTACCTGGCCTGCAGACCGAACAGGCAGGCACACAGGTCATATGGTTACAGACTTCCAAACTATGACAAGATGTACTGTCTTTCTATTTAAGTTATAATAATGATTTCTAAATTTGCATCTATACATATAGCAAACGCAAATGTTCTACCGACTAGCATCCTCTTTTTTGATAATGCATTTGCTCCTTTTGGGGAATTTAGAAGTGGTCACCCTAAGCATACCTTCCATACTCCGATAGGAGGAAAGAGGCCCTAGAGTCATCTCCTCTGTCTCCCACAAACATTTTTATAAGGTAATATCTGGGAAAGAGAACCTGCTGACAGCATAATATATGTTTCTTGAGATTTTTGGAGCTGCTGTGACTGTTCTCCCCTTTAAAGAGAGCTTCAGTTATTGGGTAATAAATAAATAAATACACCATGTCTTTTTAACCATCATGTATTTTCTCTGTTTCTTTCTCCCATTTCCTTCCTACCTGTCCTTTTTTCTCCCTTGCCTACTCACTTCAGACTGTCCATTAACTGAGTTCAACCCGACTTTGGATATCTCCCATTCATGTGTGCTCTCTCTCTCTCTCTCTCTCACGCACACACACACACACACACACACACACTTCACTTCTTCTCCTCAGACTATTAATGGCCCTGTTCACTTATGGCTCCTGTTTATCTCTCTCGATATATGTAGAAGATGGGACTTGTGTTCCCTCGACCTTTCTCCAGAGTGTAGCCCTACATTTTATATTAGCACTAGGGATGTACATCGAATCATGTACGATAAACAGACCGGCAATGATACAGGGGATATTGGACATCTGATATCTGATAATGATATGAAATGAGACAACTCTGATATGAAGTTTCATGATATTTTCTGTTCCAATATTATTGGGAAATATCGTAGAATTGTTTGTTTTTTCACCATAGGCTTGCATTGGGGGAAAGAAAGCTTTCCCCAATGCAAGTCTATGGGGAAAACATGGCGGCGGGTGAGTGGGGACCTCCCTCTCATCCCCCACTAGCGCTCCTTACCTGCTGCCTCCTCTCTGCCACCCGCTGCTGCCCGCTGCTTCTATACTACTGAGAAACAGGCTTTGCGGCCTATTCCTCAGTAGAGCAATGGCACGACGAGTGATGACGTCACCCGGCATGCCGTCGCTCTATTGAGGAACAGGCCGCAAAGCACCGTCCTTCGCTGCAGTCCTCTGCCTCCCACTGGTTCCGTACTACTGAGAATTAGGCTTTGTGGTCTGGGTCTCAGTAGAGCGCCAGACCGCCGGGTGACGTCATCACCCGGCGCGTCGTCGCTCTACTGAGACCCAGGCTGCAAAGCTTAAGTCTCAGTAGTATGGAACCAGCAGGCAGCAGCGCACAGCAGTGAGGAGGCATCAGGTAAGAAGCTTGAGTGGGGGGAGGGAGGGGGGCAGCCCAGTGTTTTTTCCATAGACTTGCATTTGGGGAAAGCTTTCTTTTCCCCAATGCAAGCCTATGGGGAAAACAACAAAAGTGGCGGTCCGATATCGGGATCGGAACTTCTGATATTTATCGGATATTGGATCTGATACGATACTTGGGACCTTCGATACCATCCAGTACGATACTCTTGATGTCGGAAGTTCTGATCCCGATAATGATCCCGATATTTCTGGCAGTGCACATCCCTAATTAGCACTCTTGCTGTATATCAATAATTGGTTTAAAATGCCTCAAAACATTCTGAAAAGGCTTAGGTTCTTCTTCTTTTTCTTTTCTTTATTGTATGAAAAAAGATTAAACATTAAAATGGGCAGCTCAATCAATATTTGTATATAATTCAATTAGAAAACCAGCCGGGCTCATTTTCTGAATGCTTTTCTTTCTGACGTGTGCTGCCTCTGAATTGATGGTTTTCTGCAGGATACGTAGGAGCTTTTAATGCTCGTGATGTGGCTGAAATATCCTCCCGCTATCTCTAGCCCTACATGCATATTGGAATTGGGGAATGGTATGCATGTTCTGGAAAATGGATTCCTTTTTTCCAATTTTTTTTTAAAAAATCTTTTTTTTTTTGCAGTCAAGGTGATACAGCAAATAGCATGAAATAACAGTATATTACAGGTTTAAGGCAAGGGATTTTGAAATTGGCTTCCTGGCTCACATTTTAGGGCTCCTTGGAAGCTTGAGAGCCAAAATACATAGCCCTCTAGGACATGGGGCCAGAGGGAAATCCCACAGGAAGCATAAAGAGGCACTGGTGGTGTACAAATGGTGAAGATTAAGTGACCTGCAGAGGATGAGGGAGGTGTGTGTGAATGGGTTTATAGATAATGGTACACAGACATGAAAGGGAGAAAACCCCATGTAAAATCTGTTCACATATAGGATGATTTCACTATGAGTTAAGCTATTACGCAGCATGATTTTGAGCCCATTGTTTAAACAGCTTGTTTGCTTAATCTCATGAGTGGCTGAATTGCATCCACAGGCATAATGCTGCCAATGTAGCTCAGGGAAGGTGTAAAATTCCGGCGTTATTCAAACTGCATTCTATCCTTGCTAGGTACACGAGAAGGACTGTCTGTTCTGTCTAGGTCACAAATCCCACTGGCCCCTGGTTCAATCTGCGGTATGTCAGCCAAGATGGCTTCCGATATAGGGGTATGGCTGCTCCGGCCTGTAAAGTGTCCGGAGAGTCCTGCGCAAACATTCCAGCATCACTAGAAAAGACAGGGGAAGACTCTCTCAGATGGCGGGTGTAAAATGGCCCTCGTGCTGGATGTTAAGTGCTGCTACTGAAAACGATTCCCAAACTGAAATACTGGGAAAGGATTGCCTGAACGTTATGCCTCAGACTGCAGCAAAGCTTACGGCGTACGTGCCCAGTGGCACATCCTGTCACCTGCATCTCTTTGCCTGCACAAGCCTCTTCCAAGCCTATAAAACAACCCAATTAGGCTGATTAAACCGAGGCGGAAATTGCAGTTGGGCCCAGAAAACCAAAGGGCGGCTTGGTGTTGTAGAGCAATAGGAGAGGCAGCCTGATATGGGGGTGGGGGTGGGTGGGGAAAGCAAGCCTGGAGCTAGGAACTCTTGAGATGAGCCAAAGCTTGACGCCAGAAACAGTTTAATGGAGAAGGACCGCTGCTCTGTACAAATCCCACGCACACAATTCATGACCCCTTTTCTCTAACACATCACCTTAATGTACTGCTGCCACATGGCCCATTTTTCTCTTTAATGAACATAACCATACTGGGAGGGAGCCACCATAATCATCTTGATGGGATCTGAATGACAGCAGCATTAATGAGGAATGAGCTTTACTGTATTATTTGTTCATTTTAAATATAAATGCTTCTTCTCAAATGGTTAATATTTCAACTCAGGCGGGCATTCTTTCTCTTCTCCTTTTTTGCATTGCTATGATATTGGATTCACTTTACGTTTTACTTTTTGTAAGTGGCTGCAAAGCACAAGTCCCATTATAGGTTGTCTACAAGCATGATGGCAGCTCTGGCTTTTTTATTTTATGCCCAAGGAAAAATGAACATTCTCCATCAAGCATACTGTTAATGGCTTTACAGAAGAACCTGGCTCCAAAGTGAGGCAGGCAACTGGAAATGTCTGCCCCTGATCTAACAGTGCCTGCTTTTAATCCCAGATGAACTGGTACACATGAATTTTGCCCGGTGTAGGAGATGGACCACTCTTGTGATGAAATGCATGGGACAAGCAGTATGAAGTGAAGTGCAACATAATTATGATCCTATAACATTTTCTATTAGACTGAATGTGATCATGTCATAAGCCAGATTCATATATATCCATATTGCAACATGTAGTGGTTAAATGCCTGAACCACTGGTCCAGAAAATTCCCTTTTCCCATTTCATTAGAGTTGTGAAGTCACTTCATAATTTAAGTCTGGGATGGGGAATGTGTGGCCTTCCAGATGTGCTGTACTACAACTCCCATCAGCCCCAGCCGACATAGCCAACTGTAAGGCGTGATCAGAGTTGCAGTCCAACAGCATCTGGAAGGCCACATATTCTCTATCCTTGTCTTAGGTGAATCTCATTCGTAGCTAAACATCTGTGCAGGGTTATAATACTACTAGCCTATCTTACCATGATGCTGTAAGGATTAGTGAGATGCTATCCCTAAGGCACCCTGAGCATTTAGAAGAGGCACGGTGGGTTGGAGCCAGAATAAGTCATGTTTAGAGTAGACTCATTGAAATCAATGGGACTTAAGTTAGTCAGTATTAACGTGTCCTGTTGATTTTAGTGCATGTACTCTAAGTATGACTAAAGGTGCAATCCTATGTATGTTTAAACAGAGAAAAGTCCTACATGCTGGCTGGGGAATCCTGGGAGTTGTAGGACTTTTCTTTTTCTAAACATTGTAGCCGAAGTCTGGATCCAATGCAATATAAATGGTAAGCATTTATTTTTCATAAGGCTATGTAGAATTTTCAAATCTTTGACGTTGCTTTATTTATTTATTTATTTATTTATTACATTTCTATATTGGCCAATAGCTGGAGCTCTCTGGGCAGTTCACAACAATTAAACAATTACCATAGAGCAAACCCCGAGCCTGTAAAAGACATACACACATGCTTTATTTTGACTACTAGTAGTTTCATATAACTCAGTAAGTACACTCCTACATTGATAATTATTATGGTATTAATGTTGCAGTCTTAAAGCACACTGAAATCAATGGGACTTGTGAGTGACTAGAAGACAGGCTCATCTTGATGGCATCTCATCTATTTGCTGGATGAATGCCCCAGGGATACCAGGGATGTATTCCTTAGTCAAGATTTCTGGGAGCCAGGACTACAACTACTCCAAATCATTGGAAGCATTTTCATTGTCTGGTTTGGATATATCTCTTGATTTCCCCATTAGTTATCTGATATTATTCTGTCTATATTTCTTCATTTTAATAACATTTGTATTTGCATGGAAGTGGCACTCAGGCACAGTTTGTGATATTTTTATATAGAGAGAAAGAAAGCAGTTTCCACGCAAGAACTGTTATCGTTTGTTCAAGTTGGATAAGAGATTACAGCTGAGGTTTTCTATTAGCAGTGAATTCTTTCTCTCTCTCTCTCTCTCTCTCTCTGTGTATGTGTGTGTGTGTGTGTGTGTGTGTATATATATATAAATATCTTGAACAGCAATGTCACATCTAGCACCCAGAATCTGTAGTTGCCTTCAATTTCGTGACATTGCAGAGCAAACCCCTTGGAAAAGAACATCCTGATAACTAAATTAGACCTTCACAGATCGTTAAAAATCACACATGCAGTGATGCTTCTGTAATAAGATTTTTTAAAAAAGAAATGCAAAATAGGCTAAGTGATATCATATAGAATGAAACCTATATTGACTTTGGAATGTGAAAACTGCCATCTCACACAGAACTCTTCATCAGGCAGTGATCTGTTGAAGAGTGTTGTGCAACTTAAACATTGCACATTCCTATATCCTCAGAAATTGGTCTAGCAAAAGAAATAATATTGTCTATTTTGCATTTCATCGTTTCAAGCTGAGAAGTGTTGTGAGAGTAGAATCTTTGTAAATGTGTCATTTTTATAGATAAGGGATGGACTAATTCACATATGGCTGTTCATTGCAGTAGTTAGCATTGATAAAACACCATACAGATTTTGCTACTTCAAATCAAGGGGCAGGCTACACATTCAGGTGAAGATCAAGGGATGTCACCAAGTGCTGAGATAGTGAATGATGCACATGAAATAAGCATGTGTGAATCAGCCCCAGCATCCCTGCCCTAACAGGAAGTATAATTCAAAGCACTGAAGTAAACTGGATGGTTGCCATTTTTTTCAATGGAATGTGGAGTAACTGGATGTTAGCTATTCTTAGACAGGACCCACCAGTGGCACCTGCCCCCAGGGCTGGGTCTAATCACCATTTTAATTCCCCACAGTGCTCCCAACATAGCATCACCCCCAGTCCATTGTGGAAAACTAAAACGGCAGCCAGATCCAGACTCCCACTTAATGATCAGGACATTACTCTGAACACTGCTGCTCCTGCTTGCTGCTGCAACCAGGTACACCTACCCTGAGCCTAATGGGGGACCACCAGTAAGTCACTTTGCTCAGGGCACCATTAAACCTGAAGCCAGCCTGAACTAAGATGATGTGAACTGAAATCAATGAGATTTATTTTCAAGCAAGTCTGCAATTTCAGTCATGCTATTTTGAAAGTCAGTTTTACTGAAATGAATGAGACTTACTTTCAAGTAAAAATGGTTTGGATTAAAGTGTAAATGTATTTAGCATTGGGGTGTATCAGGATGATATTTTAAAAAATATCATGAAGATCAAAGCACAATTTTGGATTCCCTGGGAATGAAGGCAACAACGGTTTACCAGTCTATTTGAAAATGATATTTCCGATAGGTAAAGCAAAGCTATTGAAAAATAGATCAGCTCTTGCATAAATATTCACAGTCATTCGATACTTGGGTCTTATAAAACATAGTTTTGGAAACAAAAACATAACATTTCCACTCTGTGAGAAGGATTTAGAGGCAAATGTACCCAGTGAGCTGATGTACCCAGTGATCATCTCATCACTGATGCCTGAGAACTTGCTTTAAAGGTAAGATGTGTCTGTGTCTGTTGAGCTGCACACAGCGCTCTGGGACCCCCTAAGACGCTTCAGCTCAGAATTGTTTACAGACAAAGAGTTTTCCGTGCCTGTCAGAACTTTGGAATCCACATGACTCCATCAGCTGCATTTGACTCAGTTTCATTCTTCATCAGGACCACTAGTTATGGGTAATATTTAATCCCACTGATTTTAAAGGTGGCCATGGTAGATGGAGCAGAGCAAAGAGGGACAGTGGAGTTGGTTTTCAGACAGCAGTTATGGCCTGGTGGGATATGACGATAGGTGGAGGGTGGAAAAAGAATGCCTGTTTTCCTCTGTAAATCAAAAAGATTCATAAAGAGTATGTAGCCTTCTTTGGTTGGGGTAAATCGCAAGCCCTTCTACAGAGGACTGGTGTGTGCATCAGTGTGTACTGCTTGTAGCCCTCCTTTATAGAATCCCTAGGCTTGTTTAGGCTGACAGACTTTTGTGACCTTAATTCCACTTGACAGTACTTAAAAGAAGGCTTTGCTTTTACAAGACTGAGAACTTGTAGCATTTGTGTTTCTCCTTTATACTCCAGTACTACAGGAATAAATTGTTTGCTTGGAAACCCACCCACTGTATGGGGGTGGGAGGGAAACAATTGCAGAAATGTTTTGTGATGTAAAACAGGGGTAGTCAGGAGGTAGATCTGGTCCTGTTGGTAGATCTTTGGCTGATTTGTAGTCAATCAGCAAGGATTTCTGACTCTAAGGATGAAACCCCATGCATGTTTAGACAGAAAAAAGTTGTACAACTCTAGCATGCTCCAGCTAGCCATGCTGGCTGGGGAATGCTGGCAATTGTAGGAGCTTTTTTTGGGGGGGGGGTCTAAACAGGCATAGGATTGTGCCATAAATGGTTTAATATAGGGTGACCAACCGTATGAGAAGAGGACAGGGTTTCGGTATCTTTAACAGTTGTATAGAAAAGGGAATTTCAGCAGAGGTCATTTGTATGCATGCAGCACCTGGTGAAATCCCCTATTCATCACAACAGTTAAAAGTGCAGGAGCCCTGCCCTCTTTTGCAGCTGGTCACTTTAGTATAGTTCCTAGAGCTTTAACTGTTGTGATGAAGAGGGAATTTCACCAGGTGCTGCATGCATACAAATGATACCTGCTGAAAGTCCCTTTTCTATGCAGCTGTTTAAGATACAGGAGCCCTGTCCTCCTTTCCATATGGTCACCCTATTCAGTAATAGCAACAACAAAATGATCCCTTCACACCCAATATTAAATTACTGCTGGAATGAAGATAGCTTACAGTAACAAGGGCTGGATCTACATTAGTGCTTTATAGCAGTATTGAAGTGCACTGATAACTGTTGGGGCACAATCCACATTCCATATACTGATTTCATAGTGTTATATCCTGCTTTTTATTCCACATTCATAATGATTTGACACAAGGTGTAGATCTGGAGTGGATTTTTGTATGGAAGGACTATGAGTTCCAGTACTCAAAACAAATTCCTGGGCTCAGAATTTATCACAAAGTTTATGTCTTTGGCACTTGACACCCCCCCCCCCCATTGTAACCAGTTGGCACATTAATAAGAAAACGGATGGAAGGCTTAGGTTGGGTGGAAGGCAACAGTAGGAATTCCCCGCTACGATGCTACTCGGCTGCTGAATGGCCTTGCATTATAATACATTCATGCTGCCATTGAGTTTGGCGGAGTGAGGGCTCTGATGTGCATGAAAACAAACACGGAGGGGAGTTCATCTTGGGAGTCATCTATTTGATTTTGGTGTATCTTGGGCTGCCACCGCCAGCTTGCGTGTGAAGGCAACATGATGTGATTGATGGCACTGCAAGAACCGCTGTACCATACATGCAGTGATCTTCATATCAGCAGACCTTACTAACTGTTTCTCCCTGTCCTTAGAAAGAAGGGCATTGTGTGTTTGCCTATATCTCAGGTTTCTGGAGGTTCTTCTACAAATCTACCATTCACTTCTTAAAAAAATGAAATGGGATATGAGAGAGTATCTCTTTCGTATCATGCTTTATTTTATGCTGACGCAACAGACACATATCTACTTGCCAGGAACCTGGCAAATTTACATGATGCAATGTGTTAGCTAAGTTAGTGGTTTATGCAGTGCAAGATACCAAACGAACAGCTGTCTCTGTATAATGCATATTCCTTCCCCTCCCTCTCTGTGGCTGCGTTCGGACAACACAATAAACAATGGTTGGTTAATACTGAACTCCACGGTTGATTATCAAGAGGGTACTCCCCACACAACATGATTATAATCAACCATGGTGTGAATTCAGGCTGATGACAAGTTTACTATTAATCAAATTGTGTTTGATTGACACATCCCCTGCCTTCCCCCCAATCCTCCTGCTGCTATCCCATCAGCCATTGCCAGTTCTGCTCACTGAACTAGAGCAACAACCACTGCTTTGGTTGCTCTTGCCAGGGGACTCTGTAGTTGCTGAAAATAACCAACTGTGTGTGACGAACTAGTCAACGGTGCCAGGCATATGACACGATAACCAACGTGCACAGCACTTGTGATTTACATTGGTTATTTTGGCCGAATAACCAACTGTGGTGTGAAAAAGTCCCAACAGATGATACAATAACCAAATGTTGACTACTTAACCCATTGTTGACCATTTAACCCATCATTGGTTATTGTGTCTTCTGAACCCAGTCTCTCTCTCTCTCTCTCTCTCTCTCTCTCTCTCACACACACACACACACACACACACACACACACACACATAGTTATTGGTGTGCTAATTTCGGAGGGGAAACTTCTGGCATTTCTTGGGCTTCTCTGAATATGTGAGCTTAGAAAATCTGGCAATATTATTCAACGGAAATAAAATTGCTTATTTGCCTAAAGTATTTGTTGTTTCCCCCCCTAGAAGATTACTTGTTCATTTGTCAGTGAATGATCTTATTCACTGCTGGGCTTGGCTGGTGGTATACTACAATCAGGATGATGATGAATATATGGGGCAAATGTGGCTTGGGTAAGGTAAATGAGCTTGCTTTTGGGCAGAAGGTCAGTATAAATGATCACTGAATACATACTACCCCAAGGTCTCTGATTCTATGCATGCAACCTATGCAATACTATTTCAGTCTACAGAGCCCTCATTTTGTAAGATGTAAATTGTTGTAACTTCGCCAACATGTGTAGATAAAAGCACAGTGCTTAACACTATTGGAAAATGGTGGCCTAAGAACTTTGAGTAGAGTAGGGTGTCGATCCCAGCCTATGCAAAATCTCCTGCTTCAAGTCTGACAGTTAAGAATTTTAGAGAGTATCATGGATATTCTATGGGGAGCTGTCATGGATATTTTATGACAAGAAAGGAGGGTGGGAAGCAATAAGCCAATGAAATGAGCTCACCAATGAAACACTTGAGTATGCTGAATTATTTTCCAGTGGTTGCTCTCCTGTCAATTTGTACATGCAGAAGTAGCTTGTCTTTGATTGCATCATGGGAAACACGATCAAAAACCACTTCTTTAGCTAGCCATCTTGCTTTTTCCTGGCTCCCACCCTGTCACTGTGCTTTTGCTTATAATTAGGTGGTAAATTATGTCATCCATTTTTAACATGTCGATTTACCCAGATCCTTTGAATCACGGCCAGTATGCAAAATCACTCAAAACATTGCAATCCTAAGAAGACTTGCTTGAAAGTTCCACTGAAATCAATGGGACTTACTTCCAAATCACTGTGTTTAGAATTCTATTTGCAGCTTTGCAGTTCGGCATGGAAATGACATCAAATGGAATGCAACTCCCTGCTGAAGAACAGAAAATATTAATTCCTGCCTTGCCATGCTGCCACTAAAAGTTCTCGAGACAATTAGAAACAGGAAAGTAACTGCAATCCTACTCATGCTTGGACAGAAAAAAGTCCTACAATTTCCAGCATTCCCCTGCCAGCCATGAACTTTTTTCTGTCTAAACATGCATAGGATTCCACACTAAGGTAACAACTACTAATCCGAGTAACAATGTATGGGAAATAATGAAAAAAGCAGCTGATTTAGTGAACGTCCGCTCACAGCACAATTCAAAATATGCTTATGCAGAAGTAAGGCCAACCAAAAATACTTGGATTTGCTGCCTAGTAGGTATATTTAGGATTATAGCTTTAACCCTCTGACATCAGCAGATGTAAACAATCTAAAAATGTGGACTTGCTGGACTTAGCAGCCATTTTATGTTTTGTTATTTTGGCTGTTCAAGCCTATAGATTTGGATAAATGAGTGACTCCACTCTGACATACAGAATTCTAATTCTGAATTAGTATTTACTCATATTCTGATCTGTGTGTCTCTCCAGTGACCTTGAGGCAGGTAGAAAAAAACCATCTTCACATTTCCTTAGTTTATAAACTGCAGTTAGGTTTGATAAAGGCTTTGTGCATTTACACAGAAATGGCTCCATGCACTAGTATTTCACATGGGCTTTGAATAAAAAAGCAGAGGCACTTCTCTGCTGGTTTGACTTCCCAGATTAATTTCTTGATGGACATTGACTAACAGCTATGTTCAGCTGCTGGAAACATTAATGTGATTTGACCAAATGAGTAAATTTTGTGAGAATTGGGTGTTATGAATTCCGTGAGGTGACAGGACGACCCTCTCATGGGGACTTGTGTCTGTTGCAGTGCATTTCCTCTTCCAAGTGCTTTCGTTATAGAGTTGAGTCATTTTGTGGAGAAAGCAATGAACCCCCTCAGCCTGTAGGACTATTGTTCAGATCTAATATACGTCTGCAAATGTATGTGAAAGACTCTCTCTCTCCTTATCCGTTGACTCCATCTAGCACACACAGTTTGTTGAGGATGTAGTCAGAGGCATTGTACAAACAAAGGGCCAATTCACAACATCTACCAAAAATTCTTATCCCTGAAGGAATTTATTTAATATATCTGAGATCACAAAGGGCTGAGACGGCTTCCATTGCCCATGATGGAAAATAGCCTCCTGTTTTTTTAGGAACATAGGAAGCTGCTTTAAGCAGCACAGACCATTTGACCAGAACTGCCCTGTGGCTGTCAATGGTCTCAGCCAGAGTTGTTTCCTATCACCTACTACCTGATCTTGTTGACCAGAAATGGCAGAGGTTGAACCTGGGACATATAACATGCTGAGCATGTGCTCGGCGTCTGATCTATGCCTCTTCCTTTCTATGACCCCCCTCAAGTGCCACTCAAGATTAAGAAGAGGTTCATGGCCTTGAGGCTACTTACAGGATAGAGCTCTAGTAGGACCAAGCTCTTGTAAAAGCAAGTGTGGCAATTACTTACCTAATGATGTAGGGATGGCCACCAATTTGGATGGCTTTAAAGGGGAATTAGACAAATTCATGTAGGAGAAGGGTATCAATGATTACTAGTCTTGATGGCTGTGTATTATCCTCCAGCATTAGAGTCAACATGCACTCTTCTCCTAGCTGGTTGGCCACTGTGTGAACAGAACACTGGACTAAATATAGGCCTTTGGTTTGATCCAATAGTCCTTACTGTTCCTTATTACAAACATTTGGATCACAACTCAGTGTTAGGCTTGTTAAGCTTCCCAGCTTCATTTAATTTACCATTGAAAAAAATATGGTAGACTAGATGTACTTTTGGATTGACCTAGATGGCCAGTTTCTATATCTTACAGGAATCCAAAAGGGACAGAAGTGGCAATGTACCATAGCCATATTCCATGTTGCATTTTGATCAATTGTGCCGATTTGGAATGCATTCATTCTGAAGTATCTCTTGTAGGCAATTATGTATTATTTTGATTGTTCGTAAAATATCAAAGGGGTTCTCTGAATTTTGGTTTGTGAATTGCGTGAGAAGAAGCAAATACAGAGAGGCATCCCATAGTCTTTAGGAAGTGGGAAGAGGAATATCTGTGTCATTCCAATGTCCATTATATAAATTATTTTAAAAGTGTAATTTATTTAATCATGAAATGAATATTAGAAATAGAGATATATATTTTTAAAAAGATATGATGTAACATAGAAATATGGAGCCAATAAACTAAAATATATGGCAAGTTATTAATAACTTTTGCTTTTATAGACTCCATGTATTAGATCAGAAACCTTTATTTTAAAAATATGCTCAGCCCTTAAAATAACTTTTGGCAAACACAACAGTTCCTCTTCCTCATAGCATGCATTCAAAGAGTTCCTTTAGAGAAGAACAACAGGGAGTATAGATAGCATGAGCCACATGGTCCTAGAAACCTCTCTTGCTGCCTCATTTACAAGTTTCACCGCAATGTTATCCAGCATTGCAGAGGTATAGTGGAACGACTTGAAATCTGGAATCTTGGCTGCATTTTGGTGGCCCAAGGGCAAGTTCCCTTTCCTTTTTTTAAAAAAAGGCCAGCTCCAGGGAGATGGCAAAAAATAAAAGTTGATTGCTTTAACCTTAAGGAAAGGAAATTTTAAATGTTATGGCCACTTCTCATTTATTAGACTGTATTTGCAATGGAAATCAAAAGGACACAGGAAAATGTCAGCTAAAGTAATAATAAGTGTATCCAACAGATTTTATAAATGGCCAGCAAATTCCAGTATACCAACCAGGTCTCACTATAATTCTTAACAAAAATCCATCACTACAGGAAAGGCCCAATTCATGTACAACAGGTCTGATTCTAGAATCTGAGGTGAAACATAGCCTGAGATGCTATTTTTCCTGTAATTCCAAGCCAGTCAACCTACCTACCTACTTAACTTCTGGAAAGTTTTATCTAATTTATTTCAGCGCAAGGGATCCAAGAATCAAGCTCAATCCAATTTAATGGACGTTAAAGAAGCACCAATATTCCCTTTCATCATTGCACACCCCAAGTTTATGTCTGTAATAGACCAGCTGTTTCACAGTTTGAATGGTCGCCAATGATCTTTATGCTTTACTAGAATTATTTAACACCATGAGATGATACGAGACTATATTGAAAGCATTGCAAATTTTGAAACAAAATTATAATATTTGTAAGCTCTCGCATTCATACTTGCCAAAACAGGTTGTGGACTTTTTGCATGGGCAAACAGGATATATGACTATCTGTTTGGCAGATAGGTGTTTAAATGTATCAGTATCTCCATATTAATTGGTAGCAAAATTTTACACATGGCTTTTGAGGATGCAATAAAGCAAGGCTCCTTTGTGCTAATAACTGCACAAGCTTTGCGGAATTATGCACATGGCATGCATGGTTGGTGAACAAACCTCAGTATTTGTCCAACATAAATGAAATGTTCTCTTCCCTTCACAAGTTTATCCTAGCTATATACTGGAACTGCCTCATTCTGTGAAGGCATGCATATATCTATAGGTATACCAATAACAGAACTTCTTCTATAAAAGGCATTTGTGAATAAATGACAAATTCTTTCAAAAACGCCCTGAGTGTAACAGAAACAAATATTATATTGGCAATATCATAATGTTTGCAATCATACACCAGATGTTATTTGTCCCTACAGATTTAGTAGGTTTTAATGGCTTACAGAAGGCCTTATGTTTAACCAGAAGCTTAGTTTTCTTCTCCGTAATTGCTGTATGTTTTCATATTCTTGCAGACTATGTGTTGACGCAGTATTGACTCTTAGTTCAATCCCACTCTATTTTGGTTTGACGGATTGGTGGGGAGGCTGGATATCCAATTCTATCTAATGTACTCCATATTTCTGTTATACTGTTGATTATTGGATTACTAGATAGTTGCATTTTTAGTATCACAATTCACTCTCCACAGGGATAATTGGCTTATATTAACTTCTCAAATAGTCCTTAATCCACTATGCTAAAATCTCAAAAATGATTTGTGAATGAAATTAATGTTTGGGACTTTCAGTTGCAAATGAGTACCACAGTCATAGAATGCACTAGAGATAGGTAGAAACTCTTTTCTACAAGCACTGTTGCTTCTAGAAATATTTGCAGATGACAACTTAAGTTTGTTTCAAGTTTCTTAGACCAAGAAGGGCCATTATAATGAATATCTGAAAACACACATATACATAAAGCTGAACACCCTTGTTTCTATGGAAAGTAGGGACGTTACAAAGTTTGTTTTCTTAGCATATCTTTGGGGTATATGAAAATATAATTGCTAGGACCTAAAACTCCCATGGAATGTAACAATGTAACAAGATCAGGCTCCTCCAAAATGAGTCTGCATGCACATGTTTTATATAAAATGTGGGAAATGTATAAGGTGCACATATTCTAATCTGGAACAAGATGGGGAGAGAGGAATACAGAGGTATAATTTTTCCTGCTTTTGCACTAACCCTCTAACTAGAGGAATGATATTTCTCTACAATATCCAGATCCCATTCTAACTTTCATTTGAATGCTTTCTAGCTCCTTTTTAGAAACATTATTAACATCCTGAACTGATTACAGATGCAACGTTACATCAAATCCTCTTGATCTCTCTTCTTAAATATTGCACATTTTCTTTGTATGTCACTGATAACCTGTTCACCATCCTGCATGGGGATTAGTTTGACCATACTCTACAAAGGCACCTGCATTTTAGATTTTGAAACATATGGCACATTTATCTTACTCTAATCCTCTACACGGTTAGGCAGTTTAAGCCTTGTTGCAGTCCATGGCATTTTAAAACCCAACTGTATGCATGACTGCATATTTGTAATCAAGCACTGCATGTGTATGCTTTGACCATGTAGATTTCCTTTATAATATGACCTCTGATGGGGCAAATACACTCCTTACTAAACATTAACTGGAAGATTGGAAAGGCTTCCAGCACTGACCTTGACATTCTTAGGACAAAGCCAATTCACTTTCAAAATCTAAGAAATTATTATAGTATATCTGTGTTAAGAAAGCAAGAGAAACATGATGATGATGACAAAGAAGGAAACAAAACCATAGACTTTTGTAAGTGTGTGTGTGTGTGTGTGTGTGTTGTCTATCTTCTATTTATCTACATATCTAGATAGATACAGCTAGTATGGTTCAGCATTCTTAATCAAAACACAAGATACTGTTGTTCTAAAACACATAGAGGGTTAAGTGTTGCAGTCATGCAACTCAAATGAAGCGTAAGATTGATGAACCCTGCAGGTCATTAAACAAGTATAGGTTCCCAAATGCATGTCTATGACACCTAAGAAGATTGCATTACTCCCACACAGTATGGCAAATCATCAACAATTACCGCCTCCTCCATGGGCATAATAAGAACTTTTGATAGAAGTATTAAGGTAGTATTCATTATAACACAGAGACAAAAGACAAATAAAAATACACAGTGGCTGCAATCTTGTACATATTTACCTGGGAATAAGTTCTATTGGATTCAATAGGGCTTACTTCTGAGTAGAGATGTATAGGATTGCACTGAAAATCTTGCCTTCTTAAAACAGGTGAAACAAAAGGAGACAAATCTTTATCAAAAAAAAAAAAGAAAAAAAGGGGGGGGGAGAGAAAACTTGTGTGTAAAGTTTCAAAAATTGAATAATTTCATAGTAGGGACATAGTACAATTAAGCCTGTGGAGCACAATAGGAATGATCCACCTGGTGCAAAGCGATTCTTTCTAAAAGTTGCATTATAAATAGATGATGGAAGCATAATCCGCTTTGTTAATCTTAACTTGCGCTTTTTTTTTTTTTAAAGTTTGAAAGTGAATTATTTCGTTTCCTGGAGACAAGTGTAACCCTCGCTGTCACCACTAGTTGTCGCATTCCTACCAGTTTGAGCGCCGGGTGTTTTCAGCACTGCGGTTACAGACAGAGAATGCAGTGCTAATTACACGAGTAACTAATAAAGCTGTCAGAAGTCCTTATACTCAGGATTAAACAATTAGAAAAAAAATAATGGGGGAGGGGAGAGGTATGTGGGGAAATCCCAAAAGATGATTTGAGAGTGTTCTCGCAAGCAGGATTTAAGCCGAGGAAACATACCAGATCTATGATTGCAATCTCAAACACCCAGACACCCCTAGCTCAGTGGTTTAGAAAACAGCCTACCTGAAGAATACTATGGTCTCCCAAAGGTAGACTCCAAGTGCATTGAGGTTACACATTTTTTCAGATCGGATGGATTTGTAGTCCACGAGTCAGAAATAATAAATTGGCACTTAGAAACAAACAAAATAAAAATAAATAAATAAACAAATACCAGACTGAATAAAATGGTGGAAATTTCCTCTTTGCTAATTTTGTATACAATCCTTGCAGTTAGAGGTGGCGTGGGCAAGCGAAGGAGGCAGCTGAGCTTAGACGGGTGAAGCGCTGGGAATTCAGGACCCTGGACAGGATACCACCCCCCCACGTTTCAGCACCTTGGAGAGAAAAAATGGGCATTTAAACTCCAGCGCTGTGTTGTGAACAGCCTTGCTTGGATGATCAGGTCCCTGCAAAGAAAACCTCCTCTTTCTTTCAGGGGGATCCCAGCGCTCGCACGGGGCTTCTGGACCATGCAGGATGCCACGAGAATATATTGGCCATGTGGGGGGGACACAGGCATGGGTGGGAGGAAGAGACCCAACGGCTAATCTCCTCGGACGGCTGGGGTGTCTTCCTCAGTTATATCCAAGGGAATTTGCAATCCTCCTGATGCATTTGCTGCATTGTTCTGGAAATGTGGCTTCTCCGGCGGTCGATGTCTGGTTGCTGCTGCTGCTGCTGCCGCCGATTCCTGCTTTGCCGGGATCTTTCCCCCACGAAGAAGTTATGATTGCTGCAGGGAAGGTGTCCCATTGCTCGGGGCTAAAGTGGGGAAGGAAGCCGAGGGCAAGTTTCATGGGGCTGGGATTCCCAGGGTGATCACAACAGAAGAAAAGTCTCTCAGTGGTCTCTTGATCCAGTCCATTTTCCGCCTCGTCCTATCTTCCCCTCAATAGAACTCGCCAGATCTTGAGACTTTCTTGCTGCATTAATTTACTAAACTAAAAAAAAAAAAAAAGGGGGGGGGGAGAAAAAGACGGGGGAGGGGAGAGGATTTTTTTTTTTAAAAGAAAAGAAAAAGAAAACCCCCAACATTAAGCCGGCCTCTGTAGCATCCTTGCTCCGCCCACTGGCTCCTGTCATTGGCCAGTGAGATCGAAAAGCTACTCTCTGTTGTGCTTGGATCAAACGCCTGTTATTCGGCAGAAGAAATTAACCTTTAAAGTGCTGGAGGGTGTCCCCCCCCCATTTTCTCTTTTGAAACCATCAGCTTTCAAAGGAGTCTTCCAAATCTCTCTTTGACATGACACGTTCCCAACAAATGTAACACAATCTCTGAGTCTCGATCAATGGAGCATCAGCACATTTTCTTTTGTTCTCTCCCCGTTTCTTCCCCCACCCCACTCCCCCCTTGATTGTCGTTTAAACAAGAGTTGGGAAACCGCAGAGAGAACCCACCAAGGTGAGACAGGTAAGGAGAGCGCAGATCACAGAAACAGCTATCTTTTGCTGGTCAACATCACTCAACAGAAAGCATGTCGGTTTCTCCAAATCAGAATGCGGGAGCTATAAAGGTTATAAAAAGAGAAAAGATTCAGCTTCTGTATTTTTATTTTAAAGCATTTGAGATTAAGGAGAGCTTGAGATTCAATCATTAGGGTTCCTTGATTCCCCCCCCCCCCGCAGCTATTCGACTGATCCTTCTAATTGTTTTTTCTTTCTTTCTTTCTTTTCTTCTTTTTAAGTAATTGAAATGCTTTCCTTAGATCAGATGTTTCTCCCTGGTCTTCTCTTGTTGTTGCCTCTATTGACATTATCAGTACAATCAATCCGTGGCTACCAGGGATTTACAGATACTGAAATTGGGTTTAGTTAAGCTTGTTGTGTGGAATTCAGTTTCCCTTACCCGGTGACTCTCCCACACACTCGCAACGTTTTGGAATGACTCTTCTTGCCCACTGATCCATTCGTCCTGCTTACATCTGTCTCTGAAAGGCAGCCTTTGAAATCTGTGTGAAACCATCCCACTGTGAAGTCCTGTACGTTTGAGACAGCATTTGCTAATTTAACCAATACATATATTTTCGTTTGTCACAAACGTGCTTTCCTTCATTCAGATGTCTTCATACCGTTGGGTGGTGTGAACGGCAGCCTGATGCTCTGACGTTCAGAGACATGAGTTTCTTTGCACGGAGCAGTGCTGGGTTACTTTGATGTGACATCATGTTGCTTGCCTATTCACAAATCATTAGTTAGCCTTCCAGACGGTAACGATCATGCATGTAAAGTGGGCTGCGTTGTATTAATGGCTAAATGGAGAGAGGGCAGGGGGAGCCCTAGGCAGTGGGTGAAACCTTTTCACAATTGGTTGACATCTCATTGACAACAGCAGTGAAAACATCCAACCAAAGAGAAATAATTCAATCAATGGACTTCATGGTAAGAAAGGCCTTTTCCTTTTAATTGCCTCTATCAAGGATGATTCTCTGCTATGCACATCAATTCTATAGATGTTTACATACACAGCTTTGGCTTTTGGACGGAATAGAAATGAAATGAATAAGCAAACAAATAAATTTACATGTAGAAGTCCCACTGAGTTCAACGAGGCTTTCTCCCAAGCATGCTTAGAACTGCAGCCACAGCCTTTTTCAATAGCAACCACATTTTAAATGCCAACACACTTCGATGTGTTTAATATTTATTACAGGCACGATCCAACTGAAGTTATGCAACTTTTTATTTCAGTGGGGAAGAATGACAGACTAAACTCTCCCATTCAAATCAACCGGAGCTGAGATGCTGAACTTTGGCTGGATTATGTCAACAATGTTTTCATATATGGTGGGTTTGTTTGTTTGTTATTGCATATTGCTGCTTCAATCACAGGAGAAGTGGGGCATACATGTTAATATAAAGAAATTGATATTTAAAGGGGGAAGGGTTGATTTAAACTGTTACCATAGTGCAGCCTTTCCCAATTAGATGCCCTGCTGAAGTTTCTGGACTAAGCACAGAGGTAGCCCTACATACAGCGCACTGCAGAAGTCAAGCCTCAAAGTTACTAGTGTGCTTGCCCTGGAACTGCCAGTATTTCTTACATCAAACAGGTGAAATATGTATAGCAGATGTACGTTGTTCACTGTGTACATATGCCTAGCACACCCATTCATGCATCTACACCCCCCAACACATGCACATGGGTGTTTAAGGATGTGTGTCTGTACCTGTGGAAAGTATATCTCCCATGTAAAGTGTGAAGAAGGCTTCAGATACGCTTGAGAGGTTACAGTGAAGACAACCAAAACTCTCTTGTGGCACCTTAAAGGCTTTGTAGGTTGTGTGCATGTTACCCTTGCTTTACAGTCAAAAAAGGATCACATGATTTTACATTATTGTGTACATTTAGAACTTTAATAAATTCATTAATTCATGTAGGTACAGTACTTACACAGTGCCTTCTTAACAATTGTTCACAGTAATAATATTTACATATTCATGAAAATGTTCATCATAGTGACTCATGATAATGCTAATAGCTGGCTGGGAATTGTGCTCCAACACATCAGAAGGGCACCAGGTTGGGAAAGGTTAGTGTAATTTGTCACAGGTGTGTGTTTGTGTGTGTGTGTTTATGGTGGTGTGTGTGGTGGTGGGGAGAGTAGCTATTGCCATTACTTGATGTGCTGAATTTCCCTTCTGGTAAGCATCTTTCCTTCTGCTCCAGTATACTGCATCAGCTGGAGTGCTGGACTTGGATGTGATCCTAGTCTCTGGGCAACTCTGAGTATCAGATAGTATTAAAGGTCTGGGGAAAATACATAAGTCTTTGTTTTCCACATTCATTTTTCTCCCTCTCTCACGATATAGAACCTGGGGTCATCCCATGAAGCTGATTGGTGTGAGATGCAGGGCAGATAAAAGGAAGGACTTCTTCACACAGGGCACAGTTAAACTTTGGAATTCACTACCACAAGACATAGTGATCGCCACCAATTTGGATGGCTTTAAAAGAGGGTTGGATAAATTCCTGGAGGAGAAGGCTATCAGTAGCTAGCTACTAGTCCTGATAGCTATGTGCTACCTTCAGCAGCAGAGGCAGTAAGCCTATGTATATCAGGAGGATGCCATTTTCATGTGTGTTCTGTTTGTGTGTTCCTGGTCAACAGCTGTTTGGCCATTGTGTGACCAGAATGCTGGGCTAGATGGACCCTTGGTCTGATCCACCATGATTCCTCTTATGTTCTTATGTTCTTATGTTCCTATGTTCGAACAGAGGGATCATACTAGGCAGGTTTCTCTTGGCAGAGCTTTATTTAGCTATGGAAATGTTGTTAGCCCTACATTCCCCCTGCAATGGAGTTGGGATATGAATCAGAGTGTACAGGGTGGGGGTCCCTTAGGGAAAAGATGCTCTACGATAATGAAAGTTGCTTTGCTGGGTTAATTGAGTCCAGCATTTGCTTCCAAGTTCCAGCAATGGCCGTGTAGATGCCTCTGTGTGCATGAAGGTGATAGCCAAGCCCTCTTATTTGTGCCCTGCAACTGGTACATGGAAGTTGGAATGTCCATTTGGCTATTATGGATAATGCTTTTGCATTGTGCCAACAGTGCACAGGGAGGAGGGAGAGGGACAGAGGGAAAGTGGTAGCAGGTGCCTCAAGGAAGAAGTGAGGCAGAGAATGAAAGAATGACACTGTGGTTAGGATCTTGGAATGTGAAATGGGATCTGTGGTAGGAGGAGGGCAGGGCCTGGGGTGGGGGGGGGAAAGATGGTCTGGTAAGGACAGGTGACAAAGGTGGCATGATGGGATGGCATCCTCCGGTGGTCTGTCAATTGGTGGAGATGGGGATGCCATGTTTGTGTGGGTATTTATTAGCCACATCCTTGATTACAAATGTCTAACAGATGATGATAATAAATTTACTAGGGCCAGGGCATTCATAGGGTTGGGAGGCAGCAAAAGTGTCTAATCCAAACAAGCCTTACCCCTGCCAAAACAATTAATCCAATCCAGAATTAAGCAAATAACAGGCTACTGAACAGTGACCCCAGTTAGTGGGGGCTGGTGGTTCCAATTTTGGCAGGGCTGTAATTCTGGGTTTCAATCAGAACCAATCAGAACACTAGAGGAGCTATCCAAAGTGCTGGACCTATTTTGGGGGTGGGGTTCAGCACTTTGGACTGTTCTTGTAGAGCCCTGTACAGCACCATGCACATTGATGGTGTCATATAAATAATAATAATGATGATGGTTGGTTCTGATTGAAACCTAGAATGGATTCACACCCCACAGAAATCAGAGCCACCAGCCTCCACTGATGCCAATAGAAAAATAGAGCTCTATATTATCTTTCCACATCCTGGCACCCTCCAGTTGTTTTGAATATCAATTTCCTTTAGCTACAGCCAGCATGGCCAATGGTCAAGACTGCTGGAGTTGTAGTCCAAGACATCTGGAGGTTGAGGAACAACAGAATAAAATTTAATAGAGATAAATGCCAAGTTCTACACCTAGGAAAAAGAAACCAAATGCACAGTTACAAGATGGGGGATACTTGGCTAATTGATATGACAAGTGATCACAAGCTGAATATGAGCCAACAGTGTGATGTGGCTGCAAAAAAAGCAAATGCTATTTTGGGCTGCATTAATAGAAGTATAGCTTCCAAACCGTGCAAGGTATTGGTTCCCTTCTATTTGGCACTGGTTAGGTCCCATCTTGAGTATCGCGTCCAGTTCTGGGCATCACACTTCAAGAAGGATGCAGACAATCTGGAGAGTGTTCAGAGGAGGGCAATGAGGATGATTAGGGGTCTGGAAACAAAGCCCTATGAGGAGAAATTGAAAGAACTAGGCATGTTTAGCTTGGAGAAGAGAAGATTGAGGGGAGACATGATAGCACAATTGTCACACAGAGGAGGGCCAGGATATCTTCTCGATCAACCCAGAATGCAGGACACGGAATAAAGGGTTCAAGTTACAGGAAGCCAGCTTCTGGCTGGACATCAGGAAAAACTTCCTGACTGTTAGAGCAATACAACAATGGAATCAATTACCTGGGGAGGTGGTGGGCTCTCCCACATTAGAGGCATTCAAGAGGCAGCTCGACAACCATCTGTCAGGGATGCTTTAAGGTAGATTCCTGCATTGAGCAGGGGGTTGGACTCGATGGCCTTATAGGCCCCTTCCAACTCTACTATTCTATGATTCTATGATTCTATGTATCTTGCTGGTGCATCAATCCCATGAAGATAATTTGCGACAGAGCATGTGACATTTGTTTCATTTCTATATCGCCCAATAGCCGAAGCTCTCTGGGTGGTTTTCAAAAATTAAAACCACAAGGTATAGCATGCAGTCCAAATGGCTGGTGAAGGAAGCAAAACCTCTCACGGGTTTAATGAAGGACCTTACATGTGCTTAACTGAGTTCCTTGGATCCAAAACATTTGAGATGGAGCATTAATTTCAATTAAGGTTTTTCCACATCCATTTCCTTGGATTCTACAATCAGATCAAGGAGGAGGATGAAAGAGCAAGGCTGTGATGCAATTATCCAAATTGGTTTTGGATTTGGTGGCATTTCTTTGTTTGGTGAGTATATGTTCTGTTTTCTTTTTTTTAAAGCTTGAAGGTAAAGTCAGTAAGATTGCAGTCCTTCCTTAATGGAGAGAGAGAGAGAGAGAGGATTCTGGCACTATCAGAATTGTGTTTCTTTTCCCTTTGAGGGTATATGTGGCTGTAGTGTCTCTTTTTCCTTGCTAAACCCAATTACTCAAAAATTATTTTGAAAGTCACATCTTTCCCATGATGGCATGTGCATAAAACTCAAACTTGTGTGATATACACAGGAGGGCAAGAAATGCAAACATCAGGACTTTTACATCAAAAAGCAACCATCTCTTCCCTACAGAAGTGGTAAAATAAATAGATAATAAGATCTTAAATTCACAATTGTATAAATAGCTAACATGGTCTGCCGCCTGCTTCAACCATCATTGGTCTCTTATTTTGTAGCAAAGGAATGTATACCTTTATTAGATCACTGATGTTCATCCAATGGGAGAAGGAATGATAGGGGGTCCAACCTTAACTTTCTCAACCCTGCTCTTAGCAGTACTGGATAATGCTAGTCTGTGGATCCGATGCTAGTCTGTGGATGGTTTTACAAGGATTTATTAAAACATTAATATCCTGGCCTTTCACTACATTTGCAGTGCTCAGGGCAGCTTACAACTTAATAGAGAAATATCCCTCAGAAATTACGTGTGAAAGTGGTCCACTTCACACTTTCAAGCATCTTAAACACATCCTTGGGCTCCACAAATCAAAAAGAATCCATAACAACAGAACAGGCAGCTGCTTCCAAGGTACTTCCTTAGATTCTTAATAATAATAATAATAATAATAATAATAATAATAATGATAATAATAATAATAATTTATTTATTTCTTACCCGCCTCTGCCTCCGGATCGAGGTGGGGAACAACATCAAACACGGATGATATAAAATACATAAATCTGATTAAAAGCATATAAAATTAATACATTATTAGAATACCAATAAAACTCTTAAAATTAAACTGGGTAGGCCTGCCGGAAGAGATCAGTCTTTATAGCTTTCTGAAATTTTGGAAGACTGTGAAGTTTGCGGATCTCTCCCGGGAGGCCATTCCCCATCAGGGAGCGGCAGAAGAGAAGGTCTTCTGGGTAACGGTTGTCAGTCTAGTTTTGGCTGATTCTAGTAAATTCTTCCCAGAGGACCTGAGTGTATGGGGTGGATTGTATGGGAGAAAGTGATCCCACAGGTAACCTGGACCCAAACCATGTAGGGGTTTAAAGGTAATGACCAACACTTTGACCTTCGCCCAGAAACTAATCGGTAGCCAGTGGAGTGATTTGAAAGCTGATGTAATATGAGCACCCCTAGGTGTACCAGTGACCAACCTAGCTGCCATATTTTGAACTAGTTGAAGTTTCTGGACTAAGCACAGAGGTAGCCCTATGTACAGCGCACTGCAGAAGTCAAACCTTAAAGTTACCAGTGTGTGCACTACTGTCTTTAGGTCTTCCAACTCTAGGAAGGGGCACTCCTGGCCCTCGCATCTATCTGAGCTGTCATTTCCTGTCATCCAGGAATACCCCCAAGCTGCGAATGCAGCCTTTCAGGGGGAGTGTAACCCCATTCATAACTGGTTGACACACTTCCAAACCCAGGTTGGGGCCTATGACAGTAAACACTTATGTCTTGTCTGGATTCGGCTTCAGTTTGTTTTTCCTCATCCAGCCCATTACCATCTCCAAGCATTCATTCAGAGGAGACACACTATCACTAGCTGACACTGTTGTCAATGGCATAGAGAAATATATTTGGGTGTCATCAGCGTACTGATAGCACTCCGCCCCATGCCTCTGGATGATCTCTCTCAGCAGTTTCATGTAGATGTTAAACAGCATTGGGGATAGGATGGCGCCTTGTGGTATGCCATACAACAGCTCCTACTCTGAGGAGCAACTATCCCCAAGCATCACCATCTGGAACCTGCCTGAGAGATAGGATGGGAACCACTGAAGCACAGTACCCCCAATTCCCAATTCCCTCAGGTGTTCCAGAAGGATACCATGGTTGATGGTATCGAAAGCCACTGAGAGATCCAGAAGTACCAGCAGGGACACACTCCCCCTGTCAATACTCAAGCATAGATCTTCCACTAAGGTGACCATAGTGGTCTCAACTCTGTATCCTGCCCTGAAGCCGGTTTGAAATGGGTCTAGAATATCTGTATCACCCAAAACTGCTTGGAGTTGGAAGGAAACTGCCCTCTTGATCTCCTTGCCAAGAAATAGAAGATTTGATACTGATCTGTAGTTAGTAAGATCCAGGGGGTCCAGGGAGGGCTTTTTTAGAAGCGCCATACCACCACTTCTTTTAAACATGATGGAAAACTTCCCTCCCTGAGAAATGCATTAATAATATGTTGTAATTGTAGTATAAGTGCATCTCCTCCCTGGGTGACCAGCCAAGAAGGACAGGGATCGAGAGGGCAAGTTGTCCTCCTCACTCATCCAAGCAGCTTGTCCATGTCCTCAGTACTCACCAGCTGAAACTGATCCAGTGTAATTCTACTTGCGGAGTTGCTGGACATTCCATTGTCAGCCTCTGCTATAACGACGGCATCTAAATCGGCTCTTATCTGAGAGATTTTGTCTGTGAAATTATCATTAAACTACCAATGAACTACCAAAAGCTCTAAGACTGGGTTCAGGGGGAAGGTGCCTGGGTTAGACCCCTCACCACCCTGAACAGTTCTGCTGGACGTGAATTTGTAGACACAATGCGTGCAGCGAAGAAAACTTTCTTCGCTGCACATATTGCCATCTCATAGGAACGAAGATGTTCTCTATGTCATGTCTTGTCAGATATAAGTTGAGTTTTCCGCCATCGGTGTTCCAGTCATTGTCCTTCCCACTTCAACTCCCTGAGATCTTCTGTATACCAGGGTGCCCAGTTAGAAGCAGGTCAGAGAGGACGCTTTGGGGTTATAGTGTTGATAGCCCTAGTTAGGTCTTGATTCCATCTATTGACCAGGGCTTCTATAGGATCGTAGACGATATCAGCCATAGAACCCTCTAAGGCTTTCTGGAATCCAAAAGGATCCAACGTGGATTTCAAATTGGAGCAGATATGAGTGATTTTAACTGCAAATATTTTCCAGAGGGATAGCTGTGCTAGTTTATTGCAGCAAAACAACTAATAGTCTCATGCAACCTTAAAGAATAAGTGTTAGTTGCAGGATCTGCCATCTGTGAGTGGGACCTTCTGTGAAAGGAAGTGCTCTGATCATGGAAGGTCCATCTGCCTGATTTTGGGGGATCCTCATTCCCCTCCCCCTCACAGCTCCCCTTAATCAACAGGGTCTGCTAATTCTCTATGGAGCATTTTTAGAGGAGTAGAGGGAAGGACGGGTGGAGAAATCCACTTCCATTAGCACAGTGGATCCAACTTAAATAGGGATCCAACTCTCTCTTTTTTTTAAATTTCAACTTAAAACAACATAATACAACATACAATACAATACATAACCTACATACCCCCCATGCACCCCTCCCCCCCCAGGAGACCTACTTTTATTCAATTATACATCCTTCCAATATTGTGAAGAATCTTTTGAAGGTATTTGCCCCTTCCCCGATCTTAATACATATTCCAGTAATGGATTCCATATATTTTCAAAATCATTCTTCCTGGACATTCCCCTCATTATTTTCATTTTACAAGTTAACTTATCATTAAGTGCCATATCCCATATTTCTTTATACCATTCTTCTATTGTGTAAATTCCTTGCCCTTTCCAATTTTTAGCTATCATTATTCTAACTGGAGCCAGGAGGTTGTTTATCAATTCTCTCTTACTTATATTCTCATTTCCTTTATCCCATATTGCTAGTAGAGCCAGCTTTGGGCTTATCTCCAATTTACTTCCTGTTATTTCACTTATTTCTTCAAACACCCTTTTCCAAAATTTTTGTACATATTCACAGCTCCACCACATATGAAAATAAGTTCCAACCTCCTGACATCCCCTCCAACAATTCTTGGGCACTTTTTTATCTATCTGATGGGATCTTACCGGCGTTAAATACCATCTCCATACTGTCTTGTAATAATTCTCTTTAATTCTAATCGACAAAAGCTTTAACATTCTTGCATCCCATATCCCCCCCAGTTGTCTTCATTAATCTGTTCCTTTAAATCATCTTCCCAAATCATTTTAAGAGAGTCTTGATATTCATCTTCCTCAATCAAAATTTTATATATTTCACTGGTCAAACCTTTTTTAAGTTTAATTTCTTCCTTCTTTCCTTTTGATTCAATTAAATCTTCGAATCTTGTATTCTTTCTACATTCCTTATTTTTCCTTTTCGAATCTTGTGTCCATTGTTCCAATTGTATACATTTGAACCAAGCTACCTTTTGCCCTATTAGTAGCTCTCCAATTTGCTCCTTATTTATCATTCTTTTTAACCAATCTCTTAATTTAATAATTTTCTGATCCCTCAAACCCCCTTCCAACTCTGCTTTTAAGTTCCTTGGGAAGTCCCCCATTACTACAACTGGTGTAAGAGGAGAAATTCCTGGTATTAACTTCCCTTTAACTTTTCCCCATATCTCTAAGATATTTTTCAACAACGGGTTGTCCAGGAGGGATCCAACTCTAACACATTTATTATGGCATAAGCTTTATTGACTGATTGATGTGTACCTTGTTGTTCTATCAAGAAAATGGCATCCAAGAAGGCTAACAATCATAGGATCCAAAATTTTAAAGTAAAAACTTGGTTAAAACAACAATAAAACAAATACATTAAAACCGCAGTTAACACCACTTTCATGGATTAGGTCCATTTCATCCAGTGCCATGAAGTGGTATCCTACATTGGCATGGCTACTGGGTGGTAGAGAAATGTAACAATAACTAAACGTGCAACCCTTGGACTTGGTTCAGCACCAAAGATTTATTTTCCTCCTGTTATATTCAGATCTTGTTCGAGACCCCACCCAATTAAAGCCAACCTACATCCCATCCTGAAAAATGATACTTTCTCACAGACATTGACTGGTGGCCTGTCCTTGCATACGGGACTCTCCCTTTACCTAAACTAGTAACTCCTCAGCAATAACGGACCATAGAACAGGAACACAGGAACAATCCCAGATGCCAGCTGTGCCCACATATCTATTCAAGCAACACTGTTACTCAACCTAATAATATCAGCCACAACATGCTGGGTTCATTCACCTGCTTATTTTGTAATGTAATATCTATTATCATCTGTGGAGGGTGGCCATTTGTCCTCTATTACAGAAGGCAGTCTTCTATTTGAAGAGTTGCCAGAGGACCATCCTGTCCTGCCCAACTCTGGTTTAAAGGTAAAGAGCTATACAAATTATTGCCCTTCAACAGTTAGCACCTGGACAGGTAAAGCCAGAATTCTGAAAGTCCCTTTAAGGATATGTCAATGACACCTGTTTAGAATCTTCTTGAAGCCAATCCCTGATTCTGAAATAAAATCCAGGAATTTGGAATGTATAAGTTTGACTCTTCTTAACAACTCCTAGACCAGTTGTCAGATGTGCCATGAGAGAAAGCTGTAGGAAGCTGGTGGTTAACGGACCACAAATTGACTTAAGATATAGGCTGAGGCTATTGCTAAATGTGTCATTTCATTTCAACAAAGCACCATTTCCTGAACAGTGCAATATTGTTCTTTATGTAAAAAGATACCCAAGAGCATAAAGATTATAGGAGCATTTATGTATGCTTGGGAGCATTTCTTCTTGTAGTAAATCTAGCCATGTGCAGATTTCTTAGCACGGATGCTCTCAGCATAGATGTTTTAATTGTGCCTTGCAACTTCAAGAAAGATTCTACCCACAAACCAAACTGTATGCCTCATTAGTGACATGTTTTCCCTACATGCAAGAAGCCTTAATTGTGCCCAATAGGCAAAGCTTTGACTAGGTGGGTAGCACAGATGCAAACTGTTGGAATAAGAAATGGTAGTGGAATTCTGCCTTGCCATTTGTAAAGCGCTGGACCTCCCACTCCTCAAAGTATCAGGTGAGATGTTGTATCACCACATTTCCATGCTATGAATGATCTCCACCATTTAAATCAGGGGTGGGCAACTTGGGGCCCTCCAGATATTTTGGCTTACAAGTCCCATCAGCCCCAGCCACCATAGCTAATAGTGAGAGATTATGGGAGTTTTAGGTCAATATATTTGGAGGGTCTCAAGTTGACTATCATTAATCTAAATAGTGAAAAGAAGGAGGGAAAGCAAAGCATCAAATAATTAGGAAGTTACTAACCTGTGATCAAGAAACTTGGATTCTGCATGGCGACACCCAAATGCTGTTATCAGCACATAGGTAAACTATGGAATTTGCTACCACAAGGTGTAGTGATGGCCACCAATTTGGATGGTTCTAAAAAGAGGTTGGATAAATTCCTGGAGGAAAAGGCTATCAATAGCTACTAGACCTGATGGCTATGTGCAAACTCCAGTGGTAGAGGCAGGAAGCCAAAATGCACCAGTTGCTGGGGAACATGGGTGGGAGGGTGCTATTGCACTGTGTCTTGCTTGTGGGCCCATGGCCGACAGCTGGATGGCCACTGTGTGAACAGAGTGCTGGACTAGATTGACCTTTGATCTGATCCAGCATGGCTTTTCTTATGCTTTTATGTTCTTAAAAAAGAAGAGCGCTTTGGACACATTTGGTTTTTTTTGCAATTGTAGCTCTCGTTTTATGTTATCAGCAGGAGAAGCTGGAATTGGTTTGGCACTCCCAGCACCTAAACAAATGCAATACAGGACCTCATATGACCCTATTGAAGAATTACACTCAGCTTCTGAGGACCTTCTTGTTGTCTGCCAGATGTTCAGTTGGTGGGGATGAAAGAAAGGGCCATTCTCATTGTGGCTGTCCAGATAATGAAATGCTGTCCTCAGAGAAGTTTGCTTCTGCTTTTTATTGTTGTTGATTTATGGCAGGAATAATAATAATAATAATAATAATAATAATAATAATAATAATATATTTATTTATTTCTTACCCCACCTGTCCCTCTGGATCAAAACAGGGAACAACATTAAAAGCAAACGATATAAAATACATAAAACTGATTAAAAACATATAAAAACTAATACATCATTAAAATACCAATAAAACTCTTAAAATTTGACTGGGTAGGCTTGCCAGAAGAGATTAGTCCGTAATGGGAAACCTCAGGCCTGGGGGGCCAAATCCAGCCCTTCTGGGGTCCCAATCCAGCATTCTGGGGTTATCCAGAAGGCCTCTTTCCCATTCCCCTGGCCACACCCCCTTCCCACTGATTCTTCGGTGGTTTCCTGTTTTATTGTGCAGTTTCCCCCCCATTCAGAAAGGTTGAGATGCCTCTCCTAAGGCTTAGTCACTGGTAGTAAGTAAGAGCTTTAAGATACAACATGCTGGTACTGTTTGTAATTTTGCCCTGCCCCTTTTCCCATTGGCTCCACCCACTTTGTCTTCAGCCCCACCCACCACTGGAATGCTACCCCTGAGAACTTCCCTGAAATGGAATTTGGTTGTCATGCTGAAAGAGGTTTCCCACCCCTGGTTTACTGATTGATTATAATTTTTATTGTTTTGTTACATTGTTTTATTTTAAAATATTGTAAGCAGCCTTGAAAGGCAGAATATAAATGTGACTATAAGATGAATGAATGAGAAGGAAGAAGGAGTCTCACTGTGTGGAATTGATGTGTAGAGGATTCTGATTTCTTCCATCCTCATAATTCTATGATTCTTATGGCTGCTAATTGAACAACGTTCTTGTCATCGCACAGTATAGATCAAAGCAAAATGCAACTTTCAAACCTTCAAAAAGGGCTTTTCTGATGACTTCCATGTGCATGAGAACAATGAACATCTTGTGCTGCAACCACTGAAATTGGAACCAGTTTGATGTGGACAATTATTTTTCTTTAAACCCCATAATTCAAATTCCATGTATTTTAGCGCTTTGCTTTGGATAGACTTTGTGCTGTTTTTTCTACCTACTTTGCTTAGATGTCAAAACCTCAACCTAAGCCAGCCTTATCTAACCTGGTGCCCTCCGGATGTTTTGCACTACAAATTCCAGCATCTCCTAGCCAGCATGGCTCATTGGAGGATGCTGAGAGGGCACCATCTGGAGGGCACCAAGCTGGGAAAGGCTGATCTAATGTATTGATACACACATGCAACTCAGGCTGAATTAAGCATTTCTAACCTGTTCCTCCCTCCGCAGCACCTCATCCGTGGCTCCTCCACAGCAAATCAATATATCTGGTGGCCACAAAACATGCCTCTGCTTAAAAATGCTAGATTGGTGCAGGCTGTTAAGAAAGCTTTAAAAACATATTTGTTCAAATTGGCCTTTCCTGTCAAGATATATGTTCCACTCTCAACAACTTCAAACTTCCTCAATGTTTATATGTGCCAGTGTCCAACTCCTTTATTGTTTGTGAGATGCTTTGTATATCTCTGATATAAATGTATTGAATGAATGAATTAAAATGGTAGTTCTAGCCTGAAATATAGGAGTTAAAGATGATAGGAACTAGACATGAGGTTCATAAAGGAGTTACATTGATATGTTAATGTATGAGCTTTTGAGGGTCCTATGTTTTAAGAAAGAACACATGGGACCTGTAACAAAATGTTGCAGTGTACTGCAGGGTTCCAGTCAGCCAACCATACTCATTTTCAGAATACTCCATTCCATTCCTCCTCTACCCCAATCTTCCTTTTTCCCCATTGTTAACAGTTAATCAGCATTCCATGCCTACTGAGCAGTCCTCATTGGGGTGTTTTTGGTCATTCCCTGCCCCCTCCCCCTAGGAGTTTTTTGTACTTCTGCAAACCTTGGAGTCTTCACAGGTTTGCTGGTACCTTCCTCTTGTGCTTGGGTGATACTGTTTTGGCTGCATAAGGACCCACACTCACCCCTGAACTTTGGAAATAAGGGGAATGGTTCTTTTCAACCTCATTTCCTCAATGTTGAGTGCATGCATTGTAAGTATAGGATTTGCTACAGTCAGTCCCCAGCATCTCAACTAAGGGATTTTCAGGAAGCTGGTGGACTGAGATAGGCTAGCATCTGTTTGAGCTGCTGGAAAACTGCTGAGAGGTATGGTTGACTATACTAATTTAGTTGGGCCATTGGTAGGGTGACCACATTTGGGAAACCAAAAAAGAGGACCCTCAGTGGGGTGGGGGGTGGGAAAGTGGCTTTCCGGGGCCTCTGGAAAGCATGTCATTCACCCCCACTGCTTTAAAGGCCCCAATTGGAGCGGAGGAGGGGAAAGTGTGTCATTCCCACCCTCCACTGCTCCAATCAGGTCCTTTTCTATAATGTCCAGGAATGACATACTTTCCCCTGTAAGGTCCTGATTGGAGCAGTGGGATAGAAATAACCCACCTCCAGAAAGCTCGTCATTCCCTCCAACCACGCTAATGTGGCCTTAAAGAGGAAAGCTTGTCTTTCCAGGACATTATAGAAAATTACAGAAAATCCCCCCTGACACCCAGGATAGAACAAAAACCAGGACAAATCCGGGGAAATCCTGACAGTTGGTCACCCTAGCCATTGGCACAACTTCAATTAGAAGACATCTCTTTATATGCTCTTTGGTGGATATCCATTGAAGAGGAAGAGGAGGAGGAGGAGGAGGAGGAGGAGGAAGAAGAAAGTGTAACAGCTTGTCTATACAGGCAAACCACCCCTCATTTCAAAGATCTCTTTCTCGACAGGGGACCAGTTCATTCAATATGGATTAATAAAAATGAATTCTATTTGAAATAATGCCTAGGAGCAAAATATGGTCATGGGATTAGAGTCTCCTGGCACTACAGAAAGGCTCAACTGCTCCTTTGGAAGTCAATGGCAATTGATCTATTATTCGCCTTTGTTTCTGTTGTACCAAAGAGCTGGTATAGGTACAATAATTTGACTCAATATGACATAGCAGCAGTAGCTTAATAGAGAGCTAAGAGCTATCTGTCGCAAGTGAACTGAACTCTCACTATAATTTTACATCTGCATATTCTGCAGCTAAAAGTTCCCTCAATTCTTATAAACTTTGCCCAATATGACATATTATCTCTCCTCAGGATGAGGAGGGAAAGAAACACATACAAATAAAATAATCTTCTGCCACTCATATTTTAGTTTGATTTGAATGAACAGCTTTAAGCTAGGAGCGTGCTTTGGAGTTGGTGGAATCCCACACTGAATCAGGCTGATTTGGAAAGGTTTGGGAGACATCCAAATCAAAGCAGGGCTCTTCCAAAGTTGACCAAATTCGAATCTGAACTCTCTCAAATCTTTGTTAGTAGTGGTTTGGATTCAAAGAGAACCAGAAGTGAGTCAGCAAAAAATACATTTCTTCCCTAGCTCTCCATATAAGAAAATCATCAAAGTGGAGAGGGATGGGGGAGGAGGGGGTGTAGTTTTGTTCTTGACAGTTCTGGTTTCTAATTTCAGTGGCTGGTTTAATCAGGGCTCTACAATTCCAGTGTTTTAAAGAGAAGGGATGTTGATGTAACATATTGCTGGACTGTTCAGTGTCCAGTGCTGTTCACAAGTTCTCTTTCTCAGGGGCAGGACCGTTGGTGGGACCTAGGAGGGTGTAGCATTGGGTGCTTGATTGGAAAAAGCTGGATATTTAAGACCTTCTGCCTCAGCCACTCTGTGTTCCACATCCATCTTCCACCCCTGTCCTATAGTACTTTGGACCCAATTGAACAGGAAGCAAAAAACTGTTTTCATTCATTGTATTTCCCTGGTCCCTACACCTATCCCTCTGAAATTGTGTAGGTTTCCTGCCTAGGGACACCTCATGCAAACCGCAGAAAATTCCAACAACTGTGGGCAGAAGGGCAAAAAGATTTGCTTCCTCTCCCCCCCCAAATTGGAGACCCCCTTCCACAAATACTGCTGCACCCCATCCTTCTGTAACTTATAGGTTTCATAGCTAGAACCACTCTCTTTGCTGAGAATGTAAATGATACACTTATCATTTTATGGAACTCCCCAAATTGTATAGGCTGCTCTTGGCAGGCCCGATCCCTCCAGAAGGGAAAATTAGGCTTCCTGTTGTCACTGAACTCTGCTGAGAAATAACAATAAAAAAGTAATTGACAATTTGTCTTTAAAAATATACCAGGATTTAAAGGCATCTACACAAATCCCTTGCACCTATTTGTCTGACATTTGGCAAGTTTCATTCCCTCACAAGGAGCTACTATGCTATGAACTCCATCCAATTCTGTCAAATAGCAAAAGTCAACAGCAGGCATGATTTCCAAAGCAAGATTCAGATTCAGCCCTAAGTCAAAGTGGGTGGCTTCCAAATTAGTCTGAAGAGAATTGGGCTATTTTCTGAACTTCCAAATTGGGGTCCAAACCAAATCATGTGGCTGGTACACAACCCCTGATTAAGGCACCATCCATGAGGAAGTTCCCCTTTGCTTTCATTTCAATGGGACATGTGCAAAGAACTTCCTGGTGTCTATTGTTATTGTTACTACTATTTCTATTATTCAAATTTGTATTCCACTTTCTACAGCGGTATTAAAGCAGTGCACATAAAGTGGTGTCCTTATTTTGGTTTAATTACATGATGGCTATGATTAAGTTGCATTCATTAAAAAAATATGATTGATTTAATCAGTCTTTCGCACCCCATTAAAATACCTTCCAGGCATTTTCAATAATAAGTCATTCCTTATTGGTTCCCATTTATTCATTTTTACGTGGATGAACCAGTAGAGCATTGCTAAAATGCAGCAGTAAGAGGTGTCTGAACAGGTTGTCTTCAAAAGGTCCCTCCTGAGCCTGTGAACTGACATACTACAGGCCTGTTAAATGTGCAGAAAAAGGGTTCACATTTGTACCTGAGGAAACAAATCAGACTTGATTAGTTTAATTGTAAATGATCAAGGTGGACAGATTTATGATGGGTCTGTTTAAATGTTACCCTAATGGCAGGGGAGCCTCTTTGCTGCAATCCTATTTCCCACACATTTGAATTCATGGATTCATGATGAACAAGGCTAGTACGTATAGAGACATAGGGATGAATTGGCCTGTACATGGATATGGCTGCAGCTCTTCCCATGATTGCACTGGCTGCAAAAACCATCACTAGGGATGCATGGATTGTGTTAAAACCGTCTGGTCTGTGTTTCATGGATAGTCCGGCATCTGCTCCTTGACTTTTTTAAACCAGAATTTATTTATACTTGTACAAACTTACACACTTGCATAAATGCAAATTAGGGTGAATGTGAATTTACACTCCCCCCCCCAAAATGGTCTGCAAGTCTGTAGAATCCTCATGACTCTGGAAAAGTGGGTCTGCCGTGGAATCTGCAGGTTGAATTCACAGACATCTGAACTCATTTAAATCCATTGTGGATTCATCCAACATCCTACTCATCACATGGTTGATGGAAGTGACTACTGGTGGGCTCCATGTACAATCCCGCTCACACTACTACTTTCTCTCTCCATTATATGGACTATCGCTCAGGAGAGCACCTGCTTTGCATGCAGAAGGTCTCAGGGTCAATCCCAGGCATCTTCAGTTAAAATGTCAGTAAGCCTATATACACCAGTTGCTGGGGAACATGGGTGGGAGGATGCTGTTGCACCATGTCCTGCTTATGGGTCCCTGGTCGAAAGCTGGCTGTGCGAACAGTGTTGGACAAGATGACCCTTGGTCTGATCCAGCATGGTTCTTCTGATGTTCTTATGTCCAGTAGCAGGGGATGAGAAAGACTTCCGCCTGAGACCCTAGTTGGGCAAATACTCTGACCTGGCATAAAGCATGTCCTTATAATTGTGGGACTGTAGCTGCAAAGAATCAGATTGTGTGAACTAAGCCATGTATTGTGCTCACTTTATTTGGTGCGTTGAGAGATATGAGAAAGTTGGGATATGTTAGAAGATGGAGCAGATTAACGAAATGTGGGCTAAGGCTATTAGTAATACAGCATGACTTCATTACAAGAATGCTGAACTTCTATGGTACAAAGTGATGCACAATGTCAAATAAAATGAGAGACAGTGCATTGGGGTTTGGGAAGCATAAGGGAACTATTCACAATCCTTGCTTAAAATATTGAGACAAACACCGGGCCAGATTGAAGCTGTTGATATTTGTTACAAAGTCCCAAACTACTTCCGGAGCAGGAAACCACAGAAATCGCCTGACTCCCTACCAGTCTATTTGGTTTCTGTGTTAATCAAGGGATACCCTCCTGGTGGTGCCTAAGGTATCACAGCTCATGACAGCTCAGAACAAGGCCTTTGGTATCACAGCACAAGCGCTCTGCAATATCCTACCAGTACCAGACAGGCACCAAGCCTTCTGAGGTTTTGGCACCTACTGAAAACTTACTTTTTTCCAACAAGCTTTCCCAGAACAGTGATCTTGTCTTCCTCGTTGCATGCTATTGTCTCTTCTAAGTTTTATACAGTATTTTATACTGTATAGTTTGTATATTTCTTATAAACATCTTGTAAATGTAAGTGCTTCATAAATATCCGTAAAAAATAAATAATAAGGCTACTGTTCTTAACTTTCTTATTTTGCATTGGACTTTGTATTCCAATCCCCATCATTTTGTTCAGTGATTTTAACACTGTGGAAGACTAGAGACAGTGTAGTTGTTCCTCGCCTAGTATCCAAAGCACATTTTGAACTGTTGCTTTCATCCTATTCTACAGCCAAAGAGACCTTGCATGAACAGAGATCGTTCTTGTGAGTGCCATGAACATCAGTTTTCTTTCTATATTGGAAAAACTACCCGTTGTTAATATGTGCAGTGGAGGGAGACATTAAAAACATTAAACACACACACACACAAACAAAAACAAAACAAACAAACAACACCCCTGAGATATCCTATCTGTAAGGATTATAACAACTATCTTGATTCTAACTTAACAATTTTGATTCTTTCCTCATTATTGTGCCTTCCCAGAGTTTTGTTTTACTCCCTTGAAGAGACACTTGCAACCCCATAGGAAAATTAAGCCATACCTTGTACTTTGTATGAGACACAGGAAAGGATTGTGGGAATGATGATCCACTTCAGAGCGAACCTTGTAGAAATACATCTACCCTCTAACTTGTATAATGTAATATAGATGAATAGATCGATAGACAAAAATAAAATAATTGAGGTTGGATTCAACATTGTCATGCCTCCAATGGAAGGATACAACTGCTGGAATGAGACATCAGCATCTTCTTCTTCTCCCTGCATGCTCTCCAAATCTCATCTGGAGGTCCCCACTATCCTCTAGAGTAGATTTAGGGGGGATACATGGGAGGCTGCTGGGGGAGGGAGGAGAGGATGTGAATATCTCATTCCACCAGCGGTATCCTTCCTCTGGCAGAAGAAAGATGCTGATCCAAGCCACTATTTCTGCTTTTCCATTATTTTTCTTATTTCTTGTTAAAAAGAAAATTAGATGCAATTTGTATTCTGGGGGCTATTTCATTTCATACCTAATATAAAGTTCAGTTGGCAATATTCTAACTGAACACCATTTTCACAGATGATAAGCCCATCAATGACTATTAGTCATGGCAGTCAAGGCAGGATACCTCATCTGGACTGGATGAATACTTCACAAGTGTGAAATCAAATCCAAATTTATCCACACCTAATAGCAATTTAATGATGTACAAAAAAGTAATTAAATTAGTAAACTTGGGGCAAGATGACAATCAGCCCATAGACAAGCAACTATACGTCCTCAAGAAAAATTAGAAACACAGGTTCTTGCTTTCACCAGATCACCACTTTTACTCTGTCCATATTGATTTGACTCATTGCAAGCATTTTCAAGAACTGGACTGATGCAGGATCATTTCTATAATTTATGAAATGGAGATAAACTCTGATTTTTAGAAGCTAGAAACGAGTGGGGTACTCTTGATTCCTGAGGACTAGCAGGTTTGGACCACAAAATGCCAGATGGAAGTAGATTCCCTAGATCAGCCTTCCCTGACCTGGTGCCCCCTCCCCAGGTATCTTGAATTTTAATTCCCATCAGACCCAGCCAGCATGGTCAATGGTCAGGAATCCTGGGAGCTGTAGCCTAAAACATCTGACGCATTCCAAGTTGGGGAAGGTTGCACTAGTTCTTGTAATCTTTTTCAAAGATTACACTGAAATCCCCAGAGATGCCCAAAGACACCCTTAGTTACACCATCTTGAAAATAAAATCTCCACCCAAACCAAACTGATTTTCTATAGCATTTTCAAAGGACAAGTGAATTCTTGTGGCCACAAGACTTAGTCCATGCATTTGGGAATTCTAAATCTATTACTGTCATTTTGTTCTTTAACAAAGAACTAATGAGGAAATGCTGCCCTGAGAAGGCTGGCTTGTTTTTCAAGGCAAAAAAATTAAATTGCTACTGCAGCAATTTCCTCCTTCTTGATAATATATAAAATAAATAAAGCTTTTCAAAATTGTATTAAGTTGGGAAGCTTTCAAAGACTCCAGTAAAGTCCGATTAAAAGGATTTCTCTCGGCAATAAAATATTGTAACTCCAGACAAATGTGGATTCAGCTAAATGAAATTCTCCAGGTAATACAATCACCCTAAACCTGCATTCCCACCTCACCGCTGCTGATGAAATAGCTACAGTCAATGTTTATGTAACACTATCTGCAATAAGCCTTTAAGAATCACTTTCTAAGAATACTTGTGTAAAGTGGTCTAGTGGAATGATTCAAACAAACATGGCTGGAGTCTAATTGTTATCACTTAAAACTTATATTTCTGAGTTGTCCCATACCTGGGGTTTGATGGGCAATGAGTTAAAACTGTTTATAAACACAAAACCAAGCAAATAAATTGGATTTGCAATGACAGCACAGCACTAAAATCCTTAAGATAGTTTGTGGCATACTATAATGATTCTGAATGAAATGTCAAATGCAGCCTTCCCAAAACTGGTGCCCTCCAGTAGTGTTGGACATTGACTTGGTTCACATGATCACCACAGCCACCATGGCTTAAAGAAGCCATGGTGGGTTGCAGTGCCTGCGGGCACCACATTGTCAATTCAAGACCCCCCCCCCCCATGACCTTTTGTGTCATCTGAATCTGTCAAGGGTGGCTTGTTGGCATGGTTAACAAACCACCCAGCAAACCTACAAGAGGCTCTGGGTTGCTGGGTGGTGTGTTAACCTCCCCAACAAGCCACTCTCACTGGGTTTGGATGACATGAGAAACTGTGCCCAGTGAGGGTAATTATGTAAATTGGAATGACACAAAACCAGCACACACAGCCTGATTAACTGGTCCTGTAACTCCCATCATCCACTGTTGGCTATGGTGGCTAGGGAAGATCGGATCTGTAGCTCAACATATCTGGAGGGTACCAGGTTGGGGACAGCTGCTCTAATGGATGCCTTGCTGGCTATAGGAGAACCTTTCCTTACTGTAGGGTGGCAGTGAAAATGTTCTTGAGTTGTATGAGTCTGTGCTGGGGCCTTTTGCATGCCAAGCATGTGCTATAGACTTTCTCTAATCTGACAACTTCCAACTTGTATAGCAGTGGCACATTGTTGGTTCATACATAGCTTGTGATCCACTCTACCTCCTGGGTTGTTCTCAAAAATGTCAAAATCCACCAAGGGCCTTTCCAGTGAAGAGCCCCACCCCCCGGTTAGGAACAATTGTTCCTGCAAGGGATGTGCAGGTTATGGACAACATTGTTGTTGTGTTTGGAAGGATATACTTAGTGGAGGTTCCAATTTCGGTGGGTCTGTAATTCCGTCCTGGGTTTTAATCAGAACCAGCTCAAACCCTGAAGAAGCTATCCAAGGTGGTGATCCTACTCTGGGGGTAAGGATCAGCACCTTGGATAGCTCTTTTAGAGTTCTGGCTTCTTCTCATTAAAATCCAGAATGTAATCACAGCCCAACCCAAATCACACCCACCAGTTTGCACTGGATACACCCGTCTTACCACAGCTAGCTCTTGGATCTTGAGAAAATAACAGGTCAACAAAATTCAAAGCACAAATTGCTGTAGCTGAGTAAATGTTATTTTCCTCCAGCAAGCAGATCTATTGTAAACTGCAAATAGTGTGTAGATTGAAAATGGTTACATGAGTGTTACAGGCACCTTTTGGCTAGTGCCCATGTCCCCTCTGTGCTTGTGTGATTTTGAACTATTTTAAAACTTAAAAACAAAACAAAAACCTTCCCCTGTTGGCTGAAAACTCAGTACCACTCCAGCAATAATGCTTATTTAGCCATTGCAATTTAAAAAGCAAACTGTATAGCAAATGCCAAAAAAGCTATGGCTTCTTCAAGCACTCCCCATTACCTGAGTTTTTAAACTTTTTATTTATTTTAATTTTTAGTATTCTGCTATGGGTGCCTCCTTTTATGAGGGTGTTTAGTTAGAGTAAAAGGACCAAGGGTGCATAAGCTTTTGTCCTGAGCACTTTCTTTTCTTTCAGACATATAAACCTGCCCACTAGCTTCTATCCCCCAAGACAACCTTCTCCCAATGTGTTTTCATCCAGATGTTTTGGACTACAACTCCCATCACCCTCAACCAGAATGGCCAATAGTCAGAGATGATGGGAGCTGTAGTCCAAAATATCTAGAGGGCACATGGTTGGGGAAGGCGGGATAGTAACGATAAACATGGTCTTTTTGATTGTGTCACCTTCTCCCCTTGTCCATTCATTAACCCCCCTCCCTTTTGTAATCTTCAAACACTAGCTGAAGATAGTGGTGTTCACCCAAGGATTTAGTTTATTTTTCCTTATAGTTTTAACTGTTCTATATAAATTTTAAATTTATATAGAACAGAAAGAGACAGCAAATTTGTATGCATATGAAACACACATAAAACAAACAACTTAAATCAATAAGCTCTATTCAATTTTTCTCACAGCACAATTCTATGATGTCTACTCAGGAGTGTTCCATGTCGGTGTCTATATGATCACAGCCATATTCTTCTACTACTAACAATCTTCTGAGTCTGTTTGAATGTGACTTTAATTGCTTTAATTGCACCCACATTAAAAGGAGAGCGAGAAAGCAATTTATAATATACTTTAAGGATTGTACATGAACACCATCATAGGGAAAACTAATTTTCCAATATCTTATAAACATAGGAATAAAGTGCCTTTAAATTACCCCAATGCAATAAATTATAACAAACCAAACTTTCTGCTATCATTCCCCCACGTGGAATGTTACTTGTTTACCAATATTTAACTATAATATCCTAGCTCCTGTAAGCACATCAGTACACAATTTAGCACTTTCTTATTTCACAGACCTTTGCACATCACTTAACAGAGCCATTCTATGTGCCCAAAACTATCTTTTGTATCTAAAGATATCACACTCTGTTACTGTTTCTTTTGATCTCAGTGGAAATGATTCTTTTAATTCGTGTGATTGTTGTGGATTGCTGTTGCTTTAATTTTTGTTGAGAGCCATCTCAGAAACCACACCTCATCAGGAAGGCCAAAGGTTTCCCAACACTGTTATTAAAAATGGCATCCGCATCTGCAGTCTGAAGGTTCATTCTGCGACCACCTCAATCTGCTGTGGACAGATGGACCAAGGTTAAGATAGGGTGACCATATGAAAAGGAGGACAGGGCTCCTGTATCTTTAATAGTTGTATCGAAAGGAGAATTTCAGCAGATGTCATTTGCAGGTGAAAGGAAGGGGGAAATAAAGAAATGAGACAAGTATGTATGGTCTGAAATTCGAGCCACATTTATTGAAGATCTGCAAAGGGAAACTGAGCGGGCCCTAAACTATGCCAGCAACTAGCTAGGCATTTTATATTGGGCGAAGCATTCTATGCCTGGAGACTGGCAACTGGGTGATCGCCACCCCCAGGCTTACCCCTTTTGGGGAGGGGAGGCCTTCCCGTGTCACCCCTCGGGCTGCAAAACACCAGGTGGAGTGAGATAAGTTGGCCTCACAGGTAACCCTTATCCCCCCACTGGGGCCGCAAAACCCTCAGTGGAAGGCCTCAGGCATCACCTGTCACCAAACAACAGTGCTACAGAATGATCACCATCCTTTTTCTCTAAGCATGCCCGTCCCTACAGCCACGGGAGGACGACAAGCCTATTACTTAATTGTTCACTCCCCATCTGCACCGAACTTCTTGCAGGCCCCTTTGCAGATCAGACAGGAATGGGTCACTGCCCAAATTGGTAAAACGATCCCCATCCTGACTATAAAGCTCCCTCCTTGTCTGATATCTCTGAGCCTATTTACCTTCTTGCAGGCCCGATTCAGGGCCTGCGGGTACCAGCTGTCCCTCCAGACCATTCTGGATATCAGGCAGGAACCAGTCTAACAGATCTCAGATTCTAGCCATCCCTCCAGACCTTTCTGGGAATCAGGCAGGACCACAGTATCACCATTCTTGCTTGCAAGTGGCAAAAGCCAGCAGAACAGAAGCTTTGCCTTTTCCACCAGGTTGTTCCCCATAGGCATAACACCAATACCTACTGGAGGCAACACACCAGACCCTGCTGGAGTAACATGGGCAGAAGGCACTTGACAGCATGCCGCATCTGCCAAACTACTATGTTGGAACTGGCAGAGTCCTAGCTGCGATCCGGGTTGCCCTCCATGCAGACCAGCTAACCATGCCATGCCCACAATGAGGAGCTACATTCCAGCGATCTAAGAAAAGAAGAAAATGTGAGTTTGGATTCCAGCTGTTCCTCCAGACCTTTCTGGGAATCAGGCAGGACCACGGTATTGCCACTTCCAGCTTGCAAGTTGGCCAAAGCCAGTAGAACAGGAGCTTTGCCACTGCACCACCAGGCCATTCCCCCATAGGCCTAACGCCAATACCTACTGGGGGCAGTGCACCAGACCTTGCTGGAGTAACTAATGCAGAAGGTGCTTGACTTCATGCCACATCTGCCAAACTACTGGGTGTTGGAACTGGCATCCTGGGAGCCCTCCATCCGGCCTAGCCAACCATGCTGTGCCCACAAATGAACAAAACACCCCAGAGTGGAACCTATGTTGTGAATCAGCCAATATTCACTAGTGTGTGGTATGCTCTATCACAAAAATGCTGTAAAAATATGAATGAATGTACGTATGCGTCAATGAAACACAGGGGTCAGTCTTCATCTAATGATTGTTTTTATGCTGAAAATGGCCACACTGTGCCAAGAAGTATTCAAAAACTGGAAATTATGGAACTCTCAGGTATGTTGGAATACATGAAAATACATTCACCACATATAAACTAGGGATGTGCACTGACCCCCCGGATCGGATCGGATAGCGGATCGGAATCGGACCTGGGGGGTCGGATCGGATCGGATCGGATCGGAGGCTGGTCGGATCGGATCGGACCAGATGTCCGATCCGGATCGGACGCCATTTTGAATGCTTTTTCCCATAGCCAAGTATTGTTTTACAAAAACGCCTATAACTTTTTCATTTTTAAAGATAGAAGAATGAAACTTGGGCACATTGTAGACTGGTTAGGGGTAGTTATCTGTGAGAAATTTCAGAAAGATTGGTGCATGCATTTTGTGGCAATTAATTTTTTAATAAATACCCAGGAATGCCTATAACTTTGTCATTTTTAAAGTTACACACATGAAACTTTGCCACATTGTAGGGGGTACCTTGGGACCTATGTGTGTGAAATTTCAGAAACGTAGGTGCTTGTCTTGTGTGGCAATTAATTTTTAGAAAAATGGGTAGTGGTGGGGTAAATACAGTTACGCCTCCCATTTTTTTATTTTTGAAGATACAAACAGGAAACTTGGGCACATTACAGGTACCACTTGCCTTGATATGTGTGTGAAATTTCAGAAACATTGGAGCTTTCCTTGTGTGGCAATTAATTTTTGAAACAATGAGGAAAGAAACACCTATAACTTTGTCATTTTTAAAGTTACACACATGAAACTTTGCCACATTGTAGGTGGTACCTTGGGACCCATGTGTGTGAAATTTCGGAAACGTAGGTGCTTGCATTGTGTGTCAATTAATTTTTTAATAAATACCCAGGAATGCCTATAACTTTGTCATTTTTAAAGTTACACACATGAAACTTTGCCACATTGTAGGCGGTACCTTGGGACCTATGTGTGTGAAATTTCGGAAACGTAGGTGCTTGCCTTGTGTGGCAATTAATTTTAGAAAAATGGGTAGTGGTGGGGTAAATACAGTTACGCCTCCCACTTTTTTATTTTTGAAGGTACAAACAGGAAACATGGGCACATTACAGGTACCACTTGGCTTGATATGTGTGTAAAATTTCAGACAGCTGGGTCCAGGCATGTGGTGGCAAGGTATTTTTGAAACAATGAGGAAAGAAACGCCTATAACTTTTTTATTTTAAAAGTTAGAAGTCTGAACATTGCTCACTTTGTAGATGGGTTAGGGGTAGATATGTGTCAGAAATTTCAGAATTATAGGTCCAGGCATTTGATGGCTATGGAATTTTTAAATTACATGTTTCAAAAAAATTTCTACAGAGGCCAGGTCTTCCCCTCCCGCTTCCCGCGAAGAAAAGGAAACACTCTCTCGTCTCGATCCCTTTGATCCTTGCTAGTAGTATCCATTACAGGGCTCGTGTTTCCTTTCCTACTTTCACTTTTCAAGCAGAACGGCTGAGCCTAGCTGAGTTTTGCAGCCATGCGTGCAAGGAAGGATCACTCTGGTCTCGATCCCTTTGATCCTTGGTAGTATCCATTACAGGGCTCGTGTCGGAGCCCTGTAATGGATACTACCAAGGATCAAAGGGATCGAGACCAGAGTGATCCTTCCTTGCACGCATGGCTGCAAAACTCAGCTAGGCTCAGCCGTTCTGCTTGAAAAGTGAAAGTAGGAAAGGAAACACGAGCCCTGTAATGGATACTACTAGCAAGGATCAAAGGGATCGAGACGAGAGAGTGTTTCCTTTTCTTCGCGGGAAGCGGGAGGGGAAGACCTGGCCTCTGTAGAAATTTTTTTGAAACATGTAATTTAAAAATTCCATAGCCATCAAATGCCTGGACCTATAATTCTGAAATTTCTGACACATATCTACCCCTAACCCATCTACAAAGTGAGCAATGTTCAGACTTCTAACTTTTAAAATAAAAAAGTTATAGGCGTTTCTTTCCTCATTGTTTCAAAAATACCTTGCCACCACATGCCTGGACCCAGCTGTCTGAAATTTTACACACATATCAAGCCAAGTGGTACCTGTAATGTGCCCATGTTTCCTGTTTGTATCTTCAAAAATAAAAAAGTGGGAGGCGTAACTGTATTTACCCCACCACTACCCATTTTTCTAAAATTAATTGCCACACAAGGCAAGCACCTACGTTTCCGAAATTTCACACACATAGGTCCCAAGGTACCGCCTACAATGTGGCAAAGTTTCATGTGTGTAACTTTAAAAATGACAAAGTTATAGGCATTCCTGGGTATTTATTAAAAAATTAATTGCCACACAAGGCAAGCACCTATGTTTCTGAAATTTCACACACATGGGTCCCAAGGTACCACCTACAATGTGGCAAAGTTTCATGTGTGTAACTTTAAAAATGACAAAGTTATAGGTGTTTCTTTCCTCATTGTTTCAAAAATTAATTGCCACACAAGGAAAGCTCCAATGTTTCTGAAATTTCACACACATATCAAGGCAAGTGGTACCTGTAATGTGCCCAAGTTTCCTGTTTGTATCTTCAAAAATAAAAAAATGGGAGGCGTAACTGTATTTACCCCACCACTACCCATTTTTCTAAAAATTAATTGCCACACAAGACAAGCACCTACGTTTCTGAAATTTCACACACATAGGTCCCAAGGTACCCCCTACAATGTGGCAAAGTTTCATGTGTGTAACTTTAAAAATGACAAAGTTATAGGCATTCCTGGGTATTTATTAAAAAATTAATTGCCACAAAATGCATGCACCAATCTTTCTGAAATTTCTCACAGATAACTACCCCTAACCAGTCTACAATGTGCCCAAGTTTCATCCTTCTATCTTTAAAAATGAAAAAGTTATAGGCGTTTTTGTAAAACAATACTTGGCTATGGGAAAAAGCATTCAAAATGGCGTCCGATCCGGATCGGACCTCATCGGATCGGATCGGATCGGATCGGAGGTTGTCCGGATCGGATCGGATCGGATCGGATTTTCCCGATTTTGGGTCGGATCGGATTCGGATCGTGGATCGGATCCGATCCGATGCACACCCCTAATATAAACATTCATACAAAATAGAAGAGCGTTTTCTATACAATTTTAACAATGATTTTTATCAATTCAACCCAATTTAACAAATAGTGTTGGAGAATATTGAATACACACAATGTTAAATAATCCAACTCAACAGTGTTGGAGAATATTGAATTCATCAAGGTAACTTCATCAATTGTCAACTGACTATCCTCCTTTGGGAAAATAACCTTAGCTTCACTCAGTGGCAGCACTTCTTGCCCCACCCAGCCTAATGACTCTAGCATAGTTAATGCTAATAATAATGAAAACAGCAACAACCCTGGAGCCAATAATAATTCCACACCAACATCCAGAAAGCAGTCAGACTTAAAACATGCTCAATAGGCAGGAAATTCCTGATTCAGTAAAAGACAGCATGACCTGGCAAGATCTGTCATTTCCATCTAGGAAAACCACCATGAGCAAGAAAAGAAATAATGATGATGATGATGATGATGATGATGATGATGATAAATGAAATACTACTAATAATGTACAATCAGCAATAGGAGCTGAAAAAACTGAGGAAAAAGGGGGGTGGCTGGGCACCCGAGGCTCCAGCAACTGACAGCCTCTGCTGCCCAGTTGCTTCTACTTCCCCTCACAGGCGTGGAGTAAAAAGCTCAGAATAAGACCTGTGACTGCCGGTGCCTACAGTAACCAGGGGCCCACCCTCCAAAGCGCCGATGCCCCCATCACCCTTGTTGGGGCACACTGGCAGGAAGTGCAGGGACAACCTTGCCCATGAAAAAGGGGAAGCCCCACTGGCCTTCCTCCACAAATCCTGGCCCTGCCAGGCCCACTGCCGCAACGCCCTGGGATCCACTTCATGGTCGTTGTTGTCCTCGTTGCCACCGCCCCCTCGCATAACAAGGAGGGAAAGGACACCAGCGAGGAGGAGGCTCCCAGACAGAGCCAGCCCTGCAGCAATGCGGCCAGTGCTGCTGCCGAGCCCGCCAAAGCCTGCACGTGGCTCTAGCACTGGCTGCAGACCCACCTCCTCTCTCTCAGCTGCAAAGAGAAAAGGTTGAGGGGTTGGGGTGCAGCCGGCTTCTATAAGCTCAGCTGCCCCACCCCTGGCTTGTGGCATGACTTGATCACTCCAATAGCAATCGGGCACGTCTCTTCCTCCCTCCCACTTGCAATACCCTTCTCCCCCCGCCAGGCAAGCCGGATGTGGGGCAAGGGCACTTGTATGAATGCAGCACCTGGTGAAATTCCCTCTTCATCACAGCAGTTAAAGTTGCAGGTGCCCTGCTCTCTTCTGTTTCTGGTCACTCTAGTATAGCTCTTGCAGCTTAAACTGTTGTGATGAAAAGGGAATTTCACCAGGTGCTGCATGCATACAAATGACATCTGATGAAATTCCCTTTTCTATACAACTATTAAAGATAGAAGAGCCCTGCCCTCCTTTCCCCATGGTCACCCTAGTTAAGACCACATATAACTAGGCTTTGGACGTGCTTATATCCTTGCCTCCCCCAACCCCCATGGCTGACTGTTGTCCCTTTTATTATGATCAGAAATATTGCCCCCTTCCTAGTGAATTTGAATAGGCTCTCCCATGAGCAAATTGCTTTACATCCCAATACGCCTTCCATTTCGAACTGCCACGAGTAACCCCAAAGTGAAACTCTTCGTAGAGAAAGTTTGACAGCTTGACAGAAATGGCAGGCTATTACGATGAATTCAGGGGCCTGAGTAAGCAAAGCTGAAGTAACCTCTCCCTACAACAAACGTTTTCAGATGGTGAAATATCTCACATGCCCCAGTTTGCTTGTGGAACAAACTAGCATAATTTATCTTCTGGAGTGAAAGGAGCAAGAATGCTGCTTACGTGGGCACTTTGCAGAAATACCTGAGCAGCAGACACCTGATGTAAAAGCTGTTCGCCTAGAAGATTCCTTTGTTATAGTCGTCAATGCTTACCCCTAAACTCTGCCCACTTAAACACCATTTGAAACCTCCCAAAATATTACAGAATAAGGTCAGAAAACTGCTTCAGTAGCAGCTTTACATGCCTGTGGAATAGAAGGATTGCCCACATTCCCTGGAATAAGAAGAATAATAGAATCATAGAGAGTTGGAAGGGGTCTATAAGGCCATTGAGTCCAATCCACTGCTGAATGCAGGAATCCACCTTAAAGCAGTCCTGAAAGATGATTGTCCAGCTGCATCTTGAAGGCTTTAGTGTGGGAGAGCCCACGACCTCCCTAGGTGATTGGTTCCATTATCATACTAGTCTAACAGTCAGGAAGTTTTTCCTGATGTCCAGCCAGAGATGAGAGAGAAGATCTCCTGGGTAGAGAAGGAGTGCTACAACTTTATTTAGTCTATACCAGTCTGCCCTGTGACTTAAGGTCATCCAAATACATCAGGTACATCATGTGTCAACAAGGGAAAGAACCTTCTTGGTGCTCACCCCCTGCAACTATGGAATAGCCCTCCCTATGGAGGTATGACTGCCATCAGTATTACAGTTGCCTTAGTTTACATGTTTGTTTACCCAGACATTTTAATTGGTTGATTTTGTCTGTTTCATTGCATTTGCTGGGATAATTCCGTGATCTGCCTTCTGTGACAGGAAGGAACCTTCCACAAGAGGAAGAGGCCCACTCCTGGAAGGTCCCTCTACCTGATTTGTGGGAATTTCTCCTCCCGCTCATGCCATAACTTACCTCTTTCAGTAGTGTTAAAGATTTTTGATCTGGGCATTGATATAAAATTAAAACCTGAAACTCTGGTTTCCCCCAAGCCTCTAAGAAACGTTTTAAGGTAAAGTAGAGACACTTTACGCTACACCAGGTTATAGTTCACATGTCACATTCTAGCATTTCAGAGGAAAAACACAGAACAACATAACCCAAAACATCCTCTCCTGATAACAAGACTTGCAATCTCTTCCTTTGAATAGACTGTAAATTAGACATGACTCAATAGCCCTCAAGACAATCTCACAGACAAGATGGCACCTACAATGTAAACATTTTCAGTTCGTCCCAAGGAAAAATACTGGCCATTAGAGGAAACCAAATACCATCAAGTATCAGTGATCAAAGGTTATCAGGAAACAATAAATTTCATTGAGGCGTCAAATGCCCCAGATATTGTTTTATTATCGTTTAGGAAATTGTTTAGTTGAAACATTTATTGGCATGTATCCATCACAGGAGGGAGGGGGTGAGTGGTATGTGACATCAAAGCCTATAGCAGAGATAAATGAAACAGTTTGTCTTTGTGATTTAGAGAGCTTTGGTACTACCCATGTGCCACGTCTCTCTCCTTCGTATGTTGTTTTGAATAAACCTGTTGGACTGGACTTTGCCTGTTCCTGGTGATTCTTCAATTTGAGAGTTAGGGAACATTTCCTAACAGCAGGGTCTACTGGCTCTCCATGTAGCTATTTCAGGGGACTTGAGGGACTGCCTGGGAAGGATGGGTTGGGGAAGTCCACTTTTGCCAGCACAGCTGATACAGCTTAAATATGGATGCAACGTGCTGTTTTTGTCATGGTGTAGTGTTTTTGTTTTATTACACATTATATTTTAATTTATGTGCCTCCATAAGGATGAAGGGCATTTTACAAACATGTTAATAAAGATCTTAAAGATTTTAAAGATCTTTAATAGGAATGAATCCTTGTTGTTTAACTGTCTAACTCCCCTCCTCTCAATGAGAGCACTGGGTGATTGAAACAGTACACTCTTCTTTCCTGTGTCTGTCTGAATGTACCCTTGCATGGGGCTAGAACAGATTCCACAACCACTCCTAATTCTTTACACATTCACACGTTTGTCAAGGCAGAACTAGATGAGTCCCCCATTGCCCAAGGCGACTAGCTCTGCGTTGGTGAATCAGGCAGCTTCTAATGCCCTCTGAGCCAAGTAGCCCTGATAATTTTGTTCTAGGAAGGCCCTTTCACCCCCTAGTGATGTTTCAGATTGGCTCTTACATCTCGTTCCTCCCCTTTTACCCATACTTGACTCTAAATTGTGATGTATTTAAATCAGGGGTGAATCCCCTGTGTTGCTGTCCTGGGAGGGCACTATAGGATTGCTCTGCTCATGACTTACAATAAAATATTACAAAGCTGATAACCTGAATCCATTGCTAAATTATCAGGCATTTTGAATAAGCACTAACATTGTCACTATCAAAAAGAAGAAGGAAAAAAAAGAAGAAAAAAAAGAAAAAAGAAGCCATTTAATGGTGAAAGAGATGGTTGATGGGGCAGGGCTGGAAGTGTCCTAGAGCAATTACCTTGACCTCCAGGAGGGCCCAAACACATCTTGTATTTCTCTTATAATTCTCTTGAAGCTCTGCAGGTTTGGACTGTGGCAAACTTTCCTATGAATAGAGTTAAATAGGGAGCCTGTATTTCTAAGAATACTTTGTGAGCACTTATATTCAGTGGGCTTCAAACTTTGAATTTTTATCTGTTTATAATGGGGTTGCTGTTTAAGCTCGCTTCCCCCCCCCCCCCCCAGCTTGGGCAGCCATTTGTGCTACTTTACTGAGGATACTTCTCTACTGGAAGGCATCTTCTATTTCAAGGCATCCATTATTTCTAGGGTGGGGAACCTCAGGCCCCTTTAGCCAAGCTGGCCCTCCAGCATCCCCAATGACCATGCTCCCTTTCCCTGGCCACTCCCCTTCCCCATGATTTCTGACCAGTTGTTGGTTTTCCAGCTTTTTCATGTATTGCCCCCCCGCCCCGCCCAATTCTAAAATGTTGACATTCTTTTCCTAAAGCTTAGCTACTGAGAGTAAGAGCTTTCAGCTACAATAACTTGGTAGTTTGGCCCTTACTCCTTTGCCTTTGATCTCATCCATTTTTGCTTTTGGATGCTTTCTTCATTTCAGAAACCTGGGATGGAGCAGCAGGTAATGATGGTGGAAGCCTTTTTGTTGTTGCTTTGTTAAACAATTGCGAGTCAGAAACATGTGCAAATCCACTGAAAATCAACCAGAGAACTAACAGTGGATCCCAATCTACGGCACGTCCAGCCTTGGCTTAAGAAATATTCTAGTATAGATTTCCACATTTGTCAAGAGCCTCAGACAGGGCCTCTTCATTAACATGAGGTGGGATTTGGGATTGGCAGTCCCATAAAGGCACTTAATTAAGACCCCCTAGCCTAACTTTTCTTTTCTCCTTAAATGAGAAAACATATTCTGTAGGGGAGATGCAGTGAATAGTGAGCATTTAATTAAAAGAAAATAACAGAAAGGGAGACATAACAGAAAAGCCTGTAACTGATAGGAATGTTTCTCCCAAATATAATCTCCTTAGATTTCTTGTGAGAATTTAAGTGTAGCTCTTTATTTCTCTCTATTTAGGAACATATTTAATTAAACGTGTATATCCCCCTTTTCCATCAAAAATGATCCACAAGGCAGCTCAAAGACAAAAGATAAAACCCAATAAAACCATTGTAAACACATAAAATGATACAGCAGCTAAGCAGAAACAAAACACAAAGCAATTGTTTTATTTGTATGTTGTTGTTCTGCTCTCTGTCTGCCCTCTCAAAGGCTTGATGGAAATGAATAGTCCTATCCTGCTGCCTGAAGTTTAAAAGGGAAGAAACCAGGAGAGATTCCCTAGGTAGGAAGTAGGGATGTGCACTGACCCCCCGGATCGGATCGGATAGCGGATCGGAATCGGACCTGGGGGGTCGGATCGGATCGGATCGGATCGGAGGCTGGTCGGATCGGATCGGACCAGATGTCCGATCCGGATCGGACGCCATTTTGAATGCTTTTTCCCATAGCCAAGTATTGTTTTACAAAAACGCCTATAACTTTTTCATTTTTAAAGATAGAAGGATGAAACTTGGGCACATTGTAGACTGGTTAGGGGTAGTTATCTGTGAGAAATTTCAGAAAGATTGGTGCATGCATTTTGTGGCAATTAATTTTTTAATAAATACCCAGGAATGCCTATAACTTTGTCATTTTTAAAGTTACACACATGAAACTTTGCCACATTGTAGGGGGTACCTTGGGACCTATGTGTGTGAAATTTCAGAAACGTAGGTGCTTGTCTTGTGTGGCAATTAATTTTTAGAAAAATGGGTAGTAGTGGGGTAAATACAGTTACGCCTCCCATTTTTTTATTTTTGAAGATACAAACAGGAAACTTGGGCACATTACAGGTACCACTTGCCTTGATATGTGTGTGAAATTTCAGAAACATTGGAGCTTTCCTTGTGTGGCAATTAATTTTTGAAACAATGAGGAAAGAAACACCTATAACTTTGTCATTTTTAAAGTTACACACATGAAACTTTGCCACATTGTAGGTGGTACCTTGGGACCCATGTGTGTGAAATTTCAGAAACATAGGTGCTTGCCTTGTGTGGCAATTAATTTTTTAATAAATACCCAGGAATGCCTATAACTTTGTCATTTTTAAAGTTACACACATGAAACTTTGCCACATTGTAGGCGGTACCTTGGGACCTATGTGTGTGAAATTTCGGAAACGTAGGTGCTTGCCTTGTGTGGCAATTAATTTTAGAAAAATGGGTAGTGGTGGGGTAAATACAGTTACGCCTCCCACTTTTTTATTTTTGAAGATACAAACAGGAAACATGGGCACATTACAGGTACCACTTGGCTTGATATGTGTGTAAAATTTCAGACAGCTGGGTCCAGGCATGTGGTGGCAAGGTATTTTTGAAACAATGAGGAAAGAAACGCCTATAACTTTTTTATTTTAAAAGTTAGAAGTCTGAACATTGCTCACTTTGTAGATGGGTTAGGGGTAGATATGTGTCAGAAATTTCAGAATTATAGGTCCAGGCATTTGATGGCTATGGAATTTTTAAATTACATGTTTCAAAAAAATTTCTACAGAGGCCAGGTCTTCCCCTCCCGCTTCCCGCGAAGAAAAGGAAACACTCTCTCGTCTCGATCCCTTTGATCCTTGCTAGTAGTATCCATTACAGGGCTCGTGTTTCCTTTCCTACTTTCACTTTTCAAGCAGAACGGCTGAGCCTAGCTGAGTTTTGCAGCCATGCGTGCAAGGAAGGATCACTCTGGTCTCGATCCCTTTGATCCTTGGTAGTATCCATTACAGGGCTCGTGTCTGCTTTCACTTTGTACTCAAGCAGACACGAGCCCTGTAATGGATACTACCAAGGATCAAAGGGATCGAGACCAGAGTGATCCTTCCTTGCACGCATGGCTGCAAAACTCAGCTAGGCTCAGCCGTTCTGCTTGAAAACTGAAAGTAGGAAAGGAAACACGAGCCCTGTAATGGATACTACTAGCAAGGATCAAAGGGATCGAGACGAGAGAGTGTTTCCTTTTCTTCGCGGGAAGCGGGAGGGGAAGACCTGGCCTCTGTAGAAATTTTTTTGAAACATGTAATTTAAAAATTCCATAGCCATCAAATGCCTGGACCTATAATTCTGAAATTTCTGACACATATCTACCCCTAACCCATCTACAAAGTGAGCAATGTTCAGACTTCTAACTTTTAAAATAAAAAAGTTATAGGCGTTTCTTTCCTCATTGTTTCAAAAATACCTTGCCACCACATGCCTGGACCCAGCTGTCTGAAATTTTACACACATATCAAGCCAAGTGGTACCTGTAATGTGCCCATGTTTCCTGTTTGTACCTTCAAAAATAAAAAAGTGGGAGGCGTAACTGTATTTACCCCACCACTACCCATTTTTCTAAAATTAATTGCCACACAAGGCAAGCACCTACGTTTCCGAAATTTCACACACATAGGTCCCAAGGTACCGCCTACAATGTGGCAAAGTTTCATGTGTGTAACTTTAAAAATGACAAAGTTATAGGCATTCCTGGGTATTTATTAAAAAATTAATTGACACACAATGCAAGCACCTACGTTTCCGAAATTTCACACACATGGGTCCCAAGGTACCACCTACAATGTGGCAAAGTTTCATGTGTGTAACTTTAAAAATGACAAAGTTATAGGTGTTTCTTTCCTCATTGTTTCAAAAATTAATTGCCACACAAGGAAAGCTCCAATGTTTCTGAAATTTCACACACATATCAAGGCAAGTGGTACCTGTAATGTGCCCAAGTTTCCTGTTTGTATCTTCAAAAATAAAAAAATGGGAGGCGTAACTGTATTTACCCCACCACTACCCATTTTTCTAAAAATTAATTGCCACACAAGACAAGCACCTACGTTTCTGAAATTTCACACACATAGGTCCCAAGGTACCCCCTACAATGTGGCAAAGTTTCATGTGTGTAACTTTAAAAATGACAAAGTTATAGGCATTCCTGGGTATTTATTAAAAAATTAATTGCCACAAAATGCATGCACCAATCTTTCTGAAATTTCTCACAGATAACTACCCCTAACCAGTCTACAATGTGCCCAAGTTTCATTCTTCTATCTTTAAAAATGAAAAAGTTATAGGCGTTTTTGTAAAACAATACTTGGCTATGGGAAAAAGCATTCAAAATGGCGTCCGATCCGGATCGGACCTCATCGGATCGGATCGGATCGGATCAGAGGTTGGCCGGATCGGATCGGATCGGATCGGATTTTCCCGATTTTGGGTCGGATCGGATTCGGATCGTGGATCGGATCCGATCCGATGCACACCCCTAGTAGGAAGTTCCATGGCCTTGACGGCCAGTATTGGGGAAAAGGTGGGATAATCATCATCATCATCATCATCATCATCATCATCATCATCATCCTTGATTCCACTAAAGGGAAGGCCCTGTTCTCTTGTAACCAGCCACAATGCCTTAGACAGTAGAGTTATATGACACAGGGGCAGGATCTACACTATTGGTTTATAATGGTATTGAAGGGCACTGACAACAGTTGGGGCCCAGGACACATTCCATATACCATTTTCAAGCAGCTTTCATAGTGTCATATCTTGTTTGGTATAGATCTACCCCCCCCCCCCCCCGTAAAGGTTATATTTATATGATCTGCAAGTTTAAATCAGAAGCAAAAGCTCTGTAATCTTGACTGAACTGCAAGTTCTAAGGCAGGCGTGCCTAAACTTTTTTAGCCTGAGGACTGATTTCAATTTTAGAGAAACTGTGGTGTGTGTGTGAGAGAGAGAGAGGGGGGGGGGAAGAGATCATACGGGCCTTGACCTGCTCGCCCAGAACCAATCTGGCCCTCAAGCCAAAAACTTTCCCCATCCATGCACTAGGGTGACCAAAGCAGGCTATTTGTTTATTTCATGGCATTTATATACTGCTGAATATAATACAATCTCTCAGTGGTTCACAATATTAAAATACAGTATTAAAAACACCACATTGAAACACAGCATTAAAACACTTCCAACTATAGGAAAAAAATCAAGGAGCAGTAAAATGGAGCGGCATAATTAATTTAAGGTCCCCTCTACAAGAATTCGGTTTGACACCCTGTTGTCTGATTATGCTCATCTTCTAGCAATCGCTTTTATGCCAAATACCTATACACGGGAGGCGGTGAAGCGCATTAACAGTTGTATGAAACGCGCTTTAAAGTATTTAAATGTGGAGAATCGCTTGTTTACATGGTCATAAGGCACTTCAACTCCCACAGTAAATTAAAACTCGCTATTTAATGCGATTCAATAATGCCCATAATCGGACAGAAAAAGCGCCTCAACCCCCAATTTGCGCTCCGCTCTTGTAGAGGTAAAAATTCTAATGTGCCTTGAAAGAGCTTTAAATCGCTCTTATAAAGGCACCCTAAGCTTGGGTGAATAACTGTGTTTTCAGGAGTCATTTAAAAGATGTCACAGTTTCTGCCTCCTGAACTACATGAAGGAGGGTTTTCCAGGGTGTTGCAACAGGGGAGGCCTGCCATCTGGGGACTTCACATTGACATTCCCTTCATTTTGGAATGCCTGGGTATGTATAAGGGAAGGTGGTTTGCTACTGAAACCTGAATGAAAAGTGGATTGGAATGGATCCAGATAAGGTGCTGCTTCATCCAACAGCACCTGGAGTTGTCCAGCAAGTGCCCTCTCAGACACCATTGCTTTTAAAAACAGGCCGGTACTGATCTGGAATTGCCCTGTTCAGTGGGGTATAATACTGGCTTCTTGATGGGAAAGAACAGACTACAGCCTTGTTTGTAGCAGCTAGTAGGGAGGGGAATGATGTATTGGCAAGTAAACTGATCCATTTAGACAATCCATCATGGCAAGATATACCTAGCAACAATTGGCTAGGGTCAAGAAGGCAAGTTGCGGTGTGGGTGTCCTCAAGTAAGGTATCCTCAGATGAAATCCTGCCTTGATTCCTCGCTATTTGGCTCCCTAGGCAGGCCTCTGTGTCAACTAGGTTAGCTACACTGGAAAAAGTGAAGTTTGCTTGATTGGTACCTCCTCATGCTGTGCTCTTGTTCCATGCAAAAAGCTGAAGTTGCAAAGTCTGTAAATAGTTCTGTTTAGCCTCAATGGTTGGTGTTATCATGCAAAGGAAAGGGAGCAGAGAGAATGGGCTTGAAATGAAGCTTATACACGGTACTTTGAGCTGGTCGAATTGTGCTAGTTAGCTACGTTTTCCCTAAACAGTCGATTTCCCTCCCCTGCACCTGTCCCTCCCCCCGGGATTTCAGAACTGTGTTTCTCTTGCAAACAAGGGCTTAGAATCCAGCTGGTAGAAAAGTGACCACGGCAACCTCCCCCATCTTGGTGTGCCTGAACTGGCATGGCCAGTGGTCAGGAAAGCTGAGAAATGTAGTTCAAAACATCTGGAGGTCACCTAATAGGGGAGAAGTCTGGGCTAGGGGATGGAGTTGTTAAGGGCAGGAGGAATAGTGGACAAGGAAGGAGTTATACTCCCATCCCCTTTCCTACAGCTCCTCTCTGCAAATCACCTCCACTTGACTCCAGAGGAGAAGCAACATACACCACTCCACCTTGAGGTTGTAGCATCTGTGCTAGTTTCTTCCATGGAGAGGGAGAATCCCTGATATGCATACATATGGTCCTAGATCCAGTTCCTGGCATCTCCAGTTAAAATGATTGAGTAGCAGGGGATGGGAAAGACCTCACTCTCTGTCGGAGGACCTGGAGATCTAGCCCAAAATATTGGGCTAGATGGACAAATCGTCTGACCTGGTGTAAGGCAATGTCCTATGTTACAGCCTTTTGCTTTGGGAGTGGACAAACTTCAGGGTTGTGGGATCTACTTTGAACCTTGAAATCCATCAACCAGAGCGTACTGCAATATCATTCACTTCTGCCCACTCCTGTTTTATTTAGGATGCTTTAGGGTTAGGACTCTACAGAACCTGAAACATCTTCCTCCCCTCTAATTTCTTCTGAGCGCAAGGCTGTACAAAGAATACCCTCTACTGTACCATCACAATGGCCAAGTCTACCTAGAGGTCTTCCCAGGGACTTCATTGCTGATTTGCAGACTTGCCACTCCAGGACCTGAGTCTAAGGGCTTAGTGCCACAACCAGTGTTTCAAGGTATTCTTCCTCCCCCTGTCCCACAACCAGAACTGACACATTTAAATATAGCATTCAAATGTTTTGAAGGGAACTCAGAAAAAGAAGTGCTTGTTATGGTGTTCTTCCCTAGTGACTAATGAACATGCTGAAGTCACCTTTGTAAATTTTCTGGGGCAACTGTGAATGCTTCCAGACGAGGCTTTTATTGCGCCATAGGCCTGCTGTATTCACAGAATTTCCCAGGGGGGTCCAAATGCCATCATCTTCAACTCGTAGCCCTCCTATGTGTTGCCACTGAGTCTTCTGTCTTTTTTCTTATCTGGTGGAAAAAATAGTTGAGGAAGAAAAGATGGAATAGCTGCAGAATGCATTTTGAGTGGTATCTAGCAGGCATCTGTCTGGAAGTGCAACACATTTGCAGGGGAAAAAATATACCTTACATTTTCTTGGTTATATTAATGCTCTGACATTTTTGAACTTTGAAAAAGTCTCTAAACGGTGAGATTTATGATTTAATCATGAGAGGTGGCAACTGCAGCTCCGGTTGCCCCAGAGACATTTGCAACTGAGGCAAGAGTAGCAGGGTTTAATCTCTTAATATTTAATAATCGGATACATAGAAGCCACAGGGATGCCTACGCTGACTCTGTCTGGAATATTGCTATTCCCTGGTTACCCGAAAATAATTCCACTTACTATATTGCTTCCTGGGATTTAAACACAATCATGTTTCCGGCAAACTCAACTATAGCTACTGCAGGTTTACTCTGGGGCAGCTCTGTTCATTTCAAAGGAGTCACTTCTTTTTCATAGCAGCAGCAGGGGTTGAGGTAGTTCAGAATTAGACCCTGAGAGTCTTATCCTTCTCCCAACTTTTAGCAGAAAATCAATCAGTTTTATAGTGCTAAGGTGACAAAGAGGAGGGCAGGTTAGTATGAAGGGAGTGCAGACTAACTTTAGACTGCAAAGAGTAATATGAACTAAGAAAGGTGTGGAGTTAATTTGGATGAGAAGGTGTGGGGCTGAGATAACACGAGGAGGAATATCGTATCAGCACCAGCTCATGCACTCCCTAAAATGGAAACATGAGAAATGAAGAAAACCCACTTTCACTCTGTGGTCTGCTGCAAGTTGCTCAATGCAAGCAGGTTTTACTTTAAGGTTGTATGACAAATAGACCAGCAATCCTTTCTGGTCTTTGTGGGTGAACTAACGCAAGAGGAAATGGCAACAATCTATCTCAAAGCCTTGTCTGGTCACCATTATCTGAATACCAAGTTTCAATGCTGGGGTGGACAATGTGCTATTCGACAACTTCCCTGGATCCATTATTGAGGGTTCCTCTGTTTTTATAGGATGTGGAAATTGGAGGCCTGGATGTTGGGCAAGCCATGCTGCTCTAGTAACCCTGGCAGAAGTGGATCTACTTATGTTAACCCATCTTAGCAGTGGCTTCTTTTCCTTTTACTGGCCTGCCTGGCTTGTCTGTGTAAAACCACACAGCTGAACAATTAGGACGGCTATTCTCAATTATCTTTTTCATTGACAATTTGAAAATTGCTGAGGGTGCCATCATATCAATCAGGGTGCCATTTACACCTTACCAGAAAAGAGGATATGCATTGCCAAAAAAGAGGACAGAAGAGGGCAGTGATTTATATAACATTTTCATACCTTAATTTGTGTATATAGATGAATATTTAGAAATTATTACTATAACTTAAATATAAATACAATACATGTCACCATGACCATGTGTGCCTGCTCATTCTGCTGCTGTCCAGGTGATATAACTCTAGGTTATCTCCTGGGCATCAAGAGTCCTTCTGCTCTCCCTTCTAATAGTTTGTTTTCCCTATGATGGATTTAGACTGGAGAGCCCTTCAAATAAAGAATGCCTTCAAATAGAGGACTGTCCCCGATAGCCTTTCAAACAGAGGACCATCCTCTATAAAGTAGTTAACCCAGCCACTTAATACCCCCCTCCCCTTTGGCTCCAACATTGTCAAAAACAGCTCTGTAGTATGAAAATCATGGTTCTTGGACAACGTGCGGAGAAAGGTTCCTTAAATGGCATTTTTTTTAAAAAAGAAAAATCAGTAGACTGTGCTGCATTATGAAAATCACAGGCTCTAAACCAGGGCCTTGTTAGCCTATTTGATAATCCAGCCCTGGTCAAATGGCCTTATCTCTTCTCTGTTGTCTAAAAAAAAAATCAAGAGCATGAACAACTATAGATATTTTTTGACAGTTCCACGATCTTACTGCAGGCTTGTAGAAACTTCTAAAACTTATGTGCCTATGAAGGATTGGGTCCAGGATATTTCTATGGCTTTTCCCACAAGGCAACCGTCCTGTGCCCCTGTCACATTTTATTTATGAGAGACTCTGTCAATCACTACGGTACAATATCCATTCCAGATGCAAATGAGTGGGGAGTGGAGCAACAAGATCACCTGGCTGGGGAAGAGTAGCTGTGTAGCTTTTGAACAGAAGGCTGGGTGTGATTGAATGTAGGAGAAAGGAGAGCTCAGCAGCCTCCAAAGAAGGAGCCCACCTTGTGCAATTGCATGACAGTTGCAACAAAACTTCAAATTGATTATTTGAGAGAAGAATTTCATTTTCTCAGGGATAAAATACTGTGGTTTGAACATGAGCTCTGGGAAAACGTGATAGCCTCCTGTAGAAGTATACCTTCAAGGGAAGATATATGAATGTGCGCAATAAAATGAGAAGTGTGTATGTTTGCTGATCATCTAGAAGCTGATCGCCTGGAAAGGTCCTAAAGCAAGGCCTGGTGATTTGTCATTTCCCCATTCTTGGGAAAAACATTGCCACTTTGCAATTATGCAGGAAAAAAGAGTGACTGATAGCCTACATCTAAGGCAGAATGCAGGTTAAACTCACACGATTTTCCACCTGCAATCTGCCACCTAACACAACCTTACAAGAGATGCAGGATTTATTGCCTTAGTAATTTATTCCCCTGGATTTTTTTGGAGTTTTTTAAAGTATCTATCAAAGATGATTCCCCAACATAAATTCTGGAAAGGTTTCAAATTCAAAAAGTTGAATATGAATTCTGAAAATCTTCCAGTGATTCCCCCACCCTCTGCTGCAGCTGTCTTCCTTTGCTTCAGAAGAAACCACAACAACATGGCTAAAATGTGCCCTAAGAAGACTACATATCCCATGATACATCAAGCAGCCAATAGAGGACTAAAAAGGATGAGCTTCTGTCATGTTTCAGCCAAACACTTCTGGTAAGGATCATGTCAACACATGGCTTCTGCCTCAAGACTACTAGTAGCTATTCATGTTTTTATTTTCTGTATTTTATTTTTGTTTGGGTAGGAGGTTCAATTCTACCAGCAAATATGATGATTATACCCGCATGTATTAAAATAAAATGTCAGAAGGAACAATTTTAGTTTAGCCTATGTGAGGAATATTCAAGCATATGGTTCTCAAACCACAGAAGTGGTGTAGTCAGGCTAGGGATATCTGAGAATTTTGCAACTAATTCAAATGAGATTGGTTCCTTATGAATTGGACCTGCAGATTCCTCAGCAGACCAGTTTTTTCCTGAGTTGCGTGGAATTCGCAGACTTGTGGACCATTTTTTTTTCTGTTGGGGGAGATTTGCACAAATTCACAGTGCAAGGGCACACTTGCACAAGTAGAACAAAATTCTCATGCATCCCTAAAAAATCTGATTCCACCAGGGAGCAGATGACAGAGCAAACTATCTGTGACACACAGATTGTAATGGACTTTACAAAATTCATACATCCCTAGTCAAGGGCAAACTAAGGCTAGATCTTCACTACTGCTTTATAGCAGGATTGAAGTGCACTGATAACTGTTGGGGCACAATCCACCTTCCATCTACTGCTTTCATAGTGTTATTTCCTGCTTTTTATTCCACATCTGAAATACTACAACAAATGTCATTGTGTGTCTGACGAGGCATAAATGCACAAGAGGAATATAGCATTACTATGATGGGATCATAATGATTTGACACAAGGTGTAGATCTGGCCTAAAATTAGACAAGCATTTTATTGCACATTCGTTACTGGTCACCCATGGATTTTCACAGGTCCTATTCACAATGTCATCTGTGTCCCGTGTGTCTCCTGCTCCTTCTAGCCTTCTTTGCGTGACAAAAAAATGACCCCGGTAAATCCGAATATTTTTGAGACAAAGTTGCCGCTGTCTCCTGCTGTGTGCAGGAGAAGCAGCACAATCAAAATGGCCCACTGAATGAGCCACATGCACGTTGTTTACTTCGTCTTTCAAAAGAAGAAGTAATGAGGGACAAAAGTGCGGGAGGAGAAGCGATGGTAAGGAAACGCAATTTCCCCCCATGTGATGACACTCCTACACTACAGCTTTATAGTGGTATTGAAGTGCAATGATAACTGTTAGGGCACAATCCATATACCTATACTACTTTCATAGTGTTATTTCCTGCTTTTTATTCCACATTCATAAAGATTTGACAGAAGGTGTATACTTGGCCTAAATATGACATTAATTGTGTGAATGCCTAAGTAGCATGCATTCTACTTAAGGGCCATCAAAATGAACTGGGCGATGCATTTGGTGGGTTGTGCTCTCTACCTTTCTGCAAAATGAAGTTTGCAAATTATTATTATCTGCATTATTTTTATATTATATAGGTCACCTATCTTCCTATGGCATAAAGGGTACACGTAAAGAGGTGAATGCATGAGAGTGTAGGGGCTCATAGTTTTCTCCTATGGAGCATCCCTCAGGCAGCTTGGGCTTGCATAAAGAGTCCCCTGAGACTCATTTTTGTGGGAGAAATCTGTGGTTTGTTTGAGGTAAAGACTTTCTCAAACATGCGACCACCATTCAGTAGGAGAGTTTTTTTCTCCCTTCTTCCTGAGCTAGCTGTAATGCAGAACTCCCCAGTGTATTACACTGAGATATGGCAGGAATTACTGTACATGCCTTTGTACAAATACTAAAAAAACAAAACAAAACCCAAACAGAAGCAAACAGAATCCTAGGCTAGCGTTTGACTGATCACAAAATCTGTGGAGAGCTGCATTGGGTTACAAAGCTTACAGAAGCATCCAGCTATGTTTAAGAGCGTAAATAAGCAACATGAGTTTGTTCTTTGGTCCTCTGTGATCTTTAAAGGTGCTTGGACACATTTTGGCCCTTTCCGCACTAGCCATTTTTCCTGGGGCTGCCCCTGCCTGCTCGCAGAGAGTCTGCATGATGCACGGAGCATCCCGCAAGCAGGCAGGGGCCAGCCCTCCTTTTCCCCGGGAGTCCAGGGATCTCTATTATCCCACTTTGTTCCCTGCTCCTTGGAGGGCAGCGAGATGGGCGGCTGGTGTGGCTGCCCATCCTGGGCACAGCAGCACTTACCCGTGAGTAAGCGCGGAAGCACCAATGGCCATGGAGCCACACTGCGCAGCTCCGAGGCCATCGGGGGAGGGGGGCAGTGAAATTGCTATCCCCAGAATGGCAGGGGGGGAGCGATCGTGCAGTGTTTTTTTTTTTAAAAATGTACATTTGCGCAGGAGCGCTCATGCGCACCTCCGCGGATCTGTAAAAAAAATGGCCGGCGCGAGTTGCGACGGCCTGGTAGAAGCCCGGGCTGTCGCATTCTGGTGCGGCCTCTGCGTGCCGGACCTGTAAGTGGCTACTTCCGGGTTTCCCCGCTTCCCGCCCTCTCCGCCCCTATGGTGTGGAAAGGGCCTTTGTTTCAGCTTTAGCTCCCTTCTTCCCCCTCCCCACCCCAGCCATCTGATTGGCTAAAAATAAATAAATAGAAAAGCAAGCTATTATTCTCCAGATTTTAATACCCCTTGCTAGGTTTTATGGCTGAAAACCCGAAAGAAAGTCAGTGTTGCTGCATCTACACTTCAGCCTGGTTACTCCATTTAAATATGATGTATTGTCTGTTAAATTGCATCCAACAGCATATCAGTTTTCTGTACTGGGCAGCTGTAGATAGCTGTAAATCTCAGGCCTCTTGAACCTTGTCAGCTAAACCTTCTGTTGGCCCAATAAAAAAGGGATCACATGGGCCAGCTGTGTATTAGAAATCAATACAGCTGCACTTTCTTTGCAGGGCTGGGGGAAAACAAAATTCCCAGAGATAGATGTATTACACTCAACGAAGAAAGGACAGGATATTTGAGCGAAGAGATTGTGGCTGTTCTCCCAAACAATTTGGGGCCTTATGTTTACTGATTTTTAGATCTCGTTTGGACGTCACCAGCGTTTATTTGTAGAATCAGTAAAGAGCATCCTGATTTAACTATCCCATTTGCAGGCAGGCAGGTCTCATTCCAGGGATGATAGTCCTCAAGAAAATAAATTGCCATTTAATGAGTGCATTGAGCTGCCTTAATGCATTCACAGTGATTTCTTTGAATTGTTCGGGGTAAATCACATTTCCATATTGTCTCTACTCACTGGGTCGTATTAAGCAGATCTGCATACAAAGCTTAATGAAGTCATGCTGTATTCTACCGGAGGCTAATGCAGCATGGTGGGCAGGCAACTGTACCCAGTCCAAACTTCACCTCTGCTTTAGGCAAGCCACTATCTCTCAGCCTCAGACCTTTTGTGCAGTCAGAAGATAGTAATACTGTCTTAAGGATTGCTGAGATGAGATATGTGAAGTGTGCTTTATGTATTAAGGCAGCCATTTTGCTTTATGAGACTGGTCAACTGGAATAAGGAGGAATATTTTAAAATAAAGGTTATGGCCCTTTTGGAAAGCAGTTGCAGCATTTTAATTTTCTTTAATAACATTATGTCCTATGTGGACTGAGGGTGCTTCACCCTGGAATGTATTTATGTAATGTCTCCATGAACTGGACCAAATATGAGACAACTGGTGGCAAAATCAGGGCCAGTTCTACTATTGGGCAGAGTGAAGCAGCTGATTTTGGATGTCACAAAAGGCAGCAAATTATTTAATTTATCATTGCATTTTTGTTGCCAGGCAGTAGAAAGGGAGGCGATTGCGTGATTTTCTGTCTCAGATCCCAGCATAAGCTGACCAGCCTTGGCTACTATCGATGTTGATTTGAGGGTGGGGTAGTGGGGCGGGAAGGTGCCATTTGCTGCTCTGATTCAGACAACAAAATGTTCTATGCTAGCCTTGAAGGAGATGGGCAATAGCTGATTACTAAAGAACTGGACATCAGGTAAGAGTTATGGTTAGTGAAAATTCTTCCAGGGACCAATGTGATTTTTCCAGACATGATGAAGGCCATATGGGAGAGGAATGAAATTATTAAGGTTGTCATCCAGGGTGCTTTGGTGAGCATGAAGCCAACCAATGTATTCAATGGAGAATGCCTGCGAGCAAGCATGTAATGTACATCAGCCACCCCCAACCTGGTGCCCTCCAGATGTTTTGGACTACAACTCCCATCATTCCTGCCCATGCTGACAAGGGCTTATGGGAGTTATAGTTCAAAACACCTGGAAAGCAATAAGTTGCCTCTCCCTGATCTATTCGGTCTAGAAAACCTCCAGTCAGCACACAAGGCTCATAAAAACAATACGAAATACAATAAAATACAATATTAAAATGAGCAGAAAGCAACTGAGCACAGCAAAGTGATAAAACACTATCACAAATAAAAAAACAGAGCAGTTAAAGCCTGCTCTGATGACCTGCTGCAAGGCCTGGGCAAATAAAAGGTCTTTGCTGGGAAAAAACTTTTATTGCCAGGAAGGGCATTCCTCATATAAGACACCACAGCAGAGAAAACACTTTCTCTAGTCGCTGCTAACTTCCAAAGGTGTAGGTACTTGGAAGAGACCTTTGCTGAAGAGGCAAACTACTATTTAATGGAAAAACAGCAACAACACTGTGTCTCTTTGTTCATGGGAAACTGTTGTGCAAAAATGTCAAACAAAAGTCTGCAAGACAAAACTGGCCACTTACCACCTTGATTTTCCTGGGCCAAATCTACATCCTTTCTACACCTGTGGGTGTAGAGGGAGGGAGGGGGAGTGATCCCGGACATACCTGCTTCCAGGATCGTCCTCTTCTTTTCAAACCAGGAAGTGTGACAGCCTGGCTTCCTCCCTGCCATCCCAGGGGTGGCATAATTGCTGCCACCCCCTCCCCTAGTGCCCACTTCCTGCAGTCCCGGGACGTTCCCGGGACTGCAGGAATAATTGGGAATTCCTAGGGATTTTTTATCCCGGGCGAAACCCGTGCCCATCTCCCCCATGCTCCCGGGAGTCCCTGTGCATCATTTGCATGCACAGGGACGACCCAGGGACGATTCCACAAAATAATAATAATAATAATAATAATTGGCCAGTGTAGAAACAGTCTTTGAAAACAGTTTGAAAACTCTCTATGGAGTGTGTCCTGGGCCCCAACAGTAGTTACTACTGTTATAAACTGTTTTAAAGCTGTAATGTAGATCCTGCCCTGTTCCCTCTCCCCCTGCCACACAGTGCCAGCTCCAGGTTTTTGAGGGGCCTTAAGCAAGACAGCTTCCCCTCCTTCAGTGAGTCTATCTTCTCACCACCATTGTCACTAGCTTAGGGTGACCACATTTGGGAAACCAAAAAAGAGGACCCTCAGTGGGGTGGGGGGTGGGAAAGCGGCTTTCCGAGGCCTCTGGAAAGCATGTCATTCACCCCCACTGCTTTAAAGGCTCCAATTGGAGTGGAGGAGGGGAAAGTGTGTCATTCCCGCCCTCCACTGCTCCAATCGGGTCCTTTTCTATAATGTCCAGGAATGACATACTTTCCCCTGTAAGGTCCTGATTGGAGCAGTGGGAGGGAAATAACCCACCTCCAGAAAGCTCGTCATTCCCTCCAACCACGCTAATGTGGCCTTAAAGGGGAAAGCTTGTCTTTCCAGGACATTATAGAAAATTACAGAAAATCCCCCCTGACACCCAGGATAGAACAAAAACCAGGACAAATCCGGGGAAATCCTGACAGTTGGTCACCCTGCACTAGCTGCTACTGCAAGTCCTCCTCTTTCTCATCATTAATACCGTGTGCCTCCTTCACAGGCCTAGAGTAATTAGGCAGCATCTCCTCCTTCTCACCACCTCTGTTGACTGGACAAGAGTGAGAACCAAGTGAACAAGCAGGTTGCAATGATGAAGAGGAGGAGCAATTCTAGGCTGACCATATGAAAAGGAGGACAGGGCTCCTGTAACTTTAACAGTTGTAGAGAAAAGGGAATTTCAGCCAGGGTCATTTGTATGCAATTAGTTCCTGGTGATATTCCCTCTTCATCACAACAGTTAAAGTTGCAGGGGCCCTGCCTTCTTTTGTATAAGGTCACTCTAGTATAGTGCCTGCACCTTTAACTGTTGTGCTGAAGAGGGAATATCACCAGGAACTAATTGCATACAAATGACACTGGTTGAAATTCCCTTTTCTCTACAACTGTTAAAGTTACATGAGCCCTGTCCTCCTTTTCATAAGGTCAGCCTAAGCAATTCTAGGGGGCTCTTGTTAGTGGGGCCCTGCTGGGGTTAGTGTCCTCAGCAGGTGCCCAACTAGTCCTACCCTTGACTCTGGCCCTGCCCAGTTCTTTGGAATGGACCTTGCAGCCAATTTTAATCAAAGTTACTACTCAGAAGCAGTCCTATTAAGATGTGTACGTTTAGCCTTACAATGCAATTCTGGACATGCTTATTCAAAAGTATGTCCCACTGACTTGTATAGTATGGGAGCCACAGTCTTTCAAACACTATAGCATTTCTTAGCTTTTTATTGGTATGGTGTAAAACAGCTGCTGTTATGGAAATTACACTATGGACAGGCAGGGCTCCGGGGCTCTACATGGAATGGATGGAATGTTTGGCATTACTGTTGCAGGGCTGAAATTAAAACTGCTACTACTCAGTTGCTGCTAAAATGTTAAAATATTTATTTTAATAAATCATTTAAAATGGGTTGGAGCTATATTTCAGTCGCTAACAGTATGGCCAAAAAACAATAACACAAAAACCCACACAACAACTCCTAACAATAAACCTGGCTCCCAGCAAACTGCCAACATGTCTGGCTTCGTTACATATTTCTGACTCAATCCCGAGCATATTTTTTAGAACCAATATTATGCTTTGCTCCGTAGAGTACTCCTTTCCATATATTTATCTCCTGCTTTGCAAAAAATAAAGTGCAAATTACGAGAGAGAGAGAAATAAATAAAGCACAAATTAAAAGAGAGAGAGAGAGAGAGAGAGAGAGAGAGAATGTTAAAGATGCTCAGTGCATTAGTTAGGTGGAACTTACTCGATGGCTGAGGAACTGTGATTTCCATCCTTGCAAAACCCTACAGGGCTAGAGGAGGAAGGGAAGAGGAGGAAGTGATGGTAGAGTCTGCTTGACTGGCGAGAAGGGAGTTAATTACCAGTTTAATTCACAATATCCAGGTCTTCAAAGGCTGTCTTTTGCTTTCCCTCCCACTCTATCCCCAAGGAGCTGGGAATAGACACAGACTGTACTGATCACAGGAATGAAATTGCAAAACAGAGGCGATGTCCCTGGTGGAAACCCTTTAATTCATCACCAGAGAGGGCAATTTGTGTTAATAGGACAAAAACGGTTGTGTTTAATACTAATTGTGCAGTTTGTTGGAGGGGCGGAGAAAGAGGAGAAGCAAGCAACCAATGAAAGAAGCCTGGGATTTGATGGGAATGTTTCTTCTATTGCAGGAAGAAATAATTAGAAGGACTATACAATATCTGTCAATCCAGAGGAGGGCAACGTAACTGTATATTTCTCCACAGAGAAACATCTATTTCTTCTGTGGTGAAATAATAGTTCAGGCTAATGGGCACTTCTGAATGTCTGAGCTTGTTTCTCATGTAATGACTTTATGGTGGGTACCATAAAGTAGAGTTGGATAGCTTCCCCCTCTTTCAGAATTCAGAACCCCAATGGGGGTTCATGGATCCAAGGGTCTTGACTTTGGATGCTCAGTTCCCTTCACCATCCCCTTCTCCTAACAGTAGGCTGACCAGATAAAATCCAGGTCAGGGCTCCTGTAACTTTAACAGTTGTAGAGCAAAGGGAATTTCAGCCAGTGTCATTTGTATGCAATTAGTTCCTGACGAAATTCCCTCTTCATCACAACTGTTAAAGTTGCAGGAGCCCTGTCTTCTTTTGTGTATGGTCACTCTAGTATAGTGCCTGCAACTTTAACTGCTGTGATGAAGAGGGAATATCACCAGGAACTAATTGCATACAAATGACACTGGCTGAAATTCCCTTTGCTCTACAACTGTTAAAGTTACAGGAGCCCTGTCCTCCTTTTCAGATGGTCAGCCTACCTACCAGGTGATCAGCATGGTGACAAACCTCACCTTGGAAGTTCTTATGGCATCCATATTTGTGAGCAAGTACCACTAAAAAGATCTGATCTCCTTATTCTGTGCTCTGGCCATTCCTAACAGCTGATTGACACTATAAGGCTTCTCTCTTTCTGTTACCTTAAAGACTCCCCTTGAAGCGGAGGTGGAGAAAGCATATCATTCCCACCTCCCCACTGCTCCAATTGGGGCCTTAAAGGGCAGCAGGAAAAGCATGGTTTTCCAGGGCCTCCGGAAACATGAATGACAAACTTTCTAGAGGCCCTGGAAACTGCCCCCTCTCCTCCACTCCTTAAAGGCCCTCATTGGAGTGGAGGAGGGGAAAGTGTGTCATTCCCCCCTCCCACTCACTGCTCCAATTGGGGCCTTTTCTATAATGTCCAAGAATGACATACTTTCCCCTTTAAGGCCCCGATTGGAGTAAAGGAGGGGAAAGCATAGTTTCCCTCCTCTGCTCCAAACGGGGCCTTAAAGGGGGAAGTGTGTCATTCTCAGACCATATAGAAAAGCACCCTGAGCCCAGGAAATTGCAAAAACCCAGACAAATCTGGGGAAATCTACCCATATGTAGGCTGACCATATGAAAAGGAGGACAGGGCTCATGTAACTTTAACAATTGTAGAGAATAGGGAATTTCAGCCAGTGTCATTTGTATGCAATTCGTTCCTGGTGAAATTCCCTCTTCATCACAACAGTTAAAGGTGCAGGCACTATACTAGAGTGACCATATACAAAAGAAAGCAGGGCCCCTGCAACTTTAACTGTTGTGATGAAGAGGGAATTTCACCAGGACCTAATTGCATACAAATGACTCTGGCTGAAATTCCCTTTTCTCTACAACTGTTAAAGTTACATGAGCCCTGGCCTGGATTTTATCTGGTCAGCCTACTCATATGGTCACCCAAGCACTGGAGGGTTTCCAACCTTACAGGGCAAATTTTGGGGGAGAGCACATGACAGTGATGAAGGAAGGAGAGGGAATCACTTCTTCTGTTTTCTGCTGATGGAAACCTTCCTTTGGTGGATGGATGCTAGTTGGATCCCCCCACCCAATAATACAATTATCTTTAAACTAGATCCTCCATCAGCAACAGCCAGCACCCTACTACTGCCACCGTTAAGCCCAGTCTCCTAGTGTATAATAGTAATAATGACACCATGACACAGAGCTGCCTCCATTAATCAATTAAACCAGAAAATACCTAAAGCTGGTGGGAATCATAAATGTGCAGCATAGCTAGTGGTTCATGTAAAGGTATGTGGAGTACTCAGCAGTGCAGTCATTTTGATTTTGCCTTTTGCTGTTTTGCTTCATGGTGTTCCAGATTTGAAGAATCAAACCCTCACTGCTCCTTTTATTCTCAGCCATATTTATTCCCTGCTGGACCAGTGGATGGCTGCATGCATCAAAAGACCCTAATTACATTTAGGCCCAATTCACACACACACACACACACACAGAGTGCAGTTTTAATTATCGCCAGCCATTTGGGTCTTTGCATGACAGCCAAGGATTTTCTCGGATTATGCTCAACAGGTGACATTCAATTACTACTCACTGGGGCAGGGGTGACTGGATAAGGACCTGACTTGATTTTATATGAGGATGGCAGACAATTAAAACAAACAAGCCCTAAATGAAAGATAAAAGGCCATTTTGCAACTATAACAAAGGCAAGAGGTGATTTGATCAGAAGCACACAAGCTGTTGAGAATGTATTTAGGACTAAAGTTGGAGCTTGTTATCCACTTGAACATAATTAGGCTTGGGCCTTAGCTCTGTGTTTCTTTTGAGGGACTGCACAAGCTATGGAGCTTCTAACCCTTGGTTGTTTTCTGTAAATAAATGGATGCCTCTGTGTATTATAGGGTAAGGGTGCTTCCAACATGCATCTATTAGCTGTGAGCACACAGGGATTTAACCCATTGCAAACATGTATAGCACTGCTGTAATAGCTGAGTTGGGGTATGATGGTAGGACAGGCCATTACAGGGGAAGAAGGGAAAACCACCTGATAGCTGTCCCACTTTTTCGTCCTTCGTCCATTCTTGGGGAGCTTGGTAGCCATGCCCTGATATTGAAGGTGCTTCTGGTTAATGCCAGATCAGTTAATAATAAGATCATATCTTGGGAGAACAGGACAGGACTTTTTTAAAAAATTACTTGACACATGTACTGTCTTCCACTTCAGAAGTGATATTTCCATGTCCAGGAAGATAGGAAATGTACCGCAAAACTTCATCACTGATATTGTTGAAAGGAGAATGGTTCAGTACTGCTACAGGAAGGGAAAGTATATGAGCTTTGTGTAAAACAAGCTCAAGATATTCTTGCATAAATTGAGAGAGGGAGAGAGAGAGAGAGAGAGAGAGGGAGAGCAAGTAGACAACTCTTGAGTTGTTTCCCTAAAGTATTCTGTTCTTATGATTTCCAAATATCTTTTTGTTTAGTTTATTTTTTTAAACAAATTGATAAAAAAAAATCAGGAGATTTCAATTTTAAAAACATGCACATGAAGAGACCACCTATTTCCAGTCCCTTACTAGATTAATGCCAGAAGGCATCCAATGTCTATGCCACTGATAAGGAATTTTTCTTAAGTTATGGTGTGTGTGTGTGTAGTGATTCATTTTGAAGACACACGCTCAGAAGGGAAATGGATATTGTACCAGGATGCATTTGACCTTTAAATTACCTTGCTCTTATCGTCGCTGTTTTATCAGCAGCTCTTTAGGAGGAAGAGTTCTTGACTTAGAATTAATAGTTCCCCTCATTGCAGGAGTGTGACACAGGCCTTTCAAAGACCACAGCCAGTGCGTGTTATATTGGCAGATACCATCTTCTGAGAGGATGGATAAACAGGAAAGAAAGTTAACCATTGGGAGTGCTTGTAGCATTTAGTTCCTTTTGGCCAATCCAAAGGTAGTGGAGAGTTCAGTGACAGCACACTAGCTGCTGAAGAAAATAAACCCAATTTTTGTCCCTACCTCTTTCCATTTTCCTAACCACAACACACGAAAAGAAATAGTGATTGAGTTTTGTGGGGAAACTCTGGTTTACATCAGGGGAGAGAGAAGGAAAAAGTAATAGAGCACTTGTCTCCCTAAGCTCCTATGATGGAAATCAATCAAGTAACAAGGTGTGTGAAAGGCTATCACGCTTGCAGGGATTGTTGGGAAATGATACAGCAGTTTTCTTTTGTTGTGGTTGTCATGACTGATCTCTCTCTCTCCCCCCCCCCTTCCCCCATTGGTGTCTGACAAGAAATGCCAAACAGCCATCGAGCCCCTTCTGGTGAAAAGGCTCATACTGATGCTTGGGTTCTCTAAAAGAGTGTAGAAGTGTGGTGTAGTGGTTAAAGTGTCCCACTAGCCTCATAAGAAAGACCGGGACTCAGGAGATTCAGGTTCTATACCCCTCACAGCCATGAGCTCACTGGGTGACTTTGGGCTAGTCACTGACTCTCTCCTTAAGCTATGTCACAGGGTTGTTATGAGCATAAAATGGAGAAGAGGAGGACTATGTAAACTACCTTGCATTCTTTGCAAGAGGAAAAAGTCAGGATATAAATGTGATGATGCTGATGCTGACGATGATGATGGAAAGCTGATACCCACAGCTTCTTCTGATTTATTCAGACGTTAACCCAGATGTACACATTACACTTGTGTGTGTGTGTGTGTGTGTGTGTAAGTAGAACCCATTTGCCATGCTTCCAATCCCAACGTATCTGCTGACCATATTCCCACTAACCACTTGTTCAGTGTTAATGAGAAAGGGCCTTGCACCTGTATGGCTGAACACATGACATAACCATTTTGTTACATTTACATCAAATACCCCAAGTGAGGCAGCTTAAGTGTCAGAAGAAGCAGGTTGGCTGAGAGCACAGTGGGGGTGGAGAAAGCCTGGTTCTGGTGCCTTAGCTCCCATTTTTAGAAGGCTATGAATGCATGCCATGGTTAAAATTGGGGGAGTCAAGCAGTAGGGCTTGTGAGTTCCCCATCTTGCCTCCTTCTAGAATTTAAATACTGGATGGAAGACAGTTACTTGCCTAGTGAGCTTCATAGTATACTTCAAAATCTTTTTGTGCATCCTATAAAGCAGATAAATTATTGGGATACAGCAATGAAAAGAAATCAAGCAAATGGTTTGAGAGTAAAACTTTAATACAGGAAAGGAAAAACACATCCTCAGAGTAGGCTGATAGAGCACAGAAAGTTTTATAAATGTGAATAGTTGCCTCTACTTTAGGCTGACCATATGAAAAGGAGGACAGAACTCATGTAACTTTAACAGTTGTAGAGAAAAGGGAATTTCAGCCAGTTCCTGGTGAAATTCCCTCTTCATCACAACTGTTAAAGTTGCAGGGGCCCTGCCTTCTTTTGTATATGGTCACTCTAGTATAGTGCCTGCACCTTTAACTGTTGCGATGAAGAGGGAATTTCACCAGGAACTAATTGCATACAAATGACCCTGGCAGAAATTCCCTTTTCTCTACAACTGTAAAAGTTACATGAGCCCTGTCCTCCTTTTCATATGGTCAGCCTACTTTTACAGAGCTGGAAGGAACCACAGGTCATCTCATACAACCCTTTGTCCAAAGGCAGTGCCATCACCCACTAAGCCCACTGCCCTACAGATCAGCCATGCCTCCAGCCATGGTAAGAAAGGAGCTAAAACACTCTTCTCAGGGAAAGCCAAATCAAATCAGCAACAACACTCTTTCCTCCATAGCTAGGCTGACCATATGAAAAGGAGGACGGGGCTCATGTAACTTTAACAGTTGTAGAGAAAAGGGAATTTCAGCCAGTGTCATTTGTATGCAATTAGTTCCTGGTGAAATTCCCTCTTCATCACAACAGTTAAAGTTGCAGGCACTATACTAGAGTGACTATATACAAAAGAAGGCAGGGCCCCTGCAACTTTAACAGTTGTGATGAAGAGGGAATTTCACCAGGAACTGATTGCATACAAATGACACTGGCTGAAATTCCCTTTTCTCTACAACTGTTAAAGTTACAGGATCCCTGTCCTCCTTTTCATATGGTCAACCTATCCATAGCATCTAGACAATTTAACCTGGAGGGGAACCTTTCCTGACTTTGAATATAAGTAGAACTTAAAACAGACATGCTCTTTTCATTAGAAAATCATTATGACAGGTAGTGTGTGTATTGTGTGTGTGAGATAAATGGCTTGTATTTAACAAAAGCAATAACAACACAAAAAGAACAAAAGGTTTGAAATGAGAGTCGAGGCACTTACAGTTGTCACCCATGCTCCAAAAAGCATGGAAATGATAAGTTAAGGGACACACCTTAACAAAGCAAAAACTGTGTACACAACACATCTATCCAATATGCCGTGTAGCCAACTGGCTGCCACAGAAAAGGCCCTCTTCCCAGTTTTTTATGATGTTTTATTGCTATTTTAATAATGTGTATCATGTTTTTAATCAGTTTCATGTATTTTGTCATATTTTATATTTACTGTTGTTCCCTGCCTCAATAGAAACGGAGAGGCAGGTAAGAAATAAAATTATTATTATTATTATTATTAATAATAATAATAATAATAGATGACACTCAAGTTTCCAGAAATGATGGGGCAGGCTTAGACAATAGCCCTTTATCAACGTAGCTCTGTTGCAGTGAATGTAAAAAAATGCTGAGAATATTGACATTCGCATGTGACTGTTGAGAGACAAATTATGTACATAGCTGAAAAATAGGGATGCTGAAGAAATTCAAGACAGACTAAAATAAGTTTGCATTTTTAAATACATGTCCTGCAGAATTCACTGTGGACTGGCCTCCCCAGGCTGCACGGAGTTTGCAATGTTCTGGGTTTTGTTTGTTTGTTTACTTTCCTGAAATTTACGCAAATTCGTTCTCAGGAAAATACGCAAGTTTCTGCTGACACATATGCCATGCTGGAAAATATACACTGAGAAAAGTCAAATGGAATGGGGGACAATATGCTAAATGTTATTTAATAACATAAATAATGTAAATTGTTGCAAACGTTCTTACAGAATTATTTGTGTATTTTTCTGTGTGATGGGAAAAAAATTGAAATCTATTTGTGAATGGACACTGGAACGAACAACATTGCAAGATCCACGAAACACATGCGGGATAGATTTCACAAAATCCAGACATCCCTACTAAAATTTAAGAGATACACTGTGAATCTTGCCAGCTATCGTAATTTGCTTATCAAATTTATTTGGAGAAGTCCAAAAAGTGGGTAAATATATGGGTTTTAAAAAAATATTTACAACATTTGGCAGGGATTATCAATGTTCACATATAAATGCTTACATTAATCAATTTTTGGGATTTCTTGGTTATTATGACACAGGACTTTAGGAACTGGCTCAAATAAAGACAAAGTTATCAAAAACAATCTTGCCAGTTATTTTTTAAAATGAGCTTTTCCTGCTACAAAAGTTTGAAATGTTTGCATATTGCTCCTTTCACAATAAATCAGTACAATGCCTTCTGTAGGAACAGTCAGGGCCATGCAGAGCTGGTAATATGCCCAGGCCAGATGGGAAGTATGTGCCCCCCCCATTTCAAACTGCTCATTAAGTATTTTTTTAATGTTTTTTTAATGCCCACAAACATGTCCATTCTACATAACACCTTTATATTAAACGTGTTCTACAACACCTCAATGCTGAATCAGAAATTAACATTTCTTTTTAGCTGCTGTACAAATAGAAGCAACAACAATAGAACAGTCCTTCATCATTATCAAACATTATCATCATCTCACCCTCACAGTATTGTAATTATTATCATTAATAACTATCATCATCATTACCTCTCCCTCCGCTCCAGAGACTATATACCATGGAGAAGATTGAGGAAAGAGACGCAGTAAGGACAGCCATCGCAACTTAGGCACGTATATCCCTTCCCCGCATGTGGCATGGCCCTCGGGAGCTTGTAGTCTGACCGTAGTATTCACAACGGATGGCTTCTGCACTGTTTCCGCAAGGCAGGCTCCTCACTTCTCGATGGGCTGCTTATGCTATGGAAGCAGTAGCGTAAGCTGGGGGGGGACCTCCTCATCGGGGTGCCCTCTCAAAATCGTGGGCCCCGGGCCAACTGCCCCCCCCTCTGCCCTGGCAAAAGTGGAATCTTATCCATGTCTACTCAGAAGTAAGCTCCACTGAGTAGAATGGTATTTACTTTAAGGTAGGTGGGTATAGATTTGCATCCTAAATTAACTCTGGCAGAGTAGCAATAGTCCAAATCCTAATACCTGGTACCCACCAGATGTTTTGACCATTGGCTGGAGCTGGCTAGAATTATTGTCCAACACATCTGGAGAACAGCAGGTTGAGGAAGGCTGTCCTAACACAATGTTCTAAAATCATAGGAACTGCAGATTTATGTTTCCAATTAGGCATCTTAAAGGAGTTAGTTAGTTAGGTAGTTAGCTGAACGACATTTTAGTTACCTTAGCTGACACCAACATTGCATCTAGATTGTAGGTATTCTGGTCCGTGTCCATATATGATCTCCCTGATTCAACTGATGTTTTATTGGTGTTTTATTAGTATTTTAATGATATATTGGTTTTGTGTATTTTTAATCAGTTTTGTGTGTTTTATGATGATGTTGTTCCCCGCCTCGATCCGGAGGGAGAGGCGGGTAATAAATAAATAAATATATTATTATTATTATTATTATTATTATTATTATTATTAATACAGGCCAGTTTCAGGCAAATACCACTTAGGGCCATTTGATGTAACTTTTGGCACGCATAGTATACAGGTTTATCTAATTGTTTATAATAATAGTCACTCCGTGTGTAGAAACAGTGAGATGAAAAAGAATCACTTTTTGTTGTATGAAAATGCAGTACGGGAGACAGAGAGAGAGAGAGAGAGGGATGCCTTCCCTGCCATCTCGAAATGGCACCTCTGGTCAATGTGATCTCTGTAAGTGCCCATAGTTCATTGTAAGTGCATCTTTAGGCTCCAGGTATGCTGTCATGTGATGCTGCATGTTTCTCTTGGCTGTACTGTAATGGTTGAGCACTTGTGACATCTGTCACAATCTCAGCTTGATGATCAGTTCTCCGTGTGCTTTGCAGACTGAGCAATTATTAATTGCACCCGCTTTCTGGCTCTGCTGATAGGAAGGAAAGGTCGGGAGGCACTTCACACACACAGTGTCTGCGTTTCAGTCTTTTAAAGTGAGGGAAAGGCGGTGGGTGAAGGGCAGGAATTCAGGGTGTGGGGGAGATGGGAACATTTGCGAGAGAACAGAAGACCAGGAAATCTGTGAAATGTTCATTAATTAAAGAAAGATGGGGGGGGGATCCCCATCTTCATTAACAAGTTAATTCATGCTGAGGAAAGCGGAATGCATGTCCTAGCTTTTAGAGCAAGGGACAGTGATATTTTGCTTTATGTGCCTTTTCTGGTAAGTAATACATAGCGAATCCTTGCGGCATTCACCACCTCCACTTTCCTTAGCCTAATAGGAAGAAATTAAGTTAAGGAAAGTTTAGTTAAATACAGTGGGTGGTGAAACCCACGAGGATCTCCCCCCGCCCCTTCTTACAGTAATAACTTGTCATGGAAATTATATCATTTGATGGAAATGGAAAAAAGATACGGCCAGTTTCAGAATGCGTAGCAGCCAGATTACAATCCAGGGCAAATTTACACTGAAGAATGAGTACAAAGGGGCTTCCTAGTAATTGTATTTAGCATTCCAGTCCTAGGATTTTAAAACTGTATCAGACCCAATGGTGGTTTTTTTTTTGGTGGCATTTAATCATTGACTCAATCATGAAAGGTAAAAGATGAAAACTTATCTACATACAATGTTTTTTTGTTTTGTTAAACTAGTTAAACCCATGCAGATCCTTCTTTGAATACATTGATGTGGTTTAAGCTTGTCTTTCTTTCTTTCTTTCTTTCTTTCTTTCTTTCTTTCTTTCTTTCAACTTTGATTTACTTTAAGAATAGCTTGGGTGGGTGGAGGGAACTAAAGGAAAAGCCCTATATGGGGATTTTAACTGGCTTTACAAAATGTAGTTCAGTCCACTCTTTCATTTTGTTGGGTGCAAGTATGTGACTGGATCTGACTGACTCAGGCTCAAATCATATACACATTTACCTGGGAGTAAGCACCATTGAATTCAATGGGACTTATTTTTGTGTAGATATGTCCTGAGTGTCACTCACGAGGGTATCAAAATTCAAGGTACTTCCACAACAGATAAAAAGTTGGACTGCATTTCCTGAATACTAGAAAACAATGAAAATTGGACAGTTTTACATCCATGAGTTGAAACTCTGGACATGAAGCCTATTGTGTGCTCTCTAGAGCAGGGATGGGCAGAAGGTAGATCTCCAGGTGTTTTGGATTTCAAAACATATGGTCAGGAATACTGGGAGTTGAAGTCCAAAACATCTGGAGATCTACTTTCTGCCTATAGAGTGGTAACAAAGAAAATGTGCTTGTCACTTTAAGGAAAAGAAGTTGCTCCAAGAACCAAAGGCTTTTTTTACAAGTGAGAATATGGGTGTGTTTGGAAGGATGTGGGAGGTAGGTCTCCCTGAAGACAAAAACCATTCTTGAATTGGTGGATTAAAAATTTACAGTGGTAGTCAGGCAGATAGCTTTGTTTGTAGAATTGCTAATAATGTAATGCAAGGACAACCATGGCTAGCCTATGGCATAGTGGTAATATTTAGTAGGGATGTGCACGGCCGAAATTATCATATTGTATCGTTATCGGAAATTCTGGTAGAATTTTTTTTTGGATCCAATAATATCATAGGTATTCTGTATCGAATCGGATTGGATATCTAATTATCAGATTTCCGATATTTAATTTGGAGTATTTTGCCCTATAGAGTTGCTTTTTGAGTCAGAAATGTCTCAAAAAGCTTCTGTATTTTAACTCTAACTTCTGTATTTTAAACGTTAGAGACTTGAAACTTGGTCACAGTGCTTATGGAATACCCTAAGTATGTGTATGAAATTTCAGAACAATCCCTCCATCCCTCTATTTTATATGAATTTTTGAAAGATTGTGCAACTTTTTCACAGCTGTGAATGACCGCTAAAGCCACGTGCATTCAGAGTTGTCAATAAGTTGCACGATCTTTCAGAAATTCATATAAAATACAGGGCTGGAGAGATTGTTCTGAAATTTCATACACATACTTAGGCATATTCCATAAGCACTGTGACCAAGTTTCAAGTCTCTAACTTCTAAAAAAAGAAGTTATAGGTTTATTTATATGGTGGTCCGATAATCCCAAAAAATCTGATATAATCGGACTGAAAATTTTCGGATCTGATAATTATTGGAGGTATTTCTATCATATTGTTATCATTAATTGGATGTCTGATAACGCCATTATTGGATCATCATCGGACATTGGACGATACACATCCCTAATATTTAGGGGAGCTAAAAGACTAATACAAAGAGAAAGTGAAATTTTGTGATGGTAGAGAAGGAGTGGAAAACCTGTGGCCTCCAGAAGTGGTTGGACTCCAAGGTCCATCAGCTCCAGCCAGCAAGGCCTCTAGTCAGGGATGATGGGAATTGTGGTGGAGGGATATATGTATATATATTTCAGATGCAGCCAATAGTCAGATGGAGCCAGAATAAAAAGCTTTGTGCAAGCCACATTTTTTTGCAATTGGTATGTTTCAAATGCCATTTCAAAGTGCAGCTGTGGTTTGGAGCATGCATTCACTTCCAGAACCGTGAAAAGTCACCAGTTAGCAAAAAGCAGAATTGGTGGTCACCCAGGGAGTCATAAAACACTCTGTGCTGAACATAAAAGTTAGATAATGGAAAGGGTGAAATGAAGAGTAAATACGAGTGTGACAAGAATTGGATATCTGGTCAAAATGCCACCCCCACAAGAAAACAGGCAGGAGATAAAGGTGAGGAGATAATAGATGGATATTCAAAACCACTGAATGACAAGAAAAATGGAACAAGATTCCAATCAGTCAAAGAGAAGATGGAGAGGTGACCTTTGCGATTCTACAAGTAAACAGTGAGTACAGACTATGCAAAAGAAAGAGTGAGGTAACATTCTGAATATGATGAATTCACTAGGTGAATGAAAAGCTGATAGAGCCACAAGGTCAGGCCTAAATGTACTTATCATGGAAAATCTAGATAGATAGATTGGACAAGGGTAGGAGAGCGGAATGCCTGGAGTTCTTGTACAAACTGTGTCCTTGTCTCAGCTGACATATAAACTGTTTATTGGCAGCAAAACTGAACAAAATTCTACAGCAATAGTTGAATTACGGGCCTCAACAATCGCAAATAACAGATCATGAAGCTTTGCATTCAATAGTTGTAAGAAGCTGCTGGCGAACTGTCCTATGGGGGGGTGGCTTCTGTAGCAAGGATACTGCCATCATTAGGGGAATGATTTCTGACCCACAGATAACATTTCCTAAGTCTCATATCACTAGATTAAACACTTACACAGGCCACTTCAGATATGTACAATGAGGTAATACTGGACCAAATATTCCCCTCCCTCCCCCTTCATGAGACCATTAGTGCACATATATGCTGAAGGGATCTGAGCTAGTGGGGACCGACTAAAAAAGAGATCTTGGGGTTGTGGTGGACAGCTCAATGAAAATGTGTGTGGCTGCTGTGAAAAATGAAAATGTCATGTTAGGTATAATTAGAAAAGGAATTGAAAATAAAACTGTCAATATCATACTGCCATTATGCAAATCTATGTTGCAACCACACTTGGAAAACCTTTTACAATTGTGGTCACCCCACCTAAACGAGGATATTATAGAGTTGGAAAAAGTGCAGAAAAGAGCAACTAAAATGATTGAGGGGCTAGAACAACTCCCCTATGAGGAAGGGTTAAAGGATGCCTCGTGCGCCCAATTGAGTCCTGGAGTCTAGCGGACTCCCCATATTGTCAGGCCCCCCAGATCCAGATGGGTGCTCCCAACATGAGTGTGGACACCCCCCAAGTGCTCACAAGGCCCCAGCGAGCACTCGGCAGCTGCCCACCCACCCACTGAAATCACACACTTCCGCTTTCTGCATCAACGGGAGATGCCATTGATGCAATGGGGCAAATTGTGCAATTTCAAGAGCCTCCATAAATTGCACATTCCCCCCCCCCACCTGTGCCAATGGCAGCCTTAAATGACCCATTGACACAAGGTTAAAGGCATGAATGCTCAGAAGTCGTTCGCAGGGTGAGTGCCTGCCAAGATGAGCGCAGGCGAGTTTGCTCATCCCTAGAAAGACTGCAATATCTGGGATTGTTTAGCTTAAAAAGACACAAGTAAGGGGAGACATGATAGAGGTGTACAAAATTATGCATGGCGTGAAGAAAGTGAAAAGGGAGATATTTTTTCTCCCTCTCTCTTAGTATTAGAAATCTGGGATCTTGAAAATCCATGAAATTAGTTACTCCCCTTAAAATTAATCCAGACTTCAGGAGGTAGTTTTCCTCCCTCCCACCACATCCCCACAAATCACTAAATAGAATGTTTTGGCTCAGCACTGCAGTATCCATGTATGACCTGCACCTGGTATGGAAACTGGAACAAGGATTTCTCATGCTACTGTTAACCCAGCAGCAGCCCAGAGGAGAAGGAGGGCTTTATTTCCCAAATGCCAGCTCCTCTGCTTCCTGGTCCTCTGCTGATTCATCATTCACAACTGGGTCTACTTCCTCCTTCTGAGTAAATACGATCTCTGTAGCACTGTCCTCTTGATTGTTTCCTGGTGATAGAGCCATCTGGTGGCCTGACAGGCTCTCCTCCAGTGGTTCTGTATTTGCCACTGGGTCTGCTGCCACGTTTGTTCTGGAGACCCAGCCCTCATCTTCACGGTGTCAGGGTGGCAGTGCAGCGGCATTGGCAGGTGGCGCCCCTCCACATTTGAGCTCGTTCTGCCCATCTACAGCAGAAGGAATGCCATGGTGGGCTTTCCTGCCGCTGCCGCCACTGTACCTGCCCAACAGAGCATGAGTGGCAAGCTTTAACGGCACCTGGGAGCATCCGCCCCCCTCCTCCAAGGTAAGTTTTAGTTTTTTATTTTACTTTTTACAAGGGGGGGAGGTCAGCGGAGGTGGTGCAGTGAGCTTATGGCTCGCTGGTCCTTTCCCTGCCCAGCCCATGGCGACCAATCAGTGGTCACCATAAGGGCTGTGCATGGATCTGGATCCCGAATTCGGAGCGGATCAGGCCTGATCTGGGCCCAATCCAAATTGGGTCAGATCAGGCCAGGATCAGGCTGGATCAGATCCGCAATCCGGATCTGCTCCAGGTCCATGCAGAGCCCTCCCTCCCACTCTCCCCACACTCTCCTCCCTCCCCCCAATCACCCTTTTTACCTGCATCCTCCTCTGTGTCATCTTCGGCATCCTCCTCCCTCCTCAATGTCTGCCGGCCACTTTCCTGCTTGCTCTGGGTGATGACGTCACCCACCGTGAGTGGAAAAATGGCCGGCCTACATCAAGGAGGGAGGAGGACGCCAAGGACGATGTGGAGGAGACTGCAGGTAGGCAGGGCGATTGGGGGGAGGGAGGGAATGGAGAGAGCGGGAGGGAGGGTTCTGCACGGATCCGGATCCAGATCCAAGGCGGATCGCATCAGGCCCAATCCAACATGGGTCGGATCAGGCCTGATCCGGACCTCCCAGATTGGGATCCAGATCAAATCGGGGGGTCCATGCACAGCCCTAGTCGCCATAGGCTGCGGCACGCCTCCCAGAAGCTCCGGAGCAAGAGCAACAGATGGCAGATACTGTTGTCACCTCGCTCCAAGCTAGAAAAGTCAGGATAAATGCCTAACTTCATTAGATTGGAGCTTTGGGGCTTTGCCCCTAGGTGGCCTCAGAGTGGTGGCAGCATCATGTAAATCACCTGCCGCCACCCCGAAGCCACCCCGGGGAAAAGCGCCCATCTAGAGGCACCCCCGGGATAAGGGAGGCAAGACAGGGTTTGAAGCAGAGTCTTCTGTGGTTTCTCCAGCTCTTCCATTGATGCAGGGTTTTCAGTGGATTCTAAACTTTTCTCTGAAGAGGTATCTTACAAGGATGGCCCTACCATTAGGCAAAGTGAGGCAGCTACTTTAGGCAGCAGATGCTGGAAGGTGGCAGCAAGGTAGGATGACCATGTGAAATGGAGGACAGGGCTCTTGTATCTTTAACCGTTGTTTAGGAAAGGGAATTTCAGAATTAGGGTTAGGAATTTCAGAGTTTGTAGCCTAAAGATTTGCATGGATAGATGTTTGCTTGAAAGCAAACCACATGAAAATTGCCTTGAAGGGTTAAACAATTTAGTACATTAAAGAGGGAAGACTTGATCTAATTGCAGTGAGTGGAATGGAGGGATGGCAGTACGTGAATATTTCTTTATTATTCTGAGTAAAACAGTGTCTTAGGTGTCCGACCAGGAGAACTGCCACAGAATGTAAGTGGCGTAAAGACTGACAAGCAAATATATTTCTTAAGAGAGCACTGCTATGCAGCAACATTCAAAGCATAAACCCAAAAATATAATATTGGTTTGAAGAATTGTTTTCCGTTTCCTTTCCCCAGACACCCTGGAGGGCTGGTTCTAAAAGAGGCTCTTTGTTGTTTTCTTTGAAGGAGCTGGGATGCATGTTAGATGCTTGGAGGCCTGGCATATAGTAGGAGATGGAACGGCTGTGAGGTGAAGGGAGAGGAATGTGAATGATGACTGTAGATACCATGGACAAGACAGAGCAGGCCTTTTTTCCAAGAGATGGCTCCAAACGGTGTCACAGATGCCCTTTTGTGGCTTTGTGCTCTGGGTGCACTTTTCTCTAATATACAAGCCTCTCCAGAGACAATATTGTTTTGTCTTAAGCCACCTCACTTAGCATAATGTCAAATAGAGGTTGTATCAGGTCTCCAACATGGTGCCTGTGAGTACCAAGTTGCTCACAAACATCTCTCTTGGTGCTTACCGGATTTCCTGCCCCTCCTGATTTTAATTATATTTCTTCAGATTTTTTAAAAAGCAAAATGCTCCCCCCCCAACACCATGTTTATTTGGGTTCAAATAAATGTATTTAGGAGCTCAGACCATACCTCTGCCTTGTACTTAGGTTCTTTGGCCAGTTACTTTTCTTTTAGCCTCACCACTTTGCCTTCTGAGAAATGGGTGTTTGGTGACCGGCAGCCATGCCCACCATGTCAGCCATTTTATGAACGGCCAGGCTCCCTGATGGCAGTCATTTTGTAAGAACACCCATGACACCCTCTCAAAATTCAAAATGTGCCCACAGATAAGATGTACATTTAGAAAATGCACATGAAAAAAAATGCACGTATTTGAAAAACGTGCACAAACACACTTCAGCCAATGGGATAAAAGTGAATACATTCCAAAGATGTGTGCACAATTGATGCATACATTTGGGGAAATGGGTGTGAAAATGTGCATCTTATTTCATGTGAAAAAAACATGACACTTGAGATCAGACACAAGGTGGAATGAGATAGAGTTTGGAGAAATTGATGCGTTGGGGTTTGCTGAGCCACACGGGCAAAGTGGTTAGGCAACCCCACATGCAGGAATCAGGGAAGCATCTTAGCTAAATTTCTGCAGGATTCTCAAAGGTTTCCATTACTTAAAGCTTCCCAGAGTTGTGTGTGTGTGTGATTTACTGCCGGCTTTAGCAGTTCTCTCTCTAAGAAGCACCAACAATATGATCTGTGCCAATAATATGCCAACAACTATCCTTTCAAAGCAGAGTTTTAAAGTAGAACAAATCAAACGGTCAGACCAAAGATTGGCATACATGGACAGCCGCCACCTGGAAGCTCCTTTGAATTGTTCCCCATGGAAGCTGTTTCCACATAGTGAGCCATGTCTACACCGTGACGCACCACCATGCAGAGGAACGTCAGTCCACCACTGACGTTCACCATCCGCAACAGTCTGCAACTGCAAATGGAAAGAGAACAAGAAAATATGCATTGAGACACAATGAAAGAGTTGCAGTATGTTGATGCTGAGTTGTATCTACAGCCCGTGGGGACTGGTAGCTCCGATATCAGTGGGGCGGTGAATCTGCTCCAGGTTTCAGTCAGAACCCGCCAGAATTCCAAAGGCGCTATCTAGCTCTCTAGCTCCTTTAGAATTCTGATAGGTTCTGCCTGAAACCAGGATCAGATTCACCGTCCCGCTGACATTGGAGCCACCAGCCCTTCCTGTCTACAGGTAAACGGTGCTTACTTTTGAGAAGCCTTTTCTGAACGCATTTTGGTTGCTGTGCGAATCACATGGCAAGCTCAGAAATGTATGGGCTTCAGATGACAGATTGTGTTTGGGTCTGTGCTTGGTTCCAAGAGGTGCAAATTGGACAAATTCTGGTTAAAAATAGATTGAAATTAACTTCTCACCCATCTCAACTTGAAAGTTGGGTTTTAAGAATGCCAGAGGTTTGTATGTAGGCTGACCAGATAAAATCCAGGTCAGGGCTCGTGTAACTTTAACAGTTGTAGAGCAAAGGGAATTTCAGCCAGTGTCATTTGTATGCAATTAGTTCCTGGTGAAATTCCCTCTTCATCACAACAGTTAAAGTTGCAGGCACTATACTAGAGTGACCATATTCAAAAGAAGGCAGGGCTCCTGCAACTTTAACTGTTGTAATGAAGAGGGAATTTCATCAGAAACTAATTGCATACAAATGACACTGGTTAAAATTCCCTTTTCTCTACAACTGTTAAAGTTACAGGAGCCCTGACCTGGATTTTATCTGGTCACCCTATTTGTATGTGAGCCAGGGTCAGATGAATTCCCATCACAGCCCTAACGATTAGTGCTCTGTTTGATACATCTATAAAAATAAGCCAGCTTGCTGTATGCAAAATGTCTGGTCTCTAATACGTTCGTCATTATGCCTTTTGTTTTAGAGCATTTTATTGTACATTTATTTGTATACTTTTGTATGGTTTTAAATCTTGTATGCTGCCTTATTTATTTATTTATTTATTGCATTTTTATACTGCCCCATAGCCGAAGCTTGAGAGAGTTTTACCCTTAAAGCCATCCTAATAATAATTTTAAATAAATACATTTTGGGGGTGCTTTTCTAGTACACTAAGGTATTAATATTTACCCCTTCCCACAAGCCCAACACACTCAGATTTAGTTCTTGTCTGTCTGCCTCTGCTATTGCTGTTAGAAAGAGGGAGGCGGAGACAGTAGTAACTCTTTTTCCTCCATTTTTTTTGAGATGCTATGTCTGGGCTCCTACATACAGCAATTCTTACATTCCTGAGCTTGGCTGGTGTGCTGGATTGCCTCTTGCTGCCTTCCCCAAGGGACATTGTCACATCCATAATGTATAGGTGTTATGCAAGATACCGTATTTTTTTCCTTTGTGATATTCATTTTCCCAAATGCTTTGCAAAGATTGTGTACGTACACCCTTACTCTGAGACTTTGACCGATTGCTGCTGCAGCTGTTTGTATAAAATGGACTGGTTTTGTTGGTATGTCCATGGAGAAGGGCTTTAGGCAGGGTGGAATAGGTGTGTGGGGTATGTGCTTGAGTGTGGGGTTGGGGGTTGAGGTATTCACATCTTCCTATATATGCAAGTCTCCAGAATTCCCCTTGATTGCAAAGAGGAGTTATGGGGCTTCCTGATAAACTCTGTAAAGCTCATCAGTTTCATTTTGGAGGAACAACACCTGCATTTAGTAATATGCGTCTATGCAGGAGGTTTATTAGCAGCAAGGGGGTAAGGAGTGTTTTGCTAAGACAGCATGGCAATTTGTGGAAGGCATCAATGCCTGCAGGAGAGTGGACGCAATATAAAACAATAATGGGGCTAGACTTCGCTCTCCTGAACAATCCCACTGATCCAAATTCTGCCAGCACCTAATAAATGAACACAGTGATTTCTTCCCACTGCCTCTTTCTGCCTGCCTCCATTTTCTTTCATTAGTATGACTCCCCTTATTCATTTAATCAATTTTCTCTCCCAAGTTGTGTCTCACTGCAGCACTGAGCTCTTTGCAGCCAATATCGGAGCACTAGAAGAAGGAGAGAGGCATTTCCCTCCGATGATGGCTTTACTGAACCAAAATATTTTAACATTTGCAGCAATCTGGGCATGTAGTGCTGTAGGAAAATGTGATTTCCAGGCCCTGATTTGCATTAATGGTCAGCAGTGGGTGAATTCTACAGCTCCTTTTTTCCATTGAACATCTTTCACTGTTTGTGTTGGTTTCCTTTGGTGTGTGTGCTTTGTCAAAAGCTAAACTCTGCAGAGTGGAAAGGGAATGACTGAATGAATGAATATTGAGAGTCAGTGCCTTGAACATGAACAAGTCCAGAGCCTATGTTGCCGTGGTACAAAAGTGAAGAAGTTAAGGACAAAATGAAGTAGGTTATTGACATTTTACACAGGTAGATATCCAGAAGGCGTTTGTGATTTTTCTTCTATTAGACCAACCTTCAAAGAGTTAGCATTTGGAGTGGGGGGAAGAGCCTAGTTAACACGTCGCGAGATATAATTAAGGCTGGAACATTTAATTGATTTATTGGTAAGACTGATCTATTTCTTTCTTTTTTAAAAACCCCTTCGGATCAGCTAAAAGAGTTCCTTGATTAATTGGCCTGTGGTCTTGTTTTTAATAAAAGTATTTACTACCTTCCACTGATTCAGATAATTGGTCCATCTAGCTTAGGCTGACCAGATAAAATCCAGGTCAGGGCTCATATAACTTTAACAGTTGTAGAGCAAAGGGAATTTCAGCCAGTGTCATTTGTATGCAGTTAGTTCCTGGTGATATTCCCTCTTCATCACAACAGTTAAAGGTGCAGGCACTATACTAGAGTGACCATATTCAAAAGAAGGCAAGGCCCCTGCAACTTTAACAGCTGTGATGAAGCGGGAATTTCACCAGGAACTAATTGCATACAAATGACACTGGCTGAAATTCCCTTTGCTCTACAACTGTTAAAGTTACATGAGCCCTGACCTGGATTTTATCTGGTCACCCTAATTTAGCTCAGATTACACTGACCAGCAATGGATCTCCAAGGTTGCACACAGGAGTCTTCCCCAGCCTAGAATGGCAACGCTGGGGAATGAACCTGGGAAAGATGTTCTGCTCTACCACTGAACCATGGCCCTTCAATCTCAAGGCACAGGGAGGGTTCAGATGACATTTTAGGCAACTGAGGGGGGAATAGGCACTTCATCATGCATTATTTTGCCGGTACTTCCCACACTACATGTTGCTCTACCCCCTCCTGTTGTTCTTCGGGCAGTCTGTTGCTCTGCCCTCCCTCCTCCCAGGGCTATCCCATCAGCCAGTGCAAGTTCTGTTGGTTGCAGAGGAGTGGGCGGGGCACTTTCAGCCGCTCCTGCCAGAGGGCTCTATGTCCTTCTGGAATAATGCATGCAAGACAGGAAAATCAGCAATGGAGCCCACCACATGACATAATAACCAACTGGTCTCCAGATAAGCAACGGAGCAGCCCGTTGTTTTTCTCTGTTGATTAATTCCAAAAATTAGCACACTGTGAGTTGTTTGTCCCCCTCCAGATGACACAATAAGCAATGCAACGGACAGTTGACTCTTTACCCCCCATTGCTTATCATGTCGTCCAAACCCAGCCACATTCCCCTTCTTCTTTTACAGACTTTTTCATCAAAAACAAACAAATACAAAACAAAGTATGGTTTTGCTATGGTTTTTACTCTTCTGCAGATTTATCAATCAATGAATCAATGAATCACTAAAAACATATTAACTGACTAAAATTTCTTTAATCAATAAAATGAAAGTTGTCATGTGCATTGCCACCACATTCAAATTTTACCGCTTCCTTCTAAATAACCAAAATAAGGGCCAAACTACACATAGCCCACACTTTAAAAAAGAAAAGAAAAAAGAAGTTGGCCATTTTTGTTCTGGAGAAAATGCAGCTGCAAGGAACACTGATATGGAACATGCTCTCAATCCAGATTTTGAGCTGGTCTGGTTTCACACCAAAAATCACCCGCCCCCAACTGCTATTTCCCTCAAAGGTGCTGTTAATTGCAGTCTGATCAACTGGGAGCACATTCAGGATTGGGCCCTTGTGTGGCTTATTTTCCTTCAGAATAAATGTGGCCAACTTAAGCATAGGTTTTTTTAAAATGCGTGTGTAGTTGAGCTCTAAATGAGATGCTTAACTCTGATATTCACTGCACAATCCTATGCATATTTACTGAGATGTATATGCCACTGTGCTCAGTGGGACTTATTGTGTCATGTGTCCGGCGACACACAACACACTCACAACTGATGGTACATTATTAAATAATGATGAAAAACAATGGGCTGCTCCGTTATTTATCGGAGCCCCATTGCTTATTATGAGGCTGGGACTTTCAGCCATGTGATGGGGGAGGGGCAACATATTGGCCTGTTTTGGATGACATGCTAATCAATGGAGGGGAGGGACAATCGTCTGTTGTGTTGCACATCGGCAGCATTCAGACAACATTTTAGGCAACAGAGGCAGCATTCGGATGACACGATAATCAACACAACGGACGATTGTTTCCTCTCCTCCATTGATTAGCGTGTCATCCGAAACAGGCCATTGTGTGTTGGGCACTCCAAAAATAATGTACTGTCAGTTGCCTCTTTCCCCCTCCGTTGCCTAAAAAGTCATCCGAATGCTGCCTCTCTCTCCTCCTGGATTGGCAGCCTGTCCACATGTATCCTAATATCTTTCTTTCTTGCCCTTCCTTGATTGGAAGCATCTGTTCTGTATTGTAGTTCTGATGTGAAGCCTCTGGCACTGATTGGCTGAGCTGCTGTGATGGCATATAACTATTTTAAGTGCTCTAGGGAAGGAATTGTTAACATGCTTGCTGGCCAGTTTCTATGAGGGCCAGAAAATAGAGAAGTTGCTCATCCCCCCTGCTCTCTTTGAGTATAAATTGGGACTTTGGGTGTTCCAAACAATTGTTCAAAAAGTCTAGAGTGTTTTTTGGGTATTCAGTACTAGCACTCTAAAATGCCAGTTGAAGCCAGATTAAAATTAATATTCATGATGTGATATCAAACTGAAAACACACCCTTAGAAACAAGTATCCCCCAACCCAGTTAGAATCTCAGGAAGATTATTGGTTTACATTACATTTTGGGGTGTGGCCTTAGGCTCAGAAGTTCCTTCCCTTGTGGCCTCCTGCAATAGGAAGTTTCCAGGTGAAAATAGGAAGAGTGGTAATTTACTTTCTGCTGCTTTTATATTTTGTGATTATGGCATGTGTGTGTATTTGTTTATTATTGTACTTAGTATTACATTTTGATATTTTAGTTTATTTGTGTCTGAGAGCTGCATTAGATCCATCTTCAATGGAGTAAGGCAAGATATAAATTGGCAACACAAATAAATACTAATTAGTGTTGGCAGGTTGTAGGTATGGATGTATGAAATGATCTTCAAAATAAGGTTTCTTAATTAAAATCATTTTTTCAAAGTTTACTCTACAAACATTGGGTTACTCTGCCTGGCACCATTTTTAATGTACATGTCACTTGTTCATTATATGGTAATTCATTCTGAAAGTTTTCTTCTCATCACTGATAGATTGAAATTGAGCCACACAATGAAGGTGAAATAAGCAATTGTTTTTAAAAAGGGTAGCTCAGAGCCTCCTCCCCTTACTGCTCTACTATGTGGGTGGATCTGAGAGAAGGTGCATTGGTCATACTTTGGCAGGATGGGTGAAATTTATAGCTTGCACCACTTTTTGGAGGCTACAGCAGCTCTTGGTATCAACAGCTAAAGTATCAAATACTGAAGCAGTTAAAGTACCAAAGACACTGAGGTAATGATGAAGCAATACCATTCACAAGGTTCATGAATTTCAATTTGGATACCCATTTACTGGTAAGAGTGCCTGAATTAGCATTGCAAATATGTAATGGGCAATTTGGTTCGACATGAGTTGCGAGGCATACATGTGTGCCTTGATATTGCTTGGCTGCAGTTGGAGAGGAAACCATCTTAAAAGCAAGATGCTTGTTGTTATGCATTTGCTGGTAGCACTCTCCTCCACCTCCCGAAACCATTGAGCTGGTAATGGCTACTCTGATGGAGCCATTAATCTCCATCCTGACCCTCTCCCAGGGAAATCTGTATGTGCAGAGTTAACATGTTGCTGCCTGTCCATGCCACATAAATATCCAATCTGTTCTTTCGCCTCATTCAAAGGAATGAGCTCTTTGATGGGCACACTTTGCAATGTCATAATATGCAGAATATTTCTCTTACATCTAGCTCCTACGAGTGCTTCTGGAGCATATGGTCAGGGAGCCAGTGTGTTTGATTACTTTGATCCCTCCCCCCCCCCCATTTACTACCAATTGAATTAGTAGCTGCTCTAGACTTATTTTGCATAATAAAGAAGGGATTAAAATATGATGATGATGATGATGATGATGATGATGATGATGATTTGAAAGAGAAGTGGCGAAGTGTGAAAAAAAACCCCAACATTCTGATTAGGCTCACCCTGTGAAAACAAGATTTACAGTCCTAGACTTTCTGGAAGATTGATGTGAAGGCCAGCCTTTGAACCGCTACTTTAAAATATCAGTTATTGCAATAAATTCAGAGGACTTGAGGCAGTTTCCAGCAGCAACCAGAGCTGGAGCTCCGTTTACATGGCTGATATGGAACAATGAGGTGTCCATGCACTGAACATTCAAAATGGCAGCAAGTGTGCAAGTTCTTGTGAAGAAGCCACAGCTCTTTGTACAGAACTTTCATTTCACTTATTACATTTATATACCAATAGCCAAAGCTCTATGGGTAGTTTACAAAGATTAAAAACCTTAGAAATACAGTGTGATGCATAGTATAAAACAATTTAGCGACAAACATAAAAACAGAGCGAGCACAGACACACAATATCTGATGACTTAAATGAAAACTTATCATATGCTGCCAAATGCCTGGAAGTAGAGGAAGGTCTTAACCTAGTGCTGAAAAGATAACTGTATTGGCACCAGGGGGAGCAGATGCCACCGAAAAGGCCTCTTTCTTGTTGCCACACCACAAGCCTCCTTCAGATGAGCCACCTGGAGGAAGGCCTTAGATGATGAGCATAGTGTATGGGTAGGTTCATGCTGGGAGAGGTGCTCTGTCAGGTATTGTGGTCCCGAGACATGTATAGTGTTCCCCTAATAATGGCTTTTGCCACTCCTTCACTCCTCCAGTTTGATACCTCTTTTATCCAGTACTTCTGAAGTTGCCCCTGACACACAGCAAAGCAGACACACACACACACACACACACACACACACACATTCTGACATTATAATGAGCAGGAACAACTGAGTTAGGAGAAAATTCCCATGTTACAAACAGCTGTCTATGAAGCAGTAGATTGATATCCTATCAGAAGCAAGTTACAGATGCTTCAAGGAAGATACCACATAGCTAGAACAGCAGGAAGATACATTAATCACTGCTGAAACCATCAAAGGTCTTGGCAGGTTGGAAGAGAGAGAGAGAGTTGACTGTCATAGTAGATTCTGTATATGTGTGTGTTGACATATGTACTGGAGTTGATCTGAACTCAGGTCTGTAAACTGATCCCCACCAATGTGCCTTACCTCAGAGGCTGTGAATGGCAATCTCTGTATCAGGGCTGGCTCTAGGCATAGTGCCCTCTGTGGGCCTCCTTTTGCATATTACCCTACTGGGCTTACAGCAAATCTGCTCAATGTCAGGTGACCACCCCTCTACTTGGCAATGAACATCTGTCATCGTAAAATGTGAAATTTCCAGAGCATTGTGGGAAATTTAAAATCATGGCTTATAGCCAACTGCTACCTGGACAGCCTCCCCCTCAGGCAGTTATAATCACCGGTGGTCCTTGTGAAGGGGAAAGCTGGGCCCTCAGAGCTAGCCAAGGATGTCAAATTCTGCCTCAGGCCCTGCTTTTTATATTAAATAGTCAAGATATCTTTGCTGATGTTTCAGAAAGATCTCGCCTCTGGTCATACCTTGTGCATGCTGCCAAGAACATGTACATGTGGCTACTGTGCTGAATAATGTCTTTGTGTTAGTGCTGTGCTGAAAATTTCTTCCACATTTTGGGTGGGGGGAGTTAGAAAAGAAATTGCTTTCAAAAAGAAATTCAAAAGGAGAAGAAAATTTCAGATAAATTCTCATGGGTTGGGCTTGGGGTTCTTGTGCTTACCTTACTTATGAGCTGTCCAAGGACTCTCTATGTGTGTCCTGTACAGCCTTGTAGACTCTTTGGCTTCCTGCAATTCAATTAAACCCTGGGGAAAACATAATGAGGCAATTCCTCTCATTGGGCTTTTCAGACCAGGATGTGTAATAGAAAGGAGGGGGGAACTGCCAGTACCAGCAGCCACCAGCAAGCTCAAGATAAATAAAGAAAGAAAGAAAGAACAACTCCCCAGCAAAATTAATTCAAATTAAACTATTAAAGACTCTTAGAATTAAGCATTTATACCCCACATTGGGATTAAAGTCTTCAAGACACAACTCCCACATAACCTACATTCATTTTAATGTGGTCTACACAGCCACAGTGCTTTGGTACTCCATGTCTAATTATTCTAAATTCCCAAACATTAAATCTATATTTTATTTAGCAGCAGGAAATGTAGGGTCAGTTTTGATTTCTCAAGTGAACTTAGTATTAAAACCATTGTAATTAGTTGAATTGATTTATTTGTGTGTGCAAAGTTCATTTTTAATACTCGTTTCCAGTCTTTTAGAATTTATCTGTTGCATGCTATGTGTCACCTCTCTAGAAAATCAGTGTGTAGGGCTTCAAAATCAGATTATAGAGCTGCATTCACGGGCTATGGCTGCAACTAACAAATGTGGATTTGTGAGTTCATGAAATGTAAGGTAGACATTATTTACTTGGACTTCCAAAAGGCTTTTGACAAAGTCTCTTACCAAAGACTCCTGAGCAAACACATGGAATAAGACGAGAGGTACTTTTATGGATCAGTAACTGATCCAGAAAGCAGAGAGTAGAAATTCTCCCGGGGGAGGGAAGTAAATAGTGGAGTCCCACAGAGATCTGTGTTTGGACTAGTGCTTTTCATCCTGTTCATAAATGATCTGGAATCAGGAGTGAACAGTGATTTGGCCAAGTTTGCTGATGATTCCAAATTATTTAGGGTGGTTAAAACTAAAAGGGACTGTGAAGAGCTCCAAAAGGATCTCTCCAAACTGGGAGAGTGGGCATTCAAATGGCAAATGCAGTTTAATGTAAACAAGTGTAAAAGGGATGTACACTGGGGCATTTTTTTCTTTTTTTAAAAAAAACCCAACTTCATTCCTGGATAGGGATAGCCTAGCCATGGTCATTCATGCACTGGTAACCTCACAACTAGACTACTGTAATGTGCTCTATGTGGGGCTACCCATGTGTGTGGTTTGGAAGCTGCAGAATGCAGCATCTAGGGTGCTCACGGGGACACTGGCTCTGCTCATAGAACTGTTAAAAGAACTGCACTGGCTGCCTGTTAGCTACCGGGCCACATGCAAGGCTATGTTGTTATTCTATAAAGCCCTAAACAACTTGGGATAAGCATATCTAACAGACCGCCTCCCCTTATACACACCCAGCTGACAGTTACGAACTTCAGAGAAGGTCCTGCTAGCTATTCCAGAACAGCCGGAACGTTGCCATGAAGAACCTCAGTGGCGGGTCTTCTCTGTAGAGGCACCCATGCTCTGGAAAACCCTCCCTCGTGTAATGTATTAGCTTTTAAAAGCCTCTTAAAACATACCTCTTTACAAAGGCTTTCCCTGGACTGTAATTTTTCTGATTTTGACCTGTATTTTTACCTTTTAACATTTAATATATTGTATACTTCTTGTATTTTCATGGTTTTTGTGCAGTGCCCGGAGAGCTTTGGCTATCAGGCAGTATAAAAATGTAATAAATAGAAATAAAGTATAACCAGATAGGATCTTAGATGTCCAACCATGAAAGAGGCCTTGGGGTTGTGGTGGACAGCTCAGTGTGTGGCTGCAGTGAAAAAGGCAAACTCCATGTTAGGCATAATTAGAAAAGGAATTAAGAATAAACTTGCCAATATTATACTGGCTTTATGCAAATCTATGGTGCGACCACATTTGGAATACTGTGTACAGTTCTGGATATTGTAGAGCTCAAAAAGGTGCAGAAAAGTAAAAATCAAATGATCCAGGGCCTGGAGCACCTGCCCATTGAGGGAAGGTTACAACAGCTGGGACTGTTCAGCTTGGAAAAAAGGAGGGTAATGGGAGACATGATAAAGGTGTACAAAATTATACATGGTGTTGGAGAATGTAGATAGGGAGACATTTTTCTCCTTCTTTCATAATACTCCCATGAAACTGATTTATTTATTTATTTTATTACATTTGTATACCGCCCCATAGCCGAAGCTCTCTGGGCAGTTTACATAAGATTAAAACAATTAAAAACAATATACAAAAATTTAAACAGCAAAAACATACAATATACACATAATATACACATACGTTTAAAACCACTGTAATAACTTTAAAAAGCTATAAACCTAAAAACAAAACAAACCCAGGCTCATCAGATATTGCTAAATGCCTGAGAGAAGAGGAAAGTCTGGACCTGGCGCCCAAAAGATAACAATGTTGGGAGATTCAGGACAGTTAAAAGGAAGTACTTCCTCACACAGTGCATAGTGAAACTATGGAATTCGCTACTACAAGATATATTGATGGCCACCAATTTGGATGACTTTAAAGTGTGTGTGTGTTAGATACTAGGGATGTGCATGCCAAAAAATATCGTCATTTATCGTTATCGTCATTTTGGACCAAAAAAAATAATCTTCATTCATATCGTAGGTGAACCATATCGTCTTCATGATAATTATCGTGAAAAAATGATATTTTTTGCAGCCCTATTTTTTTAAAAATAAATGCCTATAACTTCTGTATTTTAAAAGTTAGAGGCTTGAAACTTGGACACAGTGCTTATGGGGTATGCCTAAGTATGTGTATGAAATTTGAGATCAATCCCTCCAACCCTTGATTTTATATGAATTTATTAAAGATCATTTCAGTTCTGACAGATCAGAATGACAGCTCGCCACGTGCATTCATTCAGACCTGTCAAAACGGAAACGATCTTTAAAAAATTCATATAAAATCGGGGGTTGGAGGGATCGATCTCAAATTTCATACACATACTTAGGCATACCGCATAAGCACTGTGACCATGTTTCAAGCCTCTAACTTTTAAAATACAGAAGTTATAGGTATATTTATATGGCAGTCCGATAAAATGATAAAATCGCCTGAAAATTATCATCTCCGATGATTATCGTAGGTTTTTCTAATGTAATGTCATCATTAAACACATGCACGATAACAACCTTATCGTATCGTTATCGTACATTTTAACGATACAATAACATCCCTATTAGATACATTCCTGGAGGAGAAGGCTATTAATGGCTATTAGTGCTGATAGCTATGTGCTACCTCCAGCAGCAGAGGCAGTAAGCTTATGTACATCAGTTGCTGGGGAACATGGGTGGGGGGTGTTATTGCACTCGTGTCCTGCTTGTGGGTTCCTGGTTAACAGCCTATTGGCCACTGTGTGAACAGAATGCTGGACTAGATGGACCCTTGGTCTGATCTAGCAGGGCACTTCTTGTATTCTGATGTTCTAATGTGCAAAGCTTACATTAAAGGGGAGACATTAAAGTGTGGGGTTGAGGCCAGAAACAAGGTGGAGTAGAGGTAGAACTGGAGGCAACTAATGTGACATCTCAAGTGTCTTTTGGACATCTTGGAACCAGGCATGATGTCCCAATTCTTTTGCTTGAAATATTGTAGTAGAAATTGATCATGGATAGGTCTACAATTGTTGGGCAATGTAGCAAGTAAGAGTAGTCTTTGTGGCTCATTTATGCACTATAACAGGGATACAGAACTTGTGGCTCTTTAGATATTTTGGCCTGCAGCTCCCATTATCCTTAGCCAACATAGCCAATGGTGAGGGATCACGGGAGTTGTTGGCTAAAACATCTGGAGGCCCACTAGTTCTGCACTGGAAGAATATCCAACAAATGGCTCTGTAATGTAACAATTACTTCATTGTGTATCTTCTTGTAGTTCCTCATGGGCACCTATGTGCTCTTCTATAAAATCCCTGCTTCTGATAGAATTTTATCACTGCTCACCCATGACACTTCATTTGACAGGAATTTAGCAGTCCTACAAAGATGTAAAATGTTCATGGTGCTACCATTCCTCGTTTGTTGTGCTTTTGAATTATCACTTGGAGGGGAAGAAAGTAGGTTTCAGTACCATGGACAGCAAAAATGTCAACTCTATTCTTGAAAGTTGGCTAAAATTAAAAAAGCAGATTTTTTTCCTCTCCTATTAACCAATTGTCCATTTTATTTATATATGGAAATTGTTTTTATCAAAATTACGTTGAAGATATAGGGTCAAAAAGAGAATAATGTTGGCTTTTAGTAAGCAAAAGATTGGAAAATGCAACCATTTCCCCCAAGAGCTAAAGAACATAGTTCTAATGCTGGGGGGGGGGACCCCACCTTAGTTTGTTTAAGTGTTCATGCTCAGAGAAATGTGAATCCAAAATAATAGAACTGGTTAATAACATAAATTATTATTAGGATTGAAATACTATACATGCTTAGCTGGGCGTAAGCTGAATTCGGTGGTGTAGTAGAAAATAGAGCCCCCTGCAAAGCTGAGTTTCAAGAATTGCAAAAGGCTCTGTCCAATGTATTCCACTTCTATTTATTTCCAATATTCCCATTCTTGTTAGTGATGTCACTGAAGTTCATTATTACCTGGCTCAGAATATGAACTTGTCATTTGACTCTTAGCATAGCTGATGAATATGGGCTGGACATTTCTTTCAGTTGTTCTTCTCTCATGTGGAATTTAAAGGAGTAGTATGATGATGTTTGAATCTTCTTCTTCTTCTTCTTCTTCTTCTTCTTCTTCTTCTTCTTCTTCTTCTTCATTATTCTTTGATGGAAACTAATAGCTAGGTTTGTCTAACTCATTTCTGCGCTGGATGAGAGATTGCCCATCACTAATTCTTGGAGGGGAAGCAGAGCCATGCATGTTATTTCCCAAGATTTCTATGAACATTCAACCTTTTTTTTCTGGGAAGGTCATAGGAATCTGCCATATACATATTTTATTTATTTATTTACAGCATTTATATACCACTCCACATCTAAACAGATTCTGGAGTGGTGACCAATAAAAGATAAAAGACAAAAAGATAAAAGAAACAAAAGACTCTATTAAAAATTATTTTAAACAAAACAAAACAAAACAAAACAGAGTACCAATAAAAATCATGGCTGGCCAGTCAAGGAAGGCTTTCTGGAATAAAGATGTTTTCAGGAGATACAGTGTTGGAGCCTGTCTGGCCTCCAGAGGCAGGGAGTTCCATAGAAAGGGGGCTACCATGTGGAAGGCTCTTCTCTGCATGGAGTCTAATTGAGCCACAGGTTGTTATAGTCCTATATTATGTCATCACAATGGCATGCCTTCTCTGTAGTGGCACCCACCCTCTAAAAAACCCTCCCTTGTGCAGTTCAGGAGGTGGAAAATATAACACCTTTCAAATGCTTCATGAAAACACATCTTTTTAGACAAGCTTTCCCTGGATTATAACTTATTCTGGTTTTCATTTTTTTAAAGTTTTAATTTTTGAACTTTGTATATTATGGTTTTAATTGTGAACTGCCCAGAGAGCCTTGGCTGTTGGGCAGTATAAATATGTAATAAGTTAAAATAATAATACATGTAACATTGCAAATGTTCTAGGGGAAATACTCAGGCCTCCTGCCCTACCCAAGACACAGAATTACTGGCTTTCAACCATGTGAACTATCCCTTACAATTCATCTTGTTCAAAAGCCTTTGATTAGGCTGGTCTGGTCCACACATCAACCTTCTCAGTGATTCACTCACAATATAGTCTTTCTAGTGGTGACTGCCAGGAGATATAACCAGAAGATCTCTTGTGCAAGTCACATTAAATGAATGGGTGCTGTTCAAGAGAATAGATTGTGATTAGGGATGTGCACTGACCCCCCGGATCGGATCGGATAGCGGATCGGAATCGGACCTGGGGGGTCGGATCGGATCGGATCGGATCGGAGGATGGTCGGATCGGATCGGACCGGATGTCCGATCCGGATCGGACGCCATTTTGAATGCTTTTTCCCATAGCCAAGTATTGTTTTACAAAAACGCCTATAACTTTTTCATTTTTAAAGATAGAAGGATGAAACTTGGGCACATTATACACTGGTTAGGGATAGTTATCTGTGAGAAATTTCAGAAAGATTGGTGCATGAGTTTTGTGGCAATTAATTGTTTAATAAATACCCAGAAATGCCTATAACTTTGTCATTTTTAAAGTTACAAACATGAAACTTTGCCACATTGTAGGTGGTACCTTGGGACCTATTTGTGAGAAATTTCAGAAACTTAGGTGCTTGCCTTGTGTGGCAATTAATTTTAGAAAAATGGGTAGTAGTGGGGTAAATACATTTACGCCTCCCATTTTTTTATTTTTGAAGATACAAACAGGAAACTTGGGCACATTACAGGTACCACTTGCCTTGATATGTGTGTGAAATTTCAGAAACATTGGAGCTTGCCTTGTGTGGCAATTAATTTTTGAAACAATGAGGAAAGAAACACCTATAACTTTGTCATTTTTAAAGTTACACACATGAAACTTTGCCACATTGTAGGTGGTACCTTGGGACCTATGTGTGTGAAATTTCAGAAACATAGGTGCTTGCCTTGTGTGGCAATTAATTTTTTAATAAATACCCAGGAATGCCTATAACTTTGTCATTTGTAAAGTTACACACATGAAACTTTGCCACATTGTAGGCGGTACCTTGGGACCCATGTGTGTAAAATTTCAGAAACGTAGGTGCTTGTATTGTGTGGCAATTAATTTTTGAAACAATGAGGGATTCATTGGACAGCACTTGCCCATAGGGATTCATTGGACAGTACTTGCCCATAGGGATTCATTGGACAGTACTTTCCTATAGGAAATCATTGGAAAGCACTTGCCCATAGAAAATCATTGGAAAGCACTTGCCCATTGAGAAATACAGTTATGCCTCCCACTTTTTTATTTTTGAAGATACAAACAGGAAACTTGGGCACATTGTAGACTGGTGAGGGATAGTTATCTGTCAGAAATTTCAGAAAGATTGGTGCATGCGTTTTGTGGCAATTAATTTTTTAATAAATACCCAGGAATGCCTATAACTTTGTCATTTTTAAAGTTACATACATGAAACTTTGCCACATTGTAGGTGGTACCTTGGGATCTATGTGTGTAAAATTTCAAAAACGTAGGTGCTTGCCTTGTATGGCAATTAATTTTAGAAAAATGGGTAGTAGTGGGGTAAATACATTTACGCCTCCCATTTTTTTATTTTTAAAGATACAAACAGGAAACATGGGCACATTACAGGGAACACTTCACTTGATATGTGTGTAAAATTTCAGAATGATAGGTCCAGGCATGTGGTGGCAAGGTGTCTGCACACACCACTTTGAAGACTGTAGAAAATTTCTCCTGTAACGATCCCAGCGAGAGAGAGTGATCCTAGGCTCAGCCGTTCTGCTTGAGTGAAAGTATCAAAGCAGACACGAGCCAAGTGCTACTTTGTTTCTCCTTTTGTAATGGATACTAGCTCAGTTGCAGCCAAGCGTGCAAGGATCAAAGAGATGAGAGAAAGTGTTTCCTTCTTCTTCCCGGGAGGCGGGAGGGTGCAATTGACAGCCCCAGCCTCTGTGTAAAAAAGGTTAATAACTTTTAATCTAAAAAATTCGTAGCCACCAAATGCCTGGACCTATCATTCTGAAATTTTACACACATATCAAGTGAAGTGTTCCCTGTAATGTGCCCATGTTTCCTGTTTGTATCTTTAAAAATAAAAAAATGGGAGGCGTAAATGTATTTACCCCACTACTACCCATTTTTCTAAAATTAATTGCCATACAAGGCAAGCACCTACGTTTTTGAAATTTTACACACATAGGTCCCAAGGTACCACCTACAATGTGGCAAAGTTTCATGTATGTAACTTTAAAAATGACAAAGTTATAGGCATTCCTGGGTATTTATTAAAAAATTAATTGCCACAAAACGCATGCACCAATCTTTCTGAAATTTCTGACAGATAACTATCCCTAACCAGTCTACAATGTGCCCAAGTTTCCTGTTTGTATCTTCAAAAATAAAAAAGTGGGAGGCATAACTGTATTTCTCAATGGGCAAGTGCTTTCCAATGATTTTCTATGGGCAAGTGCTTTCCTATGATTTCCTATAGGAAAGTACTGTCCAATGAATCCCTATGGGCAAGTACTGTCCAATGAATCCCTATGGGCAAGTGCTGTCCAATGAATCCCTCATTGTTTCAAAAATTAATTGCCACACAATACAAGCACCTACGTTTCTGAAATTTTACACACATGGGTCCCAAGGTACCGCCTACAATGTGGCAAAGTTTCATGTGTGTAACTTTACAAATGACAAAGTTATAGGCATTCCTGGGTATTTATTAAAAAATTAATTGCCACACAAGGCAAGCACCTATGTTTCTGAAATTTCACACACATAGGTCCCAAGGTACCACCTACAATGTGGCAAAGTTTCATGTGTGTAACTTTAAAAATGACAAAGTTATAGGTGTTTCTTTCCTCATTGTTTCAAAAATTAATTGCCACACAAGGCAAGCTCCAATGTTTCTGAAATTTCACACACATATCAAGGCAAGTGGTACCTGTAATGTGCCCAAGTTTCCTGTTTGTATCTTCAAAAATAAAAAAATGGGAGGCGTAAATGTATTTACCCCACTACTACCCATTTTTCTAAAATTAATTGCCACACAAGGCAAGCACCTAAGTTTCTGAAATTTCTCACAAATAGGTCCCAAGGTACCACCTACAATGTGGCAAAGTTTCATGTTTGTAACTTTAAAAATGACAAAGTTATAGGCATTTCTGGGTATTTATTAAACAATTAATTGCCACAAAACGCATGCACCAATCTTTCTGAAATTTCTCACAGATAACTATCCCTAACCAGTGTATAATGTGCCCAAGTTTCATCCTTCTATCTTTAAAAATGAAAAAGTTATAGGCGTTTTTGTAAAACAATACTTGGCTATGGGAAAAAGCATTCAAAATGGCGTCCGATCCGGATCGGACCTCGTCGGATCGGATCGGATCAGATCGGAGGTTGATCGGATCGGATCGGATCGGATCGGATTTTCCCGATTTTGGGGCGGATCGGATTCGGAGCGTGGATCGGATCCGATCCGATGCACACCCCTAATTGTGATGTCCACTGGAACTTGTGATCTTACCATGTTGGTAGGGATACCTCCACAAGATCATTTGGTAACTTTCCAATCCTCAGTAAAGGTTCAGCAGATTGATCCAGAGTTGGTCCCATGGGGCACATCAGTGATGATAGATCATGACATCAAAAGGGGAAGAAGCAGCAGGGGCAGATGAGTCTTTGAATAAGAAAGAGGCTCTTTTTAATTTGAATATCTTCAGCAATAAAGGCAAGCTCTCATCCCTTTTGCTGCCTCCTGGCATCCTGGGATGTGTAAGCAAATTGTTTTTAAATAGAAAACAATGTTTAAGCCAGGCATTATCTGTTCTTTGAGGATAGAACAATTGCAGCTAATTTGACCTTTCCCTACAATCCTGTTTAGGCAAAAGGAAACCAAAGATACAAGCAAAGTTGGAAGTAGAGAGAGGGCTGCAGGAAGTCTCCACCTTTCGCTCTTCCCCATTCTCATCTTATTTATGCAGCAAGTTATTTAAATCGAAACTCACCCTCTGTATTCTCCCCACAAACAGACTTGTTTTCATGCATTTAATTGGAAGGCTGTGTAAACTACTCAGAGAAGCTGCCAAAATCCATGACAATAATGAAAGAATAGTGAACTGGAGAATTGGATTAAATACAGCTTCCATTGTGAGTGTTGGGGGTGGGGGTCGTATTTAAATAAAAAAGAAGAAACAATAGCGACAACAACAGCAGTGACATCAAAGATAACTCCAAAAGCAAACAAGCTTTGGAACGCTGGCACAATCTGTAACAACCTCTGTGTCTTTGTCAAAGATGTTATGGAACAGTATAATTGGTTTGTGCCCATATTAAGGGAGACATTGGTGTTAATCACGGATGATGTAGCATCTAGGGCATGTCACATCTTGAATGGGAGGGTCCGTGACAATCTGGCATAAGAGAAATGAAAGCTGTCTGGAAACAAATTGGTTCTGAAAGCAAGCAAGTGTTGGCCTACCTATCCCCATTGGGACGCGTTTGCCATTTCTGTGTGGTTGTTTGGTTATCTAATGGCTAATTTATCAGGATCCTACTGTCTGGGGTGTTGGTCAAAACTGCCATTCATAGAGGGCGAAGGGCATCCCTTACACCATAGGGAAAGGCATCCCTTCTCATCTTCTGATCCTCTTCGCCCCACCCTTGCCATAGAAGCTGTCTATAATAAGCTAGTCATGCTGTAGCAGTTTGACTGGTGGGTTTCTCCGCTCCACCACAACCCCCTGAAGACTCAAGTCCACATCCACATAGCTGGAGACCTGGCAGGCCCTGAGACCCTGAGCTTACTTGAGAGCAGGGGTGGGCAACCTGTTTGTAGAGAACTGTATTCCCTCATGGGTAATCTGTTGTGGACTGCAGTTTGTGGGGCTAAAGTCATCAGTGGGCGGGGTCTGAGTCATCAGTGGGTGTGTCACCCCTTTTCATTTTCTGCCATCCCCTTTTCTCCCTATCTTCTTTCTCCTTTCTGCCCAGCAGGCAACCAGGGAAGGGTCAGATCACTCTTGTAACAAGTCAGAACTGATCACATACAGACAGCTTTCAACATTAGGCCGAGGGCTGCAGGAAATTAGGCCAAGGGGCCCCAGGTCACCCATCCCTGCTTTAGAGCAAAGAAAAACAAGAAAGGGAGCTGCACACTCTGCAATTAATGTAATCTGTAGTTTGACCCTCAGTTAGCCATGTTCTAGATTGTGTTGTCACTGGAAGAAAGAATGTTATTCTGCACAGAATTTGGTGCATCTTCCTGAATATTCATTGAGTTGAACTACATTAAGTATGTACGGCTCCTGAACCCATGTAGGAAAAACAGTATTCATAGCAGTAGTCACTGTTGCTTCTGCTCTGTGAGCTTGTGCTTGATTCAGGGTGCAGGAAATCAAAGGGCCTTCCTTTCTTTTCCCTTGTTCCATTTGTAGCCACTTGGTTTGAGGAGAGTATGATGCCTAAAAGCAAAACATAATTTTCCAGGTTCCTGCTGGAGTTTTTATTGCGATACAATGCTTGATATTTTTAGACAGCAAGCAATGTGAGCTAATAAATCCCTAGTTTTGACTAGGTCAGTGGTTCTTAACCTTAAACGCACTCATATCCACCATGTCCGCAACATTGACCCTGTTCAGACAACATGCTAAGGCATGGTGGTTAAGTCTTTTGAGCTAAACTTTATGGGTTAGCATGTCATGCGAATCCTGATTTAGCGTGTCATGTGAATCATTCCTAAACTGTGACTAGGTAACCATGGTTTAAACATGCGCAGTAACCATTTCATGCAAAAGGGTTAGTGGCCTAGCCATGGCTTAGCATGTTCTCTGAACAGGCCCTTTATCACCAAATGCGCCCAAGGCACAAGAAATATGCATTGTGCCCCCAAGGCACAATCCTGTGCATGTTTAGACAGAAATACATCCTAGAATTCCCAGCATTATGACAGCACTCCAAGGCCAAGCAACTTTATTCTAATATATAGGTATATTTATGATATACACAGATCTTGGGCACATATTAGATTTAACGAGACCCTTGTGTCTGATGGGCTTCAGCCAACTGCTAAATGTTAGGTTTATTTGACACTGTTTTTGAGAGCCAGTTTCTCCCTCATCTTCGTTGCTCTTACAGTGCTGCCTCTGTTGTTTTCTTTCTGGAAGCTTATCACACATACTTAGTCTCATTGTAAATGGATGGAGGAGTGTTGCTTTTTATTGATTTTTGCCCCAAGCAGAGAGGGGGCATTCCTGTTTGATTCCTCTTTGCTGTGTGGCACTTTCCCGCACCCCCCCACCAAAAAAAACAGGGCCTAGGAGAGAAATGTAGGATCTGCAATTTTATCTTCAGCACAGGGTGAGCAGCATACAGCAACTCTCCTCTACTTGTCAGAAGGCACTGGAAGAGAGGAGAAGGGGCTACCTGAAACCCCAATCCCCCCATTTGCCCTCAAAGTTCACAGTGACCCCACAGATTTGTAGATTGACCCCCTCGGGGGGGCTGTATGGCTCCACTTAAGAATGACTGGATTAGCCTGTCAGATGTATACAGTGTTCCTACCCTCACCCCCCATGCACACATAGTTCTAACTAGTGCTGTGCCAAAACCCCACCTGGCTTTTCTCAGTCTGTTTTCTTGTGAAAGAGGCAGTTGTTTTTCTGCCTCATTTGTTGGGATGTTGAGAATTTCATAGACATTTCCCAAGGTGCAGCGCTTCAGTGCTTACCTTACTGCAAGGGGGTGGCTGAGGGGTTTGTATGTGCCCTTTCTTTTGTCCCCCCCCACCCCCCCGTTCTGTCTTTGCAGCTTCTCTGGCTGCTTGGGCTTCTTGAAAAGCCCACTAGAGACTTAGTCGTTATTCTTCTTGTTTTTGTTCTTCTTGTTGATTTTAAAAGAACTTTTAATAACAACAAAGCAAAACCCAAAATGCCTCTCTCAGCTTTCAGGCACTAAGCAGACAGCAGCACAGGGAAGCCCCAAGGGAGGGAGCCCTGGCTAAGTCCTCCAGGGGACTTTCCAAGAAGCCCAAGCAGCCAGAGAGGCTGTGAGGACAGAATGGGGGTGGTGGTGGTAAAATAAAAGAACACTTATGAAGCCGTCAGCCACTTCCTTATAGTGATGTAACTACTGAAGCCCTGCACACAGAGAAATTTCTCCAAAATTCTCACCTCTGCCCACAAGTTTCAGGTGCAGTTTCTTTTCACCCCTCCCCCACAATGAATGGTCGAAAATAAATAGGTTGAAAAATTCAGGACAGTGTTAGTTCTAATAAATGAATTACAATTAACATAAGAAGAGCCCTGCTGGATCAGACTAAGGGTCCATCTAATTCAGCATTTTGTTCACACAGTAGACAACTAGATGGCCCAATGAGAAACCCAGAAGTAGGACATGAGTACAACATGTCCACCATATTTGAAGAAATTTAACAAATATAGAAGAGAATTGGTGTATTCTTGGAGTAAGGCAATTCAAATCGTCACTTCACCATGAAGCACACTGGATGACCTTGGGCAAGTCATTGGCTGTTTCTACACCAGGCTGGTCTCTGTGTGTATTAGGTGTGTATTAGGTACTTCCGGGATCACCCTCCCTCCCTCCCTCTACACCTCTATGGTGTAGAAAGGGCCATTGTCTCTCATGCTAACCTACATCACTGGGTTGATGTGAGGGTATAAAACCACCATAGCTCTTTGGAAGAAGAGCAAGATACAAATGTGAAAGAAACAGAAAATGTTGTCATGGCAAACATATAATTTGTTTTTGGCAAATCATTTTAAACACATCACCCCTACTATTGCCAGTAGGGAAACTCCAAAGTAAGTATTTTTCCTTTTACTCTCTGTGCATAAAGAAATCCAAGAAATAACTTGGGTAGGATTTTTTAAAAAGCAGAGTATGTGGTTATCACGTTGACCTGTACATTGTTAGCCACTGGGTAATCTATCTGCAGGATCACTAGAAAAAACAAACAGGATTAACCTCCTGTATTTAAATATTATTTATCATCTATGTCCATGACTCTGGATTAGGATTTACCATAAAATGTGCTCTCTGTTCATAACTCGTGATTCATCATAAGTCCAGGGCAGAAAACTTTACTTCTGTACAAAATACCAGAATACTGAGATTTCAAAGGTGCTTGCTTCATTATGAATGTTTTATTTCTTGAAGGAAACCAAATATTTATGAATATTTCCATGCAACTGATAGTCTACTGCTTGGTCATTAGCTCCACTTACTACCTGCTGCTTAGAAGGAATGAGCTGGAATCACTGAAATCCCAGGTGTTCCCAAGTGGGCACTTGCTAGCATTAGTCTGATGCACTTGCTCAGAGAGGAAACATTAATAGGATATTTTACAGCTTTTTTTTCAATACGCTCAAACTGCAAAATGAGAAAGGTCTTGGGAGTCAAATTTCATCCTGGGTGGGGCCAAAAGAAGGTTGGGCAGAGCAAATGTGGGTATTACCATTTTAAGCCTACTCTTATATCTGAGTAGACATGCAGAAGCCTTCTAAGTCTTCTATGCAGGAGAAAGCTTCTATATGTCTATTCAGATGAAAGCAGGACTGAATGACCCAGTTTGCATATAATAACAACCCAGAGTATGGACTGAATATAGGTTTAGTATGCATTGTTGTTGAATCACGGGCTGTTGAGTTGTGGCTGTTGTTGCATGTAAACCCTGCACTATGGTTTATGGGTTGTTAACCACGAACAACCAGAGTTCACAACCCAACAACAAATCATGGGTTCTCTTCTCTTACGGTTATCGACTGTAACAACCCACGATTCAACAACAACTCATGATTTAACAACAATCCATATTCAATCCATACTCTGGCTTGTCAAACTAGGGCAATCATTCATTAGCACTATTAAAGAGTGTCCCATTACCGGGGCAGGATCTACACTACTGCTTTAAAACAGTTGATAACAGTAGTGACAACTGTTGGGGCCCAGCCCACACTCCATATACAGTTTTCAAACTGTCATATCCTGCTTGGTGTCTCTGCATTTCTACTCACAAGTAAGCAGGACTCATGCCTGAAAAATGCACATCTCAAAATCTTTGCAACAGTTCAGTTCTTGGCAGAGTATTTAAGTTCCTCTGATCTTCTGTTAGTGATAAGCGATAACAGCAAAAGAAACTTACAGGCTGAATGGGGAATAGGGTGACCAGATCGCCCTGGATTTCCCGGTCCTAACCGGGAAAACTGGGGCAATCCGGGCCGACAGGGGGACGGCGGGAGCAAACCAGGGAAAGGATCAGCTCTCCTCCCACCCTAAAATGCCCACGCTGCTCCCGGCCTCCGCAAGAAACAAGTGCTCAGCGTTAGGGAGCGTCAACAAATTCCTTGTCTGGTGGCTAACTGCTTTAGCCACCAGACAAGGAATTTGTTGACGCTCCGTAATGCTGAGCACTTCTTTCCTGCCCGCTGCTCCCCGCCTTGGCAAGAAAGAAGTGCTCAGTGTTAGGGAGCGTCAACAAATTCCTTGTCTGGTGGCTAACTGCTTTAGCCACCAGACAAGGAATTTGTTGACGCTCCCTAACGCTGAGCACTTGTTTCCTGCCAAGGCCGAGCAGCGCGGGCATTTTAAAGCAGGCTCTTCCTCCTCCTTTGCACCTCCAGGGAGCCCAGGAGCAGGGCAAGAAGGGTGAGGGTGCTGCAGGGGGTCACAGCAGTGGAGGAGATCGGCGATAGCAGCGGAGGACCCGGTAGGTCCGGGGTGGGTTTTTGGGGGGTGGGTGGCTTGGGGGGGTTTATTTCCGGTGGGGGGTGGCGGGGGTGTCTGCTTGTTGGCCGCATGGCAGGCGGCCTTTTTAATTTTTAATTTTATGTTCGGGGGGGCTGCTTTGGTGGGGTGTCCATTTTGGACCTGGATTTTGCTTTCCAAAATCTGGTGACCCTAATGGGGAATCCCTAGGGTCTGCATCTGAACCACAGGATGGAGGTTCTCTACCCCTGCTTCCAGGTGGGGAGGTCCTTTGGAGAAGGGGTATGGGTTTAGGGAGGTGGAAGGGCCACATCTAAGGCCCTGTAAGCCCAATAAGCCAGTCTGATATTATACTATTGTTAGAGGAATCCCTTAAACTGGAACCAGCTTGGCTGGATTCTTTCCAGGGGCAATGTGTATTCAGATGTTATAATTAGTGCATGGGAATCAGGAGCCTACAATTTTTTTAAGGTGGAACAACTTCAAGATAAGAATCTTTGAAATCTATTTGTATGGCCAGGCAATGGAAAGTACAGGTTTTCTGTGTGCTCCATTGTCTATTAAACAGCACTGAATTTATGGCCTTGGAGACAGAGACTTGGCAGGATGAGCATTCACATATTCTCTTAGTCTCAAAAATATAAATTTGAGGGCATCTGAGATTTATTATGCCTTCAGAATACACCACCTGAGCTGACTACTGCTTTTCAGTGGCTCCATTCCTTCACAAAATGCAAATATATAAGCATATTTCTGCCCATAAAGACACTGTAAGGTTCCAGCATTTTATCATATATGGGAAAGATCTTCTAAACTTTGGAATCCAAAGGCTGACAAAACCTTACCACAGCTTAGGAGAGGAGGGACAAAGCACAGGGAGTTTATAAACAGCTGTTCTTATCCTGAGTCAGACCATTGGTTCATCAGCCCAGCATTGTCAACACAGAGTAGCAGAGAGTCTTCAAAGTTTCAATCAGGATTCTTTCCTTGCTCTCCATGGAAATGTTGGGGATTGAACCTGGGATCTTTTGCATGCAAAGCATGTGCTCTACCACTGAGCCATGGCCCTTCCCTTCATGTAGTTTCCTGCTTAGGTTTTGCCTAACTGACACCAAGGAGCTTGTATAGGAGAGAGCCGTACAAAAATTACCATCATCCCAGAAACTATCTGCCCCTTTCACACAAGTGCAAACATTGTAAGGGATAAATCAAAATGTGGTTCTTCCCCCTTTTTACTCTAGGGTAAGCACAACATTTCTCATCTGGATTGCAACCTTAGCATGGCGGATAAAGGGGCTTTAACTCATTTCCCCAACTGTGGCCCCTATCCCGATCTGGAGGTTTGCCGTTGCAATTTATAGTGACCCATTTATAGTCTAATAGTGTCCCATTCACTTTAATGGATCAGTATTTGGCAGCATAAATTGCACGTGTGCCTCTGGTGATCTGGATCAGAACCACTGTGTGTATGTGGGGAGGTTAAAGCCCCCTTGACACCCCCCCCCATTTTACGGTCTAAATCCAGATTAGGCACCCTGCACTTACACAAGAGTAAAAAAGAGCAAAACACATAGCTATTTTCTAAGTCTTTAATGTAAAGTCTGCTTCGGCCCGCAGAAAAAATAGTTTGATTTGAATTAACCTCTTCCTCTCATTTAGAAGCTGCAGAATATAGAAACCTCTAACAGTAAATATGACAGATCAAGTTAATGAGCAGCTTTGATCACTAGTATTTTCCAGTACAAAAGATGAAGTGCTCTATGTTTAGACAGAAAAATGTCCTACGACTCCCAGCATTCCCCAGCTGTATACTTTATTGTAGTCTATAGACCATAAAAGAGCATACAAAATTTAAAATTTACATCAACTGCTGTAGACAATTGATCAATTAAGAACCCACCAGTTGTACTCTATACAAGGTAGTAAGATATAAGAATTTGGCAACTTGATTTGTGACCATTTTGTCCTTGGCCTGTAGAGACTCATGCGAATGCCCAGAATAACACTGGAAGATTGGTCTCAGGAGATCATTTCTAATACCATTATAGAACTCACAACTGAGAAGCACGTGGGAGACTGTCTCTACCTCAGAGCTAGAGCAGGGGCAGTATCTTTCTTCCCTTGGAATCTTACTATATCTCCCCTGTTGAATCTGCCCTGTGTAAAGGCCTTCCTATATTTTGGAACTGACAATCATTTGAAATAATTTGATACCCCTCTTTCAGCACTATCTGGGATACCTAGTGCAATCGGGGAACAAGGGCCAGTTCCAACTTTACGCAACATTTGAAGATCAATATCCTCTAATCTCTGTTTGATGGAGAATTTTACCTTTGTATAATCAAGTTGAAACAAATATGGTAAATCTAATCCGAGGGTTGCAACTCTGCTTACTATGGCTTTAGTCCAAGGTGATTCAAAGGGATCTAACAGGGCTTGGGTAACCAAGGAGTCATATGCCATAGAATGATATTTACGAAACCAAAACTGTATCGTTAAACTCCAGGCTACAGTGCTCAGAGATCTTAGCCCAGCTTCGAGATTGAGGGCTTGGCCAGAAAAACATCTTGGAAGTCCTAGAATGAGCCTTAAAAATTCGGACTGCATTCCCTCCAATGAGGTTTTTATAAGTGGAAACCAAATCGGGGCCCCAAACAAAATCTGGGACTGAAGTTTTGCCTTATAGACCTTTAGTGCAGCTGGTATATACTTTCCCCCTCCATGGTAGAAATATCTGATAAGGGCCCTATAGTCTGTTCTGCTTTGGCCTTAAGATACTTAACATGATTATTCCATTTTAAATTCGCTTGAAATTAAATACCTAAGTATTTATATGAGTTAACCTGTTCCACTCTGCTTCCTCCCATCGACCAAATGTAACTGACTTTGGTCTTTGCGAACACCAAGATTTTAGATTTTTGGTAGTTAATTGTGAGTCTATCCCTTTCGCAATATTGTGCAAATCCTTTTAACAGCCTCCTGAGACCCAGTCTGGTCTGGGACAACAATACTGCATCATCCGCATATAAAAGTATATTAATCTTTCGGTGTCCTAACCTAGGAGGATGAGATTGTATTGACTCAAGAAAAACTGGTAGATCAGCAAGGTAAAGATTGAACAGGATTGGAGCTAATACACAGCCTTGTCTGACTCCTCGATAGGTACTAAACTCCTTAGTGAGATGGTCCATTCTACTGTATCTAACTTGGGCAGATGTTTTATGATGGAGATATTTTAACAGAAACAGTAGTCTAGGGTCTATGGACATCAGTTCTAATTTGTCCCATAATATAGACCTAGAGCTGATTTCAGATCTATAAAGGCAGCAAACAGTTTGTCACCCCTAGTGGCTGTATATTTGTGAGCTAAGTGAGTGAGTACCAATGCATGGTCATTTGTGGAGCTCCCTGCCTTGAACCCAATTTGTTCGGGGCTCAGAATTTCATTGGCTTGTATCCAGTCAATCAATTTTGTCCTCAATGTCTTAGCATATAATTTACCTATTACTGATAATAGGCTAATCGGTCTGCAATTCCCAGGAACGGATCTCGGCCCCTTTTTATATATGGGAACCACGATAGATCCTTGCCAAGCCAGAGGGATCGTACCAGTTTTATTAATTGCTGTAAAAAGGGATGCTAAGATGGGTGTCCACCAGGCAACATTACACTTTTACATATCAGGTAAAATATAATCTGGGCCCGGAGCTTTGCCCACTTTAAGTTGGCTTATTAAATTTTCAATTGTGGCTAGCTCTACATCAGGCCACTCTGGAGTTTCTTGGGGAAGAGTTGGAACCTGATTAGACGCAAATTCGTCACTGAAAGCATTGCTGTAGTAATTAACCCAAATATCTGCTTGAATACAACAATCAGGAGGTCCCATCTTCCCTCTCAGTGCTCCATTGACCAGTTGCCAGAAACTCCTATTATCCTTGGTCTCTGAAGCACCTACTAATAGTTGCCATTTTTCTTGATCTTCCTTTCTCTTTTCCTGTATCATAGTCTTTTTATATATTCTTTTTAATTCATAATACTCTTTAGGAAGTCTTCGTTCATTATTGTTTCGATAAAGGAAATATGCTTCTTTGAGCCTTTTCCTCAGTTCTGACATTCTTTATCAAACCAATTCCCCGGCTGTATGTCTGAAGATGGGTAGGATTGTGCCCTAAAACAATGAGAGTTGTTAAAATAAATAGGGGGATGTTACTCATGGACTTTGGTGTAAGCTTGAGTCTTTCCATGAAATTGCCAAGTGGATTCCATATTAGACTGCAGACCAGAACTAAAAGGCAACATCAGAGAAGTCCCCCACCTCTGTTTCTGACTATCCCATCCTACAAACCTCAATTGTTTCAGTTTCCTATGATTATCATCCATTCCTGGCCCATCTAATGCCTACTGTTTGAATTTATCTTTTTTTCAGAAATTCTGTGTGGTCCCCAGGCAGTCCTTGAATGGCTCATTGTATAATGTCTTTGCCTTAGTGAATCCATATTTATCCAGGAGCACAGTCAATGCAGAAGGCTTTTGGGGGCGAGGAGAGGAAATAGATTTCCTTCAAAAATTCATCAGAAGTAGCAAGAAGCATGCTATGTGAAAGGCACCCAAGAGGATTAGGTTACTTTTCAACTTATCACATTTACCTTTTGCAAGCAAGGATCCCCTTTGTGCCTCAGTTTCACCCTCTTTGAACAAATCAGGTGAAGGCATTTAATCTCCTCTACAGAAGTTCAGCTGTGCTAAATCAACCAATGTTTGCAAAGCCGCAAGCTGCTACAGAACGAAAAACAATGTACATGAATGATTATGTAGGTTACATTATGTAGGTTGTTATTATGGGCAGAATCCAATGCTGCCCTTGTACACAGGATCAGCCCTGCCATTTTCGGTCCACAAGCAACCAAGGCCCTTTCTACACCTAAGGGTGTAGACGGAGGGCCTGGGGGAAGATCCTGGACTTACTTGCTTCTACGTAGTTTCTACACAGGAAGTGCAACGTCCTGGAAGCAAACCGGGATATCGTGCTTGTCTCACCCGCCATTTCTTTTTCAATGATGGAGCCGGGAGCGCACTTGCGCCAATGCAAAAGTAACTACAAAAACAAAACAAAAAAGCTCTAACCTTGCTCCCCCCACCCCCGAAGCCCCTAGACTCCCCCTGGCCTGGCTCCTTCCTTCTTGCAGACCTCCGCTACTCATGGGAAGAGTTGGTTGGTTGGTTGGTTTTATGTGGCAAAATCAAAGAGATGAAGGGGTCAAAATAAGACAAGATATTGGTTCTATCATATGAATCAGATTATGAAACACCACTTCACAGTTCTTCAAGGTTTGAAGCAAGGCAAGTAAGCACAGATCAAAGACGTAAGACGTTCAATGATTATGTTGGTAAAATTATATGGCTCCCATAGGAAACCCAGGTGAGAACAATTAGTTTGTACCCATCCTGATCCTTTGTCTCTTGATTGCACCAGGAAACAAGGACTGTACAACATGTTACATATGTATACTGTCAATGCATAGTGGAGGGCACAGATATTTCAGATGTATATGGTTGCTAGGAATGATAGATTAATACAGACAAAGTGTAGTAAATAAATATTTGCATCAGGTGGCCAACTAAGCTTTCTCTAATGACTGAGCACCCATTACAGTTTCCCATTACAGATGTCAACAAAAAAGGCCGTCCCATGGTAATTGATTCCTAGTTTGGCTGTAACATCTAAAAACACAAATTCTGTAGGCTTCCACAATCTCCAAGGACCTGATCCATGTGCTTGGAAGCTACTGGAAGGAACATGGAAATTCGTAATGGTATGGCCACGTGGAGAGTCAGATGCTACTATAAGTGTCAACATGAGCCTTATGCAGCCATTATTTGCAAGACACAAGGGTTAAACCGGGTGTGTGTTTTGGGGCACACAAGGAAGCCTGCCCCCAACATTTTTGCATGCAATCATTGTGCATTTAGCATGAATAACTGATAGAAGGTTGTAAGCACATTTGGCTGAATGCACTTACAACGCTTCCTGCATTCAGAAACCCTTTACACCTTCAGTTAAATCATTACGATCCCATCATGGTAATGCTATATCCCTCTTGCACATTTATATCTTGTAGGACACACAGTGGCCAGATCTACATGTTGTGTTAAGTCATTACGATCCCATCATGGTAACACTATATCCCTCTTGAGGATTTATACCTTGTAGGACGCACAACATTTGTTGTGGTATTCTGGATAATGTGGAATAAAAAGAAAGTAATAACACTGTGAAAGTGGGATATGGAACTATAAAAAGCAGTAGTATAGAGGTAGCCCCTGTCTTATCAGATTTCCTGATCATGGGTAGGATTGTATGTGTGTTCAGCTACACTTACAAACCCCTTCCATATCTTCATCCTACTGTAAATGCACAGAGATCTTTCACAGCAGCCACACATGCAGGGAATATGTGGGGAGGGCTTACATATGCACCTATGTCTGCCGCTCAGTTTACCCCTCATGTGCTGCAGCCAAACAATTGCATAGGACTACTTTCTTCATGTCAACTGCCCTGTGGAAAGGATTCTAGGAAAGAGAGAGGGGAGGGGCAGGAAAAGACAGCCCCAAGGATCTGCTTTTGCTCCAGCAGAAATGGTGGTGCTTTATTTTAAGTGCATGGCTCTTGATATATCACTTTATTCATTTCGTGAGCCACTTTGAAGGCTCCAGCCGAAAAGTGGGATGCAAAGAAGTAAATAAGGAAACAAGCAATGTGAGTAACAAACAGCGGTGGGACCATCCTTTCTTTGCAGTTGGCAGCTTCTGTGAATGCTGCTGCCAATGCAAAACTGATAAAATGCGCACACACTTTGCTGTGCTGTACAACGCATTGTGCCATTTGATGAACCATCTGTTTATCCCTGTAGTACTGCACATTGAGATGGTTCACTTTGTACCCTTTCTTGCCTCTGGGGCAGGCAGTTGTACTTCCAGTCCCCTTAGGCTTTTATGTGGTGCCAAACTGCTGTGTTTCTGGATGTGTTTGTTCGGGGCGGGGGGATAAATAAGTTGAAGAATCTCCTTAGAGGGGAATTAAAAGCTATCTAGCTTTTTGAGTGCTATAAGAATGCCACTGTACTAGCCAGTATTTTTACACTAAGTAATGGTGCTCGTTGGGGCTGGCAGCCAGTTGGCAGGCCAGCAGTTCACTAGGTTCAAGCAGGGCTTCCAGGAGGTCTGTAGCAACTCAGTCCATCCTATGCAATAAATAATCAGAGTGAAAAATCAGGCCAGAGTCAGCAGTTATATAGGGCCAGATGAGATCTTATTGGTTATTGACATCACCTGATTCTGCTTCCCTGAAAAAGTGCAGCATTTTTTCTGTACAGCTGAAGGGGGAATGGCTGACAGGGCTGGCATGAAAATATTTGGTTGGAGTGCTTGGGATGAAACGGGGCAAAAGTGCCTTTCCTCTTTCACATTTTGGGGATGAGGGAAAATTCTGGAGGGGAGGTGAACTCACTGGGCCTTCTTCCAGGTCCTTATAGCTGCTGGCTGACTTTTCCTTTCTCCAAGGCATTCTGAGGAAAACCGGCAGTCATTGCCCGAAAGCTGTACCCCCACCAGCTTGAAATTGGCTCACCCACCCCAGAATCGTTAAGATGCCACATATCTTCAGCTCACAGAGTGGGGGTGTGCCGTCACAGCCTCAAACACTAGGCCTAGATGAGCACACCCATCTCAGGCTAAGCACCACCACTTAAATACCTGAGGGAAGGGTAAAAGACACACCACTTTTCTCTTATAGCAGAGGGGAAAAGGGTGTTAAGGGTTTTGAATAAGGTTCTCCTGTGAGTATGTTGGCTGAAGGTGTAATGATATGGGTTTCTTTATTAAACTTATAGAGCAGGTTACAAAGCCAAGCTGACATGTGGTTTGTGGTAGCAAAAATAAAAGAAAACATTTATTGTTTTTAACAGTTCTTTTCAAATCAATTTCACACCTGCCTATTCTTAACTCTTCTAATAATTTACTAATAATCCTAAATCCTAATAACCTCTTCACACACACTCCTGACTAGATCACACATAGCTATCTTCCACACAACTACCCTCTCCCAACCAAGACAGTAAGATGACAAGACATAAAGATAAAATGAAACACTCCCTCCCCCTATATATACTCCTCCCCCTCCCTTTTCCAGCATCATCAGCCACACCCACTCAATCCAACATTCCGCACTCTCCAGACATACTAACCAGACATACATAGGGAGATGGAAATGTGGGGTATCATCACAGGGGGCCATTTCATCTTAGCACTAGAGTTGGCTTTCTCAACTTGATGCCTCTCCAGATGTAGTGGACCATAGCTCCTCCCATCTGCGGTCAGCATTAGGTGATACAGTTAACCACTTACTATAAGAGATTGGTTGCAGTATGCATGTATGGAAAGGGATCATAAAGATGCATTTAAACCAGTATCTGGTCACTCTACAAAAGAGGGCAGGGCTCCTGCAGTTTAAACTATTGTGATGAAGAGAGAATTTCACCAGGTGGTGCATGTATACAGATGACACCTTCTGAAATTCCCTTTTCTATACAACTGTTAAAGATACAGGAGCCCTGCCCTCCTTTCCATATGGTATCCCTACCTAGGTCATCCCCTCCATGTTCATCTGAAGGGAGGGGGAAGCTCTCTTACCCCTATGCTAGGGCCCTGATCTGGATCAGGCCCCTTGTATCTACTGTAGAGTAAAAAATGAAAACGAAGATGTAGCTGCTAGATACGTCTTCAAAGTCAGGTCTGTTTTGGCCCAGGGACAGCTAGATTTGTTTCACAAAAAGCTTTCATTCTCTTCTTCAGCCACCTTTGGCAAATGAGTTTTGCTTGTTCCTGCTTGCGGCCTACTATAGGGCACTCTAACTGATCTGGGGGCTGCCTATACATCATGGGATTGTTGCTGCCTTAAGCAAAACCCTGAGCTTTCTCTTCAGAGGGGGTGGCAGTGGCTAATCCTGATGCTGAGGGTAGGCATGGGGTTTCTAGCAGTCATTGGCCCGCTGGGCCTGCCCCCTACCCTCTGCCTTGGTGGACAGCAACCAATCAAGGGTTGCCATCTACCTGGGAATGCCTCTTCTGTGATTCTGGAGTGAGGATAGATGGTGGATGCGCCATACTTGCCTTGCTCCAGGGAAAGAAGCCAGGATAAGTCCCCAACTTTTCTAAGTTGCAGCTTTGCTGGAAAGCCTTGCAGTGGGTGTGAGATTGCTGTTGTGTGGTATAACAGACACCCACCCACTGCAGGGCTTTCAGGCCATCTAGGCAGCACCCTGTACTCATTGGTGTGGCTTTTTGTTTGTTTGTTGATATTGGAGATTCTGCCTCAGGGGGTGGGACTTCATAATATTCAAGGACGCTACCATCCTGTTCCAAGAAAATATCATTTTGATTCTTAGAAAATAAATGAAACTTCATAGGAGACAAAATACTGGGATGTGAACGTAAGTTTCAAGGAGAAGCTTGTCTCAACTAGCTGATCTAATCCAAATAGTGCTGACCTGTCCCTCCAGAAAATCATTCTGGGTGTTCTCTCAAGAGACAAAGGCCGTGGTTGAATTTATAAATACATGACTTTAGTTGTCAATCATCTGTCACACTTGATCATTTTCAGTTTGGAAGCCAGATTGCTGGAGCGTAGGAAGGAAAGCTAGCTCACTGGGGCTAGTAAGAAGAATAGTTCTCAATGGGGCTAAGTCAGTTTTTCAAAAACAAAAATGGTTACAGGGCAAGAGGGACTTTTTTGGGTGTGTGTGAAATGTTCCACCCCCCGTTGCTACTCTTTTTCATATGCAGTTCACTACCAGTTCACAACTGCCCCCTCCCCATCTGAAGCTCTGCATTTTAATTTTGTATAACAGGTTTCTTCCTGAAGAAATTCCAGTCAGGGAGGCAACATGATGGCAATCAGTTAGACTTAGCTAAGTGATGATGTCACGTAGCCAAATCAGAATGATGGCAATGCATCCTGTTCTTCCTCTGGGTGAATGCTTCCATTTCATTTTACCACCTTCTTAAATAATTGCCTATGTGGTGGGTGGATGTTTCAAAGAGGAGATGAAGTTTTTCAGGAAACATTCACTCTGTTTTGGCTTAGTCCTAACTCTTAATGCACTCAATGCATAGATTTACAATAGCTTCCCTGCATTGGTTGCCCTGATTCAGTGGGGTGGGAGTTGAAGGTTGGAAATATTCAGTGTGTTCAGCATATTCTTTAATGCACTGCAAATCTATGGTCCCTGGGAGGGTGCCCCAGGAAACACAGGATGGTGTAGGTCTCCAGAATATGGAAGATCTCTAGGCACCATAGAGTATGCCACATAGAGCCTTTTCAAACACTGTCTAAATGCACAGATGGTGGTGAAGCAGTTCAGTGTCAGAGAGTGACAAGGGGCTTAGCCTGTGCAGCCCTGTGACAACCTGTCACACATTCTTCCACATACATGCAGCCTTAGCCTGTGCAGCCCGTGACAACCTGTCATACATTCCTCCATATGCATGTAGGCGATCATGCAAAAAAACTCTAGTTGGCATGCTTAGAAAATGCAAGCTTGACTAGTAAAAAGGTTGGGCGACCATATGAAAAGGGAATTTCAGCCGGCATGCAATTAGTTCCTGGTGAAATTCCTTCTTCATCACAACAGTTAAAGTTGCAGGCACTGTACTAGGGTGACCAGATACAAAAGAAGGCAGGGCCCCTGCAACTTTATCTGTTGTGATGAAGAGGGAATTTCACCAGGAACATATTGCATACAAATGACACCAACTGAAATTCCCTCTTCTCTACAACTGTTAAAGTTACATGAGCCCTGTCCTCCTTTTCATATGGTCAGCCTAAAAAAGGGGTCCCCACCTTTTTGAGTTGGTGGGCACATTTGGCGTTTTTGAGAGAGTGCAACATCCCAGCTTCCCAGGTTAAAAAAAAAAGTTTTTTTTAATTAACCAAAATAAAAATCAGGAGGGGCACGGAGCCTGGAGGGTGCCAAGAGAGGTGTCTGTGGTCCCATCGGTGCCTACAGTCACCATATTGGAGACCTCAGAGCTAAATAATGTTAGGAAGAAGGTCAAGCAACATGAAGCATCAGAATGGTTTATTTTGGCAGGCATTCACTCTTAAAGATCCAAAGTTGCTGGCTGGGATTTATTAATCCCCCCAATAACAAAAGTTCCCCATTGCAAATTTGTACTATTGCAAATCTAGCCTCATGAAGCAGGTAGATGGGGTGATGGATTAAAGTCCTTTCACTTTTTATTGCATGCCATGCCAATGGCATAACAAATTGGTATAGAGAGGGAAAAACAGCAGCTTTTGCAGCACAGCTGTGTTCTCATTTTGTTGTTTGACCATGTGGGCAGTGAGTCAATACAGGCTGCAGCTTGGTACTAAAGAGACGTCAGGCCTTTGGGCTCTGGCATTCCTAGGGTTGGGAGTCCCCAAAGTGGTTCCAGTTGTGATACAGGGGACATACGAGAGTACTTGGATTAAGTATGATTATCCTTACAGAGCAGCAAAAGAAGTTTGGCCAGAGGCCAGTGTGCCATTTGTAAGCATCCAGGAAAGAGACCCAAACACCTCATAGAGCTGAAATTGGCAGTGGTAGGTTGTAAAAAGTTTCAGCCAAACTGGAATCCAAACTGTTACACGATTAGTGGAGATTGTGGGGAGAGTACAAGCTGAGAGCTAACCTTGTCTGTTTTCGCAGCCAGGGATATGATCTCCAAATTAAATTTACATGATTTATCACATCTAGCAAGGTTAGAGGAAGCAAATAAACAAAATCATACATGGGCTAAAAAAAAAAAATGAAAACATAAACAGGTGATGGAGCTGTCTAGGTTTTTCTCTTCCCTCTTATGAAAGAGGGAAATTCTCCTATGAAAATTAGATTATTATTGTGCCTCAGACCTTATTGTTCTGAGACAGAAAAGGGTTTTAATGTATCACTGCTGAGCCACAATATCTCAAAACTGAAGCTCATTTATTATCACATAAGAATCAGTTGGAAAGTGCTTTTGGTGTATGAATTTGTCCCTGCTGGGGGAAACTGCTCTGAGTCACCGTGTGATGTATGGGAATTTGGAACAGAGATGAGGGAACACATTCTTCCTTTGATTTATCTGTTGCATAATCTTTGCCACTTTCAGCAGCTTTTATATTCTGCCAGCAGTGAATGACAAGGAGAACTTCAGCTTGCCTCCTTGCTGTGGGGCCATCTTGGAGATGGGGAAAGGGTCTTAGGTCCTCAGATACTGAGGGCAGTGATGAGGCAGCCTAGAAGCTTGGATGGCTCCTCCCTCCCTTGAGTAAACTCCTGCCAAAGCAGGGAAGAATTTTAAAGGCAAGAGGGCTGTGGGATTCATATCAGATTCCTTCCTTTCCTTCAGGTCAGGATGAATTTGAACATGATGGATGGGTGGAGGGTGTCTCTACCTCTTCATACACCTTGCATGAGGAAAGTAATAATCTGTCTGCGGTACTGATGGCTCATCCGGAGTTGACGAGAGAATAGGCAGGGATTTGAATGCTCCAGAGACGGAGGATTCTGATGAATTAATTAATATGAGCTATAGATTTCCCTTCTGACTTCATGAGCACTTAACAAAAGGCTCACAAAAGGCAGTATCAACCAAGTGATCTGCAATTTGTTTTAGTGCAGAGTAAAATAATGGAGCCCTTTGAACGTGTCTCTGGCCCTTGGGCTTGCCAACCTCTGACCCAAACTGGTGTCTTGTTCCTTTAATGGCTGTACTGTAAGAAGAAGAAGTTCAGCCACTCGGTCCTGGCCTTAGAGTGATGGAAGAAGCTGGGCTCACTGAACGTTTCCCCACTGAGCATCTATTAAAGACTGTCTTTCAAGGCACCACATTGACAGTCCTAACTGCTGTGCAGCTTCCTCTCACACTATGCTGCTGGTAAACCCACAGTCATTTGTCTGTGTGTCTGACTACTATGGCATTTACACACTGCATTTCCTCATTTTGGTGGAAAATCTTTTTAAGCTCCCCCCCCCCCCCATCTTATTCCTGGGCATAGAGCTAATGCAATGCAGCACTGAAGAGCAGGAGTTGCAAGTCCTCGTTTCAAACCAGAGCTCTGCTATGGAATCACTGGGTTACCTTAAACAAGCACATAATCTGCCAGCTTCCACCCCCATCTCTAATTTGGGAGAATGAGATGAGCTGATCTTTCAGGGTTGTAATCATTACACAGATAATGTATGTAGAGTGCTTTGAGCACTTATTGTAAGTGCTATATAAATACCAACCATTGTGAGGTTTACGCAATTTGGGAAAGAGTGCTTTGGAAGCCTTGCTGCCAAAGAAATGAACTCCCCCTCCCCCATTAAAATGGCATATTCTCCTTAACCAAAGCTGGTCTGATTCTTTCCAGGCACAACTCAAGTTGCTGTTTTTTAACCCAGAGAACTCTAAACTGGGGTAGTCCCATTCCAGTCTCCAAAATCCTGGTGGCCTAATTTGCATCCTGTGCAAATTGACTGCTAATTATGTAAATCAAGAGGTGGGTTGGGAGATGGTTAAGCATCCCCCTGCTGCTTTCTTACCCCAAATTGCCCTGATCAAAGTTGCTTAATAGCAGGGAACTCTTTCCTGAAAATAACCCCATTGAACACAGTGGGACTTACTTCTGAGTACATAGATAGGACTGCACTGTTGCACTAACAAAGTAACCCTCAACTCATCTCCCAAGTGGCTGCAGTAGCCTCCATCATGTGTCTTTCCTTTTCTAATGTATGGAAATACCTTTCTGTGCCTGTCAGTGTACGTACCCCCACCCAACAATCTTAACACTTTTAGGTAACACTTTTTTATCTCTGATGATACTGTGGTTAATATATCTATCTATATCTTACTAAGCTCATTGCAAACATTTCCTTAAGATTTCTCATGGGGCCAGTGAGATTGAGGATTAGGGGGGTGTTGGAGAAAGGGAAGAGTGGGGTTTGGGATTAGGAGAAGGAAGATGGAAAGTGTAGGACTGGTAATTGTATTACTTCAAGTATCTGAAAGAAAGACTGGACTAGCTGAGAGGAGGAGGCTCAGTGCTTTCCTTGCAGCATGGATTCTGGAAAGGAAGCCTAGCTTTTCCCACCTCCAATTGAAAAGCATTCCCCAAAGACTAACATATTGCATATTTATAGGGCCTTTCTGGTGAAACTGAGGTAGCAGGGTCTCTTGCTTTAGGATATTGGGCAGGGGTGAAACAAAGGTCAACTATTAAGTCCGCCATGCTTCTTGCCCCTAAGGAACACAAGTTAGGAGTTGTGTGAAAGAAAGGTCAAATGCAAATTTACAGATGATATGGAATTCTTGCAATTTAACATGTTGCATCCCTAACTTTCAGCAACAGGCAGAAAGCAGAAAGAAAGAAAGAAAGCAGGTTATCAGGATTCACATAGGAAGAGAATCGACCAACACACAGCTGAAGGGTTGACTTGGTATAGTCGTGTGTTGCTTTGCTCAGGGACAAACATAAAATGTGTATGTCACATGATGCTAGTCAATGTAATGGCTTCTGCATGAAACTAGGTCTTGTATTTGTGCTGGGAGGGACTCTGAGAGGGGGCAGTTGGATGAAACTGATGTTTGTTGTGACCGAAGTTGTGTGTGTGGAAGCAGCAGGCATATCAGGTTCCAAAACAGGGCATTCCAGGGGGCAGGATAGAGGTGGTCTTTTGATCCATTAGATTCCAACACCTTCATTCACAGGAGAGGCCCCAAGATCAAGCCTAACATCTTGGCTGGTTTACAGAATTTAACCCAACAACAAATTATGGGTTCAAACTCTGGATTGTTTGTCCCTCAACAACCCAGAACTCTGGGTTGGGATCTTGCATCAAACAATCCAGGAATGGGTCTTTCTTGGGTTATTGATGAAAGTGGGTGCAAAGCAGAAGTGGTAAGCAGGGAGGAGGCAGTGTGCTTGCTCACTCCTGTATGGCCCCAACAACCAATGTTCTAAACAACGCATGAGTTGTCATCATTACACGAGAATTTGACTTTTTGGGGTCAGCATATATCCACTCATTCCTCTGCTTTAATTTCCTTTATGGAACTAGGTTGTCCTCTTGCTCTGAGTCATATGGATTAGGTTCTCCTTTAACTCTTCAGTTCTATGAAACTTTCCAGAATAGTGTACAACCACTCAAATATCCCAAAATCAATTTTAATCACAAATTGATAAATTACCCCAAGAGGCATGTTGAACAAATATGTCAAATGTAGCTTTTATTCTTTAATCTGAAAGTAGTGGAGCTTGGTGTATAATCTAATCACACATTTCAAGCAAATATTGATTCATTCAAAAAGCAGTTTAAGTCAATATGTTTTTCTTTAGTTATTGCATTAACATTCTTCAGTTTCCCTAGATTAAAAAATATTAATAAAGCTCAGCCTTATATATATTAGTAATAAAAAGTTTAAGAGACTTGGGAATTCTGTCTTGGAGGAAAACCATGTATTCTTGCATGGTTGCATTTTAGTGCATTTGCTTGTTCTCTAGTTGGTCCTAAGTTACTACTACTGCTAATAGTAGTGGTGGCCAGCCAGCTGGCTAGGGAAAGAAGGGTGTGTATGAGTCTCTCTTACTGACCCTGCATGAGTCAGTATCTATTCCTGTCTATTTTTTCCCTTTCCTCTCAATGATTCCAGTGTGGACATTCTGTAAATCAGTAAGACTCTGGGCTTGATCCTGGAGACTTCATAGTCAAGGGCTTGGATTCAATGCATCAAAAGATCACCTCTATCCTGTCCCCTTGGGATGCCCTGTTTTGGGGCTTAATGGCTGCTCCTGGTGGGAATACCACCAGGAATAGATTTAAGCCTATGGATAGGTCCACAGGAATATTGGGGCCCTAGGTGGCAGAAGCCCACCCCAATCCGGCTGCCCAGCATAGTTTTTCTCCTTTGGTGGAGGGATACTTCTGCAACATCCTCCCCCACCTTCAGATGGCTATCCAAGGGTGTTTAGGATTGCTTTATCCACATTTTTTTGTAGAAATTGTATTTATTTAAATACATGAATATCTTTCATTAAATAAATTGGTTAATGTATCTATCTCTATCTATCTGTTTTATATTCTGAACTGTTAGCACGATTTTATGATTGATAGATTCTTACCTGTTTGCCATAATGGTAGCAAATTGTGGATTAATTAAGACATGATTTGCTGTGCTGCATGCTGGGCACGTTCTGCAGCCTTTTTGAATATTCAGCCTCTGATCAGGCCATACAGAGATTGCTACATGATGTTTGAACCCAGACACTATAGGTTAATCATGGCTTCAACAACCCCCAGTTAACATAACTGCAAATTGTAGATTAATTGTGGACGGTTTAATGCACAATCAACCTATTGTTAGACTTTAAGGTGCTACATAAATCCTTGCTGGTTTTGCTACTAGATGTTATTACTGCTCTTACTAATACAGGGAGCATACAACTCCCCTGTTAAAACAGCTCCACTGGCTGCCAGTCTGTTTCCGGGCACAATTCAAAGTGCTGGTTATGACCTACAAAGCCCTATACAGCTCGGGTCCAGGATATCTGAAAGACCGTATTCTCCCTTATGAGACTGCCAGTCCCCTGAGGTCTTCAGGGGAGGCTCTTCTATCTGTCCCACCACCATCATAGGCATGCCTGGTAGGAACGAGGGAGAGGGCCTTCTCGGTGGATGCCCTGGGGCTCTGGAACTCCCTTACCAGGGAAGCTAGACTGGCTCCCTCCTTGGTGTGCTTTCGGAGGCAGGCAAAAACCATTCTGTTTCAACAGGCCTTTGGGGAGTAATTCAGACCTTTGTGGATGTACTGCTTATAGTTTGGATTTTTAACGATGTGTATTTAAAATGTTTTAAAATGATTTAAATATTTAAAAATTGTACTATGTTTAATTATATTTTTAATTTTTGTATATTGCTGTTTGTTTTAACTGTACATGTTTTAATTTGTAAGCCGCCTTGAGTCCCATTATTGGGAAAAAGGTGGGATATAAATAAATAAATAAATGATAATAATAATAATACAACAGCTACTACTGCAACCCTCTAAATAAAAACCTTTTATATGCCAAATGCTAATTAACTCAATTTCTAGCATTACACATATGTGCTGCCAAATTTAATGTTGGGCAATCACTACAAGAGCTAAGCAGTTTTGCAAGAATATCGAGAATATCATTGTTCTGGAAGAACAGTTTTTGGAAAGCAGTTGAACAACCACAGGGCAGCTTGAACTGTTAAGATCCCATAAAACACTTCTCCCCACTGGTGGCTGATTGTGCATGACGTTAGAAGATGGATGATACAGCACTTATATATATATATTCTTGTCTCATTCCATATTGTCTGAGCTTCAGCAAGGACGTTTAGATGTTTAAAAGTGTGTACAGGAATAGAAGAATGAAAATGAAGGCACTGATATGAAATAGAAACAATAATGGAAAAATACATGTTTTGGAATGCAACACCCATCATTTCCGCTAGCATGGATAGCCATGCTAGTGGGAATGATGGGAGTTGCAATCCAGTACTTCTGAAAGGCACCAGTATGGAGAAGACACAGAGTTATTCTGTTTCCCTGCTATTTTGTTCTGCTAGGGGAGCAGAAAAGACTATCTCCTACCTTGGGGGGTCTACACCAGCCATTTATTTCAGGATTGTATCACAGTCATTACTAATGGTGCACATGACGTTCACCTGTTCCCATGGTGATCTCAGTTCCACCTCTCAGTTATACTGGAAGATTCCTGAATGCTTTTGTTGCAGTTTTCCTGGCTCCCTTGCTTCCATTCTGAAGTATGTGTATGGTGTGCTCTCCCTTTGTGATGTCGTTGCTGTTAGTTGTGAGTTGAGGGCTCAGCAAACAGCCAATCAGCTGTGAGGGGCATGCCCATGGGTATTGGAGGTGTGTGGGAGTGGACCTGTTCACCATTTCCGCCACATGTTTTGGATGGGTATCGGCATGCTTCACCACCAGGTGTATTTTTTTTTAAACACAAGCATACTCTGTGCCGGAGCGTATATTCGAGGGAGTTTGTTTCACCCCATACATGGCTGCGCATCTGTGCTTGTGTGCATCCCTCACTAGTCATTAAAAAACCTCTGCTCCATAGCCATCTGCCTAGCCCCGCCCACTTCTACCAATACAGACGTGGAAGTGCCGTAATGTGGCACACATGCTCCTGCAACTGCACTCCTGTAATTGCAGTAAAGATCAGTCATGTGTGCCCTGTGAGTGTCAATCGCTGAAGTGGGGAACATTCAGAAGCATCCCTCTTCTGTAGCAAAAGGGCTGCAAGTGTAGATTAGCCCCTTGTCTTCTCTCCCACTCCCTTGGTTTGGTACCCTCCATGTTTGCATGCAGATGTGCAGATAGATATGGAAACTAATGAGAAATTGTGGTGTATACTATTTTATTACTTATTTATTTCCATTTTTAAAATTAATGGCTTTTCTGTCCAAAAGGCCTCCAGGGTGATATACAACTTTAGAATGGGCTCATACAAAACAAAACTATCTTTAAAACAACCCAGAAGGGGCAAGTTTAAAAACACATCAAAAGTGAGACAGAACAAAACTGTTTTTATGTATTTGTTGTAATCATGTCCCAGGAGGCTAGATGAATCAAAGAAGGTCTGCAGTGTGGGCATGGAAAATGAGAATGACACAGCTGCTGAGGACTGAGGGGAAGGGTGGTCATTGGCTGGGAGTGCTGTGCTGAGCCTGAGCCTGAGCCTGAGCCTGAGCCTGAGCCTGATGAGTGTTTGTCTGCCCTGCCCATCTCCACAGGTATTTCAGCCTTCAGGCTGCTGAAGGCGCGAGCCTGTGGGCGAGAGCAAAAGGGCTCTTGGCCTGAGGCTCTCATCTGTGGGAATGAAGCTGTGGGACAAAAACTGCCACCGTGGATGAAGAGCAGGAGAGCCACCTGTACCCCACCCTTCCAGCTGACCACAATGTGTAGGGGAGCGGCAATTTGTGTTGTGCAGGGCAAAGGGAGATATGGCGTTGGCAGGGCAATGTGCCATTACAGGGGAAGGAGAGACAGATATCTAACACCCATCTTACCTTCCGGTTGCTCTGCCAACCCGGGGAACTTGGAGAATGAACCAGGCCACCTACAGAACCTCTCCTTGCTCCTATGTAATGCCAGGTCAGTTAAAAATGAAAGAAATATCATCCACGACCTTCTTTCAGATGAAGAGGCTTACCTGGCATGCTTCACAGAGACCTGGCTGGAAGATGACAGTGGCCCGACATGGGTGCAGGCCCTCCCAGCTGGGTACTGTGTTAGTGAACAGGTGAGGGAAAGTGGGTGGGGCGGCGGCGGCGGAGTAGCTGTGGTCTATAGGGATAATCTTAACCTGACCAGACTTCCTGTTCGTGAATTGAATCACATCGAGTGTGTGTACCTGAATCTGAAGGCCAGGGATAGACTACGGATTCTGTTAGTCCGCTGCCTATCAGACTCCCTGGCCGAGCTCATGGAACTGGTCTCGGAGCTGGTGTTGGATTCGCCCAGGCTTTTGGTCCTGGGCGACTTCAAAATCTCATTCGAGACTGGTTTGTCAGGTGCAGCTCGGGAGTTCATGGCATCCATGACAACCATGAGCCTATCCCAATTGGTCTCTGGACCCACACATTCAGCGGGTCACACCCTCGATGCTGTTTTCAGTTCTGAACAGATGCATCTGTGGGCGGAGGTGACGAATACCTCCGTGTTGTCATGGACAGACCATTTTCTGGTCAGAGTTAGTATCATGGTTACCACCCACCCCTGCAGGGGTGGCAGACCTATTAAGATGGTCCGCCCTCGAAGGCTGATGGATCCTTCTGGATTCCAGAAAGACTTAGAGGGTTGTATGGCTGGTATCGTCGACGATCCTGTAGAAGCCCTGGTCAATAGATGGAATCGAGACCTAACTAGGGCTATCGACACGATCGCCCCCAAATGTCCTCTCCGACCCACTTCTAACAGGGCGCCCTGGTATACGGAAGACCTCAGGGAGTTGAAGCGGAAAGGATGAGGACTGGAGCGCCGATGGCGGAAAACTCGACTTATATCCGACAAGACACGACATAGAGAACATCTTCGTTCCTATGGGGTGGCAATACGTGCAGTGAAGAAAGCTTTCTTCTCTGCGTGCATTGCGTCTGCGAATTCGCATCTAGCAGAACTGTTCAGGGTGGTGGGGGTCTAACCCGTGCACCTTCCCCCCTGAATCTGATCTTAGAGCCTTTGGCAGTTCGCTGTGATGCCTTTAACGATCATTTCACAGATAAAATCTCTCGGATAAGAGCCGACTTAGATGCTGTCGTTATAGCAGAGGCTGACGATGGAATGTCCAGCGACTCCGCGAGTAGAATTACAGTGGATCAGTTTCAGTTGGTGAGTACCGAGGACATGGACAAGCTGCTTGGACGAGTGGGGAGGACAACTTGCCCTCTCGATCCCTGTCCTTCATGGCTGGTCGCCCAGGGAGGAGATGCAGTTAGATCACAATTACAATATATTATTAATGCATCTCTCAGGGAGGGGAGTTTTCCATCATGTTTAAAAGAAGCGGTAGTACGGCCGCATCTAAAAAAGCCCTCCCTGGACCCCCTGGACTTTAATAACTACAGACCCGTATCAAACCTTCCATTCTTGGGCAAGGTGATCGAGAGGGCGGTTGCCTTTCAACTCCAAGTAATTTTGGACGACACTGATTTTCTAGACCCATTTCGAACTGGCTTCAGAGCGGGATACGGAGTTGAGACTGCTATGGTCACCTTAGTGGATGATCTACGCCTGAGTATTGACAGGGGGAGTGTGTCCCTGTTGGTACTTCTGGACCTCTCAGCGGCATTCGATACCATCGACCATGGTATCCTTCTGGAACGCCTGAGGGGATTGGGACTCGGGGGCACTGTGCTTCAGTGGTTCCAGTCCTACCTCTCGGGCAGGTTCCAGATGGTGATGCTTGGGGATAGCTGCTCCACAAAGAAGGAGCTGCTGTGTGGCGTACCGCAAGGTGCCATCCTTTCCCCAATGCTGTTTAACATTTATATGAAACCGTTGGGAGAGATCATCCGGAGGCATGGGGCGGGGTGCTATCAGTATGCTGATGACACCCAAATATATTTCTCTATGCCTTCGATAACAGTGTCAGCTAAGGATAGTGTGTCTCCTCTGAATGAATGCTTGGAGGCAGTAATAGGCTGGATGAGGAAAAACAAACTGAAGCTGAATCCAGACAAGTCGGAAGTGCTTGCTGTCAAAGGCCGCAACCTGGGTTTGGAGGTGTGTCAACTGGTTCTGGATGGGGTTACACTCCCCCTGAAAGACTGTGTTCACAGCTTGGGGGTGCTCCTGGATCCGTCGCTCCAAATGACAGCCCAGATAGATGTGACGGCCAGGAGTGCCTACTATCAGCTTCGTCTGATACGCCAGCTGCACCCCTTCCTAGAGTTGGAAGACCTAAAGACGGTGGTGCACGCACTGGTAACTTTGAGGCTCGACTTCTGCAATGCGCTGTACATAGGGCTACCTCTGTGCCTAGTCCGGAAACTTCAACTAGTTCAAAATATGGCAGCCAGGTTGGTCACCGGTACACCTAGGGGTGACCATATTACGCCAGCTTTAAAATCGCTCCACTGGCTGCCAATTAGTTTCCGGGAGAAGTATAAAGTGTTGGTTATTACCTTTAAAGCCCTACATGGTTTGGGTCCAGGTTATCTGCGGGATAGCCTTCTCCCATACAATCTGCCCTGCATGCTCAGGTCCTCTGGGAAGAACTTACTACAGTTGGCCAAGACAAGTCTGACAACCGTTACCCAGAGGACCTTCTCTTCTGCCACTCCCAGATTGTGGAATCACCTGCCGGAGGAGACTCGTCAACTTAACAGTCTTTTAGAATTTAAGAAAGCCATAAAGACTGTTCTCTTCCGGCAGGCATATCCAGTGGAATTTTAGGATGTTTTTAGGATGTTTTAATGCAGTTTTAATAATGTATGTCATGTTTTAATCAGTTTTATGTATTTTATTATATTGTTGTTCCCCGCTTCGATCCAAACAGAGAGGCGGGTAAGAAATAAATTATGATTATTATGATTATTATGGAAAACAAAGACAACTTCCTCCTTCCCAAGCCTTCTGGTTTCATCTTGATTTTTCTCCAAATCCTAGCTCTCCTTTCCTTCACTCTTGTGGAAGTTCTACCTCAGTCAGAGAATATAAACTATAGAATGCAAGTTAGGATTGCCAGATTGTTATCTTTTTAAATAGCTTTACCTCTTATTTGAATAGAATGTTTCTCGTGCCCAAAAATCTTGGTTCCATAGAAAACAATGGGCCTTACATAGTTTTACATTTCATGCTTTCACAGAAGTCTGTTGATCTCCTTATTTCAGAACATGGTGCTACAAATTGTCCCATGTTTTTAAAAGTATAATCTTATAACAGTAAAGTGCATACATGTGCTCTTTACTTCCTTCCCTATGGGGGAAAATGAATTCTTACAGTCTCAGGCGATTACAAGCTCCTTGTAAGTAGTTGGAAAGAGAACAGATGAGAACACTGAATTTGGAAATATGACCAGTTACAACCTCCTGATCTTCTTCCTGCCCTCATTTACCATTACCACCCACAAATGAGTAGTGAAGGCAAAGGAAAGCACTGCTTATGGTCCCAGATCTGGGCAACACAGAAAAAAAGTACATGACACAACTATCTTGCTGAAGCTACTCCAGCTTTCCTCAATGTCCTCCAGACGTTTTGTACTTCAACTCCTCTCAGCCCTGGTAGCATGCTGGGAGTTGTAGTCTGAAACAACTGGAGGGCACCAGATTAGGGAATACTGGGTTAAGAAGTTCTGGTTCTGCTCAGTGTCTGAATGGGAGATCACTGAGAAACTGCATGTGAGTGCTGTCTTGAGTTCCATTATGGAAGGAAGATGAGATATATGTGTAATAAACAAGTACTTACTTAAATAAATGTGTATATGTTCACATTATTTGGGGGAATTCTTAAACCCCCAAAGAAACACTGGTTCACAAACAGGGTGTGAGCGTGTTTGGTGATTATGCGGAAGTGGTAAGAAATGTCCCCAGTCCTGTGGTAATCATTATGCAGAATGATGATACAATTCTTTTTGGAGGCTTAAAAAGAGACAGACTGATTCTCATTTACTGTAATGACACTTCATATTGCTTTGGAAAAGGGCCTAGTTTGCATTTACAGTAAGTTGCTTTTATACTGCTGCATTTACTCAAAGGGAAGTTACACTTTAGGGAATGTTATCTTTTGGGCTTCTGTGTCCTGTAGCCCCTCAATATTATTCAGGTCTCATGTGAAATCTTCTTTTGATGTGGTAAAATGTGGATTGATTAAACTTACACAGCACTTCAGCCTCAGGTGGCATCATTACATGAATGCTTCAATTTGTTACCAGATCACAGCTCACCAATATTCAGCATTTGAATACTGAAACACTTTTGGAAAACTGTTACAATAAAGTGACCCGGTGTTCTCTGTGTAGACATAGGCTACTGTAGATTTCAGTTAAAATGAAATAAATTTGCCCCAGAAATCTTCCTCTACAAATGTGGATGCAACAGGTCTGCTGAATTTTTGATGTTGGTATTTGACAGGACTTGATATTTTGACAACCAATGACCATATTTGACATTCCACATTTCTAGTCAGTAGTATTTGGTATACCACACATTACATCACTGGCTACTTTTATGTATGGTTGCTGTCTTATATACATTGTGTTAAGTTAGCACTGATGTTTAGTAGCAACAGTTAGTTGTCTATATTTGATGCTAATGTTTAAAATCAATACTGGCTGGATGTGCCAAAAGATTCCAGTTAATTCTTTGCATATCTGGAAAAAACCCTGCTTTAAATCAGTGTGTGACTGGTATATTTTTTGCTGAGAAATATGAACTCTTAAGGCTCAATATGGCTTTAGACAAAGTAATGGCGGTCAGGTCTATCAATTGGTGTGATGGTCTGCGCTATAAGAGGGAGGGAAGGCAAGGAAACCAGCCCAGTCCCTTCTTCTTGTTCCTTACTGCTTACACCCAAGTGAATATCTTGGGCATTCTATGACTGCAGTGCCAGCTCCAGCTTTTTGAGGGCCCTTGGGCAAGACACGCTCAATGGGTCCCTACATTTGACACTAGCCCTTTGTGGCTGCTTCCATTACACAGCCCTTAAATGCTTGGAGTTTAATTACTGGCCCAGCCAGCTCTCTAATAGAGAGCACTGGGTAGAGAGGTATGGCACTCGGGATTGGGGTGAAAAACAAGGCCTCAGACAAAGATTTTCAAAGGCCATTTTGGCTTTTACTTAAAGTTTTAGCAAAGCAACCATTTAAATAGTCTGTGAAAAACTGGCCTAAGTTTAGAACACTTTGAACAGTTAACCATAAGAGAAAATGAAAATAGAGATAAATGTAGGGTGACCAGATAAAATTCAGGTCAGGACTCATGTAACTTTAACAGTTGTAGAGAAAAGGGAATTTCAGCCAGTGTCATTTGTATGCAATGAGTTCCTGGTGAAATTCCCTCTTCATCACAACTGTTAAAGTTGCAGGGGCCCTGCCTTCTTTTGTATATGGTCACTCTAGTATAGTGCCTGCACCTTTAACTGTTGTGATGAAGAGGGAATTTCACCTGGAACTAATTGCATACAAATGACACTGGCTGAAATCCCCTTTGCTCTACCACTGTTAAAGTTACAGGAGCCCTGACCTGGATTTTATCTGGTCAGCCTAGATAAATGAATCCACACCTAAACATATTCTAGCCTATTTTCTTTACCCAGCAAGTACTATCTGTTCAGAAGCTTCCAGCCTTCTCATTCCAGGTTCTCTGGCCTGGATCCAGTGGTAGTCTCCATTATGGCTCCTTTCTTCAGACTTCACCTCTTTTAGCAACATGTAGGGTGACCATACGGAAAGGAGGACAGGGCTCTTGTATCTTTAACAGTTGTATAGAAAAGGGAATTTCAGCCGGTGTCCTTTGTATGCATGCATCACCTCTTCATCACAGCAGTTAAAGCTGCAGGAGCCCTTCCTTCGTTTGCATCTGGTCACTCTAGTATAGCAGTCTAACCATGGCTTAGTGTGTTGTCTGAACAGGCCCAATATGGCTGAAAGTTCCATTCTTTCACAATGGGTACATTAGTCATGATAGATGTGGGGCCTCTCAGAATACTACTTAATGAGCAGAGAGAAGAGAAAAAAGCATTAGGGAAGACAAGTTGCCTTTATGGTTCTGCTGTGAACTTTTCTGGGATAGCTGGTTTGCCACTTTTGGAAACATGATGTGCCCCAGGAGCTTCTGGATGTGCACTTGACTGCCTTGCATGGTGAACCACTGAACGGCAGGTGGAAAGTTCTAATTATTGTCCCCTTAATTACTGATTTTTCTATTTTCTAAAGAATAAGTAATTATACTATTGCATTGTGACTAGGGACGGATGAGAATTTTGTTTTTGCTTGCAAACATGCAGGCAGGTTCCATTTGAAGCTTCAGAAGCGAGTGTGAGCATGGGTCCACTGAAAATATTTGTAAATTGCTGAACACATGGCTCATGTTCATCTCATCCCGATTCTCAGCTAGATTGGTGCAAGTTTCCAAATTTGCACAAATTTTGCCCAAAGCCTGGATCAGTCTGTGGAGGAAATTTGCACAAATTTGGAAACTTGCTTAAGTTTTGGGAGATTTGCGCAAATATTCCATTCAGTCACTGTTTGATTTGCACAAGTTTCCTAATTACATAAAGTGAGCAGCAATTGTAAACATGAACGGGAATCGGGCATGAGACACATGGTGAAATGATCTTTTTGGAATCCTAATGTTCAGGAATATCACTCATTCACCCATCCCTAATTGCGAGGAAAGAGACTTAATGTTTTTGGATTAAAAAAACATTAAATCTCTTTAATAAAAGAGATTTAATGATTCACACCCCCTTTGAAGAATAGCAGAATAGTGATCCATGGCTATCAAAAACGAAAATGAGGAAAATGAGGAGAAATAGATAATTCACCTCTCCCCCTCCCTGAAAAGGCAGTTAACATGCTATTCTACAAGAAACCACAGTTAGCATCAAGCAAGAAAGCAGAATGAAGTTGCAAGCAATAAACTTTTAGGTGCTTAATGGTTCTTGCTTGTGTTTATACAAAGTAGGAGGATGTTGACCATGGGAATGAGCACTGCACTAATGTAAATTCTTGGGTGGAACCTTCATTTCAATTCTACTCCCAGCTAATTCTGGAAAGGCAGTGTCCCAGCAGAGCTACTGGACTCTAGCATGAAAGCAATCACAGCTAACTGAATTTCCTAAACTTTCATTTTAGACATCATACCCCATAGGAGTGGTTAACATTGTTGCTTTATTCATCCGCTGGAATGCCCTTTGCCTCACGGCTTTTCCGCAGTACTGCCATAGCCTTCTGGTTATTTTGCAAATAAAGCAGGATACTCTTTACTGCTGCCATCTGTGTTGATGAGACATCAACACACATTAGCCCACATCGAAAGCTTTTGTCTGTCAGAGTCAAAAACCCATTTGAGCAAGGCACATAAAATGGCTCCCACAAATAGGCATTTCGGGACCAGATCCTGAGGAACCACAGCATGGCAGAGTTCATCAAAGCGCATTGGTAAAAGCAATGCAGTACTGGGTATTTGGTTTAGTTCTGCAGATCCTATTGTCTGACTCTGACAGCACAGGGAAGAGAAAAGCTTTTGTCATATCCTCCTGATTAATTATAAAGCTTGTGACTCAGGCAAATTGTGCTCATTTGTAGCAATATAGTGCAACATGAGGCTGTTTACTCGATAAAGGCAGTGTCCTGGGATTATACTGTTTTGCAGCACTAAGTGTTGGAAGCAGCTAGGCAGCAGGGACACTATTTTGGGTTGCACAGATTTATAGCAGCAAAGTAGAACGTGCAGCAGAGTAGAATAGTAGAGAGGGACGCCTCTGCAGACAATTATAATTTGCTTGGCATGCCAAAGTTGTTTTGCATCTTAGGACTTAAAAACGGCAACAACTATCTTGTACCATCTTTTCCCTCTTTGTTTAGGAAAGCTAAACTCTCTGTGTCTCTTTGCCACTGAGATTATTTAATTTTTTTAAAAAAGAAAGCGCTGATGAAGCAGGGCACTCTTTACTGCTGTCATAATATCGCTCAAGCTTCCTTCCTTGATTGCTTTTTTTCAAATGCCGACCTTAATAGGTTAAGACCCCAAGGACTGGCTCATTGTAGCTACTTTCCTTGAACGATGGCCCAGCGGCTTGACTGCATAGCAAGCTTAAACGGATTCATTAAAAGGTGATATTTCTAGAAGTGGTGTGTGTGTGCGTTTGTGTTTGCGGGGGCAGGGGTTGGTAGCAGGCCCCCCCCCCCATGACTGCTGCTGTGCTTCTCTCCCATTTGTTCCAAAGGAGCATGCTGATAGAATTGGCATCTGGGTCATACTGCTCCAGTCGTGATACCTCATGATGTGGAGAATATTTTCAATATAAGAACATACTCTGCATGTGGGCAGAAGTCCAGGAGTCCTTGTGGAGGCAGAGCACTGGGAAATACAGCCATGAGAGATGAAAGAACATGGGCATCCTAAGAAGTGAGTATAAGGTGTTGCCAGGTTGAATATTATTTAATACCTTGGTTCGATGCTGTTCTTACAAAATAGGATTCAAAGTATATATTTGCTGGTTCAATGAGCTTATTCAGACAACACGCTAAGCCATGGTTAGGCCGTTAACCCTTTTGCAGCAAATGGTTTGTGAGCAAGTTTAAACTGTGGTTAAGTAGCCGCCATGGTTAGGAATGGTTCACACAACATACTAAGTCATGGTTCACATGATGTACTAAGCCATAACCTTAGCTCAAAATGCTTAACCATCAAAATGCTGAACTATGGCTTAATGTGTCATCTGAACAGGGTCAGTAAGGGCAAGCAAGAAGTGTAGGTAGGTGTCATGGCTGGGATCATGGATGGTCATACCTAAATCTAGGCATGGAGTGTGTGTTCTTCACTGCAGAGAACCTGAGGTAAGTGGCTTCACCTGGAAAAGCTGGAGCCTGAAGTGCAACAAACAGAAGGTACTCCCCTTTTGACCAGGCAAAGGCAGAAGGTCAGGTTCCTAGTATTTGCACCACACTCTTTTATGCCTGAAAAGGGTTATGGCACAAAAGAGCACACTTGCAGGCCATGGTAGCTCACTAAGTGATGTCTCAGCCTTACATTCCTTGTTAAAGTTCCTGAGGACCATTGGAAACCAAGACCAGGTTTAAGAGAATGGATTAGCTTAAATTCATGCACTTTGGATTGAAAGTGTGAAACTTGGCACAGGTACACATTGACCCATGCAAAACATGTTTGAGATAGATCCCAGGAAACTGTGCTCCCTGGATGACAAGAGAATGACAAATGTATTATTCTGTCTTTAAGTCCACAAGCCACGTTTTTACCACATGTGATGAAGAATGTTGAACGTGATTTTTTGCAAGATCTATACCCCAAGTGTAGGAGTGTATAATTGAGTTTGGCTCAAGACCCTGAAAAGCCTCTACACAGAGCCTGTTCAGACAATATGTTCAGCCACGGTTAGGCCACTAACCTTTTTGTAGCAAATGGTTAATGAGTGTGTTTAAACTGTGGTTATGTAGCCATCATGATTAGGAATGATTCACATGACACCCTAAGCCATAATTAGGCTGACCATATGAAAAGGAGGACAGGGCTCCTGTAACTTTAACAGTTGTAGAGAAAAGGGAATTTCAGCCAGGGTCATTTGTATGCAATTAGTCCCTGGTGAAATTCCCTCTTCATCACAACAGTTAAAGTTGCAGGCACTATACTAGAGTGACCATATACAAAAGAAGGCAGGGCCTCTGCAACTTTAACTGTTGTGATGAAGATGGAAGTTCACCAGGAACTAATTGCATACAAATGACCCTGGCTGAAATTCCCTTTTCTCCACAACTGTTAAAGTTACATGAGCCCTGTCCTCCTTTTCATATGGTCAGCCTAGCCATAATGTTTAGCTCAAGGATGCTGAACCACCATGACTTTGCGGGTCGTCTGAACAGGGTCACAATGTCCAAGGCCACAAGTAGGCAATGAGGTGGTTTTTAAAAAACAAACAAAGCGTGTGCATGTTCACTGTGTACTATGAAATCCTCACTCTTCTTGCTTGAGCTACCTCTCTGCCTTGTTTGCCCAGGAAAACCTGTTGCCTTATACTGCCAGACAGAGGTTCACCCTCTCTGGAGCACCCATTTTGGTGTTCTAGCCTGCTTCCATTCTGTGGCACAGCCCAATCACACTGTGAGCTCAGTTATTCTCCTTGAGACACCTGCATGCCTCCTGTCCTTGGCACACAACCACAATCTTGGGGCCACTGACCTCTTGTGGTCTCTCCGAAGGTTTTTGATTGACGCTGTGGCCAGGCTTAACAGTTTAAAATGTTTTAAATCTCAGTTGTTTTATAGTTATGGTTTTAAATTTTGTATATTGTCTTTTTAGTGTCCAGTCTTTTAATTTTTGTAAACCGCCCAGGGAGCTTCAGCTATGGGGCAGTATATAAATGTAATTAATAATAATAATAATAATAATAATAGGGAGCTATTCGGCACAGTGAGTTGTGTCACTGTTTATGAGATCCTGGCTCTAAGCTCAGCAGCTTACTTATTTGGTGGGCAAGCTGAGACTCTAAGACAACCTTTTTGAGCCATGGGCACTCATTTGGCACTGTAAGAAACTGTCCTGGCGCCACCACAAAATGGCTGCCATGGGAAGCATGGCAAAGGACCTGCCCAAAAGACTAAGTACAAGGCAGAGGTGGGGATCTGAGCCCCAAACGACAAAACTACTCCTTTGAACTCACAGTTTTCATCACCAACAGAGGCATATTTCACAACAATCCCAAGTGATGTGTGTTTGTTGGTTTTTAAAGTGGTAGTGGTAGTGTACTTTCGTGGTGACTAAGAAAGGTTTTTAAAAAACAGACAGCTGTGCTGATCCATGAGTAAAATATCCAGAATCTAGGGAGGAAAATCGAAAACCCACAGTTAGACAATACCCTTAGATCAATCGAAATGCCACCAAAAATTATGCAAGCTTTTGCATTCTACAGAACTCTTTACCAGGTTTGTTGGTATAAAAAGCAGGGGATAAGGGAAACAGAGAAGTTAAAAAATTAAGCCAAATCTTGCGGCCATCAGGTCTGCATGAAGCCTTTACTCTTTGTTTTGCAGTTTTAGGACTATATATTCAATTTAAATTTGTCAGCTAATTCTAATTTGGACTTTACAGTAATTACTGAGAACATTGATATAGAAAACATTAATTTATAAGCAAAGAAGTATAAACATTAACATTCTTATATTTTGAAACAGGAATAGATATGAGGGAGAATCCATATGTGGGGAAGTGTTTAGGTATTATTTTCACTGCATGTCCATATCAAATGTGTTGCTTTTAACCCAAAGAGCATGATTTGGTCAAAAATCCTGGTTTAGCCACTCCACTGCTTAAGATAAATAAGAAGCTGAGATGTTGATGCAGAATGAATTTTGATCAAGAATATATTCAGTTTTGTGAAGAAATTTGAGAATTGAGGGAGACACTATTAGTGTAGCCAGGTTACAACTCCTAGGTAGTTGTGGGAATCATATGGAATTTGGAGACAGCTGAAGGATTTGACTATGCACATCTGTGTCCCAAAGAGACTTTTAACTTTCAGATACTTGGCCAGCCTATCTATCACTCCTTCTCATCTTACTCCTGGTCAATCAGTACATTATATCTACAAATCACTTCTTGGCCATAAATCAGCCTGGATTCTGGATGTAGTCCCTGAGTACTGGCAGTAGGGGAAATTGATTAAGTTTTTTGTCAATTTGCTTTCAAGTACAGCTAACAGCTGTCCCATTGGGGGTGATTGAAGCCTAATGAAATGTTCAGGCTGAAGAATTGAGAAGGCAATCTCCATCACTGAGAGGAATGTCCATGTTTTTTCTGATAGCACTGCATAGTAGCTGACTGGGCTGTATCAGTTTTTCATTACCATTCACACATCTAAAACTTTCATTGAGAAGTGTCTTGGCTACCTCTTTTGTCCTTGCTTCTATGCCAGTTCAAATGTGTAAAGTCGTCTTCTCAGTATGGTTCAACTGTAGCTCCCACAAGGCAGTCTTCTGTGCTCACTGTATTATGCTCTGAGGCCAATTCATGAATAGTCTGTTACTCTTCAGTCCTAGCCACCAATTTCATTTATTGTGCTATATGACACTGTGCTGTGAAAATAAAGTGTGTGTGAAAATGAACATGTCCCAAGGTGTTCCACTGTGCTCCCAAGGTCACCCTTCCTAATCTGACCTGAGATGCTTAGGTACTTAACTGGCTTTTCTCAAGCCCAAGAAGCCTATAGAGGAAGAGGAGAAAATTCCTCCTCTACCTCAAAAGTGTTTGGCTGAGGAGTACTTGAGAAGCCTCTCATGTCTTTCTGGCTGTCTCAGCTATGGGAGAAATAAGAGTGATTGTCATTTCTGCTCAGCCAATACCATTGTTGTTCTTCTCTGCTTGCCATGTCTGCTTAGCCAATACCATTCTGTTTCCTGACTCCTAGCTGAGCAGAGAAGAGGAAGCTGCTGGTCTAGAAGGTACATAAGGAAGCAAGCTCCAAGAGAGTTACCGAACATAAGAGCTAACGGGAGTTTGGCAGGGGAGGTCAAGGGGTAGGTCCCTAACAAAAAATTGTGTTCTTGTAACACACTCATATAGTAGGGGACTCTGTTGTTAATCTCATGGGAAAACAGGACAAAGTACAGGCTATTCCAGTATAACTGGAAAGGCAGAATCAAAAGGACTATGGAAGGAAAGGATTCTCCAGTGGTAGTGACCTGCAATGTTTGTGTTCCTGCCTGAAATCAACATGGTGTACACATGCAACAAGTGCAAGTTGGTTGCACTACTGGAAGAAAAAGTGAGTGTACTTGAGCAGTGAGTGTCCACCCTCCAAGGAATAAGAGAAGGTGAAGAATTCTTAGACAGAATGATGGAACTGCAACAGCGAAGAGAAGCACAGGAGGTGGAAGAGCAACAGCAAGTTAAAGCAAAAGTGGGGAATGCTGAGGTGAGGAAAGCTGAAGAAGAGAAAACCCCCTGGAAAAGGGTAACAGTTAGGAGCAGAAGAACTAGAAGACACTCTGCACCAGTGGCACACCTAGAGCTGTGTAACTGCTTTTAGGTACTGGAGGAAGAGACTGGAGGACAGTCTGCAGAGGACCCTGTGCAGCAGTGAGCAAGAGGAAGAAGGTCAGTTGACCAGAGGCAACAATACCAAGGCCTACAACAACAAGAAGATAAGAGTAGTCATTGTGGGAGACTCCCTGCTGCATGGGATTGAAACCCAAGAATGTCGCGAAGATCAATGGATTGCCAGGTATGCTGACTCCCTGAAGAACAGATTAGAGATGTGACTGAATGGTTGCTAAGGCTCATAAAGCCCACTGACACATATCCATTTCTTTTCATCCATGTGGGAACAAATGATACTGCCAAGTGGAGCTATGAATAAATCACATCTGACTTTGAAGCTTTGGGAAGGAAACTCAAGAACTTTGGGGCCAAGATAGTTTTTTCATTCAACCTCCCAGTTCTTGGAAGAGAATAGAAAGGGAAAGAAAAATACTCCAGGTGAACGACTGGCTACAAAGGTGGTGCTGATTAGGGGTGTGCACTGGATCGGGTCTGATCCACATTCCGGACCCGATCTGGCCGACATCGGATAAAATGATCCGATTACGATCCACGCATCTGGATCATCCGATCTCATCCAATCCGATCTGAAAGGACCCGATCCGGATCGGAAGAGATCAGAGGATCGGACCTCCTCCCCCCACTTGTGCTCCTTACCTGCTGGGGCTGTCTGCTGCCATCCACTGGTACCTTCTACTGAGAAACAGGCTGTTTTGTGGGTGGCTGATAATAGTTTTTAATGAGTTGACATAACACATTTCTGTTGGTCTTAACTGTTGAGTATTTGGGGATAAGACTGGAGTATAAGATATGGCAGCAAAAGTGACAGGAGGTTACACATGAACTTCCTCATCAACATGCGAATTTATGATAACATTTGTCCAAACAAGATCTCTAGAGAACAAAGAAAGACACTTCCTACATCTGGTTGCAAGTTATTGTTTGCTTTTCTTGGCTTATTTGATAATTATTCATCAGATCTATGGATATAGTATAATCATTGCTTGCCACCATTCTTTTATGCCTACTTGTGACTGCTTCAGAGAGGCAGATTTTATATATTATCTCCACTTGATTTCAATCCAGCTCTTTCAAGACTCAACCTTTCCAAAGATTTTAGTTCATGCCCCCTAGATCTTAATGCGACACAACTTTAAGTCACTTTGTCATCTTTTGCCTCTTCAGTCCCACCAGATTTGTACATTGCTCAGTCAAGTAACCTCTCAGTGTCTTAAAAAAAAATTATCAAGGGGTTTTAATGTAAGCTTGCAACCAAGCTCTCCTGGATCCTGCTCCTGAAATCCTTCCATCTGCTGGATGTTTTTGCAAGTCCACTCCCTCCTAGGTGGTGACCAATACCTGCTCTCATGGAAGGAGGGCTTTTTAAACCTATATTCCATATGAGTCTTCAGTAATGTCAGATTAGAAGTAAAATAATGGACCCTTGTAGTGCTCTGGGCTTTGAATCTGTGGCATTTTTAACAGGGCTGAGAGCAGAACATGATTTGCATTCTTTGCCTGTGCATATCAGTCTTGTTTTCTCTGTGTGCATTGCCCCCGACACTGGAAAAGGAACATGTATAAAGTGGAATACTTCATCTGTTTTTAGACACATGACTTTGGATACAACACCAGGGAAAAATGAGCCTTGTAGCTGCTTCACAGTAGCCATGTCGACAGAGGCATGCTAATAGAACTAGATATGTACATGTATGTGGCTCTTTGTGTGGTAGGAAGCAACTGTCAGGGACAGGGATGTATAAAAAATTAATCTCCATTCATTTTTGACCAGAAGGTATCCAGTTTGCACCTCCTGGAACCAAACGTGGACCTGAAAACAATCTGTAGTCCAAGGTCCGTACTTTTCTGAGCTTGTGACATGATTCACAGCACAAAAAGCAATGCGCTTGAAATGGCATACTTTTGAAAAATGTGCACAGACATGGTTTATTCAATGAGTAAAAACTGCATACAATTAAAAATCTGCAGAATTGATGTGTATATTTGGAAAATATGCATGAAAATATGTAGAAAGATAGAGGTAATCCATGAGCGTTATGTCTCTAACCAAACTCTTCGCACAGTCATATAGTCATGTTTCCATAAAAACATACTCTACGCAAAGCAAAAGCAATAAACTGTCGAAAATTCTAATAGCTAAGAAATGTTTAAGAATTAAAAATCTGAAACCTCTTGAAACAAACAAGCAAACAAACAAAAAAGTCAAGTAATCTATCCCTACCTAGCAAATGCTTTCATGGACTGTATGCTTTTCAGTTACATAAGAACATAAGAAGAGCCATGCTGGATCAGACCAAGCATCCATCCAGCACTCTGTTCATACAGTGGCCAACCAGCTGTTGACCAGGGACCCACAAACAGGACACAGTGCAACAGCACCCTCCCGCCCATGTTCCCAAGCAACTGGTGCATAGAGCCATATTGACTCTGAAGTTAGTAATGGAAGTCAATAGTGACTATTGACTAAATACATGCAATGCAATACTATGCATGTCTACTTAGAAATGATTTCTTAGTTCAGTGGAATTCAATTCTAGGTAAATGTGTATTGAATTGCAGCCTAAGGCTGCAAACCTATATACAATTACTTGGCAGTAAGCCCGATTGAAGCCAGTTGGGCTTACTCCTGAGAAAATATATATATTGCACTGTCAGGTATTAAATGTAATCAGCACATTCCAAGTTACTAAGAACTTAGGGATTTTTTCCTATTTTTTCCTTTAATTATTGCTTTCATTAATATTTCATTACTACCTTTACTTCAGTGAAAGCCTGAAACTAAAAAAAAAAAATACTGGAGAAAATCAATTTCTAAATCCATCTCCTTTCCCCATTTCTCTGCTGAGGTATTTTGAAGGATATGAAATTAATAACTGCAAACACATCTGCTCTTGCAAAAAGTATTACTCACTAGGAATATATTATTGGATTTATTTTAATAATTTCTCTTCCATCTTCAAAATTTGAAAGCTTTGGGTTTGTTTGCTTTTTAAAGTGTTCATTGGCTAGCAATAGGTTTTTCATTTCCCTCTACTGTTCTCACCATTACTGCCTTTACTGATTTCAAAAGCAGCAGCTCTCTTGAATCATTTTTGTTTGGTGTTAGAGGCCTTGAGAAGGAATTGTTGCATTCACCAAACAAGAGGCTGATGGACTAGATAAGAAGCAATAGTTCTATTGAAAGCCAAATCCATTCTCTCCCTCATCATCTTCCAAAGATCTCCCCATCTTCTCCCCTACATCATTAATGCATGCTTCCAGGACATGTTGGGACGTATTGTATTATTGTAGTCTTCCAGGACAGGTTTATTGCTTTTTGGGTTACTTTTATTGGACCAGTTCCAGCATCTGATTGTGGTGAAGTGATGCCATTATTGAGGAAAGGCTGCAGTCCAATATGGTTAATGGATGATCTCTAGATGAGCTATTCTTGCATGTAGCTCCACTGAATCTTCACACATGTCTCCTACGTATAAATGTGGAGCTGATGTTTTTATTTATTCAACCAGTACAAGCAGTTAGTAAATCTATTAATATCAAATGAAACATTTGGAGTTTAAAGGAAATTTTAACTTGAGCTCCTTGATTAAAGCTTGTTCAGGGTGGTCAACAATAAAATATAGTGAAATGACAAAGTTATAATTAATACATCAAAGCTAATCAATTAAAATACATAAAATAAAACACAAATAAAAATAAAGGACAAATAAAAGCACACCAGTAAGAAAGAAATAACAGCCACCACCAGATTAAAAACCAAGTTTGGCAGCAAATCAGTTTAGGGGTGCAATACTATGGATGTCTAGTTAGAAAAAAGTCCCACAACTCCCAACATTCCCCAGCCAGCATTTCGTACTGCTAGATGCTGAAACCTGCCATCATCATCATAATCGTATTTGCTTCCTAGAGGAAGGATAACAGAGATGGGACTAGCTTGGCTTCCTTTGGCAGGAAGTTAAAAGCCTGGGAGCAGCTGCTGAGAAGGCCTTATCTTGTGTTTCTGACAAGTGTGCCTGATAGTAGCAGATCGAGAGAAGGGCTTCCCTTGGGGATCTTAAAACCTCTGCAGGTTTTTTATGGGAGAATGCAGTCTTTCATATTCTCGGCCCTGGGCAGGATGGTAATATATAAAAAGTAGAGGTGGGAGAGAAATTAATTTAGTTTGCGTTTGAATGTGAACTTACTTTAGGGTGACCAGATTTAAAAAAATCAAAATCCTGGTCCCCCCGCCCCCCCAAAACAACTCCCCACCAAGCCACCCCCCCCAAAAAACGAGCCTGGACCTACCCCCGGGTTCCTCCACCGCCCGTGCGGGGTCCTCTGCCGCAGCCCGCGCGGCCGCGCGGGGTCCTCCATCGCCGCCCGCGCGGAAGAGGTGGGAGAGGGCCGGATCCGGAAGTGACGTAGCCGGCCCTCTCCCACCTCTTCCGCGCGGCCTCTGGCCTTACGAGCCCGGCAGAGGCAGCGAAGGCGGCGGAGGAGCCTGGGAAGCGGCCTGGTAAGTGCCCCTCTTCGTGCTTACCTGCAGGGGCGTCCGCTTCCTGGGCTCCTCCACCGCCACTGCCACCGCCACCGGGTCTCGCTGCCACGGCCGCATGACCCCCCGCCACCCCGGTTTTCCCCCGCCTCCCCCGGTTGGCCCGGTTGGCTCCTGGATTCCCGGTTAGGACCGGGAAATCCCGAGCCACCTGGTCAGCCTAACTTACTTAATATTGAACCACTATGCCAATCAAAACTCAGGTATCAATCGAAATTCACACTTGTCCAATTTTGCAATAGAGTTCTCCAATCAAAATATGCATAATAATGCATATATTAGGGGGAAACATTATAAATGCGTTACACTAGGAAAATTGCTTACAAAAATGGCATATTGGGCATCATCATCATCATCATCATCAGTATTATTATATTTATATCTTACCTTTTCCCCAATACTAGGAGAAGTGTGCACAAACACGCTTATGAATTTGTATGTGAACTTAAAACACATTCACATTGTTCAGAATTAATTCAAAGACTGGGGAAATGAACTGAAAGAGTGGGGAAGTTCTCAAAGTATGAGATGAACAAACTTAAGATTTTAAAACAATGAGAGGAATTGAAATTAACACGTTTGTCCATCCAGAATGAAAAGTGGTTCCCTCACATGCACTGGGAGCCCAAACAGAGTGGGGAGGGCAGGGATAAAGTGACTGTGGAGACTTCCTACTTCTGCAGGAAAATATGGATGAGCAGGATGGAGGTCATAGAAACGTAGGAAGCTGCATTATACCAGGTGAAGCCACTGGTCCATCGAGCTCAGTATTGTCTATGCTACCTTTCCCTCAGCCTAGTGCCTTCCAGATGTCAAAACACCAGGAGCAAAGGGACATAGTATAGGGAACTGGTGCCTGAAGAGCAAACAACACTTATTTCATTAGACTAAATTGCTGAGAAGATGGTCCTGTATAGATCTGAAATGCTTTGGAATATTTTGTTGTCATTGAATTCAAAATACTTTTCAACCACCCCTTTGCTCTTGGCTTTTTGTCATTCCTTGTGGGGTTCCCTTTTTGTTGGTTTTGGCATTCTAGTATGTTGGACCACAGCTCCTACTATCCTCCATGCTGTCTAACACAGCTGGAGGGCCCCAGGTTGGGGAAGCCTGGGGCGGATCTACACTGCTGCTTTAAAGCACTTTAAAACACTGTAGAACAGTAGTGACAACTGTTTTGGAGCGTGTCCTGGACCCCAACAGTTGTCACTACTGCTATAAAGTGCTTTAAAGTGCTTTAAAAGAGCAGTGTAGATCCTGCTCTGATCTATACTGATTGGAAACAAATCAATAGGTTCCATGAGTCTTTCCCAGCCTTACTGGGAGCTGTTGGAGATTGAACTAGGGACCTACTGCATGCAAAGCATGAGCTCTGCTCAATGAGCTATGTTTGGCCTTGGTAGAAACAACACCCCATGGCCCCCAATGTTACAACTCCAAAATGTACCAACCCTGGGTTGTGCAAGCACATGTCCCTCTGACCTCAGAGGACATCTTTAGTAGTAGAGGGCAGCATGCAAGTGCTAGTGATGAGCAGTGATTTGAAGTTAATAAGGTTTAAAAAAGCAAGTACAGTTTGGTTCAGTGGACTGGAGAAGCCAAACATTCTTCTCCCAAATGGTAATCTCAAAAACTGATATCCCCGAAGTGGTAATGGCAAGGAAAAGTTTTCGCCAACAGTTAATCTGCTCACAGAACTTGGCATGAGTCAGAAAATCTTTCTGAAGTTGATAGAGTGGTGGCATTCCAAAACTGCAGAAAGACTGAACTGTGAAGGCAATGAGATTAGGAGGAGGCTGAAGGGGTTTCCAATGGCTTTTTCAATCTTCATAGTCACCTGTCCCCATCAATCCCACAACATCTCTAGTCCAACTTACCGTCTACCTTTATCTCACAGACACCATTCCACAAATCCTTTGTAATAGTGCAATATTTTGCAATGGGGAAACTCAAAACTCTTGAAAAAGCAACCCCATATTAAATAGGGCTTTCTTATGTTTTTACGGACTTTAAAAAATGGCTTTCTTGACTGCATTTTTTTTGCCTTGTAGAAGAGTTCCCTGGTGGAGGATTAAACTGAAAAGGACTGAACCTGGAAATCCCCCAGAATTTCCTAGAAAATAGGATTTAGGCTCTTCTTTAATGTGAGCTTTTGTTATAGCCTGTGACTCCCTGTGGTGCCAAGTTGTACATCTTTGTAAAGGAACATTTTAGCTGGTAAATTGCAGAGACATGGTTATACTCCTGCACTAAACCCCCCTGACAACGTCCCTAGGGCTGATTCTAAGAGCCCCATGCAGCGAAACTAATCCCTGTGTATTCAGATGCATTGTTAGAGAACAGAAATCCTTTAACAGTTCTGAAAATGCCATCCAAAATGTCCACCAGGGAGGATATGAAGACCACAGACATGTTTACGTTTTCATTTCTTATGCAGCTGATTGGAACAAACCTGGGTAGCAGTGAAGGGTTTCAAATCCATTGAGGAGTTAATCCAGAAGTGATCGACCCAACACTGCTTCTTTATATATATTTCTGTCAAAATGAAACCTCCCAGCAATTTTGTTTTTCTGGTTACCTCTGGCTTCTTATTGTTTCTCCCCTTCTAAAGTATGTCTAAAAAGCACTTTTAAATGGTAACATTGACTAGGGCCAGATCTACACCAAACAGGATATAGCACTATGAAAGTGGTATATGGAGGCAGGATCTACACTGCTGCTTTATAGTGGTATTGAAGTGCACTGGCAATTGTTGGGGCCCATGACACATTCTATATACCGCTTTCATAGTGTTATATCCTGTTTGGCGTAGATGTGTCATGAGCCTCAACAGTTGTCATTGCACTTCAATACCACTATAAAGCAGTAGCGTAGATCATGCCCAGAATGCAGTTGCAGTCATCTGAACAGTCTGGCAGATGTCCACAATTCTAAGACAGATCGAAGCTCGTGAGGCACCTTGAGGGTTCAAGAAATTTGAAGTTTTGGATAGCTAAGGTTTGAATTATCATAGCTCTAATGCATATGCTTTTCTGCTGTTCTTTCTTTAATGTTTCAAAACACTCTGTTGTGTTTGGTGATTGGCAATCTTCGCCATCTGCATGTTGAATAGACTTGTCCATTCTCTGCTTTATTAGTTGTCCACTAACCCCAGCCAGTTGCTCCCTTTGCAAGCCCCTGCTTTGCTTTGTCTCTCCTCAAATGTACGTTCTAGCAGCAGTGAACTGCATGTTTATATGTGAATAAAAGAGAGGGCTGGTCTTTGATCATGGGAACCTCCCATTGCAAAGATCTCTGGGAGTTGCGAAGATCTATGGGAACTCCCCCCAGTTCCAGTCTGGGTTCAGGCTTGGCTTGGGGACAGAAACAGCCTTGGTCACCCTGGTGGAGAATGGACAAGGGGAGTGTGACCATGTTGGTTGTCCTGGGCCTCTCAACGGCTTTCCGTGCCATTGACCATGGTATCCTTTTGGAACACTTGGCAGGGTTGGGTTTAAGGAGCACAGTATAATGGTTGACTCTGATCTAACCTGGTTGCTCAGTCTCACAAAGTGGTGCTGAAAGACTTTTTCTCTGCCCTGTGGTGCTGTGGGGTACCACAAGGTTCCATCTTCCCCCATTCTATTTAACATCTACATGAAACCACTGGGGGAGGTCATCCAGAGGTTTGGGCTGCAGTGTCAGCAATATTTATATACTTATTTGTTACATTCATATCCCATCTTTCTTCCAAGTACCCCAAGGCAGCATACATGATCCTCTTTCTCTCCATTTTATCCACACAGCAATCGTATGAGGTAAGTTAGACCAACACGAATATGTGGATGACACACAGCTTTACCTCTGTTTTCTACTTCTTAATCCTAGGGAGGCTGTGGAACTCCTAAATAGGTGCTTGGACGTGGTTTTAGGATGAATGAGAGTGAACAAGATGAAACTTAATTCAGACAAGACAGAAGTACTTTGATTAGGGAAATATTCTGATCTGGATGGAGGGGTTCAACTGATATTGGATGATGATGATTATTTTATCACATTTCTATACTGCCCCATAGCCTAAGCTCTGGATTGTTCTCCCCTGAAAGACCATGTCTGTAGCTTGGAGGACTCTGCAGACTGTGAAAGCAGAAGTGGTGGCAGAAGCCAGGAGAGCATTTTACCAACTTCAGTTACTATGTCAGCTGTGACCCTATCTAGAAAAAGAGAACCTAGCTTAATTTATACATGTCCTGCTTGCATTTAGACTGAACTATTGTGATGGTCTCTGTGTGGGGACACCTTTGAAGATACCCAGAAAACTCAGCTGGTAAACTTCAGAATGTTGCTGCTTGTGTCCTTGTTGAGGCTAGACATCTGGATCATATTCAGATCAATTCTGTAATAGCTGCACTTGTTGCGAGTGTGTTTCCAGGACCGAATCAAAATGCCAATGTTGACCTTGGAGCTCTAAACTGCTTGAGTCCAAGTTATCTGAAGTTCTCACAGCTATGTGAACCTACCTGTGCTTTAAGACAATCTTCAGAGACCATACTTACTGACCTGCCACTTATATCAGTAAGATTGGTGAACACAAGAGAGAGGTAGCCTCTACTCTACGAAGAGTCTCTCAAGATTTGGTGGGCTACATCCGTGGTTGCTTTTAAAAGGGCTTTAAAATACATTTTTCTCTGGCTTTTAATTGAGAGGATTTTATGGTATTTGCTGCTCCTAAATATTTGAAATTGTACTTTCTTTTAACTGGCTTATTTGAAAATGTATTAAATTTAATGTGTTTCTATAAACTGAAATGGAATTTCACTGTCCTAGTTGTTCTGGGAAGGCCAGGGTCTTAAAAGGCAGCTAAGAAACATGTTAAATAAATAAATAAATAAATATACATAAATAGAGTTTGAAGGGCTTCAAGGCCCCGAGTTAAAGGATTTCTGAATTGAGAAACTCCCATGGTTAAGGTTTTCAGGCCAAATGAGGGCCTGAGGAAGAGCTCTCTTATGCTCCACTTCCCTGCCTGTTGCTGTCATTGGAATGTAAGGGGCAGCTCAGAAACAGGGCCAGCCATACCATTAGGCAGAGCGAGATAGTCACCTCAGGTGGCAAATGCTAGTGGAGCAGAGGAGGAAATTATGTCAAGTTGCTGGAGGACATCCTAAGCTGCCTTGAGGTACAATGGAGGACACTGTCCTGTTGCCCATATTGAAATAATGTTCCACTGTCTGTCTGGTTGACTTCTGTCAATGGAATGGAGGAGGGGGCATCATCTTGTCCTTTGCCTCAGGCAGTAAAAAGTGTTGGTTGAACCAGCCCTATACTCAGAAAGGCCAGAGCTTATTTATGAGCTTTGTGGAAACTCAAAGGGGCTTTAACTCACATTGTTACTTCCACTGTGGGTTAGTGTGTTCCATCATTAGAATGTTCTTCTCACTACAGTTCACTTCTAAGCAAATTTACTTGGGGATAAGTCCCATTGATCCCAATGGAACTGACTTCCAAGAAAGTCTGGTTTTAGAGCTAGGGAGGGGATTTATGAAGGAACAAAATAATTATACAAGTCACTCTTGCCATCTTGACTCTCTCTCTTTCTCTCTCTCTCTCTCTCTCTCTCTTTCTCCCTTCCTCTCCCTGCATCCCTTTCTGCAATTCTCTTGCCTGCATTTCATCTTCTTGTGAAACAGGCACCTGAGCTTCTTTTGAGACACATTTATCATTTCTCCATCTTTATTAGGGATAATCTATATTTACTGAGCTTGCCTGCGGGGGCCTGTCTTACCCGTTATTAGCTGACACTTCACTTCAACGGGTAGAGAAAGGAAGCAAATAGGATGCTGGTGAAAGGAAGCAAAGACTTACTGAAACAAAAGGACTGTTGGTTAGCACTGGGGGAGACCCTTGTCTAAATTGAGGAGCTTTATAAGAAGAGAAGGGTTGTGAGTGGAGGGATAGAAGAAGGAGGAATAGGAGAAGAAGGTGGAGAAGAAAAGAAATACCATCTCACCATGGAGTTTAAATAGATAATAGTGAATGTTTGCCTTTTTTAAAAAAATAATTTTTCTGCCCACTTGGCTTAATCCAGACTTTCCAAACATGGTGCCCTCTAGTGTTGGACTGCAATTCCCAGCATGCAATCTAACACATTTAGAGGACATCAGTTGGGGAAGACTGGATTAATCAGTCCTATTATAAGGAAAGACAAGCCTACACAGATTGGTCTGTTAAACACCCTGCACGAAAGCAGACCATATACTAATGTTTTTATTTCAAGCAAATAATTTCCAACCACTACAATGCAACATGTGACTGCTTAGAATGTCTGTTATGCTTGAATCTAGAGGAAAATGGTGAAAAAAGGAAAAGAAATCTCCCCAGCGGGTGTCGTGAAGGGAAAGTATGGTGGGAATGGCTCAGCAGGATGGATAAGGTAGGACTTGTAGCTTTCCCATCTTCTGTAGGCCTCAGCCTCCCTTGCTCTTAAGCAGTTGTGAAGAACCTACTCATTCAGCTGAGCTTCAACAGAAAATATGTCTAAAAACATCAGCCATGCATAAACTGAGAGAGAAGAATTTCAAAAGGCATACAAGGTTGATTTTGTTGTTGTTGGAAGAAGGTAAAGATGGTTGCATTTGACTTTTTGATTGGTGGATCTGTTAGACTTTTTTTTAAAAAAGGCACATCTAATTATGAATTTATGTAAAGGCAGTTTTCGTTATGGTGCCATGCTGAAGCTTAAGCATAGGTGTTTTTCAAGCAGAATGGGTATAATAACTCCCTTGCACACCAAGAGAAAGACACTCTGTGCATTGTAAATGAGACGGCATGTGACATGACCTTTCTCTCCTCCTTCACCCCGGCAATGAGCAGGTAATGCATCATACTAGAGCACCTTAAAGTGAAATACTGTTTCCTTGAAACCCTTGATGCAGGAAGCCCATGAATGAAGGGGATGGAGGCAGCAGTAGTCAAAGGAGAAAAGGTGCAAGGACAAAGGCATAGTCAGTTGTCTCATGTGGCAGGAAAAAAGGCTGGTGACTGAGCAGACGGCAATAAAAGGAAGCTAGGAAGTATAAGAAATTACAGTGGGAAGGACGTGATGGAGTTAATCAGAAGACCTCTCCCTTGTTCTAGGCTGGGGTGGGCAGAAGGTAGAGCTGGATCTAGTGCAGTGGAGGCTGGTGCCCATTGGGGATGGTGGGGCAGAGGACAGAGCAGATGCTCAATATTTCACTGAGATTGCTGGAGGAGTACAGGAGAAGATCTTGTGTGGCACTTGGAAGCAGTAGAGCAAATGTACCTGGTTGTGGGGGGAACTGGGTGGGGGACAAGCTGGGGGGTTACTGCCCCATTTGCCCCAAATATAGAGCTACCTCTGATCTGCTGGTAGACCTCTGGGTGATTTGCAGTTGATTGGCAAGGATTTTAAACTCCCAGTTACTTAACAACAGAAGTAACAAAGTGACTCTCCCCCTCCGAAATTATACTGCTGAAATGAAGAAAGTTACAGGGGTAACCAAGACTAGATCCACACCACTGCTTCATACAGTAGTGCTCTGATAACTACTGGGGCATATTCCATATTCCATCTACTGCTTTCATAGTGTTATTTCCAGCTTTTTATTCCACATTATCCAAAATCTCGCAACAAATGTCATTGTGTGTCGTACCAAGTATAAATGTGCAAGAGGGATATAGCGTTACCATGACGGGATTGTAATGAATTGACAGAAGGTGTAGATCTGCGTGGGTTCTTTGTATGGAGGGACTGAAAGCTCCATTCAGTTCTGGAACTCAAAACAAATTCTTAGGCAAGAATTCTTTAATTCAAAGTGTATGTATTTTGCACCGGGCTCCAACTGGTGCATCTCAGCACTCTAGTGAAAAACAAAGTAGATTGGGCGAGCCTGAAGTGTGCCCTTCCCTGTTCTGTGTGATGCAGTGGATCAAGCATTGCATTTGGGACTAGAGAGACATAGGATCATGTTTCCTGTCAGCCGTGAAGCTCAGTGAGAGAAAAATTGGCCCCATTGCTGCAGTGTCAGTCACTCCCTCTCAGCCTAACTCGCAGGGTTGTTGTGAGCAAAAAAAAAAGGAGCACGACTACCACAACCCATGCACCCCAAGCTCCTTGGAGGAAAGATACATTGAACAGGTAGCAGTAAATAAATAAAATTGAGCCTTTCCCCAATTATGTCATTTTTAAAGATACGGCTATGCACACTTGCATCGTACAGTGTACATTAAGAAAGCATTGGAAAGACAGTACATGAACAGAACTTAGTTTCTAAAATGAGCCTAACATCATACAACACTTCCTTGGAAACACCCCTCTCGAATCCCAGATTGCATGAGCCAGTTGTGGTTACTGGTGATGGAAAGCCACTCTGCGTACGGAATGCCTCTATTGTTACTTCATGTCTTTAAGAGCTGACTTCTGGCATGGAAAATAAGTTTGGGGGCTAAAGCCTAGTGAACCATGATAAGCTTTGAATGCATACCATTATCTAGAGAACATGGGTGTTCAGGCAAACTCCAATTGAACATGTGTTAATTCTACCCCCCCACCCCCATTAATTTCAGTTGATATTTGATAGGGTGACCAGACGCCCGGATTTGTCCGGACATGCCTGGGAAATGGGGAGCAAATCCGCATCCGGGCGGAAAAACTGTTTTGGGGGGCCAAATCCGGAAATTTAGCCCCCCAAAAGGGTGACCAGATGGTCCTAGGGCGAGCCGGGCCAATCGGGGGGTGGCGGGGGCACACCGGGGCGGCGGGGGGTCACGCGGCGGTGGCGGGAGGCTGGTGGCGCGAGGCACTTACCTGCTGGGGCATCCGCTTCCCTCCGGTGCTCGGAATCTACTGAGAAACAGGCTTCGCGACCTGTCCCTCAGTAGCGCGCTGGGTGATGACATCATCACCCGGCGCGCTACTGAGAGACAGGCCAGGAAGCCTGTTTCTCAGTAGATTCCGAGCACCGGAGGGAAGTGGACGCCCCAGCCGGTAAGGAGCGCGGGGGCGGGCGGCGAGGGGGCAGCGCGGCGTGGGTGGGGGTGGGCCGCACGGGGGGGGCGGCGCGGCACGGGGGGCGCGCGAGGCATGCGGGCGGGGTGGGGCGGCGTGGGTCGGGGCAGCACGGGCGAGCAGTGGGGGGGTTGTTTTGGGTGGGTGGGTGGTGTGGTGGTGGGGGGTCCGGGTTTTGGATCCTCAAAATCTGGTCACCCTAATATTTGAACAGTCGTGTAAGCTACAGTATCTCTTTTATTGCAATAATAGTGGAATCTTGAATGAAAGGTTGGGAAAGCTGTGTGGAAAAGTCTTGTTCTGTTCCTAGTTGTTGTAGTTGTTGTTGTTTCAGATTTTTCTTCAGCCCTTCCTAGGCCTAATCCACACCAAGCAGGATATTGCACTATGAAAGTGGCATGAAAGCAGTGTATAAAAGGCAGGAGCCACACCACTGCTTTAGAGCAGTATTGAAGTGCACTGACAACTGTTGGGGTCCATTGACACATACCATTCACAGCTTTCATACTGCTTTCATAGGCCCTTTCCACACCAGTCAAAATGCCTGGGATAGCCCCCAGCTGCTCCCTGTCAATCCATATGATGCACAGGGAGAACGGGGTGGGGGTGGCCACGGGATTTTTCCTGGTTCTCAGGAACCAGAAAAATCCCAATTCTTCCATGGTCCAGTGAAGTTCCCAGGACCACGGAAGAATGTGGCCACCTGCCCCGGTGCTGCCACGCTTTCTCACGAGTAAGTGCGGCAGCACCGATGGCCACGGAGCTGCACCGTGTGGCTCCGTGGCCATCAGGAGAGGGGGGAAGCAAAATCGCCACCCCCAGGATGGTGGGGGGAGGAGGGCGCAATCGCACAGCTTTTTTTTTCAATACTTACTTTTGTGGAGGAGCGCAGGAGCCACGCAAAACACAAAATGGCAGGCGCGACGTCCGACGATCCAGGATGTTGCGCCCATTATGTGGTTTGAGCGCGCTGAACCTGGAAGTGGCTACTTCCGGGTTCGTTTGTGCTGGCCCCTCTACACCCCCTTGGTGTAGAAAGGGCCATAGTGCTAAATCCTGCTTGTTGTGGATTAGGCACTAGCTTTATTGCCCTGCATCACCCTGATCTGACTGCTTCAGAACCCAAATTCCCATGCAGCTAATGGCATTCCATTGTGTTTAACACTGCTCTTTCATGGTATGTGTGTTTGCATGCTTTGTGTGCTCTACCTGTGATCCTAGCTAAGGTAGTGCTAGTACATTATGCAGGCATGAGAAAATGTCAGCAAATATGCTGACCTCGTTATAATTAATGGATAGTTGGGTAATGGTTCTGCATGTCTCATTAGATACTGAAAAAAAAAGAAAAGGATCCAGCACTTCAACGTTTAGTTTAATTGAAATTCTGAAACATTTATTATTTCAGGCACAGTACAGTAACTTGGGTTTTAAAAACCTTAAATTAATGATTCCAGCCACTTACAGGAAGGAAACAAGCGGCTGGGGAATAAGTGAGACTTTCGAAGCTCCAAGGTCATGTGCACCTTAAACTTATGCGTCATCTAGTCCCTTAAAGGGACAGGTGTCAAGTATTTAGCCTAAATATCTCATTGCTTTCCAAATCTATAAGCGTCATCATTAGGTAGCATGACTTTCTCTAAATTCTAAATAGTTTATTGCAGATTAATGAGCAATTGATGCATTTAATAACATGTCAATCATAATATATGGTGGATGGTTCTTTTTTGGGGGCAGAATTGCAAGCAGAATCTGGAGCAGTACTTAGAAAGAGGAACTGGTAAAGGCAGCTCCCACACTAACACTGCCGAGAGATGCAGTATGTGTGCTGGAGTAAATCTCAGTAGTGCAGAACCATGAATTTAGATCTGGGCTTTGTTCTTCATAACTTGTTTTTTCCAAGATTGAACTAAGCGGGAAAGAAACTGGAGGGTGTTTGAGTAGTTAAAGGCATACCTACAAGTACTATATTAATGACCATATGGACTTTGAAATGAAATATCCAAATTATGAGCCAAGGCATTATGGTTTGTAAATTAAGCAGATTAGCATAGGTTTGCAAGATATAGGTTTTCACAGAAAGTGGAACTTTTGGGAAAGTTTGGAGTGGCAGTGCACAAGATATAATAAAAGCCATGTGGTTTGACATCAAGATATAGAATTTTGCTTCTGCTTTGGCCTCCTAAGATTCTGTTGTGGGTCTCTTCCACCATATTATGATATGGAGAAAGAAGTGCTTTTTGTTTGGTGAAATTGTGAGATAGACTTTTTTACCAACTCGAAATAGTTTGCCAGCTGCACCATTCACTGGAGAAATCAGACCCTGCCTCGGTCCAAGTTGGATTACCGTAATTCAATCTATGTGGGGCTACCTTTGAAGATAGTTTGGAAAATTTAGTTGGTTCAGAATGTTGCAGCCTGGAGGACAGACCATAGTAAATCAGCTTTGTCCTAACTTCCTTGGTTTCCAATTTGTTTCTGCACTCAGTTCAAGATTTTGTCTTTGGCTTCAAAGCTTTAAGTGGCCTGGGATGAGCATATCTCAGGAATCAAGATTCGAGCTTCTCATTTGTCTGTTGCCAGCAAAAGTGCAGCTGGCAGAGATAAGAGAGAGAAAGGGTTCCCCCCCTAAACTATGGAAAAGACTCCCAATTCATCTGCAGCCACCCCACTGCCTTGTCTGTTTTTACACGAGCTCAAATAATTTAACTTCTCTTGTCATTTTTTAGTCAGATATATTTTTAGTCTGCTGTTGTAGATGTAGCTTTTATGATGCTGTTTTTTTCACTGCTGTTTGTTTGTTTTAATTTTCTTGTGATTTATATTTTTTAATTGTAAGGCATCTTGAGGTTGAGTTGATCACAGAAAGGCAGTGTATAACTGTTGAAATAAAGAATTGCTTCCAGGCAAACTCAGTTGACCTCTGAGTAGTGTAACTGAGAGACTGAATAAACATCTTCTTTGGAATCCCAGGAAATCACTTCCCTTTTCTTTTACTCTTTATTATAACCCTATACATGCCTACTCAGAAGTAAGTCTCGTTGAGTTCAATAGGTCTTACTCTCAGGTAAATGGGAACAGGGCTGCAGCCCTATTTATTTATTTATTTATTTATTACATTTGTATACTGCCCCATAGCCGAAGCTCTCTGGGCGGTTTACATAGGATTAAAACAATTAAAAACAATATACAAAAATTAAAACAGCAAAAACATACAACATACACACAATCTGTACATTTAAAACCACTACAACACCCCAAAAAGCTACAAAAAACAAAAACAAACCCAGGCTACTCAGATAATTGCCAAATGCTTGAGAGAAGAGGAAAGTCTTGACCTGGCGCCGAAAAGATAACAATGTTGGCGCCAGGCAGGCCTCGTCAGGGAGATTGTTCCACAATTGGGGGGCCACCACAGAGAAGGCCCTCTCGTTGCCGACCTCTGAGCTTCCCTCGGAGTAGGCACTCGGAGGAGGGCCTTAGATGTTGAACATAGTGTTCGGGTAGGTTCATGTCAGGAAAGGCGTTCCATCAGGTATTGTGGCCCCAAGCCGTGTAAGGCTTTATAGGTTAAAACCAGCACCTTGAATCGGGCTCGGAAACATGCAGGCAGCCCTAGTTAGCTTTTGAGTAATTCGGCCTCCAGATCTTGTGAAAGATTCAAAGTTTGATTTTGGCTGAAAAGAACTAGGTATGATGGGAGTTATAGTCCCACAAATCTGGAAAGCAGCTGCTTGGGGGAGGCTGCTTTCATTTAATCACATCCCCTGCAAAGAAAGAGCAAAAATAGTAGTTTCTGTAGGGTGGGGGTAGGATGAGTACATTCATAAGAGCTGTCAGTGAATTAATCTCCAATAGAGGGGACACAGAGACCCCGTCAGAAGATTGGACTGTTTCCTTTTAAAACCTTGCTAATAATGCTGAAAGAGATCTGGTCGTGACTCCTCTATTTCCAGGTACCTGCCAAGTATGACCCAGTTACGGTGCACGTATGCAGCCTGCAACTGACGCTTCTCTCTCTCTCTCTCTCTTCCCCCCCCCCCCGACTTCTCTTCAGCTCTTTCTAGCTCTTGGAACTGAAAATGGCAGTGGTATAGCTCATGTGTGAGTGCTGTGGGTCACAGCCCCCTGCTGTATACTGAATGCTGCTGTCAGTGCAGCTGAAAGACTGTAGGAATTTCCTACTGCCGGCCAAGTTTACAAAGATGGCTGGTCCTAGCTAGATGGATGGCCTGGATGGGGCTGGCTTCTTCACTGCCTCTTCTCATCTGCCCTCTTCTATGAAACAATTGCTTAGTGCTGCCATGTAAACAGCAAGTAGCGCACAGTCTCTTCTATAGTGCTTGAATTCCCACAGCAAACCCACTGAATGTGATTAATTGCTTAGGTGAGCAAAAAGTACTCCCATGGGTACATGCTGGATAAGAAGCAGGGCTAAGCAAAGCCGCTCTTTGCTGGCCGCACCATCTTGGTGGTGCTGCCCATATAGGGTTAATTTTGGAATAGGAGTCATTTCTTACCAGCCATGAGAAGGAAAAGAAATTGTGGATGTTATTGCATACAATGATAGCAAACAAGCAGGAAACCCAATGGATGCTAACAGAGCAGATGATTTCTTGAATCATTTCCATTTCAACAGCCAAAGAGTCTTGTACATTAAAATGGAGGGTTGTGTCTAATGCTGAAGGCATAGGATGAACTATTATTGCTGGCTCTGCTTGCGTGAGGAGGGCAGAAACATTAATATCACCTGGCAAGGAGAAGCCATTTCAATGGTGTGAAGGTCTTCGGGTTCTTTGGAAGTGATGTTACTGCAAGAGGGAGCTGTATTGAATAGTGTGGCTTCAGTTCACAATTGCTTGGTTTGGTATATGAATTTATCCATCTTGTAATGCTTGGCGATGTATGAATCAAGTGCCATCCCCCCTCCCCGCCTCCAAGTCCTTCTGTGGCTGAGAATTAGGGCTGTGCACGAACCTCCCGATCCGATCTGGATCCCGATCTGGGAGGTCCGGATTGGGCCTGACCCGATTCGCCTCGGATCTGGATCCAGATCTGCTCCGGGTCCATGCAGAGTCCTCCCTCCCGCTCTCCCTGCTCCCTCCCTCCTCTCAATTGCCCTGCTTACCTGCAGCCTCCTCCGCGGCGTCCTCCACAGCGTCCAGCCTCCTCAATGTTGGCTGGCCGTTTTCCCGCTTGTGCTGGGTGATGACATCACCTGGCACAAGCGGGAAAGCATCCTGACTCCTCGATGTCGGCTGGCTGTCACAGAGGACGCTGCAGAGGAGGCTGCAGGTAAGCAGGGCGATTGGGGGGAGGGAGGGAGAGAGAGAGCGGGGAGAGCAGGAGGGAGGGCTCTGCATGAACCTGGAGTGGATCCAGATCGCGGATCTGATCCGGCCTGATATCCTGTTCGGATCGGGCCCAGATTGGCCCGGATTGGCCCGAACTGCTCCAGATTCGGGATCTGGATCCAGATCCATGCACAGCCCTACTCAGAATGGCCCTGGGCAGACAAAATGCTCACACATTTAATCCACATGTGATCAGGGAACAGGGCCATGCTGCCCAGCCTCACTTTCATGTTGGCTTCCCCCCACCCCCACGTCTGTGCAAATGTCTGCAGAGAAGAAGCCTTCATAGTGTGACTGGAACCCCAGTAGCGAAGGCTTCTAGACTGCATGGTTTGCTTCATGCACAAACTGTATGTGCAAAGGCTTCCTCAGTACAGATAATCACACTGAGCACTAGATGTCAGGGTGACAGAGGAAGATGCTATGAACAGGGCTAGTCAGCATGGCCCACACCCTGCTCACTCACTGATTCAATGAGATTCAGTTGGCATCCAAATGAGCAGCCTTCCAAAGCCAGTTGCTTTATAAATGGGTATGCAGACGTTCTGGACCATGGTTCAAATGGAAACAACCAGGACTTTGACTACAGTCTGTGCTAGGGATGTCGTAGGAATCTGCAATGGATTCACTTGAGTTCGGATTTCTATGAATTTGAACTGCAAATTCTTCAGCGGGCCAGCTTTTCCCAAGTTTTATGGATCCTATAGATTTTTCAAAAACATTTTGGAGGGATTTGTGCAAATGTGCATTTGTGCAAGTGTACACGGTGCTAACCTGCATTAGCGCAAATGCACGCTTGCAAATAGGAACAAAATTCTCATACATCCCTTACAAAAAAAAAATCAGATTCCATCAATAAACAGTCAGTGGAACAAAAGATACTTGAAAACCCATGAAATACAAACAGAATGGATTTAGCAAAATCGGCACATCCCTAGTCCACGTCCCCTCTCCCCATACTGCCCCCCCTCCAGTGCAGTGTTGGCCTTGCTGAGGGATTCGTCTTACTTGTTCTAGAAGGTTTAAAATGGGGAAATAGAAGTCTAGGTTTGTTTTGAATTAATCATTTGTGATTCTCCCCCAATCCTTTGATTAGACAATTGATGATTTTTAAGTTCATCTTTTCTGATTTTCTAGTTTGTTACCTATTTGCTTGCTTCTTATCTAAGGAAGACACTCTGCTTTATCATGCATAGCACAAGGACTTTGAGGCATTAGCCACTTGCTAATAGAGATAAATAATGAAGCAAAAGCCAACTTAGACTACATATTGGATTTGTACTTAGTAGATCTGGGTTCAAGTCCTACCTTATCCATAGCTCACTGAGTAACCATGGCTAGATGACGCTCTCTGAACTGCCTCCAACTCTCATTTCTAAAATGGAAACGGGTTCCTGAGAAGCTCACAGCATAAGGCTTGTAAAATGTTTTGAATATTTAAAGCCTTTGAATATTTAATTGCAACTATGAACTGAGATTAAAAATTGTAGATTTAATAATCAATATACTGGAAGAAATGTAAAAACAAGACTTCACAGAGCTCCTGCTGCTATAGTGGGGAGAACTGATTTACTGGCTACGTCACGGCAGTTCTATTTATGAGGATTTCTTATATGACCTTGGCCAAGTTAGTCAATGTTCAGTAGTAATTTGTTCTTCTATTATAAATTGCTGTTCACTCAAATACTGTGGAGGATATTTCTTCAAACTACAAACCCTTAAGCTTATAGAATTTAGCAACAGTCATTAAACACACAAATATATGTCTATAGCAAAGAGACAATTCCCTAACACCCCAAACATTGTTTTGAGAGAGGACTATAGAAATGTCCTTATAATCTTCATGTGACCATTTTCCTGGCAGGACATTGGCACTCCCATGCAATGTACTGGCACAAATAGCTTGAAGCTATGCAGAAAAGTTTCACAATATTATTATTTTGCCGCATGCCGAAAATGTACTTATTTCAACAGGCATTTCCTGACAATTGATACTGCCAGCATACACTACCACCAGATTGGATAGTATATTGATGATGATGATGATGATGATGATGATGCCAATGCTTGGTCCTGCATTTTCTTTTCTTTTTACCCTTTCAAAATGACAGTTCCTTTCATGGTCACGGTAAAGAAAAACAAAACAAAAAAACGTTCTCTTAATGCGCTGGATCATTTCACAGCCTGGCACAAGAGAAACAAATTGTATGGAAAATTTATGGGAAATCAGTAATTGAATCTCAACTGCTTTGATAAATCATACTACCCAATACCAAGAGGGTTAACATAACATATTCAAAAAGCTGTAAAATTGATGGTTTTGCCACAATAGTTCACCGTATACAATTCAGTGATTTCACAGGGCTGGCTCTGATTTTCCTTTCCCCAAGACTTGAGAAAACTGAGCTCCTTGATGCCTAAGTGGAGCTATAAACAGCACGGTCAAAATCGTTTTATAAAATGCTGATAGGCAAGGAATTCAGTCCAAGCTAATGCATAAAGTGGGCTATAAAGAATATTCACACTCCACCATAAAGAGGCCCAAGAAGAAGATGGCAGAGGAGATGTGGATATAGTCATGGGAGCGGTTTATTACTTCTGAACGATAATGGAATGTTAAAGATAGGAAACTGCTTATGAAGCTGAAGAGTGGGCAATACAGAGTCAAGTTTGCATTTTATTTTTCAATCACAACTAGTCTGGGTAACTACCCCTTCTACCTCCAGCTACTGTTGCTCTTGTTCCTCCAATGATTATCATCCTGGGGTACAAGAGCAACTGTTGGTTGAGCAGTAGTGTTAAATGATATACCAAAGTTGATATAGAAACATGAACAATACTCAGAGGCAATTTCTCCCATCTCCCACTTTCATTTTATTTATTTATTACATTTCTGTACCACCCATTAGCCAAAGCTCTCTTGATTTTTTACAAGTTAAAACTTAAAACCATCCAATGCAATAACATGTATTTTATGCTTCCTGTTCTTCTTGCACCTTCTTGGTAAGTTCTTGCTCTGGATTTTCTGCACTGAACAGGTGGTTGGATTAGATGGCCTACAGAATTCCCTCCAACTCCAGGATTCTGATTTAAGTGCAGTCCTATGTGTGTCTATCAGAAATAAGTCTCATTGAGTTCCACGAAGCTTACCTCCTATAGGGATGGGTGAGAAAATATTTTTCTCTAATTTTTTAATGCGAATACATTGAATTTGCATCTGCTGAACCAATGAGCCAACCAAAATTGAGTTGTGAGTCAAAATGTGTATTTCTGGAATTTGGCACTATAGTTTTCTACTAAAAAAGTGCACACAAAAATTAGGGGAAAGAGCACACAAAAATCCACACATTACAGAAAAGTGTGCACAAAAATGCACACAATAGTGAAAACAACACAGAGAAATACAATATTATAAGGGAAATGGGTTGCAAAATAAGGATATTATCAAACTGTGCACAGAAAAATGCATACAAAACTGCACATAAAATGTGTATATTAGGAGTACATGAATATGCACACAAACATTCATGTGTATTTTAAAATTATATATCGTATACTGATGTGGAATTTGGCCAAACTGAACATAAGAACATAAGAGCCATGCTGGATCAGATCAAAGGACAATCTAGTCCAGCACTCTGTTCACACAGTGGCCAACCAGCTGTTGGCCAGGGTCCAACAAAACAGGACACTATGCAACAGCACCCTCCCACTCATGTTCCCCAACAGGCTTACTGCCTCAGATATTGGAGGTAGCACATAGCCATCAGGGCTAGTAGTCATTGATAGCCTTCTCCTCCAGGAATTTATCCATCCCCCTTTTAAAACCATCCAAATTGGTGGCCATCACTGCATCTTATGGCAGTGAATTTCATAGTTTAACTATGAGCTGTGTGAAGAAGTACTTCCTGTTATTTGTTCTGAATCTCCAACTAACCAGCTTTATGGGATGACCCTGGGTTCTAGTATTATGGGATAGGGAGAAAAATGTCTCCCTATTCATATTCTCAACACCATGCATAATTTTCTATGCCTCCTTTCTTCCAAACTGAACTTTAGTGTTCTGTAAACTGCCCAGAGAGCTTCAGTTATTGGGTGGTATAGAAATGTGATAAATAAATAAATAAATAAGGTTGGGAAAATAAGAAATGAAATGGAATAGAAACTGACATGGAATAGAAATACACACAACACACACACACAGAAAAGCAGCTGCAGTTTAATATCCAACCATTACTGTGGTTGCATAATAGCTTTTTCATGCTTCTGACTCTTGTGACCCCATGGACCATCACACATGTATGAAAACGAACACAAACCTGTCGAACAAAGTGACAATGACCCTGCTCCTGCCGAGCAGATTCTACAAACAGGGCTAAGCAAACAGGGCTTAATGCAGCTCTGCAGGACTTCCCATTTTCCCCAACACATAAAAATGATCCCAAGAACACCTTCATTAGTATGTATATAATGCATTTTAAGCATTTTATTGGAATAGTAGTGTGTAAATCATTTAAATAACTAAAATAAGACACTGGCTCTAAGACGCCAGGCGAAGAACTGTTTAACATCCATCCTCCATTATGTGAACAGCAAAAGAGGCCTCTCCTTGATATGTATCTCATCCACTCCTATCAGTTTGAGCCCATGCCATTAGCAGAATCTGCTCTGTTCTACTTTTAAAATGCAGTATGAGGGGTGGTGGTGGTGTATGTTTGACTTTTAGTGTGTGAAAGAGGAAAATAACCGAACCTTTAAATTTCGGAAAGCATGTTGGGGGAGAAAGAGAAGCTACTTGTCATGCACGTTTTCTACATACAGGAATGTTCCCCCACCTCGTAGTCCTCTACGTTGCAGTGGGCAGTCCTCTGTTTGAAGGGCTGCCAGAGCACCATTCTCTATTTGAAGGTATCCTTTGTATGAAGTGTGGTTGAAAGATAAAGAACCATCAGAAGGGAGGGAGAGCAGGTGCCTTGAAGTTGCCCATCAACAGTGAGCACCTAGAGAGCACCCTGAGCAGGCACACAGTTCACCTGGTCCTGGCCTTCTCTACTGTGGTGAGATGCAGTGTATTTCTATTTAAGTTATAGTTATTCTTTCTCATTTCCTCTCGATCCACACAAATTAGCATATGAAAATGACATGCAAATTAGCGTCCTCTTTTGTCTTCCTTTTGGGTGGTGTGTAAATGGCCACCCTAATTGGTAGGGTTCTCTCCTTTATGTCCCAGAGCTGCTCATTTGCCTGTCTCTTGGCACGTTCTTGGGAGGCAGCCACTGAGGAGAAAGAAGCCAGGATTCTGTCAAAGGCATAGGTGTTTTCCTCAGTGTTGGGAAAGGGGACTAAAGAAAGTCCTTTATGGCCCGTTTCCCCCAATCCCCATCATTCTGTAGGTCCAGTGCTCTTGGCCCTTCTGTTCTTGCTCACTTCAAAATAAGGGCCCAGTTACACACACACACACACACACACACACACACACACACACACACAGAGCCAACCAGCATTCTACAGCTGGAGATAACTTGCAGTCTGACTTGGGAGCCAGCGTATAACAGATTAATATAACCTTTGCAGATCAGGCACAGAAGGAAGCATAACTCATACTTCCTAAGAGCTAAATTTGCATTAACAACAGTGCTGTCATCTATCACAGCTTTTATAGAATCAGGAATGAAATGCCTGTCATTATGATGGCAGGGAAGGTGGAAGAAGGTCAGGTGGCTTGCAGTGAGCCCATGAGGCCTCCTTCAGCAGAGGCGCAATTGCCTACTGTAGGGATTGGGGAGAGAGGCATTGCCCCCCCTCCCCTACTGTGTCCCAGGTTGTTGCTTGTAGAGTTTGATAGGAACTACTGGGACAAAGGAATGGTGTTGCAATGAGGATATGGGATGAGATCAGCCCAGCATCATCAGCAGACACCCTTTGGCATATGCCAGGACTAGAGTGGCCACTTGTGAATTGCCAAAAAAAGAGGATATGTATCAACAAAAGAGGACAAAAGACGTTGCATTAAATTTGCTAATTTATGTGTATAGATAACAAATTTAGAAGGAATTCTTATAATTTAAATAGAAATACAGTACATCCCACCATAGTGTGGAAGACTGTGAAGTGACCCACGTGCCTGGGCAACTTCAAAGCCCAGTTCTTCCTTCTGATGGTCATCTTTAAACTGGATTTGGGCACCTTCAAAATATAGGAGTGTCCTCTGTAAAAGAAAACACATGTCCCCTCCCCCTATCCAGGAACCTAACTCTTGGGATGTGCCCAGTGGCACTTATACCTGCTCTGGTGTCTGGATCTGCAAGCCGCCATTTCGATCTCCCAGAATACCTCTTCTGTAGTGTCATTCCAGGGCCAGATCTACACCTTGTGTCAAATCATTACGGATGTGGAATAAAAAGCAGGAAATAACACTGTAACAGTGGTACATGGAATGTGGATTGTGTCCCAACAGTTATCAGTGCACTTCAATACTGCCATAAAGCAGTAGTGTGGATCTAGCCCAGGACACTGTAGGGAAGCTTAAATGGTTGTCCACTGTTCCTTTACACTGTCGTTGCCAAGAAAACTCATCATTTTAGGAAAGGACCAACCACAGGACACTTTTTCTATGGGCTCCTCAATCTGGACCCAGCAGTGAGTGGGAAGAAAACACATCACCATAGATGTGCGCAAGGAGTGTGCCAGGTGTGCCCAGGCACATCCTAATGTCTCAAGCAATAAATGCTGAATTGGGGGGGCACTGAGTAGGGATCCAGACGGGGATCCAGATGCAGCAGGAATGGTCTTCCGGCTGCCCTCTGGCTGCTCCACTGCCCCGAACAGCACATAAAGCAGCAGGAGTGAAAAGGAATCGCTCTGCCAGGAGCTTCTTTGCTGGGAGCGATGTTTCAAAGAGGCCAGGAGGAAGGCCCCCGAAGGCTAATATCTCCTCTTAACCCCCTCCTCTGGCCAGCATCACTACGAAGTCCCACCAATGCTGGGGCAGAGTAGGGCATCAGTGTCTACAGTGTCTAATAAATAAATGAATAAAAATAATGTCCTTTATTATTGAGTATTCAACAAATGTTCACCTTTACAAAAAATTCCCTGGGTGACCCCCTAATGAAATGTGTTGTGCACGCCTATGAAGATCACCATATCAGGGATACGGGATAGGTCCTCCACCCATTGTTAAAAGCAAGAGCAGAATTAGGGTGGGCCAGGTGTCCTCTTTTATAGAAGAGAGTCCCTTATTTGAAGGCCTGACAGAGGACCATCCTCAGTTAGCACCTATACAGGTGACTGAAAGGTTGGCATATGGGTCATGTGGTCACAGTCTTCCCTACTCTGGTGAAGTGTATTTCTATTAAAATTATAATGATTATTTCTAAAGTTTCATCTCTGCATATAAATTATCACATGCCAATGTTATACAAATCTGCATCCTCCTTTGTCCCCTTTCTTGCCAATTTGTAAGTGGCCACCCCAGTAGCAGTACATTCTGTACCAGAGAATGTCTGGCCAAAGTTTATAATCTGGATCAGGGAGGCCAGGCGGGTTGTTGTTGTTGTCCCTAAGGTTTACCATTCCCTTTTGTTGCCCCAGTGGGGTGATGAGGAATGGGGAGCCCTTGCCACATGTCTTTCCATGGCAGCATGCATCAGTTCACCTTCCTCTACAAAAGCACAGAAGCGGTTGTTTTCAGGCAGCCTGAAGTAGGCCTCTCTCCTCACTTCCCTTGCTCAACTGCATCTCAGGCCCTTTCAACACCAGACAGGTGTAGAGGGCCGGAGGGCCGGCAATCCTGGAAGTAGCCTCTTCCGGGATTGTCACGTCAGTCCACATCACAAGTGTGACGACCCGGGCTCCTCCTGGGCTGTCGCAGCAGTTGTGGCCATTTTGTTTTTGTTTTTTGAACAGAGAACAGCGCACTTGTGCTCCAATGTAAGGAAAGTGGGGAAAATGTGCAAAATCGGGGGCCCTCCCCCCCCATCCTGATGGGCATGGAGCAGTGGGGGGAGAAGGCAGGGGAGGGGGTGCTGTTTGACAGCTGTCAAACTCTCCATTTTTGAACTTTTAAAGTAAAAAATTCATAGCCACAAAACGCCTGCACCTATGTTTCTGAAATTTCTCACCCATAAGTACCTCAAACCCATCTGCAATGTGGCCAAGTTTCATGCTTCTATCTTTAAAAATAAAAAAGTTAAAGGCATGACTTTCTTTCCCCCAATGCAACCCATTCTTCAAAAATTCCTTGCCACTACATGCCTGCACCTATGTTTCTGAAATTTCACACATGAGTGCCTACATACCATCTGCAATGTGGCCAAGTTTCATGTGTGGATCTTTAAAAATAAAGAAGTTATAGGCATTCCTGGTTCATTTTTCAAAACATCATAGCTACAAAATGCCTGCACCGATGTTTCTGAAATTTCTCACACTTAAGTACCTCAAATCCTTCTGCAATGTGGTCAAGTTTCATGCTTCTATCTTTAAAAATAAAAAGGTTATAGGCATTTTTGTACCACAATACTAGGCTATGAGGAAAATCGTTCAAAATGGCATCCGATTCTAAAATCGGAGGTCCAATTTTCATATTGGAATCAGATCCGAAGTGATTTGAGGGACCTCTGATTTTACCTGATATGATTCAGGTCAAAATCGGAAGTCCCAATTCTGATTCTGATACGTTTTTCGTGGTTGTACTCATCCCTAGAGTACACTCTTTTTTATCAGGGCTGGTCTGTGACCTACATCTGTCAGAGTCAAAGTACATTTCTATATACAGAAGTCAACTGGATTGGCAGTTGACTCTTATGTCAACAGTGGCGATGGGACACCCACTTCACCTGAGGACAGCAGAAAGGCTACATAGTGTATACAGCTGTGTCCTCTAACACTTTTCTGTCACTCCTTGGCCCTCAGCATCTGCTCCTGAGGTGGCTGCCTCATTCTGCCTAATGGTGGGGTTGGCTCTGCTTTTTATCCAAATCATATTGTTGTCTGTTTTTGTATTTTATGTAAACTGCTTTGATTTAAACTTTTTTAAAAAAGGAGCAGCAGGATACATTTCTTTTTAGAGGCAAACTAAATGTAGAACATGAGGTGAATGGTTCTGGGATTTATCTTTGAGATACAGATACATTCTGTTTTGCTGTTTTGATGTAATGTTTGCTGTATTTTTGTTTTGTTTTAATGGTTTTGTTTTCTTACCATCTTGAATGCCATTATGAGGCAAAAAAATCAAGATAAAATATTTTAAATACATAAAATGAATGCCCCAAAGCTTCCAGGGCTAGATCTACACAACTGCTTTGTAGTTGTATTAAAGTGCACTGATAACCGTTGGGGCACATTCCACATTCCATATACTGCTTTCGTAGTGTTATTTCCTACTTTTTATTCCACATTATCCAAAATACCGCAACAAATATCATTGTATGTCCTACAAGGTAGGGTGACCAGATAAAATCCAGGTCAGGGCTCCTATAACTTTAACAGTTGTAGAGAAAGGGGAATTTCAGCCAGTGTCATTTGTATGCAATTAGTTCCTGGTGAAATTTCCTCTTCATCACAACTGTTAAAGTTGCAGGGGTCCTGCCTTCTTTTGTATATGGTCACTCTAGAATAGTGCCTGCACCTTTAACTGTTGTGATGAAGAGGGACTATCACCAGGAACTAATTGCATACAAATGACACTGGCTGAAATTCCCTTTTCTCTACAACTGTTAAAGATACAGGAGCCCTGACCTGGATTTTATCTTGTCAGCCTACTACAAGGTATAAATGCGCAAGAGGGATATAGCGTTACCATGATGGGATTGTAATGGTTTGACACAAGATGAAGATCTGGCCCAAGTATCTTATCTCTAAGAGAGGTAAGTAGGACTTAATCAAAACAGAGTAGGACTGTTCCCCGATTAAGTACACTTTAGCTGAGTAATGATATGAGTTTTAATTGATTATTATTTTTTGTCTAAAACTTGTTTTGAAGCAAAGAATACACTTTCCTTAGATCCAGATCTAGAGGTTGTATCCAGCCCTAGTCGTATTAAGAGTAGAACCATTGACATAAATGGGCCTTATGTTATTCATGTCTAATTTAAACCCCATTGATTTAAATGGGTCTCTAAATCTAGATTCAGCCTTTTGTTTTTACATGGTACATGTAAACATGAGATCAGGTACCATCTCAAAAGAGGCATTCCCTCATGTGTGAGAGTGACAGGGGAATACCTCTTTTAAGATAGTGCCCACCATCTGCAGTTTTCATCATTACCTAATGCTATAAAAACCATAACTGGGATGCTTTTTAAATGATTAAAACATGTTTTACTTGAAAAACTGATGAACTGAACTGAAGCCTCTTCAGGCATTAACAAAGGGCTTAAAATCAATGCATGAAGAGAAGGAATGCTCGAGTCCAGCCCTCTTCCCTTGTCGGCCTGTTCTCAAGAAGGGTGACAGTCTGAAGAGGCTCTTCAGGCGAGCCAGAATGTCAATTTTTCAGGGTTCTGGCTTGCATGGTGAACCTCCATGGATACAGGAGGCTGTCCTCTTCAGACGGTCATCCTCCTCAAGTTGAGAGTGACAAATGTTGTGAGGGAGAGGGGTACAGCTGGAGCACTCTTTCTCCTCATGTATTGATTTGAACCTCCTGTGTGAACATCTGAAGAGGGGGTTGATTAAATTTGGAACTTCTAATAGATGCCATTTGAATGTAGCTTCCTAGCCAAATGTGTACCTACTTGTTGGAAGCTATTCTTTTTCTGAGGATCTCATGTGGAACTTTCTTAAAAGTCTTGGTAAGTGTATTGGTATGCTACCTTAATTTACTTGTACAAGTCTTGTTTACTTGATCAGTTATTGCAAATGGGTGACGTCTTAGTTATTGTAGCAACCATTTTAACATATTGAAAATATTATCTTACTGTGAGCTGAAAAGAACAGGGAAGACACAACTGCATTTTAATATCAAGATAAGGCACTTCACGTATGGGTTTTAATCCAACTAAAATTAGTTGTGCTCCACTCAGCAGATTGAAATCAATGGGACTTAAGTTACTCACTATTCACTAGTCCAATTGGTTTCAGTGACACTTAAGCATGACTAACATTCTGTGGATTGAGTCTAGATCCCTCCCCCTGGTACATAGATGTGCTCGGTGTAGGGAAAAGGAGCCCACACCCATATATACAGTTATTCATGAAGATCACATATGTATCTATTTTGAATTTTGCTGCAACTGCAATCTTTAGCAACTCTCAAAAATACATCTACAACTGATCTTCAGACATGAGGGACTGCACCCATGTGTAAAACCAAAATGTGTAAAGGAGTCCCAAGTGAGCGTATCTAACAGCAAGATTATGCAGTTGTTATGTATATGTAAAATCTTGAATATGCAGATATGAAAAGTCATGGCTGCAATTCATGACTTGATATCTGAAATTGTGAACCCAATGTATGACAAAAACACATTGAGAACTGGATTATATATGTCTCTAAGAAGCCCATCAGTGGACAACAGTGAACACTCATATGCTCCCATCACACCTACACTTACTGTGTGAACTGGCCATAATGTGGCTGAGTAGGTTTGGCAAATTTTATCCAAATGTACTGAAAAAAGCAAAAGTCATCCTGAAGCCTGTCTGGTTGCTAATTGCTTTCTATTATGTTATTGCTCATATGCACTGCAGTATAAACTGCTTTTTTTTCTAAAATGTTTCTTCTCAGACACACAGCTTATTATGCCTGTTTTCCTCTATACAACAGTTGTTTTATTGGTAACTAGCTGATATGCCTGGCATTGTTCGGGTCTGTGGATAATGTTTATAACATTTATTTGAAAAATAATAAATTTCTCTCCAACTTATTCATCTTTAAGTTGGTTGGTTTTTTTAGTTTGGTTGAGTTAGTAAATTGTCTTGTTAGAATCAATGGAAAATTGTGTTAAGAAGAACTGCATTTTAAATTAGAGCTTCGTGATAAACCACATTTTTTGTTTTACCCGAAATGCCTACACCTCCCATCATGCTTTGGCCGAAGCAGCTGTCTAAATTTCAAAAACAATCAGGACACACAACACCCTTTCTACCAGCTAAAAAAGATGCAAACCTAAAAATAAGTTTTAAAAATATACCCTACATTGCCCAGATATCCGAAAAACATATAGTCGGGAAGCAGATCTCAGTGGACGCAGGGAACTGTTGTATGCATGTGCTCTGAAGTTATTATTATGAAAGAAGGAAAGTAGCCAGAACACAGGCCAGTGCTAGGCCTGTGAGTTAACTTTTAAACAAATCAAATTCATTTCTTTCTTTCCTCTCTCACCCTCATGACAAGCCTGCAAGGTAGGGCAGTCCTAGACCTGTGAGATAACTTTAAAACAAATTAAATTAGTTTCTCCCCTCCCCCCCCCCCTCAATTCATGGCCAGGGCCACCTTGAATCTGCCACCATGATTTTTCTTGTCCCCCACAGAAAACAGCCTTTTGCTGTGGTGCCCGTCTTGCCCAATGGGAGTCCTGCTACTGAAGCTCATGGGAAGTGAAGTTTGTCTGAGCCATTCCAAACTACACTGAGGGAGCAGGCTGGCTGACTCATGGGTATTTTGTCCATTGCCATAGGTGACAGGCCCAGAGCTGTGACCTCCTGCCCTTCTGCTCCCAATGGTGCCTAGTAATCAAGGCAGCCAGACTAGGTACTCTCTCTTCAGGCCCAGGATGGTGAGCTACTTTCAGATGATGGCCGCCAAAGCCTGATAAATTTTGCCTTCTGCCCAAGGCATGTTGGGAGTTGTAGGCGCAAGCCTAGCTCTCTGAATAATGTTAATCTTTGAATACATCTGAGGTTTCGTGGGAGAGAGGACCTTCTTGGTTGTGCACCCTGCTTAAGGATTTCTGTTCCCCAGGCAGGCTGGCCTGGTGACTGCATTAATGGTTTTTAAGTGCCAAGTGTTTTTTTTTAAAAAAAATATATTTCCCAGGGCCTTTTAACTTGCTGAGTTTTTTTTTTAATGCTGCGGGTTTCCCCCTTGTTATAACTAAACCACAACATTCCAAGACAGATGCAATAATTACTGAATAAAGTTTATGATTTTTATGTAAAAGCCTGATTTTACTAATGAAACAGAAGAGTGAATGGAGGAATGACTGATAGCTGAAGCTAGAATGGAATGGTGGTGGTGAGGTAAGTGACAGTTGGGGAAAGTCAGTTAGGAGGAGAACAAAGACAGTTAGTGAGAGGTCAGGAAAGTGGGGGCTGAGTAAGGACTGAGAGATAGTGACCTGGTTTGCTAACCCCTACTTTATTTAAAATCAGCCACTCTACATACCAGCACTACACCTCCCAGCATGCCTTTGGCAGCCCGCAGGTGCCCACATCCTCTGAGACGTCTTCTTGTTGCCAATGCTGCTCCTTGATAGAGCATGAAAGATTAGCATCACCAAGGAGGGGATATAAGCAGCTATCAGTGGACATGCCCAGCTCCAGCCAATCCTACTAGGATTGCCTTGTCCTGCACTTGTCACCCACCAAGTGCTCCATCAGGAGCCTGTACTGAAGGGCTGGGGCTGCCCCGGGCACTTCCCCCCCTTTGTTGGGTCTGATTCTGGGCATGCACAGAGTGCCCCCCTTCCTCATTCCCTCTTAAAGGCAAGAGTTGTGCGCTTGCTTCCCCCAGATTCTGAAAAAAACGATATCAGGGTGAAGTGCCTTTGAGCATGTTTGGCCCCTCAAAGACATGCTGTTATATCTAGTCACAATTTTAAAACCATGCAGAGGGTGAGAGGAGGCACCGCAAATGGATGCAGCCCATTTATGTGGGTTGTTTCCTTTTATGTGGAATCGGGTTGATTGTTCGAGACCAATTTATTTATTTTTATTTATTTATTGCATTTTTATACCTCCCTATATAGCCTTAGCAGTCAGGTTGTGAAAGACACACAGCAGCCACCCGCCTGTGCAATCACAATGCCTGCCAAAGGCGAATAAGTCTGGCCTCCTGCTCAAGGCATGCTGGGAGTTCCACCCAAAGCATGCCGGGAGTTGTAGGCATAAGCTTTGGTTTTTATTAAATTCTTTAAAAATACTTAACCCCCTCCCCCCAAAAAGTCGTGTTTTTTAAATTTTTCTGGTACATTGTACAGCCAGACCTATCACCATGTCACCGTGTCAAGTTTCTAACTTGTCTGGAAGTGTGTAGACATTTCTGGACATACATGACACACAATTACGTTCTGCTTTATAGGTAGAGATAACATCCAAATCTCTCTCTCTCTCTCTCTCTCTCTCTCTCTCTCTGTCTGCTGCCTAGATAATAGGAATCGGCTGTACATCCATTATCTGCATGGCCATCCATTGTAGGGCAAAGCTCCACAGTGGTATGTGATTGTAATGCACTGCTTGAACACACCTGGACATGTGCTTTGTGTACACTTCTGTGCACATGTGTGTCTGCACATGCTTTGTTGCTTAGAATCACATTCCATGACATCTGAGTGACAGAAAAGTTTGGGGAGTTGACAACATTAATGCAAAAAGATGTACAGCTGATTCTTGGCCTCCTAGATCATGCAACCAGCAGATGTTTTCCAGAAAGATGCTTTCAGAGCCTAGGAGATCCAGACACACACAAACAAGACAAGACAAGCCACACTATGCACTCATATATTGGCTGAATTTGGACAACATGTTTAACAACTGTGGGTTGTTGAAGCAACAACCCGTTGAGTTGTTAAACATGTCGTCTGAATATAACCACACAACGGAGCAACAACCCACAGTTGGTAAAGTAGCAACATTCAACAACTGAGAGGAACAACTCACTTTGCGAGTTGGTTGTTGAATTGTCAATTGACAAACGTGTCGTCTGGAGCAGCCCGTTGTTGAATCAACGATCGTGAGTTGTTGAGAACGGAAGATCAGAGAGCGGAGTGGCAAGAGAGGCAGAAAGTGGGCGGCCGCTCAAGCACGCTCGCAACAGAGTCCCGGCATCGCCGCCATAGCAACCACGATGCCCGCCTCCCCCACCAGGCAGCCGGCACGGAGCTCAACAAGGGGCCAGCTCCTGCAAGCACTCACGCAGGGTGCCCAGTCAGTCACCCAAACGGACAGGGAAGTGCACCAGAAGGGCACTACGGCAAAGGGGGGGAGGGGGAGACGGAATAAGCAAGAAGCCCACATGCCCACGAATAAGGGGCTGCCCCCCCACACCAACAGGGAGAACAACCCACCCAAAGTAGACCCCCCACTGCACCTCCACCTCCACCCTCGCATCACCCAGAAGGACAAGGGCAGGGGAAGCAGTGACCAGAGAGCCCCCCTCATCTGCCCAACATGGCTGGACAGCGAGCCTTTGCTGGGCCCCGAGAACCCCATTGGGAAGCGTCACGGCCGTGTGGAAGCATCCCGGGTGCATGAAAGTATCAGTGCCAGGATCTGGCTGTGCTACCCCCACCCCCTGTGAGTGTCGGCTGTGTAGTTCCATCTGCGTGCCGCCCCTCTCCACCACATCCCCTTGGCACGTTCCATGCTTGGCTCCCTGGGGGTGTGGCCTCGGCCGTACCCTCTTCACCGCTGTGCCTTCCAGCTGCCTCCTCCCTTCCCGGGGGCAACTGTCCTCTCCGTAGGTTCTGCCCTGGCATAGTGGTGCCCATGTGCCTTATTGCCCATGTCTGGTCTCCCTGCTAAATAAAGTTTTCAACGCCACCCCACTCTTGCCTTCTTTCCTGTGTGTGCGGAAGATGCTCTAGGAGGGAGGTGGAGGGGTTGGTGGCTGGGGCGTGGGAGCCAACGTTGGAATTGCAGTGCTTGGCGCGGGGTGCGACTGTTGTATTGGTGCTGCCTTTCCTCCTGGCTGCCTCTTTGCCTGAGGCTTCTGTGTTCCGCCCACTGACTGAGGCAGCCAATGGGGTTTGGGAGGCGTGTTCTGCATCGGCTGCAATGGCGGCGCCCATGGTCTTCGGCCGGAGTGTATGCTGGGATACCTCCTGGAGGACTAATGGAGTTTGGTAAGTGGGGAAAATGGCGTCCGAGCTGTCAGTCAGAGCCAGGTAGGCAATTTGCAACCAGGGTGGTAGTCGATTCCTTGCAGCCCCTGCTGCAGCATGTTGTCTGTAGATCGCCCACTTTTCCAACAACCGTCAGTAGGTAATTCAACAACCGTTGCTCAGCGTGTTGTCCGAATTGAGCCATTATCTTGCTGGGACAGAACAATTCTAGGACACAGCAACAGTTTGCCATTGACCAGACATAACAGTCATAAACAAAAAACAAAAACACACTACTTCATTGACATAGCAATACCTAATGGCAAAAATGTTGCATTAAAGGAAGAGGAAAAGAGAGAAAAATATACACCACTGGCTATGTAAGTTAGAGAACTATGGTAATAGGAAAAAGTTACAAATATTCTATTAGTTAGAGTAATCATATGGACAGGAGAACAGGGCTCCTGTATCTTTAAGAACTGTATTGAAAAGGGCATTTCAGCAAGTGTCATTGATATGCATGCAGCACCTGGTGAAATTCCCCCTCCATCACAACAGTTAAGGCTGCAGGAGCCCTGCCTAGCATGACGAGATACAAGAGGGCAGACACACACACACACCAGGTAAAATCATCATCATCATCCACACACACCTCATGCTCACCAAAGGCAATAAAAATTAAAATCTACACACCCCTGCACACTCACCCAATGTGTGAGGGGAACCACACCCTCCCCACATACACTTAACAGGGGGGTTGGATAAAAATCCTCCCCCACACTCACCAAAGGCATCATCATCATCAGCCACCCACACAAGGCAAAATAACATTCATCGATATAATAAATCTACACACAAACATGCACATATCCAAGGCAATAAAATAACATTAAAATACAACACTCACCCACATATTCACCAAAGGAAAAATAATAAAAATCCACACATGCACCAAGGCAAAAACCAACCAACTACACACACCTAGCCAAGACAAAAAATAAATTAAATATCCACCCCCACAACATACTCACCCATGGCAAATCTAATAATAGTTTTGAAACACACCCACATACACCCCCAATTAATTCATCAAAATCAGTACTCAAAGAATATATGGAAAATCAGTGAAAACTAATTTCATCAATGCTACCAGGGATGAAATCCAATCTACCCCCCCTGGATTTAAATTGCAGCTAAAGACAGTTCATTTGGCCTTCTATTACTTTAATACCCCCCCCCCCCCATACATACATGCAAGTGCAGCAAATTATTTAAAGAAAAGTTCATAAATAGTAGCAGTAGCACCCAACAATAACAGAAGAAACAACAAGAAAAATAAATAACATCCATCCCAGCTCCGTTTGCCAGACTGGGATAAGCCGGCCATGTGCAAGGCTGGGACACGCCACCTCGCATGCCATTATGCGGGGCAGGCAGGCCGGGATGCTCCATGCTGGCCAGGCTACCCCACACCCAGCTGGGCCGCCCCACACCCAGCCAGGCTGCTTACCTGGATGCAGCACCAGGCTAGGTTGCAATCCCCACATGCCACGCTGGCACCAAGGTTGGCCATGCCAGGCTGCAACGCCCTGTGCCCGGGCAGGCTATGATGCCCATGTCAGCAGTCGAAGAGGCCATCCTGCATGCTGCGCACCCCACCAGATCTGGCAACACTGCACCTCACCCCCGCCAAGTCCAGCCCAGCTGGGCCACATGCCACGCGCCCTGCCGGGTTCTGGCCGTGCCATGTGCCTGGCCGTGCCTGGCCGCCCCACCCCATGTGACGCAGCCTACCTGCCCTACTTACCTCTGCCAGCCACTGGGTCAGGCTGTGCTGAGTGCCCCGCTGGGCCAGGCCACACAATGCACCCTGCCATGTCCGGCTGTGTCACGTGGGGTAGCGCGGCTGGACCTAGTAGGGCACTGCCTACCTGGGTCTACTTACCCATGCTGGCTGCTGGGCCAGGCAGTGCCAAGTACCCCATCAGGCCAGGCTGGGCTGTGCCCCCTGCTGGGTTGAGACATGCCGTGTGCCCTGCTGGGTCCAGCCATGCTGCACGCCCTACCGGGTCTGGTCATGCGGTATGTTCCACTGAGCCTGGCAGCGCCTTCCCATGTGACATGGCCTACTTACCCATACTGGCCACTGGGATAGGTAGCGCCAAGCTCCCTGCCAGGCCGAGCCATGTCGAGCACCCCACCTGGCCAGGTCGCACCATCCCTTGCGATGTGCTGGATGGCCCTGGGAGAGGGGCTGGAAGTTGCATTTTCAATGTGCTGAAGCGTGACTTCCAGCCCCTCCCCCGGGCTGATCTGGGGATTTTCTTGGCCAGCACTATTATGCCGGCCAAGGACAAGCCTGGGATGGCCCTTGGGAAGGCGGCTATTCCTGGACTTTGGATGAAATTCGCCGATTTCCCCCTGGATGCCATTTTGGAATCCCATTTCCGGACTTGTCCGGGGGAAACCGGACGTATGGTCAGTCTAAGATAGGTAATCCAATCCTGGCCTCTGAGAAATTCATATACCAGGTCTATCCCTCTGTTGTTTCTCAGGGGATAGATCTGTTATCCAGACAATGTCTTTCCACTCAATTCTTAGAATGGCTCTCTTCTTCCTTGTAATGGCCCTTGAGCCAAGGGCCATCATCACAGGGCTGAAGGGCATTGTTAATAAGGGTTCTTTCTACAATCCATGAGAAAACACTAACGTCTGAGGAACGGCTGTAAGAGAGGGGGGGAGAGACCCCATCCAGGCCTCCTGGGGGAACTATAATTTGCAGGTTATCTTAAAGCTATACATATGCACACACATATTATAGGCAACCCTGCCCAATCTCAGCTACGCTAAAATCATGGATTTTCAAATTGTTTTTATGAGGCAGAACTCACTTCCCACTGTGGAAGACCCCCCCTAAAACTAAATAGATAAAAATGAACCATGAAATCCCTTCTCCAATGCGTCAATAATTGCTATGACTTCATTCATTGTGTAAAAACAATGATATGCAGGAGCAGGCTAGTTTTTCAAAAACCGAATGGGCACAGTAGTTGCTGCACATTTTGTCTCGTAACTTAGGCTCTACAAGGGCTAGAGGCTTGCTTTAAAAAAACAAAACAATGAAAGCTGGGAATCTGCAAATTATGCTCCCCCTTTCCCCAGCAAATTGCCTCCTTGTCCCGTACCAGAAACCCATGCCTGTCTTGTTTGTGGAAGCTGTCAGATTTGACAAGACTTGCTTTCTCCCCTAGTGCTGATGCTGATGCACTGCTTCTACATGACACTGTTCTTTAATGGAGACATTAAAACGAATCCTTACTTTATGCAGGAGCAGTTCATATTCTTGTTGGACATTATGTGAAGAGAGAGTACACACTCACTCTCTAAATCAGCATCCCCATATCTTCATGTAACAAGTGGAAGTGCCAGAGGCTGTTCGTTGTTATATGCTGAGCCTGTTATGCCGGTTTCATCTGCTTACACAGAAGCTGCCTTGCCAGTATTGAACTCTTTGCTTTGCGTCATGAAGCTGCCCAGGCTTCCTTGAGTAATGAAGTGTGTGTGATTATATATATATATATATATATATAGCCACGTTCTATTCAGGAATGGGAGAACGCAGGCCAGGACTACTGAAGGCACATTGGCAGAGTTCTGTGAGATTCTGTTATTGCTTTAACAAGGACGTTTGCAGGCCTCAGTGTGCGTGGGCGCATTGCGGGTACTTGGCAGATTTATGAAGTGGTCTGTGACTAGGGATATTTCAGTATGGTGAGTCGTCTTGGTTTGCGTATATTTTGCATAGCTTGAGTCTGAATCACTCCCCAGGAGCGATGGACCCTTCCAAGGAAAAGTGGGGAAAAGCAGCACTTACATACCCAAGCAAGCGTTCTCATTTGATCCAACCCTCTGTTGTGTTCCTCATTGTTTCTAGCAATGCTCCTCTGTTTTACCAACATAAACCGGAGCTGTGGCAGAGAACAATTCTCTCATTCCCCCCCACCCCCAAAGCCACACAATCATTTTTCTTCTGAAGATGCAAACTTTGCTGCGGATTGATTTACCCTTTTCCCAGCATGCGTAACGTATCTGTAACTATGGCATTATAGAACAGAAAGGGCAAAATAGCATCCGCGTTTGTTTGTGTTTTTATTTAGGACGTGTGACAACAAGAGTTGTTTCCCTGTGTGGGATGAAAGGGATGCTGTTTACGTGCAAGGTGTGCTGTGCAACTGCAGTGCCTATGCTATATCTGATGCTGAGGCAGAGGAGGTGCAGCTAGGAGAGCAAATTCAGCACTGGCCCTTTAGCAGCCTCCCCTGCAGCCCAGGCCTCCTACTGCATTTACCCAAAGTAGTGAACCACCTGCAGGGCTACATGGTTTTAGTGGGGTGATTTGCTCTTGGCTGCTTTTATAGCCCGCATCAGCAAGATATTCTGTAAGCACAAGTGAGGGCCTGCTACAAAATATGGCAGTCAGTGTAACCCCATCCCTAACAGGAGTACTCTTCCTGGTGAAGAGTAGTTCCTGGTGAAATTCCCTCTTCTTCACAACAATTAAAGTTGCAGGGGCCCTGCCTTCTTTTGTATATGGTCACTCTAGTATAGTGCCTGCAACTTTAACTGTATAGTCAATCTCTCTCTTGCTCCTCTCTCTCTTGTTCCCCCCCCCCCTTCTTGGTCTTTCTTTGCCTCCAGGATCTCTTATAGACTTAACCAATGAACTGTCAGCCTGGACTAAGCTTTATGCAGAGATACAGATCTCTAGCTACTCTATCACCACTACTATTTCTCCACTCTGGAGAGGATGCCCTGTGTTATGCTTGCAGCTTGTTCCCCATCAGGGGGATCCATGCTTTTGTGCACCATAACTTCTGGCTTAAAGATTGATGACATGTCACTCGAGTGGGTGCGCATTATGTGCATAATGACATGTGTTAACAAGTCAGGACAGGGGAAGTTTCTGGAAAGTGAACAAGGGAAGAGGTGCCTCTTTTCCTTGTCACTTTCTGAATCCTCCCCATATAGTCTGGGGAGGACAGTTTATTTTAATGTCATGGCAAGCCTTCTTCAGCACTAATCCCTCTCCAAAATACTATGAACTAGGGCTGGGTAGAAGATACATCAGGATCTATTGATAGATCTGCACCAATATTATATTCTTTTTGGCACCATGTAAAAACCTATTTGTTTGCCCAGGCATTTTAAACTTATTTATTTTTGCTTGGTTGATGTGAGGTCCTTTTATTGCTGAAGGTGATGTGGTTTTTTGCTTTTATTGTACAGCATATTAGGATGTTTTTACATTTTATACTTGGCATGGTAAGATGAAGGCATTTTGTACCTGGTATGGTAAGGTGAAGGGCAGTATAAAAATATACTGGTAATAAATCATAATAATTAAATAAATAAATACATCACCAAGGGGTTTTGACTCCCCATTGTTTAACAATGGCACCAATTAAAAATTGCTCCTCCTACCCTCCACCCCTGTCTAAACCAGGCTACTGAAATGGAGAACGCTTAGAGGAAAACCAGGAGTGAATTTGGGTGTGAAAGTATGGCAAGCTCAGTTCTGGTACTAAGCAAATTCCTGGTCTGAGCATCTGTTGAGAACAGTGCTGGCTTTAGGTTTTGAGGACTCATGGGCAAGACAACTGAATGGCCTTCCTTCCTCAGTAAGTCCTGCCTTCTCACCACCATTCCTATCAGATGCTCTTGCTCCTCCTTCTCTTTCTCCTCCTTGCTACCACTTGCTTGCTTGGCAGGCAGCAAGCTGGGGAGCCAGTAAGCAGTGGCACCTACGGTTCCTCCTTCTCACCACCACCACCACCACCACCATTCTCTAGGCCAGAATGAAAGGCAGGTGAACAAGCAGATTGTGAGGATGAAGAGGAGGAACAACTCTAGGGGTCTCTCATTACAGGAATGGGGTGCATAATTCAGCTCATCAAGAATGGCGCATTGCATTACAGCATAGTTAGCACAACAGCGGCCTGAGTGGTGCGGAGCCATCTTGTTGGTGAGAAGGTATAATGCATGAATAATCAAAGCCATTCTGTCCTATGTTCTCTGTGAATGAAAGAAGCTCTCCACTGAACTTCAGGGAAATGATTGGGAAAATGGTGACAATAAAGCTACATTCTATAGGATGCATTTTCTATTGAAGGCCTGTTAGGGTGGCCTTTTATACATCTCCCAAAAAGAGAGGAAATGCTTCACCCTAAAAAGGACCAAAGAGGGCACTGCTTTGCATAAAATTGGCATATGCTAATTTATATGTTCAAATGCAAATTTAGAAATAATTATTATAACTTAAACAGTAATGGATTTCACCAGAGTGGGAAAGACAGTGACCAGGCGACCTGTGTGCCTACCTGTTCAGCCTGCTGCCCAGGTGCTCACTGTTGATGGGCAGCAGGTTTTATGGTTCCTTATCTTTAAACTGGAATTGGACAGAACAGCCTTTCAAACAGGGGGCACCTTCAAATAGAGGACAGTCCTCATGTAGCCCTGCAAATAAAGGATTCTCCTCTGTAAAAGAGAACACATGGCCACTCTTATACCTGTATGTTTGTAAGAGAAACAAGCTCTAACTTTGGTAATATTTCATTGGCCTCTTAATTACTATATATGCCCTTGGCCTCGGAACATCTGCAATTGTTCAAATTCATTTGGCAATATAAGACTGTATCCAATATTAGCCTGACTTCAGTCCCATTCTTTTCAATAGCCCTACTCTAAGTAGGACTAATATTGGATATGACCCATAATGTGGAAATGTCCTACAAATATGGTGAGACCATAAGCATGAAAATATGTTGGGAAAACATAATAACCCCCCCCATCAAATAATTATTGGATACTGTATCTCTCTTGAACCAGAGGCAATCTTGTTAGTATCTTCTGAAGACACCATAAATGGGAAGTATCAGTAAATAGTCTGTGAAAGCTCTTTCAACTGAAGCGGGATGAAAATGCTTTACATAATACATAGGCTGCCTCTACAAGAAAGGTTTAAAGCTCTTTCAAGGCGCTTAATTTTTTTTACCTCTACAAGAACGGAGCGCAAATCGGGTGTAGAGGCGCGTTATCTCTCTGATTATGCGCATTATCGAATGCGCGTTTAATCTCGAGTTTTATTTTGCTCCGGCCATTAAAGCGCATTTTGACTATGTGAACAAGCGCTTATGCGCATTAACTACTTGTAAAGCGCATTTTGGTCATCTGTTAATGCGCTTCGCCGCCTCTCGCCGCCTCTCGTGCAGAGGTATTAGGTGTAAATGCTAGGGATGTGCACTGACCCCCCGGATCGGATCGGATAGCGGATCGGAATCGGACCTGGGGGGTCGGATCGGATCGGATCGGAGGCTGGTCGGATCGGATCGGACCAGATGTCCGATCCGGATCGGACGCCATTTTGAATGCTTTTTCCCATAGCCAAGTATTGTTTTACAAAAACGCCTATAACTTTTTCATTTTTAAAGATAGAAGGATTAAACATGGGCACATTGTAGACTGGTTAGGGGTAGTTATCTGTGAGAAATTTCAGAAAGATTGGTGCATGCATTTTGTGGCAATTAATTTTTTAATAAATACCCAGGAATGCCTATAACTTTGTCATTTTTAAAGTTACACACATGAAACTTTGCCACATTGTAGGGGGTACCTTGGGACCTATGTGTGTGAAATGTCAGAAACGTAGGTGCTTGTCTTGTGTGGCAATTAATTTTTAGAAAATGGATAGTAGTGGGGTAAATACAGTTACGCCTCCCATTTTTTTATTTTTGAAGATACAAACAGGAAACTTGGGCACATTACAGGTACCACTTGCCTTGATATGTGTGTGAAATTTCAGAAACATTGGAGCTTTCTTTGTGTGGCAATTAATTTTTGAAACAATGAGGAAAGAAACACCTATAACTTTGTCATTTTTAAAGTTACACACATGAAACTTTGCCACATTGTAGGTGGTACCTTGGGACCCATGTGTGTGAAATTTCAGAAACATAGGTGCTTGCCTTGTGTGGCAATTAATTTTTTAATAAATACCCAGGAATGCCTGTAACTTTGTCATTTTTAAAGTTACACACATGAAACTTTGCCACATTGTAGGCGGTACCTTGGGACCTATGTGTGTGAAATTTCGGAAACGTAGGTGCTTGCCTTGTGTGGCAATTAATTTTAGAAAAATGGGTAGTGGTGGGGTAAATACAGTTACGCCTCCCACTTTTTTATTTTTGAAGATACAAACAGGAAACATGGGCACATTACAGGTACCACTTGGCTTGATATGTGTGTAAAATTTCAGACAGCTGGGTCCAGGCATGTGGTGGCAAGGTATTTTTGAAACAATGAGGAAAGAAACGCCTATAACTTTTTTATTTTAAAAGTTAGAAGTCTGAACATTGCTCACTTTGTAGATGGGTTAGGGGTAGATATGTGTCAGAAATTTCAGAATTATAGGTCCAGGCATTTGATGGCTATGGAATTTTTAAATTACATGTTTCAAAAAAATTTCTACAGAGGCCAGGTCTTCCCCTCCCGCTTCCCGCGAAGAAAAGGAAACACTCTCTCGTCTCGATCCCTTTGATCCTTGCTAGTAGTATCCATTACAGGGCTCGTGTTTCCTTTCCTACTTTCACTTTTCAAGCAGAACGGCTGAGCCTAGCTGAGTTTTGCAGCCATGCGTGCAAGGAAGGATCACTCTGGTCTCGATCCCTTTGATCCTTGGTAGTATCCATTACAGGGCTCGTGTCGGAGCCCTGTAATGGATACTACCAAGGATCAAAGGGATCGAGACCAGAGTGATCCTTCCTTGCACGCATGGCTGCAAAACTCAGCTAGGCTCAGCCGTTCTGCTTGAAAAGTGAAAGTAGGAAAGGAAACACGAGCCCTGTAATGGATACTACTAGCAAGGATCAAAGGGATCGAGACGAGAGAGTGTTTCCTTTTCTTCGCGGGAAGCGGGAGGGGAAGACCTGGCCTCTGTAGAAATTTTTTTGAAACATGTAATTTAAAAATTCCATAGCCATCAAATGCCTGGACCTATAATTCTGAAATTTCTGACACATATCTACCCCTAACCCATCTACAAAGTGAGCAATGTTCAGACTTCTAACTTTTAAAATAAAAAAGTTATAGGCGTTTCTTTCCTCATTGTTTCAAAAATACCTTGCCACCACATGCCTGGACCCAGCTGTCTGAAATTTTACACACATATCAAGCCAAGTGGTACCTGTAATGTGCCCATGTTTCCTGTTTGTATCTTCAAAAATAAAAAAGTGGGAGGCGTAACTGTATTTACCCCACCACTACCCATTTTTCTAAAATTAATTGCCACACAAGGCAAGCACCTACGTTTCCGAAATTTCACACACATAGGTCCCAAGGTACCGCCTACAATGTGGCAAAGTTTCATGTGTGTAACTTTAAAAATGACAAAGTTACAGGCATTCCTGGGTATTTATTAAAAAATTAATTGCCACACAAGGCAAGCACCTATGTTTCTGAAATTTCACACACATGGGTCCCAAGGTACCACCTACAATGTGGCAAAGTTTCATGTGTGTAACTTTAAAAATGACAAAGTTATAGGTGTTTCTTTCCTCATTGTTTCAAAAATTAATTGCCACACAAGGAAAGCTCCAATGTTTCTGAAATTTCACACACATATCAAGGCAAGTGGTACCTGTAATGTGCCCAAGTTTCCTGTTTGTATCTTCAAAAATAAAAAAATGGGAGGCGTAACTGTATTTACCCCACTACTACCCATTTTTCTAAAAATTAATTGCCACACAAGACAAGCACCTACGTTTCTGAAATTTCACACACATAGGTCCCAAGGTACCCCCTACAATGTGGCAAAGTTTCATGTGTGTAACTTTAAAAATGACAAAGTTATAGGCATTCCTGGGTATTTATTAAAAAATTAATTGCCACAAAATTCATGCACCAATCTTTCTGAAATTTCTCACAGATAACTACCCCTAACCAGTCTACAATGTGCCCAAGTTTCATCCTTCTATCTTTAAAAATGAAAATGTTATAGGCGTTTTTGTAAAACAATACTTGGCTATGGGAAAAAGCATTCAAAATGGCGTCCGATCCGGATCGGACCTCATCGGATCGGATCGGATCGGAGGTTGGCCGGATCGGATCGGATCGGATCGGATTTTACCGATTTTGGGTCGGATCGGATTCGGATCGTGGATCGGATCCGATCCGATGCACACCCCTAGTAAATGCGCTTCAGCGATTATGCGCATAATCGCCTAACCGGGTGCAAAAGCGAATCCTTGTAGAGGGGACCATAAATACATGAATAAATAAATAAATAAATAAAGTACTATTGGCAAAGAACTGGAAATAGTGAACAGATCACAGGTAAAAAAACCCCCAAAACCAATAAGCAAGAGGAATATGTTCATAAAAGCAAGTGGTAGGCAAAAAACTACATGTGTTATAAATTCATTATTCCGCAATTAAATGTTCTACATGTTTGAACTATGTGGCAGGTTATTTGTGACTTGCTATTTTTCAACCAAAGTAGACCCTTCCTTAATATCTTTGAGTAAAGTGAAAGGTATGCGGCATATGCACATGAATGAACGGATATATTCAAGACGACCAAACCTCCCCCTCTTCTGAAGGTATTTCTATTTTTTATTTTATTTTGATCTTTCTGCAGTGTTTAGAGGCAAGACTGTGCAGTGAAATCATGTATTTTATTTAATGAAACTATAGATTAAAATTCATTGAGAAAGATATTTGGCATAAACCCTTGGACATGGAATTGTCTTATACTGAGGCCAGATCTACACCAAGCAGGATATAACAGTATGAAAGTGGTATGAAAGCAGCATATGGAGGCAGGATCTACACTACTGCTTTATAGTGGTATTGAAATGCCCTGACAACAATTGACGCCCATGACACATTCCATATACCGCTTTCATAGTGCTATATCCTGCTTGGTGTAGATGTGTCATGGGCCCCAACAGTTGTCAGTGCACTTCAGAGTAGTGTAGATCCTGCCTGAGTCAGATCCTTGGTTTATCTAGCCTAGTTCATTTAGCCTAATACACATTAATCCAACTGGCAACAACTCCCCAAGATCTAGGGCAAAGGAGTTTTCCAGCCCTGCTACTTGAGACCCTTTATCCAGAGGTGTCTGGGACTCAATCTCGGAGGACCTTGTACATTTAAAGCATGTGCATCAAGTGTAGGGTGGCTATGGGCCCTACTTTACAAAGGACAGTCCTCTATTTGAAGGGCTGTCAAGGGACAGTTCTTAATTTGAAGGCATCCTCTAATTGATGAGTGCTTCAGTTCAAGTCCAGTTTAAAGATAAAGAACCATCAGGAGCCTCAGGACAGAAGACTAAGAAGGCGCACAGGTCACCTGGTCACAGCTTTCTCCACTATGGTGAGATGTATGGTATTTCTATTAAAATTATAGACATTTTATTTTCTAAATTTGCATCTGCACATATAAATCAGTATATTTTGTCAAATCTGTCTTCTTTTGTATTTTTTTTTGATGATGTGTAAGTGGACACCCCAGCTGAGCTATGATGCCTCCATTACATAAACCCAGAAAGAGTGTTTGGGAGAAACCACCGTGTCCTAGTTTCAGGGGCCTTTTGAATGTTTTGGAGTTCTGGTCTAGGAGAACAGCAAATGTAATTGTGAGCTAATGGGCACAGCCAGAGTTGAAATGTTACATTGAGGTTTCCTAACTTTTGGGATAGCTTGGAATCTCGTCATGCGGGGACATATTTGCAAGGCTACTTTGCCATGCAAAAATTGAGAGGATGGAATAATATCAACAGGTAATTGTCCTAATCATAACGAGCTCATTCATTACCTCAATCAAAAACTTTTGGTTCTTCCTCTTCAGTGAGAGAACACAACATTAGAATTTTACAGAGGATGGGGGCTGGGAACAAGAGGATGGGGGCTGGTGAAGGTGGAATTTCCATTAATCTCTATTTTTTTAAAAAATATCTGCATGTAACAGCAATCAGTCATAACGTGATTAATTACCCTTCAGAAGCGTGGTGTGTGTGGGCAGCTCCATTAGAAATGTTCATTTGAGGGCATGCAATTTCACACATTCTTCCCTTCTCTTGTTTTCTCGTTTGTCTTCTCAGGGACCAACTCTTTGACCTCCCCCAGCATGCCAGAGTATAAATGTGGGACACCAGCTCCTTGGGAGGCAAAAAACAAACCCAGAGAGCTCTGAGAAACAAGGTGACTCAACAGAAACCAATGAAGTAGAAAATGCTAAGTGGCAGGTCATGGATGTCTTAAGCAGAAGTGGGATTTTTCAATAGCAGCGGGATCATCATTCTGTGCTTCTCCTGTGAGCTTCAGTTATACTTACGGAGATATAACCTGGAGTGATGCAAACTATATGGAAATACGGAGAGCCAATGCAGGATGGATTTCCTTACCAGGGAATTCATAAATTAGTCCCTGTTACATCTGCTCTCTCCCCTCCCCAAAGAAGGCTGTCTCTTCACTTCCTTTTTGGTGAATATGAAAAGAGACCTGCATAAAGCTTCAAGCAATCTGTTTTCACATAAGTTACATGTCCAACCCCACAAAATCTCTGCTGTTATGTATTCAGATTTTGCCTTGGAAATCAAATTTTAAAAAATCATCTCAGATCCACATGCCATGGTTATGACATCATAACAATAATAATGATATACACCAGTTGCTGGGGAACATGGGTGGGAAGGAGCTGTTGCACTCGTGTCCTGGTTGTGGGTCTGTGGTCGACAGCTGGTTGACCACTGTGTGAACAGAATGCTAGACTAGATGGACCCTTGATCTGATCCAGCATGGTTCTTCCTATGTTCTTCTCTCACTGCATTTCTTGTTTTTCAGATAAATATGGGATGGGGCTGATCCATTAAATTATCTGCATCAGTGCTTCACTATCTTCTAAGGGACATTTTACGTATTGTGTAGAATGAGGTGGTAGAATTCTGGATTGCGCTATTTCAGACATGGATTGGGGTTATCATATATTTGAATGATCCCCCATGTAAAAATCTCACAGCATATAATAAACTAGCCCATAAGGGTCAGGCCTACACTATTTTTTTGTTGCTGATGAGCAACCTTGCTACATGGAGGGAACTCTTATGTGGGCAAGCATTCAAAAAGAAGACAGCTACCACTTCTTTCTGTGCAATGTGTAAGATGGCTTTCTCGCCTGTAATCATTAGGTATCCAATAATCAACATTATTTGTCTTAGCTTTTTTCCCTTTCAAATTGTCCTTTGAATATTGTTCCATCTTCCCTCTGTCGTTGATTCACAAAAGAAGTGTACCTCATAATTTCTATTTCCTTCCCCCCTCACAAAATGAAACCTGTTCAAAGGATTTTCCATTATAAATGCTCTGCTCTAATTTAACACTGAACCAATTGTTCCTGGCATGCAGATTTACCTCCTATTGATGTCACAATCCCCTCCGGTAGAAGGTTTTTTGATTGCCCCATGCAGTATTCTGCATTTAGCTTGCTTCTTTTCACTTTATGTTCTCTCTAAGTAACATTGCCGGCAAGAGCAGTTGGTGAGGAGAGGCATACAAATAAGGAAACAATGCTTGCAAAATAGGACACTGAGTGATATAGAAGTGATATAACACACATCTAGCTTCCATCCAGTAGCTGGATAGCAGAGCAAAATGCTGAGAAAGTTAGATGTAAGTCTCAACTTACCTTTCACTAGGTATTGTAAAAGGCAATTATTAACTCCCCCTTAACTCCTAGTTATCTTTCACTTACAATCTGCCTTTCTGTTTTTCAAGTTAACAATAACGAAAGCACCAGTCTTCAAGCCAAGTAAACCATCTAAAAATAAATACCACCATTAAAACCATTAAGGACCCCCCCCCCCAAACATTAACTTTGTAGCAGAGAGATAGTATATACTCACTCACTACTTTAAGTGTACCTACTTAAACTACATCATTTGAATGACTCCCATTTTTAGTTGTATAGGCAATATGGGTCCATGCAGTTGAAATTCTGTAAATTAGTACAGAATTCAGCTATAGGTGCATTGACACACCTTTGATTGTGATTCAGTAACTTATCCTGATATATAGTTCAGTAACAGAAACAACCAAAGAGAGTGTGGCCACTAGGGATGTGTATCGTATCGTTCAAATGTCCGATAACGATCCGATAAGGTCATTATCGGACATCCGATTAACGATAACGATAAACATTCCAGGAAGCCCTATCTGATCTGATCTGAAATCCATATGTCCGATAACTATTGGACATATCAGATTATCGGACCGCCAGTTTAGGGCCAGCCCTCCCTCCCTCCCCCCTCGTGCTCCTTACCTGGGCCTTCTGGGCTGCCGTCCGCTGTCCTCCGCTGCTCCGGACTACTGAGAACTAGGCTTTGCGGCCTAGTTCTCAGTAGAGCAACGACGCTCTGGGTGACATCATCACCCGGCGCGCCAGCGCTTTAATGAGAACTAGGCCGCAAAGCCTAGTTCTCAGTAGTCCGGAGCAGCGGAGGACAGCAGCTCGGAAGGCTGCAGGTAAGGGGGGGACTCCTCCCTCCCCCCCCATGGAAACATTCATATCTATATGGGAAAATTACCTTTTCCTATATAGGTGGATCACATGGTCACATATACCCAACCTGCTGCCCTCTAATTGTTTTGGACTAGAACTCCCAGCGTTCCTGACCTTTGGGTATGTTGGGTTGGGCTAATGGGTGTTAAAGTCTTCACCTTCTGGAGGCCACTATCTGGGTGGAAGACTGCACTATGTTATGTGGCAACACACTCTCTAATGCTGGGGTGCACAACTTGTTTTGGCCCTGATGACCACATGTGATGCTCACTTACAGACTGGAGGCTGCTGCACATGCATGCCTGCTCACACATATCTGTATGTATGTGCACACAGATACACACCAGCAATCCTGGTAAAGATAGCTAGCAAAAGTAGGGGAAATTGTTCTGTATAAGGATCTGTCTCTGTGTGGGAATTCAATGACAGTAGGGAGGGGTCATGGCATCTGGGGGCATATACAATTTGTGGGCCACACGTTGTGCACCTATGCTGTAATGGGGTGGGCATTGCCAGTCTGGTACATAATCAGTTGATCCCTCTTCCCTAAATATGTAGACAGAAGATGTAAACATTAATTTGAGTAGCTTGAGAGCAAGCATGGATTTGGGAGCAACCATGGTGCTCCTTTAGGTTACATGTCAGTCGTAGATTTGAGACAGCTCCTAACTTTAATGCCACATGTGTATCCAGACCCATCTGGAACAGCATGTTGATATAACTCGAGAGCATGCAAGAAAAATAGAAAAATACATGGCCCGCTGGAAGAATGGTCCACTGGAAGAATTGGGGAGTGGAGGTGGTATTCATCTGCAGCCCCCCTATTCCCCCTGAAAAGCTGGTCTGGAGGGGTGGAGGACCATCTGGAACAGCATGTAAAATGGTACTGGGAACTGCATGGGGAAGAGGAAGGAGTGGGAGCATCCACTGTATCTTTGCCCTTTTCATAAATGGAAGGAGCCCTTCTGTCCTCAGAAAGGATATTCTGGATCCCACCCTATGAATTAATAATGCAGACCTCCATATCTACAAGCTAGTCTGGCAGACAATTTTCAGAGATCAGATGCTCTCCTGCAGAGCATCCAAAGGTGCCCCCACTGACCTTTTGCTAGTCCAGATGACCGATGGGGACAATTGAGGGACCACAGCAGCCAGTCTAGTCTGCACAGCTGGATTTGTGATGTTGACAAAGTAAGTGTGTGTGTGTGTCATGGGAGCAAAGGTGTCTCCCTTTGCTGATGATGCTTTCTGTAGTTTCAATTGTGTGCTAGAATTCAAAACTGAGATAGAAGCAAGCTGTCATGTGTTGATGTTCTATGGATGGATGGTACAACTCATTCAAAAAAATATTACTGCTACATACGTTCTAAGTAATAGTTGTGTTCTATTGGATTTGTTTTGCTTCAGTTATTTGTCCTGGCCTTAAAACATAGCATGTATTCTGGGAGGAGATGGTGATGCTGGTTATACAACAGATTTTTCCCCAACACTGTTACCTTGTTGCCAAGTGGAAATATCTCCTATTTACATCTGTCTACTTGAATCTCTCCTGACTCTGCTCACCCTTCCACCAACATAAAGTGCATTGATCTTAGTGGTGTTACTTCCAGATTATGCTTGTCTGATGGCTGGAGCTGTATCTGTAGCTATTGGGATATATTGATATTCCATGAAAATTGCTTCCTATAGGACATTCAGCCCAAGATGAGCTGTGAGTGCCTTTCCCATCCTCCACTCAGGAAATTACCATTCACAAGGGCATCCTGTCAAAAAGAAGGAGAGTGTTTATACTGATGTGCAAGTTACATCTCAGATGAACTGAAAATCTCAGCCAGTGTTAAGGAACACTCTGCTGTAAGCTGTTGGAGCTTTGCTGTTGGAACGCAGCCTTTAATAATCATATACATATTCAGTAAGCATAGCTTTGCAGTCCCCATCATAGTCAGTCTGCTGTACATGTGCAGCACCACGGCTACTTGTTAAGGCTAAAATGTAAATCACAAGCTACATTCACCATTAGACACTGGTGTGTGTATATATATATATATATATGCCTCCTACAGGGAGATATTCTGTGTCTCTATTACAATATTGTACTAAAATAAGTGTATCAGTGTCTAGTGTTTGTGTGTGTGTGTGTATGTGTGTGTGTGTTTGTTTGTGTGCTGGGGCAGTGGGGGGAGTGAGAGGAGCAGAAAAATATGCTGATAGATAAAATACTTCATGAATGTGGAAGAATGCCTCCTCCTCCTCCTCCTCCTCCTCCTCCTCCTCCTCCTCCTCCTCCTCCTCCTCCATACTATAGATGACTTCCTGTATACCACTCTAATTGATTTGACTTCCTAAAAGCATCAGTTTCAGAATCCAAACAAATTTCATTGATTAGCTGGCCAGTTAAACTTCTTTTATCAGTACTTTGCAACACTAGATCAATTCAGAGTATCTGAATTGGCATCACTTCCAGGGGAAACAGTAAACTAATCAATCATCCATCAGGTTTATGCATATTTATTGCCAACATGTTTTGGTTGGTTTTCATGTATGTTGTTAGTTGCCTTGAGCATTTTAAATGGAAAGGTGGGATATAAAGATTTCAAATTAATAAATACATGAAAGCACATGTATAATTGCCACCTATCCAGTGTGAGGCTCAGGCGAAAACAACAACAAAAATAACAACACACACACACACACACACCATCATCACCATAAAAACCAGGGCTGAGTTTATATACATGTATATTATTCCTGCAACGGCTGCAACTTCAAGCGATGCCATATATGAATGACCGTTCACACAGGTATGTAGAACTAATAACACAGGTGGCATTTTTGATATAACCTGATGTCACCTAAGTAAAATTCTTTTAAATGGAGTCAGTTTACACATTCATCTGCCAGTCACCAATTATTAAATAATCAAGTGATGATAATTAAGCATGGTTTATGCAAGTGCGGTTCAACATTATTTTAATGTTTGGAGGAAGAATGATGTATAGAATAATGATGATCCTGTGTACAGAGTGTGATCCAGCCTTTTGTTGCAGAGAAATGTACCTCTCCTTGTGTAGATCCACTATGTTTAGCACATGTGCATACTGACCAACTCGACTATTCTCTGTGTATCAATGTCTCTCTTCCCAAAGGTGATCATATTTCGATCCTAGCTTACACTGGGGTATCCATTGCAGGAGACCACCTTGGTCTTCCAAGGAAACAGCCTTGCAGCTTGTATACCTTGGTTCCATATCATCCTTAGTTTCAGCTCCTGTGACAGCTCTGCTTCCTTAGCAATACGAGGTGAAAGATGCACAAAAGATATAGTAGGTGGTAGGGAATAAGGCAACACATGTCCTTAAGACAGAGTAAGCAACATGATGCTTGCAGGAGGAGTGTATCTCTAGACACCTTTTTTGGTGCTCACCAAGATGGCTAACATCTCCCACTTTCTTTTTAAAATTATCCAAGACAAGAGGTTTGTGTTGGTTTAAAAGAGTTGTTTAGTGCATTGGGGCTAAGCCCCCACATCTACCTTGTACATAGTCTTTTAGACAGGTCACTTGTCATTTACGACTAGCCACACATCATAGGGCAGCCATTTTGTGGTGGTCACCACAACAGTTTCTCCACTTGTCAAATGTACCTAGAGGCCCCAAAAAGTTGCTCATCCCTGCCTTAAGAGGATGAGTTTTGTCTGTGGGTCAGGGAGCATGATTACTATTTAGCATGCGAACCATTATAGCTTTGGTGTCCACAGCAACAAACCTATGATCTCCCCTTGTGGCACACAACAACCTAGACAATCCTAGGTCATTGTTTAATTATGTGGCTGAATTGGTTTATGAATATTTGAATATGGCAGAACCAGTGTCTAGATGACCTTCAGGCACATTTCAGCCCAACCATTCTAAATACCATTGGTGAATGGAGCCAGTATTTAACAAAGAAATCAACAAAGAGGGTACGGTTTTAGCACCATGGGAACAAACAGAAAAGGCAGTGGAAAAGGAAGGAGTTAATAAAGCAGTCATTTGCAAAGTTTGTGCATTATTTATTACATATTTTTGACTTCCCGAACCTTGTCACAATTCATTTACTTTCATTTCTCTACAGCAGAAAGCTACAAGAGGCTTCTGAAGTATATATAAAAATGGAAGGCCATTCAAGCATCTCCTAGGTTGCGTCCATCGTATCCACATTGAGGGTCACGCATTCCCTTGAGTTCAGTGCAAAGCCAATTCCCACCATTCTTTGGCTCTTCTGATTTCATGCTAGATCATGTTCTGGCATGATGGACAAATGTGGGGTAGGTTTTGCTGGAAAACCCTTTTGCTGGAAAACCCCTGGGATCAAGCAGTTTTTCTTTCCCAACCTTACCTGAGTTTCATCCTCAGACTTTCACCCCTTAAACTTTAAAGCAAACTGAACACTGAAAAAGAGTAATCATCACTTGCTATCAATCAAAATGTCCATTCCTTTGCCCCCTAGGAATTTGGGGATGCCTTAATTTCCCATACAGATTTATTTTTTTAAAAAAGGTTGACTTTAGAGTTGGGGGTGGGTCGGTGGGTTGGTTACCATTTGGGCTCTGCTTCAGGCAGAAAAAATGTCTTGGGCTGGTTCTGAGCATTAGTGGACTAGGGCGTGCAATGTGGGAAGGGAGTTACTATGGCAAGGAGCTGTAACAGCCTTCTTCTACTTACTGTACTTAATTGCCTGCACCCTGGATTTAATAATCTTATGGGGGGCTCTTTAGATGGCCTCCATTTATCTTCACACACACCCAACTGCCATTCCATGGTTTACAACAACTCTAGATTCCTGGAATATTAGAAGAAGGGAAAGGAGAAGGAGGAGGAGGAGGAGGAGGAGGAGGAGGAGGAGAAGAAGAAGAAGAAGAAGAAGAAGAAGAAGAAGAAGAAGAAGAAGAAGAAGACTCTGTACCAACAGTTTTTCATCATCCTCATCCTCTGAGCAGGTGCAGTTTTGCATTTTAAATCCATTTAAATCATAGCACTATCATGACTACAGCAATGCAGAGCAGTTTGCTTCTGCTGGGCTCATCAGTTACCACTGTCTGGGTGGCAGATTTCAAAGCCCAGGGGCTGCAGGCCCCTGGATTTTGGCCCCAAGGTCCAGCCCTGCCTGAAACATAACAATGCTTTTAGCAAGATCAGAAGGCCGGCCTCCTTCTCAATCATGTAACACTGGTTTACAGCAAACCATCGATATGAAAGAGTGGTACATTTCTCAAGATGAAAATGGATAGCCTTCTGAAGCACAGTCAGTACGAATAACTTTTGCTAGAAGCTGGCGGGGATTTCTTTGCAACAAGGTGCTTGCCAGTGGTTTCTGTTAATCCTGCCACACAGCTCTTATTTGTTATTTCCCTTTCCAGTTTTGTTTCTTTTCTTTTGTCCATTCCCCCCCCCCCCCCAATGGAAGCATCCTTCAAAATCAGAACAAGAAGCTTAGTATGATTATGGATTTTAGCTATTAGGGTCACAAAGTGCTTTTCTTTTACAATGTCCTCCCCCACCCGCCATTTTCATCTGCATGTCTAGCCTTTTAGTGCATATTCACTGCCCCAAATCCACAAGGCTCCTGTTCTTTTCTTCTCTTTCAATTCCTAGTGAAACCCTGTCCAGAAGCTATTCAGTGCCTGTGATGAATAAACATGCCATGGAGACAGCTTGAGTGTGTGTGTGTGTGTGTGTATGTGTATTTCTTTCTTTTTAAAAGCTATGACCCTCAAAAGTGGCTGCATTGTAATCTTCCCCCGCCACCACTTTATTTTCCAGTGGTTCCCTGGGAAAAGGCCGTGCTTGTTTAATGTTATGTAGGCTGGCTAATAGCAACAGAATCTTGAGCTGAAACGAATATTTGCAGATGTTTGTTAACATTTTCATGAATGTAAACTTTTGAATTCCAAAGTTTACTTCTAGTTCCAAGTGCATTATTGGGAAATGTTTTGACTCTTTTGATTTTGGCAGGTCGATCATCTTAGGGTGACCAGATAAAATCCAGGTCAGGGCTCATGTAACTTTAACAGTTGTAGAGAAAAGGGAATTTCAGCCAATGTCATTTGTATGCAATTAGTTCCTGGTGAAATTCCCTCTTCATCACAACTGTTAAAGTTGCAGGGGCCCTGCCTTCTTTTGTATATGGTCACTCTAGTATAGTGCTGTGATGAAGAGGGAATTTCACCAGGAACTAATTGCATACAAATGACACTGGCTGAAATTCCCTTTTCTCTACAACTGTTAAAGTTACATGAGCCCTGATCTGGATTTTATCTGGTCAGCCTAGATCATCTGAAACCACATAAATGCAACCCTGGCCAGATCTACACCAAGCAGGATATGACACTTTGAAAATGGTTTGAAAACTGTATGTGGAGTGAATTCTGGTCCCAAACAGTTGTCACTACTGTTATAAACCGCTTTAAAGCAGTAGTGTAGATCCTGCCCCTGTCAAACATTAGATCCCATTGCATGTTATATATCAAATTTAGTCTTATATTATATTTTATGCCAACAATTAACTATTAGCTACTGCTAAATAAATTTAAATAAACACCATTGCATGGCAACCACGGCATTCTGTCAGATATCAAATATGGAAATAAAATATCACCAGATGTTAAAGATAGATATAGTACTTGGTAAATAGGTAAATGAGGCCCGCCTGGCACCAACACTGTTATCTTTTCAGCGCCAGGTCAAAACTTTTCTTTTCTCCCAGGCATTTTAACAGCTTAAGTTGAGGTTTTAACTGACATTGTGGCCAGGCTTAAAAGTTTAAAATGTTTTAAATATCAGCTGTTTTATGTTTTATGGTTTTAAATTTTGTATATTGACTTTTTAATGTTCAATCTTTAATTAAACATTTAATAGCTTTGGCTTTGGGGCGGTATATAAATGTAATAAATAATAATAATAATAATAATAATAATAATAATAATAATCAAAAAATCAGAGAATTTTCAGAGCTCTAGAAAGCTCCAAACTTTCAGTCAGTTCAATTGACTTCAATAGCACAGATTATATTTGATGATGATGATGATGATGATTAATCACTCTCCCGCTGACTGTGTCTTCTAGAAAGAATGGTGGAGAGGCCTTGTTCACCTCCAAATGGAGGGAGACAGGAGGTCAGGGCTTAATTTGAATCCTCATAGATCATACCACGCTGTCTGTGTCTGGGAGGAAGCCAGTTTTGAATTGTGTGCTACAGTTCAGAACTGAGATTAAAGCAAGCTGTCATTTGTTCATGTGCTCCAGATGGACGATGTAACAGATTCACAAGATATTATTTTTGTTATGTACATTCTGAGGAATGTAGACGAAGGCAACCAAAATGATCAGGGGACTGGAGCAACTCCCATATTAAGGAGAGGTTACAAGGTGGTCATGACAGAAGTTTATAAAATTATACATGGTGTTGAGAAAGTCAGCTGAGAGATTTAGCTTCCTCAAGATGTAGTGATGGCCACCAATTTAGATGGCTTTAGGAGAAAATGACACAAATCCATGCAGGCTAAGTGTCGTAATTCCATGTCCTCCTGCCAAGATGTGAGACAATAAAGAGGTCTGCCGTGTAACCCACAAAGCTTTATTCAACAAATAAATATCTCTGCACACCTGATGGGAGTGTGAATGCCAAGAGCTATCCTCTAAACTTAATTAGCCTAACAAAGCTAGGCAGTTGCCTTTCAAGTAAAATGGAGAGTTTCCCCACAGTCCAACCAACACTTTACCTCAGGAAGAGTCTTTTTGGAGAAGCCTCTGGTGAGTTGGTACCCTAAGGGACCACCTCCCACCTCCTCTTACCTCCTCCCAATTGCTCCTGTGGCAGATTCTGGGATCTGTCAACTCCGAAGGCCCCTCACCTTCTGACAAGGGCTGAGTTCCAAGGGACAGGAGGAGGATGGTCTCTGAGCCTTTGGCATCCTGACCGATAAGCTCCTGGGAAGATTCATCCTTGACTCCAGAAAAGTCTTGGGGAGTCTCCTCCACTGCCTCTTGTTTTGGCTGGTATACTTCTGGTCCTGTTCCCTCTTCTTCTGAGTCTGATCCAGGCCCCCAAACCCTTTCCCTCACACTAGGGAGGACACGCCTGATCCTGCCACTAAGGCTATCAATGGCTGCTAATCATGATGTTGAAATGCTGCTTCCAGGATCAGAGGCAGATTATTATTATTATTATTATTATTATTATTATTATTATTATTATTAGTCTCTAATCTGCCCAGTAACTAATGTTCTCTGGGCAGTAAAACAGTAAAAAAGCTAAAATACTATAATAGTTACAATATCTATCTATCTATCTATCTATCTATCTATCTATCTAATGCAAAACAAGAAACAGCACAGGAATCTATAAAACAACCATAATAACCCAGAACGACGTCTCTAAAATGCCTGGGAGAAAATAAAGATCTTTGGCTGATGCCCAAAAGATAACAATGTAGGTGCCAGGTGAACCTCTTCCATCGGTGAGGTGCTAACACTGAAAAGGCCCCTGTCCTGTACTCAACTACCTAGCTTCCTTTGGCAGGGTCATGTGGAGTAACAATGGGCAACTGCCACACAGGAGAGGTGAATTGCCTTGATGTCTTGCGTTGGAAGTCCCATATATACAAAGAGCCACTGACAAAGTAATTCTGTTTGAATTGGGGAGTGCCGCAACTGACTTTGTGAAGAATTCAAAGTATTTTGAGAAGCATATCACGAACAATATCAAGACCAACAGTAAAGGATTATCTAAACATATCAGAATTATTTAAATATATCAGAAACTAGAAACAAGAGAGTTAAAGGAGTACTAAAAGAGGATATGGAGATTGCAGAGAAGCTGAATTAATATTTTCATCTGTCTTCACTGCAGAATATATAGGACAGATATCTGCGCCTGAATCAAGGTTTTCAGGAAGAGAGTCTGAGGAATTGCGGCAACTAGTCATGACAAAAGATGAAGTTCTCGACCTCATTGACAAATTGAACGGTAATAAATCACTAGGCACAGATGATATCCATCCTAGAGTTCTTAAAGAATTCAAATGTGAAATTGCTGATTTTCTAACAAAAAATATGCAACATGTCCCTAAGATCAGCCTCTGTACCAGAGGACTGGAGAATTGCCAATGTAATACCATTTTTTTTTTCAAAAAAAAGGGTTCCATGAAAGATCCAGAAAATTACAGGCTTGTCAGCTTAAAATTTGTTCTTGGTAAATTGGTTGAAAGCATTATTAAAGAAAAAAATAGTAAGCATTTAGAGGGACAAGCATTGCTGAAAAAAGAATCAACATGGCTTCCACAAAGGTAAACCCTGTCTCAGTAACCTTTTAGAATTCTTTGAGAGTGTCATGGAACAAGAGGAGAAGTCCTCTTATAGATCAATAACTGGTTAAAGAACAGAAAGCAGAGAGTAGGTATCAATGGTAACTTCCACCAATGGAGGAATGTGAACAGTGGGGTTCCACAGGGATCTGTATTGGGACCAATTCTTTTCAACTTATTCATAAATGATCTGGAACTAGGAGTGAGCAGTGAGGTGGCCAAGTTTGGTGATAACACCAAATTATTTAGGGTAACTAAAACAAAAATGGATTGCAAAGAGCTCCAAAAGGATTTCTCCAAACTGAGAGAGAGGCAAATGCCATGTCAGGCATAGTTAGGAAAGGAGTTGAAAATAAAACGGCCAATAGCTTACTGCCTTTATACAAATCTATGGTGCAATCACTTGGAATACTGTGTACAGTTCTGGTCACCACATGGAAAAAAAGGACATTGTAGAGTTGGAAAGACTGCAGAAAAAGTGCAGAAAGGGCATGGAGCAACTCCCCTATGAGGAAACAGTACAACATCTGGACTATTTAGCTAAGGAAAATGGTGAGTAAGGGGCAACATGATAGACTTGTACAAAATTATGCATGGTGTGGAGAAAGGAGATTTTTCTCTTTTCTCATAATACTAGAACCCGGGGTCATCCCATGAAGCTGATTGGTGGAAAATTCAGGACAAATAAAAGGAAGTACTTCTTCACACAGTGCATAGTTAAACTATGGAATTCACTACCACAACATGTAGTGATGACCACCAATTTGGATAGCTTTAAAAAGGGATTGGACAAATTCCTAAAGGAGAACACTTGATGGCTGTATGCTGCCTCTAGTATCAGAGGTAGTATATTTACACCCATGACTTTCTAGGCAACATGAGCAGCAGGGTGCCATGGCATTCATGTCCTACTTGTGTGCTTTCCACAGGCAGTTGGCTGGCCACTGTGTGAACTGAGTGCTGGACTAGATGGACATTTGGTTTGATCTTGCATGGCTGTTATGTTTAAAGATCTACTGTGTGTTCGCAGGGCACAAGAGAGGGAACAGAACTGCCCCCCCCAATTTCCTTAAAAAAAACCCTAAATCCCATCAATTTCAAAGCAATGGCAATGAACTACACCAGGTCCAGGGCTGGAGAATAGGGATGTGCACTGGATCGGACCCGATCCACGATCCGAGTCCGGTCCAGTGGGAAATCGGATAAATTATCCGATTTCCGATCCAACAGCTGGATCCGCCGATCCAGTCCGAACCGATCTGAAAAGGGTCCGAACCGGTTCGGCGGATCGGCGGATCGGCGGGCGCCCACTGGCGCCCACCGCCGCTTCCATTGGCGGGCGCCAGCGGGCGCCCGCCGATGAAAGTGGACAGTGGGGGGGGGGAGGAGGGGCGCCCTTACCTTCCCGGCCCGTCTGCTCCCGTCTGGCGCCGGCGGCTACTACCAGCGGGCTCCGCGGCCTGCTCCAGGGTGGCGCGCCGGGTGATGTCATCACCCGGCGCGCTACTCGAGAGCAGGCCGTGGAGCCCGCTGGTAGTAGCCGCCGGCGCCGGACGGGAGCAGACGGGCCGTGAAGGTAAGCAGGGGGTGCGTTGAGGGGAGGAGGGGGCGTGCGGAGGGGGGGAGGGGGGCCCTTACCTTTCCGGCCCGTCCGCTCCCGTCCGGCGCTGGCGGCTACTACCAGCGGGCTCCGCGGCCTGCTCCAGGGTGGCGCGCCGGGTGATGTCATCACCCGGCACGCTACTCGAGAGCAGGCCGCAGAGCCCGCTGGTAGTAGCCGCCGGCGCCGGACGGGAGCGGACGGGCCGGGAAGGTAAGCAGGGGGTGCGTGGAGGGGAGGAGGGGGCGTGCCGAGGGGGGGAGGGGGGCCCTTACCTTTCCGGCCCGTCCGCTCCCGTCCGGCGCCGGCGGCTACTACCAGCGGGCTCCGCGGCCTGCTCCAGGGTGGCGTGCCGGGTGATCACCCGGCGCGCTACTCGAGAGCAAGCCGCAAAGCCGGCTGGCGGTAGCCGCCGGCGCCGGACGGGAGCGAACGGCCCTAAAAGGTAAGCAGTGGCGGGGAAGGGGGCTTACCCACCCCGGAGCCGTCCGCTTCTATTCGCTGGTGCCCGCGGGCGCCAGCGGATGGAAGCGGACGGCCCCAGGGGGGGTAGGGAGCGCGGGGGAGGGGGCTTACCTGCCGGGGCCGTCCACAGCGGACGGCCCGGGGGGGAGGGAGTTAGGCCCCCCCTCACCCACCCGCCGCCATTTTTTCCTCATAGACTTGCATTGCAATGCAAGTCTATGGGGAAAAAAATGGCGGCCGATCCAAAAATTTCCGATTTTTGGATCGGCATCGTACTCGATCCAGTCCGGGGGGCCTCCGATTTTGTCTGAACCGATCCGTGACAAAATTGGAGGTCCCGATGCGGGTCCCGATCCGATCCGGGGGGTCCGTGCACACCCCTACTGGAGAAGTTCTCCCTCTGATTTTGGAGTGTGTTCAGGACATGACTTTGGATTTGGTGGATCTACAGGTTCTCCTGGAATCCCATGGACCACCCTCTGATCTCTGCCCTTCTTGTCTCTCTCCAAATCAGGAGTAGGACATGTGGAGGTGACTGCTTGGGGCTGGGAACAGCATCAGAGGTTATATTTCCTTCTCTGAGGTCAGACCTCTCTGTCTCTCTCTGCTCGTGGAAGGGGTGAGCTGAAAAATACGATGAGCCCTTCCAGGGAACATAAGATTGCAGCTTGAGAGAGATTGCTTGTGGTACAGATTGTGAAATTAGTCATAAGGCAAGGCAATCAATGGCATTGGTAAATGAAGGCTATGGACATGGAGAACAACAAGGAAGAAAGATAGAATTACCCACTGTCAACTGATCGATATAAGTTGTTAATTCTATTTCCCCTGTAGAAATCTTGATGAAATTGCTTTTCTGAATTATTATTATTATTATTATTATTATTATTATTATTATTAATTTCATTCTCTAGTTCCAAGCAAAATTTATTATTCAGTGTTTGCTGTTTCTGGGTATGCGATGTTTCACAGGTGAGATAAACTACAATGTGAAAGATTTACATCTTTCATTCCATGTGAGAAGAAGAGACTAAAAGAATTGGAAAGTAAAGTTGTAGATTAGGATGTGAAGAAAGAGAAAAATTGTAGCATCAAATCTGAAAGAAGAACAGAAATTGAGGGATAGAAGTGGGTTCAGTAGCACCCAAGTAGTCAGTGTACGTTGGCCCCGGCAGAGCTAAACCCAAATTTATCCATTTATCTATGACATTTAGATCTCATCTTTCTTCCGCCATGGAACTCAAGACAATATACCGAGGGTTTCCATATGTATTTGTGCACAGTTTTCAAAAGTATACTTTTTCATGCACGTTTTCAAATGTACACATGCTGTGGAACACTTTTTTTTGATCCACACAAATCTCATACATCACTATACACACTATCATTTAAAAGAAATGAAAAATGTTTTGCAGTCATGACGGTTTTATTAGATTTAACAAGTTTTAATTAGACTTAGCTGTAGTTACAGCCTTACTTTCTGGTTGTAACTTTGCACAGCTCTGCGAATGAACTTCTCAAATGCAGCCTGTTCATTTTCAATTACTTCTTGTGCATCTAGTCATTCAATTGATATACCCATTAGTTAATTCATGACCTGATAGAAGGTAATCCTTTTAGTGCACAAAAGTCTCAGTGATGAAGATCACCAAACTTTAATTTTTGTATTTCTAAGTAGCCCAGGATGAATTCCTACTTCATTCATTCCAGGAAACATACCACCAAAGTTATGAACTGCGCAGCATAATAGAATTTCTTTCTCCTGCTTTGGGGAGTTATTCATGCCTTTGGGGCATCGGAAGGTGGTACAACAATCACAGTTCAGATCTCAGACCTATTTCCATGCCCAGCAACGATTGCATCTCACATTAGGGAATGCTATTCTTAATAGATCAAGAACAGAATAACAATAACAAATGGGGGACGCATGCTCATTGGAAACTGAGTGAGATTGCAGGTTCTGGACAAGCGGGAACAGAGACAAGGATCCCAAAGAAGAACACACAGAGAGACAAAATCTGGGGACAAGGAGAAGAAAGGTAGGGCAAAGGCAGCCTGTAAGGGGAAAATAGGGCTGGTAATCACTCATCCACTCAGCTATAGTTCATCTTTCTGGCCACATTGTTATGGAGATTTGGGCTTGGATCCAGAATACTCAGTCCTCAAGCAGAAGGATACTGGTTGCTGAACAGGATTTCGGGATCCTCTCCTCCACCCTGCAGCCCCTCCCCCTTCCGCTGTGCACCCTCCAAATCTCTTCCTCCTCTGGCAACTCTCTCGTCTTAAATAATGCTTCATATAAAATGCAACATGACAAGTCCAAAGACTATTCCTGTTGGATTTAAACCAATCTTCTCTCTTTTGCCTTAATTTCTTACAGCTCAGCCAAGAAGGACATTAACTTGTTCTCGTTTTGCTTTTATTTCCTCTCCGTTAAAAAGTGAATGCTTAAAGGATAATGTTCGCAGCATTCAAGCATATGCAGCAATACGTGTCTTCTGCAGTTGATTAAGCACTGTAGCTGACTCATTTAGTCTCCACCAAAACTGTCTATAGTAAGTATTCTCAAAGATTGAAAACATTGTTTTTAATTATGCAGTTTGGGAGAGAACAGAAACAACATACCACAACGCTGGCATAAATTACAAGTTATTGTTTTCTTCCCTCATGAGAAACTGGAGATGCTGTTTCCCTCCTTTCTATAAAAGTTTTTTAATGAAGGTCGCTGTGTTTTGTGGTTATGAGGGCAAAACAGGTTTAGAAAAACATAATTCCTTAAGAGCTGCCTCATTACACTGATTAAGAACAGAACAGGCTGCTCAGCCTATTAGTCAGCGTCAGAAACCTTATTTATCTTGAAGACTTGAGTAAATGTTAGTTGACTGTTTCAATTGACTATTTCAGTTCTGCATAAGGGCCGGTTTATATATGGGTCCAAGAAGGTTGTCACTTGCCAATCAACCTCTAGCCAACACGTTTTGGAGCATTTGTTCCTACCACCACCTTGCCTGGTTGACGGAGAGGAAAACTGGGTTTCCTGCCTTCCTCTTAGGTGGCCACTTATGAATCGCCAAAACAGAGGACACTGATTTGACAATTTATATAAGTAGATGCAAATTTAGAAATAATTATCATAAACAGAAACACAGTCCATCTCACCAGAGTGTGGAAGGCTGTGAGCAGTTGAGCTGCGTGCCTTGCTCAATCTGCTGTCCAGGGGCTGTTGATGGGCAAGTTCAAGGCCCTTCAGCTCTTGGTTCTGTTGGCTCTTTATCTTTAAACTAGACTTGGGCTGGACAACCCTTCAAATAGAGGGCAGTTCGCTTATCACCCTTCAAATAGAGGAAGCTTTCAAAATAGAGGACTGTCCCCTGGCAGCCTTTCAAATGGAAGCATCCTCTGTAAAAATGGACACAGGGGGTTCCCTAGCCCCTGCTTTTCCAGTCCCATTTATTCCTTTATTATCATTTAATTTTTTTAAAAAAATTGCTTGGTTTGCACATGCATTGGCAAGGACAGTCAGGCAGAAAGAAGGTGTGTGTGTGCATGGCTCTAGCAATGGCAAAATTTGCCATTGGCTGCCTGCCCTTGCTTACTCAGTCTGTTGTTCATAGCCATGGTGGGTGCTCATACTCCACAATGAAAATGAGAGACAGAAGGAGGAGCAAGAGTGTTGTGTTGGACAGAGGAGAAACTACAGGGGTATGTTGGCTCAGTAGCTGGTTTGGTGTGTGTGTGTGTGTGTGTGTGTGTGAGAGAGAGAGAGAGAGAGAGAGAGAGAGAGAAAGATAGAGAGAGAGTGAGAGAGAGAGAATGTGTTGTGTGTATGTATATGAATGGCTGCAACAGAAAAGTGTGTATATGTGTGTGTATGTGTGTGCATGCATGTGCATATGTGTGGAATGTGTGTGTAGAGTGTAGACACAGTGGGTCAATGCTTTCTAGATGCTTAATTCATTGCCCATATAATGCATTTGTGACTTGATGTATAGTCCATGGCTAAGTTGACTTATTTTCTTGAGTGATCTGCTCTGCACGTTTTGAGTTCTGTGCCATGGATTTCTTGGTTTCCCCGGGGCTATTCTCAGCCCAGCCATTTATAAAATGGCTACCTATTTTCTTCTAAGTGCTTCATTCCTTATGTCAGAGATATATGCTCTCTCTCTCTCTCTCTCTCTCTCTCTCTCTAATCTATCTATCTACCTTGATGTGTTGTCTTCAGCTGGGTTTGTCTGCTTGAGTTAGCTGCCTTTCATGCCCTTTTAATTTTCTCTTTGCTCTTGTGACAGAATTGTAGTCTGGATTATGCTCAGTTGATGTGTTGGCCTGGCAGGATGATATGGCTCGGTGGCAGGGGATGGGGAACCACTAGCAATAGTGACAAATTTTGTAGGCACTCATCATGACAGTCCCCATAGCCACGTCCCCAAGGAGAGCCCAAAAATTCCAGCTGCTGTGTTGACCCATATGAACAAGCTGGTACTAGTAGTTCTTCTTCATGGTCTCTGTGCATCACACATATGGGCTCGCGCTGATGCCGAGCCCTGCTTCGGGAAACCTCTAAAGCTAGCTTAGTTTTGGCGGGAACCCCTCCCCCCATCGCCCTACCACGCATGCTCAGGGTTCCTGCTTACCTCAGTTCTTCTTCGACCGCTTAGCTGATCGCCTCGCGGGAGACTTCATCCGGGATACGTTCGTATTCTGTGAAGAACAATTTGTTAGTTAGTTAGCTTAGTTAGTTAGTTGTACTTAGTTGTATCGCTGCAAAAAAAAAAATTTTTTTTTTAAAAAATATATCTTTAAACTTATTTAGCTAGATAGGCTGTTCGAAGGCCTGCACCAGCTTATGGCGCAAACCGCTCTTTTTAAGCATTGTTCCAGGTGTCGGGCGAAATTAGCCCTCACCGACGGACATTCATTGTGTTTAATTTGTTTGGGTGAGTCCCATATTGGAGAAGCTTGTGCCCATTGCATGAGTTTTTCTCGTCAAACTAGACGCGATAGGGCGGACAGGCTACGCAATCTCCTGTGGAGTAAGGCACTTTCGGCAGTGGATCGACCGTGCTCGGTGTCGATGGAACCGCCCATGCCTTCTTCTGGGGAGCGTGGGCCATTGGCCGTAAGCTGCTCGAGCCCAGCACCGGCTAGCTCGCCCTCGCTTAGGGTCGTAGCTCATGAGCCTCCAGGAGCGGCACCAAAACCTCCTCAGAAGGGTGTACCCTCCAAAAAGGCAAAGCTTAAGGCTCGGGATCGACCAGCGAAGTCTAAGAAGCCTCAAAAAACATTGCGACTACCGTCGCTACCGACGTCGCTGCCGACACCGATGTCGCCACCGGCGCCAGCATCGGTCTCGAAGAGAGCATCGGCATTGATATCAAGGCCACCGTCAACGGCGGCCCGGTCACCACCACCGCCTGCTTCGACATCGAAGACACCGTCAGCATTGCTCTCGAGGCTGCCTTCAACGGCGGACCGGTCACCCTCCCCGTCCGGAGCAGCATCTTCAGCATCGTCGTTGCCGACTCGCTCCGTTGCCCGCAGCCCGTCGCCAATACCGAGTGTGTCGGTACCGATGGCTCCCACTTCGCCAGCGTCGTCGGAAGCGCAAGCCTTATCGATACCACCCCCGGCATCGATGCCTTCACCTCTACAGGTAGACTTCTCCTCCGATGTGGAGCTCCTGGAGGCGGTACCAGTCCCCTTGGGCGAACCTCTGAGGGAACACCTTTTGCCTTCCACTCAGTCTCAAACTTCACGTGCCGGTTCATCGTACCGTTCCCGTTCTAGATCCCGCTCTCGGTCGCGCGGTTGGGACAGGTTCTCCGACCATTCTTATCAGTCTTCGAGGGAGCAGCACTACAGGTTCGATCCCTTCACAGGCCAACCATTGGAATGTGCCTCTTCGGTTCGCCCACCAGTGCCTCCACACTCTTATTGTCACTCGATCGACTCCAATTCTTCTCGCCACCGGGTCACCGCTACCGAGCATACCACTTCTTCTTGACATTGAGCCATCGACACCGACCCGGGTTGACATCGACACGTCGACTCTGGCCTTTCTCGGCATCGGGACCCCACTCAACATTGAGACCCTGTTCGGGGTCAGGATACCGCCTCCGGGCTTCTGCCATCGGTACTGGAGTCTCGCCGGGATACCTCTCCCCAATCAGTTGAGGATTATGCGGATTCATCTTCGGTAGCTTCTCTGGCCCCATCGCAGCCATCTCCAACTGATGGAGTGAGCACATCAGAATGAGCCTCTCCATCCATGGAGCTTGGCACCTTTTCAGACCAGATGCAGAGGATGGCGCAGTCACTCGGCATCGAGCTTCAACAGCCCTCAGAGGAAGAAGATGACAGGATCTTTGATGTAATGTATACAGACCCTCTCCCGCAACTCACCTTACCAGTGGTCCCAACACTGCTAAAGACTGTCAAACAGTCCTGGGCTAATTCGGCTACTATGGGGCCGACTTCAAAGAGACTCGACGCTCTTTACAAGGTCAAGGAATCAGACGCTCCGTTTCTCTTCGTTCACCCAAAGCCTAATTCTATTGTTGTAGAGGCTTCCCAGGTTAAATCTAGTCGCAGTCATGCGGCTCCAACTGACAAGGAGGGTCATAAGCTATCAGTCTACTCAACCAACTACGTTGTCGTGACTCTGGCTAACTCTCTAAAGTTCTTGCTCACGACTTCATGTACACTGATACACAACAATAACAGTGAGATTTCTTTTATTGTAATCACACGGAATTCAAAGCATAACGGTTTCATTTCTGCAAACACACACTTGAAGCTGAAGTCAGACTAGACAGCTTTCAGGTAGAACAGCTTAATGTGAACAGCACTCACTCAGGGGTAGACATTTAGAGATTAGCTCTAGTCCTTAGAGGTCAGGAGCGGCCACACTGCACTGGAATCCTCTGGAACGTAGAGACACACTCTCGGAAAGCCTCCAGACAGTAGGTAAGACTATCTTGAACTAAATCAGACTCAGCCTGTCGGGGAACGCTGAGCAGATCACCGAACTAAGACGTCAGGAAATGAACCTCTTCGACCTAGGGAGCCTTCCCAATTCACGTAGCTTTAGCTCTGAGGAAGGTCCTCTCACAGGTCCCACACACACAGAATTGTAGAACAGCAACAATGAGCTTCTGCCTCTCTCTGCCCGTAACTTTGGCTCCATAGAGAGAGACAGCAAGCTATAGAACACGAATCTAGAACAGTAATCTCAAGTCCAAATCTATGAAAAGCTACAGTGCACTTTTCATGGCATAGTTCTTTTAGAAGCAACAAGTCCACACAGCAATAGAACATGTACAGAGTGCATCACACAATTCCAAATCAGAATAGTAACTCACAGCAGTAGCAGAGCAGCAAGAAGATAGACGAGATAATTCCTAGCAACGGAATTACTCTCAGGACCAAGGCAATATAGTGTGGAGGCTGGGCAAATTCTAAGCTACTTTGATAGACAGGGCTTCAGGCCTGTAATCTAAACTCACGTACCAACAGGGCGGCACGGTTCAACCTCTTCTGATGACGCCACAGTGTGAGGAAGATAGCCCCCACCTTTGCAAAGCATAGTTTAATTCCCAGAGAACGTTCAAGGCCTTCGGCCTACCATTTGAGATAAGCACATACCAGAAAGCAGAGATACATTTTCTCATGACAAATTGCCAAGTCTTCAGTCTACAATTCACAGGGCCAGCCCTGTGAATTGTCTACGAAGCACCTGACACCCAACATACGTCATACCAGCAATGTAAACCTATGTCTCGTTTTCGTCAGTCCCGTAACAAGCAGGATGCGGCCTCTGAGTGTCGCCTTTGACTCTCTCCACCATTCACAGCACTTCTCGCACAACAGACTACGCCGTTCTATCGCAAATGGGCTTCCATCACCACCGACCAATGGGTCCTAAACATCATTGCGAACGGATACAAAATAGAGTCCGAAAACCCTCCTCCTCTTGGCACAGTGAAGCCTCAGAGGTGTTACTCGACGAAGCAACTTCTCTTCTACACAAAGCAGCGATTACAAGAATTCCACGGGCGCACCTCCACAATGGGTTCTACTCGCGTTACTTCGCCGTGCCGAAAAAGGACGGGGCATTCGCCCTATTATGGATCTCAGGCGTCTCAACAAATTTGTAAAACCAAAGAAGTTCCACATGGTCACTCTTTCTGCAGTTCTGCTGATGCTCAAGAGGCATCGATGGTTCACGTTGATAGACCTAAAAAAAGCCTATTTCCACATCGCCATTTACCCGGCTCACCGCTGGTTTCTGAGATTCGTGATCGGACACCAGACCTATCAGTTTTCAGTTCTTCCGTGCGGCCTGAGGTCAGCCCCCCGAGTGTTCACAAAGTGCATGTCTGCAGTCTGCGCTCACCTTCGTTCAAGGAACATCGAGATATATCCTTACCTGGACGACTGGTTGATAGTTTCTCCATCCAGATCCGCAGCACTCTGGGACGTCCATATGGTCAACTCGCTCCTGTCCACACTCGGCCTACAAGTAAATATAGAGAAATCAGTTTTTCAACCATCACAAACCATCCAATTCATCGGAGTTCACCTCGACTCCTGTTTAGGATGCGCCTCCCTTCCATGGGACAGAATGAACAAGCTTCAACAACTGGTGCTCCGCTTGCGACATGCGAAGCACGCCTCAGCTTTCATGATACTCTGCTTGCTGTGCCTTATGGTGGCTTCGGTCTTTGTGGTGCGCTGGGTGCACTTCCATATGCGGCCCCTTCAACAACACCTCCTAAAACACTACTCCCCCACTTGGAATCCTCGCAAAGTCATACTTATCATTCCACACCACGTACAAAGGTCTCTCCACTGGTGGACCGTCTCGAGGAACCTCACACGAGTTATGCCATTTGTGGACTTGGGCCCATCCCGTACTGTCACAACGGATGCGTCACTGGAGGGCTGGGGAGCACACCTAGACAATCTGAGCATACAGGGAAAATGGTCACATTCGGAGAGAGTCCTACATATAAACGTCTTGGAGCTCTTGGCCGTTCAAAAGGCCCTCCTCGCATTTTGCCCCCTGCTGCGAAATCACCACGTCCGTATATTATCGGACAACACCACCGTCGTGTGGTACTTGAACAAGGAGGGGGGCACTCACGAGAGACATTCTACTTTGGGCCATTGCACACGGCATCCACATCTCAGCGTTGCACATAGCGGGCACGGACAATGTCAGAGCCGACGCACTCAGCCGAGCGTTCAACGACACCCACGAGTGGCAGCTGTCTCCGCTCGTTTTAGAACAACTGTTTCTCTGATGGGGTTATCCCCACGTCAACCTGTTGCCACAGAGGTAAACGCTGTATGCCCAGCATACTGCTCACGGGCAGGGATAGGCCACTCCTCGCTAGGGGACACCTTTCAGCAAAACTGGTCCCAAGGATTCCTATACATGTTCCCACCATTTCCACTGATTGCCCACACGATTACTCGAGCTCGTCGATATCGAGCGGACGCCATCCTGATAGCGCCCTGGTGGCTGAGGCAAGCATGGTTCACGCCCCTCCTCCGACTATCACGCCACCGCGTTTGGCATCTCCCCGCACTTCCGGATCTCCTATCCAAGGATGCGGGCAAAGTCCTTTACCCAGACTTCAATATGCTAAACCTCGTGGCGTGGAGAATCCAGCCAGATGGCAGGATCTAGACCTTCCACAAGGCATCAGATCTATCTTAGAGGCCACTAGGAAACCCTCTACAAGGGCCTCATATGCTCGAAAGAGGCAACGTTTCCAGTCGTTTGCAGAAACGAAAGGGTTCCATTCTGCTTCTGGACCGATACTTGGAGTTATAGAATTTCTACACTATCTCCATGTTAATGGATTAAAACCTACTTCCCTCCGGGTTTATCTCACTGCCATATCAGTAAATCACGATTTGGTGGACGGTTTCCCCCCGTTCGTCATATAGTTCCCCAGTGGAGCCTCTCTGTGGTTCTCACTGCTCTGACCGGCAAGCCCTTTGAGCCGTTATCTACTGTGGACATCTGCCTGTTAACTCTTAAAATGGCTTTTCTAGTGGCTATCACGTTGGCTCGGCATGCCTCAGAACTTACAGCCTTAATAGTTGACCCATCTTATACGCAGTTCTTTAACAATAAGGTTGTTTTACGTCCTGGCTCTTCGTTTTTTACCAAAAATTACGTCCAGCTTCCATATCAACTAGGACATCGTTTTGCCTACCTTCTTCAAGGCTTCTTCAGACCCCTTGTGTTCTTCGTTACATGCTTTAGATGTTCGGCGTGCGTTAACATTCTACAAAACTAGAACTGAACCTTTTCGCAGCTCCCGGCTGCTCTTTGTCTGTTACAGAGGACAACGCAAGGGCTCGCCAGTCTCTTCACAGCATTTCTCAAGGTGGATAGTGGACGCTATTATCTTATCTTACCAAGTCGTTGGGAAGGTGCCTCCCACTTCATTCACAGCGCACTCCACCAGAGGACAAGCAACGTCCTCGGCTCTCCTGCATGGAGCTTCCATCCCTGACCTTTGCAGAGCCGCTACCTGGTCAAATGCCTCCACCTTTGTCAAGCATTACAGGTTGGACGTCAGAGCATGACAGGACGCTTCATTTGGAAGAGTGGTCCTTTCGTCAATTTGCCAATAAATCTTCAGTGTGCATAGGAGTTGCTATGTGGTGCACCGCAAGGTGCCATCCTTTCCCCAATGCTGTTTAACATTTACATGAAACCGCTGGGAGAGATCATCCGGAGGCATGGCGCGGGGTGCTATCAATATGCTGATGACACCCAAATATATTTCTCTATGCCTTCAACAACATCATCAGCTAAGGATAGTGTGTCTCCTCTGAACGAATGCTTGGAGGCGGTAATGGGCTGGATGAGGAAAAACAAACTGAAGCTGAATCCAGACAAGATGGAGGTGCTTGCTGTCAAAGGCCCCAACCTGGGTTTGGAGGTGTGTCAACCAGTTCTGGAAGGGGTTACACCCCCCCTGAAAGACTGTGTTCGCAGCTTGGGGGTACTCCTGGATCCGTCGCTCCAGATGACAGCTCAGATTGATGCGACGGCCAGGAGTGCCTACTATCAGCTTCGGCTGATACGCCAGCTGTGCCCCTTCCTAGAGTTGGAAGACCTAAAGACGGTAGTGCATGCACTGGTAACTTCGAGGCTCGACTTCTGCAATGCTCTGTACATAGGGCTACCTTTGTGCCTAGTCCGGAAACGTCAACTTGTTCAAAATATGGCAGCCAGGTTGGTCACCGGTACACCTAGGAGTGACCACATTACACCAGTTTTAAAATCACTTCACTGGCTGCTGGTCAGTTTCCGGGTGAAGTATAAAGTGTTGGTTATTACCTTTAAAGCCCTACATGGTTTGGGCCCAGGCTACCTACGGGATCGCCTTCTCCCGTACAATCCGCCCCGCACTCTTAGGTCCTCTGGGAAGAACATACTCAAGCCAGCCAGAACTAGGCTGGTGAGTGTTACCCAGAGGTCCTTCTCTTCTATGGCTCCCAGACTATGGAATGGTCTGCCGGAGGAGGTTAGACAAACTGACAGTCTTCACGAATTCAAGAGAGTCGTGAAGACTGTTCTTTTCCGGCAGGCCTATCCGGATAAATTTTAACTGTTTTAATGATGTATTTCTCTTGTTTTAATTTTTTAACTCTGTCATGTTTGTATGTGTATTGTGTTCCCCGCCTCGATCCGTAGGGAGAGGCGGGTTATAAATAATAATAATATTATTATCCCACCTCCGGTAAGTTGGCTTATTATTCGCCCATATGTGTGATGCACAGAGACCACGAAGAAGAAATGCAGGTTGCTTACCTGTAACTGTAGTTCTTCGAGTGGTCATCTGTGCAGTCACACAACCCACCCACCGTCCCCTCTTGGCAACGCTTTTATGATTGGCAAGAGGTTTCCGAGCATGCTCGTTCTGTTTGGCTAATATAATAGACAAATTCATCTGCCTTGGTTACAAGGCCTAGCGGTCTCAGAGAACTGAGGTAAGCGGGAACCCTGAGCATGAGCGGTAGGGCGGTGGGGGGAGGGGTTCCCACCAAAACTAAGCTAACTTTAGAAGTTTCCCTAAGCGGGGCTCGGCATCGGCGCGAGCCCATATATGTGACTGCACAGATGACCACTCAAAGAACTACAGTTACAGGTAAGCAGCCTGCATTTTTCATCTCCACCAGGAGCAGGACTTTTGTACAGAAAATGTGTCATAGTTGGCCATTCAAGACCAAGCCAAATCAAAATACTTTACAACAAAGAGCAATATATTGTTGCTAGGAAAATTAATCCCTCCCACCAGCTATTTTGAGGATTGCAGCTAAGCTCAGAGGGAATTGGGAAATCTGAGTGGGGTGGCAGATGATGTCAGCACCCTTGCAAATCAAAAAGTGCTGGCACTGTGTCCCTTTGAACCCTGGCTCCAGTGCACCAATAGGGAAAGAGGAGGAGGAGATGCTGCTCCAAAGAAGGTGGGTGGGTGGACACATGAGCAGCAGGAGCAGGAAGGAGGAGCAGCCCCTAATGCCAGCTTGCTCGTCCACCTGCTTTCTCTGTCTCATTGAGTGTGAGCGGGCAGGAGCTCCTTCTCCTTCTCCTTGAAGTAACTGAGCACTCCTCGTCTTAATGAGACATCCTAATAATATACCTTTCTGCAACCTGGTGGCCTCCAAATGTTTGGGACTACAGTTCTCATCAACCCCTTGGCTGATAGGTCAGGAATGCTGGGAGCTGTAGTCCAGACACACCCGGAGGGCACGAGGTTGGGGAAGAATGCACTGGGAGCTCTGAGAATTATTATTATTATTATTATTAATAATAATAATAATAATCTTTATTATTATCCTACCTTTTGCCCAATATTGGGCCTCAAGGCAGCTTTACAAATACAGTTAAATACAAATACAGTTAAATACAAAGCGGCTTTTACATATACAGTTAAAGGCTATAAAAACAGACAAAAGTTTAAAATATAATTAAATAGATTTCAATATTAAAACATTTCCACATTTAAAATACAAATTAAAATTTTAAAATCTTAACAAAATGGAAGTCCATATTATTCACCAAAGGCCTGCTGGAATAAGAAAGTTTTTGCCTGCCTCCGAAAACATATCAAGGAAGGAGCCAATCTAGCTTCCCTGGGAAGGGAGTTTCAGATCCTTGGAGCAGCCACCAAGAAGGCCCTCTCCCGCGTACCCTGGGATGTTGGTGGGACTGAGAGAAAGGCCTCCCCAGAAGATCTTAAAGCACGGGCAGGCTCATATGGGAGAATACAGTCTTTCAGATAACCTCAACCTAAGCTGTATAGGGCTTTATAGGTCATAACCAGCACTTTGAATTGTGCCCGGAAACCGACTGGAAGCCAGTGGAGCTGTTTTAACAGGGGAGTTGTATGCTCCCTGTAACCAGCCCCGGTCAACAATTTGGTTGCAGCTCTTTGAACCAGCTGAAGTTTCCAAACACTCTTTAAAGGCAGCCCCACATAGAGCACATTACAGTAATCCAATCGGGATGTAACTAAGGCATGTGTCACCGTGGCCAGGTCTGACATCTCTAGGAATGGGCGCAGCTGGCACACAAGATTTAACTTTGCAAATGCACTCCTGGCCACCACTGAAACCTGGGCATCCAGGCTCAGGGCTGAATCGAGGAGTATATCCAAGCTGTGGATCTATGTCTTCAGGAGGAGTGTAACCCCATCCAGCACAAGCTGAATCCCTATTCCCTGATCTGCCTTTCGACTGACCAGGAACACCTCTGTCTTGTCTAGACTAAGCTTCAATTTGTTTGCCCTCATCCTGTTCGTTACTGCTGACCCAAACAGCTTCCTTGGAATTGGGTGGAAAGAAGTAGTAGAGTTGGGTATAATCAGCATACTGATGGCACCGCTCTCCAAAACTCTGGACAACCTCTCCCAGTGGATTCATGTATATGTTAAATAGCATGGGGGACAAAACAGAACCCTGAGGGACTTCACAGGCCAATGGCCAAGGAGTCGAACAGGAATCCCCCAGCACCACCTTCTGGGTCCATCCCTCCAGGAAGGAAGTAACATCCCAGCAAGGTGGCCCAGGAGGATTCCATGGTCAATGGTATCGAACGCCACTGAGAGGTCCAGCAGAACCAACAGGGACACACTCCCTCTGTCCAGTTCCCGGCATAGATCATCCACCAAGGTGACCAAAGCTGTTTCTGTGCCATAACAGAAATCCATTGAAATGGATCTAGGTAATCCGTTTCATCCAGGAATCCCTGCAGTTGGAAGGCCACCACGCACTCCAATACTTTGCCCAAAAATGCGGTGGGATTCAAGGAGGACTTTTTCAATGTGGGTCTCACCACTGCCTCCTTCAAGCAGGTTGGCACCCTGCCTTGGTGAAGGGAGGCATTGACCACTCCATTTATCCACTCAGCCAGTCCCCCACTGGCTGCTTTTATAAGCCAGGAAGGGCAAGGATCTAGCACACATGTGGTGGCTCTCACCTCTCCAAGGATTCTGTCCACATCATCAGGCTGTACAAATTGAAAAGTATCCAATAACACTAGACAAGCAAGTGCCAGAGTTACACCCACAGGGGCTGTATGAACTATAGCATCCAAGTCAGATCAGATCTGAGCTATTTAGTCTGCAAAGTGCTGGGAAAATTGGTCACAGCAGGCTGTTGAAAGGTCTGAATACTCCTCTTGGGGGCCAGTGTGTAAAAGGCCCTTGACCACCCAAAACAGTTCTGCTGGATGGCTCTTTGCAGGTGCAATAGTGGCCGAAAAAAATAGTTTTTTCCTGCCCATATTGCCACAGAATAGACCTTCAAATATGCTCCAGCCTGTGTTTGATCAGATTCGCTCTAAGTTTTCTGTCAATGTAGTTCTAGTCTCTGTCTCACTCGTTTCATTGCCAACAGCTCCCTAGAAAACCAGGGGGCTGGTGTGTCTCCACTTCATGAGAGAGGATGCTTAGGAGCGATTGTGTCCACCGCCGTGGTCATTTCTCCATTCCAGAGATTGACCAGGGCTTCAACAGAATCACCTGCTGAGGCAACAGGAAAATCCCCAAGAGCCGTCAGGAAACCATTCGGATCCATCAGCCTCCTGGGGCAGACCATCTTAATCGATCCTCCACCCCTGCAGAGGTTCTGAGTACCAGCAAGTCTACACCCTGCCAGGTAGTGATCTGTCCATGACAATGGAACTATACAAAGTCCCTACACTCTCAGATCACCATCACCCCATCAACCACAGAAAACAAAGTCCAGAGTGTGTCCAGCAGCATGAGTGGGGCCAGATACCATTTAGGACAGACCCATGGTTGTCATGGTGGACATGAAGTCCTGAGCTGCTCCCGACAGGGCAGCCTCAGCATGGATGTTGAAATCCTCCAGCACAACAAGCCGGAGAGACCCCAACACCAACCCCGAAACTGCCCCAGGTAGCTCAGGAAGGGAGACTGTTGAGCAGATGGGCGGACCAACATAATCCCTATTCTGTCCGGGGCACTCACCTTCAGATATACACACTCAAACCCTGCAGACTGTGGGGCAGGGCACCTGGTCAGGGGGATGGAATCTGGATAGACCACTGTCACTCCACCTCCCTGCTCCCAAGGCCTTGCCTGCTGCTGCACAGAGAACTCTGAAAGAGATTAACCTCCCACTCCCAGCTTCATCCAGTGAGGTCTCTGTGATGCAGGCCAAGTTGGCAAGTCCTGAATAGCAGGTGTGTTACCAGTCACTGACCCTGCATTCACCAGCAGCACTTTCAGCCCAGGGGGTCTGTTGCCAGGGCCATCCAGATTATTTGAGTTGGGGGGAGACAATTTAGGGACAGCCAACATCCTATTGCTATTCCCTCTCTTATTAAGGCATAGCTGTCTTCCCCCTCCATATCTCCCTCTGCCCTGTATAATGGTGATGGCTGCTCCCTGACTCCTATCACCTCCCCCTTTCCCTGGAAGGCACATCCTTGCTACTGGCAGTACCCTCCAGCACCATTAATCGCAGGCTGGCTTGCAGGCCAAAGCCAAAAGCAGCAGCCTCCTCCCCCTTCTGAGCAGGGGGACAGGCCCAGGCCCTCGCCCTCATGGCAGCAACCCCACCGCTAGAGGTCCCACCCCCACAGGGGCCTGCCTTTTATGCCCCAGCTCCCAAAGTTGTTTGCAGCTGGGAGTGGTGGTGGGGCTTGGCTGGACCCGAGTCTGCAAGGAGACAAAAGAGAAGTCCCACAGGCCAAGCTACTCCCCAGCCAGGCAGCAGCAGGATGGAAGGCTGCCCTGCAACACTGTAGTACCTCATCTCCGTGCACAGTGTGATGGTGACACAAGGGGAAGCCTCTTCTTACATGGGACCTGTCAAGTTTAATTCCAGGCTCAGTCTTGAGCCACTAAGAATGACCTGTCATTTTTAAAGCAAATCTGGCCCACTTTTGAGGCAATCTGGCCCTTGTTACATTTTCACATGGAAACCGTATAGCATGCCTGCCTTCTCGCAGTCTCTGTCTGCAAGCCAAATGAAAACTGACAGTTTCACAGCGCACTTGAATGTGACACTAAGTGAACCTTCAGGGGGGCATGGACTCAGGTGAACTGAAACAAAATGGGCCTTTCACAGGATTTCAACCTAAATATCTCGCGTTGGGTCTCTGATGGGTAAAGCAAAGCTATATCCTTAGCCAGTTTGGCAGTATTGTAAACTGGGACATTATTGTTTAAATACTGATCTGTTTGCATGCCTCTGCAAAATAACCCAAAATTAGTTTTATTTGGGAGTGATGGAATGAGACCAAAAGCTGTAGGTTCACATCATCCTTTCCGTTATCCAAGAAAAGCCTCTACAACCACCTTCCCTATTCTTTTCTTGCTATCCTCCCAGCCAGATGATTCATCATCCCCAGAAATAAGGTGAGATACTGTAGTTTTGGAGCGGTTTGGAAAGTTTCAGTATATTGTCCAAATTTCAGGGCGTGCGTGGTGAGATTCAGGATGCATCATATATCATTTTTTGGCAGGCCTGAAGTCTGAGCGAGCTGCTTTTCACAGAAAAACATTTTTTCTCAAGGCACTCCAGTGCAGCACGATCTTCTGTAGCATAAAGGTTTGCCCTTGAATGTTCAGTACAGAGCATCATGTTAACTGGGTGGGCAATATGCCTAGGACAGTTTTAATGCTTCATATGAATGACATAGAACGTGGAGCATCTGCCATGTGGGGCCTGGATGAGTTTAAAATAAATAAAGCAGGAACTGGTCTGAATGTGATACATAAACAGAGAATGAAAAAGGCAAGTTCTATGTTGGAAAACATTAGGAAATGGATCAAAATAAACATGCCAATATCATAATGCCCTTATACAAATCTATGGTGCCACCATACTTGGAATACTGAATATAGTCCTGGTCACTGCACCTCAAAAAGGATAGTATGAAAAGTGTAAAGGATAAGCAAAATGATCAGGGGTTTGGAGCAACTCCCTTCAAGGAAAGGTGACAACACTTGGTGCTATTTAGTTTAGAAAATAGGTGAGCATCGACAACATACTAAAAGAGGACCATATACAAAGTTAAGGTGGTTCCAGGATTTCCCCCCTGCAAAGATATATAACCAGCTTTGTCCTTGTCACTAAGCAAACAACCAATTTTCCCCCTTCTTTATCTTAACCCTTTCAGTCATTGAATCCGCAGATAAACAGTTCATTCTTTTCTTGTCCCTTCAGATAATCTATAAGAGGTTTCCATTCAGTCCTAAAACCTGATGTTGACTTTTCCCTTATAATTGATGCAAGTTTCGCCATCTCAGTCAGCTCCATAACTTTCAAAATCCATTCATCCATTGTAGGTAGCGTGGAACCTTTCCATTTTTGTGCATATAACAATTTTGCTGCTGTCGTCATATATAAAAATAAAGTCCCACAATTCCTTTTCATCTGATTGTCCATTAGTCCCAACAGAAAATATTCTGGCTTCAATTGTATATTAAACTTTAATTTTTTTTGCATTAAGGAATGGATTTGTATCCAAAACGCTTTTGCTTTCTTACACGTCCACAATAGATGATAAAAAGTTCCTTCTTGTTCGTCACACTTCCAACACATTCCAGAAGCTCCCTTATACATTTTAGCCAATTTAGAAGGGGACATATACCATCTATACATCATCTTATAAAAATTCTCTTTAAGTCTAACACTTAAACTTTAGGTCTTTTGAACACATATTTTGTTATTTTATGTGTGTATAATGTGTGTATAATAAATTAAAAAAAATAGAAAAAACAGAAAATAGGTGAGCAAGAGGAGACATGATAGAGCTTTATAAAAGTATGCATGGTGTGAAGAAAGTGGACATACCTCTTTCATAACACTAGAACCTGGGGTCATCCATTGAAGTGAAATGATGGGAGATTAAGGACAGATTAAAAGGAAGGACTTCTTCACACAGTGCTTAACTAAACTAGGGAATTTGCTACTGCAAGCTGCAGTGGTGGCCACCAATTTGGATGGCTTTAAAAATGGGGTTGTGTCATGATTCCAAGCCCTCCCACTGAGATGTGAGACAATAAAGAGATCTGCTGTGGAATCCACAAGACCTTTATTCAGTAAATAGACACCTCTTCACATCTGAAGTTATTGTGAATCCTAAGAGCTATCTTGCAAGCTAGATTAGCCTAACAAAGCAAGACAGTTGCCTATCAACTAAATGGACAGTTTCTGACCATTTAGTTGATAGGACTCCTCCTTCAGGGAGGGTCTTCAAGCTGTAAACTCTGCCATGTAGCTAGTCCTGTTGACTACCTCCCATCTGCTGTCAGCTCTGCCCTCTTGACCCTGCAGTGGACTCTGGGATTTGTCCATTCTGATGCTCCCTCCCCCCTCTGACAAAGACTTGAGTTCTGGGAAGATGATCTCTGATCCTGGACCTCCTATTTGATAAGCTTCTAGGAAGATTCCTCCTTGAATCCTGGAAAGTCTTGGAGAATTTCCTCCCCCACTTGCTGTCTCTTCTCTTTGCCCCAAATACCTTATTCCCTTTGCCCAAACTTGTCTTTAGTATTCTCCTTATCAAGGGAAATGACCCCATTTCTTCTTCTTCTTCTTCTTCTTCTTCTTCTTCTTCTTCTTCTTCTTCTTCTTCTTCCTCCTCCTCCTCCTCCTCCTCCTCCTCCTCCACTGCATCCAAGTCTGATTTGGAATCCACATCAGGGAGACCAGGCCTTATCCTTACATTTAGACTAAATTAAGGAGAACACTATCAATGGTTACTAGGCCTGATGATAGCGATATACTACTGTGGAACACCAATTTCTTGGGAAGAACAGTGGGAGGGGGCTACGACATTCACATGTTGTTTGTGAGCTTCCGGAGGCATGAAGTTTGACACCATGACAAATGGGGTGCTAGACTAGATAGACCTTTGATATGATCCACCACAGCTCTTCTTGTGTTCTTATGATAGTGGGGCTACCAAACAGGGCTGCCATCTTTTATGCTACATTCGTGTGTAAAAATGAGTAGGCCATCAAGGGACTTAATTCAACCATCCTTTATTCACGAGGAACTTCTCCCATCTTGATATAAAAGAAATAATGACCAAGTGCAGAATTGCAAAAACTCACTAATTTCTGATGACCCTTTTATTGCTATAATTTCTCCTCAGAAATATAACTATTTCTTCCCTTTTCCCAAACTTGCTTTTAGTATTCTCCTTATCATGGAAAATGACCCCATCTGTTCATCAAAGGAAATGAGGTCAGTGGTGCTGAACAATGGCGGTATAACAAAAGACAACACATCGCTGAATTCTCTCTGTCAAAGTGACAAACCTGAAAGTCCTCATCCGTGGGAAATCTATTACACCCCAGTGGGATTCCGTTCCCTCTGAGTAACAGCTCATTGCAATGTCAAACAGCCACAGTCACACAGAGAGCACAGTTCAGAATGCAGGCTGTGTGTGATTGAGATTTTATATATATATATATATATTAGGGATGTGCACTGACCCCCCGGATCGGATCGGATAGCGGATCGGAATCGGACCTGGGGGGTCGGATCGGATCGGATCGGATCGGAGGCTGGTCGGATCGGATCGGACCAGATGTCCGATCCGGATCGGACGCCATTTTGAATGCTTTTTCCCATAGCCAAGTATTGTTTTACAAAAACGCCTATAACTTTTTCATTTTTAAAGATAGAAGGATGAAACTTGGGCACATTATACACTGGTTAGGGATAGTTATCTGTGAGAAATTTCAGAAAGATTGGTGCATGCATTTTGTGGCAATTAATTTTTTAATAAATACCCAGGAATGCCTATAACTTTGTCATTTTTAAAGTTACACACATGAAACTTTGCCACATTGTAGGGGGTACCTTGGGACCTATGTGTGTGAAATTTCAGAAACGTAGGTGCTTGTCTTGTGTGGCAATTAATTTTTAGAAAAATGGGTAGTGGTGGGGTAAATACATTTACGCCTCCCATTTTTTTATTTTTGAAGATACAAACAGGAAACTTGGGCACATTACAGATACCACTTGCCTTGATATGTGTGTGAAATTTCAGAAACATTGGAGCTTTCCTTGTGTGGCAATTAATTTTTGAAACAATGAGGAAAGAAACACCTATAACTTTGTCATTTTTAAAGTTACACACATGAAACTTTGCCACATTGTAGGTGGTACCTTGGGACCTATGTGTGTAAAATTTCAAAAACGTAGGTGCTTGCCTTGTGTGGCAATTAATTTTAGAAAAATGGGTAGTAGTGGGGTAAATACAGTTACGCCTCCCATTTTTTTATTTTTGAAGATACAAACAGGAAACTTGGGCACATTACAGATACCACTTGCCTTGATATGTGTGTGAAATTTCAGAAACATTGGAGCTTTCCTTGTGTGGCAATTAATTTTTGAAACAATGAGGAAAGAAACACCTATAACTTTGTCATTTTTAAAGTTACACACATGAAACTTTGCCACATTGTAGGTGGTACCTTGGGACCTATGTGTGTGAAATTTCAAAAACATAGGTGCTTGCCTTGTGTGGCAATTAATTTTTTAATAAATACCCAGGAATGCCTATAACTTTGTCATTTTTAAAGTTACATACATGAAACTTTGCCACATTGTAGGTGGTACCTTGGGACCTATGTGTGTAAAATTTCAAAAACGTAGGTGCTTGCCTTGTGTGGCAATTAATTTTAGAAAAATGGGTAGTAGTGGGGTAAATACAGTTACGCCTCCCATTTTTTTATTTTTGAAGATACAAACAGGAAACATGGGCACATTACAGGTACCACTTGGCTTGATATGTGTGTGAAATTTCAGAAACATTGGAGCTTGCTGTTATAAATTGCACTTGATAGCGGTAGCTTGAAAGAAATAATACTTAAACTTTGAAACAAACAACGCCTTTAATTCAGGCAAAAGCAAACAGTTCTATTCAGAAAGCACTTTTAAAGGAAGCAAAGTAAACTAAAAGTTGAAACTAACAATGGCTAACGAACTCGCTTCCTTGACAACTCTCCTTCGTTAAGGTCTGCTTGCTGCTTTCCGTGCAAACGTTCAGACCGGCGTGGTCTCCCTCTCGCCTCTGTTCTCCTCCGACGTCTGCGTTCTTTGGCATCTTTTAAAGAGGTTTCTTCCTCGTCCTCAGAGGATACGGGCGTGGTTCCACCTGCTGGCTCATCATTTAGATTAGCACTCGTTTCAGAGCGCTGATTCGCATCAGCTGGCAGAGAGGGGCTGCTACTCCCCTCCTCCTCAGACCCAGGATCTGGATCAAACTCACGAACCCTGTCTTCTCTTGCCAAGCCATCTGGCAGCTGCTTCTCCTGCTCAGAAACCCGAGGGGTAAACACAACATTATCCTCCCCTCAACACGCTCCCCCCCGAAAGTATGACAGGGCGTCCCTGGAGCTGGTTTATGAGGATACCTGCAATGAAATGCACGCGCAAGCTCTGGAGCGTGCACACTATCCACAGGTTCCCAAGAGCGCTCCTCAGGTCCATACCCCTTCCAATGAATTAAATACTGCAGCTTCCCTCGACACAGATGGGAATCCAGGATCTGAGCCACTTCGAATTCCTCCTCCCCATCAACCATTACAGGGGGAGGGGGGTCTGCAGAGGAGCGATGGGGATCCCTGGACCTCACAGGGGAAAGCAACGACCGGTGAAACACCGGGTGAATTTTAAGCGAAGGAGGAAGGGCCAGCCTGAACGCCACAGGATTAATCTGGGCTGTAATCAAAAAAGGACCGGTCCTACGAGCGGCCAGCTTCCTGCTCAACGCTTTCATGGGAAAGTGCCGTGTCGACAACCAAGCCCAATCCCCGACCGCTAAAGGAGCACCCAGCGCCCTGCGGCTGTCTGCTGTCGATTTGTACGTCTGTTTAGCATGCTCAATCTGTTCCTGAAGCACACGATGTAAAGCATGCAATTCATCCACAAACTCTTGAACAGCAGGCACTCTAGCCACACCTATGGAGGATGGAAAAGCCCTAGGATGAAACCCATAATTCACAAAAAAGGGAGCCTACAGAACGTAGCTGGGGCATTCACCAGGCCATAACTCATTACTAAATACTCAAAAGAACCATATCGCGTCAAGAACGCACTTTTCCATTCGTCTCCCTTACGAATGCGAACCAAATTATAAGCCCCTCTTAGATCTAGTTTGGTAAACACCTTTGCCTTACTCAACCGCTCTAACATCTCTGGGATCAGAGGCAGGGGGTATTTATCTCTCACTGTGACATTATTGATGCCCCTATAATCATGAACCAGATGCTTATCCCCTGAGCGTTTTGTTATAAAAAAGGACGGCGCTCCTGCAGGGGAGGACGACGGACGAATAAAGCCACGCCTTAAATTTTTATCCAGAAACCCCCTTAGAGCTTCTAATTCTGGGCCCGACATTGGATACAACCTGCCTACCGGAATTGGTGCCCCGGGACTAAATTTATTGCACAATCATAATTGCGATGTGGAGGCAACTGATCCGCCTCTGTCTCATCAAACACATCCCTAAAGGCTTCATATTTTGAAGGAAGGACAGCCAGAGACGAAGAACTGAGGTGCGCAGCTGCCGAGCCCTCAGGAGCCATTTGCGACTCCGCCTGAACAAGCGGTATACTAACAGTCTCAAAGCAATGATGAAGACAATAGGGTGAGGGGAATGAAACTCTATGTAACGCCCACGAGATATTCGGATTATGCTGCGTGAGCCAAGACATGCCAAGGACCAGTTCAAAACGCGACATCCTTGTCACGTTAAATTGAATCAGTTCCGTATGCCTTTGCACTGACATAGAAAGGGGAACTGTAATTTTAGTCACCGCCCCCTCCTCCAAAAGACGACCGTCAATTGTCTCAACATATAAAGGGCGTGCCAGGGACTCCACAGCCACCCTATGGCGTTGTGCAAAGCGTAGATCCATGAAACTGTTGGAAGCTCCTGAATCCACTAAAGCAAAAAACTCTCCAACTGTCCCAGGGGAAGTTTGTAAACGTACTTTCAAAATTAAATGAGGCGAAGTGGAGACCTGTGACAGCCTCCCCCTTGTTGTAACCGGACCTTTCCGTTTAGACACTCCCCACAGCCTGGGGGAACTGCCTAGTCACGCTCGAGGAACAAAAGATTGAGAAGGAGTCGTTGTCCAGCCAGGAGCGCGGCATGATTTGATAAAATGTCCCATCTGTCCACATTTGAAGCACAGACCTAGACGCCGTCTACGGTCTCGTTCTGACGGAGAAATACGAGATCGCGCCGCTCCCAATTGCATAGGCTCCTCCCCGGTCTTCTCTATAGCTGGGCGAGTAGAGGAAGATCCTTCATTAAATGTCTCTACTGACGGCAGAGTGCGGTTCACGACTGCCCGTCGCGCCTCTTTTCTCCCCTCCAAACGGCTATCAATGCGCAGGCAGGCAGCCACCAGGTCTGCCAACGTACCCAAAGATGGGGAGCGTGCGAGCTCATCCAAAATCTCAGCATTCAGACCGTCCAAAAATTGTGCTCTATAAGCTGCATCGTTCCACTGCAAATCTTGCATAATAAGTTGAAAGTTTGTTGCATAAACCGCCACTGAATCCCCACCTTGGCGCAGTCGCCGAATGGCTCGGGTTGCCGTCTCTTCCCTAAGAGAGTCCCCCAAAAATGCTTCTATTGAGGCTACAAACCCCTGATAGTCCAACAATAAGGGGCTATCGGATATCAAAAGCGCCGACGCCCATTTTGCAGCGGGCCCCGCCAGTAAACTAATGAAAAAGCCAACACGTAACTCGTCAGTAGGAAAGTCCTCCGCTCTCAGTCTTATATACAGTTCCACCTGAGCTCGAAAAGCAGCGAACATTCTTTTGTCTCCATCAAACTTTTCGGGAAGACTCACAGGGTACTTTCTCCTAGGAACGGGGGTGGGGAGTCCCGGTGCTGGCGCCGGTGCTGTCTGCAACGTCCTCACAGCTGCTGTTAGCTGAGTCACTTGCGTTTGCAGCGCCTGGTTCTCGAGGGAGAGGTCGGCAATTGCTTTCTCCATAATGCTACTCCACTGGAGCTGTCACACTCACAAACACACACTGGTAGCGTTCGTTAGTTGTTTGTTAATTTCAAGCTGTTATAAATTGCACTTGATAGTGGTAGCTTGAAAGAAATAATACTTAAACTTTGAAACAAACAACGCCTTTAATTCAGGCAAAAGCAAACAGTTCTATTCAGAAAGCACTTTTAAAGGAAGCAAAGTAAACTAAAAGTTGAAATTAACAATGGCTAACGAACTCGCTTCCTTGACAACTCTCCTTCGGTAAGGTCTGCTTGCTCCTTTCCGTGCAAACGTTCAGACCGGCGTGGTCTCCCTCTCGCCTCTGTTCTCCTCCGACGTCTGCGTTCTTTGGCATCTTTTAAAGAGGTTTCTTCCTCGTCCTCAGAGGATACGGGCGTGGTTCCACCTGCTGGCTCATCATTTAGATTAGCACTCGTTTCAGAGCGCTGATTCGCATCAGCTGGCAGAGAGGGGCTGCTACTCCCCTCCTCCTCAGACCCAGGATCTGGATCAAACTCACGAACCCTGTCTTCTCTTGCCAAGCCATCTGGCAGCTGCTTCTCCTGCTCAGAAACCCGAGGGGTAAACACAACACTTGCCTTGTGTGGCAATTAATTTTTGAAACAATGAGGAAAGAAACACCTATAACTTTTTTATTTTAAAAGTTAGAAGTCTGAACATTGCTCACTTTGTAGATGGGTTAGGGGTAGATATGTGTCAGAAATTTCAGAATGATAGGTCCAGGCATTTGATGGCTATGGAATTTTTAAATTAAATGTTTCAAAAAGTTTTCCACAGAGGCCCGGTCTTCCCCTCCCACTTCCCGCGAAGAAAATGAAACACTCTCTCGTCTCGATCCCTTTGATCCTTGCTACTAGTATCCATTACAGGGCTCGTGTTTCCTTTCCTACTTTCCTGCTGAAATTCCCTTTTCTATTCCACTGTTAAAGCCCTGTATTCCTTTTCATATGGTCATCCTACTAATTACATTTTTTAAAAAAGTAATAATACCCCCGCGGCCCAGCGGAGCACAACAGCCCGCATTAGGCAAGCCCTTCAGGAGCCTCACAGCAGCCAGGCAGACCAAAAGGGAATTTCAGCAGTGTATCCATGCGGCACCTGGTGAAATTCCCTCTTCATCACAAAAGTTAAAATTGCAGGAGCTCTGCTCTCTTTTGTATCTGGTCACTCTAGTATAGCTCCTGCAGCTTTAACTGTCATATGGTCACCCTTGTTTCCCAACATACTGCTTCCAATACTGTAGGTAGAATATTTGCCTCTTTATGATCTCAAGCCTAAAAAAAAGCATCTTGTTTCCCAACATACTGCTTCCAATACTGTAGGTAGAATATTTGCCTCTTTATGATCTCAAGCCTAAAAAAAAGCATCTTGTTTCCCAACATACTGCTTCCAATACTGTAGGTAGAATATTTGCCTCTTTATGATCTCAAGCCTAAAAAAAAAAAAACATTTGTGTACACACCAGTCTCCTGGTACTGGTCATCCTACTATTAATTAAGTAGTACAAAGTGAGCAATGTTCAGACTTCTAACTTTTAAAATAAAAAAGTTATAGGTGTTTCTTTCCTCATTGTTTCAAAAATTAATTGCCACACAAGGCAAGCTCCAATGTTTCTGAAATTTCACACACATATCAAGCCAAGTGGTACCTGTAATGTGCCCATGTTTCCTGTTTGTATCTTCAAAAATAAAAAAATGGGAGGCGTAACTTTATTTACCCCACTACTACCCATTTTTCTAAAATTAATTGCCACACAAGGCAAGCACCTACGTTTTTGAAATTTTACACACATAGGTCCCAAGGTACCCCCTACAATGTGGCAAAGTTTCATGTATGTAACTTTAAAAATGACAAAGTTATAGGTGTTTCTTTCCTCATTGTTTCAAAAATTAATTGCCACACAAGGAAAGCTCCAATGTTTCTGAAATTTCACACACATATCAAGGCAAGTGGTATCTGTAATGTGCCCAAGTTTCCTGTTTGTATCTTCAAAAATAAAAAAAATGGGAGGCATAAATGTATTTACCCCACTACTACCCATTTTTCTAAAAATTAATTGCCACACAAGACAAGCACCTACGTTTCTGAAATTTCACACACATAGGTCCCAAGGTACCACCTACAATGTGGCAAAGTTTCATGTGTGTAACTTTAAAAATGACAAAGTTATAGGCATTCCTGGGTATTTATTAAAAAATTAATTGCCACAAAATGCATGCACCAATCTTTCTGAAATTTCTCACAGATAACTATCCCTAACCAGTGTATAATGTGCCCAAGTTTCATCCTTCTATCTTTAAAAATGAAAACGTTATCGGCGTTTTTGTAAAACAATACTTGGCTATGGGAAAAAGCATTCAAAATGGCGTCCGATCCGGATCGGACCTCGTCGGATCGGATCTGATCGGATTGGATCGGAGGTTGGTCGGATCGGATCGGATCAGATCGGATTTTCCCGATTTTGGGTCGGATCGGATTCGGATCGTGGATTGGATCCGATCTGATGCACACCCCTAATATATATATATATATATATATATATATATATATATACTGGGAACATGTTGGTGGATGGGGCCATGGCTCAGTGGCAGAGCAAATGCTTTGCATGTGGAAGGTCCCAGGTTCAACCCCCTTCGAAGAGAAGAATAACAACAACTACAACCACTCCTTGCTCAGCTTTCAGGCACTGAAACACTGGAGTCCTACACACTGAGGAATTTCACTGAAATTTTCACCCCTGTTTCTTTTCATCCTTCCCCACAATGAATGGTTGAAAATAAATGGATTGAACTATTCAGCACAGTTCCACATATGTATTCGCCATCATTTAAACTTCTGTATTTTTGCATCATGATTTAAAGTCAAGCACTAGTGTGAGTGGAAAGAAGAATGCCATAGTACTTAAAATTACACACACATCCCCGCCGCCAGCAGTGTAGATGTCTGGAATGTCCTTCCCTTTAGAAATGTAATGGCAAATAGGATGTCCTGCTTAAATGCCTGCTTAATTTCTTTTTTGTTGGCTCCTTCTCCCTCTGCCCTTTCAGTGAGCAGCATTCGGAAGCGTTCAGCCTCCACGTCTCGTCAAGGTCAAGCTTGATGAAGTATGTGCTGAGAAATCACATGCCTCGGTCATATTACATGGCATTTGTGAGGGGGCAAGACAGGAAAGCAATGTGCACTGGGACCACAGTAGCCTCACAATGTCACAGCAATGAGGCAACCCAGGATGATCAGCTCTCATGAAACTGACTGCTCCAGGAGGATGCAGTACAATTCGGTCTCCAGACAGTGAACCAGGCAAGCAGAGGAGAGCTAGGATTCTGTCTGCTTTATTTTATGGTTTCCCCTTGTTTACAAATAAAAATAAATTAAAAGACCCCAGAGATGCACGTTCCCCCCTCCCATATTCTTTACTGGGAGATTCATTCTCATGATTTATTTGTATTGCATCTAGGCTCCTCTTTGCAGTCATTAATTAGTACAGGAACCAATTAGTTTTCCAGGTAGGCAAGCTGAGTGGACTACTTGTCTTGTGTCAAGCCAGCCTGTCTCTGGCACATAATGTTCCCTGATCCTTACCCAGTAAGGAGCCATTATGAAAAATGCCATCGGATGAACAGAATGAGAGGATCAATGGTCTATCAAGTCCACTTTCCTCAATGACAGTGGCTCTAATTTCTAGCCCACATCTGCCAGGTCATGCTGGCTTTTGTTGTGAAGCACAACAGTAATAGTAAATAAATAAATCCCAATGCGGTATGATGGTTGTTCTGTGCCATGGACAAGAATGTGTTGGATGTGAAGCAAGAAGTGGAGAGAAGATGATTTCAGAGCCATGATTATGCAAAGTACTTAACAGAGTTTCATAATCCCCCAAATTGGTCCTGCCCCAAGAAGCCTCCAATCTAGATTTCAATATTGTGGGAGATCCCCCAGAACCGAAGTTCCCCACCCCTGCTGTAGATTGTGTGTGTGTGTGTGTTTGGAAAAAGGATGGCTTCCACCAGAGCCCTTGACTGCTGCTGAGACACTGCTTTTTTATATAATTAGCTGGAAACAGAACTGAATGAGAGGTTCCACACAAGCACCTAATGCTATATTATTAAGTGCTATAATATTCAGCAGCACAACTCTTCCCTAGGGCCAAGATCCTCCTATGAGATTTACTCATAGCTAAGAAAAATTAAGCAAAGATTTCCAACTATGTCAATTAAACGTTTCCTTTTTGTAGTGTCAGTCCATTTTATTGCTTCCTGATTATTTATTATATTTCGATACCCACCCAATAGCTGAAACTCTGGGTGGTTCACGTAATTAAAAATGTGAAATACAGCATGATAAAATGTAATATAAAACGTCTGGAAGTTTAAAACTGCAGTATGTAGCCAAGGTAAAGACCATCAGCACTGTAAAAATACAGTAACGGGGTTAAAAACAACAAAAAATGAAGGACTAAAAGACCTGGGAGAATAAGGTTTTCACCTGGGGCTGAAAAGACAACAATGTAGGTGCCTAGTGAGCATCTCTGGAAGGGCAGAGGCGGGTAAGAAATAAATTGTTATTATTATTATTAACCAGGGTGCCACCACTGAAAAGGTCTTCTCATTAGTACCCATCAACCTCAATTCATTTGGCATGGGCAACTGGAATTGGACCTCTGAAGATGAGCTTAGGGTCTAGCCAGGTATGAGAGGTAGGGTGCTGGAGAAATTCAAGAAGGACTAAAATGAATTTGGATTTCTAAGACTCCTACCTGCAGAATCTGCTGTGGAACAGCCTCAACAGCCCATGTGGTGTGCACCGACTTTCACATTTTTTTTACTTCCCAAATTTTACGCAAATTTATTCACAAGAAAATACTCAAGTTTCCTCTGAGATATATGCCAGATTGGAAAATATACGCGGGGAAATGTCAAATGGAATGGGGGACAATATGCTAAATGTTATGTACTAACATAAATTATGTAAATTGGGAAGGACTTTCTTACGGAATTATTTACATATTTTTCCACATAATGGAGAAAAAACAAACAAACAAATCTGTCTCTGAATGGATGCCGGAATGAACGATACTGCACAATCCATGAAACACAAATGGGATGGATTTCACATCTGGACATATCTAGGACTTTAAAGGAAGCCAGTTCAGATCACAAAGCACTGGCATAATATGTTCATATCAATCAGCCCCTGTTAACAAGCTCTGTGTCCTATTTTGGATTAGCTGAAGTTTCCGGACCATTTTCAAAGGCAGCCACAGGTATAACACATTGCAGTAATCCAGATAGGTGTATACCAGAGCAGGGATAACTGTAGCTAGGTTATCTCTGTCCAGATGAGGACGTAGCTCATATGTAAACTGAAGGGGAGATTCTATGCTCTTTGAAGGAATGCTCCAATGTTGGGCTATTCCAAATATCTAATGCTCTGCCAGGAGATGCCTGGGAGAGCAGAAGGTGCAATGGAGGCAATTTCTACCTGTCTGTCCTCCTTCTTATTGACCCTGTTCAGATGACATGCTAAGCCATTTTCCAGGTGAAGCCACTTACCTCAGGGCCTCTGCAGTAAAGAACACACCCTCCATGCCTAAATTTTGATATGACCATCCATGATCCCAGCCATGACATCTATTTACACTTCTTGCTTGCCCTTACTGACCCTGTTCAGATGACACATTAAGCCACAGTTAAGCATTCTGAAGGTTAAGCATTTTGAGCTAAGGTTATGACTTAGTGTGTCCTGTGAACCATGACTTAGCATGCCATGTGAACCATTCCTAGCCATGGGGGCTACTTAACCACAGTTTAGACATGCTCAGTAACCATTTGCTGCAAAAGGGTTAGCACCCTAACCATGGCTTAGCGTATTGTCTGAACAGGCCCATTGTTTTTGTCTGCTGCTGGGGCTGGAAATTAGGGATGTGCACTGGATCGGACCTGATCCACGATCCGAGTCCGGTCCAGTGGGAAATCGGATAAATTATCCGATTTCCGATCCCGCAGCTGGATCGGCCGATCCAATCCGAACCGTTCCGAAAAGGCTCCGAACCGGTTCGGCGGATCGGCGGATCAGCGGGCGCCCACTGGCGCCCACCGCCGCTTGCATTGGCGGGCGCCAGCGGGCGCCCGCCGATGAAAGTGGATAGCGGGGGGGGGAGGAGGGGGGCGCTTACCTTCTCGGCCCGTCCGCTCCCATCCGGCACTAGCAGCTACTACCAGCAGGCTCCGCGGCCTGCTCTAGGGTGGCGCGCCGGGTGATGTCATCACCCGGCGCGCTACTCTAGAGCAGGCCGCGGAGCCTGCTGGTGGTAGCCGCCGGCCCCGGACGGGAGCGGCCGGGCCGGCAAGGTAAGCAGGGGGTGCGTGGAGGGGAGGAGGGGGCGCGCGGAGGGGGGAGGGGGCGCGCGGAGGGGGGAGGGGGGCCCTTACCTTCCCGGCCCGGCCGCTCCCGTCCGGCGCCGGCGACTACTACTACCAGCAGGCTCCGCGGCCTGCTCTAGGGTGGTGCGCCGGGTGATGTCATCACCCGGCGCGCTACTCTAGAGCAGGCCGCGGAGCCTGCTGGTGGTAGCCGCCAGCCCCGGACGGGAGCGGCCGGGCCGGCAAGGTAAGCAGGGGGTGCGTGGAGGGGAGGAGGGGGCGCGCGGAGGGGGGAGGGGGCGCGCGGAGGGGGGAGGGGGGCCCTTACCTTCCCGGCCCGGCCGCTCCCGTCCGGCGCCGGCGACTACTACTACCAGCAGGCTCCGCGGCCTGCTCTAGGGTGGCGCGCCGGGTGATGTCATCACCCGGTGCGCTACTCTAGAGCAGGCCGCGGAGCCTGCTGGTAGTAGTAGTCGCCGGCGCCGGACGGGAGCGGACGGGCTGAGAAGGTAAGCAGGGGGTGCGTGGAGGGGAGGAGGGGGCGCGCGGAGGGGGGAGGGGGGAGGGGGGCCCTTACCTTCCCGGCCCGGCCGCTCCCGTCCGGCGCCGGCGACTACTACTACCAGCAGGCTCCGCGGCCTGCTCTAGGGTGGCGCGCCGGGTGATGTCATCACCCGGCGCGCTACTCGAGAGTAGGCCGCGGAGCCCGCTGGTAGTAGCCGCCGGCGCCGGACGGGAGCGAACAGGCCGAGAAGGTAAGCAGTGGCGGGGAAGGGGGCTTACCCCCCCCGGAGCCGTCCGCTTCTATCCGCTGGCGCCCACGGGCGCCAGCGGATGGAAGCAGACGGCCCCAGGGGGGGTAGGGAGCGCGGGGGAGGGGGCTTACCTGCCGGGGCCGTCCACAGCGGACGGCCCTGGGGGGGGAGGGAGTTAGGCCCCCCCTCACCCACCCGCCGCCATTTTTTCCTCATAGACTTGCATTGCAATGCAAGTCTATGGGGAAAAAAATGGCGGCCGATCCAAAAATTTACGATTTTTGGGTCGGGATCGGACTCGATCCGGTTCGGGGGGCCTCTGATTTTGTCCGAACCGGTCCGGGACAAAATTGGAGGTCCCGATCCGGGTCCCGATCCGATCCGGGGGGTCCGTGCATTCCCCTACTGGAAATGCCTCAGGATACTGCAGGTCCTGGCCTCTCCTCTCTCTCCCTGCCTATCAAAACATCCCCTTTTTAATTTCCCTAAAGTTGCTTTTGTGACCTCAGGTAGCAGCTGCCATGGTTTTTTTCCACATTGGCTGTGGGGGGCAGGGGTTAGAGACATGGGGGAGGGATTGGAACTCAGAAACCTCACCTGAGGTCACAGAAGTGTCTACGGCATCAGGAGAGGGAATCTAAAAAATCCCATGATTCTTGGGAGACTCTCCCTGGGATCATAGGATTGCTCTCTCCACTGATTAAAGGTGCTACATACCACAAATATGGGATTACAAAGGAATAGTCTATGTCTCTTCCTCTCTTAATTGCCCTGTTTAAGGACCAGTTCATATAGCATTCATCACAAACTCCCCAGCCACAATCAAAGAGATGCAATAAAATTAACTAAACATGCAAACAGGAAGTGTTTAGTTTAAAGGCTCAAGAACCCTAAAGAAACTTAAAAGTGTGTTGTCCCCACACCTGACCTCCAGTTATGTGTTGATGCGAAATAATGGTTACCAATGATGTCATCTGGATGCTCGGTAAAAAGTGAGCGAACAAGGGACTATTTATATACTTCAATGAACCCGTGGCAGCAATGATCTCTCCTTGGCCATTTAGAAAGCCACTGAGTCAATAGAAAAATGAAAATGCTCATCTTGGTTTTGACTGTTTCTTCCATCCATGAGGCAATGATACCCTTACAGAAGGGATGAAAAGCACATCCAGAAAATGAAATGGTTCTTATAAGATATTCCAGATAGGTCTAGAAGATCCTTTTATCAAGGTGTTATCAGGTTTCTGAAATTTATGTTGCTATCTTTTAATAGTTCTTTCCATTTTTTAAAAAAACATTTAGACAGTTCAACTTCTTGTGCTAACATTTCTGCAAGCTTTTAAAATAAAGGTTTTTATCACTGAAAATGAAATTGCTTCTCAGTGCCTCCCCATTTAATTTTTTTTTGTATTGCAAAGCTTCTCCATTTTACTTCCCAATAGGCAGGACAAAAACATTGTTTTCTATGGAGAAAATAAAATCAATATTTTAAAGTGAGGCTACCAGAGATCAGTTTATAATAGCAGTGTGTTCCTGCTCCACATTGGTTTCCATAACACACACACACACACACACACACACACACACACACCCCTATTTTCCCCACTGGAACCGCTAGGGGCACACCATGGGGCATAAATCTGGGCTAATGAGACTGCTTCAAGTATGATTTTTTTTGGGGGGGTCTAGGTGGTAGGATAACTGAAAGTGTAGGGCAGGGAATCTGTGTACACCTTCATTGCACATGATCCAAAGTTCGTGATCAGTTCCGAACTTAATAGTGAATTCAAGACATGCTCCCTGCAAAAGTGAGCATTGCAAGCAGATGTTTTCAGCAACGAGCCAGCTACTTACAAAATTTGGCAGCATCACTATTTTTAATCAAACTTAGTGAAGAAGAACAATTGATACGACGGGAAGGTGGGGGAATCCATTCACTAAACATTTATTATTATTATTATTATTATTTTGACAAGGCATAAAAGAAAACATATTTTTGTGCGTCGGAGAAATTCGGAAGTCCATTTTAATGTTGTATGTTGTAATGTTGGTGTTTGTAATGTTTGAGTTTTATCTATGTTTCTAAATAATAAAAACTTTAAATTCAAAAATAAAATGGCATCCCATGGGGCTGCTGTACAGCTTCAGCTGACCAGCCACCACAGCTCTGTATTTTGACAGCAGCATGGGAGGAGAAGGAGCAGCTGCTCACACTGCACCACTAGGTTTTTAAAAAGAAAGGAAAGAAAGAGGGCTTGGGTGGCTGTCAAGGTGGCAGGGACACAGGGTGGCAGAGAGATGCTGACCAGGGGAAGCCCCCATCTGAAAGTACCTTGCCCGGGCCCCACACAAGCCTGGCGGTGCCTCTGTTTGCCCCTGAAGGTGCATTTCTACAAAAAGAGCAGCTAGGCAGGCTTTTCAGCAGGAAACTAATATGTGCTTTGATCTGGACTGGAAGTGCACTGCTGGATTGGAGCCCTGCCAGGTCAGAGCATAAAAAGGGGCGGCGTTAAGCATACTTGAAAGAAGTGCAATTAAAGTAATGTGTTGTTTGGCCCTAAAATGAACATGTAGCTCTTTTCTGCCCTGCATTAACGATATCCTCATGTGGCACAAAGGTACAGTTTAGTATCATGAAAGAATGCCTGTAGGTTCCAGTGGTGATCCTCAAAAGTGACGATAAAATGTCTAGTAAATCAGATATGCTGTGGTCACAGGTTCATGGATCTAAGGGGAGGAGCTGTAACTCAGTGGTAGAACACCTGGTTTGCATGCAGAGCGCCCCAGGTTCAATTCCTGGCATCTCCAGGTAGGGCTGGAAAAACTCCTGCCTGAAACCCTGGAGAGCTGCTGCTGCCAGTCAGTGTCAACAATACTGGGCTAGATGGACCAAGGGTCGGACTTAGCATAAGGCAGCTTCTTATTTTCCTAATCCAGCTTCCCCCAACCTAGTGCCCACATTGGACTACAACTCCCATCATGCCTGGCAGGGGATGGTGGGAGTTGTAGTCCAACAGTACATTGGCTTCATCTAATCCAAAAAAATATAAGCACAACACTTGGGGGTGTAAGAAAGGTATTGGGGTTCTTGGATGCATACTTTTCTTTTGGGGGGAATGTAAATCTTTTTATTAATATGAAGTAGTAGCATCAGTAAAACAAAACAATACAGCACTTGATCTATTACACAGTGAGGAATGGAAAGAATGCTACAGATGCTATGAAACCAGAAAGCTATTATATACAATTAGATCAATGTGGAATTGTATATCTGCAAAATTCAGTAGAATATTTGCAAGACTCTGTCTGACTTCTTTGAGTCGTAACATCCCCTGATACCAGTGAAGAGTTTGGTATTGTGTGAAGTCTCTCACAGTAAGAAGGTAAATCCCACTGGACTCAATGGGACTTACTTCTGAGTAGACATGCATAAGATTGAATTGGAAGAGGCCTGCAATTCAAATTAGAAATTATATATACAGAAGACAGTCCAGCATTAGTGAAAAATGCTGGATTAGTATATTTTAGAAAGACATGGCAATGGATTTCAGCTCCTTCCATCTTGAAATGAAGAAATTAGGCAAGCCTAATTCAGCTCCACAAACATCGCTGAATTTCTCCCACATTACATTTTTTTTTTTGTAAAAATCTTAAATTCTTTCTGGCCATTTCATGAAGAAATGTACAAATTTCAATAAGTTCATATCAAAAAATGAACTGAATGAAATTTGCACTCGTCCTGAGTGAAATACTCTTAAATCTGAACAACATAAGCAGCTCATCCTATGGTATAGCTGTTCCTGGATTCTACCATTCAAATACCAGGCAGGTATGAAATAGAATATCTTAATATAAACTACTTGTACTCAGAAACTAAATCCCTGGGAGAAGAAGTTTAGGCTTGCGTTCTCCCTGGCATGCTGGTTTTTCTATGGATAGGCACTGGGTGGCAACATTAATTTATTTAATCAAAATAATTGATTACAATTATGCCTTCATCAAAAATGCCCTCTGGTTGGGCCAAGCCCACTCCAACCCTTGAGCCAACCTGTCTGTAGTACAAGGGTATGGCTCTTACTTTCCGAGGCCCAGCTGGCCTGAAAGGAAAGATGCCAGGAGGAGGGAGCAGTGATCCCTTTTCATTTTCTTCCTCCTTCCTTCACTGTCTGGTTGCCCCTGAGATGGGACACCATTTCAGGCAACACAGGGGATCCCAGAGGTGATCTCACGTTCGTAGTGGAAGCAGTGCTGGAAGAAATGGAGCAGTGACTCTCTTACCCTCTTTTAGCTATGTTGGTACTATTGGAGTCATGCTGCCCTTCCTCCAGAGGAGCCCCAAATGGGGGTGTATGGGTTAGTAATAAGGGACAGAAAGTACACTTCTGGGTCCCAGGTAGGAAGGATATAAGAGAAAGCAGCTACTGAAGCCAAAGAACAATGGCTTTATCCTACACTAACTTTGGACACTGAACGCTATTGGGACCCTTCCTTCTTTTCTCCCACTTTCTGCTCCCTCCCTCCCTCTTCCTCCTCCTGACACCTTGTCATGACCCCAGACAATGAAGGGACCTGTTTTTCATTTCTCCTAAAACCCTTTACTCCTTCAAAACCACTTGCCCCCGATGTAAAACATATAAGCTGCACACTGTGGAATAAATTAGTCTGCCATGATCCTGGCTTACAGTCCCTTTTTTTTTTAAGCACATGTTGTGTGTCTCTCTCTTGTCACTTGTTCCTCCCTGCCAATGCTCAATCACTTTGGTCTATTTTAAGGCTTGCCCACAAACACCTGTAGCCCGGGGTGGATGGGTTATTGTTTGGGGGGGGGAAGAGTGTTGGTACAAACCAAAAGAAAAGGCACAAATGAAATAAATAAATAAAACAAAAGCAGAAATTATTTAAAATGCATTTTAAATCTGTATTAATATTTATTATATTATTTACTGTGTTATTACTAATGTTAAATTTGCATAAATCTTGGTTTTCTGCATATGTAAATGTAAACAACTGATCAACTGAAATTTGGATAAATATTCACCTAAGATTTCTTTAACCCAATGGTGGGCCCAGTTGACATTCCCCCCCTATAAAGGAGCCTTCAAATATATGATCCTCCATCTGTCCTCTGGAATGACACAGTCTGTAAACACATTGGACAACAAGCATATCATGGGGTTAGATGGGCTCAAGATCATTTGCCTGGTTGAGGTATCCTTGATGTTGTACTCTTTTCCCCCCGATATACATAATGTAATTATATTAGACATTTTGTTTTGGAAAACATTCTGAATGCACCATGTGGTGGTGATCAAGAGACACACTAACTTAATGTGGGGGAGGCAGAAGGTAGATCTCCAGATGTTTGGGATGTCAACTCCGAGAAGTCCCTGCCCACATGATCAATGATCAGGAATTCTGGGAGCTGAAATCCAAAACATCTGGAGAGTTACGTTCTACCCACCCCTGCCTTAGTATTACTTCTAGAGTTTTGGACGAGTACTGATTTGGTTGTTTGGAAAGTATTTCTGATGAGTCACCACTTCACTGCAGGTACAATGCAGGCAGAGTTGCAGATTACCGTACTGGCTGGACTAGCTGTTATGCCATTATCATGGAGAAAGTACTGCTGGTGGTGAACAAATATTGAGGGTAACCGAATCAGGCTGAGAACATAGCTCCCAGAGATGGTGCTCAGAATGTAGTTCATAGAGAAGAAGGCAGCTGTTCGCCACAGCCCAGCTTCTCTGGTACAAGCAAAAAAAAAAGCACTCTGACATCTGTCTGGGGAAGGTGCACACTTGCAATGTAATTAGTGGTTATTAACCAAATTAAATTCTCAGAGATCCTATCCTAGCAATTTTTAGTGACCCAGTGCCAAGCTGCATGGATTTCTTTTCATGTCAGCTCGAGACTTGCTTCCCATTTGACAAACATGTTTTACAAATGTTGTCTCCCCTCCGATCCACGTCTGTCCACGGAGAACACAGGATCTGATACGGGGGGGGGGGGGAAATAAATGGTTCCCTTTTATAATGGGGAGTGGGGTTTTCATTGAGGAGACCTTTCCCAAGCTGTGGATTGTGACATGAGGGAAAATGATAAATTACCTCTCTCTCTCTCTCTCTCTCTCTCTTTCTCTCCAGGAACTTTACTTGCATTGTAATGGTCTGGAGGTGGACTGCAGTTGTCTGTTAGCGTTGCTGTTGTCAACACAATGTACGACCAAGGTTGCATTTCCATAGCAAAAGCATCCCTACTGAAAGGGAGGAGGGGGTGGCTTGGCATTGGGGAGAATTGGGAAACAATGACACCCAAGTCTACTCTGAAGGCATTTGGCCCTTTGAAACAAATGAAAAACAAAACAACCCCCTCCCCTTTGTTCCTTTGATTTGTGTGTGGGGAACACAAGAAAATGGGGGAGAGAGGGGGTGGCTGTTGTTGTCATGGTAGACACTGGGCTTCCCACTGCAGTATTGTATTCAATATTCCAATCACCTTGCAAGTCAAGAGGGCTGGTGGAGCTTGCGGTAGTGTCAGAGTGAAAAACGAGCCATGGCGTCACGCCTGGCCAGCCGCTGGCTGTCGGCTGCAGATTGAGTGCCACGCTGCGGCGTGTTTGGTTTCATATCAACCATTCCAGTGCAGCATTGGGAAGGAAGGAAGGAAGGAAGGAAGGAAGGCGTGTTTCTTTTTTTAAATCAAGACGGGGAAAAAATCCAATGACAAAGGATGTGGGGGCTGATGACCGTCGCCCCTTGCTCCAATTCCTTGGCTTCTGCTTGCACGTTGTCAATCATTTGCGCCAAAGCAGGAAGACGAGGTCTGAGACTGCATGGTGAATTTTTTTCTTCCCTCCCCCTGCACCCCCTCCCCCCACCAACCAATTGCGCCTGACACCTTCCCTAGCGTAGTCTTGAGCAGCAATTACTAGTTTTATTCCTTTTTTCTCCTTGGCACATTTATTTATGGCGTTCTAAGATTTTATTTCCTGCGTTGACGATGGGGGAGGGGAAATAGCACAGCTCTGAGGGAGCACGGACCCTTCCGTAGGCTGCTGTGCCAAACCCACGATGTGTTTTATGGACACGCTAGCTGGGCATCCATGATATTTGTCTGTGGTGAGTTCCATATTGCCAAAGTGTGATCTATTTTTACCCCTCTGCACAAAATCAATCAAACTGGCAGTATGCTTTCATTCTTGGTGGGTGTCTGTGAATGCTGGGGTGGGACTTGGAGGTTTTCGTGCAAAACAGAGAAGGTGATATTCATACTTAGAGGAGGGGTAGGAAACCTGGTGCCTCCCCAATGTTTTGGACTACAATGCTCATAGGCTCTGACCACTGGTCATGCTGGCTGGGGCTTATGGGAGTTGTAGTACAAAACATCTGCAGGGCCCCAGGTAGTCTTTCCTTGACCAAGAGGAAGAAAGTGTTCTTTAACGTGTTGTACAGATTTGTCACATTCTGTATTTCAGTTACATTCTTAGTATTTCTTGCTAATGTACTGCTCCCCAATTTGGCACTCCCAGTTTGTGATACATTTCTCCAAAGGCAAGTGGTCTTTCCTGGATCTTCTTCCTGAACACTGATGGCTTGTTCACACATCACTTGTTTTTTCAGTGGTTTGACCGTGCACTTCATGACTAGCCTGCACTGTATTGTACTGATGTGTTTTCATTGTACAGGCTGCTGCGTTTAAACAACTTAGGTCTTCTTCATTAAAAGAGTCACGTTGGATCAGACCAAATGTCCATCCAGTCCAGCATCTTGTTTTCCAAAATGCCCCTGGAAAGCCCACAAGAAGGGCATGAATGTAACAGGCCTCCCCTGTTTGCCCTTAGTACAAGGTATCCAGAGGGTTACCATCTCTGAATATTGAGATTTTAATAGGCTATTGTGGCTAATAGCCGCAGATAAATCTATCCTCCATAAACTGGTACCATGTCCATCCAATCCACTGGCCATCACCATGACTTGTGATGCAAATTTCATACATGAATGACACACTGTGTGAAGAAGGGTTTTCTTTTTGTTTGTTCCTTAGCCTTGTCTGTCCATCTCATTTCAGCCTGGCTTCTACAAAAGTCAGGTGCACCTTTGCAGAAGCCAGGCTGATTCATTTCCAGCAAGGCTTGCTCTTCTGTATGTTTAATGTGTCTAATTTTCATAATATTTTTTCACCAGTTGAATTTACCCTGAATTCTAGGGTCATGACAGAAGGAGGAAAATGAATTCAGTCCACTTCATCCAAAACATGCATCCTTTTATAAACCACTGTCATGAGCTTCTTATATCAAGATCCTAGAAATGCCCTAGGCAGACGTAAGCATTGAATTCAAAGGGACCAGGTAAATGGTTATAGGATTGTAGTTGGGCAGAGCAAATCTGAAAGAGGCCAGTGGGGAGTGGCAAGGTGGACATATTGCTCCACCTCCAGCTCTGGAAGCTCATGCCAGCACAGATAGAAAGTTGTGGGATTATTTTCTCAGCCTGTTCAGACTGGTGGATCCATGTATTACAACCCTGCCATTGACAACAATACGTAAAGGTAGGGGAATTAGCTAAACCAACCAGCTCCAGGGTTGGCGTACCTGACAAGCCCAGATCAGACCCATCTAGGGGAATGGAGCGCTGGATTCAAAGCCAGCTCTTCCTTGCCCCTGCCCAACCAAGAGAATGCTCCATTTCAGGCCTTTCTGCCTGTTACTGCCAGCAGCCGCTTTCTGCCCACATGGGTGTAGCAGGTGTTGCTGCCATGGTTGTGCACGTCCCACCAGTGGAAGTCCTCTCTGCTGGTGGTAGCTGATAAAAATGCAACGTGGCATCCCAAGCTCTTCCAGGGGGTGGAGGTGGGTTAGGATTGTGCTCTATGACATTTTTCTCTAAGCTAAAGGAAACCAAATGTCTTAGAACTTATAGGGAAGGTACTCCAGCATCCTTGAAAATCCTGGCTGCACTTCTCTGTGCCTTTGCCAGCTCTTTGACATCCTATTTGAGATGGGGTGAGCAGAACTGTGCACCGTATTCCAAATACACCCACACCATAGATGTTTAGAAAGATTTACATAGACGTGCATTCAGATTATATTAAATAAAACACTAGCATTTTTATTTTCAATCCTTTCCCTAATCATCTCTAGCATGGAATTAGTCTTTTTTTAGTCTGATCCCACACGTTGAGTTGATGTGGGTTATCACCAGCTTGAACAATTTGGTGTCATCCAGAAACTTGTCTACCTACCTCACTTTTCACCCCTAATTTCATTTCTATGGGTGTTGTTGTTTGTTACATTTATATCCTGGGTTTCCTCCAAGGAGCCCAAGGAGGCATACATGATGCTCCTCCTTTCCATTTTATCCTTACAACAACCCCCTGAGGTGGTTTAGACTGAGTGACTGGCCCAAAGTCACCCAGTGAGCTTCATGGCCAAATAGGGACTAGAACCCAGATCTCCTGAATCCCAGTCCAACACTCAAACCGCAGCAGCATACTGCCTATCAGTTCAGATCCTTCAGGAAACACACGGCTCACTTCCAATGCAAGAATGGACAGTACTTTCAAATGTTATTGATTCATAAGAGGACCCCATTTTCTTATCACATGACTTTTAAAGTTACTCAGGAGCTTTGGTGAAGGACTTTGTCCAAAGCTTTCTGGAAGCTCAACCATATAATTCCTCTCATGCCATTCCTGTCCATCTTCTTCTTGATACTGTCAAAGAACTCCAGAAGGTTGGTGAGGGATGACTGACTTCCTTTTGCCTAAGACAGGGACAGACAACTTTGGAAGGCCCAGCAACCCCCCCTATGGACACCCCACCACAGGCTGCCCCCCATGGATCCCCTAAAAATTAGGGGGAAAAATGGATATGGAGCACCAAAGGTATAAAAATTAGCCATAGTGATTCTTACTCAGCAAGGTTTTCCTTTTAATAATGCTTTTCACTAATTACCTGGAGCAGATGCTATGTTAAGGGGCCTGAAATGTCTTTGGTCCCTCCTAGAACACTTGAAAACATCCATGTGTTATGTTCATCCTCATGTGTCAATCCTCCATTAGGGAGATCAAATTTAGTGATCATTTGCATATTTTGGTTAGATGATGAACACATTCACATTTGAGTTCTTTACAAATTCTTGTTGCATGCCATCTGTACCTGGTGAATTGATCGTGTTTAGTTTGTCCATTAGTCCTAGAACCTCTCTTGTCTGCTTTATTTAATCTAGTTTATCAGATGACTTTCTTGTTTTTTTTAAAAAAAGGGGGGTTAAGCTGTGTGTATCTTGTTCAACATCTTCAGTACAGATTATCGGAAATAATTCATTCCACTGCAATTCGCCATCCTCCTTTCACAACCCTTTCACAATACCTAACGCATAAGATAGTTTGAGTCACTCAGTGGTTCCCAGTTTCTTTAGCAAAGACTCTTGCCAGTGGAACTTTGTATTTCATAGGAATTCACCTGTCTGACCCACCCCATCCCAGAAACTGCTTTCCACACCTTCTCACTTATCATCCATGTATAGATGCCATAACAGCTGAAGCTCAAGAGACTGTGCCTATATTTGCATTTTAAGGACCAATTTATACATTACATGTTGTAGCAACAATTACAGATGGGCAGTCATTGTTACTTCTGAATCTATTAGAAAAATCTTGATCTCAGAATTTTTCTTAGGACAGAGATAGGTCTTCAGGTGTGATTAGTGTATATGTGCTTCAGCAGATATATATTTATTTGGAATTCGTCTGTGATTCCTGCTGTAAGGTAAATTCTAAATTGGCTCAGTATCTGTTGTACAATGCAATGACCGTAATGGTGTCAGACGAGAATGAAATGCAAAATTTACTGGAGAAATACCATTTGCCACTTCCATGTTTCAGTCTTGAGCTAAAGACTACGGCGGAAAATCTACCTTCTACTTTTGTGTGTGTGCATAATTTGCACATAATTGTGCAAAGATTTGTTCAAGATAATCAATTCCTCACTTTAACTAAAAGTGTAGATGTTTCATGAAAACATGGTTCACCCACAGGTGTGCTGTATCATGCTTTTTGTAGTTTTGAAGTTGTACAAACAACATGCTTGCACGTTTGTGATTTTGGTTATGAGACTGTAGATCGTTTTGCACAGAAGGTTAAAATGTGATGAGAATATTAAGAGTTTTGTTCTTGAGCATGCATTTTAGAGTGCATATAAAGATGGTCTGGCAAGAAAGAATATGGTACGAATACAGATGAGTTGACATCAAACATTTAAAAGATTGTGTGGACCAAACCCCTAAAATATAAGAATGAAGATAACATTAAAATACATTTGATGAAGTGCACAGTGTCCACGAAAGCTCATGCCTGAATAAATTTATCAGTCTTTTAGATGCCACAAGACTTTTTGTTGATTCAGGGTACAATCCAATGCCCTGCAACTCCCAACACGCCCCAGCCAGCATGCCCTCACTGGTCTAAACACGGATAGGATTGCCCCCTAAAATCCTGGGTCAGTTGAGTAGAAACTCCCATATTCGTTCATTTCAGACATACAGTACCAAAAGTAGCAGCTATGTCAGGGCTGACCTCAAGGCTAGGCATGGTTGGCCCACACCCCAGCAGGGGTCCATTGACAAGAGCACCCTGGAGTTGCCTCTTCTCTTTACCATTGCAACCTGACTCTTGCACTGGTCCAGACAATGGTGGTGGAGAGGAGGAGTATCTGTAGATGCCATGGCCTGCTTGCTCCATGGCTGCCAAGCAAGCAAGTGGTAGCAATGATGAGAAAGAAGAGGGCGAGCAGCTGGAGCTGGAGCTGGTGGTTGTGAGGAAGTAGACTGGACCCATTGCAGGGGTCTTACCTAAGGACCATCAAAAACCTGGAGCTGGCACTGAGCTATGCATTTTGGAAGGGATGAACTATGCTGTCTATAGTGTATACGGGAGGACTGCAGATGCTGCTGTGTAACAGCGCCATCTGGTGATGTGTTCTGTGAGAAGAATAATGCAGGAAGAGCCTTTCTAGTCCAAGAAAAAGTGTTGTGTTCTCCACAGCCAGTGCTTCCATCTCTTCCTTGCCATTATATTACCTGAAGCAGTAGCCATCGTTATTAGTTTATACCCTTCCCATTTACACTGATAGAAAGCAGACCTGAACAAATGGGGATCTACCAAGCAGAAAGCAGCCACCAGCCATCAGGCCCATGGATGATGGCAAACCAGGGCCTTTGTAAATCTCTTGGTTTTGCTGCCTGACTTGTACTACAAGTGTGTCTGTTTGGGTGACTGTAAATAATCTGGGGGGGGGGGTGCTTACACATTGCCCTAAAAGAGGAAATGCCTCACCAAAAAAAGAGGAAGAAAGAGGAAAGCAATTTGCACTAAATTTACAGTAAAGATGCAACTTTAAAAATATTTCTTATACTTTAAATAGAAATACAGTACAAAACTGTGCAGTGTGGAAGGCCAGGACCAGGTAACCTGTGTGGCCAGCTCTTCCATCTGCTAACTGGTGACAGGCCACAGGTCTGATGGTTCTTTATCTTTCAACCAGAGTTGGACAGGACAGCCCTCCAAATAGAGGAGTGTACTCTGCAAAAGTGGATGTCTGGCCACCTGCACATTTGCTAGGGATCTGAGAACTGTAAAGGGCCAGTCACTGCAACAGTGCTGACATTCTCATTTTCTTTGGGCCACAGGCAGAGGGGGAGACGTTTACATTTGCATATCTTGACCTCTAGTAATACGTTAATGGGGCCACTGAGGATGCCTTGACTGCAACCTCTGCCCCCCAATCCTGGATCAGGCCACAATGCAGGTTTGCTGGGGCTGCATTTGACATTTGGCTTCGAATCCTTTTGCAACCTGATGGAAGGTTGTGGAAAAGGACGAGGTGGATCTGCTCACCTTTCAGCCAAAGCCTGCAAACAAAAATAATAGTGACATAACTGACCATTTGCCATTCAGCATTGGGCAAGGACTGAATTCCATGCCTTCTCCACTTTATCTCACTCTTTCTATGCCTAAGCTGAGGAAGACACTTTGATTTGGTTCATTTTCCTTAATTTGCCCTCCCCTCTGCAGCAAATAAGTGAAGTGAACCAAAGACATGGACTTAAATTAGTAACAGACCAAGAGCATGTCCTTGGGCTGTGCACAGCAGACAGAAGAGAGAAGGAATATCGCTTAACAGATGAAGGCGCTTCAGTCCCCAGCTTCATCCCAAAAGCTTAAAGAGTGTTATGGAGGTGATATCCTGGCTGATATCCTCTGTATAGATGGCAAGGCTTTCCAGCTGAGTTTATGCCTGTGACATCTTCCTCTAAAGAGCTGTGAGGAGAAGCATATAGCAATATTAAATGGACACTCAAGAGGCAAGTAAAAAAATCAACAGCAACTGGGGGGAACATCTGATCAGTTGATGCTACTGGATCCAATCTGGTTGAAGGTAGCATTGGCTGCTTTTCCCCTATAAAGCAGGGGTGTAGAACCTCAGGCCCAGGGGCCAAATGCAGGCCTCCTAGGATTCCAATCTGGCACTCCGGGATTCTCCGGAGGGCTCCATCCTTTCCCCTGGCCCCATTCCTTTCCCCCAACCACCAAACATTTAGTGGCTTCCTGGCTTTTTTGCTGAGTTTTCCCCAGTCTAAAAGGTTGAAGTGCCTCTCCTATGGCTTAGTGACTGGCAGTAAGCACTTTAACTTAAAATAAACCCGGTATATCTTTTATACCTCATTAGCCTGGTAAACAAGGGATTGACACTACCATAATAGACAAGTTAACCGAAATGAAAATATTTATGAAGATATTTATATACGTATGGGAATAGAGTGTTATTTTTCAGGTAATAGGATGGGAATGCTAAAGGGTGCAAACCTATGTAGGTTTAGATAGGAAAAAGTTCTACAATTGCTTCTGAAGCTAGCCATGCAGGCTGGGGTCTAATATAATAAGGGTGTCTTCCCTGCTACTAAGCTTTCAGTAGCTTTCCTGTCAGCTCAAATTCCCTGAAACGCCACAGAAGCCCATCCCTCACAAACAGGAACAGAAGCTGTACAGTAGTCTTCATCTGCCTCCAGGTCTTCCTGTTGCCTCTAACTGCTAGGATGGTTATGATTTCAAGTACTCTCATTGGAGCTTCCTTGAAATGAAATGCAGCCCTCAGGTTGAAAGAGGTTCAGCACCCTGGCTATAGAGGCAACTGCCTCATTCTGCCAACCGGTAGGGCTGCCCCTGCTCACACAACACTGTCAGTCCCATCCCAGCAGAAGGAATGCAGGGTGAAAGGTGCCTTCAAGCCACCAGCCTCGCTGGGAATCCGAAAGAACTTGGCAGCATTGCAGTAAAGTTGAGAGGCAATTTGGGGCTGGGGAAGCTGGGGAAAGAGAACGGGGCTTTTGGATTCAAGAAGAAACCCCTTCCTTCAACAGTTAGAAAGAAGGTGGAGACAGAGGCAGAGGGAGGACACATCATACATCACAGGAGAGGGAGGAGGCCGGCAGGAGACAAATAGAGCCAAGAGTAGTTTGGAAGCAACCAGGGCACCAGTGGGAGAAGAAACTGAAGTATAAGGTCTGTCTTCCCTCCCAGAGACTTTAGCCTCATCTACACCAAGCAGGATATTGCGCTATGAAAGCGGTATGAAAGTTGTATATAAAAGGCAGGAGCCACACCAAGCAGGATATAGAGGTATGAAAGTGGTATATAGTATAAGTCAATGGACCCCAACAGTTGTCAGTGCACTTCAATACCAGTATAAAGCTGTAGTGTGGCTCCTGCCCTTTATATACCACTTTCATACTACTCTCATAGTGTAATATCCTGCTTGCACTATGAGGCCTTTGTGTGGTCGCACTTTCCCAGAGGTGGGGTGACAGAACTACATTGCCAACCTCAGTACTTTTGTCATTAGCTCTTCTTTAATCCCTCCTTTTTGTGTGAACCTCTGAAGATGTACTACTCTGTAGTACAGAACTACAGGCAAGATCATCACTATTTATACTTTGTTGGGTCCCACACCACTGTGGTACAAATAAAAGGATACAGGTTGACTTTAGCCAGGGCACATCTCCCTGTCCTCTGAAGACTCTGGTAAATGCCCCATAACAGGGAAGTCAATTGAAACTCCTTTAATTAGATCTCTCTCCCCCTCCGTCTGCATAATTTAATTATTACATTTTTATCCCACTGGAAAGAAGCTCAGAGCAGCATACATGGACCCTCAATTTAAGGTATCACACAGTGTTGGCACAAGAATTAGGTTAGGCTAAGAGAGAGAGTAACTAAACAAGGCCCAAGGTTGCCTTCATGACCAAGTGGGGATTTGAATCCTGGTCTTCCTGCTTCTATTCCAGGGGTGGGCAACCTGCAGCCTCTAGGGCCGCATTTGGCCCTTGGACTAATTTCATGAAGTCCTCGGACTATTGTTAAAAGACTTCTGCATGCAATCAGTTCAGATCTCTGGAAAGAACAATTTGTCCGTTTCCTGACAGCCTGCTGGGCAGGATGGGAAAGGGAGAAAAGGAGGTGGCAGAAAGAGAGAGAGAAGAGGAGGTGGCAGAAAGCAAAATAGAAAAGGGGCAATTCACCCACGTTTTGCTTTGGCCCTGCCCACTGCTTGCTTCTGCCCCTGAGACCACAAGTGGACTCAGCCCTCAACAGAAAAAGGGTTGCCCACCAGTATTGTAGCCCAGCACCCTAACCACTACATCACACTGCCTCTTGAGTGTTTGCCATTTGTCTTAGACACCTTGAATCTTATCTGGAATTTGTTGCCTCTTTAGCCAGTGAGGAGACATTCTTGACAGCTTATGAATCTGAAATTAGACATGATTATAGAGATACAGTGGGCTTAATCACACATTACACTCAGCACAAGGTAACTACCCCATGTTACCTCCCATAGAGGCTATACCAAGTAAACTGGCCCTTGGTGCTTAGAGTCTATGAACTAGTATTACACAACTTGCCATAAAATGAACATGGTATTTTACTCATTACTCCTCTTGAGTGTTCCTGAATGGAATGTTATTCCAATGCTTACTGTCGGGTTGTAGCTGCTGTGTGGTACAGCTTTCCTCATGACAGAACAGATGGAGGCAGGACTGTCCTTGGGCCCAGTGCATCTGAATCGAGTTGGAATGATATATGATGTGACATAAGAACATAAGAAGAGCCAGACTGGTTTAGATCATGTAGTTTAGCATTCTGTTCACACAGTGGCCAACCATCTGCCCTTGGAAAGCCACAAGAGGAACATACGTGCAACAGTACTTTCCCACCCATGTTCCCCACAACTACTGTCTCTGATCTTGAAGGTAGCATATAGGCATCAGGACTTGTAGTCATTGATAGCCTTCTACTCCAGGGATTTGTCTAACCCCCTTTTAAAGCCATCCAACATTTATCTGTCCTGAATCTACCACCACATGTTTCTGTCTGCAGCTAGTTCTGCCTCAGTGTCATCTTCTGTGAAGCTGCCACTTCTATCATTGCCACCACAGCCAATGTCAATGGCACAAGTTGGGCTTCAGACCAAAGAGGGGATTTAGTGCATCATGTCTGAATAAATACCCTTCTAAAGAAAACAAGAACAATGAACAAAGCCTCCTCACAGTGAGATTCCGATTCTGTGGTATTCCTGAGCTCTGTAGTTTCAGTCTCAAAAAGCAGGGCAGTGTGAATAACCACAGTGTGAAGGGTCTCAAAATCCCTCAACCCTCCAGAGAAGAGCTAGAGGGCACATGGGGGATGCAACGGGGAGAAAAGATGAGGAAGTCCTATTCCACCAGTGGTATCCAGTGGTGGAACAAAGATGCTGTATCTAAGCTTATGTCTGATATAATGATCTGGTAGAATTTTGTTGAGAAATTGCAGTATCCCAAACTTTCAGTACTCTTGTTTGATCATTAATCATGAAAATAAATGACTAAAAGGAAAACAATTGGTACTGCCTATGTCTAGTATTATGTCTAGTACTATGTCTAGTATTATAACTTGTTGAGAAACTGGAATATCCCAGACTTTTAGTACTGTTGTTTGATCAGTTCTAGTTTGTATGATGGATGCCAAGTTGATGACTACTAATCTTGAGTGAAGTCCATATTAAGCACATGGTTTCATAGATTCTGGTTTTCAAGTCTTATTGGAGAGGGAGAATTTAGACCTGAAATGAATAAATTGGGATCTATTCATCCAAATTAATAAATGGCATTTAGGATTCTTTCACATTTAGTCACTCAGTGCAACCAGCCAACATTGGATGGAAGTTCCAAGAGTGAAAAGATTGTATGGCTGAAAGATACAGGCAGAATTTAAGACAAAAACAGACAAAGTCATATGATGGACAAGATGCATTTTAGAACAAATATATGACATATGTTTAAGGCATATGCATTGGACAGCTGGCATTCTGGAGTGCATCAACAATAGACACATCACTAATTCCTATGGCTAGGGTATGTTTGACAAAATGGAGTTTTGTGTTGTTGTTAGGGCTTTTATTCAACACTGCTCTGATTACACTCGTAAGGTCTTTGGGGCTTCTAATTATTGGCTCTCATCTAGTTACTTTTTGTTTAGGAAATGTATTAGCATAGTCATTTGTAGTTATTTGCATCTGGACATTCAGCAAATCAGTCACACAGTTTTGATTACGACCCAGGATTTCCTGGATGCCAGCCACTGACTCAGCTCCTTCATTTTCTCGCTTGTCATATTTTCTCACAAAAATGCTAAATTAATTGTTTGTTCTTCGAACATAAGTTTTGTCTACTCCCTCTTTTTTTTTTTAAAAAAAACCCTCTCTCTCCCTCCCTTGCTAGTACATGGTTTGCCCCTTTGTTCGTCAGTCCATCATTGCTGTTGAGTTGCTCCAACAGCAAAACTTCACATGCCAGACGAGCATATACCTGATGTGGTTTTCTGATCAATGGCCAATCCCAACCCCAAGCACAAAAACGGCAGCTAAATATTCAATTGGCAGCAGATCAGGATAGACTGATATCACCAGAGTGCTAAAGGCCTTTTAAAATGCTTAAGTTGCTGAGGGACTGAAGGGCTAAAGAGCAGCATGTTCTAGTCTCTGCCATCAGCCAGGGAACCAAGGGCCACCAGGAGGATAGTTTGTTAGATAGCCACCCAGATTTGGTAGACATGTAAGCATAACAGGGTTTTCCAATGAACCACCCAATTTTGAGTTTTGGGATGTCACAGCAGAAAAGGGCCTTTTCTGCTGTGGTCCCCCAGGTGTGGAATGAGTTTCCTAGAAAGGTTTGCCTGGCACCTGCATTGTACTCCTTCAGGTGCCAGGTGAAGACCTTTTTTCTTTTCCCAGTATTTTAGCATTTTACCATCCTAGTCTATTAGATCTGCTGTTTAAAATCTGTAATTTAAATCTCTGCATTGCTGCTCAGTTTTATTCTGGTTGTACTTTTATATTGTGGTTTTAAGCTTCCATATTTTGTATTTTATGCTGTACCTTATGGTTTTAATTTTTTTGTGAACTGCCTGGACAGCTTTAGCTATTGGGCAGTATAGAAATGAAATGAAATAAAATAAATAAATCTGTGGCCACTCTAGGAGGCCACATTGCAAATCTTCTTTTCTGGGGTGCCCAGTATGAGGTGAACACACCACCTACTGACAGCGTCTTGGCAGCTAGGTCTCTTTACACAGTCTGGTCTAGATAAGATGTTGGTCTGATCCAGCAGGGCTCTTCTTATGACTAGATTTCTGGATCCAATCATGCCTCTACAATCCACTCTGTTTGGGTAGGGAAGACTGAGGTCACTCTGTACTTTGCCAAAACTTTGTTGGTGGAACCAGTAGGTTGAACTCACGCCTAGCTCTGTTCAGCCTTATGAGGACCCCTTTGTTTGCAGGCACTGTGCCTTCAAAAAGCAAGGATTGTGCCCTGAGAGTAGGGAGGCCATATGTCCTACTTCATAGAAGACAGTGCTCTATTTGAAAGGTTGTCAGAGGACAGTTCTCTGTTTGAAGGCATCCTTTATCTGAAGGGCTGTCCAGTTTAAGTTCGGTATCAAGAACCTAAGAAGGGAGCAGCATTTGGGCAGCAGACTGAGCAAGCAGGCACACATGTCACCTGGCCATGCTCTTCCCCGCTATGTTGAGATGCATTGTATTTCTACATAAATTATAACAATTCTTTCTAAATTTGCATCTATACATATAAATCAGCACATGCAAATGTTATGCAAGTTAGCAGCTTCTTTGGCCCCTTTTTGGTGATGCATTCTCTCTCTCTCTCTCTTTCTTTCTCTCTCTCTCTCTCTCTCTCTCTCTCTCTCTCTCTCTCTCTCAACATTTAAGTGGCTTCCCTCTTTAAGAGTTTTACAAAAGTAAAATGTTGGATTTCCTTGGTTAAAACAAAACCCAAATCAGTGAAATGAAAAACAACAAATGAGACTTTAAGATAAGCATTAAAGGAGATGATCTGTTGAGGTGGTTCAGCATTACCTTGGGAGGCTCCGTTCTATTCTCTCCCCATTCTTTCTTAGAGACAAATAAAATATTACTGGCACCCCAATCCCAAATTGCCTGCAATCCTGAATTAGTATTCTGAAACTTCTCATGATTTGTGAGGTCAGCCTGCTTCAGTTCTGAATAAGCTTCACCCTAAGCAATGATTTTCTGATACAATAAATTATAGGATTCTTGGGAACTAACGTTTTTAATAATTGTGAGAGTACTTCAGAGAAGCAGAGCTAATTCAGCCGGTTTGCAGCAGTGCAGGTTGGTGCCCGATTTTAAAGACGGGATGGCCAGATTAAAGCATGTAGTAGGAGGAGTTTCTGAAGCTCAGAAGGGTGGGCTTCAGGTCAAGCCATAGGCAAAGTGGAGAATACAGAGTCAGGAAGCTATATATAGGAAGGAGAGACAAGTCAGTTGAGTTTGTGGGTCAACTGCCTGCTTGAGTTAGCTTTGAGATGCAGCTGCTGACTGTCTTGACCTTCCTGCCAATTTCCCCTCTGACTAGATATCATGATATCACAAGGACCAAAGGACCAGCTCCACTTCTCTGTTGCCCAAGGCTCAAGACACACATTCTTATATTTCATTCTTTTCTAAGCCATTATGGTCAAGCTCCAGCTGAAGAGGAACATATGAGGACAGGTGGGTGCTATGATGCAGGTAATGTTTGTACCCAGCAATACTTGGGCCAGACCTCACTTTGTGCCAAACCATTACAATCCCATCATGGTAATGCTATATTCCTCTTGTGCATTTATGCCTCGTGGGACACACAATGGGATAATGTGGAATAAAAAGCAGGATATGACACTATGAAAGCAGCATATGTAATGTGTAATGGGCCCCAACAGCTATCAGTGCACTTCAATAGGGCCACATCTTGATGGTGGCGCATTGGCGCCTCCAGTCCTCAACCCCTCGCATTTACGCTCCTTCAGGTTGCGGGGGTTCTGACAGGAGAGGAGGGAGGAGCCTTTCTGCTGCGCCACCGGATGGGCGCTGCTGCAGCTCAGTGTGTGCCTCCCTGGTCCCCCTCTTTATCTTGCTCACTGCGCACCCTGTCCATTATTTAAACTGTTTTGCACAGACATGGCCCAGCAGCCATTTGGCTCACTGCATCACCCCCTTCCCCTCACTGCCAATGGCAACCCAGTAAGTGTTTCCATTGGCCGGGGACATGTCTCTAGTGCAAAGCAGGAGGAGAGGGATACACTGAAGATGCGCGTCTGCACCTCACTAGTTTGAAAAAGTTGGGGTAAGTGTCTGGCATTTTAAAAGCTGGGCTTCGGGGGAATGCCTCAGGAGGGCTCTGTGATGGTGGAAGCATCATATAGATGACCTGCCACCACTGCGACCCCTCATCAAGATGTACCTTAGATCTAGCCTTGGATACCTACTGTAGCCTTCCATTTCTGGAACGGTGACTGAAAAACAACAAGAAGAATTCAGCTCAAGCAGCGTCCTACTGCAAATCTCTACCTCAACCTTCCCCCACCTGGTGCCCCCCCAGATGTGTTGGAATGGAAGTCCCATCATCCCAAGCTGGCACAGTTAATGAGCATGTTTCCTGTGAAAGATGTGAGCTGCATTTAAACACATCTGGAGGACACCAGGATGGAGAAGGCAGGTCTAGCTGGTGCTATATTTTTATGACATGGGGATAGGGAAAAGAAGGGAAGGCTCATACTTCAGTAGGGGTATCTGAAGGGCCCAGTAACCTTTAGTAATATTTCTCTCTCCAAAGGAATTAGAGACAAACAGCCCCCAGGCAATCCTAATAATGATGACTGAAAGTGGGGGGAGGGGCCCTTGCCCTTCCTACTCTTCTTATGGGAATTATATCCCAGCAGCAGAAATTAGCAACCAATAAAGCCACTACCAAAATGGATAGATCTGAAAGGTTGGTGGGGTTGATTCAAATGAGGGTAGCTTCCTGACCTGTGTTTCAAATGATTACAGCCCTAATGTCCCCTCTCTCTCTCTCTCTCTCTCTCTCTCGAAAGCTTTTCTGATGGGAAAACCTTATTGCCTTTCTGTGAGAGGTTCAGGCAAGCAGTGCCTGCAGGCATGTTCCGATAAAGGCTGCCATGTTCACTGCGCCAGGATCTCCGGCAAGTGCCATGTCTCTAGGCAATGCAGCCAGCTGGATTTTTACGAAAAGCAGCGCAGACGCTAGACTGAATGACATCTAACACTGACAAATGTTATGCTCCTCAAAAACAAAACAAAACAAAACAAGGGACTTAAAACTGAGGCACAATGGAAATTTAAGACCTCTTTCATTTCTCTGAGTGGAACTGAATGCTGTCTCTTTTCTTTTTTTCTTTCTTTCTTTTTCTTTTTTGTGTGCGCCATTTTTGTTCTTTTCACCACTGTGGTGCCTTTCGGATGCATCCTGCTGCTTGCTTCATTTTCATGCCATAAATCCTGGTGCCTTTGCAGCCTGACAGCCAGTGCTGGATGTGATCGGAAAACCAACGGGTGTTCTTTTTAAGGTTTAGTACTCGCCTGCGTCAGGTCTCCTCATATCAATCAGGCTAGGGTGCACCCCGCAAGCCTGCAGATATACGGCAGAACACGGCGACCTTCTTGCTGAGGGATTTTGAAATTGGAAAAGGTGGGGGGTGAGGGAAGGGTTGACATGATTGCAGAAAATGAAGACGGGGGAGGGGAAGCAATCACAATGTTCCCTTCTGAAACCCAAGGGACCAAATCAGCCAACATCCAACCCTGCAAGGGTTTATTACACTGGCGAAAGCAATGTAAGTCATGGCTGACAAGTCCAGAATTGAACCTGTCTGTTAATAAATAATTGCGTTCTCCCTTCCTAAGAAGTCTTGTGGGACCTTCTCCCCACCCCCCACTTTTTCTTTTTTTCTAATGAGAGCTTCTAGACTTGACTCCCTAGATTTTCACCTGGGCAAGGTTTCAAAGCTTCATCTATTGGCCGATAAAGAAATGAAAGAAATGAAATAAATAAATAAAATGCGTAAGCTTTAAGAGTAGTTTTGTACTGTGGCATGTCCAATTTTCACTTCTCCTGGAACCAATAAGTCACCTTTCGTAAGAGTTAATTTAAAGCTGCAGACATTTCTTTAAACAGCTGTTGGTTACTGAGATTGAACTAAGAAAATGGCTGCAAGAAAAAGAAACCCACCAGCTGGACCTTTTAAAAAGTAGAGTGGGGAACATACATACCCCAACTGATCATTAGTTTTAACCAGGGATACTGTTTCAGGGTCAGTCCTACCGTTTGGCAAAGTGAGACAACTACCTCAGGCAGTAGTTAGAGTGTCATAAAAAAGCAGCAAATTGATAATTGTTTATTGTTTTACTTTTGCTGGAAGGGAAAGAAAGAGGCATGCCTGGGATTTTCTGCTCCAGTTGCCAGAATCACAGTGATTAGCCTTAGGTACTATGCATCTTGATGGAGGGAGTAGAGGGCTTCATCTTGCTGCTTTACCTCAAGCAGAAAATGCATTGGGCCAGCCCTGTGTATATCTCAGGTACAACTTGGCAAACAAGATTGGGGAAAACCCTGTTGAAATCACCACATGGACAGCTGATTTTGGCAGAGCCTTCTTGCATTTCTCACTTCTTTGTTTGAAAGAGTATTCTTGCACTTATTCGCATGTCTCTACATGACAAGGAGAGTTTGCTTTTTAATAAAATGGATGCTGGGATATTTTCTGATTAAAATGTTGTTAGGCTGCCTTTTAGAATACAAAGCCCTCACAAGATAAAAACATTATAACACTAAACATAAAAAAGAAAGAAAGCCAGTGACAATAATAAAAGGAGCATTCCATCCTCAAAATTCTAACACCAAAAAACTATAGCTGCCCAAACTATCAGCAGTTCCATTGAATAAACCTACTTCAGAGAAAGTCATGGAAAACAAGCGAGTTTTGAAGGCTTGCAGTGATGGAGCAGTTGGTATTGTATTCCAAAAATGTGGGGCCACTGCAGGAAAGGCCCTCTCCATCATATCTGACAACTTGACTGTTCTGAGATGTAGGCAAATGAAAAGGGTTCCCACTGCCAACCTTAACGGCAGGCCTAAGGGGGGAAATTCTGTTTCATGCTTGATATGGCACAATGATGGCTTTGCACTACTATACAACTGTGCGAATTAGACAGTGAGCCTGGTGTTTAAGCTGGTGCTATGAGCCATCACATATTTTGTGTGTAATAACCAATCTTCTTTGTTAAATTCAGTTTACCTGGGATGCTTCTGATAGGCTTGCTTGCAGCTCAAACCAGAAAGATCCTATATCTGTAGGCATGCAACTAAATGTTGGCAGTTTCTTTCCGAACTGAGAATAGTGGTGAATCTTTCTTTCTTTCTTTCTTTCTTTCTTTCTTTCTTTCTTTCTTTCTTTCTTTCTTCCTTCCTTCCTTCCTTCCTTCCTTCCTTCCTTCCTTCTTTCTTTCTTTCTTTCTTTCTTTCTTTGCTCCTGTAATGTATACTGTTACATTCACCAGTAATGCTACATTTATTCTATTCACATTTCTCAGCTGAACTTATTTCAGTCGGTATTTCATTGCATTTCCAAGAATAATCGACTGGTTATGCAACTTGCTGGCTAGTGTACCAGAAGGACCCAAAGTAGGGTGACCATATGGAAAGGAGGACAGGGCTCCTGTATCTTTAACAGTTGTACAGAAAAGGGAATTTCAGCAGGTGTCATTTGTATGCATGCAGCACTTGGTGAAATTCCCTCTTCATCACAACAGTTAAAGCTGCAGGAGCCCTGCCCTCATTTGTATCTTGTCACTCTAGTATAGCTTCTGCAACTTTAACTGTTGTGATAAAGAGGGAACTTCACCAGGTGCTGCATGCATACAAATGACACCTGATAAAATTCCCTTTTCAATACATTCGTTAAAGATATAGGTGCCGAATCCTCCTTTTCATATGGTCACCCTACCTGAAAGAGCTCCATGCCACATATTTTCCTCCACAATTTTATCCATGAATCAAGGCATCTGGTATGCTAGTTGCGATCAACTATACTGTTCAGTAAACAATGTTAAGATGATGGGTTGCATCCAATATTTGTATTAAGACCCATTCTGTAAATTGGACTAACACTGGACACAATCCAGTGTTTGACTCCCAAAATTTCTCTTGTTACTTACTCCTAGAGCACAGCTCCTAGGAACCAGGCTAAGTCCACCACTTTGTTCCACTAGTTTTCTCTCCACCTCTGTTGTCTTCTCCCTCCCTCCCCCTCTCTCATTCTTTTTTATATTCTGCATTTTCCCGCTTTCACTCATGTATGAACTAATTGATGTCTGATCTATTCAGTAGTTCGGCCCTAAAAAGTAACCTTCAGTTAACTGCTCACATAACTTGCCTGTCACTTTTGATAACAGTCAGGGCATTGTTTTTGCAAGTGTTCTACAGTAAAAATTACCCGCTTTACTCTTGTCAAGCAAATGAGCCCTGAGGCTTTTGTGAGAACCATTAATGATTGAGCCACGGGAGGGGGATTGGAGCAGCAGGCATCTCGAGGCTTTGGAATCCACCTCTCCCTCCCCACCAAGTCATTTAGGCTTAATTAACCTTTGTTAGCTTACGCAGGGATATCACTTGCCTTGAATGTCCAATTGCAGGGGATCAATTTGGGCTGCTGATCACTGGGGATGCTGTTGTTCCTGTGTGGGCACCCAGGCAGGCATAGATCTGTGGAACAGAAATAAAAGATGACTAATATCCTTCTAACTACCAGCCTTGGGCTTTGGAAACTATTCCCAGCTGCTGAAGAAGTTATTGATAGAACAAAGCCACACACACACCCACACACCCACACACCCAGAGTGATAAACCCTCTTATTGGAGGGCACTGCTGTGGAGCAGTTCGGGAAAAGCATTTCTAGAATGAACTGTAAATCTGTTATTATTGGAAGTGTTAAATGCAGCTCAGTTCTTTGAGTGGGGAGAAATTCCAGGGATACAGTGCTTACTGAGGTGTAGGTTTCTCAGGAGGAAGGTCATTGGAAGCTTATGGGCATCTTGTAAGATTTGGTTTGCATCCAGCATCAAAGTTGTGCAAGCAGAAGGCTGCTGTTTGAGAATTGGGACCACCACAGCCTCTCCTCCTTACTGCACCTTCCCTGTGCACTCTCCAAATGCAGAGGGTCCCCCAACCCACCATAGCAGAATAAGAAAGCACACGGGGAACAGCTGCAGGGGGTACAAGAAGATGTGGAAGTTCCATTCTGCAAGCAATATCCGTCCTTTTGTATAATGGTGATGTTTATTTACAAATATACAAGTTGAGCATAGATCAAGGGGGTTGAATCTCAATCCTGCTGTCCAAATCTGATCTACCTGGGCTTCCAATCTGATCCTGGATTTCTCAGAAGTCCACTGCCTTCTCCTGTAGGGGTGTGCATGGACCCCCCGGATCGGATCAGGAGCTCTGAGATTGTCCTGGATCGTTCGGGACAAAATCAGAGGTCCCTTGGATCAGATTGGACCCGATCCCGATCCAAAAATCGGACATCCGGTTTTTGGATCGGCCGCCATTTTTGTTTTCCCCATAGATTGCATTGGGGGAAAGAAAGCTTTCCCCCAATGCAAGTCTATGGGGGAAAAATGGCAGTGGGTGGGTGAGGGGGGCCTAACTCCCTCCACCCCCCTCATGGTTCTTACCTCCCGGGGCTGTCCACAGCGGAGGGCCCCAGCAGGTAAGCCCCCTCCCTGTGCTCCTTACCACCCGGGGCCTTCCGCTTACATCCGCTGGCGCCCGCGGGTGCCAGCGGATGGAAGCAGATGGCCCGGGGGGGTAAGCCCCCTCCTCCTGCTTACCTGCCGGGGCCGTCCACTCCCCTCCGCTGCTGGCCGCTACTGCGAGCAGGCTTCACGGCCTGCCCCTAGGGAGCGTGCCATGTGATGTCATCACCTGGCACGCTACTCAGGGGCAGGCTGCGAAGCCTGCTCGCAGTAGCTGCCAGCGGCGGAGGGGAGCGGATGGCCTCGGCAGGTAAGCGGGCCGTGGCCCCCCTCCCTACCTGCTTACCTACCAGGGCCGTCCACTCCCCTCTGCCGCTGGCCACTACTGCGAGCAGGCTTCACGGCAGATGACATCACCTGGCGTGCTACCTAGGGGCAGGCCGCGATGCCTGCTTGCAGTAGCGGCCAGCAGCAGAGGGGAGCGGATGTCCCCGGAAGGTAAGTGGGCCCCCCTTCCTCCCTCCCTCCTTCCCCCCACGATCCTCACCTGGCCAGGCTGTCTGCGGAAGCGGACAACCCCGCCAGGGAAGCCCTCTCTCACTGTCCGCTTCCATTGGCGGGCGCCCGCTGGAGCCTGCCAATGGAAGTGGCGGTGGCTGCCTATGGGCAGCTGCCGATCCTCCGATCCATTCCGATCTGGATTGGGTCCTTTCCGGATCAGATTGGATTGGATCGAACAATCCAGCGGGGTGATCGGAAATCGGATAATTGTATCCAATTTCCCCTGGATCAGATCTGAAACGTGGATCGGACCCAATCCAGTGCACACCCCTATTCTCCTGACCATCTCTCAGCAAGATACTGAATGTATGCTATGATATGTTTATCAAATTGTTGAATTTGTCTTTTTTGAATTTGTATGTATGCTATATTTTGTAAACAAGTAGTTTTTCAAATGTGATATTGCATTATCATGTTTGTTTGATGTTTATTGTGAGATGTCTGGGGGCATGATCCATGGTTGGAAAGCAGCATAGAAATAAACAAAATGAAACCAACTAAATGTCCATGCTTCAATTGGTTGAGCAAGATATTTTGGGGGTACTTAGTCATACTTAGAGTAGACCTATTGAAAACATTGGGACTTAAGTTAGTCATGAACAAATGAAGTCCTTGATTTAAATGGGTCTGCTCAAAGTAGACCCATTGGGAGGGCTCCTGTCCTGAAAGGAGGCCAAGAAATATTTTAATTAAATGAAAAAATAAAATAAATATTACTAAATTTGGATACAACTTTTGATGTTTATGCAATTGCATAATTTTTACAAGCTGCTTTTCAATTTAACTTGTATTGTTGTGATGATGAATCTATTAAACAAAAAAAAGCATTGAAAGGAATAATCAGCTAAATGCAACAACAACAACAACAACAACAGGAAGAGTAATTGGTTACAAATGAAGGGAAGTTTCTTGAAATAGTCGCTTAGCATTTTGTCCCTAATGCCATCATGGGTTGGCATTAGTGACATTTTTGTGCCTGTGCATCATTTGTCTTTGTTTGATCACGGCAGCTACAATTGTTCCCTAACCAAAGGGAAAAGACGGTAAGTGGAAGAAAGTAAGAAATGTTTTATTGGTGTTTTATTGGTATTTTAATGATGTATTGGTTTTAAGTGTTTTAATCAGTTTTGTATTTTATGTTTGATGCTGTTCCCCACCTCGATCCATTGGGAGAGGCGGGTAATTAAATAAATTTATTATTATTATTATTATTATTATTATTATTATTATTATATGCAGGGTAACACTGCCCCTTTCCCTGTCATGTTCAACCATGATCCACAGGCCATTTATTAGTTTCTTAGGGTATTTGGGAGGCATCCCTCTATGAGAACATCAAAGAGCACTGTAAGGACTAACAGTACCAGAAAGATTAACACATTTTGGGTGCAAACCTTTGCATGTTTAGACAGAAAAATGTCCTACAACTCCCAGCATGCCCCAGCCAGCAGCCATGCTGGGAGTTGTAAGATTTTTTTCAGTCTAAACGTGTGTAGGATTGCACCCTTATTATGTCATAAGCTTTGATGAGCTCCATCCTTTTTTATCTGTTGGTATACCAAGTTGGATGATGAGACCCACCTCATGCATCAACTGGAGTGGACTCCATCCCATGAAGTAGTATCCAATGTAAGTCCTACATACAGTAGATGAATGAGACTTAAGTTAGTCGTGTCTAACTTAACTCCCATTCATTTCAATGGGACTACTCTACATAGGGCTAACATTGGATACTAGCCCATGAAAGCTTATGGTACAATACATTTGCTAGTCTTTAAGATCCCACAAGACTCATTTTTGGGTGTCTGGCTATAGCAGACTAATATGGGTCTCCTTTTGGGCATTTCCGTGCCTGGAAATGGAAGTGAACCAATTGAATTACTCACAGAGAAAACAAATGTGTTGGTTTGGATATCTTTCTGCCACTTCAGAACCTAGAGATGTTTGAAAGATCCATGGCACCATTTCACATGAATTAGAAGCCATTTGCAGGGTTACAAAACTAAAAGCAAAGAGGGAATTCAGGACCAACCTTTATGTGTTTAACTGGGAAGGTCTGAAGGTGGTTACAATCCTCAGCACAATCCGGATTGCTGGATGGTCAGGTTTTCTCATTTCATGGAGGACCATGCAGATGTAAGTGTGTGTGTGTGTGTGTGTGTGTGTGTGTGTAAGTAGTCCAGTGAAGAAACAGGCTGACATGAACTTACAATAGAAAAATGAGAAGTAAGCAAACTGAAGCTTAACTCTTTGTTAAGATTGATGTGGTCAGTGGAGGGTGATGGACCTGATATCAGTGGGGTTGTAAATCTGCTCTGGATTTCAGTCAGAACTCTAGAGGAGCTATCCAATTTGGAGACTTGGGTTCAGCTCCTTGGATAGCTCCTTTCGAATTCGGACTGAAACCTGGAATGGATTCACAGCCCCACTGAACTCAGAGCCACCAGCCTCTGCTGGGTATGGCCCCCTTTATGTATATACTTTATACTTTCCGGGCGAAGTATAAAGTGTTGGTTATTACCTTTAAAGCCCTACATGGTTTGGGTCCAGGGTACCTGCGGGATCGCCTTTTCCCGTACAATCCGCCCTGCACACTTAGGTCCTCTGGGAAGAATTTACTCAAGCCAGCCAGAACTAGGCTGGCGGGTGTTACCCGGAGGACCTTCTCTTCCATCGCTCCCAGACTATGGAATGGTCTGTCGGAGGAGGTTAGACAAATTGACAGTCTTCATGAATTCAAGAGAGTCATGAAGACTGTCCTTTTCCGACAGGCCTATCCAGATGAATTTTAAGATGTTTTTAATGTTGTATTTTTCTCTTGCTTTTAAGATTTTAACTGTTGTGATTTTTGTGTTTTATATTGTTGCTGTTCCCTGCCTCGATCCGAAGGGAGAGGCGGGCTATAAATTATTATTATTATTATTATTATTATTATTATTATTATGGCCCAGGATAATTGCCCCCCTACCCCCTGCATGCAAAGGCCTAGAACTAAATTAAGAATATGCTTCATGTAAAGTCACAAAGAGGTATCTGAAGTGTAAAGGTGACATTAAAGTCATGCCTTTGCTTCGCCCTGTCTGCTGGCATCCTGCCCCCATTTTGTAGCAATATTCTCTTGGCCTTTTCACAGCATCTCCTCTCCCTTGCATTTCATTTGCACTCTGCTTCTCCTAATAAACTTAAGTCACTCTTGCCAAGTTGATAGGTCTCATGTCTTGGTTTCATCATCTCAGCATGCTTGGCAGGACTGTAGCAGCAATCAATCCACATCTTACCAGCAGAACAACCAACAGATTAGAGACAATAAGTAGGTGTTTGAGAACAAGGGCAGCCCCCATCAGCATTCCCCCCAGGCATGTGACATCGACAAATATGTTGGGATCACCTTTCAGGCATCATCAGAAGGGATTGATATCATGGTTGACAGTTTAATTGCTTTCCCTCCCTCTGCCTTCACATTTTCCTCTCCATTCCTAGACCATTTTCCTTTGAAACTGTAGCTACCAGATGCTTAAAAATAAGCCCTTAAATTGTTTGCGATTCAGTAGTAACTGGAGCCCATGAAGAGCGAAGAAAGTAAATTGCTAGCAAAGTGGTCATTAACTCACATTTACATAGGTTAATTAGAAGGGATAATGAAGGACATTGGTTTTGCTTTTTTTCCACTAGGATACTTGGTCTGCCAGCATGGACACCTGAACCATAGCAGATGAATGTCGTGTGCATGCCCATTCGCTCTGGCATTCACACATGCTGGCAAACTGACACGAGACACTCACATCAGTGAGACTTCTTTTATTGAAGAACTCCCATGGTAAAAAGGTTAATGGTTACACTCCAAAAACACTTAAAGCTGATCGATGGCCAGAAAGCTTTAGGGTCCAATCTTGATACGATCTTTCAGGCAATCACGGGGGGTGGGATTCTTGAAAGGCTTAACAAACCATCCCAAGGGAGCTTCTCCAAACACGCATACATTGATAACTCAGGGGACATGGCTAACACCAGCAAGATCATGGGAAGGGTAAAAATCACAGGCAAAGGAGTCCCCTGCTTCTGCTTAGCACCGGCAACTGCCTGCCACCTGAATCTGGCAGGGAAAAATAACGCACAGTCAAACCCAGCCTGCCGAACACTGAGCTGACCAGGAAAACACACAATCCACAGCAAATGCAAGTTCAAGTCTATGAACGCAACAGCAAATGCAAGTTCAAGTCTATTGCAGGCACTATACTAGAGTGACCATATACAAAAGAAGGAAGGGCCCCTGCAACTTTAACTGTTGTGATGAAGAGGGAATTTCACCAGGAACTAATTGCATACAAATGACACTGGCTGAAATTCCCCTTTCTCTACAACTGTTAAAGTTACATGAGCCCTGACCTGGATTTTATCTGGTCACCCTAGTGAGATATGCTGGGGCATCCCCTCAACATAGGAGGATAGGAAGAGGATCTATAATTGCTACGTGACATTTTCCTAATGCTTTGCAAAGCAGCACAAAACAAAACAATAACATGACAATTACTATGAAAATGTAATCACATTTCAAGGAAGCATAGTTTTCCAAAATATTGTATTTTCTCCCTGCTTAAGTCTCCCAAGAACAGAAAGAGAAATTATGTATTTTAGTTTGGGTGAACAGTTAAACAGTATGAAATAGCTGTGAGTGAACGTACCCCAAACAAAACTGTTATTTACTTGGAAAGTAATGAATTCATCTATGTGATCTGGGATAAGAGTTCTCCTTTAATTCGTGATCTTGTTCTGTTTATATAGGGGTTTGCTGATGCGCAATATCAAATTGCATCTTGGGAGCTGTACTTTGGAATTATGTAATGTGTCATGATATCATGACTCACCATGTTATGTATCCTTTCCTGATTAGTGGTTTCTGTATGGCTTTTCTATGTAACACACTGGCTCAATTCGGACGACACAATAAACAACTGGTGTGGGGGAAACAATCGTCAGTTGTTTTGACTATCGTGTCATCCGAACGCTGCCATAGTCAACTCAGTGCTGATCCTAATCCACACCACAATTGATTATTTATTACCATGTTGTGTGGGGAGTACCCCCTAGTTGAACAACTGTAAAGTTGATTATTACCCCACCATTGACTATTGTGTCGTCCGAATTGAGCTACTGTTGCTGATTGGAATATGGAGGAGAGATTATGGATTGATATATGGAGGCTCTTTCTTTGAACATGATTGGTTTGTGGAAAGAGTTCAAATGTCATTCTTTTCCTAAAGTCACACCATCACATTTCCTCCTGGAAGAAAAGGGTTAATCCAACCAATTTAGCTCATGCCCAGAAATGCTGCAATTTAGATGCAGACTGTGCATGCTCCGAAGCTTCCAACGTATTCCAAAATTAATAACAAATTTGTAAGAAAGTGATCCCAGCTTTCTTACAAAGGCACAAGTTTTGACCAATGATCCAATTAATTGTGAAATTTGGTAGCATCACTGGTAGGAAAGCATTTTTTAAAAATAAATAAATCCTGTTGCATCTCAGCTATTCTTCATTGAAACTACCTGCAATTTGCAGAGCTCATACCCCTCACCAAGTGAATTCTTCATGTTAAATTTCATACTCATGGAATATCATCTTAAAATTAGAATAAATAGAATGTCTACGGTTTATAATAGTAGAATGCTGACAAAGCCAGCTGACATAAATGTACAGCCAGCCTCCATACTAGTTTAATGATTACAGGCTTGATAATTTAATAATTCTGTTCCAGATGTATGGCTGAATTTGGACGACACAATAAACAACTGGCGGGGGGGAAACAATCGTCAGTTGTATCGACTATCGTGTCGTCTGAATGCTGCCATAGTCAACTCAGCGCTGATCCTAATTCACACCACAGTTGATTATTACCATGTTGTGTGGGGAGTACCCCCTAGATGAACAACTGTAAAGTTGATTATTACCCCACCATTGACTATCGTGTTGTCCAAATTCAGCCAATGAGTAAAAATTGAAAGACAGGAGATTACTAGATGTTTGGGCACATTTCTGTGAAAGATAATGGATTGGATCCAGATTTATTCATACTTAGAGTACACCCACTGAAATCCATGTGATTTCAATGGGTCTACTAAATCTTCATTGGACCCAAACGGTTTTCTATGCCAGTGGTCTCAATAAGCAAGAGTTACTCATGCATCTGGATCTAGAGAAAGATAACCTGTTCGAAGCACTTTACGTAAACAGCTACCAAAATAGTAGCTTTCCTACATCAGCACAATGGAAAGTATTACATTTGGTATCAGACGTAAGTAAACACAGCAAGGCTGCCATTTTCACCTTGCCTCAACCAAACCTCTTTGATTTCAGACCCAGATCACCAGGGATTATGATATCATTACAATAAGCTCTCTATTTCAGGCAACACCTTTCATCCTATGCTGCGCAAGAGGTCCATTCTCTTCCTTGGTCGTGTATTTGTTTTTATGTGCCCACTGGGTTTCATTACACAGTCAGTTCTGACTATGTATGAAGCCAGTGTTTTGAAAAATGTTTTTGGATGCAAAGTGAAGTGTGAAAAAAAGAATGGGCATTGAGGCTATGCAGACTTGGGAAAGATGAGATGGGTATGTTTTGTAGGGCCGTTTGATGGTAGAAATTTATGTACATATATTTCAATTCTACAATAATTCATGCATCCCAATGGTGTGTGTGTGTGTATTCTTCTTGGTACAAGTTTGTTTTTTTCCAGAGAAACACCTGAATTTCTGAATTTACGATTAGTAAAAGTGATACACTGCAGGCAAACAGTAGAGCAGTGTTCGCATACGGAACTTTCAAACATCAATGTGGCTTAGTGAATTTCACATCTCATCAGGGAGCTTTCAGCAAATATTTGCGCATCCCAGAGCCAGGACTCCAGAGAGCTGTTGTTGGATGACATCTAACACTGGGGAGAAGAACAAATTCAACAAATATGAGACTTGCCAGGCATCACTGTTGCGATGAGATTACCATGCCGGTTGTGCTCGATCTAACTAAGAATTTAAACATTTTGGGCACCTTAAAAATTCATGAATAAGATTAGGTCCTTGGGCTGGACAAAAGACACTGATGGTCCAATAAACTTTGGGTTAGATCCAGACTTTATCACACATGAAGTAAACCCATTGAAATCAATGAAACTGATAGTCTTTATTCACCCTGACTGGCTCATTAGTTGATACTTGGCCTTCATGCATGGGAAAGTTATTCAGCTCATTAAAAGTAAATTAAATGAAAGCAAATTTTCAACCATCAATGTGCATTGCAAATAGAAGCAGGTACACTTCTGATCAGAACTGTAGCAAGGGCAAAGGGTTAGAGCCCCCCCTTCTCCATGCCACAGTCCCAATCCAGCTCACCTCCAGCTCCTGCTGCTATTATTATTATTTTAAAAAATCAACCATGCAAGGCCAGATGGCATGACATGTATTGATCCTTAGTCTGGCCTTCAATGTAATGTTTTAAAGTTACTCCAGTATTATTAGCTTTTAAAGCAATTAGGGGGTCATTCTCATAAGTAGGGATGTATTCCATTTCACCCCCAATAGCCATTGATAATGTCCCTGGGCCTCACCTAATGTATATAACCCTGTGATGCTATTTGCATTGGCTGGTGTGTGCGTTAGGTTACCTATAAGTCTAGTACTGTGCAATGTGGAAAACAACGATTTCTCTATCAAATGGTGATTTGAGGAGATTTAGAGACATGCGCCTCAGATTTGCAGATGATACCAAACTGGGGGGGGGGGATAGTTAATAGGGGAATGGGCAAAAAAATAAAAACAACACTTGAGAACTCACTTCAGTGCTTTAGATAGCAGGTCGCTTCAGTTTGGTACTTTGGAGTGACATCTGAAGCATCTGAAGTTGGATCTGAAGCAGACCCTTATTTTGTTTTGTTTTCTGAAGCTTTGGCTGTCCCCTCATAGACTTTAATGGGAAAATTGACACATGGCTACAACATTTTAAATATTTTTGGACAAAATTTTATAAAGTTTTGTCAAAATTTGCAGGCGTAGTAGTCCTCTTGGATGGGATGGCTCATGATAACTGTCAGATAAACAGGTGCAGGGGTTTATGCAAGGAACTTTTAGATTTGTTTGTGTGTGTGTGTTCTAAATTTAGGATGACCATATGGAAAGAAGGACAGGGCTCCTTTTTAAAAAACAGTTGTATAGAAAAGGGAATTTCAGCCGGTGTCATTTGTATTCATGCAGCACCTGGTGAAATCCCCTCTTCATCACAAAAGGTAAAGCAGCAGGAACCCTGCCCTCTTTTGTAAGTGGTCACTCTAGTTATACTTTTCTATCCAGGTAGGTGCCCTGCACTATTTAGATAGGCTGACCATATGAAAAGGAGGACAGGGCTCATGTAACTTTAACAGTTGTAGAGAAAAGGGAATTTCAGCTGGCATCATTTGTATGCAATTAGTACCTCGTGAAATTCCCTCTTCATTACAACATTAAAGCTGCAGGGGCCCTGCCCTCTTTTGTATCTGGTCACTCTAGTATAGTGCCTGCAACTTTAATTGTTGTGATGTAGAGGGGATTTCACCAGGTACTAACTGCATACAAATGATGCCGGCTGAAATTCCCTTTTCTCTGCAACCGTTAAAGTTAAATGAGCCCTGTCCTCCTTTTCATATGGTCAGCCTAATTTAGAACCCTGGAAGATCAGAACTCTGTGATGTTGTTCAGATGACCCGCTAAGCCACAGTGGTTAAGCATTTTGAGCTAAATATTGACTCTGTTCAGAAGACACCTTAAACCACAGTTTTAACCATGGTGAATAAAGCAAAAAGCCTTATTCACTGTGGTTAAAGCCATGGTTTAAGTTGTCTTCTGAACAGGGCCATTATGGCTTAGCATGTCATGTGAACCATTCTTAACCATGGTGGCTACATAACCATGGTTTAAACACTCTCACTAGCCATTTGCTGCAAAAGGGTTAACGACCTAAGCATGGCTTAGTGTGTTGTCTGAACAGGCCCTTTATGTGTATGTGTGTGGTTGGGAGACTAGTCCCATACAAAGGTTTCCCCCATCTCCTCCTCACTGCCCATCAATAGGACAAATGTATCTTTGAGAGATGCTAGGTTGGTGGAAAAGATGTCAGTGAAAGGATGAAGAATTCATTTTAAAGTGAGCTGTTAGGAATTGTTTTGACATTTATGACATACGGAAAGGTTACCACACACAGCTTTGCCCCTTTCTGTTACCTCAATTCCTTCTTGTCAGCCATGGCCAAGCCTCACTGATTTTTTCCCCTTGAATGGCTTACTTTTTAAGAGACTCATCCTTGAAGATGGTACAAAAGCACAAGTTTAGTGTATTGCCTGGTCACAAGCCCATGCTATTACTTTCCTCTTGATTTTGGAGCAGTGGGACAACAGGAAATTATGATATCCTACTGTTTTTGTCAGAGTACTATGAAGAAGGCTTTATTTTGCAGCCCTCATTTGAGAATCCATCCCACTCCCTTAAGAATATTTTAAAACTAGGGACATATTAGAAATTCTTTTCAGTTCATTTTTGATCAGGATTTACTCAATTCACACATTCCAGAAGGAACACAGCCTTGAATGCAATCTGCAGTCAAAGTTTGTGTGTTTCCGAACTTGCAATGTATTTCACAGTCCAAAACAAATGTGTTTGACAGCATGTGTACATTTGGAAAATGTGTATGAAAAATGTGTACTTCTGAAAAATATGCACAAATATGTTTTAATCAATTAGAGAAAAATGCACACATTTCAAAGATGTGCACAACTGATGTGTACATTGGAAAAAAATACCTACAAAAATAAGCATGGATTTTCATGCGAAAAGAAAACAAAACAAAGTCGACAGTCTGACACAGAGTTTAATCAGAACAAAGTTCGAGATGGAATTTGGAGAACTACAGTGAGCTCAAGGTTTGCTGATTTGCACAATCCTAAGAATAGAATTCTACTCTTTACATTGTATACAGTCTCATTTTCTTACCTGTTATTTCCATTACAAAACAAACCATGGGAAAATAGCTGAATCTACTAAGGGATCCTTCCCCAACCTGGTGGTCTCTGGATGCACTGGGCTACCACTAACACCATGCTAGCTGAGGATGATGGGAGTTGTAGTCCAACACATCAATTGGGCACCAGATTAGGAAAGGCTGAACTAGGGAATGGGAAATCTAAAAGGTATGGAAGCAAATGTGGGAGTTCTTAGTGACACATTCGGATGGAAAATTGCACAGACATCTACACCAGTAAATTTAATGGGCTATACTTTCAAATAATTCAGTTTGCCACTGTGTGTGAGCATTAGCTTGAAATGTGATAGCAACAATCCAATGAGTGAAGTGCACGCAAACCAATTGAAATTAATATGCTTAAGTAAGCTTAACCCTGTGTTGGGTTGATGTCTTTATTCATTCCAGTATCTTCTCAGTTGCTGTGCTTACTTGCTAGTTACCTATGGCCAGTTTGAGCTCAATCATATTTTGTGCTGCTAACAAAAAAGGGGAACACCTTTGTATTGTGTAGGGATGGACTTAAAGGGCTCAGTTGGAGGACTTTGGCATACATAGGGTGCAATCCTATGTATGTTTAGGAAGATACAGGTCCTGTAACTCCCAGCATGCCTAGCCATCATGGCTGGCTTGGGAATGCTGGGAGTTTGAAGATTTCTGTCTTTTTGAACATGCATAGAATTGTGCTTTTAAGTTAAATCATGCAACCCCATGATTTCCATGTAAGATCAAGAACCAGTTACTACTGTATTTTAAAATAAGATGATGAACTGGATGTGACAGGGCAGCCTTCTGTTTTTCCTTCTTCACAACTAAAAGACTGTGTTGTCATTCAGAGATGTTCTTTTTTAAGAACAACAATTACATGCCATGTGACACTTCCATCAGACCTTATTCTTCATTTTGAAGTATCCGTGTTCTAGGAGACAATATCAGTGGTTGATCAGTGGTCCATGCACGTGCTGTTTCCTGGTAAGGACCAACATTTTTTTTCCTCAGTAGAAAGGACCACCCTAACAACAATGATGTCAACTTGAAGGAGAAGAGTCACATTAATCTTTTCAAAACTACTAAGGTTACTAATTAGTACATGCTTTCCAGTCTGCGTTGCCTTGCATGTTTGCTTGTCAAACCCACATGAGAATGACAGTCTGGAATTCCCCTGACAGCATCGATTAATTCATAAATTAGGACTGACGAGACTCTGAAATGCTCCATGCTGGTGACTGTGATCTGACTGGTTTAAGGAGCTGCTAGGTTTGATTTGCTCTTTATTTGGTTGATTTGCTCCCCTCTCCCATTTTCCTAGGCAAGCAGCTTCATCAAAGGATCTGGTGCCAATGTGCAAACTGAGCTCCATTGCTTAATGAGCCCCCTAGGCTGAGCAGTGGGGTGGTCAGGGCAGGACATTTGGGCCCATCATCCAGACCCCCAAACACAATAGGGCTGCCTTGCCACATTTGGAAATGAAGTAACACACTTGGGCATCCAAAGAGCAGTGGTCCATAAGACCTATCACACACAGAGTCTAAAGTTACCTAATTGCACAATTGAGGACGAGAAGGTTTTTGAGCATAATTGGCAACAAGGAAATACCGGCATAGTTATTGATTGAAAGAAGAAACTGATGCAAGACAACAGAATGATGAAGAAGATTGGAAACTAAGTTGTCATTTTATGGCTGTGGCAATTAAGCCATCACAGGAACTCTGGCTAGCAACCATGTTTCCCTGCAATTTCTCTTACCCAACAGTGAGAGGGCCTGGCAGTTTCTAGTTTTAGGATTCTGCTTTTTTCACCTCTCTCTCAAATTGCCACTGTTACTGCTAGAGATGTATAGATTATGTAAAAAAAAAGCATTTAATCTGTGTTTCGCAGATTCCTCTCATTCCGTCATCCACCCATTGACAGAATTGGATTTTTTCCAATTTCCTGAATTTGCACAAATTCACATTTGTGTGAATTCACACTTGCAAAAATGTGCAGCCCCACCAAATGCATGTTCATGCTTTAGCCTATGGGCAAATGGAAATGCACATTCTCACACGGTGTTTTAATTTTATGTATTTTTCTACAGCTAAATTTGGATCAAATTCTGGCAAATAAAATAAATGGCCTGCATCGCTACGGAATCCGTGTGATTTGGAAAAGGGTGGTCGGCTGCTGAATCCACAGGTCAGAGTCATAGAAATTCAAACTCATTTGATTCCATTGCAGATTTCACTGTCATCCCTAGTTACTGCCCTTCCACAAATGACACGTCAATAACATTGGGCTTGCAATGGAACATACACTTGACAGGCGCTACAACTCATCCTGGACTCTGTGATGAATGTGTCTGTATGGTGCGTATGTTTCCAAAAATATCTCATTTGGACATCATATTTTTAGGAGTACAGTTTTTTTAAAAATCTTGTATGGATGTAAATTTAGAAATCATGACTAGAATTTAAATAGTAATACAATATATCTCACCATAATAAGGAAAGACTGTGACAGATAATCTATGTGTCTGCATGGTCAGTCTTCTGTCCAGGTGCTAAATGTTGATAGGCCACTTCATAGCCCCTGTTGTTCCCCTTCTTCTTGTTCTTGATGATTAAAACAGACTTGGACAGGGCAACCCTTCAATTAGAGGTCCATGCTCTATAAAGTATGATACATGACCACTTATCTGTTATAAGGTGGTTGTTTCTTCTGTTTTGCTATGATATACTTTGCTTTATAATCATTGTGTTTTTACAAGACATGCACTGCATTTAGTTCGTAACTTATTCTCAAAACAGATGGTTAGATGTTAGAACAACCCCTGAATATAATTTCCTAATACAGAATAGAAAGGCTGATAATTGGAACGAAAACCATTTATTTGAGCTCCTAGACAAAATACTCTATTCAAAGGTCAGCATGCTGAGCTGTAGAATACATATCCAGAGGAAAGAGGATTTTAATTAAAAGCAACACCTCTGTATCTCAAGTGCATACTTTAAAATAATTTGGGTACATCAGTTCCCAGTGCTAGTATGGGAATTTAACAGAATTGCTATTCAAGGGGCTTAATATTTCTCTCTACCTTTTAGGAGGTCTGACTTAAAAGACATTATATTGAGCAAGGCTACAAATGTTAGTTAATCCAATTGGGTTGTTCTTCAGAATCTCAATTAATATGAGTGCTGGGAGTAGATAGGGTGACAAGAATGAGAGGAAAACATCTTCAAGTAACAGATCACATCTAGTTTACAGAAGCCAAAACGTAAATACTTGCGGGAATGTGGAATGTGGGAAATAACGAGGCAGACACAAAGTTGGGATTTAATCAGGGCCACATTCCTTAATAGATCTGCAGAAAGGGTAAACCTAAGAGGGCATCTTCTCTGATCCGGCCTCATGCCATTGTTTTATTGGGCAGAACATTCACGGCCTGAGAGTGGCGCTTCCATGTTCGCCATCTCCCAGGCTTCCCCTTTTGGGGTGGGGAGACCTTCCGTGTCACCCCCCCCCAATGCTGCAGGGCTCCAAGTGGGTGAGGAAGGTTGGCCTCAAAGGTAACCCTTATCACCACCAGCTGGGCCGTGAGACTTGCAGCTGGGGAGGCAAGAGTGCCTCTGAATGCTGACCGACCTTAACCCGCTCAAGATGCCCACACATGCCTGCCTATCAGCAAATGTGATCAAATTGTTAATACTGCAAATCAACCTAATTATTTCTCCCTGCCTGTCTTACAGTGTGAAGTAGGCAAACCCCCCCCTCATAACCAATGACAGTTGATGAGCAAAAAATTCCTACTCGACCACAGAAAGGACGACCAGCAAGTCCACACTGCTTACAGGGGGGGAGGGAGGGAACCTCGCTTAGAAGAAGAGGAGGAGGAGGAGGAGGAGGAGGGGAGGGGGGAGAGCCAATATATGGGCTCAGATTCCCCCTCCCCTCTCCGGTGGCAGCACAGAGAAGCTGCCTATGGTATGCCTTACCACCTTGTCTCCCACCCCCACCCAAAATAGCCTCCCCACGCCCAGGCTGTGCCGAGTGTGGAAGTAAGGCACATGTGGCTTTAATCTGGTGTGCTTAAAAGCAGTTATGAAGGGTGGAAAGGCAAATGGACCAGTGCTGTCAGTCCATTACTGAAGAGCTGAAATGCGGTGGTGGTGGTGGGGGGGAGAATGATCTACAAACATCACTGACTGTTTTAAAATAGCACGTTCTGTGAGTTTTTTTTGTGTAGAGCAAGGAAAATGAAATATCATTTGTGAAAAGGAAAGAAAATATTTTTAACTTGTTTGTATTTGTGCTATTCCACTGTACCACAGTGCCCCCTAGAGGTTATGTAACAGAAATGCAGGGAAGGAAATGCTCTTCATGTAGTGCTCAGATGAAAGGCTCTTTGTATACTGCTTTGCAATAAAACTGAAAGTAAACACAGTGAATTAGCAGCCTTGTGTAGAAAATTTCTGGGACCTTTTGCATGCAAAGCATGTGTTCTAACAAGCTCAAACAAGCTACAAGCCATCCCTTAGAAGCTGAGCATGACAGATGTGTGTCCATAGGCTCACTCCTGAATGTCCTATTCCATTTCATGGGAAATGTAAGAGAAGAATATTCGGGCTTTTCAATTAAAGAAAAAAAATGCACCTTCCAGGATAGTAGCAGATGAACATATATTTTCTCTTTGGAAAATCCATTTGACAGGAGATCATTTGACCAGCTTTGAGCACAATCCTATGCATGTGTAGACAGGAAAATCATCCTACAATTCCCAGCATTCTCCAACCAGCTATGCTGGCTGTGGAATGCTGGAAGTTGTAGGACTTTATCCTGTCTAAACATGCATAGGATTGTGCCCTTTATCTCTGATCTGTCTTGTGTTTTATGAAATGTCATTGCATAGTTGACTATCTTTGCTCTGCTGTGCCAGAGGGCATTTCTTTTAAGAATCTTCTGCTTAGACAGACAGAATGCTGGAGCTTAACCTAATTTAAGGGAGCCATTGTTCAAAGCCAAAGTTCTCAGTAGCTGTGCTGGATGCCTGCCACTCATCTGAATTGTGATCCACTCTGACCCCGCCTCAGGACTCTGCTAATATCAAGGCAGCCACCTTGAGAATATGAGAGGTGATGGTGCAATTTTTTTCCTCGTATCCCAAGCTACTCAGAAATTGATCAAAGTGAGATGTGGCTTTCCAAATTTAAAAAGGAGGAACATTAGAAAATGGGAAAACACTAAACATTCATAGGGTTTTTCTCTCTAGTAATGCCATAAATTAAAATGGATGTGATTAGAGTGTAATTCAAACCTGGAGACATTATTTTTGTTTAAAAACAATGACAAAATATGTTAGCTGGTACAGTAAATATGCCATGGCAAATAGAACATACTTATTTTTCAGATTCTTTATTTGAAGTACAACTGGGAGTGTATTTTCCATATTTATCTAAAGTCAAATGCTTGTATTTGCACCCTTCAAAGAGTGTAGTTCTCAGTGAGGTGGTAAATCATGGTTTTGCTTGTGCACTGCAGGTATGGGAGGGCCTGACTAAATGCTCCGCCATGAAAATTAAATGCATCAATACGTTCCTTGCACATAGAAAATTAGCATGGTGGGAAGATATGTGGAGAAAATTGCACGGATGGATGAGTAGTCATGTCATTCCTCACTTGCAATCTGAAGTGGTACAACCATACAAGAAGAATTAGATCCTAATAGTGACATTGTACCCTAGTCTTACAAGCTTGGCGCACTCATGAATGTACAACACTTAATTTCTCTATACAAGATTTCTGAACAGTTGAGCCCTTTTTCACACATTTAGTGAATGCAGTCAGTTCAGACCTCAGTCACTTCCCTGGCAGCCTGCTACATGGGAAGGAAGGGAGCTGGGGGAGAAAAAAGGGGCTGGCAGAAAGCGATAGAAAAGGAGGTAGCAGAAAGAAAAGAGAAAATGGGTGATCCATCCACTTTTGGCTCTGGCCTGGCCTACCGCTAGCTTCGGTTCTGCTCACTGCTTACATGCATCCCCTAGGCCGACCATATGAAAAGGAGGACAGGGCTCATGCAACTTTAACAGTTGTAGAGAAAAGGGAATTTCAGCCAGTGTCATTTGTATGCAATTAGTTCCTGGTGAAATTCCCTCTTCATCCCAACAGTTAAAGTTGCAGGGGCCCTGCCTTCTTTTGTATATGGTCACTCTAGTATAGTGCCTGCAACTTTAACTGTTGTGATGAAGAGGGAATTTCACCAGGAACTAATTGCAAACAAATGACACTGGCTGAAATTCCCTTTTCTCTACGACTGTTAAAGTTACAGGAGTCCTGTCCTCCTTTTCATATGGTCAGCCTAGCATCCCCAAACACATTACCTACAAGGGAATGTGGCTCTTGACCCATGATCTACATACAGCCTACATATATAGGATTTATAGATGTGTTTGACAACCCTGTCTACTGAGTCTTTTCATATACAGTTGCATGCACGTAAGGTCTATTTAGATCTTCAAAATAATTCATGAAGGTCCATATGTGGAGGCTGATTCCAGACACACACATGCATGCACACCCACCCACCCAGCACATGTCCACTGAACATGCAAAATGGACTTTGAAGACTGGCAGTGGAGTGGATGAAGTGCTTTCACCAAAAGGGCCCCAAAAAGCACGCAAGCAAGCGTTTCATGTTGGGAATGATGGCTGGCAAAATCAAACATCTGCTTGTTGTGTTATAAGTGCTATGGTCCATTCACACATGCACACCATCACTTAATGCTGCACTAATCAAGCAATATTTGTCAAAACCTTTGTTTAGATTATGGAAAAGAGGCCATGGCTCTATGCATATTTAGACAGAAAAAAGTCTTACAACTTCCAGCATTCCGCAGCCAGTATGGCAGGCTAGGAAAAGTTAGGAGCTGTAGGACTATTTCTTTCTTTCTAAACACACATAGTATTGTGTCCTAAATATAATGTGTTATTATGAAGTACCGTAAAGAAAACCTCCAAGTAGCCAATGGATTCCACATTTATTTTTTCCTGTAAAGTGAAGGGAAAACTGTACTGCCTGTCAACAATTAGATTTAAATCCAATGTGTGTGTTGGTTTGTCATTGTAAATAAAATTAAAGAAAAGAAAAATTGTAGTGACATCTTTGACAATACAACAATGGCTGCTGCATGGGAAGGTTACAAAATCAGCAGCCAGGCTGGCAAAATTGAGCATATTTATTGTTTTGGGGGTATGCAAGAGTCATTGCTCTTGCTGGGAATGAAGACATGAGATCTTGAATAGAATTAATGGGCTACAGCTTTATTAAATTAACATCTCCAGTGAGCATGAACATATTAGCAACAAGTAGGGATGGATGAATCTATCGGTTTCACCTTCTCCTGCATCTGAGGTTTTTAAATTGTAAGTTCTTCCCCTCCCAAAAATGAAGAAGTTTGTGAATGTTGGTAAATTCTTATTTTTAAAAAATGAACTGAGATGAAATTCTCACCCCTCTGCACCAACCAAATTCAATTGGGATAGCTATTCCAGGGCATGGAGATGTACCTAAGAGCCATATAGCTGTTAAAGTTAAGGAGCTTGTCATTAAGAGAGGTGGCAATCCTGATTCAAGAATTACATTTTTAAATACACAGGAATTCAAACCCAGGCTTTTAAGATTTAAGCAATCAAAGCCCTGGGGCTGGTGGGGCAAATCTGCCTGTTTCATTCCCCCACACTTTACATTCTTTTTAAATCGCACATTGTTTTTGTCCTGAATGTAGAGAATGTTGCAAAGTTTGGTAAATTGTTATCAAAACCCAACTGAAACAAAATTTTCACTCATCCCTAGTGAGGTCCCTGAACTTCAGGTGGGAGCTGGAGGGATACTTTTCCCCATGGGTGGCTCCATCCTGGTTTAGCTTTTTCCAAGTAGCAAGGATTCTGTGGACGTGCAGACCAGTTTTCTACTTTTGGGGAGATTTGCCCATCATCTGTACATCTCTATTTGGAATACAGCTTGCTCCAAGGTACTTTGGAATTAAAAGCACTGTGAACCAAGCAAGAAACAAGCATGATATTCCAAGTGACATGTGACCTGAACCATCTTGGCCAGGAATGGAATTTATGGGTAAGCAATGTCCTTTACATCTTTTTTATTCTCTCTCTTTCTCTGGTGCCAGCTGTCAGAGAGCTAACATAAACATGCCATGTCACATTAAAATGTTAATGTTAGAGTGTTATACATTACTCTTTTTTAACTTCTGAGAACAACGTCTGGAAATTCTGAGTCTGTAGTTATTATATTGTAAATGTTAAACATGAGGAGAAACAATGTTTTAGGGTTCCTTCTGGAGATGGGCTCCAGAATTCTTTTAATGTACTTCTTAGCCCAAGAGCATAACACAAGAAGAGTACTTTGAGCATGTTTAAAATGTATTTTTCCCTCACCACCACAGAGGGCACCCAATCAGAAGGCATGACTTGACCTTTGACATACTGTCATGTAGGAAATCATGCACTGACAAATTTATGTTAATCTTAACTCTCTTGTGCTTGGTGCTGCAAGGTTATCTTAAGGAAGATAACAGTTCCTTCTGTTCCCATGTAAAAGACACTGTAGTAGACACAAAGAAAGTACACATTAAACTGTCCAATATTTCTTATTGGAGCTGACGATGCAAAAGTATCCAACCAAATGAAGCAGCAGTTTCTTTTCTGAACAAGAGGATAATTAAGAATATGATAACTTAACAGCCAAATTCCCAGACAGGTGTGAGTTTTGTTTTTGCTAAGGATGTCAGTAGCTTAGAATATAATCTCAGGTGTGTGCAATATATATATATATATATATATATATATATATAAAGCTGAAATGGACAAAAAGAAAAAACTGATTTCAGAAATTAGGAAACAATTGTGATTGCATTGGCAGAAATAAAAAGTTATTGCTATGATTCAGTAACATTGTTTTTGTTTTTCCTGAAGCCTCCCCCCCACCCTTTAGCAACCCCAATCTAAAACAAAACAAAACAAAAAATCCTTGTCCATTTTCAGGTAATGTTTATGTTACATTCCAGGCTGGTGACATTGTCCCATCATGCACCATTGCATAGCATTCTTTTTACTGCATGGTATCTGATTAGCTGCACAAACCAAATGTTATTTCCTCATACTTAATGATGTCGCAATATCAGTGACAAATGTGTCATTACATAAGATCGTGTTTGCTTCACACAAATGGCTCATAGACCTACCTGACATTTTCATAAAATAAAGAGATTATGAGATATCCATAACCAAAAAAGGATCCATAACACAGAATGCAATGGGTACAGCCACATTATTTAATTGTTTGTTTATTCATTTATAAAACGTGCTAGTTTCAAAAGTTACTCAATTTGATATACACTCATTCGACATTTAAAAATTAAGAGTTGGATCCAGACTTGCCAGTCCAGGAATGGAAGGCTTCTTCCATTTACAGAAGGAACTGGGACCCAGCAGAGTCATCCTACTGGAGGAAGCATATGGAAGGGTGAACAGTGTGGAGATGACACTGGGGGCTGCAGGGAGCCCTTTTGTCTGATCCAGCATCTTATGTTCTCATAAAAACAATGTAATTGCTCCCCTCTTACAAAATGGGTAAGGAGAGGAAGCTTACAGGGGAGTTTCTCCTACCCTTAATAGACCAAATCAATCCCAAGTCCAGCTTCCAAGGAAATTAGCCTGAGAGAGTTTGCACAGAGTTGCTTGGATGGTCACTCTGTATTAATAGAACATCACTGGGAAGAAGGAGATGTAAGTTTGAATTCCACTCTTGGCTGATGACATTTCTCTTGAGGACAAACCATCCCTTATATCAGAGAACCCATAAGCCAGTGACAGAGTCCATGTTTTGCATGCTGAATTCCTGGGTTCAATCTTAACCTCCATTGAAAGAAAGACCAGTAGCAGTGCTGGAAGGAAACAAAGACCCTTGAAAGTCATTGCCAATCGGAGTAGATGACACAGTGCCAAATGGACTACTAGTCTAAGCAACAATAAAGCAGCATTGTTACTGGAGCTGTGTGTAAAACTGGGATGACAGTGATCTTAAATATTAAGAAAAACTATTTGTGAAGTGTAGGGTGTAAATAAAGAGTCGAGACATTGAAATTGGGTTTAAAATTGGGCCATTTTTATTAAAGATCTGCAAAGGGTGAAAACCGAAGCGGGCATCCTCACCCTTGGCCTCCTCAGGCCAAATCTTAGGATCGGGTGAACCATTCTCTATCCTCATGGTGGCGCCAATCCTTCGCCACCCCGTGGTCTTCCCCATATGGGGTAGGGAGGCCTTCCGTTGTCACCAGACCCGTGCCACAGGGCTCTGAGTTGGTGAGTAGGGTTGGCCTCAAAGGTAAACCTTATCCCAATGATCTGGTGCCGCAAGACTCCCAGATGTGAGCCTCAGATATTACCCATCACCTCAACGGTGCCTAAGAATGTTCACCAATTGGAAAAAGGCCCTAAGGATGCCTGCACCTACCACCAAGGGGACTGATAAGCTACTTGATTAGTCACGCCCCCCTCCAATCTGGCCTCTAACACTTCCCGCAAACCCTTTTGCAGATCTGACAAAAATAAATCATTACCGCAGTCTGACAAGTGCACGCCATCTTGTCGGTACAGCTCCCTCCGAGAACACAATATTTCAAGATGCTGTATACTAACATCCCCGTATTTGCCTAGCTCCCAGAACATTTCAGAATTAACTTTCCTGCGAGCTCGCTCCATCGCAAGAGGGTCGCTACCCTCTCTCCAGGCAAGCCTGGGCAGCAAACAGGACCACATGATGAGCACGTGGGCCAACGCTGCCGAATGATTCCAAAAATCAGCAATAGCTTGCAAAATCAGTGCCTTGCCTTTTAGCAAGCCCAAGTCATTTCCCCCCAGATGAATAATCAGGATTTGAGGGGGGGAAAGACCCGCACACTGATGAAATAATGTGGGAAGAAGGCGCTCCCACCGCATGCCATGCCTGCCCAACCAATGAATGGTGGCACAGTGGCTCAGCCCCAGCTGAGATCCAAAATTGGAACAAGACGCCCGCCCACCGGCCCAAAAGATCATACTGTGTCCACAGATGATCACGCTCACTGGGTTCTGCCTTTTTCCAAAATCTAAAATCAAACATGGGAATGTTAGAACCAGAAACAAACTGACTACTTAGATGTCATCTGTCTAATGTACATTTTATGTGCTGAAGACCGCCATCTCCCCACTGCCTGAATCTGTGTGGGAGAAAAACCAACACTGGCAGCCATCGATGCGGCACCAATACGGAATGAATGAGTCCCAAACTGCTCTGTTGGGACACCTAACATCCCCAAAGCCCGTTTGGTCACCGACCAGAACTGATATTTGGTGAACGGCGCACCGTCCAAGTGGCAAAATAGAACTCCATCTGTGTTCCCCCTTAGTGCGATATATGCCTGCAAGGCATGGACTGGGCATAGCTCCTCCAATGGTACGGGAAAAATAGGAATGTCAACCCCCTGCCCTCTTTGATCCGTTTTGGACTGCCTCAACCTAAGATTAATCCCCACATCTAGAAAACTTAAATCGTCGAACTGTAAGGCCTTGCCGGACCTGTCATTCTTAGAGGTTGGCACTAATTCAGAGATCCTCAAAGCTCCGAAAAATGCCGTCAAAGTGGCGGCGTGGAAGAGATGAGCTTCATAAGGGTAAACACATAGACCAGACCAAGACATTCTCAAACCTATCAGCATGTCGGGGGATAACGGAGTCCTGGAGTCCGGTGCTCTAGGAAACATTCTGCTCCAGCCTTTGATGGTGCGCTTTACCCTATCATCTGCCGTAGAATCCATAACACCACGAATTTTAGCCAAAAATGCCAAAGCAGCTAGTTTACTACCTATTGTGCGTGCTGCCAATCCTTTTTTATGCAGCAGCACACACAATTGCAAGATATGGTCTACTGGAATTGGCCACGTGTCCTGTAAATTAAAAGTGGCACGGAAATCCTGAAATTCCCTACCTGTTTTGTTATACGCTATCCTGGTGGAAGGTGCCACCAACTGCCATATTTCCACCTTCCAATTTCCTAGAGTGCAGTCGGCATCGCTTCTGGCAGTGGCCAAGCCCATGGCGCCAGTTCTCGAAACCTCCAGACCTGATGACATGATAAAGCGTCAGCAATACCATTCTTAATCCCCGGCACATGCCGGGCCCTAAACCAAATGTTGTGGGTCAAGCAGTGTAGTGTGAATGCTCTGACTAGCGCCATCACCCTGAGGCTATGAGAGGACAGCGTGTTGATGACCCGGACAGTAGCCTGGTTATCACACCAGAAATGGACTACAGAATTTGTCATTTCATCCACCCAAATATGGGTGGCTACGAAAATTGGAAAAAAATCCAAGAATGTCAAATCCCTGCAAGTGCCATCATGCAGCCATTCAGGCGGCCACCGCTCGGAACACCAACGATCAAGCCAAATCACCCCGAAACCGAGTGCACCCGAAGCATCGGAATGGACCTACAATTCTGCCTCAAGAAGCAGATCTTGCTGCCAGAAAGACACGCCATTATAATCAAGCAAGCAAGTCACCCAAATGCTCAAATCTTGACGCATCTGGCGCGATACGTGCACCCTATGGTGAGGAAGACGAAGGCCCTGCATAGCAGTGCACAAACGCCAGAGAAAAGCCCTACCCAGTGCAATGACATGACAGGCAAAATTTAAATGTCCCACAATCTGTTGCAACTGATGTAGGGTGACTTTATGTGCCCGCATCAACAGTTGAAGTTTGTTAAGTAGTGCCTGTAACTTGTCCTGTGGCAACCTAGAACATTGCGCAACGGAATCCAACTCGATTCCGAGATATCTGAGGGAGGTAACAGGGCCTTCTGTCTTTTCATGCGCTAGCAGGATCCCTAACTCAGTGGTTAACTCCTGAAACTGTCACATTAAGAAGGAGCATTGATCAGAGCCCGCCGGCCCAATGAGTAAAAAATCATCGAAATAATGAGTCGTGTCTAAAATTCCGGTCCTGTCCCGTAAAGCCCTTTCCAGAAAGGAACTAAACTTTTCAAACATTGAGCATGAAATAGAGCATCCCATAGGTAATGCCCTATCAATGTAAAATTGCCCCTGAAAACTAAAACTTAACAAATCAAAATCGGCCGGGTTAATGGGCAAAATGCGAAAGGCAGATTTAATATCGCATTTTCCCATCAAGGCTCCCACTCCATTCTTGCCTACCAATGCTACTGCAGAATCAAATGAAGCATATTTTACAGAGCACAGGTGCTCTGGAAAAGAGTCATTAACTGAAGATCCCTTTGGAAAAGACAGGTTATGGATCAACCTGTACTCTCCCGGTGATTTCTTTGGGACAATACCTAAAGGGGAAACCCGTAAATTAGGAATAGGGGGTTTGGCAAAGGGTCCTAAGACCCTGCCAGAACGAACTTCCTTGTCAATTTTTTCCCACACCATGGGCTCCAACAAAGAGATGGATTTTTGATTCTTTGAAACTGAAGCAAACCTCGTACCCTGATAAGGAATAGGAAAGCCGTTGGTGAAACTAGCATCCAAATAAACTGCATCCTCCTTAAAGGGGTATCGCGCCAAAAGGCGCCGCAGGGGCTCAACTTTGACTGGACTGGGACCCTTTGAGAGGCAGCTGTTGTCCGCCTGACCCTCCTGGTTTCCTGGAATTAGGCCCCCCTCTAAAACTACCTCTCCCCCTGCCAGAGGTGCATCGATATGGGGGGTGATGACCTCCGCAGACAGGGCACTCGTGCCTATATCTGCAGGGTGATCGGGTACAAAAGCCACGTAAGCTATATTCCCAGTAAGGCGAGGGTGGCTGAACCCCCTGCCCCGCTGACCCTCTGGAAGAGGGGGCGGGAAGTGGCTTTTCCAGCAAGTGTCCGCTGTCAGCCCGATCGCCAAAACCAGGCCTGGCTGGAGTCATAAACTGCAGCCAAAGGTCGTGGTCTTTTGCATCCCACAGCAAAGAATGGTCAAATGCCACCCTTCTGTGGAATGACTCATTGTAAGCAAGCCAGGCCCCGCCCTCGTACTCCACGTATGCCCGATAAATCATATCGAGGTACTTCGTTAAAATGCATCCTTTGGTGGGGAAGCGCTGTTGTACAACGCCCATATAAATTAAAAACCCTGACAACCAGTTTGCCCAAGTCCTAGCGACCCGTTTCTTCCTAAGCTTCTCTGCTTCCCTTTCCACGGCCTTATCCTTGTCGGAATTCTCCAGTTCTCTGAACAATAAAGAGAAGATATCAATGTACTCACCTTTCAGTATCTTCTCTCTAGTTGCAGGGAGCAGATGATAGCCCAATGGAGCAGCAATGCTCCCTGTGGGCATTGCATCTCTTTCAACCCCTGCCAGCTGGTCCCTAGACATCAAACTGGAAGGTGCAGAAGACCCCGCAGGACCCTGCCATACTACTGCACATGTTGCGGCCACAGCTGAAACCTGCACCGCTGGGGCGTCACTCCCTGACGCACCAACCACCACTGACAATGGTCTGGACATTGATGAAAGTGCAGGATCAGATGATATTGCCCCAGCACCAGAGCCAGAACCGACTACAGGACTGCTTGGAGAATGCACCAGCCCTGGATTAACAGATGTAGCCAATACTGAATCTGTGTTGGTGCCTTCCTGAGGTGTATGTCTCATCCTCAATGTGCTCGGCAATGCTGTAGACATCTGAGACATGCCTGGCCATAAACCCTGGCTATGTGATGGTGCCATGCCTGAGAGCCATGGGTACCAACCCCAAGGCGGGAAAGCACTCATAGACTGCTCAGGTGGCAGTGTGATGGAAGCAGACTGCTCACCTTGCCCCTGAGATGGTAAATTTGCCACTGTCGACGCTGGAAGCACTAAAGGTCATGCTTGCTGACCCAAAGGGACTTGTGTGGCCGGGAGATCGCCAGAGGGTTGATCCTGATGCTCTGCAGACTGGTTGGAAGAAGCTTCAATAGCATCCAACCTAGCGGAAACGGATAACAATAAACTATCTAATTTTTGTTTCCTGGTCTGACGCCCCCCAGCCCCAAGTGAAACCCCCTGTGGCAAGAGAGATGAAGCGGGAAGTATGCCCCTCTGTTGCTCCATCGCTTGTATTCTGGCCAAAATTACTGCCATATCAGGGTTAACTTCGGCATCTGATGAAGATTCTACCCTGGCACCGCCCCTTTTGGCTGGTGGGCAGGGGGCTTTCCCTTTCCCTTTCTTTCCCCCGAGACCCTTTTTGGGTGGCATTGTAACTCTGAGAACGAATGGACAGGGATACCTATCCCAGTCCAAAACTCTAACCACTAAAACTAAAGCAGGTTTTAACTAATCGAAGGCTGAAGTAAACAGCTGAATTACCCTCAGATCTCAAGAAAATAAAACTGCAGCCCAATTTGGTTACCTGCACGCTGGCCACACAAGGTCTACTCAGAGCGTAGGGGCAATGAAAGAACTGTGGCAGCCACCCCAGCTATTTGCAAGACCCCACCCCCTTACTGGGCTCGTAGGGGACCAGCACCCCCCCTACCCACTAATGACAAAAGGGGGGGCAGCAACCGTTACGCCTCTGCGTAACCCACACGCGAGAAGCGCCACGGGGGAAGCATGTAGGTGCCTTATTCCCCTAGAGAATTATACCTGCCCCACTAGCTGAGAGTGGAAGAGGCTGCCGCAGCAAGGCCTCCATGGGAGAGAATGAACAGGAACTGGATCCCTGGGAGGACTGTCCGGCCCTCCCCGACAAAAGGAAGAGCCTGCTGCCGCCGCCAAGCCTCCGCATCAGCGAGAGGAGCGACGCGCGATAAGCGCGCTGGCGCTGGATCCCCGGGGGGACCGTCCGGCCCTCCCCGCCAAAAGGAAAAGGCTGCTGCCGCCGCCTGGCCTCCGCGTCGGCAGACGCGAGACGAGCGCTGCGCGAGAAGCGTGCTGGCACTGTATCCCCGGGGGGATCGTCTGGCCCTCCCCGACACAAAAGAAGGGGCTGCTGCCGCCAGAGACACGAGAAGAGCACCGCGCGAGAAGCGGGCTGGCACTGTATCCCCGGGGGACCGTCCGGCCCTCCCTGATACGAAGGTAGAGGCTGCTGCCACCGCAAAACCCCTGCGTCGGCAGACGCAAGAGGAGTGCCGTGCAAGAAGCGCGCTGGCACTGTGTAGCCTGAAGGACCGTCCGGCCCTCCCAGCTGGAAGGGAGGCTGCCTCTGCAAACCTCCGCATCAGCCAACGCGCGGGAAGCGCATGGGTGCCCAAACCCCTGGGGGAACCAGCCGGCCCTCCCCGTAAACTTGGGGCCGAAAAGTCCCAGAAGTCCTGCCGGCTGTGTCCAATGCTGCGAGGCCACGACCGCCACTGCAACTCCGGATGCGTCCGCTGCGTCCGCTGCTCCCAGCTCCTGCTCATGAATGTAGGTGACTTCCACGAGCCGTGCAGGAATGAAGATGCCAGGCGGGACCGTTACTTGGCTATTTAAGCCAGACTGTCCCCGCCCAGCCCAGTGGCACCATGTTGAGGCCACCAGTCGCGTGCCTCCACCTCGACTCACACCACCCCCACCCGCAAATGTCCTCCCCGCCCAATTGGGCTGGGGATTTGCACTTCAGCCAAGTTTGGCCAGAAAACCCCCAAATGTCCCTACTTTCATGGCCTATCCATGTCAGGTGAATGATCCATTTGGTCCAGTATCTTCCTGTCAATAACCAGTATTTTGAGGGGAAATGTCTAAATCACTTACAGATAAAAGAAAGAAAATCCCAAATGAGTGAATGTTGATAAAATGCAAGCAGCAGTGTTTGAAGGAAATTTCCAGAGATTTCCAAGGAGGTGTCAGCAATGGGGCTTCAGGAGAATCTGTCCATCCCTTGGTATCCGTAGGGTTCCGTTCAGTGTCAGCACGGCATGGAAGGATGACATGCCAGAGATGGTGTTTTTGTTCTTAAATGTCAGAGTGGGTGTCTGATGTCCCCTCATGCATACTCTAATTGACCTGGCACACTTTTTGTTCTTATTATATGTCAAAGGACATGGTGTGTCACGTTTTCAGTATCCACAAGTCAAGCTGCTTGGATGTTTTGCAGGGCATACTTCTGTCCTCCATCTAAATCAGTGTCTAAGATTGTCATCCCTTCCACTGTAATGAAATTTGTAGCCCCAGATTTTTCAAGACAGGGAGGAACATGACAAGACAAGTACTTTTCTTAACTGTGGTACTTCTTTTGACAGGCCAATAATTCTTCCCTCTCCTGGTTCCTCTATAGGGTGGCCACTTACATACTGCCAATAAAGTAGGGATTGCATCACCAAACAAGAGAATAAAAGAAAACACTGATCTGGATAGTAACATTTGAATTTGAAAATTAATAGAATGGGTGTAAATTTAGAAATAATAAGTATGGTTGAGATAGAAATATAATACATCTCACCATAAAATGATTCAGTGATCTGCTATCAAGGTACTAACTGTTGATGGGTCTTTGCTTTCCCTCCCTCCATACAGGTTTTGTTTTACTTGAAACTAGGGGTGTGCATGCCAAAAAATATTGTCGTTTATCGTTATCGTCATTTTGGACCAAAAAAATTATCATCTTCATTCATATCGTAGGTGAACCGTATCATCTTCACAATAATTATCGTGAAAAAACGATATTCTTACAGCCCTATTTTAAAAGAAAAAATGCCTATAACGTCTTTATTTTAAAAGTTAGAGGCTTGAAACTTGGTTACAGTGCTTATGGGGTATGCCTAAGTATGTGTATGAAATTTGAGATCGATCCCTCCAACCCTTGATTTTATATGTTTTTTTTAAAAGATCGTTTCCATTCTGACAGGTCTGAATGAATGTACGTAGCGAGCTGTCATTCTGATCTGTCAGAACTCAAACGATCTTTAATAAATTCATATAAAATCGAGGGTTGGAGGGATCGATCTCAAATTTGGCACATATGTCTAGCAACATATGCTAGACATATGTGCTGAATTTGAGATCGATCCCTCCAACCCTCGATTTTATATGAATTTATTAAAGATCATTTCAGTTCTGACAGATCAGAATGACAGCTCGCCACGTGCATTCATTCAGACCTGTCAGAACGGAAACGATCTTTAAAAAATTCATATAAAATCAAGGGTTTGAGGGATCGATCTCAAATTGCATACACATACTTAGGCATACCCCATAAGCACTGTGACCAAGCTTCAAGCCTCTAACATTTAAAATAAAGAGGTTATAGGTATATTTGTATGGCAGTCTGATAAAATGATAAAATCGCCCGAAAATTATCGTCTCTGATGATTATCATAGGTTTTTCTATCGTATCGTCATCGTTAAACACATGCACGATAATGACCTTATCGTATCGTTATCATACATTTTAACGATATGATACACATCTCTACTTGAAACCAAACCTGGACAAGGCAGCCCATCAAACAGAGGACACCTTGAAATAGAGGACTGACCTCTGCCAGTTTTCCAAAATTGAGGACACTCCTCTGTAATGGAGGGCACCTGGTCAACCTATTCCTCTATTTGGGTAAATGTTATCATTATGATGACATATGGACATCATCTAAAAGCTGTACAAGGAACTCTAATCTTTATGGCTAAAAGGAAAATCAGAAATGAATTAGCTTTCTCCTTCTTCTGGCACATTATAGTATACTGATCCAGTGCAAACCAATTTAGACATTTAATACAAGGCCCAAATCCAGTTGCCAGTCCCCCAATGTCCTCAGCCTTCCTTATCTTTGCAGAGATGTCTGCAGGAGGCTTCTGTTCCTGATGCTGATTCTTTCTGAAGCACAAAATCCCCCTTGGCATGGGTTAATTGAATGGACATATTTCATTAAACAAAGCCTTCTCCATCTGTTCTCTCCCAATTATGAATGCAAAAAACCAAAAACAACAACAACAAATCCAATACACACACACTTACAGAGAATGTGTTTCTCAGTTACATGAGGGAAAAGAAAGCAAGCAGTTTTAAATGCATGTGAATCCCCTTTCCAAGAGCAGCTCCACTGTTGCCACTGTCTCACCACAACTTCATACAATGATTTCCCATTCAGGCCACCAGGTCATCTCCATACAGCAACAACTTGGTTTGGAGGAAGTGGATTTGCCTCAGAGGATGTTTTCCCCATTGAATAAGATGCAGCAAAACTAGATCATGTCCCAAGGCAGGTAATCAAACAAGGCATCCCTGAAGAGTTGGGTTTATGTGAGAGGATGGTGTTGGTCACTGCTGAGAAAAAGAAGCCTGAAGTTAATATGCTGCTGAACCATTTAGTAGCTATTCCTTAGCTAGTAGCCATAGAGATGTATCAATTAGATTTCATGATGGTGAGGAGAATAATGGCTGAGGCACATCTCATAGAACCTTTCTGACCCTCCTCCCCATGGAAACACCTTGGCTGTTCAAGGCAATCTTATCTTACTTGCACACGGAGAATTGCTTTGCCCGCCTTTGTCAAAGAAAGTTGTAAAGAATGGTGCCATATCATTTCTTTCCTATGTTTTCTTCTGACTTTATAGCATGAAAGTGAGATACAGAACACTAACTTCTTACAATTATACATTGCTTACAAAAAACAATTTGAGAGGATATATCTGAATAGTAAGAAAAAAGTCACATAAAAAGAGTAATCTAAGAGCTGGTTGGCATCAATAATAATAATAATAATAATAATAATAATAATATTTATTTATTACCTGCCTCCGGATCGAGGCGGGAAACAACATCATCATAAAACACACAAAACTGATTAAAAATACATAAAACCAGTATATCATTAAAAATACCAATAAAACACCAATAAAACACTTAAAATTCATCTGAGTAGGCCTGCCGGAAGAGCTCAGTCTATAGATCTTTTAAATTCCTGAAGACTGGTAAGTTCATGGATCTCTCCCGGCAGGTCATTCCATAATCTGGGAGCGGCAGAAGAGAAGGTCCTCTGGGTAACAGTTGTCAGTCTAGTTTTTGTTGACTGTAATAAATTCTTCCCAGAGGACCTAAGCATGCAGGGTGGATTGTATGGGAGAAGGCGATCCCACAGGTACCCTGGACCCAAACCATGTAGGGCTTTAAAGGTATGACCAACACTTTGTACTTTGCCTGGAAACTAACTGGCAGCCAGTGGAGAGATTTCAAAGCTGGTGTGATATGGTCACCCCTAGGTGTACCAGTGACCAATCTGGCTGCCATATTTTGAACTAGTTGAAGTTTCCGGACTAGGCACAGAGGTAGCCCTATGTACAGCGCATTGCAGAAGTCGAGTCTTGAAGTTACCAGCGCGTGCACTACCATCTTTAGGTCTTCCAACTCTAGGAAGGGGCGCAGCTGGCGTATCAGCCGAAGCTGATAGTAGGCACTCCTGGTTGTCGCATCTATTTGAGCTGTCATTTGGAGCGACGGATCCAGGAGCACCCCCAAGCTGTGAACACAGTCTTTCAGGGGGAGTGTAACCCCATCCAGAACTGGTTGACACACCTCCAACCCCAGGTTGTGGCCCTTGACAGTAAGCACCTCCGTCTTGTCTGGATTCAGCTTCAGTTTGTTTTTCCTCATCCAGCCCATTACGCCTCCAAGCATTCATTTAGAGGAGACACACTATCCTTAGCTGATGCTGTTATCGAAGGCATAGAGAAATATATTTGGGTGTCATCAGCATACTGATAGCACCCCGCCCCATGCCTCTGGATGATCTATCCCAACTGTTTCATATAAATGTTAAACAGCATTGGGGAAAGGATGGCACCTTGAGGTACGCCACACAGCAGCTCCTTCTTTGTGGAGCAGCTATCCCCAAGCATCACCATCTGGAACCTGCCCGTTAGGTAGGACCAGAACCACTGAAGCATAGTGCCCCCGAGTCCCAATCCCCTCAGGCTTTCCAGAAGGATACCATGGTCGATGGTATTGAAAGCCGCTGAGAGGTCCAGAAGTACCCTGTCAATACTCAAGCATAGATCATCCACTAAGGCGACCATAGCAGTCTCCTCCATATCCTGCCCTGAAGCTGGTTTGAAATGGGTCTAGAAAACCTGTATCATCCAAAACTGCTTGGAGTTGGAAGGCAACTGCCCTCTCAATCACCTTGAACAGAAATGGAAGGTTCGATACTGGTCTGTAATTATTAAGGTCCAGGGGATCCAGGGAGGGCTTTTTTAGAAGTGGCCGTACTACCACTTCTTTTAAACAAGATGGAAAACTCCCCTCCCTGAGAGATGTATTAATAATATGTTGTAATTGTAATCTAATTACATCTCCTCCCTGGGGGACCAGCCAAGAAGGGCAGGGATCGAGAAGGCAAGTCGTCCTCCTCTCTCGTCCAAGCAGCTTGTCCACATCCTCGGTACTCATCAACTGAAACTGATCCAGTGTAATTCTACTTGCAGAGTTGCTGGACACTCCATTGTCAGCGTCTGCTACAATGACGGCATCTAAGTCGTCTCTTATCCGAGAGATTTTATCTGTGAAATGGTTGTTAAAAGCATCACAGCGAACTACTGAAGGCTCTAAAATCGGGTTCAGAGGGGAAGGTGCCTGAGTTAGACCCCTCACCACCCTGAACAGTTCTGCTGGACGTGATTTCGCAGACGCAATGCGTGCAGAGAAGAAAGCTTTCTTCGCTGCGCGTATTGCCATCCCATAGGAACGAAGATGTTCTCTTTGTCGTGTCTTATCGGATATAAGTCGAATTTTCTGCCATCGGCGCTCCAGTCCTTGTCCTTTCCGCTTCAACTCCCTGAGGTCTTCTGTATACCAGGGTGCCCGATTAGAAGCGGGTCGGAGAGGACGTTTGGGGGCGATAGTGTCGATAGCCCTAGTTAGGTCTTGATTCCATCTATTGACCAGGGCTTCTACAGGATCATCGATGATACCAGCCATAGAACCCTCCATGGCCTTCTGGAATCCAAAAGGATCCATCAGCCTTCGAGGGCGGACCATCTTAATAGGTCCGCCACCCCTGCAGGGGTGAGTGGTAGCTGTGATACTAAACCTGACCAGAAAGTGGTCTGTCCATGACAATGCAGAGGTATTTGTTACTTCCGCCCACAGATTTGTCTGTTCGGAGCTGAAAACAGCATCTAGGGTGTGACCTGCTGAATGTGTAGGTCCAGAGACCAATTGGGATAGGCCCATGGTTGTCATGGATGCCACGAACTCCCGAGCTCCACCTGACAAACCAGCCTCGAATGGGATGTTGAAGTCGCCCAGGCCCAAAAGCCTGGATGAATCCAACACCAGCTCCGAGACCAGTTCTGTGAGCTCGGTAAGGGAGTCTGATAGGCAGTGGGGTGGCTGGTACACTAACAGAATCCCTAGTCTATCCCTGGCCTTCAGACTCAGGTACACACACTCAATGTGATTCAATTGCTGGATAGGAGGTCTGGTCAGGTTAAGATTGTCCTTGTAGACCACAGCTACTCCACCCCCCTGCCCACTTTCCCTCACCTGCTCACTAACACAGTACCCAGCTGGGAGAGCATGGGCCCATGTCGGCCCACTGTCATCTCCCAGCCAGGTTTTGGTGAAGCATGCCAGGTCGGCCTCCTCATCTATGTCATAGATGACATTTGTTTTGTTTTTAACCGACCTGGCATTGCATAGGAGCAAGGAGAGGTTCTGTGGGTGGTCTGGTTCATTCTCCAAGTTCCCCGGGGTAGCAGGGTGACCAGAAGGCAAGATGGGTGTTAAATATCTATCTCTCCTTCCCCTGTAATGGCACTTCGCCCTGCTATCGCCAGATCTCCCTTTGCCCTGCACAACAGATATTGCTGCTCCCAGGCACATTACAGCTCAGCTGCACTCCTGGTCACCTCAAGCATTTCAGAGGGGTGGGCTGGGCCGGTGTTTCGAGCCTTTCCAAAGGTGGGCTGGGCTGGGCTGTAGGGAGGCGCAGCGAGCGAGAGAGTGAGCTCCTACACACACCTCCTTCTCCCCGCTTGTGTATCGAGCCTTTCCAAAGGTGGGCTGGGCTGGGCTGTAGGGAGGCGCAATGAGCGAGCGAGCTCTTACGCACACCTCCTTCTCCTCCCAGCTGATGTTACGAGCCTTTCCAAAGGTGGGCTGGGCTGGGCTGTAGGGAGGCGCAATGAGCGAGCGAGCTCTTACGCACACCTCCTTCTCCTCCCAGCTGATGTTCCGAGCCTTTCCAAAGGTGGGCTGGGCTGGGCTGTAGGGAGGCGCAACGAGTGAGTGAGCTCCTACACACACCTCCTTCTCCCCGTCGATGTTCCGATGTTCCGATGTTCACTCTGTGCGTAGCAGTCATTTTTGTTTTCAGCTTGGCTTGTGCTGTGCATATGTCTAAGAACAGAATTAAAATCTCCTATGGTAAGCACAAGTCATAGCTTACATTTTAATCAAATTTACCTAATTTCGCACATTTTAACCAATGCACAAACCAAAACACACTTCCCTTCAAAAGGTTGGAAGTGGCATATGATACTGGTTGGAAGTGGTACTTCAAAGTGGTTGTAAGTGGCAATGATGCTTAGGCTTAATAGGAATGATCTTCTCTATTATTTTTCTGCATTGCCAAAAAGTAACATAGCATGTTTGGAACATTCCTATAGGATATTGATTACTGTTCAACATGCCATGATTATTTGCTCAGTGACAGCCAGTGTGATGTAGTGGTTAGAATGCTGGACTGGGACTTGGGACATCCAGCTTCTGGTCTGACTTGGCCATGAAGCTTGCTGGACGACTTTGGGCCAGTCACTGACTCTCAGCCTAACCTACCTCACAGGGTTGTTGTGAGATTAAAGGGGAGAGGAGGAGGATCATGTAAGCAGCCTTGGGTTCCTTGCAAGAAAAAAAAAAGGCAGGATATAATTATGATTATAATGATGATGGACACCATTCCCCACTATTTTTCATGTGTGTCCCCTGTAACCATCTGATAACCTGTTGCTATATTCAGAAGATCTATCTACAGTTGCAAAACTATGATTCACCCTAACCAAAGATGTAGACATTTGTTGCATCCCTTGTGGCTCCTTGTGGCTCTTCAAGGTCAATAGGGGTCATACAGATGTGTACATCTGCCTCAGATGTGTAAATATGCTTGATAGGTATGACCAGTTCTGGTCTTCAAATGGCATGGGGATTATTGATCTAACTTATTTTTCTCCCACCACATCCTTTTTATTCTACGCCATTCATTAATGATTTGTACTCAAGGCTTCCAGCCAACACAATGTGCTCATCACTTCTCTCCAAACAGCATTTCATTTTTTTAAAAAAAGGAAAAGAAAGGAAAGATTTGGTGCCTTGAAAGACAGAAAAAGTAAGCCTGCTAAGTGATTAGTTCTGCATTCCCTGCATTTACCTCAGATGCAATCACGCTGCAACCAAATGAAACCCCTGGAAATGAATTTGAGACTGCGACAGCCCTTTTAAGTCCTTGAGGCATTTAAATTCCAGACTCAGCAGTGGGATTATGGCTTCAGCATAGCAGTTAACCATGTCTTTAAACTGTGATTCCTCCATTTTAAGAGCTCTCCTATATAATGAGCAAAGGAGAGAGGTGAGACCTATCAGATCAGGTATCCCCCCCCCCCCACTTAAAGGGTCCAAATTTAATCTTTCCTCTGCCTTCCAGGCCTTTCTGTGCTGCACAGAATGTTTTCTGGGCCACCCTCGGGAGGCAGAGGGATTGCATGAAGCTTGGCAAAGTTGTTTATTTGCTTTCTTAAACAGGCTAGCACTGTAGGGTTTGTGTGTGCTGCCATCAAATGCTTCCTGAAAAATATTTGTTGCTGTGGCTGGCTGGCTCATCAATCCATCTGGCACAGAGCAAAGAGACTGCACTGTTCTGCAGATGATGTGGCAGCGGCAGGGCCCTTGGTGTCTTACCAGCTTGACCAGTGGGGTTCATTCATTTTGAGAGAGGTCTCGAAGGAGGAGATTTTTCTTGGTCTGGATTTAGGGGCGGGGGGTCCAACATGCCTTCTTCTCTTAATACCCCCGTTGGCTAATGAAGCTACACTTTACTGCAGACGTATAATATTTCCAAACACCATTTGGCTTGTGGACTTCCAGACTTGCTCTTCAGTGTGGGAGATCCTAAATGTTGTAATGGAATTAATGGATCAGAGACTGGAGCATGATGGATTTGTAATGAGCAATTTTGGAGGGCACTGAACCGGGGTAAGAAATGATGAAACCATGGCAACAAATGTTTTCAAGGAGCAGTTGATGGTGAGTGAAGTGCAAATGCCATTGTTGTGGCAGATGCTGGAATCATGCCCAAGAACAAGTGAAGGTGGGTATCTGGAAGATCACATCATGGTGTGAAAGGGTACCAGTGGAGAGTAAGGGTTAGAATTGAGGCTGGAAGCCAGTTATCATGCAAGGCAGTCTTTCCCAACATTGTGCCCTCCAGATGCATTGGACTACAACAGTCATGCTGACTGGAGATGATGGTAATTGTAGTCCAACACATTTGGAGGGTGTCAGGTTGGGGAAGACTGATAATGAGGCTAAAGCGAGAATGTTTAAGTAGCAGATAAAAAATAGCAATGTAATAGGCAAAGGAAGGAAATTTAGCAAGAGTAAAGCAAAAAGCATTGCAGCCTGGGGCATGGTAGGTTTAATGTTTGGCCACTTCCAGTTATCCTCAAAATTGTTTATACCTGTGCAGCCACTGGGCAAGATGTCCTAAGCCTAGTCCTGAATGGATTTCAAGTGATGTTTTAACAAGGACATTTTTTGGAAGGTACATCCCTCTCTGTCAGAAATTAACTATTCAAAGAACAGGATGCCTGGTCATTCAGGATGTGGAACCAGACCAAGAGCAGGAAGATCCTAGCTCCTTCCACACTTATGGATATAGAACCATGGACAGCTCAGCAGTCCTTGATTTTCATCAGGGCTGTTTCCCATCTTCTTTTTCCAGCTTTGTTTCCATTGCAAAGAACTTGTATTGAACCAATCTGCAGTGCAAATGAACACATTCCTGCACAGGCCAAATGGGACTTTAGAATAAATGACTAAACCCAAGGATCTGTTCAGCTGGTCCAAAGCTCCTTCATGCAGTGCAACCCAAGATGTCTTTAACCACATCCAAGTCCACCATAATGTGGAAGACATATTATTTGACTCAGTATATCGCTGGCTGCAGCCAGTTTCTTGGTGGCCATTTCTGCTACCAATGGCCATTTTTTTCAAGTAGAGTTTAGGGCTGGGAACAGATCTGGATCCAGATCCTGAATCCGAAGCGGATCAGGGTGATCCAAACCTTCCAGATTCAGATCCGAACCAGATCAGGGGAGGTCCAGATCACTCTGGACCGGATCATTCTGGATCGACCCGGAGATCCAGGACCCATTGGCCTTCCAGGTCCCTGGGTGCCAGCTGCGCAGCTGGCACCCAGGGATGCCAGGCCAGTGGTGAGTCCATTGGACTCACCGCCCTCCCCCCACTCTCCCTGCTTACCTGCTGCCTCCTCGTCATCACTGCCATCCGCCGCTGCTGTCTGCTGGCCGCTGCTGCTTTTGCTCTACTGAGAACCAGGCTGTGAGGTCTGGTTCTCAGTAGAGTGGAAGCAGTGGCGGACGGCGGTGGTGGCGACAAGGAGGCAGCAGGTAAGCAAGGAGAGTGGGGGGAGAGTGGTGAGTCCTTTTCCCTATAGACTTGCAAGGAGGTCCAATCCGGTCTGGATTGGATCAAGCCCGATCCGGATTGTCCAGATCCAGATCCGGACCGGATCGGGGGGCTATTCACAGCCCTAGTAGAGTTGCATCTGTATCTAGGGAAGATCCTCACACATGATCTCCTCCAATCAATTTTGGACAGGGTCAAATTTGTTTTTTTTTATGACGTACTATAGATCCCTTTGCCTCATATTCTCTACTACTCTTTTGAGAATGTTTAACCAGTTAGTGTCCTTTTAGGAGATTTTCATTGATCTTGTTGATTTCAGGTCAACCTTCATACTGGTGATGACGAGCAAGCATCACATGACATCATCATGCAGACAGGACAAGTGGAAACAACCAATCAGAAAGTGGCCACATAACATGCCACATAATACTGCACTATTCCAAGGTGCACCTTGATATTGCGCATCTGCAAAAACTCATACATGGAATGAGATTTCATATTAAAGGAGAACTCTTGTCTGTACTCTCATGAATTCATTGCTTTCTGAGTAAATAACAGCTTCATTGGGGGTAAGTCTGCCCATCATTATTCTGCACGCATCTTCCCAACTGCATGCAGCATCTCCATCCATGCCAGCATTATAGATGCCAAGGATGTAATGTTGGCTTGCAGACACTGCACATAATTGGGGACAACACATGCAGTATGGGGCTTTTAATACCTATGCCTGGAATGTTGCCATTTTCTGAGGAGCTTTTCAGCAGGTTCTGTGTGGGGGTCCATAATAGTTAAATTTGCCCTCCCAAACAAGTCCAAAAAGGAAAGAATCAGAAGCAGATCCAGGCTCTTATGATTCTTCTTGTAAGAATCCCAGTTTGGTCCACTCTTTGGTCCATCTGATTTGTGACAAGCAGCAGGCATTTGTGGCTCCAAGGCAGACTATAGCAGGCAGCACAACCCATGCTAACTCCATAGCAAGAGCAATGGCCCTTGTTTGCAATGGTGCGTGGAAATGAGGTGCCATTCCCCAGAACTCAGGAAAACAAGGGAGATTACAGGCAGCCAGAAGGTATGGCCCTGATTTACTGCCGAGAATAAACACGTAACTAGAATACGATGTGCAAAGACTAAGAATAAAGAGAGGCTTCAGATGTCCCCCCCTTCTTGTGTCCGATGTGTTTCAGAAGAAGGTTCCTGGAGGAAAGGGCTCCCTCTATCTAGGCAGAAAGTAAATTTCACAGCCTTCCATTGGCCTCTTCATTGCATCCCAGGGGAATGCTTCTAAGTGGCAACACCGATTCTGTATTAGCCCTTGGCATTGAGGAAATCCTCCATCAGAATACTGATGAATTAATGAATGTTCCCGTTTTGATCTGCATATTTTTTAATTGTGGCTAAATGATTTCTAGCCTGCTGGCAGGAGTAACTTTCTGTCGATCTCACTCTCAGTTTCTTGCAGGGTCAAAATCACAATGCTTGTTCCTTTTATGGTCAATTTCTGTTTGGTTTTCCCCTCTTCCCTCCCAGACTCCAAAGCCATTGAGAAAACAGTAGGAATAGAAAAGGCAAAATGCATCCTATCCAATTGCCAGCTGTTGCTGTAAAGAGAGAAAGCAAACACATAGTTGCATTCTTCACTAGGCTATGTGCCTATTTGCTTTGTTTACTTGATGAATAAAAGAAAGCCATTCTCTGTCCCCTCCCACAACGTCTGGTAAATGAGGAATACTGCCTTAAAGATGGAGGTTTTATTTTGGCTAATTACTGGAGCTAATGTTAGATACACCCTCTGTGAATTGTCTAATTCCTTTTACAATCCTTAGCATGCTTACCTGGTAGTAAGTTCCACTGTGTTCAACGGGACTTCCTACCTAAGTAGGCATGGGGGAGAAATCAATTCAGATCACCTTTTAATGCCAATTTATCAAATTTCATGCTTTTGAACTACAGTGTGAACTGAAACTCAGATATCCTGTGAAATTTGCATTGCTCTGAACTTTGCAATGGAGTTCTTCAACGGAAAAGTGCTCACAAAAATATGTATTTTAGGGAAACTAACATTCAGAAAGATTGGAAATATGAGAAGCAGAACAAAACTGAAATTGACAGATTTGACCATCCATCCTGGACCTGCCATAGATAGGCTGACCATACGAAAAGGAGGACAGGGCTCATGTAACTTTAACAGTTGTAGAGAAAAGGGAATTTCAGCCAGTGTCATTTGTATGCAATTAGTTCCTGGTGAAATTCCCTCTTCATCACATCAGTTAAAGTTGCAGGGGCCCTGCCCTCTTTTGTATATGGTCACTCTAGTATAGTGCCTGCAACTTTAACTGTTGTGAAGAGGGAATTTCACCAGGAACTAATTGCATACAAATGACACTGGCTGAAATTCCCTTTTCTCTACAACTGTTAAAGTTACATGAGCCCTGACCTGGATTTTATCTGGTCAGCCTAGCCATAGACCCCTGTAAGAAGATAGATGTGCAGAGAATCTTGAAGTTTGTATCAAGAATACTCATATAGCTAACACAGTGCTCCCCAAATTTGTGCTCTACCAATGTGCTCTACCAACTCCCATTAGTTCCAGCCAACATGATTGGTATTATTATTTATTAACACTTATAAACCACATTATTTGATGAAAAGCCAACAGCACTGAAAGGTACTAGATTGGGAAAGGTTAGGCTAGCATATATTATCATTCCTGGGTTGTCACTTGCCTGGAAGAGTGGCAAATGGAAGTGAGCACTTTGCAGACGCCCCATATCTCTGCCTGGCAAGGTCTGTCAGGAAGCAATCCTAGGCATGTCTACTCAAAATTCAGTCCATTTAAATTTATTGGGGGGCCTACTCCCAGGTAAGAGGTGTAAGGTTGTAGACTCAGTTGGTTCTGATGATCTTCCATTGGTTGCTCACTTCCTCAAATAACAAGAAAGGTGAGAAGTCCCGCATTAATCTGAGCCATGTGACATGCATGCAGTGATATCATGTAAGATCACACACTCCCTTCCATGAACTGGGGAAATGGGAACTTTTGGTTTTCCAGGTCAGAGGAGGGAAAGGATTTCTCCCACATGAATTGGTTGCTCTCATGTTATGTGCAAGTAGATAGCTTATGCGAGCATATAGTTGTAGCAGTAAGTAGCTCTCTGAATCCAAAAACTTCAAGCAGCTCTCACATCCAGACCTGAAGAACCAAGTTCATCTTTCCTTATTTCTAGGCTTCATGGTATTTCTCAGGCATTTTTATAGAGTATGGATGCCAAGCCTCAGAGGGCTCTGCTTTCTGATTGTCCCTCCTCTCTCAGCATTCTCACTGGCTCACAGGGAACAGCCATAGCCCCATGGTAAAAACCTCCCTTGCATGCAGAAGGTCCCCAGGTTTGATCTCTGGCATCTACAGGTAGGGCAGGAAAAAAATTCTGCCTTAAACCCTGGAGGGACACTGCCAGTCAGGGTTGACAATACTGGGCTAGATGGACCAACTTCCTAGATGTGTGTATCTAAAGGCTCATCTACACCTAAGGGTGTAGCGGGAGGAAAGGGGGAGGATCATGGACTTACCTGCATCCCTGAACCTCTGCCAGAGTCTATATGCCTGCTCCACATCCCGGGAGGAAAGAAGGATGTCACGAGCACCATTTTTTTTTTTTTTTTACTGAAGAGGGGCTGGTCATGCAATTGTGATACTTCAAAAGTGAGTTTTTTAAAAAAATCCCTGGCGATATTGGGCCCCAACCCCCCAACATCGCAGGGATGGAAAACATGCTGCTCGCACCCCTGAAGGGCATGGAGCCTCCCTGTGCAACTCCGTGCCTGGCCCTGCTACTCGCAGGGATGAAGGGATGACCTGGGAGTGGCAGCCACACTGGCTGTGCTCCTCAGGATGGTCTCAGGACCGCAGAAGAAATTGGGAAATCTGCAGTCCCAGATATCCTGGGGAAAGTTCCTGGTTGTCCCTGGCTGCCCCCAGGATCCCGTGTGTCATTTAGATGCACAGGGTCAACCTCGAGATGACCCCAGGAAAAAAAGGCTGGTGTAGACATGGCCTCAATTCCAATGTTATATTAGCCAGGCAATCTGGTTGCCCATCTCTCTGGGAATGATGAGAAGGAAACTGTGTATATGGATGGGATCAGAACATTGCTTTCCAGTTTCCATGCCATTTTTGCCCAAGCCTAATTCTTATTTGGTTTATAACTGTGTTTTTTAAATCCTATCACAAAATGGAGTACATGTGATCTGAAATGTATTTTATTTATCTACGTAATACTTATATTTATATTCTGCCTTTTCTGGATCCCATTTTCAGTAACTGCAGCAGCAATTCTTGAGCAAAATGGACAACTCATTTGACAAGTGTGGGACATGGCTCTGCTGGGCTAAAGGAAGTAATGTGTGGAGAGGATGAAACTGACAAGGAAATTGATAAGAGGGGAATATGACTCTGTGGGGCTACATAGTGGACAGGTGGACCTGTGATGGTGCACAGTTGCGCAAGAGTGGCAATATATATTTTTTAAAGATTACAACAACATTTGTGCTCATTTTAAGATCCAACAAATAAAATTAAATGAATTGCACAGATCACAGTTTGCACAAAAGGTTGAACCCAGGAGGTAAAATGCACAAATTTCAGTCACGAAAGGGGGAAAAATGAAATCCATGTGTTGGCTTGCTCGCTATGGAGTGAGTCAACACCACCAGAGGGAAATGGAATGGAATCCATAGGGCTGAACCGGGAAAAAAAATCCACTGAGCTTCGCCCAACAAACGGAATCCTCCGACATCCCTCCCAGAAAGTAGTGGGAGCCTGGCAGCATTAATCCAGCTTCTCAGGAGGCAGGGTTAACAGAAGGTCTAGTCAGATGGTGTGTTGGACAGATGACTGAAGGGTAACCTCCAGGGCAATGCTGACTAAAGAGGGAACACTGCATTGGGAATTCTCCAACATGAGCTGATGCCTGCAGAAAAATAAAGCCAGTGACATATTTAAGCAAGCAGGACAGTATGTGATTCAAGTTTCAGAGAGACTGATTCATCACAAAGTGCTTTGTAAATGACTAGCAGGAGCTCGGAAACCCCCCAATATGCATTGCTTGTGAAGCTTGCACCCTCTAGTGGTGACTTTTCTGACACTGCTAGCTACGAGCCAGCAATTGGCTGCTGTTCAGCATATGCTGTTCATTTAGCATGAAGGCCAAGACCACATAGCACTAAATCAGCTCAAAACGCCTGCATGGGTTGATGAAACAGAGGGAGAAATGAGCGCCAAGATCATGACTCACCGCCATCTTGTCTCAATCAATATCTTAAAGCCTTTCCCAAACTGCAACCTTGATATCTCCCAGAGACCATAGGAAGATAAGAACATAAGAAGAGCCATGCTGGATCAGACCAAGGGTCCATCATTCATACATTCATCACTCCATTCATACAGTGGCCAACCAGCTGTTGACCAGAGACCCACAAACAGGACACGGTGCAACAACACCCTCTCACACATTTCCCCCAATCAAATGGTATATATAGGTTTCCTGAAATTTCCAGGACCAATTTCCAGGACTAAAGATTATATCCCCAAAATGGCAGCTAAGGTGGCTTCAACTTTCCATGCAATTGGACACAGTCAGCCCTGAGCAGTGAAGGGATGGAGAATCTACTCTGGGTTTCAGTCAGAACTCTAATGGAGTTATCCAGGCTGCTGAACCAATCCCAAAAGTAGGTTCAGCATCTTGGATAGACCTGTAGCTTTTGATGGATTGCCTTTCTTTAGAAAAGGAGACATTTGCAACTATTCTCAGAATAATGAGACAAGGCATGTCCCATCGGGCTGTTGTGTTACATTTGGACACAGTGAACTAACTGTGTACTGTCTCTGAGGAACCTCCTAGCTTCAGAACTCTCCTCTCTCTGCATTCCTTTGGCCTAGGTGAAACCCACCTGCAGGCTGCTGTTAGGAGCCCTTCCAAGCTGCTGTATTTAACTGTGCAAATACATCAGTTAAGTTACCAACCCCTGCGTGGAGCCTGAATTCCATTGCCAAGACTCAACCAACAACAGCACAGTGCTCAGATTCCTGGAGAAAGATTGAGTTCATTTTATATCAACCTCCTTCTGTCCTTTCTTTAACACTCCCTGATTTTTGTTTTGTTTTTGTTTGGTCTTTAGATCTTTTCAGCTCGAGCAATACTGGAACAGATGTGTTTTCTCTTCAAAGACATAGAATACACTTGTCATTGTTCTGCACTGAAAACAACAAGCAGAGCAGCCTGTGATCAGTCTTTCTTCTTCATGCAGTTGTTGCTTTTGCCTGATGATGGTAAAACTGGCTTAATGTTCTGTGGGCCTTTCATTTCTTTACTAGCAGAATGCAGTGAGCATCAAAGGAAATGCGATGTTCCTCCTTGATTGAAGGAGAAAGAGATTGAGAGGGGAGGATAACAAAATGACCTTTCATCTGTGAAAGTGAATGAGAAAACGTGTGCCGATGTTTCTGGAAGGATTTTAAATTGAAACAAACCCTGTTTTCACTGACTATTCCTTTACATTACAGGGTCTGTAGAGCAGATGATAATTTTGGTTTCTCAGGGCTGGCCTTATTATGAGGCAGAGTGAGGCAATTGCGTCAGAAAGCAGATCCTGGGTGTGGGCAGCTGCACCCTGCCCCTGGCTGTTCCTCTTGAGCCCGCCAGCCATTCCCCTCTATTGGAGGACGGAACTGTTTATACCACACAGCCTATCCTGGGCCCCCTAAACTATTCTTCTGTTCTCAGGTGTGGTGTAGGATGCTGTCCCATTGCCAATGTTGAAGTAAGATCCAACTGCTAATCCAGTTGAGAGAGGGGCTGCCATCTTGTTTGTTGCTTCAGATAGCAAAATGTCCTGGGCTGGCCCTGCAGCTTATGGAATCTGGCATTTTATATCTGCAAAGCTCAGCACTCCTTCTAGGGAGTTGACACCCCCTTTCCATGAATCCCACACTGGCTTCCGCATTGGCCCCTTTACATTTGAAGACTTCCAGCCACATCAGTGCCACTGACACCTTGGTTAACAAGTGTGTAGAAAAAGGAAAATGCACACCAAAACCATCCCCATGTTCTGGCTAAATAAATTCATCTTTGCCTTCTCCTGAAGATCAAATAAGCTGAAATACTTGCATATTGACTTCAGTGGAGCAAAAGATATGAGATATGGGTCACACCAAGATTTAGGAACAAGCCCCAAGGCAGATTACAGGCAGGAGACCTCAAGCATCCCTGTAGGTCTTACAGGATGATATTCTGGCTGGGAACATCAGGTGAAGCATGAAAATGTCAGAATCCAGGTGGTCTGGTACACATAATTCTGGCTTTCCAAGAAGGGAAACACAAAATAGTTCAAACAGGTCAAGCAGTCAGAGTTCCAGGGGGAAGGCCAAAATGAAAATAAACTAGCCTAGAGCCTAAACAAAGATAAACTAGCCTAAAGGCTAAAGCAACAGCCCCAATAACTCACAGACTAAGTTTGCAAAGGATTGTGGCCTAAGTCATGACAAACTTTAGCTGGTTTGGAGCTGTTGATTTAATACTACTACTACTACTACTACTACTAATGCCACATGGTTGATATGAAAAGACTTAGAAACTGGAATCTTAACTGTTCCATATTTCGGAGGCAAATATAAGGAATCCAACATTTGTAACATCTTCTGGCATAAAACAGAGTTGGGCAACACATAGTCTGTGAGCCACGTGTGGTCCCTGCTTCAGCTGGGCCCTGAATTTGGTAAAAACATTTTTGGGGGCAAAAAATGGCATATGGAGCAGCTACGGCTCCATCATCTCTATAGACATAATATTAAACAATATTATTACTGGCTTTTGTTTTCTCACTTGTGAATTGGGGAGGGATAGGAATATGGACTGATTTGCATGTCTTGCGTGTGCCATGCAATCTGTTTTTTTACTCTCTAGCATGCTGTCCTCAGGTGCAGTGGAGGACAGGGTCCCATTTCCAGTGGGTCAGCTTTTGTACATGGAAACAGGCAGGAGGGGCATCATCCTGGCCTTTGCCTTAAGCAGCAAAATGTCTTGGACCAGCCCTGTCTCTCCCACATCTTTTCTTCTAACAGAGTTAACGTCTGGTCTTAGAATCGCACCTGAAGAAAAATAGCTGTGTGGGGTGGGTTTACAAGAAAGAAGTGGATGATGGGGAAAGGTCACCGCATCCTGCCCACCACCCTCTGTTGCAATTGTAATGTGTAGTGATTAGGGTGTCCAGATGGCCCGGGGTTTCCCGGTCCTAACCTGGAAACCTAGGCTGAACCGGGGCAACCGGGGGGCAGCGGGGGAAAACCGGGGTGGCGGGGGGTCACGCGGCGGTGGCGGGAGGCGGGCAGCGCGAGGCACTTACTTGCTGGAGCGTCCGCTTCCCTCCGGTGCTCAGAATCTACTGAGAAACAGGCTTCGCGGCCTGTCCCTCACTAGCGTGCCGGGTGATGACATCATCACCCTGCGCGTACTGAGAGTCAGGCCAGGAAGCCTGTTTCTCAGTAGATTCTGAGCACTGGAGGGAAGCGGACGGCAAGGTAAGGAGCATGGGGCGGCGCGGGGCGGGCGCGCGGTGGGGGGGGTTGTTTTGGGGTGGGGTGGGGGGGTTCCGGGATTTTGATTGTCATAATCTGGTCACCCTAGTAGTGATACTTTCATAATATTATTATATTTATTTATTTATGTATTACATTTTTATACTGCCCCATAGCTGAAGATCCCTGGGTGGTTTACAAAAGAATAATGAATGCTTAATTAATTTCTGTAGGGAACAGTTCTTTATTTCTTTAACTCAATCAAACCTTCCTATGTTTGCCTTTGCAGATAATTCCATGCAATTCATTATCTTTTAGCCATCATCATTTCCTCAAAACATAACCTCTCCCTGCTAAAGATATTTAAACAGTCTGGGTGGTGGGTGGTGGTAGAAAGCATTTCATCATGAAGGCAGCAACACAACACTCCAAAACTGAACCAGAAGTGAATTAATTCACATTTGTGCTGGGGGATGGAGTCCATTGATTCATAATAGAAAAGGAAGGTGTCATATCATGTGACTCACATGCTTGTTCCTTAAATCCTCCTAAATACTTGCTTAGCATGGCTATTGACAGGCTTTCCCCACAAACACTGAGCTCTTAAGCTGCTCCTAGTTTACTCCAAGAGGTTAAAGGATTTATCAAAGCTCCAAATGAAAGCCATACTAACTGGATTAACTGCTAACATGGATTTCGACTTTGAGTCAGATTAACCCCAAGCACTCCAAGTAGGGGGCTCTTTCTTTCTTTCTTTCTTTCTTTCTTTCTTTCTTTCTTTCTTTCTTATAGGACTGACAGAGTGAGAAAAGCTTTTTATGGTAACAGGAAGTTCTCTAATGAATTTATTTAATAGGAGGAAGTTGTTGTTGTGAATGATATAGAACGTGACAACATATTAAATACCCAATTTTAGTGTGATTACTTAGCATATAGCGCTTCAAGGTTGCTTTGCAAGATCATTTCCCTCTTATGCAAACGCAAGAATAAAATGCCCAGTGAGGCTGTGATGATATCACACTGTTTACTGATGGTAGATATCTAGATATCATCGTTACTTTGTGCTACGAAGGCCATAAGCACTAGGGCCAATTCACACATAACATGAAAGCAAAGTTAGGTTTGCCCTAGGATATATGCAAACTTCATTTTTGTTCCTTTTACTACCAGAACTTGTTCCATTCACACCCCAAACGTGAATTCAAGCACCTTTTGAGGGCAAGGCTCACACATCCCAAAGCTTGCAATGGTCATTCATACTGTAGAAAAATGCACACTTCAAAATGCACAGTTTGGGGGAAAATGCACATTTTCACGCTTTAGTCAATGGGGGAAATACACATTTGGGTGCACATTTTTACAAATGGGGTGTGTGTGGGATATCACAATTGGGATCATGAATGAGGTGGACTGAGCTTCAAGGTGGAGCTTGGAGAACTTCCATGAACTTGAGTCTCCATCTCTAGTTTACCTCCTATTTGTCAGAGAGCTGCAGCCAATCCCAGTCCCCTGGTCATTGAACATGTATACTACTTGCCCTTACAGGTCTGTGTTTCACAGGTTCAAAAGTTAACATTTTGTATGTCAGTGTGAAGCAGCCTTGAGTGGGATCCTTTGAAGTGTGGTGGAACCTGGGAGAAGAGAGGCCACACGCCTTTGAAAGAGCTGATGAGAGATTCCTTCTCCACAACCTTTAAGGATGTGGACAAATGTCAACCATTATCCCTGATCCTTTTTCTTTTACCTTTGTCAGTCTTGACTTTCCTGTAACTGAGAAGCAGAGTGGGAAACCCATTTTGGATGATACTCTTTCCTTGTTTCTGAGACATACAGCCTGTTGCTCTGTCTTTGGGTATTCCCCACCCCCCACCCCCATCACTAATAAATCCAGATTCCTTCCTTCCATTTTCTATGACTAAAACTCTAATCCCATTTCATTATTTCACAGCTTGTTTACTTCCATCATTTCACAGCATGCTTGCTTACTATCAGGAATTCCTTGATCAGCAGGCTGTGTTCATTCATTTGTCAGTTAAATTAATTTTGTTTGCAAACCTGACCACATAAACCCTTTTATGTTTTTCTCGGGCTGGTTGTTTTCTTATGCATCCTATTCAAAGTCTTTTGAGATTCTGTATATTCATAAGGGTAAACACAAGTTTGAAATCCCTTTGGCAGAGGGATTGGGGGAAACTGCTTGTGGGGCAACTGAGAAGCAGCAATTTGGCAATGGCTGATCACCATCTTGCGCTTTCACAGTATCCTCTGCTCTAAATTAGCCCGTGTTGCTGTTACTTTCTTTTTGTTCGTCTTAAATTCTTCGTACTGCTTAACCATCTTCAAGCTATTTCTTACACCATGAGCTGTTTGATATGAGCAACCAAGATTGGGTCCACAACAATATGTTTGAGCTGCATTGATACAAAATGTAAGTTGGGTTGTCACACCTGATATTAAGGTGTCTAATGAACGAAACAGTATTCTTATGCCGATCTGTGTTCATGGCAAAGAGACGGAACTTTTTGATGTCATGAATGGTGGTGCCCTAGAACAATTAGTCTTGGAGATGACTAGAAGGGACTTAATCTTGAGTAGTGCTTAGGACCTATTGCACAATGTAAAGATGGTTGAACCGCTCAGGAACAGTGACTACAGTGCTGTCCAATTCAGCAGATACGCGAGTAGCAAGCTGCCCAGAAGTTCCAATGGGGACACATTTAACTTCAAAGAGGAAAGTTCCCAAAGTGGAACAATTGGTTAAAACAGGGGTAGGCAACCTGCAGCGCTTGAGCTACATGCAGCCCTTGGTCAAATTTCAAAAGTGTTCAGTTTCGACCTCTGGCAAGAGTGATTTATCCCTTCCCAGGCAGCCTGTACACTGCGAAAGCAGAGAGAGAGAGAGAGAGAGAGAGAGAGAGAGAGAGAGAGAATTAAGTCCAACAGAAGGAATAGGAGATGAAATTCTAGGGTTGGGGGGCTGACAAATTAAAAATGAAGAAGTCACTATGTCTGCAGAGCATACATCTGAGAATTTATTTATGTGATTTGTACTCCTCCTTTCTATCAAGAAAAATTGCACTCAATGTAAGTAAGTTCTAAATGGAGTCAAATGTGAAATTGACTCCATTTAGAACCCTAAGGCCTCTAGACAGTGTCTGGGGGAGCAATAGGACAGTTCAGTTTACTGGCTCCGAAGTCAGAGACAGAGTTCCGGTCCCAGGGTCAGTAAACCACACTCCCATCCCCCTCCCTTGCCCATTTCATAGCTGGCACAGAGAGAACCATGCCAGCTACATCTCTGTGCAAGGAAACCTGAGCACAGAGATAGGGGAAAGGGTTGGTCTTGGGGGCAGGGAGGGGAGGAGACTGAGGAAGCTGTCTTATGCAGCTTCCTATGCTTTTCCTGGTGTTGCGTCTAAACCTGCTCCCCTTGGAGAGGGAGGACTGTCAGATGATAATTCAGAGTCAGATTCTGAGGCCGAAGAGATAGCGCAAGAGACATCCCAGTCTGTACCAGGAGTGGGGGAGTTGGTTCCCATGGGCTCTTCCCCAGCTGCGAATGAACTTTCGCCAGCTCTTATCTCTGATGGTGTAAATAACCCCCAAGCTGAGAATCAGGCTTATTCTGAGAAGAAGAGTGTGGAAAGCCTGGTGGATGTGAGATTCCATAGGAAAGAAAGGCGGAGGAGAGTCAAAGGAAGGGTGGAGGAGGTTGGCCAGGCTGATTGCTCAGAAATGGCTTGATCAGAACCAGAAATGGGCTTTCCCTTTCCTTGAAAGAACAATTGGTTTGCTTACTTTGCATAATCTTGCTTAGAGGACAAGTTCCCTAGAACTTTTAGACTCCCTTCAGCTGGGAGAAGATGCTTATTAACATTCAAAGCCTTAAAGGGCTTGGGGCCAGGTTATCTGAAGGAACGCCTCCTCCCATATGTACCTGCCTGGATCCTAAGATCATCCTCAGGGGTCCTTCTCCATGAGCCAAAGGAAGTGAGACAGGTGGCTACTAGGAGGAGGGCCTTCTCTGCTGTGGCACCCTGACTGTGGAATGAGCTTCCCAGAGAGGTTCACCTGGCATCTACATTATACTCCTTTAGATGCCAGGTGAAGACTTTTTTATTTTCACAGTGTTTCACAGTTCTTCAGTTTGATTTTTAACCTTGCTGTTTAAATGTGTATTTTAAATCCCTATCAATTTCTGCATGGCTGCTTGGTTTTTATCCTGTTTGTGCTTTTATCTTGTATTTTAAATTATGATTTTATACTGTTGTTGTTTTATGTTTTTAATGGTTTTTATGGTTTTAATTTTTTGTAAACCACCCAGAGAGCTTCTGCTATTGGGTGGTACAGAAATGCAGTAAATAAATAAATAAATAAATGCCTGAATAAAGCTTTGTGAATTCCATGGCAGACCTCTTTATTGTCTTCAAATAAAGCAAGGGGCAAGAGGGACACGACACCTAGCTTCCTTCCCTCCCACTCTGAAGTACTGTGGCTAGATGGGCTAAATCACCCATCTAGTAAAGATGCAGGGTTGCCAGAGCATGGTGACGAGGAACACCTCCATGCTCTGGTCAACCTGTATTAGGATACTTAGCAGCCTCCGATTTTGGAGGCTGCTGACTATCATCATAGGATTGCCCCTTAACTATAAATAAATATGTAAATTGCCATGAAAATTGGATTCTGTGCTACAGAACTAGAAGGTAGGCAATGTAACTGGTGCTGAGCCAAATATTCTCTAGTGAAAATGTTTGGCTCAGAATCTGGATCACGGCATGACATTTTGGTGGGCAGGCAAATTTATCCCAAGATTAGGGTCTCCTTACCCCATTTGGTGGCCACAGTTCTCTCTCCTAGGCCTGCTATTTTCTTCTGAAAGCCCCCTCAGTATGATGCTACATGCTAGCATAATTCCTTAGGGCATTTCAGGTGGGAAAAGGCAGCTACTGGCAGGCCGTCACCAAGAGAAAATGAGAGAGAGAGAAAGAGAGAGAGAGAGAACCTCTGGTACTGCCACCTCAGAGTAAGGAGCCCTAAACCTTGCCTACCCCCCTAAATTTATTTATTTATTATTACATTTATATCCCACTTTTTTTTTCCTCCAAGGAACTCCAGGCTTACATGATACTCCTCTTTTCCATTTTATCCTCACAACTCTGTGAGGTTGGTTCAGAGTTACCCAGTGAGCTTCATGGCCAAGTGGGGACTAGAACCCAGCTCTCCAAAGTCCCAGTCCAACACTCTAACCACCACACTGGCTCTCTATAAATTGTCTGAATGCTACATACCCCAGTTTGCAGGCAATGAATTTGGGAGAGCCATTTTCATTAATCACTAAATTTTAAAGAGAATCAGTCCAGAAATTACAGACCCGTTATCCTATTGTGTGTCTCAGGCACATTGGTGGGAAGCCTTGCCAGAGAAAATCAGTATGAATAAAAGGAAGCCTTCCCAAATCTTTGGAATTCTTTGAGACTGGTAAGAAGCATACAGCCAGAAGCAATCCAGCAGAAATCATATACCTGGACTTCCAAATTTTTTTGGACAAAGTCCCTCAACAAAGGCCCTTCAGTAAATGTTGTATTCATAGAATAAGAGGACAAGTTCCTTTATGTATGGTAAGTAACTAGTTAAAGAATGGGAAGTAGAGTACAGTAGAAATAAATTGGCAGTTCTCACAATAGGGAGAAGGAAGAAGCGGGCCTTCAAGGATGTGTATTGCGACTGCTGATGTTTAATTGATTAATGAATAATCAGGAGCCAGGTATAAACACAGAGGTAGCCACATGTGTGGATGACCCAGTCTATTCAGAATGGTGAAAGAGATCTCTCCAAACATGGTCAATGGGCAACAAAATGGCAGATGCAATCCAATATAAGTGTAAAGTGACTAGGAGTGTCTGGATTTGTGAAATCCGCCCCACGTGTGTTTTATGGATTGTTCAGTATTGTTCATTCTGTCATCTGTTCATGGACGAATTTGATTCCCCCCCCCCCATTATGGAAGGAAAATATGCAAATAATTCTGTAACAGGTTCACAACAATTTACACCATTTATGTTAGTACATAACATTTAGTATATTGTCCCCATTCCATTCAACTTTTCTCCACATATATTTTCAAGGATAGCACATGTCTCAGCAAAAGGTGTGTATTTTCCTATGAATAAATTTGCATAAATTTCAGGAAAGTCAAACAAACAAACAAACAAAAAGATCCCAATGTCCACAGATTCTGTGCGACCTGAGTAAGCCAGTCTGCAGTGGATTCCACACTCATTTTAGTCTGTCTTGAATTTCTCCAGCACCCCTGAAAGTGATGAATGTGAGGGTGGGGGAATCCTAGTTTCACTTATACATTGAAAAAACAGGAAGGTGATCTTTTAATCTGAATTTGGAAATGGGGTGGTATCCAGAAATGGAGTGAATGCTAAGAACTTCATTCAGAGCTGGAAGGTTGAAGTCATAAGCAGACAAGTTAAGAGAGGTGAGAAATCCACAGTGGAAGTGGTGGGGGTTGGTGGAAGAGAGAATACAGGGTACACCAGGATGCAGAAACTCAGGACAATGCAACAGGATGTGGTAAAAATGGTCCCCATGCTGGTCAACAATTTTTTTTATGGTAATGTTGAAAGTCATCTATATCAGAACATATCTGGTAATAAACATTCTTATGGGAACCAAGAGTGGCAAAAGGGATTTGCTGTACACCATGTGTTTTCAGACATATGAATTCCCTTGAAATACTACAGAAAAGACATGATCAGCAACCCAGGGTTTGTGCAGGTACCCATGTTTTGCTCTAACATAACACACATCCTTCACCCACGATCTCAGGAATCACTGAGCAGAAGGTCCTTTTTGTTGAACAAGCAACTTCTGTCTTACCAGCCTGCAGTGTTTTAGGCTGTAGGTCATAGTATGTCCTGGCTGGAATTGGTACACTTCAGTCTGGGCTGATGTTAGCATTTAACCTTTATGTTCATGGCATTAAAAGGATTCCACCACAAGCTTATTGAGTGCCACTAAGCTACAGGAGAACTTCTATGTGGAAGCCTTTCAGCCTTATGCTGCTCAGCTTAGGAAAGAGGCCTTTCTTCACGTGATTCTTTCAGTCTCCTACTCTTGTATTGATGGAGGACTGAGGTCAATTACAAGCTTCCACAAAGCAGATCCAACACATTTTGCTGCCTGAGGCAAAGGGCAAGATGCCCCTCTCTCACTATGTCCATGTACAGAAGCCCAATGGAGTGGCAGTTGAACCTTACTTCAATACTGGAGATGGGACTTGGTCCTCCACCATAGTCAGGGACACCAGGCTAGCTTAGCAGGTGAAGGTCAGGCCATGTGACCCAGATAACTCTGTCCTTCAACACTTTGCCACCACTCTCCACTCCCCACCCTCAGCATCTGCCATCTGAGATGGCCACCTTACTCTGCCTAACCGTAGGGTCAGCACTGCATGGTTGATTCATTCATTAAAATAAAATTTAAAATCCGTTAAAACAGGATTTTTAATCAGAATAATGTCCACAGGCTTTAGATTTGATAAAATATACTGCTGCTTCCAAACAAAGCCATAAATTGTAATAGGTTCCTGCCTGGTTATCATTATCCAGTGAATACCTCCCTCCGGAGTTCATGCTGAGTTTAAGCATGCTATTTTCAGTGAAGAGGTCAGGCACCCAGGAACCTTCAACATTTGTTCTTTCTTTCATGGACCCATGAAATATTATTTTCAGAATTCCAGAAGGTTTGACACTTGGCATTTTACAGCATGGTGCTATCACATCCCTTTTAAATCAAACATTAAAATAATGATCATTTCCTAGTCCTGAGGCATTCAGTGAGATTATCAAGGACAAAGGGGGGAAAATAGCAATCCAAACTGGGGTAAAGCACGGTAGCTTTAGTATTAGCATGGAGAGCTTCCAAAACATCACTGACACTGGGGGCAATTCTTCTCTACAATTGGCAGGAAGAAGGAAGTTCTATTTTTAAACCGTTATTTTTTAACATTTTAAATTATAAAATATAAAGCCCCAAAGAATTTTAATATCTAAATCAACACCACATCACAATGTTCAATGTTTTTCTTTGTTTCACAAAAAGGTCACTTATTATAATAATAATCAATATCACAAAGATATTTATTACAACCCAATAACCATAAGGTAGATTTTGTAACACATAACCAATAATATATTGCACTTGTTTATCAAAACACCATGGAGGTATTCCATATAGATATTATATTATGACTATATTATTGGAGTCTCAGAATTTCTCTGCATATCTAGGGTGACCACGTGGGAGGGAGGAAAAGGGTCCTGTTATCTTTAACAGTTGTATAGAGAAGAGAATTTCAGCCGGTGTCATTTGTATGCAATTAGTTCCTGGTGAAATTCCCTCTTCATCACAACAGTTAAAGTTGCAGGGGCCCTGCCTTCTTTTGTATCTGGTCACTCTTGTATAGCTCCTGCAGCTTTAACTGTTGTGATGAAGAAGAATTTTCACCAGGTGCTGCATGCATACAAATGACACCTGCTGAAATTCCCTTTTCTATACAACTGTTAAAGATACAGGAGCCCTGTCCTCCTTTTCATTGGTCACTTTCTGTACACACCCTACTCCCTGCTCAGTTCCAATCTAATCAAGCCTTATGAGTATGCTCGTTGGATTGGCTTTGAGAGACCTCAAAGGTAAAATGATATTGAGACTGCAAGTAGAAGGGTTGCTGAAACTTTCCTCTACCCACCGGTTAGAGGAAAGAAACAAACAAGGCTGAGTTTGTTTCCTGTCTTGGAGCTTGGCTGGGAGGAAGGCAGCCAGTGGTGTAGGGGTAGCAATGGAGACAACAGTGGACAGGGAAAGTTTTATGCCCCTTCTCCTCCCTTTCACTTGAGATCTGCCCTGCCATGCTGCTTTACAGCTTTTCAGCTCACCCCCCATTCTAAAACGCAGGTCTGTTACCACTGGCTGCAGCTAAATTGGTTGTGCCCAAGAATAACAAGCTATTCCATTCCAACGCTATAGGAGGCTCTGGGAAACTCACAGTTCACAATATGTTGAATAGCTCTTCACGCTCTCAGCTCTTTATTGGCACTTGCCTTTTGTATGCAAAGCCCCAGATGGCTCTGTATCAGCAATCTGTACAGGATTTCATCCATTTGTTTAGCAACCTTATGGGAAGGGGCAGAAAGGATAACTACTTCCCCCTCCCTCTCACACACACTTCTTTCCCCCTTCTCTCTTTCTCATTCTCTCTTTGACCATTTTGAACATTCACCTTGCTAGTTTCTTGCTGACACAGCTCTTGAGAGTGATTAATGACTTGGCACATAGACTAGTAGCTTGGTCGATGAATTAATCTCAGCACGCAGGAAGGCCCAGCCCTTGCTATCCACTATCAATTGAGAGGGCAAGAAAGAACCCCCTCCCTCCAAACAGGTGGGAAAGACCCTTTGCTAGAAGCAAACACCTCTGCAGTAACTGTAAAACTGAAACTGCAGAATCAGCTGGGAAAATGTATTTTTTCTTTTAGAAAGGGATGGAATTCATTCTTCTTTATTTCCTAAAATTAAGGTTCCGAAGCAGCTAATTAGGCAGGAGCTGAGTTTCATGTTAAGGCTCATGTTGCTGGAACACGGGGCGTGTTTAGGTCTATCAGTTATAAGAACGTGTCTAGGATAGAAGTAGTTTGGTTAAGTGATTTGGGGGAAAAGAAACTGGAGCCAAGGAGAAGGTCAGTTCAAGGAAACTATTTTTATGGAACATAAATTGTTTTTCTAGCACGTTTCTCACCTGATTTTGGGGATTAAATGAAAATCATTTTACATGTATTGTGGAAAGTATATAAACTCCCACCTCATAAAGGCAAATAATCCATACTCTTTTTTCTATGTAAGATTTGGAAGTAAGTTCAATAAGATATTGGGTAGAATTCAATGGAGACCCCACGTGAGTGGCCAGCCCTGCCAATTCCCTTCTGCAAGTTATGACCACCACTTCTGAAATGGATATTTAGCACTTCTGGGGGATACCTGAAATGAGCAGAAATGCTTGTTTCTGAAACAGGCCAGGCCAGTGGAGCTTGCATAAGGGAGCTCCACTGACCTGCCCGGTTCCAGGAACTAGAGTTTCCATTCATTATGGGGCTTTTCCCCAGAAGTGCTAAATCTCTGATCTGCACATGGTGGGTAGCACTTGTGGAAGGAAATTGTGGGTCTAGCCACTCATGGAACAGAAGTGGTGGTATACCCTAATTGTGAATGGGCAGCACTGGATACAGCCCATTGGTTTTCAAAAGCTCTGATGAGCTTCTGTCATTAGAGTGTGTATATATATATATATATATATATATATGACTAAGCAGTATTCTGCCTTAATTGGAATCCTGGCTAATTCTAGATCTGACTGGAACAGATGCATCTCCAAAGATGCTTCCAGATGTACCCCTTGTTAGACAAAACTTGTGTCCAGATTCTTCTCCTAGGAGGATAAAGCCATATTCCCACTAAGAGGCACAGAGTCGATTATCTTGGTCCAATGCAGTTTTATTAAAACAGTCAGCTGAATGGGTGACCTTAGGGACTCATGCCACCAAAGGCCACACCTCAAAGGATACAAGCACCTACTTTTATAACATACAGTAAACATCATGTCATAGCTACAGACAATGCACGCGCGAGCATAACTCAATGGATCTCTATGTGAGCCACCACCTTTTGGGCCAATGCCAAAGACCACCTTGTTTCTCCCCAGTAGCTCATTATTGTGCCCAGGAACGAAAGTGGGCAGTTACAGCTAGGACACGATATCCGCTACTTTTGATGAATGTTGCAGCTTCTGACCAAGGCCGAGTTATGATTGTTCCTTGTTCCTAGCTGCTACATACATAGACTGTTCTTGGCTTTAAACAAACGTTCCCAGCATTCTATGCGAGGGAGAGAAAGATGGCTTCACTCTGGCTAGCAATATCTAACACCCTTTCCACTCCTACTCTGGAAATAGCATGAGAGAAGGGCTTCGGAAGGCCCCAGCTTTGTATTGTCTGTGCTGCGCTCACCATCTATGCCTAGATGCTTCTAGTGGGTTGACACTGCAGGAATACCGGCCCTTCCTCAGCATGCTGGAGGCCACCAACCTCAGGAGATATTCTCAAGCTATGCAAATTCCTTGTTTGACTTACTTGTTGAGGGTCATTGATATTGCTGCTTCCTAGTATGCCACAGTTTTCCTGCTAAGTGTACCACAGTATGGGGACAGCTCAAGATCTCAAACTGTATTCAGAGAAGCTTAGTGTGGTTAGGTTATTCTGATCAGACCCAGAGTAGATTGTGGAATCTCTGTAATTCACTCCACAGTTCAGACAATTAAGAAAATCAAGAAAGATGTTGTCTGGGAAATTATTGTACCTTAATAACCAGCCAAAATGGGTTTTAAACTTGGAGACTGTAACTTTCATGGCCCCATCTACTTTCAGCAAGGACCTTTTATGTGCACCCAGCAGGAGCATTGTGGGAATTACTAAAATAAAGGGATCACTAAAACATTAGTGAGCAAACATATTATTATTATTATTATTAATCAAGGTTAGCAAGTTTTGTGACTAATTATGCTCTTTCACAAAACTAGGTTTTAGGGTTAAATTGAACACCCTGAAAGTTTGGCTCAGTCTTTTAGTTTATGGGTGTTGTCCATTACAATTAATATTGTATTATCTCATGGTATTATTAACATAGTTAATAATAATAAAAAACCAGTGATTGCAGTATGATGGGTATTCTTCTTTGGAAGAAGATATGAACATCCTAGTACTGCATTTTGGCTGGAGAGAAAAATATGGCTGGAACAGGCCAGCATTTTCTGATATACTTCTTCTGTCCAGAATGACTTGTCAGCCAGTGAAGAACATCTTTCTGACTCAGACAGGTGGAGAAGAAGCTACCAACCTTGATCCGTATATCTTGAGGTTGAGAGGTGAAGCTGTTACACACTTCAGAAATTTCACAGCCAGCTAAATAAAAGTTTTCATTTGACTGAAGATGAAATGCAGCACTAGTTCATGTACTGCTACACTGGGCAAAATTACCCTTCATGCAGATGATGCAAAAGGGTAGAGAATCAACCCTTTGGGGCCTCATCTGCGAATGCGTGAATGGAGTGCTGCTGAACAACTATTCACTGTCAAACTTTGAGGGTAAGAGGAGAAGAAATGCCTATAACAACCCACACTAGGGAAAAATTCGTAGGAGAGTTAGAACATGCTGAACATTTTGTTTTCTGAGCATTTGTGAGCATTCTGTTTTCTGTCCTCACCCATGACCATTGCTTAATCAGAGCTTCCTTAGTATTTGAACAGGTTTGATATTAATCACTAAAGTAAAAAAAAAGCAAAAACAAAAAAAACCTCCTCAAAGCAACAAAGACATTATTTATTTTATAAATAATCTGGCTGTGTTTGATACTGACATAATCAACAGAGAACTTTGGTAAAGATTTTGTTCAGTTTTGAAATTATTATTATTATTATTATTATTATTAATAATAATAATAATATATAAATGTTTAAATTCCCATATAAATGGTATTGCTCTTTTCATCCAGGTCTTCTTTGCTGTTTTATTGCTGTTTCATGCTTTTGCTCATCCTTGATTTTGCATCTCCTACAGTGCAATAGTAAACATTTATATTAAACATTTATATTAAAAAAGTTATACCATTAAGTTCACTTAACTCCTAGTTAAGTGGGTCTAGGATTTCAGACTCAATTTTACTCTATCGCTCAATGGTCGCATTGAGCTAAATAAACTTCCCATTGAATTCAACGGGGCTTAGTCCCAGTTAAATGGGTCAAGGATTGCAGTCTCAATTTCTTTCTTTCTTCCTTTCATTTGTTTGTTCTTTTGTTCTCTCTCTCTTTCTCTCTCTCAATTCTGTAGGAGAATAGAACAGGAGATCTCCAGCTGCTTTCCAAAAGCCACATGAGGGGCCCATCAATAGAATAAATAAAGCATAAAGTATTTTTGAGCTTCCCAATGAGTTCTGAGAGGATGGGGCAGGTCAATGAAGGTTCCCCTATTATGGCCATTCAATCCTCCACTGGGGATGAAGGTTCTGGCTGATACATTGCTTGACTCCAGGTGCACAATGTTTCTTCACTCCGGGGAAGGGAAACCCCCCCAATCGGGAATGTAGTTTATGGCCTTATTAAAAAAAAAAACCCTATCCAAATCAAACCACCATTTATCTACTCCAGTTCGAAGTCATTATTTGGCCAGTCCCCTTTGGCCTTTTGCTCAGTTGCTTTCCTTCCAGTTCTTCAGCAGCAAATGTTCCATTCCTGGGCAAGCCAGCTCCAGGCACTCTTGGATGAGACTGATTATCTGGATCCATTTCAGTCAGGTTTCAGACCTGGCTTTGGCATGGAAACAGCCTTGCTTGCCCTGTATGATGACCTATGTCAGAAGAAAGACAGGGGGAGTGTCACTCTGTTGATTCTCCTTGATCTCTCAGTGGCTTTCGATACCATCGACCATGGTATCCTTCTGGGATGACTGGCTGAGTTGGAGGCACTGCATTGCAGTGGTTCCGCTGCTACTTGATGGGTCGGCTTGGGGAACATTGCTTGACCCCGTGGATTCTCCAGTATGGGGTTCTGCAGGGGTCAGTTTTGTCGCCCATGCTGTTCAACATCTACATGAAACCACTGAGTGTGGTCATCCGGAGTTTCGGAGTGTGTTGTGATCAGTACACTGATGACACACAACTCTATTTCTCCTTCTCATCTTAAGTCAGGTGAGTCTGTGGATGTGCTGAACTGGTGCTTGGCTGCGGCAATGGACTGGATGAAGGCTAACAAACTGAAACTCAATCCAGACAAGACTGAGATGCTGTTAGTGGGTGGTTCTGCTGACCGGATGGAGGGTGTTCAACCTGTTGTTATGAAATGCAATTGATAGCTGTGTAGCTTGAAAGAAAGAATACTTAAACTTTGAAACAAACAACGCCTTTAATTCAGGCAAAAGCAAACTGTTCAATTCAGGAAGCACTTTAAAGGAAGCAAAGTAAACGAAATGTTGAAAGTAACAATAACTAACGAACTCCGTCTCTAAGGTCGGCTTGCTCCTTTCTTTGTAAACACTCAGACCGGCATGGTCTCACTCTCGCCTCTGTTCTCCTCAAACGTCTGCGTTCCTTGGCATCTTTTAAAGGAGTTTCTCCCTCTTCCTCAGAGGATACGGGCGTGGTTCCACCTGCTGGATCGTCATTGAGATCAGCACTCATTTCCGAGCGCTGATTCGCATCAGCTGACAGAGAGGGGCTGCTAAGCACCTCCTCCTCCGTACCAAGATCTGGATCAAACTTACGATCCCTGTCTGCTCGTGCCACGCCATCTGACAGCTGCTTTTCCTGCTCAGAAACACGAGGGGTAAACACAACATCATCCCCCCCCAACACGCTCCCCCCCGAAAGTACGACAGGGCGTCCCTGGAGCTGGTTTGTGAGGATATCTGCAATGAAAGTCATGCGCTAGCTGCGGAGCGTGTACACTATCTACAGGTTCCCAAGAGCGCTCCTCAGGTCCATACCCCTTCCAATGTATTAAATATTGCAGCTTCCCTCTATGCAGACGGGAATCCAGGATCTGAGCCACCTCGAATTCTTCCTCCCCGTCAATCATTACAGGGGGAGGGGGGTCTGCAGAGGAGCGATGGGGATCCCCGGACCTCACAGGGGAAAGCAACGACCGGTGAAACACCGGGTGAATTTTAAGCGAAGGAGGAAGGGCCAGCCTAAACGCTACAGGATTAATCTGGGCTGTAATAAAAAAAGGACCGGTCCTACGAGCTGCCAGCTTCCTGCTCAACGCCTTCATGGGAAAGTGCCGCGTCAACAACCAAGCCCAATCTCCGACCGCTAAAGGAGGACCCAGCGCCCTGCGGCTGTCTGCTGTCATCTTGTACGTCTGTTTAGCATGCTCAATCTGTTCCTGAAGTACACCATGTAGAGCATGCAATTCATCCACAAACTCTTGAACAGCAGGCACCCTAGCCACACCTACAGAGGATGGAAAAGCCCTAGGATGAAACCCATAATTCACAAAAAATGGAGCCTGTCGGGTGGAAGCATGAGTGGCGTTGTTATAAGCAAACTCTGCGAGAGGTAAGAGCTGCACCCAATCGTCCTGCTGATAATTAACGTAGCACCGCAGATATTGTTCCAGCGTTGCGTTCGTGCGCTCCGTCTGGCCATCGGTTTGAGGATGATACGCTGAAGACAGACGTAGTTCCACTCGTAGTAAGGAGAGCAGTTCTTTCCAAAAATGCGCTGTGAACAGAGCACCCCGATCTGAGACCAACCTGTCCGGCCACTCATGTAAACGAAAAACATACCTCAAAAACAGAGTAGCGGTTTCTTTGGCTGAAGGCAACCCTGCACAAAGGATAAAATGCGCCATCTTTGAAAATAGATCCACGACCACTAAAATGGTAGTGTGGCCGCGGGAGCACGGCAAATCAGTCACAAAATCCAATGAAAGGAACAACCAGGGCCCTGAAGGCGTGGGCAAAGGCTGTAACAACCCCACAGGCTTGCCAGGCACTGACTTGGCACGCTGACAGATGTCACAGGACCCCACATACGAGATCACCGACCTCAGGAGTCGAGGCCACCAAAAATCTCGAGCTATAGCAGCAACAGTCTTATACACACCAAAGTGTCCTGCCGTCGGCGAGTCATGACACTGACTCAGCACTTTTGCTCTTAATGCTACAGAAGGAACATATAGTCGTTGCTTATAGCACAACAACCCTTCCCATAGCGAAAAGGGGGAGCCCGAGGACGACCCTTCTAACAATCTCAAGTCCTCCACAGTATGACGTACAAAAGCATCCTGCGCCTGCGTGCGTCTTAGTTCAGCCTCCCATGACAGGAAGTCCCCCGCTGCCCCTAAAGTGTGCAAAGGGAGTATAGGAGGGGGCATCAGGGTCTCCCCCGCAGGCGTGAGGAATTCTGGTTTGCGAGACAGCGCATCTGCCTGTTGATTATCCGAGGCCCTGACATGCCTAATCATTAACTCAAAACGGGAAAAAAAGTTCGACCATTGGATCTGCCTCTGGTTCAGCGCTCGAGCTGTCAACAAATGTTCTAAATTCCGATGATCTGTTCTAACTTACACTGGGTAATGTGCCCCTTCTAACAGGTGCCTCCAATTTTCTAATGCAGCCTTTATAGCTAGGAGCTCCTTCTCCCAAATGGTATAGTTCCGTTCAGAACAAGACAACTTTCGGGAGTAATATGCACAGGGTCTTAACTCCCCTCCCGCTTCAACAGGCTGCAATAGGACCGCCCCCAGCGCCACATTCGACGCATCCGTCTGCACCACAAATGGCTTCTGTGTATCAGGATGACAAAGGAGGGGTTCCGAACTAAATAACTCTTTCAGTCTATCAAAAGCCACCTGTGCCATCGGGGACCACCTAATGCTGGAGCGCTGGCCCTTGAGCAGGTCCGACAGAGGGGCTGTAAGCCTAGAAAAACCCGGCAGAAACCTTCTATAAAAATTAGCAAACCCTAGAAACCTTTGCAAGTCCTTCCGAGAGACCGGCGCCTGCCAGGTCATAACAGCCTGCACTTTAGCCGGATCCATTTGCAGCCCTTCAGTGGAAATTCGATAACCTAAAAAATCCAATGTTGTAAGTCAAATGCGCATTTCTCCAATTTAGCAAACAGCTTATGCTCCCGCAGGCGCCCAAGTACGGCTTCCACGTGAGCCTGATGCTCCTGCGCATTTCTGGAAAAAGTCAAAAAATCATCCAAATAAATAATCAAAAATGTATCGAGATAATCTCGAAAAATATCATTCATGAACCTACAGAACGTAGCTGGGGCATTCACCAGGCCATAACTCATCACCAAATACTCAAACGAACCATATCGCGTCAAGAAAGCGCTTTTCCATTTGTCTCCCTTACGAATGCGAACCAAATTATAAGCCCCTCTTAGATCTAGTTTGGTAAACACCTTTGCCTTACCCAAGCGCTCTAACATCTCTGGGATCAGGGGCAAGGGATATTTATCTCTCACTGTGATCCTATTGATAAAACGATAATCATGAACCAGATGTTTCTCCCCCGAGTGTTTTGTTATAAAAAAGGACGCCGCTCCTGCTGGGGAGGACGACGGACGAATAAAGCCACGCCTCAAATTTTTATCCAAAAACCCCCTTAGAGCTTCCAATTCTGGGCCTGACATTGGATACAACCTGCCTACCGGAATTGGTGCCCCTGGGACCAAATTTATTGCACAATCATAATTGCGATGTGGAGGCAACTGATCCGCCTCCGTCTCATCAAACACATCCCTAAAGGCTTCATATTTTGATGGAAGAACAGCCAGAGACGAGGAACTGAGCTGCGCAGCTGCCGAAACCTCAGGAGCCACTCGCGACTCCGCCTGAGCAAGCGGTATACTGCCAGTCTCAAAGCAATGATGAAGACAATAGGGTGAGGGGAATGAAACTCTATGTAACGCCCACGAGATATACGGATTATGCTGCGTGAGCCAAGACATGCCAAGGACCAGTGCAAAACGCGACATCCTCGTCACGTTAAATTGGATCAGTTCCGTATGCCTTTGCACTGACATAGAAAGGGGAACTGTAATTTTGGTCACCGCCCCCTCCTCCAAAAGACGACCGTCAATTGTCTCAACATATAAGGGGCATGCCAGGGACTCCACAGCCACCCTATGGCGTTGTGCAAAGCGTAGATCCATGAAACTGTTGGAAGCTCCTGAATCCACTAAAGCAAAAAACTCGCCAACTGTCCCAGGGGAAGTTTGTAAACGTACTTTCAAAATTAAATGAGGCGAGGTGGAGACCTGCGACAGCCTCCCCCTTGTTATCACCGGCCCTTTCGGTTTAGACACTCCCAACCGCCTGGGGGAGTTGCCTAGTCACGCTCGAGGAACAAAAGATTGAGAAGGAGTCGTTGTCCAGCCAGAGGCGCGGCATGATTTGATAAAATGTCCCATCTGTCCACATTTGAAGCACAGACCTAGACGCCGTCTACGGTCTCTTTCTGACGGAGAAATACGAGATCGCGCCGCTCCCAGTTGCATAGGCTCCTCCCCAGTCAGCTCTATAGCTGGGCAAGTAGAGGAAGATCCCTCGTGAAACTTCTCTACTGACTGCAGGGTGCGGTTCACGACTGCCCGGCGCGCCTCTTTCCGCCCCTCCAAACGGCTATCAATGCGCAGGCAGGCAGCCACCAGATTTGCCAACGTATCCGAAGATGGGGCGCGTGCGAGCTCATCCAGAATATCCGCATTCAGACCGTCCAAAAACTGTGCTCTATAAGCTGCATCATTCCACTGCAAATCTTGAATAATAAGTTGGAAGTTTGTAGCATAAACCGCCACTGAATCCCCACCTTGGCGCAGTCGCCGAATGGTTCGGGTTGCCGTCTCCTCCCGAAGAGAGTCCCCAAAAAATGCTTCTATTGAGGCCACAAACCCCTGATAGTCCAACAGTAAGGGGCTATTGGATATCAAAAGCGCCGACACCCATTTTGCCGCGGGCCCCGCCAGTAAACTAATGAAAAAACCAACACGTAACTCGTCAGTAGGAAAGTCCTCCGCTCTCAGTCGTATATACAGTTCCACCTGAGCTCGAAAAGCAGTGAACATTCTTTTGTCCCCATCAAACTTTTCGGGTAGACTCACAGGGCACTTTCTCCTAGGAACGGGGGCGGGGAGTCCCGGTGCTGGCGCAGGTGCTGTCTGCAACGTCCTCACGGCTGCCGTTAGCTGAGTCACTTGCGTTTGCAGTGCCTGGTTCTCGAGGGAGAGGTCGACAATTGCTTTCTCCATACTGCTACTTTACTGGAGCTGTCACACTCACACACACACACTGGTAACGTTCGTTAGAAGGTTGTTACTTTCAAGCTGTTATGAAATGCAATTGATAGCTGTGTAGCTTGAAAGAAAGAATACTTAAACTTTGAAACAAACAATGCCTTTAATTCAGGCAAAAGCAAACTGTTCAATTCAGGAAGCACTTTAAAGGAAGCAAAGTAAACGAAATGTTGAAAGTAACAATAACTAACGAACTCCGTCTCTAAGGTCGGCTTGCTCCTTTCTTTGTAAACGCTCAGACCGGCGTGGTCTCACTCTCGCCTCTGTTCTCCTCAAACGTCTGCGTTCCTTGGCATCTTTTAAAGGAGTTTCTCCCTCTTCCTCAGAGGATACGGGCGTGGTTCCACCTGCTGGATCGTCATTGAGATCAGCACTCATTTCCGAGCGCTGATTCGCATCAGCTGACAGAGAGGGGCTGCTAAGCACCTCCTCCTCCGTACCAAGATCTGGATCAAACTTACGATCCCTGTCTGCTCGTGCCACGCCATCTGACAGCTGCTTTTCCTGCTCAGAAACACGAGGGGTAAACACAACACCTGTTCTGGATGGGGTTGCACTCCCCCTGAAGTAGCAGGTTTGTAGCTTGGGGGTTCTCATAGAGCCATCTCTGTCACTTGAGGCTCAGGTGGCCTCAGTGGCATGGGAGTGCCTTCTACCAACTTCGGGTGGTGGCCCAGCTATGCCCCTATCTGGACAGGGATAACCTGGCTTCAGTTGTCTATGCACTCTATGTGGGGCTGCCTTTGAAGGCAGTTTGAAAGCTGCAGCTTGTGCAAAATGCAGTGGCCAGATTGATAGCAGGGACCAGGAGGTTCGAGCATATAAGACCTACTCTGGCCTGCTTTCATTGGCTGCCTGTGTGTTTTTGAGCCCGATGCAAGGTGCTGGTTTTAACCTATAAAGCCTTACACAGCTTGGGACCACAATACCTGACAAAATGCCTTTCCCAACATGAACTTACCCAAGCACTACATTCAGCATCTAAGGTCCTCCTCCGAGTGCCTACTCCGAGAGAAGCTCAGAGGTCAGCAACAAGGGAGAGGGCCTTCTCTGTGGTGCCCCCCCCCCCAATTGTGGAACCATCTCCCCGATGAGCCCCGCCTGGTGCCAACATTGTTATCTTTTCTGTGCCAGGTCAAGACTTTCCTCTGCTCTCAGGAATGTAGAAATATCTGATGACCCTGGATCTGTGGGTTTTTTTGTGTGTGTGTGTGTGTGGGGGGGGTAGCTCAAAGCTTTTTAAGTTATTATAATGGTTTTAAATGTATGTGTATATTGTATGTTTTTGCAGTTTTAATTTTTGTATATTGTTTTTAAGTGTTTTATACTTATGTAAATCACCCAGACAGCTGTAGCTATGGGGCTGTATACAAATGCAAATAATAATAATAATAATAATAATAATAATAATAATAATAATCTCCAAAACAACTGGAGGGTAATCCAGCCACCCCCTGGTTATTGTTATTCCTACTTTTGGCTTTTTATGTTTTGTTAGTCACTCTATGAATCTTTGCTGAAGGGAAATGGAAACTGGATTAATTTTATTATAAATGAGCAATATGTGGTTGAGCTTATACACTAATTACATTTATATTCTAATCTTTCTTCAAGCAGCTCAGAATATTATTCTGGCCTCACAACAAAACTGCAAGGCAGATCAAACTGGGAGATAGTGGCTTGTCATTCAGTGAGCTTCCTACTTAACTGAGAACGTGTACATAGGATTTACCACATCCAAACTCAGTACTCAGTCTAAGCCATCCTCCCTTAACTTGGGCTAGATCTACACTGGTGCATTTGATCAGTACTGGAGTGCACTGATAACTGCTGGGGCACATTGCATATTCCATATACTGTTTTTCAAGGATCATTTCCTGTTTTTTAGTCTGTACTATCCAAAATACCACAACAGATGTCATACAAGGCATGAATCCACAAGAGGAAAATAGTGTCACCATGATGGGATCATATCAATATGACATGAGGTGTAGATCCGGCCTTAGTGCCCTACTTATACTTTGGACTGTAATTCCCAGGATTCCTGACTATTGGCCACAGTGCCTGGGGCTGATGGGAGTTAAAGTCCAAAACTTCTGGAGGGCACCAGGCTGGGGAAGGCTGGTTTTAGCATTGCCTCACACTAGTTCTCAGTTCCACATATTCCCCACATATTCCCAGATGATATCTGCTCCAATACCTAACCAGGTCTGGCTATGCTTAACTTCCAGGATCAGACAAGATAGCATTTGGTCAAGTTGGCATAGCCTTACATTGTGATAAACCAGAAAGACCTAAACTAATGCAATTGTTCAGAGCTGTAACTTTTAAATCAATTTTGACAGAATTGGCCTGTTCGAGTTAGCAGAAGAGCCACCTCGAGGCAAGTAGTTTTATGAATTTAGATTAAGGACTTCTGCACCTTTGGCTTGTCAGTAAGGTGCCACTAGATCCTTTGTCGCTTTTGCTTCAATAAGCTACCACGTCTACCCTCTGGAAATTGACTTTGGATAGCCAAAACATGACCAACACAAAAGCAGACCAAAAGAGCCTTTTTTCTTCTATAAATTGAGCAGACCACAACTAAAGATCCAGTTATTGGTAAAGAATGGCAAGCATATCTAAAACAAACTTAACTATTTGTCTCTCCAGGTTAATGGTTACTCTGTCCTAATTGTAAAATCATTGTTAATCAGAGAATTGAGTTCTACAGTGTACCTTCAGTACAAAACATGGCTTAAATCTACCTCAAGCAAATATTTGCATAAATGCTGGCAAGTCCAGGGAGATTGTTTATTGCTGCTTCCCTGCTTTTAAGAAGCTCAGCACAACATACATGACATTGGGTTGGATCCAAATTTAGATGTTTGCAATGAGGTGCAACTGGGATGGCAGAAGTAGACTTCCTCACCCCACCTTCCCCATGGCAGTCCTTCCACTCACCCAACCACCTGAGTGCTACAATGTGTGTTAGGAGACCCTACTGAATGGGGTGAGCTATGATGTGGTGACAAAGAGGAGATCCCTGAAAATTGGACAGAGTTCCCTTCCGTGAGCAGAGCTCCACTCACAAATGATGCTGCCATGTGGTTTTCAGAGAGCCCCCTTTCTTCAGCTTTCCTCATTCAGCAGGGTCCCTCCCACCCAATCCTGTGGAGCATTTGGGATAGGGCTGGAAGGACTGTCGTGAGGAGGATGGGGTGGGAAAATCTGCTTTTGCCAAGCCCAGTTCCACCTGCATATACCTAAATTTGGGCCCAACCCATTGTTGGATCAACTCTGTCACAAAGGTTAGGCTGAGAGATACTGACTTGTCAAAACAAATGAGCATCTTTGTTGAGTTAGTGGTGATTTGATTGACTGACTGATTGATTGACTGCATTTATATCCCACCTTTTTTCCTCCAAGGAACTCAAGGTGGCATACATAATCCTCCTCCTCTCCATTTCTGTCCTCACAACAACCAATCCTGTGAGGTAGGTTAAACGTAAGCTGTTAAAATGCCTGGGAGAAAAGAAAGTTTTGACCTTGTGCTGAAAAGTGTTGGCGCCAGGCGGGCCTCATCAGGGAGATCATAAGTACACCATAAAGACTATATAAAATATAAAAGCTTGTAACAGTATAACAATTACAACCAGAATAAAATCTAGCAGCATTGCAGAGGTTTTAAATACCATACTCTTTTCACTGTCACAGGAAGATGTTAATGACAAAGCATCTTTCAAGGTTCTAGTTGAAAATAAATAATTCATTAGTTCTCCATTCAGAAATAATCCCCCTCCCCAAAGTCTTCAGGTACTAACTTTTAAAGGCCACTGCCTCCTAAAACATACACGTTAAACTCTCTTCTAACTACACCTTAACTATAAAAGCCTGTCAGGCTCTTCATTCATTCATTTAAAAATATTTCTTGGCCACCTTTCAGGGCAGAAACCATGCTAAGGTGGCTTACAGCAAATGACGATTGATGATTGGATGATGGTAGACCCAACACACATGCTACTATATAGTCCCATATACCACTGGGTATGCCCCTCAATAACATGTTCTGGAACATTTTGTGGCACACAAGGATTCTGTGGCAAATGTGCTAAGGTTCCTTGACAGACATTGATATAGATATAGTATGTTCCCTTGAGGTAAAAAAGCTAGGAAAACACTATGATGCACCACTGCATATCACTTCTCAGTAATACAATATTATTGCCCGATACAATATTATTGCATGTGTCTAGGATAGCCCTTTACTATCTGTGTAGGCTCAATGCACAATGGTGGAGTGAGATTGCATTGCACCGATTTGGTTGGATCCAAATTTAGCCATATAGAGTACACTCATTGAAATCAATAGCCTGGGTCCAACATATTGTCTCAAGATCCACCCCCGTGCATTGACTGGATGGTCAGAAAAGAGCTTTTGCAACTTTAATGCTGGGTCCCAACCACATGGGAAGCGCCTATGACCTACAATCTTTTCTGATCTGTTGATCAACATGTGGTTAGGAACAGGGATAGTCAGTGAGATCCTGCTTCCCAGGATCTCACTCAGTGTACATGGATATTGAAAGTGTGAACAGGACTTATCCAATGCTACACAATGTCAATGATCAGATATGACATATTTAAATCAAATATCAAAAGACATCAGATATAGACAGGCCAAATTCTAAGAGACTATTTAGAGAACATGTGACTATTTTGAAGACATTGAACATCAACATTTGAAGAGGAATTTGTGGGAGATTTTTGGGGACCAAATAATTTTTTTTTCTAAAGTAAATGGGCCCAATAAGTTTCCTCCAGTATTCTGAATTTTGAAAATGACTTTCTGGTCTCTTCTTGGGAAAGCTAAAGGAGTGAACTATATTCCGATATTTTCCCTCTATCTCCAATCCTTTTTTCTTTCCTTAACTTTCTTGGATTAAATAATAATGTGGTTTTTCCACCATCCTAACCCCATTCTGTCACTCTTGCCTGCACACTTGTGAAACACACATTAAACTGCAATAAAAGCCTTTGACTAGCCAGCATGGAAATACTATTGGCACAGCTGTAATGGAGACAGGAATTTATGACTATGGTCAGGTGGAGTTCTGAAGGATTGTACCTGAGCTAATAATGCCTCTCTGCCAACGATGCATTAGGATAGATCATTGTGGGCCAGCAAATATATCGCTGCTATTCAACCGAGGCTCCCATTGTATTACCCATTTTCTTTGCAAGGATAATATTTTATTTTTAATGAAAATGAATATGTTAGTCATTTTGTATTTTTTTTTAAAAAAGTGGCAGCTGTAAGGAGAACAAATGAAGTGAAATAGAAAATGTGTTTTCTCTCTCACACACCACCATCTTCACTATAAGGGCCCAAAGAATTTAAACACTTGGGATTTAAGCCAACCCTTTCTGACAAATCGGCGTGAGCATTCCATGTTTTCAGTATTACACAGGATCTTCAGTAGAGCTCTCCAATTTGCTTCTCAGTTTGCGCCTTCCTTCCTCCTCCTCCTCTTGCTCCTTCTTTGCCTCTTTCCTGAAATGAATGCCAGAGTTCTTGGATAAAGATGTTAGAAAGAAATGGTAAAAGTGAATGTAGACATTCATTTTGTGCTTCCAGAAAATCTGAAGCCAGAATGTATGCTTTCCCTGCAGCCTTAAAGCATGGAGATATATGAACTGTACTCACTTCTTCAGGGATGAGAGAGATGCAAGAGTTGCTCCCTTCCAGGATTACACAGAAAGCACACACACAAATATGCTCTTTTCTGCTATACTCCAAGCATCTCTGATCCCAACACATGATTTAATTCACTACAACTCTTCTGGCTGTCTTTGCATACAACCAGGGAGACCCTCCCCACAAATGAAGCACTGGAGAGATACACTTCCTATGATGACATTTGTTGGGTAATGTGTTTTCCCTATAGACAGGTCATGCATCTCTCTGAGAGAGAGGTGACCGGGTTCCCCTTTGTGCCTCAGCCTAGAAATGCAAAAAGAGGAAGCCCTTTCCCCCTTTCATCAAGTCCTCATAACATGCAACATGAGATGTTAAAGTATTTCTCCATAGCTGTGTGTGTGTGAGAGAGCATGTGTACATACATATAAGAATGGTGTCAGTCAATAAATGTTGTTTAATCTGAACTACTATTCTGCTGATACAAACAGCCCTATTCAGGCAATCCCACACTCCCTGATTCCCAGCACGTGAGGGGGAGAGTGGGGATGAGACCATTGGCATGTCCCTGTTCCTGCATGTCTCTGTTTCTGCAGCCTTCCACATTAAGGGGGCTGAATGTCTGAAGCAGAGCCTTGTCAGGATCAGGGATGACTGGAACACAACAGAGCAGAACATATCTTTGTGTGCTTTCCATTTCTACTCAAGTAGAAAAGGCTCCCTGTGGAAGAAGTTCAGCCTCCAATATGTAGGGGGTTGCAAGAACAGCAACAGGTTGTCCAGAAGAAAGTGGGGCCAACAGATTCATCTTTGCTGTCCCCATTACACAATGGCAATTGCAGGTGTGTGTGTGTGTGTGTGTGTGTGTGTGTATGAGAGAGAGAGAGAGAGAGAGAGAGAGAGAGAGAGAGAGAATATGCCTGAACAGGGCTCACATTTTGGGAATGTGTAGATGTCACAATCCTATATATGGTTACTGGGTCCTTCAACCATAGTACTAAGTTTATAAAAGGGCACCACTGATACTTGGCTTCAGTATACGACTGATGCACATGTTGTTGTTGTTTTTAAAGTCAATATATCATTACTCTCCTGTATGGGTTGTTGGTGCATTTAAATTGGTTGGATTGCTATTTACTCATATTCCATGGATTTGTCATCTGTGGGTATTTGTTTCATTTTTGGATTGCTATATATAGCAAAGAGGCAGGTTTGTAGCTGTTTTTTTTGTATTGTGGTAGTTAGTTATTCTTATCACATGGAGTTGCCCGTTTGGCCATCCCATGCTCTTAGTTGCTGCTTGAAGAATTCAATCTTTGTGAGTTCTGATATGAACTGACCTAATCCACCCTTGCTGGATTTATGAGCTGAATTTAGTTTTTGGTTGGCTTTCACGCTTCCTCAATGTTCCAACAGAGTCCTCTGCTCTCATATATTCATTTAAAATGTGAATTTTGAAAGAACAGATTTTAGAAATACATATTTCAATGTTAATTTTGTGCAGATTTTTAAAAACATTATCGATCAATACTGAAATTGGACAGAATGGAAGCTTGAGTGAATACAAGTGAAAGTGACATGGACCAAAAATAGACTAATTCATCCATCCCTACTGGAGCTTGAAAAACACCTGACTGCTCTTTTAACCATCTTCCACAATAAGATTATTGAAGCAGAGCTTGGCTGTGGACTATGAATTTCATTATGTATTCTGAATACTAAATCGTAGAACAGGTGTAAGTGGAATGGTCAGGAGGCATGTTGTATGTATTATGGAGGGCCTCTTGCATGGTTTAATCATGAAATTGGGGTGGAAGAAGGAGGTGGCCAGTCTTATCAAGGCTGAGCCCACAGGGTGCAGAAGTAGGGTGATCAGATTGGTCCTTCAGGACCCTGGACAGGTTCCAAGGAGCCCATGATATCCTCTATCAAGGGATGGTCTTAAGTGAGCTCTTATATATTTGCCTCAGAGCTGGCAAATCTTCCCAGGCCCTACACTGATGTGGAAGAATGGAGAAACAAAAGGGGTATTCCACTAGCTTGAAGTATAGCACTCCATCACCTCCCCATTATCTCTTGCTGGTCAGATGGTAAACAACCTCAGTGGTGTATGAGGGCCTTAGGGGTAATTGTATTGGCCCCTGAGTGGTATCCTGTGCAAGGACTACAGCCACTGATTTGATCTCTAATTTGTGTGTCCCTGGGTTGGGGAAGTCCTTGGTTGCTGGGATTCCAGCATCACTGCCTTGATACAGTCCCTCCACTATCTGTGCTCTTCGCCCAGCTAGCCCTTCTCCCACTGGGTCATGAAAGTCACTTGTAGCATGTGAAGCATTGTTTTCCTTCATGACTGAATAGCTTGCAAATAGCCACACACATCTGTAGGGTGGAGGAGAAAGTTCCCTCAAAACCGAAGAGCCTGACTTTTAGCAAGTTCTAGCCACAGGGCTGCTCATCTTAGAAACTCAGTGTTGCTGGCAAGGAACTTCATTATTATTTTTCTGATGAATGGACTCAGTCCCCATTCTTGATGCAACTAAATGTCCAAATAGATGTCTAACCAGTAAGTCTGGGATATAGCAGCACCAGTGCACCAAGAATGATTCAGTGTAGATATGAGGCTATAGGAAAAAGAAGAATGTGTTCAACAATGTCACTTTTGGGAAAAAGGCAGAAATGAACAGGAGGAAACTGTAGCCCAAGGCAGTTTTCTGAAACTGTTTGAATTATTGTACATCCAGGATGAAAGAGTGCATTCAATGACTGAATCCAAATGAAAAATGGGCATATGGTAATTCTGGCCCAAAGCTGACTTGTCCACATTGAAGGACACTGGGTGCCCATGGCAAGGTGCACACTGTAGAGTCACCCAGCATTTTGGCATGGAGTCCACATATGTCCAATGCTTTTGTTTAATAACGATAGAGAGCATTAGGATGAACTCCATAGGAACAATGCTCTCAGCACAGTATCTTCTGTAGCTAAAGTGCAGTGCTAACGCTATGGCATAATTGGAGTACCACTGTACTCCTCATCAGCAACAATCAATCAACCTTTATTTACAGTCAATAGACTGCAAAAGAAACTTTGTTTTTTCTGCCCCTTTTGCAGGGAGAAGGGGAATTTCAGAGAAATTTCTAACGGGGATCAGGGAGACAAAAGTTCCTTAACTGTTTTCCTTATCCAGTGAATGAGTCAGCTTAAGGGTCCTACCTATTTTTTACTTTTAAATTGCCCTCTGTCCTGCTCGCTCACTTGCAGTATTGTGGGGCTCTTCGCAACGGACTTTCAACTCAACAGCAGTTCCTGGGATGACTAACATTGCGTGGTCACTTGGCCTTTCCAGGAAATACTGCAGGACTGAAAGCCTATGCTGCTGTAAGCAGGAACTCGGTTTGTTTTTTTTTTTTTTTAAAAAAAAAGATCTTCAAGCTTTAGAAAAGTCCCTGCTTGCAGCATTGGAAATGCTTGGCTGCAGCATTTTCTCTGCTTGAGAAGGGAGAGAAGGACCTTTGCAAGTGCAGGGGCATCAGCTACAGCCAGTGCTCCCTGTCTTGCAAAGCGCTCTCTCTGCTCAGGAGGGAAGCAGCAGCAGCTACCTCCATGCCCGAATGGGGAGAGAAATACCTTTGCAACTACAGGGCATATAGCATACAGACTGTACAAAGAAAACAGAGGCACATACCTCTCGGCCACCACATAACAACAAGTTAAGTGCTGAAGCCTCATACCCCATGAATTTGTCAGAAAATTCTCACACCTTTCCCACAATTTACAGATGTGATTCCTCTTAGACCCTCCTGTTATTGGAAGTCAGAATGTGTGTGTTCTTAAAGAACAATGCTAGAGGCAATTCTTTAATAGTAGAGACCAAAAAAAGAATGTTTATTCTTAGAACAAAAAAAATGAAACATTAATAGATAAAATAGGAGAGATAAACTAATCTTATCAAGACTTCTTGAAGACTACTAACTGTCATTAGAAAACATAACTGTCATAGCGAAAGCAGTTAGAACCAGGAAGCAAGCCTGAGAATTACATTATGGGACACACCTAGAATCTTCAATTAAATAGATACTAACCAGTCAAAATAAAGAACATTGTACAAACATGTCTCTAACTGATTAAATATCTGATTCTCTGCTGCACCTGTCCCTTATGACAGGTTGAGTTTCTTGCACACTTGATGTTGATCACATCTAACACCTCTCCCCTTGAATAGTTTAAAAAATGTCAAAAATTTCATCACAGCACTACTATAAACACTTCGTCCATGTCCTTGGGCTGCAGTAACCACAACTGACACCACAAAACCAATATATAGTAGATGGTTCACCCCATTCAGGCCTGTCTGAAATCTGGCATCTAAGGTGAGATGAGCAATTTTACCCTTAAAGTGCTTGGCAAATTTATCACAGTGGACAACAGATGGTTCAGGTACCCCAAACACTGGGGCAGATATTAACAATGCCCAAACTACATGGACCAATTCCGCAGGGTGGCTACTGGAGCATGCAGTGGAGGCAGCAAAGTAAGCCTGTTCTGCTGCTTGCATTACCACACAATAGGCAAAATTATATACTCTCATGTGTGTTTGAACACATTCATGGTCGGTTCTTCACCAGATACACTCTACCCATCATCTGGCCTGCTTCATTGTCTGCAGCTTCATGATTACTAGGCGGAGGTACAACCTCCTTGAGGTCAAGGGGGACACTCAGGAGCAACCGTGTCAATGGTCTGTTTCATCTTGCTATTCCAAAATTAGACTAGGGCTTGGACAGGATCACCAGCTCTATCCAGCAAGAAATCCACCAGGGCCTTCAGGAATCCATCAGGTTCCATAAGTCTCTGGGATGTGGACCATCCTAATCTCCCCACACCCACCCTTGCAGGTAATGGTAACTGCAACACTGAGTGCTGGCTTATACTTATGAAATGACCATCACAGATCAAACACTACAGACCTGGGCAGGATCCACACTACTGCTTTTAAAACAGCTTATAACAGTAGTGACAACTGTTGGGGCTCAGGACACGCTCCATATACAGTTTTCAAAATGTTTTCAAAGTATCACGTCCTGCTTGGTGTAGATCTGGCCTTGATGTCACCAGACATCACCTAATATCAATGCAATTGCAACAAGGGCTCTAAACATGTGCTTATTTATCTGACATATTGGTAAATCGTCTCCCCACCCATTGAGCACTCAAGGTGAAATAGATACTTCTGATAAAAACAGCAATGCAAACTAATAAATCAAAATAAACAAACAAAAAACAGGTATCAAAGCATTCCTTACAATGACTCCACCACATTTTGATTCTTAGATTCATGGACAACATCATGTTATTTGTATATTAAAACAGTGCATTAAATACATTGAAACACCAATAAAATATAAAAATAATTAAAATAACAACAAAGAAAATCTACCAATTTAGGTATCAAAGTTAGCAAATGCCTGGGTATGGTGATAGGTTTTCAACAGGGGCCTAAATACCATCAAGGATGGTACCTGTTTCACTGCAGGCAGGAAAGAATTCCAAAGGCAGGGTGCCACAGCAGAAAAGACCCTGCCCCTGGTGGCATCAGATGTACCTGTGCAGGTGATAGGACAACCAGGAGACCATGAGCTGTGGATCTCAGTGAATGGGCAGGGTGATATGGGAGAAGGTGGTCCTTTAAATAGTGTGTTCCTAAGTTGTTTAGGGCCCCATATGTCAATAACATCACCTTGTGCCTGGCTCAGTAATATATTGGCAGCCAGTGCAGTTCTCTGAGTCAAAGTGTAACATGCTTTGGTAGGCTGCCCTGCTCAGCAAATTATTTTTCCAGCCAGAGAGTTGAAAAATCCTTTCTCAGGGAAAAGAAACGGCAGGGGTTAGTTGATACTGAGGAGTCAAACAATTGGGAGGAAAGTGTTCAAAATCCACTTCTTCTCCCCCTCCCATCCTGTGGCAAATTGAAATCTACCATTCTTGCCTGATAAAAGAAAATGCTTGGTGGGGGATCATGAAATTACAAGCAAAATGTAGTTCCAACCTTAGAAATCTAAACTCTAGGAATTTCCAGAATACTAATTACCCAGCCCTGCCATAATGTTGAGCCAGAGGTTCTGACCTCCATGATGCCCAGGGGGGCAGGGGAAGAATCTGAATCTCTCTCTCTCTTTCTCTCTCTCTCTGATGCTCAGGAGACCTTCAGGTCTCTCCTAACCTGATGGATGAATGAAAATAAAGTTTCCCCTTAAATGTTCCAATCAGTATTCCAACACTGCATATCCATGGGTTATCCTAAGATTTTCAAAACACTTTGTACTGATAGTGGGAGGAAAAGAGATTTGTAAGAGATTAAGAAATGTTCAGGGGGATGGCATAAAATGGAGTTGTTCTGACAAGAGAAAAGAGAGAGAAAAAGAGAGTGTGCACTGTTAACGTAGCTTCATATTAGAGGTGTACACTGACCTGAGGTTTCAGCTAAGACCCTCATTCGATGCTTCAGAAAATGGCCCAGACTGATCTGGAGTCTGTCCACTTTGTTCCAAGCCAAGCTGAGATATGGAAATCCAAGGGTTTGTGCCTCCAATTGTTAATCATGGGAAAGCAAAGAAGAGCTATAACTTTTTTCTCTTGTTCAGAATTGGATATTTACAACCACAATAGCCCATTAGGAGGGGATGACACCTGTCAGTTTTCAGAAAAATAGGTGTAAAGTTTTTTTGTACTACACACCTATATACTTTGATTTTTAAAAAAGGGAACAGTCAATACTTTTTCTATTTCATGGCAGAATTGGATGAAATTTACAGGGATTGTTGATTCTTCTGAGGGGATCAAGTCTGATAAATTTCAGATTAATGAGCACAAGAGTCTTTGTTTAAGAGTAGGCTTGACATTTTGAAAGTATCACAAGGAGGACAAATTTAATCCCCTATTGGACTATTGTTCTGAAAATGGTAGACATTTAGCTATCTCTAAATAATAAAAAACCTGCAAAAAGTTAGGTAAAATGATTCATGTGGAAGGGAATTCACTTCCCTTTTTCCCACCTCTGTTTTTTTTTTTGAGGGGGGGAATGTATGAAATACATAGAGGTGTCTCCAAGCAAGAAATTTGATATTTAGTTATTTAAAAAAATACACACACACAAATGTGAGGCTTTTTTCATATTGGAGCCTGGTGGTATTGGGGGAAGAGCCATATCACAGAGCAGATCTACACCAATTAGTATATAACACTTTGAAAGTGGTTTGAAAACTGTATATGTAGTCTGTTCTGGGCCCCATCAGTTGTCAATGCTGTTACAAACCATTACAAAGCAGTTGCAGGAACAGAGGATGGAATAATGAGACAACACAAGTAAGTTGGATTTCAACAGGACCACATTTATTTATTTCTCCTACTCTGCGAAGAAGGATGGAGGCCTAAGCGGGCATCCTCTCTTTGGCCAACGTCTTGGCCGTCAATGGGATTGGGTGAACAATTCATATCATGCTGGGTGCTGCATTTAAATTGGCACTCACCCTGATTCCCCTTTTGGGGTAGGTAGGCCTTCTGATGTCATCTCCCCTCATGTTGCAAAACTCTGAGTGGGTGAATATGGTTGGCCTCAGAGGCAACTCCTATCCCTTCATCTGTTGCTGCAAGACTCCCAGCTGAGGTCCTCGGATGTCACCAATCACCGTAACGTTGCTTAAGAATGGTCACCAACTCTATCCTCACTCCTGATGCTCGCCACCTGCCATGGGTAGCATCAGGCCACTCGCCTAGTTGCTCACCACCCCCTTGCAGATCAATGCCTCCATCAATCCCCCTCGCAGATTCTGCAAAAACAAATCATTACCGGCATCTGTCAAATGAACACCATCCTGTCTGTCCAGCTCACTCCGTGAACTAACTATTAGGGATGTGCATGCCCAAAAATATCATATTTTATCATGGGTTAATTATATCGTTTTCACAATAATTATCGGAAATCCGATATTTAATTTGCAGCCCCATTGTGCCCTATAGAGCTGATTTTTTTTGAAAAAATGCCTATAACCCCTGTATTTTCAAAGTCACAGGCTTGAAACTTGGTCACAATGCTTATGGGGCATGCCTAAGTACGTGTATGAAATCTGAGATCAATCCCTCCAACCCTTGATTTTATATGAATTTATTAAAGAATGTTTAAGTTCTGACAGGTCAAAAGTTGCACGATCTTCAAAAATTCATATAAAATACAGGGGTGGAGGGATTGATCTGAAATTTGGCACATATGTGTAGCAGCATGTGCTAGACATGTGTATGAAATTTGAGATCGATCCCTCCAACCCTCAATTTTATATGAATTTCTTAAAGATCCTGCAGCTTTTTGACATGTCTGAATGAACACACGTGGCGAGCTGTCATTCTGACTTGTCAGAACTTAAACGATCTTTAATAAATTCATATAAAATCAAGGGTTGGAGGGATCGATCTCAAATTTCATACACATACTTAGGCATATCCCATAAGCACTGTGACCAAGTTTCAAGCCTCTAACTTTGAAAATACAGAAGTTATAGGTCTATTTATATGGCAGTCCGACAATCTGATATAATTGGGCTGAAAATTATCGGATCGGATATTTATCAGAGGTTTTCCTATCATATTGTTATCGTTAATCAGATGTCCGATAACGACCTTATTGATTTGTTATCAGACATTTTAACGATGTGATACACATCCCTGTTAACTATATTGCGATGTTTAATGCTGAAATCCCCCAAAGTATGCAAATGATTGAAAATTCACTGTTTGCTCTTCTCCAGGCCTTCACTAATGCCTGATGGTTATTACCAGCTCACCAACTGATCCTGGGCAAAATATATGACCATACAATGACAATACCCGGCCATTGCTGCCGGATAACTTTAAAATCTGATATTGCCTGTAATACAAGAGCTTTGCCTTTAATTAGCCCTAAATCGTTACCTCCCAAATGTATAACTAGAACTTGTGGGTGAGCAGGGAACAAACGCTGTTGGAACAGAGTGGGCAGGAGGCACTCCCAATGCAAACTGCATCGTCGAAGCCACAAAACTTTGGCTTGGCGGCTCAATCCAAGCTATGATCCCATGCTTGATCTGGCAGCCCTCCAAGCAGCCCAGAAGACCATACTATGGCCACAGATTATCACACGTACTGGGTCCCATCTTGCCCAAAATAAACACACAAAATAAACCATCTAAAATAAACACACAAATGTAAATTTGGTTCCAACATGAACTATTTCCACATTTGTCTAACATATAATTGGAATGCCTTGGCTCTCCACCGACCCACTTCCTATATTTCTTCAGGTGGAAAACCGATAGATGTGGTCGTAGAGGTTGCTCCAATTCTAAATGAATGAATGCCAAATTGTGTAGGGTCCAAGCCCAAAGCCTGCAGTGTATGCTTCATTAAGGACCAGAACTGATGTTTGGTGAGAGGTGTCTTGTCTTGGTGGCAAAAGAGGAAGCCTCGCTCTGGGAGAAATGCCTGGAACACCCGTACCGGGCATATGTCTGCTCTGTTAGCGGAGGACAATTGAATAATTGTACCCGATGCACATTGGTCCTTCTTGGATCGCCTTAAGCAGATCTGTATGCCATGTTCCTTAAACCGTAACTCTCCTAGCTGCAGTGCCCATCCGGACATATCTCTCTTGGATGAAGCCAAAAGCTCTGATATATGGAATGCCTCAAAAACATTGTAAGAGCAGCAGCATGGAACAACAAGGATTCATAATTGTTCTGGCATATAGATGGCCAAAGTGCCCTAAGCCCTAGGAGTGTATCTGGTGGCAATGGGCACCTATGATCAGGAATTGCTGGACATATTTTAGCCCATCCCCTCAGGGCCCTTCTTACTCTAAAATCAACCGTGTTATCCTGCACACCTCACATTTTAGCCAAAAATGCCAGGGTGGCAAGTTTTCTGCCAATTGTTCAGGCTGATAACCCCTTGCTTTGTGCCCCAACACAAAATTGTAGGATGTGATCTACCAGTAAGGGCCACATCTGTGGAAGACCAAGCCCCTCCCTAAATGCCCCAAACTCTCTACCTGTTCTTTGATACGATGCCCTGGTGCTAGGGGCAATGGACCTCCAGACAGCATTCTCTACCTCACTCCTCCAATCTCCCATAATGAAGTTTGCATACTGTCTGTTAACTGACGCACCCAGGGAGCCAGATTCCAGAATCTGTTGATCTGATGGCATGATAGAGCATCAGCAATGGGGTTATTTAGACCCTGGATGTGCCTAGCACAGAATAGTATATTGTTATGTAGGCAATGCAGCCTGAAAGCCCTAACAATGTGCATCACCCTGGGACTCTGGGATGAAAGGGTGTTGATAACCTGCACTATGGCCTGGTTATCACACCGAAATTGAACTACTGAATTAGACATTTATTTCACCCATATGTGGGCTGCTACTAATATGGGAAAAATCTCCAAGAATGTTAAATCGTGGCACATCCCAGATTCTAGCCATTCTATAGGCCATTTCTCAGCACACCATCTATTCTGCCAGATGACACCGAAATCCAACTCACCAGAAACATCAGAATGTATTTGCATGTCTGCTTCCAATAGCAAATCCCACCTCCAGTATGAAATGCCATTGTAGTTCTCAAGAAATTGGAGCCATATACTAATATCCAAGTGCATGTTCCGAGTTACCCTCACTCTATGATGTGGCTGAGAAGACCCTTCAAAGCACTGCAGAGGTGACAAATAAATGCCCTGCCCAGGGCCACTATTCTGCAAGCAAAATTAAAACTGCCTATGAGTTCCTGCAGTTGAAGGAGTGTGACTTTCTTTGCTTTTTCCATCACTTGCAATTTAGTGTGAAGGGAAAATAATTTGTCTTGTGGCAACCTACAAGACTGCTGTATGGAATCAATTTCAATGCCTAAAAACATAATTGTTGTTGCAGGGCCCTCTGTTTTTTCATGCACTAGTGGAACTCCCAGTTTGTTGGCCACTGACTCTAAGTTCCTCATCAGCCACGTGCAGTGGTCTGACTTGGCTGGGCCTGAAAACAGAAAGTCATCCAAATAATGAAGAACTTCCTGTGCTCCTGTCCTAAAATGAAGCACCCATTCAAGAAATGTGCTAAAATGCTCAAACATAGCACAGGAAATGGAGCAGCCCATGGGTAATGCCCTATCTATGTAAAATTGATTTTGGAACTGAAATCCTAATAAATGGAAATCTGCTGGGTTGACAGGCAAGATACGAAATGCAGATTTGATGTCATACTTGCCCATCAACGCCCCGTGCCCATTCCTGTGCACCATGTCTACTGCCGCATCAAAGGATGTGTAATGTACAGATCATAGATGTTCAGGGATAAAATCATTAACTGCCTCTCCTTGAGGGAAGGAAAGGTTGTGTATTAACCGATATTCCCCTACTGTCTTCTTGGGAACTATGCCCAATGGAGAAATCCTCAGATTAGGTATGGGCGGTTGTGGGAAAGGGCCGATAACCCAGTCCGATTGCACCTCTTTGTCTATTTTTCTTTCACCAAATGTTCCAAAAAAAAAAAAAAAGTACAGATTTATGGTTTTTAGCGAATATGGGTGTGTGAGGTCCTAAGAAGGGAATACGAAATCCTTCTTTAAAGCCAAGCTCCAAATATGCTGCATTTGGGTGGTTTGGGTAGTCATTTAAAATTGGCATATTGTATTTAACTTAATTGGGCTGAGGCCCTTTAGGTGGTGGCTGTTGCCTTCCTGGTTTCCTGCCCTCATGTCCATCCCAGAAATTTCCCCTGCCTCCTCTGGTTCTGGGGCAGTTTGCTGCCGGGTGTTGACCATTACGCACTGGGCATTCATGTCAATAGTGGTATTGTGGGCGATTGTATATGCCCCTTGAGCTATACTCCCAACAGGGCAAGCGGGATTCAACCCCCTGCCCCACACCTCCTCTGAAAGTGGTAGGTGGGCTGTTGCTTAGAGAGTAAATGTCTGTCTTTACTGATTACCAAAACCTGGCCATGCAGGGATCATGAACTGAAGCCAAAGATCCTGGTCTTTGGCAGCCCAGCACAATGCATGATCGTAGGCAGCTCTATGGCAGAATGATTCATTGTATGTGAACCAGGCTCCTCCCTCGTATTCGGTATATGCCCAAAAAATCATATCCAAATACTTGGTTAGTATACTGCCCCATTCCGGGAAACGTTGCTGTAGCACTCCCATGTAAATTAAGAAACCAGCTAACCAATTGGCCCAATTTCTAGCCACTCTCTTGTATCTTAACCTCTCTAAATCTTTATCTGTGCTCACGTCTTTCTCACTGCTTTTGACCTCACAGAAAAGCAGCGAGAAAATATCAATCTATTCCCCTTTCCAGATTTTCTCTCTAATGGCTTGTAAAAGATGATAGCTCAAGGGAGCCGCTGTGCTCCCAGTTGGAATGGCATCTTAGCAAACTCCTGATAGAGGATAATTTAGACTAGATGTTATGACCTGATTATTTGATATTGTGGCCCCCGCTGATCCTTGCCATACTGCTGCACATGCCAAAGCAACTGAAGGGGTCGGCTGAGAGGACTGCAACAAGCTCTTGGATCCAGGATGAGTTCCTGGAGTAGTATTAGTGCTACCTTCCTTTGCTGTTGCCATGTTTGTAGAAGGGGCCTGTAGTGTAGGTGTAACCTGTGTATGCATCATTTGATGGGTAGGGGTAATCTCCTCCCTTCCCACATCCTTTTGAACACCTAGTGCTGCAGGTTGAGTGTTCTGTTGACCCAGGTGTGTGTTGTCTATTGTGGGTATTGGCCACCCCATCCCAGCCATCCAAGGATACCAGCCCCATGGAGGTGTATTACCCCAGTTTAAGTTAGGCTGAAGTGATGTGTTTGGTCTTTTCTCACCTGAATCCCCTTGTGTTGGCAAACTACTTGCCGGGGCCAAAAGCATTGTTGTCATGGATGCTGGGGCTGTTTCAGCACCTTCTACCGGTAATGACCCTGCCTCATTCCCAATTGTATTCTGCACTGGCATTGAACATTCATATTGGGCTGTACTAGAGCTGGAGGATGCTTTGATAGCGTCCAGATATGCTGCAACAGAAAGCCATAACTGGTCCTGCATCTTTTTTCTAGTCTGATGAGGTCTCCCGCCCGGTACTGTAGGGTTTCCAGGACCACCCCTGGGTTGTCTGATTCCTTTATCCTGCTCCACAACTTGCAATCTATTTAAAATGGCCTGAATATCCAGATTAAGTTCTTCATCAAAAGAGGATGCCTGTCATTCTCTAGCCCTTTTAGGTGGTGGGCAGGGGCTTTCCCTTTCCCTTTTCTTCCTCCCACCCCCTTTATGGTGGCATTATTATTGCATGATCAAACTACCTGGAATCTAATATGAATTGTATAGACCAATATATTAATGACTTCATTCTACAATTATCCTTGATATGAAATGAATATCTAATCTTAATAAACTACCAATCACTCCCCTAACAGGGCACTGTATACCCAGACCCTTTCCCAGTTTGTATGTGGTAGGTCAAATTGTCCTGGTCCCTGTGAAGGGCCAAAACTGTTGTGGCAGGCAAAATTCTCCTCCCAAAGGGCCCCACAGCCTCACCCCAATCCCCTTCCCAATAGGGAGATATGGGGTGCAATCAACCCGCTCTGATGGTGCTGTGATGCACCCAAGCTGGGCACCACCCACCAATAAATCCCTGTTAAAACAGGGGATACAATGCTCCCTGTCCCCAGATTTACCAGTGATGGGGGGGGGGTGCTGTTGTCTGCCCATCCTGCAGGCCTAAGCCTGAAAATGTGCGCAGTCGCTTGTCCCACCGTGCCATGTGGCACAGTTTGCAAGGGTGCCCAGTGACTCTCCCAGCCTTTCCTCCACCCAGGGAGGCCCTGCGCTGCAGAAAAATTGCAGGCGTGCGCTCACACTCCAAGCCAGGAACAGGCAAACTGCCTGATCCGGCCCTCCAAACTTGAGGCCCCACAGGCTTGAAGTGAATGCCCAATCTAGGGCTAATGGCGTCGAGTTGTCATCTGTGGACCTCCACCCTCACTGCTCAGTCATCCTCCCTCTGGCCTCCGATCCTCCTCAGCTCGCTCTTGTTGCATGCGAGACACTTTCTCAGACGAGAGCAGAGCTGTGAAGAATGTGGTGGTGAGAAGCCATGGACCCTTATATGGGTGCGGGCCCCTCCCCTCCCTGCTGGAGCAAATCCAGAGGCAGCCATTGACCTGCCTTCATGTGTCCCTTCCCGTCCCCACCCACAATGGCTTCCCCATGCCCTAGCAAGCCGGGATTAGTTGGAAAGCCTTCATGTAGCTCCTGCCACAGTCCCATTTTTGCCCTTCCCAAAGCACAGTGATTGGAGTCCCTAGTAAAACATGCCCTAGGATTATAAGGTGGACCTTTCAGTCACTCAATCATACACCCTCTCCCACCCCCACAGCTCAGCAGCATTTTGCAGAAATGAAACCAAAACTCACTATTTGGAGATGAGACAGAATGTCTGAGGCCTCCATCAGACCAGTGATTTACAGCACTCTCGCCATGCCTGGTGTGTGGATTTGAAGCATAGTACTCACATGACACCATGCCAATCCTGCTGATAAATCCATGGTAAACCTCCATGTAGTTTTAAAGGAACTGGGGGCTTGAATGGATTGCATCAAGTCTTGACAGGGAAAAGTAATCTCTCCCAGCAGCCGGCTCCAAGCCTCTATGTAAAACCCAAACCTTGCATCCCAGACTTCAAAGAGTTTTTAAAATTATACAATGCCTGAATCTCTGGAGAGACAGGATTGTACTCCCTCAGTGCCCCCAAAGAGCCAGACTAAACGCTCGTTCCATTATTGCCTGGGAGAAAGGCAGTCTGGTTGAAGTACTCATCTGCCAGGACCTGACTGGAAGGAGAATGAGAAGGGGAGGGGTGGAGTGGAGTGAAACAGCAATGGAGCAAAGGACCTTAGGAGTGAAAGAGCAGCTATTCATGTGAAAGGGATCATAAGCTTGACACACATTTGCCTCAGAGTTAAAAAAGGCAGAGGCAAACCAGGTGGGGAGGATGATGTGTGATGGAGTTCTGAATCTCCAAGCATGAAATTACAATGAAGCCTCATTAGAGGCTTGCTTCAGTTCTGGTGGCTTCAGAGGGAAGTCTACTTCATCTCAGGAAGCACCAGAAATGGGCCAAAGGGGCCAAAGTTTGCTTACACTTTGGGTTTTGTCTGAATCCGATGCACATCTCCACTTCATATGTCCTCATGCAATGCTGCCACAATTTTGCCACCTAGATAAATAGCATGCATTTAACATCCTAACTGAATCAAATCAACCTATATTTACTTAATAATGCAAAACAAGATGGTTTTTATTTTAACTAGAAAACGACAGCTGCTAAATTAGCACAGGGCTGAGCAAAAGAGTGTATGTAAAACAAGGGCAATTTTCATAGGAGTCTTCTTAATCCTTTACATTAAAACATGGCAGTTACAATCCCAGCACTTCTTGGAGGTTGCTCTAACTGAGTTAAGCCTCTTTTAGAAAAAGGCTGTTGCTGCAGAACGTAGCCCATTTCTCACAATATGCTCCCCTTCGAGTGGCCTCCCCTGCCTGCTGCCGATGTCTCATTTAAAATGCATTACTTTCTCTAATTCATTATTTAAGGCCAAACCTGACTAGCTGGACAGCAGTGTAATAAAACCAAATTGAAAGAAGAGGGGGCGCAAATCCCTCCCAGTGCATGTTAATATTCTGCTAAGTAAATGGGCTAGAATGAAACGTACAGTGGAGGGCTGAGGCTTATAGGTATATGTTGCTGGCATGAAGCTATTTGGGATCAGTTTCAACTCATGGGTATCTGTGGGGGACCTTGAGAAAAATAGAATAGGGAATCCTTTGCTGACCTCTTCAAAAGCTCTTGCTAAAAGGCAAATTTTGAAACCTTTCCTCAACATTGTTCACAATGTACAAGTTAATTGTGATTGGCTAGACAGATGGGTAAAGAAATTGCTTTATTGTATGACTATTCTACTGAGGGAAATGGCAGTCACATGCATGAGGTACTTTTCAAAAGTGGGAAGTAAGGTGTGCTCAATATCCCCTCACACTTTTGTGGGATCCTTAGTCCTCTGAAAAAAACGATTGTGGTGGTAATTCCAGGACTATCAGGGGAACAAAATTCTAAGACCTTTCATGCAGGGAGGAGGGGTGTTAGCTCTGAGAAAAATATGAGGTACAAATGTGCTCTCTCTCTCTCTCTCTCTCCCATATTTAAATAAAAGTTTGCCATAATTTCAAGTGAAGTTTTGGCTGGCTGTAGCCATCTGGCAGCACTCCTGAGGAATGGCTGCCCTTGGGACGATGCTACGTGTAGTTCCCAGGGGCATTATTTCCGGGGAGATGGCTAGCTGCGACTGTATGTACTGTATATATTATGGCTAGATACTATAGTATTTGTAGTTTATTGCATTAGAGTGTGTAACTTTGTATGTGTATAATTTTGCTTTCCCCTCCAGACATTACTCTTAACTAGGGATGTGCACTGGATCGGACCCGATCCACGATCCGAGTCCGGTCCAGTGGGAAATCGGATAAATTATCCGATTTCCGATCCCGCAGCTGGATCGGCCGATCCAATCCGAACCGGTCCGAAAAAGCTCCGAACCGGTTCGGCGGATCGGCGGATCGGCGGGCGCCCACTGGCGCCCACCGCCGCTTCCATTGGCGGGCGCCAGCGGGCGCCCGCCGATGAAAGTGGACAGCGGGGGGGGGAGGAGGGGGGCCCTTACCTTCTCGGCCCGGTGGCTCCCGTCCGGCGCCGGCGCCTACTACTACTAGCAGGCTCCGCGGCCTGCTCTAGGATGGCGCGCCGGGTGATGTCATCACCCGGCGCGCTACTCTAGAGCAGGCCGCGGAGCCTGCTGGAAGTAGTAGGCGCCGGCGCCGGACGGGAGCCGCCGGGCCGGAAAGGTAAGGAGGGGGTGCGTGGAGGGGAGGAGGGGGCGTGCGGAGGGGGGAGGGGGGAGGGGGGCCCTTACCTGCCCGGCCCGGCGGCTCCCGTCCGGCGCCAGCGCCTACTACTCCCAGCAGGCTCCGCGGCCTGCTCTAGGATGGCGCGCCGGGTGATGTCATCACCCGGTGCGCTACTCTAGAGCAGGCCGCGGAGCCTGCTGGAAGTAGTAGGCGCCGGCGCCGGACGGGAGCCGCCGGGCCGGAAAGGTAAGGAGGGGGTGCGTGGAGGGGAGGAGGGGGCGCGCGGAGGGGGGAGGGGGGCCCTTACCTTTCCGGCCCGGCGGCTCCCGTCCGGCGCCGGCGCCTACTACTCCCAGCAGGCTCCGCGGCCTGCTCTAGGATGGCGCGCCGGGTGATGTCATCACCCGGCGCGCTACTCTAGAGTAGGCCGCGGAGCCTGCTGGAAGTAGTAGGCGCCGGCGCCGGACGGGAGCCGCCGGGCCGGAAAGGTAAGGAGGGGGTGCGTGGAGGGGAGGAGGGGGCGCGCGGAGGGGGGAGGGGGGAGGGGGGCCCTTACCTGCCCGGCCCGGCGGCTCCCGTCCGGCGCCGGCGCCTACTACTACCAGCAGGCTCCGCGGCCTGCTCCAGGGTGGCGCGCCGGGTGATGTCATCACCCGGCGCGCTACTCGAGAGTAGGCCGCGGAGCCCGCTGGTAGTAGCCGCCGGCGCCGGACGGGCCGAGAAGGTAAGTGGCGGGGAAGGGGGCTTACCCCCCCCCGGAGCCGTCCGCTTCTATCCGCTGGCGCCCGCGGGCGCCAGCGGATGGAAGCGGGCGGCCCCAGGGGGGGTAGGGAGCGCGGGGGAGGGGGTTTACCTGCCGGGGCCGTCCACAGCGGACGGCCCCGGGGGGGGGAGGGAGTTAGGCCCCCCCTTACCCACCCGCCGCCATTTTTTCCTCATAGACTTGCATTGCAATGCAAGTCTATGGGGAAAAAAATGGCGGCCGATCCAAAAATGTACGATTTTTGGGTCGGGATCGGACTCGATCCGGTCCGGGGGGCCTCCGATTTTGTCCGAACCGGTCCGGGACAAAATTGGAGGTCCCGATCCGGGTCCCAATCCGATCCGGGGGGTCCGTGCACACCCCTACTCTTAACAGAGAGATTCCTTGAAACATATTAAGAAACATATCAAATGTGCTGCTGTCCTTTTTTGGATGGAAGGTTTGTGTTGGGGGTTCTTGAATTTGTTTATGTGGCTGGAAATTATATAAAGATTTTCTTTTTCTCTGGGAACTCAGTTCTAGAGAAGATGGTTGATATCAGTCTGTACTTGGCATGACCCCAAATCCTATCAAAATGCTATCCACATTTGTAGTAATGCAGACAATAGGTGCCCAATTAATGTGGCAAAGAAGAGGAGAATTGAATAAATGAAAGGAAACTCTTTCCAGTTCAAAAAGGAAAGTAATTACATTTGGAGAACCCCAGAGAATTCCTATCTTTGCTACTAGAAAGAGGAAACCATCTGCTTTAAGGTCAGTTTCACACAAACAATAATATAGTTATATAGTGATAATGAAAAGTGTGCAGATTTTGTTCCTTGGAGTGTAGTCTTCACAATTTTGGATCCTTATTATTTGATAATGGTAGAACTTCTTGCAGCCTTCCAGATTACAAATCAGCTTTGCAATATGTGCGGACATGTCTATTTAAGAAAGTTTAATAGGAGAAAAGATTTTCATTGAGGGCTTTTCTGCACAACCCCTGCCCGAAGAAGAAGAAGAAGAAGAAGAAGAAGAAGAAGAAGAAGAAGAAGAAGAAGAAGAAGAAACAACAGTGTGGTATACTTCCTCAGATAGTATTAGGTAATATATATAGCTATCATGATGAATAGTAATTGATAGCTTTCTCCTTCATGAATTTGACGAACCGTCTTTTAAAGCCATCCAAGTTGGTGGCCATCACTACATCTTGTGGTAGTGAATTCTATAGTTACTAAGTACTGTGTAAAGAAGTACGTCTGATGGCCCCAGGTGCTAGTATTATGAGAAAGGGAGAAAAATGTCTCCTTATCCACATGTCTCACCTATCCACAGGTGCTGAATCTGTTTTGGGGATAATGTTCACCACCTTGGATAGCTCCTTTAGAGTTCTGGCTGTTTCTGACTGAAACTCAGAATAGATTCACAGCCCCACTAAAATTGGAGCCACAAGCCTCCACTGGGTTTAACATCCTGGTTTAGGTAGTCTGTGCCTTTTAACGTTTTTCCAAAACCCTTTAAAATTTATCTGCTCAAACGTGTTCAGCAATCTTTAAAACAAACAAACAAACAAACAAACAAACAATAATTTTAAATTTGGAAAACAAGATGACTTTATGACTGTTACAAGGGCCCTACCCCACCCCCGGCCCAGCTTGGGGGTGGTGGGGCGATTGCGGCGGGCGCGGAGAGAGACAGAAGTGTGGAGGCACGCTATTGGCGGCCTCCTGAAATGGGCGCCAAAAGGAGGGGGAGGAGGAAGGGGAGCCTATATTAGGCTGGAACTCCTCCCCTCCTTTGTCTTGTTCGCGCGGCTGCTTACCTCGTCGGCTCGTTCGCTCGGCTGCTCAGCTCGTCGGAGTGTGGTGGAGGCAGCTGAGCAGAACGGGGCGAGCGTGCTGGGAGTGGCAGAGGCTGGGGGGGGCTGTTAGTCTCGCCGGATGGCGAGGGAGTCAAGGGCGCTTTGCGCTCGGATTGTGGGGCTGGGCCGGCTGGCCCTTCCCCCCCCCCACCTCAAGCTTCGGCGGGCAAGGAAGAAAGCAGCAGCCCGGCTGAGGCTGGGGGTTGGTCTCGCCGGACGGCGAGAGAGCAAGGGCGCTCGCGCTCGGGTGGTCGGGGATGGGCCGGCTGGCCCTGCCCCTTCCCCCCCCCAATCCAATCTTCAGCAGGAGGGCGAGGAGCAGAGAAGCGAGGAGCAGCGGCGGGGAGCAGCCGGCGAGCGACGAGAGGCTGGCTGGCAAGGGCAGCAGCCTCGTGAGGAGTCCAGAGGGCGGCTGGGCAGCGGCTTGAGGAGCGGCGGACATATCTGCGGTGGCTGTCGGGCGAGCGGAGGCTTCTGGCCGGCAGGCCCGCAGGTTTGGGGGAGGACCGGATGGTCCTTCCCGGTGCAGAGAAGGGCGGCGGGGGAGGCCTGGGCCGCCTCGTTGGGAGCATAGGCGGCAGGCCGGCCTCCGCGGAGCGCCCTCTCCGAGGGAGCAGTTCAGCAGGATGGCGGGATCTCTTCGGGGCATTCCGCCCCCAGGTGGTGGGGTTGGGACGGCTGCCCCCCCCCCCCCAATTCTCCGACGAGCGGAGGGCGCGGACGCGCCTGACGTAAGGGGATTAACCCCTGGCCGCCGGCTTGCCTGCGGCTGCAGGCGGGATCCTCCTCTGGCTGTCAGGGGGCCCTGGGTGAGGCAAGCGCCGGGTCTCTCGATCACTCAGAGACAACGGGGGTTTGCCCGTGGCGGGTCGGGCCCGTGTGGCGCACGCGCTGCCTCTCCCGCCCACTCATCCCTGGCGCGAGTGTCCTGGGGCAGTTAGCCCAGGGTGGGGATGCTCCCTGGCAGTGTGCTGTGCTGTTGGCCGATTTAGACCAATTGTCTTGGGCCTTTCTGCGGGGGGAGGGGGTTGATTTTCCCTCAGACCCAGGTTTTCAACAGGGGCAGACAGTGTCGGGCCGGGACCTCTTGGGTTAAGGGGGGGGTCCCACAGTTACTCCTCAGCCCTTGGATTTGCCCGAGTGGTCGCTTGAGCACAACCCTACCGAGGCCTCTGATTTAGCCAGTCTAGCCACTGGGTGGGGTGGGTGTTCTTTTACACAGCACTGATTGCCCAGTTTGACCAATGGGTGGCGTTGTCCAATTCAATCCCCTCACTGCAGATCTTGAATAAAAGTGGTCAATTTTATGGCGATTCTTTAGTTCGCCGCCAGGTGGTGCCATTGCAATACCCAAGTTGGTTTCACACGTAATACACGGTTTGGCTATCGGGAGGCACCATTGCATTGTTTTCAGTCATGTCGCGAGGTGGCAGCCCTGAATTTCTAAATTGATTTCAGGCAGACACCCCCAACCCCGACGTTGAATATATAGCCACATGATCTATGAGGCTCTATTGTCGGTTGGAATTTTCCTACTGCTGCGTCACAGCCTTATCACTATTTATGTGGGCGTTAGAGTGCCCGACTGGGAGGCATCAGCTAAGGATGGTGCATTAGACATGTCCCTTTCTGGATCGAGACTTTGTGTCTCCCAATGGTGCAGTCTTATTGCACTTCAGGGATTGGGACCATCCAATGGGGCAAGGCCTCATGACTGTGAACTGCCACTGGTGGCCAACTGTTTTCTAGTTATAAGTATTAGAAATTTTCTGTCCTGAATAGGACATTTGGATGCCCCCCATGCTTGCAGGGGGGATTAACTAAACACTATGGGGCACTTTAAAGTTTTGCCAGGCGGGGCCGCCCTACATCTACAGCACCCGGCTTCGCATGGAATAGTGTGCAAGCTGTTTACTGGGGGCATATTAAGTTTATTCGTGCTCATGCCCAATATGCACAGGCCAGATGGGAAGTGTCCCCCCCCCCCCCATCTCACGGGTTCGTTGCTGGATGCATATGCGAACTACAGCGATTTGTTGAAGGGGTAAAGGGAAGCACTTTTGGTCAGGACGGGGGACATCATTTCTTCACGTTCAGAAAGGCTTTACGTGTGTAAGCTAGGGGGATAAAGCGGGCGTTAGGGCACATGGGTCTCCTGGCTGATAGGCTTGGGTCTTATTCCTTTCGAACGGGCGCTGCAACAACAACGGCCAGCGCGGGTTCTCTCCCGCAGTTATAAGCTGTGGGGAGATGGTATTCCACAGCCCTACCTTAGCAAGTTTACGGGGAGGAAGTCGGTTTGTCCGAGTCACCGACATGCCCATGTTTGCTTTTGGATACTTGGAGGAGGCAGACCCCAGGGAGAGTGAGCGTATGTGGATACAGCATGGTCTTTTGGGCCGGCTGGCAAGCATCTTCCTCCAGCTGGGGAACCCAGCTTGGGTTGAGTCACCGTGCATCCATTCTCTAGTTGAGCAGATGCGGCATGCGGTGGGGGCTTCCCACCTTAATTCAGCAAGCATGCCTGTCGTCCCCCCCCTCGAATCCTTATGCTCCATTAAGGGGGGAATAGCTGGGCTTGTTTAGAGGCAAGGCCCTGCTTTTGCAAGTGTCGGCCGATTGGGAAATCATTCGGCAGGGGGGGCCCGGCATGCCCAGGCTTGCCTGGAAGAGAGGGTGCGACCCCATGGCGTTGGAGCCCAGGCTCGCATGGAAGAGAGGGGTGACCCTCTGGCGTTGGAGCCCAAGCTTGCCTGGAAGAGAGGGTGCGACCCATGGCGTTGGTGCCCGGGTTCGCCTGGAAGAGAGGGTGCGACCCCTTGACGTTGGAGCCCAGGTTTGCCCCGGTCCGCCTGGAAGAGAGGGTGCAACCCCCTGACATTGGAGCCCAGGTTCGCCTGGAGGAGAGGGAGCGACCCTCTGATATTGGAGCCCAGGTTCGCCTGGAAGAGAGGGTGCGGCCCTCTGGCGTTGGAGCCCAGGTTCGCCTGGAAGAGAGGGAGCGACCTCTGACATTGGAGCCCAGGTTCGCCTGGAAGAGAGGGGGCGACCCTCTGGCGTTGAGCGTGCCCACAGGAAAGAAAACTCCGAAATGTTTCAGGAGTTATTCAAATATGGGGATGTCTGTACCCAGCATACTGACATCTGCAGTGGCGTGCCCGGGGACAGTAATCATTTGGTCTTCTACGGTGCCTCGTTGCCAATGGAGAGCACCGTGTGGTCCCAGGGCTCTAAATTGGGCTGACAGGAAAGCGAACGGAGAGAATTTTGCTCCTGGCGGGAAGGGGGTGATTGGTCTCTTAATCATCCCGATATATATCCAGAGTGGAGGGAGCTTTATAGGCCTGACGGGGTCCATTTATCGGTCCTCGTAAATGATAGAGATTTTGATGGATTTGCAGAGGGGTCTGCGGGATCTGATCCTGCGCAGATGGGGGGTTGGCGACAAAGCATAAGGCTTGTCGCACCCTGTGGCGGTTAGGTGCTGGCATCTTCACCTGGTAAGGGATAGGTGAGCATTCACAGGCACCGAGCGGTGACTGGTAATGCCTGAGGCTCATCACCTGAGCGGTCTTGAGGCCCTGGTGGTGAGATAAGGGTTACCTTTGGGGCGGACCTTCCTCACCCGCTCGGAAGTACTGAGGCACGAGCTGGGGGTGACACGGAAAGCCTCCCTACCCAAAAGGGGGGGCCAGGGGGTGGCGTGAGCTGAACGCCATACACTGGCCTCGATTTGACTCGCCCTATCCTTAGATTGGCATTGGCCACCAAGTCTTGAGGATGCCCGCTAGTTTTTCCCCTTCTGCGAATTCATCAATAAAGTGTGGCCCATTTTAAACCCAATTTATTGTGTCGTCTCGTTATTTACGCGCTCCGATTCCGCAAAGGCCAGTGAGTCAGCACTGTGCACAACTCCTTCAGTTGCAAACAAGAAGAATGGGCTTCATCTGAGGCTCAAGAAAAATATTATTATTATTATTATTATTATTATTATTGGTATATGTCTGGCCAAAATGGGTGAGTGTGATTCCACAGTGGACTCACCACCACTCAAACATGCACATCCAGTGCGTACCTAGAATGAGCCTTAATCTACAAATAGAAACACATGTCAATGATCACAGGCATGTCTTGGCACCCTTCCAGTGTTGAAAATTGTTTTGTGAATTCAAAATGTGTGTAAAATCAGGATGCTTCCAGTCTTGCTAATTTTCACCATGTTTCCTAATCTCACTTTCCTTAGTCCTATCTGAAATGAATAACAGCAATAAAGCAGATCAGCTGGGTTGGGTGCTCTGGTGACTAGATAGATAGATAGATAGATAGATAGATAGATGATAGATAGATAGATAGATGATAGATAGATAGATAGATAGATAGAACAATAGTGATAATATATTTCTTTTTAAAAAAATTATGAAGCTTGTGAGAGAAGAATACATTTTTATTGATTCCTATGCACAGCATGTTCATATCCTCTTCATACATTTTCATGACACTGTAACTGAGAGAAAGTGGCAGAAAATTAATTCTTTCTCACACTAATTTAAGCTGTTATGTGCTCCTACTCAGATGATGCCATTAAGTTTTATTACAGTTTCAGTTCTTTTTTTCAAATTGTTAAATCACTGAGACAGCCAGAGCTAATTAAGTAACTTGCTCCTACTCTAGTTACTTTGCTGCATGTTGACATTTGAGAGTGTGAGGTGGCTGTGTACCTGGGTTGCACCTTTGAAAGGGGGCAGACAGTTCTGGTGGTCAAGCAATAACCTAAAGGAACCCACAAGGGACCAGAGAAATCAACAAAAGAGATCCAGAACAGGATGCAATATGCAAGTGGCACCACATTCAGGGTTCCTTAATGTCCAGGCCCTGATGCCAATGTTCTTGGTCCACCCTGTTTATTGTTTTCTTTGACACCCACTTCAAAAGGTATGATCTTTTATCTGTAGTCACCAATGATCAATACCAATGATCAATTATCTGGATTGAGCTATCATCAATTTAGCATGCTTTCCCTCATCATTCCACAATCTTATGAGGCCTCCTTTTTATATTGCAATTCTCTAGCTGCCCCATAGGCTGTTGGGGGAAAATTCCAGAGACCGTGGATTGGAGGAAAGTTTTGAGAGAGTCTGAAGGACACAGCCAGCTGCAAGCAATGAGGTTGAGGGAGTATGTACAGTAATGGAAAAGGTCAACTTAATTATTGCTAAGTACCAGCACAGATAAGATAGATTGAGCAGAGATGGTTGATATGAGAAACATATATAAGTCTTATTTGTATAGTTGTTGGAGGTCTGACTAGGTGTATTTGGACGTGTGGAGAATTGTGTAAAGGACTGTGTACATATCTGATGGAAAACCATTGTGCTGTATATATATTGGACCACGAGTAAACAACTCTGTATTTATACACGAAGTTGGTATGTGAGTATTCCTTCTGCTTCTGAGATTACTATTGAACCAAGTGCTAACACAAACGCTCGCAGCGTTTGGCCCTTTGCTTCCATCCTCAACATAGGCAGTCTTGAAAAGATCAAGCTGAAAGCTTGCTGTGGAAGCCAGGTTTGAAGATGTTCATTTTCACATGTTTGACATAATGACCATTATACTTCCACCACTGTAAATGATAAAAATGCTGCCCATCTATAGGAAAGAATGAAACTAAGAAGAGGAACTCCACCTTGATAAAATCTCTGTGTGTCATGTTGCCAATGCTAGGCAAATCATTATGGCCACTACCGTTCAACTCTGCTGAGATTTTAGGAGTAGCCTCAAATTTTACTACCTACTGCACCCTAAGCCATGCTCCCTACTAGTCTGATCTACATATGTCCTCAGAATACGGAGTATCTCTGATGGGGATGCCCCCATAGTTACTGATCAGCAATCTTGTTGAGGTAAAATTTCCCATCAGATGAATAAAAAAGTACTGGACAGTTGCAGAGTGTCCAGTACTGATTATTGCACCTGGTTGTCAATTAACAGGGGAGTGTTTTTCTATCTACTTCTTTTAAAGGTCAAAGAGATAGTGGGGTTTTCCCCTGGAGTTTTTTCTATATTTTGTGCATAGTCATTGTCCATTCAAATGTGTATATATATCTGTAAATGTCTCATAATTAAAAGACTGCTGGTGTTAGATGGTTGACGGTGATGATGTGATGTGATGTGATTCTTCCTGGTAATCTGTATTATATTGATGATCAAAACTGCTGTAAATATATTGAAGGAAATATTGAATCTCAGTAAAGCTTTTACTAGAGAGTATTTTTCCTTGCATGGATCTCTGGAGCATGCTTACTCTGTGGAAAGTGAACCGGGATCACTAAATTCCCCGACAAATCTACTGAATATGGCTATTGAGCCGTGGGATATCAGTCCATTTGTGGTTCCCCAGTCCAGGAATGGAGGAGTCCCTGGATCAAAGCAATCTCCATTGGTATTTTCTCTCTCTAAAATGCACAGTGAAATGCTCATATATTGTTGAGTTTCAGCATACTGTATTCTAAAGGTATATTAGGTTGGCCACTTTGTTCATGTATATACTTTCGGGGATAACTTTTGTATTTACAGTAAATTTATTTTTCAACCCAGATTCTGAGGTGGGAAAGACATCTGAGCAATGTAGCAAAGGGTAATTTCCTCATTGAGCATGTGACTACAAACAGAGAGCTTCAGCTATTGAGCAGTATAGAAATGTAATAAATAGATAAATAAATAAATAAATAAATAAAAATCCAAGAAGACCACTTATGATAGCATGCAAAATTGGGAGTTGAGGAATCATAAAGCAAACACAGCAAAGCATTCAGATGGTTTCTTCACCAGTGCAACATTTGGTTCAAATTGATCATATGACTTGTTTCCATCTATAGAATAACTTTGAGTATTTGAAAGCCATTCTATTTGTTTGTTCTGAGTAGAAAGAAGGAAAATGAAAACCCCATCACAGTGGAAAACTAAACTGCACAAAGAGACTCTGGTGCAATTTAGTTCGTGTATTTGAGCATCAGTTTCAACGTTACCCATTTATGCTTATTTCTAAATGCTTGTTGTTCTTTTTAATTGCTTATGAAATGTCTTGCAAAAAGAATGGGTTGCTTTTAATAATGATTTGCTGCATCAGAATAAGCTGTTATAGTTACATATGGCTGCCATTTACTGCAAAATTTACTAGGGGGAACATATTGCACAGCTTAGCAAATGCAGAGAAAAGGAAAAGACAAGAGTGGTTACAGCAGGTTTTGTCACTATGGGGAAAAAGAACAGCCTTTGTTAAGGACCCCACTGATTTCACAGTTTGTGAACTCTACTTTTTTACACAGGTACACCACCAAGTGGGGGAATGTCAGTGTGAACCAAGTGATATAAAGAGACAGCAGCAGTAAATCCAATGATCTTATTTGCTGTTATACATATAAAAAAGTAGCCACAGTTGTAGAATAATCTCAGCTGTATGCATGGACCACCTGATTCAGACTTTTGACAGAATAGTACTAACCTGTGTAGTCCTGTGAAGAAAAAAAAAACCAGGGGATTGAATGTGTGAAGTAGCCCTAACTGGTTTCATGAAGAACATGATCTCTTGCTGCTTACCATTCCTATGAAATCAGCTGTTATGTGAAGTGGAAGATAAAACTAGCAAATATTCACAGTTTGGGCAGTAGTATTCATGCTGATCAATGATGTGTAAGCCATGTGTTATCACAGAACAGGTTAAGTACAAGAACTACAGAGCTCATGTCATGATTTATTGACCATTTCCGAGGCAGTCATTTTTTCACATACGAGGGATTTAGAGCAGCCATATTTGTTATACAAAAATGCCATTCTTGAGCATCTTGTTCTATGCATCTTGAAAAATAAACATTCAAACAATACAAAATCAGGCCAAGTTACATATACTCTGGGCCAGTTTGTACCATCCGTAGCCTGATTTCACAAGGAATGCAGAGTGGCTATTCCATTTGGCTTGGAGATTTCCTCTATATTCTTCTGGGTTGAAAGGGAATGTGCTAATATGTAATCATGAATCATATATTTACAGACCATAGAATTAGATAACAAGTTCAATATTAGGAGGATGTATAGAAATGTTTTAAAGGAAAACAAAGTTGCTGAAGATGACTGGGTTATAGTTCTGGGCTATAACCCAGAACTCTCCAAGCGGCATACATAACATAATGTAATAATGTTTTAATCATGTATTTAAATGTGAATTTTAATATTTGTGTGTGTACAACTTGGAGATTTTTTAAATATTTAGCAGTATGTAAGTATTATGAATAAATGAATAAAATTTCTGTACATACCTTGCTCTCTAATAGCAGTCAAATATTCATTGTTCTCCATTAATTCTTTGTGCTAATATTGACTCTCTTATCCTCCACTATCTATTTACTTCACTTGGAAGGAAAATTAAAGCCACAGAGAAAGTCCAAAAGAAATAAGAACATATTCCCACAATTCTCAAATCTTGAAACCCGTAAGTATCACAAGAAATAAAAGCCTCTTCTATTTTCCCCAAAGAAGGACAGTTTCTGTATTTTATGACTTAACTCAATAACAATTTACTCTCAGCCTAGTTCTGTCATATTGTAAGTACACCTATGTGTCATGATTTCTTTCTTTTTTATTTCTTTCAATATCATCTAATCTGATTAGATCGGGCTCCAGGAACATCTCCACTTGTACATCTTGTCCTGCTACTGAGAAACAGAAATGTTCACAGTGGATGAGGGGATGGTGACCTCTATTGTTAGTTTATCTGGATATATTTCAACTCAGGATTGGCTCTTGACACGTAGGCATACTTCTGAGCACTACCATTACAAATGTTTCTAAAGACTTGATATGATTCAGAGGAGAGAGGTAAGGATCATAAGGTGCACAGAAAGCAAGCTATATGGGAGGGGTCATAATTCAATGCTGAGTTAGTTGTTGAAACCTATTGGACTGGATACAATCTAACAATCCTATGTAGGTCTATTCAGAAATAAGAACCACTGAGCTAAATGGGACTCCCAGGTACACAGGCATAGGATTGCAACTATAATTACGTAATCATGCTTTAGTCCCACTGAAATCAATGGGTCAGGTTAATCATGACTAACTTAAGTGCTGTTGATTTCAGTGGGATTAAAGCATGACTAATTTAGTCTGGACTCTGGATCCAACACATTGATTCCATTGCCTTATATCTGAGATGAATGTAATTACAGGGTCAAATGCATAAAGCAAGTGACTTGGGACAGGTTTACTAGATGGCTAGAACATTCAGAGAACCCAAACACCTCCCTTTCAAAACTAGGTCATGCATATGCAATGAAAAATGTGTGTGTGTGTGCATGAGAGGGAGCAGGAAATAGAGGGGACCTGCTGCTAGTTAACAACAACAACAACAACACTAAAATAACATCATAAAGAAAAGAGTTTATTATAGGGTTGATGTTGTTTTTAATTAATCCTACTGAAGGCAGGACAAGAAACAGCGGGTTGATCACATTTAGTCATACTTGCAGTAGACTCCATTAAAATCAATATGACAAGTTATTCATGTTTTTCATGTTTAGTTAAAAATCTAAATCAGGATAACTCGAAAGAAAGAAAGAAAGAAGGAAGTGTTAGGGGCGAACCACAGCTGAAAAGGAATATGAACATAGAGAAATTACTACAGGTCATATAAGTGAGGGTATTATGTATATGTGGAACAGAGTACCTACTCACTGAAAATTGGAACCTTTTGCAGATACAGCTTACACATTGGGAAACATGGAACCAAATCACAATGATAGGGACAAGGCTAGGATGGATAGATCTGTCCATTTCAGTTCCTCATTTTTCTCATCTTAAATTCATTTTGTCCTATTTCCACATCAGTTTGTGATACCTAAAAAAAAGAGGGTTGCACAAAAAATAGTCTTCATGACTCCACAGATTTCTATGGATCTTGTAATGTAATCTCTGGTTTCAGAGTAAGGCTGCAATCCTATGCACACTTCCTTGGGAGTAAGCCCCACTGAGCACAGTGGAGTTGCTTTCAAGTAAATTCGCATAGGATCGACTTGCATGGCACAATTTTCCTTTACCTCGATGTTTCTGCCATGTCACTAGTACAGCATTTTTATTACCCCCCCCCCCCACATCTTTTATGTTAGGTCAAAGCTTGGACTGTGACCGAGATGATGGCATTTTAAAAAATAAGGTTGCAGTCATAACCATTATTACCAGCAGTACCAGTCTCATTGCCCTGATGGAACTCTTTGACTTACATGGGTTATAGGTTGCATTTACATTCCAGCCACAGGTTGAGTTGATCTTCAGGGATTTAATTAGATTTATGAACACTCAAAGAGACTAGAAAACACAGAAAGAAGTCTGAGGCAGAACAGATAGGATGCCCAGTTCTCCACTGTAGAGAACAAGAATGCAGCCAGTAGGTGGTTACCATTTTAGGGCTGAAATGCAAGGCAAAGAACATGAGGGAGAGGCATTTTTACTGTCTCAGTATATACAGCATGTATATATACTTATTTTAGAAAACACTTAGCCAGAGGGGAAGGAATATGTTGTGAAAGATAAATTATGCAGATAATTTTCCATTATGCACACAGAGAGAAAAGTACAAAGGACATGTATTTCCTTAGGGATCCACCTCTGAAACAAGAGGCTGGCAGAAAATGAAAAAAAGAAGAAAAGAAAGGGAGGGGGAAAGGATCAAATCAGAAACAAAGCCTGTTTTGGCAGATTGTAGCTCAGAGCTGGGATGAGACTGAATGAGCAAAAAATTGTACCAGAGGCTGTTCTTTCCAATGAAGCTCTGCATGGCTATGTCACTTATTGAGGTCACCCCTCCCACCTGTTGAGGCAATGCTCTGACCCAAGAGAGATGAATGCCACACATTGCAGGGTGATGACATGGAGAGAGGGGGTGCTTATAAAGTGTTAAAGGGAAATCGTTGTGGAAATGTTCTGGCAGCTGTTTTGCCTTCTTTGGCTGTTTCCCCCTCACTGGGATGTCAGAAGGACACTTTTGGATTTTCTTTGCCATGTGGTCATGCTGCCCAGAGATGATGGGACATATAGTTAAAGACATCAAGACATCATCAGGATGGAATGGATGCCTTAGTAGAGTGTGGGTGACCATATGAAAAGGAGGATAGGGCTCTTGTATCTTTAGCAGTTGTAAAGAAAAGGGAATTTCAGCAAGTGTCATTTGTATGCATGCAGAACCTGGTGAAATTCCCTCTTTATCACAACAGTTAAAGCTGCAGGAGCCCTGCCCTCTTTTGTATCTGGTCAAGAGGGCAGGGCTCCTGCAGTTTTAACTGTTGTGATGAACAGAGAATTTCACCAAGTGCTGCATGCACACAAATGTCACATGCTGGAAATTCCCTTTTCAATACAACTGTTAAAGATACAGGAGCCCTGTCCTTCTTTCCATATGGTCACCCTAGCCTAGGCTTCCTTGGGCACCTGGTATTATTTGTTTGCATGATGTTGCGTAGCCACACTGCAAGCAAGATAATTCCTAGAATTAAGCCCCAATTGCATAAACATGAAATGTGGAAGTGAATCCCATTGCTTTCACAGGGACTTGCAAGTCATGTATTTAGAATGGGGTTGCCAGATAGCCTTAGTGTTGTTTGTCTAAAAAGCCATGCCCAGACAATGCCATGACTCCGCTGGATGGTGAGAAATTGACAAATTCATTGACAAATAATACTGCTGATGAAATGTAACCTCATTTTATTCTCACAAACAAAGCGTTGCTCTTTCTTAAGCATACACTTCAAGTTCTGTCATTGGGTTCTTGGCCAATTTATGGGGGAAGAGCTGGCATTAGGAAAGAGAGGAAGCAACATTCCTCAGGAGACTGATGTTTCCTTTCATAGTGGTGGAGCCAATTCTTCTTTAGTTTATGACGAACTATTTCATAATCTACAGTAAAAAAAAAAAGGGAATTCAAAGTGGAGAAGAACGAGTGGAAAAGCTATCATGCTTCATGTCAGGGTGTGCATGCTAATGTTGATAGCAAGTTAATGTATTATTTATTATTATTTATTCCATTTATATACCGCCCCATAGCCAAAGCTCTCTGGGCGGTTTACAGAAATTAAAAACATTGAACATTAAAAAAACCCCGATATACACAATTTTAAACCATAAAAAGCATAAAAACAGGTTATAAATACAATATCATTTAAAAACAACTATTCTGAGCCAAACCACCACCATAACGATAAAACCCTCAACATACACTGTTAAATGCCTGGGAAAAGAAGAAAGTCTTGACAAGTAGTCCATTCCAAAAGCTGTACGTTTGTACGCTGAATGTTTGCAGCGGGGAGCTGGATCTACTTGAGTAGGCTGCCCAAATGATGATCATGAGGAATACTGTATGCTTTAAAACAGGAGTGTTGAACCTCAGGCCCATGAGCCAAATATGCCATGCCTGGGGTCTCAATCCAGTCTTCCAGAGGTCCCAGATAATCACACTCTCTTCCCCTGACCCTACCACCTTTCCCCAACTGCTTATAGTCAATGGTTTCCCAGCTTTTGTGTGTATTTTGACCCATTCTAAAAGGTCGAAATGCATCCCCTAAAGCTTAGTGATAGTTAAAGTGAGTTTTAAGCTAAAATGTGCTTGTATTTTGGTGGTGGAGGAATTGTTTTTGCTTCTGCCCCTTTTGCCTTTGGCGTCCCCGCCCCCAGCCATTTGCCCTGACCACCACTGGAATATGATCCCTGAGAGCTACTCTGAAGTTGAATTTGGCCCTCAGACTGAAAGTGGTTGAGCACCTCAGTTCTAAAACATGGTGGTGAGGTGAGGGGGAGGGACTCCCTATGCAGTTTTGAAGAGTTCCTCCTATTTACTCAGGAGTAAATCACACTGATTTCAATGGGACTCACTTCCCAGGAAGCGTGCATAGGATTGCAGCATTAAGCTCGGATCCTCTATCCTTCACAGGACTACCTTTTGTATAGACAACTGCTGAACTACCACAGCAGGCTTCATACTTTGGCTCGTCACTTAAACACATTGTTTTGAGGCCGTAGTCTACTATGGCATTCTCCAAGTGTTGTTGATGCTTAGCGAATCTAAGCATCAACAACACTTGGAGAGTGTTGTTGATGCTTAGAGAGACATCCTTAAAAGCAGCTGTTGCCTGAGGGAGAAGGGGTGCTGGGGGTGGAAAGTCCTTTGAACAAATATTCTATTTTGTTAAAATTCTATCTCATCAGCAAACGGTTGCTTCTGTGGATTTCTTTCCCCGTCTTGTTTATGTTTGTTATTACAAATGTGTTTTTGGATTTAATTGGAACTTTGTTTCTGAAGAGTTATTAAGAAAGCTGTTACTGAGAATGCATTCTAAATTCCACCTTCTGTGCTATCTAAATTGCCATGGTAGATTCACTTCAGCAAATTAGGCTTTAATAATGTCGTTTCAACTTTCCTGCGCATTGGGAAATGCACTGAGTGATCTTCGAAGGGCTTGGATTTGAGAAGGAAATGAAGTTTTGGGACATGCAGTCATAAATCTGTTTATTACTTCTGATGCATATATTCTGTTACAGAAGTTGGAAGTAGTTTTTATTAGGGGTGTGCATCGGATCGGATCCGATCTACGATCCGAATCCAATCCGACCCAAAATTGGGAAAATCCGATCCGATCAACCTCCGATCCGATCCGATCCGATGAGGTCCGATCCGGATCGGACGCCATTTTGAATGCTTTTTCCCATAGCCAAGTATTGTTTTACAAAAACGCCTATAACTTTTTCATTTTTAAAGATAGAAGGATGAAACTTGGGCACATTATACACTGGTTAGGGACAGTTATCTGTGAGAAATTTCAGAAAGATTGGTGCATGCGTTTTGTGGCAATTAATTTTTTAATAAATACCCAGGAATACCTATAACTTTGTCATTTTTAAAGTTACACACATGAAACTTTGCCACATTGTAGGCGCTACCTTGGGACCTACGTGTGTGAAATTTCGGAAACAAAGGTGCTTGCCTTGTGTGGCAATTAATTTTAGAAAAATGGGTAGTAGTGGGGTAAATACAGTTATGCCTCCCATTTTTTTATTTTTTAAGATACAAACAGGAAACTTGGGCACATTACAGGGAACACTTCACTTGATATGTGTGTAAAATTTCAGAAAGCTAGGTGCTTGCCTTGTGTGGCAATTAATTTTTGAAACAATGAAGAAAGAAACACCTATAACTTTGTCATTTTTAAAGTTACACAGATGAAACTTTGCCACATTGTAGGTGGTACCTTGGGACCTATGTGTGTGAAATTTCAGAAACATAGGTGCTTGTCTTGTGTGGCAATTAATTTTTTAATAAATACCTAGGAATGCCTATAACATTGTCATTTTTAAAGTTACACACATGAAACTTTGCCACATTGTAGGCAGTACCTTGGGACCTAAGTGTGTGAAATTTCAGAGCCATAGGTGCTTGCCTTGTGTGGCAATTAATTTTAGAAAAATGGGTAGTGGTGGGGTAAATACAGTTACGCCTCCCACTTTTTTATTTTTAAAGATACAAACAGGAAACATGGGCACATTACAGGTAACACTTGCCTTGATATGTGTGTAAAATTTCAGAAAGCTAGGTGCTTGCCTTGTGTGGCAATTAATTTTTGAAACAATGTGGAAAGAAACACCTATAACCATGTCATTTTAAAAGTTAGAAGTCTGAACATTGCTCACTTTGTAGATGGGTTAGGGGTTGATATGTGTCAGAAATTTCAGAATGATAGGTCCAGGCATTTGATGGCTATGGAATTTTTAGATTAAATGTTTCAAAAAAATTTCCACAGAGGCCAGGTCTTCCCCTCCTTCCCCTCCCGCTTCCCGTGAAGAAAAGGAAACACTCTCTCGTCTCGATCCCTTTGATCCTTGCTAGTATCCATTACAGGGCTCGTGTCTGCTTTCCTACTTTCACTTTTTACTCAAGCAGAACGGCTGAGCCTAGCTGAGTTTTGCAGCCATGCGTGCAAGGAAGGATCACTCTCTCTCGATCCCTTTGATCCTTGCTAGTATCCATTACAGGGCTCGTGAATTATGAAAATGCCCATGTGTTGTTGTTGTTGTTGTTGTTGTTGTTGTTGGGTTGGGTTTTTTTGTGTGTGTGCACATTGTGGGGACAATTTGCACATTTTCACAAATGCAGATTATGCAAATGTGAATTTGCAAAAATGTGAATTTACACGAATTCAGGAAATTGGAAAAAATCAGATTCCTCCAATGAGTTGACAATAGAATGAAAGACACCTGACAATCTGTGAAATAAAGGGGGAACTAATTTAACAAAATCCGGACATCCCTACCAGTGCTTAGTTTGAACAATGTAATACCATTCTGAGCTCTCAGACCATTGTCTGAAGCCCCTTAACGAGAACATCAGTTGTACATTCTTAAGACTGCTTTAATATATGGATCTCTCATTCTAGTTTGGGGCATATTTATTGGATTGGATCCAGATTTAGGTGTGTGCAACTGAGCTGGCTGAAGCAGATTTCCTTGTTCCCTCCTTCCCATGGCAGCCTATCCAGTTCTTCCAAAATGCTGCACAGAGAGTAGGGGAACTCTGCTGAATGGCGTAAGTTGTGGTGCCTGGAAAAGGGGGGAATCTCTGAAAATTGAGCACAGCCCTTCTGTCCACAGAGCCCAGATACTGCATCCAAGCCACTGTGATGAATCAAAGGCATCAAATACTATGTAGTAGGCACCACACTGGACTAAGAGCCTACCCAGATAAAGCTCAACAGCAGAAATAGAATGCAAATATTCCTTAAGAAATTCTGCTCCCATGGGGTGCTTGTTTATACACTTAAGGCTGCAATCCTATCCACACTTACTTGGGAGTAAGCCCCATTGAACTAAATGGAACCTGTTTCTGAGTAAACATGCTTATTAAGGTTGCACTTTAAGATAGTGAGCTTATTTTAGACAATGTTGTTTTTCTGTGTTGATCCAAGTTAACAGAAAGCAAACAAAAACAGGACCAGAGGATGATGGCAATTCAAGAAATGAATGTACAACAATACTCATAGTTGAAATATTTCATGCAAATATCAAACAATTATATTAAAATATAATTAATTATTTGTTTACGTACAATTTTATAAAAAGTTTATTAATAGTTTATTGTTGCTGGTGAATTGATTATCAATCCACCAGCTCATTGAATAAGGTTTTTGCTCATTGTCAGGTTCAGATGAGCCAATTAAACATGGTTTGATATTTACATCAAATATTTCAACTATAAGCATTGTTGTACATTCATTTCTTGAATTGCCATCATCCTCTGGTCCTGTTTTTGTTTGTCTCCTCTCCTTGTTTGACCCAAGTTAACAAGCATTTACATTAGGGATGTGTATCGTATCGTTAAAATGTACGATAACGATACAATATGCTTTTTATCTTGCATGTGGTTAACGATAACGATACGATAGGAAACCCTATGATAATTATCGGAAATGATAAAAATCCTATGATACCTATCGTATTTTATTGTTTTATTGAAAGGCTCTTTCTCTTTTGCTGCCACATGGATGGAGCTAGAAGGTGGGGTGTGCTTCATGAGACAGACAGATTCAATGACCAATCGTGCAGCAAGGCTCCAATCACAATGTTGGAGGAGGACTAAGGATATCCCCGCATAAAACCCCCACACTTGGTGTTCCAGCTCTGTTGGGAGTTAGGCGTTGAGGGGAGAAGGGTGGATTTTGTTGGAGCTCTATCCTGGCTCCTGGGTCTTATAGTTACTTCGTGGCGAATTGTTGGAGATTCATTATAGTCTTGCATCTTTGTGTCTCAGGTTCATTTGGCTGTGTGTTGCTTGTGTGTTTGAGACTTTGAGTTATAATTTTTTTCTGGTTGGTTTGATTGAAGGGTTAGGTTAGCATGAATGGGGGTACTACTGTGACTGAGGGAGTGTGTTTTGTCCTCTTCCCTGTTTAACTTTCGTATATATATTTCCCTCTGTGTGTGTGTGTGTGTGTGTGTGTTTGCTTGATTGACTGTGAGTGTGCTGGTGTGTCATGTAGCCTACTAAACAGGATCTGTGTGGTCAAAGCAGCACACAAACTCAAAAACTGTGGGCAAAGCATACATTGTAATTATTAATTGCAATCACTTTGTAGCAGTATGAAACGCAGCTCTGAGGCGCGCCTTGGGCGAGGTGGGTCTGGGTCTAGGAGAGATGCTGTTGCTGCTGGGGGAAGTTCTGGGGTGACTGTCTTGCCCTCTCACACATTTTATTTCTTTTTGAAAGACACTGCTCCATCCAATGTTTCCAGTCTGGAGGTACTGCTATAGTGAGCCTTGAGTTGAGAGATTCCTGTATTATTATTTTTCATCACTACGTCCCTGGGTTGTGGAGTCCATTACTGAGGGACTGCAGAAGCATCTCCCTCACACATTTTTTTTTTAGACTCTGGTACAGGCAATGTGCCTACCAATACCCTGAACGTGACATAATAATTTGGCAAAGTGCCTACCTCTACCCTGAACATAACTTATATTAATTTGGTGAAGTGCCTACCTCTACCCTGAACATGACTTATATTAATTTGGTAAAGTGCCTACCTCTACCCTGAACATGACTTATATTAATTTGGCGAAGTGCCTACCTCTACCCTGAACGTGACTTATATTAATCTGGCAAAGTGCCTACCTCTACCCTGAACATGACTTATATTAATTTGGCAAAGTGCCTACCTCTACCCTGAATGTGACTTATATTACTTGGCAAAGTACCTACCTCTACCCTAAATGTGACTTATATTAATTTGGTGAAGTGCCTACCTCTACCCTAAACATGACTTATATTAATTTGGCAAAGTACCTACCTCTACCCTAAATGTGACTATTATTAATTTGGCGAAGTGCCTACCTCTACCCTGAACGTGACTTATATTAATTTGGTGAAGTGCCTACCTCTACCCTAAACATGACTTATATTAATTTGGTAAAGTGCCTACCTCTACCCTGAACATGACTTATATTAATTTGGCGAAGTGCCTACCTCTACCCTGAACGTGACTTATATTAATCTGGCAAAGTGCCTACCTCTACCCTGAACATGACTTATATTAATTTGGCAAAGTGCCTACCTCTACCCTGAATGTGACTTATATTACTTGGCAAAGTGCCTACCTCTACCCTGAATGTGACTTATATTACTTGGCAAAGTGCCTACCTCTACCCTGAATGTGACTTATATTACTTGGCAAAGTACCTACCTCTACCCTAAATGTGACTATTATTAATTTGGCGAAGTGCCTACCTCTACCCTGAACGTGACTTATATTAATTTGGCAAAGTGCCTACCTCTACCCAGAACGTGACTTTTATTTGCCACTGTTCCAGCCAATGTGTGCAGCTCTGGCATGAAGAACTGTCCACCTGCCTGTACAGGGATGGCAGGCAGACTGGGTCATTTTAATTTTCAAGCACGATGAGGTCAAGGCAGTGCGTGAGTGTTGTTTTGATGGGATCCTCCAGGTTTCCTCACTACCTGGGGTATCACCTGGCCCAATGAGGCCTTGCCTGCTAAGGCTGGCTAAAAAAAATTGTAACGCCCTTGCTATTCCCCTACCCCCAATCCTTTTATTATTTCATTTGTATTTAGACATTTGTGGCATAATCTAGAGTCAAGGCAGCCGTTCTACTGCAGAGGAATGCATCCACTCTCACTGTGCCATGCATGCATAGAAGCGGATAATAATAATATGCTTTTAAGTTTTTTTTAGTTTTAGTGGGATCCATCCTGCAGGTTGGTGTGCTTCCGGGGTATCTCCTGGCCCAATGACGCCCTGCCTGCTAAGGTTGGCTAAAATAAATATAACTGTAATGCCCATGCTATTCCCCTCCCCCCAATGCTTTTAATTTGTAGACATGCATGGCCTAATCTCTTGAGTCAAGGCAGCTGCAGTTCTGCTACTGTGGTGGAATGCGTCCAATCACTGTACCATGCATAGGCGCTAGTGGGATCCTTCAGGTTGGCGCGTTTCCGGGGTATTTCCTGGCCCAATGAGGCCCTGCCTGCTAAGGCTGGCTCTAAAATAAATGTAACACCCGTGCTATTCCCCTACCCCCAAATCCTTTTAATATGTAGACATGCATGGCCTAATCAATGAGACAAGGTAGCAGCAGTTCACCATCTTCTGATTAACACATTTTACTTTTATGACTGCATATGGAAAGCACTGCCTAGGTTTATCCACAGGTTTTGAAAGTTCATTGTATTCCTAAAAATATACCTATAAGTCTTAGCAGCAGCAGTAGCAGCATGGATGCATTACCGGAAACAGTGCATGTTGTTGAGAGCTTACTTCTGAGTAACGCCTGCAGCTGTGCATCTGAAATTGGGCACAGATGACGAGTCCCCTCAAGGCCATCTGTGAGATGCCCATGAGTACTGGACGACGATGTCTCTTGAAAAAGGACCACATTTCAGCCACCTGAAACAGTGTATTTGAAAGCTTACGTCCGGGTAATGCTTGCACCGATTGTTCTAAAATTTGGCACACAAGACTAGCAACACTCATTCTGCACTGTGACCAAGTTTCAAACCTGAAACTTGGAAAATTAAGAAGTTTAGTCCTTTCTGACTCAAAAATCAACTCTAGAGTAGAGTCTCTAGGGCAAAATGGAGAAATGATATAATATTGGATTTCCGATAATTATCAGAAATACGATACGATATGATACAGTTCACCTACAATGATAATTTTTTTGGTCCTAAATTCCGATAACGATACGATACGATATTTTCGGGCATGCACATCCTTAATTTACATAAGGATTGAACATATGGATGCTTCCTAATCTATTCATGATATGGACACGGCAGGTGATATGGTCCTCCTAACCTTAATTCTTTGTTCATTTCCATTTGAATACTGAAAAAAGGCAGTAGCCATGGAAAAACAATGCTGAACATGATGCCCTTTAGGAGAAACAATGAGTCTTTTCCTCCCCCCCCCCCACCACCAATAGTTTTGTGAATATCCAGCTTGTGGAACAAGTTCTATAAACTCAAAATCTTGTCTACTGCATTGTGAGCAATTGTTGATCCTAGTGAAGGATATTATGATTCAGACTTTGTGACTTACAAATGACTCAAAGGAGTATACAGTAAGTTGTGGCTGGGTGCCAGTTCTGATCTTATGGCGACTGCTTTGTTGGTGGTGATTCCCATTCATGGCAATTAGACCGTATTCATAATAAGCAGTGCAGCCAGCTTTACATGCCATCACGGACTTACATTTATGTTTCCATGCAAAGTGACCCTTAGTCACATCTCCTTTAGAATTTGTGTGGCTGATTTCTTTCTTTCTTTTTTAAAGATGAAGTAGCTGCAGGAACAGGATCTGAGCTGGCATAGGGATATGTGAGAAATGTGTTTCAGTTAACATCAGAACTTGGCCTATTGAAATCTACATTGTTTGGACAAAGTTTGCATATTCCTGAGATTGCAATCACACCCCCAAAATGAATTTGTTTTTTTTTAAAAAATGTGCATTCCAAAATGTGCATTTCAGGGGGAAAAATGCACTTCCATGCTTTAGTCAATGGAGGAAAAGCATTTGGGTGCATGCTTTAAAAAAAAGTGTGCGGCTAAATGTGCACTTTTCCTGTTTGAACAACAACAAAAGCTTGCATTTGGTGGAACTAGGCTGACCATATGAAAAGGAGGTCAGGGCTCCTGTAACTTTAACAGTTGTAGAGAAAAGGGAATTTCAGCCAGGGTTATTTGTATGCAATTAGTTCCTGGTGAAATTCCCTCTTCATCACAACAGTTAAAGTTGCAGGCACTATACTAGAGCGACCATATTCAAAAGAAGGCAGGGCCCCTGCAACTTTAACTGTTGTGATGAAGAGAGAATTTCACCAGGAACTAATTGCATACAAATGACACTGGCTGAAATTCCCTTTTCTCTACAACTGTTAAAGTTACATGAGCCCTGTCCTCCTTTTCATATGGTCAGCCTAGGTGGAACTTGTAAACCTTGATGACCTCAGACCTAACTGATTCCCCTATCCCTACATATATCTTTACCCTTTCCCTGATCTCAGTCAAAATTGGACAACCTGCCCCCAATGCCAGTTCTTTGTAAAGGGAAAAAAGCTCCCATTGGTGCCAATCTGCAGGCTCAACGGGAAGGTGATTCTGATTGGAATTGTGGAAGTGGCAAAGGGTTAATACCCTTCTATCCCACACCATGATCACAATGGAGGTGGATCCAGGCTCTGCCTTCCACAAGAGGAAGGCAGCTCCCCTCACCCCATTCAGCAGGTCCCTTGACTTTCTGTTTCACCTTTCGCGGAAGCTGGAGGGGCTGTTGTGGGATGGAGTGGGACTGGAAATCCACTTTCATCAGTGCAGTCGATCTGGCTTTAATCGGGATTTAAACTAGTGGAGGCTGGTGGCTCTGATTTCAGTGAGGCTGTGGATTCTGGGTTTCAGTCAGAACCAGCCAGAACTCTAAAGGAGCTTTCCATAATTCTGAACCCATGGCAGGGATAGCGTCCAGCATTTTGGATAGCTCCTTTAAAGTTATGGCTGATTCTGACTGAAACCCAGAATGGATTCACAAGCTCACCAAAATTGGAGCCACCAGCCTTCACTGATTTAACCCGGGGTGTTTTTTTTTTTTTAAAAAAACAGCCAGACAAGAGCTAAGGATGTGAATAATATAATGTAGGTGCCTAGATTTTTTTCCTCTCACGTTTACCGCCCCCCCCCCCCCAACTAGGTCCTTATTATACAGGTTGTTTTAAGCACACCCACCTCAGCTTTGCTCCACTTCTTCAGTGCTGGGTTCACATGATGTCGTCCCCCTCCTGCTGCTCTCTCCCCCCAAAGTCACAGGTTTTAGTTTCTGTTTCGATTTATCCCTCAATGGGCAAAGTCCCTTTCAGGCAAGTTCAGACAAGTTCAACAGGCTGAGCTGAGGTATTGGAGCAAAACCGACCACGTGTGATTCAAAACACTAAATTTGCATAGGAAATGGAGGGGAAGGCCACAGAAGCAATGGGGGGATGGTACGTGTGATAAAGGCCTTAATCAGCCCCCCACATTGGCTGTTCTAATCTGGATATGTCCCTAAATGGATATGTCCTGGATAATCTGGATATGTCCTTAAATGGTCCTGCTATTATTCATATGATAAGTGCGGAATTCATATGATAAGTGCTATTCTCTGTTATCACAGATCTGCCCCCATCATATCAAGCCATTACCAAGACAAGAGCCATGCTGGGAAATGCAAATATATGGAGGATGTGTTGGCTGTTGCATTAATTAAACACTGCACACTTCTCCCCATTTAACCTTGCAACAGAATGGAGGAAACAACTCCTGATTATCGCAGAGTCCTCTTGCTTTACTCTGACTTGTTTAACCTTGGATTTATGCTCTGATCATGTAAACAATTCCTAAGGATAAAGCAAGTTAACGGGTCGTTATCTTAGGATAAATGATCATGCAAACAAGCCCTGGGAGTTTTGTCATGGATTTCAATGGAGGAAGGATTTCACCCAGCATATTAATTGGATGTGGTTTTTTCCTCCCAAAGATGCCTTTTTCTTCAAAGCTTTATGAAGGGGAAGGGGAAGAATAAATCACTCCCTTGCAGTTGTCACCCAGCACTGGCAAAGGCCAGCAGAAGAGTTTATATATAGCTTAAACTAGTGTGTTTCCTGTGAATAAACTATCAAATACTTAAAATAAATGGCTTGTCCCTGTATCATTACTCACTCCTGAGATGATTTATAAACCAATTATGTGGGGAGTTTTCTTCCCTTTCATCAGCCTTATAGATTATGGGTCAATTATGTATTCCCCCCCCCCCTATAAAGGATATAGCTCAGCATTGCCACAAAATGACTGAGACTGCAGATTGTGGCTAAGAGCAGTTTCCTCGTGCTTGTAAATATTCATGTCTGTGGGACAACTTTGGGGATTGTTTCACTTTGTCACACGTCGTGACAAATCTGCCCATGTGCTGGGTTTCCTGTATTCTAGAGTCTTGAAAGTGCTCATGTCAAAAGGGAACTGTTCCCCCTCGACTGGGCACACTTTTGGTAGATATACATGCCCCTGATATCAACTCTGCTTGCACTGTAGGTTAGTTTATTTTGATGACTTCCACCATTGCTTGTCAAACACTTTTACCTGTTGCCGGAGTCTCTTCTAGCTCCTCTGTTAGAATGGCATTTGGTGGCCCCCAAGCCGCAAGTTATTTGAGGGGAACCCAGAAAGTTGTGGACATGCTTTAAGAGCAAAAGCAGGGGGAGAAAAGCATCCAACTCCGATGAAACAAGGGGAGAAACAGGTTCTCAAGATGCTGATTTTTTATTTAGTTTTCCAAAGTTGGAAAAGTTCAACTTTGGAAAAATAAATAAAAAATCAGCATCTTAAGAACCTGTTTCTCCCTTTGTTTCACATGCCTTAAGAGACATCTTCTTCTTGAGTCTTTCCTCCCATTCCTTAAAAAGTAAATTCATATGCAGCTAGGATTCCAGATGCCTTAGTAACCTGTGCAACTAAGTGGCTAGATTTAATTAGTACTTACGGCTACTCACAGCATTTTGAGTTCCAACATAGGCTCTGTTTTCTTTTATATTTGAATGACAATACAGCCTTCTTTAAGGCTATTGTTTCTGGACAAGCAAATGGGGATGAATAAGTGATTGTGGTACCTCTGTCAACAGCTGATAAATGCAAAAAGCATGCTCTTGAGCTTGAGAGATACAGATGTAAGGAGAGAACATAAGGTAAGAAAAGCCCCCCCCCTTAATCAGATGGTCTATCTAGTCCAGTGTCCTGTTTCTGGTGGCAGCTGACCACCTACATGCCCTTTCTGGAATGTCCTTGTAACCATAGGGCTGGGGTCTCCCAGCCATAGCCACCAATGTACTTACAGACACCTCTCTTTGTGTCCACCAGGTTCCTTGCCTCTCCTGATTTCTGTTTTTTATTTCTTAAGATTTTTATATTTATTTATTTATTTGATGTATTTCATTTATATACCGTCCAATAGTCGAAACTCTCTGGGCAGTTCACAAAAGTTAAAACCATCAACAAGTCTCAAAGTATAAAACAATATAAGAACACAATATAAAAATACAATATAAAAGCACAACCTGGGTAAGACAGCGGAGCTATGCAGATTTAAAATACAGATTTAAACAGACTTAAAAGACTATGAGAATAAAGTGTTAAAAGACTGCGAGAATAAGAAGGTTTTCAACTGGCATCGAAAGGAGTATAATGTAGGTGCCAAGCAAACCTCTCTAGGGAGCTCATTCCACAGCCGGGGTGCCACAGCAGAGAAAGCCCTCCTCCTAGTAGCTACCAGCCTCACTGGTCGTGCTTTTTATTTTATTTTATTTTATTTATTTATTTTACTAGGAGGCTGGCATCCTGCAAAGTGAAGGGCTGGCTTCCAGTGCCATCTTTACTGGGGTTCAAAAGGGTGGCTTTGTGTTTCGGAGCTCAGACCACACTTCTGCCTTGCATTTAGATTCTTGAACAAGTTACTTTTATTGTAGTCTCTCCAGATTGCCTTCTGGGAAATGAGTGCTTTGTGACCAACCATCCGTACCATGGCAGCCAGTTTATGAATAGGCAACCTGCCCCCTGCCCCAGGCCAGCAGCCATTGTTTGAAAGCACCCATGACACACTCAAAATTCCAAAACTGCCCACTGACCCAAAGAAGTGTTCTTTAAACAACAAAATGCTAGAGGAATCTGAATTTGATGGGCAGAACCTCATCCATTGTCTTTTCTTCATTTCCAAAAAAGTATGGCGTATATGCAGACACATCCCTGATGCTAGACACTATTGGGGTTTGAGAGTTAAACCATATCACTAGCTTTCCCCCTGCATGTTCTTATACGTTGGAATCTGTCTGGGGCCAATGAGAGCTCCTGAGAAAATGCCAAAACCAACAGTTGTGCCTCTGTTGGACCACTTGGTCTCTCTTAGCCAGGGAGCTTCTTTTTACTGCCCTGTTCTCTCCTTTGAAGATTAGGGGCACCATCTATGTATATGGGTGGTGGTGGTGGTGGGAATGCCAACATCTCCAGAGGAGAGGCTTTATTTCAGTTCTCTCCATTATGTTTCTGAAAGGGAGGAGGTTGTTTTCACAGAAAGCAATCATGAGTTGGGATGTTTAAACACTTAAAGGATTTATGGGAGAAAAACAGGCATGTTTATTGCTTTCATTCAGTACCCCACCCTCCTCTTTCTCCCTTTTTCTCTCTCCATCCTGGAAATTACCATGAGAAACTGGTGCAGTCCTTCAAGGCATAAATAATTCTCCAGGAATGTTCCGGGTGAAATGCCGAGCTAGTCCCATTCCTCCTACTTATAATTCATGAAGGAACCTAATGCAATTTAATACCTTTTTTTTTTGCTCTATTAAGTAATATTATTTCCCTGTTCCTACACCGAGAAAGTGGTTGATCTAAGAATAAGCCTACTAATGCAATGTATTGGATGCAAAAGGCTTCTAGTCTAACCACCAGAGCAGAGTCAAACTCTGGTTCTTCAGTCTACAACAATTACAAGTACTGCTCAGTCATTCCACATCATTTCAAGAGGCCTTGTGAAAAATGCTGAGCTCTGGGGAAAATGAACCCCTAATGCTTCCTAAGCTTCCCAAATCCCCCCAAAGTGCCCTGCCCAATCATTTTTTTACACCTTATTCATAAAGCAAGCTTTGAAATAACAATTCACGTTGCCATTTATAGTATGAATCATCTTCAGGCAGGAAAAAGTTACAAATTTGTGTGCCCTTTTTTTAGATATGTGGGAGCAACTCACACACACACACACACACACACACACTGGACTAGAATTTATTTGAATGACTGATTTAAAGGGCTGGGACATGAAGTGGGGATGGCACTGTGGTGATGCATGCCTGTGCAGACACATGATGGTAAGAGAAAATAAGGTCTGGTCATCCTCATGCTTACTATAAAAAGAATATATTCTGTGGATCAGCTTACATACCCAAAGAGATGAACAGAATTCTAAAGCTGGAATCTCATTGCTATCAGTAAAACTTCTCTTCCTGTCTTGACTCTGGTGCACAAATGTTATAACACCATCTCTTGAGACAGTATCGCTACACTTTTAATTATGGGCATATCTACACTACAGAGTTAAACTCCCACTTTACCAAAGCTTCTGTCCAGATCCTTTACACATGCTTTTTCTTTCTCTTCCTTTCCTTATGTTCCATTACACAAACACTAGATGGCACTGTACTTATAGTGGAATTACACTAGGCTTTATCCTGCCATTCACAAATAATATCAGATTTTCCTTGTAGAATGTCCCCACCCCTGCTAAAATGGTTGCAAATCCCAGGAGAGGCTCCGGAGAATGACAACATCATGTAAATGGCATGTAAACTACTGTAAGTGAGAAATCACAAGCACACAATAAACGTGTTGTGTAGAAAGGCTCTATAACCTCTAACACAAATGTTCAGAGCTCAGGGTGGAATCCAATGAAATAGGATTATTTTGTGTCCTGCACTCTGGGATGATCAAGAAGAGATCCTGTCCCTCCTCTGTGTGACAACCTTTCAATTATTTGAAGAGTGCTATCATGTCTCTCCTCAGTCTTCTCTTCTCAAGGCTAAACATGCCCAGTTCTTTCAGTCTCTTCACAGGGCTTTGTTTCCAGACCTCTGATCATCCTCGTTGCCCTCCTCTGAACATGCTCCAGCTTGTCTGCATCTTTCTTGAAGTGTGGTACTCAGAACTGGACGCAATACTCAAGATGGGGCCTAACCAGTGCCAAATAGAAGGGAACCAGTACCTCATGCGATTTGGAAGCTACACTTCTATTAATGCAGCCCAAAATAGCATATTATGATATGAAATCTGGGTTAGAGTGTATTATGCCATAAAAGTTCACTTGCAGGGGCTTCAGCCAAGTAGCCACTACAGACAAAGGGAAGGCAGCTTACTTTTGTCTCTCTGGCCTGAGACAGTGACTGTGATGATGCAGTATGATGTTCCACTGTGGCATCAGCAAGTGGATGTGAATGAAAATCCTGTCAAAGAAATATTGCCTTTAATTGCATTGGCAGCCTTTGGCTATTCAATAAAAATTCTCTCAAATGAAATCCAATCTTTCTGAAAGGGATGCTATGATAGGGCTCATCCTAACTTAACAGGCTGTAAAAGGAAGTGCAATCCATTCAGTAAGTGGTCAGGATCTCTTACAGCCTCTTCATTTTTCAAGTACAGACCACTTCCTTGGCCCAATTTGCTCCTACTGAAATTGAAGAGATTTTATAGCCTATCATGCTGAGCAGCTTTATCCAAAGGCCATTTTCCCCTTTTCCTTGCGAGTGATAAGCAGTGAGTTTATAACATGATCTTAGTTCATCCTCTTAATATCTATCTATCTATCTATCTATCTATCTATCTATCTATAATCTATCCATCTATCTATCATACTTCCCCATTAAAATGGCCTCCAAAATATCAGCTTTGTAAAGGGTATAAATGAGGACTATCTAATCCTTATTTAAGCAGTAGGTTTCGAATCCTGCAGGAATTGATGGGGTGACCAACTGTCAGGATTTCCCCAGATTTGTCGAGGTTCCCCCCCTATTCTGGATGTCAGGGAGGATTTTCTGTTATTTTCTATAATGTCTGAGAATTACATGTTTTCCCCTTTAAGGCCGCCATTAACATGTCAAGGGGGGGGGAATGTGACTCTTTCTGGAGATGTGTCATTCTCCCCCACTGCTCCAAGCAGGGCCTTAAAAGGGAAAGTGTTTCATTCCCAGACATTATAGAAAAGGCCCTGATTGGAGCGAGGGGGGGGCAGTAATGACACACATTCCCCTCCTCTGCTCCAGTTGGGGCCTTTAGTGTGGCAGGGGGAATGACATGCTTTCCGGAGGCCCCAAAAGCATGCTTTCCCGCCTCTCCCCACTGGGTTTCCTCTTTTTTGGTTTCCCAAATAGGGTCACCCTAAGTGTAGGAAAACGTTGAAAACATGAATGTGTGTGTCTGTGTGTCTGTGTGTGTGTGCGCGCACGCTGAGTATCTAGGACATGAGGTTGGCTTCTGAAACTATCTCACCCTAGACAATCAGAGTAAAATTTGCCACACATGCTAGTAAGAACAATCTAGTAAGTAAAATGCCAGTAAGAACAATCAAATGAGATTGAGATGGGTGTCTTTCAAAGGTTCTAGGATCAGCACAGTTGTTCATGAACCTTGGTCAAAACAACAGTTTTGGGGGACCATGTTTACACATGGAATTTTAATATAAGAAGTATGTTTTAGAGCCAATGGAGCCTACATCTGGTCTTTCTCTAAGACAACCTTTGGCCACAGATGGTGTTGCACCACAACTCCCATCATTCCCAGACAACCTAGTCAATGGTCAGGGATGATGGGTGTTGTAGTCCAACAACATCTGGGAACCCAAGTTGGAAAAGGCTGTCATAGAAGAAAGTTAGATTTAGGATCCATTGGCCAGGTAACAGGATTTTTTAGCTCTAAAATAGGATGACCTAAGGCTCTGTATTCAGGTTGTCCTCTCTTAAATTGTGGATAATCTGGGATGAGCCTATCTCAATTGATCACAGGCATAAAGAACTCTTTGGATCAACCCCTAATATCTCTAATTACAAGGATCTTCAGCTACAGGACTGAGAAAGGTCTGTGCCCGAGAGGTCTTGGAGAAGCATAGTCAGTGGATAGACAGCAGGCTAAATGGACCAGTGAGCTAACTCAGTATAAAGGCAAGTCTATATGTGCACATGGTCAGCCTAGGAGACTTCAGGTGTTACATGGCAATGTTATTGAACAGAAAGACATTGAAGGGTAAACACTTTTGCAAATAAGGGATGACCCATCTGGCCATTCTCCCCACATTCTGATTGCCTTAATTTTCAGATTAGCAGATTCTCCCTGCTTCGTCTCCCCTCCAAGTGGAACGAACAGAACAGGTGCCACTTAATTCTATGGTGCAATAAAAGTGAATCTTTGTGATTAATGCATGTTAAAACAAGGAATGGCATAGCAATGAAACTGCAAAGGTTTAGAGGAGCCTTCAGGGAAATGCAATTGAGCTCATTCTGCTGTTTGAATAAGGAGGCCTCCCTTGTACGGTCAATGGAGTTAATGTTTTCAATGCAGGCAGAATGATTAACAAGATGCAGCATCTGCTAGTGTGGAAAACAAGAACATTTTTGAAGGCATGATACAAATGGTGGGTAGAAAGTCCTTGTCATCATGGTTATGTATGTCCCAAGACGTCTTCCAATCACGGTCCCATAGCATCATGAAAAGGTCTTGTTTACTTCCCCTTGTGTTATATCAGTTTCATCTTATATGCATCCCTTGGATTATACGGCATTTTCACCTAAATCCTTTTCTACATCTTGCAATTTCCCTGAAGGTAAATCTAATCAGATTTTGTTGTCTTTAGTGCAGCCTCCCACAATCTGGTGCCTTCTAGATGTTTTTGGACTTCAACTCCCATCAGCTCAGGGATTATGTGTGTTGAAGTGGAAAACATCTGGAGGACATCAGTTTGGGAAAGTAAAGATGAGAAGCAAGAGAAAAGTGTTGGCAATAGGTTTGCATTATTTGTATCGGGGACCATGAACCTGTGGCCCTTCAGATGTTGTTGGACTACAAATTTCATCATGCCAGATGATTGGGTCATGTTGCCTGGGCTGATGGGATCTGAAATCCAAAAAACATCAGGTTCTCCACCATGCTTTAAGTGAATCATCAGATGCAACCTTTTTGAAAGCCTTTGCAAGATTCCATGTGTTTGGTACACAAATTCAGAAAGCAAGTTCTGCCTAAATATGTCAGTGATCTTGTGGAGGGAGAGCTCTGCTTGAATATTTTATTTTTCTGAGCAGCTGTCCATGCCAGTTTGTTCCAGGATGCAATCCCAACGGCACATAAAGAATCCCAGTTACTCTTGTCATATCTGCTGTCACCTGGAGATGTAGATAGCTCAGTATCTGTTGTCTAGACTCAGCAAAGAACACGAGCACCACATAGAATATCTTTGCCAGTCCTTCTGTATAAGGATTTTGCAAGGTAGAAACAAAAGCAGAAATAAAGATTCAGCAGAAATAAAGATTCTGCAGGTGATTTAAATGCCAGGCAAGAATAGAAGAGGGAGAATCAAATGCCTCTGGAAGAAGGAGGGGAAGACAGATTTAAGATGCAGAATCTCTTGCACTCTTTGAATTCTTCTAAATGGGAAGATGGGCACACATTTTTTCTCCTCCTTGTTGCTGCCTAATGGCTAACATTCAATGCAGACTGGTTACATTCCTATGGAATCGATATTCTTATGGAATATACTCCAGAACGGAGGCCAGGCAGAAGACTTTGTGAGCACAAACAGAAAAATAAAGCATCACTTTGAGTTCCAGCCTCTAGCGTAGCCTCGGCACGTTATACCTGCATACTATCACCTTGTGCAGATTGTCCTACGTTTGGGTCAGGATCACAGATGACAGCCCAGCTCCCTGCTATGCCTTTCTTCCATGCATTGGATATGATGTCTGCACAGGGACCTAGGGACCAAAACACCCAATGCAATCATCCACCATGAGGAGGGCCAGGGCAAGTGAGCTCAAATCCTGATTCCACCTACCCACCCCCAACTCCAGCATAAGTAGCTGTACACAGAATTTATATCAGCCCTGCTCAACCTTGCCTGAAATTTTATACGACAACTCCCAGCATTCTTAACCATTGGCCATGCTGGCTGGGGCTGATGGGAATCGAAGTCCAACACATCAGGAGGCCACCAGGTTGTGGATGGCTGGTTTATATGACTTGTAATTAATATTGACTGCCAGTGAACTGGCCAAGATCCAGTGCTAGGCTGCAGCTTTTCCATTTGGTGCAGTCCTACCATACTGTCCCTTTTCATTTCCACAAGGCTAATTCTATTTTAAAAAAACAAACAAACCCTCTGTCACTGCAATCAAGGAGAGTATTGGGAAAAAAAGGTGGGATGATGATGATGATGATGATAATTGCAAGTATAAATAAGGATTAGCCAGGGAACACAAATCTCATATAGAAAAGCAGACAGCATGGGGCTACATGACCCTCATGTCTGTAGTACTTGGAGCAAATGGATGAGAATCTGATGATGAAGGGTTCCTGAACCCTTCATCACCAGCCAAGGTTCCTGAAAAAGTGCAAAGAGCATGCTGGCTAATACCTGACAGGTTCAATCAGCCTCAGGACTCCAGATATACAATGACACTACAAGCTATTTGGATCGTAAACTGACTTTGTCATCGATATTTCAATTATTATTTCAATATAATCATGAAAATTTTGCTTGCAAGGAAATGCTTACAGTCTTATTGGTTGCTGTATGCTAAGTTATCATAAGAAACTGCAAATCTCACTTGAATTTAACATTAAGAACATCAGAAGGGCCATGCTGGATCAGACCAAGGGTCCATCTAGTCCAGCACTCTGTTCACACAGTGGCCAAACAGCCATTGATCAGGAACCTACAAGCAGGACATGGATGCAATAGCACCCCCCCCCCCTTGCCCGTTTTCCCCAGCAACTGGTGTATATGGGCTTACTGCCACTGATACTGGAGGTAGCACATCTACACAAAGGCCCTGTTGAGATGACATGCTAAGCCACAGTGGTTAAGCATTCTGAGCTAAACATGATGACTTAGCGTGTTGTGTGAAACAGTCCTAGCCATGGTGGCCACATAACCACAGTTTAAACACTCTTTCTAACCATTTGCTGCAAAGGGGTTAGTGGCCTAACCACAGCCCATAGAAGTGTATGGTTAAATCCTGCCAGTGGAAGGATATTACTTGTGGAATGGGACTTCCACGTCCTCTCCTCCCCCCTGCAGCCCCCTGTTTGCCCTCCAAACCTCCTCTCAAGGGTCCCCAGCCCTTTGGAGCAACTATGGAGGGTTTGCATAGCGGGTGGAGATCCATCGACAGGTACAGTGATGTATAGGATATCATACTGGCAGAAAAGCTAACTGAACAACTCAAAACCCCCAGAGGACAACAAGAAACAGAAGACTTTGGGACAACCTGGTATTCTGTCATAGACTTTATAAATGATGTAGACAAGATAATTCCAGACTACCAGATATCCATGGCAAATTGTGGACAGATACTATTGGACCCAGCATAATTGATCCATCTGCATCAGCATAATCGAGTCTCAGCAATTCATTGAAATTATTGATTTGCATTAACAAACCCTCAATGAATTCTTGTGTCAAGCTTTGTTTAGTGCTTTATAAATTTGTGTCTTAAAATAATTTTTTAACAATCCCCCCTCCCCCAAGAACCCCAACTTCATTGCTGCAACTGTAGCTGCAAGAAGAAAGCAACCCACACTGGCAGCTCAGGGAGGGAATGCCCATATCCCAAACTGGGACTCCCAAACAATTTCCATCTCTCAACCTGAGCACCCCTTGACTTACAAGTCACCAAAAAAAAAAGAAGAGGGCACCGATCTTCATAAGATTTGTCTATGACAATTTATATGTGCAGATGCCAATTTAGAAAACGTTGTTATAATTTAAATGGAAATACAGGCATACATAGAAATGGAAGATGGTGACTAAGTAGGCTATGTCCCTCACATGCTTGGTCCATTGTCCAGGTGCTGTTGGTGGGCAACTTCAAAACCCAGCTCTTCCTTCTGATAGTTCTTTATCTTTAAACCAGAGTTGGTCTAGACAGCACTTCAAACAGAGGGCACCTTCAAAGTAGAAGACTGTCCACTGGCACCCTTTCAAGAAAGTACTCTTTGCCATAAACGAGGGCAAGTGACCACCCTGTGATAGCTGGTAGAGCAGTACATGTTGGGCAGATGCACTCCTAGCCACAGTTGCCACTTGGATATCCAAGAACAATGTAGGATCTAGGAGGGCCCCTGAGGAGGCAGTTGGTAGTGTAGAAAACCGCTGCCTGTGACCTGGCTAGGTGCTGCCAGTCATAATAAATATTAGGTGATAGGGACAAATGGTTGGACCTCATAAAGAGGTGCTAAGTATTCCCCTCTCACATTTATTTATTTATTTATTTACTGCATTTCTATACAGCGCAATAGCTGAAGCTCTCTGGGCGGTTTACAAAAATGAAAACCATAAAAAACAGTCAAATATAAAACAACGACAGTATAAAAGCACAACCATGATAAAACCGAGCAGCCGTGCAGAAATTAATATGGATTTAAAATACAAATTTAAACAGCAAAGTTAAAAATCAAACTGAAGAACTGTTAAAATACTGAGAAAATGAAAAGTCTTCATCTGGCATCAAAAGGAGTATAATGTAGGTGCCTGGCCAACCTCTCTAGGGAGCTCATTCCACAGCCGGGGAGGGGGGGGGGTGGCATTTTCAATTACAAAGGAAAGCAGCAGAGGGTTTTATCAACTCTGTCCTTTCTTAAATGTGTGTGTGTGTCTGTGGACTGTGACTACCTCTTCAGGTGGAGGTGGTAAGGATGCAGTCAAAGCCACCTAGCAACTATCCCACTGGCTGCAGAATCGCATCCAAGCTTTTTAGTTTGTCTAAAAAAAAAGGTGGGGGAGACAAAACCATGTCACAGAGCTGTCACAATTCAAATAATGGCACCCCCCCTCCAGTGCAATAATATGGATTTCAGACAACCCCTAAAAGTTATTAGAATGAATGTCTGGGCAGTGTTTTATCCCAACCCTCTGAAATGGACAAAATAAGTCCAGGCCGAATATTTTGGCTCAGCATTATGATAAAGCTACTTACTATGTTTCTATTTTGCTATAGGACTCTGGCTTGGGAGTGCCAGCTGACAATGTGATCATTTAACAGGTATATGGTGAGAAGGGGGTGGGGTTGTGGGAAGTTGTAAAGGGAAAAGGTGCCTTTTTGTCTTTATTCCTCCTAAAACATCTGCATATAGTGTAGGGGGGAGTTTTCTAATCTCAAAGCACACCAGCCCACCTTAAGCCCCCTCTGGAATACTTACTATAAGGCAACTTTCTCCAACCTGATGCCCTCCAGATGTTTTGGACTACAACTTCTACCATTGGCCATGGTGGATGGAACTTATAGGAGCCATAGTCCAAAGCTTTTGGAGGGCATCAGGGCCGGATCTACACGTCATCCTTGATGTGCCCTCCCTGCGCCACAAGCCGCTTTGGAGCGCTGCACTTCGTCTAGTGTGGCTCAAGCCTCAGAAGCTCTGCTCGCGCTCTTGCCGCCGCCGCCCTTTCATCCCGGCCGGTCCCAGGGAGGGAGGAGGGAGGATTGTAAACAAAACCTAGCAATTGGAAATCCCTCTCCCAATCGCTGGCTTTTGTTTACAACCCTCCCCCTCCCTCCTCCCTCCCCAGGACCGGCCTGGAGGAAAGGGCGGCGGCCACGGCAGCGCGGGCAGAGCCTCCGAGGCTTCAGCTGCACTAGGTGGGGTGAAGTGCTCCGAAGCGGCTTGTGGCGCAGGGAGGGCGCATCGAGGACGACGTGTAGATCCTGCCCAGGTTGGGGAAGGTTGGTGCAAGGTGATGGGGAGCTGAGCAGGCTACTTTCCTCTTCTCTTCCACCACTTCCAATTTCCATCCGTCCTCAACATTCCATATAGCCTACAAGCTTGTCATGACATTTTGTTTTCCTTTTAATTTATAAACTCATATATGCTTGTGTACCTAGGAAGTCTGCTGATTATATAGAAACCACTGCCTTGTTTGTGGGCAGCCCTGTTTCACTTTCAAACTGCATGGCACACCACCACTTCTGGCTAGATGAACACTACTGCTTTAGCACTGATAACTGTTGGGGCACCTTGCACATTCCATGTACCACTTTCATGGTGTTATTTCCTGCTTTTTATTTCTCATTATCCAAAATACTGCCACAAATGTTGTTTTGTGTTCTACGTAGTATAATGCACAAGAGGGATATAGTGTTACCATGATGGGATCGTAATGATTTGACACAAGGTTTACATCTGGCCTTTGTCTGCAATTAGAAGGAATGATAGATGAGCAGAAAACATAATGATCTCATAATGTATGTCTGTGATGAGCATAGACTGGGCCACCATGTTAGTTTGCCCAGTATTTCTGCAAAGGCCCTCAATGGCAGCTACCCTCACCTCCCTTTTACATTAAAATGCAGCAAATGTGCAGGATATTAAACAGTACATCAGTCATATCACCAACTTCATTGTGTAGGAAGACATGTCCTTGTGTTTTCTATTAGATTTAACAAGCAAATGGTCTAACATTTCTATTACTGAGAGAACCTGGTTGATATAGCTGTGGCATGGAGCCATCTACTGTGCTTAAACAGTATTTCCCCCATTTTATTTTATTGTAAATTGACAGAGCAATGAGATTACATGCTTTGTTTATTCTTCCAAAAATTATTAAAAGGATTTAAAAAAGCATGATTAAATTATCAGTCAAACAACTACAATTGTCAAGGGGTTGTGTACAATGGTTCCTTGAACTGTTCTGAACATTTACCTGCTAGAGAAGGTAAATATATTCCCCTCCTTGTGAATTCTCTCCACATACATTCAGGCCAGCATCATGCATGTTCATCTCACAGCAGTCTTGACATGCACAAGGGAGAAGCTCCCAGAGCCCTGGATTTCAATTAAGATTCAAAAGTCACAATGATACAGTCCTCCTAATCCTTCAACAAAGGGAAGTGCGGTTAATCAAACTGCTATGCCTCAGGCTCCTGGTTGCTTTGTTTAACATCCACTTAGTGCCAAAGCTCCTGGGGACATTGCTTACCTGTTCAGAATGGATGATATGCCTCCTACTACCTCAGGAAGAGCACAGGTTAGATTGCTATGATTTGTTGGGGGGGAGGGCAGGGAGAGGGGAGATGTGCAAATCTTGTGCAGGCTAATGTGGGTTTTGCCATTACATAGGAACATAAGAAGAGCCATGCTAGATCAGACCAAGGGTACATCTAGTCCAGCATTCTGTTCACACAGTGGCCAGAATTACTTTGGTCTTTATGATACCTTGGTTTCCCCTCCACCTTTATTCATTTAAAAGGGAACAATTCCCAGTATAGGGCTGAAAAGTTAGGGAAAACTGACACTATGTATATGGCATCTGGGGTTAAATAGACAGAAAGTGGTCATCACCTGGCGCGCTACCTAGGGGCAGGCCGTGAAGCCTGCTTGCAGTAGCGGCCAGTGGCGGAGGGGAGCGGACGTCCCCAGAAGGTAAGTGGGCCCCCCTCCCTTCCTCTCTCCCTCCCCCCCCCCCGCGATCCTCACCTGGCCGGGCTGTCTGCTTCCATCGGTGCCCCTCCCCCCGCTGTCTGCTCCATTGGTGGACATGTGCTGCCGCCCGCCAATGGAAGTGGCAGTGGGTGCCAGCAGGCGCCCGCCGATCCACCAATCCATTCCGATCTGGATCGGGTCCTTTCTGGATCAGATCGGATTGGATCGAACGATCCAGCGGGGTGATTGGAAATCAGATAATTGTATCCGATTTCCTCTGGATCGGATCCGGATCGTGGATTGGACCCGATCCAGTGCACACCCCTAGCATTTATAGCCAGGCCAGGTCAGGTATAGTTATTGACTATGGTACACCATGTGTCATAATTTGAAGCCCTCCTGCCAAGATGTGAGACAATAAAGAGGTCTCCTGTACAATCCATAAAACTTTATTCAGTAAATAGACATCTCTTCACCTCTGAAGGGAATGTAAATGCTAGGAGCTATCCTCTAAGCTTAATTAGTTTAATAAAGCAATTCAGTTCTTATCAACTAAATGAACAGTTTCCTGCAGTTCTTAGCAGGCTTTTACTTGAACCCCTTCAGGGAGGGTCTTCAAGTTGTAACTTCTGGTGAGTGGCTAACATAGCAGACTGCTTCTTACCTCTTCTCAACTCCACTTGCTTGACTCTGCAGCAGACTCTGGGATCTGTCATTTTCAATGTTCCCTCTCACTCTGACAAAGACTTAGTTTCCAGGGGTGGGGAGGATGATCTCTGAACTTGGGCTTCTTGTCCGATAAGCTCCTGGGAAGATTCCTCTTTGACTCCTGGAAAGTCATGACAAATTTCTTCCCCAATTCCTGTCTTGTCCTCCACCTCCTCCTCCTCCTCCTCCTCCTCCTCCTCCTCCTCCTCCTCCTCCTTCTGGCTCTGGGTCTACAGTGGGATACACACCAGGGAGACCGAGCCTGATCCTGACACCAGGGTTTGGATCTTGAAGAACAACATTGTCCCTTTTTCTTCATTACTACAGAAGAGGCTCAACTCAACTTCCACAAGGAGGCACTCCTGCATGGACTTACGGTGGCCACTTATGAATCACCAAATGAGGGGAAATTGATCACAAAAACAGAGGATAATGAGGACACCAGTTTGCATATATATTTTCATGTGCTAATTTAAAGATATAGCTGTAAACTGATAAATAATTATTATAATTTAAATGGAAATACAGTATATCTGACCAAAATGTGGAAGGCTGTGTCCTGGAGATAGATGTGCCTTGCTCACCCTGCTGTCCAGGTGCTGCTGTTGGGTAGCTTCAAGGCTCAGCTCTTCCTTTTGGTGGATCTTTATTTTTTAAACAGGACTTGAACTGTGCAGCCCTGCTAGAACTCCATCTATTCCTAGTCTAACTCATGTTCCACATCCTCCTATACACACACACAAACAATCTTTAGGCATCTTTGAAGCAATTAATGTTAAATAATTTCTGTAACAGTAGAAGAATCTTGCTGCGTAATCATGATGGGTTTGTCAACAACATAGCAGGGTGTTAAGCGTCGATTTTTTCCTCTCCCCTGATAGCTGATAATGTCAACTTGTAAATGTTTTATAATTACCTCATGAATTATTCACTGCTGACTTAATAACCTTACATTTTATGGGATTATGTTTTCTCGGGAAAAGAAAAAGTGCCAAACTGGGCCCCAGTTACAGTGATGAGAAAATGCTGAAGTCTTCGATTTATTTTCTGCTGGTGTCAGAGTCCTCCTTTTTTATTAGATTTTTTTATATATATAAAGGCAATGAAATAGAAAATATTAGTAATGGAATGAAAAAGAGCAAAAGATGAGTGGGAAAACCCCTACTTTGACTCCTTTTTAAATAATAATAATAATAATAATAATAATAATAATAATAATCTGAGATCATGATAGGAATATGTCATCTATTGTTAGGGATCCTGAAAAGTTTGTTATTATGGTTGTTGTCATTGTTTTAGACAGAGAATACTTTATTGTAAAACATTTGGAAACTCTTTTCACTTGCAGTTGCTTTAATTTATTTTGCTTTCTCTTCTACATAGTTTCCCCTCTGTCTTCAAATTTTCTCAATTTCTTTTCTCAGATGGGAGGAATGGCTTTAAATCTAGAGAATCACTTTGTCTGTTATGATATATTGGGGATAAGTGGAATCCACATTTATCCTAGTTACCCTAGGAAGTGGTTCCTATTCATAGAATCATAGAATAGTAGAGTTGGAAGGGGCCTATACGGCCATAGAGTCCAACCCCGTGCTCAATGCAGGAGTCCACCATTAAGTATATCTGACAGATGGTTGTCCAGCTGCCTCTTGAATGCCTCTAATGCGGGAGAGCCCACAACCTCCCTAGGTAATTGGTTCCATTGTCGTACTGTTCTAACAGTTAGGAAGTTTTTCCTGATGTCCAGCCGGAATCTGGCTTCCTGTAACTTAAGCCCATTATTCCATGTTCTGCACTCTGGGATGATCAAGAAGAGATCCTGGCCCTCTTCTGTGTGACAACTTTTCAAGTATTTGAAGAGTGCTATTATGTCTCCCCTCAAACTTCACTTCTCCAGGCTAAACATGCCCAATTCTTTCAGTCAGTCCCAATTCTTTCAGTCAGGCCCACACTTGATCATATATATGTGGGCCTGTTCAGACAACATGCTAAGCCATGGTTAGGACACTAACCTTTTTGCAGCAAATGGGTAGTGAGCATGTTTAAACCATGGTTATGCAGCCACCAGGGTTAGGAATGGTTCACACAACACTCTAAGGCTGTTTCTACATCTATGGGTGTAGAGAGAGGGAGGGGGACAATCCTGGATGTACCTGCTTCTGAGATCATCCCTAGGCATCCAAACTGGAAGTGTGACATCCTGGGACGTCACACTGGTTGCAGGTGCCATTTTGTTTAAATGGAGCAGAAGGATCCGGGAGCACAGTGGAGCAGGTAAGAACCCCCACCCCCTGCGCACCCCACCCTCATGCCATCCTGAGGATGGTGGACCTCAGGATGGTGGACCACATGGGATGGGCGCCTACACCTCCCGCAGTCTAGAGATGGTCCCAGGATTGCTTGCAGATTCAAGTTTTCCTAGGGTTCCTTTATCCCTGGGAAAACCTGTGCCCATCCCCCCTACCCCAGGAGTCCCTGTGCATCATTTGGATGCACAGGGAGCACCCAGGGTAACCCTGGGACAAAAGACAGGTGTAGAAATGGCCATGGTTCACACAACATGCTAAGCCATAATGTCCAGCTCAAAATGCTTAACCACCATGGCTAAGCATGTTGTCTGAACAGGGTCAATATATATATATATATATATATATATATATATATATACGTATGACTGTGCTTAAATGTTTTAAGTTTCTCTGAAAGAAGGTGGGAAACAGTTGTTCCACCTATTGAGAATAGGACAAGAAGAAATGGCTTTAAATTACATGGAAGCTGCTGTAATGTTTATGCTAAGAAGCCATTCCTAACTAGGGGTGTGCACGCCAAAAAATATCATCATTTATTGTTATTGTCATTTTGGACCAAAAAAATTAGCGTCTTCATTCATATCGTAGGTGAACCATATCATCTTCACGATAATTATCGTGAAAAAATGATATTTTTTGCAGCCCTATTTTTAAAGAAAAAAATGCCTATAACTTCTGTATTTTAAAAGTTAGAGGCTTGAAACTTGGTCACAGTGCTTATGGGGCATGCCTAAGTATGTGTATGAAATTTGAGATTGATCCCTCCAACCCTCAATTTTATATGAATTTCTTAAAGATCATTTCCATTCTGACAGGTCTGAATGAACGCACGTGGCGAGCTGTCATTCTGATCTGTCAAAACTGAACCGATCTTTAATATATAAAATCGAGGGTTGGAGGGATTGATCTCAAATTTGGCACATATGTGTAGCACATGTGTAGCCTGTTCCTGGACCGGGACACGTTGAACATATATCCTTTTGCTGTAATTTCTGTCGCCAAACTAGTTTTCCAAAGTAATTGGTTCGCTCATTACTCTCTCATTAAGCTTCCATTCCTAACTGTTTTTACATTGGGTCTGACTATTCCCTTCAAAACTACAATCTAGGGCCTCAATGTACAAAAAGGGAAGAACTCGGTAAACTAAGATTAACCTGCCAAAGGGCACAGACTTAGCGTAGCTCTTTAGAGTTTCTTTTCTTTCCTTTTCCCACCACTGTATTTGAAAATGTTGCGATTTGGTCTTTTAAACTTTTAATTTTGTTGTTTATTTTTTACTTTTGCTTTTTGCAAGTTGCTTTGAGAATGAGTCTCTATGAAAAAGTAACAATTGAATAGGGGAGGGTCTGTGGCTCAGGTTTGCATGCAGAAGGACCCAGGTTTGATCCCTGGCATCTCCAGGTCAGGCAGGAAAGAATCCTGCCCGAATCCTTGGAAAGCTACAGCCAGTCAGTGTCGACAATACTGGGCTAGATGGACCAATGGTTTGACTCAGGATAAGGCAGCTTCCTATGTTCCTATGCAATACAGTTGTGGTATGTCCTTAAAAATCAGGTTGTGGAAATAAATGAAGCCCTTACTTTGCACCAGATGTTATTGTATCAAAGGGTTTGTAAAAGCCCAACTGCAAAACCTCACCACAAATTGAAGGATCCCCAATTGGGTCTTTGTGAACCAACCTTAAACAGCACCAAGAGATCTGTCGACATTTTGGGAGCCCTGGCTAGTGAATGCATTTTTTGAAGGGAGAAGAATAGTGCCCCTTTGAGGGTTTTATATGAAGAGACGGGGACCCTATCTCTTCATATAAAGGGATTAGGAACAGAGTATAGCTGATGCTGCCTAGAGCACATGCTTTGCATGCAAATAACAACAACAACTCCTCAGGTTCAGTTTCTGGTATCTTCAAGTAGGGTTGGTAAACTCCTCTGCCTGAACCCCTGGAGAGCCACTGCCTGCCAGTATCGATCATACTGAGCTAGTTGGAACAGTGGTCTGACTAAGTATGAGACAGCTTCCTATGTTCCTATGTTCCCTTTATATGTTGTCTGAGCCCTATCAGAGCTTCTTTTTTTCTGCGAGCAGCTCCAATATAGCTGGGCAATGACCCAATGAATCCCACGCTGCCAGGGTCATTGTAGCAATAACACAAATTTGATTCTGAAGTCACCATTGTGGATGAGCAAATAATATTTTCTCCTGCTTATCACCTGACTTTATTTAAATTGAGATCATAAGATGCTGGAGCTATCAAGAGGAAAAACTTTAGTGGAGGCAGGTTGTGGTTGTTTTACTTCCTCCCCTTCTCCCTGTTTTTACTTATTTAACTGCTATATGTTTTTGGTTCAGATTTTCTTTTAAAGGAGGGGAGAGCTTAGTACTTATTATGAGGGCTTGGTAGTTATTATTGCTTGTCATTCTAATGATGGGAACTGGAAGCCCTTTGATAAAGGGATTGAAGGCTGGTCATGTTTCTCTAGACTCTGCCAATAAGTGTTGATGTTGCTGAAATGCCAGTTTTTCTCATTTCTTACACAGGAAATATGATATGCCTTACTGCATCTTGGGAAATAACTCTGCACTTCTCCTTACATTAGCACACTTCTCTGAGGATAGTCTTATGCATCCCTATGGAAATTAGAAAACACTGTATATGTATGGACATTTAATGGGCATATTTGGAAAGTAGGAGGCTAGGGACTGCAGAATTTGCAGCAGTGCCAGTAGCTATTCAGCAGCTACCTAAACCCACATTCTTTTGTTTATTTCTCCTAAGCAGATTCTAAAAGGAGAGGGAGCAGAAGTTTCAGGGTATACTCAAAGGAAAAATCCAGGTCCACCAAGCCATCTCCTGTGTGAAATGCCTATGTCTGGCAGGGCTAGCCACATCTGTGATGGGAGGGTAGATGAAGGCAGGAATTTTTGCAATAACATAAGGAGATCCCTGCTAAATCAGACCAAATGCCTGTCTACTCCAGCATCTTGTTTCCCACAGTAGCCAACCAGATGCCTGTGGGAAACCTACAAACAGGACATAAATGTGATATTGATATTGAGAGGAATACTGTCTATGATACTGTAGATAATATATAACATCATGACCAGTATCACTGATAGGCTTCTCCTCCATGGATTTGTCTAATTCCCATTTAAAGCCACCCAAGATGGTGGCCATCACTACACCACCTGGTAGAAAATTCCATAATTTTCCACAATGCTACATTTCTGTCTTAAAACTGAAAGCACTAAGGTCTCATCCCAGATCCAAACCCAAGTGATGTGAATAAATACTATTAGAGATCATGACTGAAGCTAATTTTGGATGCCTTTGGGGGAAGCATCCCAACAAGGGCTAATGGCTGGACATGTTGCACAGATCACTTTAGCATTAGGGTTTGTAGGGGGTGGGGTAGGGATGGGGAGGAACAGACTCCTAATTACAGGAAGCTGAAATGAGGAAATTCACTGCATTTCCATGTCATGCCTACCATTCTGCAATGTTGGCCTAAAAGAAACTAATCCCTATCCTAGTGACATTGAAACATGTGACTCATGGGTGCTAGAAAATCAGTTGCATAGCTCCTTGTTTGAAAGTACCTATCAAATGTACCAGCATTGCAATATTGGTTGGTGTCACAGAGTACAGAGTTTAGATTATAATGCAGGCACAGTGTGACTCTTGAGGAGTAGGTATATATTATTGTTCTGATCTGATCAATGTGTTTGTGAAAGAAATTGAAAATTGATGCCCCTTGGTTGTCTTGAGTTGTTTGTAGCTTTGCTCAAGCAGAATAAGGCAATTCAGTGGGCAGGATGTGATTCCTAGTACAATTTTCTACCTGGGAAACGTACTGGGCTTGGATCATATTTTGGGGGGCTAATAGAGGGGTCCTATCATTAACAAACCAAAGGCGTTGTGCATTTATTTCTACTTAATGGATTTTCTTCTGTAAGAGAAAAGATGGAAGGAGCAGTGGGAGGTTATGGATAGAAAATCTCATCATCTAAATTAGGCTGACCATATGAAAAGGAGGACAGGGCTCATGTAACTTTAAGAGTTGTAGAGAAAAGGGAATTTCAGCCAGTGTCATTTGTATGCAATTAGTTCCTGGTGAAATTCCCTCTTCATCACAGCTGTTAAAGTTGCAGGGGCCCTGCCTTCTGTTGTATATGGTCACTTTAGTATGGTGCCTGCAACTTTAACTGTTGTGATGAAGAGGGAATATCACCAGCAACTAATTGCCTACAAATGACACTGGCTGAAATTCCCTTTTCTCTACAACTCTTAAAGTTACATGAGCCCTGTCCTACTTTTCATATGGTCAGCCTATCTAAATGCCCTGTAAAATTCTGTGATGGCACTTTAACAACCTCATATGGAAACACCCTTAAGACCTAACTGCTTGCCACTTTGGAATCAGGAAAGCATTCCCAGCCCATCCACCACTGCCAGATTTGATCTAGTCTTTTGGAGTAGAAATATTCTGTAGATACCTTTTGTGTCATTGATTCCTACTTTTTCATTCTGGATATGTCCAGTTACAGTTATGTTAGTTTATCTATTAAGGTGTTTGTGCAGCCTCTTGCCTTGGGACATGGAGTTCTACTTGAAGGCTTTCTGGTTCCATCCTATCTCTGTGGCTCAATATAATTTGGAGGAAGGAGAGCAGAACTCTGAATATCAGGAAATAATAATATTTGCACTATGAAATGTTGATCAGTATAGGAATTGTTTGTGGGGTGTTGTTGGGGGGACTTTAGAAATTACTATTGCAAAAGTCACATGAGTCATCCCAGGTGTCCTCAGGTTTGCATTCAAGTGAACTTACCAAATGCAAGAGCTAAAAGATCATGACTCATTGCCCACATCAACTTTTGTGAAATTTTAAAGACACGTTTCCCAGACTCGGATATCACAGAAGAGAAGGTGCTTCAGGCCAATACCTATGAATACCTTTGTTCACTTAAGCATGCAGACTGTAGCTGCTGGACAAATCATGTGAATAAAATACATGATATATAAACTGCCTCTTAGGAGAACAATATCAGACAGAATGTGGGGTTGGGGGTGGGGAGTTAACTGGGAACTAAACCAGGAGGAGCTTGTCAATTTTGTGCACAGTACAAGAGTGACATCCAGTGGTGAATATGTTGCACTGAAAAGTATATTCCACAGAACTGGTGCAGACAATGGGCTTCTCTAAACAAGCTATTTATAGCACGCTCATTTCTGGCCACTCATGGAAGTTTCCAGGTCAATTAAATGATGCTTTAAACAAGCAGGAGTCTCTGTGGTTCTGCCCCATCTTATTCTGTTTTTGTGTTCAATAGGGCTTATTCCCTAATAAGTGTGCTGAGGGTTGCAAATTTACAGCACAATCTTACTTTTACTCAGAAGTAAGTCCTGGCATTCCTAGAGGCTGCAAAGAAACAGACAAAAACAAGACTCCTCCCCTAGTCCAGCAAAGCTGCCCCACAACTGATGAAAGCCCTGTCCTTTCCCTCTTGGTGCAAGTTTGTGTGGGCCTCCATGACTCCTGTGGGCCAAAATGGCTCATAGCACACTGCACTAGGAGTTAAGAAGGGCGAGTGCTGGAGTTAACACCCTTAAGCCAGATCCTATGATCTTCTATCTCATCATTTCACAGGATAATGTAGTAAATGGGGAAAAGAACTGATTTGTTGGGTCTTTTGGTCTAAATTCATTACCATTATATCATCCTGAAAAATGCATTTGTGTGTGTCCATCCTTAGAAAGGGGAATTTGACTACACAGGTGGGGGGGGGGGGTCTGGTCTGGCAGCTATTTTTGCCAAGCCATAAAGCTGGAATACAGGACCATGGGGTCTGGTTGGAAGAGGCACAAGGAATAATGGAGCACCCTCATCATTTTGAAGAATGAAGAATTACTAGAGACATGTTCATAATTATACACGTAAAAGAGCACAGAAGCTATAATATGAACTTGAAATGGGTGGCATTTATCTTTTGGAAGTTTTGTCTTTCACAGGGATGCTCAGAAGAAGCAGAAAGATTGGGAGCTTGGTGCAGAGCAAGAGGAGTTGAATTACTTTTCTTTTTTGCCTAAGCTACTTAACTTAGGTCAAGGCCCTCATTTTCTATTGACTGGAATAGTGTTTTACAAGTGCCCCTTCTGTCTTGAAGAGATATGAACTCTCTCTATAATTAACTTAATTTGGAATTCAGCGTGGGGAAAGATAATGTATTGGAAATAACAAAAAGATAAAAGGAAGGGGAGTTGCTAAGAAACGGATCCACTTGCTGCAGCCTAGACAATCAAAGAAATCATTCTTAGGAGCCAAACGGCTGAGTGACGAGGCTCAGAGTGCAGCTGACCAGCATGGAAATGGCACTGCTAGAGATGGATAACACTGACTGATAAAGAAGGGTGAGAGGGAGACAGAGGGATGGAAATGACCTTGGAGAAGTCAATGAGAAATGGAGAGAGAAAAGATCATTGTAAACAGGAGAAGGATAGCAATGTTGCCACAATCTACTGTACCTATGGAGGCATAAAGCATCTAAAGCAATATCTAGTAGGATGACCATATGAAAAGGAGGACATTGCTCCTGTATATTTATCAGTTGCATAGAAAAGGAAAATTCAGCAGATGTAAATCCCTCTTCATCACAACAGTTAAAGCTGCAGGAGTCCTGCCCTCTTTTGGATCTGGTCACTCTACAAAAGAGTAATGTGATGTAAGTGCGACTTTACACACACACACACACACACACACACACACAATCTTATTGCTTGACTACTAGTTTCTTGATTTGCAGCTGAATATGTAAACTAATTCCACTGAAAAATATAGATTGAAATCCAATGAAGTGGTTCCACTGATGGAATGGCTTGCATCAGTGGAATTGGGAGGGGGGTGATTCCCTGCCCCCTGCCAGCCCCCTGTGCACCCCCAAAATTTGCTCTAGAATGTTGTGGATCCTTGAGAATAGATTTTTGTGGAGTAGGAACAGATGCAGGGGGAGGACAGAGAGAGGAGTTTCCATTTAGATGTCTGCTTGCTTGTCCTTGGATTTCACTAGGGATGTGTATCGTATAGTTCAAATATCCGATAACGATCTGATAAGGTCATTATCGGACATCCAATTAACAATAACGATAAACATTCCAAGAGGCCCTATTTGATCAGATCCGAAATCCATATGTCCGATAGCTATCAGACATATCGGTTTATCGGGCCACCAGTTTAGGGCCAGCCCTCCCTCCCTCACGCTCCTTACCTGCAGCCTTCCAGGCTGCCATCCACTGTCCTCTGCTGCTCCTGACTACTGAGAAATAGGCTTTGCAGCCCAGTTCTCAATAGAGTGACGATGCTGTGGGTGACGTCATCACCCGGCGCGCCGGTGCTCTACTGAGAACTAGGCCGCAAAGCCTAGTTCTCAGTAGTCTGGAGCAGCGGAGGACAGCAGACGGCAGCCTGGAATGCCACAGGCAAGGGGGGACCCCTCCCTCCCCCCTCGTGCTCCTACTTGTGGCCTTCCAGGCTGCCGTCCACTGTCCTCCGCTGCTCCGGACTACTGAGAATTAGGCTTTGCGGTCTAGTTCTCAGTAGAGCGACGACGCTCTGGGTGACATCATCACCCAGCGCGTCAGCGTTCTACTGAGAACTGGGCTGCAAAGCCTAGTTCTCAGTAGTCCGGAGCAGCAGAGGACAGCAGACAGCAGCCCGGAAGGCCGCAGACAAGGGGTGACCCCTGGGGACTCCTCCCCCTCGTGCCCCTTACCTGTGGCCTTCCCCAACAACAACAATGATCCGTAGTACTGCTAAACAGGCTTTGCGGCCTGTTCGTCAGTAAAGAGAGGTGCCAAGTGATGACATCGTCACTTGGCGCCTCTCTGTACTGACGAACAGGCTGCAAAGCCTGTTTATTTATTTATTTATTGCATTTGTATACCACCCCATAGCCGAAGCTGTCTGGGCAGTTTACATAGGATTAAAACAATTAAAACAATATACAAAAGTTAAAACAGCAAAAGCATTCAATATACACATACATTTAAAACCACTATAATAACTTTATAGTTGTTTAGCAGTACTACAGACCAGCAGTGGCGGTGATGATGGAGGCGGCAGTGGCAGTGACAGAGGTTGAGGCAGTGGCAGTGGTGGCGGCGGCGATGGAGGTGGCGGGTAAGGAGTGCAAGTGGGGGGAGGGAGGAAGTGCTGGCCCAGTGTTTTCCCCATAGACTTGCATTGGGGGAAAGGTTTCTTTCCTCCAATGCAAACCTATGGGGAAAACACTGCTATCGTATTGGAACTCTGATATTTATCGGATTTCCAATCTGATCAAATCTGGGTATCCCCCGATACGATTTCATCCGATTTTTTTAATATTGGAATTTCCGATAATGATACGCCACGATAATTTTGGCTGTGCACAGCCCTAGATTTCACCCATTGGGTTTGAGAGGTTCAACAACAGAATTCATTGTATGATGGAAGCGTTTGGGGGAAAATTGTTAATTTTTTTTTTGTGGGAGGGATATACACACAAATATTACTTTTTCAATTAGTGTTGTAAAGGACAGCAGAACGAAAAGGCAAGAGCTGATGCCATGAAGAGCCAGTGCTATAGCTGACTGTTACAATGACCTTACATCTCTCATGGACATTTTCAGAAGTGATTATTCTGAGAAGTTCCATGGGAGAAGTGGGTTTATTGTCAAGTGAGTCACTGACATTGTAAGGACTGTTACTTTTTTGTTCTAATGTAGCTCCCCGACCAAGGAGCTCTAAAGAAAAATCCAGACTCCAACTGCTACCTCAGTGATTGTGTAGTTCATGGTTACTCACAATTCAGTGCAAAGGAAGAAAGAGATTCCTTTCAGAGCGTTGGACAGAATACTTTTGAGTCATCTATTCACCACTGGACTCCATAATGGGGAACAGCACAGCTTTCATTTTTCATTTTTCTTTTTCCTTTTTTTTTTAATGCTCTCAAACAATAGACCTGATTGAAGGTTAATACAGTGATGAAGAATACAATAGGAAATCTACCTTAAGAGAGCTACTTCTCAAATTCTGCTTTAAGTAGGCTCTAGAATGTTGAGGCCATCTCACCATTTATGCAACCAAGGCAACATTTCTGTGAAACTTAGTTTTGTTAGGCCAATGCAGCATGGGTACACTTGATGTCAGCCAGTTATATGAGGAATGTGGCAAAATAGGTATCAGCAATATGGTTGACCATTCATTACAGTCACACAGACCTGGCAAGTAAGACAAGGTGATGAATGCACAACCTTTCATCCCACTTACCCAGAGCTTCAGAGAGTCAGAAATGAGTTGAGCATGTTGGGCTGGAACCCTTGTGGACAATGCTCTGTGTGGGTTTATTTAAAAAAGGATACACTGAGGGCCAGTTTATGGGACCATGGCCAATATTTGTGTATGACTGTATGTGTGTATGATGTATATACTTGGATTGCAAGATGTTCATGGTATGTGAACATCTGTCATCAGTGGAAACTATGATTTTGCATATCACTACAAATCTTCTTAGTGGTAGGCTGACAATGGCAGGAAAAACAAATGGTCGCGTGTGCTTGGGATAGATGGTTCAGATGATGTCATTTGCCATGAACATGGTACAAATCTGCACAATGGGTGAGGGGATGGAGTGCTCAGTCTGATGTTTATGTGAGTATCAGTTACGTTACCAAATTTCATAATTAGTTGGCTCATGGTTTGAAACTGGTCCATTCATAATGCCCGCCTTTGTAGCAGGCCTGGATCAACATATTATGAATTCAACATTAAGTTAGGAATAGATTGCGTGCAGTAAAGCAGTACACAGGTCCTGTCCCTTAATTTCCATTTATCCTACCTCCTAGACCCTCAAATCTTACTTGGAGTGATCTCGTTAGCTGCTTCCCTAATTGTTACGGCCACCATCACTGCAGCTTTGGCTCTGGGGAGGAGGAGGGTTCTGCAAGTCCATCTTTGTGTGAAAGGCCATGTGAAAACAACCAATCAGAAAGGGGGCTCATAATGTGGTGCCACATAATGTGGTGCACTACACAATTCCAAACCACAGTTCCAGAAATGTGTCTTGGTATTGCACATGTGCAAAACTTATATAAATGGAATGTGATTTCATATTAAAAGAACTCTTGTCCGAGCTTGAAAGGATGAAGTCATTACTTTCTGAATAAATTACAAATTCATTTGGGACAAATTCGCCCATCAATATTGAACATTACTTTCAGAGAGGGTGACTGACTCTCTCACAAGAACTGAAGCAATATTTATTTATTTACTCATCAAAAAACTTCACAAAATCATAGAATCATAGAATAGTAGAGTTGGAAGGGGCCTATAAGGCCATCAAGTCCAACCCAAACTTTCTACTTTAAATGACCATGAGATAAAGCTTTCTGTTTGCTGTGCCATGTGAGCTTCCATACAGTCTGAAGGTGCCCAGCAGTTGACACATGGCCACCCAATCCTTGAGTTTTTTTTTCCATAAATGTAACGTTGCATAAATGGCAGCCATTAAGAGGCTATTTATGCCAACATTACAGCTGTGAACGGAGCATTCATGGCCATATTCTTGCATAAATGGGTGCTTTATGGTGTCCATAAAACAGTGGGGCAAGGGAAGAACATCAGGCAGCAGCAGCACATGTTTTCTCAGATCATGCGGCGAGAGAGCTTGCGCTGGGGCTGGGTGGCCTCTTCTGGCATAGCTCCTGAGCTGTGCAACCTTTTGCAAACCTGGCCAGCCCCTTGCCTTTGCCCACACCAAATGACACCCTCTCCTAATGGCAGAGACTCATTTCACCCCCCCCCCCACTCCCATTCATCAAACAGTGGTAGTGGCCAAATAGTGCATTCATTTTCCCCACCCTACCCTACCCACCACAGTTCATCAAAAGAATATGCTTAGCTCCCCCACTGAAATCGGCAGGACTTTAAAAAGTAGGGGGAAAGGTTTGGATGATGTTCATATTCTCATCCAGCTTAGGTTAGATGGATGGACAAGTAAAGCAAGGAGGAGGGGTGAAAGAATGACTGCAAGCAACAAGGATGGGCAGGAGTGAGTCAGTGGCACTGGAGCTGCATTAACTGAATGGGACCTAATAGCATGATTGGTTTCGGAGAAGAGACCATTGGTGGTGTTTCTTTTTAGTTAAGGGATAAGCAAGATGGGCCACCCTCTATTCCATTTAATATACCTGTCATTTCAACATTATTTTGATTGAAACAGAATGTCAGGAATGCCCACTGTTCTGCGTATATCATGGCTTTTCTCTTACAGCAGGGTGTCCTTATTTGTTTGCTAGTTCAGCTGACCCATGAGGACACAGAGTCTAATAGTGCTAAAGTAGCCTATTTGTTTTCTCGCTGCTTTCCCCACTCATTCCTCTTAGTACAGACAGACACTACAGGATACACAGCGATATCATTTCCTCTGCAGTTTTTCCTTTCGTTGTTTGGTTTATTGACTTTCCATTCCATTTTAGCCAACAGGGCCGCCTTGCAATTTCCAGTGACTGCCATTTTGGGGGGGGGTGTTAAATGGCAGGACAAACATTAGTGTAGTAGTCTGTCATTCTATAAGGCTCAACTAGCAAGCAAATGATAGAAGATGAGTATTTTGGATCATCTTCTCTTCCCCCACCCCACAAAAAAATGCCCTGGGAGGGATGCTACAAAGTGATACAGTGTACTTCTACAGGGGCATTGTGGGATGGGGAAAGGACCCCAGAGTGGACTAGGGGCACTGTTGTCACTTGCCATTGTGGCAAAAGAAGAAGGAGGAGGAGGAGGAGGAAGAGGAGGAGGAGGAGGAGGAGGAAGAGAGAAGGGTGTGAAGCCTTTCCTGCTGGTATCAGTGGAGGCTGGAGGCTCCAATGTCAGTAGGGTGGTGAATCTGCTCTGGATTTCAGTCAGAACCAGTCATAACTCTGAAGGAGCTCTGCAAGGTGCTGAACATATTTTGGGGATAGGGTTCAGCAACCTGGATTGCTCCTTTAGAGTTCTGGTTTGTTCTGACGGAAACCTAGGGAATAAAGCTTGCTGGATTTCTCTCCTCAAAATTTGGAGATCTCTTCTAGGGTTAACTAACTGTCCAAATTCTTCTGGGGGAAAAAAGCAAAACAAAACAAAAATGATAGAACTCAGGCAATTTATCCAAGACAATCCAATGGTTCCAACCCCCCCCCCCAACCCTCCCATCTCCGCCACCTTATTCTGTCCCTTCAAAAGCTATCTCCAGCAGACCACTTGCAAAACACACTCTTGTCCATCCTCCCTTTTAATCGGAACCAGAGAAGAATTCAGAGGCTTAAAAGCATCTCAGTCTGATTTATGTGTGTGTGCATGGGAGAAGACATGGGTAATTTCTAAGTTAAGCTCAGAAGATCTAAAGGGGATGGGCAAGCCATTGAGCCAAGCCAATTTTGGAGCTTGGCTCAGAAGAACTTTGCCAGCAGCTGTACTTTGAATCTGTTTATTTTACTATGACAGCATGGAGCAGAGCATTTCCGACTGTAGAGTGCTTAGGTTCATCAGAGATTTGTCCTGAAGGTTGTAGTCCAAACAAGTATAAACTGCACTGTTGAATTGCCATAGATTTACTGACACTTCTATCTTTTATGCTTCTATGCAAGTCAGCCAGCTAAATAAATACCACAGTGGCTCGTGATCAATCACCCAGACAAAGCAATCTTTACAACATTAAACTCAGGTTGGGAAGGGGGGGAAAGTTGTGTGTTTGTTTGTTTTATAAAGGCACTTTGAGATCAGTGTAGTGCTGGGTTGAATATTTCTTCCATATATTTTTTCAGCCATTCGCATTCAGTTTGGCAGAAAGGAAACTGCTTTTGAAAAGAAACTTAAAGGAGAAGAAAACTGAAGAAACTCTCATGGATTGGATTTGGGGTTCTTGCCTTACTTATGAAGTGGCTGAGGACTGTGTGAGGGTGTCTTGACTTTCATTATAAAATCATTTCTCTGGCAGCCTGTAGCCTCCTTGGCTTCCCTCACTTCAGTTAAAGCCCAGGGGAAGACATCATGAGGTCATTCTTCCCACAGGTTTTTTTTCCAGATGAGGGTGTAGGCAGCGCTAGAGGCTGCAGAGTAATGGAGAGGTATGCAATAGAAAGAAAATGCACAGCACCCTTGACCACCTTGCAATGATTACTAAGCTCAAAAACATCACCAAAATAAATTCAAAATAAATTATAAGACACCATGAAAAAATAGGCAGAACAATGCAAGCCTCTTTCATGGGGGAAGCAAACTTGCAGGATATTGGAGGGCAGGTTTTGGAACATTGCGAGGTCCCTCTAATGGATGTCAGAGGAATCCAGGTTGAGGTAGAGTTCAATGAGCTATTGCTGGCTCTGTTTCACACAAACCTGAGCTTGTCCAGTTCGTCATGCAAGCAAGCTTTGAGAATTATTTTAAAAGAGTACATGAAAATGTATATGCATTTTTGTGTGCATTACTCTGAATACATGTTTTTTGTACACAATTTGCCTAATATACGCGTTGTTGCAAGCACTTTATAATGCATTTCAATGTAATTTTTATGAATATGCACATTTTTGTGTGCATGCTTCCCTAATATATGCATTTTTGCATGCACTTTTTGATTGGAAAACTCCATGGCAAAATTAGGAGAAGTGCAAATTTCGAAGGATCACCAAGTTTTGGTTCATATATTGGTTTGAAAGTCTGAAATTAGGTAACTTCACATTAAAATGCAAACTCCCCATCAGTAGTGATCATGTGCTACTGTTTTTTTCTGTATTCTATTTAGATTTGTACCAAAAGAAAGTGCTGTAGGTGTTTGGTGCTCAGGATAAGTTTTGCCTTCATATGTTACTGTGAAGGTATGAGCACTATTTCCTCCAATGTAATCAAACAGGTGTGCCAAAAATAGTAGGGATGAATGGAGCTTAAAATTTTGGTTTCTCTCAGTTGCTCATTTTTCCAGCTAAAAATTAGATTCATCACAAACTTTGAGTTAATTTTCTCATTTTAGGTTCAGTTCTTTATTTATACCAATATAGACATTTTCGTATGCATTTTTTAAAAAAATTGGTGAGCTCCATAACTGAATTTCAGTTTGCATTTTGGTTGCAAAAGGCAAAATTACCTAAATTTGCATTAAAATGCAAACCAAACAAATTTCTCCTCTATCTGTACCAGAAAGTAGTCCATAGTGGTGAGGGAGTCGTGGTGAACTGGATCCTTTTGAGATCATGGCATGGGATTTTTCATTTATGAGTTTTATCTGAAATATAACCAGCACTCCAGCAGGCAAGATGTTATGGAGCAAGAAAAGTAATTTTAAGAACACTTTTGACTACAACTCCAGTTTATTTACCAGTATGACATAAGCCAAATGTTTTGAGGCATAAAATAGTCACCCAAATAGTGATGGGACAATGAATCTTCACACGGATCACAAAATCATACACATTGAATTAGTATTTTTAAAAGGAGAAGTTTCACAAACGCTATGAGGAACTTATTTAAAATGATATATAAATATAGATAATTGAATTTATTTATTTGTCCACTTGGGGGTAGTAAAGGATTTGCCTGTGCCTGCTGGGAGAGATAAAGTATCTTCAGTGATAAAATAGAATACTTGTCTATCCCAAGTGATGTTATAGTGCATTATTATTAGGTATAAATTTATTTAACTTACATGAAGTTCAGCTGGAGGAGAGACCTGGAATGGATCATTTCTGAATCAAAAAGGTTCATAACACCTCTGATAAATATGGGGTAATGAATAAATCAGACATTTACAGGTGTGTGGAAATCTCAAAATTTGGATATTTATGATCAGTGTTAATTCAATCATTCCAAAGGTATTCTATAATTCCATTTTATTCTCTTTGTGAAACTTACAATAGCTTAAAAAGTATGGGATGTATATGTCATGGACCATTCCCTTCCCCCAAAGAGTGTTAAGATAATGGATATCTGACAAATCACATATACAAATACCACACTTGTTTCTGAATGGGTCCTATGTCTTTTATTTTATTTTATTTTATTTACTGCATTTCTATACCGCCCAATAGCTGAAGCTCTCTGGGCGGTTTGCAAAGTACAATACAAATGCAAAGTAGGTTGCTATTGCTACAAAGGACAAATTATAGTGGCATCAGCAATATCTTTGTCCTTTTGCTCGTCTTACAAACCTTCTCTGGTGCAGTGATTTTCCACTTCCATGTATGAGCACCAAAGGTTCATGAGCCAGCTGGTGGCAGATAATAAAAACCTGCTGTTTGCAAAATCAAATCAAAATGTAAACTACTTCTTCTTCTTCTTCTTCTTCTTCTTCTTCTTCTTCTTCTTCTTCTTCTTCTTCTTCTTCTCTTTTGTACATCCGAAGGCCTGTAATTAGATATTTGATCTTGCAACAATATGTGGAGGGATAATTGGAGCTGGGCATGTAGATGCAAATACATCAATCATTAAAACAGCATAAGAGGAATTGGAAATATTTGCACTTTACCAACTTTTGTTTGGCCCTAGTTTGGCTTCCAATTCCAACTTTATGTAAATCCTTAAGAAGTGAGGCTCCCTAATCTGGACATTTTGTATACAACGTACTGCCAGCAAACCAAGACTTCTATTATCTATCTGTTTGCTCTTCCTTATCTTTAGTATGAAGAGATAAGAGGTAAATTCTTGCAACTTTATTCCAGCTGGGGACAGGGCCACAAAAAAGCAGATTTCCATGTTTATATCCCTAGCTTACAAGGAACTGTATTCATGAATGAATACCATTCGACAGGCTGACATTCAGGAGATGGGGTTGGGGGTCAGTGAGAATAATCTGTTCAAGGGAAAAGGAAAAGATTTGTTTCAGCACTCCACTCTAGCCCTCTTCAAACATCCAAAATAGGAGGACAATCAACATCAGAGGAGCTTGTTGCACTGTATATTTGAAGGGCAACTTAGTGATGAGGACAGCCTCATCTATCTGTTGGAGATCTCCATGCAAACCAGAATGCTCATGAAGAGCCATCATGAATAGAGGATGCTCTCTTCTTCATGAAGTCACCCCCCCCCACACACACATGTAGACAATGAAGGAACTAATGCTGGAGGGGGTAGGGCCAGCACATTCCCCCTCCTCACATGTTGATTGTCCTCTTCTTTTAAATGCTTGAAGAGAGTTTTTATTAGAGATGTGCACGCCCAAAAATATCGTATTTTATTATCAGAATTTCAGACCAAAAAATGTATCATCTCCGATAATATTGTAGGTGAACCGTATCGTCTTCACGATAATTATCGGAAATACGATATTTAATTTGCAGCCCCATTGTGCCCGATAGAATTTTGTTTAGAAAAAATGCCTATAACTTCTGTATTTTCAAAGTTACGGGCTTGAAACTTGGTTACAATGCTTATGGGGTATGCCTAAGTATGTGTATGAAATTTGAGATTGATCCCTCCAACCCTCAATTTTATATGAATTTCTTAAAGATCCTGAAACTTTTTGACAGGTCTGAATGAACGCACATGGCGAGCTGTCTTTCTGACCTGTCAGAACTTAAATGTTCTTTTATAAATTCATATAAAATCGAGGGTTGGAGGGATCGATCTCAAATTTCATACACATACTTAGGCATACCCCATAAGCCCTGTAACCAAGCTTCAAGCCTCTAACTTTGAAAATACAGAAGTTATAGGTTTATTTATATGGCAGTCTGATAATCCAATATAATCGGGCTGAAAATTATCATCTCCGATGATTGTTGTAGGAAGTTGTATCATATAGTTATTGTTAATCGTGTGCATGATAAAGAGCATATTGTATCGTTATTGGACATTTTAATGATACAATACACATACCTAGTTTTTATCTCACATCTCATTGATTTTCACCTGTTGTGGGACACCAAGATGGGGCTTTCTGGCTCAAGAGAATGCATGTGCAGCATCTTATTAATGCAGTCATATAATGCTTGATTGTGGCTCTTAACTTTAGCTAACATAAGAGGAGTTGTGCTAGATCAGACCAAAGTCCAACTATTCCAACATTCTGCTCACACAATTGCCAACCAACTGCTGACCAGAAATCCAGAAGCAGAATATAAGTGCAACATTCTCCTCCCATCCATGTTTCCCAGCAACTGGTGTACATAGGCATTCTGCCTCCAATAATGGAGGTAGGATATAGCCATCAGGACAAGTAGCCATTGATAGCCTTATCCTCCATGCATTTGTCCAATCATCTTTTAAAGCCATCTAAATTGGTAGCCATTGCTACCTTGTGGTGGTGAATGCCATAGTTTAACTATGTTCTATGTAACCCACCCCCAATTCTGTTCTCGCACTAAATAGTGCTGGAAGCAGTTAATCCCATTGACCTATTGTAGCTTTAATCGATAGGGCAGATTTTAGCTGGTTGATGTTCCTTGTCTCAGACACATCTGGAAAATATGCATCTTCTCATGAATATTTCTCTTTACCCTCATTCCACAACTGGTTGGAATATTTTTTGGGAGAAACAGTGGCTGCTAAATTTGTACAAAACTGATATACAATGGTGCAGATATGTTCCCAAACTCACCAAGAGCTATAATTTTTGTGCAGAGCAATTATTAGCTGGTGAAAATGCATTTGTAGAAGGAAAGAGCAGTAGTAACTAGATAAACATGGATTCAGCTGCTTCTCTTTCATGATGGCCTTTGAAGAACACTTTTCTGAGTTTTGACTGAACCACAATACCAAAACACAGATGATGCTCATACAACAAAATAATTATTTGTATGGTGCTTTCAAAGCCAATCTATTAGTGACAATCTCATTTCAGAAACCAATGAAAACCACAACCTAAGAATGGTTGATTTCTAATCTGATTTACATCAAACTTTACTGAAACATCAGACTTTTCTACCAAACTCTAGTAACATATGCAAATTTGCCAGTCTAAATTTTAACAAATACGTGACCATTTTTGTTGTTGTTGTTTAAGCCTTATTAAATTGGAAGAGTTTTGATCACCACACATAATGGTAAGATGCAGTGAGTTGAATAATATGCAGTGACAGGATATTACTCCTGTTTGTAGAATAGCACAGATATGATGGTATATTCTTTTTTCTTCTGAAACAAGAGATCCAGATCTACAAGTGCCTGGTCTGAGAAAACATGCTTAAAGTTTGCACTGTAAGATTGACAGGGCAGTGTGACAATAAGCACTTGGTATGCACAAGTCTCTCAAAATCAGTATTAATTGGAATGTGTTTAGGAGTAGCAAGTATGCAAATCAGAACACAGGAAGTATTTCTGTCCAACTAAAACCTATTTACCAAGGGAGTTGTGGAAAGTTCATATACATTTTGCTAAACTTGAACCTGATTTTAAACTAATCCTATCAATTGCAATCCCTTAAATAAGGGACAGATTTGAGTCACAGTAATGACTGAATATTAACAGGGGAATTGCAGTATAATGTATGTATAAATAAAGAGTCATATATTCTTGCCTCAAAGTGCTTAGATCTTTGAGCTGCCATCAGCCAGATGCTTAAAAGATCAAATTCTGTAATGAGGGAACACTAAAATGTATTTCATAACCTATCCTACACATATTGGAGTTCTAATCCTGTCCTGGGACAGTCTTTATAACAAAGTGTGTTTGAAAATCCAAAACCTGGCTTCCAGTAGTTTTTTATTCAAAGCTCCTTCAATGTCATACTCAAAGACATCTGAAAAAAATACTGTTGTCTTCAGCATGGGATAGTGCAGCTTTCCCTCTACCTTCAGAACATGTTGAGATTATCTATGAAGTCAGATGATTGGTCCAATGAGGTGGGATATTCAGTTCTCAGGTAACAGTCATTTCATACAACGTGTTCCAGAAAGGCAAAGTATTTACCGGTTTTACAGTTAAAATGAAGAACTACACACTCTGTTCCTATGAAACTTTCTTGCTATTGTGGATGCTTTTGAATTATTTATTTTATTTTTATTTTATTACATTTGTATACCACCCCATAGCCGAAGCTCTCTGGGCGGTTTACATAAGAATTAAACAATTTTAAACTATATACAAAAATGTAAACAGCAAAAATATACAATATACACATAATATACACATACATTTAAAACCACTGTAATAACTTTAAAAAGCTATAAACCTAAAAATACAATGTCCCTGGTAGGTATAGGAGGTGCTCTAATTGAAAGAAAGAAAGAAAGAAAGAAAGATGAAGGGCGGCCCTCAGACCAACTTGGGAGTAGTGTAAAAAAGTGTTGTTGTTTTTACAATTTTTAAAGGTCAATTAAACTGTGCAGGACTTTGCATTATTTTGGTTAAAAATCCACATGAAAATGGAATGTGACAGAGTTGGTTTGGGGTATATTAGGGAAGGTATAAAATAGGAATGTGTATCGTATCGTTAAAATGTACGATAACGATACGATATGCTCTTTATTGTGCATGCATTTAACAATAATGATACGATAGAAAAACCTCCAAAAAATATCCGATCCGATAATTTTCAGCCCAATTATATCGGATTATCGAACTGCCATATAAATAAACCTATAACTTCTGTATTTTAAAAGTTAGAGGATTGAAACTTGGTCACAGTAATTATGGGGTATGCCTAAGTATGTGTATGAAATTTGAGATCGATCCCTCCAACCCTCGATTTTATATGAATTTATTAAAGAACATTTAAGTTCTGACAGGTCAGAATGACAGCTCGCCACGTGCATTCATTCAGACCTGTCAAAAAGTTTCAGGATCTTTAAGAAATTCATATAAAATCAAGGGTTGGAGGGATCGATCTCAAATTTCATACACATACTTAGGCATACCCCATAAGCGTTGTGACCAAGTTTCAAGCCCGTAACTTTGAAAATACAGAAGTTATAGGCATTATTTCTAAGAAATTCAGTTCTATAGGGTTGCAAATTTAATATCGGAATTCCGATAATTATTGTGAAGACGATACTATTAACCTACGATATTATCGGAGATGATAATTTTTTTGGTCCGAAATTCCAATAATGATAAAATACGATATTTTCGGGCGTGCACATCCCTAGTATAAAATTAGCCTGTCCCAGTTCATTACATAAGCCAACTCTGGAATGCAGAGGTATTTAGATATCCATTCTTTGTATTCACAGAAACCATGACAGCAAGGCAAGCCATCTTCAGATTCAGCATCTATTCTTAACCCACTCATACTTCATAGACACCATACTTGATGCCTGTCTAGATCCTGGTTGCTATTGCTCTGAACATCTCTTAGGTGTGCCACATCCTTAGGCATTAAGAACCGGCACCCTTTAGACAGTCTCTCAGCTGCGTGGGGGCATTTTATCTATGAGACACTCCTGCAAAGCTGGGACAATGCTTAAATGACCCAATCACATGGGCAGGGCCCCGATCATGGAGCCTTTCTCGTGCCGTTAGCTTCTACTGATCTGGTGTGGATTCCATTAGAAGAACAATTCATGGAGTCACTCTCATATTCTCCCTGCTCTGTGGAAGCTTGTGATGGAGAAGTAGTCCTATGCAACTGAGAGGACATGTAAAGGGTAGCATATAGTCACAAGCCACTAGACAGGTGGGAACTGCAGATGGATGTCCTAAGCATAAATGGGGGGCTTCTCTGTTCTGCAGACCCCACTGTGTTGCGCTCCCCTAACATGAAGATGCTGCGCTGGCATGGCGGGTGGCTGGTAGCATGTCTGGGGTGCCAGTGTTTGCATTGAGGAAAGATGACACTTAGGAAAGCCATCCGGAAACGCCTGGATAGCAAGTTGTAGATGATAGGATTTACAGCAGAGCTCAGGTAGAAGAAAATACCTATGGCCGAAGAACAGCCACAACAGTGAGAGAAAGGACCAGGGAGAGAAGAACAGAAGAGAAAATTATTGCGCTATAGAGCCTCTGTTAAATCTCATCCTTGTTTAACCAACTGACAGAAACAAGGTATAAGGTGATTCTGTCGTCTGGTCTAGTTTCTGCCTAATGAAAGTTATTACTTTAGTTACATTAGCTGCTCTTGTTCTCTGAGACAAAAAGGGAAATTACAGCAACCCTGTCAAATGCTCCCATTTACATGCAAAATAGTTAAGAGAAAGGAACATGCTATTATACTACTGTTACAAATGAAACTCAGGGCTAGATTATGTCTGGTGTTTAGGAACAGGTCGATGAGGGGGGAACATTGTTTATTGATTTTTTTTAGTTTTTTAAGCATTGTTTTATTTTTTCTATGTTAAAATTTTTAGACTATTTTTTTTTGGGTTGTACTTCATATTCTATGAATTATTGTGAACCGCCCAGAGAGCTTTGGCTATGGGACAGTACAGCAACAAAAATGTATGCATGAATTAATCATCATCACCATCATCTACCACATGGCAGTTGGCAGCACACCCATGCCTTTGACCATAGATCTGCCCAACAGTAAACAAAGCAAGTGGTTTTCATTTGACTCCCCCCCCCCCATAGGTGCATGGGCAAAAGCTGCTGAACTCCCTTCTCCACCTGATATTTGACCATCCACAGTCCCATTTCCTCAGCTACTCTCTGCACACTCCCTCGACCATCCAGGCTCATGTTCAGGCTGTGGAACAAAAATGGGTGAATGATATGGACTGTGGAGAATAGTGGGGAAATCAATGGGCAGGGGAAAGTTTCAGAGGTTGAATTTCAAAGCAGTCTGGGAACCAACTTACCTTGGCAGCAATATAAGTACTAGGGGTGTGCAACGGATCGGGTCCGATCCACGATCCGGATCCAATCCAGGGGAAATTAGATAAAATTATCCTATCTGATCCCCTGCCCCTGGATCGGCTGATCCAATCCAATCCGATCTGAAAAGGACCCAATCTGGATCAGATTGGATTGGAGGATCAGACCCCCTCTCCCCCTTGTGGTTCTAACCTGCCCGGGCCATCTGCTGCCATCCGCTGGCTCCCGCGGGTGCCAGTGGACGGTCCCAGCAGGTAAGAACTGTGAAGGGGGGCTTACTTGCCAGGGCTGTCCGCTGCCTTCTGCTGGCACCAGCAGGTGCCAGTGGGCACCAGCGGAAAGCCCCGACATGTTAGCACGGGGAGGGGGCTTACCTCCCGGGGCCATCCGCATCCATCTGCTGCCGCCCGGGCGGCAGTGGATGGCAGCGGACGGACCCAGCAGGTAAGGAGGACCACGAGGGGCAGGAGGGAGGGGCCCCACTTACCTGCCGGGGCATCTTCTTCCTTCACCTGCCAGAGATCTACTGAGAACTAGGCTTCGTGGCCTAGTTCTCAGTAGTTCTACGGCAGCTGAAGGCGGTGGATGGCCCCGCAGGTAAGGAGGATCACCGGGGAGGCTTACCTGCCAGGGCCCCTCCGCTGCCATCCACTGCTGCCTGGGTAAGGAGGATCATGAGGGGGGAGAAGGGAGGAGGGAGGAGGGAGGAGGGAGGGCCCCCCCACTTACCTGCAGGGCCGTCCACCGCCTTCACCTGCCGGAGTTCTACTGAGAACTAGACTTCGTGGCCTAGTTCTCAGTAGAGTGCCAGGTGATGATGTCATTACCTGGCGCTCTACTGAGGACTAGGCCGTGAAGCCTAGTGCTCACTAAATCTGCGGCAGGTGAAGGTGGCAGACGGCCCCACAGGTTAGGAGGATCGTGAAGGGGAGGAGGGAGGGGGCTCCCACTTACCTGCCTGGGCCGTCCGCTGCCATCCGCTGGCACCCGTGGGTGCCAGCGGATGGCCCCGGCAAGTAAGGAGTGCAAAGGGGAGGAGGGGGCTTATCTGCCGGGGTCGTCTGCTGCCGTCCGCTGGTGCCTGTGGGCGCCAGCAGGTGGGAGCAGAAGGCCCCTGCTGGTAAGAAGTACAAAGGGGGGAGGGGCAGGGAGGGGGAGTTAGGCCCCCACTCACCCCCTGCCGCCATTTTTCCCCATAGACTTACATTGGGGGAAAGCTTTCTTTCCCCCAATGCAAGTCTATGGGGAAAAATGGCGGCCGATCCGCAAATCGGACCTCCGATTTTCAGATCAGGATCAGGTCTGATCCGATCCAGGGGACCTCCGATTTTGTTCCGATCTGATCCGGAACAAAATTGGAGGTCCCGATCCGGTCCCGATTTGATCCACGGGGTCCGTGCACACCCCTAATAAGTACACTCATGCAAACAAGGGCCAAAGCTCAATGGTAGAGCATCTGGTTTGCATGCAAAAGGTCCCAGGTTTGATCCCCCACATCTCCAGGTAGGGCTAGGAAAGAATCATGCCTGAATTTCCAGAGAGCTGCTGCCAGTCAGTGTTGGCAATACTGGGCTAGATGGTTCAATGGTCAGACTTAAGAGGCAGCTTCCTATGCTTCTAATATTGCAAACCAGGAGAATTATTGAATTATTTTGAATCACACCAAGGAAGAAGCGCCTTTAATGCCTTAAAGATAAAAACCTTTTGACTATCCCTATCCTTGGGAATAGGTTAAGGGATGGATATGGAATGGTATATGATATGGAAGGGGCCCTCTCTGTGATGCCCCCATCCTGCCACATCCACCCTATTTCACTCCACTCCACTGACTTCTCTGAGGTGTCCCGCCAGTGTTTCTTTTACAGCAACAGAATATCTGGCATTTCCCCTGGCTTAGTGAGGTGCCTCCTCCAATTCTTCTAGCCTTTCATTTGGTGAATCTTCAATAATGGATTGAAGCCAAAGCATTTAAATTTTATATCTAGTAGTAATGCTATTAGTATTTATAAACCTTGGTGATGGGACAAGCATTTAAAAATATTTGACCCTTCTATCTTGTACTTTCTAATGAGATTCTCTGCTTGGCAAAGGAATTCTCACAGAGAGAATTGTGTTTATTACCACATATATATGAGATGGTCTGGTAACAACAGTAATGGGTTTTGTGTATTGTTTCATGAGTAAAAATGCTGACTTCGGTAGACAATTACTTTTAGAGGTCATGATTTTCTTATTAATAAGGATCCAGGCAACTATTATGGCACCTTTGAAAATTCCCAAAGTTACTCGAAGTTTAGATTATGCACTGATGAATTCTCAGTCAAGGTTCTCAGCAGAGAGAGAGAGAGAGAGCAAGAGAATCTTTGCTTTACTTACTAAACAAATGCTTTTCTCATCTGCTGCTTTCCCACATCCATTGGGAGAGGAAAAGCTGACAGCTAGGGTCTATGGCTGGGATCCATTGTATGCTTCAGCAATGAACATATGTAAAAGGGAAGTGCTTCCATTGTGTACTGGAAAGTTGACAACTCTTTCTGGTGATACTGTTGTGACTCATGGGGTGCTACTCCAGAGGCCTCCAAAGGCACAGGGGATAGTCATTGGAAGAGGGTTCCTGAAAATCCCTCATGCAGAAGCAGAACAATATGTTCAATGGGTTGAACCCATGCTTCCATCCTTGTGTTATTCACTCAGGTCACGTGAGCAGACCAAACCAATGAAAGGACAACTATTTAAGGCCTGGTAGGCTACCTCTCCATTTCCTTATGAACTCAGAGCGGCATCTCACCAAATAATTTCTCAGTAGGGCAATGGGTAACTAGTTTGTCATACTTTAGCATCAGCAGTGATTCAAACTGTAACAGCTGCAATCATGTGGATGGTGGCAGCAGTAGTAGTAGCAATAGTAGTAATGCTTGTAGTTTGTGGCAGAATTGCATATGTTATAATAATCTGTAAAGAACACATTTATTTCTGCAAATACACATGCTGCGTGTTTTCATTTATGCTTACTGATATCTTTATTAGGGGTGTGCAATGGATCGGGTCCGATGCACGATCTGGACCCGATCCAGGGGAAATCAGATAAAATTATCCAATCTGATCCCCAGCATTTGGATCGGCCGATCCAATACGATCCGATCCGAAAAGGACCCGATTTGGATTGTGTTGGATCAGAGGATTGGACCCCCTCCCCCCACTCGCGCCCCTCACCTGCCGGGGCTGTCCATGGACAGCCCCGGCAGGTAAGGTGCACAAATGCGGGGAGGGGTCTTACCTGCCATATAAGGAGTGTGAGGGGAGGAGGGGGCTTACTTGACAGGGTAGTCCACTGCCATCCACGGGCACCAGCGGATGGCAGCGGATGGCCCGGAAAGTAAGGAGTAGGGAGGGGGCTGCCACTTACCTGCCGGGGCGTCCGCCACCTTCACCTGCTGTAGATCTACTGAGCACTAGGCTTCGCGACCTAGTTCTCAGTAGAGCACCAGGTGATGATGTCATCATCTGGCGCTCTACTAAGGACTAGGCCGCGAAGTCTAGTTCTCAGTAGATCTACGGCAGGTGAAGGTGGCGGATGCCCCGGCAGGTAAGGAGGATCGCCGGGGTGGGGGCTTACCTGCTGGAGCCCATCCGCTGCCATCTGCTGCTGCCCATGCTGCAGCGGATGGCAGTGAATGGGCCCGCAGGTAAGGAGGATCGCGAGGGGGGAGGAGGGAGGGGGCTCCCACTTTCCTGCCATGCCCATCCGCTACCATCTGCTGGTACCTGTGCGCACCAGTGGACGGTGGCAGATGGCTCCGGCAAGTAAGGAGTGTGAAGGGGAGGAGGGGGCTTATCTGCCCGGGTCGTCTGCTGCCGTCCGCTGGCGGCCGCAGGCGCCAACGGACGGGAGCAGAAGGACCGTGCAGGTAAGAAGCGCGAGGGGTGTAGGGACAGGAAGGGGGAGTTAGGCCCCCCACTTACCCCCCCCCGCCACCATTTCCCCCCATAGACTTGCATTGGGGGAAAGCTTTCTTTCCCCAGTGCAAGTCTATGGGGAAAAATGGCGGCCAATCCGAAAATGGGACATCCGATTTTCGGATCGGGATCAGGTCCAATCTGATCCAGGGGACCTCTGATTTTGTTCCAATCTGATCCGGAACAAAATTGGAGGTCCCGATCCAGTCCTGATCTGATCCGGGGGGTCCGTGCACACCCTTAATCTTTATAACACTGATAAATCATGTCCTCTTGCAAGGCTTTCTTATTAAGATATAGATCACTGTTAATTTCTGTAAAATATAATGAACTCCCAAAAGAACTGGAATGCTAAATAAATAATGCTCCATGACATTTAAATTGTGTGAGGGGATAATAAGAAGAATTGGTGGTTCCAGGATACGAAAGAAATTTATATTAAGTGGGGAAAGGAAGAATTGTAGTCTGTCACACATTTTCAATCCAGAAGCTGATCTTAAATGGTGAGCTTTTTAAAATAAAGTTTTAGCCATCAATTTATTCAAGAATAAATTTTATTACATTTTGACTGGGAAGGGGAAACTGATTGACTACAACAATCACATTTTTATTCCTAAAGGGTCTGCTCCTGATGGCCCTACCATTAGTCAGAGTGAGGCAGCCATCTCATGTAGCTGGTTTTGGAAATCATGGAAGGGCAGCAAATTCTTAGTTATTTCATTTATTATTGTTGTATTTTTACTACCAGGGAGATTTTCTGCCCCAGGTACCAAAATATCTTGGCAGGGGTACCATTTGCAGTTCTGCCTAAAGGCAGTAAAATGTCTTGTTTTGGTCCTGGATCAAACTCTAATAAGGAAAAGATTACCTGACACCACATGGATCAAGTTGAATGTATTGGCAAGAGATTCTGTCCAGTTTACAACAAAGCTGTAGAATAGCCGGTCCGTGTGGAATGGAGCCCAGCATATCCCAAAAATGATTACTAGAATGACTGTCAAAGAGAAAAGAGGTTAGAGAAAAGCGTATAACCTGATACTCTGTTGTATTGAACCAGATGACTCAGTAAAGTAAATGAACATTCCAGATGGTTTCCCACCTTCCCAAATGGAAATACAATGCCATTGTATTGCATAAAATTTATTTTCCTCCTTTCTGTTCTGTCTACACCGTATTAAAATTAATTTCCATTAAAAAGTTGAATTCCATATGATTCTTCTAGTCAGAACAAGGGGCAACATCTAGCTGTGTCCTTCTGATAGCCCAAATGATGTTGTGCTAGTGGAAACTAGGTTCCAAAATATTAGGGCTTTGCATGGATCCGGATCCCGAATCTGAAGTGGATCAGGCTGAGCACTGCATTTGCCAGTCGCGGTGGGTGACATCATCACCTGGCGCGAGTGGGAAAGCGGCAGCCGACATCGAGGAGGGAGGGCGACAACGAGGACTACGGGGAGGAGGCAGAAGGTAAGCAGGACAATTGGGAGAGGGAGGGAGGGAGGGAGGGAGCAGGGTGGAGTGCTGTGCATGGATCCAGATTGGATCCAGATCCGAGTCAGATCAGATTGGGCCTGATCTGATCTGAGTCGGATCGGGCCTGATCTGGACTTGACAGATTGGGATCCAGATCGGATCAGGGGGTCCGTGCACAGCCCTACAAAATATGCAGGAAAAGAGAATCCAACTGAAGTTCTGTTTGCACAAATGTGGTGGAGCAATTAGTTGCACCACTGGATGTGGAAGTATAATGAGCAAGTGTTTGCACAATGGAAAGATTTGATGGAGCTCCACTAGTGCTATTTGAGTTGATCTGTACAACAGTGGAACAATCTACGTACAGTGGTTGTGGGTTCTCCATCTCTGGAGGTTTTTAAGAAGTGTCAGTTGTATGCAATTAGTTCCTGGTGAAATTCCCTCTTCATCACAACAGTTAAAGTTGCAGGGGCCCTGCCTTCTTTTGTATCTGGTCACTCCAGTATAGTGCCTGCAACTTTAACTGTTGTGATGAAGAGCGAATTTCACCAGGAACTAATTGCATACAACTGACAGTGGCTGTAATACCCCTTTCTCTACAACTGTGAAAGTTACATGAGCCCTGTCCTCCTTTTCATATGGTCAGCCTAGCTGAATAGAGAGGCCCTGTTTCAACAGGGGCCTGACTGCAAGGCCAAATGTTCATGGTTTCCCCCCTTTTCTAGGAACATTCTCATCTTTATTGCCCCAAACCCTCTCTGTTTGGACCTACCATCATGTGACCATGGATTGCTATGGACTTGCCATGAAAAGTACCATGAGGCTTTTCATAAACTTTGAACTCTCATGTTGCTGTGGATTGTGTGTCTTTTTTGTCATCAGCCCAGAGTGCCGGCAGGCTGGGTTTGATCCTGACTCTTGGACTTTTCGCTGCCTGGACTCATGCAGTGTGGAGTTAACGAAGAAAAAACTATGGCATGGAACTCTGCTTGTGTGGACTTACTCTTGGACTTAATAGGCCACTCAGAGATCCCAGTGAAGATCAGGGTGAAGAGTTAGAGTCAAAATATGGATGAAGAGTTAGATGCATCCAGATGACCTCCAGTTGCCTCCTAAAAGACATTCTTCTACACTGAGCTTTCATACATTAATTCATAAGCACAGTACACCCATTTGTTACTTACATAACATTTTAGTGATGGACTTTCTGGATGGTCTTTTAACATTAATCCCCATTTCATCTGCTTCCAAGGAACGGTCTCCTCTCAGCTGGAAACAGGAAAAGATGTTAGTAAAAAATGCTATAAGAAAGATTCTGACAACATTTCTGAAAATCAGTTACAGAATGATTCACTCCATTATGTATGCTAACACTGTGACCATTTGTGAAGAAATACCACATATATAACTGTTGTTGTTCTGTAATGATTGGATGCTTTGTGTGGCCTCTGAGAGGCTATAATGTATCTGTGTAGATCTGAGACCTAGTGTTGTTAGTATTTCAAAGGCCAATGTTAGTAGTAGCTGATTGGTGACATATTTTGAAGGGGGAGAGAGAGGGGGGCTGTTTACATATGGGGAATGCCCCACAGTGGCTGTGGATCTGCGCCCCATCGGTTAGACGACACATGCACAAGTTTGCAGCCACTGCGGGGCTTCCCTGCGATGCTGTGTTCTGAAAAAGTCAGGGATTTACCCCAACTTTTTTAAAGGAAGCAACGTCAACACAACACTTCTGCTATGTAACATCACTCTGCTGGACCAACCTGGGGGTACCTTGCACCGGAAGAGGGCAGGGACAGCTCTGGAACCTGGATGGCAACATTGAAACCTCATGCTCCCTTCTCAGTGCCCTGGGAGAGGGAAAGCAAGGGGTTGAGGTGGGAGGCAGCACCAACCTAGTGCCATGAAGACAGCCCCAGACAGACAATCACTTTGAATATTTATAGATGGGGTTTGATGGATCTGGTAGATTCATTTCTGATTAGCAAAGGGTTTTAGCTAGAGCTGTGCACGGACCCCCCGATCCAATCCGGATCCCAGTCTGTCAGGTCCAGATCATGCCTGATCCAATCTGGATCCATGCACAGCAGTCCCACTATCGCTGCTCTCCCCCTCCCTTCCTCCCTCCCCCTCCCTCCCCCACTCTCCCTGCTTACTTGCTGCCTCCTCCGCATTGTCCTGCCATCGTCCTCTCTCCTCGCTGTCTGCCTCCACAATTCCCACTCGCGTCGGGTGATGACGTCACCTGCCATGACCGGCAAATGCGGCAGCACACAGCGAGGAGAGACGACGATGGCAGGACAACACGGAGGAGGCATCAGGGAAGCAGGGACAGTGGGGAGAGTGGGGGAGGGAGGGGGAGAGAGGGAGGGAGTGCTGTGACTGGATCCAAATCAGATCTGGATTGCAAATCCTATCTGGCCCAAACCGGTTTGGATCCGGATCCAGGAGGCCTGGATCAGCCCGATCCGGTCCAGATTCGGGATCTGGATCCGGATCTGTGCAAAGCCCTAGTTTTAGCTAGGCAGAAAAGAGCAGTTCGAAAATGACAGTTGACACGGGCTAACAGTTTGAGTTGGTTGATGGGCCATGGGAGCTTCTGGGGGCAATCTGGTCCCCAGAGCCAATATGGTTCCCCACCACTGATGTAAATGCAGCTATTTATTGGCTGGACTGCCACTCATCTTGTGTGAAAGAAGATTTGTTAATAAAAAGAAAGCAATCCTTTCACCTGAACGAAGTTCTGTCAAAACATACAAGATTGAGAAAGCAATAGTTATGGGACCTAAGATAGCCACAGAATACCCAAAGAAGCCATTTTTCCTGGTATGTTTGAATGACTGTCAGCAAATCAGGATTTTCACAACTGTAGCAGTTTGTTAGATCCGGAAAGGGGCTCTCTCGTTTTAATACTTCTGTGGCCGCAAATTATGGTGGCTATAAGGGGCCATATCCCCTAGTTTTTGACCATAGAACTATTTAAAAAGAAAGCCCCCATTTTCTTACCCTTAAATCGCAGGTCGATTCGCAGGGAAGAAGACGCACTGGGAGGTAAGTCCTGGTGGTGGCAGCTCTGGATGTGAAAGGGAGGCAGGCAGGTAGGGAGTCCAATGGACTCCCAGTTGGCCTTGTGCCCAGCTTTCCTGGGTTGCCCGCTGCGCAGCCATACAGCCAGCACCCAGGAACCCTGTAAATGACGACCTGCTTTGGGTAGCCTGAATCTCACTTCAACTTCGGTTCAAGAATGGCTTGTGAATGGTGAGTCGGGAGGCTGTGCACAACCTTGTTTACAAGTATTTGAAATTGCAAGGAGGGTATACAAGATGTAATCAAAAGCCAACAGACAAAAAGAAAGCAAATGAAACACCATGAAACAATCCCTATTTTCAACTTTCCAATGAGACTTACAACTGGATCCTAACCATGCTTCACAGAGACCTGGCTGGGAGATGACAGTGGCCCGACATGGGCCCAGGCCCTCCCAGCTGGGTACTGTGTTAGTGAGCAGATGAGGGAAAGTGGGCAGGGGGCGGAGTAGCTGTGGTCTACAAAGACAATCTTAACCTGACCAGACATACTGTCCGGGAATTGAATCACATCAAATGTGTGTACCTGAGTCTGAAGGCCAGGGATAGACTAGGGATTCTGTTAGTGTACTGGCCACCCCACTGCCTATCAGACTCCTTGGCTGAGCTCACGGAACTGGTCTCGGAGCTGATGTTGGATTTGCCCAGTCTTTTGGTCCTGTGCGAGTTCAACATCCCATTTGAAGCTGGTTTGTCAGGTGTAGCTCAGGAGTTCATGGCTTCCATGACAAACATGGGCCTATCCCAATTGGTCTCTGGACCCACACATTCAGCAGTCACACCCTTGATGCTGTTTTCAGTTCCGAACAGATGGATCTGTGGGCAGAGGTAACAAATACCTCTGAATTGTCATGGACAGACCATTTTCTGGTCATGGGTAGTATCACGGCTACCATCCGCCCCTGCAGGGGTGGTGGACCTATTAAGATGGTCCACCCTCGAAGGCTGATGGATCAGTCGTTGGCTGGGAGTGCTGTGCTGCTGGCTGAGCGTGAGGAGTGCTTGTTTGCCCCGCCCATCTCCACAGGTATTTCAGCCTTCAGGCTGCTGAAGGCCACAATGTGTAGGGGAGTGGCAATTTGTGTTGTGCAGAGCAAAGGGAGATATGGCGTTGGCAGAGCAATGTGCCATTACAGGGGAAGGAGAGATAGATATCTCACACCCATCTTACCTTCCGATTGCTCTGCTAACCCGAGGAACTTGGAGAACGAACCAGGCCACCCACAGAACCTCTCCTTGCTCTTATTTAATGCCAGGTCAGTTAAAAATAAAACACATATCATCCATGACCTTCTTTCAGATGAGGAAGCTGACCTGGCATGCTTCACAGAGACCTGGCTGGGAGATGACAGTGGACCGACATGGGCACAGGCCCTCCCAGCTGGGTACTGTGTTAGTGAGCAGCTGAGGGAAAGTGGGCAGGGGGCGGAGTAGCTGTGGTCTATAGGGATAATCTTAACCTGACCAGACTTCCTGTTCGTGAACTGAATCACATCGAGTGTGTGTACCTGTGTCTGAAGACCAGGGATAGACTAGGGATTCTTTTAGTGTACCGGCCACCCCGCTGCCTATCAGACTCCCTGGCCGAGCTCACGGAACTGGTCTCGGAGCTGGTGTTGGATTCGCCCAGGCTCTTGGTCCTGGGCGACTTCAACATCCCATTCGAGGCCGGTTTGTCAGGTGGAGCTCGGGAGTTCATGGCATCCATGACAAACATGGGCCTATCCCAATTGGTCTCTGGACCCACACATTCAGCAGGTCACACCCTCGATGCTGTTTTCAGTTCCGAACAGAGGGATCTGTGGGCGGAGGTAACAAATACCTCCGTGTTGTCATGAACAGACCATTTTCTGGTTAGGGTTAGTATCACGGCTAGCACCCGCCCCTGCAGGGGTGGTGGACCTATTAAGATGGTCTGCCCTCGAAGGCTGATGGATCCTTCTGGATTTCAGAAAGCCTTGGAGGGTTTTATGGCTGGTATCGTCGATGATCCTGTAGAAGCCCTGGTCGATAGATGGAATCAAGACCTAACTAGGGCTATCGACACGATCACCCCCAAACGTCCTCTCCGACCCGCTTCTAACAGGGCGTCCTGGTATACGGAAGACCTCAGGGAGTTGAAGCGGAAAGGATGACGACTGGAGCACCGATGGTGGAAAACTCGACTTCTATCCGACAAGACACGGCATAGAGAACATCTTCGTTCCTGTGGGGTGGCAATACGCGCAGCGAAGAAAGTTTTCTTCTCTGCACGCATTGTGTCTGCGAATTCACATCCAGCAGAACTGTTCAGGGTGGTGAGGGGTCTAACTCAGGCACCTTCTCCCCTGAACCCAATTTTAGAGCCTTCGGTAGTTCGCTGTGATGCTTTTAACGACCATTTCACAGATAAAGTCTCTCGGATAAGAGCCGACTTAGATGTCGTCATTGTAGCAGAGGCTGACAATGGAGTGTCCAGCAACTCCGCAAGTAGAATTACACTGGATCAGTTTCAGTTGGTGAGTACTGAGGACGTGGACAAGCTGCTTGGATGAGTGAGGAGGACGACTTGCCCTCTTGATCCCTGCCCTTCTTGGCTGGTCGCCCAGGGAGGAGATGTAATTAGATTACAATTACAACATATCATTAATACATCTCTCAGGGAGGGGAGTTTTCCATCTTGTTTAAAAGAAGCGGTAGTACGGCCGCTTCTTAAAAAGCCCTCCCTGGATCCCCTGGACCTTAATAATTACAGACCAGTATCGAATCTTCCATTTCTGGGCAAGGTGATCGAGAGGGCGGTTGCCTTCCAACTCCAAGCAGTTTTGGATGATACAGATTTTCTAGACCCATTTCAAACCGGCTTCAGGGCAGGATATGGAGTTGAGACTGCTATGGTCGCCTTAGTGGATGATCTACGCTTGAGTATTGACAGGGGGAGTGTGTCACTGCTGGTACTTCTGGACCTCTCAGTGGCTTTCGATACCATCGACCATGGTTTCCTTCTGGAATGCCTGAGGGGATTGGGACTCGGGGGCACTGTGCTTCAATGGTTCCGGTCCTACCTCTCGGGCAGGTTCCAGATGGTGATGCTTGGGGATAGTTGCTCCTCAAAGAAGGAGCTGCTATGTGGTGTACCACAAGGTGCTATCCTTTCCCCAATGCTGTTTAACATCTACATGAAACCGCTGGGAGAGATCATCCGGAGGCATGGGGCGGGGTGCTATCAGTATGCTGATGACACCCAAATATATTTCTCTATGCCTCTGAGAACAGCATCAGCTAAGGATAGTGTGTCTCCTCTGAATGAATGCTTGGCGGTGGTAATGGGCTGGATGAGGAAAAACAAACTGAAGCTGAATCCAGACAAGACGGAGGTGTTTACTGTCAAGGGCCACAACCTGGGGTTGGAGGTGTGTCAACCAGTTCTGGATGGGGTTGCACTCCCCTTGAAAGACTGTGTTCGCAGCTTGGGGGATGCTCCTGGATCCGTCGCTCCAAATGACAGCCCAGATAGATGCGACGGCCAGGAGTGCCTACTATCAACTTCGGCTGATACGCCAGCTGCGCCCCTTCCTAGAGTTGGAAGACTTAAAGATGGTAGTGCACGCGCTGGTAACATCGAGGCTCAACTTCTGCAATGCGCTGTACATAGGGCTACCTCTGTGCCTAGTCCGGAAACTTCAACTAGTTCAAAATATGGCAGCCAGGTTGGTCACTGGTACACCTAGGGGTGACCATATTACACCAGCTTTGAAATCTCTCCACTGGCTGCCAGTTAGTTTCCGGGTGAAGTACAAAGTTTTGGTCATTACCTTTAAAGCCCTACATGGTTTGGGTCCAGGTTACCTGCGGGATCGCCTTCTCCCGTACAATCCGCCCCACACACTTAGGTCCTCTGGGAAGAATTTATTACAGTCAACAAAAACTAGACTGACAACTGTTACCCAGAGGACCTTCTCTTCTGCTGCTCCCAGATTATAGAATGACCTGCCAGGAGAGATCCGTGAACTTACCAGTCTTCAGGAATTTAAATGATCTATAAAGACTGAGCTCTTCCGGCAGGCCTACTCAGATGAATTTTAAGTTTTTTATTGGTATTTTAATGCTATATTGGTTTTATGTAATTTTAATCAGTTTTGTGTGTTTTATGATGATGTTGTTCCCCGCCTCGATCCGGAGGGAGAGGTGGGTAATAAATAAATAAATATATTATTATTATTATTATTATTATTATTATTATTATTATTATTTTATGGCTGGTATTGTCGATGATCCTGTAGAAGCCCTGGTCAATAGATGGAATCAAGACCTAACTAGGGCTATCGACACAATCACCCCTAAATGACCTCTTTGACCCGCTTCTAACTGGGTGCCCTGGTATACAGAAGACCTCAGGGAGTTGAAGCAGGAAGGATGACGACTGGAATGCCAAAGGCAGAAAACTCAACTTGTATCCGACAAGACACAACATAGAGAACATCTCCATTCCTATGGGGTGGCAATACCTGCAGCGTATTCACATCCAGCAGAACTGTTCAGGGTGGTGAGGGGTCTAATCCGGGCACCTTCTCCCCTGAATCCGACCTTAGAGCCTTTGGTAGTTTGCTGTGATGCCTTTAACGATCGTTTCACAGATAAAATTTCTCAGATAAGAGCCGACTTAGATCCCGTTATTGAGTAAGATTACACTGGATCAGTTTCAGTTGGTGAGTACTGAGGACGTGGACAAGTTGCTTGGAAGAGTGAGGAAGACGATATGCCCTCTCGATCCCTGTCCTTCTTGACTGGTCACCCAGGGAGGAGATGCAGTTAGATCACAATTACAATATATTATTAATGCATCTCTCAGGGAGGGGAGCTTTCCATCATGTTTAAAAGAAGCGGTGGTACGGCCACTTCTAAAAAAAGCCCTCCCTAGACCCCCTGGACCTTAATAACTACAGGCCAGTATAAAATCTTCCGTTTTTGGGCAAAGTGGTCGAGAGGGCGTTTGCTTTCCAACTCCAAGCAGTTTTGGATGACATTGATTTTCTAGACTCATTTCAAACTGGCATCAGGGCAGGACATGGAGTTGAGACCACTTTGGTTGCCTATTGGATGATCTACTCCTGAGTATTGACAGGGGGAGTACATCCCTGTTGGTATTCCTGGATCTCTCAGCAGCTTTCGATACCATCGACCATGGTACCCTTCTGGAGTGCCTGGGGGAATTGGGAATTGGGGGCACTATGCTTCAGTGGTTCTGGTCCTACCTCTCGGGCAGGTTCCAGATGGTGATGCTTGGGGATAGCTGTCTTCAAAGAAGGAGCTGCTATGTGGTGTACCACAAGGTGCCATCTTATCCCTTGTGCTGTTTAACATCTACATGAAACCGCTGTGAGAGATCATCCAGAGGCATGGGGCGGGGTGATATCAGTACGCTGATGACACCCAAATATATTTCTCTATGCCGTCGACAACATCGTCAGCTAGGGATAGTGTGTCTCCTCTGAATGATTGGAGGCAGTAATGGGCTGGATGAGGAAAAACAAACTGAAGCTGAATCCAGACAAGACAGAGGTGCTTGCTGTCAAAGGCTACAACCTGGGTTTGGGGGGGTGTCAACCAGTTCTGGATGGGGTTACACTCCCCGAAAGGCTGTGTTCGCAGCTTGGGGATAGTCCTGCATCTGTCGCTCCAAATGACAGCCCTGATAGATGCGACAGCCAGGAGTGCCTACTATCAGCTTTGGCTGATATGCTAGCTGTGCCCCTTCCTAGAGTTGGAAGACCTAAAGATGGTAGTGCACGCACTGGTAACTTCGAGGTTCGACTTCTGCAATGCACTGTACATAGGGGTACCTCTGTGCCTAGTCCAGAAACTGCAACTAGTTCAAAATATGGCAGCCAGCTTGGTCACCTAGGGGTGACCAAATTACACCAATTTTAAAATCACTTCATTGGCTGCCAATCAATTTCCGGTTATTATCTTTAAAGCCCTACATGGTTTGGGACCAGGTTACCTACGGGATCACCTTTTCCCATATAATCAGCCCCACACACTCAGGTCCTCTGGGAAGAACTAACTCGAATCAGCCAGAACTAGGCTGGCGAGTGTTACCCAGAGGACCTTCTCTTCTGCTGCTCCCAGACTGTGGAATGGCCTGCCGGAGGAGAGCTGACAAATTGCAGTCTTCATGAATTTAAGAGAGCCGTGAAGACTGATCTCTTCCAGCAGGCCTACTCGGTTGAATTTTAAGATGTTTTTAATGACATATTAGGTTTTTTTTGTTTTAATATTTTATCTGTTTTGTGGTCCTTGTGTTTTATATTTATTGTTGTTCCCCACCTCGATCTGGAGGGAGAGGCGGGTTATAAATTATTATTATTAGGGATGTGCACTGGATCGGATCCGATCCATGATCCAAATCCGACCCAGGGGAAATCGGATACAATTATCCGATTTCTGATCTCACCGCTGGATTGGCCGATCCAATCCGATCCGATCCGGAAAGGTTGCAATCCAGATCAGACGGATCGGCAGGCACCTGCTGGCGCCCGCCGCCGCTCCTATTGGCGGGCGCCCACCGATGGAAGCGGACAGCGAGGGGGACTTCCCTAGCGGGGCTGTCCACTTCCATAGGCAGGAGCCAGCGGGTGCCCACCGATGGAAGCGGACAACAGGGGCAGGGGGCGGTGGACAGGAGCAGACAGCCAGGAAAAGTAAGCAGGGGGCAGGGGGAGGGGGGTCGGGGGGCGCATGGCACACTTATCTTTCCTGGCCGTCCGCTCCCGTTCGCTGCTAGCCACTACTGTGAGCAGGCTTCATGGCCTGCTCCTAGGTAGCGCACCAGGTGATGACATCACCTGGCGCGCTACTCAGGAGCAGGCCACGAAGCATGCTCGCAGTCGCTGCCAGTGGCGGACAGGAGCTGATGGCCAGGAAAGGTAAGCAGGGGGTAGGGTGGTAGGGGGGGCAGGGGGCGCGCGGCGCGCTTACCTTTCCTGGCCGTCCGCTCCTGTCCGCTGCTGGCTGCTACTGCGAGCAGGCTTCACAGCCTGCTCCTAGGTAGCACACCAGGTGATCATCACCTGATGATGATCAGGTGATGATCACCTGGCGCGCTACCTAGGGGCAAGCCGCGAAGCCTGCTTGCAGTAGCGGCCAGCGGCAGACAGGAGCAGACGGCCACGGAAAGTAAGCAGGGGGAGGGGGCTTACCCCCCCGGAGCCATCCGCTTCCATCCGCTGTTGCCCACGGGCACCAGCAGATGGAAGCGGATAGTCCTGGGGGGTAAGGAGCGTGGGGGAGGGGGCTTACTTGCCGGGGCCATCCTCAGTGGACGGCCCTGGGAGGGGGAGGGAGTTAGGCCCCCCCTCACTCACCCGCCACCATTTTTTCCTCATAGACTTGCATTGGGGGAAAGCTTTATTTTCCCCAACGCAAGTCTATTGGGGGGGGGGGGAATGGTGGCCGATCCAAAAATCGGATGTCTGATTTTTGGATCGGGATTGGAATTGATCTGGTCCGGGGGGCCTCTGATTTTGTCTGATCCAATCCAGGACAAAATTGGAGGTCCCGATCTGGGTCCTGATCTGATCCGGGGGGTCCGTGCACACCCCCTAATTATTATTATTATTATTATTATTATTATTGTTATTATTATTATTTTCTTCTTGCAGTGAACAGTGGAAGGGGGGTTTGGGGGCTGCAAAACCAAAGACTGAAATAGAGGACCATCCTCCGTGAAGTAGGTCACATGGCCACCTCAATCCTTCTGAACCGCCTAGTTAAACCTCTTTAAACGACTGGCTGAGTTGGGAGTGGGAGGCACTGCATTGCAGTGTTTCTGCTCCTACTTGACAGGTTGGCTCCAGAAAGTGGTGCTTGGGGGACATTGCTCGGCCCTGTGGATTCTCCAGAATGGGGTTCTGCAAGGGTCAGTCTTGTCCCCCATGCTGTTCAACATCTACATGAAACCGTTGGGTGCAGTCATCCAGAGTTTTGGAGTGTGTTGTGATCAGTACGCTGATGACATGCAGCTCTACTTCTCCTTTTCATACTTATCAGGTGAGGCTGTGGATGTGTTGAACCAGTGCTTGGCTGCGACAATGGACTGGATGAGAGCTAATAAACTGAAACTCAATCCAGACAAGACTGAGATGCTGTCAGTGGGGGGTTTCCTCTGACCGGATGGAGGGTGTTCAACCTGTTCTGGATGGGGTTGCACTCCCCCTGAAGAAGCAGGTTCATGGCTTGGAGGTTCTCCTAGAACCATCTCTGTCACTTGAGGCTCAGGTGGACTCGGTGGCACGGAGTACTTTCTACCAACTTTGGTTGGTGGCCCAACTACACCCCTATCTGGACAGGGATAACCTGGCTTCAGTTGTCTATGCTCTGGTAATCTCCAAGTTAGATTACTGCAATGCGCTCTATGTGGGGCTGCCTTTGAAGACGGTTCGGAAGCTGCAGCTTGTGCAGAATGCAGTGGCCAGATTGGTAACAGGGACCAGAAGGTTCGAACATATAAGACCGATGCTGGCCCACTTGCGTTGGCTACCTGTATGTTTCCGAGCCCTATCCCAAAGCCTGACACGGTTTGGGACAACAATACCTGATGAAACGCCTTTCCTGACATGAACCTACCCGTACACCATGCTCAACATCAAAGGTCCTCCTCTGGATGCCTACTCCAAGGGAAGCTCGGAGGATGGCAACAAGGGAGAGGGCCTTCTCTGTGGTGGCCCCTCAATTATGGAATGATCTCCCCGATGAGGCCTGCCTAGCGCCAACACTGTTATCTTTTCGGCGCCAGGTCAAAACTTTTCTCTCAGGCATTTTTACAGCTCAAGTTGAGGTTTTGATTGACATTGTGGCCAGGCTTAACAGTTTAAAATATTTTAAATATCAGATGTTTTATGTTTATGGTTTTAAATTTTGTATATTGCCTTTTTAGTGTTCAATCTTTTAATTTTTGTAAACCGCCAAGAGATCTTCGGCTATGGGGCGGTATATGAATGTTAATAATAATAATAATAATAATAATAATAATAATAATAATTTAGCACAAGCTTTAGTTTCAAGGAAATTAGCCTGATGGCATGGGCAAGTGGCAAGAGTATAGAGTTCTAAAATTGAATAATGTATTTTACTTCAGATGTGTTGCTGATTAGTTAAAGTTCTAAACAAATAATTCATTCTCGTTTGCTTACCAATGGGTTTATTGAGCTGTTTCTTCCATTGAACTTTCACCTTATTTTCTACAATACTGGAACAGGTTATTTAACTCCTTAGGGTGCAATGTTATGCATGTTTAGACTGAAAAAGTCCTACAAATTCCAGCATTCCCCAGGCAGCATGGATGGCTTAGGAATGTTGGGGGTTGTAGGACATTTATCTGTCTAAACATGCATAGGTTTGTGCCCTAACTCTGTTTACTTTGTAAATAGCAGACAGCCTTCTCCAAATGGGTGCCCACCTGATGTTTTGAACTTCAATTCCCATAAGACCCAGCAAACATGGCCAATGGTCAGGAATTCTGGGAGCTATAGTCCAAAACATTTGGACAATACCATATTGGGGAAGGCTGGTAGTGAGTGAGTGGTGCACCTTGAAACTCCATCTTTCTGCTTTCCTCTAGGGATGTGCACAGACACAAAAATCAAATCAGAGTCACTAACAGAACTTCAGTTTTTGTAAAGTATTGTATCGTAAAAATCGGAGATGCCATGTGCATTTGACATGCTTAGTGTGATTATCTTTGTCTTCAATCAAGGCATTCTATTCTCTTTCAGAACTGAAGTTGCAGGTTTTCCTGCTTCAAACTACATGACAGAACAGTTCAGGATGATATCTTGTATGGAATTAATTTTGTGGTGGACATGCAAGAAAAACAATGAAGAAATTCCATTAGTAAAATGAATAATAACTACCTACTCACACACCTTCGTTTTACGGAACCAACATGGCAACAGTATTCTTAATTACATCAAAGGTACTGTTTAGATGAAAGGTAATGTTTATGTCAATGTTTCCACTGCCATTGTCTTCTCTGGATTAAGTTAGGTGAATATATATCAGGATAGAAGGATACATGCAGCAGAGAAGGAAATTATTGGTAAAACCCTGAATCTTTTGAAATCTGCAGCTTACTGACTTGTATGGAAGGTTTGAGCTTCTACCCAACTCAAGAGGTGATGTCATTATAAATTAATGTTCATCTGAAAAGTGTTCAATGCAGTTGTAAAACAACATGTCAGTGTTATGGTGGGCTTTGCTTAAACAGTTTCTGTAGGATCTCTTTCAAACTGTACTGCCTATCTATTCAAGGGAAGAAATAATAATTTTGTAGCAGTAATCAAACCATCAATGGGGCTGGAACAGAGGATGAATTATGTATATTTAGTCAAACCATCCTTGTTTGCTTCCTAAGCTAAATATTTTTTTCTCTATCATGTAGCCACTTCTTAAATTAGTTTTTAGATGCTTTCCCCCCCTACCTGCTCAAAACATGTGAATGTGACATCATTTTGCACAGTTCTATACAAGATTGAAGTGTCTGTGTGAACACGTTCTACTCTGATTTAAATTAAAGGCATATGCCTGACTTCCATCATCATATGTATAGGCAATGATCAGTCAGTTTCAATTACGTTCCAGGGAGTAAGTCCCTCTGACATCAATAGGACTTACTGCTGAATAAAACTGTTTAGGATTGGGCTTTAAGAAAGAGGTAAGACACACTGAATTTACTCAATTAAATATATACTGGTTGAATGTTGCACAAAATCAGAAACCCTGCTTACAGATATACAGAAATAGGTGTTTGTAAGAATGCTAGATTAAGATGCATCTGAAAAGTGAAATGATGTCATATTACAAAGATTGGGCAAATTGATTTCTCTAATAATTTGGCAATGGATATTTATGGGAAATGAATTTGGAGAATTAATTCCCCTAGGTAGAATTTGAACTTTCCTCCCCATATGATGTTGCTAAAAAAAGACAACGTTAAGCTAGGAGTGGTTAAATAAAAAATGTTAAAATATGGGATGAGATGATGTAGATTGGGATGGATTATGAAAGAAAGTTACACAGAAAGAGGACATAGTTTAGTCAGGACTCACTTTCAGCCCCATCAGGCAGTACAGCACACTGATGACACTCATGGGAAGTACATAAAAGAGGAAAGAAGTTAACTGGATTATACAGTTGTAGATCCACATGGGCTTGACCACAGCACATATTGCAGAACCAGGGACTTCTGTGTGATTTGGAAAATACTGCATCACAATGCCGTGGATGCTGGTGTTGGGAAGAGAGAAGAGGACAGACAGGAGCCAGAGTGCAATGATGATTCTCAGAGCCCGCCGCCGTGTACTTTTCAGTTTGGCTCGGAAGGGGTGAAGGATGGCCACATATCTCTCTATGCTGACTGTGGTGACATTCAGGATGGAAGCAAAACATACCGTCTCAAAGAGTCCTGTCTTAAAATAGCAGCCAACCAGTCCAAACAAGAAGGGGTAGTTGCTCCACATTTCATAAACTTCCAAGGGCATCCCAAAGAGCAATACCAGCAAATCTGAAATAGCCAGGCTGAAGAGATAGTAGTTAGTAGGAGTTTTCATGTTCCTATGTTTGAGAATCACCAGACACACTAAAAGGTTGCCAGACACTCCAACTATGAAAATCAAAGTATAAATCCAAGTCATGGGCAGGAACAGGTGGCTCCGCTTTGGTCCATATAAAAAGGCAAGGTAGTCCTCAGTGCTGTTTAAGTATCTCTTTAGTGGTCCTTCTTCCATTCGGTGAACACACTGAGAGACATTAGGGCTCCAATCCATTTCAGGGGTTGTTGAAAAAGAATCTTTTTCCTAGGTCCAATTTTACTTAGATTGGCCAAGTTTTGTTTTTTTCCAAATGGCTCACTTTTCTAAGTAGATATGAGAGAGAGAGAGAGAGAGAGAGATGGGGTTGTGAGAAGGCTCACACAGAGAGAATGTCTTTTCAGACTTGAAAGCATAAAAGCACTGAGAGAAATAAGTGTGTGCCTGTGTGTTCATTTGCCTTTACTATTCTAACTGTGCTATTGTGAAGAGCCTCTTCAACAACAAGCTCCTCCTTTCATATATACTCACTGGCTAGCTGCATGAATCAAATTTGATGGTGATCAAGCTGGTCTTGACTACTTGCCTCAGCTTTTTCTGACAGATACATTTACTGAGCAAATGGTGGGCTGAGAAAAGGTGGGAGGAATGGAGCCTCAAATCAGAAATCCTTGATGTAAGGCCATCTACAAAATCTGAATTCTTGTTAAAGGCTGAGAGTCCAGGGGGAGGAATACAAGATGGGTATTAAATCAAAAGTTATTATGCTAAAGTGAATTCTTCCAGCTGGAAGCTGTAGGGGATGGAATGGTTGTTGTTCTTTTTTTGCTGAATGTAGCCTTAAAGCCCTTACTGATTTGAGTGTTCCATACCATGCAACAAACAATAGCAATATATTGGCTTTTATGGTAAAGATCTATGCAGACAACACTCTATATTAGTCAGTTCTGATATTTCCAGAGATGGAAATTCATGGCATCAGAGCAGTGCTGGAGAAGTAATCATCCTGTATAATATTTTTAAGGCAAAAACAAAGGCTAGCAAACAAACACACAAACATCTTTCAATGAATCAAGAACATCCCAGCCATGGCATGTGATTTTTTAAAAATCTGTATTGTTAACTTTATTATTAGTAATATTGCAGGAGCTAACGAAGTCCCTGCAAGTATAACTCAGGTATCAATGGAGACATTGAGCTGGAGGCAGAACTGGGGTCAATCTGCAACCCTCAGTCTTAATGTGGATTGGAACTAGCAATGGAAGCATGGCCTAGAAGTTTGCATAGCATGCAAGCAATGTTATGAGGGCACCCATCATTTCCCTAAAAGTCTGTACACAGTACAGCCTAGGACACAATGGACTAGAAAGAATACCTTCCAATTCTGCATGGATTGGGGAGAAATTTTTATATTGTATGAGAATCATTGTACAAATAATTAAATATACACATTCAATTATATTGTTATTCATTAGAATCAATGCGCAGAAATTTGAGGAAAGCTGATATCATCTGACTATGAGGAGAAACTTCCTAATGGTAAGTGTTGTTTGACACAGTGGATCAGATTGTCTCAAGAGGCGGTTGCTCTTTTTTGCTTGAAATATTTAGGAAGCAGCTGGGAAGTCATTTGTCAAGGTTACTGTACCTGTATCATGCACTGTATTTCCTGCATTGAATAGGGACTAGATGACTTCAAGATTCCTTCCACCTTTATGGTTCTATGATTAAACATTGGACTATTTGTAGTGTAGAGACTGTTCAAAGGGTCATAGAAACTACAATGGTTTAGCATCGGGAACTGAAACAAAAGCTGTGTGGGGAGAGAAACGATGTTACAGTGCTGGCTGGTGGGTCACTTTCAGAGAAGTGATGATTCCATTCTGGGTTTTAGTTAGAAGCAGACAGAGCTCTAAAGGCACTATCCAAGGTGCTGGAATATTTCACCCAAAATGGTTCCAGTACCTTGGATAGCACCTTTTAATGCTCTCTGATTCCAACTAAAACCTAGAATGGAATCATCACCCCTCTGAAACTGGAGTCACCAGCCTCCACTGCCTAGTTACTATGGGAACCAGAAATTTAGCAAATTAATGGAGGCACAGCAGTGCCTCCATTGTTAAGGGACGTCTGTAGAAAACACGTTCCGCCATGTTAAAGTGATAATTGGGCGAGGGGTCATTTTAACAGCCATAAAATCGACATTTTTTCACCAATCTTCCTGAAATTTACTTGTGCCAGGATGAAATGTTGGTTTTATATTACCTGAAAATTTCAAAAGGATTGGTGAAAGATTAAAGGCAGGAGGGCAGTTTAAATTAGAAAAGGTTAAAGAATGCTCTGAAATGGAAACTGACATTTGAACTGAGAGTTGGTGACTATTTGTGCTCAGCTCTCCTTACCTTCTGTGAGCATTATTAATTAATCCAATGGCAGGGTCTACTTCCTCCCATTCTGGTGTAGGTGGAACTGCTTTTTCTTTTTTAAAAAATCACTTAAGTCTATTTTAAATTAAAACTGTGCCTCTTTAAAAATCCAGTGGCCATTTTGAATATGGCACATGCTCAGTAGAGTCTCACTCCCTCCTGTGTCAGCTACATGGCTGCTTCATCTAGCAAACACATTACTGTAGTATCTTCTCAGAAGTAACTTCCATTGACTGAATGTAATGGTCTTACTCCCAGGTAAGTGTGTAAAGGATTGTAGCCTTTAAAAAACAGTCTGGAGCCTTGGAAGGCAGAGTGAGAGATGTGGCAGACCATAATAACAGTGTTCATATGCCCATTGCTTTATGAGGCTTCTGCAAGCTACCAAGCAGAGGACTATCAGGCCATAAAGTTGCCTAAATGGGTTTGCCAGAAACCTGGCCTCACCGTTCCTGTTAGGTCCATGTCCTACAGCAAATGCTCTCAGCTGAACTTGATGGAATCCCATCCTTCATCCCTTGGTTTAATTTACTGGCGTCCCCTGGCTGGGCCTTGCAGGGAACAATAGGGCAGACAGAGGAGGCATATATAGCACACACTAGGGATGTGCACTGACCCCCCGGATCGGATCGGATAGCGGATCGGAATCGGACCTGGGGGGTCGGATCGGATCGGATCGGATCGGAGGCTGGTCGGATCGGATCGGACCAGATGTCCGATCCGGATCGGACGCCATTTTGAATGCTTTTTCCCATAGCCAAGTATTGTTTTACAAAAACGCCTATAACTTTTTCATTTTTAAAGATAGAAGGATGAAACTTGGGCACATTGTAGACTGGTTAGGGGTAGTTATCTGTGAGAAATTTCAGAAAGATTGGTGCATGCATTTTGTGGCAATTAATTTTTTAATAAATAACCAGGAATGCCTATAACTTTGTCATTTTTAAAGTTACACACATGAAACTTTGCCACATTGTAGGGGGTACCTTGGGACCTATGTGTGTGAAATTTCAGAAACGTAGGTGCTTGTCTTGTGTGGCAATTAATTTTTAGAAAAATGGGTAGTAGTGGGGTAAATACAGTTACGCCTCCCATTTTTTTATTTTTGAAGATACAAACAGGAAACTTGGGCACATTACAGGTACCACTTGCCTTGATATGTGTGTGAAATTTCAGAAACATTGGAGCTTTCCTTGTGTGGCAATTAATTTTTGAAACAATGAGGAAAGAAACACCTATAACTTTGTCATTTTTAAAGTTACACACATGAAACTTTGCCACATTGTAGGTGGTACCTTGGGACCCATGTGTGTGAAATTTCGGAAACGTAGGTGCTTGCCTTGTGTGGCAATTAATTTTTTAATAAATACCCAGGAATGCCTATAACTTTGTCATTTTTAAAGTTACACACATGAAACTTTGCCACATTGTAGGCGGTACCTTGGGACCTATGTGTGTGAAATTTCGGAAATGTAGGTGCTTGCCTTGTGTGGCAATTAATTTTAGAAAAATGGGTAGTGGTGGGGTAAATACAGTTACGCCTCCCACTTTTTTATTTTTGAAGATACAAACAGGAAACATGGGCACATTACAGGTACCACTTGGCTTGATATGTGTGTAAAATTTCAGACAGCTGGGTCCAGGCATGTGGTGGCAAGGTATTTTTGAAACAATGAGGAAAGAAACGCCTATAACTTTTTTATTTTAAAAGTTAGAAGTCTGAACATTGCTCACTTTGTAGATGGGTTAGGGGTAGATATGTGTCAGAAATTTCAGAATTATAGGTCCAGGCATTTGATGGCTATGGAATTTTTAAATTACATGTTTCAAAAAAATTTCTACAGAGGCCAGGTCTTCCCCTCCCGCTTCCCGCGAAGAAAAGGAAACACTCTCTCGTCTCGATCCCTTTGATCCTTGCTAGTAGTATCCATTACAGGGCTCGTGTTTCCTTTCCTACTTTCACTTATCAAGCAGAACGGCTGAGCCTAGCTGAGTTTTGCAGCCATGCGTGCAAGGAAGGATCACTCTGGTCTCGATCCCTTTGATCCTTGGTAGTATCCATTACAGGGCTCGTGTCTGCTTGAGTACAAAGTGAAAAGTGAAAGTAGGAAAGGAAACACGAGCCCTGTAATGGATACTACTAGCAAGGATCAAAGGGATCGAGACGAGAGAGTGTTTCCTTTTCTTCGCGGGAAGCGGGAGGGGAAGACCTGGCCTCTGTAGAAATTTTTTTGAAACATGTAATTTAAAAATTCCATAGCCATCAAATGCCTGGACCTATAATTCTGAAATTTCTGACACATATCTACCCCTAACCCATCTACAAAGTGAGCAATGTTCAGACTTCTAACTTTTAAAATAAAAAAGTTATAGGCGTTTCTTTCCTCATTGTTTCAAAAATACCTTGCCACCACATGCCTGGACCCAGCTGTCTGAAATTTTACACACATATCAAGCCAAGTGGTACCTGTAATGTGCCCATGTTTCCTGTTTGTATCTTCATAAATAAAAAAGTGGGAGGCGTAACTGTATTTACCCCACCACTACCCATTTTTCTAAAATTAATTGCCACACAAGGCAAGCACCTACGTTTCCGAAATTTCACACACATAGGTCCCAAGGTACCGCCTACAATGTGGCAAAGTTTCATGTGTGTAACTTTAAAAATGACAAAGTTATAGGCATTCCTGGGTATTTATTAAAAAATTAATTGCCACACAAGGCAAGCACCTACGTTTCCGAAATTTCACACACATGGGTCCCAAGGTACCACCTACAATGTGGCAAAGTTTCATGTGTGTAACTTTAAAAATGACAAAGTTATAGGTGTTTCTTTCCTCATTGTTTCAAAAATTAATTGCCACACAAGGAAAGCTCCAATGTTTCTGAAATTTCACACACATATCAAGGCAAGTGGTACCTGTAATGTGCCCAAGTTTCCTGTTTGTATCTTCAAAAATAAAAAAATGGGAGGCGTAACTGTATTTACCCCACTACTACCCATTTTTCTAAAAATTAATTGCCACACAAGACAAGCACCTACGTTTCTGAAATTTCACACACATAGGTCCCAAGGTACCCCCTACAATGTGGCAAAGTTTCATGTGTGTAACTTTAGAAATGACAAAGTTATAGGCATTCCTGGGTATTTATTAAAAAATTAATTGCCACAAAATGCATGCACCAATCTTTCTGAAATTTCTCACAGATAACTACCCCTAACCAGTCTACAATGTGCCCAAGTTTCATCCTTCTATCTTTAAAAATGAAAAAGTTATAGGCGTTTTTGTAAAACAATACTTGGCTATGGGAAAAAGCATTCAAAATGGCGTCCGATCCGGATCGGACCTCATCGGATCGGATCGGATCGGATCGGAGGTTGTCCGGATCGGATCGGATCGGATCGGATTTTCCCGATTTTGGGTCGGATCGGATTCGGATCGTGGATCGGATCCGATCCGATGCACACCCCTAGCACACACAGAGTGCTGAGAGTGGCAAATTTAAAAGCAAATATGTTGCTTTTAAAGAACTAAGGAAATTCAATGGGTTTTTTAAGTAAATATCTATGGATGGAAATGCTGCCCATGCAGGCTTGAAACTTGACCACAAACATGATCACAATCTGCTACTTTAAGATGCAAACAGGAAGAAAAAGCATGTAGCATAAAATGAGCTATAATAATTAATATAGTAAATTGTAACTTATTCTAATTTAGAATATTTTCCTGTATCATCTTGTGTGCTTCCAGAATTAATCAGGGAGTTTTTCGTCCAGTAATATTTTTTTTCAGGTTGTCTCCAAATACAGACACAAAACATGAAATGCTTTTTTTCATGAGTCAGTCATAGAAAGCTTTTATCTCTGGACAATGGCTATTGAAAAGTAAGGGTGTGCACGCCTGAAATTATCGTGTTGTATCATTATCGGAAATCACTTTTTTAAAAAATTTCGGATCGGATTATATCAGAGGTAAATCGTATCGTATTTCTGATAATTATCGGAAATAGAGCTGGATTTTTTTTAGAAAAAATGCCAGTAACTTCTGTATTTTCAAAGTTAGAGGCTTGAAACTTGGTCACAGAGCTTATGGGATATGCCTAAGTATGTGTATGAAATTTGAGATCAATCCCTCCAACCCTCAATTTTATATGAATTTCTTAAAGACTGTTTAAGTTCTGACAGGTCAGAATGACAGCTCACCACGTGACTTCGTTCAGGCCTGTCAAAACGTTGCAGGATCTTTAATAAATTCATATAAAATCAAGGGTTGGAGGGATCAATCTCAAATTTCATACACATGTCTAGCACATTTTGCTACACATATGTGCCAAATTTCAGATCAATCCCTCCACCCCTGTATTTTATATTAATCTTTTAAAGATCCAGCAACTTTTTGACAGGTCTGAATGAAGGCACATGGCGAGCTGTCATTCTGACCTATCAGAACTTAAAAGATCTTTAACAAATTCATATAAAATTGAGAGTTGGAGGGATCGATCTCAAATTTCATACACATACTTAGGCATGCCCCATAAGCACTGTGACCAAGTTTCAAGCCTCTAACTTTGAAAATACAGACATTATAGGTTTATTTATATGGTGGTCTGGTAATCCAAAAAAATCCGATTTAATTGGGCTGAAAATTTTCGGATCAGATATTTATTGGAGGGTTTTCTATCATATCATTATCATTAATCGGATGTCCGATAACGACCTTATCATATCATTATCAGACATTTTAATGATACGATACACATCCCTATTGAAATGTTCAAATGAGACCCCTCAGATTTCAATTGAGAAAGCATAACTTTTGGGGTTCATTTATTATTTTGAAAAGTGGGTGCAACACATATCACTAGCTTTGATTTTATATTGGATGTCAAAATGGTGTAACATCCTAGCTGTTGTTGGCTTGCTTGTCAACTGTATAATATCCAGTCATCTGTTACACAAAGCCATGAAATTCATTAAACAAAAACCCTATGGTTTACAAAAACAACCTTAATGCTCTAAAGTTTCCAACCAAACACCCAAAAGCAGGGAGATTGGGAGTTAAGGCTCTCAAGCCTTAACACCATATTCTCCCTAAGGAGGCAGAAAGTGCAAGTGAAATTCTCATTCTGCCAAAGCAGATAAACCATGAGGACAGGATGCAGAATATGATATGCAGAGTAGGGGTGTGCACTGGATCGGGTCCGATCTACGATCCACAATTATACGACTTCCGATCACCCCGCTGGATCATTCGATCCAATCTGATCTGATTCGGAAAGGACCCGATCCAGATCGGAATGGATTGGAGGATCGGCAGGCACCTGCTGGCGCCCGCTGCCGCTTCCATGGGCGGGCGCCATTGGGCGCATGCTGATGGAAGCGGACAGCGGGGGGGGGCTTCCCTGGTGGGGTTGTCCACTTCCATCGCCGGGCGCCAGCGGGCACCCGCCAATGGAAGCGGACAACGGGGGCAGGGGGCTTACCTTCCGGGGACATCCGCTCCCCTCCGCTGCTGGCCACAACTGCGAGCAGGCTTCATGGCCTGCCCCTAGGTAGCATGCCAGGTGATGTCATCACCTGGCACGCTACTCAGGAGCAGGCCACAAAGTCTACTCAAAGTAGCGGCCAGCAGCGGAGGGGAGTGGACGGCCCCAGAAGGTAAGCAGGGGGGAGGGGGGCAGGGGGGCCCACGGCCCACTTACCTGCCGGGACCGTCTGCTCCCCTCCGCCGCTGGCCGCTATTGTGCGCAGGCTTCATGGCCTGCCCCTAGGTAGTGTGCCAGATGATGTCATCACCTGGCGCGCTACTCAGGAGCAGGCCGCAAAGCCTGCTCGCAGTAGCGGCCAGCGGTGGAGGGGAGTGGACAGCCCCAGCAGGTAAGCAGGGGGAGGGGGAGGGGACTTACCCCCGGGGCCATCCGCTTTCATTCGCTGGTGCCCGTAGGTGCCAGCGAATGGAAGCGAACGGCCCCGGGAGGTTAGGAGTGCAGGGGAGGGAGCTTACCTGCCGGGGCCGTCCACCCCCCTCCGCCATTTTTGTTTTCCCCATAGACTTGCATTGGGGGAAAGCTTTCTTTCCCCCAATGCAAGTCTATGGGGAAAACAAAAATGGCGGCCGATCGGATGTCCGATTTTTGGATTGGGATTGGGCCCGATCTGGTCCGGGGGGCCTCCAATTTTGTCCAATCTGATCCGGGCTAAAATTGGACATCCCGATCCAGGTCCCGATCCAATCCGGGGGGTCCGTGCACACCCCTAATGCAGAGGTGACTGTGGGGTTGTGGAAAACTGATGATGAACAACTTAGAGCCACCTACTTCTCTTTTTTTGTTTAGAGCAGCCCTTCCCCAACCTGCTGCCCTCCAAAAGTGTTGGACTACAACTCCCATCATTGCAAGTCAGTATATGCCATGGTCAGGAATGCTGGGACTTGTCATCTCAAACATCTGGATATGCAATATGATATGCAGAGGTGACTGTGGGGTTGTGGAAAATGATGATGAACAATTTAGGACCACCAACTTCTCTTTTTAAAGAGCATCTCCTCATATCGAGAGTTGCAACCGAACACATCTGATGGGCACCAGGTTGGGGAATGCTGTTCTAGAACAAGGGCAGGCAGAACGTAGATCTCCAGATGTTTTGGAATTCAACTCATAAAAGCTCCTACCAGAATAGGCAGTGATCAGGAATGCTGTGAGTTGATGTCCAAAACATCAGGATAGATCTATTTTTTGCCCACATGTGTTCTAAAGTATGATGTTTTCCAGCATAAAGATATGTAATCCATCAAGGAACTCCAAAAGATGTGCAGTTTAAATAGACTATCTTAAACCAAATGAAGCAAGAATTAATGAATCTTGAATACCTAATCCAGATAGTCCTTCAGACATCGACATTAGTTTTCAACACATGGCATAGCATGTATGTTTCTTGAATATCAGATATGTGGTGTTGGGGAACTAACATAGAGGATTTCTCTCACGTGTTCAGTGTGAGATCAAAGGCAAAGCTACCACCTAATACTTTCTTGCAAAAGTATTTTTTTTAATTAAGGATGAAATGCTTTTGTCTTCCTCATAACATGAGAGTTACAGTGCAATACATCTGGAGAGCACGGGCTGGGGAAGGTTGGTTTATACTTGAATCTTATACATGTCTTCTCAGAAGTCAATGCCACTGAATTCACTAGGGTTTACTCCCAAGTGGAATAGGATTGCAAACTAATCTCATCTGAAAGGTGTTCAAGACAGCCAAACTAAACCTTTTCTCCTCAGCTTTGATGAGATGATGTATTGTGGAGGAATTGTGGGGAGTGAACAGTATATTTTGTAGAAACACATTTTAAGAAAATACATTGGTTCTTTGAAGGGCAGGATATTGATCAAAAGCTGAAAGTGCCTGGCACATGCTCTGGTTCTAGATCTGTAATGAAAAGTGCCCCTTTTGTTATCAAGCATGCTGCTATATGCGAGTTGCGTGTGAGAGAAAAGTATAGGGCAGACCCTGTATTTGGTAAGGATATGGAATAGCATTCCCCATTCTGCTGCCCTCCAGGTGTTTGAGATGACAAGTCCCAGTATTCCTGACCATGGGACATACTGACTTGCAATGATGGGAGTTGTAGTCCAACACCTTTGGAGGGCACCAGGTTGGGGAAGGACTGCTCTAAACAAAAAAAAAGAGAAGTAGGTGGCCCTAAGTTGTTCGTCATCAGTTTTCCACAACCCCACAGTCACCTCTGCATATCATATTCTCCATCTTGTCCTCATGGTTTATCTGCTTTAGGAGAATGAGAATTTTACTTGCACTTTCTGCCTCCTTAGGCAGGATGTGGCGTTAAGGCTTGGGAGCCTTAACTCCCGATTTCCCTGCTTTTTGGTGCTTGGTTGGAAACTGTAGCGCCTTAACGTTGTTTTTGTAAACCGTAGGTTTTTTGCTAAATGAATGTATATATTGATTTCCTGATTGGTTAAGAAGTTGAGATTGGCAGTTAGAACAGTGTATATACAAATAATGATGGCTAACAGGGTTTCAGTCAGTTCAAGAGCTAGAAATCAGAAGAAAGGAGCCAAGTCAGTGGCTCAATTCGGACGACACAATAGTCAATGGTGGATTGACTAACCCTAACTCTAACCCTAGGGGGCACTCCCCACACAACATGGTAATAAATAATCAACTGTGGTGTGTATGAGAATCAGCGCTGAGTTGACTATGGTAGCATTCGGATGACACAATAGTCAAAACAACTGACGATTGTTTCTCCCACACCAGTTGTTTATTGTGTCGTCCGAATTGAGCCAATGAGTGTTGCAGAAAACCAGACTCCAGCAGTAACAGAAACTAACCTGAGAGCAAGAAGGGTACCGAAGGACTAGGATGAGCTAAAATAAATTACTTTATTGTTAGGATTTAGCTTAAATAGGGAAACAAGTCTAGACAAGGTTCAGATGGGTGCATTTTTCTCTATGTTCTTTCCATAGTGTAATTGCTCTTATGGTTAACTGCTAAAATTGTTTTAAAATCTGTTTCTCCCCTTAAATAGATCATTACAACTACTTTCGAACTGCTGCTTTTCAGAACTTTTTGTTGGCAGTTTAACCTTAGTCTGATGCATTGATCTTCATCCCACATCTAATTGCTTTCTCACTGTATCCAGTACAGTAAGGCAGCTGGCTCCACTCCATTCTGGCATATCTATCTATCTATCTATCTATCTATCTATCTATCTATCTATCTATTTATCTGTAAAAATATTTGCTTGTTGCAATTCATACTTACTGAATATGTATATCTATACCTAGATATACATACCTGGAGCGGGTGGTTGCGAGCCAGCTCCAGGCACTCTTGGATGAGACTGATTATCTGGATCCATTTCAGTCGTGTTTCAGGCCTGGTTTTGGTACGGAAACAGCCTTGGTCACCCTGTATGATGACCTATGTCGGGAGAAAGACAGGGGGAGTGTGACTCTGTTGATTCTCCTTGATCTCTCAGTGGCTTTCGATACCATCGACCATGGTATCCTTCTGGGATGATTGGCTGAGTTGGGTGTGGGAGGCACTGCATTGCAGTGGTTCCGCTCCTACTTGGGGGGTCGGCTCCAGAAGGTGGTGCTTGGGGAACATTGCTCGGCCCCGTGGATTCTCCAGTATGGGGTTTCGCAGGGGTCAGTTTTGTCCCCCATGCTGTTCAACATCTACATGAAACCGTTGAGTCCAGTCATCCGGAGTTTTGGAGTGCGTTGTCATCAGTACGCTGATGACACGCAGCTCTATTTCTCCTTTTCATCTTCATCAGGTGAGGCTGTGGATGTGCTGAACCAGTGCCTGGCTGCGACAATGGACTGGATGAGGGCTAATAAACTGAAACTCAATCCAGACAAGACTGAGACGCTGTTAGTGGGTGGTTCCGCTGACCGGATGGAGGGTGTTCAACCTGTTCTGGATGCGGTTGCACTCCCCTTGAAGGAGCGGGTTCGTAGCTTGGGGGTTCTCCTAGAACCATCTCTGTCACTTGAGGCACAGGTGGCCTCAGTGGCACGGAGTGCCTTCTACCAACTTCGGTTGGTGGCCCAGCTACGTCCCTATCTAGACAGGGATAACCTGGCTTCAGTTGTCCATGCTCTGGTAACCTCCAAGTTAGATTCTTGCAATGCACTCTACGTGGGGCTGCCTTTGAAGGTGGTTCGGAAGCTGCAGCTTGTGCAAAATGCAGCGGCCAAATTGATAACTGGAACCAGTAGGTTCGAACATATAAGACCTACTCTGGCCCGCTTGCATTGGCTGCCTGTATGTTTCTGAGCTCGGTTCAAGGTGCTGGTTTTAACCTATAAAGCCTTACACGGCTGGGACCACAATACCTGATGGAACGCCTTTCCCGACATGAACCTACCCGAACACTACATTCAACATCTAAGGCCCTCCTCCGAGTGCCTCCTCTGAGGGAAGCTCGGAGGTTGGCAACAAGAGAGAGGACCTTCTCTGTGGTGGCTCCCCAATTGTGGAACGATCTCCCCGACGAGGCCCGCCTGGCGCCAACATTGTTATCTTTTCAGCGCCAGGTCAAGACTTTCCTCTTCTCTCAGGCATTTGGCAATATCTGAGGAGCCTGGGTTTGTTTTGTTTTGTTTTTGTAGTTTTTTGAAGTGTTGAAGTGGTTTTTAAATGTACAGATTGTGTGTATGTTGTATGTTTTTGCTGTTTTAATTTTTGTATATTGTTTTTAATTGTTTTTAATCCTATGTAAACCGCCCAGAGAGCTTCGGCTATGGGGTGGTATACAAATGTAATAAATAAATAAATAAATATTCAATAATATCTAGATATAGATATTCAATGAGTATGAATGACAACGAGCAAATATTTTTACAGTACCCTGAAAATTTCATTGATGGCCAGCTCAAGACATCTTAAGGACAAGATGATGCCTCCCCTTCTATCTGCAGATGTCAACTTCTGTAGGTGGAAGATGTCTGCAGTTCAAACTTACTTCCATACTGGTGATGGGGCAGCATCCTCCATCTCACCTCTATCTCCTCAATCTCATCTGGTGGGCAGAATTAGGGCAGTTGATGCTGTGGCATGTGGGCAGACACAGCCTGATCCTTCTACAGATTCTAGTGTCATGACACTTCCTCCAGTCACTGGGTCATGACAGTAAATTGACTGAAAATGAAAGGTTGTGGAATCAGTGTACCCACTGAAGATCTAACTGGTTGAAAAGGAAAATGCTTTAATATATAATATCCAAGAATGTGGGATAACTGTAAAGGCATGATCAGCCCAACTAAATCCTCTACTGCTTCAATTATAGATGTGTCAGAGTTTATTGAAGGTATTATGAAATATGTAAGTGGAAGAAGAATGATGTTTATTGATTTAGAGATCTGATTTGTGGTAATTTAAACATATAATATTAAAGAGAATTGGATGAGAGATAAGCTCCTTTGTGTTGAATATTTTCAGATTCAAGATTTTTATCTTTAGAGTTATCAGGTTTGGATAATTAAGTCAGTGAGATGGATCCAGACTTAGTCATTCTTAAAGTAGGCTCATTAAAATCAATGGGACTTAACTTAAGTACTACTGATTTAAATGGGTTTACTCCAGTCGTAGGCAACACGGTGCCATGGGCACCAGCACATGCCTGAACACCTTTCTTGATGCCCACTGAAGTGCCCTATCCCTCCCCTCCCAATTTTTTTTTAATGAACAAATGGTGTCGCCAGCAGCTGGCACTACTGGCATCGTACTTCAAAGCAAAATGAGGGCCTCCAGCTACAGCAATCTTCATTTCCCATGAATGCCTCTGTTTCACATCTAGAACTTAAAGACATTCTTCGGAAATGAAGATGACAGGTGACTGCAGGCTGAATGGCCAGCCAACAAGAAAAAGAAGGGAAAGACGTTTTTGTTGTATGGAAGCTTGGCAGGTTAGAAATTCAGGGTTAAGTGCTTTGGGGCTCAGACCCCACCTCTGCCTTGTACTCATTCCTTTGGGTAGCCTACTTGTCCTTTGTGAATAGTTATACCTCCCATGACAGCCATTTTGTGGTGGTGCCCAGGACAGTTTCTCAAATTGCCAAATGTGCCCACAGGACTAAAGGGTCACCTGTCTCTGGTCTACTCTAATTATTACTAAGTCTGGGCCTAATTCTGTGTGTAGAATTTGATGATCCTGTTATGAAAAATGGGAATATATCTGGGGAGCAAATGATTTTTTTAAAGTGTAAACATCAGGGGAAATTGTTATAAAATAATGATGAGGGCATATGATACACCAGTAACGATACATAAAATGAATAAACAGATACACTTTGTTGTTGGGGCATTTATTATCATGTGTTGTGGCCTTGCTTCCTTACTCACCATACTGGTACCTTTGGATGCTCACTACTAACTATAGCTTTTGTGATCATGGCCAAATTATGCCACCTATTTTATGGAACAAAAGATCCTGAGACAAATGCCAGCATATTAGATCTTCTAGATAATAACTGGAATTTAAAAACAACAACAACAGAGGTGTTCAGTCTGTGCATATTAAAACTGAGAAGTTCAGAACCTAGATCTTGAGTCTCCAAATCTATTTCAGTTTTAAGGGAACAACTAAAGGATTTGTTTGAGAGTTTGGGAAGAGAGAGAAAAAAATGATGTGGCAGAAAATATAGGCCTTTAGATTGGAAAGTTTCAGAGAACGACAAGAAAGAGCAGCTGGAAATAATATTTTAACCTGTTTAAGTGACATATGAAATATTACATGCTGTATTCCACTCAGTTCATTTTGTGGCAAAACCTAGTTTTTCTTTAATGTAAAGTTTGAATGGTGAGAATAGAAATATGAAACAAATCTAGTAGTGCAGCACAGACCTACGTAGCAAAAAAAGTCTGCTTATAAACAAAATGTATATGCTTATTTCAAGGGTTGTATGAACTCAATTTTAGGTTTTTAAGCACAGCATATAAAGTAAAATGTAGATACAGCATATCGATGGCCAGATCGCCCTAAGCCTTACGAGTATGTCAGGTGACAATGGGCACCTCTGATCTGAAATAGTAGGGGAAATCTTGGCCCATCCCTTTAGTGCTAAAATAATTAGCATTGTCTTGCACGCCTCTTTGCTAAAAAAAAAAAAAAAAAAAAAAAAAAGCCAGTGCAGCGAGCTTCCCGCCAATTGTTTGAGCTGTCAGCCCCTTACTATGAGCCATAACACAAAATTGTAATATATGTTCCACCGGTATGGGCCACACACTCACTTCTTGTTCTTTGATACGATGCCCTGGTGCTAGAAGCAATGGACCTCCATACAGCTTTCTCTGCCTCATTTCTCCAATCTCCCATAATGATGTTGGCATTTTTTCTGGGAGTTGCCGTGCCCAGGGAGCCAGATCCTGGAATCTGTCAACCTGAATGCACGATAGAGCATCAGCATTAGGGTTATTTAAAACTAGAACCTGCCTGGCATGAAGTAGGATGTTCTTACTTAGACAATGCAGTGTAAAAGCCCTTATCAGGTGCATTACTCTGGGACTTCTTGATGACAGGGTGTTGATAACCTGCACAGCAGCCTGATTGTCTCACCAAAAATGGATTACTGCATTAGTCATCTCTTTTTCCCATGTATGGACTGCAACCAGTATGGGAAAAAAACTCCAAAAATGTTAAGTCGCGGCATACACCAGAATCCACCCATTCTTTTGGCCATTTCTCAGCGCACCATCTATCCTGCCAAATTATGCAGAAACCAAAAGCGCCGGAAGCATCTGAATGAATTTGCATTTCAGCTTCTAGTAGCAAATCTTGCCTCCAGAATGAAATGTCATTGTAGTTCTCAAAAAAGCGAATCCATACGCTAATATCCTGACACATGTTTCGAGTCACTTGCAGCCTATGATGTGGGTGAGTAAGGCCTTTCAATGCACCACATAAATGATAAATGAATGCTTGTCCTGGAGCTACTACTCTACAAGCAAAGTTGAGACAACTTATTAGTCCTTGTAATTGACAGAGTGTAACTTTCTTTGCCCTTTCCACCTCTTGTAATTTACTGCTAAGAGAGATTAATTTATCTAAAGGCAGTCTATAACATTGCTGTCCTGAATCAATCTCAATACCCAAAATCATCATAACTGTTGGGGCCCTCAGTTTTTTCCTGCGCTAAGGGAACGCCCAGTTCATCGGCCAGTGACACAAAGTTCCTCATCATCAGCCACTCACAGTGGTCTGATTTGGCTGGTCCTGAAAACAGGAAGTCATCTAAGTAATGAAGAGCTTCATGAGCCCCCGTCATAGAACGGAGGGCCCATTCGAGAATTGTGCTGAAATGCTCAAACATAGCGCAGGAAATGGAGCAGACCATGGGTAACACCCTATCGATGTAAAACTGATCCTGAAACTGGAAACCTAATAAATGGAAATCTGCTGGGTTAATAGGCAATATGCGAAATGCAGATTTGATGTCGCACTTGCCCATCAACGCACCAGGCCCATTCCTGCGCACCATGTCAATAGCTGCGTCAAACGAGGTGTAACATACTGACGCTAAGTGTTCAGGGATAAAATCATTAACTGCCTCTCCATGTGGGAAAGAAAGGTTGTGTATCAACCGATATTCCCCAGCCGTCTTCTTGGGAACTATACCCAATGGAGAAACCCACAAATTGGGCATAGGGGGTTGTGTGAACTGCCCAATCACTCATCCCGATTGTACTTCTTTATCTATTTTTTCCCTGACTAAATGCTCCAAGAACAAAACTGATTTATGGTTTCTAGCAAATGAGGCTATGTGAGGTCCTAAAAAGGGGATGGGAAATCCTTGTTTAAAGCTCAGATATGCAGCATCTAGACGGTTTGAGGAATCCTTCAATAATTGACAGAGTACATTTATTTTAATTGGACTGGGGCCCTTTTGGCAGTAGCTGTTGTCCACCAGGTTTCTTGCCCCCTTGTCCACCCCTGAATTGTCCACTGGTCCCCGGTTCTAGGGCAATTTGCCACAGAGTGTTGACCACTACAAACTGGGCATTCGTGGCAGAAGTGGCATTGTGGGCAGTTACAGAAATCCCTTAAGCTATACTCCCAGCAGGGCAAGCAGGATTGAACTCCCTGCCCCACTCCTCCCTTAAATTGGAGAGTGGGTTGTTGTTTGGACAGTAAATGTCCACTATTGGCCCTTTCACCTATTCCCAGCCTAGCAGGCATCATAAACTGGAGCCAAAGATCGCGATGTTTTGCATCCCAGAGGAGCGAAAGGTCGTATGCTGCTCTACGACGAAATCACTCATCATATGCAAGCCAGGCTCCTCCCTCATATTTGCTATATGCCCAATAAATCATATCCAAATATTTCGTGAAGATGCAGCCCCACTTAGGAAAACGTTGCTGCAACACGTCCATGTAAATTAAAAAGCCTGCCAGCCAATTAGCCCAATTCCTAGCCACCTTCTTATATCTCAACTTCTCAGCTTCTTTATTTAGGGTTTTATCTTTCTTGCTGCTTTCCAATTCGTGGAAAAGCAGGGAGAATATATCTATATATTCTTCTTTCCAAATTTTCTCCCAAGTAGCTTGCAACAAATGATAACATAGAGGAGCTGCTGTGCTACCCGTTGGCATAGCCTCCCTGCTAACTCCTGCTAATGGTTCACTTATGTTTGCTGCTGTGTCATGATTGTTGGATATTATGGCCTCAGCAGGACCCTGCCATGCTGCTGTGCATGCAGAAGCAACTGCCGAGGTTGTCTGTGTCACATTTAAGCCACTTTCTTGTGCTATTGCTTGGCCAGGAGTAGGTGTCTCAATATCAGATGTAACCTGCGTGTGCGATACTTGTGTAGAGTTCCTATCTGCACTTACCAGCTCCCTTTGAATACTCAATGATGTGGATTGAGAGTTCACCTAACCTGAACCTGTGTTACCCAACGGATTCATTGCCAGCCACCCCATCCCAACCAGCCAAGGGTACCATCCCCATTGAGGTGTGTTCCCCCAGTTCATGTTGCATGTAAGAGACGTGTTATCAGATTTCTCACCTGAATTCCCTGTCATGGTCGAGCCACTTCCTGGAGCCATGTTTGTTGTGGTGTTGGATTCAGAGGCTGTTTCAACCTCTCCTGCAGATACCGGCTCAGCCCTGATCGTGCTTTCCACCTGCCATGTTTGTTCCCTTTGGGCTGTGTTAGTCCACGCTGAGGCCTCAGTTGCATCCAAACATGCTGCAACAGAAAGCAATAACTGTTCCTGTGTCTTTTTCCTAGTCTGAAGATGCCCCATACCTGGTACTGTAATATTACTAGAACCTGCTGGAGGAGGTGTAATTCCTTTATCTCGCTCCACTGCCTGGAGTCTATTTAAGATGGCTTGCATATCATGATTAATTTCCTCTTCTGATGAGGTGTCATGTCTTACTCTTGCCCTTTTAGGTTGTTGTTGAGGGGATTTTCCTTCCCCTTTTTTTGGCAGCATGATTATTATATAATAATATAAAACTGTAATGAAATTCTATAATGTAAATCCTAATGCTATTTTATTATTTTCCAATTATCTTTAGTGAAGATTGAATAATAATAATAGTAATAGTAATAATAATAATAATAATAATAATAATAACTGAAATTTGCCCCAGCGAGGGCCTTTCTCTACTTGGCTATCTAACAGAATGGTAACAGCTCTGCCAATACAATACTGTATACCCCCCAGGAGGCAAGTGGAATCCTGTCCCTCAGGGCCCAATGCCCTCCTTCTTTCCCCCTCCCAGTGAGAAGATGGTGAAGGAATCCCTATGTTTGGAGGAAACAGAGGAAAATAATGTAGTCTCCACCCCACTGCTCCAACCTAAACTTTTAATGGGTCTGGGAATCCACTTCCCAGCTGTTTGCTTCTCTTTATGAATAAGAAGGAAAAGGGGGTGTTTGGCTCATACACACCCTGCAAGTAAGCCCTTCCCTGCTTAAGTGCAGGGACAGACACACCACATGGCATTTGGCGCTTGTTTGCTCAGCCCTCCGGTAGAAACCCCATGCCACAGGCAATGCGGCCGCGGTGCCTTGCCATATTGGGGGGAGGTTGTCCAAATGCCAAGGATCGTGGCCGCAATTCAAGGTGTGATCAGGTGATCTGCCCTATCTGCCCTCAAACCTGAGGCCCTACAGGCCAATGCAAGCTTCCTTTGGCGAGTCAGCGTCTGAGCTGGGTCTTCGTCCCATGCCGCTCACTGTATCCTCCCAGTTTTTGCTTGTTGCATGCCTGGCACATCCTCGCCATGAGCAGAGCCAAAGAAAATGTGGATCAGAGAGGCTGCGCTCCCATATATGGGTGCCAGCCTCTCCCCTGCCCTGCCAGAGCCAGAGCGGAGGCACCCAATGGCGTGCCTTTGTGTGTCTCCTCTCTTGCCCCCACCCACAACTGCCTCCCCACACTGAGGCAAGCTAGGCATGGCAGGAAGGCCTTTATCTCTCTCATCCTCTGACATTTTCTTCAGCTTTATAATCTCTGTTCTTCCTGAGCAAACTTCCTGACCTCGATGTTCTAACTCAACCCTTGACCTCTCCACTATTAACCTTTTGGCCGAAACTGACTGGCACACATATACAGAAAAGATTTAACCCAATAGTAGTCTAAACCCAAAGAAAATGCAAAAATGGAGGACAGTACTAGTTTTTTTTTTTCTGTTGAAAATTTCAGATACATGACTCCACTACTGGAAATTGCCCTTCTCATTAAAGAACAATTGCTGAGGGAAGTTGGGAGGCATATCTCTCAGATTAAATCTTAGTATGTGGTGATTTTGAATGAGCATTATATTAGAAGAAAGAAGAAGATGCAGTTACTGAAATAATTATACATTCAAGTGGACAGCCAAATACTGCTTAATGAAATTGAAAAGGAAAATCATACAATGATTCAAATTAGCTGACCTCTTTCTGACATTTATGCCCACAGCGTGGAGATTGGCAGGGAGTGGAGCAAGAACTACACAGAAGTTTAAACAGGTAAAATGACCATGATAACATTTCTGGTCACAACTCACAAAGTTCGACATGGATCAAGAGATCTGGAAGTCTGGATTCAGGCAATATTGCCCAATTCACCTGCTGGAATAACATTGCTGGGAGTGGCAGGCATCTCTGGTCAATCATGACCCAAACCAATACCGTGGGCCGTTTCTGTGGTGTGGATGTGTGGCAGGTATGTCAGCCCCAAGCTGGGCTAGAATTTTGAGGTAATACCCTCAGATCCCACAAGAGGATCCCTGTAGAAAACAGATCTAAGCTCCAATTTAGGGTTGGTTGCTATTAGAAGAAAACAGGAAAGTAATAAGAGTGTGTGACAATAAGAAGGATTAAAATGATCCAGTGGGGGGGGGGTCACTGAGGTATCAGAGAAAATAATCCTATATGTTATGATGTGGTTATCCTTTAAAACCACTTTAGCTGCTGTGGGGCAAACACTGCTGTGCATTCAGTGGAGGCTGGTGGCTCAGATTTCTGCAGGGCTGTGAATCCATTTTGGGTTTCAGTCAGAACCAGCCAGAACTCTAAAGGAGCTTTCCAAGGTACTGAATTCCAATTAGGTTATCTAATTGAGTGGCAAGGAATCTACTGAGATCTCCTTTCATTCCTTAGGGTCAAATTTGGAGTACTCATGATTTAAGGAGAAGTCTTATTCTTAGGCTTTCTATTTCAAAGTTGTTGGGTGCTTTTTTTTCTTTTCTTTTTTGCAAATAACTAAAAGCCTGCAGACTAGAGGCTGCCTTCTGTGAGTATCCATGTCCAACCAGGAAGTGAAATACTTTGTCTTCCATTTACTGTGAAATGAGGTAATTGTAACTGCTTTCATTCTGCTTCCTCCTCTTCTCCCTTTATTTGTCAATTGAATTTATTGAATCTATCAACTTTATCATTGCATGGCCCACCATATATATTCATTCTCCAGTCCTAATTCCCCCACCTCCATCTTTCTCTATCTCTATGGAAGGACTATAAGAAGTAGCATATTTTTAGTGGGTTTGTACACTTACCTAGCCCTTTTCTAATATATTTTCTGTAAGATATTTGTGAAAAAATAAAGCTTTTGATATTTACTCTGAGCAGTTGCTTTTGGGCTAATTTCCCTCCATCTTGTAGTTGTCATTTCCCCCACCTTGCTGAAGCACAGGGCAGAGTGCGACATCATTCTGCAAAATGTCACTTAATTCCTGTGTCCGTCATGTCATCTGTACAGAAGCTAGTCCATCTACTTCAAAGAGGAAAGAGCAATATGTAAGATTCCTCTGAAATTAAATAAATAATAAGCAAAATGCTTTCTTGAGTCTGTTAATTATGTTCTCAATTTATCCAACACTACCATGTCTTCTTTAATCTGACAACTACCTTTTAACATGTGAATTCCAAGCCACAGAATGTAAATAAGAACTGAAATTATGTCTTGAAAACTTTCCAGAGAGATCTGTCAATAATTCTGCTTCTGATAAGCAGCTGCTATAGGGCAGTTAATTCAAAAACCTATGTCTAAATTAGACTCTTGGTGTGATGTTCATTTACTACAAAACTACATTGCTTTCTAAATATATTTCTAATCTTGTCATTTTTCACTGTGCACCTCTTTGTCCAGCATCCAACTTACATTTAGAAATAATTGTTGTTCATTACATATGTAAAAGGAGATTAGGTCTTGCATGCTGGTTTGCAATGAGCGTGCTTCAGTGTAACCAAATTGGGAGAGATATTTTGCATCATTAAAACACACTGCAGCTTTTCAAATCCTGCCATTTTTGTGCAAGTCACAAAACTTAAACAAGAACTTAACGATAAAAAATATTAGCACAATAAATCAGGAGACTGAAACAGGTATGTCTTAAGCATAGCATGTAGAGGGGAGAGATTTGTACAATGTGAATGTAACCATAGAGGAAGGACACCATATGAAGCTTTCTAAATTGGACTTCATCTGAACAGTGGCTTCTTGGAATCTATCTTCCGTCTCATGACACCAGCAGAACCCAGCAGAACCATCAGACAGGCTATTAGCAGCAGCAAAGAGTTTACAAATTGAAAAAAAAATGACTGAGAGAAATGGAGACTGGAGACAAGAAGAGTCGAGACACAGTATGTGGATTTAAATAGGGCCACTTTATTTAAGATCTGCAGATTTGGTAAACCTAAGCGGACATCTATCTTTATAGGGCAAGCCATTTACGATCTGTTAAGTGGCGCCGTCCCTCACCACTCCACAAGCTTCCCTGTTCAGGGTAGGGAGACCTTCCGGTGTCAGCCTCACAAGTAATCCTTATCCCACCAGCTGAGGCCATGAAACTCACAGCTGGAAGCCCTCAGGAATTACCAGTCACCTGAATAGTTCCTGTGAATGCTCACCTGCCCTGTCTCACCAGATGTCTGCACCTACCTGCCACAGGGAGCAACAAAGCACTTGTTTAGTCACTCCCCCATCTCTGATTAATTACTTCCATTAACCCTTTCTGTAGATCTGCCAAAAACAAATCATTCCCACAATCCGACAAATGCACGCCGTCCGCTCTAAAAAGCTCCCTCCACATCAGCACTATCTTCAGGTGCTGAATACTGTAATCACCATGTTTTATTAGGTCATTATAAATTTAAGAATTAACTTTCTTCTGCATTTGTTCCATTGCCTGGTGATCATAACTTGTTCTCCAATTGAGACGCGGTAACATACATGACCAGATAATCACTATTCCTGGTCAACGCTGCCGAATCATCTGAAAATCGGCTATCGCCTGTAAAATCAGGGCTCTGCCCTTTAGCAGACCCACATCATTGTCGCCAAGGTGGATGACCTGTGGAGGGTCACTAGCCACATGGAGATGAAATAATGAAGGGAGAAGCCTCTCCCACCACATGCCATGCCTCCCAAGCCATTGTATACTGGCCCGCACGCTCATTCCAAGATGTGTCAAAAAGCTGGTTTTGGCGGCCCTCCTTCCAGCCCAGAAGACCATACTGTGGCCACAGATGATCACGTTGACCCGGGTGAAGCCTGTCTTGGGATCTAAAATTGAACATGTGGCCATTAGGTACAACAAGAAACTTATTTTGGCAACTTTCGCAGGTAAGAGTGATACGCCTTGGACCTTCACCGTCCTATCACTTGAATCTGTTCTGTGGAAAAACCTATCGATGCAGCCGTGGATGCTGCCCCAATGCGAAAAGAGTGAGTGCCGAATTGAAAGTTTCCTAATCCTAAAGACTGAAGTGCACAGAACTGTCCAGAACTGAAACTTCATTAATGGTGAGCAATCCTGATGGCAAAACAATGGGCCATCCAGGTTGCCTCTTACTGACAAATAAGCCCTTAATGCTTTTACAGGGCACAAATCCTCCATGGGAGCTGGGAATAAGTGAACCATTTTACTTTCTCCCAGTTGATCAGTTTTTGACTGAGGGAGGCAAATCACCACACTTTGAGAAGAGACCTGTATATTGCCCAACAGTAAAGCCCTACCTGATCTGTCGCTCTTAGATTTTATTTTATTTTTAAAATTTTTAATTTTTTTAACATAAAATACAACATAATCACAACATAAAATACAATACCAAACTAACAATCCCTTCTCAACCCCCACATGCTCCCCTCCCCCCAGAGACCTGTCTTATTCATTTATACATTTTTCCAAAATTGTAAAGAGTCTTTTAAAGGTGAACATCCTTTCCCCTTTATTAATACATATTCCAAAAATGGACTCCATATATTTTCAAATTCATTCTTTCTGGATAGTCCCCTCTTTACTTTAAGATTACATGTTAGTTTATCATTAAGTGCAATATCCCATATTTCTTTATACCATTCTTCTATTGTGTAATTCCCTTGCATCTTCCAATTCTTAGCTATCATTAATCTAACGGTTGCCAGGAGGTTGTTAATCAATTCCATCATGCTTAGCTTCCCAATTCCTTTATCCCATATTGAAAGTAAAGCCAGTTTTGGACTTAATGCCACATTGCTTCCCGTTATTTCATTTATTTCTTTAAACACCCTTTTCCAAAATTTTTGTACATATTCACAACTCCACCACATATGGAAATATGTTCCAACCTCCTGACATCCCTTTCAACAGTTCTTTGAGATTTTCTTATCTATCTGATGTAATCTTACTGGTGTTGAATACCATCCCGATACTATTTTATAATAATTCTCTTTAATCCTAATCGATAATAACTTTAACATTCTTGCATTCCAAATCCTCCCCCAGTTATCATCATTAATTTGTTCCTTTAGATCATCTTCCCATATCCTTTTAAGAGAGTCTCGTTGATCTCCATCCTCTATCAGAATTTTATAAATTTCACTAATCAAACCTTTCTTACTTTTATTTTCCCCATTCTTTTCTCTTGCTTCTCTTAAATCTTCAAATCTAGTATTATCTCTACAATCCTTATTCTTCTTTTTCCAATCCTGTGTCCATTGTTCTAATGGTATAGATTTAAACCAAGCTATCTTTTGTCCTCTTAATACCTCTCCTATTTGCTCCTTATTAGTCATTCTTTCCATCCAATCTTTCAATTTAATAATTCTCTGAGCCCTCAATCCCCCTTCCAACTCTCTTTTTAAATTCCCTGGGAAGTTTTCCATTACTACCACTGGAGTTAGAGGAGAACTTCCTGGTATTAATTTTCCTTTAAATCTCTCCCATATCTCTAAAATATTTTAATAGTGGATTATCCAATCCCATCCATTCTTTATTTTGTAATTTGGTGAAGAAAATATTTTGTAATTTTAAATCTATTTCTCCTGTTTGCGTCTCTAACCATTCTAACTCATCCTCCCCTAATATACTATTTATAACATGTCTTAATTGATTAGCTATATAATACATCTTTATATTTGGAAGTCCCAACCCTCCTTTCTTTTGTGTCCTATACCATCTCCCTTTGTTAATCCTTGCTTTTTTATCCCCATTACAATAAGCATTTATCATATTTTGCCAACTCTTTAACTCTACTTCCGTTATTTTAATTGGTAACATTCTAAACAAGAAATTAATCTTAGGTAATATCTTCATTTTAATAACCGCTATTCTACCAAACCATTAATGCTTTAACTTTCTATAAACCTCTAATTTTTTCAATATCTGTTTCTTCAAACTATTAAAATTAATTTCTTCTAACCTTTCTAAATCTTTTGCTATATTAACACCTAAATAACGAACTATGTATTTAATCTTAAGACCTAATTTTATATTACACTGCTCTCTTTCCTTCTTCTTATTATTATAATTGAATAACATCATTTTGGACTTCCCCCAATTTACTTGTAATCCTGTGAATTCCCCAAATTCTCTTAAATGCCGCTTAATCACCTCCCCACTCTCCAGAGGATTTTCTAATGTCAATAATGTATCATCCGCAAACATATTGATTTTTATCTTTTCTTTTCCTCCTATTCCTTTTAATCTTCCATCTTCCCTGATAACATTCGCCAAAATTTCAATAACTATTGCAAATAATATCGGGGAAAGTGGATATAGTACCCCGGGCTAAGGAAATCTGTTGCGTTAACCCATCATTAACCATTATCACTGCTTTATTATTATCATACAACTGATCTATCACTCCTACAAATTTATCTCCAAACCCATTTTTTTTATAATTGTTTTTAATGCTGGCCATTCCACACAATCAAAGGCTTTGAAAATATCTAATGCTATCAGCGCTGCTTTTATATTCCTTTTTTAAATAACTTTTATTATATTCAGAACTCTCCCTATTAAATTAGGCATTTGCCTCCCTGATATAAATCCACATTGATCTTTCCTAATATATTTACTTATAAAAGTACTTATTCATTTTGCCATAATTGCCGTACAAATTTTTGAATCTTGATTTATTAAAGAAATAGGTCTATAAGAAGCTGGGTCTGTCAAATCTTTATCTGGTTTTGGGATTAATGTTATCAAAGAATGATCCCATGATGGTGGGGTCTTCCCGCCCTCTATTATACTATTAAATAATTTTTTCAATCTTGGTATCAATATATCTCTAAAACTCTTCTAATATTCCGGCCCCAGCCCATCTAATCCCGGAGATTTCCCTCCTTTTAATTTATCAATAATTCCTTCTATTTCTTTTTCTGTAACCAAACCTTCCATATCTTCTCCCTGTAATTTTATTTTCCAATTTTTCTCTACGTACTCCCCTACTCTTACCTGTGGGCCCATATCAGATGCATATAATTCCTTATAAAATTCCTGAAATATATTTAATTTATCTTTCATTAAATTACAACTTTTCCCTGTTTTATCTTTAATTGTCCCTATCATATTCTTTGCCTTCTTCGACTGAGTGGACCTGGCCAACATCCTAGAATTTTTATTACTGTATTCAAAAAAATCCCTTTTCAAATATAACAAATCCTTTTGCACCCTTTCTAAATCCTCTTTCTCAAGTTCCTTCTTTTTAGCTTGAAGTTGAGCATATAGGCGTCTCTCCTTTGTTACTCTTATTTGTTCCTCTAAATACCTTACCTCCTTTTCTATCTTTTTATTTTGTGCTTCCTGTTGTCTTCTTAAAGTACATGATTCCCTAATACACATCCCTCTTGCCACTGCCTTCATTGTGTCCCAAACTATCCCATGAGAGTTTTGCTCTATTTCATTAATATCCCATATTGTCTGAATTTCTTTTATCATTTTCTCAACAATATTTTTATAATTTAAAATCCTTGTATCCATTCTCCATCTCTTTGCTTCTCTATCATCTTTCTTCATTTTAATATCCATACTCATTAATAGGGGTGTGCATCGGATCGGATCCGATCCACGATCCGAATCCGATCCGCCCCAAAATCGGGAAAATCCAATCCGATCTGATCCGATCCGACCAACCTCCGATCCGATCCGATCCGATGAGGTCCGATCCGGATCGGACGCCATTTTGAATGCTTTTTCCCATAGCCAAGTATTGTTTTACAAAAATGCCTATAACTTTTTCATTTTTAAAGATAGAAGGATGACACTTGGGCACATTGTAGACTGGTTAGGGATAGTTACCTGTGAGAAATTTCAGAAAGATTGGTACATGCATTTTGTGGCAATTAATTTTTTAATAAATACCCAGGAATGCCTATAACTTTGTCATTTTTAAAGTTACACACATGAAACTTTGCCACATTGTAGGTGGTACATGTGGGACCTATGTGTGTGAAATTTCAGAAACATAGGTGCTTGCATTGTGTGGCAATTAATTTTAGAAAAATGGGTAGTAGTGGGGTAAATACAGTTACACCTCCCATTTTTTTATTTTTAAAGATACAAACAGGAAACTTGCGCACATTACAGGGAACACTTGGCTTGATATGTGTGTGAAATTTCAGAAACATAGGTGCTTGCCTTGTGTGGCAATTAATTTTTGAAACAATGTGGAAAGAAACACCTATAACTTTGTCATTTTTGAAGTTACACACATGAAACTTTGCCACATTGTAGGTGGTACATGTGGGACCTATGTGTGTGAAATTTCAGAAACATAGGTGCTTACATTGTGTGGCAATTAATTTTAGAAAAATGGGTAGTAGTGGGGTAAATACAGTTACACCTCCCATTTTTTTATTTTTTAAGATACAAACAGGAAACTTGGGCACATTACAGGGAACACTTGGCTTGATATGTGTGTGAAATTTCAGAAACATAGGTGCTTGCCTTGTGTGGCAATTAATTTTTGAAACAATGTGGAAAGAAACACCTATAACTTTGTCATTTTTGAAGTTACATACGTGCAACTTTGCCACTTTGTAGGTGGTACCTTGGGAACTATGTATGTGAAATTTCAGAAACATAGGTGCTTGCCTTGTGTGGCAATTAATTTTAGAAAAATGGGTAGTAGTGGGGTTATGCCTCCCACTTTTTTATTTTTAAAGATACAAACAGGAAACATGGGCACATTACAGGGAACACTTTGCTTGATATGTGTGTAAAATTTCAGAAAGCTGGGTCCAGGCATGTGGTGGCAAGGTATTTTTGAAACAATGAGGAAAGAAACGCCTATAACCTTTTTATTTTAAAAGTTAGGAGTCTGAAAGTTGCTCACTGTGTAGATGGGTTAGGGGTAGATATGTGTCAGAAATTTCAGAATGGTAGGTCCAGGCATTTGATGGCTATGGAATTTTTAGATTAAAAGTTTCAAAAGTTTTTCCACAGAGGCTTGGTCTCCCCAGCCTCCCCCTCCCGCCTCCCGGGAAGAAACAGGAAACACTCTCTCTCGATCTCTTTGATCCTTGCATGCATGGCTGCAAACTGAGCTAGTATCCATTACAGAAGGAGAAACAAAGTAACTACATTAAAGAACTTGGCTCGTGTCTGCTTTGCTACTTTCACTTTTTACTCAAGCAGAACTTGGGCTCAAAGGGACATGGGGGCAGACCTTTTGTCGATACATCATAGTTTACTTCAGGAGGGACAGAGACTAAAAAAACAGACCTTAAGGGTCACTCCTTCTGGGGCGGCCCCATTTGAAGCCCCGCTGGCTTGATTAAAAATGGAGTATGGGGGCTGGCAGGGGGAGTTGATGGTGTTGGTACACAAAAAAGGGCCTCTTTTTCTTCTTGGAAATGACTTATGTTTTAAAACGTCCCAACTACAAGTGACTACTCAGGGACAAATTGTGAAAGGGGTGGAGAAGAGACCAGAAGGAGAAAACCCTTCGAGCGCCCCCCTAACAGAAGAAGGAACAGAAGAATTAGTGCCTGGGGACGTTGATAGCCCTGAGTTCCGAGAGGGACAACAGAAGGACCCTTCCCTGCAATCCTGTAGAGATGGAGCGGCGGGGAAGGGCCAAGGGAAAGGGCCGAAACTCTTAGCCTATTTCAAATGGGAGAAGGGGCTGTTATATTGAGTGTTTCAACCAAAGAAAGGGGGAGGGACAGAGAGAAAACAATTGGTGATGCCCCAAGGGTTCCGACAAAGAGTGATGGAGACAGCGCATGAAACGTTGGGTGGGCATTTGGGAATTCGCCGAACGCTGGCAAGAGTGAGTAGAGGATTTTACTGGCCCTTGGTAGCAACGGATATCTGAGGCTTCTGTAATTCCTGTGGCCTTGCCAGAGAGTGGGGTTCCCTAAGGACCATCCTAGAGCTCCCCTTCGGCCCTCACCCATCTCAGAAATACCTTTTGAGAAAGTGGGGGTAGATATCTTAGGCCCGTTTGCGCCTGCCACTAAAACCAGGAAGAAATTCATTTTAACGCTCATTGACTATGCTACCCGTTATGCAGAAGCTTTACCGCTTACATCCATCTCAGCTGTGCAGTTGGCTAAAGCTTTGATGTCTGTCTTTACTCGCTTAGGAATGCCGCGCCTTTTGGTGGATGATTTGGGAGGCAGTTACATGTCCCAGCAACTGAAAGAACTGTGGAAACTAGCTGGAGTTCAGCAGTGCACCTCAGCCGCGTATCATCATGAAGGGAATGGTTTAGTAGAACGGTTTAATCAGACACTGGGAAAGATGTTAAAAGCCTATGCAGTCGGATTGGGATCTGGCATTGCCTTATCTAATGTTTGCTTATTGGGATTCACCCCAAGACGGTATGAGATTCTCCCCCAATGAGTTGTTGTTTGGGAGAGAATTGAGGGGACCTCTGGTATTGCTGAAAGAGAAATGGGAAGGAAAGATGTCCCATACCCCCACCTCAGTAGTAGAATACATGCAAAAGTTACAGAATATCCTGAGGGAAGTGGGGGAGGCCACCCAAACCAATTTGATACAAGCACAACAGACTCAGAAGAGATGGTATGATATTAAGGCCAGGCAGAGATAGTTTAAGGAGGGGGGAAAGGTCCTGGTGCTAAAACCCCTTAAACTGGATAAACTGGCAGTTCGATGGGAGGGCCCTCTGGTGGTGGAAAAGAGACTGAATGAAGTGAATTACCTTTTGAAAGACCCCCAGTGTAATCGCCAGCCTAAGGTGTTCCATGTAAATATGATGAAACCCGTTAGGGAAAGAACTCCAGTGATGCAGAGAGTGGAAAAGGGGACACCTGAAGGGAGTCAACTACGGGATATATTAAAGGAATGTAAGAAACAAGGAGGTTTGTCTAGGGTGTCTCTTTCGGAGTCCTTGACTGCCCTCCAGAGGACACAGTTGGAAAAACAGTTAAAAAAATTTGAAGAGCTGTTTTCGGGGCTCCCTGGGCGGACAAACCTAGCCTACCATTCTATTCACACAGGCAATCATCCCCTATAGGATCACGGGAAAACATGCAGAAGTGGTGAATCAAGAAATTAAGGAAATGCTGGCTATGGGGTGATAAAAAACGGTCAAAGCCCCTGGTCCTCCCCCATTGTATTGGTGGCCAAGAAAAATGGGGGCATGAGATTTTGCATAGACTACCGCCGGTTAAATAAAATTTATTTGGGGGGACCCCTTCCCTATGCCAAGAACTGAAGAACTCGTCGAAACCTTGGGACGGGCAAATTATATTTCTACACTGGACTTGACTAAGGGATACTGGCAGGTACCCCTGGATGAGAATGCTGCGTTGAAGTCTACTTTTGCCACCCACAGGGGCAATACCAGTTTACTGTGCTACCTTTTGGGCTTTCAGCAGCACCAGGTACCTTCCAAAAGTTAATGAATGGGGTGCTACAAGATTTGGGGGAGTTCTCATGCGTTTATTTGGATGACATTGCGGTGTTTAGTCAAACATGGGAGCAGCACCTAGGCCACTTGGAACAAGTCCTGAACAGATTGAAGCAGCCCGGGTTGACGGTGCAAGCGTCTAAATGCCAGTTTGGGTTGTGGGAGGTAACATATCTGGGGCATAAGGTGGGGAGGGGCAGTCTTGAATAGCCTCTACCTTTGGAAGCCATTCCCCAAACTAAGAAGTAGGTCCAGTCCTTCTTGGGCTTAGCTGGGTACTATAGGAGGTTTGTCCCAGACTTCAGTGCCCTGGTGGCCCCCCTCACTGATTTGTGCAAGTAAAGACACCCAACCTGGGTACAATGGACTGAGCAGAAGGGGTACCTAAGGCAGAGCCCGGTACTACAGGCACCAGATTTTGATAAAACCTTTATGTTACAAACTGACGCTTCTGAGGCTGGGCTGGGAGCGGTGTTATTGCAAGAGGGAGGGGAAAGACAATTACACCCCATTGCGTTTATCAGTAAGAAGTTGCTGCCCCGAGAGAAGACCCTGGCCACCATAGAGAAAGAGTGTCTAGCGATAGTGTGGGCAGTAAAGAAATTACGGCCTTATTTGTGGGGTCGGCCCTTTAAACTGCAAACAGATCATTCCCCATTGTGCTGGCTGTCAAGGGTGAAAAATACCAACCAGAAACTGTTGCGCTGGAGTTTAGTTCTACAAGACTATGAGTTTACGGTCTCCCATATTAAAGGAAAGGATAATATTGTGGCAGTTGGGTTGTCCTGAAGCCACCAAGATGTGGAGGTGTCGAGAGATGTGGGAAGGAAACCCCGCCCCTGCGAGGGCCGAAAAGAGAGGGGTTTAATGTGTTACCACCCCAGCGAGGGCGAAGAGCTCAAAATAAAAACAGCCAAGGGGGGTGTGCTTAAAGGGAGATGGAATTCGGGGAGGGGGGGGGGGAAAGTGAAACACAGACCAAAGAGAATTTTCCCCGAAGTTCCAACTTAAGGGGGAAGGTGTAAGGGAAACAGATAAACTGTGCTGAAGGAGGAGAGGGGTGAAGTAGTAGAAGTAGTTCACAAAGGAAAGCAGGAGTTTTAGCAGGAGTTTTTAGCAGGGGTTTTAGAATGACAAAGGACCTTGGCTTGACCACCTGGGGAGAGATTAACAACCAAGGACGAAACGCCAGGAAGACCAGTTCTTAGCTAGGAGGCAGTAAAAACTAAGATCGAAAGAAGGGAGGTGCGAAAGAAAGAATTGCAGCTGGCGCCAGGAAAGGGAGGGGGGAACTCCAGCAGGAGGTATAAGGCTGAGGCTCTCCAAGGGGTGGATGCCTTTCATTGGGAGTTCGGAAGAGAGCCAGGTCCTGCTGGGCAAGGACCGTATTAGCTATTCTCACCTTTTATGTTATGTATGCTGGGTTTTGTTGTAGATTTAATATTCTTAGACTGCTTAACCTGCTCTTAGTCTAATGAAGTTTTATATCTCAATAAATTTGAGTCTTTTGTTTAAATTCCGGGGTTCTGTGTGTGTTCCAGGCAAGGAGAAACGCTGGGCCTTGCCTTACAGAACCCTTTGTCCCGCATTCCATTTTGTGGTGGGTGAGGGATACTGCTTTGTTATCAGATGGCCACTATCAGTTCTTTCACCAAAACCGGGTCTGGCTGGTGTCATAAACTGCAGCCAGAGGTCATTGTCTTTTATATCCCATTTGAGGGAGTGATTGAAAGCTGCTCTTCTGTGAAATGACTCATCGTAAGCCAACCAGGCCCCTCCCTCATATTCTGTGTATGCACGATAAATCATATCGAGGTACTTTGAAAGAATACCCCCCCCATCTCTAGATATGTCTGTTGTACTACACCCATGTATATAAGAAAGCCAGGCAACCAATTGGCCCAATTCCTGGCGACCCGTTTTCTCCTTATTTTCTCAAATTCTTTTCACTTGCTCTATCTTTGTCCTTTTCTTCCAATTCTAGGAAGAGTAGGGAGAATATATCTATGTACTCGCCTTTCAGTATTTTTTCCCTGGTTGTAGGTAATAAATGGTATCCTAATGGGGCGGAAGTACTAGCTGTCGGGATGGCTTCCCTCTCAGCCCTAGCAAAAGGGTCCTTGCATTGATGGGACGGCTCATTTGCGCCAGTGGCAATAGAGCCAGCTGGACCTTGCCAAACTGCCCCACATGCAGCTGCTGTTGTTTGAGCTACAGTATTAGATGATTGAGTTTGTGCTGTTGCTTCTCCAGAACCTTGTCCCATCAGATTGCCCTGATTCTCTGTAACATTGCTAGTAGCAACTGGTACCTGGCTATTGTTATTAGGCAATTGTGTTGCAGTGTTCCTGAGCCCTTCACTGTTCCCTATGTATTGCCAACCAGGCCCTGGGAACCATGGGTACGCCCCCCAAGGAGGGACAGCACCCATAGCATGTGTTTGTGCCCACTGTGGTGGTCTGCTTGCCTCACCTGCCTCCGTAGCCAGAGTTGTCCCCCCAGGTGATTGTAGTGATGGTGTGGTGGCAACTCCTTGCAACACCTACTTTGTCACTGTTGAGGTAGTCGTTGCAGTTTCTTGGCCTGGGTCCCTTGTAGCCTCAGTATGTCACACAGGATTGGATGATGGACTGGATGTTGCCTCGATCGCCTCCAACCTGGCTGAAACAGATGCCCATAATTTATCCTGCACTTGCTTCCTCATTTGGGTACGACCCCTCCCCTCTCTGCCCTGTGGAGGCAGAGCTGTGGGCTGAGGAATTCCCCTATCCTGCTCAATAGCTTGCAATCTTTCAAGAATTTTGGCAATATTGAGATCTATTTCTTCCTCGGATGAAGAATCCCCATGCTGCCTCAATCGCTTTTTTGGCTGAGCTGGGTCCTTTCCTTTTCCCTTTTTTCCACCCACTCCTTTTTTGGGAGGCATTGTAGTCTTACTGAGTAAAAATAACTATTATAATTGATGCTGTTCTTGTTAATATATAATCAAATTAAGATCTATCAAATTGGACTCCTATGTCACCACTACCATCTCTCTCTCTCTCTCTCTCTCTCTCTCTCTCTCTTTTAATAGTATTATTGTTAATATTACTCTATGCCTTTTAATTAATTACTTTAAGAGCCACTTGGGTAGAGAAAGCATTAGGGGGGTGCTCAAAAGGCCTGCTCCGCGAGAAAGAGAGAAATCTTAGGCCTCCTTGCCTGGAATCCAGGCCCCAAATACAGGGCCCAGGAACACTAGCTGCTGCCCTACAGCTGCACTGGGCCGAAGGACAGTTAAACAGCCATTGCCCCCAGGTATCCTCTGTCTAGGCCATGTACCCTGCAAAAAAAGGGGGGGTCACAGGGAGCACTTGATGCCTCCCACCTACACTGTGAGGACTACAAAGCCAGCAATATGTCTCCCCCCTTTAACCCCTAGGCCCTCCTAATAGTGCAACTCCCACAGCCTGGGAGTTTCCCGCCGGCGCTGAGGATCCCCTCAACTGCCGCAAACCACTTCCAGCCTCAACAGAGCATGCACCTCTGACTGCTCCTCCTCTGCCGCTGCTGCAGGGCTCCAGCTCATGCCGAGCCCATGCTCAGGCTCCAAACGCCACCTCCGCTGCTCCAGCAGCGCCTCCTTCACCACGGAGACCCTCCTGCTGACATAGAAACCACCGATCCTCTGCTGCCACCTAGGATCTTCTCGCTGCTGCTGCAGCCACTGCCAAAGCTCTGCTGCTGCCGCCAAAGCCCTTTCTCCATCTCCGTCACCACTGCAGAGCTCAAGCCGCTGAGGCTCCTCTCCGCTGCTCCTTTCTACTCCTGCTCTCACTGAGAGAGCCACGCAAAAGGAGATGCTGACAGGAGGGGTGAGCCTAATTTATACTCTTACTACCCCTCCACATCACACCAGGCCCAGTTTGAAGTCGCCAATGTGTGGCTTCCATGCTACCTCTTCTTCCCAGCCCCCACCCACAATGGCCCCCACAGGACTGGACTAGCCAGTCAAATTGTGAGGGCACATGGATCCCCAAAGCCCATTGCAAGAGAACCGCTTTTGCCTGTCAGCCAAGCACCAAACTAGACTAGATTATAAATGTGTCTTTGCATTGAATGTGCAGGACTGTTCTTTTAGAAAAAAAGAAAGAGAAATAAAAGTAAAAGCATCAGCGGATGGGGAAGGAGGCTGTGGTGGAGGGGAATGCACCAGGCATCGATGCTCATACCTGTTGTTGGACCGTGATCCTGTCTCGTCTTGTTTACACATTGGCTTTGTGCCAATGTAAGTCTGATTATATGTGTTTAGAAGATATAATGCTTTAGATTGGACTGGGCCTTAAGAAGTCTAGGTAGCCAAGAGGTCTGCACAGCTGCTCATATTTGAAAATCCAAAATATGCAGATGGAGGTTTCCTCCTCTTGACTTTGAATTCATCATCTATTGTCACCACTCCACTGTCATGGCGAAGTCACTGTTTCATGGTGGAAGTGGGCCTCACCTGCTGCTGCTGATTTGTGCCGCAGACACTGACATTCTCTGATGCCCATAGTGAAAATGCTGCCCTGCCATCCACTTTTCTCCACCTTTTCTAGAAAAAGGCAATTTAAATGATCAAGGGGGCAGGAGCAATTCCCATATGATGAAAGGTTACAACATCTGGGATTGCTTAGCTTGGAGAAAAAGTGAGTGAAGGGAGGCATGATAGAGATGTAGGATATGTGACCTTGGAAATGACTTTCAGTGTCATTGTTGATGGTGGTGTACATCCACATCTTCTCTGTCACCTTCTGTACAAATGCTCTGCTATGGATGCCTGCAGTTTGTTTTTAACATGTTGATGCTGCTAAAAGTAAAACAAACAAACAAAAACATTGTGGCTGATGTGTTATAATTTTATCATCCAATGCAAATTCTGTAGCTGAGTTGAAAACTTTGATGAGCCATGGAGCATATCTCACCAGACTTTATTGGTCTTTATTGATTTATAATGTTTAATGTTTTTATCTTTGTAAACTACCCAGAGAGCTTTGGCTATGGGGCAGTATAGATATGTAAACAATACTAATACTAATAATAGACAAATATACACCACTGGCCATGGAAGTCAAAGAACTATGGCAACAAGAAAAGGTCACAAATTATTCCATTAGTCACATCAGTCACCAGTATGACATCAAAAAATAATACAGTAAACCTTCAGAAACTGGGCCTACCAGAATACATCCACACTAACATCCAGAAAGCAGTCATACTTAAAACATGCTCAATTGTCAGGAAATTCCTGAAGCTGTAAAAGACAGCATGACTTCGCAAAGCCCATCATGTTCATCAAGAAAAACCACGATGAGCGAGAAAGGGATGAAATAATAATAATAATAATAATAAATTTCCCCTTTGTTTTTGGTGATTAATATTAAAGCTGTGCTGATGAATAATATTAAAGCTCTGAGCCCTGTCTACCTCCTGCAGCACTTTCTCTCTAGCTCTTTGGGATCAGGAGAACAGACAACAAGTTTGTAACTTTAAAAATGAAGAAGTTATAAGTGTTTCTTTCCTCATTGTTTCAAAAATTAATTGCCACACAAGGCAAGCACCTATGTTTCTGAAATTTCACACACATATCAAGCCAAGTGTTACCTGTAATGTGCCCATGTTTTCTGTTTGTATCTTTAAAAATAAAAAAGTGGGAGGCATAACTGTATTTACCCCACTACTACCAATTTTTGTAAAATTAATTGCCACACAAGGAAAGCACCTATGTTTCTGAAATTTCACACACATAGGTCCCAAATGTACCACCTACAATGTGGCAAAGTTTCGTGTGTGGAACTTTAAAAATGAAAAAGTTATAGGTGTTTCTTTCCTCATTGTTTCAAAAATTAATTGCCACACAAAGCAAGCACCTATGTTTCTGAAATTTCACACACATATCAAGCCAAGTGTTACCTGTAATGTTCCCAAGTGTCCTGTTTGTATCTTTAAAAATAAAAAGTGGTAGGCATAACTTTATTTACCCCACTACTACCCATTTTTCTAAAATTAATTGCCACACAAGGCAAGCACCTATGTTTCTGAAATTTCACACATATAGGTCCCAAGGTACCACCTACAATGTGGCAAAGTTTCATGTGTGTAACTTTTAAAATGACAAAGTTATAGGCATTCCTGGTTATATATTAAAAAATTAATTGCCACAAAATGCATGCACCAATCTTTCTGACATTTCTCAAAGATAACTATCCCTAACCAGTCTACAAGGTGCCCAAGTTTCATCCTTCTATCATTAAAAATGAAAAAGTTATAGGCATTTTTGTAAAACAATACTTGGCTATGGGAAAAAGCATTCAAAATGGCGTCCGATCCAGATCGGACATCCGATCCGCGGATCGGGATCAGGTCCAATCTGATCCAACCATCCTCTGATCCAATCCAATCCGACCCACCAGGTCCAATTCCGATCCGCTATCCGATCCGGGGGGTCAGTGCTCATCCCTAGTCTAAAACGTGTGAATTGGGTGAATACTATTTAAAAATGAATTGAAACAATTTCCTCATGCATAGGAATATGCAGATTTTGTTGTATCTGTTCCACGTATGTTTGTCAGGCATCGTTCATTCTGTCATCTGCTCATCGACGGAATCAGATTTCCCCCCTCTTCAGAAAAGTAGACAAAACATCCACCCCAATTTGAATAACTTTCACTGGTACATGTTGTTGTTGTTGTTGTTGTTGTTGTTGTTATATATTATTTTTTAGTTCAGCATGCAGTGAGTGAGTGGACTGTACCCAGAGAGAGAGAGCTACACAGCACAGGCTGAAGGAAAATCAGAGATGTATAAAATGTTGTTTTTTGAATGGCATATATTTATTAGCATATTTTTCAGTAACTTCCATACTTTTGTAGTATGGCTACATTTGCATAAAATCCCAAAAAGTAAAATAAATAAATAAATGGTGTGCAAGTCTGCAGAATCCACACGACTTGGAAGATGCTACTATGCAGCAGAATCCACATAGATTCATAGAAATCCAGTCATTTGAACCTATTTCAGGTTTCTTTGACATCCCTACTTGTAAATTTATTTATTTATTTGTTTATTTATTGTATTTTTATACTGCCCCATAGCCGAAGCTCTCTGGGCGGTTTACATAGGATTGTACATCTCTTGGTTGACTATATACCCATTTTTATCCAGATATTTCTGCAGAAAAAAAATGTATCCTTAACTGGAAGTTTAACCCATAGGAACCTTATATTAACCTATTTTTATAATGAATATTTTCCCAGTCTGAGCATGCAGAAGAACACAATGGTCCTGGATGGAGATTTTCAATTTTCCTATCCCTGTGTATATTATTTACTTATTCTTTCTTATTCATGGGTGGAAGTAGATATGGCAGGTGCTTGGAACAAGGAGTCAACTAAGCTGTTCCAAAGGGCTGTAAAGGTGGGAAATGTGCAGTGACATTTAGAAGAAAAATCTTCACCTACAAGTAAGGAAATGCTATGCTTGGAATTCCGTTCCATTTAAGCCCAACGAGATTTCACATTGTTTCCATTCCAATAAGTGGTGGAAGACTGTAGCAGATCCCCCTCCCCCAATTCTGGAAATGTTTTATGCATTTTGGGTGGGAGGGGTCCCACAATTAGCGCAAACAGTAATATGCACAAATAGGGTATTTTTGTTGTGCAAATATAAATTGTCACATAAAAAGGGTGATCTTGCACAAGTGTGCATGATCACAAATCCACCTGTCCACTATGTAGCCCTGCAGAGGCATATTCCCCTCTTATAAATAACCTTCCCAGTTTCATTCTCTCCATACATTACTTCCTTTAGCCCAGCACAGCCATATTCCATACTTGTAAAACAATGTGTCATTTTACACACACACACATACACACACACACACACACACACACACACACCCTTTTGCTCAGGAAGCCTCAAAGTGGAGGATGAAATCAGATGGAGAGTGGGCAACTTCCTGGTACTGCGTGGCTGACCTATGCTGTCTGAGGAAAACTTCTTTGTACCTTGGCTTCTGGTAGAAACTCTCATGGTTGGCACAACCAGGGACACAAACCTGGTTGAGGTTCTCAAGTGGTGGCACTATCAATGTTGCCTTCTCCTCCAGGAATTTATCCAACCCCCTTTTAAAACCATGCAATGGAAGTCACAAAGATTTGGATTTCTCAATCAAGATTCTGATTTGGACCTGAGTACATGCAGGTAGCCTTTGAATCAGTCTGAGCCAAATCAGCCTGTTTTTTGAATCACCAAATCAGGGTCTGAAGCAAAACTTGTGATTGGTGCATAGCCCTTTTGATATCCAGCTAAAAATGATGTTTTTGTTGTTGTTGGTGTAGTGGCATTTACTCCCAATACCCTTCCCAACCATGTCTTTTGTTGCTGTGGCTGACATCTTTGATAACATCTCTGTGGGTACATCTCAACCAGCCACTTCTAGTAATGAGCTGAATGCATCCAGTTCTGTGATATATTGAGATGTTTTACCTTGTTCTTAATCACTTCTTCTGTTGCTGTCTACCTGTAACATACTCATCTGTTGTTCAGCTTGTGTAGAGTTCTGCAAAAATGCTTTTAGGTTGCTTGTGGGTCCCCTGCTGCTTTGAGACATTGCCTTACAAATAGCTTTGTGAATATCTTTCCTCCTGATTCACAGCCTTCAATCTAAATTCTTTGTGTGTCGTTCTCATGAAAGGAAAATAGAAAGAAATAGTGAGTGAGAAGCAGGCAAAAGGAAGCCAAACAGTCACTAGAGGTAGAGGAAGGAGCAGATTGGCAGCAACAGAGCCTGGACCAGGGTGCCAGAGAGGCAACAAGAACAAATTTGCTGGTTCTTGTGAACTGACAGAAAGAGTTGATTTTGAAGGAACCAGGAAATTCACTTGTTTTATCATCTCTTTGTGTCATTTTGTACATCACTGCAAAATCTCAGCTCACCAATTTCTCAAGGTCTCAACATACCTCAAAACCGAGGGTACAAACTTCTCACACACCTACAGAGTATAAAATCAGCTTGGGGTAAGTCTCTGCAAATCATTGTGTAGTAGCATGGACATGCTTGGAACCTCTTGTTTGATCCAAAGACCTCACAAACAGAAGTCCAGGAGTTCAAGAGAAAGAAAGCTCTATTCCCAAAGTATGGAATTCCCAAAGACCAAGGCTCACTCACCTGACAAGCACCCCCCTGGAACTTGCTCCTCCTCTACAATGTTGCAATCTGCCTCTCACTCCAACTCAGACCACAATGGTGGTGAGGAGGAGGCGCAGTAGATCTACTGTCTGCTTGCTCTCTGGCTCTCTGGCTGTCAAGCAAGCAAGTGGGAACATTGATGAGAAAGAGGATGAAGAGCAAGTGCAGGTGGTGACAATGGTGGTGAGAAGGTAAACTCACTGAGAGAGGGGCTCATTGTAGGTGTGTTCCCCAAGGGCCTTAAAAAACCTGGAGGTGGTACTGACCCAGGGCCAAAAGATGCGGAAGAGAAAAGGGAAAAATAGAAAATGAGCTGAGTCCAACCAGTTGCGTTCACTGCTGGACTTTTGGACTCTTTGGGGCATGGAGATGATGTCCAAGTTTGCCTCACATGGCTGACGTTTTGGCTGGGTTCCACGGAAGGTCCATCTGGCAGTTCTTGTTGCCTCTCTGGCACCCTGGTCCAGGTTCTGTTGCTGCCAATCTGCTCCCTCCTCTGACTCTAATGGCTGTTTGGCTTTGTTGTCCTGCTTTATCCTAAGGACAGAAGAAGAGCCATGCTGGATCACACCAAAGGCCTATCTAGTCCAGCATTCTGTTCCCAAACACAGAGTTCAGATAAGGTGTTTATGTCAAAATCCCAATTCTGCTCATTAAATACAAGCCCAGAGTTTGTATTTTGAAATGAGGAAATCTAGCTTGAAATATTCAGATGTCAGTATCTGACTTCAATAGCTGTCTCAGTGGTCTTCCAAGTTTATTTGGAATGCTGAATGACATACCAAACTAAACTAAAATGTGTTTCATTTTCTTTTTCTGAAATAGGGCTTTTAAACTTTCTGTTGCCTTACAAAATGGTAGGGATGTGCACTGACCCCCCGGATCGGATCGGATAGCGGATCGGAATCGGACCTGGGGGGTCGGATCGGATCGGATCGGATCGGAGGCTGGTCGGATCGGATCGGACCAGATGTCCGATCCGGATCGGACGCCATTTTGAATGCTTTTTCCCATAGCCAAGTATTGTTTTACAAAAACGCCTATAACTTTTTCATTTTTAAAGATAGAAGGATGAAACTTGGGGACATTGTAGACTGGTTAGGGATAGTTATCTGTGAGAAATTTCAGAAAGATTGGTGCATGCGTTTTGTGGCAATTAATTTTTTAATAAATACCCAGGAATGCTTATAACTTTGTCATTTTTAAAGTTACAAACATGAAACTTTGCCACATTGTAGGAGGTACCTTGGGACCTATGTGTGTGAAATTTCAGAAACATAGGTGCTTGCCTTGTGTGGCAATTAATTTTAGAAAAATAGGTAGTAGTGGGGTAAATACAGTTACGCCTCCCATTTTTTTATTTTTTAAGATACAAACAGGAAACTTGGGCACATTACAGGTACCACTTGCCTTGATATGTGAGTGAAATTTCAGAAACATTGGAGCTTTCCTTGTGTGGCAATTAATTTTTGAAACAATGAGGAAAGAAACACCTATAACTTTGTCATTTTTAAAGTTACACACATGAAACTTTGCCACATTGTAGGTGGTACCTTGGGACCCATGTGTATGAAATTTCGGAAACGTAGGTGCTTGCCTTGTGTGGCAATTAATTTTTTAATAAATACCCAGGAATGCCTATAACTTTGTCATTTGTAAAGTTACACACATGAAACTTTGCCACATTGTAGGTGGTACCTTGGGACCTATGTGTGTGAAATTTCAAAAACGTAGGTGCTTGCCTTGTATGGCAATTAATTTTAGAAAAATGGGTAGTAGTGGGGTAAATACAGTTACGCCTCCCATTTTTTTATTTTTTAAGATACAAACAGGAAACATGGGCACATTACAGGGAACACTTCACTTGATAGGTGTGTAAAATTTCAGACAGCTGGGTCCAGGCATGTGGTGGCAATTAATTTTTGAAACAATGAGGAAAGAAACGCCTATAACTTTTTTATTTTAAAAGTTAGAAGTCTGAACATTGCTCACTTTGTAGATGGGTTAGGGGTAGATATGTGTCAGAAATTTCAGAATGATAGGTCCAGGCATTTGATGGCTATGGAATTTTTAAATTACATGTTTCAAAAAAATTTCTACAGAGGCCAGGTCTTCCCCTCCCGCTTCCCGCGAAGAAAAGGAAACACTGTCTCGTCTCGATCCCTTTGATCCTTGCTAGTATCCATTACAGGGCTCGTGTCTGCTTGAGTAAAAAAGTGAAAGTAGGAAAGCAGACACGAGCCCTGTAATGGATACTAGCAAGGATCAAAGGGATCGAGACGAGACAGTGTTTCCTTTTCTTCGCGGGAAGCGGGAGGGGGAGGAAAGGAAGACCTGGCCTCTGTGGAACATTTTTTGAAACATTTAATCTAAAAATTCCATAGCCATCAAATGCCTGGACCTATCATTCTGAAATTTCTGACACATATCTACCCCTAACCCATCTACAAAGTGAGCAATGTTCAGACTTCTAACTTTTAAAATAAAAAAGTTATAGGCGTTTCTTTCCTCATTGTTTCAAAAATTAATTGCCACCACATGCCTGGACCCAGCTTTCGGAAATTTTACACACCTATCAAGTGAAGTGTTCCCTGTAATGTGCCCATGTTTCCTGTTTGTATCTTAAAAAATAAAAAAATGGGAGGCGTAACTGTATTTACCCCACTACTACCCATTTTTCTAAAATTAATTGCCATACAAGGCAAGCACCTACGTTTTTGAAATTTAGCACACATAGGTCCCAAGGTACCTCCTACAATGTGGCAAAGTTTCATGTGTGTAACTTTAAAAATGACAAAGTTATAGGCATTCCTGGGTATTTATTAAAAAATTAATTGCCACAAAACGCATGCACCAATCTTTCTGAAATTTCTCACAGATAACTATCCCTAACCAGTCTACAATGTGCCCAAGTTTCCTGTTTGTATCTTCAAAAATAAAAATGTGGGAGGCATAACTGTATTTCTCAGTGGGAAAGTGCAATGCAATGATTCCCTATGGGAAAGTGCAATGCAATGATTCCCTATGGGAAAGTACTGTCCAATGAATCCTTATGGGCAAGTGCTGTCCAATGAATCCCTCATTGTTTCAAAAATTAATTGCCACACCAGGCAAGCACCAATGTTTCTGAAATTTTACACACATATCAAGTGAAGTGTTCCCTGTAATGTGCCCAAGTTTCCTGTTTGTATCTTCAAAACTAAAAAAATGGGAGGCGTAACTGTATTTACCCCACTACTACCCATTTTTCTAAAATTAATTGCCACACAAGGCAAGCACCTATGTTTCTGAAATTTTACACACATAGGTCCCAAGGTACCACCTACAATGTGGCAAAGTTTCATGTGTGTAACTTTAAAAATGACAAAGTTATAGGTGTTTCTTTCCTCATTGTTTCAAAACTTAATTGCCACACAAGGCAAGCTCCAATGTTTCTGAAATTTCACTCACATATCAAGGCAAGTGGTATCTGTAATGTGCCCAAGTTTCCTGTTTGTATCTTAAAAAATAAAAAAATGGGAGGCGTAACTGTATTTACCCCACTACTACCCATTTTTCTAAAATTAATTGCCACACAAGGCAAGCACCTATGTTTCTGAAATTTCACACACATAGGTCCCAAGGTACCTCCTACAATGTGGCAAAGTTTCATGTTTGTAACTTTAAAAATGACAAAGTTATAAGCATTCCTGGGTATTTATTAAAAAATTAATTGCCACAAAACGCATGCACCAATCTTTCTGAAATTTCTCACAGATAACTATCCCTAACCAGTCTACAATGTCCCCAAGTTTCATCCTTCTATCTTTAAAAATGAAAAAGTTATAGGCGTTTTTGTAAAACAATACTTGGCTATGGGAAAAAGCATTCAAAATGGCGTCCGATCCGGATCGGACCTCATCGGATCGGATCGGATCGGATCGGAGGTTGGTCGGATCGGATCGGATCGGATCGGATTTTCCCGATTTTGGGTCGGATCGGATTCGGATCGTGGATCGGATCCGATCCGATGCACACCCCTACAAAATGGTAACATCACAGGCCTGGAAATACATTAAATAGTGTTATAGTATTTATCCAAAGGTTAATTAGATTATTCCTCACATATAAGGTTGGACCTAGACTTTTCATTCATTGAATGGACTCTAATCCAGTGGAAGGATATTGTTATAGGAAGCAAAGGGAGGCAACATTTTCTGGATCCCCCTTTCCCCTACTTGCACCCTCCAAATATCTGCTTTCGAAATTCTTCCCACCCTCCAGAACGTATCTCAAAAGGCACAAACAGATGCAGAGGTAAGGAGAAAACAGCAAAAGTAATCCTGCTCCCCCCTTCTCTCAGCAAGAGTGTTCCCTGATGTGACCACTGGCAGGAACAAAGTTTGGATCCAACCAGTGGAGGCTGGTGGCTCTCACTTTGATGGGGCTTTGATTCCTTTCTGAGTTTTAGTCAGAATCAGCCAGAAACCTATCCCCAAAATGGGCTCAGCACCTTGGATAGCTCCTTTAGAGTTCTGGCTGATTCTGAATGAAACCCAAAATGGAAACACAGCCCCACTGAAATCAGATCCACCAACTTCCACTGGATCCAGCTTATAGCTAGGGATGGGAGCAGGGCTCTTTCTCCCCTTTATCACCTGGGTTACTTGTATGCTAGTGACCCAGACACCAATAGTTCTGGGAAATGTAGTTTTCTGTGCTTTAATGATGCCTGTTAGCCATTGGCACCAGGGCTTCTGGCATTGCAGCAAACCAGGCTCTGGGAGTAGGAGAGATCTTCCTTCCTTCCTGCCACCTGCCATTTCTAGAGCAGCAGCCAGGTTTGTGGGTGTAGGGAGGGGGGGGGCTTGGAGGATCCTGACTATGTCATAAGGGGTCAATTAGACTCCGAATAAGCCTAATTTTAGCTATTCCCAGATTTTAAAGAGAAAATTACTTCCATAGAACTGTAGGAAAGGTTTCACAACATTGTTTTAATCTTATGTAAACCACCCAGAGAGTTTCTGCTATGGGGCAGTATACAAATGTAATAAAATAAATAAATAAATAAATCTCTACAGGGAACTGATACAATATGATGTCATAAACCAATAAGAACTGCTTTTTCTGTGAGTTTGTTTTCTTGCATACTGTCTTATTTCTATTAAAGATACCCACTCTTCTATCCAGGTAATGGAAAATACATGTGACCCCTCACAGTGTCCTGCAAAGCAATTCCAAACTGGCACTCTTGTTTCCATCATTCTACCACTGATCACTCGCAGTTGGATTCTCTACCTTTTTTCGCAGCTGGAAATTCTGTGGAGGAGAATTTAGTCATTATCCTCTTATATTGTGGATAATGACTTGCCCAAACTTCAGGAGCTTGTGCCAGATGGTCTCTTGGATGTGTCAGAATCACTGCTCTAAAAGACTGAGAATACTGCGGGTGAATTTTGAAGGTAAAATCATTAAGGGAGATGCCAAAGTACTGACAATTTTCTGGGTTTCCATTAGTGCTGATGGTAGGCACTGCATTTTCAATATTAGCAAATAAAACAGTTTTTAGAAGTTCCTAGTTGCTGTTTGCCATGATGCATGGTGGAGATTATGTCAAAATTCCCTTCATACTCCACGTGGTTTTCCACTGGAGCAGTCCTATTGTGGCTGTGTAGGGCAATACATACCCTGAAAATGAAAATGTCCTGCTTTGACTACAGGGCCAACACAAAAGCGATGCCACATAGCCAACATGTGTTCAAACACACAGGTTTTTATCCACCAGGGTTCAGGCTAAGACAGGAGTAGTCCAAGTAACAGGCAGAATTTAAACACAGGCATGCAGTCAGATATGTGGGATCAAGCTATGGCAGAGTTGGGCCAGAGAACAGGCAATGGTCAAAACTAGGGATGTGCACTGGATCGGACCCGATCCACGATCCGAGTCCAGTCCAGTGGGAAATCGGATAAATTATCCGATTTCCGATCCCGCAGCTGGATCGGCCGATCCAATCCGAACCGGTCCAAAAAGGCTCCGAACCGGTTCGGCGGATCGGCGGGCGCCCACTGGCGCCCACCGCCGCTTCCATTGGCGGGCGCCAGCGGGCGCCCGCCAATTAAAGTGGACAGCGGGGGGGGGAGGAGGAGGGGAGCGCTTACCTTCTCGGCCCGTCCGCTCCCGTCCGGCACTAGCAGCTACTACCAGCGGGCTCCGCGGCCTGCTCCAGGGTGGCGCGCCAGGTGATGTCATCACCCGGCGCGCTACTCTAGAGCAGGCCGTGGAGCCCGCTGGTAGTAGCCGCCGGCGCCGGACGGGAGCGGACGGGCCAAGAAGGTAAGCAGGGGGTGCGTGGAGGGGAGGAGGGGGCGCGCGGAGGGGGGAGGGGGGCCCTTACCTTCCCGGCCCGGCCGCTCCCGTCCGGCGCCGGCGAATACTACTACCAGCAGGCTCCGCGGCCTGCTCTAGGGTGGCGCGCCGCGGGCGCCAGCAGATGGAAGCAGACGGCCCCAGGGGGGGTAGGGAGCGCGGGGGAGGGGGCTTACCTGCCGGGGCCGTCCACAGCGGACGGCCCCGGGGGGGGAGGGAGTTAGGCCCCCCCTCACCCACCCGCAGCCATTTTTTCCTCATAGACTTGCATTGCAATGCAAGTCTATGGGGAAAAAAATGGCGGCCGATCCAAAAATTTACGATTTTTGGGTTGGGATCGGACTTGATCCGGTCCGGGGGGCCTCCGATTTTGTCCGAACCGGTCCGTGACAAAATTGGAGGTCCCGATCCGGGTCCCGATCCGATCCGGGGGGTCCGTGCACACCCCTAGTCAAAACACAGTCATTCAGTCAGATACTGTTTCATTAATTTTCCCTCTTTTTAAAAAAATGTTTCCCCATTTTATTTCTGAAATATGTTACCAGAATAAATCCATACACATGTAACAGCAATCCAAAGAGATCAAGGGAAGGAGAATCCATGACAAATAAGGAACCAACTAATGCAAAGCCCTCTCCCCCTCCACACACACACCTTCCATCCTGCTGGAAAGAACTTGGCAGTGGTTCTTGTCAGCAGGATAGAAGGTGTGTGGTGGGGAGGGGACATCTGCTGGAGGGCAAGCAAATATGCAAGCTCCAGGTTAACATATTTGCTTGAAGCTTCATCACAACCTGACAGAATGGTCTCCTGCTCTCTGCAGCCACGAACTCTGGATTCCAGGTCTCCCTCTGGAAGAGTTCATTTGCTCAGACAGGTTTTCTCTTTTCACAGCACTGAGCACAACCATCAACCCTTCTCCTCTTTCACCAGCCAACTCTGTATTTAACTGTCTGTGGCAGACTTCTAATGGACCCTTTTGAAATCTCCTGGTCAATTATGTTCTTTTTGGAACGGCAAGCTGCCCATCACCTTTGTTGACTCACTTGACCAATCCAAACAAAGGTATTTTCTCTCTCTAGACATTTTCAAACTCTGCCTGAAGCCTCCCTTCTAAAGCAACCATAACCAAGGCAGCCACAACTGTTTTAGGCTTCACACATAGTAACACAGCTAGGCTTCTGGCCTACTCAGTTACATTTAGGGATGTCATGGGTATCCAAGGAAAGGGTGGAGTCCAACGGACATCCACCTGTTTGGCCCCTTGACTAGAGTCCATGGCTGCCTGACCTAAGTAGACCATTTATGCCTGTAATGTTACATAAATGGGCTTATTCAAAGCCACTAATTTGGGTGTTGTTGTTGTTTTGAGAACATTAAATAGTTAACATTTAATAATAATGTTTCCTGTTACAGACTTGTTCTGGGTGAGGACTTGGCTATGGTGTCCTTATGTTACTTCAGCAGCATGAAAGCTGCTTCAATATGCTGCAGGTCAAGTTGATTTCAAATAGGGCTGTGCACAGATCTGGATCCGGATCCCAAATCCGGAACAGTTTGGGCTGATCCGGGCCTCCTGGATCTGGATCCAAACCAGATCAAATCAGGCCAGATCGGGCCAGATTTGATCCACAATCCAGATCCGATTCGGATCCAGTCACAGCACTACCTCCTGCTATCCCCCGCTCTCCCCCACTCTCCCTGCTTACCTGCTGCCTCCTCCACATCATCCTCCATCATCCTCTCGCCTCACTGTGTGCCGCCACATTTCCCGCTCATGTTGGGTGACATCATCACCTGACAAGAGTGGGAAATGCAGCGGCACACAGCGGGGAGAGAGGATGACGGCAAGACGATGCGGAGGAGGCAGCAGGTAAGCAGGGAGAATGGGGGAGGGAGGGGGAGAGCAGGGAGAGCGGGAGGGCATGCTGTGCATGGATCTGGGAGGGGGGCCCTTACCTTCCCGGCCCGGCGGCTCCCGTCCGGCGCCGGCGCCTACTACTCCCAGCAGGCTCCGCGGCCTGCTCTAGGGTGGCGCGCCGGGTGATGTCATCACCCGGCGCGCTACTCTAGAGCAGGCCGCGGAGCCTGCTGGTAGTAGTAGGCGCCGGCGCCGGACGCGAGCCGCCGGGCCGGGAAGGTAAGGAGGGGGTGCGTGGAGGGGAGGAGGGGGCGTGCGGAGGGGGGGAGGGGGGCCCTTACCTTCCCGGCCCGGCGGCTCCCGTCCGGCGCCGGTGCCTACTACTACCAGCAGGCTCCGCGGCCTGCTCCAGGGTGGCGCGCCGGGTGATGTCATCACCCGGCGCGCTACTCGAGAGTAGGCCGCGGAGCCCGCTGGTAGTAGCCGCTGGCGCAGGACGGGAGCAGACGGGCCGAGAAGGTAAGCAGTGGCGGGGAAGGGGGCTTACCCCCCCCCGGAGCCGTCCGCTTCTATCCGCTGGTGCCCGCGGGCGCCAGCGGATGGAAGCGGGCGGCCCCAGGGGGGGTAGGGAGCGCAGGGGAGGGGGCTTACCTGCCGGGGCCATCCACAGCGGACGGCCCCAGGGGGGAGGGAGTTAGGCCCCCCCTCACCGACCCGCCGCCATTTTTTCCTCATAGACTTGCATTGCAATGCAAGTCTATGGGGAAAAAAATGGCGGCCGATCCAAAAATTTACGATTTTTGGGTCGGGATCGGACTCGATCCGGTCCGGGGGGCCTCCGATTTTGTCCGAACCGGTCCGGGACAAAATTGGAGGTCCCGATCCGGGTCCCGATCCGATCCGGGGGGTCCGTGCACACCCCTAATTCAAATCCACCCTGGGACAAAGAGGCGAAGATGCGCAGCTGAAAAGTCAGAGACTTACTCTGACATTTCCAGCCACAGCAAAGTCAGCCCAGCTCTTCTGCCAGTTTCTCCTTGCTTGGAGCTACTCTGGGGGTGGTCCCAGGTGGAAGGTGACCTTCTATTGGTCACCAGAAGCTGCAGGAGGGAAAGGGAGTGGGCCTGGCAAACCTAACTGCTGCTGTAAAATCCACACCGCCTCCCCTCATTAGGACAAGTTATTGCCACTGCGCACCAGTGAGAGTGCGGGGTTTGGCAGCAGAGCGGTGCCAACCCGGAACCATAAAGACAGCTCCCCAGTCTTGGTATCATAGATTCTTTTATTGGAGATGATTGTGATTGAAACTAGAACTAAACCATGTTTGTACTTGTGTATTTAGTACATGTCTAATCTGCCTAATAACGAATGTTCTCTTTATTACTGACCTCTGACCTCTGGCTTTAGGGCCAAATCTGGCCCGTGGTGTTGCCCTCCCCATGATGCTCATGCCCCAATTTGGATATGAGATATACAGGAAGGAGGTGCCTGATGTAGCTACACACAGAGAATTAAGTCACAGGCAATATAAATATATGCACATATTTAATATATACTTCTAAATAATTGACAGTATATTTATATGGTGGGTTCCAACACTACATACCAGAGGGATTTTTTTTCAACATGGAAAGTTCAGGCCACAGATTGGAAGTCCATTTATGACTTTTATAAACCAGTTTTTCTTTCTCTGACATTTCCACTTCTATCAAGTAGTAATTCAAGTTGCTTGTAATTGTGTCCTTGGGCCGTCAGAAATTATGGAGAGAACAAAATTTAAGGGGGATTATTATTTGAGACTTATTGAGACATTCTGAAATTATGTCAAATTGTTCCCATTTTTTTGGGGGGGGGTTCTATTCCACAATTTTAGGTCTTGCATTGTTTCTTTTTGCACCATTAATATTAGGGATGTGCAGGGACCCCCCGGATTGAATCGGGACCTGGATCAGGACCTCCGATGTTGTCCTGGATCAGCTCAGAAAAAATTGGAGGTCCCTCGGATCAGATCAGATCTGATCCCGATCCAAAAATCGGATGTCCAATTTTCAGATTGGCCGCCATTTTGGGTGTTTTTGCCATAAGCTTGCATTGGGGGAAAGAAAGCTTTCCCCCAATGCAAGCCTATGGCAAAAATATGGCGGTGGGTGAGTGAGTGGGGGCCTAACTCCCCCTCCCTGTCCCTCCTTACCTGCCAGGGTTGTCCGCTGCCATCCGCAGGTGCCCGTGGCGGCAGATGGCCCCAGCAGGTAAGCCCCTACCCACCTCACGCTCCTTACCTGCCAGGGCGGCCACTTCCCTCCGGTGCTGTGATCTACTGAGACACAGGCTTCGCGGCCTAGTTCTCAATAGAGCGCTGGGTGATGGCGGATGGCAGCGGCCGCCCCGGCAGGTAAGTGGGCCCCCCGTCCTTCTCCCCCCTCTCGCTCCTTACTTGCTGGGGTGGCCGCTTCCCTCTGGTGCTCAGATCTACTGAGAAACAGGCTTCGTGGCCTGCCTCTCAGTAGCACGCCAGGTAATGACATCATCACATGGCACGCAACTGAGAGGCAGTCTGCAAAGCCTGTTTTTCATTGGATCCAAGCACTGGAGGGAAGTGACCACCCTGGCAGGTAAGTGGCCCCCCCTCCCGCCTCCCCGCCTCACGCTCCTTACCTGCCGGGGCGGCCGCTTCCGTCCACTGCTGTGATTTCCTGAGAAACAGGCTTCGCGGCTTAGTTCTCAGTAGAGCGCCGGGTGATGATGTCATCATCCGGCGCTCTACTGAGAACTAGGCCACGAAGCCTGTTTCTCAGTAGATTGCAGCACCGGAGGGAAGCGGCCGCCCCGGCAGGTAAGTGGGGCCCTTCTCCTCACGCTCCTCACCTGCCGGGGCCATCCACTACCTTCTGCTGCCCCCTTCTTCTGAGAAACAGGCTTCGCAGCCTGCCTCTCAGTAGCGCACCGGGTGACATCATCACCCAGCACACTACTGAGAGGCAGGCCATGAAGCCTGTTTCTCAGTAGAAGGGGGCAGCGGATGGCAGCAGGTAAGGAGCGCGAGGGGGAGGAAGAGGTTACTTGCTGGGGCCATCTGCTGCCATCCGCTGCTTCCCGCGGGTGCCAGCGGATGGCCCCGGCTGGTAAGGAGTGTGAGGGGGAGGAGGAGGTCCAATCCTCCAATCTTATGTGAACTGGATCAGGTCCTTTCGGACCAGTTTGGATGAGATCGGACGATCCAGAAGCCAGGATCAGAATCGGATAATTTTATGCACACCCCTAATTAATATCATGAGTTGGCTAACTGAGTCCACAGCATATATATTTGTACATTACATGAGGCTATCCTCAGTTAGGATATGTTTCTGAGATACTCTCTCTCAGCAACTTGTTACTGGTCTCATAGTGAATGCCTGAAGTTAGCCTAGGAGCAGGACTTGGCTTTTCTAACACACCATCTTATTCACAAGGGCCAGATCTGCACCAAGCAAGATATGACACTTTGAAAACATTTTGAAAACTGTATATGGAGTGTGTCCTGGGCCCCAACAGTTGTCACTACTGTGATAAATCATTTTAAAGCAGTAGTGTAGATAGATCCTGCCTGGATCACATAAACATGGCATTCATTCACCCAAACACTTTTGAGGCTTTTTGTCCATTTTTTCTTGCACTACAGCTTCCCCCTGATTTCTTATGTCAAAGTTCCTCAAAACAGGATCTTTCTGGCACATGAAAATTTCACTTCTCTAAAGGTTAGAATGACCCACTCCCAGTCATTATTTAACAGGGTATAATGCTCAGTTTCATGATGGGCCTTATAATAATAATAATAATAACGATTTATTTCTTACCCGCCTCTCCGTCTGGATCGACGGAGCATCACTACTGTGATGGGAATAATTTTGCCACCATCCATTTTACAACTCAAATTAATCCACATTTTCATTTAAACCAGTTCTATAAAAAAAATGGTATGAAAAACAAAAAGCCATGTATATTCATATTTCTGGATGCTCTCTGGTAAGTAAAAAAATAAAAATAAAAATAAAGGGCACTGAACTGAAACATCACTGACAGTAATTCAACACATTGTAAAGGGCACCAAACTTTATTGGAATCAGGCAGTCTTGACAAATTGATCCTTTAACACAATTGCAACAAATAAGTCACTGTGAACTCATTTTTTTTAGCTTAGAGTTATAGCAATTTACAATATCTCAGTAAAGAAAAATCAAGCAATCAAAAATAATTTAAAGAGCATGATTACATTAAAATCATTTGAAGGAGACTGAAGCGTACACTAGCTCTGTCTTTGACACCATCCACATCTCCCTCCACAAGTTGGAGGGCAAATGCCTACAGTGGGAAGCCTGATCTACTCGTCCAAGCTTATTATGCAATTTAGAACTGTGGAAGATCAGGGAGGGTGTGTGAAGGGTGATGGAGACAGTGACCGAAGGGGCTCACACAGTGCTAATTGCATTGGGGAATAGAATGTCCACATAGGACTTTGACTACTCATTTCACTACTGAGGCTACTGTGTCAGGATCTTGATTTGATGGAGTCTAGGGAAAGGATTTAGTGGTTTTCAGGATAAGACGTCTCCCATACAAATCTGCCTGATCTTTAAGAACTACAACTGATTCTCCCCACCATTTTCTAAGGTAAGGCAGGTGGTGACTGGAGAGAGGCGTTGCCCCACATTTTAAAATGAACTCCCCAGACAAGTTGGAAGGGGAACTCTAACATTAGTTAAGGGCTGAATGAAGTAGGGATGTGTATCGTATTGTTAAAATGTACGATAACGATACGATATGCTCTTTATCATGCAAGCGTTTAACGTTAACGATACGATAGGGAAGCCTACGATAATTATCGTATGTTATCGTTTTATCGGAAGTCTCTTTCTCTTTTGTCGCCACATGGACGGAGCTAGAAGGTGGGGTGTGCTTGATGAGACAGTGACCAATTGTGCAGCAAGGATTCCAGCAGGCTCCAATCACAATGTTGGAGGAGAGCTAAGGATATCCCTGCATAAACCCCCCACACTTGTTGTTCCAGCTTTGTTGGGAGTTAGGCGTTGAGGGAGAAGGGTGGATTTTGTTGGAGCTCTGTCCTGGCTCCTGGGTCTAATAGTTACTTGGTGGCGAATTGTTAGAAACTTATTGTAGTCTTGCATCTTTGTGTCTCAGATTCGTTTGGCTGTTAGTTGCTTGTGTGTTTGAGACTTTGAGTTATAATTTTTTTCTGGTTGGGTTGATTGAAGGGTTAAGTTAGCATGAATGGGGATACTACTGTGACTGACGGAGTGTGTGTTGTCCTCTTCCCTGTTTAACTTTCTTAAATATATATATATATATATATATATATATATATATATATATATCTTCCTCTCTCTCTCTGGGTGTGTGTGTTTGCTTGATTGACTGAGAGTATGCTGGTGTGTCCTGTAGCCTGCTACAAAGGATAACACTACACAAGCTGTGGTCAAAGCAGCACACAAACTGTTTGCAAAGGATTGTTATTAATATAAATAATAATTTCATTTTCAATCACTTTGTAGCAGTATGAAACATGGCTCTGAGGCGCACCTTGGGCAAGGTGGCTCTGGTTCTAGGAGAGATGCTGTTGCTGCTGGGGGCAGTTCTGGGGTGGCTGTCTCGCCCTCTCACACATTTTATTTCTTTTTGAAAGACACTGCTCCAGCCAATGTTTCCAGTCTGGAGGGACTGCTTTAGTGAGGGGCTGCAAAGCAAAAACATCCCTCTCAAAAATTTTATTTCCTTTTGAAAGACACTGCTCCAGCCAAAGTATGGAGAGACTGCTTTAGTGAGGGGCTGCAAAGCAAAAGCATCCCTCTCACACATTTTATATTTCTTTTTGAAACACACTGCTCCATCCAATGTTTCCAGTGTGGAGGGACTGCTATAGTGAGCCTTGAGTTGAGAGATTCCTGTATTATTATTTTTCATCACTACGTCCCTGAACATGACTTATATTAATTTGGCAAAGTGCCTACCTCTACCCTGAACGTGACTTATATTAATTTGGCAATGTGCCTACCTCTATCTTGAACGTGACTTATATTAATTTTGCAAAGTGCCAACCTCTACCCTGAACATGACTTATATTAATTTAGCAAAGTGCCTACCTCTATCATGAACGTGACTTATATTAATTTGGCAAAGTGCCTATCCCAAAATGACTTCTATTTGCCACTGCTCCAGCTAATGTGTGCAGCTCCAGCATGAAGAACTGCCCACCTGCCTGCACGGGGATGGCAGGCAGACTGGGTCATTTTAAGTTTCAAGCACGTTGCGGTCAAGGCAGTGCGTGAGGGTTGTTTTGATGGGATCCTCCAGGTTTTCTTGCTACCTGGGGTATCTTCTGGCCCAATGAGGCCCTGCCTGCTAAGGCTGGCTCTAAAATAAATAACTGTAACACCTGTAATTCCTGACTGTCTGTGTGGTGCTGCTTGTGGGATCCTGCCGGTTGGCGCACTGCAGGGGTTTCTGCTGGCCCAATGAGGCCCTGCCTGCTAAGGCTGGCTCTAAAATAAATGTAATGCCTGTGCTATTACCCTACCCCCCCAATCCTTTTAATTTGCAGACATGTGTGGCCTAATCAATGAGACAAGGCAGCAGCAATTCACCATCTTTTGATTAACACATTTTACTTTCATGATTGCATATGGAAGGCACTGCCTAGGTTTATCCACAGGTTTTGAAGTGCATTGTATTCATAAAAATATACCTATAAGTCTCAGCAGCAGCAGCAGCAGCATGGAGTGCATTACCGGAAACAGTGCATGTTGTTGAGAGCTTACTTCGGAGTAATGCCTGCAGCTGTGCATCTGAAATTGGGCACAAATGAGTCCCCTCAAGGCCATCTATGAGATGCCCATGTGTACTGGACAATGACGTCTCTTGAAAAAGGACCACATTTCAGCCACCTGAAACAGTGTATTTGAAAGCTTACTTCCGAGTAACGCTTGCACCGATTGTTCTAATATTTGGCACACAAGACTAGCAACATTCATCTGCACTGTGACCAAGTTTCAAATATGTAACTTGGAAAATTAAGACATTTTAGGCCTTTCTCTGATTCAAAAATCAACACTCTAGGGCAAAATGGAGAAATGATATAATATAGTATTTTCGATAATTATCGGAAATACGATACAATACGGTTCACCTATGATATAATCGGAGATGATAATTTTTTTGGTCTGAAATTCCGATAACGGTCCGAAATGATATTTTTGTGCATGCACATCTTTACACATAAGTATGTCTGAACTGATATTCATATGAGATGAATATAGAAAGTGCTGGGTATAGAAGAGTAAAGAGCAGTCCAAACTGATGTATGTTTACTCAGAAGGCTCACTGTGCTCCGTGGTAAGGTAATCTTGAGATAATCCATTGAATTTAGTGAACTCAAAGTCTCATTGAATTCAGTGGGACCTACATCTGAGCAAAGGGTAGCTTTAGGCTTTTTGTCTCAGAAATGACTTCTGTGGAAATTAACGTTGGCCACAGGCATCTAATATTTCTTGGTAAATGAGGATGAAGTTATAATTCAAGGCTAATTTGAAGCTAGAAATATTGACTTCCTAAAAAAGCACTTCAGCTGTAAGCCCTTTGACTAACAAATGAAAGCTTCTTGGAAAATAAATGATTGGCAAGAAAAAGAAGAAAATCAACATTGTGGGGTGGAGGTAAATCAGAGCCTTTCAAATGAGTTTCTTTATATTTGTTGTGCTTTCACTTCTATCCATGTTTCTTGTGTAGAAATTGCTTTCACATCACCAATTGCATGAACACATGTCTTACAATGTGCAGAGAGTGGATATAAGGACAGGAAGTTTCCATTCAAGTGCATATATGGCTTTTTGATTAGCCATAGTTTGCCGATGTTCGTTGCTCAATAGATAGATAAATAGATAGATGATAGATAGATAGATAGATAGATAGATAGAAAAAAAGATGCCATCTAGAAAAGGCAGACATGCAACCCAATCCTGTTCAATTCACTTGGACATATGTCCAATTGAACTCAACAGAGCTTACACCCATGCTTGTACATGCTTAGGGTTGCCTCGTAAGGGCCATACTGGACACGATTTGTGCAATTTTAAAGTAGGCTGACCAGATAAAATCCAGGTCAGGGCTCATGTAACTTTAACAGTTGTAGAGAAAAGGGAATTTCAGCCAGTGTCATTTGTATGCAATTAGTTCCTGGTGAAATTTCCTCTTCATCACAACAATTAAAGGTGCAGGGGCTCTGCCTTCTTTTGTATAGGGTCACTCTAGTATAGTGCCTGCACCTTCAACTGTTGTGATGAAGAGGGAATTTCACCAGGAACTAATTGCATACAAATGACACTGGCTGAAATTCCCTTTTCTCTACAACAGTTAAAGTTACATGAGCCCTGACCTGGATTTTATCTGGTCAGCCTATTTTAAAGTAAATAGCAGGTATAGGGAAGGGGAAGTCTGGATAGACACATTGGTGGAAGGGCTTTAATCTTTCGCTCCCCACATGATCCCAATCCAGACTGGACCCACCTGCATCTACTCTTTGCATCAGGAAGAATGCTCCATTTGGCACCAATAGAAGCTTCCTTCTGATGTAAATAACAGGCATACATGGATCTGATCCAGATTAGGACCATGTGAGGTGGTGGTGTAGAAAGTTAATGCCTCTTCTCCCTGCCAGGTTCCCAGTTTGGATTGCCAATCCTCCAATATCTACTATTTATAAAATCTAAAACAAAAATCAACTACCCAATTGCTAATTGTGTGAATGTCATCTCTTCTAGACATCTTGTTTGTCCCTAAGATGATTAGGAACTGAAGAAGTTGATGATTAGGTTTGTTCTTATTGTTCTTTGGGGGAGAAAGACTGGGGGCTCATCTACACCTAAGGGTGTAATGGGAGGGAAAGGGGAGGATCGCAGACTTACCTGCTTCCATGATCCTTCCCCAGCATCTAGACGTCCGCGCGACATCCCAGAAGGCAAGAGGCACTTTGCGGGCACCACTTTTTTTTAGAAGAATGGAGCCAGTTGTGCAATTGCGCTCCAGAGCCTGAACATAAAAACAAAAAAACAAAAATGACCCTTTGAACTGTTCCCCCCACCCACCCCAATGGGCATGGACTGCCCCTGTGCAGCTCCGTGCTTGTTTAAGAGACCCACTACTTGCAGGGAGGAAGGGATGACACAGGAGCAGTGGCCAAACCACACATGGTCCTAGGTATGGTTCTGGGACCATGGGAAAACTGAGATATTCAGGTTCCAGTTATCCCGGGGATCCCCTGTGCATTATATGGATGCACTGGGATGACCTAGAGACAACCCCAGGATAAATGGCTGGTGTAGATATGGCCTGGGTCTCAACTAATGGATAAAGTTGCATAAAAGAATAACTGAAAAAGTAAAAATGTTTCAGTGAACAAAACATGATTCATTCAAGGAATCCATATTAGTAATGCATACGACAAATGCATGGAAGTTAAATCTGTCAGTGGCTAAAGGATATTAGTGTCTGATCTCTCTCCCTCCCTCCCCCCCTCTTCTATAAGGCTGTCTGTCTGTCTGTCTGTCTGCCTGCCATGCAGGGATGGGGAGGAACCTCCACCTTCAGAAAGATGGGAAAGAAATTAGTTCCAGACCTAAAGATAGTTCAAGACACTTTGTAGATTCCCATTACTGACATTTTAAAAACTGCTGATATTTTAAAATACAAATAAGGAAAGTACAGCATGTCCAAAAGAGTAAGGGCCCTTTGCTTAGTTCAGTCCCATTCCTGGATCAATGTGAGACAGTAATCCATAGAATCATAGAATAGTAGAATTGGAAGGGACCTATAAGGCCATCGAGTCTAACCTCCTGCTCAATGCTGAAATCTACCATAAAGCATCCCTGACAGATGGTTGTCCAGCTGCCTCTTGAATGCCTCTAGTGTGGGATTGCCCACAACCTCCCTAGGTAATTGGTTCCATTGTCGTACTGCTCTAACAGTCAGGAAGTTTTTCCTGATGTCCAGCCAGAATCTGGCTTCCTGTAACTTGAGCCCATTATTCCATATCCTGCACTCTGGGTTGATCGAGAAGAGATCCTGGCCCTCCTCTGTGTGACAACTGTGCTATCATGTCTCTCCTCAATCTTCTCTTCTCTAGGCTAAACATGCCCAGTTTTTTCAGTCTCCCCTCATAGGGCTTTGTTTCCAGACCCCTGATCATCCTTGTTGCCCTCTTCTGAACCCCCTCCAGCTTGTCTGAATCCTTCTTGAAGTGTGGTACCCAGAACTGGACACAATACTCAAGATGAGGCCTAACCAATGCCAAATAGAGGGGAACCAGTACCTCACACGATTTAGAAGCTAGACTTCTATTAATGCAGCATTTGCTTTTTTTGCAGCCGCATCACACTGTTGGCTCATATTCAGCTTGTGATTTACAACAATTCCAAGATCCTGAGCCAAGTATCCCCCATCTTGTAACTGTGCATTTAGTTTCTTTTTCCTAGGTGTAGAGCTTGGCATTTATCCCTATTAAATGTCTTTCTGTTGTTTTCAGCACAGCGCTCCAGCCTATCAAGATCACTTTGAAGCTTGTTTCTGTCTTCCAGGGTATTAGCTATCTCACCCATTCACCTTTACATATTCACATTTTAAACTGAAGCAAGGAAAAGGCAATATTTTATTTTGTAAGGAAGCATCGCTGAGCAGAAACAGGGAGGAGCGCATCTGGGATGGGACGATCAACCTTAAAAACAAGCCTATTTTCTTTGAAATCTTCCTGCCTGCCTATATATGCCATTTTACACATACCTGGAAGAAGAAGAAGAAGAAGAAGAAGAAGAAGAAGAAGAAGAAGAAGAAGAAGAAGGCCAAGATTGGAAAAGCTAGGTAATGAGGTGCAAATAACAGCTAAATAGGAGAGCTTTCTTGGTCTGAGGTGCCTTTTTAAATGACTAACTGAGACCAGATGTATTGGCTTTCTGGACACATGAATTTTGTGGTTTGCATTTCACAGACATTACCCAGACACACCTTGGCTCAAGAAACCACTTTGCTTTGAAAGCAACAACAGCAGCAGCAAATTTCCAGGAATGGTTGCTGCAGGACCAGAATACTTGCAGATGTGCTCCCTCCATTGACTAGAGGGGTGTCGATATGGCCTATTTACCCCATCGTGGCTGCACAGAAGTGCTGTGTTGTTAATATGACACAGCCACCATCTTGCTGCCACATTGGGCTTTCACCCCTGATGGTATGCTTTTTCGTGGTGTTGGTGTGCTGCGATTTTTTGGTTGCTCTGAGGTCACCACATTGTTTGTAGGTCTGTCGGTTTGGGTTAATCCGGTGGGTGTTGCTGGAGGTGGATACAAGCCCAGGGTAATCATGGGAATGCAGGACAGGGGGCGAGCTTAATGAGCTCAACGGCCACCAGCGCCGAGGTTTTTCTGGCCAGATAGCCCGCATTCCCTCCTGCCATCTAAATTTATCATTCCCACCCTGCAGCAGTGGTGCTGTGGGTTTTTGTGGCAATCAGCTATAAAGTGGCATCTTATAGAGAGTCCTGCGTTCATTGTTTGAGTTTGTGTGAGCATGTGATGGTGTGAACTATGATGTGCAGCATTGCCACATCTTTTCTTATTCCAAACAAAGTAACTAGGATTGCCATGGAATTTGCACTAGCATTTAAGCTGGTTGCTCAGTAGGGTCAAATGTTTTATTAAAAGAGTGGTTCGTTGAAGTACTCCAATCCACCTTGGAGTGGACCTAGAAATATTGTGTTCAGGTTCCTGATTGTCAATTAAATCTCTGAGGCTTCAGTTCTCATTCATAAAATGGGAATAATAATGATATCACAGAGGTATTGTGGGGCTGGAAAAGGTATAGGGTAAAATCCAACATAATTCCTACTTAGGGTAGACCCTATGACTCCCACCTGCATATAATAAGCAAATAGAATGTGATGGACCATCAGTATTGGGTTTATTGTTTGTCTGTTTTTTGCATATTTATATCCAGCCTCTCCAGAAAGGCTTGAGGTAGTTTACAGTGGTTATGCCAACATAGGAACATAAGAAGAGCCCTGCTGGATCAGACCAAGGGCCTATCTAGTCCAGCACTGTCTTCACAGAGTAGCCGACTAGCTGTTGATCAGGGATCCACAAGCAGAACATAGTGCAACTGCACCCTCCCACCCATGTTCCCCAGCAACTAGTATATATAGGCTTACTGCCTCTGATACTGGAGCTCCACATCATCATCAGATATTTTGTGATGAATTTTTTCTATGTTACAAACCAAGAGGAATTAAAAAAATACGGCTATTATTATTATTATTATTATTATTATTATTGAGAAATAGACTATCATTTTTGATTTAAGAACCAGGAACTGGATAGCAGAGCAAATGACAATTCATGAGAAAGGTTTAAAGATCAAGAATGACACATTGCAGCCCTCAAAATGGGTACATTTCTCAAGAAGTGAACTCAGTATCTAATGCCACATTACTGAACAGTTACTCTTCTGCAGGTTGTCTACACAAGATAGCATGTCCTTAAGGTGAGCTCTGCTCAGCAGTCAGGTTTGCTAATGCAATGCAGTTGATTGATTATACAGCAGCCGAAATCTACTTTGAGCATTCCATTTCCTTATTATCTTTTTGGCAGTGCTTATTTTTAGACCCAGGAGAAGTGAGTTGATTCTTTACTGTCACACTCCCATTCTTCCCATCAATGTAGCAAAAAATTGGGGGACAGCCAGGGAGAAGGAAAATTTTTCTAGTGCACCATCCAGCCAAAGTTAAGGATTCATATGAATCATTAATTTCAAAGGGAGAGGAGTAAGCACACATTTAAAGGTCTACTACCACAAGTAAACTAATTATGATTCATAAGTAAACTAATTTTGCCACTCCATTTTACTGCTCCTTTACTGTAGCTGGAAGTGTTTTTATGCTGTTTTAATATTGTGTTTTTAATATTGCATTTTAATGTTGCGAACCACTAAGATATGCTATTAAATTCAGTGGTATATAAATATTACAAATAAATAAATAAATAAGTACTACATTGAAGCCCTTAACTTTAGTTTGATTGTACCTCTCTATTCTTGCAGTTAATATGATAAATATTTGCTCCTGACCAGAACATTGTATAAGTCCAATTCTGCCCACATACTTTTAGTTTACTTTCTACAATTGTCTTGGGGCATACCTTCTAGCTTGCTTGATGCTTTATTACACTTCAGTCCACAACTGTTGATTATGGTATTCTTTAATAAGCCATCCCCAATTTTTTAAAGTTTTATTTTTGAACAAAGATTCACTTTTCTGTATGATAATAGGAAAAGGAATTCTTCTCATCTCTTCTCTTTACACTGGGCATTTAATTAAAACATAACAGTAATAAATATGTCAAATGACACTGTTATTTATTTATTTATTTATTTAGACCATTAAAGCTGAAGTTTCTGTGTTAAAAAAAGGTGTTGGTGAATTCCAGAAATCTGAGGATTGTGCAAGGGTGGGGGAGGCATTCAAGGGGTTGTCAAAACTCTGCATGAAAAATCTGGTTATAGTGAATTAATTGTGGAGTGGAATCCACTGGCTCTGGCTATATCTGTTTAGGATTGAAACAGGGCTAACCTAAGACATTTTGCTGCCTGAACGTTTGTTGGACAATCTGTGAATATTTTATGGTGGACACGAGCTCATCATCGCATTTGGAGCTTCAAACGGGGCATGCTCACATGTTTTGCAAGCAAAATCAATATTCTCTTGCATCCCTAGTCAGGATTTCCCCCCCAACTGTGGTATCTTTGACATGTTGGGTGAAGGCAATCAGGTGAGTAGAGAGCCAGCATCCATTGCCTGCCTTATGCAGAGTCCTGAAAGTCACCCACACAATGAAATTCCACCATATGCAAATTTCTGCTGAGACATATGCCATGCTGGAAAATATATGCACAGAAAAGTTGAATGGAATGGGGGACAGTATGTATTTAGGCTTTCTAAATTGGATCAGAAGTCCAGTTTGAAAAATGTTTTTATGAATTTTAGAAATGTGTAGCATTCAAATATTGTAGTGGTATTTTGTCTTTGAAGGACTAGGCAGTGAAATGTGACATAAAACTGATGAATGGTAAGTAGGGGTGTACAAGAAATTCATTTCAAGTCATTATTATTATTATTATCAAGATTTACCTAGTTTGCACCTTCCAGACCGAACATGGACTTGGACATAATTTGCAGTTCATGAAAAATGTACACCAATATGCTTAATCAATGGGAGAAGAATGCATACACTTCAAACAATGCATGCCCTTGGCAAAAATGCACATGAAAATGCATGCAGATTTTAATGGGAAATGGGGAAAAACAAAATTTGCAAACTGATATGGAAGTGAGAATAAGTTTTGAGATGAAATTCTAAGAACTTCGGCAAGCTTGGGTTTTGCTGATTTGCACATCCCTAAAAACCAATCTCTGAAGATAAAGAGGGATGAATCAAGACCAAAGAAAGGCAGAATGCTAGAATTATTGATACGGATGTGCATGCCCCCCCCCCCAGATCAGATCGGAACTGGGATCGGAACCAGAACCGAGGCCTCGGATTGGATCAGATCAGAGGCTTCCTGGTTCGGTTTGGACCCGATTCCGATCTGAAAATCGGATGTCCGATTTTTGGATCAGATGCCATTTTAACTGTTTTCACCATAGGCTTACATTGGGGGAAAGAAAGCTTTCCCCCAATGCAAGCCTATGGCGAGTGGGGGCCTAACTCCCCCCTCCCTGTCCCTCCCCCCACTCGTGCTTCTTACCTGCCAGGGCACCCGCTGCCATCCGCTGCCGTCCACTGGACCAATCTACTGAGAACCAGGCTTTGCGGCCTAGTTCTCAGTAGAATGCCAAGAAGTTATCACCTGGCGCTCTACTGAGAACCAGGCCGCGAAGTCTGCTTCTCAGTAGATTCGACCAGTGGGCGGCAGCGGATGGCAGTGGGCACCCTGACAGGTAAGCCCCTTCCTCCTCCCTCACGCTTCTTACCTGCCGGGGTATCTGCTTCCCTCCGGTGCACATCTCTACTGAGAAACAGGCTTCGCGGCCTGCCTCTCAGTAGCGCGCCAGGTGTCGTATTACAACAGTTTTCAATCTGGGACTTTAGCCAAACCCCTTATCAAAGTATGTCCGGGACGGACACCAGAACTTATTCATTTGAAGGTTTTTATTTATGCTCCAGAGATTAACCCCCTGGTCTGAGTCAAGTGCCGAACTTACATTGAAATGCAAAGCAGTCCACAAGGTCCATTTACCAAAGGGTCACGTCAGAGATTCAGTCAGTCCAAATGTTGAAGCCGAAGGTCAAACCAGATATGAGCGGAGTCCAGGGTTCAGGGTCAACAGTCACGCCAGTTGTTCAGTCCACAGGTTGCAAGCCAGAAGTATGCGGGAATGTCAGGAGCCAAATATGTCGGTTGTTCCCAACGAAAACCTTGCTTTCTGTTTTCCCCTTTTATATTCACCTGAGCCTGTTCTCACAGCTGTTCCACATTCCTTTGCAATCTCATTTAAGGCCTGCATCAGCTGTGCTCTGTTTTTTCAGTCTCATGCTTCACCTTGTGGGCTTAGCTGTCTTTGCCCGTTTGAGCTGCCGCCTTTGCTGGGGAGTTACTGGACAAACTCCTTCAGGCCCCGAGTCTTCCTCATTAGAAACAGGGGGTGGAAGAGGGTGGCTTTCCTGGGGCTCTTCTGAGGACCCCCCCCCCTGCTGTTCCTCCTCCTCCGGTAAGTCCTGGGGTATGGGCGAGGCTGCAGTCTCTGCCACTTCTTCCTCCTCAGAGGAAGATTCTTCAGACTGCCTCATGACACCAGGTGATGATGTCATTCCTAGAGCCCTACTGAGAGGCAGGCCGTGAAGCCTGTTTCTCAGTAGAAACGCACACCGGAGGGAAGCGGACACCCTGGCAGGTAAGTGGGATGGTCCTCCCGTCTCCCCCATTATGCTCCTTACCTGCCAGGGTGTCCGCTTCCTTCTGGTGTGGCCTGCTTCTCAGTAGCGCACAGGCAGCAGCGGATGGCAGCGGATGGCCCCAGCAAGTAAGCCCCCTCCCGCCCCTCGCACTCCTTACCTGCCAGGTAAGTAAGTACCGGATCGGGTACTTCCGGACCGGTTCGGATCAGATCGTATGATCCAGATGTGGAGATGGGAAATTGGATAATTATATCCGATTTCCCCCGGATCGGGACCGGATCATGGATCGGAACTGATCCGGTGCACACCCCTAATTATTGACCGGACAGAATTGATTTTTACTAGGGATGTGTGCTCTGTACTGAAAATCAGGGGGGGCCGATGGACCTTTGATGGACCTCCGAACTTGCAGTGTGGTTAGGGGGCAATTAAAAAACTGACAGAAACCCATGGTGTAGTTAGAAGATCATTCAAGGCTCTGAAGAGATCCGTATCTGAAGGTTTTTTATGCTATGCTGAGGAGTGAAGGGTGAGGGAGGGGTAGTTTTGAGATTGGCATATGTGGCTAACCAATAGCCACAGTTTTCTCCCTGTCCCCCCTTCAATCACATTGCTTAGGGGGAGGGATTGCAAATAATATAAACCGAAAGAGCCCTCAGTACTCTTTCACAATGCAGTGAGGCTGACTGAACATTTCGGAAATGGGAAAGTTCCATCAGCTTTCCCTAGCACTTTCCTATCTGGGGGCATTTTGAAGGTCTTTGTGCCCATGCCCCACTAGTCCAGTGTGACCTGCCTATGAATGGGGGGAGAGAGCCTTGCCCACAGCACTGCCACTGCTGCACCTGCCAGCCTGAGACTGACCGCTGGCTCGAAGGGAGCGTAGCCTCTTATGGTCTTGCATATCTGGGATCTTCCACAACCAAAGAAAAATTATCTCAGGCACTAGACTTGTGTGTTGCAGGAGAAGGTGCGGGTGGAGCTTCAAAACTATCCACACCTGACTTCTTCTCCTGCACTTCAGAAGGACCAGCTGCAGCATAGAAAAGGGTGTGCCTAATTTTGAGTGGGTAGGTGGGATTAGAAGACACACCTCTCCCTCTTCCAACATGGCCAGAGCCAGCTTTCTTTGCTGATTAATCTTTTCCCTCTCTGTGCCTTCTGCTTTTATTTGCTTCTTCTTGTAGTACCACCCTACACACCCCTTTGTGTGTGTGTGTCTGTGTTTTTGTTCCACACATGGAGATAGGGGACTTCAATTTTTGTAGGAGGTTTCTAGTTTCTGAATATTCTGTGAGCTCTCTTGAGAAAAGATGAAGTGCATCTGAAGTGTCTGTGTGTATTGGGGGGGGGTTGAGGGGGAATTTTTTAAAAATCCTAAAAATCAAGGGTTGAAGTGATCTCCTTCAAACCTGGCAACGCTAAAGCCCTACTTAAGTGCTACCCAGGTGCCAAGTTTCATCTCTTTGTCTTTAAAAATGACAGAGATGTAAGCAGTTTTGTGAATTCCCATTGATGATAATAGCGTGTTTACCTGAAAATGGAGTGTTTTTCCGAAGGGTAAACTGACGGTGCAGGGAGAGGGGCCCCCTCCAAAAATTGAAGCAGAGAATCACCTCATCGGAGTTCCATCCCGAATTTCAGGGAGGAGCAGACCCGTTCTGCATACCTCTAATTTCTACATAAACAACCATTATGGGCTCCTTTTGGAACAGACTTACACTGCCCATAGGTGTTTCATATTTCCTACCGAGCTGCCATGAAATTAAAATAAAATTATGACACTTTTTAAACCATGAGACAGTGAAAAATCAGTCACATTTGATTCTTTTAAGGAACTGCAGTCAAGCTTGGTGATTTGAAGACAATTATATTCTATGGACTGGTTTAGAAAGGCATTCTGCTTAGCTGAAACTGACAAATTAATTAGACTGATATGATGGAAATCAGAGCTGGAATGAATTGCTGTAGAGTTGGGTACCATTGATAAAGATTTTTGATCTGGGCATTGATATAAAATCAAAATCTGAAACTCTGGTTTCCCCCAAGTCTCAAAGAAACATTTTAGGTGAAGTAGAGACGCTTTACTCTGCACCAAGTCAAAGTTCACACTTCACATTCTAGCATTTCAGAGGAAAAACATAGAACATGCTAAACCAAAACATCCTTTCCTAATAACAAGTCTCACAAGCACATCCCCCAAATGGTGTTGTAAGTAAAACATGACTCAACAGCCCTCAAACACAATCTTACAGACAAGATGGCACCTACAATGTAAACATTTTCAGTTCTTCGCAAGGAAAATTACTGGCCATTAGAGAAAACCAAATAACACCAAGTTACAGTTATCAAAGGTTATCAGGAAACAATAAATTTCATTGAGGCGTCAAATGCCCCGGATATTGTTTTATTATAGTTTAAGATATTGTTTAGTTGAAACATTTATTGGCATTTAACCATCACAGGAGGAAAGGGGTGAGTAGTATATGACGTCAAAGCCTGTAATAGAAATAAATGAAACAGTTTTGTCTTTGTGATTTAGAGAGCTTTGGTACTACCCATGTGCCACTTCTTTCTCCTTCGTACGTTGTTTTGAATAAACCTGTTGGACTGAACTCTGCCTGTTCCTGGTGATTCTTCAATTTGAGAGTTAGGGAACATTTCCTTAACAGTTTGGTGGTAGAAGTGGGATCCGTGCAGCTGCGTTACAACCCGGTGCTCAGGAGGACATGGTGAGTATTTTTTTTACTTCACCCTTTGTCCATGCCCTGTGTTCCCAGTCTTTGTTCCACTGGGGAACAGATTCTCTTACCCACATTCCAGACAGGCAGCTTCCACTTCAATCAGGACTGAGTTTTAGTGGCTTCGTGATGCTGGAAGAAAATCACAGGCTAAGGGACTTGATGGTCATCACCCCTTGAGTGCTGTGTGTTTCTGAAAACCTTCCATTCCATTAGAATCAGTGTGTTAGTGTAAGAATTTGTTTTGTGTAAGTGCCCAGGAAAGAAAAAAGAGGCAGGAGCCGCACTCCATAAGCGGAGTTATGAGGCTAAGAGTAGAATAGAAAAACCCTGCAGGTACAAAATTGGCATAATTGGAATTAGCCACATCGTTAAAGATGGGAAAAAGCACTAAAAGTGCTAAATGTGACAAAAATTCTCCTTCAAATTTTATGTGCACTACTTTTGGTCCAAAATCAGTCAAATTTGTTGAAAAATAGAATTCCTACACAAGAGACCAACCAGAGAGACGTCCCCCCATCAACAGAAGTTTTAACCTCGATGTCCTACGCTACCTGCATGAGAACATTGAAGTCTGTCATCCAGCCCAAATGACAGTTTGCAAAAGATGTTAGAGAGCATGTCACTAACCAAGTGGGATATGAAGACAGAGCCATTGCAGAAGTTGTAAAACTTGCTGATCATTTCTTTGAAAAAAAATCTCTCAAAGAAAGCAAAGAACAAGCCACAAGGCTGATGGCTTTGCAAATTCAACAATTAGAAACAAACCAATGTTAAGCATTCTCAAAGCTACCCACCCAGAGCACAGCCCAACTCAGCACCACCCTTTGCAATGCAGCCTAACGCTCTGCAAATGTTTGCTCCTCAATTGTTTCAAGCCCAACAAGTTCAATCACAGCCCGGGTTTCCCTGGGACAAGTCCTCCTCCTCCTCCTCTACTTCTCTGCCGCCAGCACCGCTCGCTTGAAATAGCTTTAGACCTTGTGTTTCTGCTCCCCTTCAACTCCCTGTTGGAAATGTTTTGCAACTATCTAAGCAATGTACTGTGCCATTAAAAATACTAAGAACAACTGAAGAATGTGAATTACGAAATTTGATATCATAGAGATGGTTCTGTAAATTGACATACTTGATGTCTTGCATATAGAAACAAAGAAAATCTGTTGCGTGTGATTCATGAGTCTTTACCAGATTGTGTCATTCTAGCTGTGATTGTATGACAAGTCTGCTTTGAAAGACACTATGAAACAGATAACATTCTTTAGTTTATTGTTACTTGTTATTAAAGCAAAAGATGTGCAAATGTAAAATTTATTGAAACCCCAAACTCAGGTTTGAAAAAGAATCAGTGCACTCTTTGATATACAAATTGATTTGCACTACCTTTCTTCAAATATTTCTCTGCAATTTTTCAAAACATATTATTTTTTATATGCAGAAAAGGTAAATTTGTTCCAAATGTTGTGTAGAAGATGTTCAAGCAATCTGAACTGAAGAAGGTAGAGGGGAAGTTGGAAAGAAGAGAAGATGTAGAGGAATAAGGGTGTAGAAATTGAAGAAAGAAAAAGTTGTTTTGCAAGTTGGTTAAGTGTATTGGATAAGAGAGTTGAGCATTTATGCTGTTTTAGTATTACTGAAATAAATATATTCAATGCTAGTATTGAGATAAGATTTACTAAATCTAGTAGAAAGAACACATAAAGACTATATGTGATGTGCAGTACATATTGGTCACAATCTTGTATGTGCTTTAGGATATGCTCAAATACTTGGTTGAAGCTTTCATGAAGAAAACATCAACATGAAATAATTAATTCAGTTACTGTAACTTTGGGCCCCCTCACTACTGAACATGCTTTCTTAGTCTCTCCATGTAGCACATAAAATTTGCTAAAACTGGACCTCCTTTGTAAATTACAAGCTACCATCAAATGTTCTGCTCAAAACAGCCACCCTGAGGGCCGCGTTGCTGAAAAATGTGTCAGTGAACTCCTCCGTGTTGCAAACGGGAACGTTCCCTACCATTCCCCCAGAGTTTTGGACACAAAACCCAAATACTATGGGTTTGCTGTCTAGCGTGAGCCCTGTTACACTCAGAGTAAAACCAAGGAGCGACCTTACCCATATACCCCAATACCCGCTTTCTCATGAGGCCACTGAAGGCATTCGGCCAATCCTGAATGCCTTGCTGCAGCAAGGCATTGTGGAACATGCGAATAGTGAGTGTAACACCCCATTGTTCCCACTGAAAAAAACCGAACAGGTTCACAAGTGATAACAAACCTGGTTTTCACGTCCTACATGATTTGAGAGAAATTAACAAGATTTTGATTCAATCCTTTCCTGTTGTCCCCAATCCCGCCACCATTTTGTCTGCTATTCCTGCTGAAGCCTCTTGTTTCTCTGTTATAGATCTTTCCAATGCCTTTTTCAGCATTTCTGTACATGCTGATTCTCGCTACTTGCTAGCTTTTACGTTTGATGGACTCCAGTTCAAATGGTGCCAACTTCCTCAGGGGGCTCCACAATTTGTCAATTATTGATAATCTTTTATTTTGCTCCTCCTCCCCAGTAGTCTGTGACAATGACACTGTTTTCCTCCAGACGGAGCTAGCCAAGAGAGGGCACAAGGCATCCCTTTCCAAGCTCCAATTTTGCCAGCCAACTGTTATATATCTGGGTCACACAATCTTAAAAGGTAAGTGCACACTAACCCATGATCGAATCAAAACTGTTTTAGATCTTTCCTGCCCCTCCTCCAAGAAACAGCTCCGCAAGTTCCTTGGAGCTGCAAACTACTGTCGCCAATAGATTCCCCAATATTCTGCTACTGTCAAACCGTTTACGCAACTCACTCATGATGCCTCTCCCGATCCCATCCCTTGGAATGAGGAGACAGAAAAAGCCTTTTCCGCCTTAAAATTATTTCTGTCTATTGCCCCTGCTCTTGGTCTCCCAAATTATGCAAAACCATTTACGCTCTACTGTCATGAATCTGAAAAATGTTCTTAAGGGGTGCTCACCCAACCATTTGGGGGGGTGTCCCCCAGACCTGTTGCCTATTACAGTTCCCTCCTGTCACCATCACAGTTCCTTCCTAGATCCTGTTGCCGCTGGCTATCCCACCTGCCTTTGTGCTGTGGCTGCAGCTGCTCTGCTCATAGAAAAATGCACTGATCTTGTCCTGGGACACCCACTCACAGTTGCAGTTCCACATGCTGTTCTCGCCCTGCTACAAAGAAGAAAGACTCAGCATTTCTCTTCAACTCACCTCACACGCTCCGAAAAAGTCCTGATTGCCCAAGAAAACCTTACCCTTGTCCATTGCTGTTCCCTCCTACCCTCCCCTACAGCAGGAGAACCCCACTCAATCGCCCATGACTGCGCTGACATTGTTGAATCTACCCTCTCTCTTTGCCCAGACCTGTCAGATGCCCCCCTGGATAACCCTGATTGCATTGTCTTTGTTAATGGTTCTTCCTTCCTACAGCATGATGGAACGAGAGCAATGGGCTATGCTGTCTGCTCTCCATACGCTGTCATTGAAGCCTATTCCTTCCCATTTCCAAGCATGCAAGCGGCAGAATTTTTCGCTCTCACACATCTGCAGGTTCCTCCATTTCACACAGCCCCCTGATCACGCTACTCATAGCAGCCATACAACTCCCCACTTCTCTTGCAATCATATGGTGCAAAGCACACACTTCCTCCACAGACGTTGTTTCCCGTGGCAACGCTTCAGCAGATGCTACTGCCTGCTATGCAGCATTCCTGCACCCTCTCTCAACCACTCCTCCCTGTCTCCCCTCCCCTCCCCCTCTGTCCCCTCCATGACCTTCCTCCCCTACAAGCTGCAGCATCGCAGACCAAACACAATCTGTAGATCTGCCATGGCTGCTCCCAAAATTCCTCCGGTCTCTGGACTCATCCTGATGGCCGCCCCGTCGCTCCCTCCTCCCAGCGGTTGCTCGCATGTCTCACTCTGTTGCACATACGAGCAAAGGGGGAATGATGAACAATGTTGCCAGATCCTGGTTTGCCCCAGGGTTCACAACTGTAGTGCAAGAACTATGCTCTCATTGCCCAGTCAGTCAAGCACACAATCCTGGAAAGACAGTGAAAACACAACGAAGACAAACACTCCAAGGACTGTGGCCCTTCTCACACCTACAGATAGATTTCATTGAGCTTCCTCCAGCAAGGGGATTCAAGTATGCTTTAGTAATGGTTTGTTTATTTTCAGGATGGCCTGAAATCTTTCCCTGCAGGAAGGCAGGTGCTTTAACAGTGACCAAGAAGCTGTTGCATGAGGTGTGCTCCAGATTCAGAATACCCCTGTCATTGGACTCAGACATGGGCTCACATTTTACAGGGAAAGTACTCATGAGCATGTGCAAAGCTCTACACATTACACAGAGGTTGCACATGCCCTATCATCCCCAAAGCAGTGGAAAGGTAGAGTGAATGAATGGGCAGATCAAGAACAGACTGGCCAAGGTATGTGAACTCACTGGACTAAATTGGGTTGATGCTTTACCAATTGTTGCCTTAGAAATTTGAACCACTCCACAAGAAAAACAGAAACTGTCCCCCTTTGAAATCCTGGCGGGATGCCCCTATCATCCAGGCATGACCCCAGGACCTGGGGATTTACAGGCTCTGTATCATTCCCTAGTGGAATATTGCAAGGGCCTCTCTAACTCTCTTGAGATTATTCAACTCCAGGTAGCTGATACCTAGCCAAGGAGGCTCGATATACCAGCTCATCCACTGAAGCCAGGAGATTGGGTCTATGTCAAGCGGCATCTAAAGAAAAACTGCCTGAAGGCGAGGTGGAAAGGACCCTATCACTTGCTCTGCAGTGAAAGTTGCTGAAATTGGCCCCTGGATATACGCATCGCACTGCAAAGCTGCCAAACCATCAGACAACAAAAGAAATAGAGATGACGTCAGCCAAGGGGACCAAGCCCCACCAGCCAGCTACCACACCAGCCAACTCACAGCTTTGCCAAGAAGCCCAACCTTTCATGCCAGGACAGAAATGATTGTGCAAAGCTACAGGAGATCTCAAGCTTCGTATCAGGAAGGAACCCAGCCCCATCCAAGCTCCCCCGGAGATGGATTAAGCAGCCCTTTGTGCACTCCAGGCTGGAAAACGGTCAGGGCACAGCACCCGAGAAATACATGGACCGTCCAAAGAAGACTCTATACGTGACTCTGTTCTATGTTTTGCTTCTTACAGCCCCAACTGTCAGTTTCCAAAATCACAACTTAGTGATGAGACTGGCACAGAAGACAGCGGAAGTGATGAATAAGACAAACTGTTGGGTGTGCAGCCATATGCCTGCCACGCAGATGGGGGAATACTGACTGCCCCACTGCCACTGAACTTGACTCTAATGAATGTTCCAGACAGAGACTCCTTGGGACCCAAAGCTCTATGGGACCGAAGTCGAGTGAATGCAAATGAATTTATTCAAGTGCATGCCAAAGTTAGAGGATGTTATTGCTGGAGATGCCATGGGTCTGGTACAGATGTTGGATTTAGTGAATGTGATTACAATTTTGTTGTAAATGGAGCCATGACCTGTGATAGAGAGTGGTTGAAGAACCTTGCCACTCCATTTAGAAGCTATTACCTGACCTGGGTGTCCCGACTGGTGTGTGGTAAGACGTTTGTGGCCATAGCAGGTCACTATTTTATATGTGGAAAGAAAGCTTTTAAATTTCTGCCTCCAGGTTGGAAAGAGAATTGTTATGTTATAATTCTGATCCCGGCAATCAGAGTAACCAATGAGCTCCCTACTGGAAAAATTCGAAATGTCAGAGCCTCTGTAACCCAAATCCCAGGAGCCTTATCCAAGGGGGAAGTATTGGGAGGGATCCTGTTCCCCAAGTATGGTGTAGGGCAGGTAGGGTATGCAGTGGTCCATTTGCAATCTGTCATTGAAACCATGGCCAATGAAACTGCAGCAGACTTGATGGGCTAGCCAGTGAACAAAGGGAAATTCAGCAAATAGTTTTACAAAACCTATTAGCCCTTGATTACATATAAGCCAGCCAAGGCAGACTCTGTGCTCTCATCGGGAAAGAATGCTGTGTTTACATACATGATAACATGAATAACATACATGAACACACAAATAACATACGTGAAATTGGAAAGTCCACAGTTGAAGAATAGTCCATTTAGACTTGGTTTTCAGGACTGTTTGGTGCCAAGGGTCCAAGATTCTCCAAATCTTGGCCTTTGTATTTGTTGCATTCCTTGTGTGTATCTGTATTGTCTACTTGTTGGTGGCATTAGTGAAAGCATGTTCCCAAAAGTGTGCCAGTGTAACTGCAAAGCTTCTAACCCCTGGTGAAGTGTGACAGATGGTGTTATTTGAGATAAGTGAACATGACCAAAGGAAAAAAGAGATTCTTGAATTAATGTCTATATGTGATTGAGTGTTCGTGTGATATGTAGTCACACTAACAAATAGTGGATTTGATAAAGATTTTTGATCTGGGCATTGATATAAAATCAAAATCTGAAACTCTGGTTTCCCCCAAGTCTCAAAGAAACGTTTTAGGTGACATAGAGACACTTTACGCTGCACCAAGTCAAAGTTCACACCTCACATTCTAGCATTTCAGAAAAAAAACACAGAACACGCTAAACCAAAACATCCTTTCCTAATAACAAGTCTCACAAGCACATCCCCCAAATGGTGTTGTAAGTAAAACATGACTCAACAGCCCTCAAACACAATCTTACAGACAAGATGGCACCTACAATGTAAACATTTTCAGTTCTTCGCAAGGAAAATTACTGGCCATTAGAGTAAACCAAATAACACCAAGTTACAGTGAACGAAGGTTATCAGGAAACAATAAATTTTATTGAGGCGTCAAATGCCCTGGATATTGTTTTATTATGGCTTAAGATATTGTTTAGTTGGAACATTTATTGGCATGTATCCATCACAGGAGGGAAGGGGTGAGTGATATGGGATGTCAAAGCCTGTAACAGAGATAAATGAAACAGTTTTGTCTTTGTGATTTAGAGAGCTTTGGTACTACCTATGTGCCACTTCTTTCTCCTTCGTACGTTGTTGTGAATAAACCTGTTGGACTGAACTCTGCCTATTCCTGGTGATTCTTCAATTTGAGAGTTAGGGAACATTTCCTTAACACCATTTAGGCTGACCATATGAAAAGGAGGACAAGGCTCATGTAACTTTAACAGCTGTAGAGAAAAGGGAATTTCAGCCAGTGTCATTTGTATGCATGCAGCACCTGGTGAAATTCTCTCTTCATCACAACAGTTAAAGTTGCACACACTATACTAGAGTTACCATATACAAAAGAAGGCAAGGCCCCTGCAACTTTAACTGTTGTGATGAAGAGGGAATTTCACCAGGAACTAATTGCATACAAATGACACTGGCTGAAATTCCCTTTTCTGTACAACTGTTACATGAGCCCTGTCCTCCTTTTCATATGGTCAGCCTAGTACCTTTCATTTATTAAGGACTGGAGGAATGACCCTAAAATTTGTCAGTTAGAAAACCATTCATGTTTTCTTTGGTGCATTATTCTAACTGTTAACAATCCATGAACCATATATGAATTTTACATGCATAAACATAGACACACAGGTATACTCACATGATAAGGAAAAAGCTGGGATACTCAAACCTAAGTATTTATAGTAGATTTGTACATGAGATTGAAGTTAGAGAGGGATGCTTTTTTACAATCATCCAATCCAAAAGATGCAGATGGTGGAATGCAAGTTTTGGGATGTCAGCAGAGTAAAATATTAATGCTGCAATCCTAGACATACTTAACTGAGACTCAGCAAAGCTTTCTTCTGTGTAAACATGTATATGATAGGGGTGTGCACGCCCCCCCCCCCGGTTCAGATCAGGACCCAGATCGGGACCTCCAATTTTGTCCCGAATCAGATCGGACAAAATCGGAGCCCCCCCGGATCGGAGTGGGACCAATCCCGATCCAAAAATCGGACATCCGATCTTTGGATCGGCTGCCATTTTTGTTTTCCCCATAGACTTGCATTGGGGGAAAGAAAGCTTTCCCCCAATGCAAGTCTATGAGGGAAAAATGGCGGCGGGTGGGTGAAGGGGGCCTAACTCCCTCCTCCCCCCGGGGCCATCAGCTGTGGATGGCCCTGGCAGGTAAGACCCCTCCCCCGCGCTCCTTACCCCCCTGGGGCCGTCCGCTTCCATCCGCTGGCACCCGCAAGCACCCGCGGATGAAAGTGGATGACCCTGGGGGGGTAAGCCCGCTCCCCTTCCCCCTGTTTACCTTCCGGGGCCGTCCGCTCCCATCCACCGCTGGCTGCTACTGCGAGCAGGCTTCGCAGCTTGCCTCTAGGTAGCGCGCCAGGTGATCATCACCTGATCATCATCAGGTAATCATCACCTGGTACGCTACGTAGGGTCAGGCTGCAAAGTAGCAGCCAGTGGCGGATGGGAGCGGACGGCCACAGAAAGTAAGCGGGCCGCCGGGCCCCCTCCCCCCTGCTTACCTTCAGGGGATGTCCGCTCCTGTCCGCCGCTGGCCGCTACTGCGAGCAGGCTTCGCGGCTTGCTCCTGAGTAGCACGCCAGGTGATGTCATGACCTGGCGCGCTACCTAGGGGCAGGCCGCGAAGCCTGCTCACAGTAGCGGCCAGCGGCGGACGGGAGCGGACGTCCCCCGAAGGTAAGTGGGCTGTGGGCCCCCCTCCCCCCTCCTCCCCTGCTTACCTTCCATGGCCGTCCACTCCCGTCTGCTGCTGGCTGCTACTGCAAGCAAGCTTCGCGGCCTGCTTCTGAGTAGCGCACCAGGTGATGTCATCACCTGGCACGCTACCTAGGGGCAGGCCATGAAGCCTGCTCGCAGTAGCGGCCAGTGGCAGACGGGAGCGGATGGCCATGGAAGGTAAGCGGGCCATGGGCACCCCTCCCTTCCTGCTTACCTTCCGTGGCTGTCCACTCCCATCCGCCACTGGCCGCTACTGCGAGCAGGCTTCGCGGCCTGCTCCTGAGTAGTGTGCCAGGTGATGTCATCACCTGGCGCGCTACCTAGGGGCAGCCTGCAAAACATGTGCACAGTAGTGGCCAGCGACGGACGGGAGTGGATGGCCACAGAAGGTAAGTGGGCTGCGGGCCCCCCTCCCCCTGCTTACCTTTGGGGGACATCCGCTAACATCCTCCGCTAGCCACTACTGTGAGCAGGCTTCGCGGCTTGCTCCTGAGTAGCGCACCAGGTGATGTCATGACCTGGCGTGCTACCTAGGGGCAAGCCGCGAAGCCTGCTTGCAGTAGTGGCCAGCGGCAGACAGGAACGGATGGCCATGGAAGGTAAGCAGGCCGCGGGCCCCCCTCCCCCCGCTTAACTTCCGTGGCTGTCCGCTTCCGTCCACCGCTAGCCGCTACTGTGAGCAGGCTTCGCGGCCTGCTCCTGAGTAGTGCGCCAGGTGATGTCATCACCTGGCGTGCTACCTAGGGGCAGGCTGTAAAGCATGCGCACAGTAGTGGCCAGCGGTGGACGGGAGCGGACGGCCACGGAAGGTAAGCAGGCCGCAGGCCCCCTCTCCCCTCCCCCCTGCTTATCCTCAGTGGACGTCTGCTCCTGTCTGCTGCTGGCCGCTACTGTGAGCAGGCTTCATGGCCTGCTCTTGAGTAGCGTGCCAGCAGCGGATGGGAGCGGACGTCCCCGGAAGGTAAGCCCCCTGCCCCCGTTGTCCGCTTCCATCGGCGGGGACCCACTGGCACCCGCAGATGGAAGCAGACAGCCCCACCAGGGAAGCCCCCCCCCGCTGTCCGCTTCCATCGGTGGGCATCTGCTGGCGCCCACCAATGGAGGCGGCGGTGGGCACCAGCGGGCACTCGCCAATCCTCCAATCCATCCGATCTGGATCAGGACCTTTCCGGATCAGATCAGATTGGATCGAACGATCCAGCGGTGAGATCGGAAATCTGATAATTGTATCCGATTTCCCCTGGATCAGATCCTGATCGTGGATTGGACCCGATCCAGTGCACACCCCTAGTATATGATTGTTTACACCAAACAGGAAAGGCAGAATACTTGGGCTCAAGACATTTGAGTTACTGGGAAAAAGGGTCACGTAAACAGCAATGAAAGAAATAGGTTTCTGCTCTATGTGCCAAAGGCAAAAGATGAATGCCAAGGCAACATATTTTACTCCTAAGGTGTGGCAGCAATCAAGCCCTCATTATTAAATTGCAAATGGCACACCACTATCAAAAATAAAAAATGTAAGTAAAAGATGAAAAAAAATTAAGTCATCTGTTGTTTCCAAAGGTATTGCTCCCTGAAAATGGAAATACGTTTAAGACATATGCATGTCCTGAAAAAGGGTAGTAACTTTGTTGATCCAGTTGTTGTTCACAGTGGACATTTTACCTGCAAAATCCAGCACGTACTTTCTCTCTTGAAATATATATTTTAATTAACTCTGCAATTTCTAGCCATTGAGTCAACCTTCATTTTTTCCCCTCTTGTGGAAGCATGAGAGCACCCACAGTTTCTTCACTGACAGCTGAACAGAGGAAACAACACAAATTGACGCAAGATCTATTTTTTTATTAAAACAAAATGGAACAACCTACTAATTCCTTCCAAAATGTTGTTCTGTCCCATCCAAAACTATCTTTAGCTGCTGTTGATATATACAAGCCATTTTTCTATTTCTATTTCTAATCCTCAAGTCTCATTTTTGATTGACTGTGGCTTAGCTCAAAAGCTGGACTACAATTCCTTAATTATTTTCAGCAAAGGAAAGCTTGACAAAGTATGACTCTTTCCATGCTTGAGAAGCTTGAATTATTTGTTCGCTTATTTATTTTAATCCTACTTTTCTGTGTATAGTTTTTAGTGTTGTGTTGAATCCTGAACCCTGCTTTTACAAAAATTTTAATCTCCCTGCAGAAGAGTCATTGTTCTTTCTGCCTCTTCCGTATTAACGAGAAATATTCTGATTACATGTCTCATTGGGAGAGGGGTCAGGGTTTCCATTTCCCTTTTTAAGTGTAGCCAGTAAAAATTGCCCCATGAACTCTTGCAGTGTCACAGGACTCTTTGCACAAAGGCTTTCAGCCCAACAGCTTTTCCTGAACTCCCATGAGACAATGTAACATGGCCTGCTCTCATAGGCATTCAGGAAGAGCTGTCAGACTGGACAAGAGTCCTGCACTGCTGTCAGTGCACAGGGCATTTTTAAAGTAGAAATAAATAAATAAATAGGAAAAAGGGCCCTCAGCCACCACTTACACTTAAAAGATAAATGGAACCCCTGCCTCTTCCTAAAGATGAACTTCATTTGAAATTCTTATATCCCTACTTTTTTTTTTGCCAGTATTTTCATTGCACCCCTACTTCTCATGAATTGCCAAAAATGGAAGAAGTGGAATATTTGGCATAGCACTAATACTTTTCAGACATTAGAGCAATCCCTTCTATGACTTGTCCTGAATCAGGACATGTAATGTGAACAAAATCAGCTATTCACTGAAGTTTGCAGGTCCTTTTTAGGATGTAGTCATCCTCCAGTGCCTCTCCCACCATTTTTTAGGTTTATTTTTTAGATTTAACTCTCTGAAAATGCAATAAGAAAAGGGATAGTGGAATATTGTTGTACTGTTACAGCAACATCTGATGGCTGTATAAATGGAATGTATGGAACTTCCTCACAAATGAAAAAATGGGGGGAGGAAAGGGGGAGGTACGTGTATTGTGCCCATCATAATCCCGGAAAGACTCCACAAGAAGAATGACCGGTAAGGGTGCAGGATTTTTGCTTATTATTGAGAAGCCTTCAGTGTGCTACTCTATGCTTCCTCTTACTGTCTAATAATTGCCAAGAAATCCTTAATCAGAGCAGAGAACTGATTTCACTATTAGAGTTTATTTGAAGTATGCTAATCAATACAGAGAGAGCTCTCAGTAAAGCAAGAGATAAAAGCATGCCTATCTCCAAAGTGGAAACAGGATATAATGGAGTACCTTACTAATTGCACTACATAGAAAAACAAAATAACAATGTAGAAAACGCTCTTAGCTTAATAACAAGTGGCTGGGAGGTTTACTTTCCATCCATTTTCCCTTCCAATTTTGTCCTTTTCTCATTACGGTCATGACCTCATATAGCCTTACGAAGAGTTCATTCTGCGTTCGATTGTGGGCTGTTATTATTTTTTTGTTCCTCTTTTTCCAACCCTTCACTCCCACTTCCCCAGTATATTTTGAATTGATGCAAAACCTGCAGAGGCAGATGGGGAGAACATAGTTCCTTTTGCTTTCTTTGCAAGATTTCTCAGTGCTCATGTGACTTCCTGCAGGGAAACATCCACTACATTAGGAAGCCTTTCAAACTGAGCAGATTCCACCTTGTTACATGATAGTTATCAATATTTGGCCATTAGGATGTCAGGATAGAAAACTCAACTTGCACTGCTGGTCTTGCCTGATCTATAAGCTGCTGTGCAAGAGCATCTCTATTTGTCTTCACGTAAAAGGACACTTGATCATTGAAGGTTGCCTGGGACCTTGTGAGTTGCAGGCTGTCATGAATTGTTGAGTGAAATCACTACTAATTAACTTCCTAAAAGTTCTCATGGTACATATTAAACTTGAGTTTATATGTTCACATCTCTGTGTAGATTCCAATTGGGAAGTTTATATGTTGCCTTCAGGAGCAAATCAGATCAGCAAATTAATTAATATAAATAGGGATGTTTATATTTACTAGAGTACACTGCTTGACCCAGTGTGGAATAATGCCAGACTATGACTGGGAAGACTCAGGTTCAAATCCCTTCTCAGCTATGAAGCTCAGTCTGTCCTTGTGTTTGTGACTATCTCTCATTCTACCCTACCTCACACTATTGTTGTGGGGATCAAATGGGAGAGGAGACAACTCTGCACCCCATCTGGAGTTTCTTCATGGAAAGGTGAGATGATGATGGTGATGATGATACTACTAACGTATAGGACTTGGATGAATGAGAAAATACAGATGAACTATGTGGGCTAGATACTCAAGGTATTTACAGGCCATATCATATACACAATATGTGTAGCAAAAATGAATAAATATGGTACCCCTTGAACAACTTAAGTGAAAATGCACTGCCAAGCACAATGAAGGAAAGAAGAGAGACTGAAATAAAGGTTGATGAGACCAATTGGAGAAGCCCCATCCCATAATTAGCATGGGGGAAAGCACTCAGGCCACCACACATTACAACATTACAACACATACAAACCAATGAACTCTGGTGGCTTGGAGTGCCTTTTAGCAGCTTTGCCTGGTTCACCAGTTACGGACTCTCCTGGACAGTGATAGCTTGACCATGGTGGTACAGACATTAGTACCTCAAGACTGGATTACTGCAATCAATGTGCTCTATGTGGGGCTGTACTTAAAGCAGCTCCAGAAGCTGGAGCTGGTGTAGAATGAGCAGCTCAGCTGTTGTTGGGAGCTGCCCCTTTCCAGCATGCAACTCCTTTACTGAGGGAACTGCACTGAGGGTTACCTATTTGCTACTGGGCCAGGTTTAAGGTTCTAGTATTAGTGTACAAAGCCCTAAACAATTTGGGACTAGGATGCCTAAGAGAGCACCTTCTCCCTCACCAACCTGCCTGGCCACTGAGGTCATCTGAGGGCATGCTCCTGATGGTTCCACATGGATCTATGGCCCGATTGGAATCCAAATAGAACAGGATCCCACTGACCTGGATAGCAATGACATGGCAGATGAATCCACTGGTACTTCTGTCAATGAAGGATCCAGCAGAAGTCTACGAGTGAGGACCCAACAAACCTTGAGTGGGATTTTTTCCACCAATCATCCACATCGCAGGGGACGCAACAGGGTCTAATTGTAAATTTATCATCTCGTGTATTATCCCAGGATAAAATAAGGATTTTGAATTTAGGCTTAAGTTTTGTTCCCACTCCTCAATACAATGATTTGCACACTCGAGTTGACTTATTTTGTCTTCTTTGCCAAATTAAACTGAGGGATTTTTTTGGTGGGGAGGCTTTGGTTATTTCACTCCCCTTTCGTTCACGTTCTAGATTTGTTCCCATATCACACAATCCTCACATACAGGTCTTTGAACATTTGGTCTTAAAGATATTTGCCAACTGGAACAATCCTCTTTAAAAAGATGGCACAACTTATCCAGGAAGGACCAACTCATTGTGAAGCAATTATCCAATGATCAATCCATAGTGATTAAGGAAGCGGTTAAGGGGAGTGCTATTGTACTATTAAATAAGGCAGACTACTTAAAGGAGGTACACAGAGAATTACAAAATGAACAATGTTACAAGTCCATTTCATCAGATCCTACAAGACATATTTCTTCCATCATAAAAATGGTTATGAATAGGGATGTGCATTGTATCAGATCTGATGTCTGATACCGATTAAAATTGGAGGAAATAGGGCATCCGATTCATGATTCTGATGCAGTCCCTTGTAGCTCCAATTTTTTTGGATACAATTTTTTGTTGTCTGATTTTAATCAGAGAAAATTGGAGCATCGGATGCCATTTTGAATTATTTTCCCCATAGCCTAGTATTGTGTTACAAAAATGCCTATAACTTTTTTAATTCTAAAAGATAGAGACATGAAACTTTTTGGACATTGCAGATTGGATCTTGCTAGTCCTGGCTCCCCAAGTTTCATGTCATTATCATTTAAAATAAAAAAGTTATAGACACTTTCCCCCAATGCAAGCCTATGGGAAAAAACAGACAACAATATGACAGCACGCTGGCCTGGTCAACCAGCTGTCAATAAAGTTGCATGATGTTTTTTAAAAAATCATATAAAATACAGGGTTGGAGGGATTGATCTGAAATTTGGCACATATATCTAGCACGTGTTGCTACATATGTGTGCCAAATTTCAGAACAATCCCTTCACCCCTGTATTTTATATGATTTTTTTTAAACATTGTACACCTTTTTTGACAGATCTCTGAATGCACATGGCGAGCTGTCACTCTGAGCTGTCAGAAGTTAAACGATGTTTTAAAAATTCATATAAAATACATGGTTGGAGGGATTGTTCTGAAATTTAATACACATACTTAGGCATACCCCATAATCACTGTGACCAAGTTTCAAGTCTGTAACTTTTAAAATACTGAACTTTTAGGCCTTTCTGTCTCAAAAATCAACTCTATAGGGCAAAATAGGGATCCGAATCAAATATCGGATATCCGATAATTATTGGATATCCAATATGATTTGATATGATGAAGCTCTGATATAATTGGATCTGAATTTTTTAAAGTGATTTCCGATAACAATACAATACGATAATTTCCGGAAAGCACACCCCTAGTTAGCATTCTTGAGAATAAATAGTTTGTACTTTTCTACAGTCAATGCTTTATGGAGGGCTAATAAGTCATTTTGGACTGAGGAACATAATCTACAAATCATCCCTTTTCCCCAACCATAAACATAGAGATACTGGTGAGTCATATCATCATTACAGTTGATAGATCACATTAATATTGTGGATGTGTAACTTGTTTTCTGGGGTTTGTACTTTATTTCATTTTTCCAATTATGTTTTGCAGTTATATTAGTCTGAAGAAGCAGTTGCAAAATAGGCATAAGAAGCCAGTGGCTTGTAGCCCCTCATACAGATATTGCAACTATTGAGTGCACTTTATTTAATTACTGCAAGTATTAAGTTAGCTTTTTGTTGTTGTAAACCTTGTTTGCTACGTTGTCATATCTATTGCATTGTTTTTTGTCATTTGACTACTTGTTGAGTTTCTGTTAAATATTCCACACTTGATTTATAATTAATATGTTATTTAAAACATTTATTTACCTCCATTCTTTGGATATTGTTTAAATTCTAATATTTGTGTGCTGATTAGCATTATTCTATTTGGATTATCTAAACCGCTACCTGCTGTATTGTATTATTCCAATTGAAATCCAACAGGAGAAGAACCTTCAGTGTAGTAGCCCTTTTCTTAGTGGTCACCTGAAAACATTATTGTTCCATTATTGTTCCATTATTGTTCCAAGAAGCTTTCCCAGAATAACCGGACGTGGTTTAATCTGCATCTGTTCTTTTAAAATGTAATTTTAGTTATGCTTTCATTCTGTTTTATTATTTTACCTCATTTGTTCACTGCTCCAAAATCCTTGGATGGGGAGCAGTGTGGAAATACTGTAAATAAATAAAATAAAACATTGCACTGCAAAGTATTCCTGTGCTCCTGTGCTTCTAGACAGTGGCCATATGTTTTACAACATATGGTGCTGAAGACGAGGCTATAGTTGTAATAGCATTGGCTAACCTGTGTCAGGGTCAAGGCTGTACCATTTCACAATGCAGGTGGGAGATGTTATGACTGACCAGGTGGTCTTTTCCATTAAAAAAACCCTCCACAAAGAAAACAAACATGTCAAATAGAAGCTAACATCTCCCTGACATCTAGTTTTCCACACAGAGAGGGTTTTCCCTCCCCATGAAACAGAATACAGCCAGTATGATGTAGTGGTTAGAGTGTTGGGCTGGGAGTTGGGAGATCCGGGTTCTAGTTCCCACTCATCCATGGAAACCCACTGGGTGACTTTGGGCCAGTCACAGACTCTCAGCCCAAACTACCTCATAGGGTTGTTGTTGTGAGGATAAAATGGAGAGGAGGAGGATTATGTACACCGCCTTGAGTTCCTTGGAGGAAAAAAGGTGGGATATAAATGTAATAAATAAATAATAAATAAGTGGGTTCAGTGGAGGCTGGTGGCTCTGATTTCAGTGAGGCCGTGAAATGATTCCGGGTTTCAGTCAGAACCAGCCAGTACTCTATAGAGCTATCCAAGGTGCTGAACTTACTTTGGGGATGGGGTCCCTTCCTATGTTTATCCCAATTTATTTCCCATAATGTTGTCAGAAAACAATGTTACATCATATAGTCTTACAGGTGTAAGAAATTTTCAGGTTTGTCTTTAAATAAATGCCTAAAGGAGAATGATGTTGGAATTAATGAGACTAAATATCCTTGTTGGTTGGAGAAGGTGTTCAGAGACCTGCCTTACCTGTGGGACTAGTCATATCTGTCTATCTAACTATCTATATCTATATCGATATAGATAGATAGATATAATTTAATGCCTGGAACACTGAATGTTGGCGAACCTGAGCATTTTTCACTGGCAGATGCTCAAGCAAAATTGTTCTGCCATCTTCCAGATTGATTTTAGTACTGCAACGAAAAAGGTGCTTATTATTTGTCATACAGAAAATCCATTATTGAGGCATCTGAACTTTAAAATATTGCTTTAAAGATTACCATGACATCATGATGAATCAGCTTAACCTGTATTTAATGTTTCCTGCTATGAGAAATAAAAAAACAACTCATTTCATCTCTGCCTCAGCACTTCTGAACATTGGGTAATATACTTTTCGACTGAAATTATTGGAACTCATAAAGTGTGAAACTTGGGATAAATCATTCCTTCGGTTCCTTGACGTTACTCAGCATGCACAAACATTTGAATTCCTTTGGATACATATATCTATACCATTCACTGATGCTGATTTTCAAAGAACAAAGAGGAGGATCAGGACAAAGGTGGACAATGTATGGATTTCCAGACATAAATTGCATTAGTTCTGCATTCTGCTCCAGGAGGTGCAAGTCAGGTAAAGCCATAAACAATGTTGGAAAAGAAACAAACAATTCAAAAGAGTGAATGTCTCACCCATCCCTAGCTGTCACTTACAGAATATACACTCTAAGTGCCACATAAAGGAAGTCATAATAGCCATATGCAAACTGTGATCCTCCCCATCTTACTATCCAAGAGAGTGGGGGAATTTCATTTCACATGGCACAGTGGGTTGCCTTTTTAAAGGGGCTGTTGTTAAAGAAAAAAAGAATCATATTGATTATATCACATCCTTTTTGCTCTGTGACGTATTTAATGCACGTGTCCTATGTGGATTAGACTAGATGGGGAAAATACACAAATCCCCCAGCCTTGAGGAATTTGCATATTTTCCGGCCTTCTCTGTGGTGGCTCCCCAATTGTGGAACGATCTCCCCGACGAGGCCTGCCTGGCGCCAACATTGTTATCTTTTCGGCGCCAGGTCAAGACTTTCCTCTTCTCTCAGGCATTTGGCAATATCTGAGGAACCTGGGTTTGTTTTGTTTTGTTTTGTTTTTGTAGTTTTTGAAGTGTTGAAGTGGTTTTTAAATGTACAGATTGTGTGTATGTTGTATGTTTTTGCTGTTTTAATTTTTGTATATTGTTTTTAATTATTTTTAATCCTATGTAAACCGCCCAGAGAGCTTTGGCTATGGGGCGGTATACAAATGTAATAAATAAATAAATAAATAAAATAAATAATGGCAGCCACCATTACCGCAGCGGGAAAAGTACTAAGGGCACACGCAGGTCAAGGCAGAAGTGAGTTCCACCCAGACCTGCACCTCCTTTGTTCTTTGCCCAGTGTAGTGGTGAAAATCCACCTGCTGTGTCCATCGGGACCCGAGAGGGCCAGACACGGGGGAGTCCACTGCCTTCATGGGCCCTCATGAATTTTCACCCCATCGCTAATTGCCATTGATTAAATCCCAATGCAGAAAGGAATCCAGACATGATGACCGACAGCTGGTCATGTCAGGCCCCCTTTTCAATCAATGTGCTTATGCACCGGGATGCTTTAGTAACCTGTAAGAAAAAGAAAGGACATGTGGCAAAGTGCATATGTGCAGCAGTGTGAACAAAGTCTGGAAACCAGAAATGGAAAAATGACTGTACGCTTATGGGTGCCATTCCAGAAACAAGATCAAAGAGATATTAGAATGAGAATCGCATAAGTATCTCTAATTAAAGCAGTGAGAACATTGATAGTGACAACCAATGTAGGGGAAATTCAAAATGTCAATATTATTGAAGGCAGCATGAAATCTTGAATGGTGAATTCATCAAATTACTCATTAAATGGGCATATTCTGAAAAAAAAATACATCAAGAAACGTTGTCAGATTAATCCTTAGGGCCAATATACTACAAAATCCTAGCAATTTAAAACACTCCCAGTAAAGTGGAGTCAATAGTCCTGAGTTTCTCAACCATTTTTCAAGTAGCTTTAACTGTTAAGAGAATAATAGCAGTGCAAATCTCACTCTAAAATTTAAAGTATAGATTTAACACTTAATGTTGATGAAGATAGTATTTAATTGAAATCTTCAAAGAAATTCTTCCACTTTCCCTAATCCTTTTCTGTACTGACCAAATTGCTCTAATTTGATTCAAAATGCAGTATAGAAAGAATGGGTTAATAAGAGTAAATTTTATTTATTTATTTATTTATTTATTTATTAAATTTCTATACTGCCCAATAGCTGAAGCTCTCTGGGTGGTTCATAACAATTCAAAACATCAAAAATGATATAAAATGTACAATATATAGTCTATCTCTGTCCAGAGAAGGACATAGTTGATATGTCAGCCTAAACTGATAAACGTTGCTCTGTGCCACTGATTCCACCTGTGCTTTTAGTGACAAGACCAGATCCAAGAGCACCCCCCAAACTATGAACCTGATCCTTTAGGGGGAGTCAACTCCTTCCAGAACAGGTTGAACATCAATTAGCTGGGCAGACAAACCATCCACTAACAGTAACTCTGTCTTGTCTCAATTGAGTCTCAGTGTATTGGTCCTCAACCAGTCTATTACTGCACCCAAACACTGATTCAAAACAGCCATGCTTCATCTGGATTTATTGAAAAGGAGAGACAGAGCTGGGTGTCAGCTCACACCTCTGGATAACTTTCCCCATATAGATGTTGAGCAACATGGGGGATAAAATTAACCCCCATGGAACTCCATAGCATAACTGCCAAGGCACAGAGCAATAATCCCCCAGCACAACCTTTTAGAATTAGTCATCCAAGTAGGAGTGGAACCACTACAACACTGTGCCTCCAACTCCCAACCCTGACAAACTATCCAGAACGATACCATGGTCGATGGTACTGAAAGCCACTAAGAGGTCCACGAGAATCAACAGGGTCACACTCCCCCTGTCCCTCTTTCAGCAATATCATCCCACAGGGCGACCAAGGCAATTTCCATTCCAAAACCAGTCCTGAAGTCTGATTGAAATGGGTCTAGATAATGAGTTTCATTCAATAATGCCTCCGGTTGACTGGCAACCACCTGCTCAAGCAACCTTACCCAGGAATGGGATGTTGGTTACTGGCCTTTAATTATTAACATTATCCAGGTCTAGGTTAGGCTTTTTTAGGAGTGGCTAAATTACCACCACTTTTAAAGAGGCCAGCACCACTCTCTCTCTCTGAAGGAGGAATTTACCACCTTCTGGACCTCCTGAAATGATCCATATATGTATTTTGGATGACTGGCCCTGCAAAAATGATTACCTACTCAACTCCCCACACACTGTACTCTCTCTTCTTTCTTTCTTTCTTTCTTTCTTTCTTTCTTTCTTTCTTTCTTTCATAGAATCATAAAATAGTTGAGTTGGAAGGGGCCTACAAGGCCATCAAGTCCAACCCCCTGCTCAATTGCTTTTGTTTGCTTTCAGTGATATCCTCTAGCCAAATCTGATAGATTACATAGTGTTTCAGTGTCATCCTATGGAAGCAATAAAAACAATATGGATAACTATACAGTTTAAGATTCATTTATTTATTACATTCATCCTACCACTTTTCCTCTTGCAAGGAGCCCAAGGTGGCCTACATGGTCCTCCTCCTCCTTTCCATTTTATCCTCACATTTTATCCCCCCCCATTACCTGCCGGTGTTCCATGCTGCCATCCGCTGCTTCTGTATGACTGATAAACAGGCCGCGAGGTCTGCTTATCAGTAGTAGGGAAGCAGCGGACGGTAGCGCGGGATGCTGGCAGGTAAGGAGTGTGAGTGGGGGGAGGGGGAGGGTGCCGTCCGCTCCTTCCCTACTACTGCCTGCTGGTCCCTTCTACTTAGAAACAGGCTTCGCGACTTGCCTCTCAGTAGTATGCCAGGTGATGACATCACCCAGGGCACTACGGAAAGGCAGGCTGCGAAGCCTGTTACTCAGTAGAAGGGACCAGCGGGTGGCAGCGGACAGAAGCGGACAGCCCTGGCAGGTAAGGAGCACAAGTGGGGGGGAGGGATAGAGAAGGGGGAGTTAGGTCCCCACTCACCCGCCCCCATATTTCTGCATAGGCTAGCATTGGGGGAAAGCTTTCTTTCCCCCAATGCAAGCCTATGGCGAAAACACCTAAAATGATGTCCAATTTTCGGATCAGAATCGGATCGGATCGGATCCGGAAAGCCTCCAATCCGATCCGATCCAAGGAATCACTTCTGGTTCCGATTCTGATTCCATTCCGATTTTTCCTCCCATGCATACCCCTAGAGAATATGCTCAGAAAAAAAAGGGGTGTGTGCTTCATTATTATTTTTATTTCTTTATTGCATTTCTATACTGCCCAATATAGAACCGCTCTCTTAGTGGTTCACAAAAATCAAGACCATAAAGTACAACATAAAACAGTATAAAATAAAGAAGCTTAAAAGAATAATATAAAAATGCAACCCGAATAAAAACTAGCAGCAATGCAGAGATTTAAAATGCAGTAACAGAATTCTAACTAGGGATGTGCATGCCCGAAAATATCCTATCGTAACGTTATCAGAATTTCAGACCAAAAAATTTATCATCTCCGATTATATCATAGGTGAACCATATCATATTGTTTATCCAATAATTGTTGGAAATCCAATATTATATCATTTCTCCATTTTGCCCTATAGACTCTAGAGTTGATTTTTGAGTCAGAAAGGCCTAAAACGTCTTAATTTTCCAAGTTACAGGTTTGAAACTTAGTGACAGTGCAGACTGAGTGTTGCTAGTCTTGTGTGCCAAATTTTAGAACAATCGGTGCAAGCATTACTCAGAAGTAAGCTTTCAAATACACTGTTTCAGGTGGCTGAAATGTGGTCCTTTTTCAAGAGACGTCATCGTTCAGTACTCATGGGTATCTCACAGGTGGCCTTGAGGGGACTCATTTGTGCCCAATTTCAGATGCACAGCTGCAGGCATTACTCTGAAGAATGATTAAGAGGAGGTCTCATGGGGTGGGGGTGCACGGGGGGGATTGTAGAGGATTATGTATGTATTTTATGTTGTTATTATGTTGAAATCAATAAAAATTATTTCAAAAAAAAAAAGTAATGGGAGGCTAGGAGGAGGAAGATGATCCTCATGCACAGATAGCAGGCAGGCTGATGCAGGCAGGCAGTTATTTTTGGCAGAGGTGGGCACAGAGGCTTAGGGCCTGTTGGATCTGTCCCTGAAAGTGGCATGGACTCTTGGGTGTCACCACAGGAGTAGGGGTAGAAGAAGACCTTTCTGAAAGAGCCATCTTTAGCCAGGCAGGGCCTCATTGGGGCTGGAGATACCCCTGCAGCGCACCAACCTGGAGGATCCCACAAGCAGCACCGCACAAACAGTCAGGAATTACGCTCTGCAGAAATTCCTCTGCCTGGCACAGTGGATTCACTCCACTGAACTGAACCAGCCTTACCCAGGCAGGGCCTCAGTGGGCCAAGAGATACCCCAGAAGTGCGGAAACCTGCAGGATCCCATTGGATGGAGCAGTGTCTTTAAAAAAGAAATAAAATTTGCGAGAGGGATGCTTTGCTTTTGCTTTGCAGTGCCTCACTAAAGCAGTCCCTCCACGTTCAGGGTACAGGTGGGCACATTGCCAAATAAAAAGTCATGTTCGGGGTAGAGGTAGGCACATTGCCAAATTAAAAGTCACATTCAGGATAGAGGTAGGGCAAATTGCCTGTACCAGAGTCCAGACTGGAAACATTGGATGGAGCAGTGTCTTTAAAAAAGAAATAAAATGTATGAGAGGGTTGCTTTACTTTTGCTTTGCAGTCCTTCACTAAAGCAGTCCCTCTAGACTGGAAACATTGGCTGGAGCAGTGTCTTTAAAAAAGAAATAAAACGTGTGAGAGGGAGAGACAGCCACCCCAGAACTGCCCCCAGCAGCAACAGCATCTCTCCTAGAACCAGAGCCATCTTGCCCAAGGCGCGCCTTAGAGCCACGTTTCATACTGCTACAAAGTGATTGAAATTATTTATATTAATAACAATCCTCTGCAAACAGTTTGTGTGCTGCTTTGACCAAAATTGTGTAGTGTTATCCTGTGTAGCAGGCTACAGGACACACCAACACACTCACAGTCAATCCAGCAAACACACACACCCAGAGAGAGAGAGGGAGAGAAATATATATATATATATATATATATATATATATATATATATAATATAGATTTTTGTTTTTTTAAAGAAAGTTAAACAGGGAAGAGGACAAAACACACTCACTCAGTCACAGTACCTCCACTCATGCTAACTTAACCCTTCAATCAAACCAACCAGAAAACGTATAAAAATTATAACTCAAACACACAAGCGACAAACAGCCAAACTAACCTGAGACACAAAGATGCAAGACTACAATGAATCTCCAACAATTTGCTACCAAGTAACTATAAGACCTAGGAGCCAGGACAGAGCTCCAACAAAATCCACCCTTCTCCCCCCAAACGCCTATCTCCCAACAGAGCTGGAACACCAAGTGTGGGGGTTTTATGTGGGGATATCCTTAGCCCTCCTCTGTCGTGACCCAAGCCCAACTCCAGGCTTTTGCTCACGAACTTGGCAAACTGACAACACACTCCAAAACGGTGAGACCTCTTTTATTGTGAAATCACATGGAATTCAAGCATAACGGTTTCATTTCTGCATACATACACTTGAAGCTGAAGACGGACCAGATAGCCTTCAGGTACAACGGCTTGATGTGAACAGCAATCACTCGGGGGGAGACATGTAGAGTTGCCCCAGTCCCATGCGAACAGTGAGCAGCGGCCACACACGCTGACTCATCAGGAACACGAGCAGAACTGAAGGAGAAACTCCAGCATGGAGGTGCATGAAGCCTGACAGAAAACAGATCCATCTTGCACAAACCAGACTCAGCCTGCCAGACACACTGAGCTGATCACGTAAGCAAGATGTCAGGGCACGAACCTCTTTGACCTAGGAAACCCCTCTGCCTGTAACAAAGGCTCTGAGAGGAGGCTATCTCACTGGTCACAATTCCAGAACAGCAATGATCAGCCTCGGAGCTTACCTGTGCCCGTACTTTGGCTCCATGCAGGGAAGGCTTTCACTCAGGCCATAGAACACGAATCCAGAACAGTAATCTGCAAGTTCAAATCTATGAAAAGCCTCAGAGCACTTTTCATGGCACAGTTCTTAGAAATTCCAAGTCCAAATAGCAACAGAACATGTACAGAGTGCATCCAACATCTCCAAAACAGATAGAAACCCAAAACACGAGTTTCTTGGCAAGCGTAGAACAGATGGTAACAGTAGAACAGATGATTCCTAGCAAAGCGCCTCCCCTTTGCTTGTACCACTATATAGGGTGGAGTCTGGCTAATTCCAAGCCACTTTGACAGACAGGACTTCAGGCCTGTAATCCAAACTCATGTGTCAACAGGGTGGCACAGTTCAACCTCCTCTTGATGATGACACTATGTGAGAGACAGCTTGCAAGATAGCCCCCACCTTTTCGAATCATACATTCTTTCTCAAGGAAACTCAAGGCTTTGGCCAGCAGCCACAGATAAGCACAGAACACAGACAGATTTTCTCACAACAATTGCCAAGCTTTCAACTCACAATTCACTAGGCCAGCCTAGTGAATTGTCCATGAACCACCTGACATCCAACATCCTCCAACATTGTGATTGGAGCCTGCTGGAATCCTTGCTGCACGATTGGTCACTGTCTCGTCAAGCACACCCCACCTTCTAGCTCCGTCCATGTGGCGGTAAAAGAGAAAGAGCTTTCTGATAAAATGATAACATACAATAATTATCGTAGGATTTTTTATCGTCTCCGGTAATTATCATAGGCTTTCCTATTGTATCGTTATCGTTAAATGCATGCACGATAAATAGCATATCGTATCGGTCCACTTTAACAATACGATACACATCCTTAATTCTAACAGCAAAGCTAAAAGTCTAGTATGACAAAATGCTCTTCATCTGGTGCCGGAAAGGGTACAACGTTGGCACCAGGCGAACCTGTCTTGGGAGCTCATACCACAGCTGGGGTGCCATAGCAGGAAGGGCCCTCTTCCTGGTAGCCACCTTTCTCTAGGCTGACCATATGAAAAGGAGGACAGGGCTCATGTAACTTTAACAGTTGTAGGGAAAAGGGAATTTCAGCCTGTGTCATTTGTATGCAATTAGTTCCTGGTGGAATTCCCTCTTCATCACAACTGTTAAAGGTGCAGGCACTATACTAGAGTGACCATACACAAAAGAAGGCAGGGCCCCTGCAACTTTAACTGTTGTGATGAAGAGGGAATTTCACCAGGGACTAATTGCATACAAATGACACTGGCTGAAATTCCCTTTTCTCTGCAACTGTTAAAGTTACAGGAGCCCTGTCCTCCTTTTCATATGGTCAGCCTACCTTTCTCTGAATCCTATATCCACTTATCTGTGAGTAAGCCCCACTAAATTCTGTGGCACTTACTTTCTTATGCACACACACTATATTTCACTCATGCAATTCAGACTGAAACATAAAGTTCAATTGCTCCAGCTGTTCTGGGAATTACATGGTCACATTTTAGCATTATTGTATATAAATCAGTTTGGGTTTCATTCAGAAGTAGACGTGAGACCCGCATGGTGAAACTCATTACAAAGGGATAGAATCCCTACTGTGACTTGAAGCCTATTTCTATGGCTTCATCACTGAAGGCTGTAATTCAGTGCTTACTTAGTTTGGCTGAGATTTTTCCAAGATTGTATTTGGAGTATTCCTTTATAGCAATCAAGACCAAGGATTGCATTGTATAATCACAGGTTACATTGATTGCATCTGTTATGCACGAGGGATGCTGGGGAAATCAGCTGCAGATTCCAATGAGATTGGATTCCCAAGAATCCAACCTGCAGAATCTGCAGTGGACCCCACTCCCTTACCTGTTTGTTCCCTGGATTTCACATGGGGCAGTCTTCCAGCTTTAGAAAGGCAAGATACACTAATGGCAGTTGCCATTACCCTATTGTGGAAAATTATGGCCAGAAAGCACTTACTTCTATGTAAACTGTGACTATAAAGTGCTTTACAGCTGCAATTTATGTAGAAGTTAGCACTTTACAGCCACAATTTATATAGAAGCAAGTGTTTTACAGCCACAAGTGCTGTAAAATACACAAATAAGGAACGGCACGAAATCCAACGAACACACCAGGGCTCTGGGGAAAACCAAAAAGTTCCAATCTGCTCGGATTTCCCCTGTCCCTCCCCCCCCCCCCCCAAACCAGACCAGGGAAGGAGGTTTGGCCATCCCTATTAGACACCAGTTTGTCCTTTGATCTGAAAGTTCCATCATAGGCTAGGTATAATCACACACACTTAGACAGGGATCCATAATATTCTGTGTTGTGATGGTGGCACAAAACCTGGGATTTGTGGCACAAAGCAGCACATAACTATAATTAATGCAAAATTTTGGCATGGGTTTGGAGGTGATATGATAATGTTAGGTTTTGTGTGTGTTAACAAGAAAGCCACATTTGATGTATCAGTACACAGTTGTGAGTGGCGGCACAAAATATGGCACTTGTGGCATAAAACTTTGGCATATGTTTGGAGGAGGTACTATTTTGGGCAGTTTTCACAGTTAACAAAGCCAGGATTTCTGACTTTCAGTAGCTTAACAGTGGACACAACAAATTTGCTCCAGAACAAAAAATGTGGAGGGATTCTGAGCACAGTTCAAATCTGCAACTTAACACAAATTTCTGGGCTCAGAGAATCCCTCAGTTCAAAATATACGTCTTTGCTACCTGGGTCTGGTTGAAAACAAAGTAGATTCTTCAAGCTTGAAGGATCTAAATAATACTGTATGTGCTATGTAGTGCACTGAAACAGCATTAATCACCCTTTTTAATTATTATATGGTGGGGAAAGGCCCTGACTTACAGAAGCAACTAAAGTTCTATAGAAACCAGAACATCAAGTCACAGATGAACTGAGAGATGCACTGCAATTCAAACACCTTTGAAGATATATGGGGAAATTCAGCTTCGGCTATGGGGCGGTATAAAAATGCAATAAATAAATAAATAAATAAATAAAGGATTTGGCCAATGCTTCAAGTATGCAAACAACAAAAGAGCAAAACAAGAGAGAAATGCCTACAATCAGTATTGTTTACCACTGATGCTCATGCGCACTGGTGGCATCTCATGCAACAACAGAACTGTATTATATTAGAATGACATTCAACATCCTTTTTGCTATCAATTGGTCACCCAACCATTTTGCTGTAGTAAGAGGTTTTTTCAAAAGACAGGGCACAAGAAGTGTGTGTGTGTGGTGGAACCATTGATCTTACTAAATATGACTGCTGGTCCTATAACATTTTGAACACTTTATGATGCAGACTTACCAGAAGTTAAATGACATGAGTGAAGTGACAGCCACCAGCTGTGACCCTTGTATGCTTTCCACTTCACTCTCACTGCAAGTGCAGTTCCAGCTGGAAATTCAAGCCACCACCACCCACTAGGTTTGTAGTGCACAGGAGGATGCAGGCAGTTCTCTAGATGTGATTAATCTGAACGCAAATGTCTGACAATTTTTTTTGCCATGCCTAGTTCTGGTTCTGAACATAACACTTCAGTATTTAAGGCCTTTAATTCGGTGCTCTTCTGCTGAGATTATTTAACTTAAAATGCAAATCCCATTTGTCTTTTGAACGGTCTAATATGTTAAATTGCTCTATTGCCGTTGCCATCTCAATCACAGCAATTTCCTAGCTACATATTGATTTAACCTCTTTAAAAGTGCCTTTTCTTTTTGAGAAACAGCTCTTCACTTGTTGGATTCATTTGGTTCCCCCCATTCCCAGTTCAAATATAATTAAACTCTACTATCTTTGTGGAAAATTTTGAGCAAACAATGTAAGGACACCCAGTGGAGAAACAGAGGTAAGCTTTGGCTGTTGTTTAAGTTAGTGAGAAAATAATTTTGCTAATTTCTATAACCCAGAGCTATCTTCCATCCTAAAGTTGGGCAAACTGAACAAATCTGACAGGTCGGGGAAGCTTAGCATGCATTTATTTTTTAAAGCGAAATGGTTTATTTGGTCTAATGGAGGAGGGGAAACATGTATAAATTAAGTGTGCAATAAGTGTGTGCCTGGTTGGGTGGCTGCATATTTGAATGTTATGTCGTTGTTCCAAGGGACCTGTTGAAGGTTCTGAAAACTAAGGCAGGATCTACACTACTGATTTAAAGCAGTTTATAACAGTAGTGACAACTGTTGGGGCCCGGGACACACTGGCTGAATTCAGACGACATGTTAAGTAACTGGGGGGATTAGTGCTGATCCTAATCCACACCATGGTTGATTATTTATTACCATGTTGTGTGGGGAGTACCCCCTAGATGAACAACTGTAAAGTTGATTATTACCCCACCATTGACTATCGTGTTGTCTGAATTCAGCCACTCTGTATACAGTTTTCAAACCGTTTTCAAAGTGCCATATCTTGCTTGGTGTATTTCTGGCCCAATACTCATTTTTCAGACATTTGCAGTCAACAACCCCTGCAAACAGACATGGTGATGAAAATTGTTTCTGTGTTTCGGGAGCATTTGCACAGCAGTAGGAATTGTTCAGCCTGCTGAGAGGACATCAGCCCCATACCTCAGTGTGGCTAATGGGAGGCAAGGCTAAGGAACCTGCTGGGCCAAGGAACTTTGGGGAGAGATTATATTAGGGTGACCAGATAAAATCCAGGTCATGGCTCATGTAACTTTTACAGTTGTAGAGAAAAGGGAATTTCAGCCAGTATCATTTGTATGCAATTAGTTCCTGGTGAAATTCCCTCTTCATCACAACTGTTAAAGTTGCAGGGGCCCTGCCCTCTTTTGTATATGATCACTCTAGTATAGTGCCTGCACCTTTAACTGTTGTTAACACTATAACACTATGAAAGAGGTATATAGAATGAGTCATGGGCCCAATACTTGTCAGTGCACTTCAATACCGCTGTAAAGCAGTAGTGTAGATCCTGCTCCATATATCGCTTTCATACCATTTTGCTAGTGCTATATCCTGCTTGGCGTAGATCTGGCCTGAGTTGGGCACTGCAAGAACAAGTGTGGCATGGAAGTGTTTGGCCTCAAAAGTAGGGTGACCATATGAAAAGGAGGACAGGGCTCCTGTATATTTAACAGTTGTATTGAAAACAGAATTTCAGCAGGTGTCATTTGTATGCATGCAGCACCTGGTGAAATTCTCTTTTCGTCGCAACAGTTAAAAGGTGCAGGAGCCCTGCCCTCTTTGTATCTGGTCACTCTAGTACAGCTCCAACAGCTTTAACTGTTTGATTAAGAGGGAATTTCACCAGGTGCTACATGCATACAAATGACACCTGCTGAAATTCCATTTTCAATATGATTGTTAAACATACAGGAGCCCTGTCCTCCTTTTCATATAGTCACCCTACTCAAAAGGTCCTGTAATTATCTCTGGTTGGAGAGTGCAGTAACAGACAGCAGAGGCAAAAGTCTGTGTGGAGTGAGGTGGGTTGGTTCAGAATAATAATAATAATAATAATAATAATAATAATATAATTTATTTCTTACCCGCCTCTCCGTTTGGATCGAGGCGGGGAACCACAACATAATAAAATACATAAAACTGATTAAAACATGACATACATTATTAAAACTGCATTAAAACATCTTAAAACATCCTAAAAACATCCTAAAAACATCCTAAAATTCCACTGGATATACCCGCCGGAAGAGAACAGTCTTTATGGCTTTCTTAAATTCTAAAAGACTGTTATGTTGACGAGTCTCCTCCGGCAGGTCATTCCACAGTCTGGGAGCGGCAGAAGAGAAGGTCCTCTGGGTAACAGTTGTCAGACTAGTCTTGGCCGACTGTAGTAAGTTCTTCCCAGGGGACCTGAGTATGCGGGGCGGATTGTATGGGAGAAGGCGATCCCGCAGATAACCTGGACCCAAACCATGTAGGGCTTTAAAGGTAATAACCAACACTTTATACTTCACCCGGATACTAATTGGCAGCTAGTGGAGCGATTTTAAAGCTGGCGTAATATGGTCACCCCTAGGTGTACCGGTGACCAACCTGGCTGCCATATTTTGAACTAGTTGAAGTTTCCAGACTAGGCACAGAGGTAGCCCTATGTACAGTGCATTGCAGAAGTCGAGCCTTAAAATTACCAGCGCATGCACCTCCGTCTTTAGGTCTTCCAACTCTAGGAAGGGGCACAGCTGGCGTATCAGCCAAAGCTGATAGTAGGCACTCCTGGCCGTCGCATCTATCTGGGCTATCATTTGGAGCAATGGATCCAGGAGCACCCCTAAGCTGCAAACACAGTCTTTCAGGGGGAGTGTAACCCCATCCAGAACCGGTTGACACACCTCCAAACCCAGGTTGCGGCCTTTGACAGCAAACACCTCCGTCTTGTCTGGATTCAGCTTCAATTTTTTTTTTTTTTAGTAGAAGTAAATTAAAAGTGACAACAACATGGTGTTTTGACAGATAAAAGAGGGAGGGGGAGGCGGGAGAGGGGGTGCAATTGACAGCCCAAGCCTCTGTGGAAAAACCTTTGTAACTTTTAATCTAAAAAATCCATAGCCATCAAATGCCTGGACCTATCTTTCTGAAATTTCTGACAGATAACTACCCCTAACCCATCTACAAAGTGAGCAACTTTCAGACTTCTAACTTTTAAAATAAAGAAGTTATAGGCATTCCCTTCCTCATTTTTCAAAAATACCTTGCCATTACACGCTTGAAGCTATGCTTCTGAAATTTCTCCACGTTAGACATACCACTTTGGTTCACATGTGTGATAAATCCCTGTGCCTCACTGGTTGTGGTCCTCGGGGTTGTCCTGGAATCACAGAAAAACTGGGAAATCCACATTGCATATATTGCGTGGAAAGTCTCTGGTTGTCCCCATTTGACCCCAGGATCCCCCGTGCATCATTTCAACACACAGGGATGAGCTAGAGACAACCCCAGGATACATGCATGGTATAGACATGGCCTTAGAATGCATACTGAACAGTGATTGAAATGGGTTGTCTCATATTCTCTTCTCCTTTTAAATATCCTCCCCCCTGACAATTGGTTAAGGAGGGAGAGGAAGGGGACAGTCCAGCTCTATTCCAAAGACAGGAGAAAGTCACTGAAGTCTGTTGGTGGCCATTGGAGTGCTATGTAAGGTGTTTGAATGTCTTGTAACATTTGAGCTAGCATTGCCATTAAGCTACACAGAGGGATCTTTTGCCCTCATTGCAACCTGAAGCATGAGCAGGAATTCAGCCAAGATCAGGCAGTGGCATGGTGAACTAAAATGTAGTTTCTTTAGTTTAAATTATACTTCTGGAAGCAATACAATGAAATCTTGAATAAGACCCTTAACATAGAAAGAATGGATCAACTTCCACCAAAGACATAGAATTCTCTGAGGAGAATGTTTTGGCTTACATGGGGGGGGGGGTTAGAAGGCTCCTACAAGTTCAGGGGCTATTGTTGAGGGGGCGTTATTTCATAGTTGAAGAAAAAAAATCCCCTTTTACTTTTCTTTTAATACTGGATTGTCACTAGGGATTTGTGAACAAGCAAAGCTCATTGCAAGTTTGGGAAAGTATGGAATTTGACCACAGATTGAGTCCAAGTCCATGTTTGGTGTGGAAAATGCAACCTGGGTAAAATCCTGATGAAAAATGAACGGAAATGAATTTCTCATACGTCCAATAATGCCAACATTGTATTCAGTTTTCTCCCCTCTTCCTGCATCTAAATTTGTTCAAGGTCTTGATTTTAATTTCCTCCAACTTTTCCCATTAGTTCTTTCTTCTCCACCTATAGTTTAGCAAATGCTGTTTCCATGCCTACCACAGTGTCATTCACCAATGAATACATAGATCAAATAGAACTCAGTCAAAAATGTATTTCTGTATGAAATAAACATTTATTTCAGACGCAACACACATTCAGTATCTGAACTTAAAGGTTGGGTGCACCAACTATTCATTTCCATTTTTGGTTCAGGTAGCTCAACATCTTAATAGCCATAGATGATCTGTCATTGACCTCATAAATATTACAAGGCATAGACTTTTTTTTCTGGGTACTGGCAATGGAGATAGGACTTTTGCTGAATTGAAAGATTAAACATTTTATGGATGAAGGTTTATCATTTCTAGTGAGAATTAATGAGTTGTCAACGTGTATTTAACAAGGCAGGCATTTTTCAAAAGTTTCTACACTTTCTCTTGGGAGAAAGTTCCATAGTTGATGTGACATCCCTGCTCAGGTTTCACCCATCTCCAGTTTCTACCTCAGAAACCAAGAAGCAAACCTCTCAGGAATGCCTGCTTTCACTTGAATCAGTTGTCCTCACTGACACCCAAGCTTCAGCCCTTTATCTCTCTCTGGGTTCCTAAGACACCCAATATGCCTTATTGGTCCACCCAACCCATGGCAGGAGAAGTAACAAGGATATAGATTTAATAAGGTTAGCATAATAAGCCAGTCAACACCTTAGAGTTTGTATTATATATATATATATATATATATATATATATACAAATATAAATATATATATTAATCAATGCTTGGTCCTAAATGCCCTACATACTCTATCCCTTCTAAAATTCTATACAGGAACCCCACTAGCTAGATGTTGCTTCTTCAATCCCTAAGCCCTATCTCCCTGACTAATTGTCAGATTTCCCTTTCTATAACCTTTGAATCCTCACACACACAGGGCCCTCCCACCTCTCACTCACTCTCTAACATACTATTAACCCTATCTTATTCAAGTTACACTTAACAACATAAGTATATACATTACAATAACAGGCATATGTTACAGGCATCAAGTATGCTGAGACAAACTACCCTCCATGTTTGTCATGTCATCTGGGGGAAGCAAATGTGGGTTGCACTATAGTGGTTTTTTATTTTATTTTTCTGGAGAGGGAGTGACATTTTTGTTTTCCTTTGCGAGGTTTGACCACAGTGGTGATTGCAGTGGCTCCCTTCACCCACTCACAGTTAAAGTTGCAGGAGCCCTGCCTTCTTTTGTATATGGTCACTCTAGTATAGTGCCTGCACCTTTAACTGTTGTGATGAAGAGGGAATATCACCAGGAGCTAATTGCATACAAATGACACTGGCTGAAATTCCCTTTTCTCTACAACTGTTAAAGTTACATGAGCCCTGACCTGGATTTTATCTGGTCACCCTAGAAAAGCTGTTATTATGGCCTGCCAGTTTGTTTGTTTTTAGTATTCTAGGTTGAGGCCTCTGCAGAAGGGGGATAGCATTATGTAGTTGGGTCAGTCTAAATTATGTCCAGGGGTCCCTCACTCAGTGCCTCTGATCACAAAGAAATTGAGGATTTTCCCCAACTCTGTAACTCTTGAAGTTAGAGTGACCATATTTTGGAAACCAAAAAGGAGGACAACATGGCCGCCCCAAGGGGCATGCCCACCATCATGGCTGTCCCCCAAGGGGGCGTGCCCACCAACATGTTCAGCTTCCAAGCAGGCATGCCCACCCAAACATGGCCTTGTTCACATGTCTGATTTCACAGCATACAATTAAGACAAACCTGTTCTACACAACATCTTCATGTTAAAATCACTGAAATAAAGAACAAGTGAGACATTCAATGTATCTGAAATTAACTTTACTCACTCCTACTTTTGTAGCTTTTGCTGTACTTTGAAACTTTTGCTATGCTCTGTCTGATAGTTTCCCCTTCCCTCACATATCTTTTCTGACTGCAAATCCTTCATTGGATGACCATAGTCTCACCTTTCCTAACATTTAACACTCTTTCCCAATCACTTTTCTCATATCCATACTCACAGATTCAACAAACTGCTACCACTGAACAAATGAAGCAGTTGACAAGTGCAGAGAAATCTAGTACAACAAACTAGCAAACTAGCATTCAAAAAGTGTATAAAATACTATTACTCTGCAACCATCAGCCATGGAACAAAATGGACTAAAGGCTTGTTGCAGTCACTTCTCACCTCTTAGCTTGTTTCAACTTCTGGTTTATCAATGAGAAACAAATCTAAAAAAATGTAATTATACCTCTGGTTCATTAGCCATAAGACCATGGTCAGTAGCAATACAAAGAAAGGCCAGAATAAATGTCCATTATCACAATCTTACACAATGATCATTCCCTCCTTTTATCCAAATATCTCCTGAATTTACACTGCCTCAGTGTGTACAGAACAGAAATCCCAGTCAGGGACCCAAAGAAAACTGTCCAAAGAAATTTTAGAAATAACTCCTGTTGATTTCAATAAAGCTTACTCCCAGATAAATGAATGTAGGATAGCAGCCATTTCACATCTGTTCACCTCACTCTAGCAAGTGCAAGGCCTTCCTGTCAAGGACAACTATGCACTCACAGAACCTGGCCTCCTAGATCATGCAACCAGCAGGTGCTCTCCAAAAAGTTGTTTTCAGAACCTAGGACATCCAATGTTAAAGCTGTTGTTGATTAGAACTAAGGAGAATTATTACAAGACAGTATGGAGATGGTATTTAACACAGGTAGGATTTCATCAGATAGATAAAAAAGTGTCTAAGAATTGTTGGAGGGGATGTCAGGAGGTTGGAACTTATTTTCATATGTGGTGGAGCTGTGAATATGTACAAAAAAATTGGGAAAGGGTGTTCAAAGAAATAAGTGAAATAATTGGAAGTAAACTGGAATTAAGCCCAAAGCTGGCTCTACTAGCAATATGGGATAAAGGAAATGAGAATATAGGTAAGAGAGAACTGATAAACAACCTCCTGGCTCCTGTTAGAATAATGATTGCTAAAAATTGGAAAGGGCAAGGGATATATACTATAGAAGAATGGTATAAAAAAATATGGGATATGGCACTTAATGATAAGATGACGTGTAAAATGAAAATAAAGAGGGGAATGTCCAGTAAGAATGATTTTGGAGAAATATGGAGCCCCTTTTTGGAATATGTATTAAGAACGGGGAAGGGGCAAATACCTTCGGAAGAGTCTTTACAATTTTGGAAAGAGGAATAATGAATAATTGAAGGTCTCCTGGGGGGAGGGGTGCACGGGGGGTATGTGTTGTTTTATGTTGTATTATGTTGTATTATGTTGAAAATAAAAAATATTAATAATAATAAAAAAGAACCTAGGACATCCAGACACACTCAAACAAGTCAAGCCAAGCCATGCTTTGCTGGGACAGAACAATTCTGGGACAAGACAATACTTTGCAAGTGACCAGACACAACAGTCATACATATAAAAGAAAAACACAATTACCTCATTGACATAGCAATACCTAATGACAAAAATGTTGCAGAAAAGGAAGAGGAAAAGAGAGACCAAGCAAAAGTTTTAGGAAATCTTGCTCATATTGGCATAGGGTGAGATATTTTGCTGGTCAGAATTTTCATTAGTAGAACTCCAATGGACTTTAATGGAAATGTCTTTTGGACTTTTAACAATTTTACTTTGGGATTCCAGACTTCAGAAACTTCAGGTGGACGATATGAAATAACTAGCAATTACAGGAGAAGAGAAAAACCCTTCTCCATCCACCCCACCCACCATGCCCATTGGCACAAGAGCTAATAGTTAGATCCAAAAGATCAGTGACTTAATTGGAAAATTCATTAACAGTCTGACACGGGTTTTGAGAATTAATTGAGGAACTATATAGAAGATACAATATATAATGTGGATGTAGACTCCAGCTCACCTAGATATGATCTTGTGAAGATTAATAAACTGAGGAGGAATATGACTTAAAAAAAAAACTTAGAACTCTATGTATTTCAGCCTTCCCCAACCCGATCCTCTTGAAATGTCTTTGACTATGACTCCTATCTGGTCATGCTGACTGGGTGTTGGGAGTTGTATCCAACACATCTGGAAAGAACCAGCTTGGGGAAGGATACTATATATTTAACAAGAATCGTCTGTTTCTGTACAGTTACTAAAAGGATAAAACAAATGCCAGCACTAGTAAATATCACATGAATGAAGTAAAAACACCATGGCCAATAACAACCATCCTTCAATAGAGATGGATAATAACTTATGTTATCATGATGTTTAAAAGACCCATCAAATTTGCATTTACTTTGCCGTTTACACAATATGATACCATTGCAGTTTTATATTCTTTTTCTAAATTGATTCACGATTTATTCAAAGAAGAAGTGGTAAATAAATATTGCTACTAAGTCAATTTATACATAAATATAGTCCAATGTTCTCCTCCAACAAAGCAATCAAAGGAAAGCAAACGGGTGAGGTAACCAGACAAAGGGACTGCTTTGAAGCCAGTTTTCTGTTCCAGCAAAACACCTGTTTTCCAGAAAGCTAAACCAATTTCCTCAAATCATCTCTAAATATATTTTTAGAAAATTAATTTACTCAAATGTATTTCCCCTAAATAGAAATACCAACTCCATACCATCCCCACTGACTTACACACACACAGCTACACCCCCCACAGAAACACACAAAGTCCCACATGATCAGCCACCCCAAAACACACACACACACACACACATTCATAGAAAACAACCATGCACCCCATTCACCCATCAAATATTCCCAACACACACAGAAACACACAAAGTCCCTCAGGATCAGCCACCCCAAAACACACGCACACACATCCATTCAACCATGCACCCCATTCACACACACACACAGCTTTCTTACCCAAGGCTCCTGCTGCTCCAGCCTCCAGCTCTTCTTTCCAGCCTCTCTCCCAGGGCTATCTGAGGCTTGTCCTTGCCCTGTGCGATGGCACAAGCCAAGAAAAGCCCCAGATTGGCCTGGGGGAAGAGCTGGAAGTTGCGTTTCGACGGAAATGGCTTCGGCAGGCCCTGGAAGGCCCATTTTGGGCACTTCGGGGTTTGGCTGAAAGTGCCCATAACAGCCCTACTGAAGCCAGATCTGGGTTCCTAGAATAGGGTGACCAGATAAAATCCAGGTCAGGGCTCATGTAACTTTAACAGTTGTAGAGAAAAGGGAATTTCAGTCAGTGTCATTTGTATGCAATTAGTTCCTGGTGAAATTCCCTCTTCATCACAACTGTTAAAGTTGCAGGGGCCCTGCCTTCTTTTGTATGTGGTCACTCTAGTATAGTGCCTGCACCTTTAACTGTTGTGATGAAGAGGGAATATCACAGGAACTAATTGCATACAAATGATACTGGCTGAAATTCCCTTTTCTCTACAACTGTTAAAGTTACATGAGCCCTGACCTGGATTTTTTCTGGTCAGCCTATCCTAGAAGGCTATCACCATGGCAAAGGCCTTTTAGGAACCCAGAAATAGCTTGGGCAGGCCTCGGAAGGCTGAAACTGGAAGTGCCCAAAACAGACCTTCCGAGGCCTGCCAAAACCATTTCCAGGTTCCTAGAGGGCCATCTCCATGGCGATGGCCCTCTAGGAGCCCGGATCTGGCTTCAGAAGGCCTCAGAAGGCCTGTTTTCAGAACTTCTGGTTTCGGCCGAAAGTACCCGAAATGGCCCTTCCGACGTCTGCTGAAACCATTTCCAGTTTCCTAGAGGACCGATGCCATGGCGATGGCCCTCTAGGAACCCAGATCTGGCTTTGGGAGGCCTTGGAAGGCCTGTTTCGGGCACTTCCTGTTTCAGCCGAAAGTGCCCGAAACGGCTCTTTGAAGCCTGCTGAAGCCAGATTTGCATTCCTAGAGGGCCGTCGCCATGGCAACAGCCCTCTAGGAACCAGAAAATGGCTTCTGAAGGCCTCTGAAGACCAAAACTGGAAGTACCCAAAATGGGCCTTTCAGGGGGGGTGTAAATTTCTGGATTTGGCCCCCAAAAACGGGTTTCCCCCCTGGACCAGGATTTCCCTGCCATTTTCTGGGCATGTCTGGGCAAATCTGGGCAGATGGGCACCCACCTTCAAGTTACTAGGCCTGTTGAAAACATATTTTAAAACTTATGGAGGAAAACTGTGAATATCCTTTTAACTTGTTAAACCAATGTAAAACATGTCACACAAGGAATCTTAAGATATGAATAGTTTATAAAGAAATGTAAAGACAAACGAATATCAGATACAGAAGTAAAATGTGAAGCATGCAACAATTACAAAGAAAAAACATGTGAATATTATGCAAAATACACTAAAGTTTAACCCTTGCTTATTAAATGGTAGCCACCATTAACACAACGGGAGGGGGGAAATGCACAATTTAAAAATACGTAAATCGAGTCAATGTGCTATTTGGGCCAGGCAGAGCCCTGCAAAGTTGCAGCTGTTGTTTTTGGAATATTGTGAATTTAACAGGTGTCCAATAATAATAATAATAATAATAATAATAATAACAATTTATTTCTTACCCGCCTCTCCGTCTGGATCGAGGCGGGGAACAACAACATGATAAAATGTTGAAATCACCCCAAATAAGCACTTATGTGGCAGAGGTGGTGAATAACAGCTCTCCAATCTACATTTCAAAAACTGACCATATTGATTTTACCTGAGGACAACAACATGGGGGAGAGGGGTATATATTTATTAGTATTGCATTAGTTATTAAATTTGATCATCACTGCTATCACTAGTTGGTCAAAAGGAGAGAGATTAAATGTTGATATACGGAGTTTAGTGGAGATGAATATGCCTAGACCAACTCTGTCCCTGCCCTTTTTGTCACTAGGGGTGGCATATAGTTGGTAGGGAATGAAACCATTTAGTTCTATCTTGTCTAAAGCTCAGGTCTTTGTAGCATCAGAATATCAAATTTAGAAATATAGTTCATAAAAGAATGAGTGATCTTTGCTTTTAGAGTTCCATCCTTCAATATTCCAGGAAACAACAAAGAGATTTCCTTAAGAAATAGGAAGTCAATGTGTATGCTCTAAAAGAAGGTCCATCATGGGCTTTGATCTCCTAGGAGTTGCTATGGTGCTGTGTATTTATTTATTTATTTATTTATTATTTATTTATATAATCTGTGATTTTTGTGTCACCTTTTCACTGTGTGATTTTGGATGTTCTCCAGGTTTTTTTTTTTCTGACCTTAAAAATAGCCATCTACTTTCTCTCTCTTATGACGAATTGATTAATATAATGTTGCTCTTCTAGGAACAGTTTTCAATGGATGTGCCCGATACGTATCCTCCAAAGGAGAGGGTCCTTTAATAGGTAAATAATTTGCCTCTTTGTCATTGCAGCACTAATGGCAGCACTTTGAAGACTGTTACTAGGCAACTTTGAATTGACAACGACACTGAGAAAATGAAAATATTGATAAAAGGCCTTTAGGTAACATGCACAATCATTGAAAGCCTACCATTTAGTGCTGTTGGCTCATCTCAAAGCATAAAGCATGATACGTTAATAATACAAAATTTAAGCACATCCTGGAAATGTTTGAATGGTTTCACAATTTGTATTAAGACATGTGTAATAATTGGGAGACAAGCTGTCAAGACTTGCTCCTTTGAAAACTAGATGTGGATGAGAACCAGCTCAATTGGACCATAAATAAATTGGACTGCTGCTTGACTGTTGAACAGTTGAAAAATATTGATGGGTTTTTTCAACTGCACCAAACAATCAAGCATCCCTGTTCCTCTTGCCTCTTGTTCAAAATACACTCCTCATTTGGACCGATGTGGGCATTTACATCTCCCATTAGGATAATGGAAGACCCCCAACTTGTAAACTCAAGTTGTTCAATAAATTTATCCAATTCAGCTCAAACATTACCTGGTTGTAGTGGGCATCTATCTTGAGGTTATGGCACTGTGGAAACTCTCACTGGCCATCAAGATAAAGCTCATTCAGGACTCTAACCATCTCCTGGAAGATCTCAGATGTGGTAGACCAGCCCACTCCAAATATTGTGCTAAGTGACTGACAGACCATGTTAAAGGCAAGCTTGTACGAAGTCATGGCAGGCCAGTGGCTCAGGTCAATAGCTGGCATCATGTTGGTGTCACACCTTCCTATGATGAGGGGCATCTCTTTGGCTAGAATGTCAAAAAGTGCTCCTCGACATGCAGGAGGAATCCCAGAAGCAGCTGCCATCCCATTCATCCATGTCTGCCATTTCATTCCACAGGGCAGATCTCTTCTCATTGAGGTTTTCCACTGCAGCCTGTATTGTCAAGCCACACCACTCGTCTTCCTCCACTGCTGGCAGAAATACTGCCTCATTAATGAAAGCAGGAGTGTAATTGCTGCCTGCTCAGTTTCTCTGAGTCTAGTAAGGGATGCCCATATGCCTTTGGTTCTGGAAGGCCACTGACCAATGCAGATCCTCCTCCTCCTCCTCCTGGGCCACCAGTAGACCTCACATGATCACTTGGTATGCTGCCACCGTAATTTGTTTGGTATCCACAGGACAGAACTGATATTACCCAGGCAGCTATGGGAGCATGGGGGATGGGGCAGGTCAAGAAAGGGGGAGGAGGGGAGAAGAACAAGTAGGAGTGGGTGGTATAGGGGAGGGTTTTTCATAAGTTTGAGGAAAGGACACTTAGATCAACTCCTGTGAAGCTGTTATATCTGCGATGGTGTTAGAAGAAGGTCCTTGGATAGTGGTGTTGGTTGAAGAGCCTACGTGCAGTTGCAGGGAAGCTGCCCAAGTTATGTGTTATGGGCAATTACCACCAAGAGCATTGCATGCTCCAGATGCTGCAAGTGGCATGCTCCAGATGCTGCAGTGCCCTTACTCATGGGTTAGTACATATGAGCTGCTGGCCTAGGATGCCACAGGGAATGTGCAGAGCATGATCTGATTGAGTAGCAGCAGAGCAGTGGGTATATGAAAGGAAAGTGGTAATAGGGAGGAAGGTGAGAAAGCACAATCATAGAGTTGAAATCCTCCATTGCAAATGCACACCCTATAGGCCAATATCCCCACCCACACCCAAGCTAGCCTCTCAGTTGGATGCAGTGCATCCTGTGCAGAACCACTCTTAACACAAGCTAGGGTTTGGCAGCAAAGCCGAGGCTGAACCATAACCACCACTTTCCGTGTAGATCGAAATTTGCAGGCTAGCTCTGGGGAGTACTATTTGTACATTGCAACATTGTAGCAGACATGACCACAAAGCATACTACAGACAAAGTGCCTGCAGAGCTCTCTCCCAGGGTGGCACTGGGGAAATGTACTACTGGAACAAGCAGGGCCCTAGGAGAGGAAAGGTTGGTTAATTAGAAAGTAATGATGCACAGTAAACGTTAGAACAAGGCCAGGTGGGGTACGAATACATCCCCCCCCCGCTCCACCTCCCATTCTGCAGCGGCGCCATACACAGGTGATATCCTGGCAGGGAGGGGGGCTGCTCATTGGGATCCACAAGACGAAATCCACATGGATATCTTTCAGGTCCTCTATGAATGACACACAAGTTTGTAGCATTAGCAACATTTGGTGGCACAGAGTTCCACTGCAAACTGATTATCACTGAGAGAAAGACAATTAATAATACCCAAGGAAGGAAGATATTGGCAGAGGTAACTAAGGCCCTTTCTACACCATAGGGGTGTAGAGGGAGGGAGGGAGGGAGATCCCGGAAGTACCTAATAGACACCCTTGGCATACAGGGACCAGCCGGGGAACATCCCAGGCAAATAGCCTGGTGTAGAAACGGCCAAAGTGCAGGCTAACTTTGATTAAAAAGTACCAATTTATTGGATTTTAAAGAAAAATGTCACAATTTGATTTGTGTTGTATTCGGTATTATTGTATTTGTTCTTCAAAAGCCTATTTTCCTAACACTCAGTCTCTGTACAAATATTTTAAAAATGCTTTCTGTTGGACACATAGAATACATACACTGCTAGCAGGAACTCCTTAAAAGTAAAATAGTACAAATTCTGATAGCTCATACATTAATTTGGGGATCTGACTGTAAAAATCAGAGCTTGCAAAGTACTAGGTGTCAACAGAAAGTGGCCTTTGCGTTAACATTAAGACACAGAACTCTGTTTCCCCCTGGTGGCGAGAGCATAGATAACAGGGTGAGCCTGTTTCAAGTTCCGCCTATGGCACTAATGCTCTGTTAACAGAGTGTTCTCTTCATTAGAAAATAACAATAATGGCATGAGAAGGAAGCAAGCATGAAATGATGGAGTTTCTGGGAATGAGCATTTTAAAAGAGAGCAATGAGGTTCCATGGAGTCAGGGAACATTGCAAAACCATATCAAGAGTGAAGTGTTTAAAGTTGTCTGATACAGTGGGGCTTTACCTAATTTGGCTAGTTTCTCTGAATTATTTTTAGGGCTGAAGAAAGCATGGCTTTCCACTTTCAAGGGCCTTTTTGCAGGAAGGTGCCTTTCTTTTGAAGATTTCCACAAAAAGCCGGAAAGTTTACAATGATTTGGGGGGAGGGGTGGGGTGGGGTCACTGATAAAAAAATGGTATGAGCAGCATCTTCCCCCCCACCTTTCTGGCTTTAAACCAAAATGAAGTGGCTGCAACCACTTGCTAAGTGGGCCACCACCATGTCACCCCCACAATGCCCTGATTGGAATGTTGCTACATCATGAATGGCCAGTGGGGTCAACCATCTTTTCTTTTCCGACAGTGCTTCTAGAATAATGCTGTACCTTGATTTAGCATTGCATCGTATATAACCAAAGCATTGTGGGGGAACGTGGTGGCTTGCCTGGCCACTGATTACAAGAGCCCTGAAAGGGTGAGAGGAGATGCTCCTTCTACTGATTTTACTAGTAAGCCTCCTGCTACTGAAAACTTCACCACTTACTCCCCCCTCCTCACAAAAAGGCTTCTCCTTTGTCAGCTCCTACCCTCACCCATTTGCAGGAAATATTTCTGGTAAAACCTTCAGCTCAGTACTAGGAATGTGTATCGTATCATTAAAATGTCCAATAACGATACGATAAGGTTGTTATCAGACATCCGATTAATGATAACGATAAGACAGAAAAAAACTCCGATAAATATCTGATCCGAAAATTTTCAGTCCAATTATATAGGATTTTTGGGGATTACTGGACTGCCATATAAATAAACCTATAACTTCTGTATTTTCAAAGTTAGAATCTTGGAACTTGGTCACTGTGCTTATGGGGTATGCCTAAGTATGTGTATGAAATTTGAGATCGATCCCTCCAACCCTCGATTTTATATGAATTTATTAAAGATCATTTAAGTTCTGACAGGTCAGAATGACAGCTTGCCACATGCACTCATTCAGACCTGTCAAAAAGTTGCACGATCTTTAAAAAATTCATATAAAATACAGGGGTGGAGGGATTGATCTGAAATTTGGCACATATGTGTAGCAATATGTGCTAGACATGTGTATGAAATTTGAGATTGATCCCTCCAACCCTAGATTTTATATGAATTTATTAAAGATCATGCAGCTTTATTGACAGCGGGTTGACCGGACCTCCATGCTGTCATCTTGTTGTCTGCTTTTTTTCCCGTAAGCTTGCATTGGGGGAAATGTGTGCATAACTTTTTTATTTGAAATTATAATGACATGAAACTTGGGGAGCCAGGACTAGCAAGATCCAATCTGCAATGTCCAAAAAGTTTCATGTCTCTATCTTTTCAAATTAAAAAGTTATAGGGGGTCCCCCAAAAGCACCCTCCCACTGTAACTTCTTCATTTTTAAAGATAAAAACTTGAAATTTGTGGGACATTGAAGATGGGATCTGGCTGGTGATTTGTGAAAAAAAAAATCAGAGCTATTGCTCAAACCTTCAATTTTCTATGAATTTTTTAAGGATTGTGCTCCTTCTGAAAGCATACCCCTACTCAGTACAACTGAATTTACCCAATACGGGCCTCAGTGCCTACACAGTCCTCAGAGACAAAGCCCTTCTTTTCTTCATGTATGCTAGAGATTTCAAAACTGGTAGTTCACACTATTAAAGAATGACTTATTCATCTTGGGACAAATCGGCTTTGCAAATAGGGAGGTATGAGAACTAGAGATGTGCATTGGATCGGGTCCGATCAACGATCCGGAACCGATCTGACCGAAATCACATAAAATTATCTGATTCCGATCCTGGCTTCTGGATCATCCGATCTATCCGAACCAGTCTGACAGGACCCGATCCGGTTCGGATAAGATCGGAGGATCGGACAAGTGCCTCCCCCTCATGCTCCTTACCTGCTGGGGCTGTCCACTGCCACTCACGGGCAGAAGCGGATGGCAGCGGATGGCCCCAGCAGGTAAGGAGAATGAGGGGGAGGAGGGGGCTTACCTGCTAGGGCCGTCCGCTGCCATTTGTTGCTGCCCGCAGCAGCAGACGACCCCGGCAGGTAAGGATCACAAGGGGGGAGGAAGACGAGGGCCCCACTTACCTGCTGGGGTGCCCGCTTCCATCCGCTGCTCCGATCTACTGAGAAACAGGCTTCACAGCCTAGTTCTCAGTGGAGCACCAGGTGATGATATCATCACCCGGCGCTCTACTGAGAACTATGCCGCGAAGCCTGTTTCTCAGTAGATTGGAGCAGCGGATAGAAGCGGGCACCCAAGCAGGTAAGGAGCGCGAGGGGGAAGGGGGCTTACCTGCTGGCTTACCTGCGAGGAGGAAGGGGGCTTACCTGCTGCATGTGGGTTTCAGCGGACAGCAGCGGACGGACCAGGCAAGTAAGGAGTGCGAGTGGGGGGGAGGGACAGGGAGGGGGGAGTTAGGCCCCCATTCACCCACACACCGCCATGTTTTCCATATAGGTTTGCATTTGGGAAAAACTTTCTTTCCCCCAATGCAAGCCTATGGCGAAAACACCAAAAATGGCGCCCAATCCAAAAATCGGACGTCCGATTTTCGAATTGGGATCAGGTATGATCTGATCCGAGGGACCTCCGATTTTGTCCGAACTGATCCAGGACAACATCAGAGGTCCCGATCTGGGTCCCGATCCAATCCAGGGGGTCCGTTCACATCCCTTATAAGAACTTAATTTCAGTTCGTTTTTGATCTGGATTTTACCCAATTCACACCTTCTAGACTCTGCACATGGACCCTGCAGCTGAAGTTGGTCCATTTCTCAGTTTGCAGTGATTCCCAGACACTCCCCAAAAAACAAGTGTTCGCCACCATGTGTACATTTCAAAAATGTGCATAAATACGCTTCAATCATGGGTGAAGAAGGCGAGTATATAAAAAATGCATACATTTCAAAATGAGAGCCTATCTACACTACTGCTTTAAAATGGTTTATAACAGTTTTAAACCAGTTAATAACCATTATTGACCAATTTTAAACTGTTATAAACCGTTTTAAACCAGTAGTGTAGATAGGCTCTGAGTAGTTTTCAAAAATGTGCACAATTGATGCACACATTTGGAAAAATACACACAGTTTTTCATGCAGAAATAAATGAACAAAGCTTGCAATCTTAAGTCAGAACAAACTTTGACATGGAATTTGGAGAAATTGGTGAGCTTGAGTTTTGCTGATCTGCACATCCCTATTTGCAAACAAGAAATAAAAGGCTGCTCTGTATTCCTTCAGTCATTTCTCTAGAGCAGAGGAACATGTAGTCTTCCATATGTTTTGGCCTATAACTCCCATCAGCCCTAGTAAGCAAAGCCAATGGTGAATGATGATGGGACTTGCAGTCTGAAAACATCAGGTGGGGAGGGCTAACATTCCCTATCCTTGCTTTAGAGTAGGTGGTCATATAATAAACTATTCTCATAATATCAGTATTGCAATAACCCAAGTAGCTAAAGACATACATATAATTTAGCAAGGTATGTCAAGGGGGATTGGTTTTTCGATTAAATTTGCATAGATAAATTGTACTTATTTGCATTTTCCATGGATACAGCCACCAGATGTCACTACAGGATAAATTATTTCAAGAAACAATCAAGGCCGACTATTTGATGTTAATGGAGCATGGCTGATGTGAATGGGAGAAAGAAGCAGCTGGAATGTGTGCATGTGCCAAAATGTAGTAAGGGAGTCCTTTAAAGCAGGGGTGCATGACTGAAGCTCCATGGGCCAAATGCATCCTATGCACATGGCTTGTGTTGGCCCCATACCTAGGGATGTGCAAATCAGCAAAACCTGAGTTTGCCTAAGTCCTCTGAATTCCATCTTGAAGCTCGTTCCAACTTGAGTCTGTGTCTGATTGCCAGCTTTGTTGTTTTTTTCCTCTGTGCATGAAAATCCATGCATATTTTTCTAAATGTGAGAATCTGTTGTGTACTTCTTTGAAATGTATGCATTCTTCTCCCATTGTTTAAAGCATATTTTTGTGTATTTTTCAAATGTAATATTTTTTTCCATGCACATGTTTCAGATGTACGCATGCTGTCGAATGCATCATTTTGGGCCCTGCGAATCGCATTGCAAGTTCGGAAATGAATGGACTTCAACCACAGTTTGTATCCGAGTCCATGTCCGAAAAGTGTGAACTAGGTAAAACCCTGATCAAAACAAAACTGAAACAAATCTCTCATACCTCCTTATCCCCACCACTGGTTGCCCCTTTCCCCTCTGCTGATAGGCGTCAATGTTTTCACACTGCCAATGGTGGTGCAAAAGCAGCAGTGCAAGTTGGGTGTCATCAGGCAAGGGAGGAGTCAGCCAGCAACACTGCTTCCATATGAGAACAGTGGTATGGGGACACTGATGATGCTAGTTGTGGTCACCAGAAGGAGGAGGAAGTTAAAGCCGCCTCTTCCCCCTGGTGACCCAGAGGATCTGGCATCACTCCTTCCCCACCACTAATTGTGGTTGCTGGCCTCTGCTCCTCCTCCCTCAGTGACCTCCCCCCCAAAATAGCCTCCCTCCAACCCCAGCATGTGTCTGTGTGTGCATTTGTGCACATTTAGTGATGTCAGAGAAATCCACAAACAGATTCAAATGAGTTCCGATGTCTATGAATCCAATCTGTGGATTCCGTGGTGGACCAGCTTTTTCTGAGTCACGAGGATTCTGCAGACTTGTGGACCGTTTTTTCACTCGGGGTATGGGAATTTCTGCTAATTCACAAGTGCGCATTGGAGGTAAACTGCCCCCCCTTTTAAAGCTCCTTTTAAATTAATTTTGTGTGTGTGTGTGTGTGTGTATCAACAAGTGAAGCACTTACCGGCTTTTCTTTTCATTTCAGCTTATAACTGGAGTCAAATGGTCCAAATCAGGCACAAGTGATATTCCCTGATACTTCCAGTGTTTCTTTGGGAAACTTAGCTAGCACAGGCATGGGGATGGAACAGCTATGTGTGGAAGAATCCCCATAGCTCTGTCTCCCACCTCTCCTTGTTTTGCAGTCAGGGCCAACATCAGGCATTCTTGGGCAACTGCTGCCCCCTATCCTGGGATCCCCCTTTACATTCCCTCCCCCCGGTGCACTATTCTCAACAGGGCTGCTGGGTCTACCCTGCATTTTAATAACCCACAATGCCCCCATCAGAGCATCACTCCAGACTATTGTGGGAAATTAAAATGGCACTAGACTCCCCTTCCACATTGTCCAGAGTACTATTCTGCCTGATGCTGCCACTAAATAAGCCCACCAGGGACCATCAACAAGGAAGGGGCCTATCAGTGGTCACTTCTCCCAGGGCTGTCGCCAATCTGGAGTCAGCTTTAGCACCACTTCAGGCAACAAGAGGTCTGTGCACACCTCCCGTCTCCATCTCCCCTTCCATTGGTTCAAGTTACTCCATCTCCAGACTGGAGCAGGAAAGTGGCCCATTGCATGGGCTGCCTTTATGTTCAGTAATACAGAACTGTGTTAGTGCTACAAGGATCCCTCCATATAGGGTAGGGGTGGGAAACCTGCACCCCTGGACCTAATTTCATGTGGCCCTCAGCTTGATTTCAAAAGTCCTCTGCATGTAATCAGTTGAGACCTCCAGCAAGATAGTCTGGGCCTTCTCTGGCAAACCATGTATGTATGGGAAGGGACAGAAAGAAAGGGAGGGTGGCAAAGAGAGAGAGAGAGAGAGAGAGAGAGAGAGAGAGAGGGTGACTCACTGGTTCAGACCCTGTTCACTGCTGACATGTGGCTGATCTGATGGGGTCTACAAGGAAACATAGAATAGTAGAGTTGGAAGGGGCCTATAAGGCCATCGAGTCCAACCCCCTGTTCAGTGCAGGAGATGCAGCCTTTGACAGAAAAAGACTGCCCATTGCTGATGTAGGGGTTTTACACCCATGCAGGGAAGAATCATGCCAACTAGGTTTTAAAATAGTTCCCTCTCTGTGAAGCTGTGAAATAGTCAAGCTTTCTCCTTAAAGAATATGATTATTCTGACATGACCTATTGTGTCTCTCTTAAGTCAATTATTTTCTAGCAGGAGACAGCAAGTGATTGGCAATTTGTGGAAAGAAGAGTGAAACTATAACTGTTTGTAAGTCAGAGAAGTGTTTATTTTTTCGTTCTCTGTTCATTCCATTTCTCTTGGTCTGATTTGAACTGTTAAGAAAATGAGACACTATGCACAAGAGCATTCATTACCCCCGTTCATGCACAATTATTTAAACGAGAGATGGGACATTATTAAGGTAATCTAACATTCAGACTTGATAATCTCACTTCTGACAATCAATTTCTCTCCCTTTTCTTCAGTTGCTCCCAGTAAATGTAACATCATGCAATTTGCAAGAAATAGCCTCCTTAAAGCAGTAATTGGTGCAGTTTCTTACCCAGACTCCATTACCATCAGACACTTGCTCTTGGTCATTCCAATAAATAAGTCTATAAAGTTCACTAAGGCAGTGCAAGTCTATTTATTTCTGATACACAGCTCTGCAGTTTGAAACCAAAAACCAGACATTGTTTATGAGAGACTATTCAGAGTAATTCACCCACAAGAAATGGAGGTGAGATATCCAGAAAAGACTATTCCAGTTAAAGTCTTTTTTTCTTGTCTTTTTTGGTAGGGTCTCTTCTCACCCTCTTTCTCAAATGAGTTCTTTCAGACTTCAATGGCCTCTCCTACTTAGTGCCAATTTACCCATTATCTTCCACCCCACTGTTGTGGCCCAAAATCCATTTTCCATATCAACCATTCACTCAGAAAATGTTAAGCAATAACTTGTCTACTTTATTGCAATTGTTGATTGATTCTAATTATTTTGACTGAGGCATTACTATTGGCATTAAAGTGCCTGTATTGTTTTGTAAAATCCATATCATTGTAATACCTTTCTGAGGACAATTCAGAGGTCGCCACATACTGCACTAGCTTTTGAGTACTCCAGATCTATTCATTATGCAAGAAGATGGAAAACAAAGCCCCAAAAATGGTTACGGTCTGAAGAGGGAAAGTAGAAGGAGGCTGCAGACATTCAAATTATGCTCTACCAGGTATAGAGATGGATTTCTGTAGCGCCTGGGATACTTCCAAGGGTTGTTGGGTAGAAGAAATAAAGAAACAAACAATGGTTCATCCCCAGTTTTTGAAAATATAAAAACCAGTCATTATTCAAATACTATCTCCATCCTTGGTGAAACATACAGGTTCCTTGGTAGGTGGAAAACAGAAATAAGGAAAGACTACACATTTATATTAGGGGTGTGCACGGACCCCCCGAATCAGATCAAGACCCGGATCGGGACCTCCAATTTTGTCACGGATTGGATCGGACAAAATCGGAGCCCCCCCGGACCGGATCGAGTCCGATCCCGATCCAAAAATTGAAAATTTTTGGATCGGCCGCCGTTTTCCCCCCCATAGACTTGCATTGCAGCCGGCGCCAGACAGGAGCGGACGTCCCTGTAAGGTAAGCGCGCTGCGCGCTGCGCGTCCCCCTCCCCCCCTTGCTTACCTTCCAGGGACGTCCGCTCCCATGTGGCGCCGGCTGCTACTGCGAGCGGGCTTCGCGGCCTGCTCCAGGGTGGCACGCCGAGTGGTCATCACCCGGCACGCCACCCTGGAGCAGGCCGCAAAGCCCGCTCGCAGTAGCAGCCGGTGCTGGATGGGAGCGGATGTCCCTGGAAGGTAAGTGTGTTGCGGACAGCCCCGCTAGGGAACCCCCCCCCCCCGCTGTCCACTTCCATCGGCGGGCGCCCACTGGCGCCCGCCAATGGAAGCGGCAGCGGGCGCTCGCTGATCCGCCAATCCATCCAAACCGGATCGGAACCTTTTCGGATCGGTTTGGATTGGATCGGCCGATCCAGCGGTGAGATCAGAAATCGGATAATTTATCCAATTTCCCCCTGGATCGGATTCGGATCGTGGATCCGATCCGATCCAGTGCACATCCCTAATTTATATTAACAAAATGGTAGATATGTTTAGATTACATACTAAATAAATAAAAATAATGGAAGCCAAATTGAGTAGTTTTACCTAAAAGTTTGAGGGAATATACCCTCACAGAACAAAGCCCCAATTTCAGGTATATTTTGTAGCTCATTTATGTTTGACCTTTCCCAACTTCCATGAGAAAACAATACATCATAAACCAAGTGGTGCCCATGATTTGTACTAGACCCAGCATAGAAGAATTTCCCTGGCTTGGGAATACAAATCTCAGCATCTCATAATGCTCACCTCAGCTATGAATTTCTTCTCTGGCTTGGATTTTAAGGAATAAGAAAGATAAATGAGTTTGTGGGAGGAAGGGGTTTTGGATACTCACTAACGGGCAGATGAGTGATTTGATCTTGTTGGTGTGACAGGGTCCAATCTGGCTTGGGAACTGGTCTAAAAATAATTCCCAAGTTTTAGGGGAAACAGTTTGGTTTTCAGAGCACAGTTGTAAGCTTGATGAGGGAGGGAGGATTTGTTCCATCACTAAAAGAAATTAAGATTGGACCATGTCCTAATGTACTTTGATTGCATGTTTATCTACAGATACCAAAACTGCTGTCTCCAACTGATTCACCTGTCTGTCGTTTCAAGAGACTTGTGTATACTGTAGAGGATAATCACACTTTGTCATAATTATATCACTTCAGAGGGACACAAAGTAAGTGCTCATATCTGAGATGATAAAATGGTCCAATTATTTTTAAATGGAAGGAAATGCCACTATGAACTTGTTCCAACTGTGACATAAAGACAAAGAAACCTGTCAGGCATGAGATTGCTGGTTTTGCATTCACTTTTGCCTTTATTAATTTCCATTCATACAGGCATCATTTCTCAGCCAGTTTGCAGTGTCAAACACAATTTCACTGCCTAAAAAAGCTTCAGGAGGAACCTGATGGATAAGAAAAAGATTATGCACACAGAGCATGAAGTTGATCTTTAGCTGTTAGACATTGGCCTGGTTCACATAGTTATGTTTGATCCCTGTCGGTTTACTGTGCTGCTGAAAATATTGCATATATGGTATTTCTGTTTGTGGAGACTAGTGATGGGCAAACCCCTGGGGGTGGTCTGGGGGTGGTCTGCTACAAGGAAATATGTGCTGCTTGGGGTCCCACCGATTTCCCTGGAGCCCTGGCACTTCCACCAGAATTCGTGAGGTAGCTCTTCATCTTTAAAAAAGGTGATAGGCAAATGATGGCTAGTATTAGCCTATCATGGAAAATTATGGGCGTAATTGGCATATTTTATGCCATTTGCAGTCACAAAGCACTTACTTCTTTGTAAATGTAGCTGTAAATGGAAATTTGCCCTGTACAAAATCAGAGGGCACTGAGGTAAGGGGGGGGGGGTGGCAATCTGCTATGGACTCCAGAGGTTGGATTCTTGTGAATCTGGCTAGGGCAGTACACCATCTCAGGCCAAATCCCCGAATCTGAGGTGAGGCAGGCCAGTTCGGCCCACCTCAGCCCAAATCTGGAGTAGCACCGGGTTAGCCTGAAGCACCCCAAGGCGTAAGCAGATGGGCCTGAAGACTTGGGGCATCTCAGGATGATTCAAGGTCGTGCAGGGCTGCTCACTTATATCCACCTGCCCGGGAAAGCTGGCTCAAGGCAGTTCATGAGTCCAGGTGAGCCCATTGGACTCACCTGTCTCACTTCCCTCTCTCTCCCCATTCTCCCTGGCCTCCGACTACCGTCGCACCCACCCACTGCCACCACCAAAATCATCCAGGGGCTGGAGCAACTCCCTATGTAGAAAAGTTAACACATCTGGGATGGTTTAACTTAAGGGGGGAAATAGAGTAAATAGAGGAGTAAAAAATTATGCATGGTGTGGAGAAAATGGATTGGGAGACATTTCTACATGTCTCATAACACTGGGAAGCAAGGTCATCTATGAAGCTGAATAGAGAGAGGTTTAGGACAGATAAAAGGAAGCATTTCTTTGCAAAGTGCATAGTCAAACTAAAGAATTCACTACCTCATGACTGTCCGGCATTAAAAGGGGATTAGACATGTTTAGGGAAGGGAAAGTTGTCAATGGCTAGCAGTCATGATGGCTATGTATTGCCTCCAGTATCAAAGGCAGTTTCATCTGTACACCAGTTGCTGAGGAACACAACTGGCAGGTGCTATTATACTCACATTCTCCTTGTGGGCTTCCGGCTGGCCACTGTGTGAACAGAATTCTGGACTAGAGAACACTTTGGTCTGATCCAGCATGACCCTTCGGTTCATCTGTCTGTGAGCACTCTTGGAAATGGAAAGAAGACCTAATCTGGAAAATAAAATGTGGTGCCAAAGCAGTAGCAATAGCAGCAACAGACAAGGAGAAAATGGCAGTGAGTGGAGTTAAGAAAAAGTGAAATGTTTTCAATTATTTAAGCAATTTTCAGGAAATATATACCTCACAAAAGTAGTACCTTTGCATCCAAAACTGAAATGAATATTGATCCAGCACAGCCATGGTTGAGTGGATATTAACACATCAAGTTTGAGGAACTTTAGTTCTAAGACAAAAGCAAAAACAAAAAAAGTGATGACTTTTCTGAAGATTAATTTCACGTAATCAGGGTAGAACTGCTGTCAACAATCTGAATTTAATCATAACATCAACAGCTGGGAAACAATTAACACCCAGCCCATTCTTCAAAATTATTGGATATTAGATTCTTTCATTTTGTTTCCTTCACTTATACTCATTAATTAGAAATGTAACTGGAGGGTGAATGCTGGCCAGGCTCACCAATTTACATCTTGTCTTCCAAAATTTGCAAGATATCAGTTAGTGCAGACGGATAGCAATAGATTGACATCTGTGGCCAAATGGAAGCCTAACGTAGGCCATGTCTACACCAGGCAGTTATCCCGGGATCAGCTCAGGAGCATCACTGTGCATCCATATGACATACAGGGGATCCCGGGGACAACCAGGGAAGGGCAGAGACTTTCCCTGGGATTACCGAGACCTAGGTTATCCTGATTTTTCCTGTGGTCTCAGGCGATCCTGAGCTCTGCGGGGGGGGGGGCATCCCAGCTTCTTTCCTACTCCTCCAGCTTTCAAAATGGGCATGGAGCTGTTCGGGGGGGCTCCATGCCCTTCGGGGTGGGGTGGGCAGCAATTTCACCATCCCTGGGTTGGCAGGGGAGTTGGGCCTGGGGTTTTTTTTTTCTTTTTTTTTTTAACTTAACTTCCCCCCCGGATCTATGTGTCATTATGCAAATAGGTTCATGGGTTCCATCACACCTATTTTCAACCTGTTTTGCCTCCATGTTTTTTACCTCCATTTCAGAAGCGCTCCTCTCTTTCACTATCACAGCTATACCGGTGAACTCTCTTTTTGCTCTCCCACTGCAATTGCGCCAGCCCCACCCTGCCCTGCCCTGCCCTGCCCTGCCCCGCCCCGCCCCGCCCCGCCCCTTCTCCTTCCCCCTCCAGTTCATTGGTTCTTGTTTAGGGCTTCTATGTATTTATTTCAGAATAGTTGAAACTGAGCATGTTCCAGGCCTGTGCTTTTTTCAGTGTGGTTACAAGATAGATGCTGAACAGAACTGTATGAAAAAATAAATATTCTTTCATCCTACTGGTTTAAGCTACCTATGTTACAGTGACCATTGCCATCCAGCTACTTTTAGATCAATTGGAGGCCTGTGAAGCAAAGGAAGAGAAGGCAGCCTGATCCTCTGCATGTGTACTTGTAAGTAGATCTCACCAGTTCAAATGGACTTATAGACAAGTGACTTCAGTCTTGGGTTCCTATTGAGAATATGATTTCTGAGAACTAGGAGGTTTGATGAGTTTCCTTTGCAAGCCCCATTGATTTCCATGAGGCTTTTTGCAGGAGATGCACTCATTAAGCTGGGTTCAATAATTACTGCAGTAGACTTAAAATATAGAGGTTGTGTCAGGAAAAAGGAAACTCAGCAGGAGACACATTCCAGATAATTTCCCTTGACTCAACTAAAACAAAAGAAAAAGCTCTATAAATTAGAGATTGCCAGCATCTGGTCTATGACTTCTTTAGAGTGAATTCAGATCAGTCGTGAGTCAGAATGGCTCTCTTGTGAACCCCTGAGATGTGATTTTATGTTTTCCATCAATTGCTTTACATATAATTTGGAGTTAAGAAAAACTGTGATTGGGAGGAATTAAAACCAAAAGTACCTCTCGGTCTTATAGCCGATCTAAACATGTGCAGGGTTGACCTTGCACAATCAGCACATTTTTTTTTTTTAACAGAGGAATAGTGACCATGACTGTGCCATTAAGGTACTTTCTTTGAAAAGCAGGGAGGGATTGCTCCAAGGGGGCATGTCTTAAAGAAAATCATCTTAAAACACTGTATGAAAAATGTTAGCACCCAAAAGATGAGGCAAATTTAATGCAAATTTCCAACACTTTCCCCTTTATTGCAGGAACATACCAAGAAGAGCAAAGCACAGATTATTTGTAAAGCAAAACCCCTCAGATGGTAATTAAATGTGGTAATGAAGTTAGAGAGTTTGCTTTATGGTTTATTAGTACAATAATAGACTATACTCAGCATGTGATAATAGCAGACATTTACATTAAAGACTTGCTGACACCTTAGGAAACATTTTGTAAACACAATTTCCATTAGCATTGGCATTGTAGCCAGTTACCCCTAGAGCTATTTTGGCCCATAAGTGTTAGCCATTCCAAATAATTTGTCAGCTTCATTTTATAGATGAAGCAAATCAAGCAGAAAAACTTTTAGGTAATATGGAGCATGTGTGGATTTTGTGTATCAGTCATGCCCTATATTTTATACAAGGCTATCTATTAGCTAATAACCGCCCCTCCCCCCCCAACACACAACTTTTTTGTTCAGTAGCCACATTTGGAACTCTGAGAGAGTGTCACGGACATGTTCACAAAATGGCTGCCATGGGGTCTTAACCTTTTATAAAATGCTGCCATAAAAATGCATTACCCAGAAGGTAAACTGATGAGACTGAAAGAAAAGTAACTTCCTCAAGAACCTAAGTACAAGGCAGAGGTGGGGTCTGAACTCCAACACAGAAAACCACTCTTTTGAACCCAAATAAAGCTCATGCTAGAGGGCAGCACTTTGCTTTGCAGCATGTCAACCACCTGTTGTATTTTAAACTTGATAAATAAATTGTGTTATTTAGTTACATGTCTACTCTGGCTTTCTTCCAATAATGACATTCAAAATGACTTACATTCACTAATGAAATTTGATTTAAAAAACTTTAATAAAACAAACATACTGAAACACACAGCAAGAACAGAGTAAAAAAGCCTCCAACCCACAGACTTGTTGGAATACAGTAGTCTGTGTAAGCTGGTGGAAGGACAGTAGAAAGGGAGCAAACCTAGCCTCCCTCAGCAAGGGGCTTCGCAGCCTGGGAGTGGCTACCAAGAAGACCCTCTTTTGTGTTGCCACCAAACACACCTCTGAAGGTGGCAGTCTTGAAAGAAGGGCCTCTCCAGAATGTATGAAGAACTGGGCAGGCTCAAATGGGAAAAGCTGGCCTTTCAGGTAGCCTGTCCCAAGCCATATAGGCCTTTATAGGTCATTAGGGGTGGGTGCTCACCCCTTTGCTGCCTTCGCCTCCACTCACCAGGCCATGTGACCCTCTTCTGAAGCTCAGCTTGCCCCAGAGAGCAGTTGACAGCTGCCCACTCCCTTGTGTCTTTCCCTTGCATAAATGGGGGCTTTATGGCCGCCATTGGCACAGCAAAGGGAAGTGCACAATTTACGGAGGCTCTGGAAATTGTGCAAATCCCCTCACTGCATCAATGGTGGGTAAGTGCACAATTTTGGTGCAAAGTGGCAGGTGGCTGCCAAGTGCTCTACAGGCCTTGCGGGTGCTCAAGTGGTGTCCACACTCACACCAGGAGCACCCAATTGGGTCTGGCATGGTGGTGGTGGATGTGTGTGTGTGTGTGTGTGTGTCTGCTGGACTCCCTGACCCAGTCAGGTGCTCGAGACAACCCTATAGGTCATAACCAGGACTTTGAGTTCTCCCAAGCAACAGAAGGGTAGCCAGTGAAGCTATTGCAACAAGGGAGTCACATACTCCTTGTAACCAGCCATGGTCAGCAGTCTGGCCACAGCAGTCTGGACCAGCTGAAATCTCATTAAAATTAGGAGGGGCAGGGATTCTGCTAGGTGCCAAGATAGGTATTGTCACATCCCCAGATTCTGAGCCTTGCAATTACCAATTCAAGGGTCCTGGAGTTCCAAACAGGGATCGGACAAAAAGCAAGGTCTCAAGAGCCCAGGTCAGAGGCAAACAGGTTCCATGGCAACACAACAGACCAGGAGCAGACAGCAGGATGGTGAGAGTCCAACCTAAGTAACAGGCAACAAGGTCCCAGTGCAACACAGCATGCAAGGAGAGTGAGAGTTCAGTCCACAAGTACTTACACCCAAAATCATTGCAATGTATTTTTTTTATCTTGTGTTCAAAAACATTTAGATTCTATGTAGAGGATTTTTAATTCTCACCTGTTCTCTCTATGGACTCGCTGAAAATCTTGTGACAAAATCTTTCTCCCTTGCTACTCAAATAAGTTGCAATTAGATGATCTAATCAAACTTATTCCAAACTGTTCTCTGATCTGCTAGAAATCTAACACATAAAGATCTCATCACTTAGGGTCAAATTAAATTTTCTATGGGTATGTCTTCCAACTATGAGATAGGGATAGGCAAAAAATGCCATATGGCAGAGATCACCCAAGATCAAGACTCAGGAATCCTAAGAAGAACACACAAGTCTCCAACAGGAGCACCTTTCTCTCTTAACAAACAAAGGAACAGTTCCCATTCTTCCAAATATTTTCTGCAATCCCATAAAATAAAATCAACTGTCTCCCTAACTCCACAAGCTGAACAGAGTTCCGATTCCTCCCACCTTATATTAAACAGATTGTTTCAAACCACACAATGTCCACACAACACTCGAAAAACACAAACTTGCCAAGCTTGACAAAGCTGATTAAATCTAAAATCTCGTAAATTTGGACAAAAGGAAAAAAAAAACCTCTGTCTTTTGTTACTGTCTTGCCAATGTTTTTGCCAATTTAGTACACACTCCCTTTGCAGGGAGCTCTTAATTTCACTGTGTGACAAAGGCAATTGAACATCAACAAAGGACCTATATAATGCACTTTTCACTGTACTATCCGCTACTTCATTCCCTAATATGCTAATACGAGCTGGGATCCAACAGAAGCCAGTCCATATTCCCACTGAACATAATTTAAAGCACATGGCCCATATTTCATTTACAAGATTATTCTTGCAATCTACACCTCCTGACCCGTAGAGGTTTGGAGCTCTGTTTCAGTTCTGAAAAACACTAAGGCTCAAATGTAGAGGATGGAGCCTGATAAAGTTGTGATTAGTTTCTTAAACGGCCCTCATCCCAAACTAATTGATAACAACGAACGATTTGAAAACAGCTGCAAGTCAAGCATGTAATGGCCAAACACATACAGAGTGCTGTTGTTAGTAATACATGGCCATTCAGCTCATCTCTTCATTCAGACTAGGCTGACCATATGAAAAGTAGGACAGGGCTCATGTAACTTTAACAGTTGTAGAGAAAAGGGGATTTCAGCCAGTGTCATTTGTATGCAATTAGTCCCTGGTGAAATTCCCTCTTCATCACAAAAGTTAAAGTTGCAGGGGCCCTGCCTTCTTTTGTATATGGTCACTCTAGTATAGTGCCTGCAACTTTAACTGTTGTGATGAAGAGAGAATTTCACCAGGGACTAATTGCATACAAATGACACTGGCTGAAATTCCCTTTTCTCTACAACTGTTAAAGTTACATGAGCCCTGTCCTCCTTTTCATATGGTCAGCCTAATTCAGACCAACTGGAGATTTGGTCTTTAAGGTCAAAATCCAGAACAGTTCTTGCTGTCGAAGTCTGCGGTGCAGCTGTCGACCTTGAGCTTCGACTTTTTTCAAACAGCAGAGCTTCAAGTCATTGAGGTTGTGTTCACATTTCAGGAAATGTTGAACACGGAGGGCTTGCACCCTTTGGTTTCTTATACAGCTCTCATGTTCATTGATCCTGGTGTCTTATACAGCTCTTGTGTTTGCTACCTCAAGCAGGGCCAGCCCTGCCACGAGGCAGACTGAGGTAGCCACCTCCAATAGCAAATGATGGGAGAAGCAACAGAAGACCTTTCTGCTGCTCAATCTGAGCACCTGGCTTATTCCCTGAACCCCCACCCCACCCCACTGTCCTGAGGGGATCTCAATCTTCTAAACAAACACATCAGTACCATCAGTGCTCACTTGTTGCTGACTGTTAACTTCTTCCAATGTGCCACGGTCAGACAGTGCTGTCACAAAAAGGCCTTGACTGAGCTAGCAGTCAGAAGCAGCCAAACCACCCCTCCCCCTCCCCACACATGCCAGCAGGAATCACATGCATTCATGCACTGCTCTGCTTATGTGAGCCGTGATGCTGTTGCACTGTAGCATTTTGTTTGAGCAAACAGGAAGCAGGAGGCAGGCAGAGCCAGTGGGGTGCAGTGGCTAAAGTGTTCCACTTGGCCATGGAAATGCACTGGGTGACTTTGGGCCAGTCACAGACTCTCAGCCCAACCTACCTCACGGGGTTGTTATTGTGAGGATGATATTGGAGAGGAGGAGGAGGAGGATTATGTACGCCGCCTTCGGTTCCTTGGAGGAAAAAAGGTGGATCTAAATATAATAATAATAATAATAATAATAATAATAATAAGAGTGTGAGCAAGTAGCAGCAAGGTACTGAATGACAGGGCTGTGCCAAATAGCCTATCCTACACCCCCTAAGGTAGTCTATTAGCTTTAGGTACAGAGGAGGACACTGTCCCACTTGCCAGTGTTTAAATAAGATTCAACTGCCAGTTTCTGTACATGAAATGTGCAGCAGGGGTGAGTGGGTGGAATCTAGTCCTTTGCCTTGACCATCAAAATTTCTTGGATCAGCCCTGAGCATCTGCAAAGGTATCCCTAAGTAAAAGTATGCAAATCACCAAAACTTGAGCTCACTGAAGTTCTCCTAATTAATCTTGGAGCTCGTTTCAACCCAAGTCTATATCAGATTGGGACCTTTTTTCCTCTCGTTTGCGTGAAAATCTGGTGTACTTTTCCATGTATTTTTCCAGATGTACTTATCTTTGAACATCTTTGAAATGTAAGCTTCCTTTTCCTATTGATTAAAGCATATTTTACTAAGCATTTTTCAAATGCATGCATGTTGTCAAACAATTTTTGGGGGGTCCCTGAGTCACACTGCAAGCTCTATACGGACCTCAAATGCAGATTGAGTTTGAGTCCATGTTTGGTTCAGAAGGTCTGAACTGAGTAAAACCTGACCAAACATGAACTGAAGCAAATTTGTCTTTCATCTCTAAGTAAAACCCTCTTTGGACAAAAACATTATCAAAAATTCTAGCTAAAATGTTCTTTCTCCCTTCCAAATGGAAAAGCAGCAGACATGACTTAATCCTTCTGACTCAGTATTTTCTCAAACTCTGCTTTGTCACTAGAGGTCACTACACTCTTCCTAAAATATCACTCTCTTCTTTTGAACCACCTCTTGAGATCATGTTTATTTTTTGACAACACTCTTGTTCCATATTTATAGTTCAATTTCCCCCTGTTGGCCAGGATACCTATGACATTATGAATTACAGAGCTTTCTTCTTTCCTTTCCTCCCTTTTGAAGACAATAACATTGCAAATAATTTGGGAATTCTGGTCCATTAAAAAAAATCAAAAGGAACAGAAGTGACTTCTTAAAATATCAGCTAAAGGCAAAACTACGCAATGCATTAATAGTGTGTATAAAACAGTGTGTTCAAGACTGAAAGCACTCCTCTTTCTTAAGGAAAAAACAACAACACAGCAGTGCGTCCCAAGAGAAGCCTTTTTTTCTTTTTCTTTTTCTAATCCTTTCTCTTGCACCATTTCTCTATTGACACCCTCTTGTCAAATAGCTTTTTCCAAGGCAAATACAAATATGACTTTTGCACATTTATGTGTGTGAGAGAGGTTCCAGTAAGGGTAACCATATTTTGGAAACCAAAAAGGAGGAGAACATGGTCGGCTCCCAAAGGGGCATGCCCACAAACATGTCTGGCCCCAGGGTGTGTGTCCAGCACCTGGGGGGGGGGGTGCCCACCTGAACATAGACTTCAGGTGGGCACCTGAAGATTAAGACAAATCTGTTCTACATAACATCTTAATGTTAAAATCACTGAAATAAAGAACAACATATCTGAACTTAACTTCACTTACTCCTACTTTTTGTAGCTTTTGCTGTACTTTGAAGCTTTTGCTATACTCTGTGTGATACATTCTCCCTTTCCCTCAAATATCTTTTCTGATTGTATCCTCACTGTGCTGCAAACTGCTGCTGCTTTTAACAGGGCTTGCTGCTGACTGGCTGGCTTTTTATTTTTTAATTGTTTTTTTTAACCTTGTGTAAGATTGTCACAAGTTTCTTTATTTTAACATTAGGGTGGGTGTTATGGGCAGCAGACACTACTTCGCCCATTCACACTTCTCATTATATAAATTAGCTTCTCTAGGCTTATTCATTGACACCACTTCTCACATACAGATTTTGTACTCCAGTCTACTTCCTACACAAACACGTGACTGAGACTCTCTTTTTAATGCCCTGCATTGCCTGCTAGCACCATAGGGCTAAGTTACAACAGGTGTCTCTGGGTTGTCTGTGCAGCCTCTGTTGTCTCTCTCTCTCTCTCTAAGTCATTGCAGCCAAACCAAAGCCTCCAGCCTCAAACAATCTCCCTCTTTCTCTCTTTCTCTGCCAAAGTTTCCCGATGGTCCAGCCAGGCCTCACACTTGTGGCCAGGGTTGTTGCTTATTGTTTAGTCATGTCTGGTGACTCTTACTTTAAAAAACTTCACCACCAGCTTCCTCCACCTTCTCTCCTCCTGGACACCTGCTCAACTCTGATGCACTCTTAAAACACTCTGGGTGGCAAGCCAGCCTCTCAGGGCCAAGTTACAGGTGAATTTGGGTTGCCTTCAGCCTCTCTCTGCCTTATGCCAGCCAGCCAGCCAGTGTCCCCAGCTTCCAGCCTCAAATAATCCCCCCTCTCTCTCTACCAAAGTCTCCCACAACAATCCAGCCTGGCTGTGCACTTGTACCTTGTGACTGGGGGTAGGGTGCCAGCTTATAGCTTGGTCACATCTGGTGACTCTTGTTTTTTTTTAAAAAAACTCCACCGCCAGTCACCTCTGTCTGCACAAACACTGGACTCTGAGATGCTCTTAAAAGGCTCTGTGTGGCATGCCAGCCTCTCAGGGCTAAGCTACAGCCATCTCTGAGTTGTAACTCTGTCTGAAACTGATGCCAGCCAAAGCCTCCAACCAGCCAACACCTGCGCCAACACTTGATTCTGAGGCTCTCTTGAAAGGCTCTGTGTGGCATGCCAGCCTCTCAGGGTTCAGCTACAGCTATCTCTGAGTTGTGTCTTCAGTCTGTCTCTAAGAGATATGTCAGCCAGCCCAAGCCACAAATCTATCTGTTTTTCTCTGACACACACTTCAAATGTTCTGCTTTGCATGCCAGCAGTGCAGACAGAGCCTAGCTCACAAGCAGACAAAGTGAAATGGAAGGGAAGGGGTAGCAAAGCAAAGCAATGACATGCCAGGTTCCAACATCCGCATCAACAGGACATCCGCAAAGATGAGAGCCTCTCTCTCGACTGGCACCTCACTGTTGGTCGTGAGAGTTTTTCACTAAGGATGACCCTTCACTGCCCATGATGTGGAACTCTGAGAAAAAGGCCTCTGGCCTGTTCCGTTTTGCCCTGTGGGCTGCTTTGACTGACCTCTCCTTTCCCACATTTTGATCTGTGGATGCCTAACCTCTGCTGAGCTCCAGGTGCCTGACTGCCCACCAAATCTGCAACAGGAAAGGTGCCCTGTTTGTCCAGCACTTCTTAGCTAAAAATTTGAGATTCCCTTGCTGCCAAAGGCTGAAAATTCTCAAGATGCAATACCCTAAAGAGGAGGTTTGACAACCTGAATTTGAAGGATATGGCTCCAGCGATTTTTAAAAATAATAATTTTAAAATCTCAAAATTTAAAAATTCCTAAAAATCAGCGGATGAACAGATCTGCTTCAAATTTGGCAAGGATAAAGCCCTACCTGAGATCTATCATGGTAGCATGATTCATTTCTTTATCTTTAAAAATGATATATATATATATATATATATATATATCTCAAACTTTAACAAATCCCTAAATATCAGCGGATGAACAGATTTGCTTCAAACTTGTCAAGGCTAAAGTTCTATCTGAGAACTATCATGGTGCCAAATTTAATGTCTTTACCTTTAAAAATGACCATTATATATATATTAAAACCTCAAACTTTTAAAAAATTCCTAAACATCAACGGATGAATGGATCTGCTTCAAATTTGGCATGGCTAAAGCCCTTCCTTAAATATATCATAGTGCCAAATTTCATCTCTTTATCTTTAACAGTGATGGAGCTGTAAATGTTTTTGTTAAGTCTCATTAAAGTAGAGCTGCCCTTTGACTGGGGAGGATGGGAAAAATCTGAATTTTTCATCAAATTTCATCATCCCCCCCTTCCCAGATTTGTTACAAAAAATCCTGACAAGTCCGGGTTTTCCCTGTCATATGGTCACCCTAATGGGAAAATGGCTTGGGAGGAAGGGTTAATCAAAACTCCCTTCCTGGTGCCACAGTCCCGACGTCCCAATCTAGATAAGGGTCCTATGTCCTTTTTTATTTAAGAAAAAAGAGTGGTCAGTCTGAAGCTTTTGAATGTTCTCTTAATGTAACGTGTAATTTGGCCATAGCTTTTGAATTTTCCAGAACTCTTCTTCAGACTGGTTGTTCAGAGTGTTGGGAAGAGCAACAGAAGGGAGTGTATGCATTTTGTACATGCAGTTTAATAATAATAATAATAATAATAATAATAATATATTTATTTATTTGCTACCCGCCTCTCCCTCTGGATCGAGGCGGAGAACATCAAATACAAATGATATAAAATACATAAAATTGATTAAAAGCATATAAAACTAATACATTATTAAAATACCAAGAAAACTCTTAAAATTCAACTGGGTAGGCCTGCTGGAAGAGATCAGTCTTTATAGCTTTCTTAAAATCTGGAAGACTGTTAAATTGGCGGATCTCTCCTGGCAGGCCATTCCACAGTCTAGGAACAGCAGAAGAGAAGGTCCTCTGGGTAATGGTTGTCAGTCTAGTTTTGACTGATTCTAGTAAATTCCTCCCAGAGGACCTGAGCAGGCAGGGCAGATTGTATGGGAGAAGGTGATCCCGCAGGTAACCTGGACTCAAACCATGTAGGGCTTTAATGGTAATGACCAACACTTTGTACTTTGCCCGGAAACTAATTGGCAGCCAGTGGAGTGATTTTAAAGACCAAATTAAGGTGTAAACAAATCTCAGATTGTACCAAGAACTACTCGGAGAATGAAGCATAGCTGTTCTGTTTGTAATAGAAAAGCCAGCAATAATTCAGATCTGCCTGTAGTTGGAACAGACAATTCCTTCGTCAGGCAGAAATGAGAAGTAAATCAAAGAAGCTGGAAATTGTCAAGGAAACTGTTCCTTGCCGTGGCAGGTCGTTTCCCATCCCGCCACCCCGTCCCCAGCCAAAGCTGGATTGAGCCAACACTGGAAATAACCACACAGAATTTAGGGACCAAAGCAAGTTTATTTGTAACCTAGTCTAAGTTAAGGCCTTGGTCAAATCAGAATAGATTATACAAGCAAAATGGCAAAATAGGGGTAAATTATTGGGAAAGGAAGGATGGGGGGAAGGTTTAGAAAGGAATGAGGTAGGTTTGGTATTAGCAGCACAAACAAGAAAAGGCCATAAAACAATTAGGACCCGAATTAATCACATTCCTAAAAGTGTCAAGTGTTATAACCAAACCGAGCAGGTTATAAAACAATAAAAATTCTAACTAACACCCAACTTAATCCAGCCGAATGGAGATCTTGTTTAGGCAAAGCCTCTGCCCTGAAGAGATGCCGGACTGCTTCCAAACAGTTGTTTTTTACCCTGCCCAGGGCTGGCCCCATTGTCATGGAAACCAGCCCTCCCTAATTTCCCACAGCTGAAAAACTGAAGTTCATTAGCGCAAGCCACCTGCCTGACCTTTGCTGGTGGCTTGAGATAGCCAGAACAGAAACTATGCAAACATTCTTTCCTCCCCCCTCCCCCCCCCTCCCTTGAGCTCCAAGGTCCCTGCTTCTCGCCAGGCGACTCCTCTTGCAGAGCAGGTCAGTTATTTTCTTCACAGAAATAATTTTAGGTGGTGGATTAGATAAAGAGTCAATAGAATCCAAAGTGTGAAGAAGTAATCTTTTCATTTGTAAACCCTCTCTTTTTCATATTTAGACTCTAAATGTGATGGCTGATGTTCTTATAATGTTTGCTATGTTGATGATGAAGAGACAGAAATAAAAAAGCAAGTTCATCATTTTCATTGGATCAATTTGAGTTACAGTTGCTTGATATGCACTGAAAGATAGCATACTCTTGTGTCCACAGAAGAGAATCCAGCAAGTGGAGTGACCCTACCTAGTGATCTGTATCTCTACAGATGAGAAACTCAATGATGACATTTTATGCCTTAGCCTCATCAGGAATGGAAGACATTTCGAACCATAAGTTTTCTAATGATTTCAATGTTAATGGCACTAGAAGAATAGTGTGAATTTTCTTTCATATTTTCAGCTTCCATGATTTCATAAAGCACTTATCAATAATTGTAAGCTTTGAGAAATGCATTATTGGTAGCATGCCCAGCAAGTCCAGCCCTGTATAAATTCCATTTTATACCCAGATCACTATTTTGAATCTGGATCCACATCATCAGAGGAGTACAGCAAGTGTATGTGTGGGGAACACATCCTCAAGGTGTGCATCTCAATGCTCTTGCATGACACTCACAGTGTTGCCAGCTCTGACAGAGTTGAATACCTGTTTTGAGGGGAAAGGAACTGAATCTAGGCACCTAATTTCTTCCCCCCCCCCTTCTCCTAAGGCTGCCCAGATCTGTCAAAGTTTACCATGGTCTTCAGTTATTTGGCAGTGGTGATTTTCATGTGTAGAAGTGAGCTTGCAGGTGCATGAAAGGCTCTCTTGAACGCAGGCTCTCTGTTTTGGGAATCAGAGGTTTGCAGAATTAAGATGTCATACAGGGATCAGTAACTGGTACCTTGATCTATTCCAGTCTGGGCTGTTCAGCCTTGGTTTCAGTATATAATTGGCCCTGATGGATGACCTTCTTTTGGAGAAGCAGGGGGGAGTGCAATCCTATTACTTTTTCTCAATCTCTCAGTAGCCTTTGACACTGTTATGTAGCTTTTTGGCCTACTCCAGCAGCTTAGCCAGGCAAGTTATTTTCCCAGAGAGGAGAGTGATTCGGTTTAGGAACACAACAGACACTTTATTCAGATTCTTCTCTTAGAACACAAAACTAGGCTTTTGTTCTTGAAACTCCACACCACACACACACACAGGCCTTCTTACTTCCATAACCATCTTTGGCTTTCTGGCCCTGCCTCTCCAAAGTCAGCTGTCCTACTAAAGGCAGCTATTAAAGGTACATGTGGCATAAACTGATTTTGATCCAATATCATTGACCATAGTATCCTCCTGGACTATTGCCTATGGACTATGGTATCAAAAACCATTGGGGGCTTTTGGGGGCACCACTATTTAGCAGTTCAGATCTTCCTTACTGGGTCAGTTCCAGAGAATAACATTGGGTGTCTGTGCATTGGCCCCTTCGCAGTTAAATTCATCTCACAGGTCATCCAGGAGATGCAGGTGGTAATGGTCCAGGATCCAATAAAGGCTTCTGAAATTAATTCTGTGGCCCTGCAATATGCAATCCCAAGTTGAAAGGAGCACAGCCAGCTTCTAATTAATTCAATTGTTCTTCTCTGCTGGAGTTTTGTGTATGAAGAGATTAGCATCACCTGAGATGTGCAGCTCCCCAGGGTATCTCATTTGCTTGGAAAGGAATGTTCAGCAACCAACTGCTTTTGCTTCCCCTAAACAAATCCATAAATAAAGACATTCTGCCACACATCCAGGGCAGCTCTAAATTAGTGGCTTGGCCTGAGCATCTCTAAATGGTGCCTAATGAAAAAAAATCTCAAAGTTAAAATAGAGCACATTTTAAGCTCTATTCTGGTGTTACAGCCACAAAGGGACAATAGAGAAGAAAAGGGCTATAGGGCTGTATTTTCAGCCCTAACCTTATCATTGCATTCTGACTTGTCTGTGTTCTAGTGTAACTCATTAATCCAGGCTTCATAATGGTGTGGGATCCTCCATGACAGGGCTGCGAAACCTCTTTCAGCCCAAGGGTTGAATTCCATTTTGGAGAAGCTTGACTGAGTTCAATGGGACTTATTCTCAGGTTAGTGAGAATAGAATTACAGGCAAATTATCTGGAAAGGTCCGAAGTAACTACAGAAGACTAAGTGGCACTGTCCAAGGTGCTGGATGAAACCTTGTTCACTACATCTTGTATATATTAAAACCATTTTTATTTCACCAAACAGACTTCTTTTCTCCAGGAAGTCTCACTGAGCTCTTGTTAAAAGTTATTGATCATGGATCTAATAGTAAGCACAAGTATATAGTGGCTTAAAAAAACATTGCAGAGATAATAAAGTTCTTTCAATTTCAGTAGTTATCTCCACTTGTGTATTTCAACCTTTTAAATTATGCAACCTATAGCTGTCTATGCTATTTCTTAATGCAACTCTGGGAAAGGAAGTAAAATAATAATATTAATAATAATAATAATAATAATATTTATTTGTAGCCCGCCTCTCCCTCCGGATCGAGGCGGGGAACAACAACAATATAAAACATAAAAATCACAACAGTTAAAAAATTTTAAAAACAAGAGAAAAAATACAACATTAAAAACATCTTAAAATTCATCTGGATAGGCCTGTCAGAAGAGGACAGTCTTCATGACTCTCTTAAATTCATGAAGACTGTCAATTTGTCTAACCTCCTCCGACACACCATTCCATAGTCTGGGAGCGATGGAAGAGAAGGTCCTCTGGGTAACACCCGCCAGCCTAGTTCTGGCTGGCTTGAGTAAGTTCTTTCCAGATGACCTAAGTGTGCGGGGTGGATTGTACGGGAGAAGGCGATCCCGTAGGTACCCTGGACCCAAACCATGTAGGGCTTTAAAGGTAATAACCAACACTTTATACTTCGCCTGGAAACTGATTGGCAGCCAGTGAAGTGATTTTAAAACTGGTGTAATGTGATCACCCCTAGGTGTACCAGTGACCAACCTGGCTGCCATATTTTGAACAAGTTGAAGTTTCCGGACTAGGCACAAAGGTAGCCCTATGTACAGCGCATTGCAGAAGTCGAGCCTCGAAGTTACCAATGCGTGCACTACCGTCTTTAGGTCTTCCAACTCTAGGAAGGGGCGCAGCTGGCGTATCAGCCGAAGCTGATAGTAGGCACTCCTGGCCGTCGCATCAATCTGAGCTGTCATCTGGAGTGACGGATCCAGGAGTACCCCCAAGCTGCGAACACAATCTTTCAGGGGGGGTGTAACCCCATCCAGAACTGGTTGACACACCTCCAGACCCAGGTTGGGGCCTTTGACAGCAAGCACCTCCGTCTTGTCTGGATTCAGCTTCAGTTTGTTTTTCCTCATCCAGCCCATTACCGCCTCCAAGCATTCATTCAGAGGAGACACACTATCCTTAGCTGATGATGTTGTTGAAGGCATAGAGAAATATATTTGGGTGTCATCAGCGTATTGATAGCACCCTGCCCCATGCCTCCGGATGATCTCTCCCAGCGGTTTCATGTAAATGTTAAACAGCATTGGGGAAAGGATGGCACCTTGTGGTACACCACATAGCAGCTCCTTTTTTGAAGAGCAGCTATCCCCAAGCATCACCATCTGGAGCCTGCCCGAGAGATAGGATCGGAACCACTGAAGCACAGTGCCCCCGATTCCCAATTCCCCCAGGCGCTCCAGAAGGATACCATGGTCGATGGTATCGAAAGCCGCTGAGAGGTCCAAGAGTACCAGCAGGGACACACTCCCCCTGTCGATACTAAGGCGTAGATCATCCACTAAGGCGACCAAAGTGGTCTCAACTCCGTATCCTGCTCTGAAGCCGGTTTGAAATGGGTCTAGAAAATCAGTGTCATCCAAGACTGCCTGGAGTTGAAAAGCAACTGCTCTCTCGATCACCTTGCCCAAAAATGGAAGATTTGATACTGGCCTGTAGTTATTAAGGTCCAGGGGATTCAGGGAGGGCTTTTTTAGAAGCGGCCTTACCACTGCCTCTTTTAAACATGATGGGAAGCTCCCCTCCCTGAGAGATGACCTCATTTTTTCTCTCTCTCTGAAAAGCTGAGATTCTGCTCAAGCTAGCTGATTGTAAACCAATTCTTGATTTTCTTCACCAGTAAAACTTTTAGTACTTGGGCTACAGCTTAACAACAGCAGCTTAACAACAAAGACTGAACAAAGTTAGCAAGAGCCATCGTCTACAGGGGATGAAAACAAGGTAACATTACTGAATCTAGTATTTAGTCCAATGGCATCTAGCTGTCTTGAACAGATATGGCTGGGTCATATGTCATTGTCTCTTGTAGAAAAGGTTTCATCAAAATGACATAATGGTTTCTTTTATCTTTTTTTCCCCTTGAAGGTCATAATCACCTGTTTCTGTTTGTGCCATCTCAATTGTGGTGTCTCTTGCTCCTGTCTTCACTGTTTCCATCTCTTGAATTAACCCCCCCCCCCCACTAAAACTTGAAATGTGAAAAATGAATTCATTCCTAAAGGATGTCACAATGACATCTGACTGGTGAATCATAAGAGAGGAAGACACAAATGGTTGGTGACAGTGGGTCTGTGCACTGACATTAGTTGATAGTTTTCTCAGGATTTTTATTTTTAAATTGAAGCATGAAATTGTGCTAAGGAGAGGAGGGAAATGACAATGTATGTGTTTTGCAAAGAGAAGGGAGACCTATAAGCAAAATGTAGAAGGGATTGAGAGCACAATGTAATCATTATTGCATTCTAGGCTTTTATTGAGGACAGTGCTCAGTTTGGAGTACATTCTGTCCATTGATGGCCAGCTTAAAAAAACAAACCAAAACAAACAAAGAAACAAACAAAAACCCACCCTATAGTCCTAAAAGTACCATTGCATCCCATCTGTGATTATGATCAGTAGACCTGAGTGAGACAAGTTGAGACATAGGATGGGAATAAGCTCCATATCTTGCACACCTATGATAATGGCATCAGAAAATCCCACCACAGAGAAAAGTAGGTAAGAGAAAGTGAAATCTTGGGCCATGGTCAACCATGACAGTTTCTCACATTCTACAGAGAGGAATGTGACACAGCGACCCTATTCAGACAACGTGCTAAGCCACGGTGGTTAAGAATTATGAGCTAAAAATTATGGCTCAGCATGTCATGTGAACCGTGATTTAGCATGTCATGTGAATCATTCCTAACCATGGTGGCAATATACCACAGTTTAAACACACTCACCAACCATTTGTTGCAACAGGCCCAGCATGACCTAGTTTTAGCTCTGCATAAGGTAGGAACCTTTTGGGGCCTGAAGACGACATTTCATTTTTGAGTAGCTCTCAGGCCACATTCTGGTGGTGGGTGGGGCCAAAGGTAAAAGAGGACAACTCTAAAATATTAAACCCGGAATTCCATCAATAGCACGCCTCTGCATGTCTGCTTCTGAATTAAGGAGGAATGAATCACTCAGCAACACTTTCAATGAGCATCCCAAATATTCAGTAAGTGTGTGTCTATTCACAAGCAAGTATGAGCAGCATGTCTACTCCTGAGTAAGCAGGGAAAGGTTCAGAAGGAAGCAGGAGTGAATCACGCAGCAACCTCCTCCCCTGGCCCCACCTGTGCTGCCAGGGAGTGGAAAACTGATATCCAATCAGCAGCTGGTCGAAGGAAAATGCTTTGCCCTGCTTAGCACCAAGAAAGGGAATATTTTTCCAGTGCTGAGCCAAGGAAAACACTTATCCCTGATCAGCTACTGATTGGTGATAAGAGTTTTCCCATCCATGCCAAAGCAGGTGGAGCCATGGCAAATCCATGGCAAAGGAAGTGGGGCCAGAAGAAGATGCTGCCAGGTTAACTAAGGAACTCCCATGGTCAGACCTGAAAGCTAGAAGTTCCCGAGCCCTGGCATAGGGCATGCTTCATCTTTTTCCCTCTACCACAGATCTGGCTGATCAGTTCAAACAATTCTGTGAAATTCAGTTCCCCTTCCATGACCTCTTGGGCCTTGTTGGAGAAAATGTATCTGCCAGAAATTTCTCTTGCTATGTATTCCATAAAGGTACAGGAGTCTCTTCAGGATTTCAACCTGGCGACCCCATGTCCCTACATCCCTAAGCCTAGGGTCCAAAGCTTCCAAAGCTTCCTCACTCAAAAAACCATGGAAGTCCTGATATAGAGGGATTTTCAGCAGCTGCATTTTCCTATCGGCTTTTCATGTCTTCAACTTCCCTTTTCTTTTCTCCAGTGTTTTCTGTTTTTCAGCCAGTTCCCACATCTGTCCTTCTGGCACTTCTTCAGCATTTAGAAAACCAGTCCCGCCTTTCTCTTACTGCCTCTGATTTTCCTATTAGGCTTTTATTCTCCTCAGCCCACAGAACTTTGCATGCCAATAGCGATTGTGAGCAATTTCATTTCATACCCAAGGTGACTTTTTGCTTCTTTCCCAGAAACCAGTGTACTTGGAAACACTCTTCTGTTGATCATCTCACTCTGTCAGCAGTTCATGACATCACAGGATTTCAGTCAATTACTGCCAGAGGCATCACAGAATGTTTTAAATTCATTGCAATGTAGATTTAACACAATTAACTATGGAGAGAGCAATCCTCTTGTCCCCAGATAGCATCCCAGGGACCAAAGATTTTTCAGAGTCACCTCTCCAAGGGCCAGGCTGTAGACACTGCTATCGCCTCATAAAAGAGACTCTGGAATCTGATTCCCTCCCAGGCCCCTTGCAGCCACTGTAGAAAGCCTGCTGCTTTCCGATGCCACAAAGATAGCCTCAGAAGGATTCCAGTGGGCAGGGAGGGGAAAGGAGAGATTGAGATAAGATAAATTCTATGGCTTCTCCAGCACCAGCCCAGCCTCTGCCAGCCCACGATCTCTAGACAGGCTTGAAGTCCTGTCTAGAGGGGAAAATGTAAAGAAGAGGGCAAGAACTAAAAAATTACCTCTCTTCCTATCCCTCCCCGCCAGCAATAGCCCAGCAGGGCACTGGATACCGGGATTGGAGCCAGGCTGCTGTCTAATGAGAGTGCAACTCATAAGAATGCACCCTTAAACTGCATTTCTCTGGCTGAAGGTAGCCAACACATATAAAGTGATTTGCCAACTCATCTTGAACAACCACTGCTTTAACTTGCATTTTCCAAAGCAAGCTGTTCATTCTAGGCTTCAAAATTAAATGTTTAAGATTTCAGTCCCAAACACCTTTGCAGTTGAATTAGTCTTAGGCCCTTTCCACACCAGGCAAAATGCCTGGGATGGCCCTCAGTTGCTCCCTGTGCGTCCAAATGACGTACAGGGAGTCCCGGGGGTGGGGGAGCGGGCACGGGATTTTCCTGGGTTAAAGGAAACCACAAAAAATCCTGAATCTTCTGCGGTCCTGGGAACTTCCCAGGACTGCGGAAGAAAAGCCCACCTGCCCTCGTGCTGCTGCACTTACTTGGGCAGCACCAATGGCCACTGACTGCCTAAGGGGAAGAAGAGTGACCACTTGTGATTCCAGCATCTCTTATTACCCCTTCTGTTCCAGCTGCCTGTTAGAACAAACAGTTGCTCATCAGAGACAACTACTGAACTGATACAATTCTTACAGAGGCAAGAAACGGTCCATATACTTGTTGGGTGGGTGGGCCTGTTTATAAAGGAGGATATAAGATCCTTGCAAACCACCTCATATACAAGTCACCTCATATAAAGAAATATTGAACACACTCCAAAAGAAATTAGGTGAAATTGATCCAGTAGATACAGAGACTGAAACCACCACAATGCTCATTTCACAAACAACCCGCTTTGTAGAGATTGGACAGAACTTTGCAGGTCAACTGCTCAAGATAGTTTTAGACCTTGGGGCAATTAAAACACACAAATTTCAAAAACCCAGAGCCGTTCAAATGATTTCCAAGACATCAAAACTGACTACGTACCAACTAGAAAGGAAATATACTAAGAATACTAAGGAACACCTTTATGAAGCTTATATTGATCTCTCAGCAACTTTTGATTCTATTAACAGAAACAGATTATGGGAAAAGTTACAAAGCTCCAGTATTGAACATTGACTCTTAATACTGATAAAGGAATTACACAATAACACAGAAATGAGGGTTAGAGTTGGTTTGAATGGTTCTCTAACAGAAGCTTTTAGAACAACATGGGGAGTAAAACAAGGATGACTCTTGGCTCCCACTGTATTCAATATCTATGTAAATGATCTGGTGTCACAGTTAGCTCAAGTAAACTCTGCTTGCCCAGTATATGAATAGAAAGTTTTGTTTTTTTCATGTATGCAGATGACGTAGTACTTATCTCTCTCTCCCTCTTGGGTCTGAAAAATCTCTTAGACAAATTCAGTGCTTACTGTAAATATGAAAACTTGGCAATAAACTATTCTAAGACTAAGAGAGAGATTCCTTGTTAACACATGAATCTAGGACTGCCCTTGCAGAAACTGTTCATTTTCTTCTGAGTGATACCAACAGTTATGTGACACATCAAGTAGCTTTGTTTGCTCTGGCAGCCAAAAAGATTAGTAAGGGAAAACTAGACAAAACTGCCATAAACTGCCATGGAGATTCAGCTTTCACTTATGGCAAATTCTAAGTTATCTGTATAATTTTCTACTGTTCGAAATATTTGTTTTACTGCATATATGTATAAAGATTTTCTTTTGATGTATTTGTCATGGCCTTTGGCTAGTACAGTAAACTTTGAATTGGTTTATATGCTACCTCCAGTTGTGTATGTTGCTCCTTTAAGTCCGGCATTTACGCAAATTGGACATTTAATTCATGCCTGTAATGTTGTGTATAGCACCCCTTTAAGCCCAACATTTATGCAAATGAAGCCTTTACAGACAAGAATGAGCTGGGGCTTAAGGGAGGGGTGCTTCATCCATCCCTATATTTCTATCTTGCCCCATAGCCCAACCTCTCTGGCCGATTCACAAAAATTAAAAACCATTATACAAGGTGCATAAAGAAAGGCATTCACACAAACACCTATAAATAGACAACACACAGAGAGAGCCAACATATATCTAAAACCTATTTGTTAAATCATACAGCCAAAGATGATCCAAGACCTAATTTAAAACTCATTGTATGCTTTCAAATGCCTAAGAGAAGAGGGCAGTTTTAACCTGGTGCCAAAAAGATAACAATGTTGGTGCCTGGCGGACCTCATCAGAAGATCATTCCATAATGGGGGGGAGTGCACCACTGAGAAGTCCTCTCTCTTGTTGCCCACCCTCCAAACTTCTCTCAGAGGAAGACCCCAGAAGAGGCTCTAAGATGCTGAGAGAAGTGTACGGGTTAATTCATAACATATGGGGTTCCCCTGGGACTTGGCCAGGGCTTGCAGAACTGTCAAGCCCTAGCTGAATCCCTTCCTGTGTTACAGAAAGAAACATGGAGAGAAATGTGCACAGGGCCAGATGACATTATGGGAAGGAAGTGGCTTTGAGACAAGGCCCCACCTCCTTGTTGTTATTATAAATAAATAACTGATAGTGGTTTTATTTTGCTCTTACGTAGCATTTTTAAACTTTTAAAGTTTTATATGTTTTCATCTGTTGTATTTTACGGTTTTAATTGTGAACTGCTCAGAGAGCCTCTGCTATTTATTTATTATTTATTTATTACATCTTTATACTGCCCATCAGCCAAAGCTCTCTGAGCAGTGCACAATTAAAAACCATAAAAATAACAATATAAATTTAAACATTAAAAAGTTTAAAAGGCAGTGTAAAATGAGCTACATTAAAAACCAGGGAAAGCCTGTCTAAAAAGGTATGTCTTCAGGAGGCGTTTAAAAGTTGTAATGTTTTCTGCCTCCCAAACCGCACGAGGGAGGATTTCCCAGAGGGTGGGTGCCACTACAGAAAAGGCCTGCTGCCAAGGTTCTTTATGGCGGCATTCTAGTTTCATCCAAGTGCTCCTGCAGCTGAGACACCACCACTCTCTCAAGCACTTTGCTCAAAAATGGGGTATTAGCAACTGGATGATAGCTGTCACAACTCTCTGGATCAAGGGAGGTTTTTTTTTCAGAAGTTGTCACACCACTGCCTCCGTTAAGGCAGCAAGGACCACCCCATCACACAGCGATGCGTTCACCACTCCCCTGATTGGCCAGAATAAAAATATGATAAATAAATCTGGCCTGCTGGCTTGATCCAGGGCAGCAATCTGGCCTCCAACCCAAAAGATATGTTCAAGAGAATTTCAGGCAAATTTGATTTAAAGGGAAGTTTAAGCAAATTTGGCAGTGCTTCCTCAGGTGAAACATCTGGGGAATTCTGATGTAAGCCAGAAGAGAGTAGATAAGATATGAGGAATTTGTCATTGTGTTGGTGGTCCACAAACCACCAGACCACTCAAAGTGCAATTCAAAATAGTTTGGGGGTTACTCCTCAGACAAAACATCTAAGGAATTTCAAGGAGACCCAAAGACATTTTGAGAATACAAAGACATTTCACTGGTAGCTTCAGTCATTTCTAACATGCATGTTTTACAGCAATGTATTATTTATATGTGTCATCATGTCATGACACGAGCAGACATTCGTATGTGGTGTGGAGTCAAATGTCTATCAAAAATAGGTGCCTTTGTTGGGATAAATGAATGTCCAAAACTACCCACAGTCCCAATGTTGGAATCCAAAAACAGGCTACAAGACAGGTGGATGCTGTAGGAGATGTTTTGCTTTAATGCCAAAATAGAAGTGCCTTGGAATTTGTCATATCGAATCAAGAACATGTTGTATTTCCAGTTTCATTGAGAGCCCCCACTCCACCCTCAGTACTTCAGTACTTCAGAAGAATGTTGCACTGATTCTTAAGATTTAAATAACAAGATGTTCTAAAACTCCAACATTTGAAGTGTATGAATACAAAGCCCCACTGTGCTGAGGCACTAAAAGAGGGAAAGTTCGATTATTTTTACACTTTACTGGTAAAGAAACCCTGTGACCTCAAACAGACCTTAGAGGCATCGTCAGCTCTCTCTGTTCTACCTCCCATTGCCTTTCATCTCCTGTTATGAAGGGATAATTTGAGCCGTGCATTTTTTACAGCTGTTCAAACAGGTACTCTGAAAGAGTTTATGAGAAATTAAATGTAAAAGACAAAATATAAAGTGGCCAATTTTAGCAGATCTTTCCTGGTGAAATTATTTAAGATATTAAAAGTAAAGGGAAGTTTTTTTTTTTTTTTTTTGCATAGGATGCATATACAGTGCTGGGAAGGACAGAGCCCAAAAATCAGAAGTAGGCAACCTGGTGTCCTCCATATGTTTTTGACTACAACTTCCATCAGTCCCAAACACCATGGTCAGTGGTAAGGAATTATGGGAGCTGTAGTCCAAAACAACTGGAGGGCATCAGGTTGCCTATCCCTGCCATAGATCCTTATATCCAACTATCTATATTAGGACAAGGTACACCACATTTAAGCCCTTAATAGATGGCATCTTCTCATCTTTCCCTAATATGTGAGTTATACATTGCTTTTATAATAAACTAAACAAAACAGGCCACCATGATATGAATTCACTATCAAATCTCTGTAGAATAGTGTAGTGTAGTGGGGAGATTGGTTGACCTAGATAGAGGAGATCATGTTTACATCTCTGCATAACCATGAAGTTCATTAGGTGTCCTTCAGCCAGCCACTATCTAAACTTAGACTACCTCCTGGAATTTTGTGAGGATATCATTGGCTAATCCTATGCACACCACTCTAAGGTCTTTAGAGAAAGGTGGCATTCAGATGTGACAGATAAAAAATAATATTACATTTTTTTCAAAATCTTCATATGTATTTATTTATTTATTATGTGCGATATTTTATTATTCTACTTTTCAATCTTATAAGAAAATTCCCAATGTGGCTTCCAAATCCAAACAAAATTACAAATCATCAAGTTGATCATCGGTTGTCAAACTGTACCAAAATAAAGCAGTGTATGCATGCTGTTTATGCCTAAAATGTAGGAGCCTAAATTTGCCGCACTGAGACTTGAGACTTGAATATAATTTATTTGTTTTTTATATGTATTTATTTATTTATTACATTTGTATACTGCCCCATAGCCGAAGCCCTCGGCGCAGTTTACATAGGATTAAAACAATTAAAAACAATATACAAAAATTAAAACAGCAAAAACATACAACATACACACAATGCACACATACATTTAAAACCACTACAATAGCCCCAAAAAGCTAAAAAACAACAACAACAACAAAACAGGCTCCTCAGATATTGCCAAATGCCTGAGAGAAGAGGAAAGTCGTGACCTGGCGCCAAAAAGATAACAATGTTGGCTCCAGGCGGGCCTCGTCAGGAGATCGTTCCACAATTGGGGGGCCACCACAGAGAAGGCCCTCTTCCTTGTTGCCAACCTCCAAGCTTCCCTCGGAGTAGGCATTCGGAGGAGGGCCTTAGATGTTGAATGTAGTGTTCGGGTAGGTTCATGTCGGGAAAGGCATTCCGTCAGAGATTGTGGTCCCAAGCCATGTAAGGCTTTATAGGTTAAAACCAGCACTTTGAATCGGGCTCGGAAACATACAGGCAGCCAATGCAAGCGGGCCAGAGTAGGTCTTATATGCTCGAACCTTCTGGTTCCAGTTATCAATCTGGCCACTGCATTTTGCACAAGCTGCAGCTTCTGAACCACCTTCAAAGGCAGCCCCACGTAGAGTGCATTGCAGTAATCTAACTTGGAGGTTACCAGAACATGGACAACTGAAGCCAGGTTATCCCTGTCCAAATAGGGACGTAGCTGGGCCAGCAATCGAAGTTGGTAGAAGGCACTCCATGCCACTGAAGCCACCTGAGCCTCAAGTGGCAGAGATGGTTCTAGGAGAACCCCCAAGCTATGAACCTGCTCCTTCAAGGGGAGTGCAACCCTATCCAGAACAGGTTGAACACCGTCCATCCGGTCAGCAGAACCACCCACTAACAGCGTCTCAGTCTTGTCTGGATTGAGTTTCAGTTTATTAGCCCTCATCCAGTCCATTATTGCAGCCAGGCACTGGTTCAGCACATCCACAGCCTCACCTGATGAAGATGAAAAGGAGAAATAGAGCTGCGTGTCATCAGCGTACTGATGACAATGCACTCTAAAACTCCAGATGACTGCACCCAACGGTTTCATGTAGATGTTGAACAGCATGGGGGACAAGACTGACCCCTGCGGAACCCCATACTGGAGAATCCACGGGGCCGAGCAATGTCTCCCCAGCACCACTTTCTGGAGCCGACCTGTCAAGTTCGAGCGGAACCACTGCAATGCAGTGCCTTCCACTCCCAACTCAGCCAGTCGTCCCAGAAGGATACCATGGTCGATGGTATTGAAAGCCGCTGAGAGATCAAGGAGAATCAACTGAGTTACACTCCCCATGTCCTTCTCCCGACATAGGTCATCATACAGGGCGACCAAGGCTGTTTCCTTACCAAAACCAGGCCTGAAACCCGACTGAAATGGATCCAGATAATCGGTCTCATCCAAGAGTGCCTGGAGCTGGCTCACAACCACCCACTCCAGGACCTTGCCCAGGAATGGAACATTTGCTACTGGCCTGTTGTTATTAAGATTTTCAGGGCCCAAGGAAGATTTCTTTAGGAGTGGTCTCACTGCCGCCTCTTTCAGGAGGCCTGGGACCACTCCCTCTTGCAAAGAGGCATTAATCACTTCCCTGGCCCAGCCAGTTGTTCCATCCCTGCTAGCTTTTATTAGCCAAGAGGGGCAAGGATCCAATATGGAAGTGGTTGCACGAACCTGTCCAAGCACCTTGTCCATGTCCTCAAGCTGTACCAACTGAAACTCATCCAAGAAAACAGGACAAGCCTGTGCTCTGGATACCTCACTAGATTCACCTGCTATAACACTGGAGTCTAAGTCCTGACGGATGCCAAAGATTTTATTCTGGAAATGCCCAGCAAATGTATTTGATGGTTGTACCATGTCCTTGGGGCCGGCATGTAAAAGCCCTCAGACAATTCTGAAAAGCTCTGCTGGGCAGCAGGTTGATGATTGAATAGTAGCAGCAAAGTATCGTTTTTTTGTCTCCCTCACTGCTGCTGAATACAGCTTACCATAAGCACTTACCAGTGTTTGATTGCATCCATCAGGAGTTTGTCTCCATCTGCTCTTAAGCCGTCTCCTGTTTTGTTTCATCACTCTCAGCTCCGCGGTATACCACAGAGCCGTATGAGCTCTACACAGGAGAGGGCGCACAGGAGCAATCGTGTCAACCGCCCAGGTCATTTCTGCATTCCACAGATCAACCAGGGTTTTGACAGAAAAGCCAGCCCTATCAGCCGGAAAACTCCCCAGAGCCCTCTGGAAACCATCTGGATCCATTAGACTCCAGGGGCGGACCATCTTAATGGGTCCCCCACACTTGCAGAAGGGAAAAGCCGCTATAAGTCTGAACCTCAGCAGGTGATGATCTGACCATGACACAGGGGATGATGTAAAATCCCCCATTTTCAGATCACCATGTCCAGTTGAAAAAAAAAAAACCAAGTCTAGAGTATGCCCTGCTATGTGCATTGGGCCGATGGCATGTTGGGACAATCCCATGATTGTCATGGAGACCATGAAATCCTGAGCTGCCCCAGATAAAGTACCCTCGGCATGAATGTTGACATCCCCCAGAACCAGGAGTCTGGGGGACCTCAGCATTACACCGGAGACCATATAAGAGAAATACAAGTTTGAAATCATAATGCTGATTATTTCACTTCTCTGAATACGATGAAACTCATGTAAATAAAGCACTTCCTCTCCCGATGATCTTTATGTGTCTTCCAGGAGGAAAGAGATGAATTGATAATTGTACATGACCCATGTTTAATTCCTTTGCATGGGAATATGAACTAAAATGATGATGAGAAAGATCAATTACTTGACTGACACAAATGGCCTCAGTTCTATGATACATCTTTGTTCTCATAATCAGAAGGTATGTTACTGTAGTGAGTTGGTTTGTGAATGAAAATGTGGACTTCACAGAGTTCCCAAATGCTAATAGTAGACCTGTGTAATTTGGCTTAATTGGCAGCTTCATAGTTAATTAGACAGACCTTTCACACGGGCCAGCAAATCTACAGCTTTCACCTTGAAGCTGCTTTGACCAGCCATATGAAGTGAAGATAAGGGTGAAGCTGTTGTATCCCACTCTTCTGGGCTTGGAAGCTCTTTCTCCCCACCACTCCTCAGCCTGGGCAGAGATGCTTATAAGATGAAGTCCACTGGTCCTGCCCTTCGGTCTCACTTCAGGGGGCAATGTGCACAGCCAGCCTGGATAACTTTTATGGTTCGAAGGACAGCTACTGTCCATCATGGAGGTTCTGACAGAACCCAGCTATGAGAGCTTGATTAGCTGGAAAGAAGAGTGAGCTCTCATTGCATAGGTATTCTGCATCCATTTTCTATCAGTAAACTATCAATAAAAAGTGCCTTTTTCATCTTGGTAATCAAAAGAATCTAATTTGATTGGGAATTGGCAGAATCAGACCTCCAGATCAAAACAGCTACCCTCCTTGCTGAGCTTCTAATTATATTGCATATAAACCAATAAACCCTACATCCATTGTCAGCAATCCAAAACAATGTTATCTTCCTCAAGTGCATTACCACATTTTCTGCACTAGATGACACTGTGTATACCTGGAAATTGGAGCCGGAACTGCAGGAGCCCATCAGCATGAAACGGAATGATGTGGGAGAAAATTGAACAGCACCTGCATGTGCTATTCTCGTTCCCAGCTTTCTATCTACTAATTCAGGGACTTGCTTACTTGCAGACTAAAATCTAGCAAGTCCAAAGAACAGTATTAAACAATATTTACATTATAACACAGCAATCACTGGTTTTCCCAAACAATCCTCAATACCTGTGCAACTTTTTCCATGTTAGCACTACCTCAGTTTAACCTTCTATATATTGAGGATTCCCTTTATTCAAACTATAATCTTGCTACAAAGCCCTGCCAATTTTGCAACACAATCAAATAACTTTGCTTCAGAACTCTTAGCAATATCTAACAATCCTGACCCACAGGTAATTAAATCACTAATTTCCTTCAGTGGTTTCATGCTTTGTGTCTATGGTGAATCTTGAGCCCTTTCTACACCATAGGGGTGTAGAGGGAGGGAGGGAGGGAGGATGATCCTGGAAGTACCTAATACTAGGCTGACGAGGTAAAATCCAGGTCAGGGCTCATGTAATTTTAACAGTTGTAGAGAAAAGGGAATTTCAGCCAGTGTCATTTGTGTGCAATTAGTTCCTGGTGAAATTCCCTCTTCATCACAACAGTTAAAGGTGCATGCACTATACTAGAGTGACCATATACAAAAGAAGGCAGTGCCCCTGCAACTTTAACAGTTGTGATGAAGAGGGAATTTCACGAGGAACTAATTGCATACAAATGACACTGGTTGAAATTCCCTTTGCGCTACAACTGTTAAAGTTACATGAGCCCTGACCTGGATTTTATCTGGTCACCCTACCTAATACACACCATCGGCACACAGGGAGGGAGGACAATCCCAGAAGTACCTAATACACACCATCTCGCACAGGGGCCAGCCAGGGGCCATCCCAGGCAAACAGCCTGGTGAAGAAATCGCCTTGGTGGCTTAGAACTTTAGCTCTCTCCCTGTTTTCCTTTTACTGTTTATTTCCATGGAATACATAAACTAAGCTAACCTCATTTTATAGTAACAATATATGACATTTCCCCCAAAACTTGGAAACTAGAAATGCTGCAGGTGAAAGTCCTAAATTGCACTTGCAAAGTTCACCTGCCACAGAGGTTGTTCTGTCACTTTGTTGGCATTGGAGGCATAGTATAATCGATGTTGCTGTACCATTAAGGTTAACCCTCTTATGTGTGTTAGTAGGTTACAATGCAGAAAGACTGTAGGAGGCACAGCTCTTAGACTCTACTAATACATGTGCATTATTTGAGAGAGCTTAACAATTCAGCCTTAACCCAAGTCTTCTCTGTTCAACTGGATCTGTTTTGAGGCTAAGTCATTGGAAAGAAAAAGAAGAAGATTTTGTTTTGTAAATTTAGTATTCAGTGTTTAAGAACAAAAAGAGGATGTCTGTCCATCTGTCTGTCCATCAGTGCCAAGAAACCTGCAACTTGGCATGCATATTAAAGGGATGCTAGCGGAGGTGTACCTCAGGGTTAAAGGTGCATGCACTATACTAGAGTGACCATATACAAAAGAAGGCAGGGCCCCTGAAACTTTAACAGTTGTGATGAAGAGGGAATTTCACCAGGAACTAATTGCATACAAATGACCGTGGCTGAAATTCCCTTTTCTCTACAACTGTTAAAGTTACATGAGCCCTGACCTGGATTTTATCTGGTCACTCTAGCCTAAGTGACAGAGTTATTCATATTCTCACTCCCCACTGGAGTGGGGCAATCCTCCCCTTCAGGGGAATGGAGTGGATAGATCCCTCCCTTAAGGCATTATAGGGGTGGACCATGGCAGGGGCTGTGCTTAGAGGTACCCACCCTGCCTGAGTGTAGACATGCTCACTGGAACTACAGACATTTTGTTTTGCTTTGTTGTTATTAAAAGTCAGAAGAAGAAGAAGACTAAGAAGAAGAAGAAGAAGAAGAAGAAGAAGAAGAAGAAGAAGTCCATGCTCAGCTTTCAGACACTCTGCAAGCAGCAACACAGGGAAGCCCCAAGGGAGGACATCCCAGTTAAGTCCTGGTAGCTTTCCAGGAAGCCAAAGCAACCAGAGAGGATTCAAGGGCAGAATGGGGTGGGAGGTAAAAGAATGAGCAAGTACAAAGCCTTCAGCCACTTACTTCCATTAAGGTAAGCACTGAAGCCCTACACCTGGAGAAATTTCTCCAAAATTCTCACCCCTTCCCACAATTTTCAGGTACAACTTCTTTTCGCTCCTCTCCCCAACAAATAGATTGAAAAATTCAGCACAGTGCAAATTCTGATTGATTATTACTGCCATTTTTGCCCTAGGAAGTCATAATCACATCCTGATGTATGGCTTCCCCAAGACTCCCAAATTGTTATTATTTGAACATGCACAACACTGCTCAGTAATGTACATTTGTGTACAAAAAAAAGTGTATGTATTTCTTGTAAAAGCAGTTAGTAGTAGAACTACTAGAAGTAAAAAAACATTAAAGCTCTTGATAAGCTCATTTTGCAGCAATGTATTTGTTACTCATGTTCAATTCCTGTTCTTTTTGTTAAAATCTGGCATTTTGTTTTTTGTTCTAGGTATGTACACTTATCTCCTTGTCTAGATGAACTTTTATCTCATCCAAGCCATTGCCTACCTTTCAGATTTGCCAGAAACCTTTTGCATGGGGAACAATCTCCCGCCTTAATAGAAACCCTATCTGTAATTTCCATCTTTGACTACTAGGATCAAGAGAGAGGCTCAGGAAGATAGGGCTACTGAGAAAAAGCAAAAGAAATTGAATCCTTTGGTTTTAAGTTACAAAGCTGTTGTGCTGTATGCTAGCAAATCCTCTCTGCTTTGTAACTTGCAAATTGATGGCTAGGTATTCCAAAGGGTGGAGAAGAGGATTTTCCTATATTGTTTCCCTTTCCTAGAAACTTTTCCAGTTTCCCTTCAGAGCATTTTGGAAAATCTACTCATTCTTCCTTCATACACATACCCTGGTAAATCATAGAAGACACAATCTGTAAACAAACAAACAAACAAACAAACTCCCCCAGACTCCTGACACAACGCAAACTCTTTGGAATGCCTAACTTCATCCCTGGAATGGGAAAAGGAAGAGCAAAATAGTTTAGTTGGGACATTCTCTCGTGCAGTGGCAAAAGGGGTAAAGTATTTTTTTAGGTGGGCATTTGCTTGCTCTCTTTCTGCCTTTTGTAGTGCCAGATTTGCTTTGAACATGTGCAAAATGTTTTGTGTAGAACACTGAATAAGTACAGTCCATTTCACAGATTTGCAGAGAGAACAGAAAAATTGGGGTGGGGGGTAAGACCCAATGGGTTCCTTCCTTATGGAAATTTCCTCCCATGCTCTGCAGCCTCCTGTGCCACATTTTTGGAGCCCCCCATCCTTTGGGACAGTATCATCTCTGGTTTTTTGAGATCCCTTAGGCAAGATGCACTCAATGCCCCCCATCCCAAAGTAAATCTATCTCCTCACAGCCATTGTCACCAGCTGCTATTGCTCCTCATTCTCGCCATAGCTACCACTTTCTTGCTTGACAGTCATAGTACCAGTGAACAAGTAGGCAGTGATATCTACTGATCCTCCTTATCACCACTGTTTTGTGGACCAAAGTGAAAGGCAGGTGAGCAAACAGGTTGCAACGTTGAAGAGGAAGAGCAAGTCCAGGGAGCTCTTGTCAGTGGGCCCTTTCTGATCCCTTGGCAGGTGCACAACTTTGCCTACCCTTGATCCAAGCCCTGTTCAGGAGGAACTTTTCAGGAAACCAGGGACAGCTGAAGGAAGGAGGCAAGGAAACCCCCATGGCAGGAAGAGAACTCTCCTCACAGTTCCTCTCGATCCCATCCTTATTGTACGATCCCCTTTTCAAAATGTTTCGATTTCCCTGGCAATGTTGACTGAGAGAGCTTTAGGCCCACTTCTACCCTGTATTCTTTATGCCCTGTCACATTCTATTTTCTTTGATAACATTGCATGTGCCAAACAAACCAGCCCCTTGTCTCATTACCATGCTGTCTGCTTCTCATTTCCTAGAGGGAAATTAACAGAAGCCTTCATTTAATTCAAGGGTAAAAGACAACGTCCGTGGTTAATGATACAGTTTAAAGATTTTCAGATGGATAATCCGGACCAGGAGAACTTGTGAACATCAAACCAAACGCAATTTATCGACCATATATGATGACTCACCAGGGAGTTGATAAACCTCTTGTTTGTGTTGCTGGGAGTATGCAGAGCAGACGCAGGGGAGATGATCAAACAACTGGAGCCCGGTTCTGGCATTATCTTTACCAGTTAGCCAAACTAGAATGGCCTCTTATGAATTACCCCTCAAAAAGGAAATGCATCACCAAAAAGATAAGAAGCAGTGACACAGATCTGCATAACGCTAACTTATATGGGTAAGTGCAAATTTAGAAAGAATTCTTATAATTGAAACAGAAATACAGTGCATCACCATAGGGTGGGTGACTGTGACCAGGTGATCTATGTGCCTGCCTGTTTAGCCAGCTGTCCAGGTGCTAATTGTTGATGGGTAACAATCCTTATGGTTCTTTATTTTTAAATTGGAAATGGACAAGACAACCTTTCTAACAGAGCAAGAGTGGGGAGATGTCAGGCTTGTAGGATTTAATTTTGTTTGTAACAGAACCCCGAGGTCCGCTGGAGCCTAATACCAAAGGAAAATAACAGTCTTGATGCACTTGAAAGACTATTATGGCATAAGACAGCCTATCCCAAGCTGGCAGCTTCCATATGTTTTGGACTTCAACTCCCATCAGCCCCACCCAGCAGGGTCAATGATCAGGAATTCTGGCAGTTCTAAACATCTGAAGGCAGCAGCTTGGGGAAGGTTGGCAAGAGCTTTCACGGGTTACAGTCCACTTCATCTGATGCATGACATGTTTCCTGAATAGACTGGCAGGGGAAAATCCAACCCTCTTGGGGTTGATAGATTTCCCCAGAGCCCCCACCTCAGCTTGTGTTTGCGAGCCGAGCTGAGCTGCAAACTTCCCCCCAGAAGTGGCAGACTCTCTGGGCATTGTAGGCCAGTCTCCCTTCTTCCTGCTGGGGCCTCAGCAGGGAGAATGGAGACTTTTGTGCACAGCAACCAGCTCTGGAATTGCCCACTGCTTCTCATTGCTGCTGGTGTTCTTGCCCACTGACTACTCTGAACAAATCCCTTGAGCAGGAAAGTTCTGCAAAGTGGCCTGCAGTTGCGACAGTGGTGGTAGAAGTCTGCGAGCTGGCTCAACTCACTGCACGTCAAGTCGGGCCAGCTCACAGACAAGTGAGCAAGAGTCCAGGGGGCCAAACCACCCAAAGATTGATGGGCTTGACCCCACCCCCAGACAGAAGCCTCCAATATCTCTAGTTACAAGAACATGGGTGCGTCTAGAAAAAGGGTTCCTAGTGCTAACAGAGAGAAGGCATTGTGAAGCTATTCTGTCTTTTTTCCTTCTTTCCATAATGGGTTTTTCATGTAGAGAAAAATGACAGGCACAGCAGTAGGAAACCAGCAGAGTGTTACGAATGGAAGTCAACATCATCTGGACCACCCGTAAAATTCTGTGCATGAGGGAGTCTGATGGTACAATAAAAGCCTGGTCTGGAAGTACTATGTAACTCAGAAACACACTTCATGCATATGATGAAGTGGACAAGGGTACTCAAAAGGCTTAATACATTTGTTAGTCTTTAAGGTGCTACAAGATTCTAGTTGTTTTTGCTGCAACAGGCCAATATGGCTGGCCTTCTGGAAATTGTTGCCAAAGATGTAACTTAGAGTTAAAGTGTCCTGGATCCAGCAATTTCTTTTAAGCACTGTAACTCAACAGAGCTCACAGTGCTTCCGCTCATAAAAATCCATGTGTGGTTACCCCAAGCTTCTTCATCTCAGCAGTACAATTCAGGAATATCATGGTTAGGCTGACCATATGAAAAGGAGGACAGGGCTCATGTAACTTTAACAGTTGTAGAGAAAAGGGAATTTCAGCCAGCATCATTTGTATGCAATTCGTACCTGGTGAAATTCCCTCTTCATTACAACAGATAAAGCTGCAGGGGTCCTGCCCTCTTGTGTATCTGGTCACTCTAGTATAGTGCCTGCAACTTTAACAGTTGTGATGAAGAGGGAATTTCACCAGGAACTAATTGCATACAAATGACGCTGGCTGAAATTCCCTTTTCTCTGCAACTGTTAAAGGTATATGAGCCCTGTCCTCCTTTTCATATGGTCAGCCTAATCATGGTGAGGGAGGAGCCATTTTGTTGTTGCTATTGTTAGACAATTGGGAGTTGGAAACCCTTGCCAATCCACTGCAAATCCCCTTGGGATCTACCAGTAAATCTAGATCTACCTTCTTCCCACCTGTTAAATAAAGGACATTTCCAAATAAGGTACGGTCCTCTGGTGGCCGTTGGAACAGAGGACTGTCCTCGGTAAAAGGGGATACATGGCCTTTCTAAGCTAAACACATGAGCAGGGAATGGGCCAAGGCTGAGTTGCTGACATCCGGTGTATCAAGTAACCCCACCTTATGTCCACACAGTGTGAGCATCTGCAAGGCATACAGCTTTATGTGTGAAGGCTCCTTCTTGGCAGACTTCATGCTGAACATGCATGCCTGACTCATGCAACATTGAGGGAAGCGCTACTCAGTGCAGCCTCTCAGACATGCTTGGCTAACAGGTAATGCCTGAAATGGGGCTTGGCAGGGTCACAAGTTGTTTAGGCTTCTTACATCCATTTCCCTGTCAGGGATGGGTGAATCTGTCAGTTCCATTTTCCCCACATTCAAGTGTTTAAAATTTCAAGTTCTTTGTTTCCCAAATATGAAGAATGTTGCAAATTTTAATAAATTCTTAGCAAAACAAATGACCCATCACAAAATCCTCATCTATCTGCACCAGACAAATTCAATAGCTACAGCTATTCCCAGCACAGAGAAGACCATGAGTACCTACCTGCCTGCCATATAGCTGTTCAAGATGAAGAGCCAGTCAGAAAAAAGAAAAAAAGGGTGGCAACCCTGATGAGATTCTAACAGGATTGAATATCCAGTTATGTATGCCCAGACTTTTAAGAGCAAAGCACTCAAGTTCCTGGGCCAAATCCATGTTTTTTATTTTCTCATTTTGAAACATCTCAAGTTCTTATTGTCCCAAATATAAGAACTTTGCAAATTTCAGTTCAAAACTGAAATGAAATGAAATTTTCATGCATCCCTACTCCCAATTTATCCTTGCCAGTTTCTATTTCTAATTCAAGTCCTAGAAGTGCTGCCTGTTTTTCATCAGTAGAGGAAGCAAATATTGTGTGTGTGCTTGTAGACAAGCTTTGATGATGATGATGATGATGATGATGCTTGCTTTCAGCTTGTGTTTAGCACAAACCTACGTCTTCTTAGTCCTTGTTTCCTCAGAAATAGTTCCTTTGCCTTTGGCCTGACTCCAGCTTTTACATTTGTTGCTTCTCTTCTCCAAAAACAAGATTCCCTTTCAGCATTCAGTTCATCTCTTTCGAATGCAGGGAACACAGAGATGGGCTTGAGCTTTTTCTTCCAGAGCCTCCCAGCAATGCCTCTGGCATTTTAGTTCTGCTTCTGAACCTACCTGGTAAGTCCGTTTTTGGTGATGTTGACATGTTCACATGGGGATAGAGTGCTGTTTAATCAGTGTCATCCACACAGTATCGAAAACCTTAGCTCATCTATTCAAGAAGAATATTAAAATCTGCAACAGGCCTAATTGAAGACACTTGGTTTAAGGTCATCTGATAATGCTCCCACTTACCCAGTTGCAACAGAACTTTCAATTCTGATTCTATGCTAGGGTGATAATATGGAAAGGAGGTCACTTTTGTATCTAGTCAAAAGGGAAGGGCTCCTGCAGCTTTAACTATTGTGATGAAGAGGGACTTTCACCAGGTGCTGCATGCATACAAATTATGCCTGCTGAAATTCCCTTTTCAATACAACTGTTAAAGACACAGGAGTCCTGTCCTCTTTTCCAAATGGCCATCCTAACTATGCCAATGGTACCATCGGTGGCCACAATGAGTAGCCAGAGATTTCTGCCTCTACCTAAGAAGAGACTCACATGAAAAGACCATGGAGAAGCAAGATTGGTGAAGAATTCTGGAAATGGGGAAGGGAGTGGAAACAAAACTCCTCTCTGTTTTGGAAATCCCTGATTCGCTCAGCCCAACCCACCTTTGGATTTTACCTTTGCTCGTAATGGCTTACCTTTAGACCTGTCACCTGTCAGTTTTCCATCTCTCTCCCTATTTCTACACTGTCACAAACTACAGAAGTTGCAAGTCAGGGAAGGGAAACATCTGAGGTTAAAACTGAAAGGTGCTTCTGTGCTTTTCCTGCAGATGTGAATGCTTCAAAAACAATATCTCCTGATTTACTGACTAGGGAAGGAGTGGGAAACTCAGGCCCCCCTGAGGCCCCATTCCAGCTCCCCAGAGTTCCCTGGATGGCCCACCCCATTTCCCCTGGCTCCACCACCAACCACTTGGTAGTTTTCCATCTTTTGTGCAGATTGAGTTTGTTACCCCAAAAAGGTTAAATGCATCTCCTAAGGCTTAATTACTGGCAATAAGTGGTTCAAGCTATGCTATGCAGGTATCTTTGGCCCTGCCCCCTTTGCCTTTGGCCACACCCATCACTGGAGCTTCCCCGAAATTGGATTTTACCCTCAGACTGAAAGAGGTTCCCCACCTGGGGACTAGGGGAAATAACTCCCAGCATTAAACTGAAAGATTTTTCTAAGCATTTCCTTAGTCTGAAATGAAGATATTTATAGTGGGATCCAAGTCTGCATTGCTGACTCTGGGAAGGGTAAAGTTGTTGTTTTTATTCCATTCAACTCACTACTAGGATAAATAAATGACAAGAGTTCCCAGAATTTCTGCCCATCCAAAACTATTTCCCTTCAAATGTGCTCTTTGCAGCGAACAGTGGGCTTGGTGGGTGTGGTGGGATATTCAGCAAGAAAAGGACATGGGGAGACTGTTAAGGAGCCACCCCCACATTCTGGAGCAATAGAAATGGATGGTTACATAGTACATTTCCTTCAAAAAGTAAAGGATGTGCACAGAAAGGGTGGAGTTTAGATCATGGCCAGTGTCAAGGATAGGCATGGTCAGACACCTGCCAAGGACCCACACCCCAGCAGGGGGCCACTGAGAAGACCCCCCCGGACTTGCTCCTCATCTTCCCCATTATAACGTTCACCTGCCAGTCACTCTGGCCCAGACAATGGTGGTGTTGAAAGGGGACATGATGGATGACACTGCCTGCTGGATCATTGGTTCTCTACCTGTCAAGCAAGCGAGTGGTAGCAAAGATGAGAAAGAGGTTGAGGAGCAATAGCAGCTGGTGGCAATGGTGCTATGAAAGTAGACTCACTAAAGGAAGGGGTCCATTCAGCGTGTCTTGCCCAAGGGCCTTGAAAAGCCTGGAACCGGCACTGGTTTGGAAGCTTTAGTCATGCAGGCAGCATAGGTACCCAACGCAGTTTGTAGAAGGAAAATACTGAAGTTCATTAGATAGCCATCCAAGCTCAGTACACACATGGGCATTACCAACATAATAGAGTCTATCAATGAACTGCCTAATATGTTTTGGCAGAACCCCTTTTCTGTAGTGGCATGTTGTTTCCTTGGCGCTTGTGGAACTTGTTCCTCTAAAAGACTTTGAAAATTTCTGGGGCTTTAGGGATATTATCAAACTGTTCTTTTTTGCCTTGAAAAGGAAAGTGCAGTTATTTCCTATGGAATCCAGCTTCTGATGCATTGGGGTTTTCTTTCCTAATTAGAAGAGAAATCCCTGTGCACCATGGCACCATTCAAATGGCCCCATCTAGCTTCTATGTATGTTGATCTGCTCTCATCTATATAGTGAACACAGAGATTATGCTGGAGTTATGTCTGTCTGTCTGTGGTTTCTCTTTCTCTTTGTGTGAAGGGAAATTGCCATGTTTTACAGATACAGCTATTAATACTGAAGCCTGCCTGCAGTCTGCAGTAATTCATTTAAAATGTAGATGAGCTTCCACAGCATTTGGCTGTGTCAATCCTGCAGACTTCTGTGCTGTGAAACTGAAAGAACGTTTGCACCAGTATACAGAGGAAATGCTGTTAAGTGGGTGTAACACATCCTTTCAAATTCTTTCAAGGCAGAATGAAGCCCCCTCTTGTGGGATGATAAAGCCAAGTGCCCTACTTCACCTGATCAACAACTCTTGGGCCATTCACATGCTCAAACACACTCACTTTATCTTGGTTCATTAAAAACATGGAAACCTTATTGTTTTTAATGTCACCTAAAAAACAACGATAGCTGTACTGGCCCAAGAATCAAAATTATAAAATGTCAAGTGTAAAATCCAAAATCCATGGTTGGGCAATACCTTCATTAGGACGAAGCAAAATGCCATAAATGTTGAGCAAACCTTTGAGCTCTCCAGAATTCTTCATCAGGCTAGGTGGCATAAGAGATAGTGAGTGGGGGAAGAAACAGAAAACCAATTGGCTAACCATAGTTTTTGCATATTATGTTTGGTGTATCTGTCATACTCTGTCTAGATCAAATCTGCAGTATTTCTGGACACCACACTGACCCATGAACAAAAGGCAACTCCATGCAGGTTCCCTCTGCAACATATTAATATGGTCTGCATCTTTAGAAGGTGACAGATGAAACAATAGGTTTTCTCTCTTTAAGCTAATTCACCTTTTCATTAGTCTCCCTCCGTTTCACTTTATGAAACAGAGTTGGGTTGCTTCTCCTCTGTCAAGTGGAAGCAATGTGTGGTTGATAAGAATCAAACTTGTAGAGCGGAACCTGGTAATTATTCCTGCTAGAAGGGAAATAAAGAGGCCATTGTTCCTCGCCACCACTGTGGTTCGTTAAATGTTACCTGCCAGTCTTCCAGCTGAATCTGGACATCCATTTGTCAGACCTAATAACAATAATTTCTTGCCAGAACTCTGGCCTTTGAATCTAGTGGAACCGGATGCAACTGACATTCCCATCAGGTCTTCTGCAAGACAGAGCTGTTGATGTGTGGAAATCACCACTGAACTTCAATTTTAGAATATCTTTTTGTAGCTTCAACAGTCAAGCTGGCTAACACAGAAAAAGATGTACTAATGCTAACCAATGTCTGGCACTTCAGTTTGACAGATGTCCAACTTGAAATGTGTTAACTTGAGCAGGTTTTATAAGGCTTGCCTTCAGGGATGTTGCTTCACATTGCACACCCACTAATGACTTTTGAAAAATGAAAGCATCATTTTACATCATTCAGAGACAGTATTTTGCTCTCCAAATAATGTCTTTCAGGGTTTTTTTCCATATCTACAATTTGTATATACATATATGCAACAGTTGTGTTTTCATATTTAGATCTAGATTTAGTCATGTTTAGAGTTAGACCCATGCATGGGAACTAGTCATGATTAACTTGACTCGTTGATTTCAATTGCTCTATTCTATGCATGACTAACTCTCGCTCCAACCTCATGTTTGCTTTGTCCCATTCTTCTGTAGGTTCTGTATTTTACAAATGCCAGAAAAATTCCAAGTTCCTTCCCCTCAAGGATAGTAATTTTGATAATGCAACACTATGTATGCATCTTAAAAGACATTCATGGCTATGCAATGCTCTTGGTTTGTGCATGAATGTTCGTACATGAGAGCATAGGTGGTAGCATAGGTATGTTGAACACTTGGTCTTGATACAATGATGGAGGCTTACCTCTCTTTACTTTCTTTCTTTAACTAAGGACACAATCCTATGGACATTCCGACCTCAGAGAGGCATCTGGTGTGGTTCTCTCTATGCTGGCTGCAAGGGGGGTGGGGAATGGATCTCCAACTCCCCACTCCAATGTCAGAGCATTACCTCTGACTTTGGAAAGGGTTTTCTGAGCCATCCTATGGACCCTGGGATGCACACCAAGTGACAATAAGATTGCTATTTCCAAGTATATTCCACCTTTCCTCCAAAGAGCTCAAAGCGGTATACATAGGCTCACCACCAACACTGCCTCCACCAACCTCATTTATCTTCACCACAACAATCTCAGATAGGTCAGGCTGAGAAATTCTCAGCTACATGGCTAAGTGTGGATTTCAGAATGGGTCTAACCAGTCCTTGTCTGACAACTCTAAACACTGCATCATACTGGCTCTCATTGAACCCTCAATCCCCAAACACACCTGTAGTGTAAAGTATGATAAATATACAGCATAGTACTGATTTATGAATGTTTCAAATCCATGGACTGAAGGAGGCAATGTTTGGCCAATAGACTGCAGCTGGTCTACCAAGGTCATTCCCTATCAATCAACTTTACTGCACTGTGTAGACTTGCTATATATAACGGAGACTAAGAAAGAAACTTATTTCTTGAAGGGGGTCTTTAGATAGTGCCCATGTCCATATGTTGACTATCCCAATCCTCCTTGGAGAAGAAGAAAAAAATCTTAGAATATATGCAATAAGGGCAGATATTTAGAAAATGCAAATACAAGACATGACAGGGTAAAAAAAATGAATTCATTTTTCTATGGAGATGGATATATTGAGGGAGAGGAGGCTATTTCCTAGTGCAATTAACCATTGTCTGAGTCCAAATAGAATCCAAGGTCTGGTTCATCTAGATTTGACAACTGCACACAAGAATGGGAGATGAGAATTTTGGATTGGCTGGAAGATTGCTGTTAAATATGATTGTAACTGTTGTCTCAGCTGTGATGATTTGCAGTTGTCATAGCTTACTACTGAACAAGGGACTGAATCACTTAAGATCCAGAATTCTGTATAAACAGAGAACATTAAAAAAATAAATTCAGTGACGCATCAGCCTTGCTGCCTAAAGCAACTGATGCTATCGCCCAATACTGGCTTTGGCATTACAGACTCTCTGCGCTTATGCTTTATTGAATGTTTGTAGTGAAAAGAGCATGAATGTAACAGGCTCATAAGAACTGTGATAAGGATAATACAAAATGTACCGAGTTTGCTCATCCTTTAAATGAAATGAATCAGATCCAGAATCGATTTGCCCATCAGAGATTGCCTTACTAAGGTTGAGGTTTACGCAAGCGTAGCAGGGATACTTGTGAACTCTCCATCCCAAGTGTGGAGAGTGACAACTGGGAGTGAAGAAGTCACATGAACATCCCTGTTGTCAGATGTCAGGTGCTTCATAAACAATTCACTAGGCTGGCCTAGTGAATTGTGAATTGAAAGCTTGGTAATTGTTGTGAGAAAGACTGTCTCTGTTCGGACACACACTGACTCATCAGGAACACGGGGAGACTCAAAGGAGAAACCCCAGCAGGAGTGCATGAGGTCTGACAGTAGACAAGATCATCTTGAACTAAATCAAACTCAGCCTGTCAGGGAACACTGAGCTGATCACATAAGCAAGATGTCAGGGGACGAACCTCTTCGACCTAGGAAGCCTTCCCTGCTCGTAGCTTTGGCTCTGAGGAAGGTTCTCTCGCAGGTCACGGTCACACACACAATTCCAGAACAGCAACAATCAGCCTCTGAGTTCCCCTGTGCCCGTACTTTGGCTCCATGCAGGGAAAAACAGGCTATAGAACACGAATCCAAAACAGTAATCTGCAAGTCCAAATCTATGAAAAGCCACAGAGCACTTTTCATGGCATAGTTCTTAGAAGTTCCAAGACCAAATAGCAACAGAACATGTACAGAGTGCATCCAACTTCTCCAAACCAGATCGAATCCCAAACACGAGTTTCTTGGCAAGTGTAGAATAGATGAACAGCAAACAGCAAACAGATGATTCCTAACAAAGAGCCTCCCCCTTTTGCTCGTAGCTTTATAGGATGGAGGCTGGCTAATTCCAAGCTATTTTGACAGACAGGGCTTCAGGCCTGTAATCTAAACTCATGTGCCAACAGGGCGGCACAGTTCAACCTCCTCTTGATGATGACACTATGTGAGAGACATCTTGCAAGATAGCCTCCACCTTTTCTAAACAAACTCCTATTCCCAGGAACATTCAAGGCCTCGGCCAGCAACTACAGATAAGTACCGAACAGAGACAGTCTTTCTCACAACAATTGCCAAGCCTTCAACTCACAATTCACTAGGCCAGCCTAGTGAATTGTTTATGAAGCACCTGACATCCGACACCTGTTTACACAGTGCACCATTTACCAGCATACCACTGTAATATGGGATGACCCTTCAGTGGGGGCACGTTTGTCTCACTCCTCCCCTGCAGGAAGAATGGAGACATGTGCTGCATTCCTCATGTATCTTTCTAGCCAATCAGGGGTGATTTAGTGTCCCTTATAAGGTAGCTCCAGCACTAACTAGCCCCTTTTCCATGTGGAGGGGCTCCCACCCTCCCTATGGCCAGTACTGCAGAATTAGATTGTCACTAAGACTAGGATTCTTTTTGGCATGCCCAAATTGGCCATGGACACACTTTTTTCAACGACTCCACAATACTCCATTGCGAGGAAATTTGGCTCTTTTGGGGATCCCTGTGACAGACTCAGCTTGGCTTGCATCAATGGGCTGAGCCGTGGTAAAGTCCACAAAACTTGAGAACTTTACTGGGGGGGGGGAGGATTGGTGCAAAACGGTGATGGATGGTGGTGGCAGAAGTCCCTGCTGCTACCCATCACTACTTTGCACTAAAAGCTGTGCCGCCATGTACAACTGGCTCCTTCTCTCCCTCCTGGATCCTTGGAGGGTGCTCCTCTCTCCTCCAATTTTCACTGATCCAGCATGTCACTGTGCACAAATGGCTCCTTCTCCTCCTCCAGGGACTCCAGGATTGGGAGTGAGAATGAAAGACTTGCACTCAGTGACCACTCCCCTCTCATCCTTCTTCTGTCCCATCACTGCAAGGGCAGGAGGATGCATGAGAAGGGCTCCCGTATCACTCCCGTCCTCACTGTCACACAGCTGGAACATCCACCAGCTGGCCCAACTTGGTGAGTGCCAGGTGGCAAATGTTGGTCTGGACTTCAAGGGGAAGTGAGCTGGCCAAGCTTTCAGAACTCTACCTTCTGAATAGATTCCTCCAACGTCCCTACTCCACAGGCAACTTGGGCCGGCTCACCGATTTATTTTCAGGTGGTTCCATCACCCCTTAAAGTGACATTTTTGTGTAATCACAATTTGTGTAACTTCCAGAAATTTCTAGCCATAATATGCTTAATTGGTGCAAATTGCACCTGCAATTTTGGGCAAATTGCAAGCACAGTTTGCACAAATTAAACACCTTGTGGCCTCAACAGGTGCAAATTACAGCCGAATTTTGTTCAAGTTACGCAAATTTGTTTTTCAGGCAAGAAAATCTTTTAAAAGTTACTGCAGCATGAAGAAGTTTTGGGCCATTTCCTTCAAAAAGTAGAAGATACCATTAATTCTGTGACAGTCACAGCATGGGGAGTCCCATAATGAATAATATACCTAGCCCATGAGGATGTGAAAAATAAGATGGAAGACTGGAGGTACAGTCATATATTCACTGATACACATACAGCATTGGGATTGCCTAAATTTAGATCCAAATGCATTTGAGCGAGAATTCCTCAAAGCTCTTCTGACAGTTTCTTCTTCTATTTCAGCCTATGGAACTCTGTGCCTCAGTGCAAAGCAGACCCGGAAATCCTAAGTGACCGTCTTCCCCAAGACACGGCCACCTGGAACTGGCCCATCAATCCACGTTGCCCGCACAACTGAGGTAAGGGGCTGTCAGAGAGCTGACCTCCCAGTGAGCAGGCACCTCTGTGCAGCTAATGGTGGGGTGTGGGCACTCAGGACCGGCAAGATGCCAGTCCTGGGTGGGAGGGAGCCAGTTGTTAAAGTATTAAATGTCATTAATCTTTACTTTCCCATCTTCTTTTGCAGCCCATGGAACTCTGCGCCACAGTGCCCGGGAGAGATGGGAATCCAGACTGCCCACCTGCCCATCATTGCCCACCTGGAAGTGGCCCTCTTATCAACAATGCCCTCACGACTACGGTAAGTGTTCTGTGAACGGGAGGGGCACCTTCCTAACTGAAGCGGGCTGTCTGCCTGCTTACTTCCGAGTAAGCAGGCAGCCCCGTGCGTCTAATGGTGAAGCGTGGGCAATTGGGAGTGGCAACGTGACAGTCCTAGGTGGGAAGGAGGTAGTGTAGTCTGATATTCATTCCTTATTTTTCCCTTCTTCTTTTGCAGCCCATGGAACTCTGCGCCACAGCGCCCCAGAAAGGAGAGACTTTGCCCGTTGAATGTCTGCCTGCCTGCTGCTGCTGCTGTGCTGCTGCTGCTGCCTTCCAGATCCTAGCACCTGTGAGGAGAGCCCGCTGCCTTCCTTGCACAAGCCATGGGACTTGTGCTTCCCCCCAAGGGGAAGCCACCACCCAGTCCCCAATGTTCTGTCGCGTTCCATCGCGTTCCGTTGCATTCCTGATTTCGCCCGTTGAATGCCTGCCTGCGTGCCTGCTGTTGCTGATGTCTGCCACATCCGACCAGCGAGCTGAGTGTAGCACGCCACTCCACTTGCTTATGCTAAGGGAGGCTGGGTGTTCCCCTCAAATAGAATTCTACAGAGTCCCCAAAGTTCAATTACACTCCTGCCATGTGTCTGTGAAACAGGGGCGAATGTGTACTGTACTGACGGTAGTGGCGTTTGTAAGGACAGCATGAGAGAGCACTTCGCAATGGTCTTCCTTACTCCCAAGCCAGTTCCATTTCAGTGAGGGACATGCCCCTTTGTCTGATAATAGGGGGCAGATCAACCGAGACCTGTTCGCTCCCCAAGTTTGGGTTCAGTTCTGGGGATGGGATGTGCATTCAATGGGCAAACCCAACTTTCACTGCCATTTCAGTTAAACTGTGCCCATCTGTCTGCAAAAGAGAGTAAAGTACGACAGCCCTTCAGTGTGCTCCCCAACTGGGGACATGGTCTACGTCGCTTACCTGCCAAACCAAAACCCTTTTTCACATGCTCCTGAGACACAAGAGTAAATTGAAAAAGGAGCAGAGAAGTAAATTGAAAAAGGAGCAGATGATGATGAAAAAGTGACTTTTTCAATGGCTTACTTATAAGTAACGCCTGCACCCCTGTGTCTGCAATTCTGGGCACATGATTGGCAACATCCCATCTTCATTTGTACAAAGTTTCATGCTTCTATCTTAAAAAAATATCAAAGATACAGGCTTTTCTACCCTCCAAAATCAATTTTTAAGTGACTAAAAGGCATCAGATCCAAAAATCAGATATCCGATTTTCGGATCGGAATCAGATCCAATCCGATCTGGCCAACCTCCCATCTGATCCAATCTGACCCCCAGGTATGATTCTGATCCGTGATCCGATCCGATCCGGGGGGTCAGTGCACATCCCTAGTGAACTCACCTGCATTGGGTTCATCAGACAATTTCCCTGCCACTGTTTACCCCCACTTGAGGCTTCACACGAGCTTTTGTTCAAGCGTGGCGAGTGTCAGATGCTACTACAAGCCTGTCCACTCGCAGAGGAGGCTCTGAAAATTGCATAATTTCAGCCCTGACTTTACTCTTGCATAAATGGGGGTAATGCACAATTTGCACAATGCAATGGGGGAAATGCACAATTTGCGCACAATGGAGGCTCCAGAAATTGCACGTATCCCCGCACCTTTAATATAAATAGGGCCTTTACAGTCAGCATTTCTGCAGTGCACAATGGAGGCTCTGGACGAGGGCAGATGGCTGCCAGGTGCTCATCGGGCTGCGTGGGTACTTGGCCCTCAGGCCTGTGAATGCGCCATGGGTCCCAAATGGGTCTGGGGAGGAATGTGAGGGAGTCCATTGGCCTCCTGGCTCTAGTCGGGCACCTGCAACATCCATATTCCATCCCACCCCCCAAGTGAAACATAAACATTCAATATCACCACCCAACAGAGAAGGCCAAACTTTACATAGAAGATCAGATCCGTGACAGATTTTCTAATGTAGTCTTCATTTGCTGAAAACAGCTCAATGGTGGAGTGGCCATTTGCCTTGGGTAGATAATACTGGAGGAAGGATTACACCCACACCCATATACCATTGCTCTAGTCTAAATTGGGTCCCCATAGGATTGCTGTGTGGGGTTTATTTTAAGAAAAAAAGAAGAAAGTAACACCACGAGACTTGGTTTTGGATTTTCCACATAAAATGTAGATTGGCCCTAAATAAGCTTCCATTTGAAATCAATGTTAAGTGCACTTTAAATGCAATTGGGATGTAGCTTATGTTTCCAGTTTGTTTTTCATGTATACATCATTTGAAAGCTTTGTTTAAGCTTTCAGATTACATACTCTAAAGCAGCTCAGTGAATTCAAGTGAAAGAATCTTGAATAACCTCCATTTATGTCATCTGTTTCATAATGTGTTCTAAGAACCTACTATTACTTAGCACCAGTATAGGGTCAAACAAGACATTGCAGAGGAAAAATGTACAACAGTGTCTCAGAGGGTGTTGCTATAGTTGTTTTATTTGTTTGTTTTAAATGAAAACCAGCCATGGGAGACTAGTTGCTTCAGGGGAGGAAAGAAATGGGGCAGGGATGGGGAATCCAGACAACAACAACTCCCATCATACCTGACCATTGATCATGATGGTTGGGGCTGATGGGAGTTGGAGTCCAACAGCTTCTTGAGGGTGGAAGTTTCCAAACCCTGCGAAGGGGTGAAGTTAGGGATGTACAGATTTTGTGTAATCTGTTCTGTCTCCCGGTTTGCAGATTGTGAAGCATCTTTTGCTGTATCGTCCACTCACTAGTAGATTCAGACTCCCCCCTTTTGGAAAAGTACACCACAATTTACATAGCTTTTTCTAGCATGTAACAGTTTGCATACTTTTCTTAGCTCAGCGAGCAATCAATGAACAGAGCACACAAAAACATTGCTTCATAGTAAAGGCTGAAGAAAGCACAGATGCATAAAACATTTTATTAATGGTGTATACCTCTTTTCCACCATCATTAATATGTTGTATGACTACATTTGAAAAAATACCCCCCTCCAGTTTTTTAAAAATGGTCCACAAGTCTACAGAATCTTCATATCTCGGGAAAAGCCATATACCATGGCACCTCTGCCCACCGCTCTTCCTTTGACTAGGCTGCTTGTTGCTGTGGCATTCACACAGCCACCTCAGCTTTTGAGAGAACTTCACAGATCTGTCTCTTTTCTGCTGGCATAATTCCTCCTGCTCTGTAGATGGAGGGAGGCCGTCTCTCCCCTTTCCCCCCATTCAGAACAGTACAGGCATACCAGCAACGGAGAAATGCAGTACACAGTCCAAATGGCTTTTCATTAAACATGGGCAAACTATAGTCTTTTCCCCCTGTAGTGGGATTTGTAATGATGAGCAGCTAATCCCAGGGCGGTTCCAAGGTAAAAATGGGGTGCAATTGACAAAAGGTTTCTTCAAGGACTGCAGAGCAGAGGTGTTGTAGAAGAAACAAGAAGAACAGAGGAAACGGTCTTATCCAGCTCACGCTACTTGGGAGGAGGGCATAGCTCAGTGTGATAGAGCACTGGCTTTGCATGCAGAAAGTTCCAACTTCCAACTGTGGCATCTCCAAGAAATGGCTTGGAAAGATTTCTGCCTGAAACCCTGTGGAGCAATTGCTGCCAGTCAGTGTCAACAACGCTGGGCTAGATGGACCAATGTTCTGACTCAGTATAAGGCAGCTCCCTGTGTTCCTATGTTCTTGCCCTTCTGCTCTAGCATTGCCATTGACTACTCTGACTGGCTGTGGCTAGGGTGACCAGATAAAATCCAGGTCAGGGCTCATGTAACTTTAACAGTTGTAGAGAAAAGGGAATTTCACCAGGAACTAATTGCATACAAATGACACTGGCTGAAATTCCTTTTTCTCTACAACAGTTAAAGTTACATGAGCCCTGACATGGATTTTATCTGGTCACCCTAGCTGTGGCTCTCCAGAGGCTCAGGTAGGGGGTCTTTCCCATCACCTGCTACCTGATCCTTTGAACTGGAGTTGCAAGGGACTGAACCTGGTGCAGGCAAATAGGGATGGTGCAGAAATCTGCAATGGATTCAAATGAGTTTGGATTTCTATGAATCTGACCTGTGGATTCCACAGTGGACTGGCTTTTTCTGAGTCATGCAGATTTGTGGGCTGGTTTTTCACTGGGGGTGGGATTTGCAAAACATCACATTAACGAATGCTCATCAGCGCAGGTGCACACTAGCACATGTGTGCATTAACACAAATGTGAATTAGCACAAGTAGAATGAAATTCTGGTTTAAAAAAAACTGATCCCATCAATGAGCAGACGAGGAAATGAAAGATGCCTGAAATCGATGAAACACAGACAGAAAGGATTTAACAAAGTCCGTACCTCCCTATGTGCAATGCATGTGGCCTTGGCCATTTTTTTAATAGGAAAAAAATATAAGATTTAAATGAAATGAATACAAATATATTAAAAGACTTTACCACTGTATCATAACCATCCACATCTTTGGATCAGATGAGACAAAATTGCTGTAGCGGTTTATGTCTAAAGTCATTGTACTACTATTATGCTGGCAGCTAAAAAAAAAATGCTTAAAATTCAGAAATTGCAAAAACTGGGAAACACCTGAAGGGCAGTGAAACAGCTTGGGATGCTCAGGAATAAATGAGTAATCAAATAGTGTTAATACTGGAGGAAGTAAGTTAGTGTGGAAACGGCGGCTAAGTTTTCTTCCTAGTTTGGGGATGACGACTTCAAATTGCATCTGAAAACTGCTGGAGGTTGTTTTCAAGTAGGTTAAATAAAAGGTGGAAGAAGTAGGGTGACCATATGAAAAGGAGGACAGGGCTCCTGTATCTTTAACAATTGTATAGAAAAGGGAATTTCAGCAGGTATCATTGGTATACATACAGCACCTGGTGAAATTCCCTCTGCATCACAACAGTTAAAGCTGCAGGAGCTATACTAGAGTGACCAGCTACAAAAGAGGACAGGGCTCCTGGAGCTTTAACTGTTGTGATGAAGAAGGAATTTCACCAGGTGCTGCATGCATACAAATCACCCTTTTCTTACCAAAGGAATGCACATTGTGATTGATTTCATTGGGACATGTGCATTCACGCTGTGATCCTGCCTACACTTCTTGTGAGTAATAGTACTAAGCATTTCTAGAGTGTTTGAACTGCTTCATGTACATTATCTCTGCAATCTTCCTTGCATGGAGAAGAAGAGCTGGTATTATATCCCATATTACAGATGGAAGACTGAGGCTGAGACTTGAGCTATTAGGCAGGGATGGATGAATCTGTCCACGTCAGTTTTGTCCCACATTTGTATTTTTTAAAATTAAAAATCTACTGTTCTTCCCCTCTTGTTGATTAAGGAATTTGTGGATGTTGCTAAGTTCTTATCACAAGGAAACCTAATGAAATTGAATGAATCTGCACTTGCCAGATTCAATAGGTATAGCTATTCATAGCTGGAGAGGACTATGTTTTCCTGCCTGCCGCGTAGCTATTAAGATGAGAATTCTATGGGGGAGGGGGAGAATTGGTGGTACAGATATGGTTGAATTCACAGGGATTTATTTCAAGCCCAGACTTTTAAGAGCTAAACACCCAAAGACAACTGCCTGAATGGATGAATTTGCAAGCTTTGCTCTCTCTTATGTTCATTTTTAAAATCAACATCATCATCATCTCAAATTCTTTCTGTCCTATTTGTGGAGAAATTTATGGATTTTGGTAAGTTCTAGAGATGTACATCAGATTGGCCAAAGACCAAGCTGAACCTGTCACCTCTGGACTGGTTCTGGTGCTTTCCAAGGCAAAGCAGGCTCCCAAAGTGACTAGAACTGAACTTTGGAAAGTCTCCCAAGTGTTTCTCCCAAAATAGTCATGGCTAATTTAAGCCCCATTCATTTCAATGGGTCTACTCTAAGTAGGACTTTATGTTGGATTTTACCTGATGTCTCGCATCCTCTGCTTAAAGAATCTGGGAGATGGGAATGGTGACTCTGGAGTGTTATCATTACCACCACCAAGTCTGTGAAACAAGAGGCAGAGGTGAGAAAAGTAAACTTCCTATCTTTCCCAGATCCAAAACAACAAAAAAGTTAATCCTTTATTTGAACCATGGATTTGCTAGTCCCAGGTTAGTCTCTTAGCCACTATGCCATCTTACAGATCATGTCCCAGTGGTTACAGGGATTCATTCTTCTGCAGAACAATCCAGTACAATTTTATTTGGAAAATATCTGCTAAATAAGACTCCTGTGCTCTCACAGAGAAAAAAAAATGTAACAATTGCAATCAGGTTTTGAGTTTGACTGTGAAATGTTTTAAAACTGGAGCATAACTTTCTTCAAACAACCTAACTTTAATCCAGCTATCTTCATGGGAGGGCGGGCTGTGTATGCCACCCAGAGTTATTGAAGGATGGGCATGTATTTTTTTCCCCCAAAAAATCCTAATAGACATATATTTGAGACATTTACTTTTGTCTTTACCCATGTTCTCCATCACCTCTCTCCTTCTGTTCCTTTGATTTCACCAGATCACCAGATCCTTTCAGGTGGATTTATGTTTTGTGACTTTGTTGCATTACTAGAAACATGCCTGATGTTTTAAATCATCATCATCACTATCATCACCACCATCATCCTCATCCTCATCACCACCACCACCACTATCATCATCCACTCCTCTGCTAAAACCAAGCTTCCATCTCCATCCCTTGCACATGAAAAAGGTCTCTCGCTTTCATGCCTTTCCTCCTTTTGCCATCCTCTTGACATTCTCTGACCTTGAAAGTGCTCAAAATGAGACCCAATCCCCACTAAATAACCAGATTAGTACATCTATATGACAGAAGTGAAAGCTTTTGTCTATGAGGAGATTGCAGGGACCTGTTGCCAGGCAACACAGGCTGGAGGCAACAAAACAAAGAGGAATGGTGGTGTGGGTGTGGGGGAGTTAGAGCAATCTCTAGCTGAAAGTGGAGTAGCTCTGCTGCATTGGCAGAAAGGAGTAACATGAGAGAGCTCTAGCATCCTACTTCTTTATCAATGGGGCCAACCCAGCTTCAGTAGATAGCAAAGGGTGGAGGGGAAAATGATAGTTTTATAAGCCTGCATGAGGTTTGTGTTTCATTATCATAACACTTTTACCCTAACATTATGGTTTGTAGGATTTTGCAAAGGGTGGGCCAAGGACAGGAATACAATGAACCAAGGACTGTAAGTCCCAGAGTAACCCAGGCAAGATTTACACTACTGCTTAAAACGGTTTATAACAGTGGTGACAACTGTTGAGGCCCAGGCCACACTCTATATACAGTTTTCAAAACATTTTCAAAGTGTCATATCCTGTTTGGTGTAGATTTGGCCCCAGTCAGAATTCAGGTTCACACCACCAGTACACGGCGTTACTTTAAAGCAGCGGCTGCATGCTTATGTGCTATAATTTCAGGAACAACAAGAGTGCTCTGTGTAAGTTTTCTTGTTACTTCTGTTATCATTTAAAATATTTTATTTATTTATTTATTACATTTATATCTCACCTGTTTTCTCCAAGGAACCCAAGGTTGCGTACATAATCCTCCTCCTCTCCATTTTATCCTTCCAACAACAACCCTGTGAGGTAGGTCAGGCTGAGAACTGGGGACTGGCCCAAAGTCACCCAGTAAGTTTCCATGGCTGAGTAGAGACTAGAACCCATATTTCCCAATTCCTAGTCTACACTCTGACCACTATGGCACACTGGCATATATATGAATGCCTAGTGTGAGGTGTGCTATAGCAGGACACCCCAAATATTTTGAGCCAGAGGGCACATTTGTAATTTTGAGATATTGCTGTGGGTGCTCTCACAAAATGGTTGCTATTGGGGAAGGGTTGCCTGTTCATGAAATGGCTGCCATAGTGTGTAAAAATCCCAAAAGGCAAAACGGTAAGGTGAAAAGAAAAGTAGCTTGTCTAAGAATATACGTACAAGGCAGAGGTAGGGTCTGACACCACTCTTTTGAACTCACAGGTTTATCTGCTACAGCAACCATTTTGCAGAAGGTAAACTGATGAGGCTCAGAGACAAGGTAGGTGCCATGGGACGTGACTGTAGGCAGAGAAGTGTATGGGGATCACTTTGGAAATATAAGATAGTTGTTTGCCATTGTAGTTAAATAAAGACTGTTGCTTGAAATGTATGAGAAGTTTGTTTCAGTTTGTTTTTGATCAGGATTTTACCTAGTTCACACCTTCCAGACAGAACATGGACTTGGACACAACCTGCAGTCAAAGCCCATACATAGTTGAGCTTGCAATGTAATTTGTGGACCACAAAATAATATGTTCGACAGCATACGTACATTTAGAAAAAATACATATGAAAATACACATGGATTTTCATGCAAAACAGAGAGTTTACAATCTGATAAGGACTTGAGTCAGAATAAGTTTCAAGATGGAACTCAGAGAAGTTTAGTGACCTTGAGTTGTGCTGATTCACACATTCTTAGTTATTGCCATCATGCCTGGTGGCAAATTGTGCAAATTTTCAGGTCCTCATTCAACATAGGACTTGATAGACATTATATCTAATCCAATCAGATTCGTCCTATGTTCTTAAATGAGGGTCATCCATTGGCTAGGATCAAAAAATCCACTTAGGTCACACAAGGAACTTACACTAGCAAGGAGAAATTATGTACTTCCCCCCTCCCTGAACAGACCCTCTCACAAATCCTTTTGAAATTCCCTCAGCTACAACCACAGATCGACATGCAGTGTTCTAGAAAACATTAAAGGAGCCCCTTTGTGCTCAATGAACCATGGTTCTTTTGACCCCAGGCAATATGTTATATTGAACAGTGATATCTTGAATAGGTGAGAAATTAGGAATGGGTGAGCAATTAATTCCACCTAAAAAAATTTCAGTCAACTAATGAGCAAACCATAACAGAACTGGGCATCAACTTAAACATTTTCCTAAATTTAGAGCTCTCAGTTCTCTACTGAAAAAAATATGCACATCAAGGGGTAGTGCACACAAATATTCATAAGCTACAGCAAAGTGTGCAGAAAAATGAAATTAATGCACAAAAACATACCATTGTACAAAAATGGCTTGCACAAAATATATACAGTAGTAAAAAAAAGTGTGCAAAAATTGCATACATTTGGAAAAAGTGTGCAGGAGAAAGTGTATTCGAAGTACACAAGAAAAAACACATGAATGTTCATACAGACCATAAAAATGAAAATTTGTACATTGAAGCGGAATCAGGCTGAATCGAACTTGAGGTTGGAAAAATGAGAAACTCAGCAGAACCAAAATTGACTGGTGTGCTGATCCATATCTTGGATTAGAAGGTGTAGGGCAAGAGTCATTGGTCACTCCTGAAGAAATAACTTTGTAGCCACTGTTTAGGGAGCAAGTGAATGTTCTCATATTCGTTTCTGGACTGTGGACCGAGTCTCAAATCCAGAATGATCTTTCTGCTCTGTTGAGATGATAATTTAAGTATTCCAGAACAAGCCTCTGAATCAGATTCATAACATGTCACACATCAAATGATGGTTATGCACATTTTAATTCAAAGTGTAAAAATGCTGTGACATTATGCTACATACGGTTAGCACCCCAAATATGCTACAACTGTCTCCATGCAAAGTATCAAAGTGCTTTGATAGTATGAGAGGAGATTATTCAAATGATTCATTTCCCAGCTGGATACAGTGACTTTCATACAAATAGAGCTGAAGAATATGAATAACTGATATATAACACACACACACACATAACAGAATATCTGACAAGCTACAGTAAAGAACAAACACTAGGGGCTTGAAAGCTTTCAATTTTGGCCTAACGCTTCTTCCCCTTCCCCCATGAATCATGTTACAGGTTTCATGTATCTATAAATGAAACCGAATCTTCCTGCCCTCAACCCAACTCCCCTCATCCCATGCAGGTTATGTTACCACTGAAATCTACCCAATGGTGTAGTTCTCTGTAAGAGTTCAAAAATCCCTACATCAGGGGTTGGCATCACTGGGCAGCTGAGAAGATCCACACCCCTGCAGAGGGCCCACCCCTTGAACCCATTGGCCCTATTCCTGGCCTCATCCTCTTTCTCTTCCCTGTTGCTGTCTGTTCACCAGCCCTCTTTGAGCATGCAAATAATGACCATTGTGGGGAGAATGACCAGCATCCTCCACTTACCTTATCCTCTCCTTTTTGGTAGCTATGTAGGTTGGGCCCAGAAGGAGGGGGTAAGTGAATGGGCAGCAGTGACAAAAAGATAAACCTCCCCTCAGGGAGAGCATCTTGTTCAAGGGTCCCCCCAAACCTGGCACTCCTATGGCACAACCTTGTGGCCTGCCCTTGCAATTCAGTAGTGCAGGGAATTCTTTTGTGGACAATGATAAAAGCCATTTTTTTGCAAAAAGAAGAACCTTTAATTGTCCAACAGAGATATGTGGGGGAAAAGGTGCTGTGTAACAGGTTCTGTCCCTATAATAACTAATAGCTCATACTCATCCAGGCCTTCAGACCTCTACTCTATCTTGACTGCCAGTGTTCCAAAGCTGGTCATTCAGAAGCATTCAGGAAAGCATTTGGGGGTGAATGAGGAAGAAGGCATGGCTTCCATGCCATCAAGAGGGGGAACAGGGGGAGGATAAGGATGGGCAAACTTCCACACACCTGCCTCATGCACCTCTCACCAGGCTCCCATGGCTTCTCACTCATTTACCCCCCACTGCTTCCCGACCATGTCCGGCACATGCCAGATGGTTTATGGGTGCCTGGCATCCCACTTCCCTGTGAGCCACCATGATTTCTGCAAAATTGCATGTGTACCCATGCAATATTGCGAAAACACATGCTGTTTGAGCAAAATGGCAATTTTCATAAAAGGCTTACCCACAATTTTGCATAAAATGGTGGCTCGTGGAAAAGTGGGATGCCGCGAGCTTGCCTGGCTCAGCACATGCTGAGTCTGACAAGCTCAGGGGGCTGTGAGCTGGCATCCAGGGAGGGAGGGGAGGGCAAGATGGCAACAACTCACCGAGCTCGAGCCTCAAACTAGATTCCTCTGACATTCCTAGAGAATAGCTGGACAGCTCTTCAAATACAGGACATCTTCAAACAGATTAAATTACTGTCCTGACAGCCATTCAAATAGAGGATTGCCCTCTGTAAAAAGAGAGCATATTGCCACCCTAAAAGGAGTCTCAGTGGAGAGAAAAGGGTGGAGAAAGGTGGTGTGTGAGGGCACATACCGAGGTCAGAGAATCTGCAATTGATTCAAAGGAGTTCAGATTTCTATGACTCCAGCCTTCAGATTGCGCAGTGGTCTGGCCTTTTCTGCATCGCAAAGATTCCTCGGACTTGTGGGCCATTTTTTAATTGGGGGTGGGATTTGTGCTAGTGCACACTTGCACTAATGCACACCAGTACTAATATGCATGTGATCAAGTGGAATGAATTTCTAGTGCATCTCTAAAAAATAGATTCTGTCAATGAGCAAATGACAGAATGAAAAACGTCTGATGATCCATGAAATACAGACAGAAGGGATTTGACAAAATCCATACATCCCGAGCTGGCAGTAGGGGAACAGGATGGTGAACAGAAGCAGGAGGGAGAAAAAGAAAGACAGATGAGCCCATTTGGACACCCCAGGATTAGGATAAGAGATGAGGATGCCATGGGTCCCCCAGACCTTCTCTCAAGGAGAAGAAGAGGAAGCAGCAGAGCCGAGGTGGCCAGACAAATTAGAAGGAAAGAGAACTGGAGGACTCCAGGGCAGTAATCATGAACTAAATCATGGCAGTTTTTTCTAGATGGACATGATAGGCTTTGCCAAATCATACTGTATTTTACCGATTCAGGAATTTCCTGACTATTGAGCATGTTTTAAGTATGACTGCTTTCTGGATGGTGGTGTGGATGTATACTGGTAAGCTCAGTTTCTGAAGGTTTTCTGTAATTTTTTTTATGTGATGCCCACGACTGATGTGACTAACAGAAAAACTGAAACCTTTTCCTGTTGCCATAGTTGTTGTTGTTTTTTAACTTCCATGGCCAGTGGTGTATATTTTTTCTCTTTTCCTTTTCCTTTTCTACAACATTACTATTATCTCTCTTTTCTCGCTCATGATGGTTGGCTTTACTAGATGGACATGACAGTCTTTGCCTAGTCATGCTGTCTTTTACTGATTCAGGAATTTCCTGACTACTACTTTATTATTATTATCATCATCATCATCATCATCATCATCGAATCTGCAGTTCCACATAATCTTCCTGGCAGGGGAAAAGCCAGTCTGCTTTGGAATCCTTAGGTCAGATTCATAAAAATCCAAACTCATTTGGTACAGTTGTAGTTTTCTCCGACATCTCTATGTGTGTCTAACCATTACAAAATCTTTATCTGTTCCCATTTTAACAGTTGGGGAGTTTTCAACCTTCTTAAACAAATGGCAACAGAACAGTACAGAGCCTTACATTTTTAATCTAAATGTTCTTTTTCTGAAACATGGCATATTTGAAGCTTTTGTTAAAATACATATTAAATATAAATATGTGATATCTTCAAACCAAGGTCTGCATGATTTACTATATATATATATATATATATATATATATATTTGAATCAAACATTCTGTTGCGCAGCATTAATATTTTATGCTTCTCCATTATACTTTTTCCCTGTAATGGAATTATTTCTATGAAATGAGCAATTTTAGATATATAGATATATAGATATATATTAAAAAGTTACATAATTTACCATAGTCTCTAAGGACCTCACTGTTGTGCAACAGAGTTTATTCTGCTAAAGTTTGCTTTCTTATGGATTTTTGCTCCTCCTCTATCTGGGCGTGTGATGTGTTGATAATCTGATAGATCTAGGCTAACGCACAACAATATCACTGAATACTACAGTTGTTGCAAGCATCGGACTGAGTCCAGGAGGCCAATGGACCCCCTCCTGCATCCACCTCTGGACCCAGTTGGACACACTCAGCTTGAGCAACGCCCTCCCAGGCTCAATTCGGATGACACAATAAGCAACTGGGGGGAGGGAACAATCGTCAGTTGTATTGACTATCATGTCGTCCAAATGCTGCCATAGTCAACTCAGTACTGATCCTAATCCACACCACGGTTGATTATTTATTACCATGTTGTGTGGGGAGTACCCCCTAGATGAACAACTGTAAAGTTGATTATTACCCCACCATTGACTATCATGCTGTCTGAATTCAGCCCCAGAGTGCTTGGTAGCCACCCACCCTGGTTGCTGAATTTGTACACTTCACTCCCCTGCATCAATGGGGGGAAGTGTACAATTTCAGCAGCCAGGGCAGGCAGCAACTGAGCACTTGCCCGGTGAGGCATGTGGCAATGGTGAAGGATGAGCATTTGCTGAGGTGGGTGCTGCTGATTTCACCCATCCTTATACCGCCTTGTATTTCCGATCAGGTATAGATTTGAAAGTGGTTGGTTGTATGCCCATCTTGGAAAGTTACAAGTTTCTGCGTGGTTATCTCTATTCTCCCTACGTCTGTTGAGGATCAAGCTGTAAATTTACCAGATTAGTTGATGCCTCGATAAGACAGATGATTGGCATATGTCCTGGTCTTAACTAGAGCTGTGGCTACTTGCCAGAGTCCAAAAGCCCAGCTACAGCATTTCTTATGTGATGTCAGTTCAAAATTAATGCAGGGTTTGGGGAAATTGGATGCATACTAGGGATGCACAGATTTTGTTCAATTCATTCTTTTTGTATTTTGCGGATTGTCAGGTATTTTTTGTTGCAACTTCCACTCATTTAAAGAATCAGATTTTTTTGCACAAGAATTTCATTCCTTTGCAAATGTGCAGTTGTGCATTAGCACAAATTCAATCCAAAGGTAAACAAGTGGTCCACAAATCTGGTGGAATCCATGCAACTCAGAAAAAGTTGGTCTACTACGTAATCTGCAGGTTGGATTCATAGCAATCCAAAGTCATTTGAATCTGCTGTGCATTTCTAAGATATCCTTAAGGCATATGCAGGTTCTGCAAATAGTAACTAGCAGCAGGTCTGCTAAGAGGGAGATACATGTGGACTTATTGCTGGGCCTGGAACTTCCATTTTGAAAAAAGAAGCAAGTCTCTACTAGCCCTTGTGAAATGGAAGATTCAAAAGTAGCTGAGCTTTTCAGTAGTACAACCCTGCAAAGTATCTCATGTTTATACTAGAGGTGTGCACGGACCCCCCGGATCGGATCGGGACCCGGATCGGGACCTCCAATTTTGTCCCGGACCGGTTCGGACAAAATCGGAGGCCCCCCGGACCGGATCGAGTCCGATCCCGACCCAAAAATCGTACATTTTTGGATCGGCCGCCATTTTTTTCCCCATAGACTTGCATTGCAATGCAAGTCTATGAGGAAAAAATGGCGGCGGGTGGGTAAGGGGGGGCCTAACTCCCTCCCCCCCCGGGGCCGTCCGCTGTGGACGGCCCCGGCAGGTAAACCCCATTCCCCCGCGCTCCCTACCCCCCCTGGGGCCGCCCGCTTCCATCCACTGGCGCCCGCGGGCGCCAGCGGATAGAAGCGGACGGCTCCGGGGGGGGTGGGTAAGCCCCCTTCCCCGCCACTGCTTACCTTCTCGGCCCGTCCGGCGCCGGCGGCTACTACCAGCGGGCTCCGCGGCCTACTCTCGAGTAGCGCGCCGGGTGAGTAGTAGGCGCCGGCGCCGGACGGGAGCCGCCGGGCCGGGCAGGTAAGGGCCCCCCTCCCCCCTCCGCGCGCCCCCTCCTCCCCTCCACGCACCCCCTCCTTACCTTTCTGGCCCGGCGGCTCCCGTCCGGCGCCGGCGCCTACTACTTCCAGCAGGCTCCGCGGCCTGCTCTCGAGTAGCGCGCCGGGTGATGACATCACCCGGCGCGCCATCCTAGAGCAGGCCGCGGAGCCTGCTGGGAGTAGTAGGCGCCAGCGCCGGACGGGAGCCGCCGGGCCGGAAAGGTAAGGGCCCCCCTCCCCCCTCCGCGCGCCCCCTCCTCCCCTCCACGCACCCCCTCCTTACCTTTCCGGCCCGGCGGCTCCCGTCCGGCGCCGGCGCCTACTACTTCCAGCAGGCTCCGCGGCCTGCTCTAGAGTAGCGCGCCGGGTGATGACATCACCCGGCGCGCCATCCTAGAGCAGGCCGCGGAGCCTGCTGGGAGTAGTAGGTGCCGGCGCCGGACGGGAGCCGCCGGGCCGGAAAGGTAAGGGCCCCCCTCCCCCCTCCGCGCGCCCCCTCCTCCCCTCCACGCACCCCCTCCTTACCTTTCTGGCCCGGCGGCTCCCGTCCGGCGCCGGCGCCTACTACTTCCAGCAGGCTCCGCGGCCTGCTCTACAGTAGCGCGCCGGGTGATGACATCACCCGGCGCGCCACCCTAGAGCAGGCCGCGGAGCCTGCTAGTAGTAGTAGGCGCCGGCGCCGGACGGGAGCCACCGGGCCGAGAAGGTAAGTGCCCCCCTCCTCCCCCCCGCTGTCCACTTTCATCGGCGGGCGCCCGCTGGCGCCCGCCAATGGAAGCGGCGGTGGGCGCCAGTGGGCGCCCGCCGATCCGCCGATCCGCCGAACCGGTTCGGAGCTTTTTCGGACCGGTTCGGATTGGATCGGCCGATCCAGCTGCGGGATCGGAAATCGGATAATTTATCCGATTTCCCACTGGACCGGACTCGGATCGTGGATCGGGTCCGATCCAGTGCACATCCCTAGTTTATACCCATAATGTGGGGTGGTGTAGAGTACTGTGAGACAACCCTGCAGTATAGTCCAGATTTGTTATCTAGTGTACTGGCTTGTTGTTGTTGTTGTTATTGTTGTTGTTTTTAGGTACATGCAGGTGATAGGACAGTTAAGTTGATTCTAGCCGCAACGTGGGAGAGAGAAGGGGTGATTAATTGCTTTCCTGCTCACGGAGGCAAAGTAGGGAGATTCTTGTTGTCCCAGGCTGAGAGATGAAAGAAAAGGTAATCCAATCTGGCACTTCAGGAAATAGCTCGCTTCTGATGAACTGATTCATTCACAGGCTGCCTACTTCAACTTGGGTTCAATACCTGAATCGATATTTGGAAATCTGAGGCTTTGTGCCTCCAATTATCTATCTATCTATCTATCTATCTATCTATCTATCTATCTATCTATCTCTATCTATCATCTATCCATCTCTATCTATCATCTATCTATCTATCTATCTATCTATCATCTATCTATCTATCTATCTATCTATCTATCTATATCTATATCTATCTATCTATCTATCTATCATCTATCTATGCATAATAACTTTTTCTGTTTGCCAAAAGTCATTGAAATCTATAGGCATCCTAGACTGTTAAGAACGTATTACGCTTCCCAAATGTCAAAAAAATAGGTGCAGTGTAAAGGAGCAGCCAATAACTGTTTTTTTTTTTTAAAAAAAAACTTGGCCGAACAGGAATATAATTGTAGAACTAGTTACAAAATGTCAGGAAAGTAGATGGTGCTTTTTGTACTACACCCACTTATATTCTAATTTTTCCCACTCATAGAGGGAAAGTAGAGAGCACTAGAAATGGTCCAAAGTAGCCAATTCAGCTTAAGCGTCAGACAAATCAAATACACAACCTTAATTCTTATGTACTGCTGTGTGCATTTTTCTAAATCTACACATTCGTGGTGTGTATTTTTAAAAAGTAGATTTTTCCTCCCATTAACTAAAGCATGTCTCTGCACATTTTTCAAGTGTCCACATTTTTCCAAGTGCTTTTAAAAAACGTATTTATCTTTTTATTGTATTCATTTTGGGGCATGAATCAGACCACAAGCTCATTAAGTCGTAGTTGTGAATTGCATTCAGGTTCCAGGAAGTGTGAATTGGGAAAGCTCATATAATTTTACAAATGTGACAAATTTATTTTCAGTCTATATATGTCACCACCATGCAAGGCTGCTGTCAGAGTTCTTGGACAGTACCCAGCACTGCCTGTGCCATACTGGAACTCACCACAAGTGCAATGAGAACTAGCAGATACTTCAGCAATCAGAAATAGGCCCAAATATTCATTCCTGGAATGAGGCAGGGCATCAGAGCTTGCAGAAGGGAGGTCTTCTGAACCTGTCCTGATTTGGGAATGACCATTTTGGTTCATTTCTGGGGTTGATATCAGAGGTAGGATTGTCAGAGGAATCCATCCACAGAATGAGCAGCTCAGCCCTCTGGACTCCAGATTACTTATCCATGAGCTGGCCTGACTCAATCTGCACTATGTCCAGCTAGCTTGTAGATTTTCAGGTTCCCCCCCCCCCTTCTATCGCCATTTACGCAAAATTGAGCATATTACAGCAACAAGATGTGCAAATTAAGCAAATTGCAGTTGAAATTTATGTAAATTACAAAAATTGTGGCCACAATTGGCATAACTGGTGATTTAAGAGCCCCACTCCCCCCCAAAAATCCTGGATTTCAAGGAAAAACCCGTGGCTCAGCCTGCAAAAGTAGGATAAGTTGGACACTTTGAGGAAATCCAGGGAGCTCAAATGGCTGGATTTCCCTGCACACAAACCCCTAGGGAAGCACTAGTCCCTATTGTGCTCACAGTGTCTTCTGCTAGCACAGAAGCAGTAGGAGTGGAGTGGCAGTACTGGATGCTGCCCAATTTTCCATTTCTCATGTCATCTGTCCCTGTCATCTTACTCAGAATAGGAGACTGTGGTCCTAAACACTCTTAACATGGAAGAAAGTTGCCCTTTCCTTTACTCTTTCCGTTGTTCCCCATCCCGGAATTGCTTGTGCTGAAGCACATAATTTAAAACTAGAAATCACATCCACATGCCACTTAGTTTTGTTGTGATTCACTGTTGTAAATTGTTGGCATGAAATTTCTCCTCACTCCACTGCAGTGCTTAATTGAATCTTTTACTGATTACAAACATTCCTTTGACTACGCTATATTATCTGATAGTCTCTAGATGCCCTGCTGCTTCTAAGAACTGAAGAATTCAGTGTTATCTGACAATTGATTTAGTGATCCAAGATAGCATGCAAATTAATAACAATTTTGTTTTCAGTTTTGGGGTAAAGGATGGATGACCACCATATTCCATTTGAATAAGAATGACTGGTTGTCAACTCTTTTCCTCCTTCCAAGTGTTGTTTCCATATCTTGATAATATTTCATTCATTTTCTGGGAAGAATTGGCCATAGTCACTAGAAATGGGGGAATTCATTTGCAATTTATTTCTTGATATTAAGTGATGCTATGACATTGTAGCCAGGTTATTATATTCTAGCAAAACAGAAAGGAGTCTTGTGGCTCCTTAAAGATGAACAGATTGATCATGGAATAAGCTTTCATGGACTACAACCAACTTCCTCAGATAGCGGGTTCTGATCCAAAGTAGGGATGTTGGAGGAATCCGCCTGGGGTGAACTTTCAGCAGCTTGGCCCCCCAGACTCTGGCTTACTAACTAGGGCTGTGCACGGATCCAGATCTGGATCCCGAATCCAGAGCAGATCGGGACCTCCCTCCGCAGAAATGCCCCTCCACTTTCAGCTGAAACGACCTGAAACACAGATGGAGAGAGCTATCTTCCCAGTATTTTCCCAGTCTTATTACCAGTCTTTGGGTAGGTTCCAGTCTACACACTCCAGCCTACAGTTGTAACTAGAGAGCCAGGCTCCTTGAAGTCCATGCTGTTCCTCTACCAGGCACTTAGAGAGATGCCGTTGGACTCAACCATAGCTTCTTAGACCAGATTTTATTAAGCTAATTCCCTGCCAATTAGACCAACTAGGGCAAGTTTCAAAGTTATAAGAGCTAGAAACAACATTTCACTTGTTCACTTAATTTGCTTCATTGTTACATTCTATATGTGTTCTAATGAATGAGCATGCTTCTTTGGTTAAAAGTAATAAAATGTGTTCTGAACCTGGCCTATGGAGATTTCCCATCCAGCCCATCCAGTAGAGCAGCCCATGCAGTGGTGTAGCCAGTTGTGCAGGGAGAGAACATCAACTCTTATCTCCAGCCACTAGATTCGAGATAAGATTGGGGATTCCCAGCTATAAAGAGAGCATTAGATCCCCAGATTCCCAGTGCTAGAGAGGGAGACTTTTTCTAGTTCTTGGAGAAGAAACCCCACTTTTATCTCCAATCATTGATTGGGAACAACAGGAGTTTCTCCTCCCAGTACAAGAGAAAGGTAATCTTGCCCCCAGGTTCATAACAGTTTTCCATCTCTGTTCTACACCACTATATCTCAGGCCATACTGTTGCCTTGGGCTACTCTGCTAAGCTATTGAATAGGCACATGTCAAACTCTTAGGAAGCTGGGTGATCAGATATTGGGAACTACCAGGGCTAGGCCAAAACATTTTTTCTGCCTGAGGCAAAAGACAAGATGGTGCAGCCTCCCTTCTACACACCTTGGCTGGCTGGCTGGACTGGCAATTGAATCCGACTTCAACACTGGTGATGGAACAGCACCCCATCCCCCACTTCACTTAAAGGGAGCAGGCTATCTTATGTATTATTTATTTGGGTGAAGGGCAGGTCAAATGGCTCATATTGCTGTCCCAGGGCCTGACCATCCTTTTGAGGGGGGGGGGGGCAAAACAAACTTGCAACACAGCCGCCTCCCACACACATACCACAATCCCATCCTGTACATACAATCTCATGTTTTGTATTTATTGCTAGTGCTGTACCAAAATTATCTCCTGCATATTCTAACTGTTTTCATTCAATCTGATTTTTTTTTAAAAAAAGAATGAATGAATTGCTTGCAAAAAGATACACAGAGGAGAAACAAAATTCAGAGAAATTCCCATGGGTTGGGTTCAGAGTTATTGTGCTTATGAGTAACTGCAGAGTACGCACAAGAGTCTTGTCTTTCATTGTATAATCATCTCTCTGGCAGCCTGTAGCCTACTTGGCTTCCCACACTTCCTGTCAGGAGAAGACATCATGAAGTAGTTCATCCCATGGGATGTTTTCAAGTTAGGAAATGTGGACAGCCTGGGAGACTACAAAGCAATGGAAAGATGTGTAATAGAAACACACACACACACAGAGTGCCCTCAGCCACCTCAGTAATTGGATAAGGTTAAAAAAAAAATCAAAATAAATTACAAAATGCCCCAAGAATGAAGCAGGAAAATAGAAGCTTCTTTAATGGAGGGGAAAAAAAAGACTTTCAGGAAATTGGATGACAGGTTTTGGCACTGCATTAGCTCCACTTCTTTCCTGGAGCTGGATGCAACACTGCCTGCCCCCCCCCCATGCATCCACTACAGGGCTTGCAAAGAAGGAGTAGCATTATCAGTACCTGCATTAGAGTCAAGATGTATCCACAATCACTCCTCAGAAAGTTAATGTATGGAAGAGCCTGGGAAAGATGCCGAACCCTGAAGAATGACAACTAAAATTTCACAAAAGGCATTTTTCTCATAAAAGTTCTGAGGTTTTTCTCCTCCCCCCTCCCTCCTTAGAAAGACAAGGCCACTTTGCAGAACATTCTCAAAATTTTCCTCACTGTTATTTTTTGGTGTTTGGTATTTATGGCAGGCTTGAGCAGGATGAGGCAAAAACAAGCATCAACAGCGTTCCCGAGCAATGTGATAGAGCTGGTGGGAGATTTTCCACCCTCACTACTGCTGAAAAACACACTCAGAAGTGGGTTAGCACATGGGAAAGGGAGATTACCTTGATTACTTTAGAATACAGTGCAACTAAAGGGCAATCCCCTACCAATAAACTTATCTGAATCCAGTCCAATCAGCTATAAGTAAAGATACAGTTATTCATCCCTACCTGGAAATGCCAAGGTTAATCCTTGACCCTCCTGCATACAAATCACATGATCAGCAAATGAGCTACAGACTTTCCACAACTCACATGCCCATTTACAAAGCTCATATTTGCATCACAGTAAGGAGTTAAGTGCAAACGACTTCTGAGTGTGTCTCTATAGAGCAGCTGCCTTAGAATGCCTGGTCTGATGAATGCAGATTGGAGCAGGCACAGAATCTCAAGCGATATTTCAAGCTGGGAAAGAAATGTTTGGGGAAAATGCAACTCACTTTGTAATACCTTCAAATATTATGAGCTGGGAAAGTTGACAGGTTATTGCATGTTTCGATGCCAACTCTAGATTGTACCACTTTAGATTGAGGGTTCAGGTAAGTAATGTGGGATGTTCCTTCATTTACAAACTCCCTGCGCACACAAATCAATCCAGGCAAAGGCTTTTTTCCCCCTCCCTGGTAAGCTATTTGTTATGTGTGCTGAGAGGTGGGTCCTTCTTTCTTTCCAAATGAGTGAATATTCAAACATTTAGCCCCCCCACCTGAAATGAAAAGTGGTACAATCCACCCATTTGAGAGTGGAAATGAAATTCTCTTCTGTCAGAGAATACCCCCCACACACAGAGTTTTGAATTCTACCTCCTCTCCTGTCATCCACTCCTACTCAAGCAGAAAGCTCTCGGCAATTCTCTTTTGTCTAAATTCCTTGTTATTTGCCAGGCTTTCCATTATAGAATGAGCATGGCTCTCTCCTCTTTCACCTGAGTGTTCTCTCCCTCCCTCCCTCCATCCCTCCCCCTGCATGTGTGCTCAAGGCAGCCCAGACAGTCAGTGCTGGACGCGAAAGAGGATGCCTTTCATATGGTGTTTGCAACAACAACAATAATAAAAAGAAAATACAATATATAGAGAGAGGAGATAAACAAGTCTTCTAGCAAAGGGAAGCACGGAAAGATAATGTCTTCCAGGAAGAAATCAGAATGGGACATGAGGGAGAAATTCAGATTCTGTGCTAACAATGGCTCTATTTTTAATAATAGGGAATTTTTATTTATTTAGGCTGCTCCAGAAGGAATGTGGGTTTGCTAGTGCTGGTATAGAGGCATCCTGATGTGCACCTGACTAGGGATGGATGGACTCACCCCTGTGCTGTGTGTCACTCACTGGACTCTGCTGGCCAGGATGCCATTTGCAGCTCGAGGAGTGGGGCCCGCTGTGCTTGCCCAACTTGGCATGCACTGAGTTGGGTAAGCACAGCAGTCTACAGATTCCAGTCTGGGGGGCTAAGCCAGTGAGAAATTGCCAAGCTCAAAACAGGCTGGCAGATTGCTTCCCTGACAATCTGATGCCTATCAATATGTGTCAATCTAATATGTGAACCAGGCAATCACTGGCTAGCAACAACTTCCATGCTCATCGGGATGGAGAAAGTGCCTACAAATCTGGAGCTGGGTACCCACAAGATGCAAATTGTTCCAAAAATTCCTGTAGATGGGATCAGAGCATTTAAGGGCTAGTGGTTGTCAGCACTTCACAGTCAAAAATTGAATGGAAACCCTGCATGCTCCTGAGATGCTCGCATGCAGACCATGTCAGCTAGTGTGAATCAACTCTGAGAAATAATCCGTATGGTCTAATGTTTGTGGGGATGGATGGATGCCCCCATGTCCTTGTATGGAGGAGAGGATGAGCAGTTGCATGCAGCGATGGGACTCTTGCCCCTGCTGATTGTCAAGCCCCCATAGTCTCCATCCTTGCAAGGAAGGGGACCACTGGGGGCAGGAGGTTCCCATCAATGGGTGGCCACCATTTTGTGCAAAATGGTGGCTCAGCCTCTTCCAGTAAGGCAACATTCGCTTTCTGGAAAAGCTAAGCCACCATTTTGTGCAAAATTACTGTTCCCAAAAGGGCAGGCTTCTCCCAGGCACTTGGCGATTGGGTCTGTCAGTGTCCCATGGCTCAGGGAGCTGAGTCTGGGGGGTGGATGTGGGGGAGTCCACTGGACTCCCTGATGACAGCAGATGCTCATGACATGAGTGTAAAAACTAGTGCTGTACCAAAAATTTCTTCCACATTTTTTCTGATTATTCTCATTCAATTTGCTAGAAAAGAAATTGCTTTCGAAAGGAAATTCAAAGGAGAAGAATATTTCAGAGTAATTCTCATGAGTTGGGTTTTGGGATATTGTGATTACTTTACTTATGAGCTAGCTCAGGATTGTGCCTTTCATTATGCAGTTGTTTCCAGCACCCTGTAGCCTCCTCATCTCCCCCTCTTCAATTAAAGTAGGGATGTTACAGGCATCTGTTTTGGGCTTGAAGCTCGATGATTTCTTACTGGCTCAGCCTCTTAGACAGGAGTCTGCAGACTACCATGCTTGCTTGATGCAGCTTGTGCTGAGTTGGGCAAACACGGCAGGCCCCACTCCTCTGCTGCTCCCAGACTGTAGAATGACCTGCAGGGAGAGATCTGCCAACTTACCAGTCTTCAAGAATTTAAGAGAGCTATAAAGACTGATCTCTTCCGGCAGGCCTACCCAGTCGAATTTTAAGACTTTGTTGGTTTTAATAACATATTAATTGTATATGCTTTTAATTAGTCTACGTATTGTATATTGTATTTTATATTGTTGGTACTGATGTTGTTCCCCGCCTCGATCCAGAGGGAGAGGTGGGTAAGAAATTATTATCATTATTATTATTATTATTATTATTATTAATTTCATGAAGGGACATTTTGTGTAATAGACTATTTATTAGGGGTGTGCATTGCATCGGGTCCGATCCACGATCCGGATCCAATCCAGGGGAAATCGGATACAATTATCTGATTTCCGATCACCCTGCTGGATCATCCGATCCAATCTGATCTGATCCAGAAAGGACCCGATCCAGATCGGAATGGATCGGAGGATCAGCAGGCGCCCACCGCCACTTCCATTGGCGGATGCCAGCGGGCACCCGCCGATGGAAGCGGACAGTGGGGGGGGGCTTCCCTGGCAGGGCTGTCCACTTCCCTCCAGTGGCACCACCGGAGGGAAGCGGCTGCCCCGGCAGGTAAGCATGGGGAGGGGGAGGGGGCCCACTTACCTTCAGGGGACGTCTGCTCCCCTCCGCTGCTGGCCGCTACTGCAAGCAGGCTTCGTGGCCTGCCCATAGGTAGCACGCCAGGTGATGTCATCACCTGGTGTGCTACTCAGGAGCAGGCTGTGAAGCCTGCTCGCAGTAGTGGCCAGTGGCGGAGGGGAGCGGACATCCCCGGAAGGTAAGCAGGGGGGGAGGGGTCCCACGGCCCGCTTACCTGCCGGGTCCATCCGCTCCCCTCCTCCGCTTGCCGCTACTGTGAGCAGGCTTCGCGGCCTGCTCCTAGGTAGCGTGCCAGGTGATGTCATCACCTGGCATGCTACTCAGAGGCAGGCCGCGAAGCCTGCTCGCAGTAGCGGCCAGTGGCATAGGGGAGTGGACGGCCCCGGCAGGTAAGGAGGGGGAGGGGGCTTACCCTCCCGGGGCCGTTCGCTTCCATCCACTGCCACCCACGAGTGCCAGCGGATGGAACCAGGAGGTAAGGGGTGCGGGGGGAGGAGGGAGTTAGGCCCCCCTCACCCACCCACTGCCATTTTTTCCCATAGACTTGCATTGGGGGAAAGCTTTCTTTCCCCCAATGCAAGTCTATGGGAAAAACAAAAATGGTGGCCGATCCAAAAATCAGATGTCTGATTTTTGGATCGGGATCGGGCCCGATCTGGTCTGGGGGGGCCTCTGATTTTGTCCAATCTCATCTAGGACAAAATTGGAGGTCCCAATCCAGGTCCTGATCCGATCCGGGGGGGCCATGCACACCCCTATTATTTACTCCTGTAATTTTGCACAAATGGCCCCTTTATGGTCACCATTTGTGGAAAAGGGCCCTTTATATATAAAAAAGAAAAGACTGATCCACCATTGTGATGAAAATGACAACTCATTGAGAGAGCAGGAGCCACGTGCCGGGCACCTCTGGACCATTTGCATGCACACAAACTTGGTCAGGAAGTCAGTGGGGGTCCGATGAACAGTGTAGATTACAGATGGGGGTGAGTCCAACCATCACTAAATTAAAGCCCAGGGAAGACATCATTAAATAATTTGTCCCTGCAGCCAGCCAGAAAGAAAACACACCTGGCAGTCTTTGCACCCTCAGAACGATTAGGTAAGCTCAAAAGCACCACTAAATAAATTCAAAATAAATTAAAAATCATCCAGAGAACCAGGCAGAAAATGGAAGCCTCTTTTACGGGGAAAGAAAATTTGCAGGAAACTAGAGGACAGATTTTTGCAGAGCATTAGCTCTTTCTTTTCCTTGGAGCTGGACACAACAGTGCTGCCTTCAAACCTGCTGTGTCAAGGAAATAGCAGTATTAAAAGCATCTCCATTAGAGACAAGATGTATCATAATCAGTTTTCATAAATTTAACTTTTGGAAGGCCCAGGGGAAGCTGTGGAACCCTGATGAATGACAACTAAAGCTGAGCCAAAATTTCTCAGAAGAGCTTTTTCTTAGATAACTCCTGAGATTTTTCTTTTGTTGCCCACTAGAAATAAAAGACCACTCTGAGAATGTTTTCCATTTTTTCCATCAGTTATTGTGTGTGTGTGTGCGTGTGTGTGTTTGCATGTGAATGTATGTGGTGGCTTCCTTCCTCTGTCAATGATGAGCCCTACCTGTGAGAAACCGTTGGTGAATTTCTTCTCCCTTTGTAGAAATTCAGTGAAATTTCTCTGTCCATGAATAGGGTGGAGAATTTCATGAGGATATTAGTACATGGCTCAAGTGAAAACTGCAAAGAGGTAAAGAGGTGCAAAGAGGTGCATTTTACAGAAGAAAACATGAAGAATGAAAAGGCTCGGGATTAATCCAAGGTGAAACAATCTCTGCAACTGAGCCAAGGGTTAAATCTAACTTTCCCATATCAGTGTTTGATCTGTTAGACCTAGTTTTCATTTTGTACTCAGAGCTAAGAAAGCCAGAGCAAAAAAAAATTAGGACAGCTGTAAATCTTTCAGGCTTTGAAGATTACCTTGATGTGAACACAGGGGCCTCGTTTTAGAATTCCCCATTTGTTCCCACAGAAGAATGGGGTTTATGTATTAATCAATTAATCACTGCTGAAGTTTTAATCAAGCTAGTTGGCAATCAATTGGCCACCCAATGGAACCCAAAAATGTTTGCTGGGCTGCCCGCCTGCCCTCTTGCATCTTAATTAGCAGCTACCTCTTCTACATGCCCCCCCTGACCTTGCACATTTTTGCTCTCAAATATATCGCAACAATAATTTCACCTTTTGCTTCTGCCATGTGGCATTATTCAGAGTTATCATTAAATCCCGAGCCTCCATAGGACTTGCAAGATGGGAAAATCTTTAGTTAACGCTGCAATTACTGTAATGAGAAGATATAATGAAGTTATCCTACAGGCAATGTCAGATGTAACAAACACACTTACACACACATACACACACACACAAGTCTTGACTTGTTCCATTTCTCTCCCCCATCCTTTCTTCCTGGATACAATACAAACACTCATTCCCAATAATGTAGTGAATAATGCCACATGGAACTGTGCAATACCAAGCGTCGTGTGTGTGCATATATATATATATATATATATATATATATATATTCAAGTGCAACTCCATATACTTGCACTAAATTTGTGGAGAAGAACAGACTTGATTTTTTTATTTATAGCAATTAATATGCTCCCCTCCAGTTGCAAAACCTCCCAGGGTGGTTCACATGGAGCAGAGACAGGCAATCATTTTTCTGTCAAGGGCTGCATTCCCTCATGGGTAATCTGTCAGGGGGAATCCATCAGCGATAGGCTGACGGATTACTGCTTTTCTTGTTTTCCTTCTGCCACTCTACTTTCTCTCTCTTTCTTCTACCACTCCTCTCTCTCTCTCTCTCTCTCTCTCTCTCTCTCTCTCTCTCTCTCTCTCTTCCTGCCTAGCAGGCTGCCTGAGAAAGGGCAGATCACTCTGCCCAGAAGTCTCATCTGATTGCAAGCAGAGGGCTTTCAAAATTGAGCAGAGAGCTGCATGCACCAGTAAGGCTGCAGGTTGCTGACCCTTGAGATAAAGCAATAAAAACAGCAATGAACAGCATAAAACTCACAGTGCAATCCTATGCGTGTTTACTGGGAAGGAACCCCAATTGTGTCTAAGCTGAGGTCCATTTCTCTTGATTTTCCCATTCTTCCCAATTGTATGGCAGGTCACAATTTCATTTTGATTCATCAGAATTTGTTAGAATTTGCCCTGCTAACACCCTGAAACACAAACACATTTTTTTTCCTGGCAAAGCTTGCATACATGTGAGCTTCTGAGCACTGTCACAAAATGTACTCAATCTAGATCCAGATTTGGCCTGCCTTGGTCTGAATCTGGATTGGGTATGGATTGGGCAGAAGCAGTCTGGAGTGGATTGGACTGGGCCTGAAGCACTTCTTTAGTAGATCATTTTTTGGCACAAAATCATTCTTTTGCAGATTTAAAGTTTTGGGCACTAGAAAAATTGAAAAGACAGGATAACAAATTGTTATTAAGAAAGGAAGTAGAATGGATCCTAAAGTTAAAAACTCTAAACTCCAGTGGCTTAAACTCAGATCTCAAATTTTTGCCACTCTTGTGACTCAGTAATTACCTGCAGTGACTCCCATATAACAAGAATAACGATAGCAATAATGACATATTGTGAGACCTTGTACTTATCATTTCCACATGGAAACACCTGGCAAAGCAAAAAAATGACAAAAAATGATGCAACAATGAGAAAAGAGAATTAGAATAATAAAAAAGAGGGCCCTGGAATGATTGCATTTCCTCAGTCGCCAGTGAATATCGTATGAGACTATCATCCTGCTAAGAGTTTTCTGCAGACATCTCTTACCAAGTAAGAACCAATATATTGAACTTTCGTTAAAAATGTTTTTAGAGCATAAAATGTTTTTATATGATTTATAGAAATTTTAATATATAATATGGACAGGCCCAAGAGTCGTCATATTGTATTAATTAAACATTTTTTAAAGAAACTTATATATGGGCACTGGCCTTTTGAGGCAATATGCCTAACTAGCCCCCTAAACTGATATGTTATGTGTTATCCCCGTAAACATAATGTAATGTATTCTTGATGTTACAACCCCATGAAGAAGGCGTTAAAAAAACAACATAGGCCGAAATGCATTGGGCATGAACAATAAAGTATCTTAGCATTCTGAGAACCTGCTTTGTTTTTCTTTTTTTACCCTGAGTGGATGCTCTCCTTTTGGTTTTTCAGGCTGCTTTTCCCCAATTCAGAGTGATGGCGCGCTGCCGCACCCACCTGCCTGTGGGACTTACCTGATCTGCCCAGCAGCCACCTGTCCCCAATGAAAGCCACTATATTTAAGGAAGATAGTGGCTCTGTCATTTTCTAGATGTAATGTTCAAACTGTGGAGGGCTGGGGCAGTGGCTCGCTAGGTGTGGGGGTGAGCAGGGAAGCAGGGTGAGTGGGGAGTCTGATGGACTCCCAGTTGGCCTCACACCCAAGAATCCACAACATCCAACCCACTTTGGATGTCCAGAACTTGCTTCGGGCAAGCAGGGAGTACGATGGACTCTTGGTCATGCTTGTGCCCAGGAATTCACAACATCTGACCCACTTCAGATGTCTGGATGGGGTCTGAAATAGATTGGAGGGTCCCTGCACAACCCTAATATATATACCATTTTCATGTTTTAATCCATAGGATGAACCAAGCATTTGGCTGCATGCTTTTTTAAAATGTGCACCCATATGTGCCCTTCCCTCATTTGATCAAAACAACTATGATGCTCACATTTGGGAACTAGAATGATGTCAACCAAGCTTAGAGGTGGAAATCGGAGAATCTCTATGAGCTCAACCCTAGCTGATTCTCACATCCCTTAGTCACAATATCACTTTGTGGAAGAGTATTAGTCACACATTGTGCAGATTTAGTTGCTAGTTTGTGCCTATAACCCAGCACATAGCTGCAACTTGATTTAGCTGGTGGTGAATATATGACTATGGAAAAGCTGTTAAAAGGGAACAGCACTTTTCAAGGCTGCTTCACCTACACATCAGCTATATGAACTTAGCCATAGATGGGTTGGTTACATATCTGCAGTGTAGTTTTTGGGGATATGTGGTCCATATATTACTCTTTCCCTTGAGGCAGAACAAAACCTGCAATGAGGAATTTAGGCTGCAAAGTCTTACTAAAAACAGTGGGATTTGCTTTTGAGTAAACATGTACAGCATTGTGTGGGTACATACATATGCAGCAATGCACACAAGGATTCAAAGTTGTTTTTTGGAAGTCAATCTTGCTAGGGAGGCAAAATCTGCCTTCTCCTGAGCCATCATTCTTCATGAAAAAGAAAAGTACACTCTGTCTAGCTCACAAGGCAGTATCAATACAGGTGTTTGGAAATAAATAGCCCTAATATTATGATGGTATAAAAATGTCATGAACAATATTCTTATCAAGCAAGTGAACAATATACTCTGTCTTAAGCAGAGTTACATTCCTAGCAGAAAAACCTAAGTTGCTTCTTACGTTAAGTCATCCTTATGGTGATTTGATTGATATCCATGCATTTATGTTGGTATAACAAATCATCTACGATACCACTTTAAATGAAGTGTTATTACAAATTTCTTTCAGAATTAAGAAGATAAGAATTGGGATAAGTGAGAAAAAAAATTCAGTTCAGTTTTGATCAGAATTTGCCAAGTTAATAACTCTGGGAATGGAACACAATATGTGGTATGAAGTCAATCCATTCCCAAACTTTCAATGCAATTTATATAACAAAAATGTGCATTCAAATATGCATATATTTGAAACATGTCCATTAAAATGCACATATTTGAATAATGTACACAAACACATTTTAGTCAATGGGAGCATACTATTAAAAAATGCACACAACTGATGTATGCATTTGGAAAAACGTGCATGAAAGTACACAGGAGTTTTTGTGCATCCCCTGCCCTCCAGGTCACACTCTGATACAGCACAGGTCTGAACAAGCTTCATGGTAGAAACCAGAGAACTTTGACGAACTCAAGTTTTGCTGAGAACAATGTAATGCTCTGTTGGGGAATCCACCATCTGCTCTGGGCAATGGCTTAGGCAAGGAGACACAGTGTGGGACAGGTTGCTGGATAATATCTAAGACTTGAGCTAGTTTCAGGACTTTAGACAGCAATCCCAATGTTTACTCCATCTCTGGCTGGGAGCAACTGGCAGAGATTTATAATCAGGTCAGGAAAAAGTCTTTCTAGAGGCCCCACCCCTGAATTGCTAGATCTAGCTTTTAAAGATCCAACATCTTTTGCATTTAGCCATTGAATTATCCTGGGGAGTGACGTTTGGAGGAGTGAGGAACTGGATGAGGATTGCTCCTCAATATCTCCCTGTTCATTAGAGGAATCTGAGGCCCACTCCTCAGAGTTGAGGGGCAATAGCCTCTCCTGGGGGAAGCATGTGGATAGGATATGAGGTCCTGGTTCAGAAGGACCAGGGTCAGGTACTGGCTTGTCCTCAGAGCCACTGTTGATGAAGACTTCAGTCTCCAAGGATCCCTATGGCAATCAACAGACCTTCTAGTCCAGCATCTTGTTCCCCACGTTGGCCAGCCAGATGCTCTGTCAAACTCACAAGGAGAACAAAAGGGAAATAGCACTCTCCTGGTCACATTCTCCAGAAACTGGCATTCAGAGCCATGCAGCCTCTGAAGCTGATGTGAACGTATAAAGGGAGATTCATTTATATTTATATTTTGTTTTTTATTTTAATAAATAGTATAAAAACACACACACATCATGGGGAATTTTGTAAGTGCAGTCACATTTTACAACATTGGTAAATATTCCAATATAAACAATTAGTAACATGACATACATAATGCTTAAAAACTTTATCTACTATTTAATTACTATCAAGACATAAAATCAATCCAATTTTAATCATACATCTAATTAGTCTTATATGTACTAATATCCAAATTGTATTTCTGACTCATAAACTCTTAAAAAAATGGTTTTCAATTATTGAAATATATTACTTCCTTCTTCATCATCCAATCTCTTGTTTGAACATATTCTGTAAATTTTTACCATTCTCGTGATTTCTCACATGTTCAATTACCACTTTTTAACAGTGAGCACCTTATTATTTTTCCATTTGGTGGCTACTAATATTTTGGTTGCCACAAATAAATTCCAAGCTAGCTAACTCTTTATCATGAAATCCAAGAATATAAATTTGGTTTCTCATAATTTAACATAATTTTAATAGTGCTTATCATTTGTCCCAAAAACTGTACCATCTTATGAAAACTCTACTATATATGCTAAACATTTGCATTTCCTACTTTACAACACCAGCATTGATCTGTTCCTTGTCTAGGTGTGAAGGGAGATTTGGGATGGGTGAAATCCATGAGCACTCACCCATGGGTGCTTGCCCCACCTCTGCTGCCACCTGCCCCCCTCCCCTGGGTCAGGCCAGGCTGGGCAAGCCTCCGCCAAGAGCTTGGCATCCACCCAACCCGGCTTGCTGCATTAATGGCAACTGTCAGTAACACAAAGGCTCTAGAAAGTACACATTTCCCCTTTCCATGCTAATGGCAGCCAACATTCATGCAGTGAAGAGAAATGCACACTTTCTGGAGCCTCCGGAAATTGTGTGTTATCCCCCGCTGCATTAATAGCAGCCAGCATCAATGCTGGGGGGAGGGCATGATGCCAGGATGGGCGGTTGCCAAGCATGTCAGATGGGTCCATGAGGGCCAGAAACTGGGGGGCCCACTGCCCTCATGGACCCAGTTGGACATTCTAGCAGATTCTAAAGTATGCTTGGTGCTGATGCCAGCACGCATCAGAAATGCCAGAAATGGATCCTACAATATTTTCTAGATGACATACATGCTTCAATGAATTACATGTACTGCTTACATGTACAATACATTTCTCAGTTGCCCTATAGGCTATGGCTTTGCTCAATCATGTTTTTTGGACTATGGCTTAGATTATCTGGAATGAGCTATGCTATATGCACTTTCTTGTTTCCTGTATTCCACTTGCAGCAATGTTCTGATGTGAATAATGTTGATGTCATCCCTGTACCCTACATGTTCACAAGAGTGTCCCTCTTTCCACCGGTGAAATGTTGGAGGGTATGAAAGTTAGCATTTCCTCATATTCAGGCCTATTTATTTGTCTATAAAAAAGTAGTCACTCATTGGAGTTCAAATCCCCAGGCCCAATGAACTGCATCCTAGAGTAATAAAGTAGCTGGCAGAAGAACTCTCAGAACCACTGTCCATAATCTTTGCGAAATCATGGAAGACGACTGGAGGAGGGCTAATGTTGTCCCTATCTTCAAAAAGGACAAAAAGGAGAAACCTGGGAACTACAGACCAGTCAGTTAGACATCCATCCCTGGGAACATTTTGGAGCAGATTATAAAGAAGTCAATCTGTAAGCACCTTGAAAACAATGCAGTGATTACTAGAAGCCAGCATGGATTTGTCAAGAACAAATAATGTCAGACTAATCTGATCTCATTTTTTGATCGTTAACCTCCCTTGTGGACTGTGGGAATGCTGTGGACATAGTATATCTTGACTTCAGCAAAACTTTTGATAAAGTGCCCCATGACATTCTGATTAACAAACTAGTGAAAAGTAGGCTAGATAGAACAACTATTAGGTGGATCCACAGTTGGCTACAGAATCAGACTCAAAGAGTGCTTATCAATGGTACGTTCTAACATTGGGGGGAAGTAACGAGCGGGGTACCACAGGGCTTAGTCCTGGGCCCAGTGCTCTTCAACATTTTTATTAATGATTTGGATGAGGAGGTGCAGGAAACTCTTATCAAATTTGCAGATGACACAAAATTGGGTGGGATTGCTAATACCCTGGAAGACAGAAACAAACTTCAAAGTGATCATATTAGATTGGAATGCTAGGCTGAAAACAACAGAATGAAATTTAATAGGGATAAATGGCAAGTTCTACACCTAGGGAAAAAAAGCCAAATGCACAGTTACAAGATGGGGGGAATACTTGGCTCAGCAATATGACAAGCGAGAAGGATCTTGGAATTGTTGTAGATCACAAGCTGAATATGAGCCAACAGTGTGATGTGCCTGCTAAAAAATCAAATGCTATTTTGGGCTGCATTAATAGAAGTATAACTTCCAAATGACACAAGGTACTGGTTCCCCTCAATTTAGCACTGGTTAGGCCCCATCTTGAGCATTGCGTCCAGTTCTGGGCACCATACTTCAAGAAAGAAGCAGACAATCTGGAGCGTGTTCAGAGGAGGGCAACGAGGATGATCAGGAGTCTGGAAACAAAGCCCTATGAGGAGTTATTGAAAGAACTGGGCATGTTTAGCCTGTAGAAGAGAAGATTGAGGGGAGACATGATAGCACTCTTCAAATACTTGAAAGGTTGTCACACAGAGGAGGGCCAGGATCTCTTCTCGATCAACCCAGAGTGCAGGAAATGTAATAATGGGTTCATGTTACAGGAAGCCAGATTCCAGCTGGACATCAGGAAAAACTTCCTGACTGTTAGAGCAGTATGACAATGGAACCAATTACCTAGGGAGGTCATGGGCTCTCCCACACTAGAGGCATTCAAATGGCAGCTGGACAAACATCTGTCAGGCATGCTTTAAGGTGAATTCCTGAATTGAGCATGGGGTTGGACTCGATGGCGTTCTAGGCCTCTTCCAACTCTACTATTCTATGATTCTATAATTCTATGATAGAAAGGAAGGTCTATGCCAGCCTTCCCCAACCTGGTGCCCTCCAAATATTTTGGCTAGCAGCATTCCTGATCATTGGCCATGCTAGGAGGGAATTGGTAGGGATTGAAGTCCAAAAGATCTGGGGCACACAGGTTGGCTAGGCTTGACATATGCTCTCTCCTTTACTAAATGACACCTCTGATCTATGCCCCCATTCTGCATTTTTGGCCTTATTCCTTTACAAGTTAACCTTGAATTGTGTTCAAACTAGATGTGTGTGTGTGTGTTTGTGTGTTTTAAAATATACATTTTGAACTCACTGGTTGATTCCTCATTTGCTTCAAAAAATTGCTGAAGCATAAGGCTGGGATGAGAAAAGAATGTAGATGCCATAGCCCAGTGAACCAAACAGCAGAACACTGCCAAGGTCAAAGCTACTGTAGAAACCTTGTTAATTCCTGTTTGTTTTTGACAGAATGACTGTGCACAGGGCATGCAGGGCATTCTGCTGTAATAAATAGTATGAAGGGGGGAAATGGGAAAATGCTCACATCACCTGGCTACAAATTGATAACTGGGAAAGAACAACTAAAAGATAAAAATGGTTGTACAGTATAAATCATGCTATAATATGGAAGGTTAAACTTCAGCCTCTGGCTGTCAATCAATTTTAGCCAGATGGGTCTTTAAAGCTGAACAGTTAAATAGTGTTAATATTTTCATTCTGAAATAAGTGTTTGAATATATTAACATTAGTTTATTCTACTTGAAGCAGAAGATTAAGAATCGGAGATACGAAGCATGAGCAGTCAGAGGCTTGAGTTGTAAGAACTCTTGTCACCAGGTTGCAGAGAAATACAGTTGGCAAATCAGACTGTACTCCTGGACTGAACATAGAGGGCTGTTTGCAGTTCCCAGCATCCTCAGGCAGTCAGGGGCCCAGTGTCCCAGAACAGCACACCATTTACTTTGGGCTCCCCATTTATCTGTGCTCTAATGCATGCCAGGAAGTTTAAAGCCACCATTTAAATTGTGATTTGTGCTAACATAATGTTTGTTTGTTTTTGATAGCGGAAATCTTAAAATTTGTGCAAGTAAGGCATTTTTTTTAAAAAAAAATCATTTGACGATCTGGAACAATTGTGTACGATTACAAGCTCACCTGACTGCTATGTAGAGGGCTATTCCTCTCCTGTAAATGTCCTTGCCAGTTTCATCCTCTCTACACTCTACTTTGTTTAGCCCAGCACAACCATATGACGTACTTGTCAAGAACCTATCAATTCCCCCTCACCTTTGCTTGGGAAGCACCAAAGTACAGGATGAATTTGGCAAGTTCTTTGGCGAGTACGGAATATGACTCCCCTAAAGGAAGTTGTGTGTGGCTACTTTCGAAAAACATGCACAAATATCCTTTTATCAATAGGACAAGAATGTGTACATTTAAAAAATGTGCACAGCTGATATGTACACTTGGGAAAATACACACAATATGCATGGATTTTCATGCAAAAAAGAACAAAAGAAAATGAGGAAAAATACAATCTGATACAGACTCAAATCAAAACAAGCTTCGAGACTGAATATGGAGAACTTTGGCGACGTCAAGTTTTGCTCCATATTCTTAATTTCACGGTATCCTTGGTTTTTGAACTGAAAATTATTTCCTATAATTATATTTGCAAGGGATTTTTTTTAAAGGGGAAGATGGGAATTGGCTGTATATTATGACCCAACCATGAAATACAAATCTAAAGAAAGGGAAAAAAAAGTTTGACAAAACAAGCAGGGGACCTCTGGGTTTTGCGGCACAGAGATAGTCCAGTTTGAGATGCATTGTACATGTGGGGGAGGATTAATTTGCTCATGATTCACTGTCATCACCTATGTTTATTTCTATTCAGCTTCAAAGGAAATGTGGTATGAATCTAATTTCATCTAATCGAAATTGCTCATTCATGCGCCTTATGGACACCTTGATGAACTAACACTAACTTCATCAAGTGAAGGTAGAACTTTGCAAATTTCCTCCTATTCTGCATCTTAGAAAGAAGTGATTGCATCAAACTGCTCCCACTGGTTCACAGAACAGATGATGCAGAGCACCAGAATGATTTCTGACATTCTTTTGCAAGCGTTTTTTTCCTCGTTTTTTTCCCCCCTTTTCTTTGTGCGATCTCTGGCAAGCCGCTTCACACACCTCTGGCTGAAGTTCCCGTCTGCTAGCCAGCAACAATGTGCCCTGCGGCTTTAGTAAAGGACTGTGACAAACTGCTGTACCTTAAGCTAATGCAAATTCTCTATTCAAAACAAAAGGGGACATCCCCTTGAGAACCAAAGTAGAAAATGCACGGTTGTATGTATGCAGAGGCATTTTCCAAACACACAGCAATATTTTGACTCCAGAGAGACTTTAAATAATTATAGCATTTTCCCTCCTTTTTAAAAAAATACCCAAATTTGTGAGCTAAAAGGGTGTGTATAAGTTAGGAATGTGTATTGTATCATTCCTATGTCTGATAATGATATGATAATGGTGTTATCGGACAGCCGATTAACGATATGCTAGAAATCCCTCTGAAATTATTGGATCCGAAAAATTTTTGGTCAGGTAATATCAGATTTTATCAGATTATCCAACCACCATTAAAGTTACAGACTTGAAACTTGGTCATAGTGCTTATGGGGTATGCCTAAGTATGTGTATTAAATTTCAGAACAATCCCTCCAACCATGTATTTTATATGAATTTTTAAAACATTGTTTAACTTCTTTTTTGGGGGGGGTTAATATTTTTATTTCAACTTAAAACAACATAATACAACATAAACTACATACAATACAATACAAAACCTACATACCCCCCGTGCTCCCCTCCCCCCAGGAGACCTACTTTTATTTAATTATACATCCTTCCAAAATTGTGTAGAATCTTTTGAAGGTATTTGCCCCTTCCCTGATCTTAATACATGTTCCAATAATGGACTCCATATATTTTCAAAATCATTCTTCCTGGATATTCCCCTCAATATTTTCATCTTACACGTTAACTTATCATTAAGTGCCATATCCCATATTTCTTTATACCATTCTTCTATTGTATAAATCCCTTGCCCTTTCCAATTTTTAGCTATCATTATTCTGATGAGAGCCAGGAGGTTATCAATTCCTTCTTACTTATATTCTCATTTCCTTTATCCCATATTGCTAGTAGAGCCAGCTTTGGGCTTATCTCCAATTTACTTCCCGTTATTTCACTTATTTCTTCAAACACCCTTTTCCAAAATTTTTGTACATGTTCACAGCTCCACCACATATGGAAATAAGTTCCAACCTCCTGACATCCCCTCCAACAATTCCATTGATCTTTCCTAAGATATTTATTTATAAAAGTACTCATTCTTTTTGCCATTATTGCCGTAAAATTTTTTGAATCTTGATTTATTAATGAAATTGGTCTATAGGAGGCTGGGTCCGTCAAATCCTTATCTGGTTTCGGGATTAATATAATCAAAGAATGATCCCATGATGGCGGGGTCTTTCCTCCTTCTATTATACTGTTAAATAACTTTTTCAATTTTGGTATTAATATTGCTCTAAATGTTTTATAATATTCCAGCCCCAAACCATCTATCCCCAGAGATTTCCCTCCTTTTAATTTATCAATAATTCCTTCTATTTCTTTTTCTGTAACCAAACCTTCCATATAATCCCTATCTTGACTCTGTAATCTTATTTTCCAATTCCTCTCTACATATTCCCTTACATTAACCTGTGGACCCATCTCTGATGCATATAATTCACTGTAAAATTCCTGAAATATATTTAATTTATCCTTCATTAAATTACATCTTTTCCCTGTCTTATCTTTAATTGTCCCTATCGTATTCTTAGCCCTTTTTGACTGAGTGGACCTGGCCAGCATCCTAGAATTTTTGTTACTATATTCAAAAAAATCCCTCCTCAAATATAGCAAATCCCTTTGAACCTGATCTAGCTCTTCTTTCTCTAATTCCTTCTTCTTAGCTTGAATTTGGGCAAATAGGCGTATATCTTTTGTCTCTCTTACTTTTTCCTCTAATTCCCTCACCTCCTTTTCTATCTTTTTATTTTGTGCTTCCTGTTGTTTTCTTGGGGTACACCTTTCCCTAATACAAATCCCTCTTGCCACTGCCTTCATTGTATCCCATAAAATCCCTTGAGAGTTTTGTTCTACTTCATTAATTTCCCATATTATCTGCATTTCTTTTTTTTCTTTTTTCAACAATAGTTTTATTATTTAAAATCCTTGTATCCATTCTCCACCTCTTTGCTTCTCTATAATCCTTCTTCATTTTAATATCCGCTGTCATTACTGCATGATCGGAGACTTTAATAACCCCTATAGCACAATCTATAATTTTGGATAACATATTTTTTGACACAAAAATAAAATCTATCCTAGAATAACTCTTAAACCTTGGTGAGTAGAAAGTATATTTCCTTTCTTCCCCCTTTAAAACCCTCCAAACATCCATTAATTCTTTTCTATCCATTAATTTACTTAAACCCGTCTTCCCACCAGTCTTAAGATCTTTTAACATATTATCCTTATCCTTTTCTTTATCTAATACCATATTAAAATCTCCTGCCAATACAATATTCTTTTTCCCCATTTCTCCCACAGCAGTAAAAACTTCATCGAAGAATTCCATTTGTTTCCCATTAGGAGCATATACATTAATCAATATATATTCCTCCTCCCCTAACATACAAAAAATTATCAAAAATCTACCCGATTCATCCTTCTTCACTCTTTGAACATTAATACCACATTTGTTTGAAATTATTATCGCTACTCCTCTAGCTTTGGAAGTACCCAATGCTTTCTCATATACGCCCACATCCCTCATCCGAAGCTCATTTATACCCTCCTTTGATTGATGAGTTTCCTGCAAGAAAATAACATCTGCTTTTTCTTTTTTTAATAATGCTTCTATTCTCTTCCTTTTTATAACAGTTCCTAGACCTTTAACATTTAAGGTTGCCACTCTTAATTTATTTTCCATCATGCCTCACACAAAGCTCTTTATTGGTCTCCCCCTGTGATACATATACCCCCCTCCCTTACCCTCCCCCCCACACTTACCCCAAACTTCACCCCCCCTCCTCACCAGGCCCTCCTGGGCAATGGCCCCAATATTTTTAGAACTCTTCGGGGGGGGGGAGAAGCGACCCACTAATCCCGGAGTGACAGCTGACCCTCCCCCCTTATAATCTCTTCTTTATCCCTGCTCAAACATAGTTCTTTATTGACTACTTCCTCCTGCAGCTCCTTCTTCCACCCTTGTTTCTCCATCATCAGTTGCGTCGACCAGACCCAACTTCTCCAGAAGCTCCATCCCCTGCTTACATGATGTTATTCTGTGTTGTTTCCCTTTCCACATAAATTTCAAAAAAACTGGATACCCCCAGCTATATGTTATTGCCTTCTTCCGCAGGGTAACTGTACACAGTCTGATGCTCTTCCACCACTGGACCGTCTGAGGGCATAGATCATTATAAACCTTGATTGGAGTTGCTTGTAGTATCAGTTGACCAAGATGTCTAATTGCTTGCATTAGCTTTTCTTTCTTGTAATAGTTGGCAAATTTGACAATTATATCCCTTGGAAACATTCCTTTCTTTTTATAGCCCACTCTATGGATCCTCCAAATGTCAGCCATCTCCCACACTTCCTGGGGGTCCAATTCTTTAATCCATGCCAATATTATCTCTCTCAAAACCTTTGGGTTCTCCCCTCTTGCTCCTTAAAGGATCTAATCCGAATATTTACTCTCCTGTCTCTGTCCTCCAAAGCAATTAAACATAGGTCCATCCCTTGCATTTGCTCCCCCTGCTGCTTGGTAGTTTATTTAATTTGCTCATTGTCCTTCTCCAATTCAGTCATTTTCTCCACCACTGCTTGGAAGCCTGTCAAGACCTCGATTTGCGAGTCCATAATTTGGCCTTTAATTCTCTCCTCCTGCTTTGCCAGAGCATTATCTAACATCTTCTGAAAGTTATCCATTAATTCTCTCGGTGACCACGATTGACTTTCTTTAGATGTTTTAGGAATTGTTCCTGGCTTGCTTCCAGTTTTAGAACTCCCACTTCCGGAAGGAAGCGGAGCTGCCTCCTCGCCTCGATCCGAAGGCTGTTCCTTGTCGGCCATTATTCTAGTGAGCCGTTCCCAGTTGCTATCTGATGGGTGCTTCTTCGGCAGTCTGATCCAGCCGGGGGCACTTGATTTGTCACCTTTTAATCTCTTTTTCATCAGGCTACACTTATAAATCCGTGCCCCTCCACATAGATCTTAACTGCCACGTTCTAGAATCTTTTCGGCTCTTATCAGACAGATGTTTTTCAACTTCTCACACACTTGGCTGGGGGCACTGAAATCCTCCTTCCACCCAGCTTCAATTATTTGCTTGAGCCTCCCCCCACACCCAGACCCTTATCAGCCAGTCTTAGCTCATTAGCTGGAGTAATAAAAGTCTCAATTACCAGCCTCTGGCCGCCTGCCAGGAATCCCGGACTGCTTTACTTTCTCTTTCACTCAGAAGAAACAGCAACACTTCCGAGCCTTATATCAAATCTTTAATTTGCAATCCGTCATCTCCAAGACAAGGATTATATGTTTACTCCAACGCTTCCGTGAGAGAGCGAGAGATCTCCAACTTCACTCCATTCTCGCTAGGCCACTCCCCCATTGTTTAACTTCTGACAGCTCAGAATGACAGTTCACCACATGCATTAAAGATCGTTCTAGTTCTGACAGTTCTGCTTTCAAAGTACCACAATCATTTAAAAAAATCATATAAAATGAAGGGTTTGAGCAATTGCTCTGAATTCTTTTCACACATGACTAGCCAGAACCCATCTTCAATGTCCCACAAGTTTCAAGTTTTTATCTTTAAAAATGAAGAAGTTATGGGGGGGGCTTTTGGGGGACCCCCTATATCTTTTTAATTTGAAAAGATAGAGACATGAAACTTTTTGGATATTGCAGATTGGATCTTACTAGTCTTGGCTCCCCAAGTTTCATGTCATTATCATTTTAAATTTAAAAAAGTTTATTTATTTATTTATTGCATTTTTATACCGCCCTATAGCCGAAGCTCTCTGGGCGGTTCACAAAAATTAAAACCATAAAATCATTTTAAAAATATAAAACAAGCCACAATCCAAAAACAACAAATAACATACAATCTAAAAACACAACCAAAATAAAACCAGAATAAAACCAGCAGCAGGAATTAATACAGATTAAAATACAAATTTAAAACAGCAAGGATTATGCATGTGTTTCCCCCAATGCAAGCCTTGGGGAAAATAAACAGACAACAAGATGACAACATGGCATCCCGGTCAACCAGCTGTCAAAAAAGTTGCACGATGTTTAAAAAATTCATATAAAATACAGGGTTGGAGGGATTGATCTGAAATTTGGCACACATGTCTAACACATGTTGCTACATATATATGCCAAATTTCAGAACAATCCCTCCACCCCTGTATTTTATATGAATTTGTAAAACACCGTGCAACTTTTTTGACAGATCTCTGAATGCACATGGTGAGCTGTCATTCTGAGTTATCAGAAGTTAAACAATGTTTTAAAAATCCATATAAAATAACACGGTTGGAGGGATTGTTCTGAAATTTAATACACATACTTAGTTATACCTCATAAGCACTGTGACCAAGTTTCAAGTCTGTACCTTTTAAAATACTGAACTTTTAGGCCTTTCTGTCTCAAAAATCAACTCTATAGGGCAAAATAGGGCTCCGAATTAATTATCGGATGTCCCATAATTATCGGATATCCGATACGATTCGATACGATAAACCTCCAATATAATCAGATCCGATTTTTTTTTAAAAAGTGATTTCTGATAATGATACGAGACAATAATTTCAGGCATGCACACTCCTAGTATAAGGGAGGAATAGCAAACCAAAGCAACATAGGACACACACACAAAGCTACCATGTGTTTCACTTACCAATGTGTGTGTGGCTGGGTATAACCTACTTTTTATTATTCTTTCCATAGAACCATAAATTGCAGAGGGTTTAAACAAGATGTCTGTCACCACACTCAGAATATTCAGTTGGTTCTGCTATAGAGTCCTAATCCACTCTGATTCCACAATGCAATGTTCCTTTATGCATGGGGTCCATTTCTATACATTATAGATTTATTTTACAAAAGATTTGCATGCTTCTATGCATTGCATTCTTATTTTCCTTTGGGGAGTTTTGTTTTCAAATCACACACATGGGCTGTATTTTATATTTTCTATGACACTTTGGCTATCTTGCTGAGAAAACGGTGATAATGTGTTTAAAGAATGTACTATAATATACTTGTATGCTGTCCCAATCCTTCATCCAAGTGTTAAAAGAGGAGACCCTTTTTCATATCCCATACTTAGGGGAAATTCAATGATCATCTATAAAAGAGAAGGCCTTCTCTGTGGTGGTGTCACAGTTTTGAAATACCCTCTGCTAGGGATGTACAGTTTTTTCCCTTAAAATCTGTTTCATGGCTTGTCAGGACACTTTCATTCTGTCATCAATTCCTCAACAGGGGTGGATTTTTTCAGGCTTCCAGATACTGTAGAATGAAAGGAAGAACTCTTAATTTTGTCTGTCTTATCTATCAAATTTGCTACAGCATCAGTCTGTTTTGTGAACTGCAGTTTGCAGATCCTTCCTTCCATCCTTTCTCAGTGGGTGTTTCGCACCTTGCTCTCATACTCAAACCATTTGCAGCCCCACTGCTCTAACTACAAGCCCCACGGTGCCTCCCCACCAGTTCAATCAAGCCTTGAAATGAGACGATTGGAAGGTCATGTTCTAAGTGGCTTTGTCTCATGGGCTGAAAAATCAGATTATATTTTCATAGCTTCTGAGAATAAAATGCTACATGCTGCTTGCAAAGTGAATAATGCCCAAATAACTAGGCACTCTTTAATCAATCATTTCACTAAGGAGGAAAGCATTTTAACTTCAAAGAGCTGGGGAAAACTCAAATGTTCAAACGGACTCAGTTTATTAATCCCATTCCTTTTCTTCCCTTGCCATAATTATTCAGTTTATTAATCCCATTTTCTTCTCTTGCCATAATATATCTCTATATCTAAATATACATGTATGCAGCCCAAAAAATAGATGTTGACATAAAGGAAGCTATCTGAACATAGTCTACTTTCCTATCAGCAGCCTTGTGGGGTAGTGGAAACCATGGGAGCTGGGTATATACAGTAGTGGGATGGGTAAGGGAGAAAAAAGCTGTTTAAAAATAAACAATAAATAATTAAAAAAACCCAAATTAGCATGTGTTGCCTCCAGTTTAGGGGTAGACAACTGCCAAACTCAGGTTGCCAGAATTGTCAATTTTTTTAGGTCAAGCTCATTGAGGTCAAACCGTCTCTGTTTGTGCCTCAGTGGCACAGAGTGCCTTCTACTAACTTTGGTTGGTGTCCCAGCTACGCCCCTATCTGGACAGGGATAACCTGGCTTTAGTTGTCTATGCACTGGTAACCTCCAAGTTAGTTTACTGCAATGCACTTTACATGGGGCTGCCTTTGAAGATTATTTAGAAGCTGCAGCTTGTGCAAAATGCAGCGGCCAGATTGATAACCGGAACCAGTAGGTTCGAGCATATAAGACCTACTCTGGCCCGCTTGCATTGGCTGCCTGCATGTTTCCGAGCCTGATTCAAGGTGCTGGTTTTAACCTATAAAGCCTTACACGGCTTGGGACCACAATACCCGATGGAACGCCTTTCCCAACATGAACCTACCCGAGCACTACGTTCAACATCTAAGGTCCTCTTCCAAGTGCCTACTCTGAGGGAAGCTTAGAGGTCGGCAACAAGAGATAGGGCCTTCTCTGTGGTGACTCCCCAATTGTGGAAGAATCTCCCCGCCTAGCACCAACATTGTTATCTTTTTGGCGCCAGGTCACGACTTTCCTCTTCTCTCAGGCATTTGGCAATATCTAATGAACCTGGGTTTGTTTTGTTTTTAGGCTTATAGCTTTTTAAAGCTATTATAGTGGTTTTAAATATATGTGTATGTTGTATGTTTTTGCTGTTTTAATTTTTGCATATTGTTTTAATTGTTTTAATGTTATGTAAACCACCCAGGGAGCTTCGGCTCTGGGGTGGTATACAAATGTAACTAACTAACTAAATAAATAAATTCTAGCCCATTTCCAAATCAGCTTGCGATATATATTTTTTTAAAAAAATTGTGTGAAAATTTTCATGTATTTTTCTCAATGTATGCATTAATGTATATATTTTGTCAGCATTTTTAAATGTGCACCTTTTTTGACACATCCCCCCTTAGCTAAAGAATATTTGTGCACATTTTGCAAATCTACACATTTTTGCCTACATTTTGCAAATCTGTACATTTTGTAGAATGCATTGCAAACTTGGAAATGTATGGATTTCCAACTCCAGATTGCATTCGAGTCCACATTCGGGTCCAGTGGAGTAGAAACCAATGGGGTGCTTACGCCTTTGATGATTCTCTTGTGCCCCCCTGATTCTGTTGCACAAATGGTGGGTCTTGCTGATTCCATTGCACAAGTGGGACTCACTGCTTCTGCAGCAGTGATTTAGCATGTCCCAGAGAGTGCTGGAAATGAGTGGAAATGCTTGTTTCTCAATTGGGAGGGGTTGGCAGAGCTCTCTTATATGAACTCTGCTGACCTACTTCATTCCAGAAATGAGCATTTTTGCTCATTTCCAGTGGCCTCAGAAGTGCTAAATCTTCATTCCACAAGCGATGAGTCCCACTTGCAGAAGGGAATTGGTGGGGTGTGAGGGAATTGGTAGAGATATAGATGCCACATTGGATTCCACCCCAGGAGGTGCAAATTGGGTAAATCACTAAAAATAAATTTTAAAAGCCCCTTGGCAAAGCTAACTTTTCACACAACTATACTCCAGTCCACCAGCACCCTTCTTCCCAGAAAGACATTGAATATATATATATATATATATATATATATATATATGATTTATTGAACAGGGTAATTGGCAGGAAGCAAAACAAATGGTATAAATAGATAAGTCTCTAAATATTAAAATAAATGAAATATATTTTCCACAAATATAGAGTTATTTCTTGTCTCTAGCTGTGCAGTCCAGGATGAAGAGGTAATTGTAGCCCTCAGTTACTGACAATTTGGTGTGGAGCAACTGCTGACTAATAATTTGAGGGAGGGCAGAATGTTCCCACCGCCACTCTCTTTCCTGATCTTTTCACAGCCTTCTCGGGACCTTCCTTTCTGCCTCCATCTCCATCTCTTCACTGTCTCCTCAGAACCTTGCCTGTTCTCTTGAACCATGCCTATTACTGTAGCTCATCAGGGTCAGAAAGGGTTGAACTCTAGGCATTCCACTGCACAGGGTAACATCTGTATTGCCACCTTTTGCATTCATTTTCCTTCTGATCTGACCATCTGTTTACAATCCCACCCACTCACCACCATATACTTTGTATAGAAACCTGAAACTCTTCCTAATGTTCCATTCATCTGGTGAAGTAGGCTATAGTCCACAAAAGTTGATGCCAGCATGAATCTGTCAGTCCTTAATATGCCACAAGACTCCTCTCTCTCTCTCTCTCTCTCTCTCTCTTTCTCTCTGCTATAATGCCCTACATGGCTACCCTCTGGAGATTTATATTTATGATGTCTCCCATACCAAGCATTAAGAAAAATATGGGCTCTGAAGGCACATTCCCAACCAGGTCAAGCTGATATTTCTATTCTGCGGTAGGGCTTTGAAAACAACCCTGGAACAACTAGAGCTGGAAGGGTTCTTCTCCTGGCATTCCTCTTCACAGTTTAGCTGCCTGCACTGCTTTGCACATACATGCTTGATCACAATGCCTAGAGGCACCCAGTGCTTTTCACAGAGTAGATGAGGCAGCTGCCCAGCTCCGCTGCCTATTTTTTTATGAATAGCTTATCCTTACCTGTGTTACAAGAAGGCATTGCTTGGCTGAGAAGTAGGTCTGTGGGGACTGCAGAAACTGTTGGAATAAGAAGGCAGATGAGAGTCAATCCTGGAAAATGTCAGGTAGGAGAAAAAGTGAGAAAACTACTGCCCACCATTGAAAACTTATAGGTTTAGGGTCTCCAACATGGTGCCCCCACCAGGTGACTACCAGGTTCCCTACTTCTCCTGAGTTTTATTTCATTTTATTTTATTTTAATTAAAAATATTCAGAGCCTGGCATGCTGTAAAGTAAAGTGTCATCCTCCAACACCATTTTTATGACCAACAATGCCTCTGGCCACATGAGCCTCAACAGTTTGCTTTCTGTGACATGACTGTTGGAAAAGAAAAAAAATGTGGGTTCAAATGGGTGTTTTTATGTTTGAAAGTTCAGATCCCACCCCTGCCTCCTACTTCAGTTTTGGGACAAGTTATTTTTTCTTTTCGTATCACCAGTTTGCCTTCTGGAAAATGGGTATTTGTGATCAGCCACACCAACCATAGCAGCCATTTTGTGAATGGTGAAACCCTTCATGGCAACTCTTTTGTGAGACTGCCCACAACATTCCAAATGTGACCACTGACCCAAACATTTGGGGACCTCTATTTAGTGAGAAAGATAGAGGTCCTATTCAGACATTCAAGAATTAATGTGGAGAAAGGCAATAGATAGAGGAGGCTCTTCTCTTCACAGAGTCACCCTCCACAAGCAGAGGGTGATGGATGTGATGGAGGAGACAGCTGGGACTAGAGCACTCCCTCTCCTCACATGTTGCTTTTAACCCCTTTCTTGATTGCCTGAATAAAGCTGGGTAGATAGAAACCTACCTTCTTCAGGTTTTCTGTGTGTTATTTAAACACACAAGGAGGGTGAGTGCTCCAAGCCCCCCCTCCGCTGTCACTCCCATTGGCCTCTACACATGTAAGACTATGCTCTGAAGAGGAGTTCCTCCTGTATTAATTCCCATGTTCAACTGACTTGGCAGGAAAAGATTTATTATCAAGTTTATTAAAAAAAATTAAGAGATTCACTTGAGTCCATTTCAAATTGACCCTACAAGAGGAGCCTATCTACACTACTGCTTTAAAATGATTTAAAATGGTTTAAAACTGTTTATAACAGTTTTGAGAAGTGTTGGGGCCCAGGACACACTGCATATACAGTTTTCAAAACGTTTTCAAAGTGTTTTATCCTGCGTGTGTAGATAGGCCCATAGTCACCCTTCACTAGCTGGAAATACATCTATTCAGTCTGCAAATAGGAGGCAGTGTGCTTGAATGCTCCTCTCTCTCTCTGTCTCTGTCTGTCTCTCTCTCTCTCTCTCTCTCTGGTGTGTGTGTGCGTGTTTAAATCTCCCTGCACTTAGAAAACTAGCACATTGGGGAGTAAGGTTCTAACTTGGCTCTCTCCCTCATGCACACATTTTCTGTGTGCAGGTAGTTTTTTTATGTGGTAGAGCATTAAAGTAAGTAATTCACCATTAGCTGTCTAAAGCGATACACTTGCAACAGAAATGCACACAGCAATAATACAAGTGAACGGATCCGATAGAAAAGGAATGCAACTTTACTGTGCCTTAGAGCATTTAAAACAATGGGTGGTAGTGTCTTTTTCATGAGAACTTGGACACACAAAATGCTTCCTTTAATAGTAGCACACACACAATTCTATTATATTTGAATCAAGGAAGCTTTAGATTAATGAAAAAAGAGGAAGGAAGGAAGGAAGGAAGGAAGGTCAGTAAACACAGCTGCAAGGTATATTAAAAAGATAAAACAACCCAGTGCTTTAAACCTCAAGCATCGAAGACTGGAAGATATGGCTTGTCCCTCAGGCGTTCTGCTACTTCTTAAAGGAATTTAATAATTGAGTAGTCAGTTTGCTGGTGCCTTAGCAATTTCTCAGTTGCTGCTACCATTCCCTGGCTTCCATGGCTTAGTCATTGCTTCTGTAGACTGTAGCCACTCACTTGGGCTCTCTTCCACATGGAATTCTGCCACTTCCACATAGCCAGACAGAAATACTCATTTTGGTCACAGCCAGAAACAAAGACTTGTCATGACACTGGGGACCGTGGTAAATATAGCTTTGGAAGAACATGGCCTGATATTATTCATACGCTACCACGGCATCAGCAGCTTTAGCATCATAAAGCCCTATTCAAAATTCAATACCTTAAGCAAGTGTGATTTCTTCTTTTTTTTCCTGTCATTGAGACCACAGGATGAATTTTTAAAGCGCTCGTATCTGTAGAATGGTGGCTGCATATGGCCATTTTTTGGGGTTGCCTGACTTTCTCTTATGGTAAGGCTGGTGGCCTGCCTCTGGAATGTTCCGCGCCAATCTGAAGGTTTTACCCCAACCTGAAGAATATTTGGTTTTGATCATTCTTCTGAATATGGCTAAACTAGATGCTTTCAGAAAGGTTTAAATGAAATACAGAATGTGGTTGGTATGGAGTACAAGAAACAATCACACACCTTAAGATCATGATAAAGGTACAGTAATTTGCTCTATTGCGTGATGCCCATGATGAGGATTTGAAATATTCAGGTGGCGCAATATGCCAAGGCCTGTTTTCTAATGGGGATGGGACTTTTAGATGCATATTAGACCAGTGCTCCAGCAGCCCTACTGACACCCCTACTGCCTTTCAGGCTCAATTCAAGGCGCTGCTGCTGACTAAGGGCTCCTTAATACCTAAGGCTTTTACTGTTCACTTCGCAGAAGTTTGTGGGTCCTTTTCATGACGTCATCAACCTCTGATGCCTCTCCCATCATTTTTCAGCTTTATTCCACCATTTTTTAAAGTTGCTTAAAATATATATATAGCCATCAAAGAGGTGATGTTTCTGAATCACATAATATTGCAGCTCCATCTACTGGCTGTATAAATGAAACATATGGAGATGGCCCACACAGGAAACAGGCAAAAAAAAAAGGGGGGGGTGAAGTGTGTGTATTGTGCTGATCGTTATCCAGCGAAGACTCTGAAAGATGAAGTTCCAGTGAGGATGCGGGATTTTTGCTACATGTAAAGAAGTGCTAAGTGCTAAACAGCCTGCCCATAGCTTATGATCATCATGGCAGACTTTGTTATATGTCCTAACAGCTAGAAAGGGTAGTTTGGAAGGGACTCAAAACAAGGGCTTTTCGATAGCAGCACCACAATTGCAGAACACCCTCCTTGTTCTACTTTAGATAGGTAGCAAAGACTGCATTATTCCATCAAGCTTTTAATAGGGTTTTTTTTCTTATCTCGAATTTTAATGTATCTTGTCAATTTTATTGCATGGTCCCCTCCCTCTTTGTTCATTGAGTTTTATGTGAAACTTAAAAATTTAATTGAACATCACCTTTTGCACCAGCTAAGCAGAGAGTTCAATTTCATAGATCAAATAAATAAAGAAATCAATAAATATTGTTATTAGTGTTGTACCAAATGGAAAAGAATCATTTCTCTTTTGTTTCACCTACTTCAAAATTGTTTTATTTTGGCTATATTTCAGGGGTGAGATAAAATTCTTTGCTGGGGAGAGTGATTTTGTTTTTCCTAGAAAAGTCTTTCTGAGGTACTTCTTGAATTTGGGGAAATTCAAAATTGCTGGTGCTATTAAAAACACACACACCAATCACCTCCTTTCCAACTCATTGCAGGCTACTTTTATAGTGGACAGCAGTTGAATATCTACAGAGAAACACACACTTTAACAGAGTGGGTGGATTTTTCCCTCAGCAGCTCATTGTACTCAAAAGGTGCAGTGTTAAAAAAGCTAACAAAGAAAGACCAATGATTGAAGTAGGCTTGTTAAAAAATATACAGGCACGGTGTTCTATTCCTTGCAACCCTATTTTTAAACTTGAACTTTGAGGATTTTTTTTAGGGATGTGCACTGACCCCCCGGATCGGATCGGATAGCGGATCGGAATCGGACCTGGGGGGTCGGATCGGATCGGATCGGATCGGATCGTGTGTCGGATCGGATCGGATCCGATTCCGATCCGCGGATCGGATTTTCCGATCCGGATCGGACGCCATTTTGAATGCTTTTTCCTATAGCAAATTATTGTTTTACAAAAACGCCTATAACTTTTTCATTTTTAACGACAGAAGGATGAAACTTGGGCACATTGTACACTGGTTAGGGATAGGTATCTGTGAGAAATTTCAGAAAGATTGGTGCATGCAGTTTGTGGCAATTAATTTTTTAATAAATAACATGGAATGCCTATAACTCGGTCATTTTTAAAGTTACACACATGAAACTTTGCCACATTGTAGGTGGAACCTTGGGACCCACGTGTGTGAAATCCCAGAACCGTGGGTGCTTGCCTGGTGTGGCAATGAATTTTTGAAAAATGGGTAGTAGTGGGGTAAATGCAGTTATGCCTCCCATGTTTTTATTTTTAAAGATACAAACAGGACACTTCGGCACATTACAGGGAACACTTCCCTTGATATGTGTGTAAAATTTCAGACAGCTAGCTCCAGGCATGTGTTGGCAATGAATTGTTGAAAATTGGGTAGCAGTGGGGTAAAATACAGTTTTGCCTCCCATTTTTTTATTTTCAAAGATACAAACGGGAAACTTTGGCACATTGCAGGGAACACTTCACTTCAAATGTGTGTGAAATTTCCGGAAGCTAGGTGCAACATTTTAGTGGGAAACGAACGTTTATTCATGGCATTTCACATGGGATTTATGGGTTGGTTTTAAGAGCTACAAACCTCTAACTCGCTCACATGGCACAGGACCTATGCCCGCTCAAACGCTGGAAATTTAACAAACTTTGGTGCAATGCTTTAGTGGGAAAACAAAGGTTTATGCATGGCATTTCACATGGGATTTATGGGTTGGTTTTAAGAGCTACAAACCTCTAACTCGCTCACATGGCACAGGACCTATGCCCGCTCAAACGCTGGAAATTTAACAAACTTTGGTGCAATGCTTTAGTGGGAAAACAAAGGTTTATGCATGGCATTTCACATGGGATTTATGGGTTGGTTTTAAGAGCTACAAACCTCTAACTCGCTCACATGGCACAGGACCTATGCCCGCTCAAACGCTGGAAATTTAACAAACTTTGGTGCAATGCTTTAGTGGGAAAACAAAGGTTAAACTTTATTATTTTAAACCTTCAGGAAGGGGACATTGCCTGCCTGGTGTGGATTGGTAATGAGGGAAGAAAGTTTCACTTATTCATTTGTAAAATGTAAAGTGATTGTAAATTGCTTTAGGGACCCATACATTTACATGACAAGACAGGTGTTGGTTGCAGGAATGCTACCAAATGCACTAGTAGCTAATCCCAGGTAATAGCTATTCAGATCCTAGCTAATAGCTATTATTCAGATCCTAGCCTGGGAAGGGATCTTGCAGGATAAGTGATTGTTCTTTTCTTGTGTACTATGTAATTCTAAACCAGAAGGCTGCTTTGATGTAGAGCCAATCCACATGGTCTCTTGCAGCACCTAGTATTATTTATTTCTCCTTCCACAGCAGAATCTGGAAGGCGGGCAGGCAGGCTGGCATTTAATGGGCAAAGTCCAACAGCGGCATTGGGGACTGGGTGACATTCTCCTTGAGGGCGAATGCCAAGTCCCATGGCTTGTGCGAGGAGGGCGGCTTGCTCTCTTTGCAGGAAGGATCTGGAAGGCGGCAGGCGGCATCAGCAGCGGGCGGGCAGGCTGGCATTTAATGGGCAAAGTCCAACAGCGGCATTGGGGACTGGGTGACATTCTCCTTGAGGGCGAATGCCAAGTCCCATGGCTTGTGCGAGGAGGGCGGCTTGCTCTCTTTGCAGGAAGGATCTGGAAGGCGGCAGGCGGCATCAGCAGCGGGCGGGCAGGCTGGCATTTAATGGGCAAAGTCCAACAGCGGCATTGGGGACTGGGTGACATTCTCCTTGAGGGCGAATGCCAAGTCCCATGGCTTGTGCGAGGAGGGCGGCTTGCTCTCTTTGCAGGAAGGATCTGGGAGGCGGCAGGCGGCATCAGCAGCGGGCGGGCAGGCTGGCATTTAATGGGCAAAGTCCAACAGCGGCTTTGGGGACTGGGTGACATTCTCCTTGAGGGCGAATGCCAAGTCCCATGGCTTGTGCGAGGAGGGCGGCTTGCTCTCTTTGCAGGAAGGATCTGGAAGGCGGCAGGTGGCATCAGCAGCGGGCGGGCAGGCTGGCATTTAATGGGCAAAGTCCAACAGCGGCTTTGGGGACTGGGTGACATTCTCCTTGAGGGCGAATGCCAAGTCCCATGGCTTGTGCGAGGAGGGCGGCTTGCTCTCTTTGCAGGAAGGATCTGGGAGGCGGCAGGCGGCATCAGCAGCGGGCGGGCAGGCTGGCATTTAATGGGCAAAGTCCAACAGCGGCTTTGGGGACTGGGTGACATTCTCCTTGAGGGCGAATGCCAAGTCCCATGGCTTGTGCGAGGAGGGCGGCTTGCTCTCTTTGCAGGAAGGATCTGGAAGGCGGCAGGCGGCATCAGCAGCGGGCGGGCAGGCTGGCATTTAATGGGCAAAGTCTCTCCTTTCCCGGGCACTGTGGCAGTGAGAGTGCCATAGGCTGCAAAAGAAGAAGGGGGGGGAAAAAGAATGAATATTAGTTGACCACTTCAACACAACCAGCTCCCTTCCACCCAGGATTGCCCTTCCTGAGTGCCCACGCCAAAGCAGGCACACGGGGCTGCCTGCTCACTCGGAAGTTAGCAGGCAGACAGCCAACCTTCAGTTAGGTGGAAGGTGCCCCCCCCCATTCACAGAACACTTACCGTAGTCCTCCTGAGGGCGTTGTTGATAAGATGCCACTTCCAGGCGGGCAGTGACGGGCAGGTGGGCAGTCTGCATTACCGTCTCTCCTGGGCACTGTGGCAAAGAGTTCCATAGGCTGCAAAAGAAGAAGGGGGGGGGGGAAGAATATGAGGAAAATGATACTTTTCCACCACTGGCTCCCTCCCACCCAAGACTGGCATGTGCCCGTCCTGAGTGCCCACGCCCCAGCAGGCACACGGGGCTGCCTGCTTGCTTACTCGTGGGTAAGCTCTCTGACAGGCTCTTACCAGAGTCGTGCGGGCGACGTGAATCGATGGGCCACCTCCATGCGGCCGTGGCTGGGGCAGATGGGCAGTCTGGATTCACGGGTACGCTTTGCGCAGTGGCGAAGAGTTCCATAGGCTGCAAAAGAAGGAGGGGGGGGGGAAAGAATTAACATGAGATAAATCATACTTTTCCACCATTGGCTCCCTCTCACCCAGGACTGGCATCTGCCCGGTCCTGAGTGCCCACGCCCCAGTAGGCACACGGGGCTGCCTGCTCACTCGGAAGTTAGCAGGCAGACAGCCAACCTTCAGTTAGGTGGAAGGTGCCCCCCCCCATTCACAGAACACTTACCGTAGTCCTCCTGAGGGCGTTGTTGATAAGATGCCACTTCCAGGCGGGCAGTGACGGGCAGGTGGGCAGTCTGCATTACCGTCTCTCCTGGGCACTGTGGCAAAGAGTTCCATAGGCTGCAAAAGAAGAAGGGGGGGGGGAAGAATATGAGGAAAATGATACTTTTCCACCACTGGCTCCCTCCCACCCAAGACTGGCATGTGCCCGTCCTGAGTGCCCACGCCCCAGCAGGCACACGGGGCTGCCTGCTTGCTTACTCGTGGGTAAGCTCTCTGACAGGCTCTTACCAGAGTCGTGCGGGCGACGTGAATCGATGGGCCACCTCCATGCGGCCGTGGCTGGGGCAGATGGGCAGTCTGGATTCACGGGTACGCTTTGCGCAGTGGCGAAGAGTTCCATAGGCTGCAAAAGAAGGAGGGGGGGGGGAAAAGAATTAACATGAGATAAATCATACTTTTCCACCATTGGCTCCCTCTCACCCAGGACTGGCATCTGCCCGGTCCTGAGTGCCCACGCCCCAGTAGGCACACGGGGCTGCCTGCTCACTCGGAAGTTAGCAGGCAGACAGCCAACCTTCAGTTAGGTGGAAGGTGCCCCCCCCCATTCACAGAACACTTACCGTAGTCCTCCTGAGGGCGTTGTTGATAAGATGCCACTTCCAGGCGGGCAGTGACGGGCAGGTGGGCAGTCTGCATTACCGTCTCTCCTGGGCACTGTGGCAAAGAGTTCCATAGGCTGCAAAAGAAGAAGGGGGGGGGAAGAATATGAGGAAAATGATACTTTTCCACCACTGGCTCCCTCCCACCCAAGACTGGCATGTGCCCGTCCTGAGTGCCCACGCCCCAGCAGGCACACGGGGCTGCCTGCTTGCTTACTCGTGGGTAAGCTCTCTGACAGGCTCTTACCAGAGTCGTGCGGGCGACGTGAATCGATGGGCCACCTCCATGCGGCCGTGGCTGGGGCAGATGGGCAGTCTGGATTCACGGGTACGCTTTGCGCAGTGGCGAAGAGTTCCATAGGCTGCAAAAGAAGGAGGGGGGGGGAAAGAATTAACATGAGATAAATCATACTTTTCCACCATTGGCTCCCTCTCACCCAGGACTGGCATCTGCCCGGTCCTGAGTGCCCACGCCCCAGTAGGCACACGGGGCTGCCTGCTCACTCGGAAGTTAGCAGGCAGACAGCCAACCTTCAGTTAGGTGGAAGGTGCCCCCCCCCATTCACAGAACACTTACCATAGTCCTGAGGGCGTTGAGGACTCGGTGAGATTCTCCTGGAGGACCCCTAGTCCCATGGCTTGTGCAAGAAAGGCGGCTGGCCCGCCTCGCAGGAACGATCTGGAAGGCGGCAGGCGGCATCAGCAGCGGGCGGGCAGGCTGGCATGTAATGGGCAAAGTCTCTCCTTTCCCGGGCACTGTGGCAGTGAGAGTGCCATAGGCTGCAAAAGAAGAGGAGGGGGATAATGAATATTACATAAATACTTTTATACTGCAAAAGAAGAAAGGAAAATAAATAAAGATTTGTATTAATTAATACATGCAAGTCCTAGTAACTAGTCTCCCACCGGCACACTTCTCTGGTTTGTGATGCAATCCTCTTTCTCCTGCACCCCTCCCTTTCTAAATCACTCTTCTGAGCCCATTGTTAGAGGGATTGGCTATCCTTTTGTGTCTGGCAGGACACAGCTTACCGGATCATTAGAGAATCACCATTTCTTTTGTCCTTGGGTTATTCATTCACTCCTAATAGCACCCTACGTTAGGCTGACCAGATCAAATCCAGGTCAGGGTTCCTAACTTCAGCAGTTGTAGAGAAAAGGGAATTTCTGCCAGTGTCATTTGTATGGAATTAGTTCCTGCTGAGATTCCCTCTTCATCACAACAGTTAAAGGTGCAGGGGCCCTGCCTTCTTTTCTATATGGCCACTCTGCCTGCACTCTTACCTGAGTCGTAGGGGCGACGTGAATCGAGGGGCCACCTCCATGCGGCCGTGGCTGGGGCAGATGGGCAGTCTGGATTCACGGGTGCGCTTTGCGCAGTGGCGAAGAGTTCCATAGGCTGCAAAAGAAGGAGGGGGGGGGGGAAAAGAATTAACATGAGATAAATCATACTTTTCCACCATTGGCTCCCTCTCACCCAGGACTGGCATCTGCCCGGTCCTGAGTGCCCACGCCCCAGTAGGCACACGGGGCTGCCTGCTTGCTTACTCGGAAGTAAGATCTCACACTGCCCCACTTCTGGACACTCTCAGGTGTCCCTGCGTTGACTGCACACACTTACCTTATTCGTGCGGCCGATGTGGATCGGAGGACTCCAGTGGCACATAGGCTCCTCCAGGCAAAGTCACATTGGCACAGGGTCCTCCAGGCAAAGTCACAGTTTGGCACAGCTCCCTCCAGGCAAAGTCACATTGGCACAGGGTCCTCCAGGCAAAGTCACAGTTTGGCACAGCTCCCTCCAGGCAAAGTCCCAGTGGCACAGGCTCCTCCAGGCAAAGTCACATTGGCACAGGGTCCTCCAGGCAAAGTCACAGTTTGGCACAGCTCCCTCCAGGCAAAGTCCCAGTTGGGCACAGCTCCCTCCAGGCAAAGTCACAGTTTGGCACAGCTCCCTCCAGGCAAAGTCACATTGGCACAGGGTCCTCCAGGCAAAGTCACAGTTTGGCACAGCTCCCTCCAGGCAAAGTCCCAGTGGCACAGGGTCCTCCAGGCAAAGTCACAGTTTGGCACAGCTCCCTCCAGGCAAAGTCCCAGTGGCACAGGCTCCTCCAGGCAAAGTCACAGTTTGGCACAGCTCCCTCCAGGCAAAGTCACATTGGCACAGGGTCCTCCAGGCAAAGTCCCAGTTTGGCACAGCTCCCTCCAGGCAAAGTCCCAGTTTGGCACAGCTCCCTCCAGGCAAAGTCCCAGTTTGGCACAGCTCCCTCCAGGCAAAGTCCCAGTGGCACAGGCTCCTCCAGGCAAAGTCACAGTTTGGCACAGCTCCCTCCAGGCAAAGTCACATTGGCACAGGGTCCTCCAGGCAAAGTCACAGTTTGGCACAGCTCCCTCCAGGCAAAGTCACAGTTTGGCACAGCTCCCTCCAGGCAAAGTCCCAGTGGCAGAGGCAAAGTCCCAGTGGCAGAGGCAAAGTCCCACTGGCAGAGGCAAAGTCACAGCTGCATGGGCACCTCCAGGCAGGCAGGCGGGCGGGCAGGCAGAGGCGGGCATGATGCCAGGCGCTTGCACATTGCACAAGTAAGCAATAGAACCGTGAGACCAGCCCACGCATTCCGGCTACTTCACAATGGCGGCAACCTAGCAGGCGGGCAGGCAGGCAGGCAGAGGCAGAGGCAGAGGCGGGCATGATGCCAGGCGCTTGCGCATTGCACAAGTAAGCAATAGAACCGTGAGACCAGCCCACGCATTCCGGCTACTTCACAATGGCGGCAACCTAGCAGGCGGGCAGGCAGGCAGGCAGAGGCAGAGGCAGAGGCGGGCATGATGCCAGGCGCTTGCGCATTGCACAAGTAAGCAATAGAACCGTGAGACCAGCCCACGCATTCCGGCTACTTCACAATGGCGGCAACCTAGCAGGCGGGCAGGCAGGCAGGCAGAGGCAGAGGCAGAGGCAGAGGCAGAGGCGGGCATGATGCCAGGCGCTTGCGCATTGCACAAGTAAGCAATAGAACCGTGAGACCAGCCCACGCATTCCGGCTACTTCACAATGGCGGCAACCTAGCAGGCGGGCAGGCAGGCAGGCAGGCAGGCAGGCAGAGGCAGAGGCAGAGGCGGGCATGATGCCAGGCGCTTGCACATTGCACAAGTAAGCAATAGAACCGTGAGACCAGCCCACGCATTCCGGCTACTTCACAATGGCGGCAACCTAGCAGGCGGGCAGGCAGGCAGGCAGAGGCAGAGGCAGAGGCAGAGGCAGAGGCGGGCATGATGCCAGGCGCTTGCGCATTGCACAAGTAAGCAATAGAACCGTGAGACCAGCCCACGCATTCCGGCTACTTCACAATGGCGGCAACCTAGCAGGCGGGCAGGCAGGCAGGCAGAGGCAGAGGCAGAGGCGGGCATGATGCCAGGCGCTTGCGCATTGCACAAGTAAGCAATAGAACCGTGAGACCAGCCCACGCATTCCGGCTACTTCACAATGGCGGCAACCTAGCAGGCGGGCAGGCAGGCAGGCAGGCAGAGGCAGAGGCAGAGGCGGGCATGATGCCAGGCGCTTGCACATTGCACAAGTAAGCAATAGAACCGTGAGACCAGCCCACGCATTCCGGCTACTTCACAATGGCGGCAACCTAGCAGGCGGGCAGGCAGGCAGGCAGAGGCAGAGGCAGAGGCGGGCATGATGCCAGGCGCTTGCGCATTGCACAAGTAAGCAATAGAACCGTGAGACCAGCCCACGCATTCCGGCTACTTCACAATGGCGGCAACCTAGCAGGCGGGCAGGCAGGCAGGCAGAGGCAGAGGCAGAGGCGGGCATGATGCCAGGCGCTTGCGCATTGCACAAGTAAGCAATAGAACCGTGAGACCAGCCCACGCATTCCGGCTACTTCACAATGGCGGCAACCTAGCAGGCGGGCAGGCAGGCAGGCAGAGGCAGAGGCAGAGGCAGAGGCAGAGGCGGGCATGATGCCAGGCGCTTGCGCATTGCACAAGTAAGCAATAGAACCGTGAGACCAGCCCACGCATTCCGGCTACTTCACAATGGCGGCAACCTAGCAGGCGGGCAGGCAGGCAGGCAGAGGCAGAGGCAGAGGCGGGCATGATGCCAGGCGCTTGCGCATTGCACAAGTAAGCAATAGAACCGTGAGACCAGCCCACGCATTCCGGCTACTTCACAATGGCGGCAACCTAGCAGGCGGGCAGGCAGGCAGGCAGAGGCAGAGGCAGAGGCGGGCATGATGCCAGGCGCTTGCGCATTGTACAAGTAAGCAATAGAACCGTGAGACCAGCCCACGCATTCCGGCTACTTCACAATGGCGGCAACCTAGCAGGCGGGCAGGCGGGCAGGCAGTTTTTTAAATCATATAGCCAAAATAAACACAACACACAGTGACAGCCCTGCAAGGCTGCCACATAAGTCCAAAAGACACAGTCAGAAACAGTGTGGGATGCTGCTTGTCATCCACTCAATGTAGGAGCCTGGAAGAGGAATCCTATCGCGTCCTTCGTTCATAGTCAGAGAGGTGCATGCGTTCCTTGGCGATAAAATTAAGCCTTCTTCTTATCCAAAGTTCTCATGAGCCTCTGACGTGGTCTTACAAGAAGAAACGCCCATGGAAGTGTGGGACCTTACAGAAGGCCTGGAGGGAGCCATCGGAGTCCAATTTCAGAGGCACACGTGCAAGCACATTGGTTCAAGTCAAACAACATAGAATGTGTGAGATGCTTGTGCATCCCCTCAATGTAAGAGGCTAGGAGAAGAAACTAGATCCCTTCGGGATCCATCGTTCAGAGTTGAGTTACTGAGCTGTAAACAACACAGCCAGTAAATTAAAGTAAAGAAAATTAATTAACCGAAAATAAGAATTAAAAAATCAAGGGCCTGCCGGTGCCTGCCCAAAGGTGTGGGATGGATGGGGGGTGCCTGCCAATTACTCCCCCGCGGGCATGAGGGTGGGGTATCCCAGCAGGGGCAGATTGACCTTGAGGAAGACCAGCTGCTCCACAATCTCAGCGTCCAAGCGAGAGCGGTGGGGTGTGACCACGTCGCCCGCCATGGAAAACACCCGCTCGCTTGGAACGCTGGACGGTGGGCAGCTGATTCTGTCCATGGCCACCCGCGCCAGATCAGGCCACATCTGGCGCCGAGATGACCAGTAGGCCAGGGGTTCGATGGAGCCGTCCTCCATCTGCTCCGCCAGGTAACGCTGCACTGCTGCTGCAGCGTCATCCTGGCGGCGGCTGGGTTGAGTGCCTCTATGCCCAACCGCAGCCTGCAAAGCCTTGTCCCAAAACCCCTGGCCTGTCCCCCTGCTGGGTGTGGTGGTGCTGGTGCCGCCGCTGCTGGTGGTGCTCAGCGGACTTAGCGCCTGGGCTTCGGTGGGCTCCTCCTCTGCCTGCCCAATCCTGGCATCCCGGGCCGCCCGAACGTCCGTCACCAGCATTTCCACCCAACCTGCCCGGGAAGTCTGCCCACATAACCCATCCTTGATGCGCGGGTCGCACATGGTGGCCAACATGTACTGCCTCTCGTTGTAGAGAGGCTGGACCCGGCGGGATAGGCTTTCCCTCAGCCTCGTCACCACTTCCCGCACCTCTGGCAGGAAGCGCCTGCCGGTGACGGCATCCCCGGCCTCCAGAAACTCGCCCATCTGATTCTGGAGATGCCTGGCCACGGGGAGCACCTGGCTGAGAAGGGCAGTGCTGCTGCTCAGGGTCTCGGTGGCCTCAAGGAACGGCTTGAGGACCACCAGAAGCTGGGACATGGCCTCCCACTGCTGCCTGGACAGTGGGGCCTGGATGCCAATGTCCCCGACCCTGAACATCTCGTGGACAACACGCTGTTGCTCCACCATACGCTCGAGCATGTGGTAGGTGGAGTTCCAACGTGTTGCCACGTCCTGCACTAGCCGGTGCTGCGGAAGTCCCAGCTCCTGCTGCTTCTCCCGCAGCAACCGACTGCCCTTCACGCTGTGGTGGAAATGCCCAGCCACCTTCCTGCAGCTCTCTAGGAGATTACGGATTTGGGGAGGGAGAGGGGCCTTGCTGCCTCCAAGGCCATCCCTGACGACCAGGTTGAAGACGTGCGCGATGCAGCGGATGCCCTCAAATCCGCCATCGCGCACCGCCTTCAGCATATTGGCTCCCCCGTCCGTGACCATGTAACCGCGGGTGTGCTGGTGCCCGCCCAGCCACCCTGCCACCATGCGGTTCATGGCCTCCGTAATCTCCTCCGCCGTGTGGGACTGGTCCATGACTGCGGTATGAAGGAGGGCCCAGCGGCAGCCCTCCTTCCCAGTCCCAGAAGTCCTGGGTGCTTCCTGCCCTGAGGCTCCCCACCAGTGAGCCGTCAGGGACAGGTAAGCGTGCACTCCTCCTTCGCTGGACCAGATGTCCGAAGTGAAGTGCACCTTCTGTGCCTCTGCCTGGCACAGACGACCCAGAACTAACTCCCTGCATGCCTGGTACAGGGAGGGCACCACACGCCTGCTCAGGGTGGTGCGACACGGCGGCTTGTAGTATGGAACCACAAGAGCCATCAGCCTCTTGAAGCCTGCGTTCTCGACGAGGCTGAATGGCTGGTCATCCAACGCCACCATCTCACCGATGCAATTGGTGATCTGGTTGGGCGCTGGAAAACGCCACCTTGTGGCTCCATACTTCCCCCACCCCATCTCTTCCATGGTGGCCTGGCGAAGCCTCTTGGGGATGGGAGGTCGAGAGCTGGCAGAAGTTGCAGGAGCCTTCTGCTTGCCCTTGCCGCTAGCACCAGTCTGCTGCGAGGTGCCCGCCTCGGTCCCAAGCAAAACAGACTGGTGGTGCCTCTGCATGTGGCGGGTGAGGTTCGTGGTGGTGAAGTGGCCTGGCATTTTTCCCCTGCTCACTGACATCTTGCAGTGGCGACAGACAGCAAAGCGGGAATCCACTGCCACCTCAAAGTGGTCCCACACCTTGCTTGCCTGTCGCTTCTGGGGTGACACAGACGGCCTGCCGGCGCCTTCGCTCTGTGGTGTCACCTCAGGAGCAAGGGAATGAGTGGAAGAGAGGACGGATTGTGGAGAGTAAGTCTCTGGTGCTGCCTGCTCTTCCTCTTGCCCCACATCAGAGTCCTCCTTCTCACTCTGAACCTCGCTGACTTCCACAAGATCTGGGAAAAGATCAGTCAGCGGGTTCACAGGCTCACCCACCAAAGAAGGAGCTGGATAATATAGTGCTCCTTCTTCATGCCCACTGCTGCTCCCAGCACCTGCCTCATGTTGCTGAAAGAGTGCCCTGCAGGCACTACTTTGAGTTGCCTCTGCCTGCTTCTGCTGCCCCAGTGGAGAACGCCTCAGTTTAACTGGGGGTGTGGAAGTAGGCTGCCTGCTGCTGGTCCCAGCAGCAGCAGCAGCAGCGCCATGCCCAGAGCGGCCTCTCCCAAATGCTGCCTTGGGAGCACCCCCCCTTTGAGTGCCACGCTTCATTTTATTTTTATTATTATTTATTTTTGTGTAAGTGTGTGCTTTGCTGACTTTTTTTGTGTTTGTAGCAGCAGGCTACACAGCCCAGCAACACACACTCACTCACAAGCGCGCACACACACACACACACACAGAGAAAGAGAGAGAGAGAGAGAGAGGATAGAAATATTTTTTTATTATTTTTTTGGGTTTTTTTCAGAAAGCGAAAGTAGAACAAACAAACACACTCACTGCAAAGACAAACTGAACTCACAGACAAACAAACGTGCTATCTAAGAAAGGAAAGGCAAGAGAGAAAGGAAAGCCAAGAGAGAGAACAAGAAAAGCTGAAGTAAAAGATCAGAAACTCCTCAAAACCACCTCCAAATACAATCAAATCAATACAGTCTCTCCAACACAGCTCCAAAACACTCCCTAATCTCCTCCACGTTCAACCCACAAAGAGCCAGAAGGGCAGGGCTGAGAGAATATATACTGGTGCCCTCCTCCAGCATTGCGATTGGAGGCTGAAGAAAGTCTTCACAGGATTGGGTGATTCAGTCATGTATTCTAAAGCACAATTGGTGGATCAAGCTGTCAAACACACACACACAAACACAGCCTCCCCCTCCCTTTCCTGAAGGTTTAAAATAATAAAGTTTAACCTTTGTTTTCCCACTAAAGCATTGCACCAAAGTTTGTTAAATTTCCAGCGTTTGAGCGGGCATAGGTCCTGTGCCATGTGAGCGAGTTAGAGGTTTGTAGCTCTTAAAACCAACCCATAAATCCCATGTGAAATGCCATGCATAAACCTTTGTTTTCCCACTAAAGCATTGCACCAAAGTTTGTTAAATTTCCAGCGTTTGAGCGGGCATAGGTCCTGTGCCATGTGAGCGAGTTAGAGGTTTGTAGCTCTTAAAACCAACCCATAAATCCCATGTGAAATGCCATGCATAAACCTTTGTTTTCCCACTAAAGCATTGCACCAAAGTTTGTTAAATTTCCAGCGTTTGAGCGGGCATAGGTCCTGTGCCATGTGAGCGAGTTAGAGGTTTGTAGCTCTTAAAACCAACCCATAAATCCCATGTGAAATGCCATGAATAAACGTTCGTTTCCCACTAAAATGTTGCACCTAGCTTCCGGAAATTTCACACACATTTGAAGTGAAGTGTTCCCTGCAATGTGCCAAAGTTTCCCGTTTGTATCTTTGAAAATAAAAAAATGGGAGGCAAAACTGTATTTTACCCCACTGCTACCCAATTTTCAACAATTCATTGCCAACACATGCCTGGAGCTAGCTGTCTGAAATTTTACACACATATCAAGGGAAGTGTTCCCTGTAATGTGCCGAAGTGTCCTGTTTGTATCTTTAAAAATAAAAACATGGGAGGCATAACTGCATTTACCCCACTACTACCCATTTTTCAAAAATTCATTGCCACACCAGGCAAGCACCCACGGTTCTGGGATTTCACACACGTGGGTCCCAAGGTTCCACCTACAATGTGGCAAAGTTTCATATGTGTAACTTTAAAAATGACCGAGTTATAGGCATTCCATGTTATTTATTAAAAAATTAATTGCCACAAACTGCATGCACCAATCTTTCTGAAATTTCTCACAGATACCTATCCCTAACCAGTGTACAATGTGCCCAAGTTTCATCCTTCTGTCGTTAAAAATGAAAAAGTTATAGGCGTTTTTGTAAAACAACAATACTTTGCTATGGGAAAAACGCATTTAAAATGGCGTCCGATCCGCCGATCCGATCCGATCCGGATCGGACCTCGCCGGATCGGATCGGATCGGATCGGATGGTGTATCGGATCGGATCGGATCGGATCGGATTTTCCGATTTTTGGGGCGGATCGGATTCGGATCGTGGATCGGATCCGATCCGATGCACACCCCTAATTTTTTTTACACATAGATGGATATGAAAATATGTTGCCAAAACCCCCAAAATGCTTTATTCAAAAGCAGATCTGAATCATAGAATCATAGAATCATAGAATCATAGAATCATAGAATAGTAGAGTTGGAAGAGACCTATAAGGCCATCAAGTCCAACCCCTTACTCAATGCTGGAATCTACCATAAAGCACAACTGACAGATGGTTGTCCAGCTACCTCTTGAATGCCTCTAATGTGGGAGAGCCCACAACCTCCTTAGGTAATTGGTTCCATTGTCATATTGTTCTAACAGTCAGGAAGTTTTTCCTGATGTCCAGCAGGAATCTGGCTTCCTGTAAGTTGAGCTCATTATTACGAGAAGAGATCCTGGCCCTCCTCCGTGTGACAACCTTTGAAGAGTGCTCTCATGTCTCCTCTCAATCTTCTCGTCTCCAGGCTAAACATGCCCAGTTCTTTCAGTCTCTCCTCATAGGGCTTTGTTTCCAGACCCCTGATCATCCTCATTGCCCTCCTCTGAACACGCTCCAGATTGTCTGCATCCTTCTTGAAGTGTGGTGCCCAGAACTGGACACAATGCTCAAGATGGGGCTTAACCAGTGCTGAATAGAGGGGAACCAGTACCTCATGCGATTTGGAAGATATTCTTCTATTAATGCAGCCTAAGATAACATTTGCTTTTTTTTGCAGCCACATCGTACTGTTGGCTCATATTCAGCTTGTGATCTACAATGATTCCAAGATCCTTCTCGCTTGTAGTATTGCTGAGCCAAGTATCCCCCATCTTGTAACTGTGTATTAGGTTTCTTTTTCCTAGGTGTAGAACTTGACATTTCTCCCTATTAAATTTTATTCTGTTGTTTTCAGCCCTGCACTCCAGTCTATCAAGCTCACTTTGGAGTTTGTTTCTGTCTTCCAGGGTTTTAGCGATCCCACCCAATTTTGTGTCATCTGCAAATTCGATAAGCATTCCCTGCACCTCCTCATCCAAATCATTAATAATAATGTTGAAGAACGCTGGGCCCAGGACTGAGCCCTGTGGTATCCCGCTCGTTACCTCCCCCCAGTGTGAAAAGCATAAGCACTCTTTGAGTCCAATTCTGTAGCCAACTGTGGATCCACCTAATAGTTGTTCCATCAAGCCCACTTTTCACTAGTTTGTGAATCAGAATGTCATGGGGCAGTTTGTCAAAAGCTTTGCTGAAGTCAAGATTTGCTATATCCACAGCTTTCCCACAGTCCACAAGGGAGGTTACCCGATCAAAAAATGAGATCAGATCAGTCTGACAGGATTTGTTCTTGACAAATCCATGCTGGCTTCTATTCATCACAGCTTAGTTTTCAAGATGTTTACAGATTGACTTTTTTATAATCTGCTCCAAAAATTTCCCAGGGATGGATGTCAGACTGTCTAGTCTGTAGTTCCCAGGTTTCTCCTTTTTGAAGATAGGGACAACATTAGCCCTCCTCCAGTTGTCGGGCAGTACAGCCATCTTCCATGATTTCGCAATGCTAATAGACAGTGGTTCTGAGAGTTCTTCTGCCAGCTCCTTTATTACTCTAGGATGCAGTTTGTTGGGCCCTGGAGATTTGAACTCATTCAAAGAAATTAGGTGTTCCTTGACCATTTGTTTATCAAGTTCAAACTGTAATCCTACCCCCTTCAGCTTGTACTTCTCTTTTTCCAGGGGGGTCATATGTTAGGGAGAGAGAAGCGCTCCCCATTCGCTTAAGCAGAGTAAGCGTGTTTAGCCCAAGATAAGTCCAAGTAGTGAAGAAATACTCACACTCCAGGTAATATTGTGTATAATACAAGTCCTTTACTGTTTTCCAATAATATGTATATACAGGCAACTGGTTCCTCCAGATAATACAGGTTTTTCTGATAGCTATTCCATAGCATAATCCTCCATACATCAAATCTCTCATTCCACCAGCCTCCGGCACAAAATCTCCAGCCTAACACCTCCTAACAGCCATTTCTATCTCCATACCTTTATACACATTTACTGAACCCTGACTCAGCATACAGCCAATTACCTAACCTTCCAGAAAGATTCTCCCTATCTATCTGACCTTTTCAACGGCATAGAAAAAAACTACTTTATCAGATTATTGAGTGCAGCTGGCTGTTCAGTCTTCCCTGGACACTCAAATCTTGTTCAGTTCTTTTTATTCAACTTAACCAGAAATTTTCCCTAACACCATAGACCCACTTTTGAGAGAAGACTGAGCCAAAGTAGGAATTGAGCACTTTGGCCTTTTCTTTGTCATCTGTTACCAATTTGCCATCCTCATGAAGCAGTTGAACCACCATTTCTTTCCTCTGTCTTTTACTATTCACATATCTGAAGATTTAAAAGGTATCCTATGCCATTTTGTATGGGTGAGGGGATGAAAGATTGAGGCTACAACCCTATGTTCCATTGAAGGGCATAGCAGGGCTCATAAATCTTTGAGGGCAGAGATTTGAAGGGGAGATTCAATACAGGAACCCTCCTCTCAGCCATCGGGAAAACACTTATGATCTCTGTAGTTGGAGGGGAGGGGGAGGAGGAAACCATGCTGGGAGACACTGAGCCCTCCAACATGCCCCAAAGCAGTGGCAGTTTTATACCAGCTCTGGAGCTGACGTAGATTATTTCCCTCCCATTGTTTTTAATAAAAGGGAATGGGGGGATGGGAAGATAAATGGAAGCAAAAACATGGGTTCCCCCTCACTTCCATTCCACCAGTATGGGCATGGCAGAACTTTGAATGAGGCAGTTCATCCACCTTCAGGTTTCCACTCCACTTCTGTCCTGGTAGGATTGCACAGTAAGAGTGGAATCCTATGCATGTCTCATCAGAAGTGAATAAAACAAGAGGACATATATCCCAACACCAAACCAAGAAGTGTTAAGCCAACTGGGATAAGCACACTGGTGAAGATAAACAATAGGGATGTGCAGAATAGGTCTGTTCCTCCCTGAAATTTGGGGTGGAGCGCCAATGGGGTGATTCTCTGCTCCGGTTTTTAGAATGAGTCCGTCTCCCTGCACCATCGGTTTACCCGTCGGTAAACCACTCCGTTTTCGGGTAACCGTTCTATTATCATCAATGGGAATTGACAAAAATGCATATATCTCAGTCATTTTTAAAGATAAAGAGATGAAATGTGGCATGCTGGTATCTCTAAAGGAGAGCTTTAGCCCTGCCAAGTTTAAATCAGATCCCTTCATCACTTGATTATTTGGAACTTTTTTGAAAACAAAATTCCCCTCAAACTACAAATACTTCAGATCCACTTCATCTTCTCTCAAGAGAGTTTGCAGAACTTTCAGAAACTAGAAACCTACAAAAATTGAAGTCTCCTATCTCCATGTTTGGAAGAACACACACACACACACTCAATAACAAGCAAAGGGGAGCGTGGGGTAGTACTACAAGAAAGAAGCAAATAGAAAAGAAAACCCAGTAAAGAAAGCTGGCTCTGGCCATGTTGGGTGAGGGAGAGGTGTTTCATCTAGTTCCCCACCCACCCAAAATTAGGCACACCCTTTTCTCTGCTGCTGCTGGTCCTTCTGAAGTGCAGGAGAAAAAGTTGGGTGTGGGTAGTCTTCAGGCTCCACCCGCACCCTCTCCTGCAAAATGCAAGTCTACCGTGTGGGATCATTTTTCATTGGTGGCGGAGGATGCCAGGTATGCAAGCTCTTAAGAGGCTGCACCCCCCCCCCTTCAAGCCAGCAGTCAGTCTCAGGCTGGCAGCAGTAGCAGTGGCAGTGCTATGGGCGATCTCATGCCCTGCACTTAGAGGCAGGCCAAGCTGGACCAGTGGAGCAAGAGCAAAGGGGGCTTCGAAATGCCCCCATATAGGAAGGTGCTAAGGAAAGCTGATGGAACTTTCCCATTTCCAAGACATTTAGTCAGCCTCATCCACATTCTGAAAGGGCAGTGCTATGGGCTCTTTCTGTGTATATAATTTGCAATCCCTCCCCCTAAGCAACGATTGGCGGGTGGGACAGGGAGAAGACTGTGGCTATTGGTTAGCCACAGATGTCAATCTCAAAACTACCCCTCCCTCACCCCTCAGCATCTTCCTAATATGGCAGGGTTCAGTTAGTTGTCAATCAACATGAAATGAGCACCCATGTCACCTAAAACACCTATGGATAATGGATCTCTTCGGAGTTCTGAACTATCTTCTAACCACACTGTGGGTTTCCGATGGTTTTGAAACTGCCTCCTAACTGCACCACAATGTTGAAGGTCCATCAAAGGTCCGTTGAACCCCCAATTTTTGGTGAGAGAGAGAGAGAGAGAGAGTCTAACAATATTATTTTATCTATACAGACTAAAAATATACATTCAAAGAAAATAGAGGAGAATACAATTCAGTTGTTCAATATTATCTTGTAATACCAAGAATAAGCAGTACCAGAAATGAGCAATCATGTTTTGACCAACAGTCTTCTTCAATGGTCCTAGTATATAAAAATGGTATATTATGTAAAAAGGTATATGAATACACACTCACAGACAAAAGCTTATATACACAGATACATGTTTCAATCCTAGTTTCTCACATCTATAGAAAATAAAGGATACTTTAGTGTCACCAACTCTCTCTCTCTCTCTCTCTCTCTCTCTCTCTCTCTCCACCCCCCCCCAATATTACATTACACATTTGGTTATTTCTGATACTAATTATTCTTGGCATTGCAGGATATCAATTCACAACCAAATTTTATTTTTGTTTATTGTCTTTGAATGTATGTTTTTAGACTGTATAGATAAAATAACATTATCAGATTTTGGATTTTTACCAGTGTGTTTATCCCAATTGATTTAACACTAATCAGAAGTAAACCTCATTGGGTTGGATGGACTTACTCCAAATATGTGTGCTGAAGATTCAGTTAAAAAAGATTCATAGAAACAAAGTTGATGAATAGATCACATCACAAAACTCCTTCTTCTTGAATGACCAGGTCAATTTCATGGGGGGGGGGGTTGGGGGGGAGGGAAAATATCTCCAGCCCTACTTAATATCTGCCACAAGTCTTTTGTATGGGTTGAAAATAGGGATAAGATGGTTTCTTGCATTCTGCTTCTTTATTGATTCTTTGGTTTGCTTTGCCCAGAGGTTCAGTTTTTGTGAATTCCAATCTAATGTGGAGAAGGTCTAAAATTCATTTCAGATCTCGAGTATGTACAGTTTGCTTCAGTCCCTTCAGTCCCTCTGCATGTCCTGCAATACAACCTGCAATGCACAAATTCACACATGTACATAATACACTGTAAATATGAGTATGAGAGTATGTATGATGGCATGTTTTTTTTGCTGATATGCTTGTGCACTCCTGCACATTAGTGACACTAGGGATGGATGAAGCTCAGGTTCTCATTTTTCCAAATCTTAAATTCAGTTCAACCTGAACATCAAGATTATTATTTTTTAAAGTATGCATGAAAATTGGAGAGCTCTATGGCAAAATTCAGAGAAGTGTGAATTTTGAAGAATAACTGAATTTTTGTTTGCATGCCCCCTTCACTACATCACTAGCCATACGTTTAAAAGAAACAGACAAGAGAGTGTGAGTGATGTTGGTGGATATTAAGCAGCAAATAACGGTGACATAGGGCACCGGGTACAATAATTTATTTGGAATTTTATGGCACCATGTTTGATCCTTTTAGCAAAACAAAACAAAAGAAAGAGTATCCTTCTCGGCCATGACTCATGGCACAGTGCCATTTTATTTAATTGCATTTCATTTTAAGCAACTGGCAGTCAAACTTCACACAGCCAAGAGAAGTCACTGATGAAAAAGGATGAAGGGTACGTGGTGGACTGTGTGTAAACATTACATTCTCAACTATCCATCTTTATATTTTTTGAAAGCTAAAAATAAATTGATGGGGAAAAATGAATAGATGAAGACCTTTCCACCAAGATACACAACTGCAAAAATATGACAGATTGAATATGGAGGCAGTAGTTACTCAACATCATTGGTTACCGATTAATAATATGCCAGCAAGGAAAAAAGGAGAAGGTAGAGATTCTAACTGCAGTAAAGAGAAATAAATGGAACAGGTTGAAAAATAAAGGGAAGGAACACACATCTTGTAGTCCTGAACAAATAAATGCAACAGACTGTTATGGAGAATGTATCTAGAGAAGTTATTTTGGATAGAGGCATGGAACAAGGAAAGAGAAAGCTAGGAAAAATATGAAGCATAGGTAGAGGATATAGAGAGCTTTGTAAAATGAAGTTCAGATTTGTTTGTTTGTTTGTTTAAGAATGCAGAGGAAGGTCATTTGGAGGACAGAAATGAAAGATCTGTGAGTCATAGCCTAATCATTTCATAAAGTTTAGAAGGAGCTGGAAATGCAAGGGAAAGGAAACATAGTATACTAGCTAACAAAACTGAAGACCTATCTGGAGTACACTTCATAAAGGATGATTGGAAGCTAGATAGCAATGATACTCTTATAACCTCCCCGCTGCAGAAAAAGAGATAGATAGAAGAATTGACTGTTAACCAAGGGCAGGTTGAAGATGATTATCAGGCTCAATTCGGACGACACGATAGTCAGTGGTGGGGTAATAATCAACTTTAAAGTTGTTCATCTAGGAGGTACTCTTCACACAACATGGAAATAAATAATCAACTGTGGTGTGGATTAGGATCAGCGCTGAGTTAACTATGGCAGCATTCGGTTGACACAATAGTCAAAACAACTGACAATTGTTTCCCCCACACCAATTGTTTATTGTGTCGTCCGAATTGAGCCTCAGAATCCAGATAAAGATGGTGCTCAGCAAACAAAACTAGGGAACTCACAGGAGCCTGAAAGAATTCCTTGAAAGATCTGAAGGGCATAGACCAGCTGCTTCCAGACAAACAAATCCTAAAGAAGGACAATACACTCAATGCATAGTTCAGTTATTTAAAGGGAAGGAAACAGAATGTCTTATTTTACAGAGGATAGTCCTCTATTTGAAATTGCCTTCCATTTGAAGTACAGTCAAAAGATAAAGAAGCATAAGAAGGGTGCTTGAAAGTGCTCATCAACTGAACAGCAGTCCAAGGAGGCAGACAGGGCCGCTGGTTAGTTTTCTCCACTATGGTGAAAAGCATTGCATTTTTATTGACATAGTAGTAATTATGTGCAGCTATACATAAGGAATCCTATCCAAGATCTGCCTTTCACAAGAGAGAAGAACCTTCCATGAGAGGAGGGCTCTGCCCACTTAAGATCTCTCCACCCCAGTTTGGAGATGCCCCTCTCCCCCTCCCACTGCTAACCACCATTCAGCATGGTCTCTTGATGTTCTGTCTCCTGCATTTTCAGGGGACTAGACAGTCTGCTGTGGAAAGGAGTGGTGGGGAAGTCCACTTGTACAAGTGTAGTTGGTCCAGCATAAATCTGGTTCCACCCCCTAAATTACCTTATGCAAATATCATTCTGATCTATGTCCTCTTTTATCCTCCTTTTTGATGATGTATTTCCTGTTGAGGCAGAGTGATGCCTTAGTGTTCATTGTAGATGGAATTAATATAGTGAACCAGCATCATGAACATGCCTTAGTTTTCATTGTAGATGGAATTAATATAGTGAACCAGCATCATTAAAATCATTACAAAAGGTTAAAGGAAATTAAAATTAATTAACACCAATTTAAAAATGACACCAACAATGGAATATGCAGCACAGACCCATGCATATCTACTCAAACATAAACTGTATTAACTTCAATGGAACTGACAGGATTGTGCATAGGATTGTAACCTTACAGTATAATCCTATGGAATGTGCAAAATCAGCAAAATGTGAGCTCACCAATGTTCTCCAAATTCCACCACCTTCCAACTCATGTCCATGTCAGCTTACAACCTTTGTGTGTGGGGGCAGAGGAAGGTTCTCCTGAAAATGTGTGCACATGTTCCTGAACATATGTATCGAGTGTGCACATTTTAGAAATGTATGGCTTTTTTATCCCATTGATTAAAGTGGGTCTGTGTGCAATTTTCAAAATATGATTTTTAATGCACATTTTTCAAGGTTTTAAACACATTTTGTTGTTGTTATTGTTGTTTTATGAATTTCACCACAGGTTCAGAAAAGTAGGAACTTCAGCCATGGATTGTGTTTGATTCTGCATTCAGTTCTGGGTTATGTGAACTAGGCAAATGTGTTCAAAAATGCACTGAAATGAATTCCTCATACATCCCTATTTAGAAGTAAGTCTTACTGAGTTCATCAGGATTTACTGTCAGGTAACTGTGTATAGGATTGCAGCCATAGAGTACCTTTCAAAGATTGAAAACATCTATCAATTTGTTGAAATTGCAAAAGAATGAGTCTCCCAGAATGCAGGCTGTACTGTATCTCTTTAAAATTTAAATCTGACAATGTACCTCTTGGGAAGGTATCATTTCCCTTTTTGCTTGCCTTCCATTTGCTTGCCTTCTTGGAAGGCCCTCTAAAGTCTTTAACCAAATGGCCTCTTGTTCAAGGCTATCTTGTAAGCTGTTAACAGAAATAGCAATTTTAATTAACCAGTGTAAAGTTCTATTTTGCATGGAGGAGGCTCAAACTCTCTGACCCACTAATTAAGTTGTGGAATTGCCAGTTTTCTGAAAACACGAGGAGGAGGAGGAAGAGGAGAACAATCTAAGTGTGTTTGAAATGGAAATGCGTATATGTTGAATAATGGGCAGAGAAGCAGAAAGGAAGTGGCATGTCAAAATGAAACTTTGAGACCAATAGGGCTTTAGAGGAAATCCTTTTTTCAGATAGTATCTTACATTTTTGCATGATAAGTCTTTAGGTAATTATGTGTCAGTACAAAACTATTTTAGATTCTATTGTATGCTTTCAAAGAGTTTTTCTGAGTTTTTCATAAAAGCAATTAATAGCTGAATCCTATGCTGTTTCACCCAAATAGCTGGGTCTACAGGCTAAGCTACATGCAGTGTTCATGGTGTAGTGTGTGGATGATTCTACTTTTTTGTGTTTTGTTTTTACATTCCAATAAATATTCAGGGCCCTGCTCTGGCTTTTTCCCAATTTCCCCAATTTGTGCAAATTCGCACTTACAAAGTTCTGCAAATCCCCCCTAAAATATGCAAATCCCCCATGTGTATTTTCATGCTTTATCCTATAGGGGGAAATGTGCATTTTCAACTGGTGTTTTTGTATTTCATGTATCTCTCTACGACTAACTTTGCATAAAATTCTAGGAATTTTTTTTAAAAGCCTGCGCATCATGTGACTTGGGAGAAGTCCATCCACTGCAGAACCTGTGGGACGGATTCACAGAAATCCAAACTCATTTGATTCCATTCTGAATCTCTCCCACATCCCTCTCCTCCATTGACACCAAGTCCTTTTCTTCCACCAGTTTGCAAATTTGAATGCACAGGCGTCAAATGAGTTTGCCGTTCAGCTGCTGATACCATTTTTCTCCTCAATGTGGGAGAGCCCACAACCTCCCTAGGTAATTGGTTCCATTGTCATATTGCTCTAACAGTCAGGAAGTTTTTCCTGATGTCCAGCAGGAATCTGGCTTCCTGTAAGTTGAGCTCATTATTACATGTCCTGCACTCTGGGCTGATCGAGAAGAGATCCTGCCCCTCCTCCATGTGACAACCTTTCAAGTATTTGAAGAGTGCTATCATGTCTCCCCTCAATCTTCTCTGCTCCAGGCTGAACATGCCCAGTACTTTCACTATCTCCTTATAGGGTTTTGTTTCCAGACTCCTGATCATCCTCATTGCCCTCCTCTGAACATGCTCCAGATTGTCTGCTTCCTTCTTGAAGTGCAGTGCCCAGAATTGGACACAATACTCTAGATGGGGCCTAACCAGTGCTGAATAGAGGGGAACCAGTACCTCACGCGATTTGGAAGATATTCTTCTATTAATGCAGCCTAAGATAACATTTGCTTTTTTTGCAGCCGCATCGTACTGTTGGCTCATATTCAGCTTGTGATCTACAACGATTCCAAGATCCTTCTCCCTTGTAGTATTGCTGAGCCAAGTATCCCCCATCTTGTAACTGTGCATTTGGTTTCTTTTTTCCTAGATGTAGAACTTGGCATTTATCCCTATTAAGCCCTGCACTCCAGTCTATCAAGATCACTTTGGAGTTTGTTTCTGTCTTCCAGGGTTTTAGCGATCCCACCGAATTTTGTGTCATCTGCACCTCCTCATCATAAATTATACTCAAACAGGAGGGGAATTTGAGAGAATTGTCTGCATCAGCAGAACAATAGCCCTAAAACAGACTGGAACCTAGATGTCTGGTGTGGTGGAGGAACCCAAAATGTTTCTTCCTCCATTAGCATCCTGCAGATTATAGTAATCATTGTGAGAGTCCCTGTTTTACATCCCATTGCCCTGTGAGATATGGAAGATGATAACACATAACTTGGCCTACCTGGCAGTAGCACTTAGATTGTGGATTCAATTCACTGTCTTGGTAATTGCTTCTATGGGGGCATTAGACAACAGGTCACAACTCTTGTTTGAACATGCTTTTTCTCTCATTGTTCTGATTTTTAAAATCTTTTGCTACTCTTGTTGTTGTTTTGATGCTCTTGCCGCTAAGATTATTTTGACTATGTATTGTTGGAGTCACCCAGGCTTTTGGTCCTGGGCAACTTCAACATCCCATTCGAGGCCGGTTTGTCAAGTGTAGCTCAAGAGTTCATGGCATCCATGACAAACATGGGCCTCTCCCAATTGGTCTCTGGACCTACACATTCAGCAGGTCACACCCTCAAAGCTGTTTTCAGTTCCAAACAGATGGATTAGATCTGTGGGCGGAGGTAACAAATACCTCTGCATTGTCATGGAGAGACCATTTTCTGGTCAGGGTTAGTATCACAGCTACCACCTGACCCTGCAGGGGTGGTGGACCTATTAAGATGGTCCACCCTTGAAGGCTGATGGACCTTTAGGATTCCAAAAAGCCTTAGAGGGTTCTATAGCTAGTATCATCAACAATCCTATAGATTCCAATAGATGGAATCAAGACCTAACTAGGACTATCAACACGATTGCCCCCAAACAGAAGATCTCAGGGAGTTGAAGGGGGAAGGACGATGCCTGGAGGGCCGATGGAGGAAAACTCGACTTATATTCGACAAGACACGACATAGAGAACATCTCCGTTCCTATGGGGTGGCAATACATGCAGCGAAGAAAACTTTCTTCTGTGCACGCATTGCATATGTGAATTCATGTCCAACAGAACTGTTCAGGGTGGTGAGGGGTCTAACCCAGGCACCTTCACCCTGAAGCTGACCTTAGAGCCTTCAGTAGTTTGCAGTGGTGCCTTTAATGATCATTTCACAGGTAAAATCTCTCAGATAAGTGCTGACTTAGATGCCGTCATTATAGCAGAGGCTGACAATGGAGTGTCCAGCAACTCCCTGAGTAGAATTACACTGGATCAGTTTCAGTTGGTGAGTACCGAGGACATAGATAAGCAGCTTGGACGAGTGAGGAGGACAACTTGCTCTCTCGACCCCTGTCCTTCTTGGCTGGTTGCCCAGAGAGAAGATGCAACAAGACTGCAACTACAACATATTATTAATGCAGCTCTCAGGGAGGAGAGTTTTCCATCATGTTTAAAAGAAGTCACAGTATGGCCGCTTCTAAAAAATTCCTCCCTGGACCCCCTGGACCTCAATAACTTCAGACAAGTATCAAATCTTCAATTTCTAGGCAAGGTGATCGAGAGGCCAGTTTCCTTCCTACTCCAAACAGTTTTGGATGATACAGATTTTCTAGACCCATTTCAAACCTTAGAGGATGATCTACGCTTGAGTATTGACAGGGGGAGTGTGTCCCTGCTGAGACTTCTGGATCTCTCAGCAGCTTTCGATACCATCAACCATGGTATCCTTCTGGAATACCTTAGGGGATAGGGAATTGGGGGCACTGTGCTTCAGTAGTTCCGAGGGGGAGGGGGAGAAGGCGGGGGAGGGGGATGCTCTTTGACAGCTGTCAAACTCTCAGTTTTGGAACTTTGGGAACTTTTAAAGTAAAAAATTCATAGCCACAAAATGCCTGCACCTATGTTTCTGAAATTTGTCACACATAAGTACCTCAAACCCATCTGCAATGTGGCCAAGTTTTATGCTTCTGTCTTTAAAAATAAAAAAGTTGAAGGCATAACTGTATTTTCCCCACTGCCACCCATTTTTTAAGAATTCATTGTCACCCAAGGCCAGCACCAATGTGTCTGAAATTTCTCACACATGTCAACCTAAGGGATATCTCCAATGTGACCAAGTTTCATGGTTCTATCTTTAAAAATGAAAAAGTTGAAGGCATAGCTGTATTTTCTCCCACAGCAACCCATTTTTCAAAACTTAATTGCCAACAAAGGCAAGCACCTATGTTTCTGAAATTTCTCAAATATAAGTACCTCAAACCCATCTGCAATGTCACCAAGTTTCATGTATGGATCTTTAAAAATAAAGAAGTTATAGGCATTCATATTTCATTTTTCAAAACATCATAGCCACAAAATGCCTGTACCTATGTTTCTGTAATTTCGCACACATAAGTACCTCAAACCCATCGGCAAGGTGACTAAATTTCATGCTTCTATCTTTTAAAATATAAAAGTTATAGGCATTTTTCTACCACAATACTAGGCTATGGGGAAATCATTCAAAATGGCGTCCGATTCTAAAATCGGAGGTCCCATTTTCATATCGGAATTGGATCCAAAGCGATTAAAGGGACGTCTGATTTTATCTGATACAATACAGGTCAAAATTGAACGTCCCGATTCTGATACGAATTTCCTGGCTGTGCACATCACTAATAAAAATTCAAGATCCACAGTTGGACAATACGTTTATAAAGGCCAGCCAAAGTTCCATGAAGATGCACAATGAGGGATAGTGGAGAAATTTGCAATGAACTCAAATAAGTTTAGATTTCTATATGTTCAACCAGCAAATTTCACAGCAGAACATTTTTTTCCCTGACTTGTGAAGATTCCATTAGCTTGCAGACCAGTTCTTTTACTTTCTAGAACTGCACACATATTTAGTCATACAAAAATACAAATGTTTCTGGAAAGTACACTAATATATACACACAATGTTTTCTACATCTCTGAACTCTCTTCAGCCTCTGCTGTGTAGCAATCTTTTTGTGCATGAACTTTGCTCATTGATCGTACATTGAGCTAAGAAAAATATGCAACATAATATGCTAGCAAACTTCCATAAATTGTGGCAGACGTTTTTGTGTGTGTGTGCATACGTTGCATACTTTGCAAAAGGGGAAAAAACTAAAACCATCAATGAGTGGACAATGAAGCAAAAAGATGCCTGACAATCCATGGATGACAGAATAGGTTTAACAAAATCTGCATATCCTTACATGCAAGCTTTTGAGTTCTCCAGAACTGTTCATCAGGCTAGGTGATATAAAAAGCAAGAAGGATGGGAAACGAAACAGTCTCCCAATGCATGGTTTTTGTATCACCTAGCTGAATGACAAATTCTGGAGTACTCAAAAGCTTGCAAATCTTTCTGGAATTTTGGTTGATTCCAGTACAGGTTTTTCCCAACTGTGGATCTTGGATTCTTTTCTCTCTCATGGACCAGCATGACTATCTTTGTGTTTTTGTATGTGCTGATGAGTTCGATAGAGATATAAGATTGGGCTGAGAAAAGAAAGTGTCAGGAGAGAAGTAGACAAAAAGTAGATTTAAGGGACTTCATTACCAAAGGTGATATTTGAAGCCAGGGGACACCAAGGAGCACATCCAGAGGAAGAATAGCGTTGAATGTAAACAGTAGGCAGCCAAGGAGGGAAACCAGCAGGATCCTAATAGGGAGCACAAGAGACAGGGAAGAAGAATCATTAAAAACAGACAGGGCAGTCACAGATAGGAAATGAACCAGAAGAGAACAGTTATTCAGGAGCCCATGAAGGAGTTGTTCATGAGAAAGTGACCAACAATATCAAAAGTCTGTGAAGAAAGGGAGCAGGGAAGATGAAATTGGCTCCTGATTAGTACTGCGCAATATATTTTGAAATCACACAACTGAGACAGAAATGGAATTAATTTCCCAAGTAGGGTGCTTTGCTTTTCCAATGCCTGGATGCAGCCCACACTACAAGACCCCCAGAGATGCTGACATCCATCAACTGGCGATTTTCAATTCATTTGATCAATGCTGAGTGCTAAACAGTCCCAGTGGGATCATGCGGGTTGGGCTACATTCCATGTAAGTTTCATGTGGGCTGACCCCAGCTTACATGAAAGTACCTTCAAATACTTTTGGATTTTTAACATTTTAATATTTTATTTTCCACCCACTGTTGAATCGAATGCAGTAAAGGATTTCTATTTTGAAACTGTCACCTTGACCCTGTTTCTAGAAACACAGCTGCTGCCATTACTTTCATTGCCTCACCTTCTTTCAGCTCAGATATCCAAGGGTGAAAAGAGAATTTATGGATCCGGAACCACATGTTTTCTGTCAATTGGGCAGTCTTTGTGAATGAGAAATTGCTTCTCTCCCAGTCTTGAGAATATGTTTTGTAAAAGGAATGAAAAATAATATTGGGGGGAAGCGGGGGGAGCGGGAATCAAATACATCTGTTCTCTGCAATTTGCAGCCTGCTATTCTCTGAATTTTAAGAGCCTTTAAAGTCTCCCCCCCATCCCCCGATGAAACTATGGCACTTTTGGAACTGCATATAATAATATATTTTAACTTTACATTATTCCCTATCTCCCAAAGAAACTTTAAGTAATAGATGGTGATTTGCACTAGGACCAATTTTGCGAAACAAGCAGAAGTTTAGCATTGAACAACAGGCATCTGATGAAGTGGACATTGTCCACGAAAGCTTATATCATAATATATTTATTAGTCTTTATGGCAGCACAACACCCATTGTTGTTGCTTGTTTGGATGGTTGTTTGTACTTATTGTTTGTTTGTTTGTTTGTTTTGTATTGTTATGGATGTGTTGGTCAGGCCATTTGCTTAGTAATGACCAAGGATGTTCAAGAAATGTCTCTTTATGAGAACTAATTGTCAGATGATGGTTTGGAATGTGAAACCCATCAGAACTTGGGGGAGGCGACTCATCCTCTTCCCCCCCATCACTCCAGCTAAAGGGAGGAAGCAAGCTGTCTCTCTGTGTATGTAACAGTAGAAACATTCTTCAAAGATAGAAGAGTTTTGGGACAACGGGGAAGAAACTGCAGTTTGACGGAGAGAGAACTGATCTGTAGGGTACAAGGCATATATGTGATATAGGTTACTATTTCTCGGCATAGGATGTAGCACAGTGGATTACTTGCTTTTAGTAGTGCTAAATAGGGATGTGCACTGACCCCCCCGGATCGGATCAGATAGCGGATTGGAATCGGACCTGGGGGGTCGGATCGGATCAGGGGTTGGGCAGATCAGATCGTATTGGATCCCGATCCGCGGATCAGATGTCCGATCCGCCCAACCCCTGATCCGATCCATTTTGAATGCTTTTTCCCATAGCCAAGTATTGTGTTACAAAAATGCCTATAACTTTTTCATTTTTAAAGATAAAATGATGAATCTTGGGCACTTTGTAGATGGGTTAGGGGTAGTTATCTGTGAGAAATTTCAGAAAGATTGGTACATGCATTTTGTGGCAATTAATTTTTTAATAAATAACCAGGAATGCCTATAACTTTTTCATTTTTAAAGTGCTACATATGAAACTTTGCCACTTTGTAGGAGGTACATTGGCACCTATGTGTGAGAAATTTCAGAAATGTAGGTGCTTGCCTTGTATGGCAATTAATTTTAGAAAATGGCTAGTAGTGGGGTAAATACAGTTATGCCTCCCACTTTTTTATTTTTAAAGATACGAACAGGAAACTTAGGCACATTACAGGTAATACTTTGCTTGAAATGTGTGTGAAATTTCAGAAAGCTAGGTCCAGGCATGTGGTGGCAAGGTATTTTTGAAACAATGAGGAAAGAAACACCTGTAACTTTTTTATTTTAAAAGTTAGAAGTCTGAAAGTTGCTCACTTTGTAGATGGGTTAGGGGTAGTTGTCTATCAGAAATTTCAGAAAGTTAGGTCCAGGCATTTGGTGGCATTTTTCGCATGTTCTTATTGTCAGCCAGATAGTACTGTGGAGAGATTGTAACAACCCATCTTATGGTTAAGTTAGGTCTTATCTTTCTAAGGGTGAGTGTATGGCTGCTTTCCCCAAACCAGTGGAGGCTTGTAGCTCTGATTCCAATGGGTTTCTGGACCTGCCCGAGTTCCCAGGGGAGATTCCTCCATCCCCTCCAACCTGTGCTTCTGTCCGGAACAGTCTGCCTCCCTTTGCCCTCCCAAAACAGCCCCGCTACATGCAGAGGGCAGGCAGGACGCTGAGTGGGTGCCTGTGTCCTTCTTCGGGGGGCAGCTCTGGTTTAGAAAGAACCCACAGCTGCCAGGGGGTAGGCGGATGCTATGCTTCTAAAATTTATCACACATGTGAACCAAAGTGGTATGTCTAATGTGGAGAAATTTCAGAAGTATAGCTTCAAGCGTGTAGTGGCAAGGTATTTTTGAAAAATGAGGAAGAGAATGCCTATAACTTTTTTATTTTAAAAGTTAGAAGTCTGAAAGTTGCTCACTTTGTAGATGGGATAGGGGTAGTTGTCTGTCAGAAATTTCAGAATGATAGGTCCAGGCATTTGGTGGCTATGATTTTTTTAGATTAAAAGTTACAACAACATGGAGGCGGGGGTTGCAATTGACAGCCCAAGCCTCTGTGGAAAAACTTTTGTAACTTTTAATCTAAAAAATTCGTAGCCACCAAATGCCTGGACCTAACTTTCTGAAATTTCTAACAGACAACTACCCCTAACCCATCTACAAAGTGAGCAACTTTCAGACTTCTAACTTTTAAAATAAAAAAGTTATAGGTGTTTCTTTCCTCATTGTTTCAAAAATACCTTGCCACCACATGCCTGGACCTAGCTTTCTGAAATTTCACACACATATCAAGCAAAGTGTTACCTGTATGTGCCCAAGTTTCCTGTTTGTATCTTAAAAAAAAAAAGTGGGAGGCGTAACTGTATTTACCCCACTACTACCCATTTTCTAAAATTAATTGCCATACAAGGCAAGCACCTACGTTTCTGAAATTTCTCACACATAGGTGCCAATGTACCTCCTACAATGTGGCAAAGTTTCATGTGTAGCACTTTAAAAATGAAAAAGTTATAGGCATTCCTGGTTATTTATTAAAAAATTAATTGCCACAAAATGCATGTACCAATCTTTCTGAAATTTCTCACAGATAACTACCCCTAACCCATATACAAAGTGCCCAAGTTTCATCCTTTTATCTTTATAAGTGAAAAAGTTATAGGCATTTTTGTAACACAATACTTGGCTATGGGAAAAAGCATTCAAAATGGCGTCCGATCCGCCGATTTTTCCAATCTGGATCGGACCGCAGCGGATCGGATTGGAGGGTTGGTCAGATCGGATCAGATTTTTTCAATTTTGGGGCAGATTGGATTCGGATCATGGATCGGATCCGATCCGATGCACACCCCTAGTGCTAAAGCTTGTCTCAACTTATGCTCTAGCTATGTTTTATTTGTGAACGAACTCAAATATTATATGACAAAATAAACCTCCTTTGGTAGGGATGGAGAAATTTGTCAATTTTAATTTTCTCTCCATTTCTCATTCTACCAATCTTAAATTTGGTTTGTTCTGAACTTTGAGAATTTTTGTTAAACTTTGCATGAAAACCCATGTGCATTTTGTATGCATTATTCCTAATATATGCATTTTCATATGCAATTTTATGTGATACACTTTTTCAAATAATGTTCCTAATACAATGCCTTTTTGAACTTTTTTCATTGATATAGGCATTTTTGTGTGCATTCACATTTTTTGGATTGGAGAAATTATAATTTTGAAGAATGACTGAGTTTCAGTTCATGCATTGGTTCAAAAGTGCAAACTTAGTTAAGTTTGCACTAAAATGTGAATTGAACACATTTTTCTCTAATTCCATCAGAAATTCAAAAAATTTCTCCTCCACATAATCAAAGAAAATAGGTCTGTTCAAACACGCGAAATCATGGTTAGGCCACTAACCCTTTTGCAGAAATTAGTAGTGAGCATTTTTTAACTGTGATTATGTAGCCACAATACTTAGGAATGGTTCACACAACACACTAAGCCATAATAACCCTGTTCAGATGATATGCTAAGCCATGGCTGTTAAGCAGTTTGAGTTAAACATTATGACTTAGGGTGTTGTGTGAACCATGACTTAGCATTGGAGTCCAGGATCTCATTGGTTTCCAAATGTTCTTCATTCAGGGAAATGACTGGATTACTTCTTTAGAGACTTGAAATTCTTATCTGTGGAGAATTTCCAGGAATCCCTCAGCATTGCAGAGGATTCTGGGACACACATTCACTTCACATGAGGTACAAGCCAGACTTGATGGGCCTCACCACCATCCTGTGGAAGCTGAAGATGTGTTTAGAATAGTCTGACCAGATAAAATCCAGGTCAGTGCTCATGTAACTTTAACAATTGTAGAGAAAAGGGAATTTCAGCCAGTGTCATTTGTATCCAATTAGTTCCTGGTGATATTCCCTCTTCATCACAACAGTTAAAGTTGCAGGCACTATGCTAGGGTGACCATATACAAAAGAAGGCAGGGCCCCTGCAACTTTAACAGTTGTGATGAAGAGGGAAATCACCAGGAACTAATTGGATACAAATGACACTGGCTGAAATTCCCATTTCTCTACAACTGTTAAAGTTACATGAGCCCTGACCTGGATTTTATCTGGTCACCCTAGTTTAGAACACACTCCAAACTCAATTATGAGTGACTACACATTATAGGGGAATTGGTAGCATTGGGCAAGTTCTCTTTCAAAACAAACTTGTCTCCTATTATTTACCTTCCCTTGGGAATTCTAGTAAGATTCTGAAGAACTCACCCCCCCCACACACACACACCTGGTTTCTTGGAACATAATTCGCAAATCATAGTTGGAAAGTAATCTGATTCCATTTACAAACTCTGATCCTGGAGATCCCAATCCTCCACAAGTTAAAAGGGAAGGCCTGTGATCCTCTTCCAACCTATGTCTTTTGGGTGGGTATAACTGAAATGGTGCAAGCAAGGACAAATGAAAAGCATAAAGCACAGGTCAGCCCTACCATACTCAGAACAGGTCTCTTTTTATTTTTTTTTACTGTGCATGTTGAGCTTTGAGTTTAACCCTCTTCAAATGGTAAACAGGCTATACTGAGCACATGGATGCATGTGTGAGAGGGATTGCAGCAGCAGCAGGCACAACCCCAACTTCCTTGAATGAATCTCCAAGTGAAGCCTGTATGAATGCAAGTTGTATATGCATAGACTCTGTATAGAGGTTTGGCTGAAAATCCAGATGTCCCACTGAAATGTTAGGCAACAGAGACTTGCTCTGCAATCCACAAAGTCTTTTATTCATTTTTTTAAAAAAAGAAGCTTCTTCACACCTGTACTATCTGTTTATGCTAGGAGATGTTGTCTAAGCCTAATTGGCCAAACAAAGCAAGGCAGTTGCCTATCAACTAAATGGACAGTTCACCACCATGCTGATGGGCTTTTACTGGACTCCTCCTTCAGGGAGGGTCCTCCTTTAGGAAGGGTCCTCTTGACCCAACCTCTATCATGCAACCAGTCTGGCAGACTGTCTCCCACCTCTTCTCAACTCTGCCCACTTAACCCTAAGGCACTCTGGGGTCTCTCGATTCTGGAGCTCCTGCCTCCCCCCACCCCAACAACAGAGGTTGAATTTCCAAGTGGGGGAAGGAGTCTTTGGACCTGGACCTCCTGAGCTATAAGCTCCTGGGAAGATTCCTTCCTTACTCCTGGAGAATATTGGGGGAATATTATTCAGAATATGAAACTAAACCAACCTGGGCCCCATCTTGACACCAGAGGTGGTGGGTTGACCTGCTGCTGCTGCAATCTTCCTCTATCCCCTCCACACATTCAGCGTACCCTGTTTGTCATCTGATCAGGGTGATTAAAAACAGATGTGAGGACTGTCTGTAATTCAACTCTGATAGTAAGCACACTATAGCTCCATATCCAAGGACATACAGATTTTGTTAAAGCTGTTCCATTTGTGTTTTGTGGAAAGCCAAATGCCTTTTGTTCTGCCATCTACTCATTCATAGAATCAGATTTCTCCAATTTCCTGAATTTGCACAAATTTAGAAACCCTCCCCAAAATGTGTAAACCCCTCTCAGTATGTGTACATCCCCCCCCCCCCAATGCACATTGTCATGCTTTAGCCTATGGGAAGAAATGTGCATTTTCAGCCGATTTTTAAAACACATTTTACATATATGTAAAAAAAACCTGATCCACAAGTCCATGGAATCCATGTGACTAAGAAAAGCTGGTCCACTGCAGAATCCATGGGTCAGATTCATAGAAATCTGAACTCATTTGGTTTCATTACAGATTTCTTCAACATCCCAATCCGTATCTATTCAGGAGGACTGATATGGCTTGACTAACTGCCAAGTACTGGGTAATTTAATTTTGCATGATCGTAGGCTTCTCCAAACTCTGGTTATTCTTGTTTCTCCTTGGCATGAAACCCCAAAATGATGTCACTTTTTGCAAGAGTTCTTCAGGTCGCAGGCCTGTTCCCTTTTCTCCTGCTACCAGGGGACATTTTATTCATTGTAAATTGTCATTACAATTTCTGCAGGGCAATCCAGCAGAAAATCAGAGCATATTGATTAGCTAAATCATTCAGACTAGTTACACAAATTCATTATATTGAACTTGAAATGCAGGAGTAAATCTTTGTTCTTACTCCTTAAATTTTTACAAAGACAAGAATGTCATGACTGAAACCATGAGTACATAACCATAGTTAGGCTGACCAGATAAAATCCAGGTCAGGGCTCATGTAACTTTAACAGTTATAGAGAAAAGGGAATTTCAGCCAGTGTCATTTGTATGCAATTAGTTCCTGGTGAAATTCCCTCTTCATCACAACAGTTAAAGTTGCAGGGGCCCTGCCTTCTTTTGTATATGGTCACTCTAGTATAGTGCATGCACCTTTAACTGTTGTGATGAAGAGGGAATCTCACCAGGAACTAATTGCATACAAATGACACTGGCTGAAATTCCCTTTTCTCTACAACTGTTACATGAGCCCTGACCTGGATTTTATCTGGTCAGCCTAACCATAGTAAAAGAAATTATCCAAATGAATGCAGATGCCTAAGAAGAAGTGACAGCAATAACAACAGCTGAAGGTGTTTGTGCCAGCTAATATGATCATGGGCTCTTAATTTAAACAGTAAAAGTCTATAAGTACTCACAAAGTTTTGTATTTTTCATAATGAGTTATGCTTGTTGTTGGCCTGATATTAAATGCATTGTGCGTAAGTGTATTGCAAATGTGCAACAAACCTATGAGAGCCATACCACCATGCCAGTGGCTTGATTGCTACCTAACAGGACACTAACACTGCAACCCAAACAGACTTCCTAGGGAGTGAGGCCCATTGAGCTCAATGGGACATACATTTGAGTTGAGATGTTTAGGATTGCCCTGTATGTATTGGGTTGGATCTGGAATTGTTCCTCCACCAATGGAACATCCCTTTCTGTTGGCAGCAGGAACATGGATCTATCGGAAGCTCCCCACTGAAGGAAAAGGGGCAAGGGGATGATTTTCACTGATACCACCTTCCCCTTTGATTTTATTCTGTGGCTGCTTTAATGCGTTTTCGGTTTTACTTTGTTTTGTTATTTTGTTGAATTTCAGACTTTTCTGGAAATAAAGAAAAGAAATAAATTAGGGCTTAATCCAATTTTGGTAGTTGGCAGCCTGTGAAGTTGTCAGCCTGTTGAAGTTGGCCCTGCATTTTTGCCTAGGCTCAGCTTTGAGGAGGCAGAGGGAAGGAGGGCAGAATGTGCATAGGAAGCTGCATAAAGCAGCTTCTATGGTCTCCTCCCCTCTCCACCACCAAAAGAGCCCCCTTTTGGCCTCTCTGCACTCTGTTTCTGAGTGCAGACACTTAGGCAGCACAATGAGAACTGTGCCGGCTACGTGGGGGGAGGGGAGAGACGGTTTCTTAGACCCAAATTTGGAGTGCTGGTTCTGACCTCGGAGCCGAGAGAGCAAAAAATCCCATGGCTCTCTAGACCATGGCCAGTGGCCATAGGGTTTTTTACTTAGTAAATTGTTTTTTTAAAAAAAATGGGAAGGAACAGACTAAAGAATGAACACATGTGAAAGTGACACGGAACTGAGTTAGACTGATGCATCCATTCATACATCAGATTACATACACAACATCAGGATAAAAGGTATATTCCTTGAGATCTCAGTTATCTTAAACATTTTTGTTTTCAATCTTGATATGCCTATTGAATAGCTGCTGCATCAATTTTGCACACTGTACATTTATTACAGATTAGTGTGTGTTTGTGTGGTATACACATGCTTATACGTTTTGGGATGGTTTCAAAAATCAAAATGAAAAACTATCAGTAGTATCTTAGGGGTACATTTGTATGCATGTTAGACAGGAAAAAAGGGGGAACCCTATATGGCTGGCTGGCCCATGCTGGAAGTTGTAGAACTTCTTTCCATCTAAACATGCATATGATTGTACCCTAAAATATTATAACGCTGTCAACATTATACAGGTAGTATTGCAAACTAAATGCAGTTGTGGGTCACTGGTTCATGCAAGTTGGGTTTGTGCATTTTTTACTTTTACTTATTGTAAGATTTGCATCCCATTTCATCACTTCCAAATGAAATGTTCATAGCAGTGCCATGTTATGTAATTGAATACTTGCAAATCAGCCATGATCCTTGGAGCTGGGCTTGCCTTCCCAGAAAGATTTGACCAATGCCTGGGAAACATATCACCTAAATTATGAAACACAATTAAAAATATAAATTGGCTAAAGCTGCAAATCTATACACATGCACTTGGGAGTAAATCCCATTGAACTAAATGGGATTTATTTCTCAGTAGATATGCACTGGATTACACTGGACCCGTTCAGACAACACCCTAAACCGTGGTTAGGCTACTAACCCTTTTGCAGCCATGGTTATGTAGCCAACATGGTTAGGAATGATTCACACAACATACTAAGCCATAATGTTTAGCTCAAAATGCTTAACCATTGTGGCTAAGCATGTTGTCTTAATAGGACCCCTTGAGGGATTTTCTAGTTGTAGTGATGTCTGTGAAAGCTGCCCTAATGTCACATCATAGGGTAGATGAGGCAGAGGATCACTGTCTACCTTTTGGCTGAAGTGCTCAGATCCCAGAGGAAGTTCTAGATGTTCATTTATTTGAGCACTTTTACTCAGAAGAGTTTGAAATTAAGTCCCCCTTTTGGCAGTGTCTGTTATAAGTTGTTTTTAAATTGACATATGTGTCACCTCTTAACAAGGGGCCATTTATTACTGCCTAGAAATCAATTAGCACTTAGGCACTAATTAAATCATAGCCACTTAACACTAATGTGTTGCCAGTTTTTTCAGCTAATGGCTTTATAGCTGGAGTGATGAAATGGGAGTGGAATGCAGAATCAAGGCCTTACACAGTTTTTACTATCACATTTATTACCAGGAAAATGAAATATCTGTAGAGGCAAGACCACTCATTGTACAAAAAGGCTCTTCTATGATTCTAAATTATTAACCTTAATAGAATTTAAGTTTTTTATATGCTGAGTACCTAGTAATTCTGAAGCTGATACATCATTCTTGGCATGGCCATGCAATTCAAGCAATGCCTTTTTAAGTGAGATATCCCTTTATACACTCATTTAAGCTGCAATACTACCTGGGAGTAAATCCCACTGAGCTCAATGGGACAGGCATGTATACAAAACTTGTATAATGAAACTTTCATTTATCAAAGATGAATATTATGTGATGTATATTGTGATAAATGTCACAAGAATGGTTCCAGATAACAATAGGGATGGTGAGAATTTTGTTGGAGCAATTGTCATTGCAAATTTCATCCATTTTTGCCAAGAAATAAAGAAGTTATCAATGATTCCCTAATAATAATAATAATAATAATAATAATAATAATAATATGTAGTACAACCCCGCCACCACCTGCATCTATTGCCTGAAGTTGGCAGGTATAATCCCCTCCTAAGAGACTTCTGTCCCTGCAAATTTCATCCATTTCTGACATGGAAAAACATATAGCTGATTGTTTATTTGTAAGGATAGTCAATTAGAGGCATGAAGATTTCTATATTCCAAATCAAGGTTTGGATTCAGATCCAAGTAGAAGTGTATATGGCCTATGAATTGGACTGTTTACATAATTGCATAATCAAGTTCTAAACTGAATAGTTTTGTTGCTGCCCAACCTACAGAGAAATCATCCTTTCTCTAGCAATTTATTTATAAGAGTTTTTGCCTTGAATCATCAAATTCTAAACCTGAAATTCTATACATTTCTACTCAGACGTAAGTCTCACTGAGCTCTTTCTATGGGATTTACTCTCAGGTAGGTGGATATAGGGTTTCATCCTAAACAAGAAGCCAGCAAAATCCTCTAATAAATGCCAAACAAGCAACAAACAGAGGAAGTACAGTGGGAGAATGATAGACAGTCTAACTAAGGTTTTTTAGTATGTCCTGGAACAGCAGGAGAATGCTGAATCAATACTGTTCCAGTTCCACCCATTATTATTATTATTATTATTAATAATAATAATAATAATAATACCAGGTGCTTGTGCCAGATGTTCTATTTGAGACTTTGTCCTTCTCACAGTGATTCTTTATCACTAAATGACCTCTCAGTGGTGTCTTCTTCATACCAAGTCTGAATGGAGGTGTGCAGACCATATAGAAAGGCACTTCCTCTGGTAGAGCCCAAACTGGTGTGTGCCTCCATATTTTGCCCAGATTCAGACATAGTTATGCTGAAAGGAGACCCATTGAAATCAATGGTACTTAAATTAGGCATGGCTTTCTTGTCCCATTGATTTCAATGGGTTTGCGGTAAGCATGGCTGGATGGATTCAGAGTCATCATCTGTGTCACGGGGAGTGACTTCCTTGTGGCTTTTCCCCCCATTGTCACCATGGCTACATGTTAAAGTATGGACTATATGAGCAGGACCAGCTGCATGGGTCCTTCCCACCTGATCACTCCTTGGATGGGTGGGAAGAAACAGCTGATTAAGGTGGCATTTCTCAAACAATGGGACCACCGGTGGGCCTCAGTACTGCAGCCTGCCCAGTGCCTCCTTATTGCCCTACAGACTTTTGGTTGGGCTGATGCCAGCAGCAGCTCCCTGCATCTGCAGTGCATAGGAATTCCAGGGAGTTGGTCAGAGAGAAAGGTTGTAGCATGCAAAGCTGGAGGGAAGGTGAAGAAACAAAGAAAATGAAAGAGAGGAAACAGATAACCAAAGGAGGAGGGGGAAAAACGGGAGAATCAGAGAACCTGCCTCTGTTTGAATCAGGATGGACAAATCTGTCAATTTTGATTTCTCCCAAGTTTTTCTGATCTTATGTTCTGTTCATCTTAAATTTTGAGAACTTCCCCAGTTTTACGTTCTGTTTTTCCCAACATTGAGAATTTTATTTTAAATGTCCACATCATCAGCAACAAGCATTTTTGTGCACATTTCTCCTAATACATGCATTTTTGTATTCATTGTTGTCTAATGTACACTTTTTTTGACAAGCAATTTTCCCCATATAATGCATTTTTGGTTGGAGAATTCCATTGCAAAATGGTGAATTGCAAAGGATAAGGGAGTTTCGATTTGCATCGTAGTTTGAAAGTACAAATGTAAGGAAATTCACATTAAAATGTGAACTGGACTAATTTCTTCCCCATTCCTGTGTGCCTGTTCAGGAGGATGGGGAATGGGAAGTGGGGCCCGCAGGTAGAACATTTGAGGAGCCCTGGCTAAAGGGACACACATCAGTGTTTATTAATGTAGTGGCATGAGACTAAGCCTACATCTCTGTGTTAAGAACATAAGAAGTGCCATGCTGGATCAGACCAAGGGTCCATCTAGTAAAGCACTTTGTTCACACAGTGGCCAACCAGCTGCTGACCAGGAACCCACAAGCAGGACATGGCTGCAACAGCACCTTCCCACCCATGTTCCCCAGCAAATAGTCTCACTGTTATATTAAGCCTGTATGTGTGTGTGAGCACTTCATGCCTTCCATAAAGGGGTTTTGGGACAGGGGCAGCAAAGAGGCAAACTAGTATCTCCTTGCACAGGATCTACGAAGGGGTTATCCAGAGCCATTGGAGTTGCTTTGGATAACCCCTTGAGGATGCCATTCTGCAACCAGTTTTGTTTGGTTCATATAAATAAAGAGAAAACTAAGAGCAAGTGAGGCAAAGCTGAATAGCTTTCTTAGGTTACAAAGCCAATTAAGCAAATGTGGTATGAACTGTTCTCCTTGAAAGGGGTCTGCTGATGCCATTGCACAGGATCAGACTGCAAGCCTTCCAAATCTCCATAAAGAACCTTTCCTTCTGAGTCCCCAATCTTCACTTCACATCCTTAACATAGGACCAGATATGTATCGTCACAATTAGTGCAATTACTAGGCAAGTGTATATTTCAGTATAAACACTGCTGAAGGTTTGTCTCATATTTCATTTTTATTTGTTTGTCCTAAAGAGCAATCCATATCCAAGCAAAGGATTAAATCTCTCTCTTGAAGTGCCGCAATAAAATTGTAGTTGTAATGAAATTCCACTGATGTACAGGGTGATATTTCATTTAGCCTTTAGAATAAAAAAGCTGTTTTCATTCCTGATCAGAATAATTCATGACTGTGCGGCTGAGTCCAAGTTTTAATTGTCCTTGTTTTTCACATCTTTAAATATGGTTTGGATTAATTGTCACCATATACAATCAGGTTTGTATATGGCTCCTTGAATCTAGAGAGGATGCATTCAAGTTTAAGGACAATTAATTTTGTTTAGTTGTATTAATAAAGCAAGAATCCTATTTCCATAGGTACTGGTGCAATTATGTACACTGAGAGATATCTTCACTTAAGAAGGAATTGGATTTTACAAAGAGGAAGAAGACTGTTGCTCCCTCCCCAGCCTGCTATCAAGACAAAGGAATTTGGATATAAGAGCCACAACTTTAGTGAATATTAACAAAGGGCAGTGGAGGCTGGTGGCTCTGATTTCAGTGGTGCTGTGAATCCATTATTGGTTTCAGTCAGAAAGAGCCAGAACTTGAAAGGAGCTATCCAAAGTGCTTAACCCAATTCCCAAAACGAGTTCAAAACCTTGGATAGCACCTTTAGAGTTCTGTCTCTTTCTGACTGAAACCCAGAATGAATTTACAAACCCATCAAAATCAGAGCCCCCAGCCTCAACTAACAAAAGGATCTACAACAAGGACATAGCTGGCTCCAGATCTTAATCCTGAACTGAAGTGGGGGAATTTGGACTGAATCAGTCTGAATCCAGATCGGGTCCATATTGTGCCAAAGTGGTCTGAAACAGGTCAAATAGATCCAAAGCACTTCAGAGTGCTTCTGACTGATCCAGACAATGGTGAGCTGCTGCCCCTTTTATGGCTGCAGTTGTGTGCAATATAAGATCTAGAATCTAGAGAAACCAAATACAAGGCAAAGTTGGTGGCAAAAAGATTTTCACAAGTCAAAGAGATAAATTTTGACCAAACGTTTTCACCAACTTGTAAAGCAACACCGCTAAAGTTATTTCTAAGCATAGCTGCAAAGAATGCTATGATAGTGAGACATTTTGATGTAGATACAGCTTATTTACAAGCAGATTTCCATGAAGAAATTTACATGCAACCCCCCCCCCCCCAGTTTTGATGAAGAATCTGAAGAAGTTTGGCTGCTTAAGAAAGCAGTGTATAGTTTAAAGCAGTCAGCAAAGTGCTAGAATAATTGCTTAAATTCAACCCTAGCTGAAGACTTAAGTTTTCAAAAGAGAATTGCAGACCCATGTCTGTACACACAGAGAAAAAGTAATAATTTTGTTGTGGCTCTAGTTTATGTAGATGACATGTTATTAAAAGCTAAATCTACAAGCCACATACAGAAAATTACAATATGTTTTTTAAAAATGTTCAAACTGAAATCCCTGAGAGAAGTAAGCAATTACTTAAGTGTTCAGATCATCAAACGAAATAGTAGAGAATATATGCTTAACCAGAAGCAAAAAATTGTCAATCTGCTAGAGTTCTGTAGTATAAATGACTGCAAAAGTGTACAGAGTCCTATGTTGCCTGAGTTCAGGTCAAATATAAAAAGAAAAAGGTTTAATGATCCAGAACTGTACCAATCTGTAGTCAAGAGTCTATTGTACATCAGTCAATAGACAAGAGCAGACATTGCCTGTGCAGTGGGCATTTTGAGCCAGCAAGTGGCAAGTCCTACAAATGCTGCTTAGCAAAGGGTTAAAAAAAAAATTACGCTACTTAAAGGCCACATAAAATCTCTGTTTAACATTGTCATCTTTTGAAAATGAGTCTTTAAAGTGCTGTGTTGACAGTGATTGAGCAGGAAATCCCTCAGATCAGAAATCAACAAGTAGAATAGCAATAATTCTTAGAAAGTCACTTATACTTTAGAAATCTAAGGAGCAAGCTTGTGTTGCCACGTCGTCCTGCGAGGCTGAATATGCTGCCTTATCAGAAGCATGTAAAGAGATTGAATAGTTTATACAATTGTTAAAAGACCTAAATGTGAAGTGTTCTTTACCTGTTAAAGTATATGAAGATTCACAATCTTGTATAGCTTTAGCTAATTCACAAATATTAAAAGCTAAGGCAAAGCATGTAGCTATAAAAAATTCAACGTAAAAGAGCATATTAAAAGTAAGTTCATAAAATTGTTCTATTGTGAATCTAAGCAGAATGTAGCAGATATTTTCACCAAGCCATTAGTGGTGCAACATCATGATGAACTAATTAAAAAGTTTTGAAGTGCATGATGTGTAGAACAAGTTTTTTTATTCATCTAAAGTTTCAATTTTGAAAGAGTGCCAGGGAAAATTTCCCTTAAGATGAATAAAAGGACTGGACAGTTGCAAAGTGTCCAGAGGACTGACTAGTGCACCTGGTATCAATTAGCAAGGGAATAGTTTTTTCTATCTACTGCTGAAAAGGTCAGAGAGAGAGTGGGTTTTCCCCTGTGAGTTTTTTCTATTGATTAGTGCTTAGTCATTGTTCAGTCAACTGTATATAAACAGTAAATATCTGATGGAGTTAGGAGAGAGGCTGGTTATATGATGATATGAGGATGGATGGACATGCTATGTGATGTGGAAATCTTCCTGGAACCTGTATTATATTTGATGGACCATACCGCTGTATATATATATTGGAACCTCAGTAAAGGCTTATACTAAACACAAACCGCTGGTGTGTAAGTATTATTACTGAATGGATCACTGGAACAGGCTTACTCTGCTGTAAATGAACCGAGAGTGCTTCTTTCCCAGACAACTACTTGCCTTCTATGACCATAATAATCCCAATAGCCAAAATAGTCCTTGAATCCATACTGTGGAGAATAGCAAACCCCCCCCCCCCAAAAAAAGACTTCTCCATGGCCAAACAAGACATGTCCAAAAACTTTCTACTCAGCCTTATCAATAAGGATACACAAGAATTTCTTATTAGTTTGCAAATCATCAGAGGTCTATTTCTCTGTAACATCTGACCCAGGAGAAGCCGTGCATATTCTAAACTGGTGCCCCGGGTGCAGTGATTGGTTCAATGAAGGCCAATAAACTGAGACTGGTGGTTCTCAGGTCAGGAATTGGGGTGCTTACTTGTTCTAGATGGGGTTGCACACCCTCAGAAAAAAGGTATGTTGTTTGGTGGTTCTCCTGGTTTCCTCACTGTCCTTAACAATTATTATGTAATTTAATTGTATTTTAATGTATAATAATGTATTTAATGTAAACCTCTGAGAGATATTTGAAAATATAGTCAGCGGTTTATAAATCTATTAAATAAATAAATAGCCAGGAGTGCATTCCCCCCCCAAAAAAAGCTTACACATTTTCAAACATGCTAACGTGTTCAAAAAATGTGTTTATTTGTTTTTTTAAAAAAATGTGCACTTTAAATTGCACACTTTTAAAAAACTAAGGATTTTCATGTCTTAGTCAATCGGCAAAAAGCATACACGTGAAAAACGTGCCCAGAAAGGTGCACCTTTCCCCATTCAAAATGTGCACTTTCCCCATTTGAATGATAAGAAAAACAGCTTGCAAGCGAGATTGGGAGTGAGGTGAACTGAGCTTCAAATGGAGTTCGGAAAATCTTGGTGACATCCTCATTGGCCAGCCTTGTCACATGGACTTGGCCACTTCCTGTTTACCTTGAATTTTCCCAGAGGGTAAAGATGCTCCAGCTCTAAGGCCAATTTATGGTTTTCTTTAACTTTTTAATCAAATAATCTTACCAAAATGCAGACAGAACTGAAATGATCATATTATAGACCTATATTTATTCTGAAGAAATACATCAATCTTGGATACACAGCTCAGCTATCTCTCCTGTCATCTTCTGAATCCAAATGCAGTTCTCATAGAATGAAATCAGGAAGAAAGGCACACACAACTTGGTCACTTCATGGCCTTCATGGGCCAAATTCTCAAGTGGAGATTGTGTGTGCAACCAGGAATCCATGATTTCCACTTCATAATTGTAGTTCTGCATTATCATAGTAATCCATCAGCTTGAAGAAATTCTTTGATTCCAAGTGCATGTCTTTTGCTCCAGATTCTGATGGCCAAGTTTCAGGGTTCTAGTGAAACAAAACAAAAACAAAATTTATCCAGCAATTCTGAAGTCTGCCCGCTCCTGTGTTAAAGGATCTGAAACTAGAGTAGGGGGGATAGACTGTATTCTTTATGGCTCCTTAATGCTTTCCATATAACCCCACCTTGCTCTTCTGCCCTCTTCCTATTGCTTTCAGGCCTATCTCATATCTACCTTCCTCTTCAAAGAAAATTATGGGAGCTATAAAATGCTCATTTCCATGTTTACTTTTCATTATCCTGAAGATAAATATCAACACCCCCATCTAGTTGATCACAACTGCAAATCACAAGCCATATACCCAGTAAACATCCAGTGCCAGCCCCTAGCCAAGGAAGTATTGAGTTCTTTATAGAACTGACAAAGATGTCAGCAATGTACATATAAGCACAAAAAGGCAGCAGCTGAAAAAGTAAATCTGAGTACCACAGAATATCGCTGATGGCAAGAATTGTCTGTCTATATCCGCTTGTCCTTTAGACAGCTCATCTGCAGCTGGAATATCGGCATAGGATGCAGCTCATCATAAAAAAATCCCTAAGAAGAACACGGCTTTCATGTTATGATTAGAGTATATAAACTTTTCATTACCCAATGCCATTCAAATTGCTTCCTGCTGGCTGGCTGATCAACTGATGGTGGTATTGTTCACAAAGCAATTGCTGTGTGTGAGCTAGTCTGTAAGAAGAGAATGCAGGCAAAGAACTCACAATAGGATGCAACATTCATCCCTTCTCAGGAATCAAATGAGATGACACAACAGGAAGACTAAAACAAATATCTGCATGACTGATCTATTCGTCTGGGGAAGAGAGGACAAAAAAAGGCATCTGTTTCCTGATGAATATTAAATGCACTGAGCTATGTCAGAGCAAAGGCGTACAGGTTAAAGTAGTCAGAAGTGATCCATAGCAGATCATAGATTAAAGCTGGAGAAAGTATTTCCAAATATGAGAAGATGACTCCTATGTTCCAAAGATAACATCTTTAACTACAGCAAAGTTTAATATACAGTATTGAAACTGAAATCTAGCAAAACATTTGTTCCCAGAAGAAGCTCGATGCCTTTAACAGCTTTACGACAGACAAGCAAACATTTAGAGTGAGTTAGTGTATTATATGTATTTTCTTACATTTCTAGCCCATCCTTCCTCCAGGGAGCTCAGAGTAGTGTACATGGTATCCTATGAGGTAAGTTAGGTGGTGACTGGCCAAGGTGACCCCAGTTGGCTTAATGACTGCAGATTTTCTTGGTAGTGTGATAGCATCTGGTGGAGCAAAACTAGACTCTCACGTTGCTTTACATCAGTTGAGCATCAATGGGGATGGGACTGGAGGCTGGAGAAGCCACTTAGGGAGGGGTCATACATAGTTCAGGGGTAGATCACAGAGTTTGGGTGCAGAAGAGCCACTGAAATTGGGTTGATAATACTGGGCTAGATGGACCAAATGGTTTGACTCAGTATAAGTCAGCTTCCTATGTTTCTATGTATCCTTTTTCACAGGGGCTGTTAAATGAAACAACATAATTCTCTCTTAGGCTGCCTCTACATGAGAGGTTTAAAGCTCTTTCAAGTCTCATTAAAAAATTTACCTCTACATGAGCAGAGCGCAAATCAGGAGTTGAGACGCGTTATCTATCCGATTATGTACATTATCGAATGCGCGTTAAATAGCGAGTTTTATTTTGCTGCGGGCCGTTAAAGCGCATTTTGACAACGTGAACAAGCGATTCTCCGCATTAACTACTTCTAAAGCGCATTTCAAACACCCGTTAAGGCCACCAGTTGTGCGCTCAATTACCTCCTGCGTACAGTCATTTACCATAAAGCGCTTCTGAGAAGATGTGCATAATCGGAGCACCAGGCATCAAACCAAATTCTTGTAGAGGGGGTCTTAACTGGCAACCTGAATGCCAGAGCCGTTAATAGTCTTCAGTATTTTTTTTCCTGATAACTACAAGCGTCATCAGATGGGGGAAATCGTGTTTCCCTACCATCACTTTTCTGTCCCACAATAGGGACGAGTATCATCAAAAAGACCCATGAACCAGAAACTTATTTGCCAAGGATCTACAAAGTAAATGTATTTAGCATTTTTACCTCCCCTTACCCACCTCTACAACCTCAGGTGCTAATGGCATTTAACAATATGCACATAAAATATCCACATTGACTTAGTTATCTCACAATGGTGTCGACCACAATAATGTTTTAACAGTATGCACTGGTGGGGGGAGTAATAATAATAAATTTATTTCTTACCCACTTCTCCGTTTGGATCGAGGTGAGGAACAACAGTAAATATAAATTATGTTAAAATACATAAAACTGATTAAAAACATGGTACACATTATTAAAATAGCAATAAAACATCCTAAAACATTCTAAAATTTCACTGTTTATGCCTGCCGGAAGAAATTAGTCTTTATAGCTTTCTTAAATTTGAAAAGACTGTTTAGTTGACGAGTCTTCTCCAGCAGGCCATTCCACAGTCTGGGAGCGGCAGAAGAGAAGGTCCACTGGGTAATACCTGTAGTTAGACATGAAAAGTTATCTCAGACGTAGTGCAATAAAAATGTAAACACTGCATATAAGAACATAGTCTTCTACTTTGCATTCATTCTTTTGGAGTAGCTACCATTATCTGATCTCCTACTCACAATCACTGCAAGCACAGTTTTTACAATGTTTGGTTGGTCTTTAGCCATAATGTTATAAAAGTAACCAACTTGTTTTAAGTGGGCTTCTTGGCCCACTGTTTTTCTGTAAACACATTTTTGTAGCAAAGGGTAAGTGGGGAGAAAGAGAGAGAGAGAGAGAGAGAGAGAGAGAGAGAGAGAGAGAGAGAGATTTATGTCCCCCATTGAACAACTAGCACCTGGAGGAGCTATTTTAACTTGGAAAAAATGTGCAAGGGAAGATGTTAAAACACACACACCCTTTAGCATCATGGTTTTTAACTTAACTCCATGTGGCTTGGAACTCCTAACCTGCAGGATACCAAACTGCATAGACTGTCCCTTACAAACTTTTGGTGGCAGTCAGGTGCAGGACCAGAGCTGGGGGCCTGGGGCAGGGAAATAATAGCCATATTAATGTGGGGGGATGCATCCCCCTCCTGCTCAAGGCATTTATTTAATGAATTGAGCAACTGACTGAATGCAGCTCTAGTCTGATGCTCATTCTCCCGAGTAAACTATGCAGTCCAAAAAGGTGCAATTTGCAGACAGATGAAGACACACTGAAATTCAGTAGGTATGTCAAAGGAAGTTAAAAAGATAAAACTATTTTCCTTCATTACATTTCAAAAACCTCTAAGTAAGAGGGATATATTTAATACACCTAAGACCCTATTAAACGTTTTCTGCATCAAATAGGTGCTAGACAACGTCCTAGTAAAAAACCACTGCCCCTGATATTTAATTTGAGCAATGGAAGCTTAAATATACCATGAGGCAACAAAAAAAGAAAGGAAAAACTACCATGAGGATTATCATCTCTTTGTAAGAGCCACTGATATGGGCTTGAATTCCCCTCCCCCCACTGCTAACAATGAACTGAAGTTAATGTGTCAGGAAAAGCCATCTTGAACAGCTGAGCAAACATCAGTCTTCTTCTTTTTAAGATACCAATGTTCAGGAAAGTTATTTCCCATGAGCAATCCTTGGAGTGGCAACATCAGCACTTTCCCCTCCCTTTCTTACCAGCAAATGCATAAGACTCATAGGGGTTTTAGAAAAGCAATTCCAGATCTCCCTCTAAGGCTCTGCTTCTACAGATTATGGATACCAGACTTCAAATTGACTTTGTAACAACTGCAGGTAAAATCTAAAAGACATCAGATAAAGGCATCCTGAAGGACCCTAGTTAAGGATGGTGTTTTGGTATACTCTGTGCTCAGAGTAGATGCCATTACTTCCACAAAAGAACATAAGAAGAGCCATGCTGGATCAGACTTAGGGTCCATTCAGTCTAGGCTGACCATATGAAAAGGAGGACAGGGCTCATGTAACTTTAACCGTTGGAGAGAAAAGGGAATTTCAGCCAGCGTCATTTGTATGCAATTAGTTCCTGGTGAAATTCCCTCTTCATCACAACAGTTAAAGTTGCAGGCACTATACTAGAGTGACCATATACAAAAGAAGGCAGGGCCCCTGCAACTTTAACTGTTGTGATGAAGAGGGAATTTCACCAGGAACTAATTGCATACAAATGTCACCGGCTGAATTTCCTTTTTCTCTACAACTGTTAAAGTTACATGAACCCTGTCCTCCTTTTCATATGGTCAGCCTAATTCAGTCCTGCACTCTGTATATACAGTGGCCAACCAGCTGTCGACCAGGAACCCACCAGCAGAAATCCCACCACCCGCCCATGTTCCCCAGGAACTGGTGAGTATACAGGCTTACAGCCTCAGATACTGGAGGTAGCACCTAGCCATCAGAACTAGTAGCTTTTGATAGCCTTCTCCTCCAGGAACTTATCCAGCCCCCTTTTAAAGACATCCAAATTGCTAGCCATCATTTCATCTTGTGGTAGTGAATTCCATGGTTTAACTATGCACTATGAGAAGTCCTTCCTTTTATCTGTCCTGAATCTGCCACCAATCAGCTTCATGGGATGACCCCGGGTTCTAGTATTATGGGAGGGGGAGAAAAATATCTCCCTATCCACATTCTCCACAGCAGCATAATTTTGTACACCTCTACCATGTCTCCCCTTACCCTCCTCTTTACCAAGTACGGAGGGTAAGGGCAGATATGATAGAATCTCCCCTTACCCTCCCCTTACAAACATTATGGTCTGTGTCTGTCAGCCAGCAGAACAGCATCCATTCACAGAATGCATCCGTCCTCCCCTCCTACATACCACCCTGCCCCTCCTAAAACCTGCATGCAGCCATATGGTTGCTGTAAAAAATAGAAAGAGTACAGTGAATTCTGAGGCCATGTATATTTGCGGGATGACTAGGCTGACCATATGAAAAGAAGGACAGGGCTCATGTAACTTTAACAGTTGTAGAGAAAAGGGAATTTCAGCCAGTGTCATTTGTATGCAATTAATTCCTGGTGAAATTCTCTCTTCATCACAACAGTTAAAGTTGCAGGGCCCCTGCCTTCTTTTGTATATGGTCACTCTAGTATAGTGCCTGCAACTATAACTGTTGTGATGAAGAGGGAATTTCACCAGGGACTAATTGCATACAAATGACACTGGCTGAAATTCCCTTTCCTCTACAACTGTTAAAGTTACATGAGCCCTGTCCTCCTTTTCATATGGTCAGCCTAGGGATGACTCCTTGGGGATAGGATGCGTACAAGTATCCGCCACTAGTCCAGAGGGGGTTTTGGTAAGCATGCGTGTGCTTCACTACATTTGCACCAAATGGACATGTAGGCCGTTATTACATGGGCGGTTTTAAGCACAACCGCCATGACTTTGCTCCACTTCTTCAGTGCTGAATTCACATGACGTCGTCCCCGTCCTGCTGCTCTCTCGCCCTGAGGTCGCAGTTTTTAGTTTCTGTTTTGATGTATCCCTGAATGGGCAAAGTCCAAAACAGTCAAAGTTCAACAGGCCAAGCTGAGGAATTGCAGCAATACCGACCACATGTGATTCAAAACGCTAGAATCAAATACAAAATGGAGGGGTAAGCCACAGAAGCAACCTGAGGGGTGGGGGGAATAGTAGGTGTGATAAAGCCCTGACATGGATTGACTTGGTGGGTTCTAAGATTAAATTATCAAGTGTAAGAAAACGGGGGGCTTGGCCATGATCGCGACGGGGTAAAGTCGTAGATCTTCGGAGCTCCTTAAAAAAGCTTTGAATTTAAGCACTAATTCCTTATAGTAAAGTGTTTGGAGAGTAATAAAAGGCATGTTATCTTGACTGGAAGTGATTAATTAACTGAGTGGAAGCTGGAAAGCGGCAAGAAGTTTCTAGCTGCAAAAGTGAAACTAACTGGACTGGACTGATAACAAAGAAGGCGGACGCCATTACCGAGGTAATTTATGGACTTATAATTGAAGATATAAGGCAGACTGGCTGATTAGTATACTGGGAGGGAGACGGAGATGAAATAGAACTGAATATATGTGATGAGGAAGAACGTTAACCCCCAGTAAATCTGAACACTAGGCTGGCTGGCTGCGGTTAGAATAAGAAAGAGTCACCAGGCAGACGGGGGTGGAGGGGAAAATTTATGAGTAAGAAGGAGAGACGACAGCAGAAGCCTTCTATTCCCACCCCCGCCTGGGTTAGACCATCAAAAGAGCGTGGATCGGATCGTACCTGGCAGAGATTGACGCGTTTGGAGTCTCAAAACATGCCAGAAAAGCAGCCTGGAAAGAAATCTCCTGTAAAAAGCTCTGCATCACAAATGCCAGAGCCAGCAGTAATTCCAAAGATTACCAGAGGAGGTCAGCCAGACCCAATGGAGGAGTTAAAGGAAGATATTAAAAATATGCTGATAGGTTTGGAACAGCGCTTGGCTAAGCGCATCAATGATACGCAGACTGAGCTTATGATGGGTTTAAAGCAAGTGGTGAAGGATGTTGGGGTGCTGCAGACAGATACTAGAGCATTGGCTGGAGTTTGTAAGAAGCAGGAAGAGCAGCTGTCTCAACATGAACTACGCCTAATTGCTATGGAGGATCGGGATCGACGTGCAAATATTCGTATAAGAAAATATGGGGAACAAGAAGGAGAGAATTTAAAAGATTTAAGATATACAATCTTGACATGGATAAGAATACAACTTCCAGAAGAGACTTGGGATGATGCTGATCTTGAACGGGTGCATAGAGTTGGTTTTAAGCGTAAAGGAATGCTTCCAAGGGATATAATTGTTAAATTTGCAAATTATTACAAAAAAGAAAAATTTATGCAAGCAATTAGACGACAAGCTCAACCAAAGATTCAAGCAACAGCAGTTGAAATTTATCAGGATCTTTCCCCGCAGACCGTGCAGTGGAGGAAGAGCGTCAAAATTTGTACAGCAGCATTGAGGAAGAAATCGATAACTTACAGCTGGGGATATCCAGTATTTTTGAGATTTATGTGGCAAGGGAAGCAAGAAAGAGTGATATCGTGTGAGCAGGGAATCGAGCTGCTGGAGAAGTTGGGCATAATCGATGCCAACGATGGGGGAGAAATAGTTCAAGAAGAAGGCGCGGTTGGAGGATCCAGTCAAGGATAAGGGATTAGTGGGGAAAGGAAAATAAAAAGGAGGGGAGGATCGGACTTTGCTCTGAGGGTTGGGCCGGGTTCCCCCCCCTGAAGAGTTCTAAAATAATTGGGGCCAGTGCCCAGATGTCTGGTGAGGAGGGGGGTAAAAATGGGGGTATGTGTGGGGGGAGGGAAGGGAGGGGGGGTATGTGGTTCACTGACCGAGACCAATTTAATGATATGGGTGAAAGTAAGAAATGGAAAATAAATTGAGATGTGCAACTCTAAATGTTAAGGGGCTAGGAACGGTGGTTAAAAGACGAAGAATTGAAACATTGTTGAAAAGAGAAAAAATAGATATAATTTTCTTGCAGGAAACTCACCAGATAAAGGAAGGGGTTAATGAGTTACGAATGAGGGAAGTAGGAGGGTATGAAAAGTCATTTGGTACTTCTAAAGCGAGAGGTGTAGCAATAATAATATCGAAGAAATGTGGTATTAATATTCAAAGTATAAAGAAAGATAAGAATGGAAGGATCCTTATAATTTACTGTACGATGGAAGAGGAAGAATTCGTGTTGATTAATGTTTATGCCCCAAATGGGAAACAAACTGAATTCTTTAAAGAAGTATTTGATATGGCGGGAGATTTAGGGAAAAAGAACATTGTGATGGCAGGAGATTTTAATATGGTACTTGATAAAGGGAAAGATAGAGATAATATTATAAGAGATGTTAGAGGCGTGGGGAAGACGGAACTAGCTAAATTAATGGAGAGGAAAGAATTAATGGATGTATGGAGAGTTTTAAAAGGACAAGAAAGAAAATATACTTTTTACTCACCTAGATTTAAGAGTTATTCAAGGATTGATTATATTTTTATATCAAAGAATATGGTACCAAAATTAATTGATTGTGATATAGGAGTAATTAAGATCACTGACCATGCACTAATGTTGATGGATATCAAAATGAAGAAGGATTACAAACAAGCAAAGAGATGGAGATTGGACGGAAGAATTTTTAAAAATAAAAACATAGTAGATAAATTAAAAAAGGAAGTGCAGGAAATATGGCAGATAAATGAAAAAGGAGTTAAATCGCAAGGATTATTATGGGATACGATGAAAGCAGTAATAGGAGGGATCTGTATTAGGGAAATGTCCACACTTAAAAAGCAACAGGAAGTACTTAATAAAAAGGCTGAAGAAGAGATAAAGAGTTTAGAGGAAAGATTGAGAGAGTCAAAAGATAAGCGGTTATATGCCCTAATTCAAGCAAAAAAAAAAAGGAATTGGAGAAAGAAGAAATAGAACAGGTTCAAAAGAATTTGTTATATTTAAAGAGAGATTTTTTTGAATATAATAATAGAAATTCTAAGATGCTGGCTAGATCCACGCAGTCAGAGAAGGCTAAGAATATGATAGGAACAATAAGAGATAAGTTAGGGAATAGATGTAATTTAATGAAAGATAAATTAAATACTTTTCAGGAATTTTACAAAGATTTATATACTTCAGAGGCGGTTTCACAAGATAAGATTCAGGAATATGTAGAAAGAAATTGGAAAATAAGACTGGATGATCAAGATAAGGAGTGTATGGAAGCCTTGGTTACTGAGAAAGAAATTGAGGGAATTATTGGAAAACTAAAAGGAGGTAAGTCTTCGGGGATTGATGGATTGGGGCCGGAATTTTATAAAATATTTAAGGATATTTTAATACCTAGATTAAAAAAATTATATAACAATATAATAGAAGGAGGAATGACTCCGCCATCATGGGACCAGTCCATGGTTATGTTAATACAGAAGCCAGGCAAGGATTTGACGGATCCAGCATCTTATAGACCAATATCTTTAATAAATCAGGATGCAAAAATATTTTCAGCAATAATGGCTAAAAGAATGGGTACATTTATTTTTAAATATATTAAAAAAGATCAATGCGGATTTATTGTAGGTAGGAAAATGCCGAATTTAATTGGGAGAGTTATAAATATAATAAATATTATAAAAAGAGGAACTTAAAAGCAGGATTATTAGCTTTAGATATTTTCAAAGCCTTTGATTGCGTGGAATGGCCAGCGTTAAAAATAATATTAAAAACATTTGGGTTTGGACATAAATTTATGGGAGTGATTAACCAGATGTACAAAAATAATAAATCGGAAATAATGGTTAATGATGGGTTAACGCAACAAATAACACTAGCTCGAGGAACTAGGCAAGGATGTCCACTTTCACCGATTTTATTTGCAATAGTTATAGAAATTTTAGCAAATGTAATTAGGGAAGATGAAAGATTAAAGGGGATAGGAAGAAATTATAAGATTAAAGTGAATGTGTTTGCAGATGATACGTTATTGACACTAGAAGATCCCCTAGAAAGTGGGGAGATGATTCAGAAACATTTGAGAGAATTTGGGGAAATTACAGGATTACAAGTTAATTGGGGGAAGTCAGAAATGATGTTGTATAATTATAATAAGGAAGAGATGGAGAAATGTAAAGCTAAATTAGGATTAAGGCATAAAAATATAATACGATATTTAGGAGTTAATATAGATAAAGATTAGAAAGAATAGAGGAACTTAATTTTGTAAGGTTAAGAAAAGAGGTAGGGGAGAAATTACAGATATATAGAAAATTAAAACATTCTTGGTTCAGTAGAATAGCGGTTATTAAAATGAAGATATTACCTAAGATTAATTTTTTGTTTAGAATGTTACCTATTAGAATTTCAGTAGCTGAGATTAAAAGTTGGCAAAACATGATTAATGCTTATTGTAATGGCGATAAAAGAGCTAGGATAAATAAGGGGTTATGGTATAAGGCTCAAAAGAAAGGAGGTTTAGGACTTCCGAATATTAAGAATTATTATATTGCTAATCAGTTAAGATATGTTATTCATGTTATTTTAGGGGAGCAAGATTTGGAATGGTTGGAATCGCAAACAGTAGAGATAGAATGTAAATTGCGAAATATATTTTTTACTAAAATGCAAAAGAAAGAATTGAAGGTACTGGACAACCCATTGTTGGAAAATATATTAATGATCTGGGAGAAGTATAGAGGGAAATGGATACCAGGAGATTCTCCGCTCGCCCCAGTTGTAGTAGTGGGAAAGTTCCCAAAAGTATTAAAACCAGAGATAGAAGCGAGACTGAAAGAACAAGATATTATTAAACTAAGGAATTGGATGGAAAAGATGAAGGATAGTGAGCATATTAAAGATTTATTTAAAGGACAAAAGATAGCGTGGTTCAAGTGTTTGCAATTGGTAAAATGGACACAGGAATGGAGGTTAAAAAATAAGAAATGTAGAAATAATACTAGATTTGAAGATTAATTGAACAATTAGGAAAAAAAGAAGAAGCCAGAGCTAAGAAAGGACTCACTAGTGAGATATATAAAATACTAATAGAGGAAGAATTTCAGGACTCACTTAAGGTTATAAAAGAGGTATGGGAAGAAGATGTAAGGGAAAAAATCAATGAAGATAATTGGGGGAGGATATGGAATGTAAGAATGTTAAAGTTACTGTCGATTAGAATTAAGGAGAACTACTATAAGACAGTTTGGAGATGGTATTTAACACCTGTAAGATTTCACCAGATAGATAAAAAAGTGTCCAAGACTTGTTGGAGCGGGTGTCAGGAGGTTGGGACCTATTTTCATATGTGGTGGAGCTGTGAACAAGTACAAAAACTTTGGGAAAGGGTTTTTAAAGAAATAAGTGATATAATTGGAAGTAAATTGGAATTAAACCCGAAATTAGCTCTACTAGCAATATGGGATAGTAGGAATAAGCATATAATAAATAGAGAATTGGTAAACAACCTCCTGGCACCCGTTAGAATAATGATTGCTAAAAATTGGAAAGGGCAACAAAGTTATATAATAGAAGATTGGTATAAAGAAATCTGGGATATAGCTTTGAATGATATGTTGACTTGTAAAATGAAAATAATGAGGGGAATGTCCAGTAAGAGTGATTTTGGAGAAATATGGACTCCCTTTTTGGATTATGTTTTAAAATCGGGAAAGGGACAATCGCCTTCAAAAGAATCATTAAAATTTTGGAAGGAGGATGAATGATTATGAGAAGGTCTCGGTGGTGGTGGGGTGCACGGGGGAAGTCGAGGGTGGTAGTTTGTTTTATATTATGTATTGTGTATGTTTGTTTTGTTGAAATTAATAAAAATTATATAATAAAAAAAAAAGTGTAAGAAAACAGATGTTCTTCTTGCCCACATCAAAGGGAGACTTTTTAAACACTTGCTCTATTACATGAAGTGCACCAAGCCATTGTAAATTAGGTGGAACCACACAGAAATAAAAGGATGCAAGCTACGTTGATTGAAAATTACGAACACACCCACACACCCACACACACACCATGGATTGACATTTTGTTGCAAATCAGTGAGAGGGGTATATAAATTATCCTCTGCTCCCCACCCTAGCAGGAAATGCATTCACTATGACAAATATGATTGATTGGCTAAGTGCATTACAGGGGGACATGCTGATAGATGGCATACAAAAGCAGCTTGAAAGACCTGTTGGAGCAGAATGTATTGCTTTTTCATGGAGGAGGTTCACATAACTTGAGAAGTCAAATGATGCTTTCTCTATACAATTTTGTGGATATATTTTCACATTGAAGTTGGGGGCAACAAATGAGTATTCAGGTTTTCATTCATAATTTTTACCAGTTGTGACAAAATTAGCAGCACATTAATGGCCTAGTGTAGAAAAGCTTCAAATCATATAAAATTTAGCGCTGTGCCAAATATTGTTTCCTGTTTTCTGGAAGTTTTTTTTCTCCGTGTGTGTGAAAGAGGCATTGTTTTTTTCTGCCTCATTCATAGGGAGGGGGAGAATTTTGGAGACCTTTCTCCTGGGGAAGGGGGACAGGTTTTCCACATACCTTTTTATATACAACCAGTTATTAAGGGGTTTTCTTTCTTTCTTTTAAAAAAACCACCCCCAGCATTTTCAGAAGCTGAGGAGTTCTTCCTGAATGTTTGTTGGAGAGGGTGAGATCACATGGTCTCCAATTGGCATTCACTAAGAACTACTGAGCTTCTCCAAATGCTGGAGGAAGGGGTGGTTTTTTAAAAAAAAACACTGAAAAATAGGAAGAAGCCCCCTCAGCAACCAGCTACACTTAAAAAAGGTATGTGAAACCTGTCCCCCTCCCCAAGGAGAATATTCTCCAAATTTTCTCCCCTCCCTGCAAAAGAGGCAGAAAAAAACCACCTCTTTTGCAGGGAGAGAGAAAGTTCCAGAAATTAGGGGGCAGCATATGGCCCAGCACTATTTTTAAACTAGTGCTATGCTGAACCCCCCACCTGCCCATTTGCAACCTCATTTTCCTGCAAAAGAAGCACTTGTTTATTTGCCACATTCACAAGGATTTTTTTTTTTAGATTGGGATTTAAAAGTCAGTTATTTTATCAGGTCCTAGGATCTGTTTTTTTGCTGTTTAAATTTTGCATGCAAAAGTTTTTTATACTATGTTTTGTAATTTTTGTGACCAACTCAGAGAGCTCTGGCTATAAAGTTGTATAGAAATAAAATAAATGGATAAATAATATTTGGGAGAAATTCCTCAGTATTAAGGTCTTCAGTGCTTATCTTATTGCAAGGAGGTGGCAGGGGGTGGTCTGTGTACACTAGTTATTTTACCATTTTTATCCTGTCCTTGCAGCTTCTCCGCCTGCTCTCACTTTCTGGAGTGGGGGGGAACACCCTAGAGGACTTAACCAGGACTTCCTCCCTTGGGGTTTTCTAGTACTGCTGCCTGTTGTGAGCCTGAAAGCTGAGTGAGCCATTTCTGGTTTGGTTTTGTTGTTGTTAAAGGTACTTTGAAGAAGAAGAACTCAGCTGTCAAGCACTCATCAGTGACTATGACTATGAGAATGTAAATTCACTGAAGGAAGAGGCCATTGGGGTGTCCTGCCCAAAGACATCCCCAAAACCTAAAGCCAGCACAGTTTGGTACCCAAGTTTCTCCATGGATGAGTTGACAATTTGCCAGTAAACCTCTTTATTCTGCCAGGATTTTGAGGAGAATCTAACTTCAATCTTGCAGCCAGCTTCATCTACAGCACTGATGTTGTTCCCATCAGGGAGTGTGTTTGTGCGTGAGAGAAAGAGAGAAAAAGAGAGAATGAAAGAGAGAGAGAGAGAATCATTTACTGCTGTTGCTGCTGTAGTTATATACGCTGGTGACATTTCCCCATCTCCCACCTTAGCTCCAGTCTGTCACTCAAGACATCCATGCTCATGGTGATAAATGGAGGCAAATGATTAATGATAATGGAAAGAGAAGTTGTACACATGAGTAAGGAGGGAGGGATAGAAAGAAGGGAGAAAGTGGAGGGAGACTGCAACTCTGTGGTGTATTTCCTATCTTTCAAAACCATGGTTTGGAGAACTGTTATATCTTTATTGTTTGAACAAAATTCTTAAATCTGTTTCTATACTTCTGATGTTGCTAGCTGCCTTGGAAAGCCCAATGTCGACCCAAAAAATGGTAAACCCCCCAAAAAGTAAAATCACTAAAATCATCCCAACTCATTGTCTGCACACTTAATTTTTTGGTAAGCTAAGCAGGAATGCTCCTAACTCCCAAACCCTCCCTCTAAGAACAATACACTGTCTGGCACTATGGTATACAAACACAAATAAAGAAGAATGCATCCCCAAAGCCTTTCACAACTGGGAATGAATCATGTATGTAAAACAAATGCTTCGGTTGAAAGGCTAACTGATTTCCCTGCCATCTCTCAATTTTTCTAGTATTCATTTCACACCTGCACAATTGCAAAGCTATTTCTTCTGCCAAATGAAAGGACTGGGCTCTTCTCCTTAGGCCAGCTAGCGAAGGAGATTATATTTATATATATATATATATATATATATATATATATATATATATATATATATACTCTTCAGACTTGTTAAGTAGCTTGCACATCTCTCATATGCAATTTGAAAAAAGGCATTTTTTGCCAGCTGCCTCCCACTAAAATCAAACTATCTAAAAAGGGATTAGCAAGATATTATTCTTTTTATTCACTATTTCATAAATTGCATGCATCTCTGAGAGTGTAACACAGAGAGCCCACATTTTTCATGCCAAAGAACGGCCACCTGTTCCTTCCCTTTCCCCACCACCTTTTTTTATGTCAAACTAATTTCTTTGGCCACATCATTCGACTTTTGATGCTGCTTTCTTTGAAGTACCAATTTATTTTAACTTTCATATTTATCTCGCTTTTTTTTTTTGCTTTTGAAGCAATGCCTGCCTTTGATGGACAATTTGGAGTGAATGATTTACAGCTGCTATGGTTACCCCTCCCTGTCATTTTAAATCTCCACTCCCAGAACAGTATTAATAAGCACAGATAGGTATATATTATCTTCAAGCGGTGCAGACTAATACACTCCCTCTCAAAAGAGAGTCCCTCAGAGCTTGATCCCAAGTACAGCTGAACCATATTTTGCCTAACACAACAGTTGAGATGGATTTGGAAGCTCCTACTTTGGCAAAACATATGTGGGATTCCAAAGAAGGTGTCAGTAGGGCTACCAAAATTCCTTCGCAATGATTCACAAATATCCAGGGTAGCATTTGTGGTTCTCAAACATATACATTTGGGGAAACCTATCTGCATGAATTGTCCTCCCCAAGAACACCTCTACTGGAGAGCCAGTGTGGTGTAAAGGTTAGAGAGTTGGACCGGGACTCAGAAGATTTGGGTTCTAGTCCCCATTCAGACATGAAGTTTGCTGGGTGACTTTGGACCAATCACTGAGTTTCAGCCCAACCTACATCACAGGGTTGTTGTGAAGATAAAATGGAGAGGAAGAGGATCATGTATGCCACCTTTGGCTCCTTGGAGGAAAGGAGAGATATAATTGGAGGAAAGGAGAGATATAAATGTAACAAATAAATAAACAAACATATACATCTGCACACTGCAGACAATTCTAGGGTGTGCATACAGACACTGATCAGGTCTATTGGAATTCATGTGAACCAAAAATGCACCTTAGAACATGTCCCAAGGCTGGATTCTACAGAGGAAATTTGGTTGTCATTGGTAAGCTATCTTTTTACAAAAGCTTGTCTTCCACTATTGATCTTCTCATTGATGAATGCCAATAAGCACAGGAGTCTAATCTGAAAGCTGTTTTAAAATGATGGAATAATTCAACATAAAGCATTTAAAAACATGAATTGAGCATATTCCACTGTAATGTATGAGTTCTATGAGTCTTTGCAAAATCAGCTCTTTCACCCCAATCACTGATGCAGTTTATTTCCAGTAATCCAAGAGCCTCAATGAAAGCCACTTCAATTAAATTTCATGTTAAGAGCAATAACCTAAGGTCACCCATCATGGCTCAACATTCAGCAGTTTTGCTTTCTTCTCCAGAAATGTGAAATCCAAATAAGAAAACAGGATGAGCTCCACGAACTGAAAGAAAGACAGCTCATCTGTCTTAATAGTGATGGCCACCAACTTTGATGGTCTTAAAAGGGGATTGGACAACTTCATGAGGGATAAGGCTATCAATGGCTACTAGTCCTGATAGTTATATGCTTCCTCCAGAATCAGAGGCAGTATGCCTATGTACACCAGTTGCTGGGGAACATGGGCAGGAGGGTGACCTTACACCATCCTGGTCACTCTCTTCTGGGCATGTTCTAGTTGTGAATAATTTTATATTCTTCTTTACGTGTGGCGCCCAGACCATTTCCAGATATGTGAATTTTTCCAAGTGATTTCTCCTAATATAATGCATTTTTCATATTTTCCGCCTAATATACTCAGCTTTGCACACTTTACCCTAATATATGCATGTTGTGCTTCCCCCTCACTATTATACAGATTTTGTTCCCATTTTTTAAAAAAAATGTAAACCACATTTGCACAATTCTGAAAATTGTGAATAACTCTTCATAATGGTTTCCCTGTTTATTTATAGGCTTGGGAAGTGTGAATTTGGTAATTTCACATTAAAATGTGAACCTAACAAGCTTCTCACCATCCCAACCTGTTACCCAGATCATCAGACTGACTTGTCAGTTGTTTCTCAAGCTGCCTTTCCCCTTTTTGAATTAGGGGCAACATTTGCCTATCTCCAGTCTCCTGACACATCAACCCTTCTTCAAGAATTCTCAAAGATTACAGACAGTGGCATCAAACTAGTGTTCACAAATCTATTTCAACACCCTGAAGGAGTATAATTCATCTGACCATAAAGTCATACAAAGTAGCTAAGGCAGGGATGGGCAACATGTAGGCCAAAACATTTGGAGAGTCATCACACCCATCAGCCATAGCTGCCATAGCCAATGGTGAGAGATGACGGGAGTTGTAGGCCAAAACATGTAGAAGACCATAAATTGACCACCCCTGAGATAGGTGTTTTCTAATAAACTCCCAAACTATCCTGGGCAGCATGTTTCTCCTTACAAAAGAAGTTATTCTACTTCTCCCAGGTTGAACATAATTCCCCTTCCGGAGAAGACCAAAACAAAATAGGAATTGAGTAGTTCAACTTTCTCTGGTCAACCTGTTAATGCTTCACCATCTTTGTCAAGCAACATCTTTCCCTGACCCTACATTCTTGTTCTTGTTGTGTATTTATTTATTTCATTTAAGACCCACCTTTTTTCCTCCAAGAAACTCAAGGTGGCATACATAAGCCTCCTCCTCTACATTTCGTCCTCACAAAAACAATCCTATGAGGTAGGTTGAGTTGAGAGCCTGTGACTGCCCCAAAGTCACCCAATGGGTTTCCATTAAGGCTGTGCACTGCCTCGGGCCAAATCCCCAAAACCTTGGTGAGGCGGGCTGCTGCATTGCTGCTGCCACTGCATCACCTGCACTCCTTAGAACCAGGCCGTGCTATCACATGTCCTCTGTAGTACATCTATGGCCACAAACTACGGAAGCCGTAAAGGGAAAATGGCCTTTTATGGCAACCATCGTTTTTGGCCATAGATGTACTACAGAGGCCACATGATGGCACGGCCTGGTTCTAAGGAGTGCAGGTGATGGTTTGGAAGGTGTCTATGGTGGTGGTGGTAGCAGCAATGTAGCAGGTGGCAATGCAGCAGCAGGCAGCGATACAGCAGCAGGCGGCGATGGCGGCAGGTGGAGATGGTGGCAGGCGGTAATGGCGGCTGGCAGCGATGGCAGCTGCCAGTGGTGATGCTGCAGCAGGCGGTGATGCAGTGGTGGTGGCAGGCGGCAATTGTGGTGGGTAAGTCCTGGCAGCAACAGTTCTGGGCTGGGGGAGAAGGGATGGACTCCGGCCTTGCTACCAGCTTTCTTGGGTGCCGTCTGCACAACCGGCATCCAGGGACATGCAAGGCAGAGTTGCCTCAGGGGACCCAAATGTCACCTCAGCTTCAGCACTGAGGCAAGGCAGGCAACCCCCAAAGCACCCCAAGGTGAATTGGGGCTGTTTTGGGGCTGTGAAGCTGGCCCTGAGGTGAATTGGGGGGCATGCACAGCCCTAGTTTCTTTTTTTTTTGTTGTATAATTTTTATTAATTTTTCAACAAAACAAAACAAACATACACATAATACATAATATATAACAACTAACTCCCTCGACTGCCCCCGTGCACCCCCCCGAGACCTACTCACATTCATCCATCTTCCTTCCAGAATTTTAATGATTCTTTTGAAGGCGACTGTCCCTTTCCCGATCTTAAAACATATTCCAAAAAGGGAGTCCATATATCTCCAAAATCACTCTTACTGGACATTCCCCTCATTATTTTCATTTTACATGTCAACATATCATTCAATGCTATATCCCAAATTTCTTTATACCAATCTTCTATTTTATAACTTCGTTGCCCTTTCCAATTTTTTGCAATCATTATTCTAACGTGTGCCAGGAGGTTGTTTACCAATTCTCTATTAATTATATGCTTATTCCTACTATCCCATATTGCTAGTAGAGCTAACTTCGGGTTTAATTCCAATTTACTTCCCATTATATCACTTATTTCTTTGAAAACCCTTTCCCAGAATTTTTGTACTTGTTCACAGCTCCACCACATATGAAAATAGGTCCCAACCTCCTGACATCCCCTCCAACAGTTCTTGGACACTTTTTTATCAATCTGGTGAAATCTTACAGGTGTTAGATACCATCTCCAAACTGTCTTATAATAATTCTCCTTAATTCTAATCGACAATAATTTCAACATTCTTACATTCCATATCCTCCCCCAATTATCTTCTTTAATTTTTTCCCTTAGATCTTCTTCCCATACCTCTTTTATAACCTTAAGTGAGTCCTGAAATTCCTCCTCTATTAATATTTTATATATCTCACTAGTGAGTCCTTTCTTAGCTCTGACTTCATCTTTTTTTTCTATTTGTTCAATTAAATCTTCAAATCTGGTATTGTTCCTACATTTCTTATTTTTCATCCTCCATTCCTCTGTCCATTTTACCAGTTGCAGACACTTAAACCACGCTATCTTTTGTCCTTTAAACAACTCTTTAATATGCTCACTATCCTTCATCTTTCCCATCCAATTCCTTAGCTTAAGAATATCTTGTTCTTTCAGTCTCACTTCTATCTCTGATTTTAATGTTCTTGGGAAGTTTCCCACTACTACCACTGGGGCAAGCGGAGAATCTCCTGGTATCAACTTCCCCCTATACTTCTCCCATATCGATATTATATTTTCCAATAATGGGTTGTCCAGCGCCTTCCATTCTTTCTTCTGCATTTTGGTAAAAAATATATTCCGCAATTTCCATTCTATCTCTACTGTTTGCGATTCCAACCATTCCAAATCTTGCTCCCCTAAAATAGCATATATAACATATCTTAACTGATTGGCAATATAATAATTCTTAATGTTAGGAAGTCCTAAACCTCCTTTCTTTTGAGTCTTATACCATAACCCCTTATTTATCCTAGCTCTTTTATCCCCGTTACAATATGCATTAATCATATTTTGCCAATTTTTAAGCTCAGCTACTGAAATTCTAATAGGTAGCATTCTAAACAAAAAATTAACCTTAGGTAATATCTTCATTTTAATAAGCGCTATTCTACCAAACCAAGAATGATTTAATTTTCTATAAATCTGTAATTTCTCCCCTACCTCTTTTCTTAAGCTTACAAAATTAAGTTCCTCTATTCTTTCTAATTCTTTATCTATATTAACTCCTAAATATCTTATTATATTTTTATGTCTTAATCCTAACTTAACTTTACATTTCTCCATCTCTTCCTTGTTATAGTTATACAACATCATTTCAGACTTCCCCCAGTTAACATGTAATCCCGTAATTTCCCCAAATTCTCTCAAGTGTTTCTGAATCATCTCCCCACTTTCTAGGGGATCTTCTATTGTCAATAACATATCATCCGCAACCATATTTACTTTAATCTTATATTTTCCTCCTATCCCCTTTAATCTTTCATCTTCCCTAATTACATTTGCTAAAATTTCTATAACTATTGCAAATAAAATCGGTGAAAGTGGACATCCTTGCCTAGTTCCTCGGGCTAGTATTATTTGTTGCGTTAACCCATCATTAACCATTATTTCCGCTTTATTATTTTTATACATCTGATTAATCACTCCCATAAATTTATGTCCAAACCCAAATGTTTTTAATATTATTTTTAACGCTGGCCATTCCACGCAATCAAAGGCTTTGAAAATATCTAAAGCTAATAATCCTGCTTTTAAATTCCTTTTTTTTATAATATTTATTATATTTATAACTCTCCCAATTAAATTCGGCATTTTCCTACCTAAAATGAATCCGCATTGGTCCTTTTTAATATATTTAAATATAAATGTACCCATTCTTTTAGCCATAATTGCTGAAAATATTTTTGCATCCTGATTTATTAAAGATATTGGTCTATATGACGCTGGATCTGTCAAATCCTTGCCTGGCTTCTGTATTAAAACAACCAGGGACTGGTCCCACGATGGCGGGGTCTTTCCTCCTTCTATTATATTATTAAATAATTTTTTTAATCTAGGTATTAAAATATCTTTAAATATTTTATAAAATTCCGGCCCCAAACCATCAATCCCCGGAGACTTACCTCCTTTTAGTTTTCCAATAATTCCCTCAATTTCTTTGTCAGTAACCAAGGCTTCCATACACTCCCTATCTTGATCATCCAGTCTTATTTTCCAATTCCTTTCTACATATTCCCGAATCTTTTCTTGTGAGAGCGCCTCTGATGTATATAAATCTTTATAAAATTCCTGAAAAATACTTAATTTATCTTTCATTACATTACATCTATTCCCTAACTTATCTCTTATTGTCCCTATCATATTCTTAGCCTTCTCTGACTGCGTGGATCTAGCCAGCATCCTGGAATTTCTATTACTATATTCAAAAAAATCTCTCTTTAAATATAATAAATTCTTTTGAACCTGTTCTATTTCTTCTTTCTCCAATTCCTTTTTTTAGCCTGAATTAGGGCATATAACCGTTTATCTTTTGACTGTCTCAGTCTCTCCTCTAAACTCCTTATCTCTTTTTCAGTCTTTTTATTAAGTACTTCCTGTTGCTTTTTAAGTGTGGACATTTCCCTGATACAGATCCCTCTTATTACTGCTTTCATCGTATCCCATAATAATCCTTGCGAATTAACTCCTTTTTCATTTATCTGCTATATTTCCTGCACTTCCTTTTTTAATTTATCCACTATGTTTTTATTTTTAAAAATTCTTCCGTCCAGTCTCCATCTCTTTGCTTGTTTATAATCCTTCTTTATCTTAATATCCATCATCATTAGAGCATGGTCTGTGATCTTAATTACTCCAATTTCACAATCTATTAATTTAGGTACCATATTCTTTGATATAAAAATATAGTCAATCCTTGAGTAGTTCTTAAATCTGGGTGAGTAAAAGGTATATTTTCTTTCTTGCCCTTTTACAACTCTCCATACATCCATTAATTCTTTCCCCTCCATTAATTTAGCTAATTCTGTCTTACCCTCTCCTCTACTATCTCTTATTATATTGTCTCTGTCTTTCCCTTTATCTAGTACCATATTAAAATCTCCTGCCATCACAATATTCTTTTTCCCTAGATCTCCCACCATGTTGAATACTTCTTTAAAAAAATCAATTTGTTTCCCATTTGGAGCATAGACATTTATCAGCACAAATTCTTCCTCTTCCAACGTACAGTAAATTATAAGGATCCTTCCATTCTTATCTTTCTTTATACTTTGAATATTAATACCACATTTCTTCGATATTATTATTGCCACACCTCTCGCTTTAGAAGTACCAAATGACTTTTCATAGACTCCAACTTCCCTCATTCGTAACTCATTAGCCCCCTCCTTTATCTGATGAGTTTCCTGCAAAAAGATTATATCTATTTTTTTTTCTTTTCAACAATGTTTCAATTCTTCGTCTTTTAACCACCGTTCCTAGCCCCTTAACATTTAGAGTTGCACATCTCAATCTATTCTCCATTTCTTACTTTCAACCACGTCTTTAAATTGGTCTCGGTCAGTGATACACATACCCCCCCTTCCCCCCCCCACACCCCCATTTTTACCCCCCTCCTCACCAGTCATCTGGGCACTGGTCCCAATTATTTTAGAACTCTTCAGTGGGGGGGAACACGGCCCAACCCACAGAGCAAAGTCCGATCCTCCCCTCCTTTTCCCCCCCCCCTTTCCCCACTAATCCCTTTTCATTGACTGGAACCTCCAACCGCTCCTTCTACTTGGTTTCTGGAGCCTCCAACCGCACCTTCCACTTGGACTATTTCTCCCACATCATTGGCATCGATTATGCCCAACTTCTCCAGCAGCTCGATTCCCTGTTCGCACGATGTTATTCTTTCTTGTTTCCCTTGCCAGAAGAATCTCAAAAATACTGGGTATCCCCAGTTGTAGGTTATCGATTTCTTCCTCAATGCTGCTGTACAAATTTTGACACTCTTCCTCCACTGCACGGTGTGCGCCGATAAATCCTGATAGATTTCTATTGCTGTTGCTTGAATCTTTGGTTGAGCTTGTCGTCTGATTGCCTGCATAAATTTTTCTTTTTTATAATAATTTGCAAATTTAACAATTATGTCCCTTGGGAGCACTCCCTTACGCTTAGAACCAATTCTATGCACCCGTTCAAGATCAGCTTCCGCCCAAGACTCATCTGGAAGTTGTACTCTTATCCATGTCAAAATTGTATCTCTCAGATCTTTTAAAGTCTCTCCTTCTTGTTCTGGATATTTTCTTATGCGAATATTTGCCCGTCTATCCCGGTCCTCCATAGCGATAAGGCGTAGTTCATGTTGAGACAGCTGGTCTTCCTGTTTCTTACAGACTCCCGCCAAAGCTCTAGTATCTGCCTGGAGCACTCCAACATCCATCACCACTTGCTTTAAACCCGTCATAAGCTCAGTTTGCGTATCTGAAATGCGCTTCGCCAAGCGTTCTTCTAAGCCAAACAGCATTTTTTTTATATCATCCTTTAATTCATCCATTGGGTCTGGCTGCCCTCCTCTGGCCATCTTTGGAATTGCAGCTGGCTCTGAAATTTGCGACACAGAGCCCTTAACAGGAGATTTCTTCCCAACCTGCTTATCTGGCATATCTTGAAAATTCACATGGGTCAATCTATGCCAGGATCGATCAGATCCTCGCTCTTTTGAAGGTCTTACCCAGGCGGGGGTGGGAATAGAAGGCTTCTGCCGTCTCTGCTTCTTACTCATAAATTTCCCTCCTCCCCCTTCTGCCTGGAGACTCTTTACCGTGTCTCTACCTTGCAACCAAGACTTCAAATTCACTGGGAGTTAACTTTATTTCTTCTCAAACTCCCTCCAAGTGAACTATAAATCAGGCTAGCTGCCCATTATAATCCATAAATCTGTCCAGTATGGCGTCTCGCTCCCTCCGTATACTTAGTCTCTCTTTTACATCCAGCCGAAACAGCCAACAGTCAGCAATTTGCTGCTCTCAAATCCCCCTTCAATAATTGTTCACTTCCAGTCAATATATAATGCCTTTTAATACTATAAGTCAAGCAAGCTGTGTTATATCTTCAATTATAAGTCCATAAATTACCTCATTAATGGCGTCTCTCCTCCTTCGTTGTTTAAAAATTTAGTTTCACTTTTACAGCCCAGACAAGCAGGCAGTCCGGCAAGCTCTTGCCCGTTTCCAACTCACCCTCAGCAATTATTCACTTTCAGTCAATATATCATGCCTTTTATTACTCTTCACGATAAGGAATTAGTGCTTAATTCAAAGCTTTTTTAGGGAGGACAGAAGATCTGTGACCTTACTCCGACTCGATCATAGCCACTCCCCCACAGCCCTAGTTTCGATTGCCAAGTGGGGACTAGAACCCTGATCTCCCGACTCTCAGTCCAACACTCTTACCACTACACCACACTGGCTCTTATTCCACTGGCTCTTTTCCACATGTAATCCAAAAATAGGGATATGTATACAAGTAAAATTCGAGTTTATCAAATTTCTCCAAATTCCACCTCAAAGTTTGTTCCATTTCATGTCTCTGTCTCAGGGGAAGGCAAGCACTTTTGATCCAGGGGATGGATTCCACTCCTCCCCCAGACCAAGCCAGGCAGACCAAATGATGCCAAGGCATGGGAGCTTACCCCCAAAGCCCCTCCCCTCCCATCATCCATTCCCACTCACTTTTTTAAATATAGAAAAAGGCATAGAGCTCAATGCTTCGCCCTGCATGAAGAAAGGGACTGATTCAGGGCTTGCAGGAATGAGGCTGCTCCTTCCTGCACTGTGCATGGCCCATTCAGGGTGCAAGTGGCACAGGACCTGGTGCTGGGAAATCCTCAGGATAGCTCCAATCTCTGAGATTGGAGATAAGATGGGGATTCTCCTTTTTACCAAGGCTTTGGGAGGGGAGGGGTTTTGGGGAGGGCAGAGGCTAAGGCCTAATGACTGTGTGACCCTCTACAGGCAGGATCGGACTCCAATGGCCACAAGAAAGAAGTTGCCCTCCCCTGCTCTATCAGATTGTAACCTTTAAAAAAAGAAGCAAAAAAACCCAGAAAAATTCATGCATATTTTTGTGCACATTTCCCCAAATGTGCACACCCACTGTGTGCATCTGTACATTGTATGCATTTTCTCTTATTTACTAAAGCATGTTTCTGCATGTTTTTCAAAAACACAAATTTTTCAAATGCATTTTCGCACATGCTGTTGGATGCATTTTTTTTCTTTTTTCGTCCTTGAAACACACTGAAGCTCAGAAATGTGTAGACTTTGACCACAAAGTGGGCCTGAGGCCTTGTTCAGTCTGGAAGGTGCGAACTGGGTAAATGCTGATTAAACACAAACTGAAATTAATTCCTCATGCATCCTTAGCCAAGAAGCCTTTTTTGTTGCTTTTAGCAGCGTTTGCAAATCTTAGCTCATTGTAGGCTTTGGCTTTCCTTACAATTGCCTTGCAGGTCTTAGCTACTCTGTTATAGTCATCCTTACTTCTACACTGCCTTGAGCAGTAATTTTAGTAGAAAGGTGGGATAAAAATTAAATGAATTAATTAATAAATAGGTCAGTCCCTCATTCCATCTCCTATCTATGTCTCAGCTTGTCAGAGAGCTCTCTGTGTAGCCACACCGGCCTCACATTGGTGCATTTCTCACACATATGTCTGCTGCCTGCATAGCTACCAGAAAACACAGGGCTGAGCATACCAGAGGAAGCATTCTGGGATGTAGTGGCTGGCCATGCACATGCCAGCTACATACCCCTATGCCTCTGGCCAGGCAGCTTGCCCTGTAAAGGCGTCAGATTCCCTGTTGTAAGATTGCAGTCAAGAATGTTAGAATTCCTTCTTATACTATTTTTTTTTAAGATACAGGTTTGAAAGCTTTGCATATAATTATGTGTAGAAGTTTTGTTATTGTTTATTAAATCATTCCCTTTTCCCGTTGATTTGTGCAAACATACGTGATAGTACCAATATGCATTTGAGGTATGAAACATATGGCTGCTGTAGATGTGAACAAAGAAATAAGTGGAAAAAGGAGATCTCTACGTTGTAATCTGAAGTCACATTCATTTAATTCTATGAGTTCAACCATGAATGAAAATATCAGATGCTGGAAGTTGTACACCTTATCACCATTGCTGAGATAATCTCATATGTTGTTCTTAAATGCTCAAGTTAATATTTCACGTTTGTTATGGGCCTTCGAGCATTACACTTTATGACAGTGGTAGTGATGGGCAGATTCTTCCAGGTCATTGCTAGCTACTTTTCCTAATGACTATATGCTACCTCCAGTATCAGTGGTAGTATAACTCTGTATACCAGTTGCTGGGGAACATGAGCAGGAGGGGACTACTGCATGAATGTCCTGCTTGTGGGCTTCCCATAGGCATCTGCTTGGCCACTGTGTGAAAAGAATGCTGGGCCAGATCTACACCAAGCACTTTGAAAATGGTTTGAAAACTGTATACGGAGTGTGTCTTGGGCCCCAACAGTTGTCAAAACTGTTATAAACTGTTTTAAAGCAGTAGTGTAGATCCTGCCCAGGACTAGATAGGTCTCTGGTCTGCTCCAGTACAGCTTTTTGTATGTAGTGGGAGAGACTGTGCATGCATTTCCTGTAATGATCCACTCATCTCCTGTCCTTCGTATTCCAGTTCTTGCATTATTTCTGCTCAGGTTAAGGGATAAGAAGACACATTGCAATCCTTTCTGCACACATAGCAGCACCCACAGATAACTGTATTGCATTCCAAGCCCCATAATGATTGTAGGACATTCTCCTACCTATGCCAATGTGTTCATTTTAGCATCTTTGGAAGGTGGTTTTGGTTTACAAATACGCATTGCTGCGGTACTTTCTATTCTGCAATTAAGTTCAAACCACAAGCAAATTACTGAAAAAGAAAAATGACACAAAATATGCAAAGCTGCAAAGTGATTCCTTTTATTTGCTAGCATAGCCAGGAAATGTGCTATTTTACTGATGATCTACAAAGCTACAAAGGCAAATTGTTTCAATCTTCTTGAACTAATCTTTTATGCATCCAGTTCCCATAGAAAAGACAATCTCTCCCCTCCCTCCAAATTCCAGTTCCCCTTACTTCTATCAGTTGCATGAAGTCAGTTGGTGTTACACATCCAAATTACAATGCGTTTACATCTAGTGATTTGGTCTTTCTCTCAGCAAAAGCAGGAGATGATGTTTAATAATATATACAATTGATCAAATAAATGTTTAGTACTGTAAGCAGGTCAGACCTGCTACATTTCAGAGATATGAGTGATACAGATACAAGAATGACAGCACAATAATCACATTTCTTTGTTGCATTTAAATGTGATGTTCTCGTCAAATAATATTGTTCCCTTTCTGAAGTCTAATTGACTTCAGCACCTGCTGTTGGGGTCATAGGCTAGCTCAGGTGTTGTGTCATTTATTGCATCTACAGAATGTATTACTATCCATTTCTCAGCCTTGATGGAGTAGTTCTACTCTGTTATTGTGCTACTGTTGCATTAGAAAGTCCATCCTTTAACTGTAACCATTCCGGAGGACAAGCTGCAGACAAAAGGAAGTGCTAACAATAGGCTGACCAGATAAAATCCAGGTCAGGGCTCATGTAACTTTAACAGTTGTAGAGAAAAGGGAATTTCAACCAGTGTCATTTGTATGCAGTTAGTTCCTGGTGGAATTCCCTCTTCATCACATCTGTTAAAGTTGCAGGGGCCCTGCCTTCTTTTGTATATGGTCACTCTAGTATAGTGCCTGCACCTTTAACTGTTGTGATGAAGAGGGAATTTCACCAGGAACTAATTGCATACAAATGACACTGGCTGAAATTCCCTTTTCTCTACAACTGTTAAAGTTACATGAGCCCTGACCTGGATTTTATCTGGTCAGCCTAGTGATGACACTTGGACAGGATGTTCTGGCTTTAAGGTCTTCTTCTGTCCTTGAAGCCCCCAGCTCTCACTTATCCAAGTCTCAGTAGACAGACCAGAATTGCTTGGCAGTTCTTACAATAGTTGTCACCTCTTCTTATCAAAACCTCCCACCCATTCAGCCTTCTGAAGTTCTTCCTCTGGTTCAGAGTTAAGTGTTATTCAAGGATCCTAAGGAGTGGGAAATACACATGCATAAACACACACACACACACACACACACACACAGATTTGAAGTCCTGTTCCAGCAGTTATTGTGGAGAGTTAAAGAAGAAGCAACCAGATCCACCAACACCAACATTTCCATGACTTTTGTTTTCACGTAAAAAGCATTGACAGGACTATGTTTATCTTTGTGGATTCTCCTAATAACATTCATTGATAGATCTTTCTATGGAAAATACCCCACCTCCTACAGCTAACCATGGGTTTCACAAATTCAGGCATCAACTCATCAATCAGGAGAATTAAAATTTCACAAATAGATTTGTATTTTAATTGCTTTTCTGCATTATGAACCAATCCTTCCCGCTTTCAACTAGGAAAACTATCATTTCATTTTATTGGAATAGAAGCCAAAATTCTGTTTCAAGACCTCGCTGTTTAGAGAGGTCACTAAAATGTTGTTGTTGTTGTTGTTGTTGTTGTTGTTACTATTTACATTTATATACTGCCCCATAGCCAAAGCTATCTGGGCGGTTTACAAATATTAAAAACACTGAACACTTAAAAACCAATATACAAAATTTAAACCATAAAAAGCATTAAAAACAAACTACATATGATAGACTTGAAAGAGCTTTTTCTGTAACTAGATCTATGGAAGACACAGATATATTATCTGAGACTGGCAAAAATGGAAATGTGTTGGGCACAAAAGGAAAGCTAATTGGTGAGAGATTCGGGACAGATAAAAGGAAGTACTTCACACACAGCACATAGTTCAACTGTGGAATTTGCTACCGCAAAATGTAGTGATGACCACCAATTTGGATAGCTTTAAAAGAGGATTAGACAAATTCATGAAGGAGAAGGCAATCAATGGCTTCTAGTCCTGATGTCTCTATGTTACTTTCAGTATCAGAAGCAGTATGGCTATAAACACCAGTTGCTGGGGAAACGTGGTAGGAAGGTGCTGTTGCACCATGTCCTGCTTGTGGGTTCCTGGTCGACAGCTAGTTGGCCACAGAGTGCTTGGCTAGATGGACACGTGGGCAGGATCTACACTACTGCTTTAAAACGGTTTATAACAGTAGTGACAACTGTTGGGACCTAGGACACATTTCATATCCAATTTTCAAACCATTTTCAAAGTGTCATACCCTGCATGGTGCAGATCTGGCCTTGGTCTGATCCAGCATGGCTCTTCTTTTGTTCTTGTGTTCGTATGTGTAATTCCCTCAGACAAGAAGAATATATATAGTGACGCTTGACCATTCCCCCAATAAAGTGGAATTTCATAACTGTTATATCAGTTGCCATCACCCCAAGATTTCTACCTTTCTATCTGCTCCTCCCTCCCCCTCCCCCCCCCACCGCTACTACCACCTTCTTCATGATAGACAGACTCTTGTACAGAACAGCTCTCTGGTGCTCTGGAGAGTGTAAAGGAATGGTGGATTCTTAAAAAAGCATCAGCAAAGCTTAATCAGAGTGAATGAGCCTCAGAGGAGCTGTCTTAAGGCTGATTTTTAAAATTTCTTTTGTTCTAGTTAGAGTTTGACAGGATTAACTCATGTTACCTGTAATAGAACAAGAGAAAGTAATAATACAATAGAGCCCACTTCAACTAAGTTCAAGAAAGAAATATATTCATAAGACACAGCTTTCTGTGTTAAATCAAGAGATAGATTATTAGTTTGAGAGAATACTATCTCCTTGGGGTTTACATGCCACAGAACTGCATTCCTTGATCTGAAGCAAGCTTTTATTACTACCATAGTTCCCCAAGGATATATTATAGACAGTAAAAATTGGTTATTAAAGTTGGATTCTAGGTTTATCATATCAAGCATGTGCACAAAACCATTCATAATCCTGCTTTTTAGTTCCATTTCCTGATAATGAAATTCAACAGCCAATTTGAAATTTGTCCCATTTGAACTTTAAATTAGCCCAATCAAAGTCAATTTAAGGTTGAATTGTCGACTAGCCTTTTCATCAGAAAATACACAAACTATTATCACAATAATGAAAACAGGAATAAGTTTACAGGAACATGACTATACCGCATACATGAGACAAGAATTTATTTCATATTATCATCAACTCTACACTTGGATGGTGTGAACATTTGAGGTGTACAGAGGCAAGGTAATAAACTCAGGCGTAGAGAGACATGGAGTTTTTCTGTTGGGATGGGGTATTCCTGAGAGGAGTAGTTTCATTTCTCCAGTTAAGTTTCATTTCCTCAATGTGGGAAGAGTACTTTCTGTTTTGGGGGAAGAGGGTCTAAAAGAATGAGAGAGAGCCAGCCAGAGCAGTGCCAGAGAAAGACCAGACTATAAGGAAAGAGCAGGGAGATGCATCTTGAAGAAGTCCAGGTGCAGCTTAGGGTAAAAAGAACTTACATTTTTTGCAGCTTTTATTCTCTTTTAATGCCTTACGTATCACTCATCTCTATTTACTAAATACTGTTATTGTAATTTGGTTGTTTTAATATTCTAGTAAACTGTTGTGTTAAAACCTAAAGTGTCTGGAGTATCAATTAACCCACATCTACAGATGCAGCCCCACATTACTGGGAATAAGAACGTAAGAAGAAGGAAGGTAGAGATCCTTAAGGAGGTGCTCAGGGGGTCCAGATCAGAGAAGGAAACCAGACAGATGGTTTTATGCATAGATATTCACTCATTCATACCACATCCTTGTTTCATACCTTTAAATCTGCATAAACAATTTCAGTGTGTGCATTTTACACGAGAATGCAAACAGTAATGGTTGAATATTTCAACCCTTTGATGGTCATCAAAGGGCTAAACATCATGAGACGCTGAGAATGTAGATGGCTCAGTATAACACATTCAAATGCCATTTTTATCAAAGTGTTACAATATCATGAAAACACGAACAGTTTGATATTAAAAGACTGGGAATGCAGATAATGCTCATTCAGGTACGTATACTCCATAAACAAACTATTGAAGTACAATCTATTTTTCAATGTGATCTGCATGCTAAAAAAGACAGAATTTCAATATTCAGGCCAATTTCTGGATGTATTTTTTTCTTCCAAATTTCAAAGGCAATCTTAACATTGATTATTGTTTCCATTTACACTTACAAAAACAGATGTCGCCTCTTATTTGTTGATGAATGCCAGACCTTATTCATTAAACAAAAAACCTACGGTTTACAAAAACAATGTTAAGGCTCTACAGATTCCAACCAAGCACCAAAAAGCAGGGAAATTGGGAGTTAAGGCTCACAAGCCTTAACGCCACATCCTCCCTAAGGAGGCAGAAAGTGCAAGTGAAATTCTCATTCTCCCAAAGCAGATAAATCATGAGGACAGGGTGGAGAATATGATATGCAGAGGTGACTGTGGGGTTGTGGAAAACTGATCACGAACAACTTAGGGCCACCTACTTCTCTTTTTTTGTTTAGAGCAGCCCTTCCCCAACCTGGTGCCCTCCAAAGGTGTTGGACTACAACTCCCATCATTGCAAGTCAGTATGTCCCTTGGTCAGGAATGCTGGGACTTCTCATCTCAAACACCTGGAGGGCAGCAGGATGGGGAATGCTGTTCCATACCCTTACCAAATACAGGGTCTGCCCAATACTTTTCTCTCACACACATCTCGCATATAGCAGCACTCTTGATAACAAAAGGGGCACTATTCATTACAGATGTAGAACCAGAGCATGTGCCAGGCACTTCCAACTTTTGATCAATATCCTGCCTTTCAAAGAACCAATGTTTTTTTTCTTTAAATGTATTTATAAAAAATATACTGTTCACTCCCCACAATCCCTGCACAATACATCATCTCATCAAAGCAACAGTGGAGCAGAAGAGGTTTAGTTTGGCTGTCTTGAACACCTTTCAGATGAGATTAGTTTGCAATCCTATACCTCTTGGGAGAAAGCTCTAGTGAATTCAGTGGCACTGGCTTCTGAGAAGACATGTATAGGAGTTAACCTTCTCCATCCTGGTGCTCTCCAGATGCGTTGCACTGTAACTCCCATGTTATGTGTTATGGGGAAGACAAAAATCAATTCATACTTAATTTTAAAATAATACTTACGCATGAAAGTATTAGGTGGTAGCTCTGTCTTTGATCTCACTCTGCTGAACAAGTAAGAGAAATCCTTTATCTGATATTCAAGAAACAGACATCCTGTGCCATGTGTTGAAAACTAATGTTGATGTCTGAAGGGCTATCTGGATTAGGTATTCAAGAGTCATTCATTGTTGTTTCATTTGGTTTTGACAGTTTATTTAAAGTGATGCAGCTCTTTTGTAGTTCCTTGATTTATCACATATCTTAATGCTGGAAAACATCATACTTTAGTACAGATGTGGGCAGAAAATAGATCTATCCTGATGATTTGGACATCAACTCGGGGCATTCCTGATAACTGCCCATGCTGATAGGGGCTTTTACAAGTTGAATTCCAAAACATCTGGAGATCTACATTCTGCCTTCCCTTGTTCTTGAACAACATTCGCCAACCTGGTGCCTGTCAGATGTGTTGGGTTGCAACTCTCAACATAAGGAGATGCTCTAAGAGATGAGAAGTAGCTGGTCCTAAGTTGTTCATCATTATTTCCCACAACCCCAAAGTCACCTCTGCATATCAAATTGCATATCTAGATTTTTGAGATGACAAGTCCCAGCATTCCTGACCAAGGGACATACTGACTTGCAATGATGGGAGTTGTAGTCCAACACCTTTGGAGAGCACCAGGTTGGGGAAGGGCTGCTCTAAACAAAAAAAGAGAAGTAGGTGGCCCTAAGTTGTTCGTGATCAGTTTTCCACAACCCCACAGTCACCTCTGCATATCATATTCTCCACCCTGTCCTCATGGTTTATCTGCTTTGGGAGAATGAGAATTTCACTTGCACTTTCTGCCTCCTCAGGGAGGATGTGGCATTAAAGCTTGTGAGCCTTAACTCCCAATTTCCCTGCTTTTTGGTGCTTGGTTGGAATCTGTAGAGCCTTAACATTATTTTTGTAAACCGTAGGTTTTTTGTTTAATGAATTTCATGGCTTTGTGTAACGGATGACTGGATATTATACAGTTGACAACCAAGCTGGCATCAGCCAGAATGTTATACCATCTTGACATCCAATATAAAATCAAAGCTAGTGTTATGTGTTGAACTCACTTTTAACATTAATAAATCAACCAAAATGCTTGCATCTCCCTCATTTTTAAAGGTAAAGAGATGAAACCTGGCATCATGGTAGCTCTTAAGTAGGGATATAGCTGTGCCAAGTATGAAGCAGATCCGTTCATGCCTTGATTTTTAGGAATGTTTTAAAGTTCAAACAGAAATCTCTTTGGGGTCCAGGACCTTGAGCAGTACAAGTTTAAAAAATGAAATTAAAGATAAAGAGATGAAACTTGGCACCATGGTAGCTCTGAAGTAGGGATTTAGCCATGCCAAGTTGGAAGCAGATCCGTTCATCCCTTGATTTTTAGAAATGTTTAAAACTTCAATTAAATTTTTTAAATTAACTAAAATGCTTACAATTCCATCATTTTTAAAGATAAAGGGATGAAACTTGACAGCATGGTAGCTCTTAAGTAGGGATTGAGCCATGCCAAGTTGGAAGCAGATCTGTTCATGCTTTGAGTTTTAGGAATTTTTAAAACTTCAAACCCAATACTCCTCTTTGGGGTCTAGGGCCTTGAGCAGTACATTAAAAAAAAAAAGAAAGTAAAGATGAAAAGATGAAACTTGGCACCATGGTACCTCTTAAGTAAGGCTTTAGCCATGCCAAGTTGAAAGCAGATTGGTTCATGCCTTGAATTTTAGAAAAAAAATTGAAATCAAACTTTTTTTAAAAAATATCCTAAAAATCAAGGCACGAACCGATCTGCTTCCAACTTGGCATGGCTCAATTCTAGGGTGACCACTAGGGTGTGGCCTAGTGGCTAAAGTGTTGGACTGGGAGCTGAAAACCCATTGGGTGACTTTGGGCCAGTTGCAGACTCTCAGCCCAACCCATCTCACAGGGTTGCTATTGTGAGGATAAAATGGAGAGGAGGAGGATTATGTATGCCGCCTTGGGTTTCTTGGCAGAAAAAAGGTGGGATATAAATGCAATAATAAATAATAAAAACCTGTCAGGATTTCCCCAGATTTCTCCTGGTTTTTGTTCTATCCTCAGTGTCAGGGGGGATTTTATGCAATAGTCTATAATGACCTGGAATTACACACTTTCCCTTTTAAGGCCACCATTAGCGTGGCAGGGGAGAATGACATGCTTTCTGGAGGTGTGTCATTCTCTCCCACTGCTCCAATCAAGGCCTTAAAAGGGAAAAACGTGTCATTCCCAGGCATTATAGAAAAGGGCCTGATCTGAGCAGTGGGGTGGGGTGAGAATGACATGCTTTCCCCTCCTCCGCTCCAGTTGAGGACTTTAAGGTGGCCCCAGAAAGCCATTTTCCTGCCCTCCCACTAGGTGTCCTCTTTTTTGGTTTCCCAAATATGGTCACCCTATTCAGTTCTTGCACAGGCTGCATATCCATCCCTAGATATTTACTCAAAAGTAAGACCCATTGAATTTCCTTGGTTCTTGAAAAGCAACACACTTGCTTTTAGATTTGCCAGTCTCAGCATTCTATGTGTGCTATGAATGCCTGCTCTGTCTGTCCCTATAGTTTCCTGCAAGGTCCAGCCAAGGGAAGCCAGTAAATTAAACCCAGGGGTAGAGGGTGGGATTCCCTCAGGTTCATCTGACAGCAGGTGCTATAGGACATGGACCTTCCAGGAGTGTTGAGGCTGGATTTCTGGCAGACCCAGCCAGGCAACTTTATGGCCTGTTAGTCCTTCCATTTGGTAGCCCGCAGAGCACCTGCCTCATAAGGCAAATGACCACATGAGAACTGTTATTATGGCCTGCTACTTTGTTTGTCTTTAGTAGTCTGTGGTCCAGATCTCTTCAGAAGGGGGAATAGTGTTTTGTGGTTGGGGTCAGTCTAAATTATCTCCAGGGGTCCCTTACTCAGTGCCTCTGATAGCAAAGAGATTGAGGATTTCCCCCAACTCTGTTACTCTTGAAGTTACTAGGCCTGTTGAAAATAGAATTTTATAACATAAGCATGAAAACAGTGAATACTCCTTTAAACTTGTTAAACCAATGAAAACATGCCACACAAGAAGTCTTAAGATATGAATGGTTTATAAAGAAAAGTAAATGCAAAAGAACATCAGATGCAGAAGTGAAATCTGAAACATTACTAGTAGTAGTAGTAGTAGTAGTAGTAGTATCCTGCCTTTTGCCCAATGCTGGGCCTCAGGGCAGCCTTACAAAACTAAAACATATACAGCTAAAACCTATAAATAGGAATATACTAGGCTGACCATATGAAAAGGAGGACAGGGCTCATGTAACTTTAACAGTTGTAGAGAAAAGGGAATTTCAGCCAGTGTCATTTGTATGCAATTAGTTCCTGGTGAAATTCCCTCTTCATCACACCAGTTAAAGTTGCAGGGGCCATGCCTTCTTTTGTATATGGTCACTCTAGTATAGTGCCTGCAACTTTAACTGTTGTGATGAAGAGGAAATTTCACCAGGGACTAATTGCATACAAATGACACTGGCTGAAATTCCCTTTTCTCTACAACTGTTAAAGTTACATGAGCCCTGTCCTCCTTTTCATATGGTCAGCCTAAATATACAAAAGTTAAAAAGCATTTTAAACATTTTAAATACATAACAATTTAAAAGTCAAAGGTATAGACAGAGGTCCAGATGATTTGCCAAAGGCCTGCTGGAACAAAAAAGGGTTTGTCTGCATCCAAAAACACATCAAGGAGGGAGCCAGTGTAGACTGCAAGGATTAGAAAGAAAATCCATGTGTACACTATGCAAAATAAACGACACTTCAACTGTTTCTAAACCTTATTAAAAAAAACAGGGTGACTAGGCCGAAATCAACGTTGTGGGCCCAGAAGCACTTTGAAAGGTTTCAACATTGTACTTAAAACTTAACACCGGCCCAAACTAATTAAATGAAGTGTTTGAAGCTTTCAACTTTATAGCAGTATGGACCAAACTCTTAGAAAAGACGGAAGGAGCACTGTGTGTGAGTGGGGTGGGGGAAATTAAAAGAAAGGTATAGCTACCTATTCCCAGGAGAGATCTGAAGATCAGGTTACCATGGATCCAGAGAAGCCACACCCTGCTTCACCAGGGAGCAAAAGAGCAAACTGGCCTTATGAAGATAGCCCAAAATACTCTCAGAGCCAAAGGAATGCATGTTCCAGAAGAGAAAAGAGAAACTCTTCTTCTTCACTCAAAAGGTCTGTGCTAGAGGCAGCGGCCATTTCACTCACCCACCCCACATTCTAAGGCAGGAGGGAGGGGGGAGAGCGACGCTACTGAGCATGTGTCAGTGTCGCGTTATGAGGGAAGATGGCCGCCTCATTGACTTGAATGAGAGGTTAAAATAGTCCTTAAAAGTCTACCGAAGGGAATTTTAAAAAAATGAAAAGCTTTCCACCAACTACAGTCAAGGAGGAAGAAGACCCCACCACTGGATTAATTAATAAGGCTCTAGAAATTATGCAAATTGTGGGCACAAAAAGTCTCAACCTGGAAGTAAATTTACAAAAGCAGGGAGACAGGTTTGTATTCCTTTTCTACCTTAAACTGCTCTCCTTCCCTCAATCTTTCACCAATCTTCTTGAAATTTTCAGGTAATGTAAAACAAACATTTCTTTCTGGCACCTGTAAATTTCAGAAAGGTTGGTGAAACATTTTCGATTTTATGGCTGTTAGAATGACCCCCCCCCAATTATCACTTTAACATGGTGGAATGTGTTTTTTACTGACGGCCCTTAACAATGGAGGCACGACTGTGCCTCCATTAATACTCCATGGTGGAAGAGATCACTCTACCACTTTAACTGTCATCACTGTACATGTCACTTTAGTGACCAGGTAACACACAGCAAGGACCTAAGGATAACTAAAAAAACCATGAAGGTGAGAAAATGCAGTTGCATATACTTAAGCCTCATTTTAGGTTGATTTCTAAGACTGCAGTCCTATAAGCACATTTGCCTAAGACTTAGGCCCATTAAGTACAGTGGGATTTACTTTTGAGCAGGGCTGGATGCATCCTATTTCCAGTCCATGGCAGTTTCATACATATATAATCAGAAGTCCATGTCATTTCCACATCAGTCTGAAAACTTCTTTTTTAAAAACAACATCATGAACATTTACATATATTTCCATAAGCACTTTTGCTAATATACACATTTAATATATGCATTTCCCCTAATTTACACATCTACATATGCAACTTTCTGTAATATATACTTTTTAATGCATTTTTTTCAGCAGAGAAGTGCAAAATTCAGAGAAGTGCACAGTCAGAATGGTAACTGTGTTCTGATGTGCAGATTAATTAAATATGCGGACCAAATCAAATTCCTCCCTACTTTTGAGTACACATGTATAGCATTATTCTGCATGTTTCTAATGTTCCTGGGTTTTCTGCAGTATGAATAATGTTGTAGCACAATAAACTCAGACCAACTGAAGTTGCTACTCATTACTGGTTCCAGGGTCAAGATACTGCCTTTTATGAATTCTGTGATACCTGAAGATCTCCTTCTATTACTTCTTTTTGTTCTAAGACGTTCATTCCCATTGGGATTGCTTTTATTCAGATTGCTTTCCTTTAATCTCTCTGCTTCTTTGTATCTAAATTCTCTGTTTTTTACATCTTAATCATCTATAATGATGTCATTTTGGATATATGCTGTCATTTTGGAGTGCATGTTAGGGTGATATATGTAAGAGTCTGAGGATACAGAGGTTGGTTAGATTTGGGAAAGAAGTTGGAAATCATTATACTGTAACAGATGAGTAAGACATTTGGAAAGACGAAACAGAAGATGTTTCAGCTGCATGTTTGTCACACGAAGAAGAAGAAGAAGAAGAAGAAGAAGAAGAAGAAGAAGAAGAAGAAGAAGAAGAAGAAGATGTGAGCACTCCTAACTCCATTGTTTATTCTCCTGTTGTGATGTGACACAAAGAATTGGATTAATTTAAGTAAAGCATCATATTAAAGCAAGTTCGTTATAACTCATTTGTAAATTTCTAGGCACTCAGCTTTTGAGACAGCATCAACCCTTTCCACACTGGGCAGTTTGCCTGGGATGGACCCCGGCTGCTCCCTGTGCGACCACATGATGCACAGAGAGTACCGGGGGCAGGGGGGCACGGGACCTTTCCTGGTTCCCTGGAACCAGAAAAATATCAATTCTGCCGCAGTCCCAGGAAGTTCCCAGGACCGCGGAAGAATGTGGCTCCGAAGCCATTGGGGGGGGGGGGAAGCAAAATCACCATGCCCAGGATGGGGAGGAAAGGGGGGCGCAATTGTGCGCTGTTTATATATATATATATATATATATATATATATATATATATATATACTTTCAGTTGCAGAGGAGCGCTCGTGCACTCTATGTGGATCTTCTAAAAAAATGGCTGTTGCAACTTGCAATGGCCTGAGAGAAGCCTGGGCCATCGCATTTGTGATGCGGCTTGAACGTACTTCTGGATTTGCCTCCCCTCCGGCCCGCTACACCCATAGGTGTAGAAATGGCCATCAAATTCCTCATTTGGGGAAATTATCCGAAGAAGTTTTCTATTCAGCATTCGTTCACAACCCAAATAGATTCTGTTTCTTTATATTTTATGACCCTAAATAATTACATATTCAACAAAGCCTGAGATGAGGCCTAGATTAGGGAAGGTGAACTTAGCTGGATCTGCTTGACGGAACCTTGTCCATTTATGCAACATTACAGGTGTGATCTATTTAGACCATTTACATCAGTAATGTTGCATAAATGGGCTTATTTACAGCTGCCATTTGTGTTAAAATCCCCTTTACATAAAAGAACAAGCCGCTGTTTTCTGCAAAACGGTGGCTTGGAGAGGGAGTAGGCGGCTGTGTTTTGCTCACTGGGTGCTAGTGGAATGGCTGGTGACTTGCGGCCCATGTCAAACAGGGTCAGGTGGTCGGTGGGGTCCATGAACTCCAGTCTGGGAGACCAAGTGGGTGGATGTCCATCAGACTCCACACCCTCCGGATATCAATGACATCCTTAGCCCAGATTAAGTCTTACCTGCTGCTCCCAATGGTCAGGCCCCTTGCATAACACAGTGTTGAACTATATAATCTGATGCTAGGTGAGAAAATTGATTCTGTTCATTTTTATGAGAATTTACCTAAATTCACACATGCCTTTATATTTGGGACAAACACACTTGTGATTTAAAAAAAATAAAAATAAAAAGTGGGAGAACCCAAAATTGACAGATTGGTCCACCCAGGCCCAGGGCTTTGGATGCTTAACTGTCTTCTCCTTCCCCAGTCTAAAAAAACCCCTCTGTCCCTTTCCTTCTTCACAAATCTTATCGCTCACAGATAGCACCTAAAATTGTTCATGTATACCTGAAATCATAGTAGCCAGATGATGGCGATTGAGGGTTCTCAAGCAACAGTTTTATCTCTGCATATGGAAAAATACATATAGGTCAGGAGTGGGCAACTTGTGGCCCTCCAGATGTTTTGGCCTACAACTCCCATGATCCCTCACCATTGGCTATGCTGGCTAGAGCTGATGGGAATTGCAGGCCAAAACATCTGGAGGGCCACAAGTTGCCCATCACTGATATAGATACTGATAATGGCAGAAACATTTTTTTAAGTGAGTAGGCTGTCTAAATTTATGAGAGACTGCTGTTTAACATTTATTTGTGAGCTGCATCTTCATAAGCTTGTGGAAAGCATTTTTGATTATGCCACACCTGCTTCATTTATATAAAAATAGCTAATCAGCAGCTGTCTGTTCCATAGCTGTGCAGAGACAACTCAAGTTTGTCAAACAGATTGGCCTCCCTGTCTCCACACTGACAAAAAATCACAGCATTATGTTTTTAACAGCTGTCTGGCTAGGACAGCCAAAATGTTGCAGGGCATGGCCAATTACTATTTCTCTCCCACAGCTTCACCTCTCTAATTATCTCAGAGAGCAATAGTTAAAGTAGACCATAAAAATCAATTAATTTCCTACCTGCCAATTTGCTGCTTCTATGGGTCAGGGGGAAAGTGTAATTATTTCTGTGTGGCTTTTCAATACTCTGTGCATTTTTTTACCTATGAGTAGTGGGTGGGGAGTCCAGTGGACTCCCCTCCCCTGCTCAGTCTTGTAAACTCCAGTCCATGGACCACCACACTTACCAGACCCTGTTCACCATGCCATGCCGTTGGGAGAGATCATCCGGAGGCATGGGGCGGGGTGCTATCAGTATGCTGATGACACCCAAATATATTTCTCTATGCCTTCGATAACAGCGTCAGCTAAGGATAGTGTGTCTCCTCTGAATGAATGCTTGGAGGCGGTAATGGGCTGGATGAGGAAAAACAAACTGAAGCTGAATCCAGACAAGATGGAGGTGCTTGCTGTCAAAGGCCGCAACCTGGGTTTGGAGGTGTGTCAACCGGTTCTGGATGGGGTTACACTCCCCCTGAAAGACTGTGTTCGCAGCTTGGGGGTGCTCCTGGATCCGTCGCTCCAAATGACAGCCCAGATAGATGCGACGGCCAGGAGTGCCTACTATCAGCTTCGGCTGATACGCCAGCTGCGCCCCTTCCTAGAGTTGGAAGACCTAAAGATGGTAGTGCACGCACTGGTAACTTCGAGGCTCGACTTCTGCAATGCGCTGTACATAGGGCTACCTTTGTGCCTAGTCCGGAAACTTCAACTAGTTCAAAATATGGCAGCCAGGTTAGTCACCGGTACATCTAGGAGTGACCATATTACGCCAGCTTTAAAATCGCTCCACTGGCTGCCAATTAGTTTCCAGGCGAAGTATAAAGTGTTGGTCATTACCTTTAAAGCCCTACATGGTTTGGGTCCAGGTTACCTGCGGGATCACCTTCTCCCGTACAATCCGCCCCGCACGCTCAGGTCCTCTGGGAAGAACTTACTGCGGTCGGCCAAGACTAGGCTGACAACTGTTACCTAGAGGACCTTCTCTTCTGCCGCTCCCAGACTGTGGAACGACCTGCCGGAGGAGACTCGTCAACTTAACAGTCTTTTAGAATTTAAGAAAGCTATAAAGACTGTTCTCTTCCGGCAGGCATATCCAGTGTAATTTTTAGAATGTTTTTAGGATGTTTTAGGATGTTTTAATGCAGTTTTAATAATATTTGTCATGTTTTTAATTAGTTTTATGTATTTTATCATGTTGTTGTTCCCCGCCTCGATCTAGATGGAGAGGCGGGTAAGAAATAAATTATTATTATTATTATTATTATTATTATTATTATTATTATTATGTGACCCGCTGGATGATCCACGAGTACATTTTCCGTACATGTCCATTTATGCAAATGGAGGCCTTAAAATGGCCATTTATGCAAGATTACAGCATGAATGAGTTGCCAGACACCCACAGACCATACGCCAGCTTGTCCAGGGGGCTGAACAGGAGCAGGCTGTGGGTGTTTGGCAGTGGGTGTTTGGCGACTGGCATGCGGCGTCAACAGAAGTGAGTCCATCCACCCCAACCTGTGAAACTTGATTTATAATTTAGCCACATTAATGAAATGGTCTAATGTTAAGCATCATTGTGTTGAAAGTAGGGATGTCCTGTGTGGGGAAATCTGGCCCTCTTGGGGCTCACCGGATTTCCCGAGTCCCTGGTTCGATTTGCATTAGCCAATGAAGCCATGGGTTCCCCACCAGAACTTGCAAATAGTGACCATGCTGTGTGCAAATGGCTCCATCTTCCTCCCAGATCTTGGGAGGGAGAAGGCACACAGTGGTAGGGTCTCTATGTGCAAATCTTTCCTTCTCCCTCCCGGATGGGACTAGTATCTGAGGAGCATACTGAAAACTTGGGACTAGAGACATCTTAATCAGGGATCCAGTCTACAGACCACAGGCTACTAGAAGAAGATAATGAAACACACCCATACAATTTTCTCTGTGATTCAGAGGAACATATGTACACCCGATTTCCCCGTAAGTCTCCTTTCCAGAATTGGGACCACCAACATAGTTGATTAAAACATTAGGTAAGCAAAAACAGTTTTAAAATTAATAACATGGAAATCTGACACACACACACACCAGCAGATTTGTGTACTCCACAACTGGTCTCAAATTTTTTACCAAACAAGTTAGAGAAGGCCACTTGGAATATATTAATAGTGCCATCCCACTTGGTCTTTTGTGATGAGGAGGCTAGGTGAGGAGGAGCAGGAGTATGCAATGCTGTGGGATGGATAACATTTCGCCACAGGGTGGATGTGACCCTTGGCTAGGCTGACCATATGAAAAGGAGGACAGGGCTCGTGTAACTTTAACAGTTGTAGAGAAAAAGGAATTTCAGCCAGTGTCATTTGTATGCAATTAGTTCCTGGTGAGATTCCCTCTTCATCACAACATGCACTATACTAGAGTGACCATATACAAAAGAAGGCAGGGCTCCTGCAACTTTAACTGTTGTGATGACGAGGGAATTTCACCAGGAACTAATTGCATACAAATGACGCCAGCTGAAATTTCCTTTTCTCTACAACTGTTAAAGTTACATGAGCCCTGTCCTCCTTTTCATATGGTCAGCCTACCCTTGGCCAAAGGCTCCTCACCCATTTTAAGATGAGTGAAGGTTAGGAAGATGGAACCTCAATGTGGTCCTTCTTAGAGCTCCTCTAAAGGTGAAAAGGAACACAAACAAAAATACAGATTCGTGTGGCACCATTATGCTGTGAATTTTTACAGAAAGTAGTTCTCAAGAAAATAATTTTTAACACCACAGAATAGTGCTTCTCCTCATATACTTTATTCAGATCCATCTGTTTGATTTCAAGGGTCATTGCTATTGCTTTGGCCTCAGTTAGCATCCTAAGTGTTTCCTGGTGAGTCGCTGTGGGAAGAGGGAAAGGATTTCTCATTGTTTCATGAAACAATTACCCAATGGAGTATGAATGAATGGTCATTCTAAGCATCGGTTGTGGACACTCTAGGGACTAACAGTAAAGCAACAATTCATATATTAACTACTTAAAGCAGCAGAAAATTCTGCCAAGGGCTCTGAATTATTCAGGACAACTAACACTATGTAAAAAACAAAAGTCTTGAACCTTCTGGCAAAGGGGACACTGATCCAACATTGTTGCACATTTCTGGGAGCTTAGAGAACAACTGTATTTAAACTGAGAGTGAAATATTTCTTAGAATTATTGTATAAGCTTTGTATAAACTAGGGGTGTGCACGGACCCCCCGGATCGGATCGGGACCCGGATCGGGACCTCCAATTTTGTCCCGGACCGGTTCGGACAAAATCGGAGGCCCCCCGGACCGGATCGAGTCCGATCCCGACCCAAAAATCGTACATTTTTGGATCGGCCGCCATTTTTTTCCCCATAGACTTGCATTGCAATGCAAGTCTATGAGGAAAAAATGGCGGCGGGTGGGTAAGGGGGGGCCTAACTCCCTCCCCCCCCCCGGGGCCGTCCGCTGTGGACGGCCCCGGCAGGTAAACCCCCTCCCCCGCGCTCCCTACCCCCCCTGGGGCCGCCCGCTTCCATCCGCTGGCGCCCGCGGGCGCCAGCGGATAGAAGCGGACGGCTCCGGGGGGGGGGGGGTAAGCCCCCTTCCCCGCCACTTACCTTCTCGGCCCGTCCGGCGCCGGCGGCTACTACCAGCGGGCTCCGCGGCCTACTCTCGAGTAGCGCGCCAGGTGATGACATCACCCGGCGCGCCACCCTGGAGCAGGCCGCGGAGCCTGCTGGTAGTAGTAGGCGCCGGCGCCGGACGGGAGCCGCCGGGCCGGAAAGGTAAGGGCCCCCCTCCCCCCTCCGCGCGCCCCCTCCTCCCCTCCACGCACCCCCTCCTTACCTTTCCGGCCCGGCGGCTCCCGTCCGGCGCCGGCGCCTACTACTTCCAGCAGGCTCCGCGGCCTACTCTAGAGTAGCGCGCCGGGTGATGACATCACCCGGCGCGCCATCCTAGAGCAGGCCGCGGAGCCTGCTGGGAGTAGTAGGCGCCGGCGCCGGACGGGAGCCGCCGGGCCGGAAAGGTAAGGGCCCCCCTCCCCCCTCCGCGCGCCCCCTCCTCCCCTCCACGCACCCCCTCCTTACCTTTCCGGCCCGGTGGCTCCCGTCCGGCGCTGGCGCCTACTACTTCCAGCAGGCTCCGCGGCCTGCTCTAGAGTAGCGCGCCGGGTGATGACATCACCCGGCGCGCCATCCTAGAGCAGGCCGCGGAGCCTGCTGGGAGTAGTAGGTGCCGGCGCCGGACGGGAGCCGCCGGGCCGGAAAGGTAAGGGCCTCCCTCCCCCCTCCGCGCGCCCCCTCCTCCCCTCCACGCACCCCCTCCTTACCTTCCCGGCCCGGTGGCTCCCGTCCGGTGCCGGCGCCTACTACTACCAGCAGGCTCCGCGGCCTGCTCTAGAGTAGCGCGCCGGGTGATGACATCACCCGGCGCGCCACCCTAGAGCAGGCCGCGGAGCCTGCTAGTAGTAGTAGGCGCCGGCGCCGGACGGGAGCCACCGGGCCGAGAAGGTAAGTGCCCCCCTCCTCCCCCCCCCGCTGTCCACTTTCATCGGCGGGCGCCCGCTGGCGCCCGCCAATGGAAGCGGCGGTGGGCGCCAGTGGGCGCCCGCCGATCCGCCGATCCGCCGAACCGGTTCGGAGCTTTTTCGGACCGGTTCGGATTGGATCGGCCGATCCAGCTGCGGGATCGGAAATCGGATAATTTATCCGATTTCCCACTGGACCGGACTCGGATCGTGGATCGGGTCCGATCCAGTGCACATCCCTAGTATAAACCCATGCATGAGTAGCTAGCCTACTTAAGCATGAGTTCATACATACTCATGCCTACTTAAGGAGTGATTCTGTTCAGATCCCCACGCTGCTCTTGCTATATCCATAGAGACTGCTAAAGAAAGTGAAATGTCCTCTTCAGGATTGTGAACTGTGTTCCACTTTTGTATATAGCTTTGTTATTGGATATTATGGGGTTAAACCCTTTTCGAGTGTGTGCCGGTCAGTTTCAGCCAAGAGGTCAGATATTAAGAGACAGGGTGTCTTCTGGTCCCTGGCTCAATTGAAGAGGAGATTATGAGGTAAGAAGGGGGAGGAGGAGGAGGAGGAGGAGGAGGAGGAGGAGGAGGAGGAGGAGGAGGAGGAGAGTTTGTTTAAAGGATCCAAAGGTCTCCAGAAAGCAAGTCAAAAACTTGCTTCGATATGGGAACTGGGATGTCTCCAGAAAAAGTAAAAGCAACTGAAGGTCAAGGAAAGAACTTAGAGAACAGAATGTAGGGCAAAGGTAAACAAGAAACTACCTTCCTGATTAGTTTGAGTTGTGGATGGAATTAGGTAATTTTAAGATTTAGGGCACAATCTTATGGGTTGTGCCCTTGTTAAGTGGAAACCTCATAAAAGGCTAAGGAAGAGGTAGGAATATATTTAGAGAGAAGAAGAGAGAATGAAGGAAAGAAGGCCAGAAAGAGGCAGAGGCAGCAAGTGGAGAAAAGTGTGTGTGTGTGTGTGTGTGTGTGTGTGTGTGAGAGAGAGAGAGAGAGAGAGAGAGGTGATTTATGACAGTCATAGGTCATGTCTGTACTAGCCATTTATCCCGGCGTCATCTCTAGATCGTCCCTGTGCGTCCAAATGATGCACAGGGGATCCCAGGGTCAACCAGGGATGACCTAGAGATGACCCTGGGATAACTGAAACCAGGGATGTCCTGGTTTTTCCGTGGTCCTGGGACAACCCCGAGGACCGCAGCTGGTGTGGCACGGCCTCCTGGGTCCTAAAACGGGCACAGAGCTTCACGGGGTGGCTCCATGCCCATGGGGGGGGGATGGCAGCAATTTCACCATCCCTGGGATGGCAGGGGGATTGGGTGCGGGGTTAGGCGGTGGTAGGTCTGTGTGTTTGTACTTACTTTTTCACCATGCGTGGCTCCTCTTCTTAAAAAAAAAAATGGCAGCCACAATGTCCCTCTTCCTTTCTGGGATGTCGTGCTGCCGTATAGATGCTGGGGGAGGATCGTGGAAGCAGGTAAGTCCACAATCCTCTCCCCTCCCTCCCTCTACACCCTTAGGTGTAGATGAGCCCATAGAATCATAGAATTGTCCTCTATTGCTTGGATGTGGGACTTGGATAAAACTGGACCATAGTCTAGTTAGGTTAACTGGATGCATTTACCCTCAGTTATTTTTATTACCCTATTGCTCATATGGGTGGGTGGGTGGGAGTGAATGTCCAGATTTCAAAACTTTTTACTATTAACATTTTTTCTTCAGTAAGTTGTTAAATTTAGTTGTTTGGAACTCTTTTCAACTCCTTCACTACCTACTTTAAGTAGTGAAGAAGCCAACTCCTTCACTACCTAAAGTAGATATCTGAGACCGAGAGTGTTAAGGCTGGTGGAGGCAGCCAAAGAGAGAGAAAAAGATTTCCACCTGACGGCAGCAGAGAAGGTCATAGGGTGAAAGGTGAGAGGGTGAAAGGACTGGGGCACAGTTTTGCTAGCTCTCATTTCTGCTCATGGAACAGGAAGTTGCTGATCTGTGACAAGGATGCTCTAAATGTTGTAGTCATAACCAATAACTGTAAGGATTGCTGGAAGGAATTTTCCTATAGAATTTAATGGAGGCAAGAAAATTGGAAGTTAAGGTTGCTGCCTTAACAGAAATGCTCTAGGATCAGCAATGATGTTGAGCTATGTCACCCTCCATACATCCACGGTTTTCCTTTCTTTCAGGCCCAAATCCAGTAGGGAGTAGGGAGTGCCAGGGAATGGCAAAGTTGCCCTATATTGGCTTAATCCTGTATTTTTTTTTATGAAACATCTAAACTTTATTGCATTTCTAGAGAAAACCTCCAATAAATTGACCCATTCCTGTTGGTAGTGCTATGCCTAATGTTCTCTCATTTCAATTTCCAGGTTGAAAGTACTGATTTGGGGAAGGGATCATATGTCTTTCCCCAAGGTCTTGTCCTATTTACTGCTATTGTTTTGTGCATCTGCCCACTAATCACATGGACAATATGAGCTATTTGAGAATAACAAACTGAAGGGATGTCATCATGATGCTTTGTAGCCAATCAGATTTGGCTATGCCACCTCACTGGATGCTAATTTACTGAGCTTCTTCTTGAATAGGTGAATACTTCTGGCCCCTTTCAAGACAGGGTGTTTTTTAAAAAAAACTTCAAAAGGAGGGGAAACACTTTTTGAAATTATTCGTAAACATTGTCCTCTTTTCAGTGCTATTTATGTCCTCCTCTGACAGCCATATGGGGGATGTCTTTTATAAATAAAGAAAATGCAATATTAATGAAAACAAATTCTAAATGAAATTAAGCAGTCAAATGGAGTTTGTTTCATTTTGTCTCCCACTTTCATAAGGTTTTTATGTTGAACAATTATAGCATAATATATACCCTTAATAACAACAACAACAAGAGCAGTAATTCTTCTTTTTTATATATAGTACCCTTATGCTACTGACATTTTAGGAGCTTCATGAGTAGAAGAATAAGCACTTTTTAAAAGACCAATTTAATCTTGCAAGATTAAAATTGGAGAGACAATTTAAACTAATTCAAGACACAAATAAAATCAATACAGTGCTACTAATAGGTTCTTGGAATTAAAATATAAAATCATCTTCAGGAGGACCAAAATAAGTCAAAAAATGGATGCATGAAAAGGAGCAGGGGGCCAGATCCACCTAGTTTTTATGTGCTCACCGTAGAGTACAATTGCTTTAAACTCCTTTTTCATCAGCTGGATTTTGTGAGTGAAATGCAGATCTGATGAGTGCAGAGACTGTTCTTTAAAAACTTATTGTAAGTGCGTGTATGAGCATATAAAACATAGTGATGTCCATCACTGGAAAGTAGTGTTCTGTTTTTACTCAGAGTTCTGCAGCATGTACGGCTCAATTTGCATTTGCAAGCCAACCTGAACTCTGGGAACTTTTTCTCCCTGTATTTTCTTTTTGCAGGTTCCATAATTTGTGCATGTGTCTGAGCATCGTGCACAAATTTCTGAACAATTTGTGCAAATTCCAGTCGAACTTGCCAAAAAGACATGTGCAAAATGCCCAAATTGGCCTAACTGACTGCAGATTGAGTTGGGCCCCACAGCAGGAGCCAAAATGAACTCCACCTCCCAAATGGATTTCTCCAATATCCCTAGTAGGGCATATGGGCACAATGGTTTCAGTAGGACTGTATGTGAATTGTGGGCCACCCTGTTCACTAAATCCTAGTGTACACATGGACCCAGGGCTGTTTTGCAATTTGTAAAGTAAAGTACCTTTAGAAGATGAGGCTCAATATTAACTTCATACTGCTGTTGAACACAAAGTGACTGGATAATAAGACCTTGAGTTAATACTGCAAGCCACTCATCATCAATGTCTCTGTGCGGAATTGTTTAAAAATGTGTTAGCAATTAGGACACTGTATACCCAAAGTGATGAAATCTTTGCATTTATAATCAGTTTTGCTTTGAATGTCATTGAGAGTTAGCTACTTTCCTGGTTTGTCTGAGAAGAATGCCCAAAGCATGTATATTCTACACTATAAATGGGGGTACCTGTCAATTTCGGTTCTGCTCGCTGCCTGTCACACTTTTTAAAATGGCACATGGTTGCAGCTCTTCCCTTTCCTGCATGCCAAGCCTTGCCTGCTCACTATTGTTTTGCCTGCCGGCGGGTCGTTTATCACCCTGGATTTCTTGGTGCCACCCACTTTGCTCCACCCAAGAAACGGCCCTGCTAGTGGTACAGAGACATTTCTGATGCTATTAGAGATGTATTTATCTTGGCTACAATGAGAAACAATGCAATTAGTTTCTTGGTATTATTTCCCCAGAAGCACAAAATGCTGTAATTTTAGACAAAATAAATAAATAAAAATGAAATAATATTTTAAAAAATTGTGTTCTCATGCAACTACTTAAAGACAATTGCAGACATTCTACACAGTCATCTAACAGTAAGAAGAAAGAGGTGGATTTTTAAATAGATTCAATTCATAGACTTTGGGTACAAACCTACAGGACTAACACCTGCTGATGCCCACTAATCTAAGGCCTGCTGGCAAGAGCCAGGCAGGGCGGAAGGAGCGGCAGAGGCTTTTACAGCCTCTCTGCCCTTCATTTGTGCATGTTGAATTAGACAGGCATCTGAGCCCATCTAGCTCACTCATCTTGCTGTGGGCAGACAGAAAATGAGAGGCTCATGGTTCTGGCAGATCCATGTCCTCTCCTTTTCCCTTGACGCCCCATCCTCTGGCACGCCCCATAGTGGCTAAGCAACACATGGCCGGAAAATCCCTGCAGCTAGCATTGGATCAAAAATCCACCTGGGCCCATGAGAGCAGCGGATGCCCCCCATATCTGGCCCTCATGGGCCCAGGCAGACTCGCCTGGTGCTGACTGCTCTCGAGCCTTCAAGAGTGGTCAGGTGCAGGTCCCTTTTCCCCTGCTGCATTAATGGTGGCTACAATTACTGCAGTGGGGGGAAATACACAATTTCCCCAGCCTTGGGTAAATTGCATATCCCCACCCCCAGTAGACTTGCATGAGAGGGCCTTTAATGCCCCAATTGGCACCAGGTGGGCAGCAAAGTGCGCTTTCCAGTGCCTCTGAAACGTGCACAATTCCCCCGGCCATGCCATCAGCATGGCCAAGGGAACTGTGCACTTTTCGGAATCCGAAAAGCGTGCTTTGCCATTATCCCCCATGCCAATTGGGGCCTTAAAGGCCCTCTTAATGCAAGGTAGCCTTGTACAAGAGGGCCTATAAGGCACCAATTGGTGTAGGAGGGATACAGCAAAGTGTGCTTTCCGGGACCACTGGAAAGTCCGCAATTCCCCTGGCTATGCTAATGGTGTGGCCGGGGGAATTGCCCTATCAACAGCCTCTTAGGGTTAAAATCCACAGCATTCTATAGGCCCTCAGACCGCCTTTAGTGACTATAAGATTGCTCTCTAACCCTTTAACTAGAATTAACTGGAAAAATTATGAGCATGCATGATTGAGATTTTTTTTAAGGGAATTGGTATGCTTTTAATTCGGGTTACAGGGTGTTTGCCAAAAAAAAAAAAAATGAAGTAGAGTAGACAGAAATTATGTCTGTACATTGATTGCCAGAGATTGAACATAAGGTGCTTTGCCTCTGGTGTTGCTGCTCCAGTGATCTCTTGAGTCACCTTTCTTCCCCACCTGCTGTAGCAAGCAGGGATTTTGCTTGCTCCCACAGCAGGTGGGGGAAGAGAGTGAGCAAAGGAATCTGTAGAGCCTGAATTCCAGGTTCGCTCCTTGCTTTGGATAACACTGTAAACATTTCTATATATTTATTTATTTGCCTTTGCTATAAATGACTATGCTATGAAAAAGAAAAAGTGAAAGAAAAAGTGAAAGAGAGAGAAAGAGAGAGAGAGAGAGAGAGAGAGATGGAGAGCTAAAGGGTTTTGCTTTTGTTATTACTGAGCCCAATACTTCTGTTAGTTAAATTAATAAAGGAGTAATTTTCCATCAGTTCTGCATAAAGCATTTCCCCCATCTTGAGATCTTAGGAATTAATTCTGCATTCCAAACTTCTTCTTCTTCTTCTTCTTCTTCTTCTTCTTCTTCTTCTTCTTCTTCTTCTTGAGAGAAATGCTTCTGAAACAGTAGAAGTTGTTGAAGGGTTTGATGATGCAGGGGTAGCTAGCCATAATGACTACACAGAGGTTAACAGAGCAGCCGTGTGCATGCTTACTGAGGGACAAGTCCTCAATGGGATTTATTCAGTTGAATATATATATATATATGAAAGTCCACATAGGATTGCAGCCTAAATGAGAGAGCATAACTGTAAAGTTCAAGAGTAAGGGGGTGGCAATTAAAAGGCTAAACATATTTTAAAATATTAAAAATTTTGGGTGCAGTTCACCTCCATGAAAATCAATCACACTCTTCCCATCGTCTTTAATGGGTTGAGGATTTGCCCCCACCCCCAAAGCAGTCAATAGATTTTGAAAAGCTAAAATCACCCAGAAATAAAAGGAAGGGGGTGGATTCTGATTTGCAAAAAGATCTGGGTGGTTCTTTCTTGCTGAGGGAAGAACAAAAGGGAAGAAAGGATCTCTCTCACACACATTATCTTATTATAATCCTTATCTTTATAATTATGTTTCCATGGGTGAAATTACTAATTGTGCTGTCTGCTTCTTAGATAATAGGGTCAGGAAGCTTTCATGTATTTAAAAGTTGCTTCCAAAAGTTGCCCAAGGTGATAAAGAAACTTTAGTCTGTTGCAAGTCTTAACATAGAGAGAGGCTACATTTATCATTTGCCCTTTCAACATATGCATTGAAGGCCATTTGTAGCTGCGGTAGTTTGCAACAGTAGATTTATAGCAGGTACAGCAGCTCTCCTGGGGGGCGGACATTTTGTGAGCAGAGGCTTCAAGTATGCCCCATGGGCGGGAGGCAGCAACTTGCCAGCTTTGGGGGGGCGAGGAGAACAGGATGGACTTCCGATCAGCCTTGTGCCCACAACAGCTTTGGATTTGGAACAGAATCTGAAGTGGGCCAGGGTGGTTCTGTGGCACCCCAAGTTGAATAGTGGCCAATTTGTAAGCTCTGGACCAGCCTCTGAGGCAAATCAAAGGGGGGGGGGGCTCTGCACAGTCGTAGTTTTTTCCTCTTCCTTTCCTGTGGCCTTTTCTTCTTCCACCAGGTAGATATTGTTTTCTTACTTGCTGCTTCCAGCAAACTAGCTGTAAAACTCTCATAGTCTCAGATATGAGTCCCTGTGAATCCTTCTCACTTTCTGTCTTTAACTTCAACCCATAGGATTGCTTCTCCTCAGAAGCAGGAGCAAGTTTCTGTGATTCTCAGGCAGATTGGGGTTTGTTGTGGAGTGAATTATGGAAGCCTTTTTAGATTCCCTGACCTACTCCAGAACTGTGATGGAATGGAATGCATTAATTCATTCTGCTCTGTGCCAAGTGGAGTGCAACCAGGTGGTCCACATATCTCTGGCTTGGACATTTAGCCAGGGATGTCATGCACTGAGGTGGCTGTCAACACCAAAGCATATGGAGCAGCAGAACTCACTGTGAATCTGTTTGCTTGTTTTTGTTTGTTTTACGTGCTACCACAAGCACTAAAAAGCCAATCTAAGCTGAGTTTTACATATCACCTTTCACATGTCCTCCTCAGGCCACTGCACTTGCATGCAATGAGCCCTGAATTCTAGCTAGGATGGTCATGAGAATGGGCCCTTCATCTGTTCCATATGAACATAAGTACCCCAGTAAGAAAGAATTGGAGCTTGGGCCCTGCCACATTTCTGCAGGTTTTTATTTATTTATGTATTACATTTCTTTTTTTCTTTTATTTTCCTATACTGTCCAAGAGCCAAAGCTTTACCCACAGTGCAAGGGGGAGTTCTACTCAGATCACCTCATTTTCTTTCGTTGAGCTTTTCATTTCATATATCCCTCAATACTGAGAGCCTGTAGTGGTTGAGGGGTGTCAGGTATAGAGTTCAGCAAGGCCTGGAGGCCTTGCAGGTGGTAAGTGGATTTAATTAGAACTGGATTAGTGTGTCGGAATCTGAGCGGGCTTACCTCTGTCAGGGTTCTCAGGGGAAGTATAGAAGGGAGTAGTTTTGTCCCCCTCCCCTTGGCCTTGGGACTGTAAGACTTCTGTGGGAAACTGATAGAGTGTTTAGAAAGATGGGGGCCCTGGTTAGGCTGACCATATGAAAAGGAGGACAGGGCTCATGTAACTTTAACAGTTGTAGAGAAAATGGGATTTCAGCCAGTGTCATTTGTATGCAATTAGTTCCTGGTGAAATTCCCTCTTCATCACAACTGTTAAAGTTGCAGGGGCCCTGCCTTCTTTTGTATATGGTCACTCTAGTATTGTGCCTGCACCTTTAATTGTTGTGATGAAGAGGGAGTTTCACCAGGAACTAATTGCATACAAATGACACTGACTGAAATTCTCTTTTCTCTACAACTGTTAAAGTTACATGAGCCCTGACCTGGATTTTATCTGGTCACCCTACCTATGCCTCCTTTTATAAGCTGGAGCAAAGGTGAGGAGCCTTTGCTAGGATCATCTTTCGACTCATGGCCTGAAATTTCTCCGTTTGGATCCATCATTGTTTGAGTTTTTGAAAGCACTCTGCACATGGACTCTTTCTTATTTGGGCTTTGGATTTCTGAGGACTGTGCCATGAAAAGTACTGTGAGGCTTTTCATAGACTTGAACTCTCATTTCTTGTGGATTGTGCGTGTTTATCAACCATTCAGTATAAGGGTAGACTGGGGTTGATTTTTATTATTGGACTTTTCCCTTGCAGGCTCAGGTAGCATGGAGTTCCCTTTGCTAAAGCAGCACCACGTGAGTTCTTGAGATTTTTGCCCACCCTGTGATCTTGTTTAGGCTCTGGCCATGTTCTCTGAGTTACCAACGTGTGGCTGCGTTTGGACTCGCTCCCCTGGGATGGTTTGTTAAGTCTTTCAAGAATTCCCCGTTGTGATTGCCTGAAGGATCGTATCAGGAATCTTTCTCCTCCCTTAGTTGGGTTTGGAACCCATTTTTAATGTGTAAACATTACACTTTTCACCATGAGATTTCCCTGAATAAAAGAAGTTTCACTGATCGGGTGTCCTGTGTCAGTTTGCCAGAATGTGTGAATGCCAGAGGGAAAGGGAATCCATGACAAGGGTGCCCTCAGGGATAACCTGTCAGGGGCTGAAGCCGGTGGTAAGTGGGGCCAGAGCCCAAAGTGGGTGGGGCCATCCTCTTTTCTATCTCTCTTTCACTTTCTCTCTCTCCCACCCCCATCTCTCTTTCTGTCTATCTTCTTCCCTCTCTGCCAGGGGAGATGCTGAGGGAGGGCAGATGACTTTTGCCAGGAGTCAAGACTATTAGCTTGCAGGGTATATTCACTCAGCCATGGAGCCCTCTTTCTTACCATAGGCATGGCAGTCACTATCTACATACATTTTGTTATGCTTTTCACCTTCACAAATTTATTTTCCATACAGACTGTAGAAGTACACTTTCCTATGAGGGATAGTCTGCCACAGCCAGCATGGTCAAGGATGATGGGAGTTGTAGTCTCACAGCATATAGAAGACCACAGGTTTCCAATCCCAATTTACACTTCGGAAATCCACTTTTCCCCTTTATCTAACCCATCAATCTGTGTATCACATTTTCAGCCCTCCAATATTCTCAGGATGGTACACATGAGATTATGCCACTTCTATCCCATTTGAGAACTCCCTCAGAGCCTGCTCTGGCCACTGGAAGTGCATAACGAAGATGAGTAGGAGTCGCTGAGCTACCACATGTTTCTTTACCACTCTGCAGCCACTTCATTTTTCCCTTTCCATCAGCCCCACAGTGTATTCTTTGTCTTATCCTAGTCAGTTAGGCTTAATAAGATGGGTACCACTTATTTATTTGATGTCAATTGATTGTAGATGGAGCACTCAGGCAAAGTTTAATTAGCATGTAAGTGATAAGGCCAATTACCTTGTAATGATCCAGAAATTACATCAGCAACACACTTGTGATTGTGTTCTTATATAAAATGCACACAACATGTAGGGATCTTTCTTTCTTTTTTATTTTTTACTGTTTATTGAACAGATTGTGGTTTGTTGTTGTCGTTGTTTTTTTAAAAAAACGTTATTGGGTTTAATCAGATTTCAATTAAATGGAAAAAGAAAAATCTTAGATTAGCATTTATTAGCCATGCTAATTGGCACCAGATTCAGCAGTGAGCACATTGTAGTCGGAAACACATATTCATACTGCTGGCAATTATCATAGGAAGGCATGAGCAAACAGAAGTGTCCTTGCTGTTCATTCATTGTATATCTTGGGTTGGATTCCGCATTGGCATTCCACCCAAGAATATCCTTCTGCATCCTCTCCCCACCCCGCCTGTCCTGCAGCCTCCCCAAGAGCTCCAACTCTGCTCTGTTGTGGTCTGTAGACTGAAATAAACCAGTTAGGTGTAATATTTCGCACAGGTGGCTGGCCATAGGAGGACTTCCATTTCCTTCAGCCCTCCCCAAACAGGTCCAGACTGTGTTGAATTTGTAGTTGGCCCAAAATTGAGGCAGGTCACATGTGGGTGCCAGCATGCAGTCACACATTCCCATCCCTATGCTGGTGGGGGCAGAGCTTAGGTGGGCGATGAAAGCCAGCTCCATCCCTATCCAGGCCTCTCAATTCCTTTTTCACCACTGCCTCAACATCCACTCTCCCATCCTAAGGTCACCGTGTAGGATTAGCTGGTCACTTCAGGGCAGAGGAAGAATCTTTTGTCTACTCTACACTGTTCATCTGGTGGGGAGTGGCAATTAGTGATAGGAAGGCGTTAGCACATTTCTTAGGCACGTTATTTGGCCAAAGCAGCAAGGCTTTGCAGGAAACATGATGGGTAAGAACATTAGTGAGCACTCTTGAGACATCTTTAGAGTGATAAAGGATTCACACTGTTCACCACTTAAGGCTGGAGCCAGGTGGGTGGGTTATGGAACCTCTTCAGGGACAACCTGTCTCACCTATTGTTGTGCCTCCATATGGGATGGAGGACACAGAACAGCTAAGCCTGAGAGTATTTGGAGAGGAGCCCAGCACATGGGCAAGCAGAAGATAACTGCAGCTTGATCTAACAAGCCCCACTCATCCACAGAAATGGAAAAAGAAAAATAAGGACTGTAGAAAGGAAACAAGATTTGAAAAGTTAATTGAGTCAAGAGAGAAGGAGGGGGAAAATAAAAGTAAAAAAGGTATAATAAGTGAAATATATAATATATTGTTAGAGGAGGGAGAGCAACAAGAAATTTTGAAAACATTCTGGGAAGAAGATTTAAAAAAACAAATTACTGAGGATAACTGGGGGAAGATATGGGAACTAAGAACTTTAAAGTTGTTATCAATAAGGATGAAAGAAAATCATTATAAAATAATTTGGAGATGGTATCTCACTCCCGTAAGACTACATCATATAGATAAGAAAATGTCAATGCTATACTGGAGGGGTTGTCAGGAAGTGGGGACATATTTCCATATGTGGTGGACATGTATGTACAAAAATTTTGGAAAAGAGTCTTTAAAGAAATAAGTGAAATACTGGGTAAAAAAGTGGAAGCAAGTCCAAATCTAGCTCTATTGTCGATGTCTGAAAAAGAATATGGGAATAATAATACAAGAGAATTGATAAACAACCTCTTGACACTGGCTAGATTAACGATAGCTAAGAATTGGAAAATACAAGGGAATTACAGTATAGAAGAATGGTATAAAGGGGTGTGGGATATAGCAATTAATGATAAACTAACATGTAAAATTAAAGTTAGGATGGGATTATCCAAAAAGAATGATTTTGAAAGAATTTGGGGATCATTTATAGAATATGTTTTAGTAAAGGGGAGAGGTTGTACACCTTCAAAACAATCGTTGCAATTTTGGAAAAATGTATAATATATTAGAGCATTGAAGGTCTCAAGGTTAGGGGAACACGGGGGGGGATGTTAAGGTTTTGTTTATGTATTATGTTTATTTTATGTTATTATATGTTGAAATATTAAATAAAATTAAAAAACAAAAACAAAAAAAGAAGCCCCACTCATCCATCAGCCTCGGCATAAAAGACAAGCCTCAAACCCAGCTCAGGTGCTGGAAGCAATTGTTGTTTCTGCTTGTCCATTCCTGCCAGCTGATATAGATTATTCTTGAACCTGGAATGACTTTGACTATTCTTCAGAACATCCCTATATCTGGTTTTGTTTTCCTTGGCTTCAGATGGATATCTTTGGTTTATTGACCTTGGCCTGTTTGATGACCCACTATAGCTGCTGCTTATCTCTTCAACTCCCTTGATTTACGACACCTGCCTAGAATTGTGAGGATCATGGAGAGGTGACCCAGGAGAGACTCCTCAACACCTGAAGAGGTGTGGCAAGGGCAGAGGATGTAGTGATCACTCTACCTCTAATTCATGGCTGGATGTGGCTCAACCTAACACAAAGCAGTAATAGTTGCTGGACACCTTGTTCATTAATAATATCCCACAAAGTTTCATGATCGTTGAATATCCTTTTATGTCAAAGTTAAATAAAATTGCTGTGGCTCTAGTTAACCCAGTGAAATGCATCTTGTCTCATTCTTCCTGGTCTGGCCACAATCTGAATAACAAAAGATACTGGAGAGTCAACGGCCCCCTCCACAAGGATGCGCTTTTGCGCCCGGTTCGGGGATTATGCGCATTATCGCGGAGGCGCATTTACGCCTAATCCCTCTGCACGGGAGGCGGCGAGAGGCGGCGAAGCGCATTAATTGCTGTCCAAAAAGCGCTTTAGAAGACGTTAATGCGCATAATCGCTTGTTCACACGGTGAAAATGCGCTTTAACGGCCGGAGAAAAATAAAAGTCGCTATTTAACGCGCATTCGAAAATGCGCATTATCGGGGAGATAACGCGCCTGTACGCCCGTTTTGCGCTCCACTGGTGTGGAGGTAAAATTTATAATGAGCCTTCAAGGCTCATTAAACGTCTCGTGTGGAGGAGGCCAACATTTCCCAAATCGGAATTCTAAAGATATTTGTGGTAAAAAGCCCACTTTGGAATAAGAATGCCTCAAAAGCCCAGGAGTCTATTGTATTTGTCTTTATTTCTATCAGTGGAAACAAGGAGAAAATAGCAGGGGATTCTGAAGACTTTCTATAATGAGCTGCAAACTCAACATTACACAAGGATTTAATATGGAACAGCAATTAACCAGAGGGGCAACAACAAAATACAAAGTGAGCTTGTAGAATTGCTGATCAATTTATATTGATTGTGGCCTCCTTTCCTTGCTTCAACCATCAAAGTGTCAATTACATTTTCACAGCAACCACTAAAATAAAGCATTTCAAAGATACTTATAAAAAAGGCCATTCTTTTTTTACTGAAAAAAGTGGGAAATTATAGTTAAAGCTCTAGCCCTCACCTTTTTGAGGAGCTTTCTACAGAATGGTAGAACTCAGGAGGTTGAAATGCATATAGGTCCAAGTCCCATCACCCCTGGCATGGCCAATGGTCAGAGATAATGGTCATCTCGAGCGCAATGGGTTCCCCACCTCTGATATAGGGAAACAAAACCATTAAAATGGCCACATACCTGTCTGTTTGTTTATTTATTTATTTATTGCATTTTCTATACCACTCTCTGGACGGTTCACAAAAGTTAAAACCATCAGACACAAATCAAAGTATAAAACACACAACAGTACAGAACAAACAACCGTATAATTAAAAACACAATATAAAAATACAATATAAAAGCACAACCGGGGTAAAACCGAGCAGCAATGCAGAGATCAATACAGATTTAAAATACAGATTTAAAACAGCAAAGTTAGAAGACTAAGATGATAAACTCTAAAAAGATTGGGTGAATAAAAAGGTCTTCACGTGGTGTCGAAAAGTGTATAATGTAGGTGCTAGGCGAACCTCTCTAGGGAGCTCATTCCACAACCGGGGTGCCACAGCAGGGAAGGCTCTCCTGGTAGCCACCTGCCTCACTTCCTTTGGCAGGGACTCATGGAGAATTAGCAATTTTAGGGGTTTGGTAGATCACAATAGCCATCAAACAAAAGACATAACTAAAGCAGGCTGTGATACATTGACTGTCTTGAAGCAGAATTGTAATGATATGAATAAACAATGCAAAAAAATGTATTATTATCAGGATGGTATTATTTATGTAGAATAAAAAAACCCTATTCTTTAGGTTTGGGAAGAAAATAAAGTAGAAGGAGCTATTGGGTTGTTTTTCCCTTCTGGTTGTGAATAAATCTGAATGTTTTACTGCTTGATTTGTGAACCAAAAAACCAGACAGGCTCAAATCACATCGCCAGTCAATGGGTAGGCATAATCAAGAAGGTGAGGTGTCCATCCATCTGCCTGGTGTGGGCATATCCACACCAGGCAGTTATCCTGGGATCAGTGGGAGGTCATCTCTGTGCATCCAAATGATGCACAGGGGATCCCGGGGTCAACCGGGGATGACCTTTCACTTTCCCCAGGTAAACTGCAACCACAATTTTCCTGGTTTTTCCCGAGGTCCTGGGACAACCCCAAGGACCGCGGATGGTGTGGCATGGGTGCCCAGGTTCTCCCTCCTCCCCATGAGTAGCGGGGCTTTGCAAATGGGCACAGAGCTGCATGGGGGGGCTCCGTGCCCATCGGGGATGAGGGGCAGCAGTTTCACCATCCCCAGGATGGCTGCCAGCGCTTTTCGGCACCAAGGTTCCCTCCCCTTTTACTCACTTTTTTTGTGGAGGATAGGGGCTGTGCAATTGTGTGACCATCTCCTCCTTCCCCCCCAGACGCCACACCGGACATTCCTCTTTCCTTCTGAGACATCACGTTGGCATTTGGACACTGGGGGAGGATCCCAGAAGCCAGAAAACCTGAGATCCTCTCCCCCATCCTGGAAGGCTCATAAATGTAGATGAGCCCTTAGTGTCTGAATGGTGCAACAAGCTCTTTTAGGAAGTTGATGCTGTTAGGTAGGGTTGTTATTGGTGGGGTCCCATTTGGAGAGGTAGGAAAATGTTCTGGACCAGCATTGTGAACCCAAAAAAACCAGGCAGGCTCATATCACATCACATCACCAGACTATGGGCAGGCATAATCAAGAAGGCGAGGTGTCCATCCATCTCTGTCAATCTGTTCTCTTTCTCATGGATTCCAAATTGAGACTAGGTAAGTGCCCAGACACCATGGCAGTTGGCAAGAGAAGACTGTAGGTCATTGCAAACAAATCCACATAAAATTTGTAAATGCTAGTTTATTTCTGTTATTTTATTTATGACTTTTGCAAATTAAAAATATTTTATGTGATTCATGTGGTTGTACACTGTACTGAAAGTCTAATTGAAGTATACTATTGGCTAGTATAACAACATTTAAGATAAAGAAATAGTTGCAATGTGTCTTGCATTGTGCAGGGACATAATTTCACACATTCCTTGTTGCTGCTCTGAGAAGATGGTGTGCCCTTCATTCTATTCCCTCTCTTTTCCCTCATGGTTTTCTGCTGTGGAAGGTTACTTTTTCAGAAAAAGAAGCAGAAATACTTCATTTTTGTGTCCCATCCCATCCCCCATTGCTGTGCAACATAGGATAGTGTGGGTGGGGAGGAAGTTGCAGGGAAAGGAAGACAGACTTGGAAGTAATGTTCTCCTTATACGAGGTTGGAAAGCCAACTCCAGGAGCAGCTTCTACCAAATAAGGGATGAGAATACCAAGCAGGTGACATTCTGGGCCCCACAGGTTTAAAAGGGAAGCAACATATCTCATGGGTCTCTCCACTCATTAAATTTGGAATTCTGAAAGGGAAAAGGTGATGGTAGAGGAGGATGTGTGCATTCATACATTCATTCTAAATGTAACACCCACATACACATTTTGTCCAAGTTGTTCAACATGCACAGAACAACAACAAAATTTAAGGCAAGCTAATATTTAATAAAACACAGTGGGCAACATCCAACCGTGTCATTCCATTAGCACAAATGATGTTGAACTAGTGGAAACTAGGTTCTCAACTATGCACAAGAAAAGAATCCAACTAAAGTTATGTTTACAAGCACAGTTGTGCAAGCAATTGTGCTTGTGCAACCTGTTGTACAAACCTTTGTGCCACCCATTGCACATAACTCTTGCCCATTACATTTGCGCAAGCATAATGGGCAACTGCTTCTGAAACGGAAAGATTCAGCAGAGCTCTGCTAGCACTATTTGATTTTGCAGAATGGCACTGTTGGATACTACCCAATATAATTAACAACAGGGGTATTGAACCTCTTTCAACCTGTTATCCAATTCCATTTTGGGGTCACTTTGCTATGGTGGGTGGAGCTGAAGGCAAAAGATTCAGGGCCAAAATTAAAGGGGCAGTGCCAAAAACATAGCAAGATGACATCCCAAAAGCTAAACTGTCAAACAAAAATGATGTCATGCTATGTTCCCCAAAGATCTTCAGGTTTTCCCATTTTCTATTCAATAAAAAGGACCTCACCTGCTCCCTAAGGTATGAAGGAGAGGCCCTTCTCTTTGTTTTGCCTCCCGGGGACACAGCAGGGTAAAGAGACAAGGGCATTCTTGGTGGACATATTCAAGTTGAGGAACACCATGTGATACAGGTCAGCCCCTTCTTCAGGAGTTTCCACTGATTGTTAAAGGTGTCTTCTTCCACCAGGCTTTTGTTTTGTGAGGCAGATCTTGTTTTGATAATTGGGTTTTAACTGCAGATTTTCTCTCTTTCGTTGATTGCTTTTTATTGCTTTTTTATGAGATTGTTATTGCTGTGTGCCACCCTGAGAGGTGCATTTGCAGGAGAAAGGCAGGATATACGCCAATAAATAAATAAGATAAGCACTTGTCTGGAGCATTGGATTCTGATAATTATTCCTGGCCAAGCCAAGGCCAAACTAAATGTGACATTAACATAGATGTTAATTGCATTCACACAGTTAAGGTCACATCATGTTTGGCTCCCCACTACAGCATATATATATATATATATATATATTCTTTACATTATTTATTTACTATTAACATGTCTATGCCAGCTTATCTGCTAAAAAGCCTTTAAGGTGGACTACAGCAGTTTAAATGAAAGGACATTTTTAAACACTAACATTAATAGAAATCAGTGTGTGGACAATATTATTGTTATCTCTCTTTTCTTGCTCGTGGCGGTTTTCCAGACGATCATGACAAGCTTTGCCAAGTCATGCTGTCATTTACTGACTCAGAAACTTCCTGACTATTGAACATGTCTTGAGTATGACTACTTTCTGTATGTTGGTGGATATATTTTGGTAGGTCCAGTTTCTAACGGTTTTCTGTATAGTTTTTTGAAGTGATGCCGATGACTGATGTGACTAATGGAATCATTGTAACCCTTTCCTGTTGTCATAGTTCTTTGACTTCCATGGCCAGTGGTGTATATTTTTCTCTTTTTTCCTCTTCCTTTTCTACAACTTTTTTTTGTCATTAGGTGTTGCTATGGCAATGAGGTACATGTGTTTTTTTTCTTTTTTGTCTATAACTGTTATGTCTGGTTGGTTGCAAGGTATTCTCTTGTCCATTTTCCAAGATTATTATTTCCATTATTATTATTATTATTATTATTATTATCCTGTTTGTATTCAGCTCTCTTGAGAGATGTGCTCATATTGCCTTACCCAATTTAATTCTTTTTTCCAATAATTTGTGATTTGACCACAGAGTATTTCTTTCCTAAATCTTTCTCAATATTTAGTTTTGTTCCCATATTTGTTAGACTATCTGTAACTGCATATTCTATCATCATCTTCACATATCTGAATATAAAAAGACAGTGCTTCTTATTAAGGTTTTATTAAGGGACCGTAAGCTTGACGCGCTTCTGCATCAGAGGTAAAAAAAAAGCGAAGGCAAACCGTGGGGGTGGGGATTCAGTGTGATGGAAATCAGAGAAAGAGCTTGCTACCGTATTTCATCGATTCTAAGATGCACTTTTTCTCCCATATTTACGTCTGTAAAAATGGTGGTTCATCTTAGAATTGATGGCATCTCGCAATTTCTGGATTTCTGCTGCCTCAGCCTGGGAAGGCTTCAGTACCGGGAAGGAGGCCAAGATCTTGTGAAATCTTGCGAGATCTCGGCCTCCTTCCCAGTACTGAAGCCTTCCCAGGCCGAGGCAGCAGCAATCAAGGTAACTGGGGAGGGGGGACTTGCGAGGGGGGGCTTGCAGGGCCCTCCCCCTCCCCTCTCACCTCCATTGCTGTAGCCCATTCTCGCTGCTGCTGCCGCTGCTCTGCACCACTGGCAACGCTTGCCTTGGCCTGGCAAGGCATCATTACTGGGAGGCCGAGGCAAGCACTGCCAGCAGCGCAGAGCAGCGGCAGCGGCAGCGAGGATGGGCGATGGTGATGGAGGTGAGGAGGGAAGGGCAGAAGGGGTGCTGAAATTAAGGTGCATCTTAGAATTGACGCAAAGCTTTTTCCATGTTGGTGGCCCTGACATTAAGGTGTGTTTTACATTCAATGGCATCTTGGATTCAATGACATACGGTATTACTATTTAGGATGAGTGGCTTGCACAGGTGGAACTGGGGTAGAGCAAGTAGAAAGAGTTTTGGGTGACTGGCTGGCTGGCTGACAGAATATGGCGTGGCAGAGTGGTTGGGAGCTGAAGGACCACCAATATTTGGAAACCCCAGTTGCTCTACACTACATTGTTTTGGGACTACAATATCTATCATGTGCAGGTAACCAATTATTTTAAAGTTGATAGGCTGTGAGATAGTTATCTACCAGTGTGCTGAAGCTGGGTTTCCCGTACCTGAATCCAATACTTTAGCTCAGCAATCCTCGACCTGCTCTCCTCCTGGCTGGGAATGATGGAAATTGCAGTCCAGCACAACTGGATGTTACCAAGTTGACTTGGTAACAAAACTCTGTAACAGAACTCTGCTGTAACAGAACTCTGTAACAGAACTCTGAAACTTGCTTCCAAGAAAGTTTATTTTGGTACTGTGTATGCATGACCTTCCTGCCTCTTTCAGCTATTCAGTAAATCTTCATGAAATCTCCCTTCAAACAGATCTTGCTCAAATGTCTAACTCCATGATCTATGTGAATTAATTAGTCATTTTGTAATTACCTCAGTTTTGGGTAGGGAAGAGGAGGTATCGTTGAAGTGGCTGAATATTAATTTTAGTTTTTTATTAGTTTGACTTTCAGACATCACGATTAGCTTTGCATTTAAACACTTTCTTTCCCACTCTTCTCAATATTTATTTATTCCTAAAGGAGGAACTTGCCTCATTCAATTTTTCAAAAAAATAAAAATAAAAATACAATTTGGCCTTCAAACTCCTTGTGCATATCTCTATGCATACCAATTGCATTCAATATTTTGATGGAATAGTTAAAAATGTTTTCATAACTCAGTAACAACAGGGTTTTTTAAGGGATTTTTTTTACCCCAAACTATACTTTAAGAAAATTAATGTACTTCTGCCTGTCCAGCATTTTTAAGTGGGTGACACAATCAAACTTTTTATCACAACCACTCCTATTTATGCTAAATCATGGTGTTTTGGCACAATTTGGCCTAGATGCTAGCATTCTGTAAGCCCCAATATTATCTGCTTATTTACTACTTTACATTATGCTATTGGAATAATAGAAAGGGAAAGGATCCTGGGTTCTTTTATGACTTGGTCACCATTGATCGTATGGTTTTATTTGTTTGTTTAATTAGGGTGACCATATGAAAAGGAGGACAGGGCTCCTGTATCTTTAACAGATGTATTGAAAAGGTAACTTCAGCAGGTGTCATTTGTATGCATGCAGTACCTGGTGAAATTCCCTCTTCATCACAACAGTTAAAGTTGCAGGCACTATACTAGAGTGACCATATACAAAAGAAGGCAGGGCCCCTGCAACTTTAACTGTTGTGATGAAGATGGAATTTCACCAGGAACTAATTGCATACAAATGACTCTGGCTGAAATTCCCTTTTCTCTACAACAGTTAAAGTTACAGGAGCCCTGTCCTCCTTTTCATATGGTCAGCCTAGTTAAAGATACAGGAGCCCTGTCCTCCTTTCCATATGGTCACCTAGTTCAATACATTTATGTCTCACCTTTCCTCTAAGAAGCTCAAGCTGACATACATGGGTTCTCCCTTCTTTTATCCTCAAAACAACTCCATAAAGTAGGTAGGAGTAATCAAAGAGAGTGACTGGCCCAGAATTATCCAGGGAGCTTCATAGCTGAGTGGGAATTAGAACCTGGCCCTCCCCAGTCAATGTTCTTCTAACCACTACACTAAACCACGTCTGCAAAATAAATCTCTATTGTGATTCCAGTCATCAAGTTTCCATCTGCAAAGATCCAAGTTTCCCATTCTGTAATGAGCTTTCTTCATCCCAATTCACTATCTACTCCAAATCTAGAGTATGGACTTATATTAACTGTCATGGATCCCCACCATTACCAAAAATCCTGGGGCTGCCAAATCAGATTAAGTCTGTAGATTGTGAACAGCCCAGAGAGCCTTGGCTATTGGGCAGTATAAATAATAAATAAATAAATAAATAAATAATAGTACAGATATATTGCCTAATTTAGGGACAATTGGCTTAAACAGTACTCCCAATGTCATGTTTTCAAACCCTCCTACTGCAGTGCAAGGCAATAAAGAGGTCTGCCAAGTAATCCACAAAACTTTATTAAGCAAATAAACATCTTTTTGCACCTGAAGAGAGTTTAAATACTAGGAATTTTCCCGCTTTCAACAAAAGGGAAGGTTTTCCTCCCGAGTCCCTTAACTTCAGGGAGGATTCCTCTGAAGAAGTCTTTGGTGAGAAGCTAGCCAAGCTGATCGCCTCTTGCCTTTTTTTAGCTCCATCCTTTTGAACCTGCAGCGGACTCTGGGATGGGTGAACTCTGAAGTCTGTTCCCCCTCTGAGGATTGCTGAGTTTCCACACACTGTGAGTTGTTAGCGATTTCACTGATAAAATCCAGTGAATATTCATCCCTGGCTGTTGAAGAGCCTGGGCGAATCTCCACCCTCGCTTCCTGTGTAGGCTGGTACATTTCTAGCCTTGTTTCTTCTGATTCAGAATCTGATTTCGATTGATAGCCTGAAACTTCTTCCCCCACACCAAGGGAAGCAGGCCTGATACTGACACTCAATTCTTATTGTCTCAATTTCTCAAAAATACATTTCTATCATTTATGGTTGAAAACATGAACTGAATGTCAGCTGATGCACATTAATGAATATCTGCAGACAGTCTAAAACACTTTCAACACGTCTGTGGATTATGGCCACTGAATATGACATTTTTCTTCAGAATGTCACAAAAGGCATTCTCAGTTTCTCAATGGGTTGATCGCAACTCCAGGAGAGGTATTGAGAAATGTGATCACAAGTTATCACTGTTAGACCCTGTAATAACATTTAAAAAATAGAGGAAGACATGTGATTCATTGTCTAACCAATCATCCATTTAGCAAAACCAAACTACTATTTCAATTCATTTTTCATTACTGATTCTGAATAACTTCACTCATTTTCGGTATTCCCATGGATTTAAATGGGAGACCTTGTCAATCTTTTGCTGCCTGTAACTTTGGTGTTTTCCATCCAGCTGGCATTACATTATTATTATTATTATTATTATTATTATTATTATTGTTATTGTTATTGTTGTTGTTGTTGTTGTTGTTGTTATTATTATTATTATTATTATTATTATTTCTTGTCTGCCTCTCCCTCCGGATCAACATCAATACAAACAATATAAAATGTATAAACTGATTAAAAGCATGTACAAATTAATATGTTATTAAAATCAACAAAGACTTAAAATTCAACTGGGTAGGCCTGACAGATCAGTCTTTATAGCTCTCTTAAATTCTTGAAGACTGGTAAGTTGGAGGATCTCTCCCAGCAGGCTATTCCACAGTCTGGGAGTGACAGAAGAGAAGGTCCTCTGGGTAACAGTTGTCAGCCTAGTCTTGGCCAACTGTAGTAAATTTTTCCCAGAGGACCTGAGCGTGCAGGGTGGATTGTATGGGAGAAGGCAATCCCGCAGGTAACCTGGACCCAAATCATGTTGGTCTTTAAAGGTAATAACCAACACTTTGTACTTTGCCCGGAAATGAATTGACAGTCAGTGGAGTGATTTTAAAACTGGTGTGATACGGTCACCCCTAGGTGTACCAGTGACCAACCTGGCTGCCATATTTTGAACAAGTTGAAGTTTCCGGACTAGGCACAGAGGTAGCCCTATGCACAGCGCATTACAGAAGTCGAGCCTTGAAGTTATCACTGCGTGCACTACCATTTTTAGGTCTTCCAACTCTAGGAAGGGGCGCAGCTGGCATATCAGCCAAAGCTGGTAGTAGGCACTCCTGGTCGTCGCATCTATCTGAGCTGTCATTTGGAGCGATGGATCCAGGAGCACCCCCAAGCTGCGAACACAGTATTTCAAGGGGGTGTAACCTCATCCAGAACTGGTTGACACACCTCCAAACCCATGTTGGGGCTATTGACAGTAAGCATCTCCATCTTGTCTGGATTCAGCTTCAGTTTGTTTTTCCTCATCCAGCCTATTACTGCCTCCAGGCATTCATTCAGAGGAGACACACTATCCTTAGCTGACACTGTTGTCAAAGGCACAGAGAAATATATTTGGGTGTCATCAGCATACTGATAGCACTCCGCCCCATGTCTCCGGATGATCTCTCCCAGTGGTTTCATGTAGTTGTTAAATAGGATTGGAGATAGGATGGCGCCATGAGGTACATCACACAACAGCTTCTTCTTTGAGGAGCAACTATCTCCAAGCATCACCATCTGAAACCTGTCTGAGAGGTAGGACAGAAACCACTGAAGCACAGTGCTCCCGAGTCCTAAACCCCTCAGGCATTCCAGAAGGATACCATGGTCAATGGTATCGAAAGCTGCTGAGAGGTCCAGAAGTCCCAGCAGGGACATGCTCCCCCTGTCAATACTCAAGCGTAGATCATCCACTAAGGCGACCATAGTAGTCTCAACTCCATATCCCGCCCTGAAGCCAGTTTGAAATGGGTCTAAAAAATCTGTATGATCCAAGACTGCTTGGAATTGAAAGGCAACCGCCCTCTCGATCACCTTGCTCAAAAACGGAACATTTGATAATGATCTCTACTTATTAAGATCCAGGGGATCCAGGGAGGGCTTTTTTAGAAGCGACCGTACCACTGCTTCTTTTAAACAGGATGGAAAACTCCCCTCCCTGAGAGATGCATTAATAATATGTTGTAATTATAATCTAACTGCATCTCCTTCCTGAGTGACCAGCCAAGAAGGACAGGGATCTAGAGGGCAAGTTGTCCTCCTCATTCGTCCAAGCAGTTTGTCCACATCTTCAGTACTCACCAGCTGAAACTGATCCAGTGTAATTCTACTCGCGGAGATGCTGGACACTCCATTGTCAGCTTCTGCTATAATGATGGCATCTATGTCGGCTCTTATCTGAGAGATTATATGAAATGATCATTAAAAATATCACAGCGAACTGCCTATGGCTCTAAAATCAGATTCAGGGGGGAAGGTGCCTGAGTTAGACTCCTCACCACCCTGAACAGTTCTGCTTGATGAGAATTCGCAGACGCAATGCGTGCAGCGAAGAAAACTTTCTTCGCTGCACGTATTGCCACCCCATAGGAATGTTCTCTATGTCGTGTCTTGTTGGATATATGTTGAGTTTTCCACCATCAGTGCTCCAGTCGTCATCCTTCCCACTTTAACTCCCTGAGATCTTCAGTATACCAGGGTGCCCGATTAGTAACGGGTCAGAGAGGACGGTTGGGGGTGATTGTGTAAATAGCCCTAGTTAGGTCTTGATTCTAAATATTGACCAGGGATTCTACAGGATCGTTGATGATACCAGCCATAGAACCCTCAAAGGCTTTCTGGAATCCAAGAGGATCCATCAGCCTTCGAGGGCGGACCATCTTAATAGGTCCGCCACCCCTGCAGGGGCGGGTGGTAGCCGTGATACTAACCCTGACCAGAAAATGGTCTGTCCATGACAATGCAGAAGTATTTGTCTCCTCTGCCCACAGATCCATCTGTTTGGAGCTGAAAACAGCTTTGAGGGTGTGACCTGCTGATTGTGTAGGTTCAGAGACCAACTGGGATAGGCCCATATTTGTCATGGATGCCATGAACTCCCGAGCTGCATCTGACAAGCCAGCCTCAAATGGGATGTTGAAATCGCCCAGGACCAAAAGCCTGGGTGACTCCAACACCAACATCAGCCAGCATGACTCCAACATCAGCCAGGGTGACTGATAGGCAGCAGGGTGGCTGGTACACTAACTGAATTCCTAGTCTATCCCTGGCCTTCAGACTCAGGTACACACACTCTAAGTGATTCAATTCTCAGATAGGAAGCCTGGTTAGGTTAAGATTGTCTTTGTAGACCACAGCTACTCTGTCCCACGTTCACTTTCCCTCACCTGCTTGCTAACACAGTACCCAGCTGGGAGGGCCTGGGCCCATATCGGGCCATTGTCATCTCCCAGCCAGGTCTCTGTGAAGCATGCCAGGTGGTAGCCGTGATACTAACCCGTGATACTAACCCTGACCAGAAAATGGTCTGTCCATGACAATGCAGAAGTATTTGTCTCCTCTGCCCACAGATCCATCTGTTTGGAGCTGAAAACAGCTTTGAGGGTGTGACCTGCTGATTGTGTAGGTTCAGAGATCAACTGGGATAAGCCCATATTTGTCATGGATGCCATGAACTCCCGAGCTGCATCTGACAAGCCAGCCTCAAATGGGATGTTGAAATCGCCCAGGACCAAAAGCCTGGGTGACTCCAACACCAACATCAGCCAGCGTGACTCCAACATCAGCCAGGGTGACTGATAGGCAGCAGGGTGGCTGGTACACTAACTGAATTCCTAGTCTATCCCTGGCCTTCAGACTCAGGTACACACACTCTAAGTGATTCAATTCTCAGATAGGAAGCCTGGTTAGGTTAAGATTGTCTTTGTAGACCACAGCTACTCTGTCCCACGTTCACTTTCCCTCACCTGCTTGCTAACACAGTACCCAGCTGGGAGGGCCTGGGCCCATATCGGGCCATTGTCATCTCCCAGCCAGGTCTCTGTGAAGCATGCCAGGTCGGTTTCCTCATCTATAAGGAGGTCATAGATGATATTTGTTTTGTTTTTAACCAGCCTGGTATTGCATAGGAGCAAGGAGAGGTTCTGTGGGGGGCCTGGTTCATTCTCCAAGATCCCCGGGGTAGCAGGGTGACTGAAAGGTAAGATGGGTCCTAGATATCTATCTCTCCTTCCCCTGTAATGGCACTTCGCCCTGCTATCACCATATCTCCCTCTGCCCCACACAACCCATATTGCCATTCCCTGATGCATTCCAGCCGCCATTCAGCTGGGTCCTGACATCCTGGGCTTCTCTGAAGAAGAGTGGGGGAGGGGGGCTATGATATTCGGCCGGCGTCTTTCCTCTCCTCCTCCACTCCAGATTAAGTCATGAAATACTGGATTGTGAGAGTACTGGGGTTTCTTAAGAGAGGAAGAAGTGTGGAAATTTTGTCAGCACCCCTTCAAGACTCGGACCTGCCAAGTTCAGTTAGATCAGAGAAAGGGTACCCAAACCCATATTAAAGGCACTTTTTTTAAATGGCACACTAGTGTCGTATCTTCTTCTCTCTCTGTAATCTTTCCATGACCTGGATGTGCTGTTCAGCAGGACTCCAATTGTAACAAATAAAGCAAATGAGAAACAAATGTGAAAGAATGACTTTTCATTTGGAACAAATTTATTTAAATTCCCATTCCTTTCTACCACTAAAACTAATGAAACAAATGGAGCCCATTAGTTTCTCTTTTCATTTGTTTTTTAAGATGAATACACACCCGCAAAAGTACTCCTACTACAGGTGTACATTTTGTTAAGTCTATTCCATCTATGGTTCACAAATTGTCAGGCATTTTTCGTTCCATTGTCCACTCATTGCTAGAATTGGAATTTCTTTTCGGGATTTATGAGAATTTTGTTCCTGTTTACAAATGCGTATTGGCAAAAGTATGCACTTCTGCAAATTCACCCAAAATACTTTTTTTAAATAAGTCCACAGAAATCTGCACCATCCAGAAAAAGACAGTCAGATGCTGAATCCACAGCTCAGATAAATAAAAATCGGAACTCATTTGAATCTGTTGCAAATTTCTCCAACATCCCTAATGCCCCCTACTCTTGGGCAGATGTCCCCAACACAACAAAGCTAAACAAAGAACATTTAGGTCATCTTAAATGATCTCATCACCATCAGTAAAGAAATGACCAAATAATCAAGGAAGTTCAACTTAATCCAAGGAGAAGCTGGTCTTGTGCTTATGTTTATCTTGAAGATATTTCAGATATCTGAGAAGCACGCTAGATCTTCATGCATATGTATGAGGCTTCGACACTGCACAGCAAAGTGGACTGATGACATCCTTAAATATAATGACATCCTAGAGGCCACTAGGCCACTAAGTCAGGCCTAGCATAGTGTGAAAAATATTGTGGAGCCCACCAGACACATCAATGGATTCCATTAAAGGAGGAGGGCAACGTGAGCCTTTGCCAAGCACTCGGGAGGCTGCACGAGCTTCCCAAGCCCTCAACAAAGCGTACTTTCTGGGGCCTCCGGAAAGTGTGCAATTATCCCGGCCACACCATTAGCATGGCCAGGAAATTGTGCACTTTCTGGAGGACCTGGAAAGTAAGCTTTGCTGTCATCGTCATCATCCCCCCCCCCCCACAGTGCCAATTGGGGCCTTAAAGGCTCTCTTACGCAAGGCTACCAAGCAATCCACTAGATTCAGGCCCCACTTTGCTTGGAGTTGTGCCAAAATAGAGCCCCCTTTCCACATCCCACTACCAAAATGAGTGGAGTGTGAAACCTGTCCCTTTATTATTCCATTGAGTTTTCACTTCTGCCTTGCCACATTTCCCAATATCTATAGATTTCTGATGTCTCACATATATGCTTGCTTATTTTTAACAACTTCTGCCCATGTGAGATTCCTTGTTTTGTTTTCTCCCTGGAAATCAATTGTACACACTGATGCACATTACACAGGTCAGGACATGTATTTTTTATTAGCTGTGCTAATTGAGGAAAGGAATGTGCATTGAAATGTGCATTCCATTGACAGCCACACTCAAATGCACATTCTAATGCACGAAGCAGCCCCTGTTCTCCTGCCCACCTTCTCTATTTCCTATGTGCATCCAGCTTTCCTCCCCGCACCCCAGAAGGAAGTATATCAAATGGAATCAGATGTAAAGAAGAACTGTCTACATCAGTAGAACAGCATTCTAAGTGTTGGAGATTCAATCTGAAAGCTTACCACAGTATCCCTAATTAAATTCTGGGTTAAATCGATTCCTGTTGCATCCATTGTACCTACTTGTAGAGATTCTCCGTGGTACCATCTAGGACAGTTTGCATTTGAGTTACAGGCTTCTCTTCTTCCTCTTGTCTCTCAGTTTATCATGTTACTAAAAAGCTATACACCCAGTGTTGAGGAGAACAACTGGTAGCTATGCTACCAGTTTGACTAGCAAGCTGAAATACTCTTCCTTTGTATACATGTTACACATGTTTTTGATATGACCCTCTCCCCCAAGTGAAAAATGGGTGAGAACATCCTGGCTGGCATATCTACATCTGTTTTTGAGCATCCCAGTGAAGTGCCAGAGTAGATTAGTATCTCCCATGTATCTCATAAAACTAAACATATCTGGGGCCTGGTGTTACTTTGATAAACAAGTCATTATGATAGCACCTTTTGAAAGTGTGAATAAACATGTCAGCCAGGGAGATGATTACCATGCCCACAGCATACTCAGCCAAGAAAATCTTACCTCTTGGCAGCACTTTGGAAGGACAGAGGCTCATAAGGAGAGCTGGATTTGATGGCATCCTTTAAAGCCAGAGAAGAGACGCCTGGGTCCAAGCATCCCTGCCTGAAGAGAGTTGGAGGTCAGTGTGTCAATGCGAAATGGGAGGCATAAAACATGCAGCATTTTTAGTGAATGGAATTTCTCCAAGACAATCAGTAGCGTAGTTAAAAATGTTCACAACATGATGCATACACTACTTTTAAGGGCACAGCCTGGGTTCTAGGAAATTTGCATGGGAGAGAGAAAAAAATACTGAGCTCTGAGTTTGATTGATTGATTTAATTTATATATGCCCAATAACCAAAGCTCTCTGGGCAGTTTACAAAAACCACTAAAGATACAATGTAGTATCTAATGTTAGTCCTACTCAGAGTAGGCTTATTGAAACAAATAAGTTACATTAATTTCAATGGGTTTACTCTACATAGGATTAACATTAGATATTACTCACGGTATACAAAGTAGGAATGTGCAGCGGATCGGATCCGATCCACGATCCAGATATGATCTGCCCAAAATTCAGATAAAAATGATCTGATCCGATCCGATCCGCCATCCAATCCAATCTGATCCTATCCGAAGGGACCCAATCCGGATCGGAAAAAATCACAAAATCGGACGCCATTTTGAATGCTTTTCCCCATAGCCTAGTATTGTGTTACAAAAACACCTATAACTTTTTCATTTTTAAAGATAGAAGGATGAAATTTGGGCACTTTATAGATGGGCTAGGGGTAGTTATCTGTGAGAAATTTCAGAAAGATTGGTGCAGGCATTTTGTGGCAATTAATTTTTTAATTACGAACCAGGAATGCCTATAACTTTTTCATTTTTAATGTTCCACACATATGCCACTACACGCTTGAAGCTATGCTTCTGAAATTTATCACACATGTGAACCAAAGTGGTATGTCTAATGTGGAGAAATTTCAGAAGCATAGCTTCAAGCGTGTAGTGGCAAGGTATCTTTGAAAAATGAGGAAAGAAACGCCCATAACTTCTTTATTTTAAAAGTTAGAAGTCTGAAAGTTGCTCACTTTGTAGATGGGTTAAGGGTAGTTATCTGCCAGAAATTTCAAAAAGATAGGTCCAGGCATTTGGTGGCTATGATTTTTTTTTAGATTAAAAGTTACAACACGAAGTTTTGACAGAGAAAAGAGTGAGGGGGAGGCAGGGGAGGGGGTGCAATTGACAGCCCAAACCTCTGTGGAAAATCTTCTGTAACATTTAATCTAAAAAATTCATAGCCACCAAATGCCTGGACCTATCATTCTGAAATTTCTGACAGATATCTACCCCTAACCCATCTACAAAGTGAGCAACTTTCAGACTTCTAACTCTTAAAATAAAAAAGTTATAGGCATTTATTTCCTCATTGTTTCAAAAATACCTTGCCACTACATGCCTAGATCTATCTTTCTGAAATTTCACATACATATCAAGCAAAGTGGTACCTGTAATGTGACCAAGTTTCCTGTTTGTATCTTTAAAAATAAAAAAGTTGAAGGCTTAGCTGTATTTACCTCACTACTACCCATTTTTCTAAAATTAATTGCCACACAAGGCAAGCACCTATGTTTCTGAAATTTCACACACATGGGTCCCAACATACCACCTGCAATGTGGCAAAGTTTCATGCATGGAACTTCAAAAATGAAAAAGTTACAGGCATTCCTGGTTTGTAATTTAAAAATTAATTGCCACAAACTGCATGCACCAATCTTTCTGAAATTTCTCACAGATAACTACCCCTAGCCCATCTACAAAGTGCCCAATTTCCATCCTTCTAGCCTTAAAAATGAAAAAATTATAGGTGTTTTTGTAACACAATACTTGGCTATGGAGAAATGCATTCAAAATGGCGTCCAATCCAAAAATCGGACATCCAATTTTCGGATCGGAATCAGATCCAATCCAATCCAGTAGACCTCTGATTTTTTCCAATCAGATTTTTTTTTTAAAAAAAAATCTGATCCGATTCCGATCCGATTTTTCCCTCTGTGCACATCCCTAATACAAAGTTTAGAAAGCCATTTCTATAAATACACACAAACAGACAATATACACAAAGACAACATATATCTGAAAAGAACTTTAAGCAATCAAGCATAAGACTTGCCTGAGAAAAGAGAAAGGTCTTAACCTGGCGCTGAAAAGATAGCAATATTGGCAGCAGGCAGGCCTCATCAGGGAGAGCATGCCATAATTGTTAAATACATTAACAACCAAATCCTAGAGGTGTTTATTTAAAATATTATTCACAGATACAATGGGACATTAGCATGATACTAGTCCCAGTTCAGTTTTGAAAAATTTGATAATTCAAAAAATATAATAGAGCAGGAGGAAGTAATAGGTGGGGGGATTGGTTTTTTCCATGTTTCTAATTTCTGCCCCTTTGAATTCAAAGAAGATGTAAAACTGACTAACCAGGTTGCAAGAAGCTTCTGGTATAGTCAATTTAATGTCTAAATGAGTGAAGCATTGCACATCTGCATATCAATCCAACAGTTCATCAATCCAACAATCCAACTATATATTTTTTCATACTTAAAGTTTGATTTTTAAATAAAGCTTCTGGGTTAAGCAATTTAACTTCTAAATGAAGCATTGCATATATAATTGCATATAACTTGCACAACCAGCTTGCACAGCCAACTTGATTACAGACTATGGCATATAATGTCCAGGTGTGCACACATGGAAATGTGTGCACCTTTGTTGTGGATATGAACTGTTTTAAAACTAGGATAGGTGCCTGAATGTTGGTCCTCTGGGACATGCTAGAGCAGAGATGTGCAGCAAGCACCCTCTGCACTACAGCACCCATCACCTCTTATCATGGACCCTACTGGCTAGGGCTGATGGCAATTGAAGTCCAACAATATCTGAAGGGCCATGGGTTCCCCATCCCTGTACAGAGGTCCATTAGTAAGAGAGAGAGTCACCATTAGTAACAAAACACTATAGAGGTTAAGCAATGAACTATGTTTGCTCATAAAATATTCAATATTGTTGATTAGTGACCCACTTGGACTAGCCATCTGTCAGGGATGCTTTAAGGTAGATTCCTGCATTGAGCAGGGGGTTGGACTCAATGGCTTTATAGGCCCCTTCCAACTCTACTTTACTATGATTCTACTATTCTATTCACCATCAACCTAGGATATTGTAATAAATGAGTTTGAGGAACTTGCTTACACTAACCCATATATTGATTAAAAATATTAATTGATGGGTCAGTTCAAGCAAGGATTAGAAAGGTACACTACTTTGAGCTTAAAGATGCCCAAATCATATTTCTCAACCAAAACACTCCAGAAGTTTAAGACTCAGCTGTGGTAATATTGAGGCTCAGTCTCCAAAAGCAAACAACAGCTATAGAAAAAAACAAATCCCTAATTCATGATTTAGAAATTGTGCACCAGCTCAGATATCACAGTGGGCCTCTTCACACAACACACTAAGCTAGGCCGTTGACTCTTTTGCAGCAAATGGTTAGTGAGGGTGTTTAAACCATGGTTATGTAGTCACCATGGTTAGGAATGGTTCACACGACACGCTAAGTCATGGTTCAAACAATACACTAAGCCATAATGTGTAGCTCAAATTGCTTAACCTCCATGGGTTAATGTGCTGTCTGAACATGGTCATTGAGGAAACAACGTCTGACCCAATATGCCCCTGGGACTAACTACTGCTGAGTAAAAACTGTGCCACTAGATCCACACAAAGGCCAACAAGATGACTGCTGGATTGAAGGACACATTGGACCAGTTATTACTCCCAACTTATGGCTGTCTTCCTTGATTGACCAAAGCCAGACTGCTCGGCAGAGAAGAATTTGGAATAACCCAAACTGGCACAGTGGTTTCACAGCATGGTGCAATCTTCGAGCAGACCTTCCAAGTCCTGACACTGATATGCATTAATAGAAGTTTAGCACTGCAGTGGTTACAAAGTCTGTATAATAAGTGGCTCTAACAACTTTAAATGCATAAGGATTTTGTAAAATGTGCATTTATTATGTTCAAGTAAATCAGTTACTGGGAGGTATTTAACACTGACATTAGGGACTGAATTCCATGAATTGTTGCCACATTGAAATGTAAATCCGTAATATGGCTTTGTACATTAGTTACTTTAGGCTAAGGCTGGCAATGAGCCACCAAAAAAGCATGATGAACAGAGACTACTGTGCTTTAAGTTTGCAGTGTCATTTATCATACAGCCAGCAATTTCTTCTGGAAATTACTTCATGGTGATGGCACAGTTTTCACTCAATATGTATGACTGGCAGTGCATTCACTTTCTGATCACTTTCCAACTCTGAGTCAAACTGAGCCACTGGTTCTGGGACTTGCCAACGTGAAGTGGGCTCCCCTCTGAAGTGACCAGAACCAAAGCTGGAGCATCATGAGGCTTTATTATTAATAGTAGTAGCAGCAGTATTTCTATACCACTCAATTATCTAACACAGATTCCAGAGCAGTGAACATCGGTATAATCAGTAAAAGAAAGATGAGTAAAAAGCAAATTAAAATTGTTCAATTTAAAAACAAAGGAACCAGAAAAACAGTGGCTAGTCAGTTTGTTTATTTATTTTATTACATTTATATCCCACCTGTTTTCCTCCAAGGAACCTGAGGCAGTTTACATAGTCTTCCTTCTCTTCCCCATTTCATCCTCACAACAACAACCCTGTGAGGTAGGTTGGGCTGAGAGTCTGTGACTGGCCCAAAGTTACCCAGTGAACTTCCATAGCTGAGTGGGGACTAGAATCTGGATTTCCCGGCTCCCAATTGAACACTCTGACCACTACACCACACTTCTCGAAACAGAGTTGTTTTCAGGAGGCACCAGAAACAGCCATGCTTCAGTGTTAGAGACTTTCTGTCTCCTCTCCAAGTAGTGCAGTTAGGGTTCGATTCTTTGAATGCTGATTATGCGAAAGGGAAGGGAGTAAATGTGGTTGAATGACTGACAAGTCCACCTTCTAATCCTGTGGTATGTTTTACCATGGGCTTCAATCACTACGCTTTGGGAGAGGTCAAGGATGGGACCATGAGATGACTATTCTTCCATTGCCACCTGTCTTCACTATGAAAACAGACTTAAACTGATTTTCAATCAGCACAACAACCTGGCCCTTGCATCCAACCTTCTAAAAAATAGTAAGGTTCTTTTCTGGGGACAGCTCTATGATACATCTTTATACAAATTGCCCCCAAAACCCATGGGGAGAGGGAACAGAATGCCAACCATTTGAGGACTCCCCTTCCATATGGAATGTTGCATCTATCCTTCCAAAACTTAGGGACATCTCTACACTATCTGTCATTTTCAGAATAATGGCCTACAAGGGACATAGGGGGATAAGAGCATCTTGTTTTGGAGACCTTTGAAATGTTAATAAAAGCCCTGCAGCTTTAATTCTGAAACTTTTAAGCCTTACTCCTATTAGAAGGGATAACTATCCCTGCAATTTTCATCCAATCCTGTCTTGAAATTTAAAAGTTATAGGCAGTCCTTTTTTTTAAAAGGCAAAATATAGAGGTCCAAAGCACAAAGACTCCTGCATCTTAATTTTTTTTAAAAAATGGCAGATTTAATCCCCTCCTAATAAAATATTGTGCCTGCAAATATCATCTGATACTGACCAAGGGAAAAAATGTGAAATCTGTTTTGGATTTCTTGGAATAGTCACTGGGAAACACAAGGTTTTGGATTTCCAAACCTTGACTCAGATTCAGAACCTAGTGAAAGTGGTGTCAAATCAGGATCTGAAGTACAGCTGGTGTCTGATGCACACCTTTAAAATGTATTAAGGTGCCCTTGAGTGCTATTTACTGTACATTTCTGCAGGAAACCCTTCGCTTTGTAAATAAAATGAAATCATTTATCATTGGAGATTCAGGTTTCCACTTGTAAGGGGACAGCATTTTTGGGTTGCAGGAGAATTTGTAAACAGGTCCAAAACAAGATCATGGTGGGCTAGCAGGCTGTAGTGGGCTCCCTACCCTGCTCCCCAGCACAGAATTCACAAATGACAGAGAAGATAGAAACAGAAACCAGAAACAAGAAATAAGATCGAGGAAAACAAACAAGTAAAAGCTCCCTTTCTACCAGTTGGTGATCCTCAATTCAAATGCTTTTCCTCCTCAGTCTTTGGACACCTCATCCTCTGGTTAGGGCCACAGTTGCTTCTGGGACTGACATACTTTCTTTCTTTCTCTTCCCTTCTGCTTCTGGGCTGAGGCTGAAAAGAATCCTCTTACCTTGATGACTCATGAGTAAGCCAAGCAGGAGAATGAGCAGGTAGACATAGCCCATTGTTTTGCTTTCCAGGACTGTACCAGCAGCAATAAGGTGGGTTTGACAACTAACAGAGGGGGGAGAAGGTGGGGAGGGGGTGTGGTTTGACAGCTGTCAAACCCACCATTTTGGAACTTTTGGAACTTTTAAAGTAAAAAATTCATAGCCACAAAACGCCTGCACCTATGTTTCTGAAATTTCTCACAGATAAGTACCTCAAACCCATCTGCCATGTGGGCAAGTTTCATGCTTCTATCTTTTAAAATAAAAAAGTTAAATGCATTTCTCTCCTCATTTCTCCCAAAATATCTTGCCATTACACGCTTGAGCCTATGTTTCTGAAATTGCTCACATATGTCAACCAAAGTAGTATCTCTAATGTGGCCAAGTTTCATGGTTGAATCTTTAAAAATAAAAAAGTTGAAGGCATAACTGTTTTTCCCTTTGATTGTTGAGGACTTCATACAAGGAGATTGGAATGGTATGTGTTCATACAACTTGGGACCTGGCTAGCTCAAGACCTGCCTTCTCTACCTGCCACATCTTCAGAGGCTTTTCTCTGAAATCTCCCTGCCATTTTGCTTTCTGAAGTTAGGTGGGCTTAGAGATTTATGAGGATTTTGCTTTTGCTCACAAAAACACCCGAGTGTGCCCTGTTCAAAGCTCACATGAGTATGAGTGTGATCATGTGTCTGCTGAAAATATTTGTAAATTGTCAAACACATGCCCATATTTAGGCAATGAAGAACTCGTAGGGCACCTACCCCAAAAGTTCATCGAACGCTGCCTGGCTGGCCCTGTTCCGGGCAGTAGGCCAACTTAATGTTTGGCAATGCACACTTTCCGGAGTCCCCAGAAAGTGCAATTTCCCTCCCCACACCAATATTGACCTTAAATTCCCTCTTGATCTAAGAGTGCTTTTAAGGCCATGATTGGTGCGGGGATGGGAGAGAAATGTGATTTCCCCAAAGCAGCAGAAATCACTTATTTCCCCCTCCTCTCTAATGGCAGCCTTTAAGGCCCCCTTTGGAGGGGGAGAGGGAGGGGGAAAGGACAAAGGAAAAATGGAGTTCCACCCGAACCTGTGCCCCCTTTGTCCATCGGGCATGTCCGCCCGGGCCTGGAATGGCCAGATGCAGAATCATCCGCTGCCCTTGTGAGCCCTGGCAGATTTTCGCCCCATCACCATTCACATTTGTCTCATTACCAATTCTGAATTTGATTTCTGCAAATTTCTTAATTTGTGCAAATTTCCTCAGTAGAGTGAAACAGCCTTGGTGTAGCCTATAGAGGAAAGTTGTGCACATTAGGAAATGTGCACAACTTTCAATCAATTATTTATTAAGGTCATAGACAAGCAAAAGCAATATAAAACATACAAAAGTTAGTTAAAAAGTGACATGAAAATAAGATACAGCTTTGTAGACTTCCTTCTTTTAGGAGGATTGCAACATTTTCCCCTAATTTGCACTGATATCATAAAAAACTTAGAGACACTTTCAGTAATACATGAGGACACATCCCTTAAACAAATTAATACCAAAGTTGTGGTTACTTCCAGAAAAGGCTGTTAATAATGGAAAGATTAGCTTCTTTCTGCATTCCTTATACATGTCACAATGTGCCACAGGGACATATCAGCTCATTAACAGGGATTTTACTAAACCGTCCTTCTAATAATGCTGATGGCAACACATTAAAATGAGCAAGGGTAAATGCTCTTCTGTACTTTGGGATGGTTAACATATGCAGATATGAAGCTGCTGTGAGTCCGTAGTTATTAAAGTTATTGGAGAACAAGATTTGTTAGCAGTTCTTAAATTCTGTAGATCTAGGTCTATTAATCTTTGAACAACAAGAGATTGGGCTTTCTGAAGCCCATAGTTGCCCATAGCTTCCACAGAGAAGCCAGCCTAAGTAACTTCTTCTCCATCTCTCTCATCCAATGAGTGACATAGGGATCTGAGAGCAGTAAGAAGAGATAACTACCAGGAACTGCCAGAAAATGTAACCATAGCCACCATTTAAAGGCATTGATTCATGCCTTGCATTCAACTGATCGAATGCCCATTTCCAGGTAAATAGCTGTGTTCCCCACACAGGAAGGAAGGACCAGTAATTTCCTGAGAAATACAGACTGGACTCTTTCAATTTGGGCATTAAATCCCAATATCCAAATAGGAATACCATAGGTAAATTGGGCCAGACTCTTAGCTTTGTAAATCTGGATTACAGAAAAGATGAATTGACCACCTTGCATAAAAAAAATCTTAGGATCAGCTGCTGACTAGAATTTGCTGAATCAATTGCCTGCCTTCTTTGTTCAGACCAAGCTCCAGTGCTCTGCATTTGTATGCCTAAATATTTTATATGGGCAACTTACTTAATGATATTACCATTTAAAGTCTATTTGTATTTCTTCTGAGCTTTAGAGAACACCAGGACTTTCGACTTACTATAATTGACAGTCAGACTAAAAGAAAAGGGGCTAAAATATACCTGTTTTACACCTCTTGTAGCTGGGATTGAGTTGGAAACTTGTCCCTGCTGCCCACATCTGACTTGACTAGAGGTCTGATTATACAGACATCTAATGAGAAACAGTAGGCGCTTATCCATGGAACTTCTGTGTAATTTGGACCATGGCTGTTCCCTCGAGACAAAATCAAAGGCAGACTTAAGATCAGTAAAGGCAGTATAAAGCTTATCACCAGGAAATGAGGTATATTTCTCTGCCAGGTGAGCTAACACACAACAATGATCTAAGGTTGAGTGGCCAGCTTAAACCCAATCTATTCCTCACCTATGATATTATTATCCTCCATCCAAGTTAGAATCTTACATTTTAAATACCTGGCATAAATTTTCCCAATAACTGAGAGAAGGCTGATAGGCAATAATTTGCTGGATTGGTCCTGTCACCATTTTTTTAAAATAAGAACTATAATCGCTTTACTCCAAATATCTGGAATCTTTCCAGAGTTATTAATAAAAGTAAATAGAGCTGCTAATAGGGGAGCCCACCATTCTGGATTAGATTTTAAAAGATCAAGGGGTATAGAATCTGGGCCCGGAGCTTTGTCAGATTTAAGTTCAATAATCAAATCAACAATTTCACCATGAGTAACAGATTGTCACTCTTGGACATCAAGGGACAATTGGAAACTGGACACTAAGAAATTGTTTGGATCCTGAAGAATTGCAGAAAAGTATCTTTCCCACTCATAATTGGAGATACAAGCAGGATGTTCTTGTCGCTCTGACAAAGTCCCAGTGACAATTCACCAGAATACTTTGCTATCCTTCTTTTGTGTGGCATATAGTAGTTGATTCCTTTTTTCTCTCTCTTTAGTTCTTTTCTTTTGAACAATAAGTGCTTTGCATTCCCGTTTCAGTTTATAATACACTTCAGGTAGACATTTATCACCTGTATTATGGTATATGGAATAAACCTGGCTAATCTGCTTCTTAAGCAACACACAATCATGGTCAAACCAGCTCTTGTTCCTATAATATTTAGCAACAGCCAAAGAGCTATCTGTCCCTAGTTCCTTTGGATATCAGAAATAAGTGCCTCATAATGATACAGCTTCTCTTCCCCAGTACAGGCTAGCATATTTTGATATAATTGAAGATAGACAGAGGATTCTATTAAAGAGGCGAACTTACCCTCTGTCCTATTAGTCCATTTAATCCTTCTCACACAAGAAGACAGAGAAGAGTCCAATAATGGAGGTCCAAAAGGCAAATGAATCTTGGAGGGAGGTTCAAGTAGTGTCACTAAAGGATAGTGATAACTATCGGTACGATCATTGCAATAAAAAAGCTTGAACTGCCCTTCTAAATGACTGAGTAATAAGTAGGGGTGTGCATCGGATCGGATCCGATCCACGATCCGAATCCGATCCGACCCAAAATCGGGAAAATCCGATCCGATCCGATCCGGCCAACCTCCGATCCGATCCGATCCGATGAGGTCCGATCCGGATCGGACGCCATTTTGAATGCTTTTTCCCATAGCCAAGTATTGTTTTACAAAAACGCCTATAACTTTTTCATTTTTAAAGATAGAAGGATGAAACTTGGGCACATTGTAGACTGGTTAGGGGTAGTTATCTGTGAGAAATTTCAGAAAGATTGGTGCATGCATTTTGTGGCAATTAATTTTTTAATAAATACCCAGGAATGCCTATAACTTTGTCATTTTTAAAGTTACACACATGAAACTTTGCCACATTGTAGGGGGTACCTTGGGACCTATGTGTGTGAAATTTCAGAAACGTAGGTGCTTGTCTTGTATGGCAATTAATTTTTAGAAAAATGGGTAGTAGTGGGGTAAATACAGTTACGCCTCCCATTTTTTTATTTTTGAAGATACAAACAGGAAACTTGGGCACATTACAGGTACCACTTGCCTTGATATGTGTTTGAAATTTCAGAAACATTGGAGCTTTCCTTGTGTGGCAATTAATTTTTGAAACAATGAGGAAAGAAACACCTATAACTTGGTCATTTTTAAAGTTACACACATGAAACTTTGCCACATTGTAGGTGGTACCTTGGGACCTATGTGTGTGAAATTTCAGAAACATAGGTGCTTGCCTTGTGTGGCAATTAATTTTTTAATAAATACCCAGGAATTCCTATAACTTTGTCATTTTTAAAGTTACACACATGAAACTTTGCCACATTGTAGGCGGTACCTTGGGACCTATGTGTGTGAAATTTCGGAAACGTAGGTGCTTGCCTTGTGTGGCAATTAATTTTAGAAAAATGGGTAGTGGTGGGGTAAATACAGTTACGCCTCCCACTTTTTTATTTTTGAAGATACAAACAGGAAACATGGGCACATTACAGTTACCACTTGGCTTGATATGTGTGTAAACTTTCAGACAGCTGGGTCCAGGCATGTGGTGGCAAGGTATTTTTGAAACAATGAGGAAAGAAACGCCTATAACTTTTTTATTTTAAAAGTTAGAAGTCTGAACATTGCTCACTTTGTAGATGGGTTAGGGGTAGATATGTGTCAGAAATTTCAGAATTATAGGTCCAGGCATTTGATGGCTATGGAATTTTTAAATTACATGTTTCAAAAAAATTTCTACAGAGGCCAGGTCTTCCCCTCCCGCTTCCCGCGAAGAAAAGGAAACACTCTCTCGTCTCGATCCCTTTGATCCTTGCTAGTAGTATCCATTACAGGGTTCATGTTTCCTTTCCTACTTTCACTTTTCAAGCAGAACGGCTGAGCCTAGCTGAGTTTTGCAGCCATGCGTGCAAGGAAGGATCACTCTGGTCTCGATCCCTTTGATCCTTGGTAGTATCCATTACAGGGCTCGTGTCTGCTTGAGTACAAAGTGAAAGCAGACACGAGCCCTGTAATGGATACTACCAAGGATCAAAGGGATCGAGACCAGAGTGATCCTTCCTTGCACGCATGGCTGCAAAACTCAGCTAGGCTCAGCCGTTCTGCTTGAAAAGTGAAAGTAGGAAAGGAAACACGAGCCCTGTAATGGATACTACTAGCAAGGATCAAAGGGATCGAGATGAAAGAGTGTTTCCTTTTCTTCGCGGGAAGCGGAAGGGGAAGACCTGGCCTCTGTAGAAATTTTTTTGAAACATGTAATTTAAAAATTCCATAGCCATCAAATGCCTGGACCTATAATTCTGAAATTTCTGACACATATCTACCCCTAACCCATCTACAAAGTGAGCAATGTTCAGACTTCTAACTTTTAAAATAAAAAAGTTATAGGCGTTTCTTTCCTCATTGTTTCAAAAATACCTTGCCACCACATGCCTGGACCCAGCTGTCTGAAATTTTACACACATATCAAGCCAAGTGGTACCTGTAATGTGCCCATGTTTCCTGTTTGTATCTTCAAAAATAAAAAAGTGGGAGGCGTAACTGTATTTACCCCACCACTACCCATTTTTCTAAAATTAATTGCCACACAAGGCAAGCACCTACGTTTCCGAAATTTCACACACATAGGTCCCAAGGTACCGCCTACAATGTGGCAAAGTTTCATGTGTGTAACTTTAAAAATGACAAAGTTATAGGCATTCCTGGGTATTTATTAAAAAATTAATTGCCACACAAGGCAAGCACCTATGTTTCTGAAATTTCACACACATGGGTCCCAAGGTACCACCTACAATGTGGCAAAGTTTCATGTGTGTAACTTTAAAAATGACCAAGTTATAGGTGTTTCTTTCCTCATTGTTTCAAAAATTAATTGCCACACAAGGAAAGCTCCAATGTTTCTGAAATTTCACACACATATCAAAGCAAGTGGTACCTGTAATGTGCCCAAGTTTCCTGTTTGTATCTTCAAAAATAAAAAAATGGGAGGCGTAACTGTATTTACCCCACTACTACCCATTTTTCTAAAAATTAATTGCCATACAAGACAAGCACCTACGTTTCTGAAATTTCACACACTTAGGTCCCAAGGTACCCCCTACAATGTGGCAAAGTTTCATGTGTGTAACTTTAAAAATGACAAAGTTATAGGCATTCCTGGGTATTTATTAAAAAATTAATTGCCACAAAATGCATGCACCAATCTTTCTGAAATTTCTCACAGATAACTATCCCTAACCAGTCTACAATGTGCCCAAGTTTCATCCTTCTATCTTTAAAAATGAAAAAGTTATAGGCGTTTTTGTAAAACAATACTTGGCTATGGGAAAAAGCATTCAAAATGGCGTCCGATCCGGATCGGACATCTGGTCCGATCCGATCCGACCAGCCTCCAATCCGATCCGATCTGATCCGACCCCCCAGGTCCGATTCCGATCCGCTATCCGATCCGATCCGGGGGGTCAGTGCACATCCCTAGTAATAAGGACATAGTCGACAACACTACTCCCTAACAAAGAACTGAAGGTAAACTCACCCATCATATCACCTGGAGTACTTCCATTCAAGATTATTTTATTATGCCGGCAATCAAGAAGAGCTAAGCACATGCCAGCAAAATTTGTTGTAGCATCCTTAGAGTGTCTGATATATGGAGATTGACATATTGTATGATCAATTCCTTTAAGATGTCGAGATTCTGCTAATATATCATCATCGGGGCAAAATCGGGCATTAAAGTCACCAGCCATGAGGACCTGTGCTAATGGAAACTTTGACTCAATATGGGTAATATACTCTTCTAGCTCTTTCCACTGGGCTTTCTCATCAGAATAGCATGTAGTTGGAGGGACACAGATGTTGAACAATAAGACTTGAAGTCTGCTACTCTTAATTAGGGTTGTCATAGCAATGGTTCCACAGCTAGGGAGTGCAACCACTTCCACATTAAGTGATATGGAAACCAAACAAAGCAATCCTGCTCTGGGCCTACCTCTATTTGAAGATTTAGTTGCTGCCAGCAGGGAAGCAATATACCCATTAAACAACATATGTAGGGAGATTTTCGCAAATATCCCATTTCATCACTTCACAACTTGTGCAAGTTTCCCATTCACTCAGAGCAAGAAATGATTACAAACGTGGAGAGGAATCAGGCATGAGACGAGCAGCAGACAATTTTATGAGAATCCTAGCTATCTTCAACATCACTGGTTCACCCATCCCAAGGTTGGTTATGACCAGAGAAAGAAAGAGAGGGCCTGTGTGATGAATGCCCTCCTAAGAGGTTTGCCTGGCACCCAAAATTTCCATTGCTGTGAATAAGAGTCTCCCACCCCCTATGCAAATGGCAGGTGTGGGGAGGGTACCATCTGGATTGGGACTACAATGGGATACAAAGGCGTAAACCCCCCTTACCCTTCATATGAGGTTTCTGATCCCAATAGATCCTACTTCCCTCATACCTGGTATTTACTTTTAAAGAGTCATTCACTCAATTACTATGTGCATGATTTGCATATCATCTTGTTTGGCCAATAGTCCAGTGTGTAGCTCTGGAAGTGAAAACAGATTGCTGGGCTAAGCCCAGGTGAGCCTTGGCCCAAGATAATTTATTCTTACATTACATTTATATCCTGCCTTTTTTCTCCTGCAAGGAACCCAAGGCATCTTACGTAATCCTCCTCCTTTCACTTTATCCTCACAACAACCCTGAAATGTAGGTTAGGTTGAGAGTCAGTGACTGGCTCAGAGTCACCCAGTGAGCTTCATGGCTGATTGGGGACTAATACACAGATCTCCCAAGTCCCACTAACACTCTAAGCCCTGTTTCTTTCTCATCCTGTTTTTAGTTTGGCTTTTATTGCTAAGCCAATATTAATCCAATATTAAATCCCCTCTGCAAAATCCTTGCATTCTGAATTTTACTCCTCTTTTTCCTTCTTTCTTGACAGCTCAGTGCCATTTCAATTCAGTAAAGAACTTTCAAAGGTTGAATCACATTTGAGGGGGTGGGGGAGAGATAACAAATGCAAGATTCGAGTTCTGTAAACAGAAAGTTGGGGGCGATGATCTGTTCTTTGCCTTTTCAGTCATATTTAACTGAGCACTGAAGAAAGCCTTCCCACTCAGTCACCTCTCCAACAGAAAGTAGCAGGGATTTAGATCTCTCAAGGGGATAAATGAAAGCAATGCTGCATTCTGTTGTTAATAGATGCCAGGAAGATATTGATGCAGAAATAATTCTGCTCCAGCCATGGAAGCTGGAGCTTTCCTTGGCTTTTTCCACTGCAGTAGCCTCCACTCCTGAAGTGGCAAGCCACTTTTTAAACTGAAGAGCGGCTTGTCTCTTTGAGAGAGGATTTTGCTTTGGCCAGTGTCAATATGGTTCTAGCTCATGGCCAAAATGATCAGGGAGGCAAAGACTGAACAGCAGATAGATTTGTATTTTTATGCAGGAGGCTAAAAATGCATAGTAAGAAATATAATAGTGCTCTCTGTTTGCAGGATTATTATCTGATAATTTTTTGACAGTTTATGTGACAGCAGAGCAGGAGTGAACAACCTCAGATAGGGGATACAGAACTCGCGGGGTGCTCACCCTGCAAGTTCGCTAAGCGCTGCTCGGCTGGCCTTGTCCCTGGAGCCAGCCTGGCCCAGCGCTCAACAAATCACACTTTCCGGGGCCTCTGGAAAGTGCACAATCCCCTGGCACACCATTAGCAGTTTACTAGGTGAAGTCATCCACAGCTGTGATGTGGCAACTGGCAATTGAATGGGAGGGTCTTTCCTTTTCTTGCCCTTCAGTGCCAGGAGATGGCAATGCATGTTCATCCCAGTCTGGACAAAGACTGATAATATCAGCAGAGGTGACCACCCAGTCAGCAGCTGTGCACTTGCAACCCCACCTCCACTGCCACCTCCCTGCTAGGGATGTTCCGCTTTGGATTCTCCCACATCCGATTTCTTTATTTAAAAAAAATCTCAAGTTCTTTCTCACTTATGAAGAAATTTGTGAATATTGATAAGTTGTTATTAAAACCACACAACTCAAGGATCCATTTGAGTTTCTTTCTTTTGATCCCCAGCTTTGAAACACCAAAAATGTTTACACTATGCAGGCCCAGCCCAAGGTGGGTCACCACCTTTGCCACCTCCCTCTCACCCTCCCAATCTGCCTGCCTGCACACTTGCTCTTCTTGGCACACATATATGTGCGTGCCTCAACAGCCTGCCTGCTTGCTCACCAGCTGGCTTATTGTTCTTTGCGCATCAGGCAAAGTGTCATGAGAGGTCCCAGAACTTCCGGGACCTCTCACAATACTTTACTTGACCTCATGTGGGTGCTACATGGGGCTCCTGAAGGTGGAAACACCATATGGGCAGCACGCTGGGGAGGTGTGTGCATATACAAAGAACAATAAGTCAGCTGGCTATGGCTGGCAGCCAGGCCAGCAAGGTCAGTGAGTGGAGTGGAGCGGAAAGGGAGGAGTGGGAAGGGAGTAATGGCTTGGCACACGAGGAAGTGAGCAGCCACTTCTTGGCCCTGCTAAATATATGGAATTCCTTCCACTTAGCTCTCTTCAAAGTCTTCCTTTACTCTTTCAGAGATAGATATGAAGCAGGTGCGTGGACAGGTGAACCAAGATCTAATCATGTTTACAAAGACTGATTAGAAAAGGCTGAGGTAAGAAAAAGCAGCTAGCTGAAGAAGACAAGGTGAAAAAGGCATGAGGAAAGGTCAGCTATATTAAATCAAGCTTCACATGAGAGTGAATAGAACTCATATTTTCTCTTCATATTTCTCTGAGAGATGGTTGGCAACCATCTATTCATTTAGTTATGAGACAAAGATTATTAAGCGAGCTCTTTAGGCAGCAAGAACTTTACAAGGTTCATTTTAAACTAAATTAAATGATGCATGAAACCAAAGTTGCAAAGACTGGTGGGATTACAATCAAATTATTATTATTATTATTATTATTATTAGAATATCCATGACAAATTCACTCTCTCTCCTCTATATGTAAAAAAAGAAAAAGAAAAGAAGTAATATTACTTTGCAACAAGTAGGATGCAATCCTATGCACCATTACCAAGTAGATGTGAATAGGATCAAGTGAATGCTGATTCAAATGTTCAGGAAAATCAACGAGACATTGCATGCACCCCCTCCAAGTGTTTGAGTGCTATCCCATGTCAACAGCTAGCATGTCGGAAAGAATCCTAGGCTAGATACCTCTGAAACAATGTGTTTTCTATGTAGCAGTTGTTTTTGATATTGGGAAGCAGGTAATTTCCCCCATACACACCTGTATTCTGAAGTTGCCTAGTCACAGAAGAATCATTTCTTAATGTTTGTATCTGCTATTCAAATGGTTTCCAGATCGTGCTCCACATTGGCTCCAAGATTCAGCTGAAATTTATCCAGGGTTCATATATTTTATATAGAAATTGACACTTTTTTTCTAACTAGAATATTAAAATTGAATCTTACCCTGAAAAGCAATACATTTGGCTTACATCCAGGCTATGGAAATACACAAGTGGGTCTCTTGCAGATGTCCACTAAGGAACTGCGAGTGTGTTCATCGCAGTTATTGATTTAGGCACACATGGATATTTTTTAGTCCAATGCTGGTTGCAACATGGTTTTCAGTTCATTTCAGTTTTGTCAGTTCAAAGACTAGCTAAAAGCGAAGGTAACATTTGAATGATTCTTGCAACATCAGCAAAGCTGGACAGAGTTTAATGGCTTCTTGTGAAAGTTCCGTTTTTCTATTTGCATAGCTTATTGACATTCTAGGTCACTCAGAAATCAAGATTGCCTGGGTCAACAATTTGCATGAAAAAGGAATCCTTCCCACCCAAAAATGTGTACACCAGGCTTGTAGTGGAAAGGAACAGAAATAGTTCATATCCCTAGCACAATTTCTGAATGTTTTAGAACTAAGAATTAACTTTGCATCCCCCTTATGGATTGCAACAGCTTTCCCACAAAGCATTTCTGTATCAAATGGGGATGTATGACCCTGCAACATCTGGTCTGAGGGCAGGGGGTTCATTGCAGGGAAATCTGACCCTCTTGGGTCTCCGGATTTTCTGCGGCTACCGCAATTTACATATAACTAAGTACTTTCCAGCCATAAATGGCATAAAATATATTAATTATGGCTGTAATTTGCCCAAGGTAGACCAACTGAGGTCGCGGTTGGCTTAGCTTGTCTTGTTTTTTTTTTAAAAAAAAATCCAGATGAGCAGGTAGGGAACAGCCTGTCTGCTGTGGACTCCGCAAGGCAGATTACCAGGGATCTGGGTTCATTCGGGTCCACAGCAGATATCTCCAGCATCATTAGTATCAAAACATCCATCATTTCATCAAAATTAAAATCCTTTTACACTTGTATTTACCAGTGTGGCTGCTGTACTCTGCATGGTTGCTACTATGACAGTCTGTATGTGTATAAAGACTAGGTATGGCCAAGTATTTCATTTGGTCCAGATTTTTAAATGAACTGACCTAATTTGTGCATCCTAAACTAATATGGCAACCAGGACACAGTTATCCTTTGAACTGCACACTTCTTTGAATTTTGTGATGCATTATAAACATTATAAATTCTGTAAAAACATGTTATCTTAGGAAAAGTTGCAAACAAAATGTGTATGTTAAGGAAAGCTGTGTACGACATGCATATGTTAGGGAAAGTTGAACTTTCATGAATTTTTTAGAAGTATTTGCAAACTGTTGTGAACATTGAATGCAATGGGTGTATGATTGAGTACATACAAAACTGACATGGACCAGATATAGACTGATTTGTCCATCCCTAGTAAAGACTCCCCTCCTCATGGATTTACACATACCATGGGAAGTATCCAGCTGTGTCATTCTAGAACTATGTGCAAGAGGAGAATCCAAGTAAAGTTACATTTGCACAAGTGGGGTTGAACAAGTGTAATGCACAAACACTTGTGCAATAGAACGTTTTGCCAGAGCTCAGCTAATGCATTTTAATTTTGCAAAATGACACTGGCGGATCCTGCCTCAAGCAATTAGCAGACTAGCAGACTTTCAAATGGGCTGGATATCATCACTTGGGGGGGGTTATAAGCACTGCATATAGCTGATCTACACATGTGGAAGCCTTTATATATGTCTGATGGAATCAAATGCAGAGGCAGTGGCAATCACAGTGGTCAAAAGTATTTAAGAAGCTGAAAGATGATTAGACTATATGTGATATGCATTATGACACACTAGAATCCCTTTGGGTGCAGAAAAGTGACTTAGAAATACTGGAAACAAACAATTCATATTGGAGCAGACATATATTATTTATTTCTGCCCTTCTACCGCTCCACAGAAGTGGCTCTGGAGACTAGATTGACCCAAGTAATCTTTGGGCCATTTTTCTATTGCACATTTAATAAATATGTGAGTCGTTTCTCAATAGGGAAGAGATGATGAAGTCTATTCCACAAATGTCTAGAATATCATTGCCATGACTCATTTCTACAGCGCTGTCAGTGTCTATGACATTTTACCGGGTAACACGCTCAGGGAAAAGCAAGTGGTCTCTCCCCAAAGAGCATATAATCTAAATTTTAAGAGTAGGGCAGAGAGCCTAAGAGAAGGGAGAGGTGAGGGTAAAAAACAAAGGGAATGGAAGAATGACAAATGCAAGCAAATGCTGCCAGTTACCACGATCGCCCCCAAACGTCCTCTCCGGCCCGCTTCTAATAGGGCGCCCTGGTATGCAGAAGACCTCAGGGAGTTGAAGCGGAAAGGACGACCACTGGAGCGCTGATGGCGGAAAACTCGACTTATATCCGACAAGACACGACACAGAGAACATCTTCGTTTCTATGGAGTGGCAATACGTGCAGCGAAGAAAGCTTTCTTGTCTGCACGCATTGTGTCTGCGAATTCACATCCAGCAGAACTGTTCAGGGTGGTGAGGGGTCTAACTCAGGCTCCTTTTCCCCTGAATCCGATTTTAGAGCCTTCGGCAGTTCACTGTGATGCCTTTAACGATCATTTCTCAGATAAAATCTCTCGGATAAGAGCTGACTTAGACGCCATTGTTATAGCAGAGGTTGACAGTGGAGTGTCCAGTGACTCTGTGAGTAGGATTACACTTGATCAATTTCAGTTAGTGAGTACCAAGGATGTGGACAAGGTACTTGGATGTGTGAGGAAGACAACTTGCCCTCTCGATCCCTGTCCTTCCTGGCTGGTCGTCCAGGGAGGAGATGCAGTTAGATCACATCTACAGTATATCATTAATGCATCTCTCAGGGAGGGGAGCTTTCCATCATGTTTAAAAGAGGCGGTGGTAAGGCCGCTTCTAAAAAAGCCCTCCCTGGATCCCCTGGACCTTAATAACTACAGGCCTGTATCAAATCTTCCGTTTTTGGGCAAGGTGATCGAGAGGGCAGTTGCTTTTCAACTCCAGGTAGTCTTGGATGACACCGATTTTCTAGACCCATTTCAAACCGGCTTCAGGGTGGGATACGGAGTTGAGACTGCTTTGGTTGCCTTACTGGATGATCTACGCCTTAGTATCGACAAGGGGAGTGTGTCCCTGCTGGTACTTCTGGACCTCTCCGCGGCTTTCAATACCATCGACCATGGTATCCTTCTGGAGCGCCTGGGGGAATTGGGGATCGGGGGCACTATGCTTCAGTGGTTCCGGTCCTATCTCTCAGGCAGGTTCCAGATGGTGATGCTTGGGGATAGCTGCTCTTCAAAAAAGGAGCTGCTATGTGGTGTACCACAAGGTGCCATCCTTTCCCCAATGCTGTTTAACATTTACATGAAACTGCTGGGAGAGATCATCCGAAGGCATGGGGCGGGGTGCTATCAATACGCTGATGACACCCAAATATATTTCTCTATGCCTTCGACAACATCGTCAGCTAAGGATAGTGTGTCTCCTCTGAATGAATGCTTGGAGGCGGTAATGGGCTGGATGAGGAAAAACAAACTGAAACTGAATCCAGACAAGACGGAGGTGCTTGCTGTCAAAGGCCCCAACCTGGGTCTGGAGGTGTGTCAACCAGTTCTGGATGGGGTTACACCCCCCCCCCGAAAGATTGTGTTCGCAGCTTGGGGGTACTCCTGGATCCGTCGCTCCAGATGACAGCCCAGATTGATGTGACAGCCAGGAGTGCCTACTATCAGCTTCGGTTGATACGCCAGCTGCGCCCCTTCCTAGAGTTGGAAGACCTAAAGACGGTAGTGCACGCGCTGGTAACTTCGAGGCTAGACTTCTGCAATGCGCTGTACATAGGGCTACCTTTGTGCCTAGTCCGGAAACTTCAACTTGTTTAAAATATGGCAACCAGGTTGGTCACTGGTACACCTAGGAGTGATCGCATCACACCAGTTTTAAAATCGCTTCATTGGCTGCCAATCAGTTTCCGGGCGAAGTATAAAGTGTTGGTTATTACCTTTAAAGCCCTACATGGTTTGGGTCCAGGGTACCTGCGGGATCGCCTTCTCCCGTACAATCCGCCCCGCACACTTAGGTCCTCTGGGAAGAACTTACTCTGTTACCCAGAGGACCTTTTCTTCCATCGCTCCCAGACTATGGAATGGTCTGTCGGAGGAGGTTAGACAAATTGACAGTCTTCATGAATTTAAGAGAGTCATGAAGACTGTCCTCTTCCGACAGGCCTATCCAGATGAATTTTAGGATGTTTTTAATGTTGTATTGTTCTCTTGTTTTTTAAAAATTTTAACTGTTATGATTTTTATGTTTATATTGTTGTTGTTCCCCACCTCGATCCGGAGGGAGAGGCGGGTTACAAATAAATATTATTATTATTATTATTATTATTACTTGGGCACTGAGGAATGTAAAGATAATGGCTTTAGTGGAAAGAAAACTGTTCAGGAGAATTCAAAGAGAGAGAAAGGCAGCACAATGCAAGCATTGCTCAGAGTAGGCGTTCAATCCCTTCATGCTGCCTTAAAGGGCAGCATGAAAAAAGATGTGTGCAGCTATTTTGGGTAGCTGAGGATGATAGACAGCACAGGAGGAATAGGTAGGCTGACCATATAAAATCCAGGTCAGGGCTCCTGTAACTTTAACAGTTGTAGAGAAAAGGGAATTTCAGCCAGAGTCATTTGTATGCAATTAGTTCCTGGTGAAATTCCCTCTTCATCACAACAGTTAAAGGTGCAGGCACTGTACTAGAGTGACCATATACAAAAGAAGGCAGGGGCCCTGCAACTTTAACAGTTGTGATGAAGAGGGAATTTCACCAGGAACTAATTGCATACAAATGACACTGACTGAAATTCCCTTTTCTCTACAACTGTTAAAGTCACATGAGCCCTGACCTGGATTTTATCTGGTCACCCTAGGAATAGGAATATATCAGGAAGTAAGGGTAAAGGATAGTATGGGGGGGGCAAAGCAATGGGAAGCTCTACTACAAGGAGTTTGTAGCAGAGTTTCCAAGGAGGTGTTCTTAGGAGTTCCAGCTTTTAGATAGACAAAAAAGCATGTGTGACTATACGATCCTATACATACTTATCGGGGAGCAATTCCCAATGAATTTGGTGGAACTTACTTCTAAGTAGACATGCACAGGATTGAGATAAATAGGTGTTTCCATTAGGCCTGTGCACTGCCTTGTCTGAATCCCTGAATCCAAGCCGAGGTGGCCCAATTTGGCCTGGCTAGGCCTGGATCCAAGGTGGTACCAGGTTGACCTGAAGTGCCCCACGGCTGAAGCAGATCGGTATCGAAGACTCAGGTGCCTCGGCTGATTCAGGGTGGTGCTGGGCTGCCCTCCCACACCTGCCTGCCTGTCTAGGAAAGCCAGTGCAGGGCTACCCATGAGTCCAGGTGAGTCCATTGTGCTCACCAGATTCATTTCCCTCTCCCTCCTCACCCTCCCCAGTCACCTCCTGCCGCTGTCAGGGCTTACTTTCACGTGCATCCTCTTCCTTGAGAGCTGACCTGCGATTTACAGGCAAGATTGCAGGGGAACATTTTTTAAAATAGTATTGTGGCTGCAAACTATGGCAGCTATAAAGAGCCATTTCCCTGAGTTTACAGCCATAGAGCCATTAAAAAAGGAGAAGCTCGCAATATTACCTTTAAATTTCAGGGGAAAGGACACAAGTGAAAGTAAGTCCCGGTGGCAATGCAGTTCTGGATTTGGGGGGAGGGGAGGAAGGAGTCAAGAAGTCAGGTAGGGAGTCAGGAGTCCGATGGACTCCCTGTCAGCCTTACCCCTAGCTTTCATGGGTTGCCTGCTGTGCAGCAGCCACCCAGGGACCCTGCAAAGGCCGAAACATCTCAGGGGAGCTGAATTTCACTTTGGCTTCAGTGCTAAAGCAAGGCACACAAGTCCCGAGGCAGCCTAAGTCGAATTAGGGGCATTTCAGAGCCTCAGAAATGGCCTTTGAGGCAAGTCAGGGGGGCTGCGCACAGTCCTAGTTTCCATATTATCCTTTGAATAGTACCACTATTCACTCACTCAGTTTATTCCTGAGAATTGAGACCATGTTCGGAAACTAATGCATGCCTTTTTCCCCCTTGGACATCATCCACGTTGTTGCTTTTAGAACTGTTGGGGTTTTAGTGATTTCTGCACCTTTCCTAATGAGTGTAGCACAATCATTTCAGTTCTGAATCATTTGGATGCATAGTTTGTGATACATTCCATGATTTTATTATTTGATTTATCATTATACCATGTTTCCATACATGTCCAAGGAGCCTGAAAACATTGAAAAACTAATACAGCCCTCCCCACAAATCAAACTAAACTACCTGTTCTAAAATGCTTTCCTTTGCTTTGGAACCATTGATCCTATTACAATTTCAACTTCAAGGCAAAATAAGGAGTGATTGACACCTCAAGCTCATATTACCTGTTGCAAAACATGCTGAAAAGGTGAAGGGGGCAGGAAAAAACCATTTGGATTTTACTTTTTAATAAATTTGGAGGGGGTGGTGATGTTAGCAGAATTATATGGTTGCTTGAGTTAAATCTCCATCCCCCCAGTGTACTAAAAAAAGAATAGACAACAATAAAAACGTTAAGCTTAGCAAAGATGAATAGTGGAAGATGACAGGGCATGCACCAGGGCACAAGCAGAGCCAAAGAAAGGAACATAGAAGCCAACCCAGTGCTTACAAACCTGGAGGGGGAAGACAAAGGCCCAGTCATGTTGAAGCAGACCTAAAAACAGCAAGGATGGTCTGGAGCCGTTATGGGAGATAGCAACACAATTCAAAACAACAACAAAAAGAATGGTTGGATGCAATAAAACCTCTTGAAGAAAAGGCCACAGAAATGTCAGATAAATTCACCAATATCGCCACAATTGCTTCAGAGGCGTAGGAGATGGGAACAAAGCGTTGGAAGATAATTAGCACACTCTTAAAGATGAATAAAGACCTACAGCAGAGAATGGAGCTTTTAGAGAATTACAGCCGCCTCCCCAACCTTCATATCAGAGGCTTGAGAGAATCAGCAGAAGCCAATAATATGAAAGTATTTGCGAGTGGAGAAGGAAGTATGGAATAAAGACACGGACAACAGAGTTATGGATAAACTTGGACCTCTTTATTTAACAATAAGGAATATTCACCCCTTCATGGATCTGCATGTGAAAGTGGAGGAATCTATATGGCCTGTCTTCAGGCAACTAGCCTGTCATTATGGGGAGCCACTCTTGTAAGTCAGAAGTCGGGTAAACCTACCCCCTCTCTTATCTGACACTTCATAGTGTGGGCAGACCACCCCACATCACCCCACGCAAAGCCATAGAACTCTGAGTAGATGAGACAGGATAATCTCCAAAGGCACACTATGTCCTGACATGGGAGCCATAAAACTCATGACGAGCAGGAACTACAGACATTCCAATCACCAAAAGGTGCCAGACTGGTCACTGTCCCTTCTCTGCTATATCAAATTCCAGAACATTCTGCAATGAATTAACCTACTTATCTACCCTCAATAACACCTCCAGTATGAAGTAGGCAAAAACCTCACCACATCAATGGGAAGGAAAAATTCCTACTCAGCCCTCCCTACAAAGGGAGCAACAAGCTAAGGCCCATACTAGAAAAAGGGAGGGAGGGTGGGAGCCAAAAATCCAGAGAGGCCGGATAAAAGGCAGGCATAGCCTTTATAGGCTTGGCCCCTCCCCTCCGTCACTTGGTCCACATTTGCTAACACGTGAGGCATTTATTCCCCCTCCTCCCCACCGCAAAGGCCAATTTCCTGCTCAAGCTGTGCCGGCTGAGAAGGGAATGGACTTCTAGTATCCTGGTTTTGAGAGCTGTTTCCTGACCTGAATCCGAAGACAGAGAACATAAAAAGAGCACATCATGCCTTATTTGTCAAGCCACCAAGGGACTCTAAACCATGAAACATCATTGTCCAGTTTCAATATACACATGTTAAATAAGATAGCCTAACCCAGGCTAGAAAAATGGGGCAAATAAGGCACAGAGAAGGTATAATTAAACTGCAGAGGACCTGAGTCCAGAGACAAACCGAAAAAGTCGCTCACTCAAATATATGGCAGACAAACTCACAGGTAAAGAAATAAGATATAGATGGAGCTACCCATTTAAAATTAATGCTCCAAGGTGATACAACTACAACTATAAATACATAGTATGAAGCAAAGAAATTTCTAGCACTTATATAGCTTAGGCCCAGGATAAATTATCTCCAACCAAGAAGAAGAATGAGATTCACAGGAAGAATGCCTTCAAGGGAGAAGATATGAATGGATGGAAAAGCCAAGAAGATTCAAGAAGTAAAGAAATCAGCTCCCCCAAAATGGCGAGATATTTTGTTTAATTTATTTTAAACACACTCACTAACAGTAAGGGGGAAAGCTTATAGACTTTCAGTTAATAGCTAAGAACGGTTGTTGTAAAGTAAGTTGGATGTTGTTTAAAACTTTAAAAAGGTGTGTAAGATAACCTAGGAGGGGGAGGAGAAACCAAGGATCAACATACAACCAGAACACTCCTTCAAATGGGAACCCACTGAAGCAAAGAACAAATTAGACTATGCATGAGAAACCCCCATTGAGAATGGTCTTTAGTGGTGGGATATATTAAGAACACATCTACAGCAAAGAGATAACAATCAATATTACTAATATGTGGTTAAAGAGAAATAGGGTGGATTCAGGTCAAAATATGTCAATATGAGAATATGGCTGTAATTTAAATTCTTACTTTCAATGTCAATGGATCAGGTAATCCAGTTAAATGATATAGAGTACAAAATACATTTTGTTTTTTTTTTAAGGGAAATGCTGATGTTATATTACAATTAACCCACCATAAGAAGCAATATAAGTTGATATATTATACAGGAATGAGTGACATATTATCAGCCACAAGTACTTCTAAATCATATAGGGTCACAATAATACTGGCAAACTGGTTTGATTTTGTAGTAGAAGAAGGTGTATTGCAAGACAACATTTATTATTATTATTATTATTATTATTATTATTATTATTATTAAAGGCCATCTAAGAGAAGAAAAAATGTGTTAGCTTCAGTATATAGTCCCAATCAACAACAAACCAACATTTTAAAACAAACACTACAAACTTTAGAAAAAAAATACAAGGATGAAGGTATAATCCTAGGAGGGAATGTATATCTAACAGCATATTCCAAGATTGATAGAACGGGATATTATGGGGCGGGGGGAGTATACTTCTTGATTCAGGATTCACCCAAACCTTAAAAGAATTCAGGTTAATAGACTTGTGAAGACAAACCCCGCGCCATCGCTCTATTGTGGAACAGGCCACAAGGCCTGTTTATCAGTAGTACGGAAACAGCGGACAGCAGCGTGGGACACCAGCAGGTAAGGGGGGACCTCCCCCCTCCCCCTCCCCCATTCACACTCCTTACCTGCCACCATCATCCGCTGCCACCTGCTGCTTCCGTACTACTGATAAATAGGCCTTGCAGCCTGTTCCACAGTAGAGTAACGGCGCTCTGAGTGATGATGTCACCCGGCGGCAGCAGCAGGCGGCAGCGAGGAGGCAGCAGGTAAGAAGCGAAAGTGGGGGGGAGAGAGGGGGGAGGTCCCCACTCACCCGCCGCCATGTTTTCCCCATAGACTTGCATTGGGGAAAAGCTTTCTTTCCCCCAATGCAAGCCTATGGCGAAAACATGTAAAATGGAGGCCGGATTTTCTGATTTTTTCCTGTATTAATCAGATCGAAAAAATCGGATTAGGAGAAATCAGACCTCTTGCGGCCAGCATCAGAATCGGACATCAGATGCCCGATTTCCTCCGATTTGTATCGGTATTGGGTCCGATACAATGCACATCCCTACTAGCAGCGCCCTGCTACTTTAAAATGATTACCTCACAGATATATTTATTTATTTATTTATTTATTACATTTGTATACCGCCCCATAGCCGAAGCTCTCTTGGCGGTTTACATAGGATTAAAAACAATTAAAAACAATATACAAAAATTAAAACAGCAAAAACATACAACATACGCACAATCTGTACATTTAAAAACCTTAGAGTTTTTAAATATACCTTAGAGGGCCCAAGCAACACAGGATAGAAACTTGAAATTTGGCACACTGATAGGTCTGGCTGTACAGTATTCCAGAAAAATCTAAAAACATGAAATTTTGGGTTTAAAATATTTTTAAAGAATTTAATAAATATCCAAGGCTTATGCCTACAACTCCCAGCATGCCTTGGGTGGACTCTTGCCACCAAACTATAACTGCTGGTCACAACCCATACAAATTGCTAGTATTCTTTCAGGACATTTCATAAATAACATTTCTTCAGCAGGAGATATTGAAAATTGCTTTATCCCCTATGTGGCTCCATAGCAGTGGCATAATGCCACCAGCACTATAAGGTGGTGGATTGACCATTTAACTAAAGGATTAAAAAGTTCCATGGTGTGTCTTCAGAACACAGGTATTGTCAGATAAAAGGCCCAAGTCACCTGCCAAAACCTGTTAAATGTAGATATTATATATTAAATTATGCCAATAAAGTATTCTGTGTTCTGACTGCTTTCTTGTTTTCATAATAATAACTTCAGAGCACATGCATACAAGTTCCTCACGTCCACTGAGATCCGCTTCCCTACTATATGTTATTCAGATATCTGGGCAATGCTGGGTATATTTTGAAAACATATTTTTAGGTTTGCATCTTCTTTAGCTGGTAGAAAGGGTGTTGTGTGTCCATATGGTTTTTGAAGTTGAGACGGCTGGTCCGGTCAAGGCATGATGGGAGGTGTAGACTTTTCTCTTCTCCCAGGCATTTAACAGCATATGTTGAGTGGGTTTTGTTGTTGTTGTTGATTGACCCAGAGTAGTTGTTTTAAATGTATACTGTTTTTATATGTTGTCTGTTTTTATGCTTTTAAACTTTGTATATCGGTTTTTTAATGTCAAAAGTTTTAATTTTTGTAAACCACCCAGAGAGCTTCGGCTATGGGGCAGTATATAAATGCAAATAATAATGATAATTATAATAATAAAAGGCATTTCAGGTAAAACAAAAAATGTGGTTTATCACAAAGCTATAATTTAAAATACAGTTCTTATTAACACAATTTTCTATTTATTCTAACAAAACAATTTATGAACTCAACCAAACTTAAAAAAACCCAACCTAAAGATGAATAAATTGCAGAGAAATTTATTATTTATCAAATAAATGTCATAAACATTATTCACGGACACTAGCAACACTGGATTATATATTAATCTTACAATTCTGGGAATCAAAAAGATAAACATCATGCACCCATAAATACTATCATTAATGCAGGGAGGAGCAAAATGTATCATTTATGTGGTGATTAAATTCAATATTATTACAAAAATAAACCACAAGGGGAAAAATAAAGGAAGAAATATAGTAATATAGAATATTTAACAATATACCAGACATGTGTCTGCATATTATACATGATGAGGGGCATAATTAGAAGAACATGCATACAAGAATTGAGCATACTTTAAAAAATAATATTAAAATAAAACAACACCTTCAACGTGATATAAAATCCCTGGATGAATAACAAAATCAGATAATAATGAGATATGAAAAGAACTAACAAGAAAAAGAACTGCACTTAATTTTAGTGCTATGCTGAATCCTGCTCCCTATTTTCAGGGACTTTTTCTCACCCTGTGTAAGAGGCCCTGTTTTTTCTGTCTCTTTTGCAGGGAGGGGGAGAATTTCTGAGAATTTTCTTCTTCATGAGGGGGGACAGAGTTTCTATGTATATAAAATTTACAGGGTTTTTAGCACGAAGGCTGAATAATTTGGCTCCAAATTATATCCACATTGATCAATCAGGGTTTATTAAAAGCATTTAACAAATCAAAGATGGATTTTCTATTAGAACTTTGAAAAAATATATGAACATGGGGGTAATGTTATACATGTATTGAGACAATTATATAACAGCATTGAGGCACAATATGTACTAATGATTATGATTATAATGAATAAAAAAGCAAGGAATGAAAAAGACCATTTATTAAAATGTACCCAAATTATTATTAATAATAAAACTGATTAATCCATTTGCATTCAATTGATTTCATCAGATATAAAAAAAACAGAATTCCCCAGTTCAATGACACTGATACAGGAATATGGTGAAGTAGCAGGACTAAATATTAACATTTCAAAATTTATTTATATATTGGGGATAATGTATAAGTCAGCAAAGTATTAGAGAAATGGAAACAAGCTAAAATGATTTTGAAAATGAGGGATCTACATTTCAGGAAAACTGAAGTTCTTGTAGAAATTGAAAGCATTATCAAAATATGTAAGAAAAATATTAAAAATTGGGCTAAATTAAAAAAAATGTCATAGCAAGGTGGGATAAGAGCAGTAAAATTATAATATTTCCAAAATTCTCATTTTTGTTCCAAGTAAGGATGTCAGAGAAATCCACAACAGAATCAAATGTGTTCACAATTGGCAGTAGATTGGCTTTTTCCAAGTTGCATGGATTTCCAGAAATGGCCCTTTACAGCTGCCATAGTTTGAGACCTTAGACTTAGGAAACACCACCAACTTTGTTGAAAATAGTGGCTCTCATGGAGGACAGGTGGCTGCCAGATGGCTCAGGTAAGTCCCATGGATGGGCAGGGGCAGCGGCTCTGCATTTGGGGGGTGAGCCATGGGGGGGAGTCCAATGGACTCCCAGCTGGCCTTGCACCTGGCTTTCCCAGACACCTACTGATGGGTGCCTGGGAACCCTCAACAGCCAACCTATTTTGGAATGTCCACATCTTGCTTTATATCCAGATCTGAAATGGGTTGGCAATATACAAAATGCATCCATTTCTTTGTTTGGTTCCAGAAAGTATGAACTGTCACACCCAGAAGTCACAAAACTAGATTATCTTGATAATGTCTTTCAAGATTGATGATAATGCTATGAAATAGCAAGGCATTTGCAACTCTAGCTAGCAACCATCCCCCTCCCCACCCGCCCCACCCCAAGTACACTTGCTAACTTTTTCTAATTTAGATTTTCCTTCAATTCATTGTAAATATAATGTCTACTATTGTTGTGTTATAATTATGTCATAATTCTGTTTCCAGACCAAACAGTCTAATTAATACATTGTCCAGAGGTGGATGCACATCTTTCACTGCACATTTTCACAAAATTTGAAATAATTATTGTTTTTGAGATGACGGTAGAGCCTTGGTTGTCTACAAAACAAATATATCTTGAATTGACAGTACAAAGACCATTTGTGCCAAAATAATTATTTCCTGTATAAAGAGTACAGATGAATATACAACTATACAAAAAAACAAATAGCACTAGCGTGATCTCGGTCAATGTAGCTGTTCACATCGTCTTGTTATTACACATGATCCATGGATGTCCTTACTGTAAAGCATAGAAGAGAAAGTTCGTACATATACTAAGGCAAACACATTTTGGAGAAATCCCCCATGAACAGCCAGGCATATATATATATATATATATATATATATATGATTACAAATATGATTACAAATATGGTTACAAAACAATGGTTAAACAAGGTCTTAGAAAGTATTAAAATGCTTACATTATGTGCATAGAAAATTTGAAAAAGACAGCCAGAGAATGAACTCTTGTTATGGGTTATATGAACCAGGGAAGTATAAATACAGAAGGTAGAAAATGTGTCGATTGGCTGGGGACTAGCTGGGAAATACTGACTGGAGACTGGCTAGGAGTTATAGGACTTTTTTCTGTCTACACATGCATAGGATTATGCCTTTAATGGGAAATGGAGTAGAGGAATGGCACTTCTATTGAGAAAATAATATATGATCATGCATACTAGTGCAGGCCTACCCAGTTGAATTTTAAGAGTTTTATTGGTGTTGTAATAATGTATTAGTAGGATGCCCAGACCCACCAGAAAATTCCGGAGAACACTGGGAAAATGAATTGGATCCGGTGGAACCAGGCCTGGGATCCAACTTACTGGGAAAAAGGTCCAGATCGCTGCATGGGAAGGCCTTGTAGGCTGCCTTTTCAGATTTCCAGTTAATGCAGCCTGCAAGCCTTTACTGGCTCCTGCGTGGCCTTCTGGGGCCTCTTCTGGGTCACTGCCATGTTGACGACCCCAAAGAAAAGGCTGGAAAAGCCTGCGTTGGCACTTCCGGGTTCGGGCCATTCCAGCCTCTCCCATGATGCATTGGGGCTTGTGCTGGGTTGTTACTATGACGTCAGCCCAGCAGAAGCCCCGATGCATCATTGGAGAGATTGGAAAGGCCCAAACCCGAAAGTGCCTACATAGGCTTTTCCAGCCTCTTCCGCGGTCTTCCGCGGTCTAATGGGTCACTGCCATGTCAGCAACCCAAAAGAACCCCAGATCGTCAAGCTGGAAAGTCTGGAAACATCTGTTTGGCACTTCTGGGTTCAGGCCTTTCCAGCCTTTCCCATGATGCATTGGAGCTTTTGCTGGGTCGTGGGAGAGGGCTGGGACTGTCCAGATGGCCACGCAGGGCAGGGAGCAGCCCAGAGTTTGAAGAAGTAATTGGGTGAGTGTGTGCAGAGAGTGGGATTTTAAAACAATTATTAGTTTTGCCATGGGTGGGTATGTTGGTGTGTGTGGATTTGTATTTTATTTTTAGCCTTGATCGAGTGTGTATGTTTTTGCTTGGTTGGTTTTTGCCGAGGTGCATATGTGAATTTTTATGTTGTTGTTGTTGTTGTTGTTGTTGGATTTATTATGTTGATGAATGTTATTTTGCCTTGTGCGGGTGGCTGTAGATTATTATTATTTTGCCTTTGGTGAGTGTATTTTTATTCTCCCCCCCCACTCGTTAAATGTGCGTTGGGAGTTTATTTTTTTAATTGTCTTGGGGAGGGTGTGGGGTTTTTCCTCCACTTTGGGTGAGTCTGAAGCTCTGTGTGGATTTTAATTTTTATTGCCTTTGGTGAGCATGTGTGTATGATGAGTGAATGGGGTTCATGGTTGTTTGTGTGTGTGCTGTGTTTTGAGGTGGGTGATCCTGAGAGAGTATGCATGTTTGTGTGAGTGTATTTATGTGATGGGTGAATGGGGTACATGTGAATGTGCTTAAAAGCATGGCTGATACATACACAGACTCTTGTGTTGGTTTTAAAAAGGAATGAGACAATTCAAGGAGAAATCTTATCATAATGGCTAATTGGAACCTCCATGCTCAACTGCAGTCTACCTCTGAGTATCATTTACTGGGGAGCAAAAACAAACGAACAAAACAAAACCAGCAGGGAAAAGCTAATAGGAGAAGGCTATCGATGCCTACTAACCCTGATGGTTATGTGCTACCTCCAGTATCTGTGTGCACCAGTTGCTCAGGAACATGGGTGGGATGGTGCTGTTGCACCATGTCCTGCTTTGTTGGTCCCTGGTTGATAGCTGGTTGGCCACTGAGTGAATGAATAGAGTGCTGGACTAGATGGACCCTCTGTCTGATACAGCAGGGCTCTTCTTATAACATCCCCTCACACAATGGGAGTTTCCCTTCCCCTCTTCCCATCTCTTGCAGTGAACATAACCCCCCAAATTTGCTCTGGAGTATCCACATTTTGCTGGCAGATGGTCACCATTGGAGACAGCCTCTTATCACCACAACATGGTTTGTGCCTTTTGTTTAGCGACATACAAGGTTTCAACCATGAGCACAGTTACTTCACATACAGGCATTCTGAAAATGAGCATGAACTCCCTTGAACTTGAGAGCCAATGTGGTGTAGGAGAGTCAATGTGGTGTAGTGGCTAGAGTGTCGGACTGAGAGTTGGGAGTTCCGGATTCTAGTCCCCACCTGCCCATGGAAGCCCCCTAGGTGACTTTGGGCCTGTAACAGACTCTCAACCCAGCCTACCTTACAGGGTTGTTGTTATGAAGAGAAAATGGAGAGCCTTGGGTTCCTTGGGGAAAAAAAGGTGGGATATAAACGTAATAATAAATAAATAAATAAATAAATAAATAAATAATGAACTGATCCTCAGCTTGCCATACTGAAGTGTGAAAGCACCCTCAGATGAAGACTCTCAAACTAAGCAGAATATCTCCTAAGAAAAGCTTGAGTTTTCTTCCTGATGGTGTTGAGGGAACAAATCACAGGAAATCTCACAAGAAGCATTTCTTCTCACAAAAAGAAATGACACCTTGACAGAAAATTGCAATAAAATTTTGAAAGTTTTTGCTCAGTCTGATTTAATTTTTTTTTGGGGGGGGGAACCATAAAGACTAGAAAAGTTACAGTTGTCCTTTGTTAGTCCAAATTTCCTTGCAGTCTGTAATAACACTAGCTAAGTGTCATTGCATGCTAGCAAGGTAATGACAATAACTAAGAACAAACTCTTTTCTAAAATTTCTGGCAGGTTGGTTATTTCAATTATATTACCAACCGATCTACTACTATTACTTTGAGCCTATCTTCACTACTGCTTTAAAACGGTTTATAACAGTTTTAAACCGGTTAATATAAATTGTTTTAAAGCAGTAATGTAGATAGGCTCTGCAACCCAATAGATATTGTGACCCTATACACACTACACAGCTTATGGCCTAGATATCGGAAGCATTATATTTTCCCACACAAACCTATCTCTGTGCTGAGATCATCTTTGGAAACCTTTTCCCAAATGCCTTCAGAGGTCAGGTGATGCCCACCAAAGAGACAGTCTCGAATATGGTGCCTCACCTTTAGAACACTCCCCCATGGAGAGTGCCTACCCTGATGTCTTTGTGGGAGACCAGAGGGAGGAAATAACGAGATGACACAAGGTGTTGGGTTTTAAACAAGGCCACATTTATTGATAGACATGCAGAAGGGCAACCTAAGCAAGCATCTTCTAAACAGCAGCCACCATGAAAAACAGTGTGAGACATTCTCCGCCAAAGAGTGGCACTTTAGCTTCGCCACCCCTTGGCTTCCCCTCGTGGGTAGGGAGGCCTTCCGTTGTCACCCCCACCCCCAGGCAGCCTGACCTGAGTGGGTGAGAAAGGTCAGCCTCAAAAGTAACCCTAATCTCAGCATCTGGGCTGCAAGACTCGCAGACGCTGAGCTTCAGGCATGACCCATCACCGTCAGGTGCCTCTGAATGCTCACTAATCTTATCCCTCTGAAGATGCTTGCGCCTAGACGCCATGGGAAGGGACAAGCCTCATGCTTTGTCTCCTCCCCCCATCTATGCATGATCGCTTTATGCTAACTGTTCTGCCAATCCATCAACAACATATCGTTTCCGAGGTCCGACATGTGGACCCCATCCACACGATAGAGCTCCCTCCGTGCAGTAACAATGGCTGGATGCTGAATGCTCCAATCCCTATGTTTCATTAACTGTTTATAAATTTCCCCATTAACCTTTCTACAGGCCCGATCGGCAGCCTGAAGATCGCTTACATATTTCCAATTGATCCTGGGAATGATACATGACCAAATTATTAATATCCCTGGCCATCTATAACGGATTGTTCTGAAGTCAGCTAAGGCCTGAAGTATCAGAGCCTTGCCCTTCAATGATTCCATGTCATTTCCCCCCAGATGAATTAGCAGCACCTGAGGGGGAGAAAAGCTCGCTTGCCGCTGAAACAGGGTCGGAAGGAGGTGCTCCCACTGCATTCCACGCTTGCCCAACCATTGTATGTTGGCAATATCGCTCATCCCCAGCTGTGTGCCGGTGCTGGAATGGGACGCCCTCCTTGCTGCCCAAAAGACATAGCTATGTCCGCAGATGAGAATGCTCAAAGGATGCCATCCCCTCCAAAGATCTAAAAGTAAACACAGCCAGATTAGCTCAGTCTCCCTTGACTCATTATTTGGGGAGTGGACGCATATATGCCCTGTAGGCCTTTGAACACCATCTACCAACTGCCTAGACGCTTCCTGGTGGTAGACCTATCGCAGCTGCTGTGGAGGCAGCTCCAATACAGAATGAGTGGGTCCCAAATTGATATGCCTCTAGGCCTAAGGCTATTAAAGCACACTTTGTTACGGCCCAGAACTGAAACTTAGTCAGCGGAGACAAATCTTGATGGCGAAACAGCAAGCCAGGGCTCTGGCCATGAAGTGTTAGAAAGTCTCCTATTGCTGTTACTGAGCAAATCTCATGACTAGGGGAAGGGTACAATACTGATTGACCCCTACCCAGCTGATCAGTTTTGGACCTCCTCAATCGAAGGCTGACCTTTGGTTGGGACCATTGCAGATCCGATAACTGTAGGGCACAGCCTGAAAGGTCTCCCTTAGATACTGCTACTATCTCAGAAATTCTGAAGGCCTCAAAAAAGGCCGTCAGCGCAGCAGCGTGAAACAATGCAGCTTCGAATTGGGAAGCACATAAAGATGGCCATAGTGCCCTGAGCCCTACCAATATCTCAGGGGAAAGTGGACATCTTGGATCCAGCAATGGCGGCGATACTTTTGCCCACCCACGCAGGGCCCTGCGTATTCTAAAATCTCCTGTGTTATCCTGCACCCCTTGAACCTTGGAGTAAAAGGCGAGAGCCACCAACTTACCTCCAATAGTCCTGGCTGCCAGCCCTTTCCTTTTTGATGCTACACAGAATTGCAGGATATGCTCAACTGGGATGGGCCACGTTAGCGGTAAACAATTATCTGCTCTAAATGCTTTAAACTCCCTACCTGCCTTCCTGTATGACGCCCTGGTACTGGGGGCTATGGATTGCCAAACTGCTTGTTCTATGTCATCCCTCCAATCTCCCAGAGACTGGTCAGCATAACTTCCGGTGTCCGCCTCACCCAAGGAGCCAATTCCCGAAACCTCCAGACCTGCTGGCGCGAAAGAGCGTCGGCAATGGTGTTGTCCAAACCCGGGACATGCCGAGCACGGAACAGAATGTTATGCCAAAGGCAATGAAGAGTGAAGGCCTGAAGCAATCTAGCAACTCTTGGGTTGCGTGATGATAGAGTGTTAATCACATGAACCGTGGATTGGTTGCACACCAAAAGTGGACTACCTTGTTAGCCAATTCTGCCGCCCAAATATGCACTGCAGCATAGATTGGAAAGAATTCCAAGAATGTGAGATCCCTGCATGTATCAGATGCACCAACGGTCCCACCATATCACTCCAAAACCACACGACCCGGAGGCGTCTGAGCAGATTTGCAACTCAGCCTCGAGCAATAACTCCCTACACCAAAATTAAACGCCATTGAATTCATCCAGGAATGAGCTCCAGACCCGGAGATCCTCCCTAATATCGCGAGTAATCCTGACTCGATGATATGGGCTAGACAAGCCCTTCATGGCATTACAGAGATGGTGCAGGAAGGCCCGACCCAGGGCCACGGCCCTACAAGCGAAATTCAGATGACCCAGCAATTCTTGTAACTGAAGTAAGGTGACTTTTTTGCGATCCAAAAAGTAACGCAACTTGGCCCTCAAAGTAAGAAGTTTGTCATTAGGTAGCCTGCAACATTGCTGTAAAGAATCAATTTCTATGCCTAAGTATTTTATAATGTTTACTGGTCCTTCTATCTTTTCATGCGCTAGCGGAACACCCAGCTCCTCTGCCAAGGTATGAAAATCCCGCATAACATTTGCACAATGGGGGGAATTTATTGATCTAACAAACAGGAAGTCATCCAAGTAGTGAGTAACATCTGGTGAACCTGTTTGGTATCGTACCACTCATTCTAAAAAGGAGCTGAATTTTTCGACCATAGTGCATGAAATGGCACAACCCATCGGAAGATCCCTATCTATATAGAATTGACCTTGAAACTGAAAACCTAACAAATCAAAATCAGCGAGATTAATGGGCAAGATGCGAAATGCAGATTTGATGTCGCACTTGCCCATCAATGCCCCGGTCCATGTCTCCTGACCATTTCTACTGCTGTGTCAAATGATGCATAACGCCCAGAGCATAAGTGTTCCGGGATTGCATCATTAACTGACTTGCCCCTGGGAGCTGATAAGTTATGTATAAGTCTGTATTCCCCGGGTGACTTCTTTGGTACAATGCCAAAAGGAGAAACCCTTAAATTGGGAATAGGTGGGGCTGAAAATGGGCCAACTACTCTGCCAGATTCTACCTCCTTGTCTATTTTTTTACGGACCAATTGTTCCATCATAGCAATTGATTTCTGATTTCTGGATATGGAAGAGATACGTGGACCTTCATAAGGTATTCTAAAACCTTCCCGAAATCCTGTCAGTAAATAATTGGCGTCTGCGCGCCGTGGGTATTCTGCCAACAGCTGTTGTAGTTGCTTAATTTTGACTGGACTGGGGCCCCTTTGGAGGCTGTTGTTGCCCACCAGGTTTTTTGCCTCCCTGGTTGTCTCTACTATTGCCTCTTCCTGCCCTCGTCTTGTGACAGTTTGCTGCCGCGTGATGGCCATTGCATATTGGGCATTCGTGCCTATATTTGCATTGGGGATGTGTGCAACTGCCTCTGCAACTATACTCCCAGCAGGGTGAGCGGAATTGAACTCCCTGCCCCGCGTTCCCCTTGGAGGTGTGACCACTATCTGCTCTTTCCCTGAAACCTGGCCTAGCTGGCGTCATAAATTGAAGCCAGAGGTCATTGTCTTTTACATCCAAATGTAGGGAGTGATCAAATGCCGCACACATATGAAATGATTCATCATATGCAAGCCAGGCCCCGCCCTCATACTCTATATATGCTCGGAAGATCATATCCAGGTACTTGGTTAAGATATAGCCCCGCTCAGGGAAGCGCTGCTGTACAATTCCCATATAAATTAGAAAGCCAGGCAGCCAATTGGCCCATGTCCTAGGAACTTTCTTCTTTTTATTGCGTTTGTAGTCTTTATCAGCTGTTTTATCCTTTTCCTTACTTTCTGATCCTCTGAAGAGCAAGGAAAATACATCAACAAAGTCTCCCTTCAGGATTTTTTCCCTAGTGGCAGGCAAAAGGTGGAATCCCAGAGGGGAAGATATACTTCCCGTTGGAATAACTCCCTGCTCCACACCTGCATATGGGTCCCTAGTAGGCAATAAGTTTACGCGCTAGCTGTGGCAACAGACCCTGCCGGGCCCTGCCATACAGCAGCGCATGCCTCTGCACATGAAATAATCTGCTGAGGTGCAGTTGTGACTGCCAATTGTGCTGACTCCACCATTGTCCCTTCAGCGCGGGGCGTCTCCCGTTTGCAGTCCAGATGGTAATTGATGAGAAGAGTCAGCTGTACTAGGAGGCCCTACCTCCATGGAAAACCTGATATCCGCAGGTCCTACATGCCCTATGGGTATTGTTGCCTTTTCTATTGTGGTACTGATGTTATTAGATGGGATACCTGGAACTACTGGGTTGGTGGAAGCATTACCTGTGTTCAGAGCAGGTGTATGAGCCACAGTTGTGATCATCCCTCCCTGGGATGTTCCTCCACCCAGCATGTGTGAGGGCCAGCCCATTCCTGACAACCAAGGGAACCATCCCCAAAGATTGGGGGCTCCCCAAGGCTGGAACGAAGTGGCTGGAATAGGTGTGGTGTGCTCACCTTGATTATGTACCATCCCTGATCCCGGTGTGGCCGGAATAGGGATGATCGCTGGTCGTCCTGAAGCGGAGGCGCCCGCCTGGTCCAGATCCTGTGTTCCCCCGGTGGCTGGCTGCACTGGCACTTCCACCGTTCCTTGCGAACCCTGACTGGAAGATGCTTCTAAAACTTCTAAACGTGCTGCAACAGATGACCACAATTTGTCATTACTCTGTTTCCCAATGGTTGGACGTCCCCTGCTCACGTTAAGCAATGGACACGCAGGGGTGGGTGGTGGGATAATCCCTCTGTCCTGCTCCACTGCTTGCAATCTGGATAAAATCGCCCCAATATCTGGACTTTCTGCTTCATCTGAGGAGGATCCGTTTCTATCCCTAGATCACTTAGCAGGTGGGCGAGATGCTTTCCCTTTGCCTCTCTTTCCTCCCGTGCCTTTTTTGGGAGGCATTATGTCACGAGCTCTAATGTGTTCTAAAAAGGTGGAATGAACTCAGGGCCTTTTGCTTATAAAGCTTTTAAATAACCGTCTGTAAACCGTCCCCCACAATTCAGTCCTTTGGAAAAACTGCTTTTGTGGGCTTACAATTCAAGGTGGTCTCCCCTCCAAATCCTAACCAGGACTGACAGCAATGTAGCTCAGTGAGTTGTATGTTAGCCACCTCACTGACTACAGTTAACAAGTTTAATTGAATAAATACAAATCACCCACTTACCCAAAAGGTGGAGGTCCCCAGAACTAACCAAATCAATAAGCAAGCCTGTCCTTTTCTGCACCCAAGGCTGGGCTAACTATCCTCCATTTCTGCCCCCACCCCTGTGCATGCAAGCTCACCCTATTAATGGCTATCAATCCAGGGGTCCAGCTAGGCGCTACCCCCCTTCGACCATTGTAAGGCTGCGACCTTGCAATAGACCGTGGGCCGCCACCCATGTGGCCTTACAATACCCTCTTTCCTCAAGTACTGAGCCCAGCTGGGCTAACGCTCTCCCCGTGCTGGTTCCTTCACCCAAGGACACAAAACAGGGGGGGGACCCGCTCCTCTGAGACCCAGGGGGAGAGTCTTCCCGGCCCACAAACCTGGGCCGGAAAGGCCACGGGGGCCCTCCAGCCGTTGGAGCGCTGTCGCACCTGGCGGTGGAGGCGCTGCCGCGCCTCGTCCAGCCGCACGTCCCTTTCCCTGGGCAGGATCTTTGGGGCAGCATTAGCGCCACCGCGCCGCGAGAAGGCTCCCCACCACCGAAGAAAATGTTCTCTGCCACCACCCCGAAGAGCTCGCTGGGTGCAGAGGGGGCTGCAGCCCCCACACTTCCTGCCGCCACGTGGAACGGAGCTGAGCATGTTCCCTGTGCTCCGTTTGCTCCGAGCAGCACAGCGAAGAAGAGAGGGTGGAGGCAGGATGGAGGCCAATAAATAGGCTCCACTCCCTCTCCCCTTGCAGTGGCGCCATCTCAGAGCCAGCAAATGGCTAGGCTCCATGCCTCATCCTCCTTCCCCGCCCACAATAGCCCCTACCCCACCCAAGCTGTGCTGGGTGTGTGTTTAGGGCGTTTCCAGTGACAGGGAAATATATATTTTTTAAAAAAACCCAGATTTTTAGAAAGTGGCCAAATGTGGATTTAATAATAATCATCATCATTATTTATTCATTTATTTATTTATTACCCGCCTCTCCCTCTGGATCAAGGCGGGGAAAAACATCAACTATTAAATACATAAAACTGATTAAAAGCACATAAAACTAGGGGTGTGCACACCAAAAAATATTGTTGTTTATCGTTATCGTCATTTCGGACCAAAAAAAATATTGTCTTCATTCATATCGTAGGTGAACCGTATCGTCTTCACAATAATTATTGTGAAAAAAATGATTTTTTTTTGCAGCCCTATTTTTAAAGAAAAAATGCGTATAACTTCTGTATTTTAAAAGTTAGAGGCTTGAAACTTGGTCACAGTACTTATGGGGTATGCCTAAGTATGTGTATGAAATTTGAGATTGATCCCTCCAACCATCGATTTTATATGAATTTTTTAAAGATCGTTTTCATTCTGACAGGTCTGAATGAACGCAAGTGGCGAGCTATCATTTTGATCTGTCAGAACTGAAACGATCCTTAAAACATTCATATAAAATCGAGGGTTGGCATACCCCATAAGCACTGTGACCAAGTTTCAAGCCTCTAACTTTTAAAATACAGAAGTTGTAGGTATATTTATATGGCAGTCCGATAAAATGATAAAATCTCCTGAAAATTATCATCTCCAATGATTAACATAGGTTTTTGTATCATATTGTAAATGTTAAACACATGCACGATGACGACCATATCGTATCATTATCGTACATTTTAACGATATGATACACATCCCTACAGAAAACTAATATAGTATTAAAATACCAATAAAACTCTTAAAATTCAACTGGGTAGGCCTGCCGGAAGAGATCGGTCTTTATGGCTTTCTTAAAGTCAAAGAGACTACTAAGTTGACATATCTCCTCTGGCAGGCCATTCCATAGTCTAGGAACAGCAGAAGATAAGGTCCTCTGGGTAATGGTTGTCAGCCTAGTTTTGGCTGACTGTAGCAAATTCTTCCCAGAGGACCTGAGTGTGCAGGGCGGATTGTATGGGAGAAGGCGATCCCACAAGTAACCTGGACCCAAACCATGTAGGTCATTAAAGGTGATGACCAACACTTTGTACTTCACCCGGAAAGTAATTGGCAGCCAGTGAAGTGGTTTTAAATCTAGTGTGATATGGTGAGCCCTGGGATTTGTTCTGCTGCTATGATTTTAGGCCTTCTACTGGTCTGGTGTATTGTCGTTGTCTAGTATTTGATTTCTTCTTCTCCTCTTCCTCTTCCTCTTCCTCCTCCCCCCCCCCCCACATGGCAATACTGAAAGTCTGGGGTATAAATTCCCTAAATGAATTGGCATTTTGCCTGCATCAGCAATTTTTTTTAAAAAAAAAATCACATAAGTATTGCCAAGTTCCACATATTGCTCCAAATGGTTCCAATCTATTATTTTTCTGACATGCTAAACCCACCCTTCCTTCAAGGAGCTCAGGATCATGCACTTGCCCCCCCTCCATTTTATCCTCACATATATCTTGTGAAGTAGAGTAGGTTCAGAGATGTCATCTGTCCTACAGCCACCCAGTGAGCTTCATGGCTGAAGGGGCATTTGAACCCAGATCACTCTGGTAAGCTTGACAGGTTACCCAGCACACTACATTGGCTCTTGCAATATTTCTGGAAACAGGCATGTTTTGCAAGTGGGAGAAATGGAAACTCTAAGTAGTCATCCTGGAAAAACTGTCATTTTGTTTTTGGAGTTAGGCTGTCAATTCAGTGAGAGTCCCTTCCCCCTACCCATTTCTCCTAGCTAATTATGTGACGGAATTGTTCAGGAAATAGTGATGGACACATCTGTCACATCACATTGATGCATAGCATTCTCTCTCCTATCGTTACAAAATAGGTTCCCAGTAGGGCTCCATATTATACTGACACTGGAGTGTCAAGATCATCTGCCAAGAATGAATGCTAGAAGAGAAAAAGAAATAAGGAAGACTCCATTCCTGCCACCCTCCTGCTGGGCAATTTAAGGCAGTTCATAGTTTCTTTGTATTGTTGTTTTTCTTTCCCTCCAGTACTGCAATTAGTCTTTTTTTCAGATGTCCTGTTAGGTTTTGAAAACCTAAGTGGAATGCCATGTTCGTTCAGTTGGCTACACCATGGCCAGACAAATAGGAGAAAGGTAGGTTCACTGATAGAAATTAGGGTTGTGTACCAATTTGGCTGTGGATCTGAATTCTGAACAGAAGCGGACCAATTTGGAACAAATCTGTCAGGATTTGGAGTGGGTTGGATGTGGGTTGAAGCAGCCCCATGTGTCTGCCTCTCTCATGTGCTGCCCTCATTCCTCCTGGACATACCCACCAAGCCTTGTGGGCCCTCTGCTCCTTACCTGGACCTGTCATGAGCACCAGCAGCAATCTTTGCATATTCAAGGATTGCTATTTTTTAAAAAGTGACTCATGTGTTTCTGTAATAGAAATCCTCAGAAATGGCATCCATAAAGCAGCTATGTATGGTGCAGATGGCTGCTGGCACTCACAACAGGTCCAGGTAAGGATCATGGGCATGAGTGGGAGAGAGGGTGTGGGTGTGTGGAGCAAGCTGGGCATCCATCCGTCTATTTGGGAAATTCAGATATCTGAATTTCACTTTGGCTCTGGATCTGAAGCAGGTCAGATCTGGGCCAAAACATGCCAATTTGGAAGTTCTGGATCAGCCTCAGAAATTGGTAGGGATCCATGCACAGCCCTAATATAAATTTAATGTGTTCAATATGTAAATCCAAGGAAACAAGGGAAGGAAACAAGAAACAATTAAAATGCTTTCCTAAAAAAATATAGAAAATCCAGCAGAGAGGAAAGGAATGTGGGGCCAGGTAGAAGCAAAACTCAAGTTTGTCAAAGTTCTCCAGATTTTACTCTGAAGCTTATTCCATCTCATGTCCGTAACAGATTGTGGACTTCATTTTTGTTTTAACTTTTCACATGAAAATTCATCAGCATTTTTCTGTGTAATTTTTCCAAATGTAAACATCCATCATGGTCCTCTTTGAAATGTATACATTCCTCTCTCATTGATTAAAGTGTGTTTGTGTGCATTTTTCAAAGATGCACAGTTTCATGCATATTATTCAAATATACACATGCTGTCAAACACATTTAATTTTGGTCCATGAATCACATTGCGTGCTTAGAAATATACGGACTACGACCGCAGATGGCGTTAGAGTCTGTGTTCAGTCCAGTATGTGCAAGCTGGGTAAAACCTGATCAAAAACAAACTGAAATGAATATCTCTTACATCCCTAGAGGTGAGGAGCAGTGGGAGATCAAGTGTAACTATTGCATGTTTTTTTAAAAAAAAATGCCAAAGCAAATAGAGCACTGGAGGTAGCATCCCTTGCCTTTCTTTTGGACAGTTTCACATATTGCATTTTTAAAGTGTATATTTAGACGTTTTCAATATACAACAATAAAAATATAAAGCATGAATGCAACATATACATGTTTGCACACAGGTGCACTAATTAAGAAGATGTGAGCAGCTGCAGCTCCCTGTTGAGTGTGCGTTGGGTGGAGAACCTAGGTTCCTTCTGTAAACAATGCACCTCCTTTTGTCTCTTGTCACCTAGATGCCTTTAACATGCCTTTTTGAAGACATTATCCCTCCTCCAGTACTTCACCCATTCTCCAGGATTTGTCAAAGATAATAGATACAGATTCCAGAAGTCCATCTGCTAGCCCCTTCAATTCATCTGGACCTGGGTCATGAACTTACTCTCTGTCAATCTCAAGCTGCACTCCTATCCCTTCAGCTTTCATAGGATTGTGTCAGATTCGCCTGGAAATTAATTGGCAGCCAGTGGAGTGATTTTAAAGCTGGTGTAATATGGTCACCCCTAGGTGTACTGGCTGCCATATTTTGGACTACTTGAAGTTTCTGGACTAGGCACAGAGGTAGCCCTGTGTACAGCGCATTGCAGAAGTCGAACCTCAAAATTACCAGCATGTGCACTACTGTCTTTAAGTCTTCCAACTCTAGGAAGGGGCACAGCTGGCATATCAGCCGAAGCTGATAGTAGGCACTCCTGGCCATTGTAGACATGCAGAAAATTTTGGAACTTCAAAAAAGTTCAAAAGCTCAAGCTTTAATAGCAATTAAATTGCTCCATGCCAAATAGCCAGGGCAGTCCTTCCGCATGTGAGATGATGGACAGCCCTACTTGGCCAATCAGTGTGGTGAGAAGGTGAGCCAGAAAAGGTGATTATACACATAATCTAGTTAAAGCAAGATCCTAAAAAAGTCTTCATTCAGTCATAGCACAGTGGTAGAGGTACATGATTTGAAGGAAGAGAATCTCAGGTTCAATCCCAGTTGAAGGTTCTCAGCAAAGCTGGGAAGACATCTGGAGACACTGAACATCTACTGCCAATCAGAATACATGGTATTGGTCTAGATGAACCAATGATCTGGCACTCAGATCCCTATTTGTAGCATGGAATAAACAAGAAAGGGTAGGAGTTTTCAATTTTTTTAAAAAAACATAATAAAAAAACCCCAAGCATGTATCATCATGATTCAAAAATGATGCTTGAGGTAGCTTCTATCTATGCTTATTGTATTACCTATTTTATTTATTATGTATTGCATTTCTACACTGCCCAATAGCCAAAGCTTGTAGGCTAATCAGTGGCTAAAATATATACTTTCACCAGCTCTTGTAATGCCATTCTCATCAATCAGATTATTTGTCATGGTCTTCTCTCTCTTCCCTTCAGAACAAGATGGTTCTCGAGTTCTGTGGAGACAGTTGGGTGAGGGAAATGTCATGTCATCTGGAGCTACCTGGAGCTGGACTGTGGGCAGCTCACTTGGCCATTGTACATCAAGTATCAAATACTGAAATAAATTATCATGGTCAAACACAGATACTTAATAATGCCCAATAAACACACAAATAAGATGAGTACTCAGAGAACACCTGGAGTATATTCAACATCAACATTTACAAAGGAAAAGTTAGAGAATACCTTTTGGGAGCAAATTCATTTCAGCACTAAATCAAGATCAAAGAGAGGTAAAATTACATATCCTAAAGAGGTTCAGCTGTAAACATATGCTTTAACAAATTATGCATTCTTATCCAAAACAGGATTTCTTGTTGCTACGATTACCAGTAACGTTTAGTCGCATAGTTGGTGAAAGAAGATGAGAGATAGTCTGTTTTTGAAAATGGTGTTTCTTGCTTCTTTCTTTCCCCTTTGCTTCACTTATTTATCTCTGCCACGATCAATGTGGTAGGGCTTTCATAAAAGGCCCTTTTTATTAAAGGGTTTCTAAGTATTGAAACAAAGCTGAACTGATCACAGTTTGGCTGATGTTTATAGTGTTTATGGAACTGGAAGACACTTGACTGTAGCAGCAGAGTGACAGAATGCAAAAGTAATTACAGTTGTATAGCCTGCTTGGGCATACAGTTTATCCCACAACAAAAGCAGTGTCAAATTAAAGGAATACTTTAGATGTACCACCGCCACGACCACTCCATTCTACTGGGATTTCTCAGGTTTTTTCCCACTATCTTTTTGCAAAGTAACAAACTCAGTGGCTCAATTCAGACAACACGATAGTCAATGGTGGGCTGACTAACCCTAACCCTAACCCTAGGGGGTACTCCCCAAACAACATGGTAATAAATAATCAACTGTGGTGTGGATTAGGATCAGCGCTGAGTTGACTATGGCAGCATTGGAATGACACAATAGTCAAAACAACTGACGATTGTTTCCTCCACACCAGTTGTTTATTGTGTCGTCCGAATTGAGCCAGTGTGTTGCATATACCAACCATATATGAACTCTTAGCCCTCATGCAATTTTCAGTGCAGGATAATAGCCCAGACTGAGATTTGTTCACAGTAGAAAGACTGTGTGAACACTGCATCTCAATCTCAAACTGCTCTTCAGCATGTCCTTAGGCAACGCACTGAATTTGTTTTGTGAAGGAGTACTGCATACAAATGTGCTTATGATGGATGGCATAGAGGTGATTTCAACTGACTCAGTTTTCCCGGCAGTTGCCTTACGCTAGGATCTCCCAAACTAATAGAGTAGATTTTCAAGTGGTGCAAGAGGGAATCAACAAAATTGACCTTCCCTTTTTCCCATAAGCAGAACTCAGCTCACAGGAAGGGATCTCAGGTTCCATGCCACAGTATCATAGAACTCAATTTCACATCATACAATAAACACTTTCAATCATGTAGATGTCATAGCTATCAGATTCAGCCCATATATGGGTTCCCTGGATCCTGGAGGTAGTATTAATGCGAGAGGCAGAGGCTGATCTTGGAACTTTAACTTCCTTTTTGTCTTCAAGAGATAACTGGATTTTTTTGACCTTGAACTTGATCACTTGCCAGCTGCATGCTTAAAGGATCAAAGTGTTGTCATGGCAGCAATCTCAGAGACCTCCCCCTGGTACATTTTAACACTATATATTCATTATTTATTTATTTATTTTATTTCTAACCTGCCTCTCCATCCGGATTGAGACGAGGAACAACAATAAATATAAATACAAGAAACATAAAATAGATAAAACATTAAAACAAATAAAAACAAATACATTATTAAAAACATCTGAAAATTCAACTGGATAGGCCTGCTGGAAGAGATCAGTCTTCACAGCTCTCTTAAATTCAAGAAGATTTCTAATTTGTCGAATCTCCTCCGGCAGGCCATTCCATAGTGCGGCAGAGGAGAAGGTTCTCTGGGTAACACTCGTCACTAATGCTCACACATTCCTCTAAGATTGAAGTTGGACAGAAACAATTGATGAGATCAGTTTGTCGTTCTATGCTGGCTTTTGTAAGCAGACACCTATATACTGATAAATTCTAGGGATGTGCGAATCAGCAGAATTTGAGATCTCCAAACTTCCACCTTGATGCTCATTCTGACTTGAGTCTGTATCAGACTGCAAGCTTTTTGGGGGGTGGGGGGTGGGGGGTGGGGTGTTCCAGCATGAAAATCCATACTATCATGCATATTTTTCCAAATGTACTCATAAATTGTGCGCATTGTTGAAATCACATTGCAAGCTCAGAAATATACAGACTTTGACTGCAGATTGCATCCAGGTCTGTGTTCAGTCAAGAAGTTAAATCCCAACCAAAAATAAACTGAATGCATTTCTCATACATCCCTAATCAATTCATAAAGCTTTGCAATATGTTAAAAATACCAGATGAAGAAATGTAATCGCACAGTCCTGGACCACTGTACATGCTTTGATGTCATTCCTAGAACCTTGTGTAGGGCCAGCACTGTGAAAATCCACAATTTGTTACTGCCATGTGGTCCACCAAAAGAGGTAAGAGGGAATGGACTAATACTGCTGGAAGACCCATAAATTGAGACACTGGTGGACCCTACCTTTTTTTGTACAGATTTCATTTTTGGAATCTATGCAATGATTGAATCTTCATTAGAGCCAGTGTGGTGTAGTGGATAGAGTGCTGGATTGGGAGTCGAGAGATCCAGGTTCTAGTCCCGAATCAGCCACGGGAGCTCACTGGGTGACTTTGGGCCAGTCATATACTGTCAACCCAACCTATGTCACAGGGTGGTTGTTGTGACAATAAAATGGAGAGGAGGAGGATTATATATGCTGCCTTGGGTTCCTTGGAGAAAAAATGGTGGGATATAAATGTAATAAATAAATAAATTTATTACAATGGAAAATTACCCAGTAAACCAATACAGCAATTCACAATGAAGATCAGCCTGGATACCCCAGCTCATTATTGCTACTGAAAGTTACTCTAAACCAGATGTGCACAAGCTTTTTAAACTAGATGGTAAATCAGATGTCCATGGAGTAGTGGGTAGGGAGCGTGTGTCACATATCTGTGTGTGCATTCATACAAATTCACACATACACACAACTCAGTCACACTGTGCTCGTCTTATATACATTCTAATATCTTAAAAACATCATTTTAAGACAGAAGTGGACAACTTGAATACTGCTTTCGGGGACACTGCAGGTATGAGACCTCTATGGCCAGAACCATAGAGCACGTACGTAAAGTATCCTTCCTTTCTTTCTTTCTTTCTTTCTTCCTTCCTTCCTTCTTTTCTTCCTTCTCCTTCCATCTATTTTTAAAAACATTTTTCAGTGGTGGCAGATATTGGGGGTCTCCAGGGCTGTAGTTTTTGCACCCCTGCCCTAAATCATACTGATAATTGCTTCTGTCAGTGAGAGTAGGATCCCTTCAAATTTTACATAATCCATCTCCTGACAGATACAAAAGGGTAAAGGTAAGCCTAAACTAAATAGCAAGAGATCAAGCTTGATTAGTATATGACAGTGTGGAGCAAAGACAAATGAATAGGTTTGCTATTTTTAGAAAACAACATGGATATGTAGGTAATTAATTATGCATAATTAACACAGTTACACAAACTAGACAAAGAGCTGTTGTACAGAAGCTATATTCTACATATTCTATATATGTAATATATAGCTATATTCTATATGACATATTCTATATGATATATGTAATTTGATGATATATTAAAGGCTCATTCTTAGCAGGAGGTCAGTTCTATATGAACTCGAAAATGAAGCTTCATTATTAAGGTATGAAATTTTCTCAACTATCTCCAACGGGTATAACATGCCAACTGCATTGCATTCCCCCCCCCCCCCATGGAGTGTTTTTAGGATGGGAAAAGAAAGTTATCTTCTGAAATCTTCCTTTATTTAAAAGACCAAGATTGAGAGAAAGTATATGAAGAGTACAACACAAACATCTTAGAATAATTCATCAGTCAACACAACACATTTTGCTGACAATGTTCATGAGCAAATCTCACCTCCTCCACATCCCTGCCATGTGAACTTTCTTGATATTAAACACGTCCCAGATACTTCTCAGTTATTTTGCTTGATTTTTGTTGGCAGAAATAAGGGAATTGACTGTCTGTAGGGCCACATGCTGACAATTTAAAGAAAACTACTGACTGAAATAGAGAAGAAATAAATAATAAAGGGATGTTTGAAAGAGTATTTCTCTGGAGGAACTTAGTTCTCTTTAAACACACACACACATAAAAGGAAAGAAAAACATACCCAAATGCATGGTGACTTACACAAATAAATCACTGTCAGGGGAAGAAGAATGGTACCCTCCTCAAAATCTCCCAATATGGATGATTCAAAGGAAGATGCAAATACCGACGAGCTTTTTATATCTGACAATACTTCAAATCTCCTAAAACAAAATGAGGAATGAAAAATACAAGGACTGGAGATGCTGGCACAGTTCTTCAAGCTCAGGATCAGATATGAGCTCTGCAGGCTTGAAAAATCTTCCTCAAAGATGAGGTAAGCTTTATAGGTCTCCAATTTTTCTCTGTATCAGATTAAAATCCAAGACAGAAAAAATTCTGCATTGCCCCCCATGCACAATTCTCAAATGCTTCTTTGCTACCAATCTACCCTCCTCCCTCAAATTCCATCCCCATTTTCCTTTCAACAGGAGTAACGTATTAGTCCTTGGAGACAAAGAAATAAAAAGACCAATGGAGTGTTCCCTCTGCTGCTGACAAATAGTTATTGAATGAAAATAGCTTCTCAGGAGAGAATTGACTAAGTTGAGGATGATTGACATGGGGCATGAGGCATAGGAGAAGTCACCTGCCCAGAAGACTGAGTACAAGACATAGGTGGGATCTGAGCGCCAACACACTAAACGACTCCTTTGAACCCACAGTTTTCAGCACCAACAGAAACCCATTTCACAGCATTTCCAATTGCCTGGATGTTTTTTTAAAACAAAACCACAAAAAAGTGGGAGGGAGAAAGCATCTTGATGGGCGCCACAGGTACCATTATCAGGGGGACATTGGTACTTGTGGGCACCATGTTGTTTAGTCTACTAATCCAATCCTGTTTTCAAAAAGCAAATAATATGGGGGTAAGGAAGGATAAAATAGCCATTGCATGGTGCTTCTTTAGTACTCCAAGGTTCAAAACTGTAAAGGATGTTTTACAAATCAAAATAAATGAAAACATTCGTCCCAACACATCTTCAATCTGCTTCTCAACACCAGTATTTTCATTTGTGGCCATCCTGCATGTGCTATTCACCCCCTCCTAACTAAAAAAATGGGAATTTACCTGTGTGTTGTTACTGTAGTCCCAATCCAGATCATGCCTGCACTTACTTCGGGGTAAATAATAATAATCAATCGACAACTTGAAGAACTGCATGTTATATGTTTAACGTAATGTGTAGTTTGGCTCCGAGAAAGCTCTTGGATTAGATCGTTACCTTGATCATCATGCTCCTGCTAACTGTGGCAGGATCTACACTACTGCTTTATAAAGGTTTAGACAATTTTTCAGGCCCAGGGCACATTGCATATAGCATTTTCAAACTGTTTTCAAAGTGTTACATCCTGCTTGGAGTAAATCTTTCTTTCTGGCAACTCTAGGGTGCCTGGTTGTTCCAAGCAAATCTTTTCTCCTGAAGCAGCCTGATATATTCCCTTCACTTGGATTGTAGCATCCACCCCTCCACCCCACCCCACCCCAAATAAAAGAGAAATTTCCATGTCATGCATAATGAATCTTGCTGCAATAAACTGACAAGCTCCTGCATAATGTGATTCCATCTTATGAAATAATAACAACCTGCCATTCTAAATCATTGGCAACAAGGGCTAATCTAGCTGATGTTGATTCGTTTGTCCACTAGCCAATGCATTTTTCAGTGGAATGTATGCACATGGGACCTAGTTGTTTAGCAAGAGAGAACTCCCTGTCTTGCATCTCATTGGCTTGGAAATAAGACACACTACTTCCCAAATAACTGGGAAGTCACCCAATTTCTTTCCAAGCCAACCTGATCCCAAAGCCCTTTGTCACCCCACCTTCTTTCCCATCTACCCCTGATACCCAGCCCCCTCCCACTTCCCTGGTGCAACCAGCAACAGCACTCTGACAATGACAAGCAGCTAGGGGAAGTGGAAATTCTTTTCCTGTCTTCCTTATTTGGCACCTGGTGTGCTGTATAGCAGGGAACCACCAGTCCTTGGGAAACTACATTTCCCAAGGGCTACTGATTGCCTTGCATCCTGGTGTGCAGCTAAGTGGTGCCACCTACAGAGAGAAAAGTGAAAGAAACATTTCTCTCTTCCTGTGGTGCTTGCTGACAGGAAACTGGAGGTTAAAGTGAAGTTTGGTAGGATGCTGAGTATATGGTATATGGGAATCATATCCATATATATATGGTTAAGAAGGAATGTCGCCCTGGCAAAGCTGAACAGAGCCATAGTGGTTTTGATTGATTTTGTAAAGAGTTCCCCCCCCCCTAAGAAATGGGGTAGGTCTGCTCCAACAGGCGAACAACCCTGTTCTATTTTAGGGGTGGGCAAATCTGTTGCGCTCCTCTAACATTTGCATTTTTTTCATTCCATCCCATTTCTGCAGCACTTTGTGACTATTTATTTTAAAAGACACTTGTAAACATTTCCATGCACACAAAAATCCATATATGTGTTTGCATGCAATATTCTTCCTAATATGTGCAATTTTTGCAAATACTTTTCCATAATAAATGCCTTTTTGTATGCAATTTTAATGTACAATTTTGGTGGGAATTTTTTTTATCATAGATTAGCATCACAGCATTCGGAGAAGTGCAGAAACTGAAGGATAACTGCATTCTGGTTCATGTATTAATTTGTGCAAACTATACAAATGAATTTAATCCTCATCCCAACTCTGTCTATGGGCTCATCTACACCTAAGTGTGTAGAGGGAGGGAGGGTGAGGATGGCAGACTTACCTGCTTCCATGATCCTCCCCCAGTGTCTAGACGGCTGTGTGATGTCCCAGAAGGGAAGAGGGACGTCACGGCTGCCATTTTTTTAAAAGAAGAGGATCCGCATGCTGTACAAAATGTAAGAACTCCCAGCCAAACCCCGTGCCCACCCACCACCACCTGGGAATAGTGAAAATGCTACCTCCCTACCCCCATGGGCACGGAGCCACCCCACATGGCTCTGTGCCCATTTCAGGACCTGGGAGCATACGCCACACCTGCCGTGGTTCTCAGGATGATCCCAGGACCATGAAAAAAATGGGATATCCCTGGTTTCAGTTATCCCAAGGTCATCCCAAGGTCATCCTCAGTTGATCCCTAGATCCCTGGTGCATCATATGGATGCACAGGGGCGACCTAGAGACAACCCCGGGATATCTGGCAGGTGTAGACATGGCCTATGTAAATAAAACTGGGGCAGGAAGCACAGCCCATTTTGCCTATGCCTCCCATACTAATTATGCTTGCACATGCTTTGTTTACTTTTGCTCACATAGAAGAGAGGCTTCCTCCATGCACAGCAGCAGAAGCAAAAGCCCCCTGCACAGAAAGGAACTCTCCTAGAAACATCCTGCCTTGGAAGGGAATCTCCTTCCATGCAGACCTGCAGAAAACAAGGAATCCTGTACAGGAAAGGACACTGCATGGAGGAGAGCCCTACATGCACAAAGAGGAGACGTTTGAGATTTGAGTGTATCAGTACTGAGTCATGGGCAGTACTGAGAACCAGTACTGAGATAAGCTGAGAACCAGGAGCTGATTAAAGCTTAAGTAAAAAACTAAGGACAACTAAGGGTTGAAAAGCAAGCCAGTGTCAGAACTGAAGGATAATCAACAACACACCAGAGGTCAGAAAGACCGTGTTGATCAAGCTAAATTTAACAGGAACAGGAAGTTCTCTTATTGTCCTTCCTGTCCTAGAGGATCTAATGATCCATCTAGGTGAATGGGTCAATCCAAGGCCTGAACGTACTAAACTGCCTAGGCAGATGCTGCAAAACAGTTTGCTGGCTTGCAACAAGGGGCAGCTGTACACAGATCTGAAGGTTCCCAGTCCAAGTTCTGACAGTTCTGAAAGTGTGGCTTGTTCAAGGGAGCACAGTTCATTTTTGTGCATTCCTAGAGGCTTGGATTCCCTCACCCAAGTTTTTATCCCTTTCCCCTCAGCATTGCCTTTGGAATTCTTGCTCAAGTTACCTGGAGCAATCTGTTAAATGGGCATTTTCCATGGTTTACCTATGATTGAGCCAAAATATGGTCTGCATTGCTTATAGGGATTAATAAGCAGAAGATTCTGCCTTTTTGTCCGATGGCTGGCAACCCTAGGAGTCCAATCATTCTTAGGAACGTTAAGAGTTTACATGGCCATACTCAATCTCACATCATTTGATTATACACTTGATGACTCTCAGGCGAATGAATGAAATTATCCCACTCGGCCCCTGCATGTTTATAGCATGACGGGATGACTTGCATGAATGAATGGGACACCACTGACTGCATTTTTAGATAGACTGATATCAACAAATCCATGATCCTTTTCAATTGAGCCAATGTACACATCCCATTGTGAGTTGTCAGTGACAGAAGGTGATCTGCCTTAATTGAATCAGCCCTTTGAGTTCATATTATGTGACATGAAAGTTATTTCTCTCTGTCAGTCTGTCATAGAAAAATGCAGATGTATTTGTGGCTACTAGTTACAGCCATCTGCTTTTCCATCATTTTCCCTATTAGTAAAGTTTGTGTTCCAAGTGTGAATGGCCTGGGTGCCTCAAATGATAAAGATAAATAATAGAAATGGTTACCTGCAGAGGGAAAGAGGGGAAAAGAGACCCATTTTAACAAGATCAGCAAAAGGTAGGGGGAAATCCTGGTTCCAATCATAGATGAAGAAGAAATTTATTCAGTTCACACCTAATTTTGTACTTTGAAACTAATATGCAAACCAAAACTGAATTATCCTTCAAAATTCACACTCAAAAATGCTTATGTCTGCAGATTTTGAACAGGTTTATTAGAAAATATATTGTTTACTGAAATTGCTTTTAGCTGTTTAAATTGTTTTAATTTTTCTGTGTTAAAACATTTTAGATTGTTTTTATTATGGTGTGTTTTGTAATGCTATTGTATTTTTATGAATTGTTGTAAACCATCCAGAGAGCTTTGGCTATGGGGCAGTATAGAAATGAAATTATTATTATTATTATTATTATTATTATCATCATCATCATCATCATCGTGTAAAGCAAGTACACAAAGTCTGCATATTGAAAATAAATGTTCCAAAATGCATTATATTAGGAAAATTGCTCAAAAAAATGTGCTTCTTCCATGCAGACTTTTTAAAAATTTCTCAGAGTTCAGGATAACTTGAACTTAAGACTGGAAAAAATGAGAAACTGAGTGATACTGAAATGGACAGATTCATCCATCTTTAATTTTAATAAACAACAGGAAATGGTATGCAAAAAGGCCATACATTGGGATGTGTGGAGAAAGTCTTTGGCTTCCATTCCATTCAGTCTTACTACATGGCAGAAATGGGAAACAGAAAGCAAGCAAAGTAAGTCATGGTTGGTCTCGGAGAATGTAGCCATAAGTAGCTAATTTTGGTACAGACTCAACCACAGACCAATTTCAGAGACTGAAGGAGTAACAGAGCAGAGTAATATAAAAAAGGCAGCAGTCAATGGGATAGAATAAAAATTCATGCAAACAAAGAGGAGAGAGCAAAATTCGAAAAGAATAGAGAAGAAAACAATGGCTGAATTTGGGCAACACGATAGTCAATGGTGGGGTAATAATCAACTTTACAGTTGTTCATCTAGGGGGTACTCCCCACACAACATGGTAATAAATAATCAACCGTGCTTTGGATGAGAATCAGCGCTGAGTTGACTATGGCAGCATTTGGAACGACACGATAGTCAATACAACTGACGATTGTTCCCTCCCTCCCAGTTGCTTATTGTGTCGTCCGAATTCAGCCATTGTGTACTTAAGGAAAAAAGAAAGGAAAGAAAATAATTTATGTTCAGAGAATAGCAATTGTTCAAGGTTAGAAAATATTTAAGTAAGATGTGAGACATATGGATGGGAGTGTAAAGATAGAAATTCTGTAAGGAAAAAACCATTGGAAGAAGTGCCTATTTTGAAGGAGAAACGCTAGCAATTTAGAAGTTTAACCCCGAAGCACTAAACTCCTTCACCTCATGTGGCATGCTCAACAAATGCAGGAACATACACAGCAAAGTCAGTAATGAGGGGAAATAATGGCATTAAGTCAATTATCAGACATTAATAACAATCCAATAAGGACTGACCTAGAGGGTTTATTGAGGGAGAAGAGAAATTAGTGGGAAAGTCTGGGAAAAAGTGCCAATACAGATGTAAAAAGTATGTTATGGCATAAGGACAGGAAAGAAAGAAAAAGGCATTGTGTAAATAGCAAACCATTACAAAGATCTGTGTGTGTGAGAGAGAGAGAGGCAAGCACTTCAACAAAGGAGTTCCCATAAACAATAAAATGGATGTAGAGCAAAGACAGTAATAAGGGGATGGACACCTTTTAAATTCACCTCATGAAGAGACACTAGGCATGAACAACAGTCCAAATTAGACATAAGGGTGTATGTGTGTATAGGATTTAGGAATATCTGATAATTTCATTTATGTTTGCAAATCATGCAAACTTGTCTTGTTCATATTCCTGAATGTGAATGTGAGCAGGAGTGCTTTTTTTCGAGATATATAAGGAAATTCCAAAATTTCCGATCAGGTATGGAAAAAATACCTATTTTTAATCACATTTTTAAAAGCTAATTTATTTATTTATTTATTAAAAAACATTTCCACGCTTTAGTCAATAGAGGGAAAGTGCACACTTGTGAAAATACAAAGGGAAATGTACACTTTTCCCCATTCAAAATGTGCATTTTTCCTATTTGCAGGAACCAATTAAAAAAAGAGATTGAAAATGGAAATGGGTGTGAGACTAAAGGAGCTTCAAAGTGAGTTTCAGAGAATTTTGACAAACTCAGAAATGTCTGGTTCTCCCACCCTTAATAAGATTACAGCCTTGCTCCCTTTTATGTGTGCTGTGGACAGCAGCCATAAATATTCCAGGTTTGTGATCATCACATATCATGCAGCCATAAAGGAAAGGTCAACTTTAGTGGAGTGCTACAATTTTTTACAAATGCTATGTACTTGTGAATATTTTCTTTTGTGGCATTTCTTTTCTAGGAGTCAATTTAAGAAATCTGACACAATATTGTTTTGAATATAGGGAACAGTGTATTGTAACATAACAAACCAATATCCTGAAGAACAGCCTCCACCAAGCTAATTATGTTTAAAATCAGAAAGAAATATCCTGCTTAATCTACCACAAAAATGGGGTTGGATGGGTGGGACAGAATGAAGATGACAACAAAGGCCAGTGCAAAGTAAAACTTTGCAGGGGTGGATCCTCACTTTACTTGAATCATTATTATTCAGATCCTGAAAAAGTCAGCAAAGTAAGGGTCTAGAGAAGTATACTGCATTATTGCATCAACACACTATTATCATATCACTAGCTTTACTGATTCATTGATGAATTGATTATATTTCCTTTCATTTATTTAAATTCCATACTGCCCAACAGCCAAAGCTTTTGGGGCTGTTCACAAAAAGTAAAAACCAAAATTCAACATAATATAATGATAAAATAAAATATCAGGACCCCATAAAACAGCTCAAATTAGAAGCCCTATTGTATGCCATCAAATGCCTGGGAGTAGACTTGGTGCCCAAAAGATGACAATCTTAGCACCAGATTTCAGTGAGGAGAGGAGACCACAATATTTGCAGTCCTCCTTTCCTCCAAGGAGATCAAAGCAGCATACATGGGTCTCCCCTCTCCATTTTATTCTCACAACAGCCTTGTAAAAGAGATGAGAGATAGTCGGCCCCGTGGATTCTCCAGGGGTCAGTCTTGTCCCCTATGCTGTTCAACATCTACATGAAACCGTTGAGTGCAGTCATCCGGAGTTTTGGAGTGCATTGTCATCAGTACGCTGATGACACACAACTCTATTTCTCCTTCTCATCTTCATCAGGTGAGGCTGTGGATGTGCTGAACCAGTGCCTGGCTGCAACAATGGACTGGATGAGGGCTAATAAACTGAAATTCAATCCAGACAAAATTGAGACGCTGTTAGTGGGTGGTTCTGCTGACCGGATGGAGGGTCATCAACCTGTTCTGGATGGGGTTGCACTCCCCTTGAGGGAGCAGGTTCGTAGCTTGGGGGTTCTCCTAGAACCATCTCTGTCACTTGAGGCTCAGGTGGCCTCAGTGGCACGGAGTGCCTTCTACCAACTTCAGTTGGTAGCCCAGCTACGTCCCTATCTGGACAGGGATAACCTGGCTTCAGTTGTCCATGCTCTGGTAACCTCCAAGTCAGATTACTGCAATGCACTCTACGTGGGGCTGCCTTTGAAGGCAGTTCGGAAGCTGCAGCTTGTGCAAAATGCAGCAGCCAGATTGATAACTGGAACCAGAAGGTTCGAGCATATAAGACCTACTCTGGCCCGCTTGCATTGGCTGCCTGTATGTTTCCGAGTCTGATTCAAAGTGCTGGTTTTAACCTATAAAGCCTTACATGGCTTGAGACCACAATACTTGACGGAATGCCTTTCCTGACATGAACCTACCCGAACACTACGTTCAACATCTGAGGCCCTCCTCTGAGTGCCTACTCCGAGGGAAGCTCGGAGGTCAGCAACAAGGGAGAGGGCCTTCTCTGTGGTGGCCCCCCAATTGTGGAACGATCTCCCTGACGAAGCCCGCCTGGCGCCAACATTGCTATCTTTTCGGCACCAGGTCAAGACTTTTCTCTCAGGCATTTGGCAATATCTGAGGAGCCTGGGTTTGTTTTTGTTTTTGTAGCTTTTTGGGTTGTTGCAGAAGTTTTAAATGTATGTGTGCATTGTGTGTATGTTGTATTTTTTTTGCTATTTTAATTTTTGTATATTGTTTTTAATTGTTTTAATCCTATGTAAACCACTCAGAGAGCTTCGGCTGTGGGGCAGTATACAAATGCAATAAATAAATAAATACATAAATACATACATTGCCTTTGGTCACTCAGTGAGCTTTATGTCTGTGTAGCCTTCCCCAATGTGGCCCTGGTTGCTTTGTACTACATCTCCCAGCACTCCTGACTATTGGCTATGCTGTCTGGGGATGATAGGAGTTGTTGTCTTAAAACAACTGGAAAGTGCCACATTGGCGAAGGCTACATTACGCCATACTTGTTGTTTAAGGGTACTGATTTTCCCAAAATATTAGTCTTGCCCTGTGCCCATCTCTTAGCACAGATAAATCCTGGCAAACTAACACAAAACTCTTAAAAGTTGTGACAATTTTTATTGTTAGAAAACATAGACAAGCTCCTTAGCTCTCACAGCAAAAGCTTAAGTGTTTAGTACTCCAGAAATCATAAAGCTGATAGCAATTAGCTATAGGCTCAATATGTAGTTTTAAAAACAGTCAAAGGTGTCAGAGATCCATACAATTTGGTTTCTCCATTACAATCTCTATGGTTCAGGGCAAGGAGCTTGAATGATTTTTGGCATAAGCTATCTTACACAATCAAAAACAAGGGATCTAGAAAAAAGAGCTAAATAAATCTAAATAAATCCACACAGAGAATATTTAGTCTAACAGTGAAATCTTATTTGGAACCTCTGTGCTACATGGGTCAAGGCTTATTCAATTCAAGACTCAAGACATAGTTTCAAGAGTAAATCCAGAGTAATCCCACTCATACAAAGACTTTGACCATATCTTCTAATTTGATATGTCTATACTACATAGGTCCAGGCATAGAAAAGCCTAAAAGTCAGGATCAGTCCACACCATCAGTCACTCTGCCTATCGATGATGAAAATGTATAATCCATAGCAAACAATAATTCAATGTCTATGAAAAGCCATACTTTTCACCACAGGTTCTGAATGATTCACAGATCAAACAGATCATTCAAGTTCAAGGAAAGACACTGCAGGTGAAACAAACTAAGAGCCAGTGTGGTGTAGTGGCTAGAGTGTCAGACTGGGAGTCAGGAGATCAGGGTTCTAGTCCCCACTCGGCCATGGAAATGCACTGGGTGACTTTGGGCCAATCACAGACTCTCAGCCCAACCTACCTCACAGGGTTGTTATTGTGAGGATAAAATGGAGAGGAGAAGGACTATGTATGCTGCCTTGGGGTTCCTTGGAGGAAAGAGGTGGGATATAAATGCAATAAAATAAAAGTAAAGTAAAAAGGGAAGAAGTCTCAAACATGAAGAGTTTGTAAGAAGGATATGACGGTCAATAAAAGATGGACATTAAAGACAATGTTCTTAGCAGAGGCCCTCAGCCTGGGCACTGACTTAAATACGAGAGTGGGGCTACAATCATCCACTTCCAAACAATCCCATTGAAAGGGAATCTTAGCTTATAAATGCAACCTACGCCAAACAGGGTGTTTCTGTTCTGCCTTCTTGAGTTCATTTACCAGCCTGGGTGACACCTCCGGGGGGAAAACCCACCCTTTCTGCCAGTATCTCAGAGAAAAACTATTCCCTATCCTGACATTCAAGATCAACTACTAGAAGCTGGAAGGGGTAAACTCACTCCCCATCTACTAGTTTCTCTGAGAAAATCGAAAGAGATAAACTCGTCTTTACTCTGTCATTCCACACACCCCTTCCTCTTGCCATTACATGAATAATGTGGCACAGCCAAACTGTTAGGCCCTGAGCCTCTCACTACTGAACTCAGCTCTGAATTCTGGGTCACTTCTGATTAGATTCTGACTATAAACTATAGAAGTCACTGCAGTGCTGAGGCTGGGCCATGAGTGTGCCGAGGGAATTGCACACTTTCCAGAGGCCCTGGAAAGTGCACATTGTTGAGCGTTCAGCCAGGCTGGCTCCCGGGCCAGCCGGGCAGTGCTTGGCGAGCTCGTGGGGCATGCGCCCCATGAATTCTTCAATGCCCAATTCACAAATGAAGATATTTCGTCAGAACACAGACAATGACAATTCAAATGATGAACACCTTACTTACCACCCTCAGCCTTTCTTATTTTAATTATGCATATGAGAACCTAAAATAGCTGAGCTCCCAGTACAACCTGGTGACCACATGACCAACCATGGCTAATCCACTATATGAAGCCCAGGATTCTTAGTTCACACCCAATATCCTGACTACACAATTGTTTCAATGGGTAAAGCTGGAAAAAAACCACCCTCATTTCTTCTTTAGTTATTCAAGTACCATGAACCCCTCCAGTACTTTTGAGGCTAGTTCTTGCTTTGGAGGGTTAGCTAAGGGTTACTTTTATTATCCGTTTGCCTGTGCCAGCATGAAATTAAAATAAATGCACACTATTCCATTGCTGCAAGAGGTCAGCACCTTCAAGTACATTATAACAAGAGCTGTATCAAATAAATAGATCACACTGAAAAAGAAATAAGTAGGACTTCAGCAACTTGAAAATTGCAGTTGCAAATAACAGAATGTAGTTGGAATGTAAAGGTTGGCAGTGTCTACTCCACAAGGTAATTCTTGGAATCTATGTGAAATACAAGGAAAGCTTATCTCTTTGAGTCCAGAAGACTATAAAAATACAATTGCCAGAATGGAAGAAAATTGGAGTTGATTGCCATAGCAACAAAAGAATTACGTTGATGAAACATGGCACATAAAATCTTTGTATGCTGCATTAAAGATAAAGCAGTCAGAAGTAAACAAGAGAGAACTAGAATTTACTCTGCCTATACTGAAAACGGCACATTCTCCCATGTCAATGACTGAGGCTCAAACTACACATTACATACACTTTTGTTTTGTTTTTCTTTCCTCCACTAAAAGAAAAATACAGAATTAGCTTGGGCAGGCTTTTAAGGTGGAGCGGAGCAAGGTGGGGAAGGGTGGGGAAAGCTTGCTTAATTTTCCTTCTTGTCATTTCCCCACCCCCCAACATCACTCTCCATAAACTGCTTTTCCATCCACAAATGGAGGTATCTGGAAGATACGGGGGCTCTGAATCTTTCCCCCCAGGGATGACAATGCAGTATAATGTACAGGATGTGACTGAGGGCTCATCTACAGCTGCAGCCATTTGGGGAGTAGGAAGGGATGATCACGGAGTTTTCCACTTCCAGGATCATCCCCTCTGGGGCAATACACCAGTGAGTTATCCCAGATGTAAAGAGGGATGTTCCAGGGCACCACTGTTGTTGTTGTTGTTGAAAAAGGAGACATTTGTGCAATTGCACAGATGCGATCCTGCACGAAGGAACAATTTTTAAAAATAATAATAATAATAATAATACAAACTCGGTGCTTGAAGATGCCAAGTGCCATCCCAAAGATGACAAAAATGCTCTCCCCCTCACCCCCAATGCCCATGGAGTCCCCCCGCACAGCTCCATGCCCATTTCCTGAGCCCCACTACTCATGGGGAAGAGGGAAGACCCCGGGAGGGAGAGACACACTGCCCAAGGAGCTCGGGATGGTCCCGAGTTGGCAGGAAAAACCAGGAAAAAAGCAGTCCCAGCTATCCTGGGAGAACTGAGTGCCCGTCCCTGGTTCACCCTGGGATCAGCTGTGCATTATTTGGACATGCAGGGATGATCCCGGGATAAATGGCAGACAATTTCAGGGTAGACAAGCCCTGAAAGTAGGTAAAACTACACAGCAAACAACTGAAATTCTTCTCTCGCACAGATGGAGTATAACTTTGCTGTCAGCTCCACTTCATAAGTTTCTTTGCATAATGTGCAACACATGATATTTGATATGGGTAAATCTACATAACTTTGATATGAATACATGCTGAAAGGAACTCCCAATTGGCCAAGATTACCACAATAAAGCACTCATATGAGAAAACACGTATTTTATCCTTATCACATTATGTAAAGGGTCCCCAACATTCTTTTTTATTATTATTTATTTAATTAAATTTTATTCTCAGCACATTCTTAGTGGAACTTACTTCCAGAAAACCTGACTGAAGAGATTGCAGGATAGTGGCTAAGTAACAAGATACCAAAATGGCACAGACACTGCTTCTGCATGGCTCAGTCCCATTATGTTTATAGGTCAGCCTTTCCCAACTTAATGTCGCCCAGGTCTGTTGGACTACAACTCCCATAATCCTCCACCTAGCATGGCCACTGGGAGTTGTAGTCCAACACATCCGGAGAGCATAAAGTTGGGAAAAGCTGTTCAAGGATATTGGCTTGAATGACACAGATGTTTCCCACTGCAGCATTGGCTAGCCATGAGGAACAGTCAAGTCTGCTGTGGGAAGAGACCACATCATTTCACCAGAGCTATGTAAAAGTGGCTCCCACACTGTTGGAATAAAGTATGAAGTAGCTCTTAATTTTTCACAGTGAGTTATGAAAGTGTGAACAGGTGGTCACTTACTACTCACCAGTGTCCTGAGACATAATCACTCTTGATCATTAATTTCACATCTATATTAGGTAACTACAGCATAGTATGTTTATGTTTCTCTTCCCCTTGTCATTGGATTTTGATTGACAAAACACCTAAAAAGGGGAGTTCTCTAAAGTTATCCTACTGAGCTTCCATAAGTCAAGGAAATTATCTTTCATCCATCTTGCTAGTGTAACTAAAACAACATTTTAAAAAGTCATTTGCCTTGTAATGCAGTTCTTAGCCCAAGGAAAACAAGATCAAAGCAAAATTAAAGGTTTATGTGTGCTTTCAGCAAGCTGTATTGATCCTCAAGGATGGAGATGAGGAAATGAATCATGGTTATATAGGGCTTCCAGACCAAAAATCTTTTTGGAAAATATATAGTTGATCTCCAGAATACACAATTCATAGGAGCAGTGGAGAGTTCTTCTATTTCACTGATTGTGAGTGGGAAATGCTATATTGATTCTTTTTTCACCTGAACCAATCATGTCATGTACTAGGGCTGATTTTCAGTTACAATGATGTCACACACAGTCATCCTCATTTCTTTCCATTTCGGATTGCAATACGTTTGCTAAATGTTGTCAGCTGTATAATGGCCATATGAAACCATAGCCCTAAGTCATATTCTTGTGTACCATTACAGATCTTCCAAAAGTAGGTTGAGTAATGGCGTGACTGTGATGTTCTACTGTTTGTGGTTGTAAACATATTGCAAAGTTTATTGTTTGTGATATGCATTTGTTTATATATTTAAAAAGGGTTAAGAACAATAACAGGTAAAGTAAATAACTAGGCCGAAATGTACTTACTGTTTGTAGTTATAGGTCTTGGTAAGTATAGAGTGATTGGCTGGTTATGGGGGAGTGCCTGGTTTGGCTGGCTGTGTGCCCAAATGGAAGGTGAGTACTGATTGGCTGGTTGGTTGTGTAAGAGTGGAAGGAACTAAAGAGCGTATGTGTGTATATATGTGTCTGACAGAGAGAGCTGACAGAATGATTGGGAGGAGATTTAAGGGGAATTTTGAGAGAGATGTTGAAAGGGATTTGAGAGAATTGAGAGATTGAGATAAGATTTTAGAGCATAGATTAAATAAAGAACAGTTTATAAATGTATAAGAGTTCTGTCTGAAACCAATAAGCATTGAAACCTTGTAACCGATACACAATTGAACTGAAGTAACCATTAAGCTTATTGACACGCAATTTCCTATTAATAAATTCTTGTTAATTCCATCTTCTGTTGTGGTCTGTGGGTGTACCTGAGGAAGGTACTGGTGGCAGTGGTATAAAGAAGCTATCTGGAGGCCAGGTTGCTGGGCTGTGATGCTGTGGGGCCTAAATAGTAAAGGCGAGACAGGGGTGGCAACAGCATGTGGTCAAGGATAACCTCACAGTGACAGATAATACAACTTTGACCTGTGGATGTTTCTTCCTTTTGTGGGCTGGGAACTACTAGCTGTTTGGCTTCCATCTGTCCATCCATGAGGTGAGGCACAGGAAGTTGGATAAACTAGGGCCACCACAATTTATTGAATTAGATACAAGAGACCTGTAACGGTGGGAAAATGTATTGGTCTTGCTAAGTCAGCTAGTATGGGTGGGCCTGCCCCACTCCTGAACTAGGAGACAGGCCAAATGTCTATTTCCACCCTCCACAAGTTTAGGTGTTGAGAGGAGCACTCCGGAGTTCCAACCCCTTGAGTCCCATGACTCTAAATGTGTGAGCCTTTATAGAACTATGAGCCCCACGACCCTAGGAGGTGAGTCCTGGGAATCCTCCTCTTGCTTAAAGACACCTCTGGGTGCTCACCAATACTCGGTCCCTAAGTATCTTACCCATACTGCCCACCAAGCTGTGGTCATTTCTGACTGTTTAAAAATGGCACTATTATCAGCCAATTGCTCTTCCTAGTTCATTGTGAAGCAGACAAAAACAAACAAAACAAACAAAAACAGACATGCCTGGCCGATCAAGCAATGCCCATGCTGCCTCAAGCTCAAGATGGGAAGGTGAGTGCTGGCAAATAGTAAATGTGAAGGGGGGCTAGGCAGGGATGACTGAAATAGCCCTGAGGACATGTTCCCAGTACCAGTATCTTCATCTTGCATGCATCTCCTTACTAGTCCAGCATGCCCACTCCACTCTGGGGGCTCTCTGCAAATGTCACCTACCCTGTTGAAACTGTGCCAGTTTGAGTAAGAATTGGATTTGGATCAGTAGCAACCCTGAGATTGACAGTGATGACATTTTTCATCTTTCTGTACTTTGGAGGCTCAGGTACAACAGTAGGCCTGCCCGGAAAGGCTACAACAAACACCTCAAGCAGACATTCCATTTGAACAAAAGCTGTCCAGCTTCTAGAAGAGTAAATTAAAAAATTGGAATTGACAGGAAGAGGTCCCAAAATGTGGACTGGAAGAATGAACTGATTTTTAAAATTATTTTCATTTGTGTGTGTGTGTGTGTGTGTGTGTGTGTGTTTTGATCCTATCCTGATTTTCTACAAAAAAAAATTAAGTGTGACATTTATTTATACATTTGTATTTATTCATTTTAAAATGTCAATGAAGTAACTGTGTAGTACAGCAAGAACAGTGAAGATAGAGAGATGGAACCCAAGGGATTTAGCCAAACATTTGTTTTTTGGGGTCCATCAAAATCAAAGTCTATTGCAGGCTTCCCTAACCTAGTGACCTCTAGATGTTTGGGACTCCAACTCCCAACAGCCCCAGCCAGTATGGCCAATAGTTAGGAATTCTGGGAATTGTACTCTAAAACATCTGGAGGATTACAGTTTGGAACGGCTGGTCTATGGTCTTTCCTTCTATAGAACTAGTGTTATCCCTATCTTATGACTCTCTCAAAGTATTTATTATGAATAATTTCAGATACAAATGATATGAAGACCCTGCAAACTGACTTTGAACATTTGATACTTCAAGCAAACCTCTGAGGAGCGGCTGTAGCTCAGTGGTAGTGCATCTGCTTAGCATGCAGAATGTTTGTGGTTTGATCCCCAGCATCTCCAGGTAGGGCTGGAAAAACTCCTGCCTGAAACCCTGGAGAGCCATTGCTGCCTGTCAGTGTCAACAGTACTGGACTAGATGGACTAATGGCCTGACTCAGTTTAAGGCAGCTTCCTATGTTCCTCTCTGTTCTACTTTCTATTTTGTCTACAAGCTAACCTGTAGGCAAAATAATGTGGGATATATACACACACACACACAAACACACACATATTTACATATACATATATATTGTTTCTAGGTGTAATTTTCATCTGCCCCAGAGCCCCAGCATGCTGGAACAGAGACTGTATGGCCCAATGTTGGTGTATCCATGGGGTGTGGAATATAGGGGGCCCTTAAAAATTCCACATGTCCCAGCCCTGCCACCGCCCCGCCAATTTTGACAAATTGTATCGCCATAGCTTTCTAAAAGGGTCAACTTCAAAGGTTATTTTATTACTGTTTAGTGGCTAAATTCGCCAAGCCTGCACATTGTTTTAAATAGCTTTACTGTTTTTTTTTTAAAAAAATCTATACTGGTTTTTAACTGTGCATATTTATTGTTTGATATTGTTTGTAAGATTTTTACCTGTACATCCTTGTGATACAAATGTTTTAATAAATAAATAAATAACTATTATTTATTTTCATATTCTGCCTTATTTGCTAAAAGCCGTCAAGGCGATGAGGGCATGCCCCCATCTAATGTCATCCATATTTTGAAGACTGGTGTGGCTCATGAAGTTCAATAGACTAGCAGTCTATCTACACACACAGGATAAAACACTTTGAAAACATTTTGAAAACTGTATATGAAGTGTGTTCTGGGCCCCAACAGTTCTCAAAACTGTCAGCCTATCTACACTACTGCTTTAAAACGGTTTAAAACGGTTTAAAACGGTTTATAACAGTTTTGAGAGCTGTTGGGGCCCAGGACACACTTCATATACAGTTTTCAAACCGTTTTCAAAGTGTTTTATCCTGTGTTTGTAGATAGGCTCTAGGATTATGAGTAGGCTGACCATATGAAAAGGAGAACAGGGCTCATATAACTTTAACAGTTGTAGAGAAAAGGCCATTTCAGCTGGCATCATTTGTATGCAATTCGTACCTCTTCAAATACCCTCTTCATTACAACACTTAAAGTTGCAGGGGCCCTGCCCTCTTTTGTATCTGGTCACTCTAGAATAGCGCCTGCAACTTTAATTGTTGTGATGAAGAGGGGATTTCACCAGGAACTAATTGCATACAAATGATGCCGGCTGAAATTCTCTTTTCTCTGCAACTGTTAAAGTTACATGAGCCCTATCCTCCTTTTCATATGGTCAGCCTAATTATGAGTCCAATGCTCTACAGAAGGGATGGGCAACTTCCAGGGGTCCAAGCATCAATTACAACTGTTAAAGTTGCAGGGGCCCTGCCTTCTTTTGTATATGGTCACTCTAGTGTAGTGCATGCACCTTTAACTGTTGTGATGAAGAGGGAATATCACCAGGAACTAATTGCATACAAATGACACTGGCTGAAATTCCCTTTTCTCTACAACTGTTAAAGTTACATGAGCCCTGACCTGGATTTTATCTGGTCACCCTACGGGTAGGTTCATGTCAGGAGAGGCGTTCCATCAGGTATTGTGGTCCCAAGCAGAGTGGCAGCATGGCAACGAAATAGTGTAATTCTTTTCTTTAAAACAAGATAAACCAGCTTCCCCCCCCACTTTGCTACTGTGCTATTTCAGTAGCAGACTGCTACTTGTTTTCCTTACAATTTTGCTGCTGCCCCACCGAATTTGGTGGCAAAATTGGTTGTGGGCATCACAAAAAAAGGTGGTGGGGGGACACAAATATAGTTTGTGTTTTCCACCCATAGTCTAGAGTGCCCCAGCCTGAGGCTGACACCTCTTCAATAGGAACACCTATAATTCTCTACCACTTGCACAAATTGGGGCCAATCCACCCTAGTAAAACACATAGCCAAAAGACATAACAATACAACACTCGCCAACCAATCCTACCGCTTGTAAGACTTGCAAGTGGTTTATTATTTTTGAAAGAATGGGAGCCATTCAGGTTGATGAGTGACACATCCTAGGAAATCTAGAAAATTAAAACTGTTCAGGCTTATGTATTTCAATAATGACCAAAATGATGTAAAGTGTCATTTAAAAAAAAAAGAAAATAAAAAAAATAAAAAAGACTGAGATTAAAAATAAAGATGACAGTTCCTTTAATTACAGTCACCTTTCCTTCCAAGGATATGACAAAAAAGTAAAGAAGATTAATTAAGATTTTAATACTCCAGAATGACTTGAGGCATATTTAAATAAGACTTGAATTAATCTTTCATTTGGGCAAGAAAAAGACTATTAATAATGGTGGTTTTAGTTGGCTTTGGATGAAATGTTTGCCCCAGTGGCCTCTTAAACTGAATATTTCAGGAAACATATGCATGGCTGTGTGATTTAATTTTAACCTGATGCATAGGTGGCCATACGAGACAAGAGCTCAAGATGACTTCTCAGCAGGATTGCTCACCTTCTTCCAGTTGGATGGATGTCATCTCCTGAAAATGTTTCCCTCTTCAGAGCATTCAGGTACTAGCTGGATCAGGAACCAGCAAGTCATTCAGGTATCGCCTTCAGTCATGCATGCATCAGAACCATCACCTAGATGCAGGCATGCAGGAGCTCCCTTGCTGAGGAAATCTCACAGGACCTGCGAAGTGTCTGTCATCTCCATTTTTTCCTCTCTCTCTCTCTCTCTCTCTCTCTCTTTCTCTCTTTAGCAGAGAGGGGGGATGTAAATAAAATAAACCAATAAATTGTTTTAGAACAGTTTTTACCTAATCTGAGAGAACTTAAATTGTGGATTTCCTAGGGGGAAAGGCTGTGTTTTCCCTTGTTTCTCTCTGTCTCTGTCTTTCTCTCTGTGTTCCCTGTCAGAGACAACCAGGTCCTCTGCTTTAAAAAGCCACCCTTTTTCCTGAAAGCCTCTTCAGCAGCCAGCCTATATGGAGAACATGTAGATTTTGTCTCTTGGCATGAATTAGATTTTTAGAAAATCTGAGCTGAAACATCTTGTAATGGAGAGTAGGAGCAACATAAAACAGAAGAAGATCCAGACCCTTTTGTTGGGGTGCCAATTGGTTCAATTCATTTCTCTGAGAATGATGCAAACAAATAACTTGTCAACACTAGGGAGAGAACCAAAGCAAAATGATGTAGCAGGCAAATTTGCAAACCCTCCCCCCTCCCATGCTGTGGGTGGTTAAAAGGCTGTGTAAGGCCATTAGCAGCACTACATGGTTTCCGCAGGGGGCGGGGGGGGGGAATAAGATGGGAGAGTAAAGGAAGTTTTTCTCTTCCCCTTCATTTTTGTATCAGTTTTTATTAGATTATATTTTAATGGGTGAATATGCTCATGAAGGAGGAAAGCAGTTCATCTGAGCTTGTCATTCGGTTAATATGCACTCATGAATATGCACAGGGATATGTATTAAGCAGTAAAGCAGCATGCTCACTCAATTTCCATTCGGTGTAGCTGTGTCCAAACCATTCACAAAGATCTTATTTTCACATTTAAATTACCTCTGTCACTTTCTAACATGCTATTCCAAAAGAAGAAGAAGAAGAAGAAGAAGAAGAAGAAGAAGAAGAAGAAGAAGAAGGAAATTTAGTTCATGGAACGATAAGAGTTGTTTCTGTTCTCTCCCCCCCCCCCTCACAACATGCGATAGAGATGTTAATCGGCTTTGTCCTAATAATGCTTTAAGCGTGCAGATTTAGTCTGCAATTTTATGAACATGGGGAATAAGCCCTATTGAAATCAGGTGACATGGGATTGGGGTAGGAGTTGATTCTCTTTGAGTCATTTGGGGCAGTCAGTTTTATAAAGTCCCTTCTCCCACAATGAAAACAAATGATTGTTCATGTCTATGCTTTGGTATGTTGGCATCAGCCATGGTGTTAAGCTCTTGGGATTCGTAATCCAAGTTTTGGGGCGGTCCTTCAGAATGTTGGGGTGGCTTCCACTGGTTTTTGGACTGTTGACCCCTCCCCCCAAATTTATTTCATTGGGCGAAATTTTGCAAATTCTTTTCCTTCCTGCGAAAACATCACTTGGTTGGCTATTTCAGAGACAAGTTGTGGGTTATGCTTGGCTATTTCCTCATTCAGATCCAGAAGGCGGGACAAAATCAATTGTTCCATTCCTGTAAGTTGATAACGTCTCTGGTCCTCTGCTCACGTTGAAATCAATTCCAAATGCACCCCTCATCTGACAAAGTCTCAGAGGCATGTTTTTTTTTCTACAGCCCTAAAGTTCTTCCTGCTCTGTTCAGTCATTAAACCAGTGCAGGTTCTGACCCTACTTTTAAAAATATAATAATTTCCAAACTCAGAATCCACCATGTTGCTATACATTTTTTCCAATCTACTCATGATTTGAGAGAATATCTGTTTCATGTGCTCATTCTTGGCTGCGCCATTTCAGATAATGTATAAAAAGTTTAATATCATTGCCTTTTGCGAACATGGAAAGTTGTCTTTCTTTCTTTGTTCTTTCTTGTCTCTTTCTTGTCTCTCTCTTCTCTGTCTTGTCTTTTTTGCCCCTGCTTCTCCATTGCCTTTGCTTCTTCTCTCACAACTGGAATCCTGGAGACTATCTACACGGTACCTTGGAATGTTTTAAATAGTATTTTAAAACATTCCAAATAGGTGTGTTCCAATGCGTCTTAGGCCACATTAAGGAGTACTCACGTTACCGGATAAAAATTCTTCAGTCTTCAAAGCAGTGTGTGCGGTCTCACACCCTTCTATCCATCTCTTTCTGTTTTGTTTTTACAATGAGTTTAGGGCAAGGCATTGTGGGAGCTGTAGTTCACTTGCCCACTTCCTCCTTAGTTCCCCTTTCATTCCCTAGCTTTCAATGAGTATAGGGCTAAGAATTGTGGGTGTTGTAGTTCACTTGCCCACTTTCTCCTTAGCCCCTTTTTCTTCCCCACCAATCAACGGCTAAGCATTTGGGCGCTGGTAAACAAAGCACTGCCCCCACAAATCACAAACGGTAAGGAAGGACACATTATTTTACTTAAAATGATTTATTAAAAGTAAAAACCGTTGTATATAGCTGAAGTGAGTTTTAAAAAACCTTGGGTATACAACGTTCAAGGGAGTTTGTCATGTGGCCCAAAGAGTTTTCGTAACCCTGATAAAATGTTGCAAAGCTAGAGTGTAGATCGGCACCTGAAGAGAGGTCTGTTCCTCTTCTGATTCTGGAAGTTGGACCAAGATAGATACATCTGGAGGAGAAGGCTACTAATCCTGATAGCTATGTGCTACCTCAGGTATCAGAGGCAGGAAGACTATGTACACCAGTTGCTGGGAAAGTTTGGTGGGAAGGTGCTGTTGCATTCATATCCTGCTTTTGGGTTCCTGGTCAGCAGCTGGTTGGCCACTGTGTGATCAGACTGCTGGACGAGATGGACCCTTAGTCTGATCCAGCGTGGCTCTTTCTATGTTCATATATTCATCTCTCAATTCCCTATTTGCAATTACTTAGCCCTGATTAAAACCTAACAGAAAGCAAGCAAGCAAGCAAGCAAAAAGCTTCAGGTATGTACGTTTACACTTTGAATTTCAAAGCCACTTTTTAGTATTTGGCTTAGGTCTCTTTCTCACTTGGAATTACTCATGAAAGTCTTCAAACCAGTATCCCTCTACCATTATTATTATTATTATTTCATCTCTTTCTCGCTCGTGGCAGTTTTTCTAGACATACATGACGGGCTTTGCCATCTTTTACAGATTCAGGAATTTCCTGACAACTTTCCTGCAATAGCAACTGAGAGGAGCACTCATCATACTGATTTCTTAAATTACGTTAATGTTTAAGTCTTTCAATTATGTGTTTCTAAGCTTTGTTAACTACTAGCCAGGGCTTTTGAGGAAAGGAAAGATTACCATCCCAGATATATATATTTAAAAAAATCTTGTTATGCTTTTGTGCCAATTTTTACATGATTTAATTTCACATTTGGACTATTGAGGTTAATGAAGCTGACAACTATCAAATAGGGGTGTGCATTGGATCAGGTCCGATCCACGATCCGAAGCCTATCGGACCGAAATTGGATAAAATTATCCGATTATGATCCTGGCTTCTGGATCGTCTGATTTCATCCGAACCTTTCTGGAAGGACCCGATCCGGTTTGGATAAAATCGGAGGATTGGACCTCCTCCTCCTCCTCATGCTCCTTACCTGCTGGGGCCATCCGCTGTCGTCCGTAGGCACCCACGGGTGCCCGCGGATGGCCCCGGCAGGTAAGGGGCACGAGGAGGGAGGGGGCTTACCTGCCGAGGCCATCCGCTGCCGTCCACTGGCGGAGCGGCAGCTTCCCTCTGGTGCGTTGATCTACTGAGAAACAGGCTTCGCAGCCTGTCCCTCAGTAGTGTGCCGGGTGATGACATCATCACCCGGCACGCTACTGGGGGACAGGTCACGAAGCCTGTTCCTCAATAGATCGCCGCACCAGAGGGAACTCGCCGCCCCGGCAGATAAGAGCGCGAGGGGGGAGGCGGGAGGGGGGGCCCACGTACCTGGTGGAGTGGTGGCTTCCCTCCGGTGCGTCGATCTACTGAGAAACAAGCTTTGCGGCCTGTCCCTCAGTAGCGCACCATGTGATGATGTCATCACCCGGCGTGCTACTGTGGGACAGGCTGCAAAGCCTGTTCCTCAGTAGTTTGATGCACCGGAGGGAAGCCGCCGCCCCCGCAGGTAAGAGCCCAAGGGGGGAGGCGGGAGGGACAGGGAGGGGGGAGTTAGGCCCCCACTCACCGCAGCCATAGGCTTGCATTGGGGGAAAGCTTCCTTTCCCTCAATGCAAGCCTATGGCCGATCCGAAAATCGGACTTCCGATTTTCGGATCAGGATCTGATCCAATCCAATCCGAGGGACCTCCGATTTTGTCCTGAATGATCCAGGACAATCTCGGAGGTCCCGATCCGGGTCCCGATCTGATCTGGGGGGGTCCCTGCACATCCCTACTATTAAACTTCATGCTGATCAAAACTTTCATGAAGAGTAAGCAATGTGTGCATGTAAGACATGATTCATGTGAATACTTAAATGTATCTAAATCAATCTGTAGTTTTGCTCATAGAAAATCAGTCTGGTGATATGTAAACTTGAAGAATTCAGTTCATTTCAGTCCCATGTATATGAATGTCTACATGAATATTATTGTTTAGTTACACATTACCGAAAACACATTACCTAGCATGTCCTCTTCGATCTTATCTTGGTTGGTTTTAGAAGAGGTGTCATATATTCTTTAGACAACCCTTTCAGGGTGGACAGTAATTTAGTTGCTGGTGTTTGGTTTTTTTCATATCATGGTTAAAAAAACAATTTCTGAAGCAGGATTTATCAGCAACCTGAATAACCTCTCCCCCAAAACCTGGAAGGAAATAACTAGACATATGTGCAAGTAGCTTCTCAAAATTCTCCACCCTATTTGTGGGCAGAGAAATTGGGGTGACAATTTCACTAAATTTTTCAAGGGGAGGAGAAATTCTCCAATATTTTCTCACAGGTAGGCATCATCTTTGGCAAGGGTTGTAGAACAGCTCTCTGTTTTGGCTTACGGGTTTTGGAGGAGGGTTTTTTTGTTTGTTTGTTTTTTGCAGTGCCACTGCAAGTGACAACAGTGTCAACTGTGTTGACAGCCTAGCCCCCATTTTGCATGCTCCACAATACCCCATATATCTAGCATCATGCCAGGGCATGGCAGGGGGTGCAGAAGGGAATGCAGCCAACACACACACAAAGTGGCGAAGAAAATTTGGAGAAAATTCTGCAACACGTCCTTTTATTTCTAGTGGGTGAGAAAAGAAAAGAAAAAAAACTCCAGGCTTTTCTAAGCATGTTTACTGAGAAAATTTGGGTCAATCCTAGGGTCTTCAAAATTTTACATTTCTGAGGGGTGATTGTGAATACATCTTGTCTTTATTGCAGGTGCTGGCAACACTGTTCTTTCCCTGAAAGCCCTGTGGCACGTGTATGTGTGTGTGTGTGTGGGGGGGGGAATGTTGCATCCAGGAAAAGGGTAGAGCCAATGCTCTGCCAAAATCCATCCTCCAATTTCCTGAAAGTTTTCTTCCCCCTTGAAAGAGAACTACATTTTTCTGCCTTATTGTCAGGGCATGTTATAATTTATTTGGAATGTGTGTTGGTGATGTTTTTGACCTTACCCAATCATTGTAAGGTAGCTGAGGGTACTGTTTATATATTTTCTTTTTATTACACATTTCACCATTGCTCTATAGTCTCCCAGGCTGTCTGCACTTCCTGATCTGAGAAAGCCCTATGGGAGGAATACATTCATGATGTCTTCCCATGGGCAAGAAGTGTGGGAAGCTAAGGAGACTAAGATAATTGTACAATGAAAGACAGGACAGTCACATAGGCCCTTTCCACATCAGGCTTCTTGCCTGGGTTTCCCCCAGCTGCTCCCTGTGTGCCGATGGTGTGTATTAAGTACTTCCGGGATCGCCCTCCGTCCCTCCCTCTACACCCCTATGGTGTAGAAAGGGCCATAGTCTCCTCAGCCTTGTCATAAGTAAGGTAAGCACAAGAACCCATGATAATTTCTCCATAATTTCTTCTCCTTTGAATTTCTTTTTGAAAGCAATTTCTTTTCTATCAAATTGAATGAGAGTGGTCAAAATTTTCATGGTACAAATTTTCAGCACCACACTAGAAATAGCATTCTTGCATTTGAGATTGATAGTTACCTTGTCAGAATTGAACAACTTCAGCTCAGACTGATCATCCAGACTTAATTTATATGTGTGACTCCTTCACTTCATTTAGGTTTTTTATTTTATACAAAAATAAGGTGATGTGAATATTAAAAGATGCAGAATACATTAAATGCAGACCTCCACTCTCCTTCTACATCCCACTGGTATAGAACTTAAAGACAAATCTCTCCCAAAAAGCAGGTAGGTATTTTTTCCTCCTCTCTCTTTTTACTTTCCCATTAACATTTTTCTTTTCCCCACCAAACAGGTCAACCTGCCCCATGGTCTCCTAGCAACCAGTCCTAGCTTTCTTCTGGAACATAGATACGTGTGCAGACTAGGCAATGGTTTCTGTTTCTTATCAGATCTCAGACAAGAATTGTAGCCTTGCTCGTTCTCATTGTTTCTTCCTTGGTAAGCATATTAGGAAGAAAAATAGGTGAGGGGGTAAACACAATCTTAGGTTCATCTTGCTGTCTGTTTCACCTCTACTTAAGCCAACTTACACCTGAGCTGTCTATGTTATCAAACCCCAGCTAAAATAGATGGGGTATATGACAACCTGGTACAATCCAGAATTTAGAACATGACTACAGGTAGTATCCAACTAGCACTGATGATGTTGTGCTAGCATAAGCCAATGCTTGCGCAATATAACTAGCATTTACTAGGGCACTGTCAATGATCAAAGGTGACAAATTCCAAAATGGTAGTCATTAGGAATGTCAGTCACTAGAAAATGTATTCCATTCAAGCCCAACGTCTTTCCACAGCATGTCCAATCCAGTAAGTTGTGGGAGACTGAATCAGAATTTTTTTTGCAGACTCTGAGAATTTTTTTTTATATTTTGTTTCACAGGTTCCACCATTTGCGCAAAATGCAATTTGCACTTTTAGAAGGTCTTGAAATGTGTGCAAATATTGTCATTTTTTTTAAAAAAATTTGCTACTCTTGCACAACTGAGCAGCATTGCTAGTCTCCCACAAGCAGCTCCCCTCTTGTCAATATCCGTGTCAGTTTCATCCTCGCCACAGCACTTCATTTAGCACAGCCTGATGGAAAGGAGGTGTGGGTGGGGATTGACAAGTTGTTTGACAGGAATGAAATATGTTTCTGCAGTTTGCACACACCAAGAGCCACAAATATAGCACAAATGGCAATTTGCATAAATGGTGGAACCCAGTAAAAATGTGCAAATTGCCACCATTAAAAGTAATAAAAATCCACGTACTAGCTTGATTCACGACTGAGGGAAGTCAGCAAAATCCATGGCACCAAACCAGAAAAAAATCCATCGAGCTTCTCCCCACACACACACCATGGAATCCTGCAACATCTCTACTACTCATATTAGTTTCTTGCAGCAAAGAGTCTTGTTGTACATTGAAATCTTAACAAAACTATTCTGGCATGAGTTTCTATGCATCTAACAAAGTGGATTCTGACCTATGGATGTTTATGCCACAATAAATGTTTTACTCTTTCACAAGGTGGCACAAGAAGGGATGTTTGTCACCAGTTCTGGGGACTTCTAACACTTTTGGGGGGGGGGTCTTGGCTGTAAATTCTGAGAATTTGCATAATTGTAGCTACAATTTGCACAAAGTATTACAAATATTGCTCAATGTATAGATGAAATTTACACAAATATTCTTACACACACAAAAAATGCTGAAATTCTGCCAGATGGCCTGACACTTTTGCACACCGAGTCGGGCTAGCAGGTAGAAGATGGAACAGAGTCTGGTTGGCCAAGACAACATAAGCTCATCAAGCTCTACCCCCTGCTGGATTCCCCATCATTTTATTTATGTTATTGTTATTATTATCATTATTATTATTATTATTATGTCTCTTTCTAGCTCATGGCAGTTTTTCTAGATGGACATGACAGGCTTTGCCAAGTCATGCTGTCTGTTACAGATCCAGGAATTTCCTGACAATTGAGCATGTTTTAAGTATGACTGTTTTCTGGATGTTGGTGAGGATGTATTTTGCTAGGCCCAGTTTCTGAAGGTTTTCTGTATAACTTTTTGATGTGATGCCAATGATTGATGTGACTAACAGAATAACTGTGACATTTTCCTGTTGCCATCGTTCTTTGACTTCCATGGGCAGTGGTGTATTATATTATTATTATTATTATTATTATTTATTGCAATTATATCCTGCCTTTTTTTCCTCCAAGGAACCCAAGGTGACATACATAATCATCCTCCTCCTCTCAATTTTATCCTCACAACAGCAATCCTGTGAGGTAGGTCATGCTGAGAGTCAGTGACTGGCCCAAAGTCACCCAGAGAGCTTCCATGGCCAAGTGGGGACTAGAACCCAGATCTCCCAAGTCCCAGTCCAACACTTTAGCCACTACACCACATTGACTCTCATCATCCCTAGTCACAAGAGGTTTTGCTCTATTATTCAAGGCGACACCTAAAAGAAATCCACAAGGCTATGATAGCATTGTACAGATTTTGTTAAATCCATCCTGTCTCTGTTTAGTGGATTGTCAGGTTTCTTTAATTCCATTGTCCACACATTGACGGAATCAGATTATTTTTTTAGACATATACAATAATTTCATTCTACTGATGGAAGTGTGCATTACTGCAACTGTGAATTTGTGTGAATCCCCTAAAAGTTTTTTATAGAATGACCCACAAATTCATGAAATCCAGGTGACTTGAAAAAAAGCCAATCTGCTGAGGAATCTGCAGGACAGACTCAGAAAAATCCAAACTTTTTTGAATCCAACATCCCTACCTATGAGTTGACACTCTAACAATCTAGAGAGTGCCAAACAATTTTGGTTAGTTTTCACACTCTTAGTTTTCATGCCCAATTATCTAAATCAATCTAAACGAGTTCATGCTCATCCCAGAACAGTCGATAACATCAGTAATTGATGTTAATCACCTTCTGATATCAAAGATGTTTAAGACACATCAAATCCTGCAGATTACGTCTGCATGTATTTTAAATATCTCATTCTTTGTCCCATCTTACCTTTCCGACAATGAACATTTAATCAGAAAGTGATGGCACCAACACATTGGAATAGTATCTGAATAGTGTTCCATCGCTGTCTATTTAAACCTTCATTGCGTACTTAAGAACATAAGAAGAGCCATGCTAGAGCAGATCAAAGGTCCATCTAGTCCAGCAGCTTGTTCATACAATGGTCAACCATCTGTTAACCAAGAACCCAAAAGCAGGATACAGGTGCAATGGGACACACAGACCCCAGCAACTGGTGTACATAGGCTTACTGTCTCTGATTCTGGAGGTAGCACATAGCCATCAGGACTAGTAGCCATTGATAGCCTTCTCATCCATGAATTCATCTAACCCCCATTTAAAACCACCCAAGTTGGTGACATAAATAAATCTTGTGGTGGTGAAGAAGTACTTCCTTTTATCTGTCCTGAAACTCCCACCAATCAGCTTCATGGAATCTAGTATTATGATAGAGGGAGAAAAATGTCTCCCGATCCACATTCTCCAGGGTATGCATTGTACACCCCTATCATGTCTCCCTTTGCCCTCTTTTTTCAAGCAAAATAATCCCAGCTGTTGTAACCTTCCCTCATAGGAGAGATGCAAAAGCCTCTGATTGTTTTAGTTGCCCTTTTCTGCAGTTTTTCTAGCTCTACAATATCTTCCTTTTTACCTTACTCCTTGAAAATATAGAGAATGGCTACTGGGACTCTGCCACTAGCTTCACCTCCTTGATATCTGCATATTCCATGCAAGATCTGCAAAGGAAAGACGACATTCATCTGAATACAGGAACTCCACATGATCAGAACCCATACTTGACTAGGGGTCATAAGCACATGAAAGGCCTAAACACGTTTAGTTAAATGTACATAGACACTTCTTTGGAGCTCTTGGACTGAATGCACAGTCGAGTACAGTGGCACATGTGACATCATGTGACAATCAGTGGCAAAGGACCATCCGAAAAGTGCTATTGTTCCCTCATTCTCACATGGATAACAATTTAAGGCCAGTAACATAATTTTTTCTGTCCATTTTTAGGAAAGATTGTAGATTGCTGCCAAATGCCATTTACATATATTCACAGAATAGCTCAATTCCCAATTCATGTAGGACACATAAGATTGAATTGTCCCACACAGGAAGCAAAATAATAATAATAATAATAATATGATTCTCGGGGTAATGTAGCAAATCAGCAATGTGCTGAGTAAATTATTAAGGTTGACAGTTATCCACATTGTCATGGAATAAATTACAATTTTACAGTCTGCTTCTGAAGATGCTCCTATAGCTCCCTACTGAGATCGGTGCTAAGAGTTGTGCAAAAACACAGCAAGAAAGAAGAGGCTAATTCTAAATGACTTGCCACACATCACATCAAGAGCCAGAGAGAAAACTGGAATGAGGTCTGAGATTTTTCTGAACCCCATGGTAATGATGGTTCAAATGTAGGAAGAAAGGATGATTGTATTATTATATTTTATGTGTATCGTTCATGAAAACTAGCAAAACCATGTGAGCAATAAAATGGCTCATAAAATCCATTTATTGTAGAAATCAGTGGTAAATCTTGAATGGTGCCTGCAAGTTTCATTGAAAAAAGACAATGCAAAAACAAAAAGGTATTAATAAAATAGAGCAAAAAAGCAATCAAAAGAGCGGAGAAGCTTACAAATGAAAAATCTGCTGGTTTTATTGTTGCTATTTTATTGTGAACATGTATTATTGTTTTTAATATTTTATGTATTTTATTGTTGTAAACCACCTTATGAGGGCGTCTGCCCTGAAAGGCAGCCAAGAAATGTTTTAGATGATAGATAGATAGATAGATAGATAGATAGATAGATAGATGATAGATAGATAGATAGATAGATGATAGATAGATCTCAGATTTTCAGCCTGTGCTGGGAGTCAGGGCTGCATAAGCCATCACAGGGTCCCAATCCACTTATATGCCTTTGGTTCCCAGAAAATCAACTGTTTCATCTTCTGAGTCATAAAACCAGACAAAGTGAAACATTTTCCAAGTGAGCAAATGACAACACTGCAGAGCTTGAAACGATTGGTTACTAATACTGTGAGAAGATACATGACAATGACAAAGCAGCCATATGGAGGAAATGTTAGAGTAATGCAACAACACTTGTGATAAGTCATCTGAACAACTGTGGAGGGGGGCAATAAATAAAAGGGAACTTGTTTTCTTCCTCCATTCCTCCTTTGACCGAACAGTGCAACCATAATGAGTGCACTCAACTTTTCCTATCAGAAACTATATTTGTTTTCCCAGGAGCTATGAACTCCCAATACAATATTGTTTGCTTTTGAAATAGCATGTGTGTTTCTTTCCATAGCACTTACCTTGCACCAGTTACATGTTGAAACTATGCAGCTATAACCTACCAAACAAACATAGCTATTTTATGGCCCCAGAATGATAACGTGTTAGAATTATGTAACATAGCACAGAATCCAATGGAGTTTTTATGCCCCGATTGATTCCTAACAAATTTCAAATCCGTCTGTGATGGATGCTGAAACAAAAGACATTACACCATCCACGAAACACACATGGGATGGATTTCACAATATCTGGACATCGCTACCAACGACAACCCATAACAACCATGTAGAATTCTAGAGTTGGAAGATGCTCTGAAGATTATCTAGTCCAATCCTCTGCACTATGCAGGTGAGCCAGTTAGTCCTCCCGTCAGTCTCCGAGACAGACTTTTGCTTGGTTTTGTAATCCCGAAACAAAAACACCATATAGTAAGTTACTATTTCTCCATAGTGTTAGGCTGACCATATGAAAAGGAGGACAGGGCTCATGTAACTTTAACAGTTGTAGAGAAAAGGGGATTTCAGCCAGTGTCATTTGTATGCAATTAGTCCCTGGTGAAATTCCCTTTTCATCACAACTGTTAAAGTTGCAGGGGCCCTGCCTTCTTTTGTATATAGTCACTCTAGTATAGTGTCTGCAACTTTAACTGTTGTGATGAAGAGGGAATTTCACCAGGAACTAATTGCATACAAATGACACTGGCTGAAATTCCATTTTCTCTAATACTGTTAAAGTTACATGAGCCCTGTCCTCCTTTTCATATGGTCAGCCTACATAGTGTAGAATGAGCAGAAGAGCTTCCATGGAACCTCCAGAGAAGATTGGATAAAACCACCAATCTCAGGAAGAACTTTCAAGATATCTCTGAGGAAGCTGTAATTCAATGCATTTCCATAAGGAGTGATCACAGTAATCTATCTAACTCAGCCCTTGCTATGAGCATTGATGAAAATAAATGAGCAACTGGAGCCAAATATTACCTCCACTGGGAGACTGGGTAATTCTTTCACAAAGCCATTTTATTTTATTTATTTTATTATTTTTTTTACAGATGGCTATACCATTTAAGGCACTCAGCCCTCGTTATGGAGGAGAAAATGTTCATGTTAAATGCTTTGCAATTTCCTGACTAGGCTAGTCTTCAAAATACAGCACAGGGATTTAAAGCAGGGGGAGAAAATAAAGACTTAAATGCTTATAATTTTTTTAATTAAAAAATTTGCATTCCTCTCTTTACTGTGATTCAGGAGAGGAAGTGAATGGCTAGAGAGGAAACTGGAAGCACAAGGGGAGTTGTTATTAAGGCTGCAGTCCTGAATATACATCAGGAGCAATCCTGTGCATGTTTAGACAGAAAAAAGTCCTACCGTTCCCAGCATGCCCCAGCCAGCTTTCTCTGATTTTTCTTTTTCCATTTAAGCATGCATAGGATTGCACCCTTACAAGGGAATAGATTCCATAGGGGACAGTGGAACTTACTTCTGAGTAAACCTGCAGAGAATTGCACTGTAAATCAGACAATAATTTGTCTTATTGCCTCATCAATTATAAGATGGACAATACATTCCCACAGCTCTGGAATCAAAAGCCCTTGCTCTTTTATTATACATTTTGGGCATCATTTCTGAAAACTCATTAAGACACCAGACAATTAAAGGTTTCCAGTTAATGCTGCAGATCAAGTATGGATTTCTCAACTTCCCCACCCACCCTAAACACACAGTATCAGATGTATAAATGTATCTTTTCTGAGGGTGTTGCAGAAAAAAGAATGGTACTCAGGGAAATACATAGAAGCTATGTGGGATATGGATTTTGTGCATAATAATACATTTTGTTGGCCTTGTTAAGGTCATCTGAGTCAAAATGTGCAAACTTGTAATACCCTTTGAGATTAGCTCCAGTAATTAATGACTCATTTCTTTACACAAAATTAATCTCTATAGAGCAAAAAAGAAAGAAAGAAAAGAACTAAGAATTTCTAAAAGTGATGAGAATGTGTATTTTGCCACATGCAGGCAGAGGGTTCTCTGAGCATTTAGCTCCTCGAAGTCTGGGTTTGAATCCCTGGCTCAATTCGGACAACACACTGAGCCTCGGTTGTTGAGTCACCTACTGTCGGTTGTAAAGTGGGCGATCTACAGACAACATGCTGCAACAGGGGCTGCAAGGAATCGACTACCACCCCGGTTGCACATTGCCGACTCGGCTCAGACTGACAGCTCGGCCGCCATTTTCCCCGCTCACCAAACTCCGTTAGTCCTCCAGCAGGTATCCCAGAAGGCACTGTGGCCGAAAACCATGGGCACCGCCATTGAAGCTGATGCAGGACACGCCTCCCAAACCCCATTGGCTGCCTCAGTCAGTGGGCGGAACTCAGCAGCCTCGGGCAAAGAGGCAGCCAGGAAGGATGGCAGCACCAATACAACAGTCGCACCCCACACCCAGCACTGCAATTCCAACATTGGCACCCACGCCCCAGCCCCCAACCCCCCACCTCCCTCCTAGAGCATCTTCTGCACACACAGGAAAGAAGGCGAGAGTGGGGTGGTGTAGAAAACTTTATTCAGCAGGGAGACCAGACATGGGCAATAAAGCACATGGGCACCACTATGCCAGGGCAGAACCTACGGAAAGGACAGTTGCCCCCGGGAAGGGAGGAGGTGGCTGGAAGGCACAGTGGTGAAGAGGGGACGGCCAAGGCCACACCCCCAGGGAGCCAAGCACGGAACGTGCCAAGGGGATGAGGTGGAGAGGGTTGGCATGCCAGGGAGGGATGCCAATCCAGAGATGGAACTCCACAGCTGACACTCACATGGGATGGGGGTAGCACAGCCAGATCCAGGCACTGATGCTTTCATGCACCCGTGATGCCTCTGCATGGGCGCGACGCTCCCCAATGGGATTCTTGGGGCCCGGCAATGGCTCACTGTCCAGCCGTGTTGGGCGGATGTGGGGGGGCTCTCTGGTCGCCGCTTCCCCTGCCCTTAGGCTGACCATCTGAAAAGGAGGACAGGGCTCCTGTAACTTTAACAGTTGTAGAGAAAAGGGAATTTCAGCCAGTGTCATTTGTATGCAATTAGTTCCTGATGAAATTCCCTCTTCATCACAACTGTTAAAGTTGCAGGGGCCTTGCCTTCTTTTGTATATGGTCACTCTAGTATAGTGCCTGCAACTTTAACTGTTGTGATGAAGAGGGAATTTCACCAGGGACTACTTGCATATAAATGACACTAGCTGAAATTCCCTTTTCTCTACAACTGTTAAAGTTACAGGAGCCCTGTCCTCCTTTTCAGGTAGTCAGCCTACCTGCCCTCATCCTTCTGGGTGATGCGAGGATGGAGGTGGCGGTGCAGTGGGGGTCTGCTTTGGATGGGGTGTTTTTCTCCCTCTTGGTGTGGGGAGGGGGCTGCCCCTTGCTCCAGGGCGCCTGGGGTTGTTGCTTATTCCGTCTCCCCCTCCCCCCTTTGCCGTAGTGTCCTTCTGGTGCACTGCCCTGTCCATTTGGGTAGCTGACTGGGCACCCTGTGTGAGTGCTTGCAGGAGCTGGCCCCTTGTTGAGCTCCATGCGGGCTGCCTGGTGGGGGAGGCGGGCGTCCTGGTTGCTATGGCGGTGAAGCCAGGTCTCTGTTGCGAGCGTGCTTGAGCGGCCGCCCGCTTTCTGCCCCTCTTGCCACTCCGCTCTCTGATTTTCCTTGCTCAACAACTCATGGTTGTTGCTTCAACAACACCCCAATTCGGACAACACGTTTGTCAATTGACAAATCCCCCAACAACTCGCAAATGAGTTGTTCATCTCAGTTGTTACTTTAACAACTGTGGGTTGTTGCTCCGTTGTGTGGCTGAATTCGGACAACACGTTTAACAACTCAACGGGTTGTTGCTTCAACAACCCACAGTTGTTAAACGTGTTGTCCGAATTGAGCCCCTGTGTATTCAACCACGTTTGTGGTGCTGAAATAGGGCTGCCACCACTTTTGTTCTGATAGGTTCCTCTTTAAGAGCTACATGACAGGGAGGTATATCAGAATCCACTCCATGCTAGCAGTAGCTGCACCTATTGAATTTGGCCAGTTTCAATAGGTGAGATTTTGATTCGGTTTCTTATTTTGGTCAGAAGGAAGTACTTCTTTACACAGTGCATAGTTAAACTTGTTCTCTCTCTCTCTCTCTCTCTCTCTCTCTCTCTCTCGTGCACTTTTAAAATTTAAATTCTCAGCCCATTTTGAAGATATTGGTCGTTTCACACCACTGAGCTCTGAACTAGACTGATCTACTACTAGCAGAAAACCAAAAGGCACCTATGAATTCCATTAAAGGCTTGGACAATTTGGACCTCATCACTAACTTTTAAAGCCAGTGTTGTTGTTTATATAGTATTTCTCAATATACACTTCACTGGAGACAGACAACACTCTCCTAGGTAGAGATCTTCACCAACCTTGCTGATTGTAATTTCCTTTAAACGAGAATGACAGGGATCAAAACCAGACCAACTCTGTGCAATGCTGGGAGATCTTAGAAAAATTAAACCGTTCAACTGGTGAAGGATTTCCCAGCTCAAAACCCTGAATTTTTGCTCCATAAATGAGGAGGGCAGATCCAAGATTCGCTTTCTCCTGCATTCGAAGTTTTTGACTCTCAAGCGCATTTTGTCTTCTTGATGAACACATTTGCATATAACAATGGACTGAATCAAATTCTCACAGGCCAAATTCCACCTGTTCTTTGTATGGTGCAGGAATGTTGGAGAAATCTGTGGGGGGGGGGGAACTGATGGAACTTGACAACTGGTTCAGCCCCACCCACCCCAGGGGACTTTTGTCCCTTTTTTTGCGAACCAACCTCACTTCATCTGCATCGAGTTGAGCCTGTTTGTGGATGTCTGCTTCTTTTTCTTTTTTTAAATTTGCAGCTGCAATTTATGCAATTTGCATAAATTGTGACTGCAATTTGTGCAAATTATGAAAATTGCACAAATTAAAAAATATGCAAATTAAAAATAATCCTGGATTTCAGGAAGAATCAGCTACTTATCCCAGAAATGCAAGCTGAGTCAGGTGGGCAGCAGAAGTCCATCGATCCCCAAAAGGGCCAGATTTACAAGTGATGGACATCCCTAGCATGGAGTGGATCATGTTGCACCCAACTTCCATACAGCTGACAAAGATGAGAATCCTGCTAGAAAAATAATTGGTGGCAATCCAAATTCAGCACTACAAATATGGTTGAATACTCAGGAATTCAAACCCAAATTGTTGTTGTTGTTGTTGTTGTTGTTGAAGATGATGATGATGATGATGTTTTAAGGGTATACATAAAAAGCAATCCCCATTTCCTCTTTCCCTCTTTCCCTCACCTGTTTACCTTCCCCATAAACAAAAACATGACGTAAATAAATCATACGCACACACACACACACACACACACACACACACATAAAAAAGAAAAAAACATGTGTATTTATCAAAAACACACATATCATACAAATCAGAGCTAAGGTCTTAAAATTTTATTGGCTCATGGACAAATCTGTCAGGTTCACTTCCTTCCATGTTTACATTTTTCAAAATGTTTTTGAATTTTTTTAATGCAAAAATGTTTTGAATTTTGGTAAGTTCTTAGCAAAACAACAAACGGTACAAAATTCTCACAGAGCCTTAATTCTGATGGAGCTTTATTATATTACCTGCTATTTCCTGCATAACAAGCAAGACTTAACTGCACCCATGAGCTACAGACTACCAACCTTGAAAGCTTGAACAGTACCCTTAAAAGGTCTGAGAGATTAACGTTTGCTGAAGCACTTTGGCTAGCTGGGATCAGTCTGTCAGTTATGGGTCGTTGGACAAGTCACGTGTTATTGTTGCAGGTGTCGATGTGTGTGAGTTGGCAGGCACTTCCATGACAAATATGAACATATGCAAATTTCAAATGAGGCTTGTGCAAATATGCATGACACTTTGAAATTAGCTTCTGCAAACATCCAGCCCTTTAAAACACAGAGACTGGAGTGTTTGCTGAAAGCCAGCATATGAGAAAGGCCCAGGCATGAGTTTGATTGTACATACAAACAAAGAGCTGACAGGAATTCTGCAATATTCAACCAGCTCTATTCATAATCAAATTCCCTTGAATAACTTTTATTTGGGGATTTAGTAGAGCATGAGAGATTGAGAGGAAGGACATTTGAAGGTAGATCATTTGAATTGTCAGTTGCATTGCCTTTTGTGTGTTTTACTGTTGTGAAGGCAAAATCATTATTGTATTATGTGATCATATGTGCCACAATCAGTGGGCTTAGCTTTGTATCCAGTTGTATTTTTCCACATGAGTGTGGCCAACGATCCTTGAGTTGCATCCAGGATCTGCCTTCTGTACGATGAAGACTCCACTTGTTGAAGGCACCTCCACCCAATTTTGAGTATCCCTAACACCATAGCTCATCCAATTCATCAGGGTCTCTTAACTGTCTGTGTAGCATTTTCAGAGGGCTGGAGGGACTACTGTGCAAAGGAATGGGGCAGAAAATCCACCTCATCCCAAGAAGTTGATTCAGCTGATTAAACCTGGATCCAGCCTCCTATACACAAATTTGCAATGTCAACTTTCAATCATTCAAGGCAGCATCCCTGAATTCTGGCAATTCTTCCATTCCCCTGCAGCCTCCCATGTCCCATTCCATGCCATTCTAGAGGGCCCTTGACCTTGACCCACTGGGAGTGTAGGAGGCTGCGATAAGGAGGACCCAGGAAAGCCCCTGTTGCACAAGAGAACTTCTGTCCAGGCTTCTCTGAATCCAACACAATAAGAGCTGGCACAAATTCTCCAGTGAACTGAAGTGGGCGGGAACACACATGTCTCCACCATTGCTGCTCTGACTGTGTCTCCCCCAACCCCTACCATGTCTGTCAGCCCCCCGAGTCACCCCACAAACTCCATTGTGTCTACTCACCTCCACTGCATCTTTCCCACTTCCCATTGTGCCAGACCTCCCACCTACCCTCCCATTGCCAACACTGCTGCTCTTGAAGACCCTGTCAGCAGTAAAATGCCTGTCTGATCAGTCATTCCTCAGAGCCAGAGAGCACCTGTAGTGCAATCCTCAGTGCCCAGCCAGCCATCCTCCTGCTGTGGCATTTGCCACAATGGAAGAGTGGGGCTGCCATGGCTCTCTAAAGCATCCACCAGCTCTGTATGGACTTCACCAGGACCTTTGGGTATCAGCGATGATCTGTCTTGTCTCCAAGCACATGAGCAGATACTATATAGTAGAACAGATACTATACAGTAGAACCTACTATAGCCATCCCTAACCTGGTGCCCTCCAGATGGAGTGGACTACAAGTCCAAGCACTCCAGTCAGCATGACCATTGGCTGGGGATGATAAGACTAGTAGTGTAACACATCCAGAGAGCACCAGGTGGGAGAAGGCTACACTACTGCTTTCACCTGGAGTGGTTTTAGCAGCTGTGGGGTTTGATTATTTCCAAATAAGTATGCACTACGGACATCTCATCTCCAATGGCCCTGTTCAGACAACACGCTAAGCCATGATGGTTAAGCATTTTGAAGTAATCATGATGGCTTAGTGTGTTGTGTAAACAGCATTTTCCTAACCATGGTGGTTGCATAACTACGGTTTCACTATGCTCACTAAGCACTTGCTGCAAAAGAGTAACCATCCCTAACCATGGCTTAGTGTGTTGTCTGAACAGGCCCATAGTATGGCATTCATATGGACTATTCAAGTATAGTAGTGACCAGGTGAGTGCAACAGTAAATACTAAGCATGGACAAGTAAAAACTCAGAACTGTGCTGCTGATGAGATTGTTTGAATTGCAGATGACTCAGTGACCAACCATTGTTTGAAATAGGGAGATAAAAGGATGACTCAGTGACCAAGCATCCTTCACTGCTAACTTATGAAAAAGCAATGAAAGGACTCTTTTGTTTTGTTTTTCACACACTTTAAGGACCCCTTAGGAGTTCATATATTAACAGCTGACTTCACCATAGAGAAATTCAGCAGGGTATAATTTATTCATCAAATTGGGTGACTTCCCTGACAATGCATGGGTTGGAATGATATGGATGTGGTGTGTACTGCACTCACTCTAGTGAAGAAGCAGAAATAGAAGTCAATGACTCATTGTGAGGTTTACACAAAGACCTTGGGCTTTCTTTCAGTTTGACTTGCTGGTCATAAACTGGGCTAAAAACATTCATTCCCATTAACAACTTGATCATTCTTTTTTTCTTCCTTGTTTTTGACCTTCTTTGAGGAGATCACAGCGACAACCCGAGTTCTCCTGGGGGTCACAGGAGAAGATGATTTTCTTTCATATTTCTAACTTTCAACTGCTTGAATTATCTTGATTTTTTATCATCGTTTCATAAGGAGATTCTTTTGAATGAGTGCCAAAATCAGTTCTAATTATGATATTGTTCCAGAAGAACAGTTGCAGTATCTGGCAGTGGCAAAAAGACTGTGAAAATTTCCACAGCTCCTTGGAAACAAAGCTAACAGGTTAAAGTCACAGTCCTATACTCACTTATTGGAAATGAGCTTCATCAAAGTCAAGCATTCTTGTCTCTGAGTAGAAATGTATAGGATTGTGCTGTTATTGTGGAACAAGCTTTTATAGACAATAGTCTCCTCCATTAATGAATATATAAAATTGGGGTGAGCGATCAAAATGTTAGTTTTCTAAATGTCCTACTATGGCAAGTGGAATTGGGCATTTTCTGAGGGTGGCTTTCACCCATTTTTCATTATGATTATAGATAGCTGGGTAATCGTAACGGGAAATTGCTTAGAAAAGGGGTTTCCTACACGAATTTCCAGTTTTATTTTAATTTTATTTTATTTATCTATTTATTGTATTTCTGTACCACCAGAATGAAGGTTGGTGTATTTCTGGGACTAATCAAGGTGGTTTACAAAAAGTTAAAAACATGAAAACCATAGTCAAATATAAACACAACAAGTCATTAAAAGCAACATTTTAATTTGATTTGATTGAAAAAAAAATGCTTTCAAAAAGAAATTCACAGGAGAAGAAAAATTTGGAGAAATTCTCATAGGTTGGGTTTGGGATTCTTGTGCTTATCTTACTTATGCAGTGCCACAGAGTGTGCATGATTGTACAACCTGTAGCCTCCTTGCCTTCCCACACATCATTTAAATCCCAGGAAAAGCCATCATGAGGTAATTCCTCTCATAAGCCTTTTTCATGTCAGTAACTACAATGCAGATATTTGTAATAAAAAGAAAATACACATACCATACACACAGCCACCTCACAGTTATTAGGTAAGGTCAGAAATACTACCAAAAGATATTCAAAATAAATTATAAAGAGAATAAGGCAGAAAATAGAAACCTCTCTCATGGGGGGTGGGGAAGAAAACTTTCAGGAAATTGAAAGTCAGATTTTGGAACTATTGCCACCTCTTCCCTGGATCTGGACACAATACTGCCCCTTCATACCTGCTAGAAGGCTTGCAAGAAGGGAGTGGTATTATTAGCATCTGCATTAGAGACAAGATGTATTCACAATCATCCCTCTGAAATTTAATAGTTGGATGACCCTGGGGAAGATGCTGGACCCTTAGGAATTTGAACTGATACAAAAATTTGTTGGAAGATATTTTTCTCAGAAAATTTCCAAGATTTCCTTTTGTATCATACACACTACATTACACACACACACACACACACACAATATATATATATATATATATATATATATATATATATATATATATAGGCAACTCTGCAGAACTTGTCTTTGCCTCTTTTGGGATGTTGTGGCTGCCTTACCTCTGCTCCCCACATCCAATGGAATGTTGGGGCATTTTGGAGGATGCAAAATAGGGGCCAGATTGCCAACACAGTTGATGTTGTTGCCACCTGCAGTGCCAGTGTCAACCCCCCCCCACACACACACACACACAAACACTCAGGAAAAAACAAAGATTTGCTATAACTCCTGCCAGTGGTGAGTTCTACTTGTGAGAAATGGCTGGGGAATTTCTCCTTCCCTGAAGAAATCCAGAGAAATTGTCTCCTGTCTGCCCACACATAGATTTGAGGATTTTGAGAGGCCATTTGTGCTTAACTCTGCTAAAAACCATCATAAGGATGTAAAAAGCCAAGTTAAAAAGATGTATGTTGACCTCCTTCCTCAATGGAGAGAGAGTAGGGAACAGTCACAACTCCACAGGAAACAATGAGTGCCCTTTCCCATGTGCACAACAAATGGGCCTCTGCCAGAAAGGGTGTCTTAAAGAGCCTCTCCTGCTGATCTAAGTGATTGAGCATGTTCATTCCAAGACAGTTGGAAGCCCCACAAAGCAGGAAAACAAGCACTGAAGACTAATCCCATCCACCATTGCTTTATCTGTTAAGGACTAGGGGTGTACACGGACCCCCCCCCCGGATCGGATCGGGACCTGGATCGGGACCTGGATCAGGACCTCCAATTTTGTCCTGGATCAGACAAAATTGGAGCCCCCCCAGACCAGATCGGGTCCGATCCCAATCCAGATCGGCCGCCATTCCCCCCCCCCCATAGCTTCCCCCCAATGCAAGTCTATGAGGATGTCGTGACTCTGTAAGTTCTAACAAATGGTGAGGACAATAAAGAGACCCCTTGGAGGGAAAATACAATCCTTTATTATACAAAAGACGATCCTTCTCTCTCCTCCAGCAAATCAGAGGAAACAAGGTTAGCAAAAGGTCCTTTTGCCCAGAGGCTTGTTAGATATGCAAGCGATTCAGCTGAGTTAACTTAGAGAGAAAAAGAGAGCAGAGTCACATAATTAAGATGAATTAGCCTGTAGGGCTTTGTTCGCTAGTCTCTCTGAGCGGTGGGCAGTTTTAAGTTTGAAATCCTTTCTCTTTGCCTTTCTCCGAGCCACAGCATTTGTGAGACCCTTTGTCTCAGAAGAGAAAGAATTCTCTGCCCGGTTAGGATCGTCTCCTTGGGAATTATCTCCCGCGTCCGCCGTGGGAAAGAGTTCTCCTTCTGACACCAACTCCCCCGCCTGTTGCATTCCTTCTCCAGGATCAGAATCGCTGTCTGAGATTTCATCCCCTTGAAGCAGGGAGTTGGACATAGACACAACAGAGGAAAAAATGGTGGTGGGGGAGTGGGGGGGCTAACTCCCTCCTCCCCCCTGGGGCATCCGCTGTGGATGGCCCCGACAGGTAAGCCCCCTCCCCCACGCTCCTTAACCCCCCTGCTTACCTTCCGTGGCCGTCCGCTCCCATCCGCCGCTGGCCGCTACTGCGAGCAGGCTTCGTGGCCTGCTCCTGAGTAGCGCACCAGGTGATGCCATCACCTGGTGCGCTACCTAGGGGCAGGCTGCGAAGCCCGCTCACAGTAGCGGCCAGCGGTGGACGGGAGCAGACGTCCCCCGAAGGTAAGTGGCGCGCGGGGCCCCCACCCCCTCCCCCTCCCCCTTACTTACCTCCACAGAAGGTAAGCCACCTGCCCCCGTTGTCCGCTTCCATTGGCGGACGCCCGCTGGCGCCCACCGGTGGAAGCGGACAGCCCCACCAGGGAAGCCCCCCCTCTGTCTGCTTCCATCGGCACCCGCCAATCCGCCGATCCATCCGATCTGGATCGGGACCTTTCCAGATCGGATCGGATTGGATCGGCCGATCCAGCGGTGAGATCAGAAATTGGATAATTGTATCTGATTTCCCCTGGATCAGATTCGGATCGTGGATCAGACCCGATCCAGTGCACACCCCTATTAAGGACTAAAGCAAAGTAATTCTGCAATCCTTTATGATATGCTTCCGGGTTATATTTAAAACCACTATGGGTGTTGTCCCTTTTCCAAAAAGGTGATATCACTGTTCTGGACTTGAGGGGCACATTCCAAACACGTATTCAGACATTCTGGAACTGTATATGTTAAACACGAGGAGGAGCAGTGTATTAGCTTCATCCCTCCATCATAATTTCCGTCACCCTCTACATGGATGGCAGGCAACTTTCTGAAGGGAGAGTCTTCTGTATCTATGGAGGATCTCCTCACAGTTTTGAATGCTTTAAAATGCATATTTCATATCACAAAACCGTTGGTTTGGATATGAACAGGTGTCTAGCTCACCATGGCCACCTTGTAAACATCCTGGGTTGGTATTTGAACTAATGTCTTGTATGTCCAAACCTGACACCTTATCAACTATACTGTCTTGGTATTTACCCTTAAATATTCCCCTGAATATTTGAGAGCAAGACCTACATACTATCCAGTATCTACTTTTAATGGACGAGCCAACCATTGTGCTACAATGGTTTCAATTATCTTTCTGTACCATGGTTCTTGCTGTTTTCTGCTCCTTTTCTTATACTCGACCTTCAGTTGGTTGAAATGAAGATACAGTAGGAAATAATATGGATTTGTTATCATGCAGAGGCCCTGACTGAGCTCCTGGCAAAAGAAGAGAAACTAGTGCAACTGTATTGAGTGGGTGGTTGCAAAACAACTCCAGGTGCACTTGAGTGAAACATATTATCTAACTCCATTTTAATCGGAGCTTTGGCCCTGGTTTTGAAATAGAAACTGCCTTGATCACCCTGAGGGATGACTTTGCTAGGAGTGGCACAGGGGGAGTGCGACCCTGTTGAGTCTCCTGGACTTCTCAGCAGCTTTATACCATTGGTATCCTTCTGAATAGGTTGTCTGGGTTGGGAATTCAAGGTACTGCACTGCAGTAGTTCCACTCCTACTTGGATGGCTGATTTCAGATTATTGCTGGGGAATTATTACTCTGTGCCATGGCACTTATGTCATGGAGTTTCATGAGGCCCTATTTCATCCCCTGTGCTGTTCAACATCTGCATGAAACCACTGGGAGAGGTTATCCAGAGGTGTGGACTGAGAGTCATTAATATGTGGATGACACATAGGTCTACCTCTCTTTTTCATTTCACCCAGATAAGGCAGAGGCTGTTCTGAATCATTGTGAGGACATGGTAATGGACTGGATAAGGACCAACAAGCTGAGATTCAATCTACACAAGCTGGAGAAACTTTTAGTGGGTGGTTCATCTGCCCAGCTAGGTGATGTTCATCATGTTCTGGAGGGGGGTTGCCTTCCCCCTAAGGGAACAGATTCATAATTTGGGGGTGCTGTTGACCCCAGAACTGTCACTTGAAGTACAGGTGGACTTTACAGCATGGAATACTTTTTATCAGCTTAGGCTGATATACCAACTACACCCTTATCTGGACAGAGATAGACTAGCTACAGTTATCCCTGCTGTGATAACCTCTTGTCTGGATTTCTACAATGCATTATACATGGGGATTCCTTTGAAAAATGGTCTGGAAACTTTAGATGGTGCAAAACAGGACAGCAATATTGTTAATGGGGAGTGGCCATTGAGTCCACATTTCACCAGTACATTTCCAGCTGCACTGCCGTCCGGGACTGATTCAATGTATTGGTATTAACATTCAAACCCCTAAACAGCTTCATACCAGGTTATCTGAAGAATCAGCTCCTCCTATATGCACCTGCCGATACCCTAAGATCATTTTCAGGGGTCTTTCTCCTGCCAAAGGAAGTGGGCCTTTTCTGCTGTGGCACCCAGGTTGTGGAATGAACTTCCTAGAGAGGTTCGCCTAGCACCTATATTGGACTCCTTTTGGCACCACGTGAAGACTTTTTATTTTCCCAATATTAGCATTGTAGCACCCTAGTCTTTTAGCTTAGCTGTTTTAAATCTGTATTTTAAATCTCTAGATTGTTGCTAGGTTTAATTCTGGTTGTTCTTTTATATTGTGCTTTAAACTTCATTATTTGATATTTTATGCTGTTCCTTGTGGTTTTAGTTCTTGAGAACCACCTAGAGAGCTTCAGTTATTGGGCGGCATAGAAATCGAATCAAATCAATAAATAAATCATATACATGTATATTCAGAAATAAATCCTGCTTTGTTCAATGGAGCTTTCTCCCAGCAAAAATGTGCATAGGATTGCAGCCTAAATATTTTAATTTCATTTTAGCTGGATTGATGATGCAATCTTTCTCTTGCAGTGGTCAGTCAAAGGCTAAACCCTAAATACCATAAAACCAATGGAAGCTGGTGGGTTTCAGTCAGAACCATTAGAAGTCTAAAGGAGCTATTCAATTGCTGTTGCCAATCTCCAAAATAGGTTATGCACATTGGATAGCTCCTTTATAGTTATGACTGTTTCTATCTGAAACCCAGAGCAGATTCACAGCCCCACTGACATCAGAGCCACCAGCCTGTACTGCATCCAGCCAGCACATTTTCAGAAACATTCATTTCAATAGGTGCAAAGTGGTTTCATGTTTGCAAGTTGCAGGAGCTTGCGAATGAATTGTGTGCAAGGCTTCTTAATATGTCACCCAGACTTTCTGTAGGAGGCAAAGGCGGAGGGCCAAGCTGCATTTTCAGAACTGGCTTTCACGACCAATTTCCTAGAACTGTGTGGGAAGCTTGGAACCTACTCCTGCTGCTTGATTTGCACATCTTGCAAAACTGTGGACAGTATCTAAGGCTGCATTTGAAACGACTCCTCCGAAAGGGTCACTGTGATGTTCTACTGTTTGTAGTTTTAAATATATTGCAAAATCTATTACTTGTGATATGCATTTGTTTCTATCTTTTAAAAGAAGTAAGAATAATAACAAGTAAAGTAAATAACTAGGCCGAAATGTACTTACTGTTTGTGGTTAAAGGTCTAGGTAAGTATGGAGTGCTTGGATTAGCTGGCTGTGTGCCTGAAGGGAGAGTGAGTGCTGATTGGCTAGTTGTTTAGAGTGCCTGGATTGGTTGGTTGTGTAAGAGTTGGAGGAGCTAGAGAGCAAGTAATATATATATATATATATATATATATATATATATATGACAGAGAGCTGACGGGTTGATTGGGGGAGATTTGAGAGAGATTTTTGAGAGAGACATTGAAAGGGATTTGAGAAAATTGAGAGACTGAGATAAGATTTTAGAGCATAGATCAAATAAAGAACAGTTTATAAATGCATAAGAGTTCTGACTGAAACCAATAAGCATTGAAACCTTGTAACCGATACGCAATTGAACTGAAGTAACCATTAAGTTTGTTGACACACAATTTCTTATTAATAAATTCTTATTAATTTTATCTACTGGTGTGGTCTGTAGGTGTACCTGAGAAGGTACTAGTAGCAGCGGAACAAAGAAGTTATCTGGAGGCCAGGTTGCTGGGCTGAAGTGCTGTGGAGTCTAAATAGTAAAAGCGAGGCAGGGGCAGCAGCAGCAAGTAGTCGAAGATAACCTCACAGATGGTGGTAGCAGTGGGATATGAATAACCCAGTGCTAGTTGTAGGATCTGATAAGATCCAGTGCACATCATAGGTTTTGGCTATAGCTGAGGGATACAAAAATATCTAGTGATATTTAGCAAAATACTGTGGTCCGTGCATGATGGTCAGAGTAAATACAAAAGAGTTCTGACAGGAAACTCAGAACTAAGATTAAGACACACCAGGTCTCAAGGAAGACAATACAAAGTTACCTCAAAAAATAGCAGAAATATTGTCATTAAGAAAAGATGCTCTAATTGAAAGGTGTAAAGTTTTAAGAATTGTGTATGAAGGGAAGACCACAGAAGAACTAAAAATAATTTTAATCAAATACCAAGTATCTGACCCTACTGAGGGGAAACATTATAAGAATCCAGTTACAAGTGATCCAGCTTACATAGAGACCCTAAGAGAACAAAATAAGATTAAACTTTTAGAATTGGTAAAGAATAAAAAACAACAAGCAAGGGAAACAGAACACCTAAAATTGGAATTGGAAGACAGAGAAAAGTAGCATTCTATAGAATCAGAGAGCACAAAAATAAAATCAGAGAAGACATAAATGGAGTCTAAGAGAGCAAAATTGGAATTGGAAGACAGAGAAAAACAAAGAGCAGTAGAACAGAGAGAAAAAGAGAGATTCCATGAATTGGAATTAATTTAAGATTAAAATAGAAATAGAACAGTTTAAAGCAGGTGAGATTTGGCAAGAAAAGCAAGAGAAGATTGAAAAAAACTAAGATCGAGACTATGAAAATACCCATAATAACACCTAGAGACTTCATGGCTTTTAACTAAGAGTGTGCAACGGATCGGATCCGATCCGATCCACGATCCGGACCCGATCTGGAGGAAATTGGATAAAATTATCTGATCTGATCCCCAGCACCTGGATCAGCCGATCCAATGTGATCCGATCCAAAAAGGACCCGATATGGATCGTATTGGATCAGAGGATCAGACCCCCTCCCCCCACTCGCACTCCTCACTTGCCGGGGCCATTTGCGGACAGCCCCGGCAGGTAAGGAGGAGTGCGAGGGGGGCTTACCTGCTGGGGCCGTCCGCAGTGGATGACCCCGGCAAGTAAGGAGCATGAGCGGGTGCCAGTGGACACCAGCGGAGGGCCCGGCAGGTAAGGAGGAACGCGAGGGAGAGGACGGAGGGTGCACTTACCTGCCGGGGCGTCCTCTTCCTTCACCTTCTCAAATCTACTGAGAACTAGGCTTCGCGGCCTAGTCCTCAGTAGAGCGCCACGTGATGATATCATCATGTGGCGCTCTCTGAGGACTAGGCTGCGAAGCCTAGTTCTCAGTAGATTCAAGCAGGTAAAGGAAGAAGACACCCCGGCAGGTAAGGAGGAGTGCAAGGGGGGTTTACCAGCCAGGGCCGTCCACTGCCATCTGCGGGCACCAGTGGATGGCAGCAGACAGCCTCGGGAGGTAAGAACCACCGGGGGGGGCTTACCTGATGGGGCCATCTGCCAGTGCCCACGGGCGCCAGCAGAGGGCCCCGGGAGGTAAGGAGGAGCACGAGGGGGGAGGAGAGAGGAGGGAGGGAGCCCCCACTTACCTGCTGGGACATCTTCTTCCTTCACTTGGTCAAATCTACTGAGGACTAGGCCACGAAGCCTAGTTCTCAGTAGATTAAAGCAGGTGAAGGCAGCGGATGCCCTGGCAGGTAAAGAAGAGTGCGGTGGGGGGCTGACCTGCCGGGCCCATCCGCTGCCATCCACTGCCATTTTCCCCCATAGACTTGCATGTAAGTCTATGGGGAAAAGTGGCAGCCGATCCGAAAATCGGACATCCGATTTTCAGATCGGGAACGGGACCGATCCGATCCAGGGGACTTCCGATTTTGTTCTGATCTGATCCGGAACAAAATTGGAAGTCCCGATCCAGGTCCCAATCCAATCTGGGGGGTCCGTGCACATCCCTACTTTTAACCCAGGGAAAGATCCTGAGGTATTTTTAGCCACTTTTGAGAAAGCTGCTAAGAATTCTCAGAGAGAATTTATGAAGTACATTCCTAGCTTAATGAAAGAATAACTGGCTGAAGTGTGCCACAGCTTTTCCTCAGAAAAAAACCCAACTTATGAAGAATATAAAGCTGCTGTGTATCAAAGATTCAGGCTAGGGGCAAAGTATTTTAGGAAGCAGTTTCATACATTTAGTTTGCAGGCAGGTAAATCATACCTAGATTTAACTAAGTGACCTGTTCGATGAGTTCACAGTGCTAAGGCTGAGTCCAAGGAAGGCATCAGAGACCTGATGATCCTGGATCAGTTCTTATTTCAGTTACCACCAGAAATCAAGCTTATAGTCTGAGACCATGTCCCTAAAACAGTTAAAGAAGCAGCAGAAATAGCAGACCAATTAGCCATCAACAGAAGAGGTGGAGCTGGAAGAGCCTACAACGATTATCACCCTAAATGTCCTGAACACAAAGATAACAGAAATGCAATAAAGAAAGTGCCAGAGAAAAACAAAGAATCTAAGTCTCAAATAAAAAGTCGTGAGGAGAACAGAAGTGGGAGACCCATGTTTAAGAGGTAAAATGTCAGGGTGTGTTACAAATATGAGAAACCAGAGCATTTTCAGATAGAGTGTCCAGAGAACTCCAGAGTTATCTCACCAATCCCAGTTAAAAAGACAAGCACTACACCTCAGATAGCAGAAACTATGAAGTAAGTTCAGTTCTGCAGTGTCAAGTTCGAGAGAACTGAAGAATTCAATTCAGAGCTGAAGGCAGAAGTGTTAGTGGAAAGCTCATTCATTATACCTTGCCACTTTAGACACGAGTTCTGGAATTACACTGATCAAGACAGATTTGGTGGAGGGTAGACATATTTTACTTCACTAAACTGTTCAGATTAAGGGTATAGATGGGAAACTTGAAGACAATGAAAACTATGAAATGATTCAAAACGCACAATCACTCATGATAAAAAAAAATGGTAATAGTCTCTGCCAACATCAATTATTGGGCTCAAACAATGGTGTGTGCTTGTGTGGGGGTATGGGTGTTAAGCATTTGATGGGAAATGGATAAATAAATATTTATCTATTGAATTCCAGTGCTGCTTTATTGTGTATAATTTTTAGCATTATTGTTACCTACCCTGGGATATTTTATGAAGGGTGGGATATATGTAGAATGAAATAAATAAGTCTAGAGGCCTGGCAAGATTCTCTGAGAAGACAATTCAAAAGTGCATGTACCAGAACACCCACTGCTCTGCTCTATACATTCATAGATCTTGCTTCCCTAAAAGAGCATAGTTTCACAGGCTTCTCTCAAAGGAAGGAGTGGCATGTAAGGACAACAGGGCACTCTTGAAAGTGAGGGAAATCCACTGGCTCAATTTGGTTAGGTCTGTGCAAATCAGCAAAACTTGAGCTCATCGAAGTTTTCTGGTTTTTACTGGGGAGATTGATCCAACTTGTGCCTGTATCAGATTGCGAACTTTGGGTGTGTGAATGTGTGGGTGTTACATGAAAATTCATGCATATTTTCATGCATATTTTCCCAAATGTATGCATCTGTTGTGCATGTCTTAGAAATGTCCACATTTTCCACGCATTGATTTAAGTATGTTTGTGAGCATTTTTTCAAATGTACACGTGTTTTCCATGTAAATTTCCCCAAATGTATGCATTTGCAAACACAGTTTTTTTGATGCACAAATGGTATCACAAGCTCAGAAAAGTACAGACTTCAGAGTTCCTCCCCATGAGTTCAAATTTGCTCATAATGGCCATCCCGCCACTCCAATATGATGTACTCGATGGTCACTGCTGCTGTCATATCTGCTGGTATGACAGATCTCTAGTTGCCACTGCTGCTGCTCTCCCCACCATCTCCTTTCTTTGAATTCCATACACATTTTCCTCTCTTCTTCTCTATCATTTCTTCCCTCCTTAGTGCCTTGAATGCTGATACCTACATTTCCAGCATTTTGGAGTTTGGTGGAAGACAGACCAAGAGAGAAAGCAAGCAAAAGAAGTAGGAGGAGAGGGGTAGAAAGACAGACCTGGTTCGCACAGCATGACAAACCACCATGGTTGATAACCCATGGTGGGTTGTCATGTTGTGTGAACCCAGCCTGGTTTCTGCAGGGTTATTTTTCATGAACACCCCCCCTCCAAGAACCAATGACTTGTTTTAGAGTTGTTGATGTTCATGGTGGCTTGTTGTTTTGTCTGAACTGAACAGGATGGCTTTGTCATGGGGAATGCCTACAGTGCCAGCCAGCCAGAATGACAAAAACAGAGGTAGGGACTGAGGAAATTAGGAGTTCTGCCACAAAGGTGCCTGGGATACATGCTGGAGATGGTGGGAATGTGGGGGTGGGGGAATAAGCCAAAGCAACCCTGATCATCTGTTGGACATGCAAGTTGGTGAATACAGGGGCTATAATGCTCACCTCCTTTCTTAAGGTCAGCATCATGGTTCACTGAAATGTATACTCTGAGCAAAGGAATAATAGGCTTGGCAATTTCTATAGAAGTTTTATGATTGGATAATCTAACATATTTCAAGATCTCTAAGAATTTGTATTATTAACTAGTGTTGTCTTTGACCATCAAGCATCCTTGAGTAAAAAAGTGAGAAAATGTCTTAATAGTTTCACCAAAATTATTTATCTCTCTTCAGAATTCCTTAGAAGTTTCAAATTAGCCTCCCACTTAGCTTCTCCTTGCTTTCGGCAAAGTCTGGTGAAAGCATAGAGGTAGCACAAACCCAGCAAGACATTTTTCCTAGTCATTCTCCATATGTTTTTTTTTGGGGGGGGGGGTTTCTCAGAATTGCTCAGATGTTTTACCTGAGGAACACACACACCCATCCCAAATTAGCATTGAAAATGTTTCTTGAATAGACTTTGTGGCGGCACCTCTATCTGAGAGAGGCCTTGATCTGCACTCTTCTGCCTTTGGCTCATGCCCATGGTTATCTTGACCCTTGGAGGTCATTCACACCCCTGAAGCCACTATACTTTCTCTGTGTGTCTGACTGAGCATTTTGCCAGATCTGTTAGGATGGAAAGGAACAGGAAAATAACATGATGGTTGCCTAGCAACTGCAGAATAGGCTGCAGTTCCTAGGCAACCAAGCTGTGCCCCTCTCCCACTCCCCAAGCTGGCAAAACAGGTTGGCATCCAGAACCAAAACATGGTGAAAGTTCAACTAGGAGCAACAGCTATAAATTCTATCCCTAATTTAACATTTGATTTGCGTTTAAGGACTCAATCTAATCCTCTGTTCATTATCTGGCCACTAGAGGAATCCTAGCAATAAAATATGTCATAGTGCTAGGGTAGCATCACCAATGCATGCTGATATCTAAAGGCATTTTCACAACGGATGTAGGAGCAGCTTTTACTATGAAATGTGTTACTTGTGAATATTGTTACTGCGAGACTTAAAAAGAGAGCCATTCTGAAACCTAATGTTCATTTCGACCATTAGAGGTGTTACATTTGCACTACAGGTGTGATGAATGAAATAGCAGATTCAGGGAAAGGGTGCAAGGAAACATTTAGCTTGGCCTCTTGCAGTCTCAAGGAAGGTCTGAATTCAGGGGAATCAAGGAGCTGGTGCTGACTGAGATCCCAGGAGTCTTCAAATTAGGTTTGGAAAGAGGCCTTGTATAAAACCTGTTACCACCTTTGCTCCTGATCACTTGTGGTTATGCAGGTAGTGCTATACATGCCCTCACCTTCTGAATAGGGAACTGAGTAGAGATTCTGAGTAGAGCCACTTTATAGGTACATGCACAAAACGAGTCATTAAATATTAGCTCCAATGGAGTCTGGTGGCTCCGATTTTGGTGAGGCTGTGAAACCATAACGGGTTTCAGTCCAAATCTGCCAAAACTCTCAGGGAGTTAGCCAAGGTGCTGATTCTAGGGTCCCCTCCACAAGGATTCGCTTTTGCGCCCGGTTAGGCAATTATGCACACTATCGCTGAAGCGCCTTTATGCCTAATACCTCTGCACGAGAGGCGGCGACAAAAGGCGCTTCCCTCCCCTCCCCTTCCCTCCCCGCCGCTCCCCAGATGGCTGGCTGGTAGGCTGTGGGCAGCAGGCAAGCGCTCCTTCTCCTCCTCGCCTTCCTTTACCCCCTCTTCTTCCTCCTCCTCCTCCCGCCGGGCCCCCCGCCGCGGGTGCCGAGCAGGAGGCGCCCCTCTTGCGGGGAAGGAGTCTCAGGCGGGCGGGCGGGCGGGCGCGGCTGCTTCATCTCTGGGCTCCCACCCGCCCGCCTGCGACTCCTTCCCCGCAAGCGCCTTTTGACAGCCTGATCCCCTCAGCAGGAGCCGGAGGACAGTGGAGAGAGAGGGGTGCGTGAGAGCTACTGGACGCTGCCAGGCACCTTTGGCTGCCTTGGAAATGTGGCTGCTTTCGTGACTGGAGGGAAACTGGCTGGCGACTGGGGGCTGAGGTGGTGGAGGAGGAGATGCAAACAGCAATACCACTCGAGAGGGGATGGGAAGCTGCTGCTGCCGCCGCCGCTCCTTGTGAGTTGCGGCGGGCTCGAGCTGCCGAACTGTCCCTTCTGCTCGCCGGAGCAGCAGCCCCCTCCCATCACTGGAAAGGCACTCTGCACCAGTTCAGAAACCCAACCTTTAATTACTGCTCCATCGAAGTGCGGGACTAGGCTTTGTATGAAAAGAGAACGGATTCTGGGCTCCAAATAAGAGCACGCTGAAGTGGCGCTTTAACCCCACCCCAAAAAGTGAGCAGGGAGGGAGGAAGCAAAGCCAGGAGCTGCTTCTTGGCAGTCAAGGGGAATGGAGGGGAGAGAGAACGGGAGAAAGCAGACAGAGCAGTTGGCAGAGGCACCCGGCTTTGTCTGAAATTGACACAAAACTGACGCGACCAAAGGCGGAGAAGGGGGTGAGATCTGACAATAGAGGGAGGAGGAGGAGCCGCCTCCGCGGGCACCAGCCTTTTCCTTCTGCTCACCGGAGCAGCAGCCCCCTCCCATCAAAATGCGCTTTAATGGACGGAGCAAAAAAAAAACTCGCTATTTAACACGCATTTGATAACGCGCACAATCGGGGAGATAACGCGCCTCTACGCCCCATTTGCGCTCCGCTGGTGTAGAGGTAAATTTTTAAATGAGACTTCAAAGAGCATTAAACCTCTCTTGTAGAGGCACCCTAGTTTGGGGATATGGTTCAGCACCTTGGATAGCTACTTGGCATTTTGGCTGATTCTGACTGAAACCCAGAATGGATCCACAGCCCCACTGAAATTTGAGTACCAACTTTCACTGATTATCCCCATACTTTACATCAGGGATGGGGAACCTCCAGCCGAGGGGCTAAATGAAGTCCATGTGGGTTTCTCATCCAGCCCACGAGTTTCTCCTGCTGTTATCTCTGATCAATGATGTAAACTATTTAAAGTGGAAATTAATTCCACTTTAAACACCTTATATAGAATTGGGCTGTGATTTTGCAAGCAAGAGAGCAGATACATAGAATTGAACTGTACTTTCTAGATATGAAAGCTGTTGCACTGGAGCTTCCTCTTGAGTAGACTTACTTAGAATTAAACTATGTTTTGTATGCTGGGAAGGAAAATGGTCAAATTGATATGAATTACATGTGCCCTTGGCCCTGCTCCACCCCTTTGGCCCCACCCACCCCAAGACCTTTCCCAAATTGGAGTTCGGGTCCCAGGCTAAAAATGCTTTGCTACCCCTGATCTAACTGTAAGCTTCACTTATTGTTATGAATCTCTGTGAATTAGGAAGCCAGCTACTTTGTTGAAGAATCAACAGAAGACCTTTAATACGATCCACTTTCTCACTGATTGCAATGATTTTATGATCAGGCCAGGCAATCAAGTAACCTTTAGTTTGCAGAGTTCTTCCACTCAGTCAGTTCTCCAGATTGTTTCTTTCAAACATTTTGTGTGATTGTTGTCCCCCATGAAAACCCTTGTTCCTGGATGATTTTTTGTTTTGGGGTGGGGGGATGGGGATTGCTGGCAGATTGAATTTTAAGCAGATTTCCACTCTGGCCTGTGCTTAGCATGGGTGAGGTCAGGTGAAACCAAATAACAGTCTCCAGAGGGCAAAATGAGAATGCATATGAACTCAGCATTACAGGCCAGGGAAGAACTCTTGAAAACAAAGGAGGCAAATAAAATGAGGATCATTATGCCTGGCTAAGTAAAAAGAAGTGTTCTCTGCTCCTTCAACTGCTTCTGAGTTTTTTTTCCCACTGAAAAGAAACCTGAAAATTAAGTGCTGTAAATAGTTCCCTAAAATTAGCAATTCATGTAGAATCATGAATTTCTTTTTATGTTTAGGGTATGTCAACAATTTCCTGCCCGGAAAAAGGCAAATAGATAAATAGATTTGGTTTAACTATACATCCAATAGAACATTTTAAGGAATGTGTCACATTGTCTTGAATGTGTTCCTTGGAAAAGCCAAGTAAATTTTACAAAGAAAAGCAACCAACAGGCTTTTTTTAAAAAAAAAAGAAAAAAAAAGTATCCATACATTTTAAAGCGATATTTGATACCAGTCCAATATGTACTTTTGTGTGCTTAAGTTTTACTAAACTTAATGGGTCTTAAGTGTGATTTGTGTTTCCACTAGACTATAGCCACTATCTTTTCTAAAGGTGCCATGCATGCTGATGCCTGTACATAAGGAAGAATCCTGTTATTCTGGTTATAATTCAATTTCCTTTGGGATGAAATTGGCTTAAATGATTGAGAAAAAGTCCCTGAACTCAATCATACCATTTTGAACCCAAGAAATGACAAATAATAATTTGAGAGGTGTTCAAACACTTCTAGTTCCCCATGAGCTTGCTCACTTCTAACCCCCTTCTGGCCTCTTCAATAGTTCTGTGTTTGCTTTTAAAATGCATCAAAGACATGTCTGAGGTAAAGTACATCAAACAAGTGGCAGCCTCTGAATCCACAGGAAGTGGAAATGGGAAACAACAGACAGCAGTGAGATAATCAATCTGATTATAGAGAGCCCAAGCCTCTAAGGAGGGAAGACCTGTAGCTATTCAATTTATAATTCTGCTTGTATTTCTCTACGAATGCCCACCTACACACACACTATCATTGATATGAAAGAACTAAAGCCTTGTGTGAATTGCTCTACCCAGTTCATTTTCAACTAGTGTCTAGAAAGTCCCCCCCCCCAAAGTACACATTAAGTATATGTCAAAGTAAATAATGGAGTGACCGCATCACCCTTGTGGATAAGCTTACTCCTCCCATTCCTATTCTGAGCATAGAACTATTTTATTTTATTTTATTTATTTTTACCCTGCCCTTCAGTCCCGTTCCCCCACCCCTACCCAACGTGCCCACAGAAGCTGATAAAGATCAGAAATTAGACAGTGCCTGCCCTTAGGTTTACACTCTAAAGACATAACATAAAAGGAAAAGGGGTTGGGAGGGAGGAGGGGAAAAATCAAAATCAGGCACTACTTCTCATAGTTAGAAAGTTCTGCAGATTCAGCAGGTCATGGAGCTGAATCTAAACTTAATGGGAGGACCACTGCTTCCTCTTCAGCTGGTGGACTCCAGACTCCATAGTGGCAATTGGAAGCTGGAGGATGGAAGGCTCTTAGCTGAAGCTGTATCTAGGCACAACGGTGGGGTATCTGTCTGCTTCTCCCTCTCACCTCAGATGTGCTCCAACAGAAACACTACCTCAAAGCCAGAGAACAGCTGATAGGAACACAGTTACCCTTCTGACTGTGCACTGCTCTAAATTTTGTGATGCAGTTCTAGTCTCAAAAAATGCATACAAACAAATTAGTATATTGTGGGGGAAGCCTACATCAAAGGGAAATGTGTACTGAATGCATATGTTAGGGGGAATTGCATATTAATTTTTTTGCTCTTTTCGGGTGCATTTTGTTTGTGTTTTTAAAAACTCACAGACTGGTTTAGAAACTGAATGGAATGACTGAATATGTGCAAAACTGGTATAGACTAGAATCGATTGAAATCATCTATCCATATGTAGAGTTATTGGGTGGTACTGAAATAAAGATAGTAATACTAATAATAATCCATTGCAATCATTTAATATTGACAATAGAGCATGCATAATTGTCACTAAGACTAGGTTCTTTCTATCCAGGTAGGGCTACAGGGCTTTTAACAGAGGTTACTTGAGTGTCCAGAGCAAAAGCTAGATGGCTGCATTCAGCTTAGAAGCTCACAAGTTGTAGTTGCTTCAAGACTGTATTTGGAGTTCCAGGTCATGAGCCATGACTGTTCATATATAATCTCTTATGGTTATACGGACTATTCTGATAACTAACACTGAACTGCATTCCTTCACAGACAGAGAATATTATACTTTGAAAGAGTCTGCCAGTGGAGCACTTTCAGGATTTGCCTTATGCAGAACTACAAAGAACAATAGCAGCTAAATCATGTTGCTAATCAATTCTTCATACACACCCCTTCCAGATAAGCCTCCAACTCACAAAGTTCAGTTGTCCTTTAGGCTGTAATGGCCATGTATGTACAGAAATGTCCATTTTATAGAACTGCACTAAATGGCAGCAAGATAGGCTCCATTACTGGAATTCCAAGCTTTGTTAATTATAATGATAATTTGCAGTAGGGATGTGCATTGTATCGGATCCAATATCCGATTCTGATTAAAATCGGAGGATATCGGACATCCGATACCAATTCAAAACTTAATATATCCAATTTTTTTCCGATCTGATATTTTTGTCTCCGATTTTTATCGGAAAAAATCAAAATATCGGACACCATTTTAGGTGTTTTCCCCATAGGCTAGCATTGGGGGACAAATACACCTGTAACTTCTTCATTTTAAAAGGGATCAAAATGAAACTTGGGCACATGGGAGATTGAAGTTGTCATGTGTCCCAAATTTCAGAAAAACCCATTCAAGCTTGTATTTTCTATGAATCTTTGAAAGATTGTGATTGTGGCTTTGACAGCTGTCAAGCACAATCTTTCAAAATTTCTTTCCTATAGTCTTGTGTTGGGGAAAAGATAGAAATGCATTTAAATGTTTTATTTTAAAAGATACAGACATGAAACTTGGGGAGACATGACTAGCAACATACAATCTGCAATGTCCCGAAGTATCATGTCTCTAACTTTTAAAATAAAAGAGTTACCCCAATGCAAGCCTTTAGGGGAGCCCTAAGGGCTTGCATTGGGGGACAAATACACCTATAACTTTTTTATTTTAAAAGGGATCAAAATGAAACTTGGGCATATGGAAGATGGGTTATGACACATGTTATGACACATGTTATGACACATGTTATGTGTCCCAAATTTTAGAAAAATCTGTTCAAGCGTGTATTTTCTATGAATTTGTGAAAGATCATGCTTGACAGCTGTCAAAGCCACAATCACGATCTTTCAAAAATTCATAGAAAATACACACTTGAACAGATTTTTTCTGAAATTTGGGACACATAATAACCAACATTCCATCTCCCATGTGCCTAAGTTTCATTTTGATCCCTTTTAAAATGAAGAAGTTACAGGTGATTCTTTCCCCAACGCTAGCCTATGGGGAAAACACCTAAAATGGTTTCCGATTCAAAAATCAGACATCGGATCTGAGCCGATGCAAGGGACCTCCGATTTTTTCCGAACTGATTAATTACAAATTCAGATTTTACAATCCGATTTTTCCGTCCATGCACATCCCTTATTTGCAGTAGGGACAGAATAAAGAGTTGAGTCATGAGATGTTGGATAGAACTTGGGCCACGTTTATTAACTACAGAACAAACTTCAGAGAGAAATGACTGTGTGGAAGATTAGCTTGCTGATGGTCGGGCAGGTATCCAACTTGTACTACTACTACTACTACTACTAATAATAATATATTTATTTCTTACCTGCCTCTCCCTCTGGATTGAGGTGGGGAACAACATCAAATACAGTATAAAATACATAAAACTGATTAAAACATATAAAACTAATACATTATTAAAATAACAGTAAAACATCTTAAAATTCAACTAGGTAGGCCTGCCGGAAGAGATCAGTCTTTATGGCTTTCTTAAAGTCAGAGAGAATGTTAAGTTGATGAATCTTTCCCGGCAGGCCATTCCACAGTCTGGGAGCGGCAGAAGAGAAGGTCCTATGGGTAACAGTTGTCAGCCTAATTTTGGCTGACTGAAGTAAATTCTTCCCAGGGAACCTGAGTGTGCAGTGCAGATTGTACAGCGGAAGATGATCCCACAGGTAATCTGGACCCAAACCATGTAGGGCTTCAAAGGTAATAACCAACACTTTATATTTCGCCCGGAAACTAATTGGCAGCCAGTGAAGTGATTTTGAAATCAAAGAGAGGCCAACCCTGCATAGAGACAGAGGTGGTTGAATATACCCCACCCCTCTCCCCAGTGGTAAGACTCAGGAGTGGCCAATTGCCCTAAGGTGCAACAGATGCTCACCAAATCATGTTTGTCTACTTGATCTATCCCACACATCTCTGCCACAGGAGAGTTACAAGCCTTTGCTAGTCCCTCTTTCCCCACCTGAAAATAATAAATTCCTGCAGGCCTCTCTGTTGATCTCAAAGAAAAATTTAGTTCTCCAAGACTGAGAGGTGAATTCCACCAGACCTGTATAGTTCCATCCATGCATATACAATGTCAAGTTCACTCCATCCTGGCTTCAATGCTAAATGAAGGTTATGATTGACCTTCTGTCATGCCCTGTTCAAAGCTTTAAGGTTTCCACCATCCCTCCAAACTCCACGAGGCAAGATGTTAGGCCAAATAAACTGTACCCCAGGTTGTCTGACCCACATTGCTTCCAGGTCAAGTCTGGCCTGCAAAATCAAGACTTTGCCCTTCAAAAAGCACAAATCATTTCCCCAGAAGGTGAAACATCAATATGTGAGATTTTATGCACCTTGAATGCTCAGAAATGTCCACCTCATAGAACAGCAGTTGGATAGATTCCATAACTGGAATTCTGAGATTTGTTCATTATAATGATAACTGCAGAAGTGTGACCTATTAAGAGGTGTGGTCATTTTTTTTTAGCATAATGACAGCAGTAATTATCCAGTTAAATGAATATTGACCATGATCTAGATGGGCATAGGCTCTGAGTTGTATTAGAGCAGATGTATGAAACTTTTCCTTTATTTATGTGGATATATACAACACTCACTGTGGGGTGAGATGTCTTCTGTCTTTTAGGTGGACATAATTGAGTCTGGCCTAATCCCATTTTCTTTTTTCTTCTTCCTTTGGGAGCTGGGTCTTTCCAACTTCCTGAATGCTAGCCCTGGGGATCTATGCAAGGGCCTGAATCTCAGTATAGATCTTATTGAACCATAGTGCATATTTTGAGGAGAACTGGAGGAAAAAAACAGTCACAATGTGTGCAGCCTTAATTATAGCCCAGCATCTAATGATTTATTCAATCCCACATGATCTCTACTCAAGAAGGGACACATTTTGGCTTCTGGACTGATTGCTAATATAATGCATTTTAATATTAGATCTGCTATATATACAGAACATAATTCAATCTCTTTGCATCTGGTACAAAAGAACATGGAAAATGCAAAACAATACAGATTAAAATGTATTCCATTCCAGCTGATTGTTATAAGAATTTTATCATTAAGAACTACTACCTTTGTTTGCTTTCCCTCTCCTTCCCTTTCTTTCCAATTGCTTTTCCTTGTATGCCATCTCTTTTAGACTATAAGCCCAAGGGCAGAGACTGTTTTATGACTGATCTTTGTAACCTGCTCAGGGAGCCTTTGGTGGGAGGGGGGCAAGAGTGAAAAGCAGAATGGAAACATCCAGTAGAGGATGGTGGCTCTCAGTTCAATGGGGCTGTGAATCCATTCCAGATTTTAGTCAGAACCAACCGGTATTCTAAAGGAGCTATTCAAAGTGTGAACCCTGTCCCTAAAATAGGATTAGCATCTTGGATAGATGAAAACACCCTATGTAAATAAGTTAATAAATGAGTAAGATGTGGAGATGAACTATATACACAGGTTGACAAATTTCTTTTGGACTGAACTGTAATGCAGAGGTTTTGGATAAGTACAGTTACCTACATACTGCAATTCAATACCCAGTTTCATAGAGGTAAGCCTTATTGCTCAACTTTGAGTAGACTTTTCTAGGATTGTGCTGATAGTTATCTTATATGCAGTTTTGTTTTTGTTTTTTTTAAAAAAATGACAATGACAACTTTACATCCCCATTCAATAAAACAACTTTACATCCCCATTCAATAATTCAATAAAACAGATACTTCCTCAGAATTACATCTTGGATTTCTTATTGGTAAGTGACTCTACCAAGTGTCACTTACCAATAAGTAAGTGGCTCTACCAAGAGCCACCATATGTGCAAAAAAGTGTAACTAAGCATATCTCTACTTGTATGGATAGGAAGGTGATCCCCTGAGGCGTGATTTCTCTTATCAGTGGAGAAATCTGATAATCACCAGTTGTGGGAATATGCAGTAGAAAATACCACCCAAAACAATGAAGAAGGGATTCTCAGTTTTGTACGGCCTTGTGGACATCCAGTTAGACTGCTCTTGATGTTTTGTGCAACTCTAATACAACAAATCCATAATGGCACAAGATATGAACTCTTCACATCGGCTTTCCCCCTACACTCTCACCTGCTTCTAAAAATGTAATTAACCGGTGCTCCTGACTTTTATTATTTTGTTAGACAAGACCTTTCAAACTAGCTACGGTGACAAGTCTGTTGTCAGTTCAACTAGGAGCAGAAGCTAAATATAGTACTATTTAATAAGGGCTCATTTTTTAAAAGAAAAAACTTATATTGCACATAATTTATTTCTCTTCTCAAATTTGGTATCTGTACCTGCTTTCCATGCAGCTAAAAGCTTCATGCTTGCATGCCAAGGAGAGTTGTGTGGAATAATCTCTAATCTCAATAGTCATTTTTGAAAATAGTCAGCAGAGCAGAGCAGATTCCTGGGGACAGGGGCAGGGATATAAACATCTTGCCAAATGCTTGCATTATTTTGCTGCTCTTCCTTACAGCCCCTTGTTACTTTAGGGTTGCCGTTTCCCATCTTCATTTTTGTTCTCAAATTCCTTGGCTTTATTTGCCCCTGCTGCTGCTGCTTCATCTGACTGACGGTGCGGCTACCCATATGATTTTGTTTACAAGCATCTGTGTCCTGCTTACAGTGGCATAGGGACAGAGCACCAGGGATTTAGGTCAGTGGCACAGGTCAGTTGGAAAGGTAAGGTCAGTAGCCAGTCCAAGATGCAAAGTCAGCAAGGAAAAAAATAGATCTGTGTGCAGCTGGATTCTCAAAAATTCTCCACTCTATTCGTGGGTGGAGAAATCGAGGGTGGGGGAGATCATCAGAAATTGCACGGAAATCTGTGACAACAGCCATATGCAGTAATTTGACATGTATTTGATTCTACATGTGTCTTGCTATGGCTGGGTCAGGCTCAGCCCTGGGGCCAAATATGTGGCAAAACTGATAGCAAATCGGCAGTTAGGCAAAAGGTTAAGCACAGTTGTATTGGTCCAGCAAGAGAGCGGTTCAAAGTAGGAGCACAGTAAGCTGGCAAAGGACAAAAACACAGTATTACCTAGGGATGTGCACTGGATCGGACCCGATCCACGATCCGAGTCCGGTCCAGTGGGAAATCGGATAAATTATCCGATTTCCGATCCCGCAGCTGGATCGGCCGATCCAATCCGAACCGGTCCGAAAAAGCTCCGAACCGGTTCGGCGGATCGGCGGATCGGCGGGCGCCTACTGGCGCCCACCGCCGCTTCCATTGGCGGGCGCCAGCGGGCGCCCGCCGATGAAAGTGGACAGCGGGGGGGGAGGAGGGGGGCACTTACCTTCTCGGCCCGGTGGCTCCCGTCCGGCGCTGGCGCCTACTACTACTAGCAGGCTCCGCGGCCTGCTCTAGGGTGGCGCGCCGGGTGATGTCATCACCCGGCGCGCTACTCTAGAGCAGGCCGCGGAGCCTGCTGGTAGTAGTAGGCGCCGGCGCCGGCCGGGAGCCACCGGGCTGGGAAGGTAAGGAGGGGGTGCGTGGAGGGGAGGAGGGGGCGCGCGGAGGGGGGAGGGGGGAGGGGGGCCCTTACCTGCCCGGCCCGGCGGCTCCCGTCCGGCGCCGGCGCCTACTACTCCCAGCAGGCTCCGCGGCCTGCTCTAGGGTGGCGCGCCGGGTGATGTCATCACCCGGCGCGCTACTCTAGAGCAGGCCGCGGAGCCTGCTGGAAGTAGTAGGCGCCGGCGCCGGACGGGAGCCGCCGGGCCGGGAAGGTAAGGAGGGGGTGCGTGGAGGGGAGGAGGGGGCGCGCAGAGGGGGGAGGGGGGAGGGGGGCCCTTACCTGCCCGGCCCGGCGGCTCCCGTCCGGCGCCGGCGCCTACTACTACCAGCAGGCTCCGCGGCCTGCTCCAGGGTGGCGCGCCGGGTGATGTCATCACCCGGCGCGCTACTCGAGAGTAGGCCGCGGAGCCCGCTGGTAGTAGCCGCCGGCGCCGGACGGGCCGAGAAGGTAAGCAGTGGCGGGGAAGGGGGCTTACCCCCCCCCCGGAGCCGTCCGCTTCCATCCGCTGGCGCCCGCGGGTGCCAGCGGATGGAAGCGGGCGGCCCCAGGGGGGGTAGGGAGCGCGGGGGAGGGGGTTTACCTGCCAGGGCCGTCCACAGCGGACGGCCCCGGGGGGGGAGGGAGTTAGGCCCCCCCTTACCCACCCGCCGCCATTTTTTCCTCATAGACTTGCATTGCAATGCAAGTCTATGGGGAAAAAAATGGCGGCCGATCCAAAAATGTACGATTTTTGGGTCGGGATCGGACTCGATCTGGTCCGGGGGGCCTCCGATTTTGTCCGAACCGGTCCGGGACAAAATTGGAGGTCCCGATCCGGGTCCCGATCCGATCCGGGGGGTCCGTGCACACCCCTAGTATTACCAGTAATGAAGGACAGTTCCAAGATAAGGGTCTGCAGCATAGCCAAGATCAAATCACAGGTAAACATCCCAACACAGGGTCAGGTCTCTGAAGGCAAAGAAGAGGAAGGAAGAAGAGCATCAAGACAATACAAATGTGTTTGCAACATACAACAGGAGTGCGTTTTAGCCCTCTTAAAATAGAAAGTAACAACATACAAAACATAGTTAAGTCATTTTGGGTTGGTCCTAGAGACTATCCCATTGTTTGCATTAAAGTTAAGCCTCTTCCAAGTACCATTATACAAACATCAACAAGAGTCCCATATCTGTATTGCACTTGAATTACTTTTTAAGGGCATGTTTTTCATAGAAATCTGAGTCTATGATTATTATTATTATTATTATTATTATTATTTGCATTGACGCATCTCTCCAAATGGATGTCAACACCATGTTAAGAAAAGGCACTATTTAATCTATCTGCAAGGATTATTTTTTCAAGTATGGCAGACTTCCAGAATATTCATTGGAAACCCTTCCCATTCTTTTCTTAGCTATTGCATTTGACCAGAAAGCTATTGCATTTGACTGGAAAGCAAGGAGAACAATAAACATATTGTGAGAAGTACAATATAACGGTAAAATAAAATACTGCGGCAATCAATAGGGGTAAAGAAATAGAGACAGGAAAGCTCACATCTCAATATTATTTCATCTCCTATTAAAGGCTGCTTTGCACCTTGTTTATCATTCCCTTGGAGTCAACTATCCATTGCCAACAAAAGTCTGCAGAGCAATTATGTTACACCAGATGCTAATGTGACCCCAGGTGGGCAACCAGACTTTGTACTATTGAGCAGTTTTTGTTATAGCACACACAGGTTCACTGCCTTGTTTAGCTCTTACTTCCCTTAAAAGCTAGTATATCACAGAAGGTATGTATGTGCCTCCTGGAACCCATTAACAAAATGGTCTATGCTCTCCCTACTTAAATTAGGCCCAATCTTTCTCAGTTCATTGGGGATGAATTTACTAACCTCAGCTTATTCTGAAGCAAAACATCAGATTTATATAGGAAGAGCCCCAAAAATACATACTTTCCAGTGGATGAGACTGTGAAATCACCTGCAGAGTCATTCAGTCCATTGTAGCTGTGGACTACATTCTGACATCCAACTTCCTTTTTAACAAGTTACTGCTTCATCATGGATTGACACTGCTGCATGTGGAATGATCTCCCTGACGAGGCCCGCCTGGCGCCAACATTGTTATCTTTTCGGCGCCAGGTCAAGACTTTCCTCTTCTCTCAGGCATTTGGCAATATCTGAGGAGCCTGGGTTTTTTGTTTTTTTGGGGGGTTTTTTTTTTTTGGTTTTTTTTGGGGGGTTTTTGTAGCTTTTTGGAGTGTTGTAGTGGTTTTAAATGTACAGATTGTGTGTATGTTGTATGTTTTTGCTGTTTTAATTTTTGTATATTGTTTTTAATTGTTTTTAATCCTATGTAAACTGCCCAGAGAGCTTCGGCTATGGGGCGGTATACAAATGTAATAAATAAATAAATAAATAAATAAACATGAGTTAACTGAAAGCCACCAGGGCATGATCCGAGGATTGGCATTACTGATCCAAATTGGGATTTTGTTGGTAGGTTCAAATCTACTCGAAGCATTTACTGTTCTTCAGCATTTCACAGATGAAAACAGGGACAAGCATGCGCCTGTTGAGCAATGGTGAAGCCAGCACAATCTAGACTCCAGAGTAGTACAAACTGATAATGGAAAGGAAAAGTGCTCACAAGTTCACAGCTCCGGCTGACGAAAGCAATGAGATATGCTACACAACACTACACGAGAATTCAAATACCAAGATTGTCTCAACATATCTTGATGCCCTAGGCAAGGTGATACTTTGGCGCCTCACGGGCAGACACACTGCCACCCTCTCTTTTCTCTTACCTGCCACAGGGGCAGCTGCCACCACCACTATCCTCCTCCTCACCTTCTACCCATAGCCAGCATCACTACTCACCTCCCTTGTGACAGTGCTGCCTTTTCCTCTTCTCTTTCCCTCCTCCATTCACCCTCGCTGTTGCTGCCACCAATAGTGCTACCTTTTCCCCTTTGCCTCCTCTTCTATTGCCTTTCTCCCCATCCCCCCATCCCCCAGCCACTGCTGTCTTCCACTCTTCTGTCTTACTCCCTGGCTGCCACCACCTGACTGCCTTACTCACCATGGAGGGTCCTCCCTAGCAAGGCATTTTGGATGAGATAGCCCTGGAGATTGCCTGTGTTGTCTCCAAGGCCACCTCTTCCAGAATGCCTTGCTATGAGAAAGGACTCCTCACAGTGAGGCATTTAGGTCGCCGCTGAGTGGGCTCCCTGGAGAGCCTCAGCAGCTGCTTTTCAGCTACAGAATTTGTCCAAGCAAGGAAGCAGGCAGTGGGGCTTCCAAGAGAGCCTATCCCACCACTATGCCTAGAGTTAAGGGGATGTCAGAGTCAGGCATCAACTCTCCAGAGCTCTGGGCAGGCCAATGCCTTACTCTGAGAACAGATCAGAGCAAGGCATTGATTCAACACTTCATACACAGTCATCCCAGCAGCAGATGAGTATGCGGCTGTGGCTCCCAGCAATGGCCAGTAGGACCCAGAGTGCCACCACACCAGGTGGTATCCCTGTTATCCTCTCCCACAAGAAACAGCCAAATACGTATAACACACATATGAGAGCTGTGTTGTTTTCATACCATTTGGAATTGGAAGGCTTTAAGTTCCATTTTACAGGTGAGGAATACTGAGGAATTGCAAAAAGAGACTACCTGAAGATCGCTGAGTGAATCAATGGGGCAGAATTTGTAAAGAGAAATAACAGTTAAGTAGCAAGAGTGCACCTGAGAATATGCAAAGCGATTTTCTCTCAGCAAATCAGCAACAGCTGCCTCACCCTTTCCCACAGAATTAAGAATCAGAATGAGAGCTTTTCTCAAGGAGACTGTGTATCTCCCACCCAAATTAAAGCCCAGTCTGGCAGTGCCCTCTTTAGAAATCAAGCACCAATGATGCATCCAACTATGGTGTTGCCTGGCTTCTCTGCAGCTGGTAGCCATCTTTCCTGTCTGCCCCTGCCCCATCTGGCTAGCAGAGCAGCAAGCAGTGAGGGTGGGAAGCAAAGTAATCAGGACAATGCTATGTCATCATGTAGTGAACAGCAGTGCCACCTTGGGAACACCACAGAACTGCAAAACATGTAGTGGCAGAAAAAAGAAACTTTGTCCCCCCCCCCCCCCACACACACCCCTCCCATATTTCAAGATAAAAGTTCTATCATTCAGCTCAGCCCTAATGTTCCATTGTTTGGAAATGGGGTTTGATTGCACTCAGTGTGCCAAAGGAGGCAAACTTTCCAAATTCTCTCACATATTTTCCTTCAAAATAAGTCATACTGAATTACTGGGAATGTTTCAACATTGCCAAAGGGCAATGAAAACTCAAAGGCCAGGTCAAACTCATGCTCATTTATTCAGTGGCCTGGTCTCTTCACTTAACCAACCTCATAGGGTTGTTGTGAGGGCGGATTGAGATAGGAGTGTGCACACGGCCCCTGATCTTCTTGAAGGAAGGGCAGGGGATACAAAATGTGAAAAATGAATAAATACTGTATTAATAGGATGTGGGGTTAACCACTTTGAATGTGTAAACCTTGGAAAATATTTGCCATCATAAGAACACGAGAGCCATGCTGGATCAGGCCAAGAGTCCATCTAGTCCAGCATTCTGTTCACACAGTAGCCAACCAGCTGTTGACTAGGGACCCACAAGTAGCATATGAGTGCAATTGCACCCTCCCACCCATGTTCCCCAGCAACTGGTGTATACAGGCATACTGCCTCTGATACTGGAGGTAGCACATAGCCATCAGGACTAGTAGCCATTGATAGCCTTCTCCTCCAGGAATTTGTCCAATCCCCTTTTAAAGCCATCCAAATTGGTGGCCGTCACATCTTGTGGTAGCGAATTTCATATTCAGACTTCATCTAAACACTTGAATATCAATTGAGAAAGACACATGTTATTTATGTGCATTCTTTCACATACAACATGGACAGGCCTCCATTGGGTGTGGATTAGAGATGCTACCTTTCAATTCTAATGTGACTTTGGTGACATTAGTCACTAAGAACATTTTCCTCTCTGAATAAAGTTGGTTTTGTTGTTCTTAAATAATGGGTAGATCTAAGAATAGACCTGTACAGAAAAACAAAACGATTATCACATCTGCAAGCACTCTTCCCTGAGAGTGGCATGATGACACATCCATATGCTTGGCTATTAAGGAATCTCATTGTTGAACTAGAACTTATGAGGGGGAAACGTGCAGGCTGCTTTTCAGTTCTTGGTCTACAAAAACAAAGTGGTTCTTGCCATGTAACTGCAATAAAAAACAGAGGGAGAGGGAGAGGGAGGGAGAGAGAGAGAGCAGGAGAGAGAGAGAGAGAGAGAGAGAGAGAGAGAGAGAGCTCCCCATTTTGTCCCCATGCATGTCCTGTGGCAATTCCTTACAAAGGCAGCAATTAGTGTTCCTGCTAATTACTGAGCTTACATATTGTACAAAAGCGCCCACATACATGCTTGCAGGGGGATAGTGTTGATTTACACTTTGCTTTTTGCATTTGCAATTCCCACAGCAGAAAAGGCCTCTCAGTAGATTATCCATTCACAGACCTGGTTCCTTTCTTTCTTTCACCTGTCATCAATAAAGTGTTTCTACAGGTGTTACTACCTATGTATATATATATCAAAGGAAAACGGAGTGGCCCTTAAGTTAAGGTGAGTTGCAAAATAAAATAGTTTGCATCATTGTAAACCTCAAAATTCTACTGCTTGTAAACCTCAAAATTCTACTTGACACAAGGCATCCATGATCTAACTGATGAAGTCTACAAATGTGCAAAATTTCAAACCAATTCAATAAAAATTGTCACAGGCAGTACAAATTCAAAAGTGCTGAAAACGAGCACATTTGGACTATTTTGTCCAAGCTGCGGCTTGGCATAACATATAGTTCTTTAACATTTTGGTGAAAACTATTCATGTACATTGTCCTAGCTTCTCAAGGAGATGTGCCTTTCATTGGTTTGGTGAAACTCTGAGCAGCGGGCCAAAAATCATTAAGGTGTTTCTGCCCCACGAAAGCCTGTGGCAGCAACTAATGGAAAAGTTATGTCGGGCATGCTCAGTTTCACTCTGAAGGTAGAATGTTGCCAATTCTATATGCAAGGCTTATTTCTTTATTTATAGAATATGACCTCTCAAGGTGAGACTACATGTGTCACTATACAGACTGGGACCCTAGCATGGGGTGGGGGGAGACTTTAATCCTTCCCCCACCCTGTGTTCCTAATCTGGATCAGGTATCCCATGTCTCTAATTTACATCGCCAAAAGGGCATCCAGTTGTAATGTAAATTACAGACATAGGGAAAGGGTTAAAGCCCCCTTACACAGGGTCCTGATCCATATGAGATCGCATGAGCACAGTTTTGAATAAAACAACAGCAACACTTAGCTACATTTTTAAAGCAACATGCAGTTTGACCCTCAGAGAATTTGGGAGGGCTGGAGATGGAATATATTAGCAATGAAAAAGCATGGGAGGGCAAAGGAGTGCGGGAAACATCCATAAACACCTGGTCATACCTGATGGCCAAATGTTTTATGGTAACTAGAACATTTGCTTAATCTCACCTCCCATAATGCAATGGATTGAGGACTTAATAGCGTTATCAGCATTTGAACTGGTGATTTACAGGTGCAACTTATGAATGGATAAATGTATGGCTATATGGTCTGTTTTTTCTTTGAAACCTATGCATAATTCTCTCCCTTTTTTTTGTATACTTGATGAAAAATGATGACGTTCTTGTTAGGGATGTGCATCGTATTGGACCTGAAACCCGATACTGATACAAATCAGTGGAAATCAGGCATCCGATGTTCGATTCCGATGCTGGCAGCAGGAGGTCCGATTTCTCCCGATCCAATTTTTTCCGATCTGATTAATATCAGAAAAAAATAGGAAAATTGGGCCTTCATTTTATTTGTTTTCGCCATAGGCTTGCATTGGGGGGAAGAAAGTTTTCCCCCAATGCAAGTCTATGGGGAAAACATGGTGGCAGGTGACTGGGGACCTACCTACCCCAACTCAAGCTCCTTACCTGCTGCCTCCTAGCTGCAGCCTGCTGCTTCTGTACTACTGATAAACAGGCCTTGAGGCCTGTTCCACAATAGAGCGATGGCACGCCGGGTGACGTCATCACTCTGCACTCCGTGGCTCTATTGTGGAACAAGCCGCAAGGCCTGTTTATCAGTAATGTGGATGCAGCAGATGGCAGCGAGGAGGCAGCAGGTAAGGAGCATGAGTAGGGGAAGGGGGAGGGAGGGGGAGGTCCACTGCTTCCGTACTACTGATAAACAGAAAGTTTTCCCCCAATGCAAGTCTATGGGGAAAACATGGTGGCGGGTGACTGGGGACCCACCTACCTACCCCAACTCAAGCTCCTTACCTGCTGCCTCCTAGCCTATGGGGAAAACAACTAAAATGGCAGTCCGAAATCAAAATCGGAACTTCCGATTTTGTATTGATATCAGATCCGATCTGATAACACGGACCTCCAATTTTTCCAATCTGATATTTTACAAAATCTGAAATTCCGATTCCGATACCAATATGATTTTTGGGGTCCGTGGACATCCCTAGTTCTTGTATATGTAATGTATGTTTTTCTTTATTTTTCATGATTTATTTTTGTTGTTGTTCTGTTTCTTTGACATTCACAATTTTTTAAAAAAGAGGAGATAGCCTTAACTCTGGTATTAAGCTGGCAGGTATTTTCATCATTGGATAGAGAGGGGGGGCGGGGGAGAGATGCACACACACTCTCTTTCCAAAATGATTGCAAATGGCTGCTTGGTATTTAGTTCACACGTTGAGGCAATTTGCATGATTAGCTGTCAGTTAACCCACAGTGGCAGACACATGACAGGGGGCAGCACAGCTTGTTGTGTCCTGTGAATTTGGCCAGAGTGTCTTGTTGCCATGGGTTTTTTTTTTATAATTGAATAAAAAAGTATTTGCATTAGCACCAGAGCCAGTCTCTTTTAGTTCCTCAACTACCATTGGTGCTTTTCCCTTCTATCACGTTTGCCATGGGTAACAGCCACCCAGAATCCATGGGCTATTGTAGGATTCTGGGTGCCTTGTTACCATGCCAATGAGCCACCCTGGCTGGGTTTGCACCACACCACAAGTCATGCAGCCCCCCACCCCACCCGCATGTGACCAGCCCATGCAGCACAGTCAACAAACCTCCACAGCTTATTTCCTGCCAGCCGATTGTGTGAACCTGGTCTCAGTGAGCACAGCCTAGGCTACACTTGCCATTGCATTGTGATATATAAGGCAATAAAAGCTGAGCCAATTGATTTAATGCCAAAGTGAAGTTGTTTATAGAGCTTGCAACTCAATGAAGCAGAGGTGCTTCCTATTATTAAACATGGCTTTTAAGTGCTTGCTGTTTAAACTTACTTCTGAACCCAGGAGCCAGACAAAGGAACTGACTCTTGAATAAGGATGTATGAGAAGTTCATTTCAGTTTGCAAATTATGCAAACATGTTCCCTTTGCAATCCCAAATATGAATGCGAGCAGAGTGCTTCCCCCCCGAGAAATGTTTGCATATTCCAGAATTTGCACTCATGTTAAACAAAATGTGTTGTTGTTTTAGATGTGCACTTTGAAATGTGCATTGTTTAAAAAATCATCATCATCACATTTTCATGGTTTAGTCAAATTTTTTTTAAAAAAATACACACAGAAATGCACACGTTATGAAAACAGTTATGCTGAAGTGGAGCATAGAAAATGATTTCTAGTTCTGCTACCACCGTTTGACTCTTCTGGTCACTTTTAAGAAATGGAGAGATTAAGCAAATGTTCTAGTTACCATAAAACATCTGGCCATCAGGTATGACCAAGTGTTTATGGATGTTTCCCCGCACTCCTTCGCCCTCCCATGCTTTTCATTGCTAATCTAGCCTACAGGGAACACGTGCCTACGATTTAGGCCACTGGAGGAAGAGAGAGAGCAGAGCACACATCAAAGAAGTTCTGCATAGCAAAGAGTTTTATCTGGAAAAAATGGGCTCTTTTTTACTGCTATTCACAACATTTCTTTGGAAGGCAGTACAGGTAGCTGAATGAGTCAGGTTTCACCTGGACTATCTGGTCCCAGGATCCCAACAGAGACTCTTGTCGTACTTAGTGGAGCATCTAATATTTGCTATCCAGTCATGACAATGGCAGAGACAGTAATTCCAGGATGCTTTGATCTCAAGGGAGCCCTAGTCAGTGAGCTGCTGTCCAACAAGCGGCAGTAATGTGGAATAAATCACACAGGCCTGGCTTTCCAACACTGGTTGATTTCGATAGACAGAGACATTGAAGCAACCAGACATGATGCTGTTAAATGGATGCCTCAACGTGGGTGGGAGTAAATACTGCTGCCACCAAATGAAGGCCTGGCTGTATTTGCCCAGAAAACATTACTTACTATGCAGATTAGAAATGCAATGAATAAATAAATAAATTATATTTGAAACCCTTTTGGAGTCATGGATGGTAACACCCACTTTCAAGCCTGGAGTGAAACAGAGGCTGGTTTTCTTTCACTCCTCTTTCCATTAGAGATTAAGACTCTGCACATGGTCAATATATGGCATCCTACTGCAGATTCAATGGGTGAAATCTAGTGACGGGTTCTGGCTATACCCCTGGCATACCCTCAAAATTTGTTTCACAGGATTAGAGGAACCATTCAGAGCAGATTGGTAGTGCAGGGGGGGCAGGGGGGCTACAGGGAAGAAGAGAGAGGGAGAAAGTCCCATCACATGACTGAATATCTGCCCATTGTATGTATGGAATCCTCCCATTATATGCAAATTGAAAACAGGTGTATGAGTTGGATCACGGATTCGCCTACTTTTGATAGAAGTGCCTTCGCCCAATTTCTCCCTCTCCTCTGCACCACTGCTCACTCCATCTAGCAGGGTCTCCTGACCCTCTGTGTAGCATTCAGGGTCTGCTCTGGGTAGGAAGTGGTGGGGAATCAGCTTCCACCAGTTCAGTTTATATGCCTATATCTGGATCCAAGAGAGAGAGAGAGAGAGAGAGAGAGAGAGAGAACAGTATCAAATGTGACACTACTGCAAAAATAAATAATGCTTCATAGAATAAACTACATCTATCACAGTGTCAATAGCATTTGCTGATACAATGGGATTCCATGGAAAACCTGTTGTGCCAACAACTGCTATTGGCATCATGCTAGAGGTACTCTACAATAGCGCAAAGTCATTTCCATTGGTGGTAGTGTCACATTGGATACTGCCCATGGAATCTAAAAGTGAACTAATACAGACAAATTATGAAGAAGTATGATTCAGGCCTGACAGGGGGTCAAAGGGATGAGGACTATGAATTTATGGGTGCTTATGGGAAGAGAAGTTGTTAGCTCTGAAGACTACCTTTAGTCCAACAGGACTTAAATATTGCAATAGTGTATCCAGAGTAAAATATATAACCTGCCTGACAAGAGATATATTATCCAGGGGGAGAAGGATGGACACATGAAGTTGGAGACAGCTGTAACATGGACCTGAGTGTGCACATCTGAAAAAGAAAGAGGGCAAATGAAGTCTGTATTTAGATGAATTGCCAATGGCTTGGCACTCCTTAAGTGTAATTCCATAGAGTGTGGCTGTTTCTTCCTTTCAATGTCATTTTTTACCTGTCGTGGTGGAATAGCATCTCAAAGAAGCACAAGTCGCAACTAGGAATTGATAAATCTATCAATTCTGGTTCCTTGGATGGAATTTGTGGTCAAAGTCCATACATTTCTGAGCTTGCAATATGATTTGTGGACTAAAAAAAGTATTTTCAACAACATGGGTACATTTCAAAAATGCACTTAAAAATGCATACCTTTGGAAAATGTGCAAAAATATGCTTTAGTCAATGGGAGAAGAATGTGCACATTTCAAAGATGCACACAATTAATGCATACATTTGAAAAAAATATGCATGAACATACACACAGACTTTCATGCAAAAAGAAAAAGTTCACAATCTGATATGGACTCAAGTTGGGGCAAGCTTCGAGATGGAATTTGGAGAACTTTGACAAGCTTGTTTTTGCTGATTCACACATCATGAAGGATAACTGAATTTCAGTTCATGTATTGGTTTGAAAATGAGAACTTGAGTAAGTTCGCATTAAAGTATGAACCAAATGACTTTCTCCTCCATCCTAAGTTACAACCAAATCTGTGCTGGAAGACCCTTTTTACTAGCAGACACATTCGTCTTTAGCACAACAACCTGGAGCAAAGTGTTATGCCTTCTTCTAGCCATATGTTCCAAACACCTTTATCTAACTCTGGCTCATACACTTAACATGAGATGTCTGAAGGTCAGCCTTGGAATGAATAAAATTATCTTAGGGTGTCATTTGTTTTTATTTTTATTTGCTTCACTAGCATTTAGAATTTCTGAAATATGAATGCGTGTAAAACTTTATTTCCACTTGTCTCACTTAAACTCTCTTGACTTCCCCATTTCATGTATTGCCCAAGAAGATGCATTCCTCCAATTTTGCATCACAATTCACTTTAGGCAAAAGCCACTGAGAATCTGGGGTGGTGGTACTAGCATTCTCTGTATGAACCTAGGGATCATTATCCAGGGACTCTGACAGCAGAATCCAGCACCTTATTCCCTGCTCCACCAGAGGGAACTGCAGGATCAGGTTATCTGAGGAACCAATAAGGACCCATCTGACCCTATATAACTGCTGTCTCTGGGCAGGTTACTCAGCCTCACTTGTTGCTCACTAAAGTATAGGCTGCCTGTAAACCTTGTTTGAGCCTTGTGAAGCTTCATAACATCTGGCTACAGTCCTGGGTGCCAACCCTAACATTCTCAAAGCCCTTTTGTTTCCTCAGGTATTTTATAAGAAATAAGAGCCAGCAAAAGCACCTTGAATGTTGCAACAGGTATAATGTTCTACCAATATTCTTATGTCTATTGCAGGTGACACCACCAACTCCAGTTTTCTCCACTTACATCCTGCATGATTTCAGTTTATTACGGCATTAATTGCCCCAACAACTTCAGTACAAGGTTTCATTATAGCTTTATAGATCTTTGTTGGCATTCACTGCAATATCGCTTGCCCTACATTATAAGTGTCCAAACATTTTGTGGTTCTTGCTAAATGGTCTGAACTTGGTTCTGTCTACTGTCGACTTCCACCAAACGTGTTCAATCAATTGGTCAAGCTTTATTTGCTTAAAACCGAAAGTCATCACAAAAAAAAAACAGCAGAGAGGGGGTGGGAACACGGTCATGTCTACAATAAAGAATCAGATCAGATAATCTCCACCACTAATCAGTATGATTATACATAATACCATCTAATTTTAAAATTTATTATTACATTTCTATACCAACCCCATAGCCAAAGCTCTCTGGGTGATTTACAAAATAATGAGATTTAGTTGTAACATATTTGTTCTGATCAGACAAAAACATACAACTCCCTCCCCCCCCCCCCCAAAAAAAAATTGTACATCTCAGGGCAAAAAAGACAACTGGATTAAATAAAAAGTCTTTCTGGACGTACTCGAATGCTAACTTGTAATTGCTTCTAGTATCAATTCTGAATAAATTGACAGTTTTGTATCTTTGTGCCATATGGCATAATATTGGCACCTTAAAACAGAAGCAGAACCATGGCTGGTACCACATGAGTACATGACAGCAGGGGTACATCTCTTACGCCAGAACGTTACATTATGGAAGTTGCATGGGCAGTTACCACTGAAAGGAGCATTCACACATTTCCTCCTTCTTCCCCCACTGTAATGACTCGTAGATACATCTATCAGCTAATAAAAACTATCTTAGCTGACCACTTGTATGAGTTTTATAGCAGAATTTTATGCATGACTACTCAGAAGTAAGTTCCATAGAGTTAAATGGACCCACTTCCAAATATATGTGTCTAGGATTTCAGCCTTAGACTATAAATGATAGTGGGGATTCCCTCCTCCAAAGTTGGAGACAGCGCTCCAATGTTGGTAGGGGAAGTCATAGTTCTGAGCCTCCTTCCACCATCCCATTGTAGCCATTGCAGAAAGAACCACACCGGCTGCCCTCTGAGGTTGGAAAACCAACCTCAGAGAAGGGGGGAAGGGGCTTTCTGGTGGCTGGAGAGGGGAGGAGACAGGAGAGGCTAAGATAAGAGCTATCTTGAGCTCCTTCTAACCTCTTTGAAATGCTGTTGCTAGATGGGCTAAAAAGCCCATCTAGCAGGGCAGGAGGGTGTTTGAGGAGGCAAAGGTTACTTCCACTGCACCACCTGCCCTGCTTTGGATGATCAGAAACTTCCAAGTTCAGCCCAATCCTATGCATGTCTATTCAATTGTAAGTCCCACTGAGTTAAATGGGACTTGCTCTCAGGTAAGTGTATATAGAATCCCACCTTTAATATGGCAGCTCTACTTGTAGAACCAAATAACTGATGTGACTGTGAATGATGTCATCACATTGCCAAATTCCCCAGTCCTGTTCCATTTACTTTATTGCCTTCTGCTAGCAGGGATGAAGGCACAGTACATGTATTACAGGTAAGAAAAAAGGAGGAGAGATAGGGCTGCTGTACTTGAGGGCAGCTATAGCTCTTCTGTAACATCCAGTTACATCTCAGGAGGTTATGATTTGTTGACTCAGGGTAGCGAAAGAGCTTGATCCATAGGCCTAACCTCAGTTTTCTCATAGCTTTTAGAGTTTGGTATTTTTCACTTACAACCTAGAGTGGGCTGATGTTGCACACTTACAGCTAACATTACATATAGTGGCACAAGAGAGCTGATTTTCTTTCTTCCTTTCACCTTCTGACCAATGTTGTTCCAATATTTGTTAGCCTATTTGCTCCTCATCAGCAGTCCTTGATGTGCCATTTCCTGCAAAAAGATCTCCAGCATTTCAGTTTTATTGCTTGGCTGCAATCGTTATAAACAAAGGGATATTAACAGAGAGACCCTTTCATTATACTTTCTCCTGTTGCTGCCTTTTTGACTGTTTGCCAAGACATTGAGGATGATATCTCTCAAGCGATAAAAGACAACTTGCAACATTATGTACTAGGGTGCAGTTCTGTGCATGTTTAGCCTAGGGTGACCAAATAAAATCCAGGTCAGGGCTCATGTAACTTTAACAGTTGTAGTGAAAAGGGAATTTCAGCCAGTGTCATTTGTATGCAATTAGTTCCTGGTGAAATTCCCTCTTCATCACAACAGTTAAAGTTGCAGGGGCCCTGCCTTCTTTTGTAGATGGTCACTCTAGTATAGTGCATGCACCTTTAACTGTTGTGATGAAGAGGGAATTTCACCAGGAACTAATTGCATACAAATGACACTGGCTGAAATTCCCTTTTCTCTACAACTGTTAAAGTTACATGAGCCCTGACCTGGATTTTATCTGGTCAGCCTAGTTTAGCCAGAGGAAAGGCCTACAACTCCCAGCAGTCAGCCAGCCAGCCATGCTTGCTGGGGAATGCTGGAGGTTGTAGGCCTTTTTTGCGATTGTTTTTGGTCTAAACATACATAAGATAAGGATTGCACCCTTAGTTACATTGCGATGCAGTTTAGTGGAGATCAGAAGTAATTTAGGGGAGGAAAGCAGAGGAAGTAATCAAACGGTGAAATTCAGAAGCTTAATTTTAACATGCAATATAGGTTTCATTATTTCTACAGTGCGACAGGCTGTACATTACTTACTGCTTATTATTTATACAAAACTCTTAAGCAGGATGCAAGGTCATATGAGAGGACTTCTGCTTGTGAAATGGGAGTTCTTCTGGGGCCACAACTGGACTTTTCCCCATCCTCTCCTCCCCCTTGCAGCCCGTCACATGTGCCCCAAATCTGCTCCAACTCATTGGGGGGCATGGGGAGGGGTGAAGGGGAGGGGAAATCCCCTCCACTAGCAGTTTCCATTCTGCTAGTGGTTGACCAGCATGGGATCCAACCCTCTGGCTTCAGTCCTATTCACACCTACCTGGGAGTAAGCCATACATCTCAATAAACATACCCAGGATTGTGGTGTTAAGATGTAGAATGTGTTGCAGTACTAGAGAAGCCAGTGAGAAAATGTGAGAAAAATGCAGGAGGAAGAAGGAAAAACATTATGCTTGTTGAGGTGATATAAGAGCCTTTGGTCAATCCTGATTTACATGAAAGATAAGGGCCTGTGTGATGACTACTAAGAGTTTGGAGGGCTCCACGCAACCTTACAAAGTTATTCCGATCACTTATAGATCTGTTTAGTAGGCAGGATGTGTATAGAAGAGAGAAGGAATCCTAGAGCTCAGAATCCATGCGACATGCTCCCTCTGTTTGCTTTTAACAGGCTGCTTCTCAAACTTTCAGTTCTGCATTCTAACATGATTGCACTGGGTTCGAATGTGCCTTTACTCTGGGGTGTTGTAATCTGTATCACACATTCTGGGCACCGTACACCGTCAACAACTTTTACATAAGCCCCATGGATGTGAGTAAGAGTTAGACAAGAATCTAACAGTGCTGCTCTCCAGTAACCTGCCTATATTTCTATATAGCTTGTACAAGAGACAATTAAGAATGACTCTGTCCTTTCCAGTAGCTGACACCAAGCTCCTGCATAGAGGTTACAAGACAGCTTAATTATATTGTCCAAATTTGTATTAGATGAAATTTCAACAAGTAATGGGCAAACTGACTCCACCACCATTTCTGATGTTTTTCACTGCAATATGTTTCCAATGTTATAAACTTTTTCTGCTATTATGAGATTTCATAGTATCTCCACATGTTTGTACATGTGTGTCACCAATGTTCCAGGGCATCTTGGGAATGTGACATGTGTAATGGCATTGTTTTCTAACCCCGTATATCATGACATCATGTGGCATGACACATTCTTCACTGACTGGCTACTAGGATGTGCAGGGACCCCCCGGATCAGATCGGGACCAGGATCGAGATCTCCGATGTTGTCCTGGATCAGTTCAGACAAAATCGGAGGTCCCGTGGATCAGATCGTATCTGATCCCGATCTGAAAATCGGACGTCCAATTTTCGGATCAGCCGCCATTTATTGTGTTTTCGCCATAGGCTTGCATTGGGGGAGAGAAAGCTTTCCCCCAATGTAAGTCTATTGGGAAAACATGGTGGTGGGTGGGTGAGTGGGGGCCTAATTCCCCCCTCCCTGTCCCTCCCCCCTCATGCTCCTTACCTGCCAGGGCAGCCACTTCCCTCCGGTGCATTGATCTACTGAGAAACAGGCTTCTCAGCCTGCCTGTCAGTAGCGCACCAGGTGATGACATCATCACCTGGCGTGCTACTGAGAGGAAGGCTGTGAAGCCTGTTTCTCAGTAGATCAACGCACTGGAGGGAAGCGGCCACCCCGGCAGGTAAGTGGGGGATCCTCCCACCCCTCGCACTCCTTACCTGCCAGGGTCATCCGCTGCTGTCCATTGCTGCCTGGCAGCGGACAACCCCAGCAGGTAAGGAGCGCAAGGGGCGGGAGGAGGTCCGATCCTCCGATCTTATCCAAACCGGATCAGGTCATTACGGACCGGTTCGGATGAGATCGGTCGATCCAGATGCGGGGATCAGAAATTGGATAATTGTATCCGATTTCCCCCGGATCAGGTCTGGATCGTGGATCAGACCCGATCCGGTGCACACCCCTACTGGCTACACTTGAGCTCTGTTTACAATCCTAGATTGACCAGGAGTGAAAAATGGATAGATATCCATGTAGCTGTTTCTTCAAACATGATTGTTTGTTACACAGTTTCATGTCCAAAGTTTTAAACTGATGGGTTCCTTTGGTAGAAAGCAATTAATGGGTTAAAGTAAAATCATTTTGTTTGTGCATGCATTGAAAATGGGCCTTTTTCATTTCCTTCAGAAATGAAGAATTACAGTAACATCTGAACATGGCAAAGATGCCAGAATTTGGCTGCATAGTCATGCACACTGCATAGCTGCAGAAAAGATAAATAAACTCATAATCAATCTTGCTTTAAATTACGGAAATATGAAAGTTTGTTGGATTGAAGTCGGGGCTCGTTTTACATTTGAGAATTACATACCTGCTAGATTTGACTTATAAACTGATTATTTTATTATTATTTTATTTATTATTTATATTTATTACACATATATCGCCCCATAGCTGAAGCTCTCTGGGCTGTTTACAAAAATTTTGAGTTTCAGTGGTGTCATTACTTTCAACCAATGAAATATTTTCAATATATGGACTCCTTCACTAGAACAAATTTGTGAAGCCTAGCCACTGAAATCACCAAAGGAGCCAGCGGTTATGACTCCAGGGGTGCATTACATGCCCAAAATATTGCTGTGCAATATATCATTGGAACCTTCCATGTGTCTATCAACTACCAGAAAGAACTTGCTAAGGCTTTCTCATTGGAGGTAGTATGCCTCTGTACACCAGTGGCTGGGAAACATGAGTAGAAGGGTGCTATTGTACTCACGTCTTACTTGTAGGCCCACAGGCAGATAGTTGGAACTGTGTGAACAGAATGCTGGATCAGATCGGCCTCTGGTCTTATTCAGCATGACTGTTCTATGTTCTGAAGTAGGCTGACCAGATAAAATCCAGGTCAGGGCTCATGTAACTTTAACAGTTGTAGAGAAAAGGGAATTTCAGCCGGCGTCATTTGTGTGCAATTAGTACCTGGTGAAATTCCCTCTTCATCACAACAGTTAAAGTTGCAGGCACTATACTAGAGTGACCATCTACAAAAGAAGGCAGGGCCCCTGCAACTTTAACTGTTGTGATGAAGAGGGAATTTCACCAGGAACTAATTGCATACAAATGACACTGGCTGAAATTCCCTTTTCACTACAACTGTTAAAGTTACATGAGCCCTGACCTGGATTTTATCTGGTCACCCTATTCTGAAGGCTGAAATCTTACAGCTCCTTACCCTTTGAACTAAATGGGATTTACTTCTGAGCAGACACTTGTACGATTGCACTAGAAAGCATTGAGAGTTATAAACATATGATTGAAGTGGGGAATGTTAATTGAAAGGAAGCAGACCATATTGGAAAGGATTCTGGTTACAGAGAATCCAAGGCCTACTGTGGTTGGTTGTTCTGGCTAGTACTCCTAAAGACATGGATGATGATGATGATGATGATGATGATGATTTTCATTACCACAGAGGTGACTGTTGTAAGTTACCAGAAATCAGATTCACCAAGCATAAGATGGCAGAACTCTGGGTATGTGATAGACAAATTCAAAGCTAAGGGTTTTGCATGGGTCTTCAATCAACATGGATTTACTGCCACATTATCTCTCAGTGGGGAAAAATAGAGTGGAAAAAAGTTCAGAACTGACACATAAGTAAAAGCATTGTTATCCTGTGTTCAACGGCCGCTGATCTTACAAGGCATTGTTGTCTCATGAAAGCTGTGCTCCTTTATTGCTGTTAGATTCCTGAGCAATAAATGAAGATTTAATTTATTCCTAGTAATTACATATTACTCTGAGCTTCTCCTTCATTGTATTTCCTTCCTAAACCTCTGGAATGCAAATAAAGTATTTATTTATTTAGCATTCAGCTACTACTGCTAGCCCTTGGAAAACACCTGCCCTCTGAAAATCAGAATTGTTGTTTTCCATTTTCAGTGTGTTAAAATGGCATTTTCTGAAAGATCAAAATCACCCTCCATTGTGAAGTTAAGATACTAGTCTGGCTCAGTAAATTATCCAAATTCTTTTCCCCATTTTTTTTAAATGACAGAAAATGGATCATTTCTGGGTCAGTGCAAGATGAGCAGGGGGCAGTTCTCTCATATCTATTAGCCATCTAAGTCCACCCACTGGCAATACATCATTTTATCATCTACATATCAAAAATCTCTTTGAAAACATCAGCAGCAGAAAAAAGCTCACCTCCTGCTTTGCTACCAAATAGGTGAATACACATCCAGCCGTATGTCAATCCAGGTGCCCAGCCTTGCAATTTGCTTAACTTCATATTTCATGCTTGATGACAATGTTTAGTATCCAGTGAGCTGCATTTGATGTCTGTAAAATGCTACATTACATTCAATCAATTTGAAAGCTGCTAAAATGGCTCCGCATTACCATGAGTGCAGAGCCCCCTGCTCCCACTCCATTTTTGCTTTGGCAATTAGTTATCCAGAAATTCCACAGTTTTCTTTTTTCTGTGCTATGAATCTGTCAGGAAAAAAAATAGCCATACACATTCAATTTACAATGTCCAGATAAAAGACATCCAGCTAAGATGAGGAAGATGGGGCAGTTGTCTGGGCAAATGCAGGTTGAAATAGGGATGTCGCAAGAACCCAACTGGGTCTGGGAGTCTGGTGGACCCGCCCACCCCTGCTGCCCTCCTGGATCCAGTTGGGCATTCCTAGCATGAGCGTGGACCCCTGCCCAGCACTTGTGAGGCCCCGGCAAATGCTTGGCAGGTGCTTGCCCAAGTATTGAAATCGCGGACTTCCCCTTCGCATCTTTACCCTTGCGTTAATGGGGCCTTTAAAGCCACCGTTGGTGTGGGGGAGGAGTATGCAATTTATGGAGCCACCATTGATGCAGGAAGGGGAAATACATGATTCAGCATGTGGGCGGGCAGCTCCCAAGAACTCGCTGGGCCAAGCCAAGCCACAGAAGAGATTTGTGATGGGAGGCAGCAGCAGCAGGTCAAGCACCTGCTGAGGTAAACGAAGGCAAGTTCGCCCACCCCATGTTGAAATGGCTTTATTTTTACCGTTGAGAGGACAACCTTCTCCAACCTGTTGCTCTCCAGATGTGCTGGACTACAACTGCTGTCATCCCAAACTTGGGGCTGGGGATGATAGAGTGGCGATTGGACACATCTGGAGGACACCAGATTGGGAAAGTCTGTTATATTTTGAAAGCACCAGGAGTGAGCAAAACTGCTTAGTTCAGCTCTGTGGAGATTTGGTAAAGGGAATGAAATGAAATCATTCCATTCCACCCAGCTTTTGTAGGATACTGTGGGAGCTTGAATGGCTTCCACAATTAACTCCAGACATACACAAAGTGGCCTACCATAGCTGGGCGTCTCTGTGCATGCACAAAGCCCTTTGACAGGATGAGAGGTTAATAAAAACTAATTGCTCACTGTACCTAGGGTGACCAGATAAAATCCAGGTCAGGGCTCATATAACTTTAACAGTTGTAGAGAAAAGGGAATTTCAGCCAGTGTCATTTGTATGCAATTAGTTCCTGGTGAAATTCCCTCTTCATCACAACAGTTAAAGGTGCAGGGGCCCTGCCTTCTTTCGTATATGGTCACTACAGTATAGTCCCTAACTGTACCAGAGGGCCATTAGTGTCCAAATGAATTTCTAGCCATAACAGACATTTATTTATTTATTCTATTTATTTATTGCATTTTTATACCGCCCTATAGCCGAAGCTCTCACTCCATTCCATAGCGGAGACCTAGTGGATTCTAAGGACATCCTTGGATGTGCACAGGTACTCTCTAGCCCATGCCCAAAGGTCTCCAGAGCAGATCATTTTGTACAAAATCCTGCACACTCTCCATATTGGAGGGACATCAAAATATGAGTTCAGTAAGTAGCACAGTCCCTGAATTAGACTCCAACCTCACATCCTGGTGTCTCTCTGAAACAATGAAGGGAAAGTTTGTTTGTTTGTTTTTATCTCAAGTAGTCCAAGCACATCCCAAGGATGTACTTCAGGTGTTTTTTGGATACCTCATCCCATGAGAGATCAGTTCCTCTTATGCATCACTAACTGGTTAAAGAATAAGCAACAGATAGTAGGAACAAAGGGGCCATTCTCACAATGGAAGTACGTAAGCAGTGAGGTCTCCGACAGAACTGTAGTGGGACCAGTGATATTTAACTTGTCCATAATTGATACCAAGTCAGAGGGGAGTGGAGAGGAAGTCAAGTTAGCAGATCACATTAAATGATTCAGGATAATGAAAACTCAAGCAGGCTATAAATTACTGCCACAATCCAAAGTAGTGCACAATGCTTGTTCCTTGCTTCTACAGGAGGAAACATTTAACTTGTGTGATTCGGAATGCTTTGGTGTTGAAAACAATATATCCCTCCCTTAAAAGAAAAAGAAAACTGCCTGAACGTCAGAACTATTGGATTATTCATGGCCTGGGGTTTCTGCTCAGCAGAAGTTCACTGAAATCAATCCATATTTTACAGTGACTTTAATCTAATATATACACAGTGGCTGAATTCGGACAACACGATAGTCAATGGTGGGGTAATAATCAACTTTACAGTTGTTCAACTAGGGGGTACTTCCCTCACAACATGGTACTAAATAATCAACTGTGGTGTGGATTAGGATCAGCGATGAGTTGACTATGGCAACATTCAGATGACACAATAGTCAAAACAACTGACGATTATTTCCCCCACACCAGTTGTTTATTGTGTCGCCCGAATTGAGCCAGGATGCATCACATCCTTGTCAATGTGATCAAAATCAGACTTTGATCAGTTTGCTTTAAGTGGACCAATCAAACTAATAAAAGTTGAAGTTTCATTTTAACAAAAAATGCAAAACTATGAGAAGTATGGAAACCCACAGTTTTGATTTCAAATAAAATGAAGAGTAGATTATTTGAAGTATAAGTTCCTAAAGGTTAAAAAAATGAATTCAAATTTAAATATTCAAAAGCAACAAATATACTGCAAATATAATATATTAGCCAAACAATTTGGATACTTTCCAAAGTAATTTGGATACAAGAGACTGTACTCCACCAACACAATTAATGGGTGACATCATGGATTTCAGTGTTGTGTTTAATCATTATTACTTTAATTATTGCTTTGTTGGCCAGACAAATCTTTCTCAACAACAACAAAGGATGGAAGCAGATTTAATCTCTGCATATTCAGAGAAAAAGTGACAGAAACAGACAGCACCCCCCCAAAAAAAACCCAAAGGAAGTATGAAAACAGAGGTGCAGAATTAAGCCTCTGCCAGTGCACATGAACATATCCTTTTTAATTAAATTTCTTTCCACTGGAAGTTAAGCTGTAGGTAGTGTTGGCTTTCTTCATTATTATATGTTATTTATCCCCTTTCCAATTAGCAACTGTTCCAATTAGCAACTATCATGATCCCCATAGCTTTTGTTAGACTGAAAAACAGTTTGCTTTGTATTGTCTATTTCTACACACATATAGAAGCTATACAACTTTATTTTGTCATCTCTGCTGCTTTCATCACCTCCATGTCAATGTTGCCATCTCACAACATTATCATTTGTCATTTTGTTTTCAGATAATTAAGTCTAATGCTAAACAGAACTGGCCAGGAAACCACATATTATACTGCTTCCATTTGGGGCTTTTCAGCTGTATGCATCTGTCAGCTCCACCATTTCCCTTTTGGTTAATGTACAAACCTCACATCCAAGTATGTCCAAATTATTTTTTCAGGATGACACAGCAGTCTCAGACCTTTAGTACTTGTCATCACCATGTAAGATGTGGTGATGACAAGTCCTACCTGTAGGTTACTGAATACAAGCATCCAGAGACTGATGAAAATGTTCTGAACTCTCCTTCTCTCTCTAACTATATAATACAAGTTCCTGGAATTAATATCTCCATTCTTCCTTCCAGTCATGTTACTGTCCCTACTCACTGTAATCAGTGTAAGTATGTTGGAAATGCTAGTAGCAATGCTTTCTATCCAAGGTTACAGCAATTTTTGGATCGTGCTTAAAGGCAACATATATAGGTTTTGAAACTGTGCATAATCTTCTTGTATGGTTGTGCAATCTTTTGGCAGTGCTGTGCTTAGGTCTAACAATGAGCACCACCAATGTCATGCACAATATAACACTCCTAATTGGAGATGTAAGAGAAAGCCACAAAGGATTCAAATGAGGATGATCAGGAATCTGGAAACAAAGCCCTATGAGGAGAGACTGAAAGAACTGGGCATGTTTAGCCTGGAGAAGAGAAGATTGAGGGGAGACATGATAGCACACTTCAAATACTTGAAAGGTTGTCACACAGAGGAGGGACAGGATCTCTTCTTGATCATCCCAGAGTGCAGCTCAAGTTACAGGAAGTCAGATTCTGGCTGAACATCAGGAAAAACTTCCTGACTGTTAGAGCAATACAACAAGGAAACCAATTTCCTAGGGAGGTCATGGGCTCTTCCACACTAGAGGCCTTCAAGAGGCAGCTGGACAGCCATCTGTCAGGGATGCTGTAAGGTGGATTCCTGCATTGAGCAGGGGGTTGGACTCAATGGCCTTATAGGCCCCTTCCAACTCTACTATTCTATGATTCTATGAGTTCAGATTTCTATGACTCCAACCTTCAGCTATGGGGCAGTATGTAAATGTAAATAATAATAATAATAATAATAATAATAATAATAATAATTGTAGATTCCACAGTGGAGCGGATTTTTCCAAGTCACACAGATTCTGTGGAATTGCAGAATTTTTTTTTTACTCTGGAGGGCAGGGTGAATTTGTGTCAGTTCACATTAAAACTAATGAAAACTAGTACAAGTAGAACAAAATCCTGGTTCAAAAAGTCAAATTATGTCAATGAGCAGTCAACAGAATGAAAGACGCTTAACAATCCATGAAACACAGGTGGAATGGATTCAACAAAATCCATACTTTAAGATTGTTAGTAAAACAGTAGCAGTGTGCAAATGAGTCTCAACACCTGCAAGCTATAGAGCCCCCAAAACTGCAGACAGTACGTTTGCCCTAGCATTTTAAGCAACAGTCATCTTGGAGGTTATATATTAACCACACCACGTATAATGTTTTCAAATGGAAATGTGATTTCCAAGTAAACATTCACCTTTTAACATCAAGCAGCAAGAATGCCACTACACCATTCAGTCTGAGAAAAGATCAGATTTCAAAAAAGACAAGGGCACTTTGCTCTGGATACATTATGGCCCTGGATCTGTCATCTCACTTCCCAAAATCACACTTTCGCTTGCTTACTTGAGTGGTTTTCAAACTCTCTGGTTGGTTTCATTGTACTTTCTGTAATGCTATCACTCATCTCTCTGCAAATCATTTTCTGTGCTGTTAAAAGGTGTCCCTGTGCAAGGTCAAGAGGTCAAATCATGTGTCTCAATAAATGAAGATCCCCAGATGAAAGAGGCAGACATTGCAACACATGAGAAACTTCAAATAAAACTTTATCACTCAGGTAGCTGGTGGATAGTAAATGAGGATTTTTTTAAAAAAAAAATGGCAATAACCATTTTTTTTAAAATGAGGGATGTGACAAACCAAACTTTTCCCCTGACTTACATCTCTATACATTCTAGGCTGACTCTGCAGCATCACATTCTCCTTCCTCTATAAGTCAGTTTATGCAAAAGAAGTACTACAGAGGAAGAACCAGTGTGATGTAGTAGCTAAAGTGTTGGGCTGGGAGTCGGGAGATTTGGATTCTAGTCCCCACTCGGCCATGGAAACTCACAGCCCAACCAGCCTCACAGGGTTCTTGTTGTGAGGATAAAATGGAGAGGAGGAGGGTAATGTACACTGCCTTGGGTTCCTTGGAGGAAAAAAGGTGGGATATAAATGCAATAAATAAATAAACAACATAAATAAAGATGCTTGGAGGAAGCATAGTTGGATCTTCCCAAGCTATTCAGTTTGGATTTCCCTCCCTGGGATCTGCCCAGTTCCACTGAAATACTTTGGGTCTCCCAAATTTTGTTTGTCTTCACATGGAACGCAAAGAGACATCAGCCTAGCTATGCCATGAAGTCCCAGGTGTGGGACACATCCCACAGCCACCACCTGTAAGCTGCTTCAGGGAGCTAATCTCAGGATACTAATAAGTAGATTTTTTTGAGTTAGTTTGATCTTTCATTTTATTTGTAAAATAGGCTGACCATATGAAAAGGAGGACAGGGCTCATGTAACTTTAACAGTTGTAGAGAAAAGGGAATTTCAGCCAGTGTCATTTGTATGCAATTAGTTCCTGGTGATATTCCCTCTTCATCACAACAGTTAAAGTTGCAGGCACTATACTAGAGTGACCATATACAAAAGAAGGTAGGGCCCCTGCAACTTTAACTGTTGTGATGAAGAGAGGATTTCACCAGGAACTAATCGCATACAAATGACACTGGCTGAAATTCCCTTTTCTCTACAACTGTTAAAGTTACATGAGCCCTGTCCTCCTTTTCATATGGTGAGCCTATGTAAAAGCAAATGACTGGTGCTCAACTTCTCACTGCTTAGTTCTTTAATAGGGTCACCAGATAAAATCCAGGTCAGGGCTCACATAACTTTAACAGTTGTAGAGAAAAGGGAATTTCAGCCAGTGTCATTTGTATGCAATTAGTTCCTGATGAAATTCCCTCTTCATCACAACTGTTAAAGTTGCAGGGGCCCTGCCTTCTTTTGTATATGGTCACTCTAGTATCGTGCATTCGCCTTTAACTGTTGTGTTGAAGAGGGAATTTCACCAGGAACTAATTGCATACAAATGACACTGGCTGAAATTCCCTTTTCTCTACAGTTGTTAAAGATACATGAGCCCTGACCTGGATTTTATCTGGTCACCCTATTCTTTAATAAATGTATTGGACTAGAAACTAGACCATTTAATGAAATGAAGAATTTTGTCCTTACTCATGTACTGGACTGCTTGGCAAACAGGCTAACCAGTTAAGGAGTTTAAAGGAAGTTCTGAACAAGGATATCTGTCTCCGTATGTCAAAACTATAAGCCTAAAGCTGAAATTGTATTTGTGTGTGGAAGAGGGTAGAGGGTGGGAGTAGGAGTAGGAGGAATGAAGCTGTTGAAAGCAAATCTTAGCCATTATTGCTACTTACAGATTAAAGTGAACATTTCAAATACTGGAAATATTGTACATGAAATGGTCACTTGTAATACTGCAGAAGTCAATAGGGATCAAAATGCATGTTTTAATTCAATCTTTTGAGACTGCTATGAGAGATTCAATGACTATTAGCAACAACATTTGATTTTACTTCAAAGATTTTGTGACATTTCTATTAATAAACTGTAGCCTAACTTGAGATAGAGATCTAGTCATTGTTTCTTGTACCTCACTAATTTCTAGGGGTGTGCATCGGATCGGATCCGATCCACGATCCGAATCCGATCCGACCCAAAATCGGGAAAATCCGATCCGATCCGATCTGATCCGGACAACCTCCGATCCGATCCGATCCGATGAGGTCCGATCCGGATCGGACGCCATTTTGAATGCTTTTTCCCATAGCCAAGTATTGTTTTACAAAAATGCCTATAACTTTTTCATTTTTAAAGATAGAAGGATGAAACTTGGGCACATTGTAGACTGGTTAGGGGAATTTATCTGTGAGAAATTTCAGAAAGATTGGTGCATGAATTTTGTGGCAATTAATTTTTTAATAAATACCCAGGAATGCCTATAACTTTGTCATTTTTAAAGTTACACACATGAAACTTTGCCACATTGTAGGGGGTACCTTGGTACCTATGTGTGTGAAATTTCAGAAACGTAGGTGCTTGTCTTGTGTGGCAATTAATTTTTAGAAAAATGGGTAGTAGTGGGGTAAATACAGTTACGCCTCCCATTTTTTTATTTTTGAAGATACAAACAGGAAACTTGGGCACATTACAGGTACCACTTGCCTTGATATGTGTGTGAAATTTCAGAAACATAGGTGCTTGCCTTGTGTGGCAATTAATTTTTTAATAAATACCCAGGAATGCCTATAACTTTGTCATTTTTAAAGTTACACACATGAAACTTTGCCACATTGTAGGCGGTACCTTGGGACCTATGTGTGTGAAATTTCGGAAACGTAGGTGCTTGCCTTGTGTGGCAATTAATTTTAGAAAAATGGGTAGTGGTGGGGTAAATACAGTTACGCCTCCCACTTTTTTATTTTTGAAGATACAAACAGGAAACATGGGCACATTACAGGTACCACTTGGCTTGATATGTGTGTAAAATTTCAGACAGCTGGGTCCAGGCATGTGGTGGCAAGGTATTTTTGAAACAATGAGGAAAGAAACGCCTATAACTTTTTTATTTTAAAAGTTAGAAGTCTGAACATTGCTCACTTTGTAGATGGGTTAGGGGTAGATATGTGTCAGAAATTTCAGAATTATAGGTCCAGGCATTTGATGGCTATGGAATTTTTAAATTACATGTTTCAAAAAAATTTCTACAGAGGCCAGGTCTTCCCCTCCCGCTTCCCGCGAAGAAAAGGAAACACTCTCTCGTCTCGATCCCTTTGATCCTTGCTAGTAGTATCCATTACAGGGCTCGTGTTTCCTTTCCTACTTTCACTTTTCAAGCAGAACGGCTGAGCCTAGCTGAGTTTTGCAGCCATGCGTGCAAGGAAGGATCACTCTGGTCTCGATCCCTTTGATCCTTGGTAGTATCCATTACAGGGCTCGTGTCTGCTTTCACTTTGTACTCAAGCAGACACGAGCCCTGTAATGGATACTACCAAGGATCAAAGGGATCGAGACCAGAGTGATCCTTCCTTGCACGCATGGCTGCAAAACTCAGCTAGGCTCAGCCGTTCTGCTTGAAAAGTGAAAGTAGGAAAGGAAACACGAGCCCTGTAATGGATACTACTAGCAAGGATCAAAGGAATCGAGACGAGAGAGTGTTTCCTTTTCTTCGCGGGAAGCGGGAGGGGAAGACCTGGCCTCTGTAGAAATTTTTTTGAAACATGTAATTTAAAAATTCCATAGCCATCAAATGCCTGGACCTATAATTCTGAAATTTCTGACACATATCTACCCCTAACCCATCTACAAAGTGAGCAATGTTCAGACTTCTAACTTTTAAAATAAAAAAGTTATAGGCGTTTCTTTCCTCATTGTTTCAAAAATACCTTGCCACCACATGCCTGGACCCAGCTGTCTGAAATTTTACACACATATCAAGCCAAGTGGTACCTGTAATGTGCCCATGTTTCCTGTTTGTATCTTCAAAAATAAAAAAGTGGGAGGCGTAACTGTATTTACCCCACCACTACCCATTTTTCTAAAATTAATTGCCACACAAGGCAAGCACCTACGTTTCCGAAATTTCACACACATAGGTCCCAAGGTACCGCCTACAATGTGGCAAAGTTTCATGTGTGTAACTTTAAAAATGACAAAGTTATAGGCATTCCTGGGTATTTATTAAAAAATTAATTGCCACACAAGGCAAGCACCTATGTTTCTGAAATTTCACACACATGGGTCCCAAGGTACCTCCTACAATGTGGCAAAGTTTCATGTGTGTAACTTTAAAAATGACAAAGTTATAGGTGTTTCTTTCCTCATTGTTTCAAAAATTAATTGCCACACAAGAAAAGCTCCAATGTTTCTGAAATTTCACACACATATCAAGGCAAGTGGTACCTGTAATGTGCCCAAGTTTCCTGTTTGTATCTTCAAAAATAAAAAAATGGGAGGCATAACTGTATTTACCCCACTACTACCCATTTTTCTAAAAATTAATTGCCACACAAGACAAGCACCTACGTTTCTGAAATTTCACACACATAGGTCCCAAGGTACCCCCTACAATGTGGCAAAGTTTCATGTGTGTAACTTTAAAAATGACAAAGTTATAGGCATTCCTGGGTATTTATTAAAAAATTAATTGCCACAAAATGCATGCACCAATCTTTCTGAAATTTCTCACAGATAAATTCCCCTAACCAGTCTACAATGTGCCCAAGTTTCATCCTTCTATCTTTAAAAATGAAAAAGTTATAGGCGTTTTTGTAAAACAATACTTGGCTATGGGGAAAAGCATTCAAAATGGCGTCCGATCCGGATCGGACATCTGGTCCGATCCGATCCGACCAGCCTCCGATCCGATCCGATCCGATCCGACCCCCCAGGTCCGATTCCGATCCGCTATCCGATCCGATCCGGGGGGTCAGTGCACATCCCTACTAATTTCTGATAAGTTAACAGGTTATGTATTTTTGTGCCTTATAGTCAGTTCTAACAATATATGAGAATTGATTGTGCTGACTGAAAGTGAATCTCAGAAAGGATGACAAGATAGGGTCCACTTTCCTTTCGCTATGCAACCTTGAAACATTGACCTTTTTTCTGATCCATTGGTGCTCTCTGGCAGTGCTGGTGACTAGGATCCATTTCTCCAGTGCTCTTTTCCCCCAGGTTCAGATTATTCTAGCTTTTCCCCAACTTTTGCAGCTTCATACCATATTCACTATTCAAGGGGTGGGCAAGTTGTAGTTCTAGAGCTGCATGGGGCCCTTGATGTGATTTCAAAAGTCCTCTGCATGCAGTCCATTCAGACCTCTGACAAGGACAATCTGTCCTTTCCCAGTCAGCCTGCTTCATAAGAAGGAAGTGATGCAGAGAGCAGACAGGGGTGGCAGAAAGAGAAAAAGGGTGACGTGCCCACATTTAGCTATGGCCCTGCCCAATGCAATCCTGCACTGTTGGGGGTCATGAGGCCCACAACATATTATTAAACACAAGAGAATGTGGCCCTTGATAGAAAATAAAAAACCTTGTCCACCCCTAACCTATGCCTTCATGAGATTGAGCCTTAGTGGATTCTGCATCAAGATTCTTCTAAAGGATTTTCAAAATTTCATCTGTTGGGATGGGAAACAGCAGATGAAATTTTTAAATTAATCAATAGATGATAATGGCTGACCAATCAGTCAATAATTTCTCCTCCAGGCTAAATTTTGGGGACAGGAACTTCTACAGCTTGACATTTTGAAAAATACACATTTTAGAGGGAATAGGCAATGGCTGCAAACACTCCAAGTCAATATTAAAAGGCCATTCTCTTCATTTCGTTCCCTAGCACCACATTTTATCACAGTGTATTTTACTATTTCTTTGCACAGGAGATATATATATATATATATATACACACACACACACACACACACACACACACTACTTTGGTATGTGTTCTACAACAAAGAGGAATTTAGATGTAATACTTATATAAAAACATGGATCTAGAGGAGAAGTCTCCAAATAAATGAAGAAATTAAGTATTGTCTCCTCTGTATTATGCAACTCAGGAGATATATTTGGTTAATGAGCTGACTTTTTTTGCAAATCCCACCAGTCAGATCTTCTTGAATTGCATTCATGTTCTAATTTATGTTGACAAAGTAAAAGGAAGAAGAGGGCAGGGATTCACAAAGGGAGCTTCTATCCTGCAAGTTCTGAACAATAAAGACTGGGCAATTATGTGCCCTGTCAAAAATGATAACATCTGGGAACTACCATGAGGCTTTGGGCTATTTCTGGGGTGGGGGAGAGATAATAAATCATTAGCTCAGTCCATCACTGGCAAAGGCTAGTGGAAGGAAGGAAAAAGACGACCTACTTGAGAGGACTCGACCCAAAGGAAGACACTGGCTGAGGCCGCAGCTTTGAAAGCTGTATTTTATTGCTTCCTTTGATCAATGTAACACATCATGGCATGGAGAGGATATTAATTTCCTACACCATTTTGAACACAGACCTGCCTGGTATTGCAATTCTTTTTCATTGGCTGTTAGGCATGGTTGGACACCTCGTAGCTGTATAGGTTCCTCCCTGGAAGCTGTGGGTCCACCTGACATCTAGGGCTGGGAGCTTGAGGGCTAGGGATGGGAGAACTCATCAGAGCCCATTGGCCGCCTAACTCTATTCCATGCATCGCACCAGATAATCTGCAGGCACCCAGCATGTAGCATCCCTCCCATCCCGCGAGCTGCTGTTTTGTGTAATGGCAGCTCAGTCATTTACGTAAATCACAATTTGTGTTAAATGGCAACTGTAAATAGCCCCATTTATGCAAAATTACAAGCATAAATGATCTAATTAGATTTACATAAATAACTGAGCCACCATCCTTATATAAAATGGCAGCTCGTGGACAGTGAGGATTGGCACACGTGGACTTGGCACACGTGGACTGGTCCCTCCAGGAAGAAGGAAGCTCTTGTGCCCAAATAACCAGTGTGCAACTGGACAGTCCTGGTTGTTTTGCGGAAATGTTTCCTTCTCCCTGGAAACAAGGGAGTAACAAGGAAACATTTCCACAAAACAAGCAGGGGCAGAAAACTGTGAGTTATCCCCAGTAATGCTGGGGTGAAAATCTGCCTGGGTCCACAGCCCCACCTCTGGCCTCATAGTTATTATAGTGGTTTTAAATGTATGCGTATACTGTGTGTACATTGTATGTTTTTGCTGTTTAAATTGTTTTAATTTCAATTGTTTTAATCTCATGTAAACCGCCCAGAGAGTTTCGACTATGGGGTGGTATACAAATGTATAATAATAATAATAATAATAATAATAATAATAATGGCCCAGGCAGAATCAGCCAGTGCCAGGGGTCCTGCCTTCTTTTGTACATGGTCACTCTAGTATAGTGCATGCACCTTTAACTGTTGTGATGAAGAGGGAATTTCACCAGGAACTAACTGCATACAAATGACACTGGCTGAAATTCCCTTTTCTCTACAACTGTTAAAATTACAGGAGCCCTGTCCTCCTTTTCATATGGTCAGCCTACCATTAGTCTCAGAAAGTTCACTTTGCTGAGGGCTCTGGAGGCTCGTGTTTTGACCTTCATGTCTGCCAGGATTGGGCAAGTGGCAAGAGACTGACAAATGAGGGTGGAGTAGGGCACCAGGGAATTCGCCCGGGGCTTAGAGAACTTAGCTCTTAAATGTCTCTGTTTGAATGCCTAGGTATTCAACCAGATTTGTGATTTTGTATTAGGGTTGCCATCTCTTTCTCTCTCTCTTTTCTGACAGGCTCCTCATCTCTAACAGCTACATGGCAGATTCAAAATGGATATGGCACTATGAAAGCAGCATATGGTATGTGTCAATGGGCCCAACTGTTGTCAGTGCACTTCAATACTGCTATAAAGCAGTCATGTGGCTCCTGCCTCTTATATACCACTTTCATACTGCTTTCATAGTGCTATATCCTGCTTGGTGTGGATCTGGCAATGGTCCTCTCTAGGCTGGGGATAGCTATTAAATTTGGCTGGTGCACATGGCTGAGAAACTCATTTCCGTTTATTTCTGACAAGAATTTACTAATGTTTTGCAAAGTTCTTCAAATTCAGGAGAGAAAGAATTTGAGACTTCAAAAATTCAAAAGTGGGAGAAAGTGAAACTGAGTCATCCATCCCTAGCTTTTATTGCCTTATGTTGGAAAGAAAGCATTCAATCCACTGCATCTCTCATCATCTAAATGTGAGTGAAAAAGACAAACAGCCCCCACCCCAATAGCTTTTTGGGGGAGCGGGAGGAAGTGTTCAGAGGTTAATATTACCAGACCATATAAAAATGACTGAAACAGAAGAGTGGGGAGGGGATCATGGATAGTGACTTAAATTTGCAAAAATAATAAATCAATATATATCATTGTTCCCTTTCATTTTCAGTAGTAAACAGTACCAGGGGGACACTGATAATTCTAAAACATTGTCTATTTGCATCAGCATCAAAAAGGTAGAGCTGACAGCTAGCCCAAAGAACTCTACAACTGAGGCAGCTGCTGAATGGTGGAATCAAAGAGCTGGTTGTTTGCTGCACATTTACTGGAATGCTGATATATATTTTTTTAGATTGATGATATCATTAATTCTATTATTATTATTATTATTATTATTATTATTATTTGCATTTATATACCGCCCTATAGCCAAAGCTCTCTGGGTTGTTTACAAAAATTAAAAACATTGAACATTAAAACGATATACAAAATTTAAAACCATAAAGAGCATAAAAACAGGTTATAAATACAATATTCATTTAAAACAACTATTCTGGATCAAACAACAACAAAACCCTCAACATACCTGGGAGAAGAGGAAAATCTTGACCTGGCGCCGAAAAGATAACAATATTGGGGCCAGGCGAGCCTCGTCAGGGAGATGAAATCTGTGTAAAATGAATCTCAGAATTTTATATTTCTTCATATAGCATGTTTTTTTAAAAAAAAATTGCATTGAGTAAATTTACAAGATTCCACGTCTCTGACCTCGGTGTTACAGGAAACAATTCTTGCTAAGCTGCAAAAGGAAAACAAGAAGATAATATATAGGAGAAAATAAGAAAAATAAGGTATTTGAAAATAAATGACTGCATCTTTCTTGTGTGCTCGCTTTAAGCATCTTAAAGACCCATTGACTAGACTGAGAAAGATTTAAGAATATTCTCTACTATCTCACTGAAATTGATTGCACTTAAAAGTGCTTAACTTTGGCTAAATTATCCCAAATTCTTTACACTTAATATGATGGTTACATGCTTTGTGAGAACACCACAGAAGCACAGCCCTAGATCGCGGAAGAATAAGTCACACTGTCAACTGAAGGCAAGAGAACTCAGTTTATAGCAGATGTGCTTAACCATCACAGTGAAAGATCTTCACTTTTGAGGGGTGTCTGCCATCTTGTCAGGATGCTCAGACAGAAGAAAATATGACATGGCACAGAGACAGAGTGTAGGCGAGGTGGTACTTTTTCATAGACCAACTACTGCTGGTGAAAAATAAGCAGAATGGTAATAAATTCTAACAGTGGAGCTCCAGCTTAGAGTTGACATGTTATTCGTTATTTCAGTATATTTTTTATTGATTGATTGATTGATTAGAACATAAGAACACAAGAAGAGCCATGCTGGATCAGACTAAGGGTCCATCGAGGCCAGCACTCTGTTCACACAGTGGCCAACCAGCTGTCAACCAGGGACCCACAACCAGGATGTGGTGTAACAGCATCCTCCCACCCATGTTCCCAAGCAACTGGTATATATAGGCTTACTATCTGTGATACTGGAGGTTCTTGTGTGAGAGGCAGATAAGAAAACTCTGTCCATTTTGTCCACACCAAACATCATATCCCACCTCAAACCTCTGCCATTTGCCACTTTGTTTGCCTTTGTTCTAAATCAGACTTCCCCAGATGTTTTGGACTTCAGTGCCTTTCAGCATGGCCTATGGTCAAGAATAGTCAAGAATGCTGGGAGATGTAATTCCAAACACTGGAGGGTATCAGACTGTGGAATGACCTGCTGGAGGAGACTCGTCAACTTAACAGTCTTTTAGAATTTAAGAAAGCCATAAAGACTGTTCTCTTCTGGCGGGCATATCCAGTGGAATTTTAGGATGTTTTTAGGATGTTTTTAGGATGTTTTAGGATGTTTTAATGCAGTTTTAATAATGTGTGTCATGTTTTAATCAGTTTTATGTATTTTATTATATTGTTGTTCCCCGCCTCGATCCAAACGGAGAGGCGGGTAAGAAATAAATTATTATTATTATAATTATAATTATTATTATTATTATTGGGAAAGGCTGTTCTAAATGAGAAAGCCCAAATATGACAAGCTTTCCCGATAAATGAACTGCTGGAGCTGCTTAGTGGCTCACCACATGAGGAGACAGCAGTACCAAAATCCAGAGGTTCCTTGTTCTAGTCTTGGTGACTCATGGGCAGAAATGCATCAGACCTGTATGGCATTCCTGCCAAGGACATGCACACAGAGAAGGCAACCTGCACATGCAGGCCAACCCCTCCCCATCAGTTGGTTACCTTCTTTTAGGCTCCTACCTAAAACTGATGGCCAGGTATAGTTCACCCTAATTTAGAGTAGGGATAGCTGCTCAGCTGCTCATGCAAGTATAGCATCCCACAGTGATTTTTTAAAATTATTTGGCAGATCCTGATATGCTAAACTTAAAGAAACTAGTGGCCCTTGTTAGCTTTAGTTATTCCTAGTCTGTTCACAACTTGTTTCTGATAGAAAAAAGCACACATAATGGAATTGTCTCTGGGACACTGCAGTTGTGTAATTTGACCGATGTGGATATATGCTGAGCTCACAGGAAGAGCAAGTGACTCATACTTTCTGTTCCCAGCTCTTGGTGATGGAGGTAATATCTGAAATGGAACAGTCACACTACACACATGCACACAGACACTGTCAGATGTCCAAGCTCATGCAAATCTTCTACTTTGGACGTAACAAACAAGTTCAGAGAACAGGAGGCATGATCCCCCACCATCTCAAATATTTAAAGCTCCTCTTGGGTCCATCGTATTATTACTTTGCTTCCGTATATTCTAGCCAATTTTCTCCCCAAATGTCTACCTTGTGGAATTCCCAAGGCATTCACTTAACTGTAGCAAAATCTCATTAGGCCCAATGCATTCTCATTTAAGCCCACTTTTCACAGAAATGTGCAAACTGTAACTTCCCAGTAATGGACTGAAATGCTGGAAGGGGGTGGGGAGTGGTTGTGTTTTATAAACACAACAGGGAGCAATGAATTATGTGCATTTTTAAAGTAAGAAAGCTTTGTCGGTTCAGATTGCTGACTTCAAACTTTTGCAGAGAGGGTAAGGGAGGAAAATAGAGACAAGTTTGTTTTTGCTGATGTTCTTTCAGCTGTTTAACTGTGCATGGGGTTATAGTAAATAGCATTCAAGATGTTGAACAGCCAACTTGGAATCTGAGACTGAAGGTTTATAAGGTTCTAAAATCAAGGCTCCAGAAACTAATAATCATTGTTGATAAATGGATTTTGGAATATACAATGATTAGAGATAGATGAATATGCCAGTTTTGGTTTCTCTCACTTTCCCATCATTCTAATCTTATTTATTTATTTGATTGATTTATATCTCCACTTTTCTACCATAAAATGGCACTCAAGGTGGCTAAGCAATAAAATAATACATTAAAATACAATAAAAACATGACAATTACAGAATGAAAATAGCACCCAACCCATCCCACTTACAGGCCAAAGGCCTTCTTGAATCAAGTGGTCTTTGCCTGCCAGCAGAAGGGTAGCAGAAAGGGAGTGGACCTAGCCTTCCTTGGGAGAGATTTCCAAATTTTGTGTTAGGTTTGTCCTGTACTTTGAAAAACTTTCATCTGCATAAAAATTTGTACACTGTTTTGTGCACATTTCTTCTAATAGAGACATATTTGTAAGCAATGTTGTGTATATACACATTTTTGTAAGTAATTGTCCGATAATGCATTTTTTAACATTATTTTCACGAATATGCACTTTTATGTGCATTTTCCCTAACATACATTTTTGTACAAACGTTTAATTGGAGAACTCAATTCCAAAATTCCAAAAAGTCAAAAACTCTAGGATAACTGAATTCCAGTTTGCTTATTGGTTCAAAAAGCTGAAATTAGGTAAATTTGCATTAAAATTAAAATGCGAAGCAAACTAAATCCTCCCCCATCACTGCTCCTGATCCATTTAGGATTGGACTTGGACATCTCTGGAATCCAAACTGATTCTATATGGATCTGCTTCAGCCCAGGCTCTCTTCCCCAAAGCTCTTTTTGAAATACACCCTTCCCTTTCCAAAACTTCTTTGGAAAGAGGGAAGAGTAATTCCCTAATTACCTAATTCCCCCCCACCCCCGGTTTGCCTCTGTGAGTTTTTTTAAAATCTCTGGTGCAAAAGCGCATCAAGCTTATGATCCCTTTCACCTGAATAGCTGATCTTTCACTCCTTCACTCCTTTGGTCTTCCATTCCATTCCATTCCATTCCATTCCACTCCACCCCTTCCCTCCTCTTTCTCCCTCCAGTCAGGTCCTGGAAGATGAGCACTTCAACCAGACCTCCTTTCTGCCAGGCAAAAATGGAATGTCCCTTTAGTCTGGCTCTTTGGGGGCATCGAGGGAGTACAATCCTGTCTCCCCAGAGGTTTGGACACTGTATGATTTTAAAAATGCTTTTGAGCCTAGGATGCAAGGTTTGGGTTTCATATTGAGGCTTGGAGCCAGCTGCTGGGAGAGATTGCTTTTCCCTGCCAGGACCCGATGCAATCCATTCAAGATTCTTCTCACAGCACACACACCCAATTCCTTTAAAACTACATGAGGCTTAACGGCGCATTAAATGCACTTAGAGAAAATAATCCAGACTTTTAGCATTTTAGGAAAAAAACAGAAAAGGCTGGGGAAAATGCCAGGTGTCAGCAGGACAGGCATGGCATCATGTGAGTACCGTGCTTCAAATCCACACACTAGGCATGGCGAGAGTGCACTAAATCACTGATGTGATGGAGCTCTAAGGAGAGCTCCAGTACTATGTCCTAATAATAGGTTGTCCAGATTTAGTCCCTACATGCTGCTGAGAACTACCTCATGACATCTTCTGCATGCTCATGGCAACATTTATAGCCTAACAGTGGCTCTACCCATAAGGTTGCCATAAGATTTCTCTGTGGACATAGAGGGGGAAAGTATGCTCATGTTGGGTCACTGTGTTGGGGATCTGACCTCACCAGACTCAAACTGGAGCTTGGCTTATTTTGCCAAATATCTACAGCTTGGGTAAGCAACATGCTTCCTCCAATCTTTTTGGGCACTGTAAATTTGGCCACAATGGCTTAAAAAAATCCATCTATCTAAAATTATTTCTAGGCTACCTTTAATGGTGGAACACAAAATTGTGTGTTTTTGTTGAAAACAAAGCAATGAAAACAAAGCTTTTTGCATGCCTTGAGTTAATATAAAATTATTCTTGTTTTGTGTGTGTGTGTGTGTGTGTGTGTGTGTGTGTGTTTTCCACTACTGCCATGGTGCTGAATTTTGGTGGCAAAATTGGCAATGACTCAGCCACAGTTCTAGAGGCGGTGATGGCTCCAAGTGAGTTCCAGGGAAAGAAAATGGACTTCTGGGCTCATGAAAGTTGCCCACCCTTTGAGGTTCCTTGAATTATTTCAGGATCAAATTTCAGAAGAGGGTTCCATCAACCACTTCATGCAGCATCCTACATGTGAAGTTGCTATTCCTCCTTTTTTGAACATGACTGTTGCTTTTAGCAAGTAAGAGCTAAGAAAGTCCAGGAAGCAATTGTGGAAAAATCTCCCCGACAATGCCCGCCTGGCGCCAACATTGTTATCTTTTCGGCGCCAGGTCAAGACTTTCCTCTTCTCTCAGGCATTTATCAATATCTGATGAGCCTGGGTTTTGTTTTTTTTAGGCTTGTAGCTTTTTAAAGTTATTATAGTGGTTTTAAATGTGTGTGTATATTGTATGTTTTTGCTGTTTTAATTTTTGAATATTGTTTTTAATTGTTTTAATCTTATGTGAACTGCCCAGAGAGCTTCGGCTATGGGGTGGTATATAAATATAATAAAATAAATAAATAAATAAATAACCATAGGCTCAGTCACCTGCAAAACCCCTTGAGATACTTGGATGAAAGTAGCTATGTAAATGGACATTGTTGGTAACATTAAGCAATGGTTCAACTGAAAGGAATTCCATTTCTATTACTGCTTTTATGAAGAAAGCTTTGCAACTCCTAGCCACTGTGGTGCAAAATGGTAATAGCAGCAGTGACACCGGTTAACGTTTCTAATGATTAATTAGTATGCATTTGTACATGTTGGTATGATGTGACCAAGAGATGTAAATTGCTCCTCAGCCTTTCAAAAGCTGGGGTGGGGGGAGGAAAGCCTCACAGTCAAATCTCATGATTTCTGTCCTTGAAAATTGCCCATGACAAACTGAAGGCAGAACTACATGTAACGTTGGTAAACACATGCTCCCAAAACTGTTTGTGCAGATGGAGGGTTGGATCCAGGATCTGCCTTCCATGAGAGCAACAGACTTTCTTTGAGAGGAAGGGCTCCATCTTTGGAAGGTTACTTGCCCCACTTTTTCAGGATCCTCTCTCCCCACACCACAGTTCATTCCATTAGGCAAGATCTCCTCACTCTCTTCTGTGTAACATTTGCTGAGGGCTGGAGGGGCAAGGAAGCCCTCCTCTACCAGAACAGTTGATAGAGCTTAACTCTGGCTCCAACCCTGAAACTGAGTGCAGGGGTGTGGAATTTGTAAGGGTTTCTTAAAATGCTCCCACAGGGAGTATGCTTCTGAAAACTTTTTCTTTGCTCCCCCAAAGGACAGAGTCTCGAGTTTTCCTTGTCAGCCTTGTCAGGGAAAGGCATTCATCACAATCGCCTGCCCTCTTAACGAGTTGCCATTTTTCAAATTTGTAAGGGAAAATTGTTGATAAAACCTAGGCTGACCAGATAAAATCCAGGCCAGGGCTCATGTAACTTTAACAGTTGTAGAGAAAAGGGAATTTCAGCCAGAGTCATTTGTTTGCAATTAGTTCCTGGTGAAATTCCCTCTTCATCACAACAGTTAAAGTTGCAGGCACTATACTAGAGTGGCCATATACAAAAGAAGGCATGACACTGGCTGAAATTCCCTTTTCTCTACAACTGTTAAAGTTACATGAGCCCTGATTTTATCTGGTCACCCTAATAAAACCTTCCTCATGGAGACCAAGAGTGCAATCCTATTCAGGCCTTCTGATAAGTAAGTCCCATTGAGTTCAATGCCCCTTACTCTAAAATTTGCAACCTAAATCAGATAAAGTCAGATTTAGAGAGGACCCAAGGTACTAGTCCATACCCCATCAGAAGTACACTATCTGCCTCAGAAACATAACTTGGTGCATTACCATGGCATTCTTTGTGCCACCCCCTTGTCCCACAAAGAGTCTGAAAACCTTTTGACCCAATCCCACCTAATTTTTATGATCCTAGACAGCAAGCTGCTGCAGCAGGCCCAACATAGCCAAACAGCCCTTGACCCCAACGAGTTCAGTCTGTTTCACATTGTACTCCATCAGGCTGTCTGAACTAGCCTCAGCCTTCTACTGTAGCTGTTTTCTAGCTCTTCTCCTTTTCCACATGGACGGCCCTCTTGGAACACGATCCTGGAATGGATCACCAGACCTTGAATATTGCCAGCTTCCATTGCATGGGATCCCACCAAGGCTATCTACATCTTGGCCCCCAGGCACTTCCAAATGGCAGTTATGACTGTCCTAATTCCTCGTTGGCTGGAGAGAGCAGCGGACAACTTGCAGACAATGTATTTCACAAACACATTGTGAAATATCCACTTCCAGTGGGTTAGAAAGATTGTTCATCCTTAACAAATGAAAGGAGCAGATGGTACTGTGAAGAGACTGCATGGGTTCTGCAGTGTTGGCCTAGCATTTTGCTTCTGTTGTTGTTGTTGTTTGTTTTGTTTTTTCAGCGCCCAGCTTGGAGCAACAAAAAGGCAGGTCCAACAAAAGAATTTGTTTATACAGCTTTAATATTGCATTGAGCTTTGGTTTTTCTTTTCTGATTTATCAGTATCCTATGCCTCCTCTGGCACCCTCCTCTGCTTCAGCTATGCCACGCCACATCCTCCAGGCCTCAGGCCAAGAAAGGATGTAGTGGGACTCACCTCTGCTGCACTGTACTAGTGCCTGGAGCTTGTGTTATCTTTTTCAACAGCTGCTTCTAGTCATTTAGAGATGAAAGTGGCCATGGCAGGCAGCAACAGTGCCACAGTTCTGTTGATACCACACAGACGTTGCTGGCTGGGAAGCAATATAAAAGGTGCATCACCCCGAAATTAGGGGAAAAAGAGGGGGTTGGAGTTAAAATGGTTTGTGGTTGCCATAAAGTGGTTGTAACGCTCCCAGCTATATCAGTGAAAAAGAAAAATGGCATGTCTTGTGTCTGGATATGGCAATTCTTTCCATAGACAGGAGAGCCTGAAGCCACAGTGAATGGGTAAATCAGCTTTTTCCTCACATGAGCATTATGGAGAATGTGTAGTGTGGGGTGGCATGATTGTTGTTTGAGCCCCAGAGTGTGAGGAGGGGAGGATGAACTTTTCCCTTACAAGCCACAATCAGAACATAAATGTCCCCGTCCACGCACCCACTTGGTAGGGTTCAGGAAAATGTCCCCATTGGAACTACTGATCATCCTAGACTATTAAACAGCAGTCTGTCTATCAAAGCAAGTGACACTCAGAGCCGATCTACATGCTAGGTTTTTAATGTTTTATAAGGGTTATGAAAACTCTGTGGGCCACATGACACACTCCGTATAACGTTGTATATCTGAGGTTTTTTAAAACTCACTTCAGCTATATACAACGGTTTCACTTTTAATAAATCATTTTAAGTAAAATAATGTGTCCTTCCTTACCGTTTGTGATTCATGGGGGCAGTGCTTCATTTACTGGTGCCCAAATGCTTAGCAGTTGATTGGTGGAGAAGAAAGCGGGGCTAAGGAGGAAGTGGGTGAGTGAACTACAACACCCACAATTCTTAGCCCTATACTCATTGAAAGCTAGGGAATGACAGAGGGACTAAGGAGGAAGTGGGTTACTGAACTAAAATGTCCACAATGCCTTGCCCTAAACTCATTGTAAAAACGAAACAGAAAGAGACTGGGCAGAAGAGCGTGTGACTGCACACACCGCTTTAAAGACCGAAGAATTTTTCTCCTGTAACGTGAGTACTCAGTAATGTGGCCTAAGACATTTTAGAATGCACCTATTTGGAACGTTTTAAAATACAATTTAAAACGTTCCAAGGGACTGTGTAGATAGGCTCTCAGTAGCTATAACACACTTACCCTGTAGATGTAATATAGACAACCACCTAGGATTGTAATTCAGTTTGGTTTGTTCTTCTGAGATATGAAAGTTATGATGATGCACCAACTATTTAAAGGCCGCACTGGCACTATTCTTATAATTAAGAATGCTGGAGAAATTCGAGACAGACTAAAATGCATTTGGATTTCTGAGAAACTAACGTACAGAATCTTCTGTGGACTGGCCATCCCAGAGTCTGTGAAGTCTGCAGACTCCCATAGATAGATAGATGATAGATAGATAGATAGATGATAGATAGATAGATAGATAGATAGATTAGACAGAGATATCAAAAATTTATTTGCATATTTTTCTGCATAATGGGAAAAAATCAAATCCATCTATGAATGGATGCAAGGTCGAACGGCACTGCACAATCCATGAAACATAGATGGAATGGATTTTACACAATCCCTACTTATAATAGTAGATACTTGTGATTTAATTTTTTGTTAGCTGCTTTGTACATTTTTTTAATAGAAAGGCAAAGTATAAAGGTAACCATGTTGTTCAACCACCCAATCCCCACAAGCTTTAGGGCAGGGATTTGTATCCTGACCTGGATGAAACGATGGGGCACACAGGTGATATAATGTGTTGATGCACATCACTTCACTGCCAGGGCAGGTGAAGCTTGTGGCTCTATATAAGCCAGCTGCACCCTAACCCTGACATCTTGATTTTTCCCAGCATCGGAGGCCCTTCTATTTGTCGTTAAAGTAGTACAGAGAGACTTTAGGCTTATAGGGCAGTGCTGTGCAGAGGCAATACAAACACCTGCACAACTGGGACATAGGACACATTGTGGGATTGTGGAGTCACACCCCTTGTGTAAAAGGCAGTGCATCAACTAGCACTGGGGCAGGATGTGTCAACGGTCCAAGGGGAGAATGAAATTAACCCAGGCAGGATCAACTAACAGAACGGCAGCTTTTAGGCACCTTCATTCTTCTTGTGGGGATAAGGCCAATGGAGGACCATCAGGCCTAAACAGACTTCAGGCCTCTACTTTAGGGCTCATCGTTAAAGTATTTGGGAGAGAGGCTGTAAGGTCCAACCTTCTCCTCTCCTGTTAGGTTTTACACAGGAGAGACTAGGGGTATTCTAAGGGGAAGGCCCCCAAACCATCCAAAACATGTCCCCTCCAGTTATACATTCCTCAGAGGTTGAGGAAATCCCACACATAGCTGAGAATTATCTAGCAGAGAGGATGGGGGAGGGTGTGGAGCAACAAATTCCAGAACAAAACACAAACATGGATGTGAGAGCATGTGTGATGCAGTGGTAATGTTGGACTGGGAATTGGGAGATCTGAGTTCTAGTCTCCACTTGGTTATAAAGCTCACTGGGTTACTTTGTGCCAGTCACTGATTTTCAGCCTAATCTACCTCTCAGGGTTGTTGTGACGATAAAAATAAAGTGGAGGAGGATCATGTAAGCTATCTTGGGTTCCTTTCAAGGGGAAAAACTGAAATTAAAAAAAATGTGCCTAAAGATAAGGAAATAATGAGTTAAACCATAAATAAATCCAGGCTTTACATTTCATATAGATTAGGGTGACCATATGGAAAGGAGGACAGGGCTTCTGTATCTTGAACAGTTGTATAGGAAACGGAATTTCATCAGGTGTGATTTGTATGCATGCAGAACCTGGTGAAATTCCCTCTTCATCACAACAGTTAAAGCTGCAGGAGCCCTGCCCTCTTGACCAGATACAAAAGAGGGCAGGGCTCCTGCAGCTTTTACTGTTGTGATGAAGAGGGAATTTCACCAGGTGCTGCATGCATGCAAATGACACCTGATGAAATTCCTTTTTCTATGCAACTGTTAAAGATACAGGGGCCTGTCCTCCTTTTCACATGGTCACCCTAATATAAATTGAAGCCATGCTGCAGTATGAAAGGTGACTCAGAAGGAGGAAGCAGAGGGGCTCACAGAAGTGACATGATAATAGCTCTGAGGGCATTGTTTGACATGTCTTTGATATGGGATAAGAAGGAGATGAATTTATGGCTGCAATTTCATGAGATGGCAAATTCTGCAATTAACAATTCATGAGATCAGCAAAGCTGATTCAAGATGATAGGACAGACAGCAGACACATTATTACATGGACAGATGGAGCATCAGTGCCCCATGGGCCCAAGGGGGAGGGGGTTAATCTCACTGTTCTTCTTGGGAATTTAGTTCCTATGGATATTATGCCAGGGCTCTGTGTAAATTCTGTCACAAGTATTCCTTCTGTGGGAAACTCAACATGAATTCGTTCAGAACTGGGAAGCTTCAACAGCTACATGTCATTTGAGTGTGGTGGAGATATTGATCAGCTGCATTCAGATGTTATTTGAGACCCTGGGCAGGAAAAGGTAAAGATGACATTACATGTGTAAAGTAAACATGACATTACATGTGTAAAGTTAGTTCCAGTTGCCCTGGTGCAGTAGCCTCTGCAGGTACTGATTATCTACCTGGGAGAGAATGACCTAATTATTAAAGCACAAATGGATGGTAACACCATTAAACAGCAGTGGACTGGTGTACAAATGCTTCCATAGAGGGTATGAAAGGGAGATGAAAATTCCAAGGACCTGAACCAAGCCCATAAGAAATAAATAGGGAATCATGTATTTTACTGAATTATGGAAGTGGACATTTTCAGTCTTACCTAGGGATTCAACACTACAGTGTTAAGCAGTGTAGGGCTGATAATATACACTTATTTTTTCTGACACATCTACATAGGGGGCCTCAATATTGTATTCTTGGCAGATGGGGTATAGGAACTAAGCAGAGGCTTGACTCTTTATTGTGGCAGGTATGTGAAGGAATTCATCCAGATAAATATTAGTTTAGGCGAGGCAGCTTTAACAATGATAGTAATTCCTGAGACCTATAGCTCAGGACTGTGGGGCCCATGGGCTGGATAAGGATCAGCTTTGAGATTAACTTGTTTTACTCACTCAGAGGGGTGGGATAACTCAGGTAGGCCTCCCTCCTCACCTGAATGGGCATGCCTTGGAGCAAGGAGTAGTGTTAATTAATGCCTCTTAACCACAGCTGGGAGGTCAGCCAAAAAAGCATCAGACACAGATGCCTGTTAAATAAGTGGTTTATCTTATAAGTTACTTACCTATGCAGATCTCTTTGTTTTAAATAAAATGTGACCTAGTGCAACCCAGTCTACCTCTGTCTTTCCTCTTTATTTTCAGTTTCTGCAGCAACAAACTCTCTCTCTCTCACACCCAATCAGTGTGTATGTGTGAATATATATATATATATATATATATATATATACATATACTGTAGCAGCCCAGTTTAATGCAAATATATAGTTTTCAGCTTGCCGCAGATACATCTGGGGCAAGCTGAATACTTCCTTGCCCAGATGTATACAAACCTATCTATCCATTCATCTGGCACATGCCATAATTTTCATATTCACTGAAGTGTACATCTCCACAAAATAAGTAGAGCTCACCCAATATCATGCCAGACCTCTGTAAGTAGTGTACTTTGAAATATTTGCAGAGATTTGGACTGGGGATCCATATGCACATAGCAGGGCTGGAATCAAACTGCACATGAACATCCAAAGGTTTCAAAATTAAATTTTCAACATCAAGAAAATGTACTGGTCCCCAGGCCCCACTTTAACAACAGTGGTTGCTTCCTTTTTAAAAAGTGGTGATGTTGGGGTCAGATGCCATTTTTTTATTGGCAGCCATATAATATTGTAAAGCATAGGTCAAAATGTGATAAGAAGTGCTGTAGAAAGCCACATTCATTTGGCTGTAAACTCCATCTGTGGAAGTCTCCTATGGTAGTAACTTCGGAAAGAAAGCAGTTGTGAGTATAGTGTGAAATAACGAGTCGAGACAAGAAAATGGGATTAAAATGGGCCACTTTTTATTGAAGATCTGCAGAAGGAAATGAAACCTAGTTGGGCATCTTCTATTGGCCTCTACAGGCCAAATCTAGGGATTGGGCGAAACAATTCTCGGACCATGAGGTGGCACCCAATCCTTCGCCACCCCAGGGTCCTGCCCCATTTGGGGAAGCGAGGCCTTCCGGTGTCACCCAACCCGTGCCGCACAGCTCCAAGTAGGTGAGGAGGGTTGGCCTCATAGGTAAACCTTATCCCAATGATCTGGTGCCGCAAGACTCTCAGATGTGGGCCTCAGGCACTATCCATCACCTCAACAGTGCCTGAGCCTGTTCACCATTACAAAAGCAGGTAAAGATGCCCGCACCTACCGCTGAGATTATGTGACTAATTATTGCTAATTGACCTATTTAATACACCCCATCTGTCACAGTGTGAAATAGGTGAAAAAACTCTTAGCCAAATTAGGTTTAAGAGCAAAAATTCCTACTTGGCCTTTTAAAGACGACCAGTGGAGCAGCGTGAGGAGAAAGAATGCCAGGCGGGTCCTTTACCCAGCTGTTAAGCCCCGGACCCAGCCCCGCCCAGTGGCACCATACGATTCTGCCAGTAGCCAGCCTCCACCTCTCCTCGCCACACAGACACACACCTTTCCTCCCCCGCCCAATTGGGCATGGGAATGTGCATTTGCTTTAACAACCTTTTGGGTAACCTTGTTTTATGCACTCTTCTGTATATCTTGTCTGAGAACCAGGGAGAATTGTGAATAAATCTCATTAAAATGATTGGTGTACAAATGCTCTCCTTGAATGGATGGACCAAATTTCCCCAATCAGTAGGCTTTTGCTATGATGTGAAATCCATTAAAATGTCAGAAGAAGTCATCTAGCTTCAACAATTTATCCCCAATCCATGCTAATTATCTTTATCTAAATGTTTTAACTCTCGTTGCATCAAAGTAAGTTCTTTAATGAAATGGTTCCACTTAAAACGAATTCAGTTTGTGTCCTTAAAGAATATATGTCTCTGTCTGGAGAGAGGCAGAAAGACTTGCCATTTAAATTCTTAAAGGTTTGGTGAGAAGTAAAGGAATAATTCCCCACTCCCACTACAAGCAAAGCAAATGGGAAATCACTAAAGCCTTAGGCAGAATTTTAAGATGCCATCCTTTATTATTCTTTGTAATTACTGTAGAAATGATGATAAGCAATTTAATTCTCTGCAAACAAGATTCAATGCTTTCTATCTCTTCAGTAGCTAGAAAGGCACAGCTGTGATCAAATAGCTGAATTGGGTATGGCCAACGACATTCTTTAGGCAATAGCATCTGCTGATAATAATAGGAAATCCGTACCTTTCAGGCAGATGTTGACTCGTTCGAGTGTTAGTTGGAGTAATGGTAATCACAGTCCATTACTAATGTGGATAACAACTACACTAAGTCATAATCCTGATGATGTTTCTTTTTCTGCTTCATTGGTGATCAGGGAGGAAAGCGAAGTTGTTTGGAAACCCAACTCTAGCTACCTTAGTGTAAGTGGAACCCAGATGGCCAACAATTTAATTCAGGTGAACAGCTCATGTAGCAGGATAAGGCCAACGATTCAGCAATTTCAAGAACAGGCAGCATCTCAGAGGCAAAACATGAGCAACCGACCCCCCCCCCACATAAAATATTGAAGCAGAGTTATCATATTGAAGCTCAGAAAACAGACATGCACCTGAGCCCGACCACAGAGCAAAGCTCATGAATTTTTAAGAACTTCTGAATCATCCAGACAAAAACTTACCTTACTTGTATGTTTATGTGCATTGGGAAAGAATAGGAAATTAGTTGGCTTTCTGCATTGTCAAGATGCATTTTTTTATACATTTTTGTATACATTTTTTATACAACCTCTCCATGCAAAGTAGTAGCTAAGTTGCTATACAGGGAGAATCAGTTATGAGCTAAGGATCTAAAGGCAAAATGTGAAGCACTGTGCTGTCTTTTTTTTTTTAAGGATGGAAAATATATGTGGGAGTAAGCAATTATTTGTTTACTTACATATCAAAGAAACAAGCAAATGTCCCTTGTGGGGGGGGGGAAGCCATGCAAAATATCCCCCGTCTGCAGTAAACATTCCCAGTAAAACTGATTTTAGTTTGGATGTAAATGGGGGTGGGAGGCACAGCTGAAAGTTTCAAGCACTATATGCATTTCAATCTTCAGTGATGTTCCCAGGGGTTAGGCTGACCATATGAAAAGGAGGACAGGGCTCATGTAACTTTAACAGTTGTAGAGAAAAGGGAATTTTAGCCAGTGTCATTTGTATGCAATTTGTACCTGGTGAGATTCCCTCTTCATTATAACAGTTAAAGTTGCAGGGGCCCTGCCTTCTTTTGTATATGGTTACTCTAGTATAGTGCATGCACCTTTAACTGTTGTGATGAAGAGGGAATTTCACCAGGAACTAATTGCATACAAATGACACTGGCTGAAATTCCCTTTTCTCTACAACTGTTAAAGTTACAGGAGCCCTGTCCTCCTTTTCATATGGTCAGCCTACCAAGGGTTAACAATGCAGATAAAATTGCTGGTTCCAAAGTAAGTGTTAGGAACTTTTTTTTTTTGTCAGTGGCAGGATCTACACTATTGCTTTATAACAGTATTGAAGGGCACTGACAACTATTGGGGCCCATGACACATTCCATGTACCATTTTCAAACCACTTTCAAAGTGTTATATCCTGCTTGGTGTACATCTGGCCAGTGTCCTCTTGAAATTCCTCTCTGTCATTTTTCTTTCATGGCTGGAATGCCAGAGACCAACAGGGTCTAGGCTGCTGTGTCTTTACGACTTCCAATGCAGGATCAACTAATCTGTTTTAATTCCATTGTCTGGGGGTTTCCAGGGAGAATACCTGCTCTTCTTTTCCCAGACATAGCTGTTTTGGGGACCAATCGCATCAGAGTGACCAGTTTGCAGGATGCATGAAGATGGTTTATGAGCAGCACCATTTAAAAAACAGATCAAAGCCCAACTGCATGTTTCTCTAACAAATGAACTGTTTGGGGAAATAAATTGTGGGCTGGATTCAGAGTAAAATTGCAATCCTATAAACACTTACCTTGGAATAAATCCCGTTGAACTCAGTGAGATGTTCCTCTGACTAGACATGCACAGGATTGTGCTGTAAATCAGTTAAATAGTTCCACTGAAATAGATCAAACTTATGCCATGACTAAGGAACATTTAAATGGGAACCAAGTTCAATTAACTTAGTCTGGATCCAATCCTATACATTTGGAAAAATACATTTGGCATTCAAATGATTGTTTTTGTTGTTTTCCAATCAGCGTCGCATTCTTTGGACCTGCCAAAATTCATGCCAACTATTTGTTTACCTAAAAATTAAGAGTATCTGTTCTTCATGCAGATCTTCAGCATGCAAATAACATGTATCAGTGAAACTTCCAAGTGTTGTATACTATTGTGAACCTGAAATGGTATTGCTGGTCTTATAGTAATAGACTTGGTCTGGGTCCAGACAGAATTTGACAGATGGGCCTTATCTACACCAGCCGTTTATTCCAGAATAGTATCGAGGTCGCCCCTACTGGGCCACATGATGCACAGCTGATCCCACTGTGATCTCAGGTCAGTCCCTCAATTATTCAAGAATATCGGTGACTGGATTTTTCATAGCTTTTCTGGCTCTCTCGCTACAATCCCACCATCCGTGGCTGGTGTGCCCCCCTTCCCGAAACTGTTGCTGTTTGGTGTGAGCTCCCAGCTCAGCAAACAGCCAACCCACTATCAGGGCATGTCCAGCTGTTTCAAACGTGTGTGGGAGTGGGCATCTGCCATTTTTGGCACATTTGTGATTGGTTATCGGCATGTTTTGGTACCGACCGTGTGTTGTTGTTTTTAACACAAATATATTGATGTGCAGGAACGCATTTTCAACACAGTACCCATCCCCCCTACATTGCTGTGCGTCTGCACTGGTGTGCATCTCTGAGGAGTTATTTAAAAAAGAATCCATGCCCCATACCTATCTGCCGAGCCCCGCCCACTTCTGCCGATGCACATTCAGAACCGCCATCATGGGGCACAAAGGCTCTCCTTTACTTGCGGGAAACTTCCCTCACATTTGCCCCATGAGCAGGAAACCTCACGATCACCCCTCCCCCCTCTCGAAAGGGCTGTAGGTGTAGAGCTAAATAAACATAGAATTGATTATTTTCTACAATTTCCCTTAAAGATAGTTATAGTTTATACAATATGAAATGGCTTGCAGAGTTTCCAGGGAGTCTAATATTGATTTTTTTTTAATTTAGTCTGGGAAGAATTGAACCTTAAAGGAATAACTGAATTTAACTGATGTCAGCCCAAGTCTATGTATGGCCCCTACCATGTGTGGCCATGATATAGCACTTCTGGGAGCAAGCCCTGAAACGAACAAAAAAGCTGGTTTCTGGAAGGGACAGATCTTGCAACTTCCAGAAACAAATATTTTCATTCACATCCAGGCTTTCACCCGGAAGCGCTATATCACAGCCATGCATGATAGGGGCTGGGTATTAGGGGTGTGCACTGGATCGGCTCCGATCCATGATCCAGAGCCGATCCAGGGGAAATCAGATACAATTATCCAATTTCCAATACCCCCCCTCTGGATCGTCCGATTTTTCCGAACCGGTCCGAAAGGACCCGATCCGGTTCGGGAAAAATCAGAGGATCGGCGGGTGCCCACTGGTGTCTGCCGCCGCTTCCATTGGCAGGCGCCGGCGGGCGCCCGCCGATGGAAACGGACAGCGGGGGGGCCTTACCTGGTGGGGCATCCTCCTCCTCCCGTTGCCGGCTGTAAACTACTGCAAACTAGGCCTTGTGGCCTAGTTTACAGGAGAGTGCCACCTGGCACTCTCCTGTAAACTAGGCCGCGAGGCCTAGTTCGCAGTAGTTTACAGCTGGCAATGGATGGAAGAGGATGCCCCACCAGGTAAAGAGTGGGGGGGCTTACCTGGGGGGGCTGTCCGCTGCCATCCGCTGCTGCTCAGGTGGCAGCAGATGGCCCCGGGAAGTAAAGAGGATCGCAAGGGGGGAGGAGGGAGGAGGGACACTTACCTGTGGGGTCGTCCACCGCCTTCACCTGAGTAGATCTACTGAGGACTAGGCTTCATGGCCTAGTCCTCAGTACAGCACCAGGTGATGATGTCCTCAGTAGATCTACACAGGTGAAGGCGGCGGACAGCCCTGCAGGTAAGGAGGATTGCCGGGGGGGGCTTACCTGCCGGGGCCCCTCTGCTGCCATCCGCTGCTGTCCGGGTGGAAGCGGATGGCAGCGGAGGGGCCCGGGCAGTAGAGCGCCAGGTGATAATGTCCTCAGTAGATCTACGCAGGTGAAGACAGCAGACGGCCCCGCAGGTAAGGAGGATCGCCGGGGGGGCTTACCTGCCGGGGCCCTTTCGCAGCCATCAACTGCCGCCTGTGGACGGGAGCAGAAGACCCCTGCAGGTAAGAAGTGCAAGGGGGGGAGGGACAGGGAGGGGGAATTAGCCCTGCCACCATTTTTCCCCATAGACTTGAATTGGGGGAAAGCTGATCCGGAACAAAATTGGAGGTCCCGATCCGATCCCGATCCGATGGGTCCGTGCACACCCCTACTGGTATACATGCAGTGGGGCCTTGGAGGATGGGTATGCATGGACCGGGGCCTGGTGAGGCTGGCCATGTACAGACAGCCCCTATTGGATACTACCCAGAGATCTGCTTGTTGAGAATGTAGGAAAGGACTTTCTCCTGCATTGCTCCCACCTCATGGAATGTTCTTGCTCCAGAATTACAAGGATCCCCTGCTTTCTTCACTTTCAGAAAAGTCGTTGAAGACACATATCTCTTTAATCTAGTTTTTTAAATTATTATTTCACGTAAACTAGTATTTATCTGTTTTAATGCTTTGTTTAGTTTTTGTTCTTAAGGTTATATTGTTTTATCGTAGAATTGTTTTGCACTGCCTTGGCGGACTTTGGGCAAAAAGGGTGAAAATGTTAATAATAAATATGGAAATATTATTAATAAAGAAATTATGTTAGAAATGAATGAAAGGAGAAGCCAACAGTTAACTGAAGGGACTGACTAGACTGTTTTAGCTCATGTCTGGATTCAGAACCATTTGCAACAACCCAAAGTAATTACAGCTTGACAGTTTTACAGCAGCCACATTTCTACTTCTTTGTATAGATCATTGCACTTTTAAGCACCGTTAATTAAATATTTAAGAAGCAGACAGAACTACCTGTCCTTGTCAAACATCTCTTATCCTTATATATTGAGGGTGGAGAGCCTCGAAAATCAGGTGCGCTGAAAACCCAGTGATCATAGACCCAAAAGTGTACTGGATCCTTCAAAGGAGGCAAGGAAAAATCACATCAACAAAACCTCTCCAGAATGTTCTTTTTTTTAAAGGGTGGGAGCCCTCCCATGGTGGCATACAACAATAAAATACATACCAAAATCTGATGTGGTGTTACAAATTTTAAAAGCACAATGAAAACAGCAAAAAAACCCATAAAAACAGTACAGAACACTCTCTTGGAGAGACAGATGAAGTAAGATGCATCTAAGTGGCATAACCATTGCTCTACCTACTGGCCACAAAGGCAGGGCCCCCTCATGAGGCAGGGGCACCTTCAGGGGCTCATCTGGCAAATTCTGGTGGTGGCAAACAGCCCTCTGAAGGTGGCAGTGGTGGCAGTAGCCATGTGGCAGTGACAGCAGGAGTGGCTCCTTTCCTAACCCATGCCTTGTACCAGGAGGGCTTCCCAGAAGAAGAAGCTTTCTGGAGCAGCAGTCAACGCAGATTGACAGTGGTTCTGCAAGGCTTCAGGCAGTATTCTGTCCTAGCCCTATCTGGAGATGCCAGAGATTGAACCTGGGCCCTTCTGCATGCCAAGCAGCTACTCTATTGTGAGGTGAGGGGGTATAAGGCCCCATCCCAGAGTGCCAAGATTCTGATCTGAATCAGGATCATGCATGCTTACACAAAAAAAGGGGGAATTATTTAGTAGGGATGTGTATCATATTGTTAAAATGTCCTATAATGATATGATCAGATCATTATCGGACATCTGATTAATGATAACGATACGATAGAAAAACCTCCGATAAATATCTGATCTGAAAATTTTCAGCCCGATTATATTGGATTATCGGACTACTTTATAAATAAACCTATAACTTCTGTATTTTAAACGTTAGAGGCTTGAAACTTGGTCACAGTGCTTATGAGGTATGCCTAAGTATGTGTATGAAACTTGAGATTGATCCATCCAACCCTCAAATTTGTATTCATTTATTAAAGATCGTTTAAGTTCTGACAGGTCAGAATGACAGCTCGCCACGTGCATTTATTCAGACCTGTCAAAAAATTGCAGGATCTTTAAAAAGCCTGTAACTTTGAAAATACAGAAGTAATAGGCATTTTTTCTCAAAAAAAATATAAATCCAGCTCTATAGGGCACAATGGGGCTGCAAATTAAATATCGGATTTCCGATAATTATTGTGAAGATGATACGATTAACCTACACTATTATCAGAGATGATAATTTTTTGGTCTGAAATTCCGATAACGATACAATACAATATTTTTGGGCATGCACATCCCTATTATTTAGATTATTTAGTTTGCCCCGCTAGGGTTGAGGTAGGTGGCCTCTGGCTTTCTGATTCTGCCAATGGGAATATTATTTTTAAGGTCTGGAACTGGAAGTCAGCTGCACTCTGCCTTCTAATCCATTCTGAGCTGCTGCTGTGCAACACACGCATACACTTTTATTTTATTTTAGAAAATCAATAGTCCTCCTGCTACGATGTTGCTGCTACTGCTGCTCTTTTCAATGTTCTGAAACAAATGGCAGACAATGGTCACAATTTTTCTCCTTGTTGTTGGTTACTGCCTCTTCCATGCATGCCTGACCAAAACCCCCACCAGTGATTGACTTTGGGAGCATTTCATCTCCTGCAGCAAAGAGAGACATAGAAGATGCCTCTGGGGGGGGGGGTGATTATGCCCTTATATGGGAATGCAGTAGTGCTCCTCTCGCCCGTAACGCACCACATGTTCATGGGGAACCTGATGCTAAATCATTTGTAGATGACCTGATTCTGGATCAGAGTTTCGTAAGTAGCATAGCAGCTCCCTTGCTGTGACCTACTGAAAGTCAGTCTTCAACACAAGCCCTTATATGGCATTTATTTATTTACAGTATTTCTATACCACTACCTATCCAAGGATTTCAAAGCAGTGAAGAAATTAGATAAAAGAATAAAAACATCATTAAAAATACATTTTAAAATAACAGGTACAGATTTATTAAGTTCTGTGTTCTCAAGCACCCTCCTGGATGCCTTCCTTGTTATTAGAACTGTGCCTGCACAAAGGAGGAGAGTGGAGCATGCATAACAGCTCCCCTCCTCCTTAGCGCATGAGCAAAGAAGTGACCGATCAGACAGACAGTGATCCGAGCACTGGTAACAGAGGAAGCTTCCCAGCTGCACTCTGCCTTCTAATTGAGGGTAATTATTAAATGATATTATAGTTTGTGTAGGGTGACCATATTTGGGAAACCAAAAAAGAGGATATCTAGTGGAGGGGGTGCAGAAAAATGGCTTTCTGGGGCCACCTTAAAGGCGGAGCGAAGGAGGGGAAATCATGTCATTCTCACCCCCACCCCACTGCTCCAATCAGGCCTTGATTGGAGCAGTGGGGGAGAATGACGCACCTCCAGAAAGCATGTCATTCCCCCCTGCCACGCTAATGGCGGGGGGGGATATAAATATAATAATAATAATAATAATAATAATAATAATAATAATAATAGGGAAAAGTGTGTCATTCCAGGACATTATAGACAATTACAGAAAATCCCCCGACACCCAGGATAGAACAAAAACCAGGACAAATCCGGGGAAATCCTGAGAGTTGGTTACCCTAGTTTGTGAGCAGGGGTAGCAGTAAGAGGGCAATGTGGGACATAGGAAAACAAGCCGGATTCTGCCTCATAGCCCCAGCAAGCCCGCTCTGTTAGTCAACAAGTGAAGTGGGTGCATGAGATACTTCCAAATCTGCTTGTTGTGCTTCCAATGCAGTATTTTAAACAGGAAACTTGTGCATATCCCATACAATGAAAGGCATAAATTCCAAATGCGGGACCAGCTCATGAATCTCATTGGGACATGGGATGCACATGAGTTTGGAGTTCCCCCTTTGGATGTTATACCGTAAACACAGGAAAAGCAGGTGCATGAATAGTTAGTATGTCCGCTTGTACTGCTTTTGAGATAACATCTGAAACTGCAGTAAGAGCATTATGTTGGCATTGTGTAGAGATGCCTGTTCTTAACATTTTGTATTAATTAACTGCAAATTTTACATACACACACGAGAGAGAGAGAGAGAGAGAGAGAGAGAGAGAACAAGAACAGCAAAGCTTTGGCAGGTTGGAGGTGATGGGTTCTCTGCCTTAATTGCATTGCATTGCTAAACCCACAGAAAGATAATGGATTAATAATATAGCATGGAGGACAAAAGAACAAAAGAGCAACAAAGGGCAAAACAAAGCATACCAGAATAAATGGAAACACATTCCTACACTTTTCCTGTTCTTCATTCCATACCTCTTGCAAATATGTGTAAGAGTGGGGTTATAAAAGTTTGTTGGCATAGCATGGAGAAAGAAGCTTTTGGGGGCATAGAATGGATTTAGATGGATGTACAAGTGATAGGGTAATGCTTTAATATTAAGGGGGCAAGTAGGCATATGCACATAGAACACTGTATCAATGCAGAGATACTTTAGTTTAGATGAGGCCTGATGAAAAATGATTTGGAAATATTATTATTATATTATTATTATTTATTCCATTTATATACCGCCCCATAGCCGAAGCTCTCTGGGCGGTTTACAAAAATTAAAAACTGTCGGATGTCAGGTGCTTCATGAACAATTCACTAGGCTGGCCTAGTGAATTGTGAGTTGATAGCTTGGCAATTGTTGTGAGAAAGTCTGTCTCTGTTCTGCGCTTATCTGTGGCTGCTAGCCGAGGCCTTGAATTTTCCTTGAGAACAAAGATATGTTTTGAAAAGGTGGGGGGCTATCTTGCAAGCTGTCTCTCACATAGTGTCATCATCAAGAGGAGGTTGAACCGTGCCGCCCTGTTGGCACATGAGTTTGGACTACAGGCCTGAAGCCCTGTCTGTCAAAGTGGCTTGGAATTAGCCAGCCTCCATCCTATATAGCTATGAGCAAAGGGGAGGCCCCTCTGCTAGGAATTCATCTGTTTGCCTGTTCATCTGGTTCTACGCTTGCCAAGAAACTCGTGTTTGGGATTCTATCTGGAGATGTTTGATGCACTCTGTACAAGTTCTGTTGCTATTTGGACTTGGAATTTCTAAGAACTATGCCATGAAAAGTGCCCTGAGGCTTTTCATAGATTTGGACTTGCAGATTACTGTTCTGGATTCGTGTTCTACAGCCTGTTTTTCCCTGCATGGAGCCAAAGTACGGGCACAGGGGAACTCTGAGGCTGATTGTTGCTGTTCTGGAATTGTGTGTGTGTATGACCTGCGAGAGAGCTTTCCTCAGAGCCAAAGCTATGAGCAGGGAAGGTTTCCTAGTTTGAAGAGGTTCATCCCCTGACATCTTGCTTATGTGATCAGCTCAGTGTCCCTGGCAGGCTGAGTTTGATTTGGTTCAAGATGATCTTGTCTACTGTCAGACTTCATGCACTGCTGTGCTGGGGTTTCTCCTTTGAGTTTTTGCTCATATTCCTGATGAGTCAGTGTGTGTGGCCACTCCGGACCTCATGGGACAGGGGCTAACTCTAAATGTCTCCCCCTGAGTGATTTGCTGTTCGCATTAAGCCATTGTACCTGAAAGCTATCTGGTCCGTCTTCAGCTTCAAGTGTGTGTATGCAGAAATGAAACTGTTGTGCTTGAATTCCGTGTGATTTTACAATAAAAGAAGTCTCACTGTTTTTGGAGTGTGTCAGTTTGCCTAAAATTCGTGAGCAGAAGCCTGGGGTGAGCTTGCGTCACGACAAAAACATTGAACATTAAAAACACCGATATACAAAATTTAAAACCATAAAGCATAAAAACAAGTTGAAATTACAATATCCTTCTGGGTCAAAGCACAACAACAACACAAAAACACAAAACCCTCATCATATGCTGTTAAATGCCTGGGAGAAGAGGAAAGTCTTGACCTGGTGCCGAAAAGATAACAATGTTGGCGCCAGGCGAGCCTGCTCAAAGACATTACTCATAAGGAGTTGTACCAACTATATTGCTCAAAGACATTACTCATAAGAACTTACTTGTACCAACTGTATGTATTCCTTTTAAAGGAACTACGAGAATGGTCAAGGGTGAAGAACAGGTAACATTGTAGTTTTGTCCATATGAACAGACAGCTGACCACATGAAAAACAGAAGTAATGTCCAGTTTTGACGTCAGAAGGGATGGAATATTCTGGGAAGAGGACGATCTAAATTGATGACATAGACCAATAGACTTAGCTATTTTAGAATAAATTAATATGTATTAGGAGGGAAGTATTTGTCTTTGAGAAGGGTATTTAAGTCTGAACACAGAGTTCAAAGAAGTCTTTCCTTTCCCTCAGGCATGACATCCAGGATGTTGCTCTGATTCTAACATGTAGGCCTCAGTGACTCCTTGGATTTGCCTGGAAGAAATGGAGGTCTCTGCTGGGAAGAGCTCCTTTGCACAGTCAGTATGAGTGATGTAGATTTTATGAATATACAGATATTCTTTTTCTCTCAAATCTTCAAGACCTAAGCTAACTTTTCAGCACTGGCTTGAGCCTAGTTGCTAGGCCTAAGATCATGGTCTTTCTTGAGAAGGGAGAGGAGTACACCACCAGTGTTGACTGTTATCATTGGGGGTGTGCTTGTCATTGGGGGTGGGGTTGTCTGTGTTTGTCTATGTTCGTCTTAGCAAAGATCTTGTTCTCCAGAAAACTGCCAGATTTGTGAGTATATTCTTATAATTTGCTTTGCTGAATGGAGGTTTATGTGCCTGTTTAACTTTAGCTTTCTTAAATTATTTTAATAAATGTTTTAAAATTGTAACAGTTTCATTGAGTTTGTGAGTCTGAGTAAAATCAATCATTCTGGATGTTTATCTAAAGGTCTTCTTTCACCTACTATAGAGGAGAATTTAAGAGATATTGATGTAAGGTTGCAGGAACCTACGCGTCCAGACTACCTATGTTCAGTACCTCTTAAATAAAAGACCACCAGTAAATCCCCTTACACCCTCCACAAACATCAGGACTGAAAAAATGAAGTTTTTGACAGGAATGGCCTATTAAACTTTGATTGTGGAAAGACAGTTGCCTTTACAAACTTATAATACACAATAAATTTTATCTCTTTGCTATACAATGGAGTGGTGAATGAGCAGAAGATTTATTTATTAGACATTAGTTTTAAATAACCTATTAATAATGTGTCCTGTACTCTCTCCCAATTACAACAGATCAGATAAATGTAATAATAACTATAGCAGCACTTTGACTTGCACAACACAAATACCCAATGAGGGTTACTATCACTTTGTCACAGAATAATTAGAAACTCATACATATACAATGCCAGCTGCTAATGTCTGATAAGATTCTGATGGCACAAATTTTATACAAGTAGGAAAGCCAATCATTTAAAAGTTTAGAGAGGAAATGTGAAGGACACTCAATACTTTTCAAATGATATAACAATATCTTATTAGACAAAGAGTTTGACAGCACATGTCTATGCAGGATTAAGTCCCGTTGAGTTCAAGGGGGCTAACCACTAGGTAAGTGCATATAGGATCGCCCACTCAACTCTTTTTGAGCTAAATAATTTGATTTTTACACAAAGGGCAGAACTGTTTCAGATGTAGTGCCTACTAATGCAGAGGAACTAGACAGAGAATTCATCCTTCTTGTATGTAAAAATCTAAAAAAAAAATGATTTTCTGTGGCAAGATACAAGCAGGTTTTAATTGCTCAGGAACAAATTCACATTTTGAAGAACCAAAGTTTCCTCACTCCATATTTGCAAAGATATTACTTAAGATATTACTTCCATACATCTCCAAACTGAAACTTGAAGGCTATATTTCAGTATATTATATATTGTATATTGCAGATGTTATTATATATGGAGGTGCAGTGAAAACTAGTAAGATTGTAAACTTGGGATGTGGACTTTTATGACAATATTGCCTTCAAGAAAAAAAGTTGACAAATGTGATAATGTGTACTAGAGGATATACGGTAACTGTGAGAAAGACAAGACAACAAAATTATGAATCCTTCACTATGGCCAGATCTACACCAATCAGGATATGACACTTTGAAAACAGTTTGAAAAATGTGTATGGAATGTGTCCTGGGCCCCAACAGTTGTCACTACTGTTATAAACTGTTTTAAAGCAGTAGTTAGATCTTGCCTATATCTCCATTCTTGTCCAGTTGTAAGACATGGAGATTGCAGGATACAGTTTATCATACGGTGGCCACATGTCCTCTTTTACAGTCTTCTCTTTGAAGTGCTGTCCAGTCCAAGTCCATGAAGTTCAAGAACCATTATAAGGAAGAGCTGGGCCTTGAAGTTAACTATCAACAGCACTTGGACAGCAGGCTGAGAAGGTAGGCGCATAGGCCACCTGGTTACAATATTCCACACTTCAGTGAGATGTACTGCATTTATATTTAAATTATAATTACTATTTCTAAATGTCCATCTACACATATAAATTTGCACATGTAAATTTTATGCAAAGGGGCAGGCTCTTTGTGGCTTTTCTTTGGTAATGCATTTCCTCTTTGTAAACGGCCCCACCCAAAGTAAGTGGTTGAGGCAATACCCAAAAGCTGAATTAGCAAAATGCATTCTCTCTTTGTTAGAGTGCAGATTTTGTTTTCTTTTGTTTTGCTGTATTGCACTAATCTAGCTCTCCGGAATGCCTAATTTCCAGAAAAATCACAATCAACGTTTTTGTTCAGCAGCTAATATTCCATGAATATTGAAAGGAATTTTCTGAATGCCTTTCCATTTCTATTTGAGTCCCAGGAGATTACTTTGAACAGCTGACAATGCCAGCAATGCCTAGGGAAAATAGAGAGAAAGGCAGCAAAGTCTGAAAGCAAAAATGAGGGGAAAGTAAATATGTTCAAAAGCTCTTCTTTGAAGAAAAAATTGATTGGATTTTGGCTCCTCTCCCTCTTGTGCAACAGCAATCTTCCAAAGTTCACAGACAGAGAAATACTGAAGTCATTATTTTTAGAGCTGAAAACACATCCTTCTCCCACACTGACTCCACAGATTGCAGCTGAAAGTTGAAATTATATATCTAATATTTGGTATCTGATATTTAATTTTAAGTACTTGTTCATTAGTAAGGGCACAATCCACCCCCACACATGCATTTCCGTCGCTTATATACCTCCCAGAAGATGAATAATTTGCTTTGCTTAAATGGGAATGTATGATGCAAACACAGACATCCCAGTCTCTGTAATGGAAGGAAGGAGGAAGGAGGAAACACGACTCTATTGAGCTCTACAAGTCTGCTTGTCTCCTATGTATGGGTGTTCTACCCAGGTGGAACGGGAATCACGCCCTCAGAATTCTGGACTGTCCTCTTCCATGGGTTCAGAGTGGAATCCTGCAATGCAGGTCCTCATGCTATATAGTGTTAGGTGGTAGTTTCACACTCACCAAATTCTTGATAATGACCCTGTCAAAGTCATTCTAACCAATTAGATTCAACTCAACATATTTTGAAATGTGATTGTAGGCCTCTGGTTCACATACTTTGAAATGTCTTGATAGGAACCTGCCTGGGTGTTTTAATGAGTTTTGAACGCTACATAAGTTGGACACTATTGACAGGAGGTTAAATCCAACATTACATGAATGGATGTCCACTCATGCAGTAGGAGTTTCTCTTCCCCTGCTCCCCACAACACATTACCAATGTAGTCTTATCAGACATCATACTGCTATGGAAATAAAAAGAGAAAGGGTTACATCTGGACATGGTCAAGCTTAGAGTTGAACCATAAGTTCCATTGATTTCAATGGGTTTACTCTGAGCATGACTAAGTCTTGATTCATCTTCTGGACTGTCTTCTTCTTTTCACTAATATATCACTAGTATTGAAGCACCATACTGGTTTGATGATGCAGGATGGAATATATGTGCATTCAGCTTAACCGAAAGCCATGATCTCCTTTCGCTAGGCTAAACAGGCTTGACTTTGGAAATGTCACTGATTCTTTATTCATTGGAAAATCTTAGAACTTCATTACATTAATTGCCTTGAACACCCATGGTCGTCATTTTATACACATGACCTTGTGGGTTCCTGTTGAAGCTGAATTAATTCTTTTCCCTATCTGGAAGTATCTCACCTAATATAGTAGAGAATTTGCTTTCTTTGCAGCTGTATTGTACTACAGGATCATAGTCAACTTGTGATTTTCTGCAGACCCTTTAGGTCTCTTTTCTTCTCCACAATTTCCAGCTGATGAATCCCCAGATGATATCTAAAGTGTATGACCACTTAACCTTTGTATTTTTTAAAAAGGGAATATTCAGTAGTAGCTTTTTACAGTTCTTTGTCTCCAGGACATTTTCCCCTCCTATCGCTTCTTAGAAGCTTGTAAATTAGTGAGACAAGGCAAGAACTGTAGAGTACTTTAATGAGTCTTTATCACTGTAATGCGACTAGTCAGTTAATAGCTATTATAATAACTTTATGAAGATTGCAATATTGGGAGACGATGACTTGAGAGAGTGATAAGTCTAATCGGGTTGTTTTAGATCATTCTTGTATCTCTATAATAAGGACTTTGAGCATCATCAGATTGGTGGATTTTCTCATTTCCCTACCATCACTATGGCCTCCTGCTGCTGTCCCACAATAACAATTATCTCTTTACACGGGGAGAGAAAGAGGAAGCAGCAACAACCACATGGCCCATTCAGGGGCCATTTATATTGCACCACTTTTCCTGCACACAGCAGGAAATGGTGGCACATTACATTTTCATTTTTAAAAAAGACCGATTAAAAAGGGTCTATTTTGTGATGGAAAAATGAGCACAAGGAGCGAGAGGCACGCGGAAGGTGGATGACATCATCTAAAGGACGCACAAACATCCGTAAGTGGACAGTAGCGAGCATGAGATAAAATGCTCGTCTGATTATGCTCCTTGTCCTATGGTTTCGCAGGAGGTGCCCCTTCGTGCTATCACAAAGATGCCTGCATCAGCACCAGAAGGACTTCAGTGTTGATAAACCAGCAAAAGTGAATCAATTTAATGTCTCAACTTATATTTTTACACCCCAATCTTAAATGAATTTACAGGAAAATCTCACAGATTTCAGTGGAACTTACTTCCAAATAAGCATCATAGACTAAAATGATAGCCTACAAATGTTCACAATATTACCTAGCATTTATACAATGCAATTCAAGCACTGAAAATCCTTCACGTGCATGATCATCTCATTCATATTTACAACAGCCTCTGCAAAGTAAGTTGGCCAAACGAAATGTTGTGTAATGCACCATTACAATAGAGACTTTTTTTGTTTTTGTTTTTAATACACCCGCCTCTCCCCATGAGGGCATGTGGAATTGGGGAGGGGGGGCGGGACAGGCGAGGAAAGGTTTAAAAACTCCATCCCAGAATGCCATGGTCTCAATGTGAATGAGGGCCATGCACGTGAATAAGAAATAACCATGCACAGTTCAATTGTGTGTGATTAGCGGCACATTGAGTTTGGCCCTTAAAGCTGGACTTGGGATCTAAAGGAACAGCAGTTTGCCTAAGGCAGGGATGCACAACCTTTTTTGTTTTGGGTGAGGCCTAAATTCCATTGTAGGTAACCTGTGGTGGGCATATGTCAGCAATGAGCAGGGCCAAACCCAGCAGTGGACAGGGCCTGAGTCAAAAGGACTCACCCCTTTCCTGTTTCTGACACTCTCTTTTTCTTCTTCTCATTTTCTGCTATCCCCTTCTTTCTCTCTCTTTCTCTCTTCCTTCCATCCCTCACATCCGGCTGCCCGAGAAGGGACAACTTGCTCTTCCCACAAGTCTGAACTGATCACATGAAGAATTTTTTGGAAATTATGCTGTGGCCCTCAAGACACACCTTTGCCCATGCCTGGCCAAAGGCCTCAATTGCAGAGGCAGCCAATGCACCACCATGAAGAATTTTGTTATATGGTGCTGCATGCATTGTTTCATTATATTATATTGATTTCATATTGTATACCACCCTGAAATCTAACAGGAGGGTGATGGCAGTGTGTGTGCATATTTTAATAAAATTAATATAAAGTAAATAAATAACAGATAAGTCTTAGCTGACAAGTATAAGCTCTTCCTAACAGCTTCCTTACTAAGGGCACAAACAGACATCACTTTAAATCTGTATCTAGCAGCTTATTCTTTTTTTGAAAAAAAACTAGACTAGAAAAAAATCTAGACTAATCCAGATCTTAAAAGTCCCACCCCACACCTCACACTAGGGTCCTGATCTGGGTCAGCCCCCCCCCCCTCCTAGGGCTAGGAGTTAGGGCTGTGCACTACCTCGGGCCAATTCCCCAAATCTGAGCTGAGGCTGGCCAATTCGAATTCAAGGCAGTGCTGCATCAGCCTGAGGCGCCCCGAGTTTCCCGTTACCTCCAGCATTCACACGTGCTGGTAAACTGACATGGGACACCCAATCAGTCAGTCTTCTTTTATTCAGGGAAATCTCACAGTGAAAAGCTTAATGGTTACACATCACCAAAAAAACTTAAAGCTGATTGATGGTCAGAAAGCTTTAGGCTCCAAGATAACATACAGTCAAAATGCTACTCACTACAATAACAACCAGGTTTCCCAGTTTCCATCTCAATGGTTCCAAAAACCAGGTTCCAAACCTGACCAAGGGAGGGGAAAGATTCCTGATATGATCCTTCAGGCAATCACAATGGGGAATTCTCAAAATACTTAACAAACCATCCCAAGGAAGCTAATCCAAACACGGCCTCCCATTGGTAACTCAGGGAACATGATGATTAAAGACTAAACAAGATCACAGGGTGGCAAAAATATCAGGCACAAGAACTCCCGTGCATATACTTTAGCACCAGGAACTCCCTGCCACCTGAGTCTGGCAGAAGAAAAGTCCAATGGTCAATTCTAGGCTGCCGTGATGCTGAAATGACCAGAAACACACAATCCACAGCAAATGCAAGTTCAAGTCTATGAAAAGCCTCACAGTACTTTTCATGCACAGTCCTTCGAAATCCAAAATCCAAATAGAAGAGAGTCCATGTGCAGAGTGCTTTCAAAGTCCCAAATGGTGATGGATCCAAACAGGGAGGGATTTCAGGCCATGAGTTGAAAGGTTATCCTAGCAAAGGGAGATGTGGGCCTGTTCAAAGCCACTGGACAGACAGGGGCTCTGGCCCATAAATCATGCCTGTGTTCAAACAGGGTGGCACTGCTCAGCCCACCAAGATGATGCTACAAACACAGTGATTCTTTCAACCAGGGACCCCCACCTTTCTAAACACTCTATCAGTTTCCCACAGAAGTCTTGCAGTCCCAAGGCCAAGGGAGGGGGGGGGACAAAACTACTCCTTTCTATATTTCCCCTGAGAACCCTGACAGAGGTAAGCACGCTCAGATTCTGACATTCCAAACTAGTTCCAATTAAATCTACCTATAATTGTGGAACCCCTATACCTGACAGCACCTAGGCAAATTTGGGGTGCTGGACTGCTCACCCTGCCTGCCCACCTGGGAAAGCCACGCGAGGTTGGCTGTGAGTCCAAGTGAAACTCCTCACCCTCCCTGGTCACCTCCCACCACTGGGACTTACCTTTACATTGTGTCCTCCTCCCTGAGAGCTGAGCCATGATTTAAAGTTACCATGGGGGCATTCTGTTTGTAACATATGTATGGCCACAAACTACAGTGGCCATAAAGAGCCATTTTACTTTATGGACACTATAGTTTGTGGCCATAGATATATTAAAAACAAAGAGCCCCTGTGATACCTTTAAATTGTGGCTCAGCTCTCAGGAGGAGGATGTGATTTCAAGGTAAGTCCCAGCAGTAGCAGCTCAGAGTTGGGAGGGGTGAGGGGGAAGGAGGGAAGGGGATGCAAGTGGGGAGTGGAGATGCAAGCGGGGAGTGGAGAGTCCAGTGGACTCCCATTCAGCCTTGCACCTGGCTTTCCTAGGTGCTTGCCATGTGGCCGGCATCCAGGAACTCACAAGGCTGACTCATTTCGGGGGGGGGGGGATCTCGCTTCAGCACCAACGCAAGGTGAGCACCCCCAAAACAGCCTCTGAGGCATGTTGTGGGGCTGTGCACAGCCCTACTAGGAATAAAAGACATAGCCCTGCATGAATTGGGTATTTGAATACAGACTCCCTTGGTGTGGCTCACTAGCATGTTTGTTTCTCTAAGGGCAGAGGAAGTGTGTGTGCCAGTTAAACTGCACTGGTTCCCAATGCTTTCCAATATTTCACAAATATCCATGAGTGGGTGGGGCTTGGAGAAGAGTCCAGCAGCCCTGCAGCATGGTTTGGTGGGCAGTGGCAGAACAGCGGCATGGCTTGGATGATGCCCAAACTCAAATGTGCCAAAAGCAGAAATTAGCAACTAGAACATGCTTGCAAACAGATGGCTTCAGATGACACAAGTAGGTGAGGAAAGCCAACTAGGTTTCAGAAGTTGGATAAAACCATCTACAGGACCGCCATCATACTCAGAACCAGGTGCCTACAGCCAAGATTTGCCTGCTTCTTTGCCTTAAAGTGATATGTAAACTTTAGCCTTCATCAGTTCTACACCTTATTTTCTTTATTTTTCTTGGCAAAAGAAACAGCCTAGAGCATATGTATTAGTTTATAATTAGGACTGAAGCAGCATTTTATTTAAAGTATGTCTTCTATATTAATGTTCAGGAATGGAGTAGAAATAACCCCAAAAGCAGATGGCATTGGGAAAAAATAATCCTGATTTATTTAAAGGCATCCTGCAAGAGTGATCAGTCTGATTTTTATATGGAAAGTGTTATTTCAAATTCTTGTTAGTCATCCTTTTGTAACATGGTAAAGTCCACTGTCCCTTATTTTAAGGGATGACTTTTATTTTTAAAGAGTTTTCACTTCATTGAAAACATCTCAGTGTGACACAACATAACAAATGGTTATTAGGGATGTGCATGGACCCCCCCCCCCCAGATCGGATCGGGACCCGGATCGGGACCTCCGATGTTGTCGTGGATCAGTTCAGACAAAATCAGAGGTCCCTCGGATCAGATCGTATCTGAACCTGATCCAAATATCGGACGTCCGATTTTCGTATTGACCGCCATTTTTGGTGTTTTCGCCATAGGCTTGCATTGGGGGAAAGAAAGCTCTTCCTGAATGCAAATCTATGGGGAAAACATGACGGTGGGTGGATGAGTGGGGGCCTAACTCCCCCTTCCCTGTCCCTCCCCCTCACTCACGCTCCTTACCTGCCAGGGCGGCCACTTCCCTCCGGTGCTCGGATCTACTGAGAAACAGGCTTTGCGGCCTGCCTCTTAGTAGCATGCCAGGTGATGACATCATCACCTGGTGTGATGCTGAGAGGCAGGCTGCAAACCTGTTTCTCAGTAGATCCAAGCACCGGAGGGAAGCGGCCGCCCCGGCAGGTAAGTGGTGCCCCCCTCCTGCCTCCCCACCTCGTGCTCCTTACCTTCCGGGGCGGTCGCTTCCCTCTGGTGCTCGGATCTACTGAGAAACGGGCTTCGTGGCCTGCCTCTCAGTAGCGTGCCAGGTGATGACATCATCACCTGGCGTGCTGCTGAGAGGCAGGCTGCAAAGCCTGTTTCTCAGTAGATCCGAGCACTGGAGGGAAGCAGCTGCCCTGGCAGGTAAATGGTGGGGGCCCTCCCGCCTCCCCCCTCCTGCTCCTTACCTGCCTGGGCTGTCCACTGCCATCCGCTGCCACCCTTGGGCAGCAGCAGATGGCAGCGGACGGCCCCGGCAGATAAGGAGCGGGAGGGGCGGGAGGAGGTCCAATCCTCCGATCTTATCCGAACCGGTTCAGATCAGATCGGATGATCCAAATGCGGGGATTGGAAATAGGATAATTATATCCAATTTCCCCCGGATTGGGTCCAGATCGTGGATCAGACCCAATCCAGTGCACACCCCTAATTATTATGTTATGTTCATACTCCATACATCTATAGATTATACAAAATTGCTGTTATTTTTTCATTTTTATCTGGAAATCCCAAGTAAAGATACCTCAAAGCTGGTAAGGCACATTTCAAGAAATAGGGCATCTTGAAATTGTTTGTAATTCTGTTAGTATGAAGGACAGATATAAATGAACCACATGGCTTAGATAGAAAGGATATATCCGCATTTAAAACTGCATTGACCAGAGTCATGACTTCCCATTTCCATCAAGCTGCCCAGAGATAACAGGGGAAACTCTGCACATGCTTAGGTACACTTTCACCTTTGTTGTTCTTTTTCACATAGTGAAGGACTAATCCCTATAACTGAAAGCAAGCTTTGGGACTAAACTCCAAAAAGTCCTGTCTTGCCTCAAAGGTAGTACATAGGGCACACTTATCTAGAGTAGGTTCCATTCAGGCTTTAATGAGGACTGCAATGTTGAGAGCTATGGGTTGGATCCAGATTTAATCATAGTTACTTGAGATAGTCATGACTACCTTAAACCCCATTTATTTCAATGGCACTATTTTACACATTACTGAGGGCACAATCATATGCAAGTTTAGACAGAAAAAAGGCGTACAACTCTCAGCATGCCCTAGCCATGGCTGGTTGGGGCATGCTGGGAGTTCTAGGCCTATTTTCTGTCTAAACATGCATAGGATTGAGTCATAAGTCTTGACCAAAGCCTATATTTCTAGTGTTGTATTTGTAGGACACTCTAATCTTAAGGTACTAAAGACGTGAATTATAAATGGCTTTTTGTTTGCTTTTTCAGAAAAGTGTGACACGGTGTCAGGAAATGAAGCCTATGGTGCTTTAAAATCCTGAAAATTTTTCCATATGTATATTACACACACACACACACACACACACACACTTATATTAACCCACATGCCACACTTAAAATTCATCAGTTGCTTTTTCAAAGTAGTTCTCTTCCTGTCTCCTGTGGAGAAAAGAACACCCACAGAAAAAGTGATTCATAGTGTGAGCATAGATTGATTTGACAATGGTAAAAATATGTATGACTAGATAGCACAGAGGCTGCTAAAGACTGCAGAAAAGTTCTCATTGGAAAATGAGCCTTCATTGAAATTGGCATTTCCAGGCAGAAAATGTCAATGCTAATGGATTTTTTAAAAAAGATTTGCTACCAGAAAAATATTTTTAAAAATCCCAGCCTCTTTTGCAATAGTACTTTGAATTAAAGTGAAAATAATATTGAAATATGGTCTCAAAACTGGAATGGATATTTTGAAGCAAAGAGGAAGACGGATGAATATTTAGCTTCATGTATCTTATCAATTTGAATGCCAGTACTGGAAACAATATTTTTAAATAAAACAACAGCAGCAGCATTGAACTGCCATTTCAAGATACCTTGCTTTTAATGTACAATTGCCAAAGTCGGAGGTTTAAAAGCAAAATTTGCACTTCTTCCATTCTAATTTTCAAAAATTAGAAATTTCCTTCTTTATGTGGGGAAACCAGCTTTACATTTTTAGGTAGACTCATTACAACTGGCAAAACATTCAGTTTTCGATGTAAAAACATGCCTATTTTCCACACAGCACTAGTCAGAGGAAATCTGGACATAATCCAGACAACTGAATGCAATAATCACTTCTGTGTTTAATGGGTGGTGTGTGACCATCACTTCTGAAGCCATCTGGCCCCAACCCAACTCTAGTCATGTCTAAGTTGTTGATGGGAATATAGATGTACATTCAGATGTGTATCTGAATGTGCAACAAAATGTTCATCCCATTCAAACAGAGGTCTTGTCTGCACATGCAGCAGAATGAGGTGGTAATAATTTCTGAGATAGAAGAATGAGCGGTATAGTTTGAGACTGCATCATGTGAAAAGGGGTCATGTTTGTTTGTTTTAATAGTGAAAGAAAGCTTTGTAATTGGAAAACTAGTATAGCAATGAATGGGTTATGAATGGAATTGTCTACTTGGCAGATTTTTAAAATGGTATTGAAATGGCATCCCTCACCCACAGTCTGGAGAGGGACATGTTAGTGGAAGTGGCTGTATAAAGAAGACCAAAATCAGAAAGTGAAGGGCTTGGCAAGCTTTGCTGAATCATAAGCAGATAATCCACTGTCTAGACAGCCAGAAGCATATAACAACCGAGCAAATCAGGAAAGCTTTCTAACAGAATGGAACCATTACTACTAGTGAACATAGTGAACATGATAGTCGTTTGATGCACAAGAAACTCAGGCTAAAAATAAAATTTAGTTGGCTCCACCTAGTTGCTAGGCAACATTACATCCAACTTTGACCCGTTTTCACCAGAGCTGGTGACACATCTGTAACTGCTAAATAGGTCTGCACCCTGGGTGACCCTTGTTATTGTACCTACTAACAGCTTTAAAACTCTAAGGAAAAAATAACCCTTAATTTGCACCCTTTTTGGTGTGATCCCCTATCATTGCTATTCCAACAATCGAGTTCACTCTACTAAATCAGGATTTTACTATGTCATACTGTTGTTTGCGTATTCCAGGCTTAATACCGTGCAGATAGACTGCATTTTTATTGGCTGGGCACTCAAACCTAAATTTGCATCCAATTTGTGTCTGATTTATGACCAGTCAAGCAAGTGACCTTTTAAATTGGATTGTGGTGAATGCTAACTGATCATATTATATTCATTTATAACCTAAATCCTTACACAAAGTCATTAAAAGTTTGTTATTTCACATTGTATCATGAATAAAGCTTTAGTGGTATTATAATATGATTCTATCATTTTTGGAGATATAGATTTGGATCATAATTAAGGATGAGATTGGTATTTCATCCTATATCCCCCACCCCATTTATGAACACTTCAGATGGATAGGTAAGAAAGTGAAGGGCCTTCACTAAACGGAAGATATCAACACTTAGCTAAGACCAAATGAAGATGGTACTGATCAGAAATTGGTTTTTTCCTGTCAATTTTCAGATGTCCACAGCCCAGACTAATATACAGTTTAATCTGCTTGTTACACATTTACCACAATGTTAAAGTTATAGAAAAATGATGTGAGGTGGGTTTTTTTAATGATCATAATAGTCATTTTCATGGAATGAGAAAAATTATTTATAGAAGGAGATGGATTCATTGACTGATATTTCATTCCAACTGATTACATATGTTGTATAATCCTATGCATGTCTGCTCAGGAGTAAACCCCATAGAGTTAGTTCACTGTGATTTATTCCTGAGTAATTCTGTATTACAGTCTTAATGTAGCACATTAATAAAATTAAGAAGTATTAAAAATGATTTTCCTACTTTGACAAATGTCACTGGAAACTTCCATAAATGTGTCAAATGTCACACCAAGCTATTTACTCCCTGACTAAATATAGAGTTACTCTGACTGTTTGACTCTTGTCATTTGGTCCAAGTTTCTATAGTGACAGCCCTGTGTTAACTGAGTTGCCATATTGTTTATCAAGGGATAAAGGTTTTTAATCACAAAGATCTTCACTCTCCCGAGCATGTGCAAATAAAAAGTCTGTAATAGTGATGGAGTATTTCTTTTTATAGCAGTGTGAAAGTACTCTTCAAAGTAGCCACTTCAAAGTTCTTTGAAAACTTATACATGTATGCATGTGTGAGTGGAATCTGCATGTCAGGACCTCATCCTCATTGAGAGCATCCTGGGGCTTTCTCCCACTCTCTTCCCCTCTGCAATCCTCCATGCTTCCTAAAAATCTCCTCCAGAGAGTGTCCCTTTCCCAGACATCTGAAGAAGATTTTGAGGGTGTATAGGCACTGCAGGAGGACAGGAATTGCATCCTCCCAGTTCAACTGATGGAACTGCTCCGTCAGCGGAAAGCCAACATTGGATCCAAACCAAGTTCTCCAAGGTGCCTTCCATTTTTATTTTTCACCAGTTTCTCCTTCTTTCTGTCTTTGAAGCCGTCACCCAATATTTAGAAAATTCCTTGTTCAAAGAGTATAGGTTACAAAATATGATGTTATTTAGTTTTTTTAAAATTACACACACATATGCTTGCACATGCCCATTCCCGCATATATCCACCATACCCACATATGTATGCATATACATGCATGCACATCCACACGCAAATGCAAATGTTGCGATCCTTACAATGTGAGCACAGACACATACACATACATGATTTGTCCTGTGCCTAGAAAAGATGGAGGGAAAGATAGGTAGTGTGAAGCAATAGAACTGTCTTCCATTTTTTAAAATTTAGTTGATTTTAGGATATTATGGGGTTAAATCTTGGGTGTGTAAGTATGGGGGGAAGCTGGTCACTTTGAAACACATGCATAGAGCAGGGACAAGAGCTATGTTTGGGGTAATGGTAGTACAGCATGCCTCCTAGAAAGCTGCAACAAAAAAGGGTGGGAAGCCCCTAAGTGCCTTCCCCCAATTAAATCATCTTCATCACATGGTGAGGGTGATGGAGCAGACTGAGAGCATTGTTGGCCAGGATCAGGAGGTTGGAAAAGATGAACGAGTCCCTATAGGCTGAGAGTAGACTGATCCCAGGAGTTCTCAAAGTCTCTGATAAGGCAATCAAGAATGCAGTGGTAGCTCCCACTCTCAAACCTTCTTCAGACAGGATCCAAGTGCCATTATTTGTAATTCTTGTTGATATCTCCAGTCAGAATCCAAACAATCATGAGAACATTGAAACATAAGAAGAGCCCTGCTGGATCAGACCAAAGACTTATCTAAGACAGCATTCTGTTTCCCACAGTGGCCAACCAGTGGCCCATGGGAGACCCACAACCAGGACACACTTTCCCACTGTTGTTCCCTAGCAATGGCTATTCAAATGCAATCAAATCCAAATAATATATTGAGCCAGCATGAAGGTGACTCTGTATCACCAGACCCGGATTGCCATAACACCATGGGGCATAATAGCCCTGTGTCAGAGCACATGCTTTGCATGCAGAAGGTCCCAGGATCCAAAATCCAGCATCTCCAGGTAGGACTGGGAAAGGCCCTGTCTGAACCCCTGTAGCACCACTGCTAGTCAGTTTAGACAATGCTGGGTTCAATAGACCAAAGGTCTCACTCAATATAAAGCAGTTTCTGATCCTCATTAGAAAGGCACCCAACAAGTAACGATCTACCTCTAGCATAATCCCATTGTTCTGTATAGATATATTGGAAACACTAGCAATAGTATTGAAAATGAGTTCTTCACACACTACAACCAATCTGCTGACAATGAACCAAGAAAGGAGCAGGATGCATCTTTCTCACTCTTACCTGTCTTGTTGCTGCAAAGCTAATTGGGGCAAAAAACCAATAAAACCTGATTCTTGTCACTAAAATCAGCATGTGGCCAGGCACACCGGGGAGTGCTGGCAGAGGTGGTGGCACACACACCAAGAGAAAGCCCTCTTCTCCTTTTGTCTCCTTCCCACCGATCAAAGTCCTCACCATCCTATATCACTATGTTCGGTTAATGTTCATACATTAAAATGTTGACCCTCCCCTAAAACTAGAGGCTTGTTAAGAGAAGGCTGGAAGAAAATGCAATTCAGAACAAAGTTGGACATTTGGATTTGCAAAAGATGATCCTGACCTTCTGAATCAGGTCAACAGAGTTGTATATATGACAAAGTGGAAGTATCCCAAGCAACATTCTAAACAGCAGTGAATTGATAAAATACGAAAGACTGTTGAGTATGTACAAACCTACTCAGCAAGTGCAATAAGCAAGGAACCCAATTTTTGTGTTTTGTTTTTCAAACATGTTATGGCACCGCCATGGTTTCAACTCCTGTGGAAAAGCCCTTCATGCTTCTGATCTCATTGCAATAAAATACATTTTTTCCCAACCAAGGCCAGAACTACGCTAAGCAGGATATAGTGGTATGAAAGTGCTATGAAAGCGGTATATAAAAGGCAGGAGCCACATGAAGCAGGATATAGCAGTATATGGCTGTGTCAATGGGCCGCAACAGTAGTCAGTGTACTTCAATACTGCTGTAAAGCAGTAGTGTGGCTCCTGCCTTTTATATACTGCTTTCATACTGCTTTCATACCGCTATATCCTGCTTGGTGTAGAACTGGCCCATAATTTGACTACATAAAATCCAAATCCAAACTCTCTCGGTAGTTAGTAAGTTTCTCCTTTGGCTGTTTCTATTCTAACTGCCTTCATGCTCATCCATGATGTCCTAAAGACTCTAATTTCCTTTTCCTCTTAGTGATCTTGTTGTATTGTCATATGGTGTTCTTTCAGTCTGTTGACAGTATTTGTAACTTTCTTTCAAAATCAACTACCATGTCAAGAAAAGGAAGGTGGGAGAAGGTGATCCTGGTAAATTATACATTATAGCTTGTACCTTCTTCCCTTTTAGCTCCTGTCCTATAAAAATTGTGACTGTGTATAGATATTAACAAAATCCACGTGCATGCAAATGGTACTGTGAGTGCAACATCCCTTTGTCAATGCCATGCTTAGTATATTATTCAAGCACAAACCGGTGGCTAGTGAACAGGATTTTCCATTGAGGCTCTGGCCTCATAATTAGCTGCATAATTGCAAGCATTTGCTTGAATGCTTCCTGTGTTATTTAGAGAAATCGCACGCAACTGAGCTGCTTTGATGCAAACTGTTTCGATTTTCTGGGAAGCTCATTGTCAAATCAAAGCCTTTAAACAAATGATGGTGCTTGTGACCCACAATAAGGGAAGTTAGTTCTAGGGATGGAGGAGACATTTGTTAAGTTCAGATTTTACTGTGAACATACTTAATTTTGCACATTCATACCAGTATGTGAGCTGAAACTCAGTTATCCTTTGAAATTCACACTTCTCCAAATCTTGCAATGGAGTACAAAAATACATATCTTATTGAAAATTGCTTGACAAAATGCGCATGTCAGGCAAAGTTGCATACAAAATGAATGTATAAGAAGAAATGTGCACAAAGATCCTACCATTTTTCATGCAAACCTTTTTTAAAAAAGGAATTCTCAACATTCGAGGTGAACCGAATTCAAGATTGGAAAAATGATAAGCTGAAAGAAACCAATATTGGCAAATTCATCTATCCCTTTCCAGTTCATCCCAGAGGAGGAACCTAGGATTCATCTTCTCATGCTTGAAAGTTTCCTCCCTGGCCAGATCTATACCAAGCAGGATATAACACTATGAAAGCAGTTTGACAATGGTATATGGAATGTGCCAAGGGCTCCAACAGTTGTCAGTGCACTTCAATGCCATTATAAATCCATAGTCATCACATTCTCAAGGGCCAAGGCATGATGTCAGGCAATAGCAGAGGGGAATTAAATTAATCGGCTTTTCTGAGCACACACACAGGAATAGGTTAATATACTTCACCTGTAACAACAAGGAAGTATATCAAAGATAAATTACTTAGTGTGATTTTCTCCCTCTACCTCTGAAGAGATGGAGCCATTTCTCTCATTCATCATGCGCCCAGAGCCTCATTGCAGAGTAATGCAATTAGCGATAAAAAAAGGAAAGTTCCACCAATCCACTGAATAATCTCTTTACATATCTCTTAACAATGATACACATTAATTACACTTCTGCAGCAATGTGCTGCTGCAGCAGGGAGAATTAGTGAGGTGCAATCACACATCTAGAATCTTCTTGTATTTCTCCTATACCCACCCATACATTTTTTAAATTGCAAAACAAGTGGGGGCTATCATTATCGCCAGGACCAAAACATATATGTGAGCTTTCCTTCACAGTTCTTTTTACACTGATACAATTCCACTTGATGTGGGAGCATTAAGACCTGTGATAGTGCATGGAAAACATGGTATATGCTGAAATAATAATAATAGCTTCTGATTTTTAAAATACTTATGTATGTTCTCAGCATTGTTCACTGAGCTGACTGCCTTGTTAACAGCACAGTCTTATGGGTGTATTTATTGAATTCAATGGAACTTACTCTATAATAAGTGGGTATAGGATTGTAGCCTAACAGTGCAATGCTATACATGTCTAGTTTAAATAAGTTCAAATGAATTCAATGAGGCTTGTACTTTCATGTACATAAGATTTCAACCAAATTCATTTAAATATGCATTTGATCTGATGTGATTAAGCTCCACATCATTTCATTTTTCCCTTTTATTTAAAAAATACCCATATACTTCACCTTTCCATTATAAAATAGTGTCCAAACTAGCTAACAATTTGTTTTTTAAAAAATGCAATATTAAAACAGTTACAATCCAGAAAACAAAAAGAAAGAGTGCGGCAATTAGAAACATCAGAGTTAGCGTAAAAAAATAAGCAAATAAAAAGCCTGCCTAATTTCTAAATACTCTTGCCACTATGAGGTTGCCACCTTTTCTTTGGCAGGGCTCTTATTCCTTTAAGTGCCTGCAGCCTGAAATTCTGCAGATGAAGCTTCCTCATCTCTGTATCTGAGTTTGGAATGTGAGAACGTAAGAACATAATATAAGAAGAACCCTGCTGGATCAGAACAAAGGTGCCTCTATTCCAGCCTTCTGTACCCACAGTGGCTAACCAGATACTGGTGGGAAGAGCACAGACTGGACATGAGCACAATATCACCCTCCCGCTCATGTCCCCATCAGCTTCTATTCAGAGACAGGCCACCTCCGCTACTGGAGGTCATATATAGCTATCATATATAGCCATCATTGATAGCCTTCTCCTCCATGAATTTGTCTAATTCCCATTTAAAGTCATCTAATCTGGTGGCCATCACTTGTCTTGTGGTACATATTTAAGGATTCTTAAAGAAGCAATTACTCTGTGAGTTGTCATTTTATTTTTAAAAAAAAAACGGTACCTGTCCTTGCTGTTAGGAAAGGAAGCCTTTAATAATTTCTTTGTGGGAGAATGGGGGCATCTGGACATGGGTAGGTGACCATATGAAAGGAGGATAGGGTTCCTGTATCTTTAACAGTTGTACAGAAAAGGGAATTTTAGCAGGTGTCATTTGTATGCATGCACCAACTAGTGAAATTCCCTCTTCATCACACAGGTAAAGCTGCATAAACCCTGCCCTCTTTACCAGATACAAAAGACAGCAGGGCTAATGCAGCTTTAACTGTTGTGATGAAGAGAGAATTTCACCAGGTGCTGCATGCATACAAATGACACCTGCTGAAATTCCATTTTCAACACAACTGTTCAAGATACAGGAGCCCTGTCCTCCTTTTCATATGATCATCCTAGACATGGGTGCTGAAGCCTTCCATCAATGCATTGGCTGTACCCCCTTCACTTTTGATTTGTGCATGGTCTGCTGAAATTTTGTTTATCATGGAGCTGCTAAAAGCACAGACACACTGGCAGAAAAAGACTGCCAGGTTTATATCACATGAAGGGATATTTCAGCATGCAAGCATAAAATCACTTGGATGGGTGGGTGGGGACTAAAGAAAAAAAAAACCTAACGTAAAAGTAGAACTTACACTCTGGTAAATCAAAGGTGTTATGGTCAAGTCAACAATGGCCAGATCTACACCAGGCAGGATATAGCGGTATATGGTATGTGTCAATGGGCTTCAACAGTTGTCAGTGCATTTTAATACCACTATAAAGCAGTAGTGTGGCTCCTGCCTTTTATATACTGCTTTCATACCACTATATCCTGCTTGGTGCATATCTGGCCAATGTCTCATACCATCAAATCAGTGTTAATTGATTAATCGACTCTGGCATCCTAGTGGCCTAACTCTTTGCACATACAACCACAATTAGGCCTAGGGGCTGTCTATAAGTCTTCTAAGCTCCAGAGTGGCTACGCAGTGGCACTTGGCCAGTTATATAACGCAGCCGCCAACTCGCAGCTGCCATGGGGCTTTTCATCAAAGCTGCAGGGTATAAAAGTTGGGAAATTAATCCAACTTTTTTCTTCAAAGTGGGGTTACCACGGCCCTTCTGCTGCATGACCATGCTCCAGGGTTGAGCTAGGGGTGGATGACAACCCCTTGATTAGTTGCCAGAAGCCAGGCAGAGAGCAGGGTTGTGATTCTGCATTAATTCACCCCAATTTATATCTGAAACTGCACATTTGTGAAGGGAGCTCTTATCCTTTACTTTACTCATAGGGAGAGCATAGGCTGACCATATGAAAAGGAGGACAGGGCTCATGTAACTTTAACAGTTGTAGAGAAAAGGGAATTTCAGCCAGTGTCATTTGTATGCAATTAGTTCCTGGTGAAATTCCCTCTTCATCACAACAGTTAAGGGTGCAGGGGCCCTGCCTTCTTTTGTATATGGTCACTCTAGTATAGTGCCTGCAACTTTAACTGTTGTGATGAAGAGGGAATTTCAAAAGGAACTAATTGCATACAAATGACACTGGCTGAAATTCCCTTTTCTCTACAACTGTTAAAGTTACAGGAGCCCTATCCTCCTTTTCATATGGTCAGCCTACTGGAGATGCACAGCTGTGCATCAGCAAAGTAAAGAATAAGAGCTCCCTCCACAAATGTGCAGATTCTCCCTTCAGTTCCAGCCCTGGATAACTTGGAAGTTTTGCTTCTTCTCAGAACAGTGGGCATAATGCACAGAGGGGGTGGGACCTATTACTTCTGCCCTGCCTCACCCCCCCCCCCACCCAGAAGTATGTTTTTCTGGGTTTTAGGGACAGCCAGCTCTGCTGTATAACACTGAAGGAGCAGAACCAATTTCATCATACTGTGGAGAATATGAGCAATGCCCTTTTCTCCTGTGCTTGTCAAGATGAAGCTCAGGTCTCTACACATGCTGTAGAATGAGCTGGCAAAGTTCTGAGGTGGTCAGTTGGGCTATACTACTTGAGACTGCAGTTAGAGTATCATGTTTTAATGCTCCTATATGAAAAACACCCTGCAAGTAGAAAACAACTCAACACAGAGAGGGCTGGATTAGAACCCCTCTCTGGTGTTCTAGTTTTTATTATTATTATTTATTTATTTATTTCATTACATTTGTATACCGTCCCTTTGCCGAAGCTGTCTGGGCAGTTTACATAAGATTAAAACAATTGAAAACAAAATTAAAAAATTAAAACAGCAAAAGCATACAATATATATACAATATACACATACATTTAAAACCACTATAATAACTTTAAAAAGCTATAAGCCTAAAAACAAAACAAACCCAGGCTCATCTGATATTGCTACTTGAAGGAAGGATATTTACTTGAAGGAAGTAAAAACCAACAACATAGTGGAACATTCAAAAGCTAGATTTGGAAATGCTTTAGACCACTCTACTGCTTTAGATGTATAGTACCAACTCATTCTTCACCATGCGTAGACCAGACCTTATGCTGATAAAAGAAAAAATATCAGACCTTAAAATCTCTTGTCTTGGTAACAGCTAATGTAAACCCTACCTATATCTAAATTTACATTTTAGTTCCAAGCTACACCACTTTTGAGTCTCTTCTTCCATTCTGTTGCCTACCAACGTCACCCAGTTTGGAGACACATCCTCTGATGCTCTTTATGGAACCTATATGGAAGTCCATGCTCTCAGAGCAGCTTGTTCATATGTATCAGCCTGCCAAGTGGTATGGAGGAATTATCATACATATTATCATACATAACAGATGCAGATGTGTGTCAAAATGTTTGGTCAAATCACAGAACCATAGAGTTGGAAAGATCTCAGTGGTTGTTGAGTATAACCTTCTGCAGATACAGGAAATCCACTGTACCAGCATCTCTGATAGGTAGCCATCCAGCAGTGGAGGCTGGTGGCTCCGATGTCAGTGGGGTGGTGAATCTACTGCGGGTTTCAGTCAGAATCAGTCGGAAATCCTTTAGAGTTCTGACTTGTTCTGACTGAACTGTGGAGCAGATTCACTTCCCCACTGACATCAGAGCCATCGGTCTCCACTGCCACCCAGCCTCTGCTGAAACCCCTCTAATGGAGGGGAATCTGCTGCCATGCAAGATAGCCTTGTTCCACTATCAAACAGCTTGTAAAGTCAGAAAGTTCTTCTTAATGCTTGTCTGCATCTTATGTTCCTGAATCATTCCTGAAAACAAGCCTTTGTCTTAGCTCAGCTCTGACTCCATATCGCTTGTGAATAAATGGCCCCAATCCTAATACAGATCCTGGATGATTCCAGTGCCTACTTCCCCCTATTGCAAAAGTCAAAATTGACCATTTATGTTGCAATCCTATGCAGAGAGAAAGTCCTGCAATTCCTAGCACGCCCCATCCGGCTGGGACATGCTGAAAATCGTAGGACTTTTTTTTTTGTCTAAATGTGCATAGGATTGCACCCTTATATTGCTAACTTTGGCTTCCTGTTTTAGCAACAATTACTTATGCAAATATACAACCATTATTCAAAATATCTTCTTGTGGCCCCTCCCCCATATGAAATTTCCTCATTAAAGGCTACTACTAGCCACTCTGTGAAAAATATTCATGGTGTCTCTTTCACTCTTAAATTGAACCTTGGGAGGCTGAATGTGCTGAACTAGTACATTTCTAAAGACAAAAGCCCCTAATGTTTTACTTCTTAGCATCCTTTTCTCTCTCTTCATTACCATGTTGCCAAGCAACACTTTCCCAGTACCAGGCCAGCAGCTGGAAAACGAAAATCTGATTATGTGAGGAGGAATTAAAAGAGAAGATATTTTCCCCATGTATTATCTTTGTCACCTTCATGTCAGCATTTCAAGCAAACATTTTACCCTCACAAACATTAAACAACAGTTTATACCTTTCTTGTCGCCCAAATTATTTCCTACTATTAAAGGCACCAGATTAAATGGAGCAGAAACCATAGGCTGTGGGGAGAGGGGTATTGCAAAAGGATAGCTTTCATCATAATTCTGTGAGACCAATCAGAGATTAGGAAATCCATGCTGCCTGGAATTCAGAAAACATCCATGCTGCCTGGAATTCAGAAAACATTCCCAAAGCCTGCATTGTGAACAATCAATTTAAATAATAATAATAATAATAATAAACAATACCCATGCAAAGTGGTGTGACCAAGATCCACCCAGTGAGATTCATTACCAGTAGAGATCTGCCCTTAAAGAATCAGTATGGTACAGCTAGATGTCCTCCAGATGTCATGGACTACAACTCCCATTATTCTTAGCTGAGATGCTGTGCTGACTGGGAGTGATGTGAATTGTAGTCCACCATATTGGTAAGGCATCAAATTGGGGAAGGCTGAGTCTTGTTATTGCATCACCTAGGAAGGTTTGCCTCTCACTTTGGGGATTGATTATCATTACCAGTTTAACATCCTTAGTCATAGCTGGTGGTGATGTGAACAAAATGATGTTGCATTGAAATTGCTACAGTATGTTGGTCAAACCTGATCTGTTGTGACATCTGTCCATTGCAATCTTGTAATTGCATATTGGCGAATATTGAATGTGTAAGATTGCACCAATGAAGCTGTCTCCATGACCTAAGTGTTTTTAAAGTGTTACATAGATGACCTGTCTCTCAGCGGCTTTCAATACCATCAGCCATGGTATCCTTCTGGATAGGTTGTCTGGGCTGGGAGTTGGAGGCACTGCATTGCAGTGGTTCCGCTCCTACTTGGATGACCGATTCCAGAAGGTGGTGCTGGGGGATTATTGCTCTGTGCCATGGCATCTAGGCCATGGGGTTCCACAGGGCTCTATTTTATCCCTTATGCTGTTCAAAATCTACATGAAACCCCTGGGCGAGGTTATCCGGAGATGCGGGCTGAGGGGTCATCAATATGCAGATGACACCCAGCTCTACCTCTCCTTTTCATCAAACCCAGGTGAGGCAGTGGCTGTTCTGAATCAGTGCCTGGGCATGGTAATGGACTAGATGAGGGGCAACAAACTGAGACTCAATCCAGACAAGATGGAGTTACTGTTTGCAGGTGGTTCATCTGTCCAGCTAGGTGATGTTCACTGAATTCCTGTTTTTTTCTACGTAAGTTCATATCATTTTTACTTTTAGTTTCTGAACTGAACAAAATGAGATGAATTGGTCAAACGAAGGTGATTAGAATAAAGAGCAGTTAACAAATCTGTCTTCCATTTAAAATTGTAGTGACACAATTTCAGATCAGATGCAGAACCTTTTTTAAACAGCAGAATGGGAATAGATATATTATATAATTATCAAAGGGAAAGAGTCCTCTTTGTTTTAATTCTCTTCTGAATTATACTGGCATTTTTTAAAGAAAATGTGATAGACATCCCACCATAAACCCAGGGCAAGTTAGAGAAGCTACATATCAAGTAGAAAAAGCCCTGTCCCTCAAAAATAAAATATTATTCACAGGAAAAATGCAATACGGGTTGTAAATGGAATAACAGTGGGGAAAGACTACTTCTATATATTCATAAACATAAAATATTTATTCAGGGGAAAGAGAGTCATTCCCAGAGGTTCAGCAGTTAGCATGATGATGGCATTGTGCTTTTTCTCTTTCACCATGTGTTTTCAGCACAGTAGCTGAATCCATGTGCTGGTAGGTGAAAGATCTGTCCCAGGCGATCCACCAACCAGCATATTGATGGTGCTTTTGCCTGCTTTTGCCTGCTGTCTAAATGACACAAAATGGCTGGTCTCAAAATGTTTACCATTACATTTCTTCTCTGCAATGCATTCTATTTGCATTCCATTCAGACAACATCCAATAATAGTGATGACTGTTGGCTGAATAGGATTGATGGTAGTCTGGCAGCACTCCATTGGCCAATGGGAATCTAGAGAGAGCTGTTTTTCCAACTCAAAACATAAATGCATCACATTCTCTTGCTGACCTTTGTATTAAATGGGAAATTATTTGATTTCTTTGACTTCTTTTCTTTTTTAAAAAAGATACTTGTGCCTGATTGCTGTAATTTTGGATAAATAGTCATTTTGGGAAGCATGTTCTGGGTTTTGATCATTCTGTTTAGAAACTTACTATTTTAAAACACAGTTGTCATCAAGTGTCAACAATTATCAGGATACTGAAAATGGACATGTCTAAGAACAGGCTTTTTAAAAGGTAGGCAGATTGAAATATTTTGCAAGGTGGGAAAACATTATTTGAAATTATTCCAAAGGTGTTGTATAATATAGCTAGTGCAACCTGCCGGAATAGTTTTTAGCACAAGAGTGAGTGCATTTCACCATTAAAAAGTCTGTATCATCCATAATCTTCACTGTATCTACAGACAACTTTTAATCCTTGCCTCAATTTAAAAAGTAGACTAGGCATTTAGAATGGGAGCTGCAAAAAGGAAAACTTGTCTCTCACACCAAAGAAAGAAACCCTTCTGAAAAACTGTATTGGAATTTATATCCCTCAATGTGTTCTATATGGGTTTAGTAGGGTTTAGAAGATTTAGTAGGAAAAGGGTATCTTGGAATTAATAATTAATTTGTTCATAGATGCAAAATGGCAGAAGGCAATAACTAGAGGAAAGAAGCCCCACTTCTTTTACTGAGAGCTCCATCAGACAAGTGTCTTATTGCACACTCGTTATTGGGCACTCACGGATTTTCACGGGTCCCTCTCACAAGGTCATCTGCCTCCCGCATGCCTCCCGCTCCTTCTAACCTTCTTCCATGACAAAAAAAAAACACCCCAGTAAGTCCGACTTATTTTTAAAGGCAGAAGTTGCCGCTATCTCCTGCTGTATGCAGGAGAAGCAGCAGGATCAAAACGGCCCCTGAATGGGCCTCGTGTATGTTGTTCACTTCCTCTTTCGAAAGAGGAAGTAATGAGGGACAAATGCATGGGCGGAGAAGCGATGGTGGGCAAACACGATTTTCCCCTATGTGATGATGTTCTGAATGAGCACATACAATGTGGAATACTGCAGTAGACCCGGGGTGGAGCAATTCTATGGGGCAGGAGAGGGAGATCAGAGACACTGCCTTTTCTTATACCCTGTCAGGTTTGCACCAGGAGGCCAAAAGGTGAGGGCATTTTTCTTTTACATCCCCTTTTCCAGGAGAATTTTAATCCATGGCTATTTTAGGATTTTTTCCCCATTCCGGGATGTGCCAGGGGGATGGTAGGCATAGGAGAACCGGGGATGTTCGAGTTTGCTGAAATTCCTCAAACTTTACTTTGAAGCTCAGTTTGGCTCACTCCCATTTTCATTTGCCAGTTCGTTTGAACACAAAAAGAGTGGATTTCTGTGTGCATCTTTCAAAAGTGTGCACTTCTCCCATTGAAATAATTATAAAAATGCATATAAAAATGCACATTTCAAAGGTCACCTTTTTCTTTTTTTAAAAAAATGCATCTTTCAAAGACGATCACATGTGTCTATTTGTGTTCACATTGAGGGTGGCAAACAAGGCAAGTTTGTGAACTGAAATGAAATTCATGTATATCCCTAGAGATTGGGAGAGCTTTTGATCCTGTGAATCCACAGCCTTTTATGTCAGGCCTGTTTTCCCCCCTCCCTGACATCAGAGCATTGACATCAGAGGAGCAGCTGCAGACTTTTCCACACATACACACACCAGAGGAGGCTTCCTAAGATGCATCTCCCTTTCTGAGGCAGATCTCTGTCTCTCTCTGTTCCCTCAGATGGGGAGATCTGAAAAATCCAGGGACCATAGAATTGTGTCCTTAATGAACTCCATTGTGATTGGTGAAGGCAGGCAAGTAGATGACAAGCTTGTGGGAAGCTGATCTCCATTTACAGCGAAATGATACATTTTCATTGTTTGCATCATTGCATTGTATTATCCATTTGACACATCAATGGAACACTCTATTTAGACGTGTATATGTCACAAAAAAAGGTCATTGGGAGGAAGAGAGAAAGCAGTGAAAATGATAGATTGGACAGCACTTTTTAGTCTAAATATTTTGTTGGCTATAGCCCTATTCAGGTGTTTGCCTGCTTGTGTGTATGACAAGTGTGTGTGTATGTAAGCCCCACCCTCAACATCACAGGCTGCCCAACCTCTGGTTTTGCACTGAGTGGGAAGGACTGTATAGGACTCTAATCATGTGGCTCAGCGACCATGAACCTTATCAGGATTTCCAATCACAGAAACTCTGTAACTGCATTCAGCTGAACGTGCTTACAGAGCCCTATACAGTCTTTTGCACTCAGCGCACGAAGGCAGGAACAAGGGAATGTTGGGGGTGAGCTCATATGCAAGCCCACATTTGCCTACACATTTTCCCTGTATATGAGCAGGCAAACACCTGTATAGGGCTTAGGCCTGTGTACTAATCTGAACTGGGCAAATCTCATACTCTGAGATAAGGTTAAGAAGTGAAATGTGAGAATGTCATGTCAATAGAATGTAAAACACAGACATTACAAGCAAGAGAAGAGTTTCTCCCACTGATAATATGGAATTTATAGCATGCTTGCCTTTTTAAATTTCCTCTAAACTGTGGATCCTTTGTCTGTCTGACATTCATCAAATCAGGCCCATTTATTCCAAATGAGAAGAAAGATCTAAGTAATTGCTGAGGTCCGATGCCCTGCTGGGAGGACATCAAAATTCCTGCATTTCAGGCCATTTGGGTGGGAAATGCCAAAGTTACAGGCAGCAACTTTAGGTCTCCACTGAAATCAGGAAAAAAAAACCGTGAAAACCAGAGCCAAATGAAAAACAAACTAAATGCAATTCAAACAAATAGGAAACAAAATGAATAAAACTTTAAAAATGATTGAAAACGAAACATTTTTTCCTTGCACACCTCTAAAACACACAATGTGGTAAGATTGTAGAATGAATTCTGTGGCTAGATAAGTTGCTTAGCAATACAATTAAACAGTGAATCTGGTTTCTGGTTTCTGTCATATATATATATATATATATATATGGATTTGCTTTTATGCTTTACTTGTAATTTTGAATTAGTGTTGTTAGTCCACTTTGGAAGACTATTTGTAGTGGAAATGGAATGGAAACGGAGGATGCCAATTTAACAAATACATAAAGTACAACCAAACATATGGGAGAAGATTATAATTCTGCTCCAGAACACTTCCTAGAATACAATAATAATCTGCATTCATGAATTTACTACTGTCTATAAGATATAACCATAGATCTTTCCATAGTAATTGATAAGGATATTTTGAATGCACAGTGAGTAAGACTAAATGGAGGGGGTTCTCCTGAACCTGAGGAATGTATTCACTATGTCTTTATGTTCCTTGCATCATAATATCCAGGAGCAGTTTCTTGTAACTCTAAGAATTTCTCTTATCAAAGTCTAATCAATGTAATTTTTTACATTTTATTTTTTAATTTATCTTATTTGCATGCACACACGCACATTTTTTTACCAAGGAAGGTGATAAAACTTGTTTAAAACAATAATAAAGCAAGTGTATTAAAATGCCATTAAAAGCACAACGATCGCAGAATAAAAGCAGCATCTAACTCCAAAGACAAGCTTATACTCCAAAGGCCTGCTTTAAAAAAAGCTCTTTACCTGCTATCAGAAGGAGAACAGAGAAGGAATGAACCTAGCCTTCCTCAGCAGGGAGTTCCACAGCCTTGGAACGACCACCAAGAAGGCCCTCTCTTACATCACCACTAAATGTGCCTTTGAAGATGGCAGTCTCAAAAGAAGGGCATTTCCTGAAGATCTTAAGACCTGGGCAGGCTCATATGGAAGAAGGTGATATTTCAAGTAGCTTGGTCCTAAGCCATATGACCAGCACTTTGAATTCTGTGCAGAAACCAGTGAAGCTGTTGTCACATGCTCCCTATAACCAGCTCCAGTCAACAGTCTGGCCGCAGCATTCTGGAGTAGCTGAAGTATCTCATTAGTTTTCAAAGGCAGTCCCATGCAGAGCATGTTACATTAGAAATTAGATAAAACTAAGGCATGCATGACCATTCACAGATCAGGCATCACAATTGGTGCACCAGCCTCAGCTGTGCAAATGCACTCTTGGCCACCACCAAAACCAGGCATTCAGGTTCAGGGCAAAGTCCAGGAGTGCACTCAAACTGCAAGCCTGAATCTACAGGAGGAGTGTAACCCTATCCAGCACAAGTTGAATCCCTATTCTCTGATCTGCTTTTTTACTTACCAGAAGCACCTCTGCTGTTTCTGGATTATGCTTCGATTTCTTTGCCCTCATCCAGACACTGATTTAGAATGAGAACAGCTTCCTCAGATTTCGATGGAAAGGAGAGATGGAGTTGGGTGTCACCAGCATACCAGTGACATCAAACCCACAAACTCTAGATAATCTCTCCCAGTGGATTCATGGATATGTCAAATAGCACGGGAGATAAGATGGAGCTCTGAAAGACACCACAAGCCAATGGCCATGGCATCAGACAGGAATCCTTCAGCACCACCTTCTAGATCACCACTCCAAGAAGGACCTTTGAATTCTGGCCAGAACAAACTGGTAGCCAGTGAAGCTGTTGCAACAAGAGAGTCACATGCTCCCTGTAACCAGCTGCCAAGATGTCCAGCAGAACCAACAGGAACACACTTCCCTGGTCCAGTTCCTAGTGTAGATTGTCCACCAAAGCAAACAAAACAGTCTCTGTCCTATAACCAGGACAGATGCCAGTAGATCTAGGCAATCTGTTTCATCCAGAAGTCCCTGGAGTTGAAAAGCCACCATATGTTCCAGCACCTTGCCCAAGAATGGAACATTAGAGACTGCCAGAAATTATTTAGGGTTCAGGGAAGTTTAAAACAACAACAACAACAACAACAAACAAACAACAACAACAAACAACAACACACGCACACACAAAGGTCTAACCACAGCTTCCTTTAGGGAAGACAGAATCATACTTGCCATAAAGAGGTATTCACAGACCTTTACCCTATCAGCCAATTCCTCCCTCCCCCAGCTGCTTTTATAAGCCAAGAAGGGCAAAGGTGCAGCCTCAGTTCTCTAAGGATCCTGTGCATATGCTGGGGCTGTAGATACTGAAAAAGTGTTCATTGTAACTGGATAAGCAGGGGCCACTTTTTAAGGTGTTGTTGGTTTTGAGGCCAAGAACAGCATCACAAAATCCAGAGAAGTGCAGAACAGGAAGGTAATTGGTCCCAATCTGCGCACTGGTCTGAGAGGTGCCGATAAGGTCAGATTTCATTGGAACTCACAAAGAATGAATTATTCCAGCATTCCTAGATTTTGGAAGCCTGTGAATACTCTTTCTAAGGGCAAGCACCCTTTTTTGCTTTGTGTCCATCTTCATCATCAGATTCTGTTGACCTCTGTTGATGATTCCATGCATTTAGGTTTTTAGAGTCACCATCTCCTGTTTTGCTCTGAGACAAGAATGTTGCTCACTGGAAAGAAATGAAACACACGGATGTGAAATACTGACATGCTGCATTGTCAGTGCACTGGTGCTGGTAGGTTCATAAATTTGCAGTAGTGGAAGCTATTGAAAGTGAATGCTGACTCCTCTCTGCAGTTTTGAAGCACCAGAATCTATCAAGTTCCTTTATGAATTTCATAGGGTGACCATATGGAGAGGAGGACAGGGCTCCTGTAACTTTAACAGCTGCATAGAAAAGGAAATTTCAGCAGGTGTTATTTGTATGCATGCATCACCTGGTGAAATTCCCTCTTCATTACAACAGTTAAAGCTGCAGGAGCCCTCCTTTTTTGTATCTGGTCAAGAAGGCAGAGCTCCTGCAGCTTTACCTGTTGTGATGAAGAGGGAATTTCACCAAGTGCTGCATGCATACAAATGACACCTGCTGAAATTCCCTTTTCAATACAACTGCTAAAAATACAGGAGCCCTGTCCTCCTTTTCATATGGTTACCCTAGAATTTCAGTATAAATGCAAACATAGGAAAAATGATTTTCAAGTTCTGGAATGCTAACAGAGGCAACATGTCTGGACAACAGATGAAAGTCAGAGTAGGGAGTTAGCTAATACTGTAACTCATATCCATCAAGGTAGCCATTAAATCCTAATTGCTTTTGGTGCAACTATCAGGAGAAAGCATGATAGTGAGAGAAGTAGGGGTACACAAACTAGAGTCTTGCAAAACCCCACAGAGTTGAAGAGGAAAATACAGAAAAGTAGCAGGCAGTGGATGTGAGGGCAGTGTCACAGAAGCACCAAGACTGCTGGAAATCAAGGAAGAAAGAAGGGGTTTCCATATTGAAAACGGCATGCAGAACAAAAGGAATGATAAAAAACAAGGTCTTTGTATCTGATCAGAAAAAAGTTTGCTGTATTCCTTTATTAAGTATGTGATGACATATTTGTTGTGATGCAATAAAATGTGCAAATGGTAGAATGTGCCACAAGTACAGAGTTTGAGGTCTAGCTGCAGAGGTGGTAGCATTAGCAAAGGGCAGCTTAGTCAGTATGGGAAAACCAGAGAGCAAAGAAAATGATGGAGTGTAACGGGAAGAGTGGAGGAGATGGGACTATTAAAGCAAAGTGTTGGTAAGAAACTTGGATATCCCTTGAAAACTGCCTCCACATCCTTAGGTCTTTCTTTTCATTTGGAACTAATTGGTCTGATTTGATAGAAATCCGTTTGGAGATGTTCTCTAACTAGGTTTCATAGAAATGTAGATAGGTGGGTCGTCATTCATTCAGTCCCAAACTGGATAAACTCCAATGCCAATGTCAGGGCCAGGTAGCCTTCACGTTTGCCATAAAAGCACCAAAACGTCCATATCAACTCAGGGAATTGGCTTTTCTAACTGACGTTTTCTAAGCACCAAACTAGATGCACATAATTATATGAATGGCTATATAAGAGTATATTGCAATTAGCATTGGGAGAAAAGCTGCCATCGTATGAATGGCGGTACATCTAGTTTGAGCCTAAGAGATGATAAAGTAAAACTGTCCCTACTTAAGGTGGTACCATGATGAATTGTGTCAGATGCTAACTACTGCAGGAATAGTTGGGTTAATGATTCTTTATATATAGTTGGATCTGTCTTTCTGTTAATGAAAGGGCTCCACTCATGGAAAGTGCCTCCACCTGATTTTCCAAGGTCCTCCCTCCCCACTTCACCCCATCCCATAACTCATTCCAGTCAACATGGTCCCCTGACCCTGTGTGTAACATGTTCAAGGAACAGGGAAGTCCACTTCTACCAGCTGTTGCATGTGTTTAAATCTGGAACTAACCAAAGGTTTTTCTTTCTGCAAGAGGATTCTAATACAAATGAGCAGTTTCTTTAAGCATTACTTTGCGTATCAAGTCAACATTCTAGTCCTTTACTCCAACCTCAGTTCTCTGTAGCTGAAGAGAAAAGAGATTGCCATCAAATATTTATAAGGGGAGAGAGAGAGAGAGAGAGAGAGAGAGAGAGAGAGAGCTAAACCCATTTTAATAAATAATAAAAGTTTTCTACACAGAGCATATTAGCTCTACATAATATATACTGATTGGATTAAAATGTATCTTTATGAATAAAAGTGCTTGGCTTAAGGAAATGAGACACCATCAGTTTTGGTGACAGAACAGCCGAACACAAAGAGGCAGGAGACTGAGGTTGTTTTATATGCAGTGGATTTTGCAGGGAGGCATTGATGTAAACCATGTCTAAGAAGAAGTAGCTGCTAAAATTCATTTCTGCAGTTAAGTTTATTCCAGACATGGCAGGAATATCTGCAAGAGCAGGATTGTGTGTTTTCAGAAATATTAGGTGAGCTTAAAGATTATTTTTCTTAGAGATATATCTGGCAGGGTTGTACATAATTTAACCCTCTCTTCTCCACGCCCACCCCCAAACTCTTTTATGCATATGTGAATTTATGTACTTGATAAACATGCATCTTTAATAAAACATTTTTCAGAAAACAAAGTTAGACATTGTTATCTTTATACTCTCTATTTTTCTCAAGCAGATACTACTGCTATACTATGACTACTTATCATCATCGTCATCATCAATATGGTGTTTTTAGTACACAGAATACTGTGTGATCATCATCTAGTTGACTTCTCAACAATTCAGTGGACCAAGATTTGTCCCATTTGGTGAAAGAAAAATGGAGGCTGAGATGGGATGGTTTGCCCACAACCACAATCCAAGCTGCTGCAGCTGTGAACACAGTGGCTGAATTCGGACGACACATTAAGCAATGGGGGGGGGGGAACAATCATCAATTGTATTGACTATCACATCGTCCGATTTGGTCCAGGGGGCCTCCGATTTTGGCCGATCTGATCCGGGACAAAATTGGAGGTCCTGATCCGGGTCCCGATCCGATCAAAAATGTAATAAATAAATGAAAGTGGAACTTTGCAGTACTCTGCAAGACCAGAGCAGAAGTTCCCTAATGCTATATAGGGATGGACTAATTGGTTAATTTTGCTTTCTCCTGCATTCAGATTTTGAAAATTGGATGTTCTTTCCAATCTGTGTGTGAAGAGATTTGCAAATTCTAGAAAATTCTTAAGAAAAACAAACTGAAACAAAGTTCTCATCCATCTGCATCAGCAATTGGTAGAGCTATACCCAAGATGGATAGGACAATGTTGTCTCTGCCTGTCATGTAGGTGTCAAAGATGAGGATGCCTGTCAGAGAAAAAGGGTGGCAACCCTAATTCAGCACCACACACATGGTTTCTGCACCACATGTCAAAACCAGACATTGGAAGGCTAAACACTCAAAGCCCTGGGCCTGAATGAATAAATCTGTCAGATTTGATTTGTCCTTATTTATTTATTTATTTTTAAAAAGCTCAGTTTTTTTATTCCTGTTTAAGAAGAAATTGACAAATTTTGGATAACTTCTTAAATAAACAAACCTGAATCAAATGAAATGTTCACCCATCCCTAATACTATTCCCTGAAACTGTCCAGTCAGATAGGGCTAGACTGTATATACAAAGATGGTGGGAATGGAACCGGGGGGAAACCACACACAAAAAAACCCTTTTTTATGGCAACTCTGTGCAACTTTGACAGCTGTAGGAACAGTATATATCTTAATTGTCTTTATTTCCATTCCCTGATGTTTATATTGCCATGGTGGCCATTATGAGGCATGTGGAGTCAACCCCCAGCTCCCTGCACTGCTTTCCCATGCCTACTCTGTGCTGAGATCCACCCCTAGATCTGCCCACTGTCTTAAACCCAAACGAAAGCCACCACTGACAAAGAAAAAACAGAGTTGATATTGAAGCACTGGGAAAAGTCGCAGCAAATCAACACTTAGAGAAAGTGCAGTTTCCGGAGGAAAAGCCTGATGTGGCTGCTAGTTATCAGCTGGGGTGCAACTGCGCACCCACAATGGGGTGTTTAAAGAGTAGACAAGGCCTAGCATGAAGATTTAGGATAATTCCTACCCCTGCCCTCCGTTTTCGATCAGGCTACCATATGCCATGTGTTATCAGTGTTGGTCTTTCAATTCTAGCTCAGAGAGTATTTTTTTTTTTACTTTGCATATGAATATTGTTGAAATTCAAAGGGCACCAGTGTAATATCAAGGTTAATGATAGCATCCATTGTCTTCTTGAGTTTTTAAAATGAATATGCAAATCCATGTGACTTGGCTACAGTCCCCTCCTCCCCAGTGCTTCCAACTGCCTTAGTGGTCCTCAGACAGAGTATGTTTTATTCAGGAGAACAAAAACATGCTGGAACCTGAGACTTGGGTGAATAATAAATTGACTTTGGCTTGGCCTTTTAGCTCATTATGAATCTTTTAAAAGGTTAGTGTTCTTTTCTTGTCTCCTGCTGCAGCCTTTAATTGTGTGTGGAGTAATATATATAATATCCTGTTCTTACCAAATGTGGAGTAATATATATAATATCCTGTTCTTACCTATATATATATATATATAGGTAAGAACAGGATGTGATGCAGCTGAGCTTGAGGGCTGGCTTTTAGTGATCATTGTTAAGCCAATACTGAGGGAGGGTCAATTACAATAAGTACATAACAGTTGTTCTATTGCATATTTTCCCTTTGTATTGTTAACTGATCTGAGACATCAGATTGGGATTCGTGTTTTGTTTTTTGTTTTTAAGTGGAACTCCTGTTATTTGGCATTGCCAGATTGCCTCCTTCCTGCATATCCCCAAACATAGCTGCAGACCAATTCCAATGTACTATTGTGCATGGATAGACATTTGACAACAAGAGCCAGTGTGGTGTAGCGGTCAGAGTGTTGGACTGAGACCCAGGTTCAAGTCCCCACTTGGTGATGAAACTCCCTGGTTGACTTTGGACTAGTCACTGACTCTCAGCCCAATCTACCTCATAGAGTTGTTGTAAGGATAACATGGAGAGGAGGAGGAGGAGGAGGAGGAGGAGGAGGAGGAGGAGGAGGATCATGTAAGCTCCCTTGGGTTCCTTGCAAGAGGAAAGAGGCAGGAAACTAAGGTTACATCCATGTTATAAACCCTCTTACGTATTTGAAGTATAGTTATGTTTTATACTTGGGGGAGAAAGAAAAAAACAAGTTCCCAATGGCAACTTCAGAAAGCAATAGAAGGCAATCACCAAGAGAGCCTTGGCTATTGAGCAGTATAGAAATTAAAGAATTTAATATATAAATAAACATGTAAAGCAGCAAGAAAAATACAATACAGTAACCAATAGAAACCACTGAAGGAATCTCACATAAAAAGACAATTTGCATTTGCTGAGCTGTCAAAAATGGCCACAGTAAATTGCATTGCCTTGATCCAGCTTCAGAGCATATGGAGCTTCTGCACACATATCCCTCACTAGGAGAGGAACCCCATGTGCAAATGTGTGCTGCACATGAAGATCCTGGCCTGATCCAGCTACTGGCACTGATCTAAAAATCAGAAACCATGCCAGTCAGCTGTTGTAGAGATCATATAGGGTTGGATTAATCCCCCTCCACTACAGTGCACTGTGAACGACTGCACTGGAATCACACTATCACATACTGTTGGATGGATTTTGTTCCCCACTTGCTCCCAAGTTTGTCCACCGGTGCCTTCATATGTATCCAGGAAGAGATGACTAAAGATGAGTTGAATTTGAGTTGCACTTTGAATTGTTGCTTTATTCATAAATCACCATGTAATAATTTATAAATAATACAGCATACAGCATTGTCAACTCTAGTTAATTAAATTTTCTCAAGGAGCTAATTACCCATGGGCCACCATACATGAGCAAGTATTAGGAGACTGCTATCTGCAATGCACCAGCTAAAAAGCTAATGCAAACCTAGGTCCATCAACAGAATTATAGTGCCCAGATCACGAGAAGTAACAGTAATGCTCTAGAGCACTCCTCGCCCAGAGTACAGTGTCATATTCTGGGCACCACAGTTTTAAGAATGTGTCCAGAGAAGGGCAACAAAAATGATGAAGGGTCTGGAGACCAAGTCCGATCAGGAAGGTTTGAGAGAATTCAGCATGTTTAGCCTGGAGGAGATGAAGATGAAACAAGATGGAGGTTTTCCCCCAACCTAACAAAGGCCAGATAAACACCAAGCAGGATACAGCGGTATGAAAGCTGTATGAATATGGTATATAAAAGGCAGGAGCCACACCAAGCAGGATATAGCAGTATATGGTATGTGTCAATGGGCCCCAACAGTTGTCAGTGTACTTCAATACCGCTATAAAGCAGTAGTGTGGCTCCTGCCTTTTATATACCTCTTTCATACTGCCTTCATACCGCTATATCCTGCTTGGTGTAGATCTGGCCAAAATGAATTTAAACAGAGATAAATGAGAAGTTGTGCATTTAGGGCAGAAGGATCAGATGCAAAAATATAGAGTGGGTGACTCTGGCTTGACAGCAGTACATATGAAAAGGATGTAGGGGTTTTAGCAAACCACAAGCTAAACATGAGTGTGCAGTGCATGGTACTGGCTAAATGGGCAAATGCCATTCTAGGTTTCATCAGAAGAAGGATAGTGTTCAGATTGTGAGAAGAAGTAATGCATTGCTCAGACCTCACCTGGAGTACAGACTTCAGTTCTGGGCACCACTATTTAAGAAGGAGATAAGACAAACTTGAAAGTGTCCAGAGGAGGGTGACATGGGGGAGAGGATGGAGACCAAGGGTGCCTCTACAAGAGCAATTTAAAGCTCTTTCAAGGCGCATTCAGATTTTTACCTCTACAAGAGCGGAGCACAAATCGGGGGTCGAGCCGCTTTTTATATCCGATTATGCGCATTATCGAATGCGCGTTAAATAGCAAGTTTTAATTTGCCGCGGGAGTTGAAGTACATTTTGGCCATGTAAACAAGCGATTCTCTGCATCTCAGCAACTTTAAAGCATGTTTCATACAGCCGGTGATGCGCTTCACCGCCTGTCATTTATAGGAATTAGGCGTAAAGGCAATTGTGAGAAGATGCGCATAATCGGGCAACCGGGCGTCAAGCTGAATTCTTGTAGAGGGGGCCCAAGTCTTTTTAGGAAAAGTTGAAGGAGTTGGGTGTGTTTACGGTTGAATCCAATGTTCCACTTCCTCTCCTTACTGTCCTCCTCCTGTATCCCCAAATCTGCTCCAGAGGGCCCACAACCATATAGAGGGGATTGGGGGTGAACTGCAGAGGGAGAGGAGGGGAAATCCAACCCTTAGCCTGGAGAGGAGCTGATTAAGAAGCAATATGATAGCCATATTCAATTTTAACAGCTGTCACATGAATGATGATGCAAGTTTATTTTCTGTTGCTTGTGTTTGTTTTCTGTTGCACCTGAACCTTCAAATTACAAGAAAAGGAATTTTGATAAAACCTTTTATCATACACTGATGGTATGGCAGTGGAATGAATTACCTCAGCTGTTTGGCAGTGGAACAGATTACCTCAGAAGGTGGTGGACACTTGTTTGATGACTACCCATGAGAGATGCTGTATCAGCAGATTTCTTGTAGGTTGGACTAGATCTCTTTTGAGGTCCCTTCCATCTCTATTATTCTATGGGATTGCTGACTACTTGGGTTACCAGTTCCTGGCATACCACCATGCTAGCCAGTGGTTACTTATAGCAGCCTCTTAATTAGGGATGGGAGAATCAGTGATGTGTGAGCACGGTAAGATTCTCCATGCTCCACCATGAAGCTCAGACTGCCCTGCTCCCATTTCTAATTGCAAATCAGTTTCCTTTCATTGGAATGGGGAAAATGTTTATTTTAGCACACAGTTTTTGGAAGTGCACACTTCCCCCATAGGCAACAATGTGAAAATGTTTTCTTTAAGGGGGGAAAACTCATTTTTAAATTGCACTTTTCCCTAAAATAGGCTTTTTGCAAACATAAGCTCAGGGGCCATGTGATCTTTCTTAGGGAACTGCACTCCCATTTGGTGTTGTGAATGGGGCAAATTCAAGTTAAAAATTAATCAAAATGAGACTTGCATATATCCCTACTAATACATGCTCATTTTTGGCAGTCTTGGGATAATTAGTTCCTCTTACTGATGTGTTTAGCACATGAAAAACCTACCTAAAGATTTTTAGATAAACAATTTAAAGAAGCTCATACACTCATTATAATCACAGGTGCTCTAAAAATATAAAACAAAACACCCTGTAATTTCAATGAAAAGTTACACAAATGACTATACATAACACTCAATTTTGCATGATTGTGTTTTCAGGGCAGCATTGCAATTGTAGCGCGATGGTGGCTTTATGTAGAATAATATATATATTTTTGCTCGGAGTGAGAGCCATAGAGGAGAAAGCAGGAAAAAATAAACTAATCAAATTTGTGAGAGTTAAACTTGAGAAGAAGAACTGGACTGAAAGAGAGTAAAAAGAACAAGCCAGAGAGGAATTGATGGAGGTGTGAAATATTTGTGATTATTTGTGGGGAATGGGAAACCTAATAGCTGAGGTTTCCCATTCCCCAAATCCCAACGCACACCTTCACCTGATGCTCCCAACCCAGGGTGGCAGGGGCCCTGCACATGCTAGACTGAGATGGAAGAAGCCACTCAACTGAGGGCATGAGGCTCAAGATGTATTCTGAGTTGTTTGCTTGCCAGCTCAATATTTGGGAAGCATAAGTGTAGCCTTGTCAAACACATCTTCTAAAATGGTAAAAATACTGGAGAGGTGCCAGACTTCCTCAGAATACTTTTTTTTTCCTGAGAAAATGTCTAAATAGGATGGAGAATTTTGAAAGCTTGTTTACACACTGGTCTAAAAAGTACACCCCCCCCCCATTTTTTTTACACTGGCATACAAATGTCTACCTCCAAATAATAACTTCAAAAGTGAATGTTGTATAGAATGTTGGCATTAAAGCCTAACAAACAATACAGAATATTGAAACATTAAAGAGCCATCAACAATAGACAGCATTAAATGCCAACATTTTATTGAAGATTAGTTATTTGAGTTTCCTGACATTTCACTCATTCGCCTACATGGGGTTGTAGGAACCAGTAGTTATGAGCAAAAGTGGGAAATGCTTTGGATCAGGTTAGTTTCCCCAGGCTCAAGTTATTTTCTGCCTCTGTCTCTTCTCTCATACTGGTGCCTGGAAATCTGGGAAATGTAGTTTTTTTTAGTGGTGTCTGCTGATGTCAAGTGCCTTGAGAAACTATGTTTTCCACCATTCCAGGTGAGGTGAAGAGAGGGTGGGGGAGAGAGAAGAGGAGAAAGAGACAAGCAGACTCCTTTCCTCCCTCATTGCTGTCACTGGAGCAGCAATCAAGAAAGTGGGTAGGAGGGAAAGAGGGTGGGAGGAGTTCTCCATGTTGGAGAACAACTCAAAGATTATAATACTCAACTTGTTTTTAAGACAAGCAGTGTAAGTTGCCAATGTTCATATTTCCACTGATTGGAATTACAAAAGATTTCCACCATCTACCACCAACATTCATGTATTAAGGGATAGATCTCATGAGGTGCACACAGTGTGCATGTGTTTGAATTGGCAACACACAGCACATCAGTGCACACATGTGTGCCCTAGCAAAGTTGGGGCATGGACAACACGGACCATGAGATTGGTCCGAGGACATTGTATGTGTGAGGTGGGTGGAGAGCTCTTTGCATGGCACTGTATTTTGAATCTAACTACAGTTTCCAAAAAAGAAAGACCTTGAGTGAAGAATGTAGCTCCTGTAACAACCTGGAAGGAAGCAAACATAGATCTTTATCATTGCCTATAGTTAGTCATCAAGCAATTTCCGTTCCAAAAGACACTTTGAAGAGGAAAAAGGAAAGATGATCAGCAACCTACCCAGTGCAGCCAAATAAAACTAAAATAGACATTCTCTCAGTTCCAGGGAAAGGGAATCTGGTAACAGCAAATCTTCCTTAGGCTACCTCCACAAGAGAGGTTTAATGCTCTTTGAAGGCTCATTATAAATTTTACCTCCACACCAGCGGAGTGCAAAACGGGCGTAGAGGCGCGTTATCTCCCGGCTTATGCGCATTATCGAATGCGCGTTAAATAGCGACTTTTATTTTGCTCCGGCCGTTAAAGCGCATTTTCGCCATGTGAACAAGCGATTATGCGCGTTAACTTCTTGTAAAGCGCTTTTTGGACATCAATTAATGCGCTTCGCCGCCTCTCGCCGCCTCCCGTGCAGAGGGATTAGGAGTAAATGCACCTCCGCGATAATGCGCATAATCCCCGAACCGGGCGCAAAAGCGCATCCTTGTGGAGGGGGCCTTAGTTAAGGCCAGAAATACACATGCCAGTAGTGTTGGGGAGCTAGGGCTCACAGGGATGCAGCAGTGGCACGTTTTAATTAGCAGGAACACTGATGTTGTTTGCCACCCCCTACTCTTCAGGGTGCCCTGTTCCTGCTGGTCTTTGCTGCAATTCTCACAGTAGCTGGGGGTGGGAGTGGGGAATAATTTTCTCAACAATACATGGTTCCCTGTTGTAATGCAAAGTATTTTGGGGTGGCTTGATCTTGAATGGGCAATTCTTTTATCATTATTTTTTTATTTTTATGAATATGACAAAATAAATCAGAAAACTCGTGGGGGAAAAAACAAAAAAAGAACAAGAAATTCCATGCATAGAAATATCAATATTCCGTCAAGGACAACGTTCTTTAAAAAAAGCAGGGGGAGATTATGCATAAATTTCAAAAAAAGCAGACCAAATATCCATATATTTATTCATTCGTGAGGGGTGCCTATATACCATTCATTCAAATGTTGATAGTGTTGTTAGGTCCTCAGCACATTGCATTACGGGAGGTGAATATCGGTCTTTGAGTTGTCATAACGGCTCAGAAAATCCATTTGCACTTCCAAGAAACCAGTAAATAGTGTATATCATGCAATTTTAAAGACTGTTCCAATGCAAAGTTAATCCATATTATGACCTCCTCCCAAAAGGAGGTAACTATTGGGCATTGCCAAAACATATGGATAAAAGAAGCATCAGATGCATTACATCTCCAACAGATATGTGAATTAGACAAGCCCTTATTAAAAAGACATTGTGGAGTCCAATACATCTGAAACAAGATTTTGTGCTGGTTTGGTCTTGAATAGACAATTAAGACCCATTTGCTTTTACAAAAGACCTGACTCTGGTGGAGATGAAAACTCACCAGAGAACTGGTTTTGGGAATGGATCAACCCAGCTGCCTGACTATTTAGACCTTCCTTGGGAAGCGTGGCTATGGAGACTGTCATGATGATTGCCTGCACTTCCAAATGTACCACTACATCAATGTACACATCACATGAACTACTTCTGCTTGGAAACCCGATGTGCAACTTTTCCTCTGCAGCATGACACCAGAAGGGGTGATCTGTAGGAGAAACAGTGGGTGAGAGAAAGTGTTTCTCTCACTCTCACCTTTTCCCCACCCACCACCTTTCTCGTTCAGTGCCCCCAGATACTTACTATTTATTTTATTTATTCTTTTAAATATTTGTATACCTGCCTTTCCATGGAAGCCATCAAGGGTGATGATGTAGATCAAAATAAAGCAGCCGCCCATAATACAATAAAAAAGTAAATCATAAAACCATGCTACCAAATGAAAAACAGCATTAAAACAGCAATATTATCATCAAAAATGGGGGTTCAAACATGACACTTTGAAAAGGTCACACTGCAAGGATAATGAAAGAAATTCAGCTCTTCAGCACTCTTGTCTTCGGAATTGTGATAGAATTGCCAACTGACCTAAAACTAGAGGTTTGGTTGCTCTTATGCCTTTAGCAGTGGTTTAGTTCATAGGAATTAAGAGCAGTTGTCTCTGCAGATTTTCATCCCATGCATACAATATCATCACCTGATCTCTAGATCAAGATACTGTTATAGGCACAGGAGGAGAGGAAAAAATTGGGGAACACTGATTTGCTGACTCTTCTAAGAAAAGTCTCTTTCAAAGGCAACCGAAGAGAAGAGGTGTGTGTTTTCTGTACTTCTTAAGCATGAACATACACTTTCCATTGTTATTTTCCTCTACCTCCAGAACTAACTGGTTGATCTTTTGAGTCCCTTTCTAAAAGAAAGAGCCTCAAACCTAATAAAGAGCTATATCAGCCGTAGAACAATGCCAGGTTAATTTTGGCTCCTATGAACAGTACTCCTAGTGGCTCCTGCCATGAATATTCCATACACGCACGCACACACACACACACACACACACACACACTGCATTTAGAGTCAAGAAGAATTCATTCAGTTCTGAGAGTGTTTTGTGTTATGTTATGTTATAGCTGCTGCTAACACTGCATGTCGGAGGAAAATGGCTCAGGAGACAACTTGGCACTCCTTAGAAAGGCTCCTGTAATGTGTTGTAGCGAATGATATCTTTTGCCACCATTCCCAAATATCCTATAATTTCCCCAGCAGCAAACAGCAGTACATGCAGGCATTTGCAAAGGAAAACGACTTTTGCTGCTGGTTCTCCAGTAAGCTGCAGGGAGTGCATCTAGAAGGAAAGACGGAAGGAGAGGAGGAGGAGGAGGAGGAGAAGGGACAGCGAGTGAGCTTCAAAAATAGCATTCCTTGTAATTATAACTTACATGGACACAGCATGTATTGTTCTTGCAGCTGGTGATATATATATATATATATATATATATATATATAGAACATTGCTTGCACTATTTCTGAAAAGAAAAATAAAAAAATCCAGTGCTATTAAATTTGGGTTCTTGGCCTCGCTTGCAGCACTGACTGTGAGATATAATTTTATTGTTGCATATTTCATTGCCTACTGCAGCATTATCCACATTGGCAACATCCACATGTGCACACACCAGGGTTGGTCCAAGACATTTTGCTAGAGTGACCAGATAAAATCCAGGTCAGGGCTCATGTAACTTTAACAGTTGTAGAGAAAAGAGAATTTCAGCCAGAGACATTTGTATGCAATTAGTTGCTGGTGAAATTCCCTCTTCATCACAACTGTTAAAGTTGCAGGCACTATACTAGAGTGACCATATACTAAAGAAGGCAGGGCTCCTGCAACTTTAACTGTTGTGATGAAGAGGGAATTTCACCAGGAACTAATTGCATACAAATGACACTGGCTGAAATTCCCTTTTCTCTACAACTGTTAAAGTTACATGAGCCCTGACCTGGATTTTATCTGGTCAGCCTAACATCGGCCCAAGACATTTTGCTGCTTGATTCAAAGTACAAGGTGTTGCTCTCCAACCCATTCAACTGTAAGTCCAGAAGCTAACTAAACTGGCAGTCAAATCATACACTGATGATAGGACATCATCCTCTACCACACCTGAGGGACAGCAGTCTAGCTTAAGGCAGGGTTGGGTAGAAGGTAGATATCCATATGATTTGGACATCAACTGCCCAAAGCTCCTGCCAGTATGGCCAATGGTCAGGACTGCGGGGAGTTGAAGTCCAAAACAACTGGAGATCTACTTTCTGCCAATGTCGAGCTTAGAGGATGCTGTCCGGGAAAGAAGCGCTCCAGGATGCTGTCCGGAAAAGAAGCATGTTCCAGTGATCCATTCAGTAATAATACTCACACACCAACGGTTTGTGTTTAGTATAAGCCTTTACTGAGGTTCCAATATAGATATACAGCAGTATGGTCCATCAAATATAATACAGGTTCCAGGAAGATTTCCACATCAAATAGCATAACCGTCCATCCTCATATCATCATACAACCAGCCTCTCTAACACCATCAGATATTTACAGTTTATATACAGTTGACTGGACAATGACTAAGCACTAATCAATAGAAAAAACTCACAGGGAAAAACCCACTATCTCTCTGACCTTTTCAGCAGTAGATAGAAAAAACTATGCCCTTGCTAATTGACATCAGGTGCACTTAGTCAGTCCTCTGGACACTTTTCAATTGTCCAGTCCTTTTATTCATCTTAAGGGAAATTTTCCCTGACACCCCTTCAAAAACTTCAGATGAATAAAAACTTGTTCTACACATCATGCACTTCAAAACCTAATTTTCCAATTAGTTCATCATGATGTTGCAAACATGGCTTGGTGAAAATATCCGCTACATTCTGCTTAGATTCACAATATAACAATTTTATGAACCCACTTTCAATATGCTCCTTTACGTTGAAAAACCTTATAGCTACATGCTTTGTCCTAGCTTTTAACATTTGTGAATTAGCTAAAGCTATACAAGATTGTGAATTCTCATATACTTTAACAGGTAAAGAACACTTCACATTTAGGTCTTTTAACAATTGTATAAACCATTCAATCTCTCCACATGCTTATGATAAGGCAGCATATTCAGCCTCTCAGGTCGACATGGCAACACAAGCTTGCTTCTTAGACTTCCAAAGTATAAGCGACTTTCCAAGAATTATTGCCATTCCACTCGTTGATTTCCAATCTGAGGGATTTCCTGCCCAATCACTGTCAACATAGCACCTTAAAGACTCATTTTCAAAAGATGACAATGTTAAACAGAGATTTTATGTGGCCTTTAAGTAGCGTAAAATTCTTTTAACCCCTTGCCAAGCAGCATTTGTAGGACTCGCCACCTGCTGACTCAAAATGCCCACTGCACAGGCAATGTCTGCCCTTGTCCATTGACTGATGTACAATAGACTCCCTACCACAGATTGATACAGTTCTGAATCATTAAAACTTTCTCCTTCCATATTTGACCTGAACTCAGGCAACATAGGACTCTGTACACCTTTGCAGTCATTCATACCACAGAACTTGAGCAGATTGACAATTTTCTGCTTCTGGCAAAGCATATATTCCCCACCTTTTCGTTTGATGATCTGAACACCTAGCTGACTACTTTAAACCATACACTGCTTTCTTAAGCAGCCAAACCTCTTCAGAGTCCTCATCAAAACCGGGGGGGGGGGGGGAGAGTTGCATGTAAATTTCCTCATGCAAATCTGTGTGTAAATTAGGGTGACCAGATAAAATCCAGGTCAGGGCTCATGTAACTTTAAGAGTTGTAGAGAAAAGGGAATTTCAGCCAGTGTCATTTGTATGCAATTAGTTCCTGGGGAAATTCCATCACAACTGTTAAAGTTGCAGGGGCCCTGCCTTCTTTTGTATCTGGTCACTCTAGTATAGTGCATGCACCTTTAAGTGTTGTGATGAAGAGGGAATTTCACCAGGAACTAATTGCATACAAATGACACTGGCTGAAATTCCCTTGTCTCTACAACTGTTAAAGTTACATGAGTCCTGACCTGGATTTTATCTGGTCAGCCTAGTGTAAATAAGCCGTATCTACATCAAAATGCCTCACTACCATAGCATTCTTTGCAGCTATGCTCAGAAATAACCTTAACTTAGTTTAGGCTGACCAGATAAAATCCAGGTCAGGGCTCATGTAACTTTAACAGTTGTAGAGAAAAGGGAATTTCAGCCAGTGTCATTTGTATGCAATTAGTTCCTGGTGAAATTCCCTCTTCATCACAATAGTTAAAGGTGCAGGCACTATACTAGAGTGACCATATACAAAAGAAGGCAGGGCTCCTGCAACTTTAACAGTTGTGATGAAGAGGGAATTTCACCAGGAACTAATTGCATACAAATGACACTGGCTGAAATTCCCTTTTCTCTACAACTGTTAAAGTTACATGAGCCCTGACCTGGATTTTATCTGGTCAGCCTAACTTAGTTGCTTTACAAGTTGGTGAAAACATTTGGTCAAAATCTATCCCTTTGACTTGTGAAAATCCTTTTGCCACCAACCTTGCCTTGTATTTCATTTCTCCAAATTCCAAAACCTTCTTTTTGTACACCCATCGACAAGCAACTGATTTTTTACCTTGAGGTAACCGAGTAGATACATATGCACCATGCTCCTGAAAACTCCTTAATTCATTTTGCATCGCAAGAATCCATTTTCTCTTCTCTTGCGTCGACAAATTAAGCACCTCCTCATAATTCTGAGGTTCATAGTTAACCATACACAATCTGGCACTATGATTTTCAAACTTATACTTTGCTGGCGGTTTACCTTTGGTAACTCTTTCAGACCTCCTTAAATTACCAGCACTTTGTTCTCCATTTTGTTGCTCTCCATTGCTCTCTATGGGGGGCAAAGTTAAACGCTTCTCTCTGGCAGCTTCGGCTCCAGACTGAGGCTTTCAGTCTTTCTCTTCCTCCCCTTCATTTCTCCCATCCGGTGAGAAATGCAGCATCATTTCAGGATTGGAATGAATCTTCTGCCAATTTTGTTCTTCAAAATTTGCAGACCTAGACACCATCACCTTTCCATTTCCTAAATAGAACCTCCAAGATTTAGCATCATACCCAACAAAGCACAAACGAGCCGCTTTGCTTTCTCCTTTCTTTCTTTGACTCTTTGGGATGTGCACAAATGCAAATGCACCCCAGGTACGGAGATGGGACAAGTCAGGTTTCTCTCCATGTAATAGGAAAAAGGATGTATTGTTAGTTACACTAGACCAGGTCCTATTGAGCAAATAATTAGCAGTTGAGAACGCTTCTGCCCACAGATTTTGCTCAATTCCAGCATCTATCATTAGAGAATCCTTTACAGTTTGCAACAAACCATTCCTCCTTTCAATAGCTCCGTTCTGCCAAGGAGCAAACGGATCTGAAAACCTTTGAGTAATACTATTATTCTCAATCCACCTTAAGAATTCTTTACTTGTGAATTCACAACCACGATCAGACTGAATCTGAAGTATCTGCCTTTTGAATCTCCGTTCCGCCCATGTTAACCATGCTTTAAATGTTTGAAAAGTTTCAGATTTCCTTTTCAGCATGTAAACCCAACTAAACCTGGATTTATCATCCAAAATAACAAGAACATATTTCACTCCACCAACACTTTCTGTGAACGGCCCAATCAAATCAACATGGACAAGTTCAAAAACCTCATTTGAAACTCTGTCACTCTTTCTATTGATTGCATGAACCTTTGATTTTGATTGCTTGCAGACCTTGCAATCCAAAAATCTTTCACACCAATTGAGATCAATTCCCTTGCACATTTTTGGCATCTGTTTTAAAACCTTAAAACTAGCATGACCCATTCTTCTATGCAACAAGTGAATACAATTTGGGTGAATTGGAGCATTTCCAATTTGTCCTACCATACAATCACCTGACCTCATTATAAACAAACCATTTTTGAAATCTCCTTGTGCGCACACTTGCTCTGCTTTTGTCACCTCGCAGAGACATCCTTTGAACGTCACAATATATCCTTCTCCATGGCTACGGATAAAAGATTATAATCAAGGGAAGAAATGAACAACACGTTAGGTAAATTTCTCCCTAAACAAGGTATGAAACATGACCCTTCCCCTTCAACTGGGACTTTTCTTCCATCCGCTAACGTGACTGAATCCATGGATCCAGCCCGTAGTTTCACAAACGCTTCCCTGCTGTTGCAGAGCGTTTGGCTGGAAGCTGAGTCGATTAACCCGACTTCCTCTCACCTCACCTCTTTTGATTTCACGTTGGCAGACACATATTGAGTGCTACGCGCTCTCTTTCCCTCGGAATGCTGGTTTCCCTCATTCGACCGCCCGGCTCCTTTCGTTTGCAGCTTCACTCTGCAGAATTTCCGAATGTGCCCCAACTTTCCACACCGATAGCACTTCCTTCTCTCCGCCGCCACTGCGCGCTCGGCTCCTCCGAAAGGTATGCGCTGCTCCTCCATTTTGGTGATTTGTTTTACACCTCCATGCAACTCATGGCCAACTCCTTTCCGAGTTTCTCCTTGTTCCTATGCATGCTCTGCTCATTTCCTCTCCTTCTCGAGCAATCTTCCACTCAGATATTGCATCGAAAGATCCTGTTGTTGCATACTTTCTAGATTCATGGTGAGCCCGTCCCAACTCTCTGGGAGAGAACTTAAAATTATGTAAATTCTGTTCTCCTCAGTAAATGGCAGACCGACCTCTTGCAGTTGAGAAAACAGAGTTCCCATTGATTGCAAATGCTGAGACAACGACTCTCCTTCACGGAGCTTTGTTCTATAAAGCTGACGAGTCAAACTTATTTTAGAACTTGCCATTTGTCTTACATACACTCACTTCAATTTATCCCAGCATTCATTTGCTGTATCCATCCAAGAGATATGAATTAATTGCCTGTCTTCGATACACAGCACAATATTTGCTTTGGCTCTTATGGCTAAACCGTCCCACTCATCCTGTACAGCCGCACTCAGACCAGCCGGTCTTGGGATTTCAATGACATTCCAACAGCCTTCTTTGTGGAGCAACATCTCCATTTTGAACGACCATGTTAAGTAATAGCTGTCGTTGAGCCTTTCGATAGGAACACCTCCGTGCAAGCTTATCTGTGTCATGTTTCCTGGCTGACTCGAAACTGCAGCCTTCCTCTGGCCAGAAAAATAGCTTGCCTCTTGTTCCTCACTCGAATCACTTTGAGAGCTCAAATCCTCTTCCTCATATTTATACTAGGGGTGTGCACGGACCCCCCGGATCGGATCGGGACCCGGATCGGGACCTCCAATTTTGTCCCGGACCGGTTCGGACAAAATCGGAGGCCCCCCGGACCGGATCGAGTCCGATCCCGACCCAAAAATCGTACATTTTTGGATCGGCCGCCATTTTTTTCCCCATAGACTTGCATTGCAATGCAAGTCTATGAGGAAAAAATGGCGGCGGGTGGGTAAGGGGGGGCCTAACTCCCTCCCCCCCCGGGGCCGTCCGCTGTGGACGGCCCCGGCAGGTAAGCCCCCTCCCCCGCGCTCCCTACCCCCCCTGGGGCCGCCCGCTTCCATCCGCTGGCGCCCGCGGGCGCCAGCGGATAGAAGCGGACGGCTCCGGAGGGGGGGGGTAAGCCCCCTTCCCCGCCACTGCTTACCTTCTCGGCCCGTCCGCTCCCGTCCGGCGCCGGCGGCTACTACCAGCGGGCTCCGCGGCCTACTCTCGAGTAGCGCGCCGGGTGATGACATCACCCGGCGCGCCACCCTGGAGCAGGCCGCGGAGCCTGCTGGTAGTAGTAGGCGCCGGCGCCGGACGGGAGCCGCCGGGCCGGGCAGGTAAGGGCCCCCCTCCCCCCTCCGCGCGCCCCCTCCTCCCCTCCACGCACCCCCTCCTTACCTTCCCGGCCCGGCGGCTCCCGTCCGGCGCAGGCGCCTACTACTTCCAGCAGGCTCCGCGGCCTGCTCTAGAGTAGCGCGCCGGGTGATGACATCACCCGGCGCGCCACCCTAGAGCAGGCCGCGGAGCCTGCTGGGAGTAGTAGGCGCCGGCGCCGGACGGGAGCCGCCGGGCCGGGCAGGTAAGGGCCCCCCTCCCCCCTCCCCCCTCCGCGCGCCCCCTCCTCCCCTCCACGCACCCCCTCCTTACCTTCCCGGCCCGGCGGCTCCCGGCCGGCGCCGGCGCCTACTACTACCAGCAGGCTCCGCGGCCTGCTCTAGAGTAGCGCGCCGGGTGATGACATCACCCGGCGCGCCACCCTAGAGCAGGCCGCGGAGCCTGCTAGTAGTAGTAGGCGCCGGCGCCGGACGGGAGCCACCGGGCCGAGAAGGTAAGCGCCCCCCTCCTCCCCCCCCGCTGTCCACTTTCATCGGCGGGCGCCCGCTGGCGCCCGCCAATGGAAGCGGCGGTGGGCGCCAGTGGGCGCCCGCCGATCCGCCGATCCGCCGAACCGGTTCGGAGCTTTTTCGGACCGGTTCGGTTTGGATCGGCCGATCCAGCTGCGGGATCGGAAATCGGATAATTTATCCGATTTCCCACTGGACCGGACTCGGATCGTGGATCGTGTCCGATCCAGTGCACATCCCTAATTTATACATTACATGATGACCATCATCCACTGCTGTAGCGGGATCTCCTGGGACTCTGGGCCCATAACCTGTCCAGGAAAGAAGTGCTCCCGGTTCACTTACAGCAGAGAAAGCGTGTTCTCACATAATACTCACACACCAGTGTTTTGTGTTTAGTATAAGCCTTTATTGAGGTTCCAATAAACAGCAGTATGGTCCATCAAATATAATACAGGTTCCAGGAAGAGTTCCACATCAAATAGCATAACCGTCCATCCTCATATCATCATACAACCAGCCTCCCTTAACTCCATCAGATATTTACAGTTTATATACAGTTGACTAGACAATGACTAGTATGATGACCTATGTCGGGAGAAAGACAGGGGGAGTGTGACTCTGTTGATTCTCCTTGATCTCTCAGCGGCTTTCGATACCATCGACCATGGTATCCTTCTGGGACGACTAGCTGAGTTGGGAGTGGGAGGCACTGCATTGTAGTGGTTCCGCTCCTACTTGGTGGGTCGGCTCCAGAAGGTGGTGCTTGGGGAACATTGCTCGGCCCCGTGGATTCTCCAGTATGGGGTTCCGCAGGGGTCAGTTTTGTCCCCCATGCTGTTCAATATCTACATGAAACCGTTGAGTGCAGTCATCCGGAGTTTTGGAGTGCGTTGTCATCAGTACGCTGATGACACGCAGCTCTATTTCTCCTTTTCATCTTCATCAGGTGAGGCTGTGGATGTGCTGAACCAGTGCCTGGCTGAGACAATGGACTGGATGAGGGCTAATAAACTGAAACTCAATCCAGACAAGACTGAGACGCTGTTGGTGGGTGATTCCGCTGACCGGATGGAGGGTGTTCAACCTGTTCTGGATGGGGTTGCACTCCCCTTGAAGGAGCGGGTTCGTAGCTTGGGGGTTCTCCTAGAACCATCTCTGTCACTTCAGGCGCAGGTGGCCTCAGTGGCACGGAGTGCCTTCTACCAACTTCGGTTGGTGGCCCAGCTACGTCCCTATCTGGACAGGGATAACCTGGCTTCAGTTGTCCATGCTCTGGTAACCTCCAAGTTAGATTACTGCAATGCACTCTACGTGGGGCTGCCTTTGAAGGTGGTTCGGAAGCTGCAGCTTGTGCAAAATGCAGCGGCCAGATTGATAACTGGAACCAGTAGGTTCGAACATATAAGACCTACTCTGGCCCGCTTGCATTGGCTGCCTGTATGTTTCCGAGCCCGGTTCAAGGTGCTGGTTTTAACCTATAAAGCCTTACACGGCTTGGGACCACAATACCTGATGGAACGCCTTTCCCGACATGAACCTACCCGAACACTACGTTCAACATCTAAGGCCCTCCTCCGAGTGCCTCCTCCGATGGAAGCTCGGAGGTCGGCAACAAGAGAGAGGGCCTTCTCTGTGGTGGCTCCCCAATTGTGGAACAATCTCCCCGACGAGGCCCGCCTGGCGCCAACATTGTTATCTTTTCGGCGCCAGGTCAAGACTTTCCTCTTCTCTCAGGCATTTGGCAATATCTGAGGAGCCTGGGTTTGTTTTGTTTTGTTTTTGTAGTTTTTTGAAGTGTTGAAGTGGTTTTAAATGTACAGATCGTGTGTATGTTGTATGTTTTTGCTGTTTTAATTTTTGTATATTGTTTTTAATTGTTTTTAATCCTATGTAAACCGCCCAGAGAGCTTCGGCTATGGGGCGGTATACAAATGTAATAAATAAATAAATAAATGACTAAGCACTAATCAATAGAAAAAACTCACAGGGAAAAACCCACTCTCTCTCTGACCTTTTCAGTAGTAGATAGAAAAAACTATTCCCTTGCTAATTGATACCAGGTGCACTAGTCAGTCCTCTGGACACTTTGCAACTGTCCAGTCCTTTTATTCATCTTAAGGGAAATTTTCCCTGACAGATACAAGGCAGGTCATGTGGAACACATCTCTGTCTACAACAGAGGGGAATGGCAAGGGCTGCCACTGCTGCCCTCTCTACACCACCCATCATCTGCCACCTGAGGTGACTGTTGCCCCAGTCTGCCTAATGCTAGGGCTGGCTCTGGCTAACACCTATACAATATCCATGTAAATATTTGTATTAAATAAGTAGTGCCTTAGAAAAAGAATGGTGCAAGAAATCGAAATAGGAGGAGGGCACATAGCCAGCCATTGTATCATGGAGTAATTCCTCCAATGCACTTTATGCTTCATAACTATCCTGCAGATAGATAGGTGGGCAAGAGAAAGGAATGTCAGTAGTGAGGCCTAAACAAGTTAGTCTGGGGGTGCTGTCCCATCACACAGAGGGCCTCAGTATTCAATGCTGGCTGAAATGCACAATTTCTAGTTTTGGTTATGAGATCCCCTTAGTTTTATTTCCCCTTGACTCCTTATCATCTCATCTCTGTCTCATTTCTCTGCTTGTGAGGCCACAGGAGGACCAAACAGAAGTGGTGGAAGCCCCACATAACTCACCAATGGAAAATACAGAGCCAGCCCTACCATGCAGCAGCAGGATCAAGCAACCTGCTTCAAGAAGGCAAGAACTGGCGTCTGAATGGTGCAACAAGATCTTTTAGGATATTGATGCTTTTAGGTAGGGTTGGTGGTGAGGGGATCCCATTTGGAGAGGTAGAAAAATGTTCTGGACCAGCACTGGCTACACACTCATCCAATCTGCTTAGTTCGTGATCTATCTGGGTTGTCAAGGTGATCTGAAGAGGAGCTGCATGGATATTTCTTAATTGCTGCAGGATGACAACCATTGACTCCTAACTGAGGTAGGCAGGAACTACACTGCTGCATTAAAACAGTTTGTAACAGTAGTGACAACTGTTGGGGCCAAGGATATGACACATTTTCAAAGTGTCATATCCTGCTTGGTGTAGATCTGGCCATATTCTGTTCTTACTCTTTTCTTTTTTTCCCCTTTTTTTGTGGTATGCAGGCAAGAAGTTATTCACAAAAGCAAAACAGCTGGAGTACTTTTACTCTGAGGATATTTATCCCTGAATGTACAAACGGTTGCCCTCGGGCTTTGTAAAACGATTGAAAGCAGTGACTCAGATAAACAAAAGGCCATAGCCTTATTGATTAGAGCAGAGACTACTCATCAAATTGCTACCTAGCGTGAGGGTGGCTATTGGCCCCATGATCACATAGGAGCATTCGTCAACTCGTAGGGCTAATGGAAACATGGTCTTAATAACACATTAGTTGCTCTTAAACCCATACTGAAGATTCATGACTGGGGAGCAATAGGTGAATGTGCCACAGAGCCATGTTTTTCAGAAGTAAGTCCCACTGAATTTAGTGGGGTTTACTCTCAAGGAAGTGTTGATTAGGGATGTGCACTGACCCCCCGGATCGGATCGGATAGCAGATCGGAATCAGACCTGGGGGGTCGGATCGGATCGGATCAGATCGGAGGATGGTCGGATCGGATCGGACCGGATGTCCGATCCGGATCAGACGCCATTTTGAATGCTTTTTTCCATAGTCAAGTATTGTTTTACAAAAACGCCTATAACTTTTTCATTTTTAAAGATAGAAGGATGAAACTTGGGCACATTGTAGACTGGTTAGGGATAGTTATCTGTGAGAACTTTCAGAAAGATTGGTGCATGCGTTTTGTGGCAGTTAATTTTTAAATAAATACCCAGGAATGCCTGTAACTTTGTCATTTTTAAAGTTACACACATGAAACTTTGCCATATTGTAGGTGGTACCTTGGGACCTAAGTGTGTGAAATTTCAGAAACGTAGGTGCTTGCCTTGTGTGGCAATTAATTTTTAGAAAAATGGGTAGTAGTGGGGTAAATACAGTTACACCTCCCATTTTTTATTTTTAAAGATACAAACAGGAAACTTGGGCACATTACAGGTACCACTTGGCTTGATATGTGTGTGAAATTTCAGAAACATTGGTGCTTGCCTGGTGTGGCAATTAATTTTTGAAACAATGAGGGATTCATTGGACAGCACTTGCCCATAGGGATTCATTGGACAGTACTTGCCCATAGGGAATCATTGGAAAGCACTTGCCCATAGGGAATCATTGCATTGCACTTTCCCATTGAGAAATACAGTTATGCCTCCCACTTTTTTATTTTTGAAGATACAAACAGGAAACTTGGGCACATTGTAGACTGGTTAGGGATAGTTATCTGTGAGAAATTTCAGAAAGATTGGTGCATGCGTTTTGTGGCAATTAATTTTTAAATAAATACCCAGGAATGCCTATAACTTTGTCATTTTTAAAGTTACACACATGAAACTTTGCCACATTGTAGGTGGCACATTGGGACCTATGTGTGTGAAATTTCAAAAACGTAGGTGCTTGCCTTGTATGGCAATTAATTTTAGAAAAATGGGCAGTAGTGGGGTAAATACAGTTATGCCTCCCATTTTTTTTATTTTTAAAGATACAAACAGGAAACATGGGCACATTACAGGGAACACTTCGCTTGATATGTGTGTAAAATTTCAGAAAGCTGGGTCCAGGCATGTGGTGGCAAGGTGTCTGCACACACCACTTTGAAGACTGTAGAAAATTTCTCCTGTAACGATCCTAGCGATCGAGAGAGAGTGATCCTAGGCTCAGCCGTTCTGCTTGAGTAAAAAGTGAAAGTATCAAAGCAGACACGAGCCAAGTGCTTTAATGTAGTTACTTTGTTTCTCCTTTTGTAATGGATACTAGCTCAGTTGCAGCCATGCATGCAAGGATCAAAGAGATCGAGAGAGAGTGTTTCCTTTTTCTTCACGGGAGGCGGGAGTGGGAGACGGGGGAAACCAAGCCTCTGTGGAAAAACTTTTGAAACTTTTAATCTAAAAATTCCATAGCCATCAAATGCCTGGACCTATAATTCTGAAATTTCTGACACATATCTACCCCTAACCCATCTACAAAGTGAGCAACTTTCAGACTTCTAACTTTTAAAATAAAACAGTTATAGGCGTTTCTTTCCTCATTGTTTCAAAAATACCTTGCCACCACATGCCTGGACCCAGCTTTCTGAAATTTTACACACATATCAAGCGAAGTGTTCCATGTAATGTGCCCATGTTTCCTGTTTGTATCTTTAAAAATAAAAAAATGGGAGGCGTAACTGTATTTACCCCACTACTACCCATTTTTCTAAAATTAATTGCCATACAAGGCAAGCACCTACGTTTTTGAAATTTCACACACATAGGTCCCAAGGTACCACCTACAATGTAGCAAAGTTTCATGTGTGTAACTTTAAAAATGACAAAGTTATAGGCATTCCTGGGTATTTATTTAAAAATTAATTGCCACAAAACGCATGCACCAATCTTTCTGAAATTTCTCACAGATAACTATCCCTAACCAGTCTACAATGTGCCCAAGTTTCATCCTTCTATCTTTAAAAATGAAAAAGTTATAGGCGTTTTTGTAAAACAATACTTGGCTATGGGAAAAAGCATTCAAAATGGCGTCCGATCCGGATCGGACCGCGGCGGATCGGATCGGATCAGAGGTTGATCGGATTTGGATCATGGATCGGATCCGATCCGATGCACACCCCTAGTGTTGATAGCCTTGGAAGCACATATCCTTGGGCTGAAATGCACTGTTTTAAAAAGTAGCATTCTTAAGAGAGACAATTCTGGAAATCACACAATGAATAAACGACAAGACGGTTAGACCACGAATAGTGTAAGAAGTTATTAAGCTGTAAATAATTTCAATGTCTTATTCAACATTCTCTCCACATCAGTTATAACTATTTCACACAGGGAAGGACTTGGGGCTGGGTCATACAGTGATGTAAAGTAAGGAGGAGAAATTACAATTATGAACTATGGTAGGGAATTTTACATATCAAATGGGCTATAGCTTAGACTTGCATAGTGATAGAGAATGCAGTCTCCAGGGATGTATGAAACCTGACCATTTGTTTCTGTGACTATTTTTACCTATCTGCTCACGGACATTGTACCTGCAAAACATGTATGTACCGTTTTTGATGTGCATTTCTGAACCATTGCTATAAATTGCATTCATATTTTGATTGGCAGTAGGTTTAATTGTGCATCATGTTCCTCATTCAAACACTTAGACATTTCTCAAAGCAGCACAATTTGATTTGAACCACTGTTGCTCATTGCATGCACAATTGCCTTAATTGGAGATCATTTTGGAGAACATCCAGGTGTTAATTTTCCACAGATCCAATGACATCAAACCATAAAACTATTTGGAATATTCATCTGCAGCCTGTACTAAGACTCAGAAGATGGGAAATAAACAGGATGAGCTTGAACTCTTAACTCAAGAAGGTAAATATGACTTAATAGGTGTAGCTGAACTTGCTGGGATGACTCCCATGGGTGGAATATTGCATGTTCAAAGGATATAGCTTGTTCAAAAAACAGAAACCAAAGAAGGGGGGGGGGGGGGTTGCACTACATGTTAGAAATGTACACACCTGCACATGACTTCAGGGAAATAACCATGGAGGCCTTATTGAAAGCTTCTGAGTTAAAATAAATGGAGGAAGGATTAAAAAAAAAAAAACACCAACTAGCCCTATTCAGGCATTCTCAATGAGTGTTCTATAACACGTGAGGAGAGGGAGGGCTCCAGCCCTACTGCTCCTCTCCTTCATTACATTCATTGCTCTGTGCACATGTCTGACGAGAAGAGTTGAGTCAACAGAGGGGGTGGGGAATCACGTTTCCCTACCGTCACTTTGGCCTCTTGTTGCTGTCCCACAATAGCGAAGAACAGCAAAGACCATCTGGTCCATGCAGTGGGTGTTTTTATTGCACTGCTTTTCCTGCACATAGCAGGAAATGGTGGCAAGTTTAGCTTTTTTTAAAAAAAAAATGGATTTACCGGGGTCTTATTTTGTTGCGGAAAGAAGACCTGAAGCAGCGGGAGACACACGGGTTGTCAAAAGGACCCATGAAAAACCATGAGTGGCCCAGTAACAAGTGTGGGATAAAATGCTTATCTGATGATGCTCAAGGCTCCTCTATCCATGGGGGCTTTCCATGATATCCGACATCCAATCCAATTATCTAGATGGAGGAGGCTTTTCTCTATGGACAATCACCCTCCATGCATACAGAGTTTAAAAGAAGGAAGGGGGAAAGTATGTGATTCAAAGCTGAACCACTTTTAATGGAAAGGTGCCACCCCACCCCCCTGCCACCAGCCTAGGATGGATGAGTCCCTGGGCTTGCTTAGCTTCCTTAGCTCTGCTGAAGCAGGGACCAAACCACTTCCTTTGAACAATATAAAGTTGGTTGCGACAACCACAGAGTAACACTGGACTTTGGACTGACCCATACTGGAAAGAGCACAAAGTTTGAATAGATAGGTGGTTTAGTTAGAATTGGGAAAGGGGAACTGGAAGTAACAAAGCCAAATTGGGACAAACAGATTAATTCAAATACACAACAGTTGGAAACCCAATACAGGCTGAAGATACTATGCTGCTGACCTATGCATATCTTATTATGGGCATTAGTATGGGCCTCATGTTAAACCATGAACACCGCCTTTCCCTAAGGCAAGACAGGATCAAAAAACAACTGGCATGACATCCCTCTCTGTTTATATATGCTAACTATACTACTCTCCCCCCTTCCCTCCTTGATGTCAAGGTTGAAGGGAGAGGTGAAACTTTTCACATGGACCAGCTGAATGGAATCTCCATTCCCTCCCATGGAACTGGGCATTTTATGACCTTGAGGCCAGAGACAGCCAGAGCTACAAGAGGTCAACCAGATCCTATCCTCCCTTAGGTGGTAAAATGCCTTCATTTCTGTGCTTCCCCCCAGAGCCTCTCACAAGGCGAATCAGCTCAAGACAGCTAACTACATAAAATGGATGCCTCATACAAAATGGAGTCACCCTGATTGTTTGGCACAAGGCAACAAAAGCAATGACTGAGGGGCCGGGGGGCTTGAGTGCTCCCTCTCCTCCTTGTTTAAACAACACGCTTTGAGAAAGCCTGAATAGAGCTACAGTGGTTGAAATCTACTACTGACCCTTTTATAATGGAGGGGGAAATGCACAAGTGTCAGGAAATCACCCAAAGATTGGTGGTTGTGGAATGAGTGTAGGGCCAGGAAAGCAGGCATGGCCACATGGGGAACCACAGATGGCTGTTTTGGGACATCAGGAGGGCCAGACTGAGATCTCTGTCCTGAAGTCCTGCACCCTGAATTAAAGTCTCTGGGAGCAAAGGCCTCGACAGAGAATTGGAAGAAGAGAAAGTCCGAAGATCTCTAACTTTTCTTGCATTAAATATATGCAATCCCTCCTCCTCCACTAGATGCAATTTATGGAAACCCGTTCTCTGTCTCCCTCATCCATCAATACGAGACACAACACAGTGTTGCATTTGTATGGCTGGCCCTACGATGATTGATGATACATGTGAGTCATTTCTGGAGTGCAACCTGCCATTCCACCTTTCTGCGATTATTTTATCATGCAGGAAATACATTTTTTTTGCTATGGTGGCCCCATAGCATCAATTGGCCCAGCTATGCTGGCAGAACATCCTGGGGTCGGGTAACAATTCCAGTACAGTGCTAAATGTTGTGTTGTTGCTGTAGTACATTGATTTTTGCATTCCAGTGTGCTTGTTGTTTTGCTACCACTGATTGCTTGCCAAATATATATTAGAAGGTCATGACTGTGTGCCCAGAATGCAGAGTTGCTAATGGCTTTTTCATATGGATATTGTCCTAATGTAAATGTGGCGGGCAAATGAAATTTGAAGAGAGCTAACATGGGCCGGTAATTGAATGATCAAAAAAGAAATGCAAATAGCCTCAACTAGAAATAACATGGTAAATAAATAAATGGAAGTATTGGTAGAGCAATCAGCTTGCCAATAGCGGAGTCTGGGCTATTAGTTTCCCCTTCTGATTCAGATTGATTCTAATTGCAAACATAAGTCAGTTGATTGTATTCAGGTTTTATTTATGATCTGTTCTGATTACACAAATTATGACAAATGAGAATTAGGGAGTAGCGAGCTCAGCAATACACTCTGTGTTGCTAGGTAACTAGCCAGCATTATTTCAAATAGTCCAGACAATGAATGGAATGCCATTATGACATTAATTTTATTTTTTTTACCCTGGTGCAAAAAGCCCTTTTAATTTCTTTCTATTGGACGGTGGGATTTAAAATATATAACATTTCAGACTGGAGCCTATGTTTGGATTAGTTTCTACCAAGGCATTAGTGGGACAGCTGTCAGGTCACAGCTGGAGTGATATTTAAAAACTATGTAGATCTCAAAGTTAGAAACTCCACGTGTGGTCAGTTTGTTCTGGTGACATGTCACCCTGCTAGCTAAGTGTAATTGCCTTGACCTTCAGCAGGGTTACAGAACCAGCTTCCATACTTAATAACATAATAAGACATTTTTTAAAAAGTGTGAGTCTTTTTTATCTGTCAATTCCAAAAGTAGCTGGATGACTTCTGAGGCTGGTCAGAAATTCCACTGCGATATTATTTTTAAAGCAAAATAGATTGCAGCAACAACTTTTGATCTACACTGTCCTCAGATATTATCTGTGATGTGGCAATCAATGCTATGATGAGAATGTTACCACCAAATGCTGCTGTTGCGCGTGGTGAGTTAATAGAATTGTTACAGAATGTACCTTTGCTGGGGATGTCATGAGCAACTGAAAAGTCAAACTCATAAAAGGAGAGCTCCCTGCTCTGCAGCCATTTCCCCATAAGTTAGGGTGACCGTATGAAAAGAAGGGCAGGGCTCCTGTATCTTTAACTGTTGTATTGAAAGGGGAATTTCAGCAGGTGTCATTTGTATGCATGCAACACCTGGTGAAATTCCTTCTTCATCACAACAGTTAAAGCAGAAGGAGCTCTGCCCTCTTTTGTATCTGGTCACTCTAGGCAGGGCCCTTGCAGCTTTAACTGTTGTGATGAAGAGGGAATTTCACCAGGTTTTGCTGTAACCCCTATGGAGCAAATGGTTTGGTCCCTTGGGGGGAGTCTTCACTAAGAAGGAGGGCTAGAGAAGAGAGAACTAAAGGGAGAGTTATTTGGTTCTTCTGGAAGCTGAACTTGGAAGATTTCTGTTTAATTATAGGCTCTTGTCACCTTGTATAAGGTAAATTAAACTGTTAATTTTGTACAGTGGAATTTTAAGGGGCGGGGAATCATTTGTAGGGGTGTGCATCGGATCGGATCCGATCCACGATCCGAATCCGATCCGACCCAAAATCGGGAAAATCCGATCCGATCCGATCCGATCCGGCCAACCTCCGATCCGATCCGATCCGATCCGATGAGGTCCGATCCGGATCGGACGCCATTTTGAATGCTTTTTCCCATAGCCAAGTATTGTTTTACAAAAACGCCTATAACTTTTTCATTTTTAAAGATAGAAGGATGAAACTTGGGGACATTGTAGACTGGTTAGGGATAGTTATCTGTGAGAACTTTCAGAAAGATTGGTGCATGCGTTTTGTGGCAATTAATTTTTTAATAAATACCCAGGAATGCTTATAACTTTGTCATTTTTAAAGTTACAAACATGAAACTTTGCCACATTGTAGGAGGTACCTTGGGACCTATGTGTGTGAAATTTCAGAAACATAGGTGCTTGCCTTGTGTGGCAATTAATTTTAGAAAAATGGGTAGTAGTGGGGTAAATACAGTTACGCCTCCCATTTTTTTATTTTTTAAGATACAAACAGGAAACTTGGGCACATTACAGATACCACTTTCCTTGATATGTGAGTGAAATTTCAGAAACATTGGAGCTTGCCTTGTGTGGCAATTAAGTTTTGAAACAATGAGGAAAGAAACACCTATAACTTTGTCATTTTTAAAGTTACACACATGAAACTTTGCCACATTGTAGGTGGTACCTTGGGACCTATGTGTGTGAAATTTCAGAAACATAGGTGCTTGCCTTGTGTGCCAATTAATTTTAGAAAAATGGGTAGTAGTGGGGTAAATACAGTTACGCCTCCCATTTTTTTAGTTTTGAAGATACAAACAGGAAACTTGGGCACATTACAGGGAACACTTCACTTGATATGTGTGTAAAATTTCAGAAACATTGGTGCTTGCCTGGTGTGGCAATTAATTTTTGAAACAATGAGGGATTCATTGGACAGCACTTGCCCATAGGGATTCATTGGACAGTACTTTCCCATAGGGAATCATTGCATTGCACTTTCCCATAGGGAATCATTGCATTGCACTTTCCCATAGGGAATCATTGCATTGCACTTTCCCACTGAGAAATACAGTTATGCCTCCCACATTTTTATTTTTGAAGATACAAACAGGAAACTTGGGCACATTGTAGACTGGTTAGGGATAGTTATCTGTGAGAAATTTCAGAAAGATTGGTGCATGCGTTTTGTGGCAATTAATTTTTTAATAAATACCCAGGAATGCCTATAACTTTGTCATTTTTAAAGTTATACACATGAAACTTTGCCACATTGTAGGTGGTACCTTGGGACCTATGTGTGTGAAATTTCAAAAACGTAGGTGCTTGCCTTGTATGGCAATTAATTTTAGAAAAATGGGTAGTAGTGGGGTAAATACAGTTACGCCTCCCATTTTTTTATTTTTTAAGATACAAACAGGAAACATGGGCACATTACAGGGAACACTTCACTTGATAGGTGTGTAAAATTTCCGAAAGCTGGGTCCAGGCATGTGGTGGCAATTAATTTTTGAAACAATGAGGAAAGAAACGCCTATAACTTTTTTATTTTAAAAGTTAGAAGTCTGAACATTGCTCACTTTGTAGATGGGTTAGGGGTAGATATGTGTCAGAAATTTCAGAATGATAGGTCCAGGCATTTGATGGCTATGGAATTTTTAGATTAAATGTTTCAAAAAATGTTCCACAGAGGCCAGGTCTTCCTTTCCTCCCCCTCCCGCTTCCCGCGAAGAAAAGGAAACACTGTCTCGTCTCGATCCCTTTGATCCTTGCTAGTATCCATTACAGGGCTCGTGTCTGCTTGAGTAAAAAGTGAAAGTAGGAAAGCAGACACGAGCCCTGTAATGGATACTAGCAAGGATCAAAGGGATCGAGACGAGACAGTGTTTCCTTTTCTTCGCGGGAAGCGGGAGGGGGAGGAAAGGAAGACCTGGCCTCTGTGGAACATTTTTTGAAACATTTAATCTAAAAATTCCATAGCCATCAAATGCCTGGACCTATCATTCTGAAATTTCTGACACATATCTACCCCTAACCCATCTACAAAGTGAGCAATGTTCAGACTTCTAACTTTTAAAATAAAAAAGTTATAGGCGTTTCTTTCCTCATTGTTTCAAAAATTAATTGCCACCACATGCCTGGACCCAGCTTTCGGAAATTTTACACACCTATCAAGTGAAGTGTTCCCTGTAATGTGCCCATGTTTCCTGTTTGTATCTTAAAAAATAAAAAAATGGGAGGCGTAACTGTATTTACCCCACTACTACCCATTTTTCTAAAATTAATTGCCATACAAGGCAAGCACCTACGTTTTTGAAATTTCACACACATAGGTCCCAAGGTACCACCTACAATGTGGCAAAGTTTCATGTGTGTAACTTTAAAAATGACAAAGTTATAGGCATTCCTGGGTATTTATTAAAAAATTAATTGCCACAAAACGCATGCACCAATCTTTCTGAAATTTCTCACAGATAACTATCCCTAACCAGTCTACAATGTGCCCAAGTTTCCTGTTTGTATCTTCAAAAATAAAAATGTGGGAGGCATAACTGTATTTCTCAGTGGGAAAGTGCAATGCAATGATTCCCTATGGGAAAGTGCAATGCAATGATTCCCTATGGGAAAGTGCAATGCAATGATTCCCTATGGGAAAGTACTGTCCAATGAATCCCTATGGGCAAGTGCTGTCCAATGAATCCCTCATTGTTTCAAAAATTAATTGCCACACCAGGCAAGCACCAATGTTTCTGAAATTTTACACACATATCAAGTGAAGTGTTCCCTGTAATGTGCCCAAGTTTCCTGTTTGTATCTTCAAAACTAAAAAAATGGGAGGCGTAACTGTATTTACCCCACTACTACCCATTTTTCTAAAATTAATTGGCACACAAGGCAAGCACCTATGTTTCTGAAATTTCACACACATAGGTCCCAAGGTACCACCTACAATGTGGCAAAGTTTCATGTGTGTAACTTTAAAAATGACAAAGTTATAGGTGTTTCTTTCCTCATTGTTTCAAAACTTAATTGCCACACAAGGCAAGCTCCAATGTTTCTGAAATTTCACTCACATATCAAGGAAAGTGGTATCTGTAATGTGCCCAAGTTTCCTGTTTGTATCTTAAAAAATAAAAAAATGGGAGGCGTAACTGTATTTACCCCACTACTACCCATTTTTCTAAAATTAATTGCCACACAAGGCAAGCACCTATGTTTCTGAAATTTCACACACATAGGTCCCAAGGTACCTCCTACAATGTGGCAAAGTTTCATGTTTGTAACTTTAAAAATGACAAAGTTATAAGCATTCCTGGGTATTTATTAAAAAATTAATTGCCACAAAACGCATGCACCAATCTTTCTGAAAGTTCTCACAGATAACTATCCCTAACCAGTCTACAATGTCCCCAAGTTTCATCCTTCTATCTTTAAAAATGAAAAAGTTATAGGCATTTTTGTAAAACAATACTTGGCTATGGGAAAAAGCATTCAAAATGGCGTCCGATCCGGATCGGACATCTGGTCCAATCCGATCCGACCAGCCTCCGATCCGATCCGATCCGATCCGACCCCCCAGGTCCGATTCCGATCCGCTATCCGATCCGATCCGGGGGGTCTGTGCACATCCCTAATCATTTGTATCTTTGATATTTGTCCTAACATTATTGCAGGGCTAATACTTTGAACTATTATGTTTAAATACTGATTGAAGATTGCCTTGAGAAATTAAAGTTAAGAACATTCTACACAAAGGACTTCCTTTGTCAGGAAGTTGTCAACGCTTGAAAATACAGAACTATGTGGGACTGGGCTTCAAGCAAGAGATCTCTATTTTGATGTTGTTGTTTGGACATAGAAGGGCAAATTGTGGCATGGTTGTTTTTTTTAAAAAAAATGTTTACTAAAGACATATTTTGTTCAAGTTATATTGTTTTGTTGCAAGTTTATTCTAATTAAGCCCCATAGAACCCACACGAGTGTATGTTATACTGCATTCCTACAAATAACACCTGCTGAAATTCCCCCTTTCAATACAGCTGTTAAAGATACAGGATGCCTGTCCTCCTTTTCATACAGTCACCCTACATAAGAGCTGTCCCAATTTAACTGTTCCCTCAAGGGTCTCCACAATGGCAGGAGAAAGGGAGCTGAGTATTGCCATTTCCCCCTTCTTTTGACTGCAGAAAGTTGGGAGGAGCTACAAAATGGCAGCTGGCAGTCAAACTCAGTATGGTTACATGACTAAGGCCCAACAATTGTTTTGGTAACTTAGGAAAGGATGGGCTGAATATAGATCTTCAGATGTTTTCAATTTCAACTCCCAGAAGCTGAAGCAATCAAGAATGATGGGGAGCTACTGGGGAGCTACTTTCTGCTCATCTCTGTCTTTCTGATTTTTTTTAAAAAAACTGGGCTCATTTCCAAATTAATCTAAGGAGAGCTCTGAAGAACTCACACATCTCTAATGACATTTCAGTTACTACTTTTGATGAGGAAACTGAATCATGTGGGGTTTGCGCATCTTAATTGAACCCCAGGGAGCTCTTTGGGGGTCACTGAATAACAGCCAAAAAAAAAGCCTCCCCCCACTCTGATTAAGCACCTGTGGGATTCCAAGACTTTTATCAGCCTTATCAAAACTCCATTTGCTTCCTCAGTAAGAATGTGCAAATGCACATTGCTATTTCACTTTAAGTATTATGTGTTTATTCATTCTATTATATATATATATATATATATATAGCCTTTATGCCAGAGAAACCAAAGTTGTGTTCAACAATCAAAAAAATAATAAAACCAAAAAACCAACATAAAACAGATTAAGACGAATAAGCCATCATTAAAAAAATCATAAAAATCATTACAAGTCATTAAAAGAATAACATGACTAATAAAACAAATTAAAAGGTCAAGTTAAACAAATGTCTCTAGGCACCTATCTAAAAGTAGAAAGAATGGGAACCGCTTGTAGTTCTGAAGGGAGTGCATTCTGCAATTTAGGGGTGACATTTGGCATTCCATAATCCTCAGAAGGGCCTCTCCTGCAGAGCTTTGTAACGGAACAGGGTCATAGCAAGACAGGCAGTCACTCAGATAACCAGGCCTTGAGCTCTTTAGTGCTTTAAAGGTTAAATCAATGCCTTGACTGAGCCTGAAAAATAATGGGTAACTAGTGCTGGTCTTTCAATATTGGGGTGATATGGGCTTGATTGATACTGTGCACCAGTTAGCAGGCTAGCTGCCCCATTTTTCACTAGTTTCAAGCTTCCAGACTCCCTTCAAGGGTAGAGCGACAAATGCATTGCATGACTTATCAACTAAACATGACTTATCAACTTTTCCCACTGCATAGAATTTTTTTTTTACCAGCTCTGGACTCTGAACAGGAGACAAAAGTGGTGAAAGGAAAATAATACCCAGACATAACTGAAAATCCTTTTCAGAGGCCCTTCTCTGGGTTCCCCTGTCAAGTAAAGTAAGGAACAGTGCTACCAGGAAAAAAAGCCTTCTTGGTGGTCAAGTCTTAGCTGTGGAGTGCCTTCATGCAGAATGCCAAATGGAATGCCCCCACTTGTGGAATAACTTTGGAGGTGAGGACCCTTTTGTGGAAAATCTCTTCAGAGAGGCTTCTTTATGGTCATTCTGTGGCACTTCATGAAAATATATTTTTGAAAATTCTAGTCGCCGTAAAAATCTGTGTTTTTACTTTTTCTTTTAAAAACACTATCACTTACATGTTGTGAAATGTTTCATCCATTTGATTTTATTCTCTCTGCTGGACATTTTTTGACTGCAAGTTGTTTTATGATATTGTTATTTTATGAGACTTTATTTTAATTGCATTTTATTATGCTGCATTTTAATTTTTCATGGTATGTTTCCGAGCCACCCAGAACACAATGTTATAGGGCTTCCTTCTATAAACATAGTAAATAAACAAAATAACTGTGGAGTGCAAGTAAAATTTGGCCAGGGTTTATCTCTTTTTGTTTCCCTCAAAATTCCTTTAATGTTTTGTCCAAGCAAGAAACTCCAAGTTCATTGAAACATTTCAATTTTGGAGAACTATTTTAAATGCTATTCAGTGTATGTTCCACTATTTGTTTAGGATTCTTATATTTTTTTTATTTATAATTGTTTATATAACTTTCTATTGGAGCTGAAAGGAAATACACAGCTTACCAGTGAAGAGGTCTATCGGGGACCTTTGCCTAAACCATCCCTGCCAAGGACTGGAGGAGGAAGCTTTAAATCAACCAAATAGTGTACTGAAACATCTTCACTACATAGGAATGTCAGGAACTCTTCCAGTCTTTTATCTTCCTGGAACAGCAGGGAAAATGTCCTCTGAAATGAGCCCAATAACAATGTCTACTCCATAATTATACATGCCACCAATTCTGAATGAGTGGTTATAAATAGCCTGCACAATAGTGCATTCCTATTGTGTTCTTCATTTTCTTTTTTTTAAGCTTATATATCCTCAGTTCAGATGGCAATGCCAGCCCAAGAAGCACAAAATCAGCAGAGCCCCTTCTGCTGTTTATTTCCCTTGCATTATAAAGCTGTGCGTTACTCACCGAGGCAATAGATTTTGTGTACTCTTGTTTGCTTTAGAGGAATTGTCTGCAAAGTTTATGTCAGACAAGGAAGTCAAAAAGAGAGTTTAATGGCTTATGTCTTAATGCATTTTGATTTTCATGTGCTTGGGAGTGTGCTGATAAAACTATGTTTATTTTGGAGTAACAGTGGGATTATAGCTAGGACTTGATCCTATAGTGCAAGAGTCACCATAATAGAGAAATCAAAGCTATTTACAGGTGCTCAATGCTCATCTCAAAACCTCATATTCAATCATCAACCCACCCCCTGCCAGTTTAAAAGACCAGATGATAAGGCTTTCTCATCTTGGTCCAAGCTCCACAAAGCCAGGAAATTGGAAGCTAAGGCTTGTGCATTATCCAATGTGCCCCATGATCAATCATGATGTTGTGCAATGTCACAAATTGTGCTTGCTTACAACTTACCCTCCATGCACCCACACTTTAAAGTCAACTGAGCCTTTTTTTTCTTTGTTGAACCCTCCCCCTCCCCCGTGTGTGTAGGGTGGGGTGGGTGGAATTTCAGAACAAAAACAGGCAGGAGAAGGTTTAACACCCACCCACCCAATCTTGATCTGAATTGGGATTGTGCATGCTTCACTATGTGTGATTAGAAGAACCGTCAGTATGACCCTTAGAATGGGACTAGAAACTGTACAGAAGCCGGGAAAGCAGAAAATTATCATTGGCTGGGTGACAGGAGATAGGGCCAAGGGAAGGATGTGTGGCCATCTGGGGAATTGCAAAAGATCGGATTAGGGCCCTAGGAGAGCCAGGTTTGGCCTAGAAGCCTGAAGTTCTCTACCTCTGCCATATTTAAAAACACGATTGTTGATCTGTTGACACCATCTTGTAGATTCCATATATCACAGGACCAGAGGTAAAATCAGCCTTCTGTCCCAACCACAATCCACTGTGAACTAAGGCCTAGCCTCCATCCCAATAGTGTCCCCAAGAATCCCTATTAACTTTCTCCCATATAAGTGAGTGGCTGCCATGTATTCCCCTGAGAAAAAGTAAAGCACTGCTGTTGAGAACATTGAAGGCACAAGCTGCCCTCAACCAGTGAAACTGGCAAATCTGGCCTCCACTGATAGGGATCCTATAGGTTGGTGGGTGCAATGTGTCACACAAACATGCACTGGAACGCAGGGAATTCTTTCAGTATGTAAGTCCTTCTACACACACACACTACCCACAACAGGTATTTTGTTAGTATATATAAATATGAAACTGGACTGGACTGATGACCTGTTGAATGGATTTTTGATAGCCAAGAAAATGATCTGATGAAGAACATTTCCTTCAGGGCATTGCCCCCCTCCCCTGTGGGTTGTTTTGTTTCTTCCCTCTCCCTTGTGATGTGTGGTCAGTTTGTGTCATCTCTGAGTTGTTCTACTTTGTCTACCTGTAGTGACAGATCTTGTTTGCTCCTGCTTTCTGTTTCTATAACATGAGAAAAAAGATGAATGAGTGAAAATGTAAAGAGAGGCGGGGTGGGGGAGTTGCCTGACATGCATATCTTCTCTTGACACATTAAAGAGGATGGTATCTCTGCTTGAGAGAAGACCTAAACATTTATTTATGCATTTCGGAGCCACCTTTCAAGACTCTAGTGTTCCCAAGGTAGCTTATGATATAAAACATACAATTCAGTATGTTATATATCAATATACAAGAAGTTAATTAATTCAGATTAATTTTAAATGAATTGATTTGACTCAATCAATATCCATCAAAGCTAATGTACATGGAATATAAATTATATTAGAGACCTCTTTTATATAGCAGAAAAGCCCATCATCATGAAAGTCAAGAACCAAGGAAGAAAATAAACAAAAATTAAGGGGCCAAATTTAAACAAATGTGGCCAATACCAAAACTGAAATGCCACCAAAAGGTGATACAACACACTAAACATCTGTAGCCTGAACATTTTTTCTGTAGTCCAGGGCATCCCTCCATATGTTTTGGTTTACAATTTTCATCAGCCTTAGCCAGCATATCCAGTGGTGAGGGATGCGGGATGTTGTAGACTGTGATGAAATGGTATTTTATTTAGTTGTTTGTATATATATTTGAGTGTTTGGTTTCGGGCTTGATTTGCTTTAACAAATCCTTTCTATTACAGGCAATGGTAAGTAGTGGGAGGGGAGTTAGAATGTTGCACTGTTTGAATGGTGTTGTCTGATTGGCTGTTTCATTTTCAGTTGAGAGTGAGAGTATAACTGTCACTGGGTTTTCTTTGAGGTAGATAACGGGGCTGTCTATCTGTCTTGTTAGCCCTGTGGTGGCTGATTGGTGGTGTTGCGTCAGTTATACAATGCAACCGCTGGCTCACAGCCACTGTGGGGCCATTCCCCAAGCAATGCATTAAAAAGTCAGGGACTTATCCAAACTTTTCCCTTTGAAGCAAAGTCACCATGGGCCTTCTGCTGAGTGACCTCACTGTGGCTCCGAGCTGAGGACATTCCAGGGCAGATGGCAACTACTGATTGGTCGCTGGAAGCTGGGTAGGGGGGTGGGCCCGACATGCCGAATGGCCACCAGAAACCCCACTGGAAAGCCTGCGCTGCCTCTGCAATGAGGATTGCCCACCACCACCCTGCACAAGCAAAACCATGGGGTTTAGCTGTAAGCGGCCACGAGAAGGCAAGCGCAAGGACTGGCTTTCAAAGGAGATGGATGAGGGAATCTGGGCTATAGATTTGGGGGTGCTTAGATTTCTCTGGGAGATGGAGGGAGTTATGTTTCTTTAAACGCTATGAAACTTAATTTGTAGTAAAACATACTTCTTGTAAATAAAGGTTTCAATATTGTTTTGTTGTTTTTTAAAACCGCATCTTTGTTAGTCTTATTTGTTGCTGACCGTTTGTGCTATAGACACACACACTCACACACAAAAAGGTTGGAAGTTCCCTCTTAAAAGGAAGAGTGGTGGCAGTGAAATAGAGGCTGCTGATACAGTCACAGAGGTTGGTGACATCACATAGACCAAACAAAACATCTGGACTAGTGCTGTGGCAAAAATTTTGACCATTCCATTTTCGGCATTTCACAGGGGATTGGGAGGGGAAAATGAAAACTTGGGTGTAAGAGGCTGGGAGAGGTGAGAATTTTGGAGAATTTTCTCCCTGAGGAGGGGGCAGGTTTCCATATACCCTTTTAAATGTAGCCAGTTGTTGAAGGGTCTTCTTTCTTTTAATTTTTACAAAACACCCCCAGCATTTTCAGGAGCCCAGAAGTGCTTACTGGAGGCTTATTAGTGGGGGTGAGATCACATGGTCATCAATAGGCATTCACTAAGAACTGCTGGGCTCCTCCAAATGCTGGAGTAAGGGGTGGAGATTATTGTTGTTGTTGTTGTTATTATTATTATTATTATGGAAAAACTAAAAAATAGGAAGAAGGCCCCATCTCAGCAACTGGCTACACTTAAAAAAGGTATGTTGAAACCCTGGCCCTCTCCCCAAGGAGAAAATTCTCTGAATTTCCACCCCTGCCTGCGAAAGAGGCAGAAAAATCAATGCCTCTTTTGCAGGGAGAGAGAACATTCACAAAAATAGGGGGCAGGATTCAGGCTAGTACTAATCTGGGCCAGTGTAGTTTTTGTACAAAGGCTAGATCTGGTATAGGCTGTAGACCATCAGGTAGTTTTTCATCTCACTAGAGCAGACTTCCTCAACCTGGTTTCCTCCAGATACATGAAGCCATGATGGCTGGGGATGATAGGAGCTGTAATGCAACACATCTGGATGGCACCAGGTTGAAGAAAGCTACACTAGAAAATTGAGTGTCTAAAATTAAGCCAAAATAAAGTAATAAGTCAAACTAATTTATGTGGACCATCTACACTGTCTTTTAAAAGGAATGAATCCTGAGATTCATTTCCGAGGACCCTAACATTTGAATAATACATGAGAAACAAGGGTAATGCTCAGCTCATATTTTTGCTTTAAAATATTATTTTTAATAAAGAAAGCAGAATCTGTGAACCTTTAAAAAGAGGGGTTAAGGCATCCCAAAACTAAGCATGTTTGAGTTTTCCATGGGGTGCGAGTTCATCTTAAATGCCCATTAATACTCAACTGGAATATTAAAACAAAAGTTTTTATATTCTACATTGCACATCTCCTGAAGCTCCTGTAGAGTATACATTTATTGATTTGTATGTGAAGCATTGCAAGAGCTGATCCAATGTATTTTAGAACTTTGATGTCTGGGCAAAGAAAAACCAGAGGTTTTTCTTTTTCCCTTTTTTCAAAAAATGAAAAGATCAAGCTCACTAATGGCAAATTCTTCAGGGTCCTTTGCAAACTGGAACTGAACTGTTAAATTATTCTGAGTCAACAGCTTTTCTGAATGATAACATCTCAGTGAACATGAATGCTCCCCAGATTGGCAAAGGTATACATGCTGTGCACCCCTCTCTGAAATTTATCACAGCATTGTTTTGAGAATCTCCACATTTATAGTTCTTCCTAAGCTGTATACACATAAGTATGCACAAACATACAACGAGCTCTAAGGATTCCTCCAGAGGAGGGTCTTATTTTGTGCCATCACCTTGCCTCATTCATGGAATTTTATGAGCGTTCCATTTATAACTCTCCTGAGTTGTCCCACTGCTGCTTCTATTTTTCTTCTTAGTACAGAAAATCTGTTAAGGGGGAAATGATTGAATAGCTGTACTACGTCTTTTGATTGGTAGGACTAGAACAGGGGTAGGCAACTTCTTCGTGGTCTCTGTGCATCACACATATGGGCTCGCGACGGCGCCGAGCCCCATTCAGGAAACTTCTGCGCATGCTTGAGTCGGGTTCCCGTTCTCCTCAGTTCCTTTTCAACCACCGTGCTAGTTGCCTCACGGAAACTTTGTTCCTGTGTGAACTGCATCAGACTAGATTTTCAGCTAAGATTAGATTATTTTCAGTTGTTTCTTTCTTGTTTTTAAAGTTACTGTGTGTGTGTGTGTTAGATATATGCTTTTTATTTACGTGACCTGAGGTAAGGCCTTAGGAGCCTGAACCTCGAACACTGCTGTGCTTATGGCACAAAGAGCACTTTTTAAAAAATGTGTTCGTTGTGGAGCTAAGCTACCTTTATCCGACGGACATTCTCTCTGCCTTCTTTGCCTCGGAGAAACGCATATCGTTGATTATTGTTGTTATTATTATTATTATTATTATTAATTACATTTATATACCGCCCCATAGCCGAAGCTCTCTGGGCGGTTTACCAAAATTAAAAGATTGAACACTAAAAAGACAATATACAAAATTTAAAAACCATAAACATAAAACAGCTGACATTTTATGTCAGTTCCCATTTTATGCCTGTTCTCATTGTATGAAGTTATCGAAACAGGCTCACCATAATAGATTGGACAGATTATGAGCAATCCTGTGAAAGAAGGCTTTGGAAGCGGTGGATAGTCCAAGTTCAACTCCTTCTCAGATTGCAGCCATGCCTCAGCCAAATACTTCCACTGAGCTTTGACCGGCTCCACTAGTAAGCCGCTTGGATCCTCCAATGCCTGGACATTCTTTGACCACTGATAAGTCTAAAAAACTGTCTAAGAGAGCAAGGCTACCAAAGCCCTTGGTCAGTGTTTATAAGAAAAAGAAGACTAAGTAAAAAAATTTGACTCAACCTTCAGTACCATCGGTACCGACTACCTCACTACCGATATCCTCGATGCTCGAGATTCCAGATATTCCTGTACAGGATCGACAGAACACTCTGGTTCTTCAAACTCCAATCCCATTGATACCAATGAATACTTCGATATCAGAGGGTGAAATAAAAGACTCGTCTCCACCGAGAAATGATCCACCTCATCAAAGAGTGGTGCACTTTCGAGAACGTTCTCCTTGTGCACGAAGTCTATGCGATTCCAGAGATTATCACCGTTACAGACCACGGTCTCGTTCTCCTGGGCATATTTGGCAATTTGAGAAACTCTCTGGGCGTTACAACAAAATGGCTGCCCTGGGGCATGGCAAATGACAAGTAATCTGCTCAAATGACTGAGTACTAAGCAGAAGTGGGGTCTGACCAGAACACACTAAACAACTTCTTTGAACCTATGCTTTTCAGCAACAGAAACCTACTTCACAGCAATCTCAGCTGCCTGAAAGAAAAGCCAGTGTGGTACAGTGACTAAAGTGTTGGACTGGGAGTTGGGAGATCTGGGTTCTAGTCCCCACTTGGCCATAGAAACCCACTAGGTGTCTCTGGGCCAGTCACACACACAAGAACCAAAGAAAACCAGAGTCTGATGTGGGTCTAATGTGTAAGGAACTTGGGGACTACAATACAGAACTAGCACTCAGCAAGTGAAAGCACTCTCTCTCTCTCTGATGTTCTCCTTCCTTCCTAATTCAGTAAACACCAGCACACAGATAAGGGATTTTTAATATATATTTTGAAAGTTTTTTTTTTTGGGGGGGGGTAATAAGAACACCCACCCACCCACTCTCACACTCAGTCTGGGATGGATCTGAGGTGCAAGGAACTTGGGGACTGGAGAATACCTAGCCTACTAGCACACATACAAGAACCAAAGAAAACCAGAGTCTGATGTGGGTCTAATGTGCATGGAACTTGGGGACTGCAATACAGACCTAGCACTCAGCAAGTGGAAGCTCTCTCTCTCTCTCTCTCTCTCTCTCTCTCTTTCTCTCTCTGATGTTCTCCTCCTTCCTTCCTTCCTAATTCAGCAAACACCAGCACACAGATAAGGGGGGGGGGGGGTAATAATAGAGTGACCATATTTAGGAAACCGAAAAGGAGGACAACATGGCCGTTCCAAGGTGGCGTGCCCACCAACATGGCCGTCCCCCAAGGGGGCATGCCCACCAACATGGCCATCCCCCAAGGGGGCATGCTCATCCAAACATGGGCTTGGTCAGATGTCTAATTTCACAGCATACAATTAAGACAAACCTGTTCTACACAACATCTTCATGTGAAAATCATTAAAATAAAGAACAAGTGAGACATTCGATGTATCTGAAATTAACTTTACTCACTCCTACTTTTGTAGCTTTTGCTGTACTTTGAAACTTTTGCTATGCTCTGTGTGATAGTTTCCCCTTCCCTCAAATATGTTTTCTGACTGCAAATCCTTCACTGGATAATAATAATAATAATAATAATAATAATAATAATAATAATTTATTTCTTACCCGCCTCTCCATTTGGATCGAGGCGGGGAACAACAATATAATAAAATACATAAAACTGATTAAAACATGACACACATTATTAAAACTGCATTAAAACATCCTAAAACATCCTAAAAACGTTCTAAAATTCCACTGGATATGCCCGCCGGAAGAGAACAGTCTTTATGGCTTTCTTAAATTCTAAAAGACTGTTAAGTTGACGAGTCTCCTCCGGCAGGTCATTCCACAGTCTGGGAGCAGCAGAAGAAAAGGTCCTCTGGGTAACAGTTGTCAGCCTAGTCTTGGCCGACTGTAGTAAGTTCTTCCCAGAGGACCTGAGCATGCGGGGTGGATTGTATGGGAGAAGGCGATCCCGTAGGTAACCTGGACCCCAACCATGTAGGGCTTTAAAGGTAATAACCAACACTTTATACTTCGCCCGGAAACTGATTGGCAGCCAGTGGAGCAATTTTAAAGCTGGCGTAATATGGTCACCCCTAGGTGTACCGGTGACCAACCTGGCTGCCATATTTTGAACTAGTTGAAGTTTCCGGACTAGGCACAGAGGTAGCCCTGTGTACAGTGCATTGCAGAAGTTGAGCCTTGAAGTTACCAGCGTGTGCACTACCATCTTTAGGTCTTCCAACTCTAGGAAGGGGAGCAGCTGGCATATCAGCTGAAGCTGATAGTAGGCACTCCTGGCCATGGCATCTATCTGGGCTGTCATTTGGAGCGACGGATCCAGGAGTACCCCCAAGCTGCGAACACAGTCTTTCAGGGGGAGTGTAACCCCATCCAGTAGTCCCAACTTTCCTAACATTTAACACTCTTTCCCCATCACATTTCTCTTATCCATATGCACAGATTCAGCATACTGCTACCACTGAACAAATGAAGCAGTTGACAAGTGCAGAAAAATCTAGTACAACAAACTAGCCAACCTAGCATGCAGGAAGAGTATAAAATACGATTACTCTGCAAACATTAGCCATGGAACAAAATGGACTAAAGGCTTGTTGTAGTCACTTCTCACCTCTTAGCTTGTTTCAACTTCTGGTTTATCAGTGAGAAACAAATCTAAAAATGTGTCATTATATCTCTGGTTCATTACCCATGTAAACAAAACCATGGTCAGTAGCAATACAAAGAAAGGCCAGAACAGATGCCCATTATCACAATGCTAGACAAGGATCTTTCCCTCCTTTTATCCAAGTATATCCTGAATTTACACTGCCTCAGTGTATAGAGAATAGAAATCCCAGTCAGGGACCCAAAGAAAACTGCCCAAAGAAACTTTAGAAATAACTCTTGTTGATTTCAATAAACCTTACTCCCAGATAAATGAATGTAGGATTGCAGCTTCTTCACATCTGTTTACCTTACTCTAGCAAGTGCAAAGCCCTTCTGTCAAGGACAACTATGCACTCACAGAACCTGGCCTCCTTGATCATGCAACCAGCAGGTGCTTTCCAGAAAGATGCTTTCAGAGCCTAGGAGATCCAGACACACTCAAACAAGTCAAGCCAAGCCATGCTATGCTGGAACAGAACAATTCTGGGACAAGACACTACTTTGCAAGCGATCAGACACAACAGTCATACATATAAAAGAAAAACACAACCACCTCATTGACATAGCAATACCCAATGACAAAAATGGTGCAGAAAAGGAAGAGGAAAAGAGAGACCCAACAAAGGTTTTAGGAAATCTTGCTCATATTGGCATAGGTTGAGATATTTTGCTGGTCAGAATTTTCATCAGTAGAACTCCAATGGACTTTAATGGAAATGTCTTTAGGACTTTAAACAATTTTACTTTGGGCTTTAAGACTTGAGAAACTTCAGGTGGATGATATGAAATAATTAGCAATTACAGGAGAAGTGAAAAACCCTTCCCCACCCACCTCACCCACCATGCCCATTGGCACAAGAGCTAATAGTTAGATCCAAAAGATCAGTGAATTAATTGGAAAATTCATTAACAGTCTGACACGGGTTTTGAGAATTAATTGAGGAAATATATAGGAGATACAATATACAATGTGGATCTAGACTCTAGCTCAGCTAGATATGATCTTATGAAGATTAATAAACTGAGGAGGAATATGACTTTTTAAAAAACTTAGAACTCTATGTACTGGGTGCCCCAAAAGTAGGTATACAGTTGTTTAGAATGTTGATGGGAGGTGTGAGTACTATACTGTATACCTACTTTTGGGCCACTTGGTATTTCAGCCTTCCCCAATCCAATCCTCTCCAAATACCTTTGACTATGACTCCTATCTGGTCATGCTGACTAGGCGTTGGGAGTTTTATCCAACACATCTGGAGAGAACCAGCTTGGGGGAGGATACTGTATTTAACAAGAATTGTCTGTTTTTGTACAGTTACTAAAATGATGAAACAAATGCCAGCACCAGTGAATATCACATAGATGAAGTAAAAACACCATGGCCAGTAACAATCATCCTCCAATAGAGATGGATAATAAATTATGTTTTCATTATGTTTAAAAGGCCCATTGAACTTTGCCTTTCACACAGCCATGAGCTATGTTCAAATAAACTTCTAATATGATACCATTGCACATTTTTATATATTTTTTTCTAAACTGCTTCATGATTTATTCAAATAAGAAGCAGTAAATAAATATTGCTAATAAGTCAATTCATACATCAATATATTACAATGTTCTCCAACAAAATAATCAAAGAAAAGCAAACGGGTGAGGTAACCAGATAAAGGTACTGCTTTGAAGCCAGTTTTCTGTTCCAGCAAAACACCTATTTTCCAGACAGCTAAACCAATTTCCTCAAACCATCTCTAAATGAATTCTTAGAAAATTAATTCATTCAAATTTATTTCAACTCCATATCATCCCCCAACTCCATATCATCCCCCAACTCTCACACACAAAACTATGCCCCCCCACTCTCAACATGCACACAAACACGCAAACTCTCTCAAAATCATCCACCGCAAAACACACATGCACACATCCATTCATAGACAAATGAACATGCACCTATCATATAAATACACTCACACACTGCAAACAGGTAAACTCTCTCAGGATACCCTCCCCAAAACACACGCAAGGTTCCTGTTTGTAGCTTTAAAAATAAAAAAGTGGGAGGTGTAACTGTATTTACCCCACTACTACCCATTTTTCTAAAATTAATTGCCACACAAGGCAAGCACCTACGTTTCTGAAATTTCACACACATAGGTCCCAATGTACCACCTACAATGTGGCAAAGTTTCATGTGTGGCACTTTAAAAATGAAAAAGTTATAGGCATTCCTGGTTATTTATTAAAAAATTAATTGCCACAAAATGCGTGCACCAATCTTTCTGAAATTTCTCACAGATAACTACCCCTAAGCCATCTACAAAGTGCCCAGGTTTCATCCTTTTATCTTTAAAAATGAAAACGGTATAGGCGTTTTTGTAACACAATACTTGGCTATGGGAAAAAGCATTCAAAATGGCGTCCGATCCGCGGATCGGACATTTGATCTGCAGATCAGGATTGGATCCGATCCGATCCGCCCAACCCCCAATCCGATCTGATCCGACCCGACCCCCCAGGTCCGATTCCGATCCGCTATCCGATCCGATCCGGGGGGTCAGTGCACACTAGTAATTAGTAACAAAACCCAACTTCTTTTCTCTTTTAAGGAGCAGTTGCTTTGTTGGGATCAAGATGTACTGGACATCTTCACTCCTTACCATCGTTCTTCTGCATCTTGTTATGACCATTAAAGCATGCCTTGGTGGCAGTTCTTGTCATCCCGAGAGCTGGCTGCTTTCTGACAATATTGAAATAACAGTGTTCTCTCCATCCATATTTTAAAAGGTGTGCCTACTTCATCATGGGAAGAGAGAGCTGTGAGTAATTATCTGATCAGTGTTACAAATAATAGGAGTGCTGTGAAACAAATCCAATTTGTCGGTGAGTCATATTTAATAATAATAATAATAATAATAATAATAATAATAATTTTATTTCTTACCCGCCTCTCCGTTTGGATCGAGGTGGGGAACAACAGTAAATATAAAATATGATAAAATACATAAAACAGATTAAAAACCTGGCACACATTATTAAAACCGCATTAAAACTAGGGGTGTGCACGGACCCCCCGGATCGGATCGGGACCCGGATCGGGACCTCCAATTTTTTCATGGATCAGTTCGGACAAAATCGGAGGCCCCCCCGGACCGGATCGAGTCCGATCCCGATCCAAAAATCGGAAATTTTTGGATCGGCCGCCATTTTTTCCCCCATAGACTTGCATTGCAATGCAAGTCTATGAGGAAAAAATGGCGGCGGGTGGGTGAGGGGGGGCCTAACTCCCTCCCCCCCCCGGGGCAGTCTGCTGTGGACGGCCCTGGCAGGTAAGCCCCCTCCCCCGCGCTCCCTCCCCCCCCTGGGGCCATCCGCTTCCATCCGCAGGCGCCTGCGGGCGCCCGCGGATAGAAGCGGACAGCTCCGGGGGGGGTAAGCCCCCTTCCCTGCCACTGCTTACCTTCCCGGCCCGTCCGCTCCCGTCCGGCGCCGGCGGCTACTACCAGCGGGCTCTGCGGCCTGCTCTAGAGTAGCGCGCCGGGTGATGACATCACTCGGCGCGCCACCCTGGAGTAGGCCGCGGAGCCCGCTGGTAGTAGCCGCCGGCGCCGGACGGGAGCGGACGGGCCGGAAAGGTAAGGGCCCCCCTCCTCCCGCCCCCTTCTCCCCCCCCCGCTGTCCACTTTCATTGGCGGGCGCCCGCTGGCGCCCGCCAATGGAAGTGGCGGTGGGCGCCAGTGGGCGCCCGCCGAACCGGTTCGGAGCCTTTTCGGACCGGTTCGGATTGGATCGGCCGATCCAGCTGTCGGATCGGAAATCGGATAATTTATCCGATTTCCCACTGGATCGGACTCGGATCGTGGATTGGGTCCGATCCAGTGCACATCCCTAATTAAAACTTCATTTAAAACATCCTAAAAACATTCTAAAATTCCACTGGATATGCCTGCCAGAAGAGAACAGTCCTTTTACAAGGGATCTTTCAGAAACTGAAATGATTGGCTTTTTAATGCACATTCTCCTTTCGGGTCTCCCGTGTATTGGGTTGGATCCAGATTTAGGTGTGTGCAACTAAGCTGGAGGAAGCTGACTTCCTCAACCTCTCTTCCCCTTAGCAGACCATCCAGCTCCACCCAAATGCTACACAAATGTTTGAGGGGCTCTACTGAATGGGATAAGCTGCGGTGTGGGGAGAACGGACAATTCCCTAAAACTGGGAGGTGCCACCTTTTGTGAGTAGAGTGGAGCTCCACCAATTCTATATAGGTTTGCACTTTCAGACATTTATGTCCAGCAGAGGCAGGTCTTTTGTAAAGATAATGGGTCTTAATTGGCCACTCAGTTCCAAGTTTTCTCAAAAGCTGTTGGATTACAATGGAGAACGGATATGTTATTGTTGGGTAAATTCATTTCCCCCTAGCTACTGTGAGGATTGCAGCTAAATTCAGAGGAAGCAGGGAATTCTAAGCATGGTGGCAGATCACGAAGTTCTGATGCTGCGCCCCCATGAGTCCTAGCTCCACTAAACTACTAGAAATTAGTTTAATTATTATTATTTTAATTTCACTCCCCTCAGAAACTATCTTGTGAAGATCAGAGTGCATGTTTAGCCATTACTAATCATTGTCACCACCATCAACAAAAACAACAAGAAACGATATTTAAAGAATTTTTCCAATCATTCAGAGTTTCTAGAGGAACCAGGTGCATTGAATAGTAGGGGGGAAACCTCAATCTTCTCACATTTCTGCCTCCCCCTCCCAACAATATTGAATTTGTAAACCACTTTGAGCACTGAAATGTACAACATAAATGGCCAATAATAAAAATGCTATTCCCCATAGCAACAATGAATGGGCAAGCTTAAAAGACCCAACTCTGGCAAAGCATGAAAGGAAAACCATAATGAATGGGAATAATCATCTGTAATCTTGTGTCCAAATAGCAACACAACCAATGCATTAGAGAGGCAGGATACAAACAGCCTATAGTGAGACTTAAAGCCATGATTTTCTACAATAACAAACACAGAAAGAGGTTTCCATGACTGCATCGTCTTTGGGATATTTATCCCATGAGTGCAAAAAGGTGTTCACTGGGGGAGGGGGGTAATGCAGCACCTGGAGTTCTGTGCATGGAACTCATCAATATGGTCATTTATGTAGCACTAAACTTTTGTTTGGTACCTAATTCCGTACTTTCAAACTAATATGCAAACCAAACCTCAGCTACCCTTCAAGTTCATTCCATTTTGCAATGGAATCATCCAATTTTTAAAAAATGCACACAACAATGCAAACTTTAGGAACAAGTGCACTCAAAGCTGTGTAGATTAGTGAAAATAAAATTTTAAAATGCATTATATTAGAAAAATTGCTTGCAAAAAATGTATACATTAGGCAAAAAGTCATACAAAAAAGCATGTATTATGAGAAATTTGCATTAAAATGCATACAAATTTTTATTCAAACTTCTTTTTAAAAAATCTCAGCAATCATAACAAACTAAATTTAAGATTGGAGAAATTCTTAAAGTTTTGGACAAACCAAACTTAAGACTGGAAAAATGAGACATTGAGGGAAACCGAAATTGACAGATATGTCCATCTATATATAGCACATTCTGTATTTTAATTTGCACGGGGGGGGGGTGTTCAACCTGTTCTGGATAGGACTACACTCCCCCTGAAGGAGCAAGTTCATAGCTTGGGGGTTCTTCTAGAACCATCTCTGTCACTTGAGGCTCAAGTGGTCTCGGTGGCATGGAGTACCTTCTACCAACTTCAGTTGGTGGCTCAGCTATGCCCCTATCTGGATAGGGATAACCTGGCTTCAGTTATCTATGCTCTGGTAACTTCCAAGTTGGATTACTGCAATGCATTCTATGTGGGTCTGCCTTTGAAGATGGTTCAGAAGCTTCAGCTTGTGCAAATTGCAGCAGCCAGATTAATAATGAGGACCAAGTGGTTAAAACATATAAGACCAACTCTGGCCTGCTTGTATTGGCTGCCTGCATGTTTCGAAGCCTGATTAAAGGTGCTGGCTTTAACCTATAAATTTATTTATTTATTTATTTATTACATTTGTATACCGCCCCATAGCCGAAGCTCTCTGGGCGGTTTACATAGGATTAAAAACAATTAAAAACAATATACAAAAATTAAAACAGCAAAAACATACAACATACACACAATCTGTACATTTAAAAACCACTTCAACACTTCAAAAACTACAAAAACAAAACAAAACAAACCCAGGCTCCTCAGATATTGCCAAATGCCTGAGAGAAGAGGAAAGTCTTGACCTGGCGCTGAAAAGATAACAATGGCTTGGGACCACAATACCTGATGGAACGCCTGATGGAACGCCTCTCCTGACATGAACCTACCCGTACACTACACTCAACATCTAAAGCCCTCCTCCAGGTGCCTACTCCGAGGGAAGCTCAGAGGATGGCAACAAGGAGAGGACCTTCTTAGTGGTGGCCCCCCAATTATGGAATGATATCCCCAAAGAGGCCTGCCTGGCGCCAACATTGTTACCTTTTTGGCACCAGGTCAAGACTTTTCTCTTCTCCCAGGCATTTAACCAACAAACACAGAGAGGAGCCCTCACTAGCATAAGACAAACCAAACAGGACCAGAGAGTAATGGCAATTCCATAAATGTACCACACTACTCATAGTAGAAAAATTTCATACAAATATCAATATTTTATTGACTCATCTGAGCTTAACAATGAGCAAAAACCTACTCCATAAAATTGTACATAAACAGTAATGAATACTTTAACATTCAAAAATTAATAAAAACTAATGTACAAATATAAATGTTTGCTCAATTGGCTCTACAATAACAACAAGCAATAGACAAATAACAAATGGTGACTCCGGAATTGTGCAATCCGTTTCAACATTTCATCAGTGATTGAGTAGTATTATTCAACTCTGTCACCCGTGGGAGAATAAACACTCCTTCCTAAATAGGATTTTTAATTTCTTCAAAATGGGTCAAAGCCTCCTTATAAAACTTTATAAGCTCAAAGTTGTTTTTAAATGGATATTTTTAATATGTTGTCTGTTTTTATGGTTTTAAATTTTGTATATTGCTTTTTAACGTTTAATGTTTTAATGTTTTGCAAACCGCCCAGAGAGCTTCAGCTATGGAGCGGTATAGAATTGTAAATAATAATAATAATAATAATAACAACAACAATGACAACAACAACACTGTGGTGGCCCTTCAAGGCCATTAACCTAGGAGGGGAATAATTACAGATTCCAGAAAAATTCAATCTTTCCCTCGCCAAGGCAGTATAATCTTTTCCATCTAGAAGATACTTAAGTAGGGATACTTAAGGGTGATGGGGCAGCCATGAGCAATTGGGTTATAAGTGAGATAGAAAGACCCAGATGATCAGTAGGATCAAAGTTAATTTAGGTGTCCTCGAGGATGTACGACGATTTTGCTTCTGCTGCCAGAACATGCCAACATGCCCTGTTCGCCACCCCAAACGCAAGTGCAAGTTTAAGAACATGTCCACCAAAAATGTCCACAAATTACCAAACTAGTGCTTGCGTTCAATATACGTAACTTTCCCCATTCGATTTGCGCAAATTTCCAAATCAGCCCTGCTTTTGTCTATGGGGCAAATTTGCACAACTTTGGAAATTGATTCAAATTTGGGGATGTTTCTGCAATGCTCATGTTTCATAGCTGCTATTCAGGCAAAATTGAGTGGTGAACTGATGTTCAATCCGTCTCGGCAACCTCCTTCATCCATCCCTAGTTTTTCCTCACTGAGAGCAAAAATTCTCAGCCTCTTCATCTTAGGAAAAGGTCATTCTTCTTTCCATAAATTACATTTCAATTAAAATAGCAGAGCCAGGAATAGTACTGTGGTTTCTCTCTCAACCCTAGACCAGAACCTTTCTCTGGCTATGCTGATGAAACAGAAGGGACAAAAAGGAACTCTCAGGAATCATAGGCTCGTCTCTCCTTTGAAACTTATTTTAACAGCCCTAATTCCCTAGTGGGATCATTCACCTGATTTTAATCAGGCACCACAGGAACAATGAAACATTTGCACTTCTGTTCCTTCTTGTCCTCATTCCTATTAGCCCTGATTTATTACCGCCAAACCATATCCCTCAGTGATATTGCAACCTCCTTAAATTTCTACTCCTATCAAATTTGTGGGGGACCTTATTAACACCTCTGGCTGCACAGCCATTCCCTCCTTCCTTTGAAACTACAGGGATCTGAAGAGTTACGGGAGCACCTTCCAGGCCGAATAATGGACCCCATCTACATTTGCTAGTTTTGCTGCTGGATATAATTAGAGGGAATTTGCATCTCCTGATTGCTCCTGCTCCTCAAGAACAATGTGAGCTAATGACAGCTCCATGAAGTGGTTTGGCTGGATTACTGTGCTGCAACAGGATCTATATTTTTGTTTGGAAACAGCTTCCAGTGTAGAGGAGATTGTTGGGAGGAAATGATTCCCCCACCATTCTTCTGGATGCCATTCATATATAAATGCACTTCTTCTAGGCCCTTTTTGTTTGTTGAAATAATCATTCTCTTTGATGATAGCAAAAAATAGATGCTCACTGTTGATTAACATCTGCCTTTTTGTTAAAACTGGCTTAGGAAGTGTCCTACACAGAATGTTTCCTTGCCTTGCTGTGACAGAATTGCAATTCCTTCATATTTAAGAGAGTCCAGGGTGTGTTTTCTCTCTGCATGGTGCCTCAAGGCCATGATAAATAGACAATGGGGGATGTGTTGTGTACAGGCCTTAGAGTGGAAGACACCCTGCACAGGCTTGTGTTAGGAGCCCCCCAAGAAATTATATCTAATCCTGTAAGTAAATCACATTTCCAACATCTGGGCAGAGCCTGAAGTCAATTTGAATTCAACACACAAATTCAACTGACAACACAGAAAATAGCCTCAACATGGCTCTAGGTTCTTTGACCAAAAGCTGCCCTCCAAAAGGTTGCCACCAGATACGGGCCTGATGATACCAGTCAGCAGCTGCTGATGGTTTGGCACCACTTCTTGCTGCCACCTCTGTACTTTGTATCCTACTCCTACTGGAGGCCCTGCCAATTCAGCTTCCACCAACCATGCCTCTGGTGTAGAGTGACCAAATGACAGGAAAAAAGAGGACTTGCCAGGTATTTTGATAACAAATCTGAGAAGGGAGGGGAATTTTAATATATCTATGGTCACAAACTACAGTGAGCGTAAAGAGAAATGGCCCTTTTTGGCTGCCGTAGTTTGCAGCCATAGATATAGGAAAATTAGAGGTGACATAATTTCATAGGCCTGGGGAAACAGGACTGCCGCTGCTTGTGCCTGCACACATGCTCATCCCCCTACCTTGTCATAAAAGTTTTCTGTAAGGGCAGTGGGTGAGTGAGTGGGTGCTTCTGGGTTGGGGAGGAGGAAGAAGATGCCAACGCACAATGCATTTTGAGACTGGGCTGACTGACTATGTTTAGTGGAGTCTGAGGAGCAAGGAAATGATAGGATCTGGGCTGAGGAAGGTGGGTGGCAGAGAGCGAAATAAAGAAAGCACATGTTTGGAATGTTTTGACCTGTAACCCAAATTCAGTCAAAATTTTGGGTTCTGTATCTTCTAAAACAAGTAGTCATAACTTTGTTTGGTTCATTGGGGAAGAAAGTTTGGTTTTGTTGCCCAAGAGTTGGCTTTAGAAAATTTGTGAGTAAGAGGCACACCTATTTTGGGGAACAGAAGGAAAGGGAAACACATGGGAAAATAAATTTAGTTCCTAACTGGAAGTGTACAGGAATTTAAAACTTTTACTTCCCATTAAATACTGTGGGCACAGTACTGTTGAAATTAAGCATTCTTATGTCCTGTTGATTCAAATGTTTAACAGCACCATCCTGTTGTTTGTTTACTCAGAAGTCCACCTATGTTCAGTGAGGCTTACTCCCAAGAAAGTGTAATTGGATTGTAACCTAATTGTTCTATTGAAATGTTACCCTCTGCCAACTTATTATTTTGCATGATTTTTAGCCTCACATGTTAGGAATCTTCTGCCTGGAATGGAAGTCATTAATATTCTTTTGTAAATGCAAACTGAGGATGCGTGGTGATAACAATAAGTGGCAGCAATCCTAGGTACACATAGTTGGAACCCTTGAAGTAGATGTCATTACTCTGTGGGACTTAATTCTGAGTAAATATGCATGGCCTGGGCTGAACAACATCACTACATGGTCTTTGAAGTAAGGGTGGAACTTTAAACTGCCTTGCCACAGTATCTCACTGGCAAGTCTCCCGTTAAGGTATTTCCATTGGAGTTCTACTGAGGAAAATTCTGACCAGCAAAATATCTCAACCTATGCCAATATGAGCGAGATTTCGTAAAACCTTTGCTTGGTCATCATACTTGGGATCAGGAATTTTCAGTCATGAAGGAAATTATTCCCAGCATAGATAGTTGTTTTTAGCCATCCTCTGTGGTATGTGGTTTGGCTCGCTTGCTTGAGTTTTTGTGCCTACTTGCTCCATAATGCAAAGGAAGAAGTGGGTCTCTAGCTGGTGCTAGAAGATAGTAATTCATTTTTTAATAATGCATTTTGACCCATAGACCTTCCTTTCCAATTTGCTTTGATATAATTGGCATCATGTATATTTTATAACAATTGCCGATAATTAGGGATGTGCACGGATGCCAAAAATCGAATCGGAATCGGAACTTCAGATTTTGTAAAGTATCATATCGTTAAAATCGGAGGTCCGTCTTATCGGATCAGATCTGATAACGATACAAAATCGGAAGTTCCGATTTTTATATCGGACCACCATTTTAGGTGTTTTCCCCATAGGCTTGCATTGGGGAAAAGACCTAAAATGGCGGGCCTCCCCCCCTCCCCCCACTCATGTTCCTTAACTGCCGGTGTCCCGCGCTGCCGTCTGCTGCCGTCCGCTGCTTCCGTCTACTGAGAATTAGGCTTTGCAGCTTGCTTCTCAGTAGAGTGACGATGCGCCGGTTGACATCATCACCCATCACGTCATCACTCTTCTGAGAAGCAGGCCGCAAAGCCGAATTAGCAGGAGACTGAAGCAGCGGACGGCAGTGCGGGATGCCAGCAGGTAAGGGGGCCCTCCCCCTCCCCCCCTCCCCCCACTCGTGCTCCTTACCTTCCACCATCATCCGCTGCCGTCCGTTGCTTCCGTACTACTGATAAACAGGCCTTGTGGCTTGTTCTACTGTAGAGCAACGGCACGCTGAGTGATGACATCTCCACTCTTGATGTGCATACTTGGGGAGGGGGCACTGGGCTGGAATCCTTAGTCAGGCAGTCCCTGCCAGCATAGAAATGTGGAGCTGTACTCAGCACACAGCCACCACCCTTCTGAACTTGGTGCTGGTAAAAGGCCCGGGGCTGGGAAGGGCCAAAATTAAGGATTGCCACTGCCGTTTTGAATAAATAGTACTGGGTTAATGGACCAATGGTCTAATTCAGTGGAAGGCAGCTTTATATGCTCAGGATCAGTTCTGAGGAGGTCAACCCAAGGGATCTGAAGAAGGAGACAGACAGACACAAAAAGCATCAACCCAAAGCAAAACAAGACTAAATGAGGACAATGATGAGGGTGAAGCAGTACAGAAACAGAAAGCAAGATGTAATGGTAAAACAACTTACTGTAGAGGCCAATCCTGGTTGCTCAAGGCCTTCTCAAGGTTGACACCCCCTTGTTTCTTTCTGATTAAATGTGCAATCCTATGCATGTTTAGACTAAAGATAGTCCTACAACAGCCGACATTCTCCAACCAGGAGGGAGTCTAAGCATGCATAATATAAGCTTATAAAACCTATTCATCCCTTGAAAACAAAACAAAAACATTCCAAACACTAAATCCAGTTGTAAAAGCAGAACTGTAACACTGAGCAGATGAATTTTCCCCACTGGAAAAGAGTTGAAAATGTAGTTAAAACAAATGGTTCATGAATAACTCATGGCCTGAAATACTTTCAGATAATGTGTTTGTCAATCAGTTCTAAAAAAGAAACAAAGTCATTAAAAAAAATAATCAAAGCCCAGTGCTGCATAAGTCAAGAGAACAGAAAGAAATTTGTCTGACACATTATTTGCTTTAAATAGATCATCAAGTTTTACAGGGGAGTATTTAAAACACAGATCACTGTGTTGCTCCTGTTTTATCTCAGGTTAATGCTTCTGCAAGCTGAATGATCACAGGCCTAGGACCTGAATGGAAAGCAGATATGTTGTGCCTCTGTCTTTTAACCATTTGCATTTTACCCACTGAGTTACAGTGATCAGAACAAACACTCATGGTATAGGTGTTCCATCAACAGTGTGAAACCTTTATATTGTCTTCCATATAAGAGATATATAGCAACATACATATTTTTGAATGTGGCCAATTTAAATTGATGTTTAGGGTTCAGTGAGTGCTTTTAGAGCATCATCAGATGAGCATTTTATTGCATGTTCGCTACTGCCCACTTACAGTTGTTTGTGCGTCCTTTAGACAACGTCATCTGCCTCCAACGTGCCTTCCACATTCCTTCCACTCTTTTCTCCGTTATAAAACAGAGCCCTTTTAATCCATCTTTTTTTTAAAAAAAAAAAAATGGAATGTGCTGCCATTTCCTGCTGTGTGCAGGAAAAGCGGAGCAATAAAAACGGCCCCTGAATGGGCCACGTGGTCTTGCTGGCTTCCTCTTTCTCTCCCCATGTAAAGCAATCATTGCTATTGTGGGATAGCAGCAGGAGGCCATAGCGATGGTAGGGAAATGCAAAAATCCATCCATCCGATGATGCTCTTACTCCCCATGAAAGGAAAGGAAATTGAAAGGAAACAAGTGGCTGGGTGGGAAGATTTAAACCTCCCCTCCACACACATGGTGTTCCTGATCCAGATCAGGGTCCTGTGTGATTACACAGAAGTGAATAAAAAGCAAGGATCAGCCTCATGCTACATATTTAACATAGTTTACACTTTGATGACTTTAAAAGGAGATTAGATAAATTCATGGAAGAAAAGGCTATCAATGGCTACTAGTCCTTTTGGCTATACACTACCTGCAGGATTGTGGGCTTCCCATAGGCAACTGGTTGGCCACTGTAGGAAATAGTATACTCGACTAGGTAGGTCTCTTGTTATGTTCTTATCTTCCTTTCTGCTCTTATGCAACAGTTAATCAGTGAGGGTTCTGTAGGAGTCGCACTCAGTGAATAGCACCATTATAAGAATTGTCACGCTTAATTTGGATAATTGGGTCAATTAATTCATGTTTTGCAGCCTGAGCCTAACCATATTTACTTGCAGCTAAATCATAATGCATAGGATTGCGGACATGGATTCACAATTAAAGACAACAACACTCTGTGAAGTATTTGTTTCTTTCTCAGCTATAGCTGTTCAGTGTAAAATAAACATCCTTCTGACAGTGGTGTTATTGCAGCTAGTGGCACATTTGCCTCTAGGCCAGGAGGTTAGACACTTAGTCCAACATCATGGCTTAGGCTAAAATCAAAGATGGCACAGTGACATAGGCTGTAGAAAGGATGCTATGCTATTAGAGGTGACATCCTTCAGATGAGGTGTTACATCAAACTCCTTTGACCTCATCCCACTTGACTGGGCAGGTAGATGTTCATAATCTCATGACACATTCAGAAGGAAGAGAAGATAAGTCCACTGTCTAGGCTGATATCTGTCTTCTTAGTAGAAAAAGGTTCTGATGTGTAAGAAAATGAAAGAACTGTAATCCAATGGCTGAATTTCTCAAGCTTTCCAAGACCTTATAATGCAGCAATACTTCAAAGTTAAGATGTGAGAGGAAAAACAATCAACCAACAGTGTGATGATGATACTTTGAAAATTCTGAGCAGGAAAAGTGTTGGGTTGAAAAGTGTAGGAGTTGAAAAGACATTTGAATGGCCACTGTACCTATTACATTCCTCACTCTAATGCATGCTTCCCTGTGTATTCATGGAAAGTTCCTATTCCTGGGGTTGGATCCAGTTTTAGTCATACAGAGTAAACTCTTCCTAGAAATGACTTACTTAAGTCCCATTGATTCCAAAATGGGACTTGAGTTAGTCATTTCTTACTCGAGTCCTATTAATTTCAACTGGTCTACTCTAAGTATGACTAAGTCTGGATTCAAGCTCTGATCTTCCTAAGTATTTCCCTGCATGCCACCACATTTCAGCAGTCTTTCAGCCTTACATTCCTATTTCCCATTCCAGCCTTTTGCTATCTCAAATAGATGGCCCTGTTGCTGTTGTAAACTGATGATGTTGGTGATGATGATGATGATGATGATGATTAAACATATTGGCTCTAGTATTACAGCAGTACCTAATAGATGAAGTTATCTTTCTCTTTATTGTGATGAACAAGAAAGGCTGCAGCTGGTGGTCTTTTCAAAATCCCAAAGAAGCAGGATTGAAGATGTATCTTGATATTTGCATTTATGTCTGTATTGCAATTGCAGGAGACCTGTGAGCCATTTTGCCCCCGGGACCTTCCCTCTGGTGGGCTGCCCTCCCAGAGCAGCTACATGTCAATAGAAGAAGACAAGTTTACAGTCTAAAAAACATAGAGTTGGTCTTCTTAGCATGACCAGCTGGAATGGAAACAACTCAAAGCATGAATGATCCTCATCTCTCCCTCTTCTACAGCTTGATGGAACGAGTGCTGGGTGAGAGTTGTGGGAGAGGCAAAGCCTGGTGGAGCTGGCTTCTTGGAGGTCCTGTTTCCTACTCTCCACCTATAGCAGGAGTGGCGAACTGCAGGAAGTCCAGCGGGCATTTTTATCCATCCCAGGCCTCACATGTGGGTCACACTAGGAGGGGGAATATTAAAACAAAATCAGCAGCAAACCACTCCATAGCACTAAAACTGATAAATTTAGCTTGTTTGTAAGTGAAATAGTGGGTAAAGAGTGGAAAGTGGAAACATTTAGCTTGCAAACAGTATAGCCACTATGATGCCCCATTTTGCTTTTGTTTTTTTAAAAAACTTTTCCAGGTGCCATGGGGCGGGGGATCAGGGCCCACATGCAGCCCGCAAGCTGCGTGTTGCCAACCTCTGCTCTGCCATTAGGTGGAGATAACCTTTCCAACGCAAATGATGTAACTGATGAAACACACTCTTGACTATGAAAGCACATGCTAGAAGAAATGTTGTTCACATTTCCAGTGCCACTGGAGTTACCAGAGTACTTGCGGTAACCACTGCACCCATTGGCAGTGAGATTGGGGCTATTGCAGTAGGCAAGAACATGGCTTATGAACAAAGACCATTCATGGAATCTTGTCACAAAGAACCTGGGACCACTGCTGTGCCCCCTATTGCTATGGTGCTGGAAGCAGATGAGGTCGGAATGGCTGGATTTTTTCAACATGGACAAAATTTATCAGAGCAATATATGATGCTTTCTCTCAGTGAGCATGGTAAAGCTTTTTCTTCTCATTCATAGAATGTAATGCATTTGGCAGTGTTTTAAAATAGCAATTTTGATGTTAATAAGTAGATTTGTCAAGGAGCTTTACTGCCAGCATGACCATCCTCTGCATAAAATAACCTCTGCTGCTTGTCATGCTGCTATAAATTGCTACCGCCCTACATTTCAATGGGCAGAAACAGCTACAGCCATAATCTCGGAATGGCAGGGTGGTCTCAGTGGGAAGAAGCACTTGAGTTATTTTTGGCTTGACTGTTTAGGCTTTTACAGTGTCACCCACAAACATATCTGGGGAAGCAACTGAGAACTTTGGATTTTCCTTCTTGCTTCTTTTATTCCCTTGAGCTTTTTTTTTTTTTTTTAAGAAATATTGGCTTTCTATCATCATCATCATCATCATCAAATCCACTTTGCAGGAAGGTCCAGCATTGGAGGTTGATATCAAACATTTTCCCTAAAGCTGAAAAAAGGTTTTATTACAGAAATAGAACACTAGTTTCAAACCAAATGCAAGACTGATCTTGTTAATTATATTCAGCAATGGATTGTTAGAACCTTTTTTATCCTGGTACCGAATCCATGCAATATTTGGCTGTCATGAGCCCAGCTCTCTCATACCAAATTCTCCAATTCCAGCAGCTGTGACTCTTTCTGTCCTTCGATTCTTCTTCTCCTCTCTTACTCTCTTCTTTAGTGTGTGTGTATGTGTTTTAATTTTAAGATAACATTAATTATTTACCCTGCCAACTCCAACCATTCAGAAAGGCAGGTTCTTGTTCAACTTTGTCTTAAATTCCTTTTCCTAAGTTCTTCCCTTGACCTTCAGTTGAGCCTCCTCTTCCTCCTCCCCCCTTCCAGGCTCCTTAGTCTACTAAACTTTTGAATTGAACTGTTTGCAAGCCATCCTGTTTCCTATAATGTAAGTAAATTGATGGCTTTTGACTGAACATGACCAACACACACAGAGAGACAAAGATCTGACTCTATAGTAGCCAAAAACTAAATACAAAAATGGAAGACAATTCTGTTACTTCACAGCAACTGTTCTGGATGCTAGTAGTTTTCATGGAATACAAGCACATTCAAACTTTGACTCTGTGGCCCTTTCCGCACCAGCCATTTTTCCGGGGGCTGCCCTTGCCTGCTCATGGAGAGTCCGCATGACGCACAGAGCATCCCGCAAGCAGGCAGGGACCAGCCCTCCATTTTCCCAGGAGATCAGGGAACGCTTTTATCCCAGTTCGTTCCCTGCTCCCGGGAGTGTAGCGAGATGGGCGGCTGGTGTGGCCGCCCATCCCGGGCACAGCCGCACTTAACCACGAGTAAGCGCAGCTGCACTGATGGCCACAAAGCTGCACCGTGCAGCTCCAGGACCATGGGGGGGGGGGGGACAGTGAAATTGCCATCCCCAGGATGGTGGGGGGAGGGGGTGTGATCGTGCACGGGCTTTGTTTTTTTTTACTAACCTGACCTTTTATGCACGAGCGCTCATGCGCACCTCCGTGGATCTTTTTTTTAAAAAAATGGCCTGTGTGACTTGTGGTAGCCCGCTAGAACCCAGGCCATCACATTGTGGTGTGGACTCAGCGTGCCAGAGCTGGAAGTGAGTACTTCCGGGTTTCCCCACTTCCCGCCCTCTCCGCCCCTATGGTGCGGAAAGGACCTAATATTGGTTACAGAAAGATGCACAAAGAAAAACAAATGTCAGTAGGACATCTGACCTTGCATGGGTAGTTTGCATGATGAAGTGGAAAAAAAGTTTCCAACTTACATGGAAATGATTCTATATTGAGCTATATTGAATTCACATAGTTACCATAGATATATTATGGAAATACAATACATAGTATCTAGTGTATCTTGAGTTCTATTAACACACACACACACACACACACACACACACACACACTGGTTGGGTCTGCTGTTCACCCTGTTCCATTCTCTCATCATTCTGATCATAACATAAAAAGACTATAGAAATGAATAAATATGTACAATGTATGAATGAAATAATACAAGAAGCATATGACCTTGATCTGCAGCCATGCCTCACCTGCTCTGGCAAATATCAGTTCCCAAAACTCATAGTTCTTATTTAGTCTGTATATCCATAATACCTTTCCAGTGCTTTGCAAAGTGAAAATTATCAACAGGAGGAAAATTCTCATGCATAAGCAAGAATAGGACAAGTAGTAAGTTTCCAAGTTGATGGATGGAGCCACTGCACATTCATAGCAGACATAGGGATGTACAAGAATTTCATTTCTGTTTTCATATCACACACATCATATCACATGTCATGTCCTCATCACTGAATGTGAAAGCAAGCAGGGAAGTTTAAACTAGGGGTGTGCACAGACCCCCCCGGATCGGATCGGGACCCGGATCGGGACCTCCAATTTTGTCCCGGACCGGTTCGGACAAAATCGGAGGCCCCCCGGACCGGATCGAGTCCGATCCCGACCCAAAAATCGTTAATTTTTGGATCGGCCGCCATTTTTTTCCCCATAGACTTGCATTGCAATGCAAGTCTATGAGGAAAAAATGGCGGTGGGTGGGTGAGGGGGGGCCTAACTCCCTCCCCCCCGGGGCCGTCCGCTGTGGACGGCCCCGGCAGGTAAGCCCCCTCCCCCGCGCTCCCTACCCCCCCTGGGGCCGCCCGCTTCCATCCGCTGGCGCCCGCGGGCGGCAGCGGATAGAAGCGGATGGCTCCGGGGGGGGTAAGCCCCCTTCCCCGCCACTGCTTACCTTCTCGGCCCGTCCGCTCCCGTCCGGCGCCGGCGGCTACTACCAGCGGGCTCCGCGGCCTACTCTCGAGTAGCGCGCTGGGTGATGACATCACCCAGCGCGCCACCCTAGAGCAGGCCGCGGAGCCTGCTGGTAGTAGTAGGCGCCGGCGCCGGACGGGAGCCGCCGGGCCGGGAAGGTAAGGGCCCCCCTCCCCCCTCCGCGCACCCCCTCCTCCCCTCCACGCACCCCCTGCTTACCTTCCCGGCCCGGCGGCTCCCGTCCGGCGCCTACTACTACCAGCAGGCTCCGCGGCCTGCTCTAGAGTAGCGCGCCGGGTGATGACATCACCCGGCGCGCCACCCTAGAGCAGGCCGCGGAGCCTGCTGGTAGTAGTAGGCGCCGGGATGGGAGCCGCCGGGACGGGAAGGTAAGGGCCCCCCTCCCCCCTCCGCGCGCCCCCTCCTCCCCTCCGCGCACCCCCTGCTTACCTTCCCGGCCCGGCGGCTCCCGTCCGGCGCCTACTACTACCAGCAGGCTCCGCGGCCTGCTCTAGAGTAGCGCGCCGGGTGATGACATCACCCGGCGCGCCACCCTAGAGCAGGCCGCAGAGCCTGCTGGTAGTAGTAGGCGCCGGCGCCGGACGGGAGCCGCCGGGCCGGGAAGGTAAGGGCCCCCCTCCCCCCTCCGCGCACCCCCTCCTCCCCTCCACGCACCCCCTGCTTACCTTCCCGGCCCGGCGGCTCCCGTCCGGCGCCGGCGCCTACTACTACCAGCAGGCTCCGCGGCCTGCTCTAGAGTAGCGTGCCGGGTGATGACATCACCCGGCGTGCCACCCTAGAGCAGGCCGCGGAGCCTGCTGGTAGTAGTAGGCACCGGCGCCGGGACGGGAGCCGCCGGGCCGGGAAGGTAAGGGCCCCCCTCCCCCCTCCGCGAGCCCCTCCTCCCCTCCACGCACCCCCTGCTTACCTTCCCGGCCCGGCGGCTCCCGTCCGGCGCCGGCGCCTACTACTACCAGCAGGCTCCGCGGCCTGCTCTAGAGTAGCGCGCCGGGTGATGACATCACCCGGCGCGCCACCCTAGAGCAGGCCGCGGAGCCCGCTGGTAGTAGCTGCTAGTGCCGGACGGGCCGAGAAGGTAAGCGCCCCCCTCCTCCCCCCCCCCGCTGTCCACTTTCATCGGCGGGCGCCCGCTGGCGCCCGCCAATGGAAGCGGCGGTGGGCGCCAGTGGGCGCCCGCCGATCCGCCGATCCGCCGAACCGGTTCGGAGCCTTTTCGGACCGGTTCAGATTGGATCGGCCGATCCAGCTGCGGGATCGGAAATCGGATAATTTATCCGATTTCCCACTGGACCGGACTCGGATCGTGGATTGGGTCCGATCCAGTGCACATCCCTAGTTTAAACCATGTGTGCGTAGGGGAGGTTTAAACCTGATTGTGGAGGTAGCATATAGCCATCATGACTAGAAGTCATGAATAGCCTTATCTTCCATGAATTTGTCTAATCATTTTTTAAACCTGTCCAAATTGGTTGCTATTGGTTGCTATCACATCTTTTGATAGTGAATTCCAATGCTTAAATTTACACTGTGTGAAGGACTCCATTGTGTATGTTCTGAATCTCCACCATTCAGCTTCATTGGATGAATATGGATTCTAAAATTATTATGAGAGAGGGAGAAAAAAGAACTCCCTATCCACTTTCCCCACACCATGCATAATTTTATATACCTCTATAATGTCTCTCCTTATGCTATAGTGGACCTTGGATTCCTGTCAGTCCCACCAATGTTATCCCAATGCACAAGTTGGGCTGGTGGTATTGGACAGCAGTCAGGCTGTCTGGATTCTTATACTCTGCCACACCAAACTCTGTGAGCCATAACTGTGATGTTTTGCTGTTTTATGCCTGTTCTAGATGTAAGTATGTGTAACGTTTTTAAGAATGTTTATTGTTTAAAGATGTACTTACTGTGTTTATACTGGAACCAGGATGGTAGGTAGTAAATGCTAGAGAGAGGGGGAGTGAGTGACCAGGATGTGAGGTGAGTGCTGATTGGCAGGTGTGTTGAAGGTCTGGATTGGCTGCTGGCAAGAGTGTGGGAGGAGTTAGATGAGTGGGTCTGTGTGTGAAGTGCTGTGTGGGTTAGAGTTAGGTTTTGGTTCTGTCAGAGATAGGAAGGGTCTAGGATAGTGTAGGATCTACATGTGTTGTTGTTTTGGGGGAGTAGATAGAGGGAGGAGTGATAGTGTAGCCTAGAGGTTAGAGTAGGCAGGGTTGAAACTGAAGCATTTTTAAACTGTTTTGAAACCATTTGAAGAAACTGTACTGAACCCATTATGCTTTGTGCCTGAGGAAACCAGTATGCTTTTACAACTGCAATGCCTTACTACTTGATAATAAATCTTCTTTTGTTTCACTCTGGTGTGGTTTGTGAGGTACCCAAGGTGGGGTACAGGTGTTAAATGGTGGCAGCAAAAAGGAAAGTGAGAGGATAGGGGGCTGGGTTGCTGTGAGGCCAGACAAGGGCAGCGAATCACAGAGACAGTGCATAGCACCCTGACGCCATTCCATAGCTGGGTTCCTTTGAATTATACAGAGAAGAATAAAGGAGTCATAAAGGGAGATGTCACAGTAACCCCATAAATTATGGCTGGCCTTGGTAACCAATCAAAATTTGTGCTTACTATGACCTGCCTCCTGCTCCAGAAGAAGTTGAAATGTAACACTGTGCCCAGGACAATGGGGTTCCGAGCTGTGAAGGACAAGGGGAGAAATGAGCTCATCCCTGTTGTGCTCTTTCTCAGAAACACTAGAAAGCAGCATGAAAGTCATTCTGCTTTTTGGGTAGTTTCAAGGCTCAGAACATTGATATTCTCTAAATGAGAGATTTATTGCACTCTCGTGACTGATCACTCATGGAAGTCTGTGGGTACATTACAAAACATTGTCCACATCTAGGACATCTCCCATTCTATCCCTTGGAAATCTTGCTTTTAAAAACAAACAAAACAGAAATAATATGGTATTATCTGGGAAACTGTGAGATTGCACTGCAATTCCACCACTAGATGGTACCGTTTTATTGAAGTGAATGGAGCACAGAGAGAGAGGAAGCCACCACATGGCTGCCCATGTAATGGCACCAATCGTAATCCCAGAAAGAAAGCGGAAGCAGAAAGCCGTCATAAAGGAGCGGAATTTTTTTTAAAAAAAAAAATGCAGAGAAGCTCATTATTCGGGGTGTGCACAGGAGGAAAAATCATATCGGAATCGGGACCTCAGATTTTGCCCTGGATCAGATCGGACAAAATCAGAGGTCCTTTGGATCGGATCGGATCTGATTCCAATCCAAAAATCACCCAGCACGCTACTGAGAGGCAGGCCGCAAAGCCTGTTTCTCAGTAGTTAGGAAACAGTGGGTGGCTACTGACGGAAGTGGACGGCCCCGACAGGTAAGTGGGGATCTCCCCCTCCCCCCACTCATGCTCCTTACCTTCCAGGGCCGTCCTCTTCCCTCTTCCATCTGCTGCTGCCCGCTGGTCCCTTCTTCTGAGAAACAGTCTTCACAGCCTACCTCTCAGTAGATGATGTCACCTGGCACTCTACTGAGAGGCAGGCTGTGAAGCAGCAGCAGACGGAAGTGGACAGCCCCAGCAGGTAAGTGGGAACCTCCCTCTCCCTCTCTTTCCCCCTCTCCCCACTCGCACTCCTTACCTGTTGGCATCCCACGCTGCCATCCACTGCTTCCATCTTACTGATAAGCAGGCCTCCCCCTCCCTCCCTCCCCCTTCCCCCATTCATGCTCCTTACCTGCTGCCTCCTTGCTGACGTTCACTGCCACCCGCTGCTTCAGTACTACTGAGAAACAGGCCTTGCGGCGCACTGAGTGATGACGTCACCTGTCGCGCTGTCACTCTATTGTGGAACAGGCCGCAAGGCCTGTTTCAAAGTACAGAAGCAGTGGGCGGCAGCAGATGGCAGCGAGGAGGCAGCAGGTATGAAGCATGAGTGGAGGGAGGGGGAGGGAGGGAGGGAGGGAGGGAGGGGGAGGTCCCCATTCACCCACTGTCATGTTTTCCCAATGGAGGTCCAATCCTCCGATTTTTTCCAATCTGGATTGGGTACCTTCAGATTGGATCAGATCATATCGGATGGTCCAAATGATCGGGATCAGGATGGGATAATTTTATCTGATTTTTGGCCGAATCCGCTACACATCCATACTCATTATCAGGGAGATTCCACAATATTCTCCAGGCTTTGGAGAAGTACAGAAATTCTCCCAGATGGTATGCTTACCAGGTCCATAACTATGCTTGCCAATGACAAGGTGGTAAGTGAATTTATGGACCAGGGGTTGTGATCATTTTAATTCACCCGTGCCTGTATGTAGTTCTTGTTCCAGTGCTCTGCTTCATGTACAATCTAGATTCTAAAATGTTCAAGATCAAGACCATTTCCTGCCCCCATGTAAATTCCATGACTTCATTACAACTAGAAGAGATTGCTCCACATTTAGGCAAGCCTAATCTAGGTAGGTTTTCCAACCTCCTGTACTGGAGAAGAGGACTCCCCCAAAATGGATAAGATTTGACTTGCTGTATACTACAGAGATTGCTGCACATTTAGGTAAGCCTGATCTAGGTAAGTTTTCCAACCTCCTGTTCTAGAGAAGAGGACTCCCCAATATGGATAAGATTTGACCTGCTATATACTATGCCTCTCAATTTAGCATACAAGTTTTGGTGATTTACAATGCAGTCCTAAGCATGTGTTCAGTGGTGCTTGTTTTGTAATTCGTGTGTTTTAGATTGCAGCCTTAGTCTTATTTTAGTTAATGGTCAATGCACCCCATGCCCACCCAAATTGAAATAATTCAGCTGGTGTGTTACTTGTCACAAATTGCTGGAAATAAGCAGTTGATACTTAAATGATTTACTTGGTATATCTCTCAACATTGCACATCGATTCTAATATACCTTTTCAATATCTTCATCCAAGTACATAAAAAGTTTTAAAAGTTTAAAAGTAAAACACCTGTACACAACCTAATAACAATGCATCAGCCCACATTGTGCTTAATGATGATTAATAAAAGTGGTATTTCAGATCTTCTTTGGATCAGACGTGGGCTGTGAACAAATCTAGCCTAGCTGTTCATGTTAGAATGAAATGCAATAGAATGTTGCAAATCAAATCTTTGTCCTATTTCAAAGCTGCATTTTATATATATATACACACACACACATACACTTTCTTTGGAGTGGACACTCTTGCATTGATCCTACTGAGAATGAGAACATGTGTAAGGACAAAACATGATAAATTGTTAACTTTTTACCTTTTCCCAAATCTGTTATATGGGCACAGATGTTAAGGAAGACAATAATTGTGGAGCCAATACCAATGTTTTTTAAATGCCTCTGTGTTGCTTTCCCACAGCTCAAAGTGGCTTGCAAAGAAATACTCAAGTCATCAAACCAACAGCAAAAGAGGAATAAAACTGTGTCCATTGGAATGGCCACAAAAGCACCTAGCCTGTTAATCCAAAAGTCAACCAAAAAGGTGTTCCCTGCAGTCCTACCTAAAAGCAAGCAAGGAAGTAGAGCTTCAGGGGAAAGATGGTGTCCAGGGAGATGACAGAATCACCTGGACATTCTAGTACCATGAACAATGAAGGAACGGTTGTGGCCTGCAGTATATGTGCCAGGTTTGTCTTCCTGCCTGAAAAAAGCACCTACAGCAAGTGCAAGCTGTTAGCATTGCTAGAAGAGAAGGTGATGGCAACTGAGGCATGCCTCTTATGCTTCAACTTCTCAGGAAGGATGAATGGGCACCAGAAGGAGGAGGTTTCCAAGGAGGAGGAAGAACCAAGCATGTTAAAGATGATGACACACAGGTAGGGATGTCGGAGGGGGGATGGAGCTCCTGGACTCCATTCTGTTTTCTGCCAGCTGTCCTGAATCGTTGCACAACGAGTTGGGTAAGTGGTGGAATTTCCATAAATTATTATTTTTTGCATAAAAAGACAATTGCACAAATCATGCTGTAAATTGCGTAATTTGTGCAAATTATGGCCATAAATTGTATAATTTGTGTAAAATGACCTTATCAGAGGAAGTTCCAGTATCAGAGACCATACGCCTATGTACACCAGTTCTTGGGGACCGTGGGTGGGAGAGTGCTGTTGCTTATGGGTTCCTGGTTGACGGCTGGTTGACCACTGTGTGAACAGAATGCTGAATGAGATGGACAGTTGGTCTGATCCAGCATGGCTCTTCTTAAATTATGAAAAATTGCACAATTTGTAGCTGTAATTTCCACAAATCTCTATTAGTGCAAATAATGGTGAACTCCCCCCCCCCCACACTGTATAAATTGTTTCCAGAACTCTGAGAAACCATGCAGTTCAGCTAGGTTCTCAAAAATCAGGTGCACCGCAGAAGTCCCGTGGTCCGAAAGAGGGCCAGATTTCCTGGCGACAGATCCCTCCCCACAGGACCAGGAAAATCAGGAGTCAGTTTGTATCATTGCAATGATGCAACCAATACCAAACTCTTCCCATGGGAAGGGGGAGCTTTGTCACGTGGAAGTCAAACCACACCCTATGCATGAAGGGAAATTAAGCAGGAATGGAAATTTTCTAACCATGAATTTTTGTCCTCTGAGCAGCACAGTGGGCATTCTACACCTCAGGATGGTTCCTCCTCCTAGAGCAGGTAGGCAAGATTCACTTCTGAAATCTTTGTCTCTTTCAGAAGAGGGCTTAAAAGCAGAGTTATAGGAAAGAAGATTGAGTCATCATGAGTAAGCACCAGCCTCCAGGAGATAATAGCTAGAAGAGAAATTAGATGGTATTTGGAAAGGGGGTTGTTGGTGAAGGGATGGGCTTTTGAGAATAGGAGAGAGAGTCATGTGCATGAATGCAAAATAGAAGCAGTCAGAGTGGAGAGATAGATTGATAATGTGGCTGGGATAATGAACTATGATAGGGAGACAGCAACCACAGGTCAAGAGCAGATAGGTTCAAGGGGGTATGTGGAGGGGTAAGACAAGGAACACCAGAAGTGAGTTAGTGATGTGAATTAAGTTGAAAACCTATGAAGCAACAACAATGAATGGGAAGAACAAATATGTAACTCTTTTCTAGGGGTGTGCATGGACCCAAAAAATCGGATCGGAATCGGAACTGGAACAGATGCATCGGATCGGAGGCTCCCCGGTTCGGATCGGATCCGATTCCGATCCGAAAATCGGACATCCGGTTTTTGGATCGGACGCCATTTTAGGTGTTTTCGCCATAGGCTTGCATTGGGAGAAAGAAAGCTTTCCCTCAATGCATGCCTATGCAGAAAACATGAGGGCAGTTGAGTGGGGACCTCACTCCACCCCGTCCCTCGCCCCCACTCACGCTCCTTACCTGCCGGGGCTGTCCGCTGCCATCCACTGGTCCCTTCTACTGAGAAACAGGCTTCACGGCCTGCCTCTCAGTAGCACACTGGGTGATGTCATCACCTGGCGTGCTACTGAGAGGCAGGTTGCGAAGCCTGTTTCTCAGTAGAAGGGACCAGCGGACGGTAGCGGACAGCCCCAGCAGGTAAGTGGGGACCCCCTTCCCCCCCACTCATGCTTCTTACCTGCCAGGGCTGTCCACTGCTGCCCGCTGGTCCCTTCTACTGAGAAACAGGCTTCGCGGCCTGCCTCTCAGTAGTGTGCCGGGTGATGACGTCACCCAGCATGCTACTGAGATGCAGGCCGTGAAGCCTGTTTCTCAGTAGAAGGGACCAGCAGGTGGCAGCGGATGGCCCCGGCAAGTAAGTGGGGACCTCCCTCTCCCTCCCCCTCCCCCCACTCATGCTCCTTACCTGCCGGCGTCCCGTGCTGCCGTCCGCTGCTTCCGTACTACTGATAAGCAGGACTTGCGGCCTGTTTATCAGTAGTACGGAAGCAGAGGACAACAGTGCGAGATGCCGGCAGGTAACAGGGGACCTCCACCTCCTTCCCCCTCCCCCCTCATGCTCCTTACCTGCTGCCTCCTCACTGCCATCCACTGCCGCCTGCTACTTCAGTACTACTGAGAAACAGGCCTTGCGGCCTGTTCCACAATAAAGCGAGGGCGTGCCAAGTGATGACATCACCCGGCACACCGACGCTTTATTGTAGAACAGGTCGCAAGGACTGTTTCTCAGTAGTACTGAAGCAGCGGGCGGCAGTGGACGGCAGCGAGGAGGCAGCAGGTAAGGAGCACGAGGGGGGGAGGAGGTCCGAGGTCTAATCCTCCAATCTTTTCCGATCAGGATCGGGCCCTTTTGGATCGGATCGGATTAGATCGGACAACTCAGATGCTAGGGATCAGAATCAGATAACTGTATCCGATTTCACCCAAATTGGGTCTGGATCATGGATCAGACCTGATCCGCTGGACACCCCTACTCTTTTCTTATTCCTTTGATTTCTGATGGGTACGTTTCATTTTTTTAAAGAGTATTTTGGCAAGCCTAACAAGTAGCCAGGACTTTTGGTTACTTTCTTTTTTCATCTTCATCCATCACACCATCCAGGATTAGATAGATGATAATGGTCAAGTTGATGGCCGTAGACAAGTTGTCCCAAATCTCTAAAAATCTGTGGTTCCTAAACTCAAATCTTAAAATGAAGAAAAATGAGTCTGCGCCAAGCAACAGCAGTGTTTGGAGAGCAGCTATTTCTCCACACACACACACACACACACACACTCATTTCCCCCCAAAAGTGGAAGTAAGGAATCATCCATTGTGCATGAACTGAGTGACAACACATTTGTCTGTGGCTTGAGACTAGAAAGCACTTTGCCTCACATGTTGGCCTTCCAGGCTGGAAACCTGAGCCCAAATGTTATTTTGGGGGGAAAGTTTGATTGGATTTGGTTCCTGCACTTCCAATTGCTTGTATCATACAAAGGTCAAAAACACCCCCATGTGTAATTTACTAGGCTCTTACTGGCAAATCTGTTCTGAGTGCTTAAGAAAAACACAAAAGCAGGCCTAAACATGTGCCAGGTTTCCATGACTCCCTAGTCAATTTCTAACTGCAGCTGCCTCACAAGAGCTAATTGCCCAGTAGGAATTTTGAGTTCTCTGACTGCTTTCTCTTCTTTCCCTTCCCCCTGATTCTGTCTCTTGTTTCTCACCAGCCCTCCAATTCTTCCCTCTTTAATTCTTCCCATTCCTCTTGAAAGAGAACACAGAACACAATCACAGAGTCCCTTACCATCTCCCTCCCTGAGCCCGGCTGCCTGGCTGTGGTGTTCCATGGAACAATGCAAAAAGAATGCAGCATCTTTCTGTACTGAACTTGTCACAGCGTGCTGTTAAGCTGCTTCTCCAAAGATCCCCCAAATGGTTGCTTTTCACCAGTGCTCTTAATGGTGTACTGAGTCATGCTGCCATGTTCTGCACAGGAGGAATTGGCTTTCCCATTGGGCTGTGTGGATAGGGAACAATAGGCACCGATAGCTAATTAGCCATCCCAACATCTGGAAAGCAAGTCACCCACTTGGCAGGAGGAAGTCTGAAGCTGCTTTTCCAGAGTCCTATATGGGAATTAGGATTGTGCCCACTGGCCCCAATTCTAGCCTCCATGCATTGACTGGACCTTGCACACAGAGACTGTTCATATAGAAAGCTATACCCACAGATATTCCATATGCTGGACTTGTACATTGCAATTTTTATTAAAATATACAGAGCCTGTGTAAAAAGCCTGTGCATCAGGAGCACATCAGGAAATGAAGATGGTGATCGGATGAAGCCTCTTGGCTGGTGCATCACTTTGATTTGCTGTACACAACACCACAGCTAGATAGAACTGCTCCACTGCCTGACCCTGCCATATGCCACTCTGGTGCTGTTTGGAGCCCCTGAGCTGCAAGGTACCCAGACCTTCGTCCCAAAGTCCAGGCCTAATGGTGCCATTGAATACACAAGGAGTAAAGCAGCAGTTTAGTTTTGATTAGAAGCTGGTTTACAGTTCTGAAACACTGAGATGATGTCGCTGTGAATTTGGCATTACTTGTGGGTTGTCATCCCCAAACTCTTTGAATACTTGCCACATGATCTGTCACTTTGTAACTGGGGAAACTCTCATGTTTCAATCCAAAGAGGATATCCCCTAACAGAAGTTCCCAAACATGGAAACGAGCCCCGAAGAGACAAGCGCATATACTGACCACTTAAAACAACACTCGAGGTCATACACACTGACACTTTGCCAAGGGTGAGATGCAACTCCATAACAAATTTACACAGTGGAAACTGGTGACTCCAATCTCAGTGGGAAGATGAATCCACGCCGGATTTCAGTCAGAACCGGTTACGACTCTAAAGGAAATCCATGGTGCCGTTAGCTCCTTTAAAGTCGTAACTGGTTCTGACTGAATACCAGAGTGGATCCACTGCTCCCCTGACATTGGAGCCACCAGCCTCCACTGGGGAAGATAGGACACTTTCTCCCTCCTCCAGTCCATCTTCCCTTTAATGCTGTAGCCTGACGTCCGTCACCCCCCTCTAGCTTCTCGCATCACTCAGGCTTGGCTGCCAGTTTCATGAGGGGGCGGAAAAGTCTCCAGGCTTTTCTGAGTTCTAAAAAGCCTGTCCCCTCAAGGAACTGGAAGTGTGCCTAGGCTGGCTGAGGGAAAAGCAGCAGAAGCAGGTGGGAAAGTGACACAGAAGAACCATATTGAAGTGGGAAAATGCTACATGTGCCACTGAGGGGGAGGGGAGGGACAGAAACGGGAGAGTCACTTGCATTTCTGCAAGCACTGCTTAGCAATGTCAACCCTGAAATTTGGGGAAACCTTTGTTCAGTGTGAATTTATATGAAGAGTTGAGGCACTAAATAAAGGGGAATACATGCCCTGGCCACTTGACTGTTCTTGTGGAATATCAGCTTCAGAAGGACTGATGGAGAGGTCAGAGCAGAAGTGAGGGAGGAGCACTTAACCCTTTCCCTGCCTGCCATTTCCCAGGTCCAAGTTATTATCCACATACTTCTTTTCACCTTCTGCTTCTCTGCTCTCCATTACATACATACACACACACACACACACACACACACTTCTGCTGCCTTCAGCCAGCCAGACATGCTTCCAATTCCTTGTGGGAACAGGCATTTTTAGAACTCAGAAAAGCCTGGAGACTTCTATGCCCCCTCATGAAACTATGCCCACCATTTTCTGATTTACCTGGGCCATATCGCAGGTTATGGTGTCGTCCAAACACAGTGCATGGTGTGGCAGGGGGACTCTAACCCACCCACAATCCATGGCTTGTAGAAGGGGTTCTGGGGTGGGTCAGAAGTTACCCCCGCCACACTGTATGCTGGGTTCAGAAGACATGCAACATGGGTAATTAAGAAAATGAGAGGTGCACAAATAGTACACGCAAGGGCGGGGTAAACAACCCATATTGTATAATTCCCCCTGTTGAATGTACAAACATGGCCTTACACTAAGCTGCTCTTCTACAACAAAACTAATGAGCATTGGGGCTGTAATAGGTACATTAATGTTTAATTAAATCGGGATTGGGAACTTCAGGCCCATGAGCTAAATCCAGCCCTCTTGGGGTCCCAGTTTGGCCCTTTGGAGTTTCCCAGATGACCACACCCCTTCTCTTGGCCCCACCCAGTTTCCCCTGAGTGCAATCATTCAGTAGTTTCCTGGCTTTGGTGCAGCTTTTTCCCCCATTCTGAAAGGTTCTCATGCTTCTCTTAAAGCTTAGTTACTGGCTAGGCTGACCATATGAAAAGGAGGACAGGGCTCATGTAACTTTAACAGTTGTAGAGAAAAGGGAATTTTAGTCAGTGTCATTTGTATGCAATTAGTTCCTGGTGAAATTCCCTCTTCATCACATCAGTTAAAGTTGCAGGGGCCCTACCTTCTTTTGTATATGGTCACTCTAGTATAGTGCCTGCACCTTTAACTGTTGTGATGAAGAGGGAATTTCACCAGGAACTAATTGCATACAAATGACACTGGCTGAAATTCCCTTTTCTCTACAACTGTTAAAGTTACATGAACCCTGTCCTCCTTTTCATATGGTCAGCCTATTACTGGCAAAAAAAGCTGAACGAGGCTGGCATGTTTTGTGATTTCATTCACAAGAACCGCCGGAATATGACCCAGAGAGCTTCTCTAACATCGAATTTGGCCATTAGACCCTCAGGTGGCTAAATAAATGGGAAATGGATTCCAGAGGGGGAGGGGCATTACAGAGGGCATTTAAAAAAGAAAAAAGAAATGCTTTGAAATGTTACATTTACTCATGTCCCAACCCGCTCCACAGTTCAACAGAATGTTCAGCATTTTCAGTTTCTAAATTCTTTCAGTGTCCCCCCTCCCCCCTGTCAGGTGTGGCCAGGACCCGGGTAGCCCAATGGCCATCCCTAGTGGATTGAGGCAGAGCTCAGGTGAAATAGGTTGGGTCAAAGGAAGACCCTGATAGAATTTGACAACATTGAATGCAGCAGTATTTTCCCCCTCCCCCCAAAAAAGGAAGAAAATAAGTGCCTGTCTCCTTATTTATTTATTTATTTATTTAAAACATTTCTTGGCTGCCTTTCAGGGCAGAAGCCCTCACACGGCGGCTTACAACAATAAAATACATAAAACGTTAAAAGCAATAGAATATTAAAAAGATAAAAAGCAATAAAACAGCAATTAAAACAATAAAACCAACAATAAAACCAGCAGTTGACGGCTTTTCAGAACCTGACACTGGTGACTGACCAGAACATGGTCTGGAATAATAATGGCTGGTTGTTAACCTTAGCTTATCTTGCCACTCGCTTTCAAAATATCAGATGCAGCCTATTCACTCACCATGCCCAAAAAGGGCAAAAGAAGCAGCAACCAGCTTCAGTTGGAGTCTGGCAGCGGTTGAATTTTACTTCATCTTCTGTCACACCTGGGGGGCAGCAGACTAGTTTTGAGGGAACAAGAAAGAGTGACAGACTAGTAGTTAGAGGACTTGGGGGGGGGTGGAGATAGGAAGCTGCCTTATAATGAGTCAGAGCAGAGGGTAAGGTCCTGTTCATCCATATGTATGTATGTGCACATATGCACACACACACACAAACCCAAAACCCATTTCGCAGCCGCACAGCTCTTTCCTTGTATCTGTCACTCTTATAGGAAGAAATTTGTGTGAAAAAAAAATCTCTATATGTGACAGGGTCTTTATTGTGCAACAGAGAGTTTTGCATTGTGCATTGTCAAAATAAATAAATAAAATAAACAATCATAAATCCTGGAAACAAATTTCTCTAGACTTGTTTTTTCTTTTTCTTTTTTACCACTGATAATCCACAGCAGCTAGACTTCAATATAGCTTGGCTTGTTTTTCTCTTTCATAGTAATTCAGTAGCAGTCAGAAAGCTGCAAATGGAGAACCTTGGAAAATGCAATTTTCCATTCCCCTGCAGAACAGCATTTACAGCACATTCAGTGGCAAATTCAGTTTCCCCACACTGACCTGCTATAAAGCCACATCACTCAACTATAAACTCCGTCTTTACGATTCTCACACTTACATTCATATTGCCCTGAGAAGTTGTGCGAAATGGAAGTTTCTCATAATAATTGGTTTCACTCAAATAAATAAATGCTATTATTCACACACTCTCCTTTTTCTGCTAGTGGCTCATGATGCTGCTATCACTGCATGCTATGCCCTCCCCATATTTCAGACAGTTTAGAGTGGCTTAGGATTCTGGGTAGGATCCGACTAAAGTCCTACTTAAAGCAGGTCTTTACTTGGACTACCCTCTGATTCCAACTCCTCACTGGATTAGGTAATCTTTCTAACAGAATGTGTGGTCCACATGAAAGGTTCGGATGGCTCTGTCCTGCCATCACTCACCCTATTTCAGAGAGTCCGCCAACCTTTAGGAACAGGGGTATGCAAACTGGCACCCTCCATGTGTTTTGGACTCCAATTCCCATAAACCTCAGTCAGCATGGTCAATGGTCAAGAATTATGGGAAATGTAGTCCAAAGCATCTGAAGGGCACCAGGTTGCCTACCCTTGCTCTGGATCAACTTTTCAGAGTTCACAGGGCACTTTACGAGGAAGGTGGACATTGCCTCCTATTTTTTTTCCTCCAGCAGGAGCACCCATAAGTGGAACTCTACACTTGGAAGTCTGGATCCAAGCCACAGTCTCCAAGGGATACTGTAGAATGTCAGTTCAGTAGGAGATCTATCAGCTAAGCTCAGCCATGTATATATTCTCCATTCATGGATTATGCATACACAGAATCTGTGTGGAGGCTATGCATGTTAACCAAGCAATGTATGAAACATCTCAGAACATTCACCAATGTCCATGTCTGATTATTTGTCAGGTTGAAGTTGTCAATTTGTGCAATTCCTCCTTTAAATGTGCAAAATTTTGACAGTGTTTATACACACACTACTCAACTCACATCAACCCCCAACAGAATAATAAGGTGCATGTGTATCTGAGATGGAAACCTTGTTTTTAAGAGCACATCACCTCAGCTTCGCATGCATTGTTAGAGTGCATTGTATTGGGGCCAGGACACCTAACTGACTGCTTTCTCCTATATACAATAGGGGTGTGCATCGGATCGGATCCGATCTACGATCCGAATCCGATCCGACCCAAAATCGGGAAAATCCGATCCGATCCGATCCGATCCGATCCGGACAACCTCCGATCCGATCCGATCCGATCCGATGAGGTCCGATCCGGATCGGACGCCATTTTGAATGCTTTTTCCCATAGCCAAGTATTGTTTTACAAAAACGCCTATAACTTTTTCATTTTTAAAGATAGAAGGATGAAACTTGGGCACATTGTAGACTGGTTAGGGGTAGTTATCTGTGAGAAATTTCAGAAAGATTGGTGCATGCATTTTGTGGCAATTAATTTTTTAATAAATACCCAGGAATGCCTATAACTTTGTCATTTTTAAAGTTACACACATGAAACTTTGCCACATTGTAGGGGGTACCTTGGGACCTATGTGTGTGAAATTTCAGAAACGTAGGTGCTTGTCTTGTGTGGCAATTAATTTTTAGAAAAATGGGTAGTAGTGGGGTAAATACAGTTACGCCTCCCATTTTTTTATTTTTGAAGATACAAACAGGAAACTTGGGCACATTACAGGTACCACTTGCCTTGATATGTGTGTGAAATTTCAGAAACATTGGAGCTTTCCTTGTGTGGCAATTAATTTTTGAAACAATGAGGAAAGAAACACCTATAACTTTGTCATTTTTAAAGTTACACACATGAAACTTTGCCACATTGTAGGTGGTACCTTGGGACCCATGTGTGTGAAATTTCGGAAACGTAGGTGCTTGCCTTGTGTGGCAATTAATTTTTTAATAAATACCCAGGAATGCCTATAACTTTGTCATTTTTAAAGTTACACACATGAAACTTTGCCACATTGTAGGCGGTACCTTGGGACCTATGTGTGTGAAATTTCGGAAACGTAGGTGCTTGCCTTGTGTGGCAATTAATTTTAGAAAAATGGGTAGTGGTGGGGTAAATACAGTTACGCCTCCCACTTTTTTATTTTTGAAGATACAAACAGGAAACATGGGCACATTACAGGTACCACTTGGCTTGATATGTGTGTAAAATTTCAGACAGCTGGGTCCAGGCATGTGGTGGCAAGGTATTTTTGAAACAATGAGGAAAGAAACGCCTATAACTTTTTTATTTTAAAAGTTAGAAGTCTGAACATTGCTCACTTTGTAGATGGGTTAGGGGTAGATATGTGTCAGAAATTTCAGAATTATAGGTCCAGGCATTTGATGGCTATGGAATTTTTAAATTACATGTTTCAAAAAAATTTCTACAGAGGCCAGGTCTTCCCCTCCCGCTTCCCGCGAAGAAAAGGAAACACTCTCTCGTCTCGATCCCTTTGATCCTTGCTAGTAGTATCCATTACAGGGCTCGTGTTTCCTTTCCTACTTTCACTTTTCAAGCAGAACGGCTGAGCCTAGCTGAGTTTTGCAGCCATGCGTGCAAGGAAGGATCACTCTGGTCTCGATCCCTTTGATCCTTGGTAGTATCCATTACAGGGCTCGTGTCTGCTTGAGTACAAAGTGAAAGCAGACACGAGCCCTGTAATGGATACTACCAAGGATCAAAGGGATCGAGACCAGAGTGATCCTTCCTTGCACGCATGGCTGCAAAACTCAGCTAGGCTCAGCCGTTCTGCTTGAAAAGTGAAAGTAGGAAAGGAAACACGAGCCCTGTAATGGATACTACTAGCAAGGATCAAAGGGATCGAGACGAGAGAGTGTTTCCTTTTCTTCGCGGGAAGCGGGAGGGGAAGACCTGGCCTCTGTAGAAATTTTTTTGAAACATGTAATTTAAAAATTCCATAGCCATCAAATGCCTGGACCTATAATTCTGAAATTTCTGACACATATCTACCCCTAACCCATCTACAAAGTGAGCAATGTTCAGACTTCTAACTTTTAAAATAAAAAAGTTATAGGCGTTTCTTTCCTCATTGTTTCAAAAATACCTTGCCACCACATGCCTGGACCCAGCTGTCTGAAATTTTACACACATATCAAGCCAAGTGGTACCTGTAATGTGCCCATGTTTCCTGTTTGTATCTTCAAAAATAAAAAAGTGGGAGGTGTAACTGTATTTACCCCACCACTACCCATTTTTCTAAAATTAATTGCCACACAAGGCAAGCACCTACGTTTCCGAAATTTCACACACATGGGTCCCAAGGTACCGCCTACAATGTGGCAAAGTTTCATGTGTGTAACTTTAAAAATGACAAAGTTATAGGCATTCCTGGGTATTTATTAAAAAATTAATTGCCACACAAGGCAAGCACCTACGTTTCCGAAATTTCACACACATAGGTACCAAGGTACCACCTACAATGTGGCAAAGTTTCATGTGTGTAACTTTAAAAATGACAAAGTTATAGGTGTTTCTTTCCTCATTGTTTCAAAAATTAATTGCCACACAAGGAAAGCTCCAATGTTTCTGAAATTTCACACACATATCAAGGCAAGTGGTACCTGTAATGTGCCCAAGTTTCCTGTTTGTATCTTCAAAAATAAAAAAATGGGAGGCATAACTGTATTTACCCCACTACTACCCATTTTTCTAAAAATTAATTGCCACACAAGACAAGCACCTACGTTTCTGAAATTTCACACACATAGGTCCCAAGGTACCCCCTACAATGTGGCAAAGTTTCATGTGTGTAACTTTAAAAATGACAAAGTTATAGGCATTCCTGGGTATTTATTAAAAAATTAATTGCCACAAAATTCATGCACCAATCTTTCTGAAATTTCTCACAGATAACTACCCCTAACCAGTCTACAATGTGCCCAAGTTTCATCCTTCTATCTTTAAAAATGAAAAAGTTATAGGCGTTTTTGTAAAACAATACTTGGCTATGGGAAAAAGCATTCAAAATGGCGTCCGATCCGGATCGGACATCTGGTCCGATCCGATCCGACCAGCCTCCGATCCGATCCGATCCGATCCGACCCCCCAGGTCCGATTCCGATCCGCTATCCGATCCGATCCGGGGGGTCAGTGCACATCCCTAATATACAACAAATGGACCCCTGAGATCTTCTGAGGAGCCCTTATTGGCCAAAAGCGACTCATCAAGTAACAGCTCATAAGCGGCCTTCTCAGTAGTGGCACCCACCCCCAGGACACTCTCCCACATGTGGATCAAGAGGTGGAAATTGCATCAAGCTTCAGACACCTCTTTGCAATTCATTTCTTCATTCTGGCTTTCCCTGAGTTGTAACTGTCTATGACATGGCTCTGCTTTACAGTTATTATTGTAATGTGTTTAAAGTATTAACTGTTTTATACTATTTTAATATTGATTTTTATATTGTATTGTGTGTGTGTTTTTATGTGAATTGCCTGGAGAGCCTAGGCTGTCAAGCAGTATGTTGTTGTTGTTATTATTATTATTATTCCACATTTTTCCCAATAGTGGGACCCAAGGCGGCTTACGAATTAAAACATGTACAGTTAAAACAAATAGGGAGATACAAAAATTAAAAATATAATTAAACATAGTACAATGTAAAATATTTAAAACATTTTAAAACATTTTAAATACACACAATTACAAAATCCAAACTATAAGCAGTGCATTCATAAAGGTCTGAACTACTCCCCAAAGGCCTGCTGAAACAGAAAAGTTTTAGCCTGCCTCCGAAAGCACATCAAGGAGGGAGCCAGTCTAGCTTCCCTGGGAAGGGAGTTCCAGAGCCCCAGGTCAGCCACTGAGAAGGCCTCTCCCTCATTCCCACTAGGCATGCCTGTGATGGTGGTGGGATGGCTAGAAGGCCTTCCCCTGAAGACCTCAGGGGACAGGCAGGCTCATAAGGGAGAATGCGGTCTTTCAGATATCCTGGACCCAAGCCGTATAGGGCTTTGTACATCATAACCAGCACTTTGAATTGTGCCTAGAAACAGACTGGAAGCCAGTGGAGCTGTTTTAACAGGGGAGTTGTATGCTCCCTGTAGCCAGCCCTGGTCAACAATCTGGCCGCAGCTCTTTGAACCAGCTGAAATTTCCAAACACTCTTCAAAGGCAGCCCCATGTAGAGCTCATTACAGTAATCCAAACGGAATGCAACTAAGGCGTGTGTCACAGTGGCCAGGTCCGACATCTCAAGGAATGGGCGCAGCTGGCGCACAAGATTTAACTATGCAAATGCATTCCTGGCTACTGCTGAAACCTGGGCATCTAGGCTCAAGGCTGAATTCAGGAGTACACTCAAGCTGCGAACCTATGTCTTCAGGGGGAGTATAACCCCATCCAACCAAGCTGAATCCCTATTCCCTGATCTGCCTTTCAACTGACCAGGAGCACCTCTGTCTTGTCTGGATTAAGCTTCAATTGGTTTGCCCTCACCCAGTCCATTGCAGCTGACAAACACTGGTTTAGGACCAAAACAGCTTCCTGGGAATCCAGTGGAAAGGAGAAGTAGAGTTGGGTGTCATCAGCATACTTGTGGCACTGCACCCCAAAACTCCAGACAACCTCTGCCAACAGTTTCATGTATATGTTAAATATACATGAAATATATATTAGGCTGACCAGATAAAATCCAGGTCAGGGCTCATGTAACTTTAACAGTTGTAGAGAAAAGGGAATTTCAGCCAGTGTCATTTCTATGCAATTAGTTCCTGGTGATATTCCCTCTTCATCACAACAGTTAAAGTTGCAGGCACTATACTAGAGTGACCATATACAAAAGAAGGCAGGCCTCCTGCAACTTTAACTGTTGTGATGAAGAGGGAATTTCATCAGGAACGAATTGCATACAAATGACACTGGCTGAAATTCCCTTTTCTCGACAACTGTTAAAGTTACATGAGTCCTGACCTGGATTTTATCTGGTCACCCTAATATATATACATTAATATATACATTAATATATACATTGATATATTTAGAAGCAGCTTAAATAAATAGTCATTACAATGCAAACGAACATTCATGGGGAAGTTATTTCTACAAATTTATAAAGGGCTAGAAGTAGGAATGTGTGACTCCTCTCATTCCACCCAACACATTTTGCTACTTTTAGGACTGGAATTACCTTGGCGCCCCTAAAACATCATTAGATGTTTTGGCCAAGCAGAAACCTCTGAATTCACCACAAATGTTGCTTTAAGCCACATTTAAGCTTTAATAGACAGAACTTAGCACTTGAACCATAGAAACATGGGTTCACTCTTCCTCCAACTTTCTAGGTGACTTTGCAGTTTCCATCTCTCTGACTCTCCTACCTCACAGGATTGTTGGAAAGATAAAATTAATCCAAGTCATAATACTTCCTGAACACTCTATTTCACCCCACTTGGCAGTTTTGCCAATGTACAAATGCTGACATGACTTTAAAATAAACTTTTCAGTGATGCACATTTAATTTAGGTTTAATTTGGTGTATATTGAAACTGTAATTTCTTATTGAAAACAATTGTGGATTAACAGCTGTGTAATGGATCTGCATAAATCACATGGCTGTTATTCCTCATTTAATATGCTTTTTCTCCCCAATCAGCTTGGTATTTAACCTACAATAGCTGCCGTATGCAATTAGCTTTCCAAGCATTGCTGTTGGTAAATATGCAAATTGTGTACTTTTCTTTAAGTACTCAGGTGGCAATCATGAGATAACAAATAGGCTTCTTTGCTTATGGAACTCCTTGCTTCCAGGCCAAGCATCTTAAAACAAGCAAAATGTGCCAATGTGATTCAAGTCACTATGAACCATGTGGGAGCTGCTTTAAATGACTTCTCAAGCAGAATTGGCACTCTTGCAGTTTATGTTCTCACTGCATCAACCACAGTGCCTGAATAACATATCTGGATGGGGCCTGGGTAGATGTAGAGAACCAGCAGCTGAAGATCCCCGAACCTGGTTTCAAACATAGCCACAGCATCAGAATCTCAATTAATACAGGTTCGTCTGTGTTTTTTTATCCCATGCTTTCTCAAAGCATGAAACTGACAACTGAGACCCAGCAAATCTACTGGGACTTGGTATGCTCACCATTATACATTTGGTGTCAATGGAGGTTGACTTTCCAACCTCAGAGAGGCAGCCAGCACAGTTGTGAGAGGGTAGGGGTTGGGGGGGATCTCTGACTGCCTCTTCAGAAGTCGGAGCGCTGTATTTGACCTCAGAAGAGGTTTTCCGAGCCATCTTAAAGTCCCTGAGACACTTGCCCAGGGGCACAGGATTGCTCTCTTGGTTTCACTAAGGGTAGACTCATGGGAATCAATGGGATTTCAGTTAGTCATGGCTAACAAGTTCCATAGATTTAAATGAGTGTTTTCTAAGTATGTTTAAGTCTGGATCTAGTCCCTTTCCATTTTATGACATTTTGCATACTTGGAATAGTGATGTCTGTATTATGCAGAAATAGCTATTTCATGATACATTTCTATTATATTACATATTTACATTTATATTACATTGTTTATAGTAGGTCTGGAAGTGACAGAAGAAATAGTAGCTGCTGTCGCTGTCATGCCTTAGACTCTCAACAACACCATCCAAAGTTCTGTGGCAAACGGACTACCTCTACAGCTATCCAATGGGCAGTCTACATTATCTGGTGGAAAATGGAAATTACCTCCATATGCTGGATTATCCATATATCCCACCATAATGTTTAGTGTTGGCCATCATAGGCTGCAATGCTCTACACTAATCTGGGAATAAGTCTGATTCTGAGTAACTACATTTTAGGGATGTGCACTGGGCCAGGTCCGATCCGCGATCCGAATCTGATCCAGGGGGAAATTGGATAAAATTATTCGATTTATCCGATTTCCGATTTCACCGCTGGATCAGCCGATCCAATCCGATCCAGGAAGGTTCCGATCCAGATCGGGCGGATCAGCGGGCACCCGCTGGTGCCCACCGGCGCTTCCATTGGCGGGCGCCAGTGGGCGCCCGCCGATGGAAGCGGACAGCGGGGGGGGGGCTTCCCTAGTGGGGCTGTCCACTTCCATCGGCACCCGCTGATGAAAGCGGACAACGGGGGTAGGGGGCAGTGGATGGGAGCAGATGGCCACACAAGGTAAGCGGGGGGGAGGGGGGAGGGAGCCCCACGTTCGCACTGCTTACCTTCCGTGGCCGTCCGCTCCCATCCTCCGCTGGCTGCTACTGTGAGCGGGCTTCACGGCCTGCCCCTAGGTAGCGCGCCAGGTGATCATCACCTGATGATGATCAGGTGATGATCACCTGGTGCGCTACCTAGGGGCAAGCCGCGAAGCCCGCTCGCAGTAGCGGCCAGCGGCGCATGGGAGCGGACGGCCATGGAAGGTAAGCAGGGAGAGGGGGAGGGGGCTTACCCCCCCGGGGCCGTCCGCTTCCATCCACTGGTGCCCGCGAGTGCCAACGGATGGAAGCAGACGGCCCCGAGGCGGTAAGGAGCGTGGGGGAGGGGGCTTACCTGCCGGGGCCATCCACAGCAGACGGCCCCGGGGGGGAGGAGGGACTTAGGCCCCCCCTTACCCACCCGCCACCATTTTTTCCTCATAGATTTGCATTGGGGGAAAGCTTTCTTTCCCCCAATGCAAGTCTATGGGGGGGGGGGGAAATGGCAGCCAATCCAAAAATCAGATGTCCAATTTTTGGATTGGGATCGGACCCGATCCGGTCTGGGGGGGCTCCGATTTTGTCCGATCCGATCTGGGACAAAATTGGGGGTCCCGATCTGATCCGGGAGGTCCGTGCACACCCCTGCTACATTTAGGATTGTACTGCATATGGCTGGCCCTACCATTAGGCAGAGTGAAGCTGTTGCTTCAGGTGGCAGATGCTAGGAGGTTATAAGGTGTTGGAGGAGAGACCTGTGTGCTAAACAGTCCCACATGTTGTAACCTTTTCTCATAGTGGAGTTGCTCCAGTCCCTTAATAATTTGAGTTGCTCCTTTCTGCACTTTTTCCAGTTCTACAATATATATATATATATTATCATGGTGACCAGAACTGTACCCAGTATTCTAACTGGGGTCACACCATAGATTTATATCAGGACAGTATGTTTTTGGCAGTTTTATTCTCAATTCCTTTTCTAATTTTGCATAACATGGAATTTGCCTTTTTCACATAGCTGCGCACTGGGTTCACATTTTCACTGAGCAGTCCACCACAACCCCAAGATCTCTTTCTTAGTTGGTCACTGCTAGCTCAGATTCCATCAGGTTTCTGCCGCAACATGCATCACTTTACACTTGCTTACATTGAACTGCATTTGCCATTTGGATGCCCATTCTCCCAGTTTGGAGAGTTCCTTTTGGAGCACCTCACAATTAGGGATGTTGCAAGCACTCAATTGGGGCACTCACCGAACTGCAAGGTGCTTGTGGGCACATTTGTTCAGCACCTTGCGGCTCAGAGATCTCCTGATAAGCATCCTGCCCCTTGCCGTGCCACTGTTGTTGCACAAAATGGCAGCTGGGGCATTTCCTGTAAGGTCATGGTGAAAAAAATGGTGGCTATAAAGCATCAATTTACACAACATTACAAGCATGAATGAGCATTTATGCCTGAAGTGCTGTATAAATGGCTGCTTTATGGCCACCATTTATGGAACATAACCTTACCAGAAATGCTCCATCCATCATTTTGTGCAAGACGAACTTCCCAGAATTTCCTGAGCTGCCAATTTGTGCAGCAATGGTGGATTGTAATGGGTTAGGGGGCAGCCCCGCAGCCTCATCAGTTGTTTGAAGGAGCCAGGAGAAGCTTGCAAGGGAACTGTGTGTTGGTGTGAATGGCAGTAGTGTTTTGTCAAGTGACTGCCAAAACCAGACCTACAATCCCTTTTTGTTTTAATCACACTAAATAATTTGGTATCATTGGCAAACTTGGCCATTTCACTGCTCCCTCCTGATTCTAGATCTTTTATGACCAAGTTGAAAAGCATTGGTCCTGATACAGATCCCTGTGGGACCTCACTATTCACTTGTGCTAGATTTTAAAAAGTAAATGTTATAGTGATGCAGACATATTTGTGCATCCCTTCTAGCAGTATTTCTTATATGGTGCTTATAATTTGCTATAAGAACCTAAAAAGGGAAATGCAGCAAAAGACGCCTAAGGGAGCAATTGTAATAAATGAGCAACTAATCATTTTTGAAATTAGCCAAATAAATTGCAGAGATTTCCCTCACCTAAACTTCAAAATGCATGTAGATTGTGCTCAATCAAAGGATGTTTTCGAGTATGACATCTCATGCCATTGTTATTATTTCCAAAATACTGGGAAGGTAAGTTTGGTTTGATTCGGCTGATGAATTTTATTGCAGAAGGACTGATTATTTCAAGCTAAATTACAACTGCACGATGTTAGAAATTCTTTGAATGCTGGTGCCTAACTTTATGGCCATGAATTACTAGAAGCACTATTCCCAGGTATCACTTTGCATGATCTATGACACAAATATGAATAAGAGAAGAAAAAGAGATGAAATTATTGGCATCTAAATACAGATCACAACTCAAAGATATGGTTAGGGTACCTGTATATGTTCCCAATCTGGGGAAAGTTGCTTGAGAGAGGGGAGTTTTAGTGGGGGGGGGGGAGGATTGTCAGTGGGAAAGAATTAAGGCCCTATTATCTTTCCAGCCCAACAATGCCAGTTTGACACTGCAGATTTCAGCTTATAAACTGCAGTTTGTTTAAAGTTAAAATAAAAAGTACACATGAGTGAGCATTTTAGATTGACTCTTAAATTTATTTCACCAGAATAGACCACTCGGATGAAATTAATGTACAATTCTGTAAAGTGAAAAATAACTATGATTGTTTGGAAAGAAAAAGAAATCTCCATCTGATAGATATGGCTCCACTGCTGGACAGAAGTATGCAAGCGAAGCTGCTACAGAAAATGAGAAAACATCAACTTGTTACTTACAAATATATAGAATCCTTCTTATTATCCATTACCTGATTTGGATAATTCTAGTTCATTAAAAGGATTCCCAAAGACACCTTCACATGCAGCCATGGCTCACAGTACAAAAAACAAAGTAGCAAAAGATGTAGTTGGATGATCAAATGACCCCCACCACTATACAAATACTTAATAATTGTCAAGCCACATTTTATGTATTATTTAATTACTTACAGCCTATCTACACACGCAGGATAAAATACTTTGAAAACATTTTGAAAACTGTATATGGAGTGTGCCCTGGACCCCGACAGTTCTCAAAACTGTTATAAACCGTCTTAAACCGTTTTAAAGCAGTAGTGTAGATAGGCTCTTCTTTACAATATTTATATACTGCTCCATATCTAAAATAGATTCTGGAGCAGTGAACATAAGAATAAACCAGTAAAAAGATTAGAAAAAAAAAGATTAAAAGAGCAAATTAAAACCGTTCAATTTAAAACAAAGTACCAATAAAAACGGTGGCTGGTCACTTGAGGAATGCTTCCTGGAAAATAGCTGTTTTCAAGAGGCGCTGGAAGCAGCACAGTGTTGGCACCTGCCTGACCTCCAGGGGCAGGGAGTTCAATAGAGAAGGGGCTACCACACTAAAAGCTCTTCTCCTGGTGGACTCCAATCGGACCATAGGTCCGTGTACACTATATATTCCTAAAGGATATTCAAAGCAAAACAGTCAAATAAATTAATGGGAAATCCTTAGGCTGGCCAAATATAAGCCCCAAATATTCTCAGGAAGTATCAACAGCTTTGGGGGTGGAGGGGAACCTCTTCAAATTCCATCTAGGGGGTTGCCTATTTGGATGCTCCCTTGCCCTGTATAACAAACTCCTTGCATGAATAAAACACGGAAATTAGGAAGAGGACTTTTCTAAAAAAAATAAAAAAACAAAACTTCACCACAGGGTATTAATCTGCAGTGCAATTCCACTCATGTCTACTCAGAAATTAGCCCCACTGGATTCAGTGTGGTGTGTATACGTTTGCAACCTTAGTGCAGGAAAATCTTGATATGAGGGAGCATTTAAACATACAATCCCCAATCTCCAATTCAAGGTGAAAAAATGCTATACTATGTGATTATTCTGAATGTGTAGCACAGCTTTAATCTAACAAAGAGATGGTAGAATATGGGTTTAATGACTAATTCAAAGTACAATCCTATACCATAGCCCCATTCACTTGTTTTTGCTCAGTGTATCTCCATAGGTTCCAATATTACTACATATTTATTTTCCAAGTATCATTCAGGCCAGTAATTTATCAGTTAGCAGCTGAAACTGACTTTCATGGAATAATAATAATAATAATAATGATAATATTTTCTGTGAACAGGCTTTTTAAGCAAGTTCTCTTTCAAATGTTCAGTCACCAGAGCTGACGCAAAAAGACATGACATGCTATTTCTCAATATGCTTTAAAATTATTTATATAATATTAGGATTGGGAGATAAGGTTGTTCTCAGAGAGCTCCTTCATGGTAGACAGACACTGAGAGAGACATATTGAATTGTTTCCACTCTGATAATTTGCAATATGCATAGACACGTTGGCCCCTCACCTTATGAAATCACTCTGAATATGTAATTATGTACATTTTGCAGCTTTTGAAATAGTTTTTTTCTTTAATATAATTTGCAAAGTATTTCTATTTTCAGAAAGTGAAAAATGTATTTGGGATGTAAGGCACAATGACAATATTTATAACCCTTGTTTTAGACTTTGCTGAACATAATCAATCTATAATTTCAGTATTTAGGAAGCCTTTGTCTTCCAGAAAATTATATATAGTGGATAAATATATTTCAAACAAAAGGTACAACAGAAATTGTTTAAAATTGGATTGAATTTAGGTTTTGTACTAACAAGAAATAATAAGGAATAAATCTTTGCATCCGTTTTTCATTTTCATTTTTTAAAAAATTCTCAATAAACAAATGCTCCATATTGCATAATATTAAAAAGGAAACATTCCTTGTTGTTATAAAGGAGCATACTGCTAATGATGTTAAAATCTTAATAATTCAACAGGAAATAGTATTTTGTAAACATTTATTATCAAAGATTTTAAGTTTATAATAAATGGAGAGTTTTCATCTAGACACCAAGGGTTTTTTTACCCAGCTCTGAATAGGGTGTTCAGCTGAGGGTCAATCTAAACATTTATTTCATTATACAAGCTTCCTCTCCCCCTTATTTTCATCCTGGAGGGAGAGGTTGTTTCTTTAAAAAAAAGTTTTCATTGGAATCAAGCTATATGTGATTAAAGGAACTTTTAATTTGGTCCTGACAGAAACACAGGCTTGATGAGTTTCTATCAAGATAATAAAAAAGCCACCTCATCCTAAAATCAGAGGATACATATTTTGTGTGTGTGTAGAGATCCCCACATAGCTAATATTATCTATCTGTCCTACAAATTAAGCTCACAACCTTTAAAAATCCCATAAAATTCAAACATACCAAAGAAAAGCTTAAACATTTATCTTTCAGGCCAAATAAGATTAATTCTAAATGATATCTTTTAGAACTTCTCACTCAAGTGTTACTACTTAAACTTAAACTAAACTTACTGCTTCAACCTGAGTCTATATACTTTTCTAGAAATCTATATAGCAATATCTTTGCTCATTAATTGCTAAGCAAACATTTAAACTATACTTATGATCTTGAATATTAGTTGTATAGGTGTCCATTCCTGGATATATGAATTGAGGAGCCCTAAGAAGAAAAACATAGTTGGCATCTTACTTCTTTTTCTAGATATTCCAATCAGGTGACACCTGTTCAAAAATATCCTTTTGTTTCAGGTCCTTAGGGAATTGAGTTCAATCTATGGCTAAAAAAACAGACATTAGAGCAATGGTGAATAATAAGGCACTTCTGGGATGGCATCTGAGGAGTTTCCTAGGACACATGGGTAAGCAAAACTGTGACTAGGAATTGCTATGGATTTCATGATTCTCTAAAAACCACTTCTTCTCTGATGGAATTATCAAGCTTCAGAAGTATAATGTAGGCCTTATTCTCACAAACAGCAGATTAGGTGGTATTCCACAACTGCAGGCTGGAGACTTGCATGAATGTTGAATGTAGGTAGATTTATTAGGAATAATTTTAGAATGGCAATGTCTCTCCAAGCTTATCTCTGTGAGAGTTCTCACAGGAATAGCTCATCAACTACCTCTCTTGGCCTTGCAGCTGTAAAAGGTTTCCCTGGGAACCTAGGTATGTTGGAAAGGTGGGGGGGCATTTCTTGGGGGAGTTACTCAGATTGTAGTATCATGTTTGTGGGTTGAGCAGTCCCACCCTGTTGGCACATGGACACATGCTTAACAGGTCACAGGACCTATCTGTCAAGTGGCTTTGAACAAGCCTTTATAAGCAGGGGGAGCTGAAGAGCTTTGCTAGGTTCATCTTTCAACGCAAGGCCTGAAATCCCTCCTGTTTGGATCCATCTCAGCTGGGGACTTTGAAAACACTCTGCACGTAGACTCTCTGCTATTTGGACTTTGGATTTCTAAGGACTGTGCCATGAAAAGTACTGTGAAGCTTTTCATTAGGGGTGTGCAGCGGATTGGGTCCAATCCACGATCTGGACCCAATCCGGGCAAAATTGGAAACCATTATCCGATTCTGATCCCTTGTAGCTGGATTGTCCGATCTAATCCGATTCGATCTGAAAGGACCCGATATGGATCGGAAAAGATTGGAGGATTGGACCTCAGACCTCCTCCCCCCTCCCCCCACTCACGCTCCTTACCTGCTGCCTCCTCGCTGCTGTCCACTGCCACCCGCTGCTTCAGTACTACTGAGAAACCGGCCTTGCAGCGTGTTCCACAAAAGAGCGACGGCACGCCAGGTGATGTCATTACTTGGCGCACCCTTGCTCTACTGTGAAACAGGCCGCAAGGCCTGTTTCTCAGTAGTACTGAAGCAGCAGGCGGCAGTGGATGGCAGCGAGGAGGCAGCAGGTAAGGAGCATGAGTGGGGGGGAGGGAGAGGGAGGTCCCCACTTACCTGCCAGGACCATCCACCACCATCCGCTGGTCCCTTCTACTGAGAAACAGGCTTTGCGGCCTGCCTCTCAGTAGCGCGCCGGGTGATGATGTCACCCAGAGCGCTTCTGAGAGGCAGGCCATGAAGCCTGTTTCTCAGTAGAAGGAAGAGCGGATGGCAGCGGACAGCAGCGGATGGCCCCAGCAGGTAAGGAGCGCAAGTGGGGGGGAGGGACAGGGAGGGGGGAGTTAGGTCCCCACTCTCCCGCCCCCATGTTTTCCGCATAGGCTTGTATTGGGGGAAAGCTTTCATTCCCCCAATGCAAGCCTATGGTGAAAACACCTAAAATGGCATCCGATCCGAAAATTGGACTTCTGATTTTCGGATCGGAATCGGATCTGAACCGAACCAGAAAGCCTCCAATCCGATCTGAGGCATCTGTTCCGGTTCCAATTCTGATCTGATTTTTTGGGTCGATGCACACCCCTAGTTTTCATAGACCTGAACTTGCATTTGCTGTGGATTGTGTGTCTGTGGCCAGACTCAGGTGGCAGGGAGTTGCCAGTGCTAAGCAGAAGCACGTGACTCCTGTGCCTGAGATTTTACCTTCCCTGTGATCATGCTTACCTGGTCATCTCAGCATTCGGCAGGCTGGGTTTGATGGTGCGTGATTGTTCTCTGCCAGACTCAGGTGGCAGGGAGTTCCCAGTGCTCAGCAGAACCCTGTGTGTGAGATTTGTACCCTACCCTTCATCTTGTTTTGGCTTTGACCATGTCCCCTGAGTTACCAGCATATGTGGCGTCTGGAGATGCTCCCTTAGGATGGTTTGCTAAACCTTTCAAAAATTTCCACCACCCCCTGTGTGATTGTCTGAAAGATAGTATCAGGAATAGAGCTTAAAGCATTCTGACCATCATTCAGCTTTAAGTGTTTTTTTTTAGTGCATAACCATTAAGTCTTTTACCGTGGGATTTCCTCAATAAATAAAAGTCTCACTGATGTGAGTGTCTCATGTCAGTTTGCCAGCACATGTGAATGCCAGAGGGAATGGGTATGCACATGACAGCTCCTCTCTATTATTTATTTATTTCTAAGACTGATTAGTCGCCTTATAGCTAATAGCTCTCAAACCGACATACAACAGAAACATCAATAACATCCAACATCAATAGCAACAAAATAAACCAATCAATTAAAAGCAGCAGAGGCTAAAAAAGACATTACAAGAAGGCCTATAAAAATCATGGAGATAAAATTCTTAAAAACTCAATGTAGTTGCTGAAAGGTAAGCCTAGAGAATAAGATGATCTTTGCCTGGTGCTGAAAACATAACAAAGTAGATATCATACAGGGTATTCCTTAACTGGGGACTACTACTGAAAAGACCCGCTCCCAAATAGCCACCTGCCATAGCTCACCATGTGAGGTACTCGGAACAGGAGGACCTCTGATGACAATCTCAGGGCTTGGGTAGGAACATACAGGAAGAGGTGCTCCTTCAGATACTGTGGTCTAAAGCAATGAAGGGCTTTGTAGGTTAACACCAACACTTGAATTGGGTGCAGAAATTCACTGAGAGCCAGTAAAGATGATGTAATACTATTGTAACTTCGGATGTGCATGCCAAAATTATTGTATCATATCATTATTGGAAATTCCTCCTCTTCCTCACGCTCCTTACCTGCCGAGGCTGTCCACTGCCGTCCGCTGCCCCTTCTACTGATAAACAGGCTTTACGGCCTGCCTCTCAGTAGCGTACCTTGTTTCTCAGTACAAGGGGCAGTGGACAGCAGTGGACGGCCCCAGCAGGTAAGGTGAGCAAGGGGGAGGAGGAAGTCCGATCCTCCGATCTTGTCTGAACCAGATCGGGTCCTTTCGGGCCAGTTCGGATCAGATCGGACAATCCAGAAGCCAGTATCGGAATCAGATAATTTTATCTGATTTTGGTTGGACCGGCTCCGGATCGTGGATCGGACCCGATCCGATGCACATCCCTAATAATAATAATAATAATAATAATAATATCTGCAACAAATTGAAACTGCTTATACTGCTTATACCATTCATCATCCCCATCTTGTCTACTCTAGGAGCTACCCTTCAAGGTCTTAATCAGAGGCATTCCTAACCCTGCCGCCTGAGATCCTTTACTTATGTATTTTATATCATTTGCTTTTAATGTTGTTCCCCACCTCAATCCAGAGGGAGAGGCAGATAAGAAATAATAATAATAATAATAATAATAATAATAATAATAATTTAGAAAATTCCAAGGATTGAATTTATGACATTGCCTATTGCAGAGCCTTTCAGACAAACTAGCTATCAACATTTTCAGTCTCCTCAGCCTAGCTTGAAAGGCAATGAATCCACAATATATTTGTGGTTTCTACGTGGAGAACCAAAGCTGTCCACCTGAAGTCAGGCAATAATCACAACAGCTTTCACCTTCAAGCAGAGGCTCTCTTGGTCACACATGTGGTGAGACAAAAAGATAATTAATGTCCTGTCCTGGGGCAAGATCACAGAGCTGTATGCTAGTCATCTATTGGAAAAACTGACGAATTGGTTGGAGCAGGGAAATATTATTAATGATAAGCAGGCCAGATTCAGGACAGAGTGTTCTACAGTGGACCATGGGCTTGTCTTACAACACCTAGTTGAAAAGTACACAGCTACATCTGGTGGGGCTCTTTATGCTGCCTTCATTGATTTTAAATCAGCTTTTGATCTTGTATCAAGAGATAGATTGTGGGAAAAGTTTGAGGCCACTAACATTGACCGTTGTCTATTAACTCTCATCCGCAGACTGTATGAAAATACCTGACTGCAGGTTAGATGTAGCAGTGCGGGCCATCTGTCTGGATCTGTCCCCACTTTTAATGGAGTGAAACAGGGTTGTATTTTAGCTCCTGCTCTGTTTAATTTCTATATTAACTCCCTGGTCAATAGTTTAGCGGAGGTACACTGTCACCACTCCAGTTTGTCTAACAGACCTCAGTCAATTCTGCTTTATGCAGATGACACAGTACTTCTGTCACTGACAAATGTTGGACTGGGGCGCTTGATGAGGACCCTTGAAAGTTACTGTAAAAATGAACTATTGCAAATGAACTATGATAAAACTAAGGTTGTAGTGTTCTCCAGGAAGAGGTTAAAGCACCAATGGAAAATAAATGAGCATCCAATTGAATAGGTATTTAGGAATAATGTTCCACTCATCGGGAACATGGAGGATCCAACCAAAAAAATGTTATTGCAAACATGCAAAGGAATGTAAAAGCACTCCACTCCTTCTTTTACAAAAAAGGAGGCCAGCACATCCCTTCTGCTATCCAGATTTTTGTTGCCAAGGTTTTAGCCCAGATGTTGTATGGCTCAGAAGTATATGTATATGAAAACTTTGTCCCTTTGGAGGCTGTGCAAACCAAATTTTTGAGAGCAATCTTTGGTATTCCAAGCTGTGTTCCCAATGCAATTATACAGCCAGAGGCAGGTCAAATTTCAGTAGAGGCCCGCATATGGCTATGTAGATTCAATTTCTGGTTAAAAATGATGTTTGCACCTGTCAGACTGGCTCCATTTACATTAACTGATTCCTTCCAATCAAAGTGGAAAAAAAATACTAAGTATAAAAATGATTAACCTTAGGCTTTTCTACAACTGCTATCCTAACCCTAGGGTATTGTCATGTTTCAGGTTTCTATAACCTGGATGAGGAGAGGCAGATTACAACCACTCCAGGAACCAACAAAATATGTATCTAACAGAATTTACTTTAAGAAGGTTTAAGAAATACTAACATGAATAAAACAATTAACACAACTATATTCAACTATTTTCTTTAACCTCCCCCCCCCAAGTTCTCTTTGTGACATTAGTGTCAGGTTTACTGGACCAGCCAAAGATTCTTTACTCCTTGGCTGCTTGGCTGCTTGTCTCTCTTGAGGAGGTGGCACTTTTCAGTAAACTGCAGCCAGTCGCCTTCTCCTTCTGACAACATTGTTGATTTCTCCTTCAACTCCTTCTTTCTCTTCTTCTCCTTCTGGGTCCCCCACTTGCTCTCCCGCCTCCCTTCAACCGGACGGTTTTTGCTCTCCCCTCACTTCATTCCATGCCCCTCCCACTTTACTCAGCCAACAGTCCAAGGCACTCAAAGACAGGCGTTACAGTATGCCAAAGCAAAAAATAGCTTCCTCCCAGCGAATTCGAGATATTGAATTTCAAAATAATTTAAGTCGAGCAGCTCAATATCCTACTTTTAGGGATAATAGAGGGTTATTCGCACCTGCTACCTACTTGATAAATTTGACCATCCCCAAACTCAGAAAGGCATTTATGTTAGCTGAGTTTAATGTTTTACTGTCTGCATTGTTGGAAGATCCCTTATAGTCAATGGATTTGCCTGTGTGAGATGGGAGAAGTAGAGACAGTGGGTCACGTCCTACTTTACTGCATCTTTTATCAAGACCTCAGATCCTCTCTTATAACCCCAATCATACAAAAAATTCCAGGTAGGCTGGACGAATTTTACCTAGAGTATCTCTTGTCAGACCTGAACTTTCAGGTCACAGCTAAAGTGGCTAAATGTTGCACAGCAGCCATAATCTGTCGTAGAGAGTTGATAAATCAACATCATTGAACGTTGTACACTCTGGGTTTCTCAGGTTTTCTTTTGTCGGTGCTTGTATAGTTCAACTTTTAATCTCTCAATTTTAACTGTATTTTACTGTTCTTTTTAAACTGTATTTTGTTGTGCATTTGTCCTGATATGCTTGTTATTTACCATAATAAACTTTTGATTGATTGATTGATTGAGTTGAGAGTGAGGCATAATGAGGATGGACTGTAGCAAAGACTGTTCATCTCTGATCCATCTTGAGTTTTGAAGAAGAAAAGGCTTCACTGTGGCCATCTGTGGACACAACATACACTTCTTAACAGCATTCACAAGTGATACTTGACTCCTATGCCTTCTGCAGCTGTGTCATGACTCTAACTTCTAGCGCTCATTGAAGTCAACAAGGAGGCCTCTTAGGAAAGCAATCAATCTTTTATTTAGCAAATGATCCCTTCCCTCCCTTTGAAAGGAGTTAAAACTTAGAAAATGCTTTGCCCCAAGGCGTAATTTAGCTAAGCAAACAAAACAGTTGATCTATTCAAAAGAAAGCAAGAGTCACTTCTGAGAAGAATTCACATCCAGCTTTTTCTGAGCAAGTAATCTTTCTGAGCGCCGCCTCCTGACCTCTTTGATCTGTGCTCGTTTTTCTCTCCAATGGAAAATGAGATTTCTGAGCTCACTCCCCTCTTCATCCTCTGAAGTCGAAGGCTGCTTATCAGCTGCAGGGTTATTTACATCAGAAGAAACATCTACTAAAGGCGAAGCTATGGGAACAACATCGTCCCCTTCTGGTATGGACTGGAATTTCTGTTCGGGTTCAGAATCTGATTCTGAATTAACGTCTAACATTCCTTCACCCTGAGCGAGGGGAAAGGAATTAGACACAACAAGCTGCATGGGAAGCAGACATTCAGCAACTCAATCTTTTCTTGGTACTGACATGCTCTGCCTCCCCCCCCCCCAAATATGGTAGCTATAATCTATGAGTAATAGCACACGTTTGAGTGGTGGATGCTGCTTCATTGTGTTATTATCTTACAAATACAGAAGTTCTTGAAACATGCTCATATGCATAACTCAAATCCAGAAAACAGATTCATCTTTTTTTTTTTTAATTTCAAAATTCCTCTATTTTGGTTTCAAAAAAAATGATGAACACTATTAATGAAAAGGACAATCAGTTTAATTGTCTGTAGCGGTGGGGGTGGGTTTAGTAAAATCCTAGTGAAAGGATGGGGTAGGGGGAATAGACAAGACACAGACATGTATGGTGTAAACAGAGGCCACATTTATTTAAGAAGATCTGTGAAGGGGAACATGTGCAGGCTACTAATATATACAGGCAACTAGCCTGGCATGTATCAAGCGAGCCATCCTTGTCCTGTTGAGTAGCATCTGTGAGATCGATACCCATCAGGACTATCATGTGAGGCTGTTCGGAGGCGTTCCTGTGTCACCACATTCTTATCTTCCCACTGGGTTCTCATAGCCCTGAGCAGGAAGCCACAGATATTACCTATCATTGTGAAACTGCCCCAGAATGTGACCAGCAACACCCTACATTGATCACAGAGAAGGAGAGAAGGAGCCAGAATTCAAAGAGGCCAACGAGAGGGCCTTGCAGGCTAAATTCAACCCATAAGCCCCACCCCTCAGCTGCGGCCTGCTGCATGCAACACACTCCTCAAGGAGCTGCCTCATCTTTCTCTCCTCCCACTCGCAATGTCCTTCCCATGCCTAGGCAAGGCCAGGCACAAGGGAAGGTATTTCTCCATGAAAACATTTGTATTCACACTTTCAATAAAGTCTGTTTTCCTGTTTTCATTTTTGTACTCCTAAGACCTATGGTCCATTCAGTGTAGCATGCTTGTATGTGACTCCTAACTTATTTGGTTCAGTTACTATGTTGGTGGCCACTACTGATTTATTAGTTGGTGTCCAATCAATTCCTATTTTTGAAGGCATTTTTCCATTTGAAGTTCCCACTTTTCAATTACTGTTATGCATGGTACAGGATACATCTCTCTCTCTCTCTCTCTCTCTCTCTCTCTGATCTACTTTGGACAAATACAGGCATTGCCTCCTGAGTCATCTTTGGCTTGATGTAATTACACATGAGAAGGTTCATCCCATTTATCTTTACATCAGATGCTCACTGTAGAGTCTGTAAGAACTTGTGTCCTAGATGGTTTATAGTAGCATCAGCAGTTAATCTCAGCATGAAAACAGTCTAAGGGTTTGTTTATTAATCTAAGGACTAGTAAGCGGGCTACCTTTGAAAACTAGTCCAGTGTGATGAAACAGTTGACATGAGCTAGTGTTACAGCAGCTTCACTGGCTTCTGGTCTCTTTCCAGGCATAATTCAAAGTGCTGGTTATGACCTAGAAAGCCCTAAACAGCTTGAGAATAGGCTATCTATAAACACCAGTTGCTGTGAAACATGGGCCGTAGGGGGCTGTTGCACTTGTGTCCTGCTTGTGGGTTCCTGGTCAACATCTGGTTGACCATTGTATGAACAGAATGCTGGACTAGATGGACGCTTGGTCTGATCCAGCAGGGTTCTTCTTCTGTTCTTACTAGGGATGTGCACAGTCCCAGAAAATTGGATCAGAATCGGGATAGGGACCAGCACTGTGGCATCAGATCGGATTGGATCAGATGTCATCTGGATCGGATCCGATCTGATTCTGATCCAAAAATCGGACGTCCGATTTTCGGATCAGACACCATTTTAGGTGTTTTCGCCATAGGCTTACATACAAGCCTATGGCGAAAACATGGGGACGGGTGAGTGGAGACCCCTACTTGCGCTCCTTACCTGCCGGGGCCGCCCGCTTCCGCTTGCTGCCACCCGCTGGTCCCTTCTACTAGCAGGCGGCAGCGGATGGAAGCGGGTGGCCCCGGCAGGTCCCCCTACCCCCCACTCACGCTCCTTACCTGCCGGGGCCGTCTGCTTCCATCCGCAGGTCCAATCTACTGAGAAACAGGCTTTGCACTGTACTGAGAGGCAGGCCGTGAAGCCTGCTTCTCAGTACATTCGACCAGCAGGCGGAAGCAGACAGAAGCGGGAGGCCCCGGCAGGTAAGTGGGGACCTTCCCTTCCCCCCCCCACTTGTGCTCCTTACCTACTGGGGCTGTCCACTGCTGCCCGCTGCTGCCCGCAGGTCCAATCTACTGAGAAACAGGCTTCACGGTCTGCCTCTCAGTAGAGCACCGGGTGATGACGTCATCACCCAGCGCTCTACTGAGAGGCAGGCCGTGAAGCCTGTTTCTCAGTAGATTGGGGCAGCGGGCGGCAGCGGACGAAAGTGAGGAGGCAGCAGGTAAGGAGCGCGAGTGAGGGGAGGGAGGTCCCTAGTCACCCGCCGCCATGTTTTCCCCATAGACTTTCATTGGGGGAAAGCTTTTTTCCCCTAATGCAAGCCTATACAAAAACTAGGGATGTGCAGGGACCCCCCGAATTGGATCGAGACCCGGATCGGGACCTCTGAGATTGTCCTGGATTGTTCAGGACAAAATCGGAGGTCCCTCGGATCGGACCTGATCCCGATCCGAAAATCGGAAGTCTGATTTTCGGATCGGCCATAGGCTTGCATTGGGGAAAAGAAAGCTTTCCCCCAATGCTAGCCTATGGCTGAGGTGAGTGGGGGCCTAACTCCCCCCTCCCTCTCCCTCCCACCTCCCCCCTCGGGCTCTTACCTGCCGGGGTGGCGGCTTCCCTCTGGTGCATCAATCTACTGAGGAACAGGCTTCACTGCCTGTCCCTCAGTAGCACGCTGGGTGATGACGTCATCACCTGGCGCACTACTGAGGGACAGGCTGCGAAGCCTGTTTCTCAGTAGATCAATGCACCGGAGCAAAGCTGCCACTCTGCCAGGTATGTGGGGGGCCTCCCCCCTCGTGCTCTTACCTGCCGGGGTAGCGGCTTCCCTCCGGTGCTTTGATCTACTGAGGAACAGGCTTTGCGGCTGTCCCTCAGTAGCGTGCCAGATGATGTCCCTCCTCCCCCCTCATGCTTATTACTTGCCGGGACCGTCCACTGCTGTCCGCTGGTGCCCGCAGGCACCAGCGGATGACAGCGGATGGCCTCGGCAGGTAAGGAATGTGAGGAGGAGGAGGAGGTCCAATCCTCCGATTTTATCCGAACCAGATAGGGTCCTTCTGGACTGGTTTGGATGAGATCGGACGATCCAGAAGCCGGGATCGTAATCGGATAATTTTATCTGATTTCGGTCGGATCGGCTTCGGATCGTGGATCGGACCCGATCCAATGCACACCCCTAGCGAAAACACAAAAAAATGAGGTCCAATTTTCTGATTTTTCCTGATCAAAATCAAGAAAAAAAAAATCAGATTGGAAAAAAACGGACCTCCATTTTTTTAAATCGGAATTGTTAATTAACATTCCGATTTTGCCCAGATCGGGCCCAGATCGTGGATCAGGTCCGATCCATTGCACATCCCTAGTTATTATTTGAAAGACTGCCTTCTCCCATAGTAGCCTGCCTAGGTTTCAAAAAAATCAGTGAAGGGGTATGCTCGGTGGGATTACTAGAAAGAGCCTTTTAGGTGGCTGCTCCCAAGCTTTGGAACTCCCTGTCAAAGTAGGCTATATTGGTGCCCCTTTGCTTCCCTTCTGCCAGCAGGAAAAAAATTGTTTTTATTCAAGCATGGCATGTAAGGTGCTCTTCTATGCTGGGTGCTGTTTTTCTTCTTCTTATATTTTTCCATTTTTAATATATTTGTTCTATGATCATTTTAATTATGTTTTATTTTATTTTAAATGTTGCCTTTTGTTGTTGTTAGACATCTTGAGTGCCATTTCCCAGTAATTATTTTATTAGAATGTGGGCTCCATCACACCAGCATTTTAACACTATCTCTTCATGCCTGTTTTGCTGTTTTGCAGCGCAGTTCTCACATGACGTCATGCCTGTCCTGTACTCACCCTGCCTCTTCCCTTCCATTTTCTATGTTTTCCTAGAGTGGGGAAAGTCCAGTTTATTTCCTCCACGTGGGATTATGGCACTCTTCTGCCCCAATGTATTGCCATCCTCATGCCATGTCCTTTGTTGAAGGGGGGGGGTGCTTTGAAGGGAGGTCTTGTTGAGCAAAAAGAGGGTGGGGCAATTCTCCTTCCCCAGCATGCCGGTTTGTGCTGAGTCAGTTGCATGGGCTTTTGCTGCTCCAACCCCACCCTACTGCCCACAGAAATGGCACCCAGCTGAAGAAACATTGTAAAACTAGACAATGGGGTGTGCAGAGTGGATCTTATCCACCACAAAATTACAATAAATGGGAATTAACCAAAATGCTTACAGCTCCCTCATTTTTAAAGATAAAGAGATGAAACTTGCCACCATGGTAGCTCTTATGTAGGGCTTTAGCCATGCCAAGTTTTAATCTGTAAGCATTTTGGTTAATTCCCATAGGCTATAATGAAGCGGTTATCCACTTCCATCACATTGGTTGATGGTTCTTGGATTTTCTGCAGTTACCTAGAAAGTTGATGATCATTTCATTGGGACTGGGAAGAACAGATGCAGTGATCCTATGTTGTTAAGTGTTATTAACTGGGATTGGGAGAGGGGGGATAAAATGACTGGGGTGTGAAGCGTAAAAACAGGTGATGCTCTGAGATCTTTAAATGGGCGGGGGACCAGCCTTGGTGATGCTTTTCCAACAAGGCATGGCAAAAAGAGTGTGAGAATGTTGGGAAGCTGGCTTGACGTTAAGCAAAGAGGTGGTGAGGAAAGTCACCCATGTGCTGTCAGGAGGACTCCATGTGTGGCTTAAAGTCCTCCTTGCTCTCCCCCACATGCTTCCCAAACACTTTGGGGACTTCTGCGACATAAAGAAGTCCTGCCTGTGACTCCCCAAACTTTAACCATTGTGATCACTCAGATGTTGGGAACACTCTGTATAAATAAATAAATCGGGTCTGAGTGGAGGCGCTCACATCCATCACCCAATAAGAACCAATGAACTGGAGGGGGAAAGAGAAGGGGTGGGGTGGGTGCAATAGCAGGAGAGAGTTCACTGGTATAGCAATGATCGTGAAAAGGACTAGCATTTGCCACGCTAATGAAATGGAGGTCAAAATCACAGGTGCATACAGGGGGGAAAAGGTAGGTGTGATGGAGCTTTGTGTCTGAGTTTTTAAAATGGAACAGTTTACATTTTTCTTATCTGTCTCTCTCGTCCCCTGTCCTGTGAATACAAAATGAGCTGTTTGCTGCAGCTAGCAGAAACAAAACCAAAAAAAGATCGGTTTCAAATGGAAGCAAATGCATAGATGCCCATTCTTACTTCATTTCTTTCTGTTTCACTCATTTCATGACAAAAAAGAATAACACAAATGGGGCCACAATTGTGCACTTTTTTCCCTTCATTTGTTACAAAATGAAACTATGCCTCTTCCCCACCCCCAGCCCAGCCCACTTTTGTTTAATCTGAAACAGCTCTTACCCTGTGGTATGGTTTGATTTGTCGCTGTACTAAAGCCATCAGATTTTTTTAAAAAAAATCTCAAATTCTTTTCATCCCATGTGAAAAAATTTTTGCAAATGTTGGTAAGTTATTATCCAAAACAAACTTAAAATTATCAAGCCATCAACACTAGCATAATAAGCACTACAGCTCAAATTCAGCAATGCTTCCGCTTTGGATATATTAGCTGAACTGCAGTCTATTTTTCCCTTTCAATTGTAAAAACAATACTAATGGAAATGTAATGAAAATGCCTTTCCTAATGATATTAAAGCCTGAAATATCACTCTGTTGTATAAAGTTTATGTCTGGCCAGCAGCTTTATCAAATCAAGGCTCCCCACTTTAAAGATAAAGAATCTATTAGTGTCACTATCCCTAGAAGTTTATATAACTGACAACACATGCAGCAAAATATAACTTTGAGAATCTGTTCTGTTATCTGTGAAGTCCATGGGACTTTTGGTATTGCCACCACACACAGAGTACGTGTTTGAATACACTTCCCACAGAGATGTAATTTCTGAAACGTCTCTTCTACACTGTGCTAAGTAAATGCATATTTTTTTCTTTACAAAGACAATGGCAAGAAGCCAGTGTTTCTCTGCCTGGAAAGAAGACAGTCAGGTTTAGTACAGAGATAGCCAAAGCATATGAATAGGTTTACAAGGAAACTCTTGAAAAGTGTTTTCAGTTCCTTGTTCTGAAAGAGAACCAGGTGGGAGTTCAGTAGTTCAAGTTGTATGCTTGGCTCTTTCGTAGAACAATTATGTGACCCTCAGAGAAATATTTTGTGTATTCCCTTTTCATGCTGTGTGTTGTCTATTAAATTTAATTACATATGAGTAAGCAAGTATGTGATGGCTGTTTTAAATTGCTTTGTGTGGTTGTGTCCTCCATATAGCAGGGCAATCTTCTACTTTGGTTCAATTCAGCCATCATGCTAAACCATGATTAAGGTAGCTTGAGTCCAGTCTTCAGCAACAAGGGAACTGTCTTCATGGCACTGGGTTGATACCATCTTCCTCCACAAACCCGCACTTTCCCTCTCCTTCAGTGGGGCTGGGTAATCCCAACGCTGAGGAGAGAGTGTGGGATTTCTGGCAACCATCCGAGTCCCAGAGCCACCCTTGCCCTCTTCCTGGTGGAAGGCGACCAATCGCTAGTCACCTTCCAAAAGGCTCCGCCCCTGGTTTGGCCCTGAATTGGCTGCAGAACAACGTTACACAGTGGAAGTACCATGTTGACGTTGCACCCTTTGAAAAAATCGGGGTAAATCCCTGACTTTTTCAAAATACACCATGGTGGAGAAGCCCTGCAGTGGCTGCAATCCTGTGTCTGTGTTGTCTAACAGATGGGGTGCAGATCCACAGTAACCATGGGGCTTTCCTCATGTGTAGACAGCCCCCTGGTGCCTCCAGATGTTTGGACTTCAGCCCCCCCTCCCCAGCCAGCATGGTCAAATGGTCTTCGTTCCGCACGTGGGACCCTCCAATCATGGCAACAATGGGGTCGGTGTGATGTGGAGGAACATAAAAGAGAGAAAGCACAAGTTCTTTTGGCCTATGCTGATCCTTACTTTGCTCTTTGGGGAACGATCATTTCTAGGTTCTTCTGTGCTTTGCATTAGAGCAAAAAAAAAATCCAACTCCCCCATTTCTTTATAGTCTCCTTGAGCAATTATTTCCATTCCATATTGTGTTTTCCCTATGTGCCCAATTTTTCTTTTCCCCATTTAGATAGGAGTTTGGCTTTGTCTCTACCTGAATTGTCTATAAAGTGAGGAAACTGTTTTTCCTTTCCATCTGAAATGTGGCGTGTCTGATCCCTTCAGAGGGTGGCAGAAGGTCTGAAAATGTCATGCCATTGGATAGAAAACACCAAAGTTACAGGCATCAGAAGAGATGTTGGGGTTCTCATTCAAGTAAATGGAAAACTAAAATGAATGGGAACACGAAAAGTGCATTAGATTTGTTACAAAACTAATGTGATTCTAATGAGTGAACAACACAGTTAATGAAGGTGTTAACATTGAAAATGAATGGAGAAAACATGTGAAAAATTCTTGCACACACCTAGAAAAAGTCTGAATGACTTGAGCTTCTATTTATATATTGCGCAATTCATGAATCTCTCACTGTGAGCTCAGATGACCTCTACAGATATGACAGATTTCACTTGACACATTACAGCAGAAGCAAAAAAAAGTTGAGAATCACTTGCTACTTTTCCTGCTTCTGTATAACATATAAGCCATGATCTCCAAGACAGCAGAATGAGCACAGTGAGTCAATGCATTGGCTTATTTATACATCCTCAGACTCTTTGCTGGGGGGGGGGGGGAAGAGAGGAGGAATTTAAAAACTCCATCTATTCTAATCAGAGGCTCAGTTCAGACAACATGGTTCTCAACGGTGGTTTTAGAACTCCACAGTGGAGTTCTTACACCACCATTGAGAAATGTGTTGTCTTCCAAATCCCATAGTGTCTATTAATATTTTTAATGTTGGCCATTAATAGATCAGTTATATTCGGAAAATGTAGCGGAGGTAATGGTCAACGATGGTATTACAGAACAATTGTCGCTAGCCCGAGGAACTAGGCAAGGTTGTCCCCTTTCCCCAATTTTATTTGCAATGGTTATAGAGCTTTTGGTGAATGCAATTAGAGAAGATATAACTATAAAGGGGATAGGGAAAAAAGAAGAAATTAAAATAAGTTTATTTGCAGACGATACATTACTTTCAATCCAAGAACCGATTGAGAAGATGGGGAAACTACGGCATTATCTGGAGGAGTTTGGAGAGATGACGGGATTACAAATAAACTGGCCCAAATCAGAGATGATGATGTTTAATTACAAAGAAGAAGGGAAGCAAGAACTAGTCAAAAGGGAAATGAATATTAAATTAAAAGGAAAAATAAAATATTTAGGAATATATATAACAGAGAATTTGGATAAATTGGAAGAGGAAACCTATAATAGATTAAGGCAGGAGGTTAAAAAAAATTGGAGGAATATCAGAAGATAAAACTTTCATGGTTTGGTAGAATAGCACTATTAAAAATGAAGATATTACCTAAAATTAATTTCCTATTCAGGATGTTGCCAATTAAAATATCAGAAAAAGAGTTGAAGAAATGGCAAACAATGTTTAACAATTTTAGTAATGGAGATAAGAAAGCTAAAATAAATAAGAAGTGGTATAAACAACAGGGAACAGGAGGGTTAGGCCTTCCTAATTTGAAGGGATATTATTTGGCTAACCAATTAAGATACGTAGTGGAAGGTATTCTAGGTTTGGGAGAAAAGTGTTGGTTAGAATTGGAATCCAAAGAAGTAGAAATGGAATTGGAAAATATATACTTTAATAAAATTAATAAGAAATTTTTACAAAGAGTTAGGAATCCAATATTGAAGAATATTTTGGAGATTTGGGCTAAGAATAAGATTAAATTAATACCCGCCATCTCCCCACTAACTCCGGTAGAAATGATGGAGCACTTCCCGGAAAATCTAAACGAAGTAATGGGGAAAATATTAAGAAAACAAAACATAAATAGATTAGAAAGAGTGATAAAGATGGACAATTTAAATCAAATAAAAGAAACATTAAGTGACGAGAACGTTTCATGGATTAATTGTATGCAGTTGGAACAGTGGATAAAGAAGTGGGTAAAAGAAAATACAAAATGTAGAGAATATACAACATTTGAAAAAATGATAACACAAAGATGAGAGAAGGAACAAAATATGGTATTAAAAGGTATAACAAGTGAAATTTATAAAATATTGATGGTAAAAGAAGAACAAGGGGATGGTTGCAAACTGGTGTGGGAAAATGATATGAAAATTTTAATAAGTAATCAGAATTGGGCAAAGTTATGGGGAGCAAGGAATTTGAAAACTTTATCAGTAAGGATAAAAGAAAATTATTATAAATTAATATGGCGATGGTACTTGACACCAGTTAGATTGAATCAAATAGATAAAAAATATTCGGTATTATGTTGGAGAAGATGTCAACAAACTGGCACGTATGTTCATATGTGGTGGTCATGTAAATATGTACAAAAGTTTTGGCAAATGGTATATAAAGTGATAAAAGAGATAACGGGAATTGATTTGGAGTCATCCCCAAAGATTGCGTTATTATCAATATATGAGGGAATGAAATGTAATCAGAATACTAAGGATTTAATTACTATGTTACTAACTGCAGCAAGATTAATAATAGCAAGGAAATGGAAGATGAAGGATAACTATCAAATGGCTGAGTGGTATAAAGAGGTATGGGATATTGCTATTAATGACAAACTAACATGTAATATTAAAGTAGAAAAGGGAATATGTAATAGAAACGAATTTGAAAATATATGGAAATTATTTTTAGAGCATGTATTGTTGAGAGGGAAAGGACAGAAACCTGTGCAAGAAGTATCACAATTTTGGAAAATGTAATGAAGAAGAATTGGTCCTGGTGAGGGGTGCACTTGGTGTATAAAGAATGGAAAAGAATGGTATAATTGTAATTAAGAGTTGAAATAAAAATTATTATAAAAAAAGAGAGAGAGAGAAATGTGTTGTCTGAAGAGAAAACTCCACCCCATGGTGGAGGGTTTTTTTTTAGAACACACTGAATATCCACCCTGAGAAAAGGAGAATTCCTGTACAACATTTGTGTTCCATGTTGTCTGGAGGGCTCCAAGGAGTCTTCTGTTGCATTGAGTGAACTTTTCCCACTGGCTACAGTGCTCTTTGGCAAGAGCAGTGAAAGGAAAGAGTGCCGCTCTTTAAGAGCTGCTGGAATTTTTTGCGGCAATGGCTGATGGGATACCATTGGGAAGACTGAGGGAGGAGAGAGGGTGGAGGAACTGTCAAGCAAATGCTGCATTGACTTTTTCTCAACTCCATGGGAGCCCACAATCACAGCATGGTGGAGTTAGAATATGTTGTGTGATGAGTACCCCCTACAAACTCAACCACTGAGTGGAGTTTTCACACTGTGTAGAGAAATGTGTTGTGTGAACTGAGCCACAGTCTTCCCCCTGGTTTCACTGTAACACCACTTTGACTCCTTGCTTCTCTTACTTCCCTTTTCATTCTCTTGGTCTTTTCCCTCCCAGCTATGTCTTTTCTCAATGAAGAGTGGACATAACTTACACCATACTCCTCTAAATGTAGCTTCTGAACAGCTGTTAGAGCACTGGACTAGGAATTTCTTTAAAAATGGCCCATTTCAGACTGTTTAGGGTATTCTTTAAATTGCATGCTCAGTTCTATTGATTATAAATGCAGCACAGAAATCAATGTGCATGAGTCACATCTCAAAATAAGTGCAAACATTCTCAAGAATCAAGTTTTCATTGCAAACAGAAACCAAAGGGATGGATTTTGCTTGGCACCTTATAGAGCTCCAACATATAAGAAATAACTCTCTGTCCTCACAACTTCCTTCTCAAAGAGCCCTGTTTTGGAAAGTGATTTCAAAAATAGACTATTAGGGGGCATGCACTGAATTTGGCTGAAGTCTGAAATGAATTGGGCCCCTTCAATCCATTTTTGGATGCTTCCAGAAATGGGCTTCCCTCCAAAGCATCTAGAACCAAAGCTGGACCCTGAACACAGCTTTGCGTGTGGTTCAGGCTTTGGAAAGGCAGCTCCCATGTTAGCAAAAATAGCATCGTTTACTTTTGTTAGTCTAAATGCTGATGAGGGTAGGAGGCAGGGAATGCAGTTAAGTTACTGAGCGCTCCACCTTCTAATTATAGGGCATGTTTTACCAGTGGCTTCCAATCACTGTGCTTTGGAGGAGAGATTGTGAGTTTCAGACTATATCTCTTAGGCTTAGCTTATGCAGCCAGCAAATAAGAAGTCAGATGTTCTGTGTTAGGTTGGGGGTGAGGATGGGATGGGGAGGTTTCAAGTTCATAGAAATTGCCCCAAAACCACAAGGCAAGGAAGCAAAAGCAAATCACCCTCCACAAAACGTTGGGGACTCTCCTCCCACATAAACCGCTGGATCATATCTTCTGCAATTTTGCAGGTTTCTACTTATGGACACCTCTAATTTGTCTATCATTTTCAAAACAATGGTCTACAAAAACAATGGTCCAAGAAGATGTCTATTTTGTATACCCTCGAACTGTAAAAGCTGCTCTTGTACAAAAATCCCTGTTATGTGGCAGACACGATCCAATTCTCCTAAGAAATAAAAAAAAGTTATTGACAGTTCCCTTCAAAAAGCAAACAAACAAACAAAAAACAATTTGAAATACAAAGGCATCTAGCACAAACACCCCTGCCTCTAGTTTTCTGAAATTTAGCACTTATAATCCCCTCCCAATGGGCTAGTATGCATGCAAATGCCATCCAATTCTGAAAAAAAGAAAAAAGAATTTTTTTAAATTTTCCATGATAGTCAACAGGAGGCATGAAGTCTCAGTACCCAAGTAAAAGCAGATGGACTACAAATTGGTCCAATCTGAAGTGCAAACTCAGGGTCCAAGTCAAATTTTGTGCAGCCCCATTATGTATTCATTTCAGTCTCAATTCAAGGTGCTGCTGCTTAACTTCAAAGTCCCAAATGGCTTGATACCTAGAGGCTGTTATATGCAATGAAAGCCAGAGGGTGGGTGCATGGTGGCATGGCATCAACTATATGGTGCAGAAGCCACTGTGCAGGCATCCTGAGGCTTTAAACCTCACCCCCTGAAGCTCTGAAGCAAAAAAAGTTGGGGATTTACCCCAACTTTCCGGAGTGTGGCAAAGATGGTGTGTCACCATCTGTTGCTGTGCTCCGGGGTTGTGGTAGAGGCGTGGCCAGGTGGATGGCGACCCCTGATTGGCCACCAGCCAGCTGGACGGGGGGAGGAGGCAGTTCAGTGGGCCAGCAAGCCAAATGACTACCAGAACAGCTCTTCCCTGCCTCCAGGTGGGGAGAAGAGTCTTCCTTTTGCTGGGGGGGGGGGAATTTCTCCCTTCCCTTGGCTTCAATCCCCGCAAGGTAAGGGGGGGAAAGCCAGGAAGGGACAAGCAGTGGCAGTAGCTCCCCCTCATAATCCATATAAACCCCGTGCTCATTCCTTCACATGGGGACAATGTGGCGCAACCCCACAGAAGCAAAACAGTGGGGGTTTGGGGGGCTCATGGCACCAATGCGTCATCATAAAGACAGCCCCTTAAATACCAATATCTTCCCGTATCAACCTCCTTGTCCACTAAGAACTTCTGCTGAGACCCTTCTTTAGGTGCCACCTTTATCAAACATCTTGTATGTGACAACAAAGGAAAGGTCTCTTTTGGTCTTTCTCACAGAGGCTGGCTTGGCATTTACATTACAGTCTTTTCAGTGCCAGGCTAACATATTTTTGTTCATCCAGGTATATTAACTTGTGTATGTTTTAATAATTAAGGCTATTGTTTTACTATTGTATATCTCATGGGTGGGTAACATGTGACACCTGCCATCCTCCACTGTCTCCCATACCCCAAACACACACACACACACACACACACACACCTATATATCTGTAGTGCTACAGGTCATAGAATCATAGAATCTTAGAATAGTAGAGTTGGAAGGGGCCTATAAGGCCATCAAGTCCAACCCCCTGCTCAATGCTGGAATCCACCTTAAAGCATGCCTGACAGATGGTTGTCCAGCTGCCTCTTGAATGTCTCTAGTGTGGGAGAGCCCACGACCTCCCTAGGTCATTGGCTACATTGTCATACTGCTCTAACAGTCAGGAAGTTTTTCCTGATGTCCAGCAGGAATCTGGCTTCCTGTAACTTGCACCCATTATTCAGTGTCCTGCACTCTGGATTGATTGAGAAGAGATCCTGGCCCCCTCCATTTGACAACCTTTCAAGTATTTGATGTATTTTTCCCCTCTCTTTCCCCCCCCCAATCCATTTTCAGGTTGCTCAGCAGACCCCAGACTTCAAGAATCAGCCCTAGACCTCCCAAAGTTGCCCACCTCTGAAATATATGTTGTAATAATTTATTGTACAGTGCCCTGATATTCTAAATAGTCTGAAAAGTGGTACAAACATGTTATAAATCATAAATATGGTTGTACAACACATCTGGCATGAAACTAAGAGTAAATTCTAGATTCTCATGATGTCTTAGTGAGAAATCCTAACCCCCCAAAGCTAGCTTGCTGGGGTGGGTGATGAGGATTGGGTGAAAGAGCCCCTGTACCAGTGGGAATCTTTATCTGACCAAGTGGAGCCCTTCTGCCTTTGGATGACATATTTATAAGGTAAGAAAGAATAAATGGAAAACTCCACAGGTAGAAAACGAATGCTACTTCTCGGAGCCCCAGTAGTATTTGGTGGAAGGCCTAAAAATGGGGTGTTTGTCAGGGCAGGATGCCAGCAGCTTTGGATCTGCTGGAGCCAAATGGTTGCAGATCTCCCAGGAGGCCTGAACCTCAGCTTCCTCAGCTACACCAGCCTGAAGCTGGCAGAATGGAAAAGAAAGAAAAATGGTTACCTTCATCACTCTGTGCCTTCCCAACCCCACTTTGGATTGATGTGTCTCCTGCATGTTATTAGGAAATAGCATCTAAGGTTTCTTGGCATTTAGAAAGAAATCTCAATTGTGTATCAAACCTTCTAAATCTTGAGTTTCCTTTAAAAGTTCGGCAGTATCCCTATTAGTTCATTGGTTAAATTACGACAAATGGATAATAATTTGAAGACATGGACATATTTAGTTTTCAGTGTTTAGCATGGTATTTTAACTCTGAACTTTGCTGCAATAAAAAGAATTGAAATTTATATATCCAATCCAATAACCCATTCATTAATTTAACACCTTATGCAAGGTGCACAAATGAATAAATTATGATATAAAACTTACAAGTATGCCATTTATTTATTTCCCATTTTCTGCCACAAAATACTAACTGTATGCAGTTCAGGTCAATTAAATATTTATTCTCATGCTATTTCACTTTTTAACAAATGTTCACTCCCTCTCCATTTTGTAGAAGTGCCAGTTCTTAGGTTGTTTGGAAAACACATTCTCAAAAATCAGCTAAAATCAGCTAAAGCATGCCATCTGACCTCAATTAATTAGTAACTGCCACCACTGAGTAAATTATACCTTAGTAGCAAATAGATTTTTGAGTTATGCTTCTCAATCTCATTCTGATAGTGATATTAGGATGTAACTATAGAAAAAAGGAGTTATAACAACACTGGTCAATGTACTCCTTTGGTGGACTAAGATACTGATAGGACTCTGGGGCTTGATAGATCTTTAATAGAATTTCAGAACATAAGAGTTCTACTGGATCAGATGAAGGATCTACCTAGTAGGAAAAGATGCATCAGTCTCTTTCCTGTCTTGTGTCAGTTTTGCATCTGTTCAGTCATGAGTCTGTTCCTTCAGATTTTATTGTGTGTCAGCTAAGGGATCAGCCAGAGATAAGGAACAGCTGAGCCTGGAAGTGCTGGGGGAGTGGCGCTTCACGAAAGCAGGCAGGGACAGGCTGAATCCAATGCAGCTGATGGCAACTGCTAATTAGTCTGCTACCTATAAAAGTCTAGCCAGCGCTCAGTCTGATTGCTGGTAACAACTCTCATGTCTAGTGCTGTGCCTTGTGTTACCCAGCTTTGTGTTTCTTGCCTGGACTTGTTTTGACCATGGACCAGATCCTGACCATTTTTCAGCACTTCCCTGTAACCTTGTTATTGCCTGGACGTATCCTGAACCTTTGGACCAGACTTCTGACTACTCTTCAACATTTTGTGATTCCAGTATTGTTACAACTTGGCTCGGCCGTAATCTTTAGGCTCTCACCATGGACTGATTTATGGACACTTATCTCTGTTTCTTGCATTACACCACTTAATTTACGACAGGTTTTCTGTGAATATATTATTTGCATCTAACTCACATGCTTATCTCCATTTTTGGCATGTATTTTATCCTAAAACATGCACTTTTGTGTGCATCTTTCACTAAAATACACATTTTGGTACACATTTTCCCCTAAAATGCACAATTTATGCATTTTTTTAAGCCAAGAACTGCAATGCCAAATTTGGAGATGGGCAAAGACTGAAAGATCACTATGCCCTGAACTGTGCATTAAGTCTGGGAAGTGCAAATCAAGTTGATTTGCTTAAGAAGGCAAAACAAATGAAATACTCCATCATCCCTACTAGCTCTCTGTATCTAATAGTATCCTTCTAGATGCCTTTGGGAAGTTTACAAATGTGAAGGCTTCCCTATTATTTGTAACAACTGGTATTCAAAGACCCACCACTTCAGAATGTGGAGTTTCCACATAGCTATTACCATGGCTAATAATCTTTCCTCCATCACCACATCCTGTGATAGCACATTCTGTAAACTAATTATACGATGTGTGAAGAAGTATAAATTTTGTACAATAAATTTGGGATAATTGATTACCTATCTCTCTACCTGGCATCTTGGTTGGGTTTCCCAATGGGCCTCAATACTCAGTTGTTGTTATTTCCAAGTGCTTTTGCATGGAAATGACTATTCCTATTTCCTGATCTGGGCACATTTAATGTTAGAAAGATAGATAGAAAGAAAGAAAACAGGAAACTTTTGCAACGGAGTTGGAGGCAAAAGACACAAGCTGGTAATGCCTAAGAGTATCCCTGAATATTTTTTTAAAAAATACCTTGGGTACAAACATATTGATGAAGCGGGATATGAGGAAGCCATAGGTATTCCCACCCTTGCCTGCCCTGATTCTATTATTTGCCATCCTCCTCTGACAGTAGTTAAAGCAAATGTGGAGTCCTTCTCACTCCTAAAGACTAAGGAAAAAAATAGACACAAATACTTGAGAAGGAATGGATGGGAGCAGCCACATTTACCTCATCTCTGACTTTATATGTATATTTAAAGGGAAGTCCATGTTCTGCCAACAATTTCTCAGTCCCAAAGCTACTCCTCATACCATTGTTTCCCTCACTTGCATGAGTGTTTCCTGTGCTTGGTGACAGGACGTTGAAGTCAAATCAACCTCAATGCTGTTCTGTGAGGGGGCCAGAGTTCTTTGTTTGCATTGCCCAAACTGAAGCCAGACATATTTTTATAAATGGATTCACACCTTCCCCCTATTATTGTCTGTACATTCAAAAAGTAACTGGTAGTGTTAGAGATCCAAAGGCACATCCAAAAAGTAACTGTGAGTGTTAGAGCCTATCTACACTACTGCTTTAAAACGGTTTATAACAGTTTTAAACCAGTTAATAACAACCTATTTAAAACTGTTATAAACCGTTTTAAAGCAGTAGTATAGATAGGCTCAGAGATATAACATCTTGGATTTTAGCTTTACTGAAGATTCCCTTATTGAGGAGCAACAGCCAGAGGAATTCAGAAGGATCAACCCCAGCATCATCACCATTTTAATTAACCAAATTGCCATAGCAACCCTTGGAGGAGGGACATATTAGCAACAGCATGGTGAACTAATTGAACTTATTTCACAGCTGGGGAATGTAAAAGTGAATTTCATAGTTAATCATGCTCAGAACATTAACATTCAAATCATAAGAATATTTTTGTAGGTCCAACTATAGGAGGAGAAATCCCTTTTAAAACACTGAAACAAAAAAGACTGACATAGTACTGTATCAATTGCACATGATAGTCTAAATTGTTGGGTCAGGAGGGAGACATATAGCCCTGTCAATTAAACAAAACTTTGCTTTCCCGTCTTAATAAATGAGATTACAAAGCTCCATTCTCTAAATTCTGTAAATATCTTTATTTTCAAGTAAGGATGGAATTCCAATATGTATGTTTTTGCTGTTATGATTGAAGAACTATTATGGTTGTAATCCAAGAGGTGCAGCTCTGTAGATTTATAGATATACATTTAACAAGAAAAATGTGTCCTATTTTCAACTAGAATATCTTGGGGGGGGGGGTCTCTCTCGCCCATTTTGCTGTGTGTGTGTGTTGTAGTTCAACCTCAGCATTCAGTAATGTAAAATGCAAAATAATTTACATTTTTTACAACTATGAATCCAAATGGTTAAGGGTGCAATCCATCAGGACATTACCCTGCACAAAGGGTGTAGTGCTCTAGCAAAACTCCTATTCATTTACATGACGCTTATGCATGTCCCAATGGATTTGTGCCTGAATCACTTGAACATGTCAGGGTACTGAATATGCAATGTCACTTGAGTAGTGTCACCACTGGGTTGGTTTAAAAGCAGTTAAACATGGTGAAGACATCTATCCCTATCAGGATCCGTGTTGGAGCCATAGCTTCAGGTTAAATGGCAATATTTGTGGAGTATGCCCACAAGTTGCTTCTGTTAAAAGGTTCTAACAGTTTGCAAGTAGGTGTCCTAGGGTTTCTGATGCCTTTGGGCCCACCTTTACTGCTCGGCATGCTAATGTTGCCACTTCCTTGGCCACTGAAAGCCTCAAAGAAGAAGAAGGAAGCTTCTATTGGCCTGAGTGACTATGTTAAACCTTACATTGTCTGCTCTGAGGCCTCTGGAGCACTGAAGAGGGCAGTGGAAATATCTCCATAAATTCCAGGATTAGACTCCAGCATCCATTCTGGATGTCACAATGAATTCCAGCATTTTGGCAGAATGGGATGAAATCATTTCTTCTTCCACCAAAGCAGGTAGAAGAGCATATCCTGCTGGTTGTGTTCATCCCTAAAATCATCCCACCTGAGGTGTTGGAGATTTCTTACCAAGTTTGCTTCTTTGCTTAATAGATGTCTTGTTTCTGTTGCAATTTAGAGGATCAATCCTAATATAGCAGGAAAGAAATGAAAAGGGGAGAATATGATTATTGAAAGGTCAGCAAGAAAGCTCACTTGGTTTCATGGAATAGTGACTATATTTTCGATACAACATAATATCCCTGTCCTATAAAATCAGTTCTGTCAATGTGTGTGTCTCATGAGGAGTTGTGTTAGTCAATGCAAAATGGGTAATAAACTTTATAACAACTTGCATGGGCAACATTTTTCACATGAACCCTTCAACTATCACCATGTACAGGGATCATGCAAACAAGTAAATTATTACTCCCAAGGTGGATTCAGTGTTCCCAGTAGGGATGTGCACTGGATCGGACCCGATCCACGATCCGAGTCCGGTCCAGTGGGAAATCGGATAAATTATCCGATTTCCGATCCCGCAGCTGGATCGGCCGATCCAATCCGAACCGGTCCGAAAAAGCTCCGAACCGGTTCGGCGGATCGGCGGATCGGCGGGCGCCCACTGGCGCCCACCGCCGCTTCCATTGGCGGGCGCCAGCGGGCGCCCGCCGATGAAAGTGGACAGCGGGGGGGGGAGGAGGGGGGCACTTACCTTCTCGGCCCGGTGGCTCCCGTCCGGCGCCGGCGCCTACTACTACTAGCAGGCTCCGTGGCCTGCTCTAGGGTGGCGCGCCGGGTGATGTCATCATCCGGCGCGCTACTCTACAGCAGGCCGCGGAGCCTGCTGGAAGTAGTAGGCGCCGGCGCCAGACGGGAGCCGCCGGGCCAGAAAGGTAAGGAGGGGGTGCGTGGAGGGGAGGAGGGGGCGCGCGGAGGGGGGAGGGGGGCCCTTACCTTTCCGGCCCGGCGGCTCCCGTCCGGCGCCGGCGCCTACTACTCCCAGCAGGCTCCGCGGCCTGCTCTAGGATGGCGCGCCGGGTGATGTCATCACCCGGCGCGCTACTCTAGAGCAGGCCGCGGAGCCTGCTGGAAGTAGTAGGCGCCGGCGCCGGACGGGAGCCGCCGGGCCGGAAAGGTAAGGAGGGGGTGCGTGGAGGGGAGGAGGGGGCGCGCGGAGGGGGGAGGGGGGAGGGGGGCCCTTACCTTTCCGGCCCGGCGGCTCCCGTCCGGCGCTGGCGCCTACTACTCCCAGCAGGCTCCGCGGCCTGCTCTAGGATGGCGCGCCGGGTGATGTCATCACCCGGCGCGCTACTCTAGAGCAGGCCGCGGAGCCTGCTGGAAGTAGTAGGCGCCGGCGCCGGACGGGAGCCGCCGGGCCGGAAAGGTAAGGAGGGGGTGCGTGGAGGGGAGGAGGGGGCGCACGGAGGGGGGAGGGGGGAGGGGGGCCCTTACCTGCCCGGCCCGGCGGCTCCCGTCCGGCGCCGGCGCCTACTACTCCCAGCAGGCTCCGCGGCCTGCTCTAGGATGGCGTGCCGGGTGATGTCATCACCCGGCGCGCTACTCGAGAGTAGGCCGCGGAGCCCGCTGGTAGTAGCCGCCGGCGCCGGACGGGCCGAGAAGGTAAGCAGTGGCGGGGAAGGGGGCTTACCCCCCCCCGGAGCCGTCCGCTTCTATCCGCTGGCGCCCGCGGGCGCCAGCGGATGGAAGCGGGCGGCCCCAGGGGGGGTAGGGAGCGCGGGGGAGGGGGTTTACCTGCCGGGGCCGTCCACAGCGGACGGCCCCGGGGGGGGGAGGGAGTTAGGCCCCCCCTTACCCACCCGCCGCCATTTTTTCCTCATAGACTTGCATTGCAATGCAAGTCTATGGGGAAAAAAATGGCGGCCGATCCAAAAATGTACGATTTTTGGGTCGGGATCGGACTCGATCCGGTCCGGGGGGCCTCCGATTTTGTCCGAACCGGTCCGGGACAAAATTGGAGGTCCCGATCCGGGTCCCGATCCGATCCGGGGGGTCCGTGCACACCCCTAGTTCCCAGAAGCTCCAAACAGGGTATCCTTTCAATCTTAGAAACATTTGGAAATGATCACATTGAAGCCATTTGGTTGTGTGAACGATCTCTGTTTGCTGTAGAAAAAGTTAGCAGAGTTGGATAGGTGGAATTTCACTCCATGGTTTGAAATACAACTTCCTTTATAACTCCCTTATTCAGATATGAGCAGCTATGCAGGCTTCAGTGGCTCAGTGCAAAAGGACATTTCAGATTCAGTAATTAGAGCCAGCAATTTGTCATGGTAGATTACTAAGAAATTCAGTGGCTTGAAATAGACAAAATAATACCCAAAGTCACAGGTCACATAAAAAAATAAAATGTAAATCCTTCTCATTGTTCAATTGAAACTGCTCAAGACCATTTAATGACTTAAACACAACAGTTGAAAACCCTCCTCTGGTTTGAATCTGGCCTGTTGAAATTTCAAGTAGCGTAACAAAATGGGCTGGAGTGAGAATGCCTTGCTTTCATATCTTTTCCCCTTATCTCCTAATCATGACTATTCCTAATCTTAAGTAACCTTCCATTCAGCCTTTGCCAAAACTTGGGTCTCACTTTTTACAGTGAAAGCATTCAATATAGATAGATGATAGATAGATTAGAGAGAGAGAGAGAGAGAGAGAGAGAGAGAGAGAGGCCCTGTTCAGAAGACGCCTTAAACCATGGCTTTAACCATGGTGAATTAGGCTTTTTGCCTTATTCACTGGGTTAAAGCCATGGTTTAAGGTGTCTTCTGAACATGACCAGGCTTTCTGGATTAACCATCATGGTTAAAGCCATGGTTTAAGGTATCTTCTGAATGGGACCATAGGAATCTATGATATCCAATACAACATGAAGTTAAAGGCATGTAAGCCCATTGATTTCAATTGGCTTATTTCTGTGTTGGATTGTGACTTAGATGTTTAAGCACAACATAAGATAAAATTCAGAGAAAAGTATGAAAATAAAAATCAAAGTCAATGGTCAAGCATTCTGACAGTTGTTTATGGATGAATACTTTCATAAGGTCGTACCTACCATGGTGTGTGCATGTATCTACTTGGTATGTCTAGTCTGTATTGTCCTGCTAGGCTGTAAGAAGAATTTTACTAACCAGCTGCACCCCTAGATATCTGATGGGGTGAATGGAGGAACAATCAAATTCTCCTAATCTGTATAGTCCCACCAAATAGTGAAGAGAATTTTCATTTGTGGCAACAGCATCAACTGAGTTGGCATCCTAGCCACCATTTTGCCCTAACAATTAATAGTAGCTGCTTACCTAGCCTCCGAAGATGGGGGCTTCAAAGTGGGGTTTCCACTGATGATGTAATTAGTAGCTCCTCTGCATCACACTGCAAGCTACTGTTTCATCTGATGAAATGGCACAGAATCCAGCTTTTGGCAGAATTAAGATTTTATGAGAAAATGGCTCATTTTGGTGTCTAGAAAGATCTATAGCTGCGTTTTGAGCACGTATTTGTCATTGTTCAACTACATAACCAGGGTTGTTGTTTGCTTGTTTTATAGTTCACCCTTCCTCACAAGGAGCCCAGGGCAGCTAACAACCCATATTAAAGAGTATATTATATAGACACTATTAAAATCAAACTCTAAACTTACCAACATAATAAAATAAAATATAACCATTACTAAAACAGAAAAAATCCACTTGCTAAACCCCAAAAGCCTGCACAAATGGATACATATTTAGTAGGGATGTATTTTATCGTTATCAGAATTTTGGACCAAAAAAAATATCGTCTTCAATAATATCGTAGGTTAATCGTATCGTCTTCACGATAATTATCGGAAATCTGATATTTAATTTGCAGCCCCATTGTGCCCTATAGAGCTGGATTTATATTTTTAGAAAAAATGCCTATAACTTCTGTATTTTCAAAGTTACAGGCTTGAAACTTGGTCACAATGCATGTGGGGCATGCCTAAGTATGTGTATGAAATTTGAAATCGATCCCTCCAACCCTCGATTTTATATGAATTTATTAAAGAACGTTTAAGTTCTGACAGGTCAAAAGTTGCACAATCTTTCAAACATTCATATAAAATACAGGGGTGGAGGGATTGAAGTGAAATTTGGCACATGTGCTAGACATGTGTATGAAATTTGAGATTGATCCCTCCAACCATCGATTTTATATGAATTTTTTAAAGGTCCTGCAACTTTTTGACAGGTCTGAATGAACTCACGTGGTGAGCTGTCATTCTGACCTAGGCGTACCCCATAAGCACTGGGACCAAGTTTCAAGCCTCTAACTTTTAAAATACAGACGTTATAGGTTTATTTATATGGCAGTCCGATAACCCGATATAATCGGGCTGAAAATTATCGGATCGGATATTTATTGGAGGTTTTTCTATCGTATCGTTGTCATTAATCGGATGACCGATAATGACATTATCATATCGTTATCAGACATTTTAACGATACGATACATATCCCTAATATTTAGCTGGCACCTGAATGACAATATTGATGGGTAGAGCCAACTCTCCACAGGAAGGGAGTTCCATAGCCATAAAAAATATAGAATTTCTGATCAGAAAAAATGTCAACTAAGCTTGCAATTGGGGGTCCCATCTTCATCTGGGAAACGTAGATCGCATGGTTTAGTAATCCAAATAAATCATCACTAACATTACTAACCTGGTTCACATGTAATGACAACCTATGGATTGTTTAGCTCATGGGTTGTTGGGGCTGCATGGGAGTGAGTGAATGCACTGCCTCCCACCTGTTTGCCACTTCTACTTTGCATCCAGTTTAACAAACAATCCAGAAAAGCCTGCTCTGTTCCTGTATTTTTTGCTGCAATACCCAAACCCGGTATCCTGGTTTTTTGAAGGAGAAACAACCCAGAGTTTTAACCAAGAGTTTGTTGTTGGGCTAAAACTCATGGAACCCAGAGTTCCATGTTCATGCTGAACAACCCAAGAATAGGGCATTCCTGAGTTGTTTTCCAAACCAGATGAAAAGCTGGCAGGAGCTGGCAGGAAGCAGTGTGCTCACTCATTCACATGTAGCCCTGACTGATGATGGGTTTATTAACCCTTGGTTGGCTGTTACATGCAAACCAGACCATTATATTTGAATTGTAGGTCTAGGAATATTGCAGCAGTCTATTTGGCTACACTTTAAAAAACGTTGCACTCATCTTTCCAAAAAAGGAAACAGGATATAAATAGTTTTTCAATTTCCTTCCCACAAATTACCTTCTTGTGTAGAGTTCAAAACCTAGTTTCTGCTAGTGCAAGGCCATTTGCGCTTGTGGAATGACACAGCTGGATACTGCCCTGTGGCATAGGCAGACCCGACCTATGAGTCTCAGGAAATGGGTTGCTAAAGCTCTGGCAACCCTATTTAGTACCCATGGGGAAATGGTAGATCCACAAACTACAATCTTTGCCCTGATAAGAATTGTACAACCTCAGTAGAATAGGGCTGAACCCAGTTCCCAACTTATTTCAACTCCCACCCACCTCTCTAAAAATTTACATTCAACTTTCTTTTAATTCCTCTTGCGATGAAAATCTCTGGTCATTGATTACTACCAGTTACTATTTGAGAGAGGATGTGCCTGAAATGGGGGGAACATTTGCATGATTAAACTACCTTGGTTGTGCTTGAAATCCCACATTTAAGCTGCATTAATTTACTGCTTTTCACTTCTACAGAATAACCTTTTAGGTTCAGAGTGCCTACTATTTGCCTCAATTTCTCCATCAATCAAAGGGAGATAATGTTTTCTGGTAAGTATTTTAAGGTACCTGGCTGTTAAGAGGTATCCGTTGAAAAGCAGAATATTATTCTGAACTATGGTGGTTAACATTCTACACAACAGAAGGTAAATCCTGAATTGAGCAACAATTTCAGTATAAGTGGCTGTATTATATAGGTACACCTACTGAGCAAGAGAAAATAGCATGACTGAATAATTTACAATTCTGATTAGGATGATTGGCAAATTTAATTGCTTATTATATGTACCATGGTGCTATCTGCCTATTTATCTTACAGTTTTTACAAGCCCCCACTACCTAAGTTTGATATTGGAGAATTAAAGGACTCAGAGAATATCTTTAATGTGTAAATATTTCAGTGTAGTTGACCTAGAAGTTGACCTAATTTATTTTTTTGCAGTAATCGTGTTATTCGGAAAAAATGATCAAACTACTTAATGTTTCAAAGTGTGGTGCTACAGACAAGATATTGGAAGAAGGCTCAGGTGTGGTAGGCTGCAAATGACATCTTTATATACTGTGCATTCTTATGGTCCAATTAGAAGAGTTACTGTGTGCCAACATATAAGATCTTTGGTATTCTGACTACTATACTCAGACAACTTCACAAACTATGTTTGAAGTGTTAGTTGGAGCCCTGTTCTTACAAGCCTTTCAGCACATAGCAACTGCTGCTTTCAGTCACTTCTCAGCCACTAGCACTGACTTCCAGCTGCACTCATGTGTATCTTGATGCCAACATGCACAATTTAACAATGACTGGCTTTTTGAAGAGCCACATCAAATACTAAGTTGCTCTTGAAATGCATGCGCAAAGATGATCCATGCTAATGGACACGACGACTTCAAGAAGTGACATTGTAGTAAAAATGAGCATGGATTGGCTAGGCCATTAGCTATAGCTACTATCCAAATCTTCCAAAGAAAATCCATTGAAAATATTGATTGTAGCTTCTTGAACATGGTGGACAACGTGTGGCCCTCCAGATGTTTCGCCTACAATTCCCATCATCCCAGACCATTGGATATGCCTGCTGGGGCTGATTGGAGCTTGTACTAGAAGACAGGGAAGCTTTCATTATAGATAACCCCCAAAATTCTAGGTTGCCAATTGCTTTAGAAGAAGCAACTAGTCACAACTACACTGGAATGGCTAGGGATATTTCTCTGTAGTCACAGAGAAATGAAATAACCAAGAAATGCCTCACTTCTGTGATCACTTCTGTGATCACTTCTTCTGAATTCCATGTGTGAAGCTCCAAAGCAAATTAGCCTTTCAGCTTTCAGGTGGGACAGCTTTGACCTTTCGTTAGGCTTGGGAGAAATGTGGTAGAAATCATTATCAGAGGCAAGCCATCTCTTAATAACACAGCACAAAAGAGAGGGGAAGGAGGGGAGGGAAATCCAGCTTTTCCCTGTCATGATGTGGCAGAATATGAAGTAGCTGAGAAATGTCTTTTTAAGTTCTTCTCATAATTACAATTAAGGGAACCTGCATGTCTGATGATCTGTGTTGTGAGGGTGGCTCTTTTTGGATAATATTTCCAGCCAGGGTAGGCCTGGTTCCTATCTGCATCAAGGGCTACAAAGAACACCAATTCCCACTGAACATATTACTTGGCTGCTCATGACAGAAGCGGTTCTGCTAGCTAGCCACAATAACGCTTAAATGAGCTGGACCAAACGGAGGCTCTTATGTGGTAGACGCCCCGCGAATTATGGAAAATTAGGTCATTTCCCCCCTTTCCCCAAGACATTTGCTCTTGTCATTATAGTCTCCTTTGCAGTTCATTATTCCAATGGTGCAGGTGGGGCGGGGAGTGGGGAGAGAGAGAGACAAGGCTTGCATTCAGAACAAAGAGGTGGTGCGTGGGGGGGAAATAGAGAGGGAGAAAAATATATTCTACTCCAACTGTTACCACGGTGACATTTCATAATCACAGCCCTTGGGAAACATGCTTCAGTACAGAAACAGCAGGAGGAGGGACAATTCTTATAGCTAAATCATTAGAGGGGTTAGGCTCAACACCAAGGGTATGACCCGTTTGGTATAATATAAAGTCAACACAATAACTTCAAAGGGGATTGCTAAAATGTGGCCATAATGGGTGAGGGTTTACAAGTCCTAGTACTAATTGATATTTTGCTCTCTTTTTTACCCAGCGGACCAACATTCACATAAAATCTCAGTAATAATTATCCGTTTCCCTCTCAGTGTCTATGAAAGAGAGAGGGTGGGAAGTACAAAGCTGGCTGACTTGCTCTTGTTAACCGAGAAAAAAAATACCTATTTCCAGCTAGATTTAAGCCACCATGCTTTCATTTTGCTTTGTCTTTGTAGCTCAGGATAAGGTGCATCCCTAGCAGATGATGACAGACTACCTGGTTTTTCATCCATTGGGCTTTGTCATGTGGCCAGATTTATGAAAATACTGAAGGGTTTCCTATTCAGAAAAACTTCACTATCCAGAACTGAAGCTTAGACCCAGTTCAAATGTCCATTCTTTTAAAAGTCTCCATAGCCTGGGATACAGTAGAAATAGCCTCACCCAATCCAGGGCCATTCACAGTTTGAAATCTTCAAATCTCTCTTGTTCCAAGGGCCCTTCCATTCAGGAGTCAGATTTAGGGACAAAGCAGACATAACTTTAAATTCAGATCTCATAGCGACTCTTCTTCTTCTTCTTCTTCTTCTTCTTCTTCTTCTTCTTCTTCTTCAAAATATGTACAGGGTCTCCAATCTGGACTGAGATTCTTGTGTCAGATATGTGTGTGTGCGTGCTTTTGTAAGTTAGATGACCCCCCTGTGCCTGCTCTACAGTAAAAATAATTTAAAAAGATGTAGCTGTTTCATATGGATTTCAAGCAATGCATCTTTCAGCCTAAAGTGGTTTCTAAGTGGTTTCCCTTCCTATGTTGAACTACCTCCTACCACAGGTCCAACATAGCTGGCTGACTTTTCCGTAGTGCCCATCTGTTTCACACATCCTTTGGTTTGATGAAGGAAGGTGTGTGGTCTAGTTCTGCTGTTTTAAAGTTTTAGTTTTGTTTTGACTTTGCATTCATTTGTATGTTTTTAATTGGCATTGCTAGCAGACTTGAGCAAACATGTAGTGCTGGGTAGAAACATTTTGAAGAATTACAAGTGAGGCCACAAGCTAGATGTTGCAGTGTGGATTCCAGTCACTCAGCCATCCATGCTCTTTTCCAGGACACTCTATTCCAAAAAGTTACAAAAGTTTTTCCACAGAGGCTTAGGCTGTCAATTGCCCCCCCCCGCCCTCTTTTATCTGTCAAAACTCTGTGTTGTTGTAACTTTTAATCTAAAAAAATCATAGCCACCAAATGCCTGGACCTATCATTCTGAAATTTCTGACAGACAACTGCCCCTAACCTATCTACAAAGTGAGCAACTTTCAGACTTCTAACTTTTAAAATAAAAAAGTTATAGGCGTTTCTTTCCTCATTGTTTCAAAAATACCTTGCCACTACACGCTTGAAGCTATGCTTCTAAAATTCATCACACATGTGAACCAAAGTGGTATGTCTAATGTGGAGAAATTTCAGAAACATAGCTTCAAGGGGGTGCAATTGACAGCCCAAGCCTCTGTGGAAAAACTTTTGTAACTTTTAATCTAAAAAATTCGTAGCCACCAAATGCCTGGACCTAACTTTCTGAAATTTCTGACAGATAACTACCCCTAACCCATCTACAATGTGAGCAACATTCAGACTTCTAACTTTTAAAATAAAAAGTTATAGGTGTTTCTTTCCTCATTGCTTCAAAAATACCTTGCCACCACATGCCTGGACCTAGCTTTCTGAAATTTCACGCACATATCAAGCAAAGTGTTACCTGTAATGTGCCTGAGTTTCCTGTTTGTATCTTTAAAAATAAAAAAGTTAGAGGCATAACTGTATTTACCCCACTACTACCCATTTTTCTAAAATTAATTGCCACACAAGGCAAGCACCTACATTTCAGAAATTTCACACACATAGGTCCCAATGTGCTACCTACAATGTGGCAAAGTTTCATGTGTGGAACTTTAAAAATGAAAAAGTTATAGGCATTCCTGGTTTTTTATTAAAAAATTAATTGCCACAAAATTCCTGCACCAATCTTTCTGAATTTTCTCACAGATAACTACCCCTAACCCATCTACAAAGTGCCCAAGTTTCATCCTTATATCTTTAAAAATGAAAAAGTTATAGGCATTTTTGTAACACAATACTAGGCTATGGGGAAATGCATTCAAAATGGCATCTGATCCGCGGATCGGGATCGGATCCGATCCGCCCAACCTCTGATCTGATCCAATCCAATCTGACCCCCCAGGTCCGATTCCGATCCGCTATCCGATCCGATCCGGGGGGTCAGTGCACATCCCTAGTATTTTGTACCTATCCAAGCCTTAGGATTCCTCCAAGCCTGCTGATATCTCCCTCATGCGGGTGGATGTCACTGTTTTGACAACATAAGCATCCACACTTGGAGAATGATTTTGCAATTAGGTATATGGGTGCAGAGCCAGTATGGTGTAGTGGTTAGAATGTTGGACTGGGGCTCAGGAGATCCGGGTTCTAGTCCCTACTGGGCCATAAAGCTCCCAGGGTGACTTTGGGCCAGACACTGACTCCCAGCATAACCTAACTCACAGCGTTGCTGTGAGAATAAAATGGAGAGGGGGGGAATCATGTTAACTAAAAACCAAATGGAGGAGAGCATCCACTTAGGTCAAAAAAGAAGAGAGAAGCAGTTCTCAGAATTCTGAGATACTTTATTAAATAAATTTTAATTATTTTCATAAAGTATCTCAGCATTCCGAGAATCCCTTCTATCTTCTTTTTTTGGATCATGTTAACTGCCTTGGGTTCCTTGCAGGAGCAAAAAGGCAGGATATAAATGTAACAAATGAATAAATCAGGATGTATTGATCTCATATAAGAACTGGCCATTAGAGGCCTTATTAATACAAATGCTATCAAAATACCAATACAGAGCTTCCTGGACTTCAGAATGTGAAGAGAACCTTTACAACAGCACTTATTGTGCCAAAGGAAAGTGGTAACAACAATTAAATAGGAGGAGGGAAATGTCTAAAAACATTATACTGATACTTGAACAAGTGTTGGGGAAATGTTAGCAAAGCAATGGACATTATGAAGGAGTTTCTGCTTGCACAGGTCCTCTCTTCCCACTTGATCTGCCCGTCAACTGATGATAGTAAAAACTCAGTTACATAGCATCTTACACTGCAAAGGCAGAATATTCTGAATATTTCATTTTTTTGACTCAGTCACTCTGTTTCAAGGCTTTGATTCCCTTTGGACTCTTACAAAGGCCAAGTTAAGTCACTTCAGTTTGCAACTTGTGCATTTATTTATTGTGTGTGTTTACAATCATGGGAATGTCTAAGCCAGATGGTAACAAAAGTGTTTGTAAACTATAATGGTGTTTGAGTGACTGAAATTCTTATTGTTTCTTTCTTTCTTTAGAAGAAGAAAAAGGAAGAAATCAGAAGCCCTTTATCTTGTCTCTCATTTGTTTTGTTTCCCCCCAGCTATTTGGTTTCGGTGCTGAAAATGAGAAGCAAGAGTTGACAGACAGAGCAACCCAAAATGGAGTCAGGGAACAGTCACCAGGTGAATTGACAACCTCATCCGCAGCCCTGTCAGATTGTGCTAGACATGGTTTTCTCTCTCTCTCCTGTTGGTTACAATGTGAGGGAATATTCCTATGCCAGCTCTAGTCCAGATGAGGCCACTGTCAGCAGCATGAAGGAGGTTTGCATCCAGTGTGGATCCAACACTGCCTCTGCCTCTACACCAATACACCCCTTTTCAAGGCCTTATGGTTGCTACCACTATCAGTAACTATCTGGAGCTTTTCATGGCTGCAGTGGGGGCCTCTGCAGTAGTGAAACTTGTTACAAATACCTACGATCAGACTTTCTTTCTTTTTTTTTACTGTGAACTAATAGGTTCACTGTAAAAAAAAATAACAAAAAACCCTTTGGCACACATTTTCCAGCACTTTCCGTACATGTATTGTATTTGTTTGTTTTTTCATTCAGCCAAAAAATAGCAAGGCACTAAGACCTGTACTAGTAATTTAAGTCGGGAGCCACTCTGCCCGGTGGAAATAACCTTAGCATTTTACCCGCAATTTTGGCCTCCTCTGGTGAAGTTTAAAAAGACAATAAGCATTTTATTAACAAAAACAGAAGAAATGCAGAAAGACATTCCCACTCTAAGGGCTGGCACCAAAAGATTATGACTCAGCTTTGAATATGAACTGAGTAGGAAGAAAAAAGCATTTCTAAAAGGCAATTTGTTAGCCCCTGAAAAACAGAAAAGAAAGAAGCCTACCTAACAACTGGGTCTTAAATTCCTCTAATTCATACAACACATTTTAAAGAAAAACCTTTATAGGAAAAGCAAGAAAATGGCCACTGCAGTAACTAGGGGCTCATCTACACCTAGAGCCCTTTTGGGAGTGGGGAGGGATGATCGTGAAGTTTTTAACTTCAGCAGTCGTCCCTCATGGGGCACACGCCAGGGACTTTTCCCACAATTGGGAGAGCTGTTCCAGAGAGAAGTTTTTTTGTTTTTTAACAACTCTTGAGGCTTTCGCAAGATCAGAGTTGCAATCCCGCGCAAAGCTGTGATTGGTTTTTTTTAAAAAAAACAACACTCGGCACTGAAGCACGCCGATACCCATTCAAAACATGGCGACAACACTCTCCCCCTCACCCCGGATACCCATGGAATCACTCCACGCAGCTGCTTGCCTGGTCGCTGAGCCCCACTACTCGTGAGGAACAGCAGCAGCTTCGGGAAGGGAGGGCACACCAGTCGCCTACCTCGGGATTGTACTGAGAGAGGGGGAAAAATGGGACAAAAGCCTTCATCCATATCCTGGGAAAACTGAGGGATCATCTCCAGATCATCCCTGGATCAGCTGTGTGTCATGTGGCCTGGTAGGACGACCTCGATATTATCATGGAATAAATGGATAAGGCCTGTGAATGCAGTCAGAGCCTTTCTTCGTGACTAAGGATAACATAATTGATCACTTTCGAGGATTCTTGTGTATTTCTCAAAAGGGAATCCCACATTTTGTAGACATATTGGTCAGATCATAGCTTGGAGATGTAGTTATTCAGAGCTTAAGGGAGGCAAAGTGTATTTCTAGGGTAAATCCTCATTTTATGTATAGATTTCACATGACAAATGTCATAACAGTAACATTATTTGAAGACAAAAATGTATAGCTATAAGCAATACACCAAGTAGAATGACAAAGAGAATGGCATATAGAGGGCTTGCTTAATTAGAACTGTACCACTATTCAGACATAATGTGAATGCACATGGTGGGGAATGGGGTCTCCATATATAAAACCTGCCAATATGTGCTGTACACATATTGGAGCCATACAGGCAGTCTAGTGAAGGCACATAGGTTGGCATGGGGCCTGCTGCTATGATCCCATTCCCCCCATGCACATTCACTGCTGAAATTATATTAATTTAAAGTCCCCCCTAAATTTCAAAGTCAATTTTACTTGGCAAAGTACCCAAGTAAATATTTTGGCTTTTGTTCAAGACTAGGCTAAGCTCTTCCAGGCAGTTTGGAGGAGGGAATAGTGTACATTTCAATATCATTATATTTTAAAAAATAAAGCTTGGAAAGGAAAAGTCATTGATTTGTTACATCATATCTCATCATTTCTCCAAGAAGACCAGGATGACATAAATGAGGTTTATTCCGCTTATCCTTAAAACAACTGAATGGGACACGTTAGACTGAGAAAGGTCAGCCAATGAACTTCCAGTTTTGAACACAGGGATTCTGAATCCAAGTTTTCTTTAGCCTGAAACTTTATATCCTATGCCACACTGGCTCTTTGCATTGCTCTGCATGCTTGAGGGGAGATAAAACAACATAGTTTGATTATTATAACAATTATTAAATGTCTTGGACAGCTTTTTTCAAAAAGGACTAAAGCGGACACACTAGAAAATTAAAACTTACAAGATTTGGAATAGCTAAAATAATTTTCCATACCATACCAAAATACTACCATGAAATACAGCCACCTCATATTTCTGATTAGTCCAGTCTATAAACGGTGGGAGCAAGGCTGAAGAGCCTTACTAGAGATAATCTTTTGGTGCAAGGCCTGAAATCCCTCCTGTGGGATTCCATCTCAGTTTAAGACTTTGGAAGCACTCTGCACATGCTCTCTCTCTCTTGCTATTTGGACTCTGGATTTCTAAGGATTGTCCCTTGGAAAGTACTGGGAAGCTTTTCATAGAGTTGAACTTGCATATGCTGTGGATTGTGAGTTTGTGGCCAGACTCAGGTGGCAGGGAGTTGCCAGTCCATAGCTGAAGGATGGGACTCCTGTGCCTGAGGTTTTACCTTCTCTGTGATTCATGCTTACCCCGGGTCAGCTCAGTGTTTGGCAGGCTGGGTCTGATTAGTGTATGATTAGTCTCTGCCCAGCTCTGGTGGCTCAGAGCATAAGTGCTTTCCCCTCCGTGGGATTTTGTTTAGGCTTTGGCCATGTCCATTGAGGTGCCAGCATATGCGGCATCTGGAGAAGCTCAAATCGGATGGTGGCTAACCCTAACACACACAGCTTGAGTGATTGCCTGAATGATCGTATCAGGAAAGGAGCCTAAAGCTTTCTAACCATGGTTCAGCTTTCAGTGGTGTTGTTTGGAGAATGTAACTATTATGCTTTTTACCGTGTGATTTCCTCAATAAAAGAAGTCTCACTGACATTAATGTCTCATTTGCCAGCATGTGTGAATGCCAGAGGGAATGGGCATGCATATGACAACGGGCACCCACAGATCATCTGACGGCTCTCCCTGCTTGCCCACCAGGGTCGGGCAACTAGTGAGAGTCTGGCAAGCAGAACACATACAGGACAAAGGGGCATTCACCCATCCCTAGTTGTAAAAGAGGATGAAAGTATTCACCTTGTCAGGAAGCAATGTCATGGATAGGCTATGCTTGACCTCAGTTCCATCATTATGTTCATAAGTGATCCTCAATTAGCCAGGATCACTGATGGGACTTGTTCATAAGCATTGCCCCACATCTGTGATTTTAGCTGATCTGATGCTGCCATCATGTCCACTAAGTAATCCCTGATTGGCTGGTATCAGTCCATGGAGGAAGAGAATGAAACTTCAACCAGGAAAAATAGTGAAAAAGGAATAGCTTATCAAAAGAATATGTGATATTAAATAGCCTGGGAAAAAGCCAGGGGAACCAATAAAGAGGATGGTTTCAGTGATCAAAAATATAGTCCACTCCACACAAAAACACAAAATAAGAAAACATTCATACTTAAAAAAAATATATCTGAGGTTCATTACCTTTCAGTCAATGACCTTTCACCCCATACTGACATTTAAATGAGGTGTACCGAAACAACATGTCATTGAATGACATCAAAGGGGAACCCTGCCCTTCATACACACACAAATAAAAACGTTCAACTCACTCACTTGGTGAGTCATAATTTAGCTTTACATTTTTTTCAACCTATTGGTTAATTGCTATATTTGTACTTCCAGATTGAGATCAGCCTAGCAACTCTGATGCCTACTTGACTGGCACCGCCATCTCCCATCAATCAATTTACTTAATTAATTCCTGGAAAGGAAGAAGTCATTTCTTATAATTATGATATACTAAGTGGATCATAATGATGACCAAAATGTGTCCATGCAGTTCATGCTTCTTTCTTCATAGACTTTGCAAAACTTAGAAAGGTTACAGTTCATAAGAAATTTATTGTACGCTGGTCCTATTCAAAAAGTAAATGGCATTTCAAAGTGAATGGGATGGAGAGTTGCAGGGCCCATAATATTTAAAGGTCATCAACCTGACATTTCAAGAAAATAAGAAGAGTAAACTGGTGCACCTAATAGCATCTATCTTGGTGAATCAGTTTTTTCCCATCATAGCTTAACCATAAATGACACATTTACACTGTTTCACTACAGGGTGGAACAATGCCAAACCTACTGGATTATAATTCTCTTTGTCCCAAATAGTTTAGCAATTTTAGAAATGTAAAGATAAGGGTCATTTTCAAGCAAAGCTCCTTAGCTGCCCTAGATTGGGGTATTGCATGTGTTCCAAGTTTTTTGGACTCCTGGGTATGGAATTTGGAGAAAGTGTCATGGGCAGCATCACAAAATGATGTTGGTTGTATGATAAGTCACAAAATGGTTGCAGGCAAAACACATGCCGTAATAAACAAAAAGAAAAGAAAAGACTATGCAAACAAAGACACACACTACAAAATACACAGAATCCCCCCATATAAACTCTCCACCACCACCGAGAACAACTACCAAACATAATATAAAAAATAAAAAATAAGAAGCGCCCCCCCTACACACAAAAGCATGATTACAATGTGCTTTATATGGAGTTGACCTTGAAGATGTCTGAATTCAATCAGAAGGGCCATGCTGGATTAAACCAAAAGCCCATTCTAGTCCAGCATTTTGTTCACACTGTGGCCAAAGGGCTGTCTGTGGGAAACCAACCAATAGGACATGAGTGCAATGACATCCTCCCACTTATGTTCTCTAGCAATTGGTGTACATAGGCATGCTGCCTCTGATACCAGAGATAGCATATAGCCATCAGGACTAGTACCTTTATCCTCCATGGATTTGTCGAATCCCCTTTTAAAACCATCGAATTTGGTATCCATCATTATATCTCATGGTGATGAATTCCATAGTTTATGTGCTAGATGAAGAAATACTTCCTTTTATCTGTCCCAAATCTCCCACTGATGAGCTTCATGGAATCAACCCAGGGTCTAGTATTATTAGGCAAGGAGAAAAATGTCTTCCTATCCACTGTCTCCACACTATGCATAATTTTGTACACCTCTATCATGTTTCCCCTCACTTGCCTTTTCTCTAGGTTAAACAGTTTGATGTTGTAACCGTGCCATTTTCTGTACTTTTCCAAACTCTACAATATCTTTTTATGAGCAGTGACCAGAATTGTACGCAGTATTTGTATAAGTGGTATATGATCTTGGCAGTTTCATTTTGAATTCCTTTGAATTCCAAATTATACCTAACATGGATTTTGCCCTTTTCACAGCAGCAACACACCATACCAACATTTTCTTTGAGTTGACCACCACATCCGTAAGATCTTTTTCTTGGTCAGTCACCACTAGCTCAGATACCATCAGCATATATGTGAAGTTGGGATTTTTTACCCCAACATGCATCACCTTACACTTGCTTACATTGAACTGCATTTGCCATTTGGATGCCCATTCTCCCAGTTTGGACAGATCCTTCTGGAGCTCTTAGCAATACCTTTTTGTTTTCACCACCCTAAATTGTTTGGTGTCATCAGCAGACTTCGCTACCTCACTGCTCACTCCTAATTCCAGATCATTTATGAATAAATTGAAAAGCATTGATCCCAGTTAGGGATGCTGGAGAAATTCGAGATAAACTAAAATGAATTAAGATTTTTAAAAATCCAACCTGCAGAATCTACTGCAGACCAGCCTCCCCATGCCGCACGAAGTCTGTGGACTTCCACATATATCTTTTTTTACTTTTCAGAAATTCACACATGTTCATTCGCAGGAAAATAGGAAGTTTGTGCTGAGACATATGCCATACTGGAAAATATGTACAGGGAAAAAGTCAAATGGAATGGGGGGCAATATGGTAAATGTTACATACTAACATAAATGATTTAAATTATTGAGAACTTTCACAGAATTATATGTTTATTTTTCTGAATACTGGAAAAAAATATTGAATCTGTGCATCTGTCCTTCCCCAGAAATCTCTGGCATGTGTGCATCTTCTGCTATGGCCCTTTAGGCCTCTTTGACTGGCTATCATGTTTTACCATATTGTCATGGCCTATTCCCTCTCTGGCCCCATTTGGACAATTGGAGGCATTTTCACCATCATCCCCTAAAGATGATTCAGCCTAAACCAGATGCTTCCCAGCTCCTGTTGGCTTTTGTGCAGTGTTCCGGTTAAAAGCTGGTTTGCCACCATTTTTATGTTAAGCTCAAGCAGTCTGGTTCCATTCTGGTTCAAGTGGATCCCATCCCTCTTATACAGGCCTGGCTTGTCCCAAAATGTTCATCAATTCCTAATAAATCTGAACCCCTCCTTTCTACCCACTGAGATTCCTCATATTTGCCTGTGCATGGAGCAAGTAGCAGGTCCACATTGATGGACCTGAATTTCAACCTCCTAAGTAGCAATCTAAATTTGGCTTCCAGGACCTCACAACTACTTTTCCCCAAGTCATTGGTACCAATATGGACCACAACCACTGACTCCCCCCACACACACACACACAATTTACAAAGCTATCTAGACAGCACATGATATTCACAACCTTCACACCAGGCAGGGAACTTACCATATGGTCTACATGCCCATCAGAAACCCAACTGTCTTCGTGTCTAATAATCAACTCTCCCTCGACCCCCAGGAGATAAAACTTCAGTGCAAGATAATATTTGTTCATATTCTGAGAAACAGGCCTCTTCTAAGGGATCTCTGCCTCACTCACCTTCTCCAGGTCAACAACCTTGGCTTCAAGGGAATGAATTTGTTCCCTGCGATCCTGGAGCACACACAATTTCTGCCCAGCTGACAAATAATCATATATGTGGCACTCAGCTGGCAATCATATATGTGGCAATCATATACACTGGATAGTCCCCACACCCCTACTGGCTTTCTACCTTCAAAATTGTTTTTAAATGGAATTATTGGGTTTGTTTACCTAGAAAATTAAGTTAATTACTAGATGTTAGGTAATTTAGTTATAGTTATCAGATTAAAGGGCCTCATTTAAAAAGCAAGGGAGTATGTGGCTCAATGACTGGTCAGCTCCAGTAAGTGGGAATTTACATCAGGTGAGCCCTTTGGGGAATGGAGAGTTTCTATTCAGGGGAGAGGACAATAGTTAATGGGTCATTATGGGAACAATAGACAGTGGGTAGGTGGTTCAAGCTCCCCTGGTTAATGGAAGTGGCTGAATCACTGGGCTTGACTCAGTGGCCTGGTTTGGATGACACAATAATCAACAGGGGGGGAGAGTCAACCCTCCGTTGTATTGATTATTGTGTCATGTGTATGTGGGGAGGACACAATGGACACACAACTGACAGTATGTTATTTTGACAATTTAATCAATGGGGGGAACAATGAGCTGCTCCATTGCTTATCCGGAGACCCATTGATCAAACTCATGTGATGGGCCCCGTTGTTGAATCCCCCTTATTGAGTGTACTATTCTGGCAGATCATAGAGCTCTCTGGCAGGAGCAGCCGAAAGCACCCCGGCTACACCTGTACAGCATGTAGAACTCACAATGCATGATGGGATATGGCCGAGAGGACTGAGAGAGGAGAGAGGGAGGAGCACCAGCAGCCCAGAAGGACGCCAGGACTTTCCGACATGCAACAGGGGGAGGGGCAATATGTTGTGTGGCGAGCACTGGGAAAATAACAAACAGTGAGTGTGCTATTCCCCCCTCTGTTGCCTAATATGTCTTCCGAACATGGCCAGTGTGTACTTTTATCACTCTTTGTTTTTTTAAAACTAAATGAAAATCTGAACTCTCAACTAATTCTGAACTGTAATTTATGAGCTGTTTTATAAGACCTAAAACCTGATCCTGCACTGAGCATGAACTAAAACTAACCTATGCTTTTTGTTTATAAGAAGAGTCATCTATTAGCTAAACGTGCATGGAATATATCTCTGCAATCATTCAGCAATCTCTGTTGGAACAGAGCTCCAAGAACTCTTATTTTCTGTCAGATTCCCCCACCTCCACTCCCCAGGACTAGTAAACAGCACTTAACTTCTCCTCACACATAGAAGCCCTCACTCCTCCTCAACTTGCTTGTGTGTTTCTTTTTTTATCTTGACTCTTTGGCTGGGTTCGCACGACACGATAATCAATGGGGGGGGGGGTAAAGAGGCTATCAGCCATTGTGTTGATTATTGTGTTGTCTGGGAGCAACACACAATGGGCACACAACTCACAGTATGTTATTTTGTTGATTTAACCCATGGGGAAAAACAACGGGCTGCTCCATTGCTTATCCAGAGACCGGTTGATTAAGATGTTGTGTAGAGGACTCTATTTTTTGTTCTGTGCGCTGTTTAGGTAGGCCATAGAGTTCTCCAGCAGGAGTGGCTGAAAGCGCCAGCAGAACTTGCAATGCATGATGAAATAGGGCTGGGAGGACTGGGGGAGGAGAGAGGGAGGAGCACCAGCTGCCCGGAAGGATGACGGGACTTCCAGCTGAGCGATGGGGGTGAGGCAACATGTCGTGCGGCAAGCACCAGTAAAGTAATGCACAGTGAGTTGCCTATTCCCCCCTTCATTGCCTAAAGTGTTGTCCAAACCCTCCCTTTGTCACTGGGGCTGAGGTGCTTCATCCCTGGGGCAGGTGCATAATTCTTTGGGCCACCTCCTTAGTGTAGGAAGAAAGAGAGAACTCATTCCATGAGTGCAAAGCTTCTATCACTTGCAGAAACTCCATTTTCATCCTTCCGCAAGTGTCAAATCCAATACTCTGCTCCAAGCTCTTGCCCAATCATTCAACAACCCACTGAACTTATTGCAGCAATCATTTCCCAAGCTGTTTTTGCATGGGAAGAAAAAAAGGAAAACTGTGAGCAATGTCAATGATGTCAGGGGAGGGGAAGGGCTTCAGAGTGGGGACAAGGCTCACCCCTTTAACTTCACCTGGCCTGCCTGGCTTGGTCCGGAGAGATGATTCAGTACCTGGAGCAAAATAAATTTGTCCCCTCCCATTTGTGCTGGCTGCACAATGCCATTGACTTAGTGTAATTTAGGATACGATTCATTGTTTATATTGCTAGAAAAGATATTTCAGTTTAGAATCAGATACTTTCAGTAACCGAAGCCTGCTTGCTTCTTCCCCCCCTCTTTTTTTTTACTAATTTAGCTATTTGACAGCAGTCCAGTCTGTTGTTTGAGCAAACAACTTCTCCTAGTAATCATTTGTTAAAATGTGTTAAGCAAAGTCAGCTTTATAGCACAACCCTAAACTTGTCACTCAAGAAGTGAGTTCCATTGACTTCAATAGGATTTTGTCCCAATTATGTGTGTATAGGATTGTGGCCTTAATTAGATTATCACTCTACCTTGCACACGCGCACACCCACCCACACCCACCCACACACACATATAGTGAAATTAATAAATATACATCCTAAGGTGTATGAGGTGTAGCATTTTGTTATTTCACCTGCCTTACTGTACAATTGAATAGTAGAGAAATAATTAATGGAGGCAAGTTTCTCTGGGTAAAGAGAAAAAGGCATATCTAGAATGAAGCAATTCTTTTAACATTCATTTATGCCTATTCTCTTCTCAGCATATCTATTTTTTTTAAAAAAAATCTCCTGCAGAGATTGTCCAGCCAGACAATAAAAGGAATTGCAAAAATAATTGTATGTCAAAGAAACACTTTATATAAAATGTCTAGGCAGAATCGTTTATGGTAAGAAGCCAAATAATATGTGGGTAACCTTTTTCTTCATTCCAGCTGGGTTTAGATGTCATGCTAAACTATGGATTAGCAAGATGTGAGCATACATGCCTCCCACCTGAGCCTTGCAGACTCCCTCCTCCAGTCTCCTCCTCTGGGTGTGGCTGCAAGGAGCAGTTCAGAAGCTTCAACTTTTGATTAACCACAACTTGTTGTGTCATCTGAACCCATCAAAGTGTGGCTAATTTTAACTATGGTTAATGTCACAACAAGCCGGCATCTAATTGTGGTTTATTATTATTATTATTATTATTATTATTTACAAAGCTGCATTGTTTAAACTAAGGATGTTGAACTTCTTTTAGTCTGAGCGCCAAATTTCATTTCAGAGAAACTCTCAGGGACCACATTCCAGTGATGGGTGGGACCAAATGCAGAAGGGGTGGGGCCTAAATGCTAGCATGTTTTAGCTGAAAGCTCTTACTGCCAGTAACTAAGCCTTGGGAGAGGCATTTCAACTCTTTTCTGAGAAACTACCAAATGATCGGAAAGTGGGGGGCAAGGAAAGGGTATGAGGTAGTGCTGGGCTGAAAATTTTGACCATTCCATTTTCGCCATGGGGGGGGGGGTGGCAAAACTCAGGCGAAAGAGGCTGGGAGAGGTGAGAATTTTGGAGAATTTTCTCCTTGGGGAGGGGACAGGGTTTCCACATATCTTTTTAAGTGTTGCCAGTTGTTGAGGGGTCTTCTTTCTTTCATTTTATTTTTTTCAAAATACTCCTGGCATTTTCAGGAGCTCAGGAATTCTTCCTGCATATTGGAGAAGGCATGGTCACATGGTCTCCAAGAGGCATTCACTAAGTACTGCTGAGCTCTTCCAATTGCTGAGGGAAGGTGTTTTTTTAAAAAAAACTAAAAAATAGGAAGAAGCCCCCTGGCTACACATAAAAAAGGTATATGCAAACCATGGCACTCTCCCCAAACAGAAAAATTCTCTGAATTCCCCCCTTTCCTGCAAAAGAGGCAGAAAAAACAATGTCTTTCACAGGGAGAGAAAGTTCCCAAAAATAGGGGGCAAGATATGGCCCAGCACTAGTCTAAGGCCTTCTAGGGAACCCCAGAGGGATTGGGCCCACTGGAGGGCTGGTTTGAGTACCACAGCTATGGTTCTGTACCCCTGATTTAAACAAATCATAGTTAAGTTTAATTATTACAGTTCCAGATTAAACCATGGTTAATAAAAAAAACACAAGCAAAAGCTTCCGAATTCTTCCTCCGAGGAAGACAGAAGTGGAGATGTGAGAGGCTAGGCTTATTCATGATTTGCTAAGGCTAAACCAGCATTGTAACACAATGTACAAACACGTCCTTTCTCTTCAGCTATGATATCTGTACAAAAGAAACCCCCATGGCTTCTTAAGACTCTATGTGATGGTTTTGTACAATATCTGTGATACTGCTGGAGACTGCAGCTCCTATCTGAGGAGGGAGGTGGGCTTCCATTACATCAAGTGGGGCAAGGATTTACAAAACAGAAGGTGGGAGGCTGGCGCAGTTAGTCAGGCAGGGGGTTTCGCTTGAATTCTGTGGGTTCTGAATAACGTTGCTTCTAGCTGTCCTGGCAATAGCCTTCCGTCAATAGGGACCTACATATGCAAATGAAAGGAACATGCTGGAGAAAACTATGTAGGTCTCCCCTACGCATTTTGGTGTCCAGAGGCAAACTGGGTCATGATGTAACTCCTTAGGTGAATTTTGTCTGCCTTGCATAATTTAACTCAGACTGTGAAACTAAGGATGCCGTGAATAAGATTTTAATTTCAAAAGTCCCTGTCACTGGTAAAATTATAAAAAGGATTCTGGGTTTACCAGGCACTCAAGCAAAGTTTTGTCAGGCAAAGAAATCCCCCATCCACCCAGCTCGATACAGATGAGAATTATTTGTTCCTCCTCTTGGCTGCACAAAATAGAAGTGGAAATGCTTATTTTGTGGTGCTTATAAGAGGAGTTTTAAACATTCCTACAGGTGCTTACATGAGAAAGATAAAACTCTATATTTTTTGTGGAGATATATGGTCTATCCTACCCATCAGCAACAGATTTGCTGTTAATAGTGACAAGCAACAAGAATAAAACTAGGGCGGCAGGGATGGCACCAGGTATGTGCCATCCCTACCCTGACAGTAGGGTGACTAGATTAAATCCAGGTCAGGGCTCATGTAACTTTAACAGTTGTAGAGAAAAGGGAATTTCAGCTAGTGTCATGTGTATGCAATTAGTTCCTGGTGAAATTCCCTCTTCATCGCAACTGTTAAAGTTGCAGGGGCCCTGCCTTCTTTTGTATATGGTCACTATAGTATAGTGCATGCACCTTTAACTGTTGTGATGAAGAGGGAATTTCACCAGGAACTCATTGCATACAAATGCCACTGGCTGAAATTCCCTTTTCTCTACAACTGTTAAAGTTACATGAGTCCTGACCTGGATTTTATCTGGTCAGCCTACCTGACAGGCTTACTTGTGGTGTGAGAACAGGACTACCAAAACCTGTGGTAGGCTGCTGTGAGCTGCCTACCACTGCAATTACTCACAGTCCCCCAATGAAGCATCACAGGAGCATTGTGGGAAATTTAAATTGCCAGCTTCTCAGTCACCTGCCACCACCACTCAGTAAGCCCAGGACCTGGATGAAGGGAGGTAAGGCAGGCCCTAAGCAGGTATCAGCTACCCTGGGCCTAGTTTCAGGGTAAATATGAAAGCAGACAAAATAAGAACAAGCTCTTAGCTATGTTGCTGTGTCAGAATAGCCATAAATAAATAATAAGTCAGAAAAGAAAAGAAAAAAGCTCTCTCTTACACCATTGTAAAGACAAGAGGTAAAGTTTTGATTAACATAAGAGCCACAGTGCAGTTTCAGGGCAAGTCAGTTCTGGATATAGCTGGCTGTACTTTTTTTCCTGGGGTTTTGGAAGCAAACCTATAAGGGAAGGGAAATATCTTTTTGAGATTTTAGGAATAGTGAGGGAAGAGGGATTATGTACAGTTAAGCTATTCACCCTCTGAATAGCAGGAATGGTGGAAATTTTTTGGAATGCACAAATGTTCACAACAACCTCCATACCATTAATCAGAAGAGAACATATATATGTGGTCTGCACATCTATGAACCTTTCCATGCCACTTTAATGTAGTTAGGGTTGCCATACGTCCTGGAAAACCGGGATCGTCCTGGATTCCAGTCAATTCCAAAATGTCCCTGCTGGTTGGTCAGGAAATTCAAACCCCCAAAATGGTGCCTTGAAGCTGCTCAGCGGAGCTACAGCAGCAGCAGAGAAAAAGACGGATCAATCTGCCACCTTTTCCAGAGCAGCATTGCTCTTCCACAGGCTCAGATGAGTCACTCACCATGACTCACCTTATTGTGCCTTCGGCTGCGTAGAACAAGAACAGCAGGGAAAGGCGCAAGTGCTCTCCACAGGCTGCATGAGTCCCATGCACTGCGAAGGAGTTTGTGGTCAGAGCTTTGGGGTAAGCGCTGGAGCCACTGGGTTGTTTGTGGGGGAAGAAAGAGAGTTTTGTGGGGGGGGGGGGTGAGGGAGGGAGAGGAAAGGAAAGGAAAGGAAAGGAAAGGAGGGAGAGAGGGGAGAAAGAAAAGTCCATCCCCCCAAAAAATCCTTCAAATATCCATTTCCTTGGATTTGGGTTGCAAGCCTCAAATCTGTTACTTGGAAGTAAATTGCAGTGAATTTAAGATGTCTGGATTTACAGTTGTTGATGTTTGAATTTAAAATTCTGCTTTGCAAAAACATGAAGTAGCTTTCCTTGTATACATTTGTGTTATGTGTGTAGAAAAATATTTCTCAATTAAAAAGAAAAAAAACCCCAGAAACATTACTTTTCAACAAAGCACAAAAGCAAACTAATTTTAACTGAATAAAATACAGTAAAGGAGATTTTCATTTGGATTTTAAAAACAAAAACAAAAAAATATACACGTCAGGGCACGATCCAGTTACTATAAACACTTTTAGCTACCTAAACTTATGCATGTTTAATTAGAAGTAATTTCCACAGAACTCACTGGGATGTACTTCTGAGTAGACATGCAGTATGTCCCATTGCGGATTGTGTAGGGTGTGAAATAACGAGGCGAGACAAGTAAATGGATTTTAAACAGGGCCACTTTTATTAATGGATCTGCAGTAAGGGTAACCTAGGCGGACATCCTACTCAATCCTGGGTGAGCCATTCACCACCTGAGTGATGGCGTGATTCCAAACGCCACCCCTCAGGCTTGCCCCCTTTTGGGGTAGGGAGACCTTCCGGTGTCAACCCCTCCTCGCGCCGTGGGTGAGAAAGGTTAGCCTCAAAGGTAACCCTTATCCCTCCAGCTGTCACCGTAAAGCTCACAGCTGAGGGGCCTCAGGCATTACCCATCACTCTAAAAGTGCCTGTGAATGCTCACCGTCCCTAACAACGCTTCGGATGTCTGCCAAACCTGCCATTAGATTGTGACCGAAATTGTAATAAACAAATCAACCTAATTAGTACTCCTTACCTGTCTTACAGTGTGAAGTAGGCAAAAAGACTCATAACATAAAGCTGATTATGAGCAAAAAATTCCTACTTGGCCCTCCTAAAGAGCGACCAGCGAACCCACACTGCCTACAGGGAGGGAGGGAGGGAGCCACTGAAAACACCGCATGGGGCTGGGAGGGGTGAGTAGGCTCATATATATGCCCCTCTCGTCCCCTCCCAACGCCCATGGCCTCCGGGGAGCCCGCCAATTGGTGGCTCCTGTCTCGCTCGTCCCCACCCCCACCGCAACACCCTTCCCGCGCCCAGGCAAGCCGGGAGCATGAAGGGGCCCTTGTCTGCAGTGGGGCTTGCTGCTAGGTAAATGTGCAGGGAAAAGCATGCATTTAATGTTCTCCCATTGAAACCAATGAGGTGGTAGAACCCTATGCATGTTTGCTCAGACATAAGTCCCACTGTGTTCAATTAGTCTTACTCCCAAGTAGGCATGCATGGAATTGCAACCTTAAAAGTACTTAACTATCATTAGATCATGCCTTAAGATTAATTTGGGCTGTGTGTGTGTGTGGGAGGGGGGTGTTGCCTTTTAAATATGTCTAAGAAAATCAACATTAATATCATTGTTGTTGTTATTTACAGTTCATTTTGATCTTGTCAACTAGTGGCACCAAACGGTCCATATTTTGCTAGAGCCACCACTTGAACATGAAGTAGATGGCTACTTTGGGGTTAAACAATATCTTTTAATATTAATATCCTATGGTAACTACTTGAGCAATTGGGGTGGGGGTAAGTCTCCTTATTGAATTCTCCTCTAGCATTTGAGAACTAGTGGAGAAATGTAATTTAGTGTCATTTTTCTGTTTGATTGCTTAAATTGTTCTTTCCCTATTATTTATTTGCAGATGCTTAAGTACTTTAAGCTGCAATCCTATTTAACTCAATAGGATTTATTTCTGAGTAGACACACTGTTAGATAACTAAAGCTTAGATAACTTTCTTCCTTTCCCTAGACCTTTACATCTTGCTCAGTTTTAAAAAAAATCCTAGCCCCCCTCCCCCCCACAATTGTCCCAGTTTTGTAGATCCAGAATATGGCAACTCTAGATGTAGTTATAGGTGGTCTGAAGGCTGCCTTACCCACCCTCCATAGCTAACAGCTGCTCTAAGCAGCTAGAAACCCTAGCTACTTGCAGGGGGGGGAGGGATTCAGAGGAGGGCAACAAGGTTGATCAGGGGTCTGGAGACAAAGCCCTGTGAGGAGAGACTGAAAGAACTGGACATGTTTAGCCTTGAGAAGAGAAGACTTGAGGGGAAACATGATAGCACTCTTCAATATTTGAAAGGTTGTCACACGGGGAGGGCCAGATCTCTTCTTGATCATCCCAGAGTGCACGTCGCGGAATAATGGACTCAAGTTACAGGAAGCCAGATTCCAGATGGACATCAGGAAATACTTCTTGACTGTTAATGGAACTAATTATCTAAAGAGGCGGTGGGCTCTCCCACACTAGAGGTATTCAAGATGCAGCTGGACAGCCATCTGTCAGGTATGCTTTAAGGTGGATTCCTGCACTGAGCAGGGGGTTGGACTTTATGGCCATATAGGCCCCTTCCAACTCTACTATTCTATGATTCCAGCATGACTGGAGTTTGGGAATTCAAAACATGGCCTCAAATTCCCTGATGTGCATTCCTCCCAGGAACTCTGAGCACATGGAAAAAAATATGGCTACCCTGTAAGCGAGGGTCCTCCAACCTTTTTGGGCTGGTGGGCATGTTTGGAATTTTGAAAGAATGCTGTGGATGCTCTCACAAAATGGTTTCCATGGTGGACATGTCCAGTCACATTTCTCAGATGCAAACTGGTGAGGCTAAAAGAAAAGTACCTTGTCAAAAAACTTAAATTCAAGGCAGAGTGACCACCAAAACACAGAACTTCTTCTGACCCCACAGTTTTCTGATCCAATACTCATTTCACAGAAGCCAAATTGATGAGACTCAAAGACAAGTAATTTAGTTTTGCCAATAAACTGAATAGAAGACCACACATGAAAGGGGCTTCATTGCAGTGGCTCCACACCTTTGGAACAAGTTGCCATTGAAAGTCCATCATGCTCCCTCATTGCCAGCTTTTAAGAATGCCTGGAAAATGTATTATCCTGAAGTAGATATTGTGTTAACTGAAAGTACATCCTTCACATTTGCTGTTACATGTACTTCCTTGTAGCATCCAAAGTTTGCATGTGATAGTAAGTTTAAATAAATTAGTATAGACATAAAGCAAAAGTGAATGATTGGTAAACACATATTAACAACAACACCAAAATGCATTGTTATGGACTGTAAGAGTAATATTGAAGAGGAAGTAGCTGAGGAAAGTTAAGAGATCACACCTGGAGTGTTGATGAAATGGGATCTGAGACCTAATCTAATGCAAACACCTTTCAGGGACCAAAATTGCAATTCCACAACATTCCTATAGGATATCATTTTCACTGCTCCAAACTCTAGGTCCACATGAAAGTAAGCAGATTTTTTCCAATCATCTGCTTTCCTCTATAAGATTCTTCAGAGACCCAGGAAAATGCAGAGAAGAGATCCAGGCAGAGTACGGTTTCATTAAAACAACTTTATTATTAATAAGAACTTAGAATGAGGCCTACCAGAATCTCTCAGGGCTGCCTGATGAGGTCTAGCTTATGAAGAGAAGTGGGGAGGGGGAAGATGGTGAGAGAGCACACATGGATTCTAAGTAAAACTTGGATTGGAACTATTCTGGGCTCTGGTACATTAAAGCTGCTAAAAGCAAAACAGATGTGGCTTGATCACATGAAGGATCAGCACATATAACATGTATTTTGGGGTAGTAAACAGAGAGTTTGTATTAATGTTTATATGTGTTTGCTGTGTTAAATAGAACCCAGATAAATTAGGGTTAATTTATGGTGGAGACTGAGCTTATATAAAGGGAGAGCAGACAGTTAGTTGGGGGATAGGGCCTTAGGGATTGATGAAACTATGGCCATGTCTACGCCTGCCTTTTTCCCCGGAGTCATCCCTGGGTCATCCCTGTGCATCCAAATGACGCACAGGGATCCTGGGGTAGGCAGGGATGACCCCTCCATTGTCCCAGGATAACTGGTTTTCCCCATGGTCCAGGGACCATCCCGAGTACTGCGGGCAGTGTGGGTGCCCATCATGGCTTCTTCCCTCCTCCCCGCGAGTAGCGGGGCTCAGCGAAGAGAGAAGAAGCTGGTCTAGGGGGAGTCCAGGGATATCAAGGGTGGGGAGGAACAAGGGTGGGGGTTTTTTGTTTTGTTTTTTCCAGTGGAGTGCGACTGCCCACAATGGCTTGAATATTCACAATGATGGCTGGCATGCACTGCAACCCATCATGACTTATTTAAGCCACAGTGGTTGCTGGTAATCATATGAATTGGGTCAGTATAAGGCAGCCCACTATGTTTCTACATTCTTCTCCTGATGGGATAAGAGTCAGGAGCAGGGATGGGAGAGTCAGAGATGCTCGAGTTGGCCTAGATGCTTCAAGCTCCACTTTGAAGCTCTGTCCGCCTCATTCCCACTTCCATTCATGACCTGTTTTTCTTTTCGTTCAAATGCAAAAGTACACATTTTGGGGCACATGTTCTAAAAGTCTGCACTAAAATGCACACTCCCACCCCCCCTGCCCATTGACTAAAGTGTGAAAATACATATTTGTTTTGGAAAACATGCCTTTTTCAACACACATTTTCCCCAAAATATGCATTTTAAAATACGATCACAAGCTTGGGAATGTGTCAGCTTTTTCCAGAAATGTTCACAAATGCTTGTGTTTGCAAACCGGGCAAATTCTGCTCATAAATGTATCACAATGAAATTCTTGTGCATCCCTAGACAAGAGGACTTCTATAGGATAGATCCCAAGGAGGGTTTCTTAGGAGAAGGAAATTAGTAACGTGACATGACTTGCCTACAGGTCCGTCTGCCTCCCTTTGGGTCAGTTGTTCTCATTGACCCACAAGTTTCAGCCCCTATAATCCCTAGATATAAGAGACACCCAATATGCCCAATTGATTCCCTTTACCCTGCTTATTCTACCCCCTCCAGCTCCCACTAACTAGATATAGGCCCTTTCTATACCTAAGGGCCTTTGGGGAGGGAGGGGGGATGATCCTGGACTTACCTGCTTCCAGGATCGTCCCCCAGCATACAAACACCAGCACAACGTCCCAGAAACAAACAGGGATATAGCGGGCGCAATTTTTTAAAATGGAGCAGTGACTCCACTTCCATGTTCATTTTCCCCCATCCTTACTCACGTTTTAGAGACAATCTTTTGAACAATTGTTTTATTTGCCATAGAAATCAAACATCATCTGACCTTGATTTGTTGAACTGTGATAGATTATAAAAATGGGGATAAAATATAACTAGGGAAAAAAATGCCTGTCGTAATGATGGGCAGGGAGTGTGGAAGGAGGCTTTTTATACTGCAAAGACCTATTGGGTTGGGTGTAGTGCATTGTGTGATCTACACACAGAGAACAATTGCAAAGACATCACACACAACACACACACACAACACACACACACACACACACATGGATTGGCTGCTACTTGCAGGGTAGGCTTTCCCTTCAGTAACACCAGCTCCAGATTCCTGAGGGCCCTTAGGCAAGACATACACAAAAAGGGAGAGAAGTCTCCAGATGCTATAGAAAAGTGTATTATACAAAAGCCCAATGTGTTTCGGCCTCTTGTTTTTTAGGCCTTTATAGCATCCTGAGATTTCTCTCCCTTTTTGGGTACATCTTGGATGCTCACCCGCGTCGCACCCTTGGGCAAGACAGCCTTAATGTGCCACCTGCCTCAGTAAATCTAGTTTCCCAATGCCATTGTCATGAGCTGCTCTTGTCACTCAGTGAGGCAGTGAGCAAGGAGGCCAGGGCATCTCCTGCTCCTCCTTCTCACCACCATCATTGTCTGGGCCAGAGCGAGAGGCAGGGGAACAAGCAGGTTGCAATGGGGAAGACGAGGAGCAAGTCCAGGGGGCTCTTGTCAGACCCCCTGCTGGAGCATGGGCCCTTGGCAGGTGCCCAAGCATCCCTACCAGTGATGCTGGCCCTGCCTGTAAGTGTTGCACTCCACTTTCCCCATAGAAGTGAATAGCAACCATTCTATTCTATGGGAGAAACTAAAGAACCACTCTGCTATACTATCAATTACACTATCAATATAAGGGCATTAACCTGCCTCCTTCCTCTGTGGCACCACTTTCTACAAATCAAGCCTGCTGCTAAATACTAGCTCTGTCTCTTTTTGCATTGCTCCATGCTGGGTTCTGTTGAGAAGCTGGAAAGTGGTGTATCTATTTCTATCCACATCATTCATTCTCTCTATGTGTGTGTGTGTGTTAATCTCTTGTTGTAAGGCATGGGAGGTGCCCTGGTTTTACCAAGAAGGAATAGACACATAGATACAAAAATCTTGATGTATTGATTGACACACAAATTGAGATGCCAACGCAGCTGCAGTATTTTGCCAGGGACTATCAGACTGGGCTGCAAGGAGGCCTCTACCCTGGGCTTGGGATGGCTACTGTAGTACGCGAACATAACAAATAACAGCAATTGAACCATGCCCTTCTCCTTTGCTGCAGATTTGCATGTACAAAATAAACGCCTGTGTGCCCTAAATGCTTCGAAATCCCAGAAGAGATGGGGAGAGTGGGAAGGAAAGCTGTTAACTGTGATACAGCCTGAACCTTTGAGACTGTCATCGCAAAACGACGCTCTCCTCCTGCCATCGCCCACCCCACCCCAAAATCTCGCTCTTCATTATTAAGGTTAGTGTATGTATGTATCCCCCTAGCTTTTGTACTACACCCGCCTAGCCTGTATAGCCTGAATTCCTTTACCATGAGGCCAGGAATAAAACACCTCTGAGCCAACCACAATAGAAAGAGGAGGTTCATGACGGGTAGAGGAAGAAGGACACAAAAGTCTGCTCGAAAAAGGGAAGAAAAGGTCCTTTCGCTTCTCTTCAGCATCTCCTTCTGTGCTGACAAATGATTCCCCCCTCGCCCTTCGAGGGCAATTGGTTTCTCTCTCACCCATCATTGTCCTAACGATCCGAGCTGCCCTGAGTGACACGGAGCTGGCAGCAGCCCTTGCATCCCCGAGAGCTCAGAAGTAACCCTGCTCCAGGACCTATTGATTGGTGACTAAAGAGCAAGAGACCTTTCCGAAGAGGAGTTTGCTACTTAGGGCACCGGACAGCGGCTGGGTGCTCGACGTGCCTCTCGGACCTATCCAAAGAATTGGCACTTGGGGAGAGGGGCGCGCAAAAGGAGAAGATTGATGTGATGGGAGATGCTGAGGGCACATGGTGAAGGAGGGGGACCTAAGGAAAGAGACGGAGGGGGAAAACGGAGGGGGGGTACACACGGCGGCTGCATCTCTGCTGGTGAGATACAACAATGAGAGGGAAATAAGCTGGACGGAAGATAGTAGTCTGAGTGAAAGAGAGACATACAGTGTGACTGTGTGCGTGTGTGCGTGTGTGTGTGCCTGAGTGCGTGTGCATGAGTGAGTGAGAGGAGGGGGCTCTCTCGCTCGCTCTCGCTCTCTTGCTCTCTCTCTTTCTCAGAGCTCAGTTAATCCTGCTGTCAGTTGGTGTTAAGGCAGCGATCTAAGCGCTGGATTCCAAGAGAAAGAGACACACAGCGTAATAGAAGGAAGAGAGGACCAAAAAGAGGTGAAGGAAAGAAAAGAAAAGCGGAAGAGAGGACCAAAAGAGCAGAAGAAGGAACGAAGAAAGGAAGGAAGGAACCAGAAGGGGGGGAAATACCAAATCTATGCTTGGACCTGGGCTTCTTTCTCGCCAATGCAAAAGGGAATATGCAGCACATTTTTGCCTTCTTCTGCACCAGTTTCCTAGGGGCAGTGTTGGGGGTCAATTTCCCCAGCAACATCCAGATCGGTGAGTGTGAAACCGCTGCCTTCCTCGGTTAAATGGATGCTCCTGGATGCCTGTGTGTGCCAGAGCGTGTGTAGGATGATCTAGCCCATCCATCGCCTCTACTTGTCAAGAAAGAATGTGGGTCTGGGGCCGAGGCATGGGATGAATGGCCATAGCAGTGGAATGGTGGAGGAGACCCAAAGACGGGGTGTATCTATTCTTTTTAGTGAGTGGGTGTGGGGGGGGGGATCTCGCTTGCCTCCTCTATCTAGGACTCGGCGGTCCATTTGGAGAGGGACTGGGCTGAGAACCACTTTGCATTCTCTCCCTCCTCCATCACCACTTGCTCTGTGTGTGTGTGTGTGTGTGTGTGGTGGAAAGTAATGCTTTCTCATGTCTGTAGGTAGAGCTACCTGACAGGGGAGGGAGAAATCAGTTCTCTGGTCTTTGTTGTTGCTGCGAAACAAAAGCAGAGCAACGCCAAGGAAATGTTGCATTCAGTCCCTTTCCATTCCACGCATCCACTTGTTACCCCACCCTACCCCAGCTCATGAGCAATATTCTGTCCATTTGTCTCCTCCACTCACCCCACACCGCACATGCATAATGGATCGCATTGGCCATTGTGAGTCTCGTCTCTCTTTAACGCCTCTCCCCCCCCCCTTTGCAATGCCAATTGCTGGCTTGTCACCCTTGGAGAGATGGGGGGGGGGACTCCTAGGCTAGCCCCACTTGCAAGATCGGTGCTTTTATTGCAGTTTTACATTCCCTTGTGGGCATCCCCGTTTTCCATATTTCTTCTGTGTGTCTCGCCTTGAAACAAAAGGTGAACCTGGAAATTAGCAGACTGCCATTTCTCATGCTTTCCTTGGCAACAGCTCCTAAGATTGTGCACCATATATATAGATGGTGCAGGAATTGTGCATGCCACTGCACATATAGAGTATCTTGCTGTGTAGTGGTGGGCTACACTTAATGCTGTTTATTTCCTGCTGTGGTGAATGTAATTGTTATAGCAAGTGGCATGTAAACAACAACAATAATAATAATAATAAATAAAAATAATAATCATTGTTTTATTCTATACAGCCATTTGTTCTATTTGTACCTTGAATGCACATCTGTGCTTAGTAACAGTCCCTTTGCATTTCAATTAAACTCAAACGTACATCAAAAGTATGTAACAAACTAGATCCAAAGGGGTAAGGAAACATTGCACTCCCATAAGAAATGGGCAGAATCACAATCTACCAGGTTTAATGAAACCACCACTTGGATCCAATTGGGCAAAGTCATTGTCTTACTGCGCTATGCTGTATTTCTAAGACCAGTAATTAAATAACTCAATAATAAGCAGTCCTCACAGTATCCAGGTTTCTGGGTGGTCTTCCTTTACCTGATTCCAATCCATGGTACAGGTAACATCCATTATGTCATAGGACATGCCCACTTGGACATTGAGAGCATGGCTTACCTATTGTAACACTAATTTGGCCATTCCACACCCACTCACATTGTTTAAAGAAAGGTGATGCTTGAATAATGCCCAAATTGTCTTTCTTTGTTCGATCGCTTTTAGTTCAACAACAACTTGTTGAGTAAACATCTGTTCAGTGTGGGCAAATGTGTCAGATTCAGATCCTGTGTAAAGTAAAAGAAAATGAGTATATGTGTGTGGGGAAGGGAGGGGAGGGATGCTAATCCCTTTCCTCCACCACACTTATTTTTAACCTATAAAGTGCTGCCAGGAAATGAGGTCCAAGGAGATTAACCCTCAATTCTCCACAGCTCTGATCTACTCTTCGTTTCTGAACATACTAAGAAGTATTTGAGAATCTGGTACATTTTCTGCTATGCAAGGACCAGATGGCACAAGATCATGAAAATCTGTACCAAAATATATCTGTTAGGGCACAATCCTTTGCATGATTAGATTGAAAAAAGCCCTACAACTCCCAGCATTTCCCACCCAGCCTGACTTGGGAATGCAGGGAGCTTTAGGACTTACCCCCCATCTAAACATGTATAAGATTGGGTGCTTAGTCTTTAAGGTGCTGCAGTTGTGGCTCCCCTTCTGGAAGACTGTTTGGAGAAGTTTGGGCTGCTAAAGAGCCAGCAAAGTAGAGCCACATGATGGACCTTTTCAGATACCGTGCTAAGCCAAGGTTAGGCTGCTAACCCTTTTGCAGCAAATGGCTAGTGAGCATGTTTAAACCATGGATATGTCACCACCATGGTTAGGAATGGTTCACACAACATGCTAAGTCATGGCTCACACAACACACTAAGACATACTGTTTAGCACAAAATGCTTAACCCCCATGGCTTGCCATGTCGACTGAACAGGGTCAATGACTGCATGCTGTAGTGGAGTCATACATTGCCATTGTCATCTCATGCTGAGCTTATGGTTTGTTTTTGTTTCATCCCGCTCATTCTGTCTCCTCTTTTTTTTTCCTAGGGGGATTATTTCCTACTCAACAATCCCAGGAACATGCAGCTTTTATGTTTGCATTGTCTCAGTTCACAGAGCCCCCCAAGCTGGCTCCCCAGATCGATATTGTGAATATTAGCGACAGCTTTGAAATGACCTACACCTGTAAGTAATGGCTATCCACAGGCCAACATTTCTGTCTTGCAGGGTCGTTCTCCTTCCTCTCCTGTCTGATTCATCCATGTTGAGACTGCTAATAAAATTAAAGCGCTCTATCAAGATGATGAGGGGTCTTTTTTATAAGATATCCCCTGCCCCAAGTTCCTTTTTGTGGTTTCTTTATTTGTAGATCTAGGCAACTTTGGGTTTCTTTGAGTTTCCCCCCTTCTTTTTCATAGTAGTGTATTCATCAGTCCTCAACTGGTGTTTCCCCTCCCCCCATAGTGTTTATGGATCTTCCATGCCCAAAATGCGTGACACATACAGAATGGAAAAGGAAGTGGGATGCATGTATTATTCCATTCATTTCTGATAGCTACACCTTAGCCATGCAGTTATCTGAGGTTAGATGATGGTGCAACCTAGCGATGCAACCAATAATAAAAGCCAGGTGAGAAGAATGAGCTCAGACAGTTATTCTTAGACTTTTATCCTGAGCAGTTAACATGTTCCTTAGAATGAAAATGCACTAGCAGAACCTTTCATAGAAGGCTTTATGGAACATTGCTCCCCAAACAGGTATGGTGGATTGTTTTGCATGGTGCCAGCAGTGTGGGAGCTAAGGTAATATTTTTCTAGCTCAATTATCATCCAGGATTACGCATAAAAGAAATCAAGGAAACAAAGTCCCTACCATTAAAATATTGGAATGCTGTCATATGGTGGCCTTTGCAAATATAGGCTGTAATTCTCAAAGACGGGGACTTGATTTGGTGTAACAAGAATTCTTTTGCTCATGTTTTTAATTAAGGGGAGACATACAAGGAATGTAGTCTTTGGTCAGGGCTTATCTGTTGAAGCCAGAAATGAACTAGAAGTAGAATGCCTTGAACCTCTTTTGCAACCTTGTCCAAGACATCTGAGTGAATAATCCCTGGATTCCCATGCATCAGACAGAGGAGAATCGCTATTGTGTATATAGTTTTTTTTCAATGTGCGTATATGGTGGCATGTTATTAATAAAGGACAATGTATGGACAAAATAGGAATACATCCATCTCTGATCCCTGTTGTTCTGTTACTATAGTAATTACCAAGTGGTGGAATTAAATTGTGGTTATACTAGATCGTGGAATACAAGGAGCTGAAAGAGTGTGGCATAAAGGTGAGAAAATTAATCAGAAATGTGGGTCTTGGACAGATATCATCCTATCAAAGAAAGGGAGATCACACTTTTTTCATGGCCAGTGTGAAAGGTTTGAATTGCTGGATGCAAACAAATGGAGCCAAATGAATGGCATCAAACCTAACCAAACACTAGGGGGATACAGTGCCGCTAGAACAGCTGATACAGACGGTGCCAATTAGTGACAGAAGTTACACTGAATATCTTATATTTGAAAATAAAATTCTGTCTTTCCCTTCCATCCTCCCATTCAAACAGTTCTTGACTTTCTGGACTTAGCTAATTTTGCTGATACTTGAGCTTATAATATCATCAATTGTGGGGTCAATGGGGTCAGATAATATCACTGTGCGGTGGTGGTTTGATGGATCCAGCCCTCTGAGATATTCCTAATTGTGCTTAATTAGTCATCATAGACCTGAAATTGTGTGCACAATGATAAATTGCAAGCAATCCATCTCCCACTCTAACACCAGCCCTAAGGGAACAATAATTTTGACTAGCTTTATATTTATGTAGAAAATTTGTCCTAGATGGCTCTTGGAAGTTAGATTACAACAGGAGTGGGCAGACACCAGGCTTGTGGGATGCACTTCATTTTTTTACTAGTACCTTTAGATTTACCAACCTGTGAAAAGATATAGAATTCAGGAACACCAAGCCCAGGAATTTGATTTGTGTATCAGAAATGAATGGAGCTCACAAACAAAAATCCGTTCCTGGTAATCCCACCCACCCACCCACATACACACACACACACACACACAGAATTCTTCATTTCAGCAGTATAGTTTAGGGTGGTAGGATTTACTGGCTCTACTGGATCTAACAGTAGATCCAGATCCATATTCTACCCATCCTTAGGGTACACTCATCAGCTGCATCTATTCTCAAATTTCTTCTTAAATTGAAAGCTTCCATCACTGTGTTCTCCGTGGGTTGTAGGCAATCTTTGCTTTTAACAACAAAGCAGTTCATTGAGGACTCTTCAATCTAGCATAAAAGTTGTACTAATCAAGGTCCCCTTCTTCCTTATATTCCTTGCCTATAAGCACTAACAGCAGTGGGGAAACGCATCATGATTTCTTTTTGTGTGTTTGTGTGGCATATAAAAGCCCTGGTTGCTTTAGTGAGTTCTTTCCTTTCATAATGTGACGTAAATATTGTTCTAGGCAAATAAGCATGGCTTGTTTCTATAGAGATGGGAAACATGTTCTTGGTTGCGTTGTCCTTGTTGTTGTTTCTTTTTGTAACATGAATGACCTTTGTCCCCGGATGCCTTGACAAGGATATTTTCAGCTATTCACAAAACAGGTGGTTGTTCTGACAAGAATGTCGGTGTGATGCCTCAGAATGAAATTGGCATTATGGGAAAAACATGGCTTCCTATTACCCATGTTTCCCTTGTAAGATTAATTTCAGGGCTAGCAGAACTTGCCATAAAGTATCAGCAGGCAGTGGGAGGGGCTAACCTGATTTCCACCAGTCTATTCTTCCCAGCAAATATGGGGAACATTACTTTCCCCCCAAGCTGAGCTCTGAAATCAGATGGGAAACTGTGGTGAGAAGGACAGCCTGACAGGGGCATTTACAAAACAGAATCAGCTAAGGGGATTATGCACCCCCTCCATCCCCAAAAGTGCCTTCACAAGGCACTTTGCACCCCCTCTTCCCCAAACGTGCCTCTTTGAGCTTCAAGAAGTGGGGAGCAGTGATGAGCTTGGGACCACACAATTACTGAGTGAAAATTCTTCATGTTAATTGCCAGAAACATGTTGCAATATTATGCAAGGATCTGTTCCATGCATAAATGATTAATGACCTTATGATGGTAACTGGCATTACTCTAAATTAGGGATGGGTGAGAATATTGTTTCCATTTATTTTTTATTAGACTTTACCAACATGTGCAAATGTCTTCATATGGAATGGAAATAACTTGAGACTTTTTAAAAAGAAATAATTGTGGGAGAATTCGAAACTGATAGATTCATCTATCCAGGCCCAGGACTTTCCATGGCTCGCTCTTAAAAGTCTGGCTTTGAAACCTTTTTAGCTCAGAATTAGGATTGCCAACTCTTTTGCCCCCCCAATAGTCTCCTCACTCTTAACAGCTATATTGCAGGCAGGTACATCATGATCCTCTCTATGATGTAGCTATTGAATTTGGCTGGTGCAGATGAGTGTGAATTTTTTTTTCAGTTCCTTTTTGATTAGAGCTTATCAGCATTTGTCAAGTTCATATTCAGGGGGGGAAGAACCTGAGCATTTCAAAAACTGAAAGCAGGCAAAAGGGCAACAATCTAAAACAGCCTTCCTCACCTTGGCAGCCTCCAGTTGGGTTGGACTACATGTCCCATCACCCCAGCCAGCATGGTCCATGGATGCATCAGCAGGGGATGATGGGAGCTGCAGTACAACTTATTTGGAGGGGGACCAAATTGCGGATCTTAAAAAAAAAAGCTTTCTCTTGTGACTAATGGCAGTGAAATAGGGCTAAGTTCCAGTTTGATCTATGGAACTCTCCTGTGAAACTGTACATTCCTTGCCCACATGTGACCATTTTGCATAGGACAGGAGTCTAGAAAGAAAGAATGGTGAACTGGCATTGCACAATGTAAAAAGATATCCACTGCCATCTAGCAAGTAATAATGAAATAGACTTGGGAGTGAGATATAGCAAAACGGATCCTCTGTGCTGACAGACTATATACCAGAAGCAATAACAGGCTGTTACATGGTTGCCATGTCATCATCTTTGGTGATATAAAGCAATAATAAACCAGCTATATCTGATACATTTAAATTTTGGCTGTTTACGCAACGATATTGGCTACTACCTCATCCAAAATGGGGCTGGCTTCAAATGAAATTGGCTGCAGAAGTCATTGGTCTTTCCCTTAACATTGCAACAAGAGTACTACAACCTGTTACATTTAAAAAGTGAACTATCCCAGAGTAATTGCAAATATCTAGCCATTTTAGATTTTAGGCATTTATCCCACAGCTATGTAGATGTATGAAAGTTTACATGCCAACAGTCCTTTTAACTTTGACCCTAAAAAACTTCTGTTATGGGGAGCTCACTCTGTGCTTGTGCTATGAACCCTTTATTCTTTTTCTTGTTTTTTTATTATTACATTTATATCCCACCTTTTTCCTCTAACAAGGAATCCAAGGCAGCTTACAAGGTTATCCTCACAACAACCTTGTGTGGTAAGTTAGGCTGAGAGTCCATGACTGGCTCAAACTCACCCAGTGTGCTTCGTGGCCGAGTGAGGACTAGAACCCAGATCTCCTGAGTCTCAGTCCAACCCTCTAGCCAGTACACCACATTAGCTCTCTTATAGTGGATGTTCACAAAGAAAATGAATTAGAGGATACATCTGCAACTGAGGCCAGATCTATGCTAAGCAGGATGTAACACTTTGAATATGGTTTGAAAACAGTATATGGAATGTGTCCTGGGCCCCAACAGTGGTTAACACTGTTATAGACCATTATAAAGCAGTAGTGTAGATTCTGCCAATGATTTGTTTTTCAGAGACTATTTGAAGCTACTCTAGAGAAACCCCTATCATCACCCCAAAACATTTTTCTAGTTTCATTTTGTAATGACTCCGGTAGTTTCAAGATATGTTCTGAAAAAAAGAAAGCCAAAGAGCTTACTGGAGTGTCTTTCACTTGAGGATTATTAGGAACTCAGAAATGGAAAAGACACTATGTGGTTTGCCAGGCTCTACAGAGATAATCCCTAAACAAATATCATTTAACATTGAAAATGATAAATGATATTGGGGGGGGGGGGGAACCACCTTAAAGGAAATCATATATACGCATCATAAAATGAGATTGGTCAGTCTGTGTATGCTTAAAATCTATAAAATAAATATAGGTCAACCAGAACATGGTAATGCTTTGTGCAAAAACAAAAAAACTCCTTCCGCTATGATAAGTGCCTCTCTCTCTTTATGGTGATTTTTATGGTCTGGGGGGGGGGGGGGCTTTAGCGACAATATTTTCACTGCACACAGGAGAAACTACTAAGAGCCATTCAGGTAGATCTCCACCCACCCACCCACCCACCCGCCACCTGTCATTCAGATTCTGGTTACAGAACTTCTTTTTTGCCCCACTACAGTGCAGTTTCAGTACCAATTTGCCCCCTCAAATCAGCCTTTGACATATGAGCAACAGTGACATCATCACAAAACCAACCTGATTTATTATTTTATTTATTATTTTATTTATTAATTTTTATACTGCTCAATAGCCGAGGCTCTCCGGGCAGTGCACAATTAAAAACCATAAAAATACAATAAATATACAATAAATTAAAACGTTAAAAGGTAAAAGTGCAGGACTATGTGCCAACATCACTGAGTTCAGACAAAGCTAATTCAGAGTGAGGGCAATGCTTCCTACAGAGGCCTGTTAGCTTGTCTGCCCCCGTACTGTCATCCCATAGCCAAATTTGATTGTTTTTGTGATAACATCACTGTTGCTAGGAAGAATGAGGCTGATGTTAACACACACACAGTGCTGAGGCAGCAGCTGATTGGGACTGTGATTTGAACACAAGCAAACATATGCAAAAAGGTAAAATGAAAACATATGCAAAAATTTTGGCCTCTCCAAAGCCTCTTTTTCTCACTGAAAATATTTGCTAGAGAACATAGGGCTCAACTCTAATAGCAAGAAACAATGAGTCAGATTTGGGTCACTGTATAATCTATTCTGGTGCCTGAGTTGCGATCCTTTGGGAGCAGGAAGGTGTTTTCCCAAATATAAACTCAGGTTTCCCCTCCTCTGCCACATACAAGGAAAGAATGTTGTTACACTCTCTCTTTCTGGCCCAATGACGCAATTTGACATTAGGAAGACTCAATAGATGGATCTTGCTCATATTTGGCACTATTTATAGAATTAGGGGATAATTTTCTCTAGGTGCAGACACGCGAGAAGCACATGGGTGGTGGTGGATTTGCAATGCACGCTTTGTTAAGGCATCTGAAGCTATTTTGTCCAGATAGGGGTATGTGGAACACTTTCCCACAGCGTATTCTGTTAGTCCTATTGAAGCCTCTTTTGGCTTCCTGTGAAATTCCTCTTAGTTCTTGTTCTAGCAGTAGTCTCACTCAGTTGCCTCAAAATTTCACTTTAGGCAGAGTTCAGTGTGAATTGTTGCAAATTTGGACATTAGAGTACATGGGCTCTTCATGCCTTTCAATTTTGATTTGATTATTTATTTGCCAGTCACAAGTATTCCTATCCATTTGTAAACGGGCAAGGCCATCCAATCACATAACAGCCATGACTACTATGACTAGTACTGGCAAGGCCATCCAGTCACATTAATTATTATTACTACTATTACATGCAGTAGTAACAGTAATAATAATGTAATTGGATGTCCTTGTCAGTCCTTGTACTAGTAAGTCATAGTAATACTAGTAGTAGCCATAGTAATACTACTAGTAGTGACTACTAGTAGTACTGTTGCTGCTAGTAGTAGTAGCAGCAGCAGCAAAAGCAGAAGGAGTTTAGTAGTAGAATTGGTAGCATAATTGGAACAATTATTTTGCTGCTTTGAAACATTCCTTTCTTTTCTTATGGAACACATTTGCACCTTGCTTTCACTCTAAAATTGCCCTGTAGTAGCAAGAAGTAATAGAGGCACACATATTAATATTCAAAACTACAGATCTAAATTTATTGCAATTAAACCATTATTCTATGTTGAATGGAAAAAAAAAAGCTCCTCTGTGGATAAACGTACATTGGTCGCTATTTCTCAGAATGGCACTGCTGTAATTTATTCCACTGGCAATCAATTAAAATGCAGTTTTGTAATTAAACTTCCCGGAGCTCAGTTGTACGATACTATGTAAATTTTGTGTGTTGTGTTTGTTTATCCCAGGAGTGTCATAAAAGCAATTGAAATGCATGTTCCCATATGGTGCAATGCTGAACGTAGTCAGGCCATTGAAACCTACTGAATTTCAGCAGGTTAGTGCAGGATTGCAGCCATAGATTACTACACTGCACACTTTAATTACTCAGAGCAATGCCTATGGAATCTGAATTCAACCGGTATCTCTGTTTAATAATCAGGTGAAACGTGGTTATTTTTTTTATTTTTTTTGCAGAAATAACAATTACCCTTTTCAGTCATTAAGTGAAAATTACTGGTTTATCGCCTCATTTTTTAAACTTTATTTTAACTGGCTAGTTTTATATTGTATTTTTATAATGCTTATTTTCTCTGTGCTTTTGTGCATTTATTGTGTTTTATTTTATTTTAAAGTGATATGAGTAGGCAACTTGTTTTATAGGTGTCTTATCATTGTAATGCCAGTGTTGGCAGGGCCAGTGCAAGACCTCCCACTGCCTGAGGTGGTAGGACATGCTGCTACTGCTGCTAGAGGTGGAGAGAGGAGCATGAATGGCTGCTGCTACCGTACGCTAGCAAGGACAGCTCCAACCGCTACCACAATTCACCCCATCTCATGGAAGGGTGAGGCCTCTGTATTGGGACCTTCTATATCAGCCTTTCCCAACCTGCTGCCCTCCATATGTGTTGGACTACAGCTCCCATCACCCCCAACCAGCACGACCACTGGTCACACTGGCTGGGGATAATAGGGCCTGTAGTCCAACACATGTGGAGGGCAGCAGGTTGAGGAGGGCTATTATAGCCCTAGTCTCAGCCGTGAATTAAAGTAGTACATGCAGCACACAAGTGGGCAAGGTGTCATGCTGAGGAGTCCCGCCCCAATGTTGCATGCACCATGTAGCTCCACCCTCAAGCTGCACATCAAGCTGTACATGCAGAGGTCGCAATGTGACTGGGAACCCTAGTGGCACAGGATTCTGAATCAGAGAGAAGCCTCCAAATGGAAGCCTACAGCTGTAGATACTTAGGCCTCCCCTCTGCAATCCATGGGTGCCTGAGAATGTAGCTCCATGGCACATGCAACAGTAGGGCGGGATTACTGCGCATCACCCTGCCCATGCTTCATATAATGCATTTACTACTTAAATTAACACCTGAATTGGTTTTACATAACATAGAAACCTGCCTTAAGGCAATGCTCTGAGAGACAAAAGGACTTCATTCAGTAGGGGCCTTGATCTTCCTCCCATTGTCTTAGGCTCAAGCCTGTAAGGAGTGTATGCCTCTTTCAAAAGCAGAATGAGCTGTGTAAATGTGTGAGGTGGGAGCATCTGTTTATTGGTCTCAGCAGCAGTGGAGGCAGGTGTCTCTGATTCCAGTGGGGCTGTGAATCCATTCTATCCAGGGTGCTGAACCCAAGCCCCAAAATACGCTTAGCACTTTGGATAACTCCTTTCGAGTTCTGGCTGGTTCTCACTAAAACCCAGAATGAAATCATACACCCACCAAAATCGGAGCCACCCCCCTCCACTGCCCAGCAGTGTCCAGTGCTGTAATTGAAGTACTGAGGTCTGTATGTGAAATAGCTGCCTTGAATGCTGTTTTCCTGATAGAAAGTCAGAGTGCAAATCAAATAAATAAATCAATACATAACATTTCCCCCTCCCTTTTCTCCTCCTACTTCTCCTTGTGAGACAGTTTTCAATCATCCAATCAGATTTTTTTGTTCCGACACCTGGTCCTGTCTCCAACTATGGCTGCTTCTGGCTGCGGATGGAGGAACATGAAAGAATATCTTGAAGAAACAAATTGCCTGAGGAGGTTCAAATATGCCTGAGATAGATTTCTCTCACCATCGGCATGCCAGCATCTTCTCAGCACAACACATCTCAAAAATGATACTGCACGTTACATACCACAGCAGTCCCCTTTCTATTTGCTCAGTGTGTCAGTCATTATTCCTCGACCGTCTTCATTCGATTTTCCTCCATTCTGCTCTTTAAATGTCATGCCAATCAATTCCAACAGCAAGATATTTTTCCTTACTAATTTTTCCCACTGTGCCTTTTGTCCTGAGTTGTTGAAAACACAACTCATATATTCACTTAAAACTTTGCATACACCAGACCAACACTTAGAGAAAAGGAAGTGGAATACAGTGTGAATTGATCCCTTTGAGAAGAGGGAAGTGAGGAAAAGACACATCCAAAATTACCCAGGCTATGCTTTCGATTGTTTTTCTTTGTTGGACAATGTGCAGTAACAGCCCTTCCACCCACCAAAGACATATGCCTAAGGTTAGTAAATAATATGTGGCTGATGACAGGGATCCTCAAGAGGATAAAGAGCATCTTGGCTGTCAGTTAATAACTGAGGTCTTGGGGTTGTAATAGAGGGAGATACACATCTGTCACAGGATAACAGAGAGAATGCCAGAAACTGGAACAAGGACCGTGGAATGCAGGTGAAAATCAATATCTGAAGAGCTATGAAACCTTTATGGATTTCATCATCTTATGTGCAAGACAAAACACAGATAAGATCTAATGAAAAAACAGGGATGAAGGTCTTGTAATAGTGCAGGTTGTGGTCTTGTGGTTTTGCACGTTGCAACTGCATCATTGCACATCTTGCATAAACCCACCATGACCAGAGAGATGGAATATCTTGGCCTAATTTCAAAAACCCTCTTCAAGCAATCAGTTCAGACCTCTGGCAAGAAGTGATCTGTCCCTCCTGTGGCAGCTCACTGTGTGGGTGGGGGAAGAGGGGGGAAATGCAGGGGCTGTTAAAAAGAAAGATAAGAGGGGGTGGCAGAATAGAGGAAAAGGTGGTGGCAAAAAGAGACAGACAGACAGACAGACAGAGAAAAGAGGGTGGCAGAAGAGACAGAAAAGGGGATGGCTCCACCCCGTTTTGGCTGTTGTTCTGCAGCCAGCATGTGGCAGTCAACAGATTAGCTCTGAGGGAATGTGACAGAAAAAAAGTTCCCCATGTCTGTGGAATATGACTGGATGGAACAAGATTTTGGGGCAACAATAAATGCCATCCAACCCATGTTAACTGGAGAAATAGTTCAATCCTTTCAGTCCAATTACAGAATTAACCATTTGAATTGTGTCCCATTGTTGTAAATGCCCTTTGATACAGGGGGGACACACTTTCACCATCAGTTCCAGCTAAAATATTCTTCTGTTCAGTTACACAACTTCATAATTCCATAACTCAGTATTTAGTCAATTCCATTTTTGTGCCAATTATGATTGATTGCTGCTACATGGTGGACTGTAGGCTATTTAATTAGGTGAATTAATTTTAATCAGAACGTGAGCAAGTCAAATGACTGTAACTCAAATAATGAAGATCCAACTAATCAAATTCAAGGATAATTAGGGTAAAGATAGACATGCATCCTAAAGTGTGGTGGTAGTGCTTTGCATATGCATTCATTATTTTGGAAACAAAAGCCTTTGAATGCCTTAAGAGAGAAGAAGACCTCCATTCAAGCCCGAATTTGGACTTTGAAACACTAAAGTATTTTCCAAAAAACACTGGAAATTGCTTGTCTGATTTGAAGCCCAAATAAGGCCCTGCCATGTTTTCAGTGAAGCCTGGAAGGGCCACAGGGTCCCGCTGAGCTTCCAAGCTCCATAACATACCTTCCCACCCATTACCTTCCTTACTCGCCTTTTGTGTGGCTCTAGTGGCAGCAGCAGTAGATTAAGGGCACAGTCTTATTACCCTTAGAAAAAAGTCCTACAACTCCCAGCATGCCCCAGGCAGCAATGCTTCAGGCAGCACAATCAATCAGGGAGGAAGACTGGGTAAAAAGACCTGGGTAAAGAGTCTTTACTGGGTGCCTAAAGCATGCCACAGTTGACACCTGAATACAGCAAGGGAGAGCATTCCATAATATGGATGCCCACCACGGAGACGGCCACTTCCAGATTGCTGCAAGATGGCAATCTGCAGGCTGTGGTACAAGCAGCAAGGCCTCTTTCAATGATCTTAATGATTTAAAACTAAAGCCCCTTATTATTGAGATGAGGACATTTAAAACTGTCTGACCAGGCCACTGAGGAAAGTAAATGAAATATACCAGAATGCATGAGAGGACAAGCAAGAAGGGCCAGAACTTCTGGGATAAGCTGAAAATGAGAAACAGGCCTGGTCTACAGGGAGCTCATGGGAAATTTCTATGAACAGAAACTGATTAATGTGTTTAATGAATTACCAAAATAGGCAATAGAAGTGAAACTGCAACCAGGAACTCTGAAGAATGCAATTTCAGGTGATAAATCCAATTGTAACCCCATGCCCAATGCAGGAATCCACCTTAAAGCATACCGACCTCCTTAGGTAATTGTTCTATTGTCATACTATTCTAACAGTCAGGAAGTTTTTCCTGATGTCCAGCCCGAATCTGATTTCCTGTAACTTGAGCCCATTATTCAGTGTCCTGCACTCTGGTATGATTGAGAAGAGATCCTGGCCCTCCTCTTTGTGACAACCTTTCAAGTATTTGAATTATATCATGTCTCCCCTCAGTCTTCTCTTCTAAATATGCCTGGTTCTTTCAATAATTCCTCATAGGACCCCTGATCATCCTCGTTGCCCTCCTCTGAACCCCCTCCAGCTTGTCTGCATCCTTCTTGAAGTGTGGTGCCCAGAATTGGACACAATACTCAAGATGAGGTCTAACCAGTGTGAATATAGGGGAACCAGTACCTTGCTTGATTTGAAAGCTGTACTTCTATTAATGCAGCCCAAAATAGTTATTGGCTCGTATTTAGCTTGTGATCTACAACAATTCCAAGATCCTTCTTGTTTGTAGTATTGCTGGGCCAAGTATTCCCCATATTGTAACTGTGCATTTGGTTTGTTTTTCCTAGGTGTAGAACTTTGCATTTTATCTTTATTAAATTTCATTTTGTTGTTTTCAGCCCAGCACTCCAACCTATCAAGATCACTTTGAAGTTTGTTTCTGACTTCCATGATATTAGCAATCCCGCCCAATTGTGTGTCATCTGCAAATGGGATAAGCATTCCCTGCACCTCCTCATCCAAGTCATTAATAAAAATGTTGAAGAGGACTGGGCCCAGGACTGAGCCCTGTGGTACCCCGCTCATTACCTCCCCTTAGTTTGAGAAGGTACCAGTGGCCAAACAGCTGTCAACAGGAAACCCTCAAGCAGGACAGTAATACAACAGCACCCTCCCACCCATGTTCCCTAGCAACTAGTGAACATAGGCTTACTGACTCTGATACTGGAGGTAACAGAAGCATCAGGACTAGTAGCCATTGATAGCCTTCTCCTAGTTTATTTCTTCATGATGACTTTACTGGGAGCCATTACAGCTAAGTGCAAGCTCCATCTGGCTCCCTGTGGCAATACTACATAGTTACCCAGACATGGCCACCAGCATTACAATGTAATTTAGTGGCAGAGCAAATGCATCCCTGATTCAGTTCCTACCTTTTTCTAGTTAAAGGGATTTCAAAGAGCAGAGCTGGGGCAGGGGGCAGAAATCTTGCCAGTCAGAGCTTTCAGTTCATTTTGGACCAAAATGTAACCGTTCTGCACCTCTCTGAACTGAATGCAGACACAAATTCAATCTGTGGCTGAAGTCTATACATTTTCAAGTTTGCGATGCAATTTGTGGATCAAAACAACATGTTTGAAAAATGTTTATAGTTAAAAAAACGTGCCTGCCTGAAAACTTGCAGAATTTTGAAAAATACAAACGATTTATTTATTTATGTTATTTCATTTCTATACCATCCACTAGCCGAAGTTCTCTGGGTAGTTCACAAAAATCAACTTTTATCAACTGGAAATAATGTGTACATTTCAAAAATGTGCAAAACTAATATATACATTTGGAAAAATGTACCTGGAAATGGGCAGAGATTTTTGGGCAGAAAGGGGGGAAAAAACTCACAATCTGATATGGACAAGCTTTGAGATGAAATTCAGAGAACCTTGATGAACTTCTGTTCTGCTGAGTCGCACAACAGACCAAATCTCCTAAGAAGCATAGGGCCCCATACAAGGCATGAAAGTTAGGAAAGAATCTCAAAAAGAACAGTGGCTTTTTTTGAGTTACCAACAGAGGTTATGAGAGTTCAATGATGTGGTCCAGCATTTTACTATCTGACTTAGAAGCTTGAAAGTTTAGATAATTCATTAGCAGCTTTTTGCTTGTGTTACAAGGTGATTCTACTGATGAATCCCCCCAAAGAGATTTGGCTACTGGGCAATATGGAAATAATAATGACAATCATGATAACTGGACCTTTATTGTGAGTTTCAGGAAAAAGAATGGACAAATGCCTAAACATGCTTTTAGATTAGAAAATGAATTCATAAGAAAGGACTATTAGCAATGCTTGTGGTGTTGCAAATAAGTATAATAATTTCCTGAATCTGATTATCAGTGTGATAAATTGCTCTAATCTTCCATTTGCTTTCTCTCTTAAGTGCTCATAAGAAGCATTTTGATTAGAACATGGCAGGCCTTCCAAATGGTTATATAGATCTCCTTTACTTTAATATGAATACCATTATTGACATAAACTGGGTTTTAAAGATCTGTGCTTTCATAAACCTCTAGTCATACATAGCTCAGTTATATTATCATCTCATTAAATGAATGGGAGGAAGTCAAAAACAAAACACTAACATCAGTGAATTACCTTAAAAATAAGGAGGAGGAGGAGGAGGAGGAGGGGAGAGGAGAAGAAGGAGAAGGAGAAGGAGACTGATCAGACATGTATCAAATCGTATCTTCAAAACCTGCATGTTCTAGGAAACCTTTAACTGGATGATTGGTCCATCTATTCCAGAATTGCCTGCTCTGACTGGCATTGGCTCTCCATGGTCTCTAGATCTTTCCCATCACCTGCTACCTGACCCATTTAGTTGGAGATTTCCCTTAGAATCAAGCTGGAGGTGACCAAACAGAAGTAGGAAATTACCTTTAGGAAAATATGGCATGACCATGCAAACTTCTGATTTCTCTATCTATGCATATCTTGATTGGTATTCTTCTCTGATGGAGTTGGCGTTCTGAAAATGGAGGGGTTATGTGTGATTCATTGTCCTGGACAGACCACTGCCTGCCTGGTTAGTTTTAGACTAGTTGCTGGTGAGGACCTCTGCAGGGGAGAGAATAGTGAGAATAGTCTGCTCCAAGTGCCTGATGGATCTGAATAGTTTCCTGAAGGCGCTTGGGGATTTTCCTGCCTTGTGTGTTGGTGGTACTGTTGAAGCCCTCATTGATCTGTAGAAACGGACCAGGCCATTGCCACTATTGTTCCAAAGCACCCTCTCCTTCCTGGTAGAGCCAGGTAAGCTCCCTTATCTAACAGGAAGTTGAGGGTAATGAAACAGGAGGGCTAGAGTGAAAGGAGATCTCAGGATGAATCCAACCAAATACAGGCAAAAGACCTCACCATGGTGGTGAGGCAGCAAAGAAAGCTCACATTTCTGTCCACACAGAATAGACTGGCAATTATTTTAAATATAGTGTGATGCCTTCTTTGTCAGGATACTGGAGACAGGGAGCTGGCACCATCGGTGGCTCATTGTAAAATATTTTGCTTCATTCTTTGCAAATAAAGTTGCTCAGATTCGCCTTGACTTGGGCTTCCATATCGGGGCAGCTCAGAGTGATGTCACTTTGGTCACCTGGGCATGGTCCAGCAAGGACCTACATCAACCAGGTTCTAGGATAGCAAGATAACTCAAGTTCACTTGTGTGAAAGAATGATAGAGTTTGACGATAAAAATGGATGCAGATAGAATAAGAGCAAAGAATACTTACATGTTCTTAACTCTAAGTCACCCCGGTTCCTAGAGAGATGGCGGACACCGTCCAATGAGGCTGGTTATCTGGGCAGGTGGTGCACCTTCCCCCTCTCAGACAGGAATTTATAACATACTAATTTGCTCAGGATTTTGTAGAGCAAGTCTCACTGAGTTAGAAAACTGTAAGGAAGCAAACTCATACAGCCGCCCACCTCCACCCCCTTTACCAAGGCCTTTCCCTTTTGGAACACAGAAAGGAGCATCAGTTGAGAAAGTTCAGTCCATGCAGAGCTGTGCAAAGCTGTTACTAGCAAAAAAGAAAAAGAAAAAAAAGCCTGACCTTCATTGTATGTGTGAATACATCTATGAGAACCTACTCTAGAATCATAGCAATCTCTAACTTCTCTAACAAATTAATATACTTATTCTGTTAATCACTTCATTAAATACTGCATATGACTGCAGGTAAATTCACACCTGACTGCTCACCATTCTTCTGAAGCTAAATCCAATACACACCAGTTGTCCAATTGATTTGGATTCTTTTCATCTTGCTGATCTTGAGGATATAGACAGGATATTTGGAGCCGTGAGGGCCACCACCTGTGTATTCGACCAGTGCTCTTCTTGGCTGATTATATCAGCCAAAGTGGACTGATGCCATGGCTAAGAAAAGAGATGAATGCCTCTTTGCAGGGAGAGGGTTGTTCCCTTTGCTTAGAAGAGGCAGTAATAAGACCTTGTTAAAGAAACCTTCCTCAATCTCGGAGATTGTCTAATTGTAGGCTAGTTTCAAATGTACCATTCTTGGCTAAGGTGGTGGCATCGCAACACGAGATACCTCTAGATGAAACTAATGAGCTGGGCCCATTCATCCGGGCTTTCAGTTGGCATATGGGACTGAGATTGCATTGTTTCCTTAGTGGATGACCTATGATGGGAACTGGATGGGGATGCTGGGGAAATACTGTTTGACTCCCAGGCCATTGCCCTATGTTCCCCCACAGAGCTCTATCTTGTTCCCCGTGTTGCTTTATATCTACATGAAACCCCTGGGAGAGAGGGGACATTGGGAGCTTTGGAATGAAGTACCACCAATATGCTGTTGAGACCCAAGGTTCAATTGGTGCAAAACATGTACTGGAGGCTTAATTTAATACAAAATATGGCAGCTGGCTGCTAATTGGTGCATGCTATTGGGACCATATAAGACCTGCACTGGTTGCCAATTGCTTTCTGGGATCAATTCAAGGTCTTAACCTTCAAAGCCCTAAATGACTTAGGTCCTGGCTGTACAAGGGACCGCCTGTCTCACTATGGATCCACCCAAACATTAAGTTCTGCAGGAGAGTCCCTTTTGAGGACCCAGAGGCCCATTTGTCAGACATGTATGAAAGGGCTTTTTCCTGTGTTACTCTCAAACTATGAAATGCACTCCTTCAGGAACTATGATTGGCCCACACTCTCTTGGCCCTTAGAAAGGGTGTAAAGATGCATCTTTTCAATTTAGGTTTTTAATGTTATTTAATGGGTGGTTTCTTAATGTTTTAATGTTTTTGCGGTTCTTGCTTTTATTGTTCTTTTATTGTTGAAAGGATGTATTGCTTTAAATTGTTGTACATTGCTTTGATGGCTTTGTAGCAAATAAGGTGGTATATAAACTGTTGTTGTTGTTGTTGTTGTTATTCAGGTCTCTGGCATAGGAATGGACAAATCTGTCAAGTTCAAGTTCACCATGTTTCTCATTTTTCTTGCGTTTTCATTCCATCCCATTTCTGCATCAGTTTGCAAATCTTTTTTTAAGTCTGCATACAATTTTATATGTATTTTCATGTGCATTTCTCAAAACATTGCACATTTTCATATGCACTTTTCTAAATATGCACATTTTTTGCAATCGATTTCCCCTAACAGGATGAAGTTTTGTACACACATTTCCCTAATATACAAGTTGATGTGTGTCTGCTTTTCTCTGTGTACATTTTTGTATGCATTGTCCCTATTATATACATTATTGTGCACATTTTTAAAAAAATTGCAAACTGCATCATGAAATTCAGAAGTGTGAATATCACTGTTTGACTGCATTACAATTTGTGCAAATTTGGTCAATATGAATCCCAAGAATGTGAACCCAGTGAATTTTTCACCCATCCATGCCGCTGTATGAATAATAAAAAAGGGAAGGACTTCTTGGCCTGATGCCAAATATCTCAAGCATAGAGCTTTAGCTATTGGGCAGTATAGAAATGCAGTAAATAAATAAAAATAAAATAAATATAGCACAGTTCCTCCTTAAGTCTATGTTTCAATGCTTCGACACATGTAGCACTCTTAGCTATTTGTACGATATTTTATTAAACACAGCGTGTCTTTCCTTTTGACAGCAACCCACAACATGGTAATATGGGCCATATTCAATGAAGTACTGCACTGCCAGCAATTCTATCCTACAAGCGAGACCCTACCACTTATGCAATGGAGATTTAATGCTTCCAGAAGCAACCGGAAATAAACAGAAAGGCTTGTTGCTAGAATGGGGCAGGTCAGCGGAACTCACCTAAGAGAGTTCCGCAGACCTATCCTGATCCAGTAATGAGAGTTTCCACTTGTTCCAGAGTGCAAGAGGTGGGTCCTGCTTTCACAATAGAATCAGTGGGAGGGGCCACTCGTGCAAAGGCCCCGGTGGATACTGCCCAATGAATCAAATATGAATCCCTAGCATAGTTCTTCCTGATGACATATTCCATATGTTCACAGGAAATTGACAGTGTATATTCACTTGTTTTCAATTTTAGCATGTCACTAAAATAGTTCTCACCCTACCCCAACACATACACACACGCGCGCACACACACACACACAGTGGCTGAATTCGGAGAACACGATAGTCAATGGTGGGGTAATAATCAACTTTACAGTTGTTCATCTAGGGGGTACTCCCCACACAACATGGTAATAAATAATCAACTGTGGTGTGGATTAGGATCAGCGCTGAGTTGACTATGGCAGCATTCGGACGACACGATAGTCAATACAACTGACGATTGTTTTCCCCCACCCAGTTGCTTATTGTGTCGTCTGAATTCAGCCGGTGTCTGCCAATGAATATATGGATCATTTTGTGTGAAATATCTCTGCCTCTGCTTGAAAATCAACTATTACATCAAATCAGTGCTTCATAATAGACGCTTCTTTTGCATGCGGTGAGTCAGTTTTGGCTAGCTTGTCACCCATCCATCAAGTTGGGGTTCTTTTTTGAGTGGGAGAGACAGACAGACAGACAGGAAGAGTTTATTTTTATTTTTGTCTAATTACAAAAATGAGGAGCAGCTGTGAGACCTTCATATCGCAAATCATGGAACGTGAGCTCACTATCTCTGCACGCAACTCATTTATCACCAGGTGGCAGACACCTTGTGCTGTTCCTCTGCACTCTGTTTTGCTAAAAGAGGTAGAATAGAATGGAAAATAAATTGCTTTAAAGATCCAGCATACAGGGTGACAGTGTGTTTGTATCCAGAGGAAACATTGCCTTAGCACCTGGTTTCCTCTTGCTAAACCAAACAGAACTTAGCATGAGTTCACACACCCTGGGGACATGTGTGAGAAGACAGAATGACTTCCTGCAGAACTGAAGAGTGCGTTGAGGGAGTGCCTCTCCCTATATATGCCTGCCCGAGATTTGAGATCAGTTGGAGGAGCCCCCCACTGTTTCCCACCAACACGAGATGTACATTATGGTGGGACATGGTTGAGGGCTTTCTCTGTTGTGGCACCCCGGTTGTGGAATACCCTCCCCTTGAAAGCCTAACTGGCACCGACTCTGGCTTCATTCCAGCACCAAGTTAGAACTTGACTTTTTATCAAGGCCTTTGAGGGCTAAATTCTCCATGGTTGCACGTAGTTTTAATTGTTTCTATTGCTTCCCTAAAAATTTCTACTGGCTTTAATTCGTTATCAGTTCAATATGTTTTACATTGTTCTGATTTTATCTGTATGCCACCCTGAGATCCCAGTGATATAGGGCAGGATACCAATGTTTTAATAAATAAATAATACTAGGAAACCCTCCCACTGAAATCCTGGTCAAGAAGCCTGGAGACATGCTCCAGTAGAAGCACAGAACCAGGAACAAAACAAAGACCATGAGGAGTAATGCAGAGCCAATAGGTTCGAAGGCTAATTGGGTGATTTTGGACCCATCAACATCACTAAAGATAAGATATTTCACAGGATTGTGGTGAGGATAAAATGGGGGGGAGCAATTACAGATGTATGAGAATTAATTCAATAACTTCAGTGTCCAACTGTTGTTTCTATGAGAAAGAGATATAAACTCTAAGTACAAACATGTTTATAGAATAGACACAGAAAGTTGTGTCTTGCAGCAATGGCAACACATGCTACAGGGGAGAGGATCCATTTTGGACAGTGATGATCGCTGCGATTTGCCATCTGCTCTTCCAAATCCATTACAATGGTAGTGGAAATTCCCCTTACAATTAACATAGAGATTAATTCCCCTCCATTCTACTGAAATGGCAAGGGAGTGATTTACTTGCCCATTTCAATCTTCATCTTTATCCCCTTACATGGCCCTGGAGGTCTGGCCATATGCCCAGGCCAGCTTGATTGACGTGCTGGTCCTTTTGCTGATACACCTGTGAGAATTGCAAGAAATTAAAGTGTGGAGAAATGCTGACTTGGGCAAACTGTTTTCTCAGGAGCAGAGATGATTCACACATCATTCCACATAGTAACCCACAATGGATTTTCTTTCTTTCAAAGATGAACTCACACTGCAACTATAGGAAGATGCTTTAAGAGATGGATACATCCAGAGGTTTTCCAGTTGGTCTTCCTGTAGAAAAAGAGTTTGATGACCTAAGTATTTCTTTCATTTTTACATTTCTATACCACCCAATAGCTGAAGCTGTCTGGATAGTCCACAACAATAAAAACCATAAAATGCAGTATGAGAGCCATGATTTTTTAAAAAATTAAAATATAAAACTACAATATAAAATGAAGTAAAAACCAGAATAAAACCTAGCATTGGTGCAGAGATTCAGAATACAACAATAGAGCTAAAAGACTAAGAGCCTATCTACACTATTGCTTTAAAACAGTTTAAAACAGTTTAAAGCGGTTTGTAACAGTAGTGACAATTGTTGGGGCCCAGGACACACTCCATATACAGTTTTCAAAACATTTTCAAAGTGTTGTATCCTGCTTGGTGTAGATAGGCTCAGAAATGCCTGGGAAATGTGTGAATGTATGAATTGGAGGTGTGCCCCACACATACACACACAAAATCCTGCATGAAAATACGAGGACAGAATTCAAAGCAGTTTGCTGGAGAAGGACCTGCATGTAACATCTTTTTCGTTCAATGAATACTTCATCCTTTTTGTCTACATCTTTGCTTTTTAGGCAGTCCTTGTGGGGTTCCCCTTTTGGTTGGCTTAGCAGTTTCAGGGGGCTGGAGGGTCTGCCATGGGAAGGAGGGGCAGGAAAGTCCACTTCCACTATCACAGTAGATCCAGCTTAAACCTGGATCTAGCCCATTATATTTGGCCATGGGGGCAGGGAGTGAACGTGACCACCTAATGGAGTGGCATGTAAGCAAGAAGAACCTCTTCTCACCATTTTGATCATAGGCCTCATCTACAAGAATTCGCCTTTACGCCTGGTTAGGCGATTATGCGCATATTCGCAGAAGTGCATTTACGCCTAATACCTCTGTACAAGAGGCGGCGAAGCGCATTACTGGACAACCGAAACGCGCTTTAAACTGTTGACATGCGGAGAATCGCATGTCTACACAGTGGTAAGGCGCTTTAACTCCCGCTGCAAATTAAAACTCGCTATTTAACGCGCGTTCGATAATGCACATAATCAGATGTTTAAAGCGCCTCTACGCCCGATTTGCGCTCCGTTCTTGTAGAGGTAATTTTTTTAATGCACCTTGAAGGAGCTTTAAATGCCTCTTGTAGAGGCAGCCTAGGAGATGGACTATCAAAATGATAATTTTAAAAGAGAGGGTGTTAGCTATCTCTGGCACACTTGAGAATCAAAAGGCATCCTGTTTTGTGGATCTGGAAGCCCCCAGGAAAGACATATGGTATCCCAAGTGGGCTATGACTGCTTACATCCTGGTCAAAGATGCTTGTAGCTTTTGAGAAAGGAAGCTTTACATCACATCACATCACATCCCACACACCACCACCACCTCCAAATTGCTCTGCTGATTAATTCATTATTTTTTTCCACTGCTTTTCAGACAAACTCCCATAAGAGTTGTCTTGAAATTGGTCTGGTCTACAATTCAGCTGTAAGTATTACTAGGCATCAATTCAGTTTGGGTTTAGTACATCCACTCAGGTTAAAGAACTTCTTTTAACCTGCTACTTCAGATCCACATGGTTGCATGGAAAAGATACATGCATTAAAGCCTGGAACGAGCTTAAATACTATAACACTGGGGTTTGAAGCTCTGTATAATGAACTCAATGAGATTGAAAATCCAACTAAGTTCATAGCATCATTTACCTGACCTATGTGTTTCGGGGGGAAAAAAAACACCAGTGGGAAGCTTATACTATCACTAAAATTCTGTTCTGGGTTTAGAGATTCTAATTGGGGGAAGGGAGAAATGAGTTTGGTCGTATTTTGATGTGAAATTTATCTCATTTCACACTTTCAAACCAATATGGGAACTAGGGGTGTGCACAGACCCCCCCTTGATCCGATTGGGACCAGATCGGGACCTCCCATTTTGTTCCAGATCAGATCGGAACAAAATCGGAGGTCCCCTGGATCGGACTTACCTGCTTGGGACGTCCGCTCCCCTCCATTCCTGGCCACTACTGCAAAGCAGGCTTCGTGGCCTGCCCCTAGGTAGCGCGCCAGGTGCCGCTACTATGAAGCAGGCTTCGCGGCCTGCCCCTAAGTAGCGCACCAGGTGATGACATCACCTGGCGCGCTACCTAGGGGCAGGCCGCGAAGCCTGCTTTGCAGTAGCAGCCAGGAGCGGAGGGGAGTGGACGTCTCAGGCAGGTAAGTGGGGGGCCCTCCCTCCTCCCCCTCGCGATCCCCCTTACCTGCTGGGTCCGTCCGCTGCCATCCACTACCGCCCGGGTGGCAGCGGATGGCAGCGGACGGGCCCCAGCAGGTAAGCCCCGTTCCCGGTGCTCCTTACCTGCCTGGGACGTCCGCTCCCCTCCACTCCTGGCCGCTACTGCAAAGCAGGCTTCACAGCCTGCCCCTAAGTAGCGCGCCAGGTGATGACATACCTGGCACACTTCCTAGGGGCAGGCCGCGAAGCCTGCTTCGCGGTAGCAGCCAGGAGCGGAGGGGAGTGGACGTCCCAGGCAGGTAAGTGGGCCCCCCTCCTCCTCCCCCTGCTTACCTGCCGGGGTGGCTGCTTCCCTCTGGTGGTGCCACTGGAGGAAAGCGGACGGCCCTGGGGGGCTAAGCCCCCTCCCCCGTGCTCCTTACCTCCCGGGGCTGTCCACTTCCATCCGCTGGCGCCTGCAGACAGCAGCGGACGGCCCCAGCAAGTAAGCAGTATGAGGGGGGGAGTGAGGCCCGATCCTCCAATCCAATCCGATCCTGATCGGGTCCTTTTCGGATTGGATTGAATTGGATCGGCCGATCCAGGGGCAGGGGATCGTATCGATTAATTTTATCCAATACGGGCCGGATTGGGCCCAGATCATGGATTGGGCCCGATCTGGTGCACACCCCTAATGGGAACTGAAACTCAGTTGTCCTTCAAAATTCACTTTATTTATTTGTTTATTTATCATTGCATTTATATCCTGCCTTTTTCCCTCCAAGGAACCCAAGGGGACATACATAATCCTCTTCCTCTTCATTGTATCCTCACAACAATCCTGTGAGGTAGGTCGGGCTGAGAGTCTGTGACTGCCCCAAAGTCACCCAGTGGGTTTCCATGGCCAAGTGGGGACTAGAACCCATATCTCCCGACTCCCAGTCCAACACTTTAGCCACTACACCACACTGAGCTTTGGAATGGAGTTCGCCAATCAAAACATACATGCAAAGAGGTGTATATTAATGAGGATGTCATTAAAAATACATGATATTAGAAAAATTGTTACCCAAAAGTGTCTAGTAGGCATGATTGCATATACAAATGCCTGCATTGGGACAACTGCACACAAGAATGAGTACAATTTTTTATGTCAGCCTTTAAAAAGGAAATTCTCAAAGTTTGGGATGAACCCAATTTAAGACTGGAAAAATGAATAACTGAAATAAATTGAAATTGAGAGCTTCATCCATCCCGAACACCAACATGATGGTCCTTCATGCCTTTTTCTTTGTTGTTTTCCAGCACATCCATTCATGGTGCATCCATTCCATAGCCAACATGTTAACTAATGTTAATTAAAAAAAAGATGGTTTCAGCTACCTGTGACAGAGTTAATACATCAAAAGCTTCCTGTTTTGTGGATCTGGAAGTCCAAGGAAAAGTGTGTGGTATTCCAAGCAGGCTATGGGTGCTACTATCCTGGCCAAAGATGTTTTAAATTGCCATTTCAGTGGCAATCTTAGCTAGTATCAACGGAGCTGATTTTAAATCAAAGAGTAAGCTTATGAATGCTGTGATCCCTTCCTGAAAGTTCTACCAGGCTTATTTTACACTCTGCATAAAGAGGCAGTTTGCAAACCATGCCAGATTATACTTGGCCTTCCTGTACTGCAATAAGACAGAAAATGCCAGCATAAATATGGAAATCCCCTTTCAGAAAATGAAAAAATCAATATCTTCCAAGCAGCTCACCTTCAGTGTATTGCAAATTATTGCTTTGTAATAGCCTATTCCTTTGGCGAACATAAACCTTGCTAACTAGATTGCTCTGGGGTTGGGAGAGCAGAAAAAAGGGAGAGCGGGCTGCTGAGAGACAATGCCTGTGGAGAGTGGGGGAGGATTTTTCTGCTCTTGAGTAGTGTCACTTTTAGTATTGGTGGAGAATTTGGGAGTGCTGCTATTTGGAAAGTGAGCTTGACAAGGCTAAACAGGATTTCTATTTCAGCAGGCCTTTGAGGAGTAGTTGAGACCTCTGTGGATGTACTGCTTATAGTTTGGATTTTTTAAAAAAAAATATTTGTATTTAAAATGTTTTAAAATGTTTTAAATATTTTAAAATTGTACTATGTTTAATTATATTTTTAATTTTTGTATATCTCTATTTGTTTTAACTGTACATGTGTTAATTTGTAAGCCACCTTGAGTCCCAGTATTGGGAAAAAGGTGGGCTATAAATAAATATAATACTAATAAATATAATAATAATAATAATAATAAGTCATCGAACTAGCCCTGGTACCACCATAAGAAGTGCATACAGAAAGCTCTCTTGCCCAGATCATCCAAGGGTTCTCAGGTCAGTTGGCAAAGCATTTAAAAATCTCTTTTCTTTCTTGAGAAGACTGTTGGCAACCTTGAAACCCCCCAAGAGCTTCCAGAATTAGCACAAGCAATAAAAAAGCATTGTAGCACCTTGAAGATTATTTATTTATTATGACATATGCTTTTGTGAGTTACATGAATGCTAGATCTGATGAAGTGCACTGTATGCCATATTTTGTTAAAATGTTATCTTCTTGCTATAGACATCACTACCCCTGGCAGAATTAGGATGTGTACAAGGGTCATAAGTCATTGTGCTGCCTGAGACAAAGGACAAGATCGCACCCCCTCTCTTTCATGAAACCAACTGGACTGGCAATTGAATCTGGTAATGGGGTAGCATCCTCCACCACACCGAAGGTCAGTAGGCCAGCTTAGTGGGTGCAGGACAGGCCATGGGGCACACACAGCTCTGTATTCCAAGGGAAGGCAATGGTTGGATGGCTCAGGTGCCACTGCTGCTGTTCAGCTTCTGCTGCCTGAGGCAGTTGCCTCACTTTGCCTCATGTTGGGGCCAGCCTTGATGTACACTTCAGGTCCCATGAATGAAGCAGATTTGACCTTGATGCTTTTGAATGATTGAGGAATGTTTCCAGAGTGAGGGTGCAATCCTATGGCCACTAGGCAATGTTTAGAGGGCTATAGGATTTTTTCAGTTTCTGGAAACTGAGGTCAGAGCCAGGGGCCTCCTCATAGCCAGCGCAATTCTTGCCATGCACTCATAATCGGGGTTTGGAGGTAGCAAAAAGAGGGTGGTCCTTGCAGTGGAGAGGAGAGGAGACCATGGGAGCCACATGCAGCTTCCTATGTGCTGCCCAGCCTCTTCCCTCTCCCGCTCTGAAGCTCCCTGGCTAGACAGGTAAAATCGCCTATGCTGGCCAAAAATGCAAGGCGGCTGCAGCATGGGGGCGAGAGTTGCCTCTGTGCTCCAGCCGCCTTGCATTGAATATCAACTATTTCCACAGGATTGTGCCCTGAGTTATAAAATAGCCCCATTGTAATAGTAATTATTATTATTTCTGTAAGGTATAATATTAATTGGAAAAATAAGAAGCTTGGCATGATTAATTTGCTTGCTAATTAGACATGTTTAATGAGATGATTTCTTCATTATTATGACATACAAAAATAAGAGTCCTCAGCCCTTCGGCCTTTCACCTTTAAGTTCTGCAATTAAGTCTGGAAGAGGAGAAGTGGTCTCTGTAACCTACAAACTAAGACTCTTGGGACACTCTAATAGTTATATCTGACCCATGTATGTTTCCTCACACACACAGCATTTTTAAAATAGGTCAATTAAGGAGGCCATCCATTAGCTCTGAATTCTACTCCTTTCAGCATTAGTCATGTGCAGGATGCTCTTTGAGAAAACACAGTTCCCTCCCTGGGCTGAAAGAGGTGATGTTGGACCCCAAGGCTTTTGGTCTTGGAGGACTTTAACATACATGACAAGGCTGTCCTGTCTGGGGTAGTCTGTGAGTTCATGGCCCCCATGACATCTAGAAGACTAGATCCATGGCATTGGATCTATATTGGGCTAAGACACTGGCCTCTAGTCATACAATCAAACATTTGAACTAGAGCAAGTGGTTCTTCTGATTGGTCAGACATATATAGCATTGCATTTCACTGTCATACCAACAACGTATAAAGAACTTAGCATTTTTAAGATGGCATTTGCTGAATTCCATATAATGAGACATACTTGTTGCTTACTATGGTTAGGGACTTCTTAGGATCTTTCGTTATTTCAGTGGATTTTTCTGACTTGCTTTCCCATGTTCTCTCAGGGACTTGCAACTCTACAGTTCTGTGATTCTATAAACAGAAAGCATCTTCAAAATGTCCTGGATATTCTAGATTTTTTAAAAAACAATTTCTTTGCATGTATGGTTCTTGAGTGCTTGCCCCCCCCCAAAAAAAAGCTGTTTTGCAAACTAATATGCATCCCAGCAATGAGCTGATACTATGTATGTCAACTATTTATAGATAGGAATGCACATTCAAATGCACATCAGAATGTACATCCCATTGAGCATAATGCAACACTCACACGTGGCTGTGTCGGAAGCAGAACCTGGCAAATTATCATGACACCCCTATCAATGGTAAGACTCCATTTTTGTGTGTGCATCACTTAATTTAGCAGTAAATTCCATATGTTTCAATAGGGGATTCCATTTGAGAATATGAAACTCTCATATCACTCTGTTGACCAGGGTTATATGTTCATAAGTTTTTCATTTAAGTGACAGAGGTAGTTGTGGTGTGAGTGTGTGTAATTTTGGCATAGAATGGATAATCACACGGTACTGTTTTGCAACTAGAAAATATATCAGTGCTATGTTCTGTCTACAGGATGCCAATGGGGGCATTCATAAAACCACACCATTACCCTTTGAAAAATCTATTAAATAAAATTGTAGAGTCAACAATAACTTAGATGGCCTTGAGTGGGAAAAACAAGATATCTACAAGCAATATCATACCAACATAAATTGCTGGACTGAGTAACTGCATCTGAGCTGAAAGCTCATGGAAGGAACAGGTGGGTAACCCACATGTGGATAAAAAAAGCATTTATGGATACAAAAAGGGAAAGATCATTACCAAGAGTGGAAACATCATCTGATGAATGAAAAAGGGGCAACAAAATGTATAGCTGTATGGATGACAAAATACAATAGTATTAACAAAGCTTCTGAAATCATACTCATCAATATATTTAAAAATAGGATTTCATAATTTGTGGGCAAACTCTTCAAAAACTATACAATGTTTATAAAGGGGTTAATTCTTTAGTTTCAAAATCATTGCATAGATGTAAACATAAAATAGGTTGCATCCAGGCTTAGACTAGATCTACACTAGCACTATACAGTGGTATTAAAGTGCACTGATAACTGTTGGAACACATTACACATTCTTTTTACTGCTTTCATAGTATAATTTCCTGCTTTTTATTCCACATTATCAAAACACTACACCAAATGTCATTATGTGTCCTACGAGGTTTAAATCCTCAAGAGGGATATAGCGTTACCATTATGAGATTGTAAAGATTTGACTTAAGGTGTAGATCTGGCCACTTAGAGTAAATGCATTGAAATAAATGGGGCTTAAATTAGTGATGGCAAACTTAAATCCCATTGATTTCACTGGGTCTACTTAAAGTATGACTAAGGATTGAATCTAGATTTAAGCTGGATCAACTGCACTGGGAGCAGTAGACTTCACACCTTCATTCTCATTGCAGACCATCCAGCCCCCTGAAAATGCTACACAGAGATTTAGGAGACCTTGCTGAATTGAATAAGCTGCGGTGGTTGGGGATAGAAGAGATAGGCTGTTCCATGAGCAGAGTCCTCCCTCCCTTGGAAGGTCTCTTCTTCTCACGAAAGGCAGATCCTAGCTCCAACCCATAGTTTTTGTTCTTATTTGTCTTAAAAGGGAGCCTTCTGACTACACCAGCTTCCATTTGGTGCAGTCAGAGGGAGGGGCAGTAGCTCAGTGTGATAGAGCACATGCTTGGCATGCAGAAGATCCCTGGCTTCCCCAGGTAGGGCAAGGAATGAATCCTGCCTGAAAATCTGGACAGCTGCTGCCTGTCAGTGTTGACAATACTGGGCTAGATGGACCAATGGTCTGACTCAGCATAAGGCAGCTTCCTATGTTCCTATTTGGGAAATAAGCATCATAAACTTCTTTTGCGAAGTCAATACCAAAACATTAGTAAACACTTGGTATAACAATGGTTTTCTCTGGATTATAACAATTTTACACAATCAAATTTCATAATATTTTTCAATAAGACCATATTTTTCCAAAATACAAAACGGCTATACAGAAGCTGTATTCCCATCAGCATCAAATATTACTTTGTGTCCAATATGTTTCCTCTTTACGGCGTATAGCTGCCTCTTTATGGCATGTAGTTAATTACTCATATATTCTCATTAAAAAAACACTCACTGCGTTATAGTAAAATTCAATACCATGGACTATCAGCATTATTTTCAGGAGACTTATCACAACAGCTTTTCCTCTAGCTTACATGCATTCCGAGAAACTCGCAGTAGGAACTGACTTCTGCCCTAGTAAAATAAATAGCCTGTCTGTTAATAAGGGAGACAGCTGTCTTTTTGATCAACTATATAGATGGCAATACAAAAGACTCCGGAATGGAAGATTGTACAGCCAAGCACAGACCTCGTAAAGCTTTTGCAAATGCCAGCTACGCACTTTCCTCTGGCTGAGTTGTCTTAGGGTTGATTCGATGCCCGGGATGGAAAAGGCATATATTATCAATAGATGCAGCCAGCAAGAGCGTTGGCAAGTGCAGGGAAGTCGTCCAGTCAATCAAATGGCTGCATGTCACATAAAAAACAACACAGCTTACTTTTATATAGCATCCATCAAAGGTAGCATTGTGAGATGCTTTATGGCTAAAAAAAAGGAAAGGAAAGTCAAACAGGGAGCTAATGCTTTAAAGAGTTTGGCGCTGTGTCTCTCCTGCAGGCAGGGGATGTGCAGAGATGGGAGTAATTGAAATGGAAACAAGATGAAATTTAGACGGCAGTAAGGATGCTAATATGTGTTCAGGTCCCAGTAGAGAGTTATAATGAGGGTGGAATGATAGGCAGGAAGTGTCAGCTGGGATTTCATTTCATGCTAATGAGATCTGATGCATGGCATCCCTTCCATCTCAGCCCTAGGCCATTGATGATATCCCAATATACTTCAAAACTGACCTGAAGCACCTCTTGCCTGAAGTTTTAGCTGCCTTAACCTACATTATGCCCTGCCAGTTCCAGGACGTTCTTTAAAATATTTAATACACAGCTGGATACACAGGCCGGTAGGTAGATGGGTAAGTTTAGGGCTGAGTAAATTCCATTGAGCTATTCTGATTTACTGCAGTCCCTGATAATGTGATGCCATCATGTGTTTTATCCCCATTACTGAGATGTAGACATGAGACAATAGGTGGCTTGAACTTTTGCATATGTTGAAGCATGTGAAGTACTGCATTGTTGCTTTCCTATGTTACCGAAAGGTTATGTTTCCATATCCATCCAAGAAGGATATAGCAGCATGAAAGCGGCATGAAAGTGGTATCTAAAAGGCTGGAGTCACACTACTGCTTTATAGCAGTATTGAAGTGCACTGACAACTATTGGGGCCCATTGACACATACCATATACTGCTATACCCTGCTTGGTGTGGCTTCTGCCTTTTATATACCGCTTTCATGTCGCTTTCATACCACTATTTCCTGCTTGATATAGATCTGGCCTTGGTGAAAACAGGGAGAGAATCTGAAAGCCAGTGTGCTGTAATAGATAGAGTGCTGGATTAGGGCTGGGGAGACCCAATCCCCACTGGGCAATGAAGCTCACTGGATTACTTTGGGCCACTCATTGGCTGAATTCAGACAACACGATAGTCAATGGTGGGGTAACAATAAACTTTACAGTTGTTCATCTAGGGGGTACTCCCCACACAACATGATAATAAATAATCAACTGTGGTGAGGATTAGGATCAGTGCTGAGTTGACTATGGCAGCATTCGGATGACAAGATAGTCAATACAACTGACGATTGTTTCCCCCTCTCCAGTTGCTTATTGTGTCGTCCGAATTCAGCCATAGACTGTCAGCCTAATCTACCTCACAGGGTTGTTGTGAGGATAAAATGGAAAGGAGAAAAGATTATGTGCAGTGCCTTGGGATCCTGGTGGAAATGCAGGATAGAAATTTAACATATTATTATTATTATTATTATTATTATTATTATTATTATCTGAACCACAAAGTGAGTATCTATTATGCATAGGAGATCGGAGAAGAGGAGTCTAGGCTGTGGGTGGGAGAAAACTGAAGATCTCATCTAGGAAGAAGGACTTCCTTGTTCAGAACGACCAGCTAACTAGTCCTAGTCCTGAGCATCTTTTCTGCTTTAACTCAGAAGAGGTCCTGGGAAATCATTTCAGAGTGGAGGTTGTCCTCATAAAGATAAACACACCATAAATCCGCCTAATTTATGAGCACATCTCATAAAGCGTCCATGATTGTAATACAGTGATGACAGCATGAAATTCAACTTTAGCTCAAAGTCACTCCATTCCAAATAAAGAGATGATTCTAGGAGAGATTTTTGTAATTAACGTTACAAGACTATGGCCATGATAGGTATCCCCAACAGGAACAGACTGGGTTCAGTTGCAAAGTATTAGCCTGAGATTATTTTAGACTGAAGGAGGATGGATAGATGAAATCATCACTGTCATAGGTAGGGTCCAGAACAGTCAAATTAATTCTCTGAGAGAAGAAAATTAATGTACCAAAGAAAAATAATGACATGACATTGGGTTTTCTAATAAATACTCCAACAAGTACAGTGTGGTGTATCGGCTCCAGTGTTGGACTGGGAGTTGGGAGATCCAGGTTCTAGTCCCCACTTGGCCATGAAAGCTCACTGGGAAACTTTGGGTCAGTCATAGAGTCTCAGCCCAGCCTACCTCACATAGGTGTTGTTGTGAGGATAAAATGGTGAAGAGGAGGAGGATTATGTATGCCGCCTTGAGTTCCTTTGAGGAAAAAAGGCAGGATATAAATTAATAATTTTTTTTTAAAAAAAAAATCACACAAATTTATGGAATACTTTTCACAATAATCTCACCCTCCTTGCACAAAGTGGCTTAAACAATAATAAAATAAATAAATAAAACAAATGCAGCAATTCAGAGCAGCATAAAACATTAACATTTTCTTCCAGTTTTCTGTAAGAATTATACTGTGACTGCATTCAATTGTAAATATACCTTTACAAAGCTGAAGATTTGTTTTCTTTATAGACTTTATTTGGACACTTGCAAGGATGCACTTTGTAATTGCTGTAGGCCGTGATCCATGGTATCAGCTTCTCTGTAAACCTGGTTTACAGCCTGAATAGTTTTTGTCTCATGTAAATTATGGTTGAAAGAAATATAGAGCTTCCTTTGATATTATTACTGGCTAAATAAAGACATCTGGAGAGAATTGAGTTGGAAAGAATTCACAAAACTAAGTATTCAAAAGTAACCCCAAAACCACCTAAATGATATAACAACCTTAGAAGAAAAACTAGGAGCCAACTTTAACCAAAGGCAGTCTGAAATAGACAGGTAGTGATGGCCACTAATTTGGATAGCTTTAAAGGGGGGTTAGATCAATTCCTGGAGGAGAAGGATATCAATGGCTTCTAGTCCTGATAGCTATGTGCTACCTCCAGTATCAGAGGCAGTAAGCCTCTGTACACCAGGTGCTGGGGAACATGGATAAGAGGCTGCTCTTGGACTCATGTTTGGCTTGTGTATTCCTGGTCAACAGCTGTTTAGCCACTGTGTGAAAAGAATGCTGGACTAGAAGGACCGTTGGTCTAATCCAGCATGGCTCTTTTTATGTTCTTAGGTCTTAAGGACCATTTAAAAGAAAATAGGGAGGAAGCCAAATGTATATCTAAGTTTCCAATTGATCAATGTAATTCTAGGAGCCTATGCTGGAAATGTGGATTCTTAAACATCAATCGTAAGTACAGAAATCTAATTGTAATATTATAGCTCTCAATAGTTTTTGGTTTTGCTTTTTGCTTTTTCTTCTAGTAGAAAAGGGATTAAGTGTTAATTCACCAAAACTGTAATCCTATGTGCACTTGCTCAGATGTAAATCCTATTGAACTAAATGGCTACCTCTGAGTAAACATGTATAGAATTGGGTGCATTGGTAGATAAAAGAGAGAACTATTGATGGAATAAATGCTGAAATGAGGTACATGAAAGAGAAAAAGAGGAACTATAAAAAGAAATTAGTCTGGCCACATATGGTTGATCCATATATTTCTTTGTGTACTCAAGTATGCCTGTCAAATGTGTGTGCATGTGTAGAATTGAGCTCATGTCTCTTTAAAACATAAAATAAAAGTTAAAAAAAGAAGCTCAATAATTTCCCTTTTACACCAAAAAGGGCATGCAAGCATTTTGTGCTGAATGGTGGGTGCCATATGAAATTATGTTGAGTCAAGTGGTGGTCTTGGGTACCATACCAAATTAAAGTGCTGCACTTTGGTAATTTTCTCACTTTGCAAAGTCATCTCCAAGTGTCCTTTCCTTTTGTTTTGTATTTATGCTCAATCTACCTGTGTAGTCCTGCTTGGACATTCCTCCCCTGTTTATTTTTTTTCACAATCATTTTAAGCATGCAATTAATCAACTATACTGACCTTTGTTGTGTGTGCATGTGTTTTTAAAACCCTCTTCTTTTTAAATGGAAAATCCCTTTTATGCAGCCTGCTGTTCTTCAAACTGTTACTTTGCCATCTATCTCTCACTTGACGTCATCACCTATTTGATCTGCTTGGTTCTATATAGCTGTGACTCGAGGGAACACACTCTTTCCCTTGTCCTACTTTTCATAAAATGCTGGGTTTCCCACAGATTACTCAGTGCAAGTGTATCATTTTCAAATACAGCAGGACAGTCTACTACGTAATACCTCGAAACCAGAATATTGCTTCCATCATATTATCTGGCAGTAATCCCACCATCGTAGTGAGGTGTCAGAAGAAATGCCACCTGCTCTTAAGAGTCTATTGTCCTGCATTTATCAGACAAGAAGGATGCTAAAATCTCATCCCTGGTCACCTGGTGATACACAGCATGTGTCATCATCTTGGACAAAAGACTTGGCATCTTCATTCATCAAGGCAACTCAACTGAAAAAGCTAAAAAAAATCCCAAGCTAGAAATTCACTGGAATGGAAGATTGAGCTATAGCTTATTTATTTATTTATTTATTTATTTATTTATTTATTTAAAACATGTACATACTCCTCCACAACTAAACAGATTTCATAGCAGTGAACAATAAAAGAAAAAGAATAAAACACCATATTAAAACATTTAAAAAACAGAATACCAATAAAACCAAGGAAGGCTTCTTGAAATAAAGATGTGCTCAGCAGGCATTGAAAACAACACAATGTTGGTGCGCCTAACCTCCACAGGAAAGGAGTTCCACAGAAATGGAGCCACCACACTGAAGACTGTACTCTGGGGGGACTCCAGCCGGGCCATAAATCCATACAGAACCACCAGGAGCATCCCACATGATGACTTAGAACCCAATAGGCACCAAAGATGGAAACATTGGCATTTATCATCTAGCTAATACAGAATATAAATTACTTATTCTTCAGATTCTCAGCTGATATTAAATCAGGATTTGGAAATACAGTGGAGAGAAATGATTGCACAATCAGATAGAACGAGGCAGAGCAATGGGCAAACAGTAACAGCAAAAGATTTGACTTAGATACATGTATGGTAATATGCAAAGGGAATGCGAACACCTAGCAAATCAGGAAACTGAAGACTGGAATTTAAAGAGAAAGAATGAGAAGGTAGCTTGTGGAGAATTATGGGGATTAGAATTGGTGGTATAATGATTTAGAGAAAATGCAGATACAATATTAAAATCTGTGTAAATGAATAAATCAAATAGATGATTTGAAAGATGAAGAGCTGAAGTCCTATTTCAGACCTGACTTTCAGATTTTGGCTTCCTAGTTTACAGGAGGGATGCCAGAGAAATTTACAATAGAAATATATGAGTTTGGAATTTTATGGATCCAACCTCATGGATTTTGCAGCAGACTGTTCCCTGTTAGGTGGGGTCCACGGATTTGCAGACTGTTTCCCTAACGTTCAGGATTTTTCCACAAATTACATCATAGAAAAATATGCAAAAACAAAACAAAAGCAATCTGGCAAAACATGCACATTTCCCCCATAGGCTAAAGCATGAAAATGTGCATTTGGTGAAATGTGTGCATTTGCGCAAGTGCAAATATGCACAAACGTGCATTTGTGCAAATTCAGAAATTTTAAAAATCCGATAGCATTGATGGGTGGTCAATGGAACAAAAGGCACCTGACAATCCACAACACACAAGTGGAGTTGATTTTACACAATCCATACATCCCTACTTTACAGGCACACTGTGTAGAGCACATAGTTTGCATGCAGAAGGTTCCAGGCATAACCTGGCTTCTCCAGGTAGGGCTGGGAAGAGATCTTTCCTGCAACTTTGGAGAGCTGCTGCCAGTCAGTGTTAATGATACTGGGCTAGATGGACCAATGGTCTGACTCAGTATAAGACAACTTCCTATGTTCCTATGTATGCATACATGTGTTCTATCACACTCATGCTTTCAGATTTGTTTATTCTGGACCGGTTCAGACAACACACTAAGCCATGGTTAGGCCACTAGCCCTTTTGCAACAAATGGTTAGTGAGCATGCTTAAATTGTGGTTGCGTAGCCACCATAGTTAGGAATGGCTCACATGACACATTAATCCGTAATGTTTAGCTCAAAATGCTAAACCACTGTGGCTTAGCATGTCATCTGAACAGAGTCATTAACAACTTGAGAAACTCTGCACAAATTTCAGTTTTCATTAAGATAGATTAGTTCAATTCCTTAGACAAATCAAAGCTGGTGTTTGATTACTTCAATTGCTTAATGAAACTAAACTTTGCACTTGATTAGTTTGTGAAGAATTTTTAAAAAATCAACTAATCAGATGTGGGTCTTAAGTCATACATTGAATCAAACATCTTTCTTTGCTTCCTTGGAAAACAAGCAGCCAATCACAAATCTACCAACTTAGGATGTTAATGAACAGCTAGGAGAAGACTAAGCATCACCAAGATCTCTTTTACAGGTATTTAGCATCTGCAATCGGCATGCTTGCTCACATTTGCCTTAAACCTCTCATTATTATATCTCATAGTTACAACGCATATATAATAACACTATCATCAGTATATGATGGAAAACAAATTTAAAGTAGTGCCCAGAATCAAAAAATTATTTAAGTGCATTCAAGGCTTTGCATATATGCCCAGTGAAAATTTTAACTCTCTTTTATAAAACTTATTATAATCATCCAACTGGTTCCCATTCTGTCAAAACCTAGATCTGAATATGGATGGGGGTGGGGAGTCCAACAAATTGCATTTTAATGCAAATGTATGTAATTTTGTACTGTTGAACAACTATACAAGCCAAAACACACTTTCCTCAATTTTGCAATAGAGAAGTCCAATAAAAAATGCATACATGAACCATACATTAGGGAAAAGAATCATATAATCATGGAACAGTAGAGGTGGAAGGGGCATATAAGACCATCGAGTCCAACCCCCTGCTCAATGCAGGAATCCACCTTAAAGCATACTTCACAGATGGCTGTCTAGCTGCTTCTTGAATGTCTCTAGTGTAGGAGAGCCCACTACCGCCCTAAGTAATTGGTTCCATTGTCATACTGCTCTAACAGTCAGGAAGTTTTTCCTGATGTCCACCTGGAATCTGGCTTCCTGTAACTTCAGTCCATCATTCAGCGACTTGCACTCTGGGATGATTGAGAAGAGATCCTGGCCCTCCTCTGTGTGACAACCTTTTAAGTATTTGAAAAGTGCTATCACATCTCCCCTCAGTCTTCTCTTCTCAAGGCTAAACATACCCAGTCCTTTCAGTCTCTCCTCATGGGGCTTTGTTTCCAGACCCCTGAAAACAAAGCCCTATTAAAAATGCATTATATTAGGAAAATTGCTTGCAAAAATGTGAATATTATGCAATCATACAAACAAATACATGTATTAGGAGGAATATGCACAGAAATGCTTATAAATTTTCATGCAAACTTTTTAAAAAAATCTCAAAGGACGAACTAAACAAAATACTAGAGATATTCTTAAAGTTTGAGATGAACTGAACTTCAGATTGATAAAATAAGAAATCAAGAGAAACAGAAATTGACAGTTTCATACATCCCTACTTTTGAAACACACCTCCAAAGTAGATTGTGAGCTCCATCACACCAGCATTTTATTGCACTTTAGTCCTGCCTTGTTTACCGTTTTGCCCCGTGATCCTCACATGACGTCGTCCCTGTCCTGCAGTCATCTCGCCTCTTCCATTTTTTGTATTTTTCTAGGGTGGGGAAAGTGCAGTATTTTTTCTCCATGGAGGATAAAACCGTCCTTCCATCCCCGTGTAGTGCCATCCTTGCACTATGTTGCACAACATCCCTTCGGGGGGGGGGGGGTGCATTGAAGGGCAGTCTTGCTGATGAAAGAGGAGGGTGGGGGTGGTCTTCCTCCAGTCTATAGAACCGCTCAACTGCTCAACCAGGAAGGGGGAGGGAGGGAGGGGGAGAGGGCTGGCAAAAACCCCACACAGAAGGGAGCATCATCTTACCTCTAAAGGCAGAAACAGCACACAGCCTATGAAACGCTAAATCGCTAAAACACTAGACAACAAAACCAGAGGGGGGAAAGGTGCCCCCATCAACCACAAGAACCAATGAATTGGAGGGGAAGGAGAAGAGGACGGAGTGGGATGGGCGCAATAGTGGAAGAGCGAGCAAGTGAAAAGAGATTTCGCGATGCAATGGCGATACCAGGAAGGTACGTGAAAGGGACCAGTGCTTGTCGCGCTAATAACACGGATGTGGACACCGGGGATTGTACCTGGGGGAAAAGTAGGTGTGATGGACTCCTATGATGTGGAATGGGTGATGATTGAGGATAACATGACTACCTGGATTTTTTTTTGGAATAGAATAGTTATTTAGACAAATGGCCTTTTACCAATGTTCAGTCTACTCATTATGTTGTATGCACGCCAGTATGCAGGCAGATAAACTAGAGCTGAAAAACAAATCTTAAGAAATATAGGCATTCCTTAAATAAACCAGGGAAGGGGAAATCTAATATTCCTGCAAGCTAGGGGAACACACAATTCTCTCAGCAAAAGCAGATTTCGCATCATTGTTCATAACAGAAAGCATTGTTTTAAACATTGTGAAAATGTATTGGTTCAATGGCTTTGGAAAACTAATCATTTCTCTCCAAGTGACCCTGAAAGGGATAGTAAGCTTTCTACTATTTTATGGACATTTATGGGAAATAGATGATGGCTGGCTTGCAAAGAATTTGGTTTTAATGTATATGAGTGGCTTTTTGCTATATATTTTGAATCTAGATCCTGATTCTTGAGGGCAAACCAAGCGTGCTTTGCATCCAATACAAAGCCATAAATGGATGGTCTTCTATTTAAAATGTGTACGAATAGGAATTGAAACTTTCCTGAATGTTTGAATGAGAAAGACATAGGACCTATTCATACATACTGAAAATGATGACATGAAGTTCTCAATAAGCCCGTGAGTCATTAAAGAAGCAAAGTAGTAGTATGATGACCTTAAAAAACAAAAAGGAGATTATGCTTGGTAATAAAAAATGCTGGAAGGCATATAGTATGGCATATAGTTAGTATGTAGTAAATATTTTAAATTTATTTTAAATTTATTGCATTTATATCCTGCCATTTTTCATCCAAAGATAGGGTGACCATACGAAAAGGAGGACAGGGCTCCTGTAACTTTAACAGTTGCATAGAAAAGGGAATTTCAGCAGGTGTCATTTGTATGCATGCAGCACCTGGTGAAATTCCCTCTTCATCACAACAGTTAAAGCTGCAGGAGTTATACTAGAGTGACCGGATACAAAAGAGGGCAGGGCTCCTGCAGCTTTAACTGTTGTGATGAAGAGGGAATTTCACCAGGTGCTGCGTGCATACAAATGACACCTGCTGAAATTCCCTTTTCTATGCAACTGTTAAAGATGCAGGAGACCTGTCCTCCTTTCCATATGATCACCCTACCATGGAACCCAAGTGGCATACATAACCCCTCTCCTCTCCATTTTATCCTCACAACAACCCTGTGTGGTAGGTTGGGCTGAGAGTTTGTGCCTGGCCCAAAGTCACCCAGTGGGCTTCAATGGCCGAGTAGGGTGTAGACCCTGGATCTCCTGACTCCCAGTCCAACACTGTAACCACTACACCACACTGTCTAGATATACAGAAGTATATAGTATTAAAGGGCCACAGTCATGGCCTTATGTTAAAAGTGAGTCAGCTGAATCACATCCCACCTAACCAGAAATTGGGTGGTGGGGGAGAGTGGCCGTAGATTCTCTGGCTTATACTGAGAAAACAGCTCAACGGGTCAATCCGAAACTTGACAGTTTAGGAGAAATCCCAACCCCCTCCATTCTCTCATTTACACTGCAATCCTATACATGTCTACTCTGAAGTAAGATCTATTGAGATAAACGAGGGGTACATGGTTTGGGTCCAGGTTACCTGCAGGATCGCCTTCTCCCATACAATCCGCCCCGCACGCTCAGGTCCTCTGGGAAGAACTTACTGCAGTCGACCAAGACTAGGCTGACAACCGTTACCCAGAGGACCTTCTCTTCTGCCGCTCCCAGACTGTGGAATGACCTGCCGGAGGAGACTTGTCAACTTAACAGTCTTTTAGAATTTAAGAAAGCCATAAAGACTGTTCTCTTCCGGCAGGCATATCCAGTGGAATTTTTGAATGTCTTAAGGATGTTTTTAGGATGTTTTAGGATTTTTATGGAGTTTTAATAATATGTGTCATGTTTTAATCAGTTTTATGTATTTTATCATGTTGTTGTTCCCCGCCTCGATCCAGACGGAGAGGCGGGTAAGAAATAAATTGTTATTGTTATTATTATTATTACTCCTGGGTAAGTGGATATAGTATTGCAGCTTCAATTGCCTAAAAGAAAAAGATGTTTTGAAATGCTTTACTTTTAGCAGGTGGTTGAAATAGATTATCTTTTCATTTCCTTCCAACTTTATCATTCTCATTTCCTTCCAACTTTATCACTCTATGGCTGCCTCTACACGAGACATTTAAAGCTCTTTGAAGTCTCATTAAAATTTTTACCTCTACAACAGCGGAGTGTAAATCGGGAGTTGAGGCGCTTTATCTCTCCAATTATGCGCATTATCGAATGTGCGTTAAATAGCGAGTTTTATTTTCCTCCGACAGTTGAAGCACATTTTGCCTATGTGAACAAGCGATTCTCTGCATTAACTACTTGTAAAGCGCATTTCAAACAACCGGTAAGGCCACCAGTTGTGTGCTCAATTACCTCTTGCGTACAAGCATTTACGATAAAGTGCTTCAGCGATTATGCGCATAATCAGCTAACCAGGCGTCAAACAGAATCCATCTAGTGGGGGTCACAGTGGCTGGTATTGCTTGCCTGTTGGGCCCTTGTAACAAGGAATGGTAGCTTCAGTTGCATACACTCCATATGTCTCTATTCCAGTCAACAGACAAATCTAGGACTTTGGTCTAATACTCTGCCACTAACGGCTGTCTAGCTCCAAGGTAGAAGTGAAACTGGAACTAACCACAGCATAGGGTATCATGCCATATGCATCTTGCCTAAATATTGCACCTGTTAAGAGTGTATCCCTGTTAAGGGTGTATTTCTCAGCATTTGGAGCTTGAATGAAGTCCTTAACACATTAAACCAAAATGTTTTTGTTTATTGAATATAGGAAGTATTTACAGGCATATAGTAAGATGTGTAGTATGGCACATGAAACTTTGTTGCCATAAATTCTTGGGATAGGGTCAAATTAAGAAACTCTGGATTTTATCCCAGAGTTTCATTCAGAACAGTCCTGCTGGTGAAAAGTGGGGTGGAGGGAGGTGATTTTCACTGATTTCCCCTCCTCCTCCCTCTGCGCCTTCGCCACTGTTCGGGAGAATCCCCCTCTGCAGTAGATTTTTGAAAGATACAGGGGGCACCAGGGGGAGGGGGAATTAGTGAATACATTGCCTCCTTCCCCTGTTCAGGCGGCAGAGTAAGATCTACACTACAGTTTTAAAATGGTTTATAACAGTATTGACAACTGTTGGGGCCCATGACACACTCCATATCCAGTTTTCAAACAATTTTCAAAGTGTTATATTCTAGTTAGTGTAGATCTGGTCCAGGAAAGCTCTGCTGGATCAAAAGCCTCCTGTGGATGGAAGTAGCCCTTCTGTCCACGGGAGGTTTTTGCTGGATTTAGGCATTGAACGTGAAGAGTTCAGGATTATTTATATTTTTAAAAAACCAAAGGCAAAGAGCTTGTGGCTATTTCATTGAGCTTTGTCAAAAAGTTTGCACTTTTTATAGATTAATTATAAGAAACATAGTGTAGTCCCTTTATATGGAGAAAAGGAAATAATTTCCCTCTGCTCAAGATTGGTTGGGAAAGTTACAAAATGTTGTGGTTATGTGCAAATTTAAAATGAAGAGAATGCCAATAATTACCTGCAGATCATTTCTTAAGAACTGTTAATATCTTCCTCACTTTCGAACTAGCATTTTTACTACCCTTGCTGAGATTTTCATATTGCACCTGAACAAGTACCTTCTTTGTGGTGGCCAAACGGTGTTTTAATATCTGGAATAAACTCGGTAGAAAAAGTGTAATTCCTTCTCCTTTACTAGAACAAGCTTTCTATTCTGCATCTTTGATGTTAGCAGTATCTGTGCTTGAACATAAGCTGCATATCTAGTCCTGCTAGATGCTACAGGTTGCTCCTGGTCAGAACTTTGATTGTCATACAATTTGTAGCTCCAGGCTCTCATCAGATTGGTATGTAAATGGAAACAGATGCCTTTTGTAATACCTGTAATGGACTGTCTCAGCCATTAGATCTGGCACAATCATTTTCTGAGGGCTCTTTCTCTCCAGGGGGAGCTTTTATTGCATTATTCATAAATGCTATTTCCACAGTAAACCCTTGTCTACTTATGATTACAACCTGGCATGCTCCCCCCGTCCCTGCAACACACACACACACAAACGCACACACCTTTCATGTTTGTTGTTCCCAATGCAGAACTCAAGGCCTTGGCATTTGAATTCCTTAGAGAAAAGCTTTCCGTAGCTACAAGAAAGTCTGAGATGCCAATCAAGATATTCCCAGATTTAATGGAAGACTGTGATACGCTTTGTTGCAATTAATAATTGTGAAGGCTGCATTAGCATGTCACAGGGCGGGAAGACAAAACAGTTTCCCCTTTTACTACCACTGGTAGCTGCAAAGAAAAATGTAGTAGCCCATTGAATTATCAAACACCCATAGTTTCAGTTGACCTTCTCCTCAAATTCAGAGTGACACCAAATAACTTATGAGTTAAGGTTAAATTCCCAGTTCCTTCTGCGAACAATTCTAGTCCATTCTTAAAAACAACTCCCAGAAGAAATAAGCAAAAGAAGAAATTGTAAGTAATTTGTTTGCAAAGAACTCTGGATGTACTACTGGGCCGGATTAAGATATGCTGAAGCCCTAAGCCATATCAAGGTTCAGAGGCTCCGTACCATAAAAATAATGAGAAAAAAGTGCATTACAGTATAATATGAAGAGTAATGAATGGGTATCACCCAGTCTTAAGGGTAGGGGTGTGCACTGGATCGGGTCCGATCCACGATCTGGATCCAATCCAAGGGAAATCGGATACAATTATCCGATTTCCGATCTCACCGCTGGATCGTTCAATCCAATCCAAGCTGATCCAGAAAGGTCCCGATCCAGATTGGATGGACTGGAGGATTGGCGGGCGCCCACTGGCACCCGCTAATGGAAGCGGACAGCGGAGGGGGGCTTCCCTGGCGGGGCTATCCGCTTCCATCGGCGGGCGCCAGCAGGCGCCCGCTGATGGAAGCGGACAACGGGGGCAGGGGGCTTACCTTCCGGGGACGTCCGCTCCCGTCCGCCGCTGGCACGCTACTTAGGAGCAGGCCGCGAAGCCTGCTCGCAGTAGCGGCCAGCGGCAGACAGGAGCGGGCATCCCCCAAAGGTAAGCAGGGGGGAGGGGGGCCCATGGCCTGCTTACCTTCCGTGGCCGTCCGCTCCTGTCCGCCGCTGGCCGCTACTGTGAGCAGGCTTCGCGGCCTGCCCCTAGGTAGCGTGTCAGGAAGGGGAGGGGGCTTGTCCCCCCGGGGCCGTCCGCTTCCATCCACTGGCACCCATGGGTGCCAGTGGATGGAAGCGGACGGCCCTGGGGGGGTAAGGAGCGCGGGGGAGGGGGCTTTCCTGCTGGGGCCGTCCACAGTGGACGGCCCCAGGGGGGAGGAGGGAGTTAGGACCCCCTCACCCACCCGCCACCATTATTTCCTCATAGACTTGCATTGGGGTAAAGCTTTCTTTCCCCCAATGCAAGTCTATGGGGAAAACAAAAATGGTGGCCGATCCAAAGATCGGATGTTTGATTTTTGGATCGGGATCAGACCCGATCTGATCCAGGGGGCCTCCGATTTTGTCCGATACAATCCGGGACAAAATTGGAGGTCCCGATCTGGGTCCCGATCCGATCTGGGTGGTCTGTGCACACCCCTAGTTAGGGGGAGCTTCTGTTAAACAGTTTTAGATAGCCTTCTCTGAAGATGGGTATAAAAGCACTAATAAAGTAAATTGACTTGAACTTCTTCTAAACTGGCTCTTGTTTGTGTTTATTACCTCCAATACTAAATGCCATGTTGCCACACTTTCTCTATGTAAGGTAATTCTGCTCAAGGTCACACCAGACTTTCCAACAAATGTAAACCAAAGTGATTTCATCTTAGTTGTCTCCAACATATTTAGAGGCACCTCATAATATGAGGTCCTAAGCCATGGCTTACTTGCATTGTGTAAATCGCTTTGTAGGTCTTTATTCTGGCAGGCTTGTCAATTTCCAGTACCAGAATAATGAAGCAGGCATTTCAGTGGGAAAATCAGATTTATTACAAAATGTTGTATAACAGGTTAGCCCAGGAGGCTAAAGCCACGAAACAGAGCTAACCAAGAGAAAATGGCTACCCGATGCTTTATATACTTTTTAGTACAACATAAGCATTTGGCGATGCAATACAACCTCTTGCATATGACGAATTAAAGCCATTAAACAAGGAAAACAGCAGATTATACATAGAAAAATCAGATTCACTCCTATTATTAGCACAACTATATTTTTAAGCCATCCAAAGTTAGGGAGCCAACCAGTCAGCCAATCCCAGAAATTCCATGGTTTTGGGACCCCAATGTCATGGAACATTTTAACAGATTCACATCTTGGCTGATTCGTCCCCAATACCATTCTATTTTGAACTACTACCGCACCTAGTGATTTAATCTCTTGTTGAAGCCCTGTAAGTCCATCCAAAGTTGCATTAAATGCAAGTTTGAGTTCTCGGGATATATTTTTGATTGCCCGTTCCAATTGGTCCACTCCTAGCCAGGGCAAAAACCAGCGGGCCCATGAATGGAACCTACTGCTCCTTTTGACCAAAGGATTTTCCTCTCCTGAGGTATCCCGAAGTACCCGATGGCTGTAACTTCCCAGATTAAGCACATGCTTTGCAGTCAAATCTTGATGAATTTCAACCCGGGGAACTGCTAAAGCTAGGGTGCACCTCCCTTTCCATCCCTGCGGTAACACCTTGTAGAATTGTTGACCACATAGGAAGAACACACCAGGTTGATTTAAGATTCGTTTCAAAAACTTCCTCTTGTGCGCTTTCTATTTGATACAAGCCAGCTGAATCCACCCTGTGAGTTATGGGTGTGATTAAATCCGGTACATCTGACTGTCATGTTAGTCTCTGTCCATTTTTGAATTGTGGTGTTCCATTTAGAACTATTTTTGTAACCACAGAAAATGGAAGCATGTATGTTTCTCAAGATTGCCCCTTGTACTATGTGAGGTCTAGAGCTGCTAGTACTAGGACATCCTTTTTCCTGTGTGTAGTTATATACTCCAGTCATGGTTTCCCATTCTCTGTGAAGAAATACAGGCTATTATTATTATACAGTCCTGTACTCTCATTCCTCCATTCACCATTGATGAAATTCAAATTCTCTAGAGTTAGGTTGTTTAATTCATAGGGAGGTAGACCAGGGAATCTATATGGGCTAACACAGTTCATCACATTACTTTCCTCATTATACGTTTCTCCCCATGGTTCTATTCTTCCATCCTCAAAGTCAAAATACAGCACTTTTTCACAAGAGGATTCAGGGAGCCATCCTATGTTTTTACCTGTTCTATTTCGAAACAGATGGGATGTTTAACCTCACTTGGGTATGCCTGATACTCAGGCAATCCATCTGCCAAGGGATTTCGGACCCATTCTCCTGGTTTTCTATTTGACCCTGTGGTGTCTCCCCACTGGTAGAAATGTGAGGCAAGCCATCCAAGCTGCCTTGGCTGCACCCACAAATCTAAGGGCACAGGGATTGGGACAAGTTGTAAGTCTATTTCTGAAGATCCCAGTAGACGACATATCCAACAGGAGCTGAGATTGCCAATTGTGGCTAGTTGTTGATATGCTTTGTGAAAGAGATGCCTAATTTTTAGTTTCTCTTTATTGTTAAAGCCTCCCACAGGTATCGAAGCAGGGAGGCTTTACTTTCATCCCAACCAAATCAACCAAATTATAATTTCATCATGTTCTGTTCTTCTTTGTCCTCTCAGCCAGGGAGTATTTTTACAAATCCAAACCAAGATACCTAGGGCTAGAATGACGAAGATTAGTATTTCCCACCACAAACCAGTCATATGTCTCTTTCCAATATTAACAGGCCAAATTAGGGTCTAATAAAAAGCAACAGCCTCTTTCAGGTACAGGGATGCAAAATGGTTGTTCTACTTCTCCCGCTCTATAGGGAGGTACAAACCATGAGGCTCTGCAAATAAAAGTTCAGGCAGCTTTTGACTAACTACTGGCTCCTGAACCCAAGTTTGATGCCACACTTTTACACACAAACGAGCCAAGTATGGAGGTAGTGGTGGCTTAGGCCCGTGGATAACAGTGGTATGTCCCTCTGTTATTCTGGCCCCATCTGTCCCTCCCATTCAATGTTCAATGTTTCCTTTGGAACAAACCCTTTAGGCCATCCAGGCCCTGAAATTCCCACGATGACTCAGTATCTTCTCCTGTGGCTCCCTCAGCTTCCGGAGTGGGGGAACACAAAGGATTGGTGCCTGTGGCCTCCTGGGCCAACAGTTTTACAGCTGTGTGGCTCACCAAGGCGACCGAGTAGGGCCTTCCCTCTTTTGGATTAACGGATCACGCTTCCACTTCTTCACCAGCACCTGGTCCCCAGTCTGGAAGGGATACACCACCTGATCGAGCGGAAGGGGTTGGTACTCTGCAGCGTATCGATGAAGCTGAAACAAAACAGACTGCAAGCCAGTAACATAATTCCACAATATTTCACTTCCCACATTCCAAGTTACAGTTTCCCTTAGTCTTGGTGGTAAGACACATGGTGGACACCCAAAAAGGAATTCAAAAGGTGACAATTTAAGACCCTTGTGAAGTGTTTTTCTCATTTTTGTCAAAACTATTGGGCAGGCATCTACCCATTTCAAATTAGTCTCTGCACACGTTTTGACCAATGACTCTCTTATGGTCCTATTCATTCTTTCTACTTGTCCAGAACTCTGTGGACACCAAGGGGTATGTAAGTCCCATTGTACTCTAGGGCTCTTGTAACTTGTTGAGTTACTTGTGACACAAAATGACTCTCTAAGGCTTTTGTGACCACACTGTTAACTGGTCAACAAAAACTAGTATGTACTTATAGCCCTTGCAAGAGGGCGTCTCTGCAAAGTCTAATGCACTTGGCTGTAATCCTATGAGCTTCTGCATGCATGTTCAGGCCATAGACCATTCTCTTTATAAAGTTCACGAGGGCTCCTGCCCCTATATGTCCTTGCTTGTAGTGCAGGTCTTCCAAGAGATGCAGGGCTCTGGGTACAAAGACGATTCCATGTTCCAATATCCATCATCCTGTAGAATCTTTGGTCCCTCTGATCTTCAGGGCATCCTCTTCTTCTTCTTTAGTATATTGGGGCTTTGGGCATGGCATTTCTTTCGCCAAACCTATCCACATTGGTCTGTCATGGCAGCCTCTTTTGCAGCCTCATCTGCTGCCTGGTTTCTCTTCCTGATGAATCCTCTTCATGATGAATCCTCTTTCTTTTCCCTGGCCTTCTTTTAGTGCTTCTGTGGTGGCTATCAAATTCGCTGCCTGTGCTGCAGGAGTCTTTGATGAGGCATCACGATGGCTGCTCCACTGTCCTGGTTCTCTTCTGGGAAACCAGCCAATAAAACCCTTTATCTTAGGAATGTCCAGGAATAAGGCCAGCAAACGGACTGATTATTCCCAAGAAATTAACCCCAATAAAACATGGAGTGCCAAACCCTCCAACTTACGGAGCAAGATTGCAATGTCCAGGCTCCCCAATTCAGGGTCCAAGAGGACGATTCCTCAGATGGGGCATGACATTCAGGTATTTTTCACCTCCTCCAGATGGGACTGTCAGCTCCCAAAGTCAGCTTCTCTGTTCCCTGCACCCTGAAGCAATTCCATTTCACTCATGTTCATAAAGACGAAAGGGCTTAGCAGGGTTGGGTCTCATCAGAGCAGGGGGTGACATCAGGGCTCTTTTGAGATCTTAAAAGGCTTTTTCCATTTCTTTGAGCCATCTTGGCTTAATGACTCATAAAGCAGTTTTTGGCTCTCTCTCCATCGTCTGGCACCCACCGTCTGCTAAGGCCAGTTAGTCCCAGAAAGGCAGTGCCCATGGGCAGCCCGGTGTGGGGTGCTGGATCACCTTTATCCTCTCATGCCCCAGGCCCCTCTGTCCTCTGGAAATCTTATAGCCAAGAAAGGTCACTTCTCTCTGCACAATTTGGGCCTTCTTTCCTGAAACCTTGTAGCCCTTGTCTGCCAAATGATTGAGCAATCTCACAGTGGTCCCCATACAGGCTTCCTGCATCTCTGACATTAGCATCAGGCCACCACAGTATTGCAGGACCGCACACTAGGGTGCCTCTCCTTCCAACCAGCCAAATCCCTCTGCAATCGGCTCCCAAATATCTCAGAGGAACAGATCAGCCCCTATAACACACAGTCCACAATAGCTAAGTCTTTTTGTGAGTCTCGGGATTCTCCCACTCAAAGACAAACAATTCTTGCATTTCTTTGTGCAAGGGATGGAAAAGAACACATCTTTGAGGTCCAAAACTGAAAACTATTCACTTCTGGCTGGTATCTGGGTCAAAATCATATGGGGTTCAGAACAACTGGATGGGGGCCTCAATTAGCCTGTTCACCAACCTCAATCCTGTACAAGATGAAACTTGGGGGGGGGGCTGTTTGGCACCCCCCCCCCCCAGAAAGGGGTGTTGACTCATTAGGTATTGCTTTACTTTGACAGCAGCGGCTCCTGGCTTAAGCTTGCACACATAGCTCTGGCCGCTTGCAACTCAAACAAGCCTGCAGTGTAAAGGGTTAAAAGTCCCATGGAGTGAAGGGATCATCCCTAAATTATTGTGCACAAAAGGGAGAGATCAGGTTACAACTGTGCTCTGAGTCTGTATAAGCAGGTGGGGGACAAGCTGAAAAATTACAGCATCTCTCTTTCTCTTTCTCATTTTAATATCTGGCTTTTTCAAAGCTGATTTCTGCCTGCAATTTTGTCAGAATGTCCCGTCCTAACAAGGCAATGGGACAGGCTGGGCTGCATTCAAATTGGTGTGTTGGATAGGTACCACCCCCTTTGTAACAAGAGCCTTTGTCCTGTGCTCGTAAGCAGGCTCCAGCCCGCATCTTCCGCCCCCCTTGCTCGCTTCCTCCAAGTAAAAGATGGGCAGAGAGGTCCAGCACTTCCCGCAAAGGTGCCTCAAACGAAAGAGTTAAAAGAAGCTGGAAAAAAAACTTGGGTATGTCTCTCTCTCTCTCTTCAGCCACGTCCTTTTCTATCTTTCTTCTGCTCCTATCTCTGGTCCCCTCTACAAGGATTCGCTTTTGCGCCTGGTTAAGTGATTATGCGCATCATCGCTGAAGTGCATTTACGCCTAATACCTTTGCACGAGAGGCAGGCGAGGCGGAGAAGTGCATTAACGATGTTCTGGCTGTGTGCGTGCGTGCCTGTGCCTCAAAGAAGTTCATTCAACTTTCCTTCCTTTCTACTCTCCCCCATCCACCAAGCAGCCCTTTTTTCTAGTTTTTATTGCCTTCGACACCTTGGGGACCAGCTGCAAACGGGTTCCAGCCCCTTTGAAGGGGAGAGGAGAGAGGGGAGGGGGGAGGGGGGAGGTAGGGCGGGCGGGCGCCTGTCTCTTTAAGGCAGATCCCTGCAAGTTGTTATGCTGGAGAGCGAAGGAAGTGATGGGGCGATTGAATGAAACGGAGCAGGGGGGGAACAGGGCAAGAAAAGAAAGGGAAAAGGGAGTTGGAAGACTGAGAGCGAGAGGGAGAGGTAAGCGGGAGCCCGGTAGGAGCGGAGCCAGGAGCCGAGCGGGGGAGCCAGCAGCAGCAGCAGCAGCAGCAGCACTCGGGAGGCAGGGCGCACCGGCTTCACATCCTGCCACAAAAAAAAACTTCGCTATTTAACGCGCATTCGATAATGCGCACAATCGGAAGAATAACACACCTCTACGCCCGATTTGCGTTCCGTCCTTGTAGATGTAAATTTTTTAAAGCGCCTTGAAAGAGCTTTAAACCTCTCTTGTAGAGGCAGCCTCTCTCTCTCTTTCTCTGCTGCTGGCTCCGATCGTAGCATGGGAGGGGATAAATCAGAGACGCTTTCTGCCTGTTGCCTTCTCTTTTGCAAACTTGCCTGAAACCCCCTTCCTTCCCCCCCTTTCCTCCATATCATTTTACACTTTCTCTCAAACACATTCCTGTCCATCGCTCTCTCTATTTTCTGCTTCTGACAAGCCTCACACAATCTCTACAACTTAGCCATGCTCATTGTCTTTCTAATACATTTCTCTTTCTCTGTCTGACGGAGGCAGTTCCATTAACAATTCCTCTGCCATTTTACTTCCTGCGCTCTCATCTCTGCCTCTTTCAGCCAGCTCCCTGCCTCTAAATCTGGATAGAGGGGGGGGCGTCCAAAATCTCATCGAGCTGAGTGGATTTCAAAACCGGGATCGGGGCACCGCCTCGCGTCTGACCACCAGTGTTTTACAGTTCATCAATTGATATTTTAAGGTTATCACAGTTTGCCATAAGTCTTTATATGGAAAGTGGTCCCAATGCCCATGGACTGCATTCAGTTACAAAACTTCACTCATTTAAGGCCTTTTTGGTTTTTTTCAGACAATAACAAAACATAAACACAAACACTACAACACCAAACATTAAAATGGACTTCTGAATTTCTCCGGACTTCTGAATTTCTCCATTTTTGAATTTACTCTGTTTAAAACCATAACCCCATAGCTTTGAAAGCTTTGTTCTCTACTAGAGACTGTCCCTCGTGACGCTGCCTCTTTTCCAAGAGCTGCCTTTTGCTAATACACACCACAGAGGCATTTCTTTTATTGATTGTTCTCTACTAGAAGTAGCCCATGGCCTTACTCCTTTTCCAAGAACCCCAAATAAAGAATTGCTCTTACCCGTTTTCTGCAGCAGTTGCGTCTGACTTGATTGGCACCCGGGCGTGGATCAAGATCGTCTGTGTCTATAAGGGACTCTCTCTAGAATCTCCAGGCCGGTTGGCACACTCTCATGCCCCAAAAGTAAAGGCAGGTGCTCAAAAGAGGCACCAGGTGCGCACGTCGTTATCTTTGGCTGCGGGGTCTGTAGGTTGCTGGAGCAACTAGGATAAGTCCCGGGCGGAGTTCACCAGTTTTGTTGCCCAAAAGTAACAGGGTTGTTTTCCTAGGAGATATGCCAATTCCCACTAAGAAGCACAGACTCCAAAGATCCGATCCAACACACTTTTATTACGTTCAGCTGAGCGGGTGCACTCTAGTAAGCTGCCGGACCACTAGAGTCACACCTAGGAGCACGCAAGCCCCACCTATATACTTTTACAGTAAGCACCCTATGTCATTGCTTTATACAGCACAAGCGCAAGCAAAACTCAATGCATTTCAATGTGAGCCACCGCCCTTTGGGCTACTGCCAAGGACCACCTCGTTAGATCATTATTGTGCCTACTAGGACAAGATATCAGTTCACTCTGTACTTCTGGGGAATGTTCCAGTTCCAGCCAAGGCCGAGTTAGACTGTTCTTTGTTTCTATCTGCTACATGCATAGGCTGCTCTCGGCTCCAAACAAGCATTCCCAGCAAACAGTCCCATCATACTATGCGAGTAAGCAAAAGATGGCTTCACTTTGGCTAACAACCCCTTGACTCCTTTCTCAGACTATGAGCTAATTCACATAGAAGTCAACCCCCTTCACTCTGCAGTCTGTGTAGCTGATAAGACAGCTGCAATTTCAATGAGACAGAAAAACAAAGAGAAAGTTTTGCCAGACATTAGTCTAAAATGCTGTTGCATTGGTTCAGGTTATTATTCTACTACAAGACTCATTCTACTACAAAGCCCATTTTTCTATCACTTGGCATGTTCCTTATTCTGGCACTGAGTGGCTAGAGGCTGTCCTCCATTTTGTAAAACAGAGCATTGGTCTTACAGATATACAACTGCTGTTGCCATCATCAGGTGATGTGTTAATTATGTGCTGCACTGCAATAAAACAAGTTTATTTGGCATTAGTTCTTGAAGCCTTAATATAAGACACATAGCAGAAAACATGGTCTTAAATATTTATCATCCATATGGGAGAATAATAAACATTCCATTCTGTTATTATGCACAGCATTAATGAATATTTTATATCGAAAGCAACAGGCCACAGGCTTAAAAATGTGTTGCAAACTGGCTACATTTGCAAGTAAAAAACAAAAATGGGGGGGAATCAACTTGGGCTGAGGTTTTTCAAATCACTTAGGTATTAAAAGCTTTGTCCCTTTCAATGATGGTCAGACTCTACAGAACAAGAACTTGTGCTAATGTGTGCATAGACAAGTCCCCAGAGCCCAGGGTAATAACAGAGGCTTAGTATGGGGCATGGATGAAATAATAATGCTCTATATTAATAATAACCCAGTGAAGTAATGCTGCAGCATGCTGTGCAGACTTTCTCTTTGCCCACTGCTGAAATTGCCTTCTGTTTGTTTTCAAAATCTTCTCACGGACATGTTTTGTTTCATTTTAAGAACATGGAAGGCTGTAGCATGCTCTCTCTCTATCCTTTGTTATGATTTAATGACCAATGAAATGCAAATTTAAAAAGCTTCTCTCTGTTTAGTCCTCTCTGGTGAGCATGTGTATGGGTTTGAGCTTCACAGAGCTCATTTACAGGCAGAATGAGAAAAGACCAAAGGTAAATCTAAGCTTGTGAGAAAAGCAAGAAAGATGAGTGAACTATGCAAGTCTTTCAGTCAGGGAGGGCTAATTCTGATATCTGTATGAAACCGTAAATATTTCATCATCTTCACGCAAAAGCAAATGTCGCTCATGGAGATCAACGAAGAGTCTTGTGGCACCGTAAAGATGACCTCAGTTCTCCAGACTTTTTTTTTGCCAAGTCAGAATTTATACAAGTTAGGCCTCCCCACTACATGGTTAACAATTTTTATCAGTCGTGGGGAACCCTATCTTGTCGAAATTCTGACTCAGCAAAAAAAGTTGGGAGATGTGAGTTAGTTTTTAAGATGCCACAAGGCTCTTTGTTGTTCCTCATGAATGACATTTGCTCCTGAGTGAAGATGGTGAAGCAACCAAGGCCCTTTACAGTGAGTGTTGGCGTAACACAGAAAGGTTTTATTCCAATACTCCAAATCTTTGGAATGAATGCAGAGGAAGTAATAAAAATGTACAACTTTGCAGGATCTGATTTTCAGGTGCAAGCAGGTGAGGGGGGAAGCACAGCTCAGAGGTTGTGCTAGCTCCCTCACATGTGAAGGATCTGATTCAGTAAAGCTGATTCAGTAAAACCATGCTTGTTTTATTATCATCTACTCATTTGTTCTGCATCTGAGGGCTTCCATCCTGGTATCTGGATAGGTGGAGACTAGTGTAGCCCAGAGTACTCTAGTGCACTCACAGGTGCCAAGGCCTCCAAGACAAGAGGGGAAAGTCAAAAACACCTTTCCCTTCCTTCTCCCAAGGCTATGTTTTATTTAGGGTTCCTACATTTGGGAAACCAAAAAAGGGGACACGGGGGGGGGCAGAAAATGTGCTTTCCAGGGCTTCCAGAAAGTGCATCATTCCCCCCATCATGCTAATGGCCCCAATTGGAGTGGAGGAGGAGAAAGCATGTCATTCCCACCCTCCTTCCCACTGCTCCAATTGGGGCCTATTCTATAATGTCCAGGAATGACACACATTCCCCTTTAAGGCCCCGATTGGAGCAATGGGGGAATGATGCACCTCCGGAAAGCACGTCATTCTCCCCCGCTATGCTAATGACGGCCTTAAAGGGGAAAGAGTGTCGTTGCAGCCCATTATAGAAAATTACAGAAAATCCCCCCTGACACCAAGGATGGAACAAAAACCAGGGGAAATCAAGGGAAATCTTGGCAGTTGGTCACCCTATTTTCAGATCAGGGTAAGGCAGGGAGTGCTGGCCCAGTTACGCGGTTGTCACATTACAGGGATGATATTTGTGTGACGCTTTTATCCTTGTCTCCATATACATACCCCATTGCTACATCATACCATTCCAACTGCCAAAGTTTCACTGATGTCTGATGTTTTTAAACCTTCCGTGAATACTATGTGAGCTGTAAAGGGCAGAGTTGATCTAGCTTTTTAGGAAGAAAGAATGGGAGTCACCAGCAGATCCTGCCGGAATTCTGATGCTAAGGTGAGATTTGTAACAGACAGAAGATTCACCTTTGTATGGAGATGCAAATGCATAGGGTCTTTATATGACTGGCTCCATTTCCTTCCTGCTTCAGAGTTTTAAAAAACAAAACACCTGATGCTAAGAATGCTATCAGCATATTCCTTGATCCCAAGGTCTCCTGTGGTATAGCATCTTTCAAACCCTTTCATGGCTCCCCATTAGGAATGGGTGGATGCCAACATAATTTCTGGGAGGGAAAAGGAGAAATCAACATGTCTGCCATGCATTCCTTTCTGCTTTCCCATGCATTTCTTCCCGTAGCTATGATTAACTGTGAGTGCAATGTAGTCTACCCTCGCATTCACATCAAGACTGGGTAGTTGCATCAGCATTTGGAAAATGGGTCACAACAAGGAGGAGGGCAGCCAGCACTTGCAAATTTATTACAGGTCTCCTCGTTTTCATTATAAAGTCTCAGCTGCTGAGGCTGAAAGATTCTCAGTGTTTGTTTTGTTAAGTAAGCAGCTAACCTATTCGGCTCCAGAGGAAAATATTGGAAATGTATCAAGAAGTGCAACTGAGAGGATAATTAGAAAAATAATGCCCAAGTTATTATCTTAAACTCTTGTCAGAGTACCTCAAGCAGCACCGCCAGATTCTGCCATTTTACAATGTCGCTGAATAACCCATTTGTAAAATGACTGGCATTGCTAAAGCCCAACTGTACCTAAAACAGCTTCATTTCCAACATCTTTCGGCCTTAAGGATGCCTTAGGCCTCTGGCATACTGAGAAAAATATTAAGATGTTATCCCCCTCTGACACGCATAAGACTTCCAATTTCAGGTCCGTGAAGTCCCCCCCTAGACCAGGGAAGCAGAACCTGCAGCCCGGGAGCTAAATCCAGCTCTACGTCTGGGCTGCCCCATATGGTCAAACTCCCTTCCCCTGCTGCCACCCCTTTTCCCACAGCTACCAATCATCTGGCGGTTTCATGGCTTTTGTGCAGTTCCCCCTCCCCCTATTAAGAACAAAAGCAGATCCATACTAGATCAGACCAAGGACCCAGCTAGTCCAGCATTCTGTGCAACAGCACCCTCCCACCCATATTCCCCAGCAACTGGTGTATACAAGCTTACTGCCTCTGATACTGGAAGTAGCACATAGCCATCAGGACTAGTAGCCATTGATTGCCTTCTCCTCCAGGAATTGATCTAAATCCCTTTTAAAGCCATTCAAATTCGTGGCCATCACTACATCTTGTGGCAATGAATTCCACAGTTTAACTATGCACAGTGTAAAGTACCTTTTCTCTATCATGAATCTCCCACTAATCAGATTCATGGCATGACCCTGGGTTCTAGTATTTTGAGAGAGAAACGCCTCCTTATTCTCCACCCTAACCCACAACCCACCAGGTGCACAGATTTATTTGTGGGTTCCCTGTGCTATGTTTTTCAACATCCCGAATTATACATTACATAATGCAAGGAGGAGGGTACTTCTCATAGGCAAAGTTGTTAGGGGAACAATTTGTTTGAGCCATGTTGAATGATAGTGTTGCGTAAATCACCCTTGGGGTCTTATTCTGGAGGGATATCGAATATCCTGGCCAGAATAACGAAGCAGACGCTAGGCTGAATACAAATGGATTTTAATATGGCTTTCATGAAAGCGGCCAAGACCTGTGAACTAATGCTCCAAATCAGGCTGAAAAGTGAGAGAGGAAAATACACTGAATATATACCATCTCAAGCTTTGTGGTGTGACATTTAGCAGTTTGCATAGAGTTTGGCCCACGTATACATTGTGGTTCATTGTCCTTTAACATGTATGAATAACAGAAAGCTAGGAGATGTCACGTGATGGGATAAGATGGCGGTTTCTACTGAAGGCACAGACCTGGAGGCCTCATTGCTGAGCTTTGAAAAGTTGGACCGGGCATCACCAGACCTCTGGCCAGAGCAGTTACCAGGTGTTGCTGAATTTGCAGTTTCTTTTAAAAGTCCCATCACCAGTTCTCCTCCCAAATGGATGGCTGAATTAGAAAACGATGATATTGATATGTTAAAAGAGCTGGGTAGCCTCACCACAGCTAATCTGATGGAAAAGGTGAGAGGTCTACAGAATCTGGCTTATCAGTTGGGACTGGATGAATCAAGAGAAATGACTCGAGGGAAATTCCTGAACATTCTGGAAAAACCCAGAAAGTAGCTGATTGTGGAGTATGGAAAGGAATACACCTGGCTGCTGGAAAACTACCTGAATTCCCACATATACTGAAATGGAAAGACCAGTGCTCTGCCTTACACTCACAGAAATGCTCCCATGTCTTACTTCTCATCTGAAGAGAAGTATTTCAGATGGTTTTGGCCACCACTTGTTCCCTCATCAGTTCGACATTCCTGCCTTTAGTTGCTGCTGCATATTTTTCCAGAAGAATTTGATGCGACAGAATTTTATACCACAATCTAGTCAAAAATAATGACCTCTTCTGCAGCTGATAGAAGCATAGATTTAAAATTAAAAGTAGAGGTTATATGTTATGATGATTATTATATAGGCCTGTGTCCCAGAGCAATGTATCTCATGGCTTGTGTGTGTGTGAATGAGAGTGAGAGAGTGTAAGTGTAACACTCTTGGGACAATAACTTTGTCTTGTTGAAGTAGATGAAGGTTTTTTTCACACGCTCGCTTATTTTAAGGATTGTGGTTCAAATGTGAGGGAGCAAATGTATGTAGCAACCCACCCACCCCAAATTGTGTGGGTACCCACATCAGCCGAAACTGAGCATTTCTACATCCCCTTGATTTCAGTGGAACAGATTTTGGTGTGTTCCCAACACTCACATTGAAAACTTTCAGACATGAAAGTATTTGGCTTCAGCTGCATCATGCTCTGTATGTTTTATTTGTATTTTTTGAGTCCTTGAAATATGTTTGGAGTCTGTCAAACTGAAAAGTTTAGGCAACACATGGGGGAAGTCTGTGTTGCCAACCCAGTCATGAATCACACATTTGGTTAGTTGTAAATTTGGTTAGTTGTAAATTCTTTTGCATTTGAAAGCATTTAAAAAAAAAATTCTGGAAACTCATCTGCCATAGATATAGAGCAGTAAGATATATATGTATAAGAGGATATTTATATATTTATATTTTTCATCCATAGATATGCTGGGAACAGAAAGCTAGAGTGGTTTCCACTTGGTGAAGGCTGAATGCCTTAGCAGAAGATGCTCTGCACCTACATGTCCCATCAGCCAGGCGTGGGCGATACATGAGTGCAAAGCATGCACAGAGCAAATTCTGCACAGCAAAGCAGGTTACAGAAGGCAAAAGAGCTTTTTGGTTACATAGAGAAAGGGCATCAAGGCCTCAGAGTGCTGAATACAAAGCAGGTTTAAACATGGGGGTCACTCTGGTTATATCTTGTCCTAAGTTACCCAACAATAGCATCCGTTACCTGTCTTTCCCCCCACTGTGCCCCATATACATAAAAGCATTGCTATGCTTAGCAGCACTTTCTCCTCTCTCTCTCTCTCTCTCTCTCTCTCTCTCTCTCTCTCTCTCTCTCTTCTGTGAAGTTTCACTCAGTAGGATACTGGCTTGCCATGGAATAAAGCCATTTGCTTCACTTTGCCTCTCAGTTTCCTCTCATAACTTTTGTTATATCCATAGCATCATTTTAAATTATAGGCTAATATTAGCACGGGGACATTTTTGGTTGTCAGTGTTAACTAATTCCCTGACAATTGAGCATGTTTTAAGTATGACTCCTTTCTGGATGTTGGTGATGATGTATTTTGGTAGGCCCAGTTTCTGAAAGTTTTTTGTTTAGTTTTTTTATGTGATGCTAGTGACTGATGTGACTAATGGAATAATTGTGACCTTTTCCTGTTGCCGTTGTTGTTGTTATTTTGGGTTTATGAAGCAATGCTTAGTAAACTGGCTATAGATGTTTTGAGAAACAATGGGGGCAAAGAGGGAGAAACTTTCCTGGTAAATCCCTTTTTGCAAGCTTAGAATCAGCTGGATCTCTCTCTGTGTGTGCCCTATTATTTGAGATACCATCAAGGCTGCTTCCCTTTACTTCTGCTGCATCTGACTCAGCTGGCAAAGTCTGACCCTTTTTAACAAGGCCCTTCCAGGCTCAGAGGGGGCCGGGCAAAAATGTTTTTGTGATAAAGTAAGAGAGGTGAGTTGACCTCCTACTAGCATGCCAGCCAGTCAATTACCGCTGCAACCAGAAGCCACAGTTTAAGGACTTTTTTCTTGGCTCAAGCCAAGAACATCTTTTAACCGGCAGACATACTCTGAAAATTGTGTTGTCCAAGAACTGTCTGGCAGACTATTCAGAACAAGCTAGGCTCTCTTGCCACTCAATAATACTAACTGCATTTACTGAGAAGCAAGTGCCAATGACACTTGCTTGCAGGTAAGTATGCCTAAGACTACAGCCTTACACAGATTCCCTCAACTCCTCTAAATGTGCACCCTCTCTCAATATTAATTCCCTCTCCTACTGTTGTTCTCTGAACTCTAGGAATCAGGATTTATGCACCTCAGAGCTTCAGTTGGAGCCTGTCTTTGTTCCAGCACTATAGGCAGATGAGGTGTTTCAGTTGAAGGCTTTATCTAACACAGAAATGCTGGATTTAGGTAACACTCTCAGGGTTAGCTCACCCTTCATAGAAGGGTATGAGGGGAAAATTACATTTGCAACCTAGATTTTTTCCCCTAGAGGCATGACAGGCAAACATTCAACAGGTGTAGCTTCAGACAGCTTGCTGAGTCAGAACGATACAGTGAATAGCATCTCAGATTGCTATAGGATCCCTAGCTTCAAATCCTTATCCATGGTGGATAAGGATTTCTTTCCCTGTAGCAGGTGCCACTGCTACAGGGAAAGAAAAACTGCACCTTTCGAATTCCCACTCCTTGTCAACTATTAAAGGAAGAGGAGCCCTACCTCTGCTGTATTCACAATGGTAAAGTGATGAAATCAGACACTTATGTATCTTTCTTTGTATATATATCAATTGTCTTAAGCTGCAAAGTGAACATTCAATTGGCCAGATGAATAACGAAGCTAGAACCAACTAATCTTTCGGGGCAATGTGTTCGCTCTTTCCAAAGGCTCAAATGGAAGAGTAATTATTGCAACTGTGTTTGAGTGTGTCTTCACGTTCTGTTCGTGTTCCTGTGCTATTAAAGACCTCACACACACAACTGAAGTAGACAATCTCTTCCTGACATGGAGGACAGTAGTGGGGAAATCTTCTCCATCTAGATAATAATAATAATAATAATAATAATAATAATATATTTATTTATTTATCACCCGCCTCTCCCAACAGATCGAGGCGGGGAACAACACCAAACACAAAATACAAAAACTGATTAAAAGCAGATAAAACCAGTACATCATTAAAATACCAATAAAACACCAATAAAACACTTTAAAATTCATCTAGGTAGGCCTGCCGGAAGAGATCAGTCTTTATAGATCTTTTAAATTCCTGAAGACTAGTAAGTAGATGACTGTGGGCTGGATCCAGACTAAGGGACGAAGTTTTTGATGTTTTATAAGGGTTATGAAAACTCTTTGGGCCACATGATGCACTCCCTATAACGTTGTATATCTGAGGTTTTTTAAAACTCACTTCAGTTATATACAACGGTTTCACTTTTAATAAATCGTTTTAAGTAAAATAATATGTCTTTCCTTACCGTTTGTGATTCCTGGGGGCAGTGCTTCATTGACCGGCCCCCAAATACTTAGCAGTTGATTGGTGGGGAAGAAAGAGGAAGTGGGTGAGTGAACTACAACACCCACAATGCCTAGCCCTATTCTCACTAGGGTATGACAGAGGAACAAAGGAGGAAGTGGTGACTGAACTACAACCCCCACAATGCCTTGCCCTAACTCATTGTAAAAACAAAAGAGAAAGAGACAGGGCAGAACAGTGTGTGACCGTACACACTGCTGTAAAGACTGAAGACTGTTCTTCTGTAACGTGAGTACTCAGTAATGTGGCCTAAGATGTTTTAGAACGCACCTATTTGGAACGTTTTAAAATACTTTTTAAAACGTTCCAAAGGACTGTGTAGATCGGCCCTAAGTCAGCCATGATTCAGTCCCATTGAAGTAAATGGGAAAATTAATCATGACTAACTTAAGTCCCATTGGTTTCAACAGGATTAAAGCAGGGCTGGGGAACCTGTGGCCATCCAGATTTTAGACTCCAACTCCTATCAGCCCCAGCAAGCATGGCCTATGGTCAGGGATGAGTGGAGTCAAAGTCAAATAGCATCTGGACTAAAGCTAAAGCATAACTAACATAGTCTGGACCCATCCCTATGGGTTGAACACTGTTAAAGTTGAATCCCAATAAGATAGAGACTTTATGGGTTGGCAGTTCCCAGGTCTGGGAATTGGTGTGTTTCCCTGTTCTGGATGGGGTTTCACTCCCTCTGAAGGAGCAAGTCTGTAGTTTGGGGGTGCTCCTGGATCTTTATCACTAGAGGCCCAGATGACCTTGGTGGCCTGGAGTACCCATTACCATATTCAGTTGGTACACCAACTATGCCCATTCCTGGATAGGGATAGCCTAGCGATGGTCATCCATGCACTGTAACGTCACAATTAGACTACTGTAACATGCTCTGTGTGGGGCTACCTTTGTGCGTGGTTCAGAAGCTGCGGCTAGTGCAGAACGCAGCAGCTAGGGTGCTCACTTGGACACCTAGCTATGTTCACATAAAACCTGTATTAAAAAACTACACTGGCTGTCTGTTAGCTACTGAGCCATGTACAGGATTATGTTATAATCATATGAAGCCCTAAACAACTTGTGACTAGGATACCTAGCAGACCACCTTCCCTTATATACACCCAGATGACATTTATGAACTTCAGAGATGGTCTTGTTGGCCATTTCAAAATGAACGGCATGTCGCCATGAAGGACCTCTCTGTATTGGCACCCACCATCAGGAAAACCATCCCTCACGCGGTTCAGGAGTCAGGAAATGTAACATCCTTTAAATGCCTCCTGAAATCATACCTTTTCACACAGGCTTTCCCTGGATTGTAACTTCTTTTGGTTTTATATGGTTTAAAAAACAACAACAAACAAACTTGTATAGCTTATATTATGATCTGACTTGTTGTATTTGTGGTTTAAATTGTGAACTGCCCAGAGAGCCTCAGCTATTGGGCAGTATAAAAATGTCATTCATTCATTCATTAAAGGCACAGGGATAGATCTAATAAAAAGTTGGTAGTTGTCACTCCGTTTGTGCGTGGGGGGTTAAAATGTTTTCAAAGATAAGCAAACCAAACAAGATGGAACGTTTTGTTCATCTATTTAAAAATAATAAAAATCAGACACTAGATCAAAATGTCTAATGTGGGATGTGTGTGCCTTCAATATGTATTGAATTCTCAAAAAAGCCATATTTTTCTCTCCTAACCTCTACCCGATAACTTTTCTTTAGAATGAATGGGGTGAACAGAAGTTATCAAGATTTCAGTATTGGATATAAGAGAGGAGGGAAACAAGCCTCGAAAAACTGTCTGCCCGACTCCCTTCTGTATTGTTCTAAGATTATTTGATTTATTTATTTTTTGTATCCAGCCAGAGAACATCTCATCAGCATTTGCAGGGCTGTTACTTGTCATGCAGAGCCCATGTGGGAGAGGAAGCAGAGCATGCCTTTTCCCCATATGGCTGTCAAATAAAGCACAATAAGACGTTGTGGGGGGTGATCATGCAGCAAGTCTCAGGGAAACTGGAAATGGACTAGCCAGAGGTAGACACAGGAGCTCCAGAGGCTTTGTAATGGGATACAAGGATTTCCACCTGGGCTGCAAGGCACTTCTGCAAATCTAGCTGTAACCAGCTGCTGCTACATGAAATGCTGCTGTAAAAAAGCAAGGCCATGTGTGTATCTCACACTATGCTGTAAAAACAAAACAAAAAAATGAATCCCTGTTTTCTGTGAAATAAACTTTTATGATTGAAATAGCTGAGGGGATGGTGCAAGGGTTAGGGTGCTGGAACACATTATGGGAGATCCAAATAAAAGGCACCCTCTTGCCAAAAGGTATACTGGGGCAGGATCTACACAACTGTTTTGTAGCAGTATTGACGGGCACTGACAACTGTTGGGGCCCATTGACACATGCCATATGCTGCTTCCATAGTGTTATAGCCTGCTTGGTGTAGATGTGTCATGGGCCCCAACAGTTGTCAGTGCACTTCAATACCGCTACAAAGCAGTCGTGTAGATCCTGCCATGGTCTCTCAACACTGTCTCTCGCCTGTCTCTGCTCCTGGAAAATACCAGAAGCAAATATGATTAATAAAGACAAGTGTTGCTGGTTAACTTTTGTATCCTTATTCTCCTTCTGTCCCAGCCATATCTTTGAAATATGACGCTGCCTTGTATTGCCATGGCCCTTTCTACACTTAAGGGTGTAGAGAGAGGGCCTGGGGGTGATCCCAAACTTACTGGCTTCCGGGATCAACACCCAGTTTCTACATAGGAAGCGCGATGTCCCAGAAGTAAACAGGGAAGTAGCGGCCGCCATTTTTTGAGGGGGGGGAGGGAAAAGCCAGAGCCGGGAACACACTTGCGCTCCAAAAAAAGCCCCTCTCCTGCTCCCCCACCCCTGATGCCCGTGGACACCCCCCAGACTGACTCCTTCCACCAGGAGGGAGGAAGGAAGAAGCTGGGACAGGCAACCACACTGCCCACTGTCCTTGGGATTGTCCCGGGTCTGCTCAAAGAATCAGGTTTTTCCAGGGTTTCTTCATCCCTGGGAAAATCCGTGCCCACCCCCCTGCCCCTGGGAGTCCCTGGGAGACATTTGGACACACAGGGAGCAGCCAGGGACAACCCCGGGGGAAAAGGCCAGTGTAAAAACAGCATAAGCCTATTGGTCCATCTAGCCAGACTTGTCTACCCTCCCTCCAGGAGCATTGTTTTTGCTTCCTGAATATTTTAACTTGAAGATGCCAGGGAATGAAGCTGGGATCTTCTACATGCAATTTAATGTTGCCTTCAGCTGGGAAGGCTCCCCAGGTGGCTTACAGAAAACAGTCACTGCCCTCAAGCTTACAATAACTAAAAACTTAACACTAAAGGAAAAAGAGATGGTGGGGTGGGGGACACAAGAAAATGCAGGCACCAGTTCTTCATGTTATATGGGCCTTATAACAACTAGCTGTAATGGAAACCAGGCCTCAGGGGGGCCTTAAGAAATAGCCTGGCAACCCAACTTTTGTTGAAATTACTGTAATGCAGTCTGAAATTGCTGGTCTTACAGGCCTCGGCCTTCTGGGGCCTAATTCTAGGTGGCCATGTGTCCTCTTTTACGGAATACAGCTGTCTATTTGAAGATTGTCCTCTATTTTGAAGTGTCCTCTAAGGGTTGTCCAAGTCCAGTTTATAGATAAAGATCCACCAGAAGGAAGAGCTGAAAGGCCTTGAAATTGACCATCGACAGCACCTGGACAGCAGGCTGAGTAAGGCACAAAGGTTACTTGGGCAGGATCTACACTATGGCTTTATAGCAGTATTGAAGTGCACAGACAACTGTTGGAGCCCATGATACATGCCATATGCCACTAAGGTGACCAGATGTCCGGATCCCCCTGGCCAAGTCCAGAAATTGGGGGGACAAACCGGCATCTGGGGGATTTTTCATGAATCTTCATTATGTCTGGATGTTTGCCCGCACTGGATAGGCTGATTTCGGGCCTCTGCCGCCTCTTCCGTGCTGGATCTGGGCTCGGAGCTTTTCGCTATTGCGACAACTCATGAGGAGCCCGGATTCAGTGCAGAAGAGATGGCAGAGGCCCGAACATGGAAGAGCCCAAATCAGCCTCTCCCACCTCGCCCAGCACTTATCCAGCCTCTTCGTGGGTCATCGAAATAAAGGTCCGGATTGCCGAGAGGGAGGGGTGGGAGGCAAAAGAGCACTTCCCAACCCTCTCTCTTGCCAATCCAGGCCTTTATTTTGGAGGTCACAGTGTTGACGTCCAAAATAAAGGCCCGGATTTCCAAGAGGGAGGGGTGAGGAGCGCTCTTTCATCCCCCCACCCCTTCCTCTCAGCAATCCAGTTGCAGGGGCCCTGCCTTCTTTTGTATATGGTCACTCTAGTATAGTGCCTGCACCTTGAACTGCTGTGATGAAGAGGGAATATCACCAGGAACTAATTGCATACAAATGACACTGACTGAAATTCCCTTTTCTCTACAACTGTTAAAGTTACATGAGCCCTGACCTGTATTTTATCTGGTCACCCTACTCTATGAGGACAGCAGGAGCCCAGACCTGCTGGTCCTTCATCTGGGAGAGTTTTTTGGCTCTTTTCAGAGGTTTCATCCCTGCCCCCATTTATGTTTGGTTTAATTAACAATGTGCTTTTATAGTTCCCACTATTGTCCTTACCATCAATCTCTGCTAATAGTATTACGGGTCAGCCTTATCCGATGGGATCATATATCTCAGGAGAAGCAGTTGCACGACACCTAGGCATGACGACAACCCATTAAGAAGCAAAGTTCCACCCCCACTCCATCCCCTCAAAACAAAAATATACAGAGCTTTTATCTTCTGCTAGACTCAGGTTTCTCAACCGAGAGCGGGGGAAACGGGAAAGCCTACTGGCTTTTCAATCTGTTTTATACTAGAATCCCAAGAGAAACTCACTTAATGGGTAGCTGAAGCCTAGGGATTTCAATCTGATGCATTGCCCTAGAAAGCAGAATCATGTTTTTTTTTCTTTTTCTTTCTTTCTCACTCATGGAGGCAGACAGCAGTTGATGGAAATGTCAGCAGCGAAACAAAGATGGAAGCAGCCACACTTCAGTGATATGGAAGTTGGATAAGCTTTGGGGTTACAATAAAAGTGATTTATTTATTTATTTATTTATTTATTTATTTTAAAATCTGGCTATAACAGATTTTAAAATCTGGGGTAGAAGCTGAGGCCAGTCTCTGAGAGAAAGGGGGGGTAAACTTGTCATTTGCAACAGATATCTTCAGAAGAGAAGTTAACATTGGTGCGCAATCCAAAAGTTAAGAACGGGTCTGTTCAGATTGCTCTCTAGTACAGGATTGCAGGGAGAAGTGGGGCATTATTAATCAAGGAAAGTACTGACATCTGAAAGATGGTAAAATTGGACATCAAGGGCTTATTCAATTAGGGTGACCATAGGAAAAGGAAGACAGGCCTCCTGTATTTTTAGAAGTTGTATAGAAAAGGGAATTTCAGCAGGTGTCATGTGTATTCATGCAGCACCTGGTGAAATTCCATCACAACAGTTCAAGCTGCAGGATCCCTGCCTAGAGTGACCAGATACAACAGAGGGCAAATGTCCAGCAGCTTTAATTGTTTTGATGAAGGTGGCAAATGGGAAATAACTCTACCTTTCTTCCCATGTTTCTTAAGGGCATATTTATACTACATGGTTAAACTGGTTTGGCAGTTATTCCCTCTCCCCAAGGATAGTGGGAACCATAGTTATATGAGAATGTCTAGAGCAGCCTTCCGTAACTTGGTCCCCTCCAGATGTTTTAGACTACAACTTTCAGGACTCCTGACCATTGGCCACACTGACTGGGGCTGATGGGAGCTGAATTTCAAAAATCATCTGGACGGCATCAGGCTGGCCTAAGGATTTTCAGCAGAAAAATTGTAGTACTTTCAGCAAACTACATTTCCTAGGATCCCTTGGGGAAGTGTATGACAGTCGAAATGTTACTGCGGCAGGATCTATACTACTGCTTTACAACATTTTATGACAGCATTGACAACTGTTGGGGGCCAGGAAACATTCCATATACCATTTTCAAACCGCTTTCGAAGTGTTATATCCTGCTTGGTGTAGAACTGGCCCATGTTCTTGGCAATGTAGTTGCAGTCTGAATTGTTTGCAGGTAACTAGGTTTCTCTCTATGAAACAAAATAAAATACCACAAATGGGGAACAATGAACTAATTTTGATATTAAAAGTGTTCTTGGGTGTTTATGTTAATGTTTTTTTTTAAAAAAATTAAGAAATAGGCTTTTAAAAATGGCATAAGCAAAATATATGTTGTCATTTAGACCTGCCCTAGCAGGCTGCAATTCTAAAAGTAGATAAATGGCAGGGCACTGCTTTTGGTAATGAGCATTTTCCTCCTTCCTCCCAATCCTTTTTCCTTGTTTGTTATGCCTTTGAGATTATAACCCTGTAGGCAGGGATTGTCTTATTATGAACCTTTTAAAGCCACTCTGGTAGCCTCTAGGGGAGGCTGAAGGTTGGGATAAAAATAGTTCAAATTCATTCATTCATTAAATAAATAAATTTTGTGCTTGCTACTATCTTGGATGTAGCACAGAATTAAGCCCACTAAAAGCAAGAATTCCTCACTTTGCTTTTCCGTGCTTTTTGGCATTAAAATGGTCAAACCCTGACAGCACTTAATGGGGTAATTTATGCACTAAGTGTAATATTAGTTTATTACAATTGTTATTATTTGCTAGCTACCAGTATCGATATTATACTAGCTGGCTACCTGTGAAGAAACTGGGATATCAGTGGCAGGGGTGTAGATGGTACAAGCAAGGGGTCATGACTTTTATGCACCACTTCCTTTATTAACCTCTTGAAGAGATTTTGCTACCTTCTCATAAATAGACTCTAGATAAAACTTTATAGTTCTTTGGCTATGATGACAGGGGCATCTATCACATTCCATTTTAAATTCCACAATAACGAAAGGATTTATATACCCACTATACATTTGGATGGAAATGTTGTTACCAGTGTTGATGATAAACCTTGCCTTAAAATGAACTCAAAGCATGCAAGACTCTTTCCAAATGTTGGACACCTTATAATAGGGTTAAGTTACCAATCAACAAGCCCTAGTAATATTCTTATTTTCCTTTACAAAAACAAACATGTGCCTCTATGGTATGTGATATCTAATTCCATAAGCTCAGGGAAGGAATCACCTTGACTTCATCTAGTCATTTGGTTTTGTGGCGGTAAGGCACCAGCAGTTTCTGATGAAATGGAAAGAGATAAATCGTTGGATTCTGGTGACCGGGGTGCCACTGCAGCTGTTTAAGTGTTGTTTATGGCCACCGCATAATCTTCTGCAGATGTTGTCATGCCAGTTAGAGCACAAATTACATGGACTGAGCTTGCTTCTGATAGGCTCTGAATCATAAAATGAAATGCATATGTGTGAGATATGACAGGTAGTGGTTCTTATAGCAGTGATGTCTTTGGACACTATTGGCTGGACTTTATTATTATTATTATTATTATTATTATTATTAAGGCTCTCTGGGCAGTTCACAATTAAAACCATAATATAGAAGGGTCAATTTAAAACTTTAAAAATGTTAAAAGTATCATATAAAACCAGAAAAAGTTATACTCCACTGAACGCTTGTCTAGGAAGATGTGTATTCAGGTGTTTGAAAAATGTTATATTTTCCGCCTCCCAAACCACATGAGATAAGGTTTTCCAGAGGATGGGTGCCACTACAGAAAAGGGTCACCGTTGAGGTTCTTCTTGATGACATTATGTTTGTCTTGGAATGGCAAGTTCACAATAAAACTGCCCCGGGACCAAACAGACAGCTAAAGGTAAGTTAGTTGTAAAAAAAAAATCCATATTGAGAACAACTGAAAAGCAGCGGGGAGGGAGGTACATGCTATGAGACAATTGTGCTCTTGGAACTATCGTGTGAGATGGCACAAACAAAATGGCCAGCAGGTTTCAGAGACTGAAAGTGAAAGAAAGAAAAAAGTAAGAACAAACTAAGAAAAAAGTAGCTCTTGCAGACATTTCAGTGTCAATTTGTCAGTGACCGTGATTTCAGAAATGGAAGCATAGCCCATTACAGACTGGCACTTTTGTGTCAAAACATGAACCAAATTTCTATGTTTGTGTGTGTGTGTGAACATCTGTGTGTTTGATGATGGAGAACCTTTCATCATGGCAATCAGAAGTATTTCTTTGCCTTGGATCCAAGCCGTTGGCATTAACAACAGAACAAGACCCGCAAATCTGTTTTTTCAAAGATTCCACGGAACTGTGCTGTTGCTGAGCTACTGTCACATTCTGCAACATGGGAAAGCCCCAAGCCATGAGGGCAAAGGAACTGTGCAATCCTTGAGTTGGCCTGACCAAGCTCCTGAAAATTCTCCACAACTGACTGAGCTAACAGCTTGGGCAGTCCTTTCAAATATCCCCTGATAGTTTTCCCTCAGCCTATGCAACTGGTGAGCTGGGTTAAGGCAGAGCACCAGGCAAGGAAACAGGTGCCCTTCAAATGTTTTGGATTACAATTCCTATAAGCCCTAGCCAGCATGGCTAGTGGTCAGGGATTGTGGGTGTTGTAGTCCAAAACATCTGGATGGCACCATGTTGCCCACTCCTGCACATTTTCTTCTAGTATGCAGGATACAAAACAATCAACAAAAAAGACAAAATATTGATGGGGTAGTCAAAAGCAGAGGTACTTTTTGACAATGGGTTAGATCCAGGTGTACTACTTATAGTAGGCTTATTGAAATTAATGGATCAAATTTAGTCTAGATTGGCCTTTTCTAGTTTACATGGGCTTAGTGATACTGCAACGATAGGTTGCTGCTCATCCATTTTAATTATGCCTGGGAGATGCACAGGATGACCACTTGCGCATCACCAAAAAAGAAGAAATGGATCACCCACAAAGAGAAAAGAGGATGCAGCTTTGTGTAAAATTTGCATATACTAATTTATATGCATAAATGCAAATTTAGAAATAATCACTAGTATTTAAATAGAAATAAAAACATTTCACCACAGCAGAGAGAATGTGGCCAGGGCCAGGATATGACACCAAGCAGGATATGGCACATTGAAAACGGTTTGAAAACTGTATATGGAGTGTTTCCTGGGCCTCAACAGTTGTCAATACTGTTATAAACTGTTTTAAATCAGAAGTGTAGATCGTGCCCAGGTGTCCTGTGTGCCTCCTGGCTCTGCTGTCCAGTGCTGGCTGCTGATGGCCAATCCCCTCTGTTTGGTTCTTTCTCCTTAAAATGGACTTGGACTGGACAGATTTTCGAATAGAGGCCACTTTCAAACAGAGGACTGCCCTCTGTAAAGGCGACAGTGCTTCTGTCCCAAGGATGCAACTGCTTCTATCCTAAGTACTCCAGGCAAATTGACTTTGAAGAAATTGCCAAAAGTGTTCTGGGATTCAGGCTAACTAGTTCTGTTAGAAATCACTGGCTGCACCCTCCTTATCAAAGGTATATTCCTGTTGTCAGCACTACCTTCTTTGCTGCAAGAGAACGTGGGGGAGATGTTACCAGCATGAAATATAGCAAAGGAATAACCAGTATAACTGGGGAATAATTAGCTATGGCATAATTAGAGCATTTGGTCAAAACAGAAGCATAGTACTTAACCCAGAATGTATTATTATGGGAGTAGAAGCAGTTGGAGTTATTCTGAGGGGGAAATGTGATAACTCTTCTTTGTATCATACATTGCTGTGATAGTAATTTAATTAAGACCAAAGTTTTCTTCAGCCACTAACTGCCAAAAGAGCAAATGGCAAAAGACTAGGTGTATATATATTACATATATAATTTCTGTTAGCAAATCTTTACTAGAGGCATTGCAGTACTTTGCTGCCCACACACACCCAAAAGCTGAGAGATAGAAGACAGGCCTACATGCTCTTCAACCTAAACATTTCTTGCTCCAGTCCTATACACATTTAGCTGATAATATGTGTGAGTGAACGCAATGGGGCTTATTTATGACTAGACGTTGAGCAATATTGCACTTTGAGTCATTCTTTCTCTACTAGTATTTTATCCTGTTGATGCTAAGTTTTTGCCAGTTGTTTGCTATGTGGATTTCCCAAATTACACTTAAGGAATCTGAGCAAAACACAAGTCTCAAGAGCTCTTCTTGGCTCACTTACTGAAATGTTATGATATATATATATATATGTGTGTGTGTGTGTGTGAGCAAAAGTAGCCAGGGGCAGACAGGGTTATATTTGGAATTGAGAGAAACATTCTGTTGGAAAAAAAAGGGGGGGGGGTTAGATTCATGCACTACCAGGATTCTTTTCTCAGAGTGAAACTCTTCTTTGAACTTCTCTGAACAAGTGATTTATAGCATGCTTGTGGTTGGCTACTCATGGATGTTTGCAGGTCCATTACACAATGTCATCAGCATCAGCGCCCTTCACACACTATCCCTTGGAAATTGTGGGTTTAACAAAAAAATAAAGTAAACGTGGAAATAACTGGTAAAATGTGTGATCCCCAGTATGTAGTTGTGTTATAATCACTCCGGTAGATGGTGCTGTCTCATTAAAGTGAATGGAAATGAATGGAGCACATGGAGCATGCAGAGAGAGGAAGTATCCATTTCAAACCACGTGGCCACCCATGGCCGCCTGTGTAATGGTGCCAAACATATTCCCAGAAAGAAAGCAGATGCAGAAAGCCACGTTAAGGCAGCACCATTTCATTAAAAATACAGAGAAGTTCTTTATGTTGTACTGCATAGAACACCGGCGAAATTATCAGCAGTTTGCCACTGAAGTACAGTGGCAAACCTCAATGGAGACTGCAAAGGGACAAATATAGGTTGTTTTCAAGCTACATTTGTCCCCTTTAAGCCCCTGACAGAGCATCATCAGACGGGGGGAAATCACAGTTCCCTAACATTGCTTCTCTGCCCCCACTCCTGTCCCACATTACTTCCTCATTCTTCCTGGAGAATAAAGAGGAAGTAAAACAAGTAAAACAATTCAGGGACCGTTTGTATTGCATCACTTTTCCTGCACACAGCAGGAAACGGCAGCACATTCCATCCCCCCACAAAAAAAGTCAGATGAAGAGAGGTCCATTTTGTGATGGAAAAAAAGAAAAGAATGAGTGGGAGGTGCATGGGAGGCAGACGATGTTGTCTAAAGGACTCGCAAAAAACCATGAGTAGGCAGTAGCGAACGTGCGATAAAATGCTTGTCTGATGAACCCCGTAGTTCGCTACAAGAATTCGGTGGCAAGCTGTTAATTTTTTGTATGATGCTGATCCACTAAAGTTTGGTGGTGCTGGGGCAGTAGTGGGAACAGCCCCTGGCAGAGAGAATCATGAAGGAGAATTGCTGCTTGAAAGAGTACAGATTACAAAACATGGAGAAGTGTATGTAATCAGTCACTCTCTCTTAACCTAACCTACCTCACAGTATTGTGTAGACGAAAGACAGCACTCCAAAATGCGTTACTCTGAGCTCCTTGGACAAGGGGTGCCCATGTGTCCTATTATATGGAGAACCTCTATTTGAAGGGCTGTACAATTCAAGCCCCATTTAAAGACAGAGTCCTAAGAAGGGAAAATAGTGGCCTTGAAAATTCCCATCCACAATGAGCGTCCACACAACAGATTTTGCCACCAGGTCCACCAGGATGATGAGATTATTGTATTTCTATTTAATTTAAAGCAATTATGTCTAAATGTACATCTCTACCTATAAAGCGGAAAGTATGTGTGTGTGATGTATGTCCGAAAATGTTTACCCACTTCCAGATGAGTTAGAAACTTGAAATTTGGCATGCTGATAGGTCTGGTTGTACAACGTACCAGAAAAATCTAAAAACACAGAATTTGGGGCTTTAAGTATTTTTTAAAGAATTTAATAGAAACCAAGGCTTATGCCTACAACTCCCAGCATGGCTTGGGTGGGAGGCCAGACTTACTGGCCTTTGGTGGCCGTTGTGAGTGCATGGGCAGGTTGCCACTGCATGTCTTTCACAACCATAGGTCTGGTTGTACAATGTACCAGAAAAATCTAAAAAAAATTATTAAAGAATTTAATAAAAACCAAGGCTTATGCCTACAACTCCCAGCATGCCTTGGGTGGGAGGCCAGACTTACTGGCCTTTGTTGGCTGTTGTGAGTGCATGGGTGGGTTGGCGCTGTGTGTTTTTCACAACTCCAACTCCTAAGGTTGGTCTCAAGCAGTCAACCGAATTCCACATTAAAGGAAACAACAACATAAGTGGGCTGTGCCTATTTGCAGTGCCTGCACCCATCCTCTGCATTGTTTTAAAATCATAAGTAGATACAATAGTGTGACTTTGAGGGGCCAAACATGCTCAAAGGAACCCTATACTGATATCACTATTTTCTCAGAATCTGGGGAAAGTGCATGTGTGGCCTTAGCTCTTAGGAGGGAGAAACAGGCCTGATGAAGGGGAGAAGTACACGGCCGGCCCTGGCCTTCAGTACAGGCTCCTAATTTAGCAATTGGTGAGTGAGAAGCACAGGCCAAGGCAGTCCCAGCAGGATTTAGCTAGAACTGCCAAGGCATATTAGGAGGTGTAGTACTGGCATGTAGAGTGGCTGATTTTAAATAAAGTATGGGTTAGCAAACTAGGTCACTAGGTGCAAATCAGGTCAGTATCTCTCAATCCTAACTCAGTTCCCACTTTCCTGACCTCTCACTAACTGTCTTTGTTCTCTTTCTACCTGACTTTCTCCAACTGCCACTAACCCTGCCCATCATTCCCTCAGCTTATGCCTACAACTCCCAGCATACCTTGGGCAATTTAATTTGTTTAAAAGTTAACTCACGGGCCTAGCACCAGCCTACTACTTTACAATGATTACCTTGCAGACATATATCTTAGGGGGCCTGAGCAACGCTGGGTATATCAGCTAGTCTATACATATAAATTTGCATATACACATTTTCTGGAAATCTGTGTTCTCTTTTGTTCTCTTCTTTGGCATTGCATTCCTCTTTTTTAGTGATGCATAAATGGCCACTCTACTTGGAGGAAGGCTGGGATAAAAATGTAATAAAAACTCAGCCCTTTCAATTTGCTTCCAGTCTCTTGTACAATTGTGAAATTTAAATTGAGAGAAGCATTCATGGGTTATATCAGAGGGGTTTTTTTTGGGGGGGGGGGGTGGATGTGTGGTTGAAACAGACATGATCAATGTTTGTCATGAAAAATGCCAAACAGCAAGCTGATCCTTAGTCCTATAGTACTATCTGTGCACACAACACTTAGTTATATTCGAACTGTATGGTGCTTTTGACAAACTGGAGTTCATTTCATTACAAAGATCATAAAGGACAACCCAGGGCTATGTTTCCTCAAGCACCTCTTCTAAAATTAATTTTAACTTGTAACCAGTTAATGGATGTACTTGTAAATCCATTACACTTTCCAAATAAAAGTGTCATAATGTATTTTTATGAAGTGTTTTAAAATCCCTCGTTTGGATGCAAAATGCCACACAATTTCTGTTATAATAAAGCCACAACCAGCACCTCACCTCAATAATGGATATTTAGAGATATTTAAATGCATTAGCACACAATTTCCAATCCCTCCGGGTTTTAAAATGGTGACAGGTGGAGGAGGGGCAAAATAGGAATCTCCAGTCAATTCTAACTGAGGTAAAATGCCTTGAAAACAGGGCAATCTGAAACTACAAATTACAGATTAGTTTGCCAAAGACTGGACTAAAACTGACCTTAAGACATCAGATTTGTAAAACATCGCAACATTTTCTTTACATTCCCTGGTCTTTTATATCCTTTGGGTTGACAGTTGGCTACTAATCAGCATTAACTACTGCCTTTTTGCTACTTCATCCATCAATCTTGCCAATATATTTTTAAACTACATTCCTGCTATCACTTATAACATAATGGTTATGAAAATGGGGTTAGAGTGTCATCACATGGGGGAAATTGCATTTCCTTATCATTGCTTCTCCGCCCGCGCATTTGTCCCTCATTACTTCCTCTTTTGAAAGAGGAAGTATACAATGTCCATGTGGCCCGTTCAGTGAGCCGTTTTGATCTGCTGCTTCTCCTGCGCACAGCAGGAGATAGTGGCAAGTTTAATCTCAAAAATAATGTGGATTTACTGGGGTATTTTTTTGTCGCATGAAGAAGGCTAGAAGAGCCGGGAGGCGCGCGGGACACAGACAACATCATGAATAGGACCCGCGAAAATCCTTGAGTGCCCAGTAACAAGCGTGCAATAAAATGCTCATCTGATGATGCCTTTGTTTCCAATCCCAACTCTGCCATGTACTCATTGACTGGCTTCAAGGAAGTCACTGTCCCTTAGCTTCATACACACACACACACACACACACACACATCTGCAAGATATGGATAGGAATAGAATACTGGCCTTCCCTTATTTAGCTTTTGCAGGGGCTTGCTGAATTCATGTATGTGAAGTACCCTGAGCATTTTGTTTTTTAAAAGGTGCATTATACAGGCTTGCAATGCAATCCTACGCAAGCTTACTCAAAGGTATGTCCCATTGAGCTCAGTGGACATTACTCCCTACTCACTGTGCTTAGGATTATAGCCTATGTATGACTATAAATCAGTGCTGGGCCGAAAATTTCTCCCACATATTTTTTGACCATTTTCATTCAATTTGATAGAACAGAAATTGTTTTCAAAAAGAAATTCAAAGGGCAATAAATGTTTAGAAAAATTCCCATGGATTTGGTTCAGGGTTATTGTGCTTACCTTACTTATGAGGTGGCTGAGGTGTGTGCAGGAGTGCAATCGTCCCTCTGGCAGCTTGTAGCTTTCATGGTTTTCCCACACTTCCCACTCAGGGAGGACAGCATGAGGCAATTCCTTCCCTTCCCTTTTCAGATCAGGAAGTGCAGGAGACTGAAGAGCAATGGAGAGGTGTGTGATAGAAAGAAAAAATATATATACACAGTACTCTCAGCCACCTCCGAGTAATTAGATAAGGTCAAAACCACCACCATAATAAATTCAAAATAAATTGTAAAATGCCCTGAGAATGAGACAGAAAATTGGAAGCCTCTTTTATGAGGAAGAAAACTTTCAGCCACGGAATCACGAGAATCACTCTGCCAATGATTTTCCTCTTTACCTATATGGATTCTCTCTGTTTTCAGTGCCGTCAATGTTCAGTGACAGTCCATCTAATCCACAAACTCACCTTGTTCAATATTACTAGCCAGGGTGCTGCAAGGGGAGGATAAAACTAGCCAGGTTACCCAATGAGAAGAGGAGAAGCCAGATGGCTTGTTTTGACTTATCAGTGCCTTAATTTAAAATGTGTGATCAAATTAAGAATCAGTTAATAATACAGTTAAAATTATTCATGTTTTAAATACTGAGATTTAATTCTAGTTTTAGGGTTGCCATATGTCCCCTTTTACAAAGGACAGCCCTCTGTTTGAAAGGCTGTCCTGTCCTATTCCAGTTTAAAGATAAAGAACCATCAATTGCTCATCAGTACTGAGTACCTGAACAGCAGACTGCACAGGCAGGTCACCAGGTCAAAGTCATCCACACTATGTGAAAATTTACTGTGTTTCTATTTAAATTATAATTATTCTTTCTAAATTTGTGCCTATACATTTAAATTAGCACAGGTGAATTCTATGCAAATCGTCTTCTTTTATCATCTTTTTTGGTCATGCATTCTCCCCCTTTTGAGGGGTAATTCATGAGTGGCCGCCCTAGTTCCAATACTTTGGAGGTTTTACTAGATTTTTGTTTTTAATCTGTTTTAACAACTAGGGTCTGTATTGGGATGGGGGGGAACCCTGAAAGCTAGAATCCACATTTAATAGCATAATTCCAGGAGCTGGAATATTCAGTAAAATATTAGATATCATTTAATGTGCAATCAAGACATAAGATTTTGTGTACTAAAGTGTAATATCAATAGAGCAAATTTGGCCAGAGTGACACAGGCCTCAGTTTCATCGTGTCTGAATCACTGCAATGTATTCTACCCAGGGCTGCCTCTGAAGAGTGTTCAGGAACTTCAACTAGTCAGAATTCAGCAGCCTGATTGTTAACAGGAGCTGCATACAGGGAGCAAGCAACTGCCTTGTTTGTTTGTTGGTTTGTTTATTGCATTTTTATACTGCCCTATAGCCAAAGCTCTCTGGGCGGTTCACAAAAATGTAAACCATGAAATCATTTTAAGAACTATAAAACAAACAACAATCTAAAAACACAAAATAACATACAATATAGAAAACACAACCAGAATAAAACCAAGCAGCAAAGATTAATACAGATTAAAATACAAATTTAAACAGCAAGGGTTAAAATTGGGTTAATTTATCTTAGGGTGACCAGATTTTGGAAACCAAAATCCAGGTCCAAAATGGCCGCCCGAAGGGGGCGTGCCCACCAACATGTCCGGCCCCCAGGGGCCGGGTCCAGCCCCAAGGGGCGTGCCCACCCGAACATAGCCTTGGTCACATGTCTGATTACACAGCACACAATTAAGACAAACATGTATTTCCTTATCTGAAAAGCTGTGTAGAAATAGTGAGTAGCTGTAAAGACGTGGGGCAGATGTTAGACATCAACATTATATACATTGTGATATATACGTGAAATTGCTTTCAGGCAACATGTCTAGAATTTCATCAGGTGTCACTTGTATGCATGCAGCACCTGGTGATATTCCCTCTACATTACAACAGTTAAAGCCGCAGGAGCCCTGCCTAGCATGACAAGATACAAAAGAGGGCAGACATACACACCCCAGGTAAGAGCAGCAGTAGCAGCATCCACACACACCTCATGTCCACCAAAGGCAATAAAAACTAAAATCTACATACTCCTACACGCTCATCCAAAGTGGGGGGAAACTCCACACCCTCCCAAAAGCAATTAAAACAACAACAACCTCCCAAGACACACTTAACTGGGGGGATAGAAATCCACCCCCACACTCACCAAAGACAAAATAATGACAATAATAATAATAATAATAATAATAATAATAAACCACTCACATAATGCAAAATAACACAAAAACATGCACACACCCATTGCAATAAAATAATATTAAAAATACAACACTCACCCACATACTCACCCAAGGAAAAATAATAAAAATCCAGACAAGCACCAAGGCAAAAAACAACCAACCAATGACTACACACAACCAAGACTGAAAATTAAATATCCACGCACACCAGCATACTCACCCATGGCAAACCTAATAATAGTTTTAAAACACACACACACATACCACCCCAATTAATGAATCAAAATATATGGACAATATTAAAGAAAAGTTCACTAAACAGTAGCAGCACCCAACAATAAATAAAATCACATCCAGGCAGCCCCAGCCCCAGCCCCGCGCACTAGGCCAGGCTAAGACGCCTGCACGCCAGACTGGGCTAGGCCACCCCATGGGCTTGAAGTCCCACATGCCACACTCCAGGCCAGGCTGTGCTGGGCCAGGCCGCCCCGTGCCGGGCCAGCCACAACGCTCACCATGATGCCCTGGTGTGCCAGGAGGACACCCGGTGAGGATGCGCCCTACGCTGCGCTGCTCCATGTGCCGCACTGAGCCAAGCTGCGCCGCCCTGCACGCACACCCCGCTTGCCCCACATGCACCACCCCCACCCTGCACCCGCCGGCCCCACATCAGCCTCGCGCACCCGCCAGCCCCACTCCCCCCACCCCCCTCATGCACCCCACAACCGCTCCACCCACCGCCCGCCCCACTTGCCCCACGTGCATCGCACCCATCCCGCGCCCGCCTGCCCCATGGCCGCCCCACGCACCCCGCGCCCGCCTGCCCCACAAATGCATGCCTCACAAGCCCCAGAACGTCGCCACCCGCTGCCCGCCCACGCCAACCCACGCCAGCGCTACACCACCTACTTAACTATTCACCCCGGGACTGCGCTGCTGCTCCTGCCTCTGACGCTGCCTTCTGGATCTGTTTGGGAGCACGAGGAGATTGCTCCGCCTCTCAAACAAGTCTTGCGAGACCAGGAGAGAGCAGGTAAGCAAGCTGCTCTGTGCCCCGCATGCGCCTTTCCTGGGGTGAAAGGGTCTCTTCGTGCTTGAATGAAGAGGCCCTTTCATCCTGGGAAAGGGGCGGGGAAGAGCAGGCTGCACGTTCTCCAGGGCCCCAGAAAGCATGGAGCTTGCCTACCGCCATTAGAGTAGGTGATCTCCACCCTTTCTGGAGCCCCAGAGAATGTGCGTCCTGCTCTGCCCCTGCCCCTTTCCCAGGATGAAAGGGCCTCTTCAGTCAAGAATGAAGAGACCCTTTCATCCCAGGAAAGGGGCAGGACAGAGCAGTACGCATGTTCTTCGGGGCTTTCCAGAGCTCTCCACGGTAACCTGTTTTTCCGGGTAAACGGGCCCTGGGCCCGGTTGAGCCGGATCGCCCCAGTTTTCCCGGTTAGGACCGGGAAACCCCTGGCGATCTGGTCACCCTAGTTTATCTGATAAAATGCTGGGAGAATAAAAGGTCTTCACCTGGTGACGAAAGAAGTGCAAAGTAGGCGCCAGGCAAACCTCTCTGGGGAGCTCATTCCACAGCCAGGGTGCCATAGCAGAGAAAGCCCTCCTCCTGGTGGCCACCTGCCTCACTTCCTTTGGCAGGGGCTCGCAGAGAAGGATCCCTGTGGATGATCTTAGGGTCCGGGCAGGTACATATGGGAGGCGTTCCTTCAGATAACCTGGCCCCAAGCCGTTTAGGGCTTTAAATGTTATTACCAGCACTTTGAATTGGGCCCGGACCTGGACTGGCAGCCAGTGAAGCTGGAAAAGGATTGGCATGATGTGGTCCTGTTGGCCAGTCCCTGTTTTGTACCAGCTGAAGCATGCCCTAGCTGTTTAAACATATCTAAAAATGCATAGGATTGCACCCTCAAGGATCATATAGTTTGGCCCTAAACTAAATTAATTGCACACTTAAGGAACATTTTGTTTAACCCTAAACTAAATAAATTGCTTTCTTAAGGAACATTTAGTTTGGGACTGGCACAAGGGCCTGTTCAGTGGCTGTCTCTAGGTTCTGCCACTCCCTGCCAAGGAGGCCTATTTCATTTCCTTATGATTGACTTTCTGGAAGCTGGTGAAGACCTTCGTGTTTAGGAAGGTATTTCATGTGCTATTTTGATCTATGTCTGTGTTCAGAATACTTTAAATATGTTGACTGGTGGTGTAGTTTTATCATCTGCTGCTGTTTGTGTGTTTACATTTTTAGTGGGTTTTGTTTTAAAATGTAATGGTTAAATGCATGCTTTCTGAGCTTACTGGAGGAAACATGGGGTATAAATGTTTTGAAACAAATACAATTAAATAAAAAATAGAGCAACCAGGAAAGCTAGATTAGTGGGAGCTCATGGCATTTTATAAGCAACTGACAATGAAAGTGTTTGCTTCATAGGTCCCCTCTACAAGGATTCGCTTTTGCGCCCGGTTAGGCGATTATGCGCATAATCGCTGAAGCGCATTTACACCTAATACCTCTGCACGAGAGGCGGCGAGAGGTGGCGAAGCGCATTAACGGATGACCAAAATGCGCTTTACAAGTAGTTAATGCGCATAATCGCTTGTTCACATAGTCAAAAATGCGCTTTAACAGCCGGAGCAAAATAAAACTTGCGGTTTAATGCGCATTCGATAATGCGCATAATCGGAGAGATAATGCGCCTCTACGCTCGATTTGTGCTCCGTTCTTGTAGAGGTAAATTTTTTAAAGCGCCTTGAAAGAGCTTTAAACCTCTCTTGTAGAGGCAGCCATATATATGCTCAGTTGGACATGTAGAAAGGGAGAATGCAATCACTTGCCGTCATCCATGAAGTTTAATTCAAGTCTAGTCCAATATAAGACATTTGTGAATGATCTTTGGATACAACTTTTGAAAATAAAAAAAATTAGATGATAAATAGTTAGTTTTGGTCCTGATATATTGACTGTCCAATTAGTGTACTGTTGGAGCTTTACTCGTTTCTATTTTCAAGCTGGTTTAACTATTGTGAGAATGACAATGTGAAATGGGAGAGAAAATTGGCCCTAAACTAAATGAATTGCACACTTAAGGAACATTTAGTTTGGGACTGGTGCCAGGGCCTGTTCAGTGGCTGCCCCTAGGCTTTGCAACTCACTTCCAAGGAGGCCTATTTCATTTCCTGTGTATGAATTAGATAAACTCAGCAGTTCTTAATGTTTACAAATAATGTCATAGCAGGGAGGGGAAGAAAATCCTGGTATTTACCAGTATATCTCAAGATGCTTTTGATAAATTACCAAAGTTCACCTTTAGATCCATAATTTAAGTAAAGCCAATAGTTACCATGGCCTGGTTGTTAGTGTCCAGAACCATCTTCATGACACAAATATTTCTGACATGTACCAGAATACATCTAAATGACAACTGAGTGTCTTCAGTAAAGGACCAAATGCCATCCAATAAAATATCCAATAAAAGGCTATACATTGGATGTAAATGGAGAAAAAACAGCCCATGTGAAAAAAGCTTTTCTTGGAGCCTATCTATACTACTACTTTAAAAAGGTTTATAACAGTTTTAAACCGGTTAACCGGTTTAAAACTCTTATAAACCATTTTAAAGCAGTAGTGTAGATAGGCTCTTGATTTCCCCCAGTTCATACCATGCAATGCCAAGTGTCTTCAGAAAATGATATAATTTCACCTAACTGTAGTAGGTTTATCCTTAGTTTTTCAGTGTTTAATATTAAAAGCCAATTTTTATCAGTATTCACTGATAAAATGTATACTAATGTATACTGAAATGGCTGAAATGTTGAAGAAATTAATTATTTTTTTGACACTGGTTGGCAGGTATTATGATGATATTTAACAGCATTGAAAGGATGCTTACCAAGTTATCGGAAGGATATTGTCCTTGAAATATAAAAGAGTTCCATGAACTTTTTTTTATTTTTGGCCTCTTCTTGTCCTTCCAAATTACTAAATTTGTTCTTTATTATATCATTATACCATATAGCAAGAATTAGGGGGGAAAAGCTTTATGCAACTGTTGCTGAATTCAGATTCAAAAAGAGAAGCATGACATTGGACGGGTTTGCTCCTTCTCTGTCGCTCCCCTGTCCCCTCTGAAATCACGTCTGAGAGAAGAGAATAAAAACAGTTCTAGAGGCAAAACAATTATCTTTGTTCTTCCACAAAAATATTAATACAAAGATTTCTGAGATGGAAGTTAATGAAGATGGGGTCTGTATTACGAATTGCATTCTTTCTTGTCACAATGGGAACCACAGAACAATCCCCTCTGCTGTGGAGAAGCTGTAGCTGCTCACAGTTTGCTGTAAAACCCCGGTGTTTCCTCTTTTCTGCCATATCCTCTTGAAATGGAAATAAATAAAGGCAAAGACATACTAATGAGATCCCAGGGCTAAGGAAAGGGGGAAATCCACCATCATGTTTTCTTGGCCAGTGCTACTGAAAAAAAAAGCCAGATGAGTAGTTGCCTAAGAAGCAATTATAGCCCCATTTCCCCATACATGGAAGCCTAGACGGACTGTGGAGAAACAGCAGTGGACAGAATAATGAGCAAGTGCAAGCAGTGACCCAAAAGTTCATGCAAGGGCTTCCTCAGTCAACGGCTCAGTTCAGACAACACGTTAGTCAATGCAGTGTGAAAACTCCACTCAACGGTTGAGTTTTTTAGGGGATATTCCCCATACAACATGTTCTAACTCCACCATTGTGTATCTGTGGGCTACTGTGGAGTTGAGTAAAATCCATCATGACATTTGATTGACAGTTCCTCTGCTCTCTCCTTCCCCAGTCCTCCTGATGATATCCCATCAGCCATTGCTGCAAAAAAAAAAAAACAATCCCGGTGGCTCTCCTAGAGGGGCGTTCGCTCCTTTCACTGCTCTTGCTAGGGAACTCTGCAGCCAGTGGGAAAAGTCAATGCAATGCAACAGAAAACTCCACAGAGCCCGCCACACAACACGCCACAAAACAGTTGTGCAAGAACTCTCTTCTGCACAGCATGGGTATTCTGCATGGAGTGTTTTTTCCACAGAACTCCACCACTGTGTGGAGTTTTCCTGCCAGACAACACATTTCTCAATGGTGGTAGAGTTCTAAAACCACCATTGAGAAACATGTTGTCTGAACTGAGCTAATGTCTATGTCCCTGCTGACAAAGAAGTTAAACTAGCCTCCTAGTCTGGCACATTGGAAATGGGTTAACAGGAAGAGTTCTTTCTCTCTCCCCCATGCCCCTTTCCGCTTGGTTATTTCAAAGGCTTTCTGGGGCTTTCTGGTTTTCAGAATAGCTGCCAAATCAAAAACATTCAATACATATGCATATGTGTGCCCCCTTTTGTGTTCTTTTTTGGTGATGCAAAGCTATTATTTGGCAATAAGTAACTGGGCATCCTACATTATAATGAGATCCCATTTGCAGCCCCAGTTCATTTACTGAAGAAGCCAAAGAGGAAAGAACTTAGTTGCCCTGCCAAAGGTTAACACGAACTGTTTTCCACTGATTTCCCTCTGCTGCTCATTAATTCTTTCTCTGTATATTTATTGAGGAATTCTTGGCTGGGTGCAACCCGCTAAGGTATCTCTTTGCCACACCATTTCCAATTATAACTTACCATTATACACTGAAACGCCCTAGTGTAAAAAATAAAAATGAGAAGAAAACCACATTTAAAACAAAAAGAAAATTCCATTCCATTGCCAGCTCTGGTACTTATGTGTGAGAATATAAAATACAACCTTAGATTTGATGGAGGGTTTGCTATCTCCAAGTGCATTTACAATCCTGCCAAAAAATGCAACTCAGATTTAATCTTTCTATATTTAAAAAATCATCTTTCACTTCCTGGATGTCTTTTCCCCATTTGCTCAGCACCGTTTAAGAAGGAATGGAAAGTAAGGCCTCGGCTAGTGAAGCTCTTGCGTTGACTCAACTTTAAATTAAATGCCCTAAATGCCACAGATTCCAATGAAGCTAAGCTCATGTTTATTGATGCATTACAGGATGGCCTCTTTTAATTAATATTTAGGACTTTCTCAAAGAGTTTTGTGCTGTTTTTTCTGGAAAGAAGAAAGGAAAGAAACAAGAGGAGAAAATTTCAAAGCTCACCAATGAAGGGTAGAGAGATATGTTAGAAGACAGCACTACAGAATATATTCTCCACTTTTGATTTCTGGGTAGAAACTAACAATATGTGGGAAATAAATATTACTGAACAGCATTTTGGTTGCGTAAATATCCACCCTTTCCATCCTATTTAGAATCATTGCTACCCCTGGTGGGTGCTGCCACTGCTTCAGTGCTATTTTTAACCGTGGCTGCTGTTCCTGCTTGCTGCTTCCTGGATTACTCACATTGATTTCACACAATGATTGGGTTCGGCCATCATGATAACCCATGATGGATTAAATAAGCATTGTCGATTTATTTAACACATGGGTTATCATGTCTTCTATTGGGAGGGTTTTTTAAAAACCCACGATGGCTTATCTAGCCAAAATAACCCATGGCCTGTGTCTAGAGCAGCCGTTTATTCCTGATTGATATTGAGGTCGTCATGACATTCACCTACTCCCGCAGTGATCTTGGATCGACCGCTCAGTTATTCAGGAATATCACTGACTGGAATATCTCTCTCGCTCCAGTCCCGACGTCTGCGGGTGGTGAGCCCCCCCTTTCTGAAGCTGTTGCTGTTTGGCGCAAGCTCCTGGCTTGGCGAATAGCCAACCCGCTGTCAGGGACATGTGCAGTGGTTTCAGACGTGTATGGGAGTGGGCGCCCACCATTTTTGGCACATTTTTTTATTGGTTATCAGCGTGTTTTGGCACCGACTGTGTGTATTTTTTAAAACAACAACAACACATATCGATGCACAGGAGCGCTTCTTCGACACAGTACCTATCCCCCGCCCCCGTGTTGCTGTGTGTTTGCACTGGTGTGCATCTCAGAAGAGTTATTAAAAATAATTCCATGCCCCGTCCCCATCTGTCCAGTCCCGTCCACTTTTGCCGATGCACATTCAGAATTGCCATCACAGGGCACATGTCCTCCCGGAACGGTTCTCCTTTACTTGCAGAAAATGTCCCTCACGTGTGCCCTATGATCAACGATCGTGGAAGCGGGAAAATCCCTCCTCCATTTCAAAAGGGCTATAAGTATAAATGAGCCCATAGTCTGCAGAGTGGGTTTAACCCATCATGGGTTACTGTGTTGTGTGGTAGTCACAGTGGGCTATTTTGGTCACCTACGGAGTCACTTGGCAAGAGCGGTCAAAATCATTGCGACCAAAACCATTGCCAGCCAAAAGATCTCTGTTTCCATGGTCTGCCTACCAAATGATTGTGCTCACAGCCTGATCCCACCTTAAGCCTTTCCCTGACAGTGCGCTCTGCAACCTTCCAAGTGTCAATCATCATCTCAGTCTGATAGCAGCAGCTGTGCAGGGTTGTCATTTTGCCTTATGTGTATCCTTGCCAGGGGATGCTGTGTATGAAGTTTTGTCCCCTTCCTGCAAACATCCATGGAGTTATAGCCCCCCTTTTTGGCAAAAAGATGCTTTCACTCATGTGGCTTTGTCAGTATGCAGGGTTTTTAATGGGCCTTGTGTGCATCCCTGCCAGGGAAGGTTGTATATGAAGTTTGGTCCTGATCCTGCAAACTTCCTTTTGGTGCACCCCGGGGGGCTTGCTCCTTTGTGTGTAATTGCACAGGGTTTTGATGGTGCACCAGATGCCTCCTGACCAGGAGAGGCTGTGCATGAAGTTTGGTCCCAATCCTGCATACTTCCGCCACTCTAGAGCCACCATCCCCTTGTCTGATCCCCTTGTCTGGGTGAGGCTGGAAACACTGAATTAACCTCTCCCCTCTCATTGGGATATTGGGGAAGGTTAAAACACGCTGCTGCGGTGTTGTCAGTGGGTGAAACAGAACCACTGGTGGGGTGGGAAGACTGCAGCAGGACAGGTGGGTCTCAAATTAGGCAAAGTAGCTTAATAAGCTATGCACAGTAACTTATTTGTCTGGTTAGTCTGGTTATGTGGGGGATAACAGTAGCTTATTTTGAAAAGAAGCTACTGTGAGTAGCTTATTGATCCATCATGGCTTAAAGTGGCAGCCAATCACAGTTTGCACAAACCCTACTCAGGCTTTATGCTGAATAGGGTGGAAGAAACACATGTGAGAGGGGTGGAGCTATGCATGCTAGCCCTACCTGCAATGTTCTCACGTGCCCCAGCTACGCCCTCTAAATCCCCACCCTCCCCATGTTGAACTGGGAAGTCTACAATGGTCTTCTACTCATGTTCATTTGCATAATCAGGGATCCTGATAAAGCAGGGATCCTGGTTAGATGAAGGCTTCGACTCACATTCAAGCACATGCAAGAAGCCCTCTGCAGATTTCTCAGCACAGGAAGATCAGGGACATTGGGGGCAGGCCCCCACCCTCTTATTCCTGTTGCTTCTACCCTCTTCAGCATTATGCCTTAACTGGGCTACACTTTATATAGCCAGTCATATCTGGCTCTGTGATTATGCCACTGTGGTCATATGAGGTCAATGTAAATAAATATATAAACGTTTTCTTAAGGGGTACTGAAAACCCCAAATGGGAGATGTTTGTTGTTTTGCCACTGCTGAAAATGTCCACACAAATAATAATAATAATAATAATAATAATAATAATAACAACAATTTATTTCTTACCCGCCTTTCCGTCTGGATCGAGGCGGGGAACAACAACATGATAAAATACATAAAACTGATTAAAACATAACACATATTATTAAAACTGCATAAAAATCCTAAAACATCCTAAAAAAAATCCTTAAAACATTCTAAAATTCCACTGGATATGCCTGCCGGAAGAGAACAGTCTTTATGGCTTTCTTAAATTCTAAAAGACTGTTAAGTTGACGAGTCTCCTCCGGCAGGTCATTCCACAGTCTGGGAGCGGCAGAAGAGAAGGTCCTCTGGGTAACAGTTGTCAGCCTAGTCTTGGCCGACTGCAGTAAGTTCTTCCCAGAGGACCTGAGCGTGCGGGGCGGATTGTATGGGAGAAGGCGATCCCGCAGGTAACCTGGACCCAAACCATGTAGGGCTTTAAAGGTAATAACCAACACTTTATACTTCGCCCGGAAACTAATTGGCAGCCAGTGGAGCGATTTTTGTAGTTTTTTCCCCCCTCAGCTCCAAACAATACCATTCAGGTTCCGGATCAATACAGAACATTTGTTTGCTGTTCCATCTTTGGAGCAGATGCAGTTGCAAATTCAGTGGGATGTACCAAAAGCAACCTCCCTTCCACATTACCGAAGATTATTCCCTTAAGTACAGAACAGAGGTCTTCTGTTCCTAGGAAACAGGAGTGAATGAAAGACGCAAGTAGCACTTGTAATTCTTTGTGCATCAAGGGCACTATTAATAACTATCTTAGAACTTGTTCACATCAATGCATATTTCAGAATAACCCCTTAATTCATTAAACCTTGCTGTTGTTCACACAATGAGGTTAGAGAAAATAAGAATTTGTCTTACTTTCTATTTTGGGGAAGTCATTTTTATTTTATATCCATCACTTCTCAAGAAAATAAAAGAAGATCAAAATAACTCAATTTCTAACTCACGTCATCCCAAGAGTTTGCAGCAAACAACAACTCTTAACATCAATGAGTTGAATTTCGACTTAGGCGTTCTTTGAGTATACCCATTGAAATTAATGGAATTTAAAATAGTCCAAATCCAATGATTTCAATGGGTCTATTCTAGCATGACTAAGTCAGGCTCTAACTCAATGACAACAATCACAAAGAAAAAGGAAAGTATTACAGCACTTACGAGTCTGCAGTTTCTGGAAAAACAGAAGATCAAGCCTCATTTTTGAATGTAGAATAACACTGTAGCCAGTTTTGCATGGTAAAATGGCCATGTAAATGCAGCCTTATGTAGGCTAGGCTTTTCAGTATAATGATACTATAATAAAGAAACGTTTGAGTCATTTTGTCTTTTGAAAAGTGAATGACATTGCAATCAAATAGCTAGCCTTCTCATTGGTGACTAGTATTCAACATGCAAAGAACTCTTAAAAAACCAAACCCGTAGAAGGATGTTCAAAAGTACAAGCCCTACCTTCTGGAGTTCCTAGAAGGGTGAACTGTATGATTCCTCTGGACATGCCAATTGGCCTTGGGAAAACAGCCCTGGAAAGGCAAGAAAGAGGGCCTGGACGTATTCAAAAATACAATATCTGCAGAGAACTTCAGAGTGAGGCATGTGGCATTGCACTATTAACAGAATTAGGTATGAGTCTCAGTAATTCTATGTAAAGTGATGGAGAATGGGCAACAGGAATGGAGCTCTGTTTCAGACAAAACCTGTTGACTTTCTACCACCGCTGATGAAGATATCATAAATATTGAATGCATTCTGATTCTTACACAGCAGAAAGCACTATTCAGCTCTGTAATTTCAATGCCCCTAATATTCCTAGGGATTCAGGGGGAATACATGCCCACTCACCCATATCAGTCATTCCCAAAACTCTACATGTGCCCTTCATCCTCAGCAACTGCATTTCTATTCTGGAAGAGATATTTGGAGATGGCTTCCCATACCTTTCTGTTGAGAAACTGCAAGGTCTGTCAATTCCAGACCCTTCCATAACAAAGACAGCAGATGCACTTTAAGTTACAAAGCCCAGAGTAAGCAAATCTAAAATGTTTAATCTATTATTAATCAGACAGTTGCTGAAGTGATAGGGCTCTGGGGGACTTGAGAAAGACATCAATATTTATGGGCTCGTTAGCAAATGTTTCTCTCTCGTTTTTATACTTATCTTTAAAGAGACAGCGGGAGAATGAAGGATGTTTATGTTTTAAGTCATTACATAAGGAGGCAATGTCATGTTTCGGGACGGAAAGATTCAGTACAAGGTTCTGAATATTAATCACAGAAATGTTGTGTTGGAATCTGTATCAAATACCTTTGTAATCTTGTAACCAAGTGCCCAAGTTCTTCCAAAGGCAACAGAATATAGACCAAGATCAAGAAGAAGGTTTTGAAAAAATAATCCAATAGCCATAAGGGTAGAGGGAACTGAATAAGAGTTGAACTGTGAGTAGAAGTATGAATGTATAGAGCAAAAAGGAGCCCAAGTGATCACCTAGAGTGGACGCTCTTTAGCAGGGTGCAGAACCTCTTTCAGCTGGTGGGCCAAATTACATTTCGAGAATCTCTTGGGGGCTACATTCCAGTAGTAGGCAGGGTCAAAGACAAAAGGGGTGAGCCCACAACACCAGCATATCTTAGCTTCAAACTCTTACTGAGAGCCTATCTACACTACTGCTTTAAAATGGTTTATAACAGTTTTAAACTGGTTAAAACTGTTACAAACTGTTTTAAAGCAGTAGTATAGATAAGCTCTGACAGAAGCTAAGCTTTAGCAGAGGCATTGCAACTAGGGATGTGTATCGTATCGTTAAAATGTACGATAATGATATGATTAGGTCATTATCGTGCATGTGTTTAACGATAACAATATGATACAAAAACCTACGATAATCATTGGAGACGATAATTTTCGGGGTATTTTATCATTTTATCGGACTGTCATATATATATACCTATAACTTCTGTATTTTAAAAGTTAGAGGCTTGAAACTTGGTCACAGTGCTTATGGGGTATGCCTAAGTATGTGTATGAAATTTGAGATAGATTCCTCCAACCCTCAATTTTATATGATTTTTTAAAAGATTGTTTCCGTTCTGATAGGTCTGAATGAACGCATGTGGCAAACTGTCATTCTGATCTGTCAAAATTGAAACGATCTTTAAAAAATTCATATAAAATTGAGGGTTGGAGGGATCGACCTCAAATTTCATACACATACTTAGGCATACCCCATAAGCACTGTGACCAAGTTTCAAGCCTTTAACTTTTAAAATACAGAAGGTATAAGCATTTTTTTCTTTAAAAATAGGGCTGCAAAAATATCATTTTTTCATGATAATTATCGTGAAGACAATATGGTTCACCTACGATATGAATGAAGACGATAATTTTTTTGGTCTGAAATGACGATAACGATAAACGACAATATTTTTTTGTGTGCACACCCCTAATTGAAACCATTTGGAATGGGGGAAAGAACTGCACAAAAGCTGGGGAATCACCCAATGATTGGTGAATGGGGGAAATGCAGCATGGGCATTTGGAGAACCCTGGAGGACCAGTCTGGGACCACAGGAGGGCTGGACCCCGGGCCTGAGGTACTGCCCCCACCCCCGTTCTATATTATAGAGTGCCCATCCATTTCTTGGTGGACTCTGGCTCTACTAACTCTTTATGCTGTATGTCTTAGATCCACATTGGCATTCTGTATACTTTATGTCTTAGATCCACATTGGCATTCTGGATGAAATTACGAAAATGTATTGATGTATTTAAAGTCTTTTTATAGAGCCCTTTGTACGTACTGTGTAAAACAAATAACAAAATACACATAAAAAAGAGAATAGCAGATAAAAACTTTTAAACAAATGAGAGCATGTTCAGTTAAACCAAGAAAGTCTATTAAAAATGCCAAGATAAATAAAAATGTTTTTGTCTGGCACCTAAATGATTGCAGTTTTGATGCTGGATGAATCTCTTTGGGGAGGGCATTTCCCCAGGATGCCACTGCAAAGAAATCCCTCTCCCTTGTAGATGATCTTCATACTTCTGATGGAAGAGCCAAATGGAGAATTGCCTTGGCAGAAGACCTTAAAGAACAAACAGGTTGATATGGGAATAGGTGCTCCTTCAGTTATTTTGTTCCTGAGCCATTTAGGGCTTTAAAGGTAAGAACCTGGCACCTTGAATTGGGCCCAGAAATCAACAGAAATCCAGTGAAGCTCCTTTAAAATTGGTGAACATTTAGTAGCCATACTTTGGACTGATTGTTGAAGCTTCCAAACCTTATTCAAGGGCAGCTCCAGACAGAATGCACTGAAGTACACAGGAAGCCACCTTATACTGATTCATACCATTGGTATACCTAGCCCAATATTGTCAACCCTCTCCAGGTTTTCAGGCAGGAGTTTTTCCAGCTCTAACTGAGGATACCAGGAATTGAACCTACGACCTTCTGCAGGCAAAGCAGAGCCTCTACCACTGCCCCCTCTATCCAATTGGGAGTTTTGTGGTGCATGAATCACCGTGGACAGACTATCTCTGTGCATCAGCTGTAGCTGGAAAAAGGAACTCCATGCCACAGAAAGCACTTGGGCTTCTAGTGAACAGTGCTGGATCTTGGAGAAACCCCAAGCTGTGAACCTGAGAACTCAGGGGAAGTGCAATCCTATCCAGAATGGTTAATTACGATCTCCCTTGACATGAGAGCTGTCTACCCACAGTACCTCCTTCTTTCCAGGATTCAACTTCAGCATCTTGGCCCTCATCTAGCTCATTACTGAACCAGATGCTCGAAACAGAGTCCAAAGATATGAGAGAAACTGAGGCTCTCTGTCTGCCACCACTTACCTAACCTGGATGGGGAGGGGGGGTTCGAATTCATAGAGTTCACGTAATCAAGGCAACTAATTCCATTGCTAAACTGCTCTTATGATTAGGATTCTGTATCTAGTGTTTTTCTAACTAACCTAAATCCAGCGTTGTTTCTCATTCTATCCTCAGAGAGCCAAACATCCGTTGTCCCTCTCCTTTCTGAGATCTGAAAACTGTCAGATCTGGCTCCTTAACCCTTTTTTGGCTTTGACTAAACGTACCCAGGATATTAAACTGCTGTGCAAATTGTCCAAGGAGGATACAGAGAACCTTCTACCTGTTCACTAATACCGTTGAAAGTCTCACTCATATTCCATACTTAGGCTGCCTCTACAAGAGAGGTTTAAAGCTCTTTCAAGGCGTTTTAAAAAATGTACCTCTACAAGAACGGAGCGCAAATCGGGCGTAGAGGTGCGTTATCTCTCCGATTATGCGCATTATCGAATGCGCGTTAAATCGCGAGTTTTATTTTGCTCCGGCCGTTAATGCGCATTTTGACTATGTGAATAAGTGCTTATGTGCATTAAGTACTTGTAAAGTGCATTTTGATCATCCGTTAATGCGCTTCGCCGCCTCTCGCCGCCTCTCGTGCAGAGGTATTAGGTGTAAATGCGCTTCAGCGATTATGCGCATAATCGCCTAACCGGGCGCAAAAGCGAATACTTGTAGAGGGGACCTTAGATGAGTTCTCCAACATTTACTCCTGAGTTTGTAAACTGATCTCTTTTCAAAATCATGATGGTGATAGATGCAGGGCTTTTGTAACATGATTCCATTTGGATTAGCTGAATGAATCAGGCTGCATCAAAATGAATTCTGGAATAAGGTCCACATTCAAAATCAAATGCTACCAAGGTGACCTTTTTATAATGGAATAAGCCTACCATTCACAGGCCATTTTGCCTTCTCATCCTCATGCAAATCTCAGAAACAGATTATGTGAAAATGGCAGGATCTACTGCTTTATAATGGTTTATAATGGTATGGATAACTGTTGTGGTCCATGACACATGCCATATACTGTTTTCAAGCATTTTCAAAGTGTTATATCCTGCTTGGTGTAGATCTGGCCTCTTTCTGATGTTCTGTCATGTTTCGGAATAAACATTATTTGGGGGGTGGGGGAGGTAGTCCAATTAAATATTTCTAAGGCTGCCATTCTGTACACATTTATTTGGGAAGAAGCCTCATTGAACTCAATGGGACTTACTTTAGGGTAGAGGATTGTGCAGTAACTGTCTCATCTTCCTGGGGGCTTCATTTTGTTTCACTTAGCTTGTAAAGTAGTTCTGAAAAGCTGAGCATGGCTTGCAGCAGAGAGACCTATTGTTTACTGATTACATTTACTTGCTACAACTGTGGCTGCAGTGCTAACACAGTATCCTGACTGCAGAACGTCAAGAATGCCTTCAGCTCTGTTTAGCTTATAAACTGCTTTCTGACCCCTGAGCATAGAAGTCTATTGTTTGCCAATTGAGTCATCTGCTGATGCTGTCTCCCTCCAGGCCTTCTACTGATATTGTTTTCTGCTGTCTAATGTTCCTCGCACTATTAGTCATCAATTCCCATTTCTTCACCTATGCTAATATTATATTTAAGCATCCTATGCCTACAAAACACAGTTGTTATTATTAACCTCTAAACCTATATAGAGAACTGTTCTCTAGCCCTCCATGATTGTAAGGTAACAACACAATCTCTTGATGGATGGTGAGATGCAGCTAAGTAAATCTATCTAAAATTATTTCTAGGCTGCCTTTAAGAGTTGAAATAGGAAGCTGCTTTATATTGAGTCAGACCTTTGGTCCATCTAGGTCAGTATTGTCTATACTGATTTGCAACAGTTTTCCAGGGTTTGAGAGGACTATTTCCCAACCTCACATGGAGATGCCAGAGATTAAACCCAAGATCTTTGCATGCAAAGTGGTATTTATTACATCTATATCCCACATGTTCTCTACCTCTAAACCACAACCCTTATCAGGCATACTCATGAACACTGGTGTTGTAATACTCTGCTCATATTCTCTCTGTACGGGGATGACAAGCAAAGGAGAATATCTAGGGCCAGACTGAGACAAAATGGCATCCCCTCCATTTATTCAATTTTTGAATGCCTTACTTTGGATTATATTTGTGGCCTGTTTCATGGTGGATGACATACCTCATTTTGAGGTATGATTTGCCTGCATGATTTATCCCTGACATCGAAGTGGATAAATGTGCACACTGGGATCTGTAAATCTGCATTCATTCAGGCTATATAAACTATTATTTGTTTCAGTTGTCAAGTGGATGCTTGACTAGATAGTCCATGACAGGTTCCCCTGAGTCCTGTACCACCACCTCAAATCTGGTACCTAAGGCAGTCGCCTGGGTCACCTGTCCCTAAATCCAGTCCTGGATATGTCAGAACTGGTCTTCAAACAGAGAGACTGATGTGCATATTCTGCATTCAAGAGTATGGTTGTTTGTTGTGCTGGAGGAAAGCTAGCTCTATCTGAGAAGTAGAGGGAGAGCATTACTATGACACATTTGCAACTGCAGCATGAAACACTCTGAGATGGCTGATACAGTGAATGGGGATCTTTTGTGTGTGCATGTCAGGCAGCAAGTGGCATTATGATAGCTGTCACTGAGAGAGAAGGCTTACTGCACCTGTGACAGTCAATGAAAGATGACTATGCCAATGATATGGTGAGAGGGACAATGGTACCTTTGATACAGCAGGAAGTTGTAGATAGAAGAATCACCGGGGTCTTGTAAGGGTTCTTTATGGTATGACAGTGAGAGGCTTTTAGCAACTTTCCAGCTTCCTTACATAGGAGATGAGTTTCTGGGAACTGCAAACTGGGTAGACACATTGCATATTTATTTTTCAGTTTCCCTCATATTTGACACTTTTCACAGGTACTTCCCTTCATTTATTCATTGTCTTTATTCCTGGTAGCCAAATGAATAGTTAAATATAACTCTGGATCACTAAGTGCAGACACTACAACAGAGGGAAGGAGGGATTATTCCTGTCAGTTCTTTTCCATTCACTCTCACACGTCTCCACAGACATAAAATGGTTGTCATGGGTACCAAGGAGGAATACTTGGGAAGACCCTATAATTCCTCCTCATCAGTTGTCTCATACCACCTGTGAAGTAATTCCTGCAGTAGCTGCTTGCAGTGATCCATAATAAAATAGTCTGGATTCTTGGAGCACGTATAGCCACATTTAATGATACATTTATAAAAACAGATGGTGTGTGTATAGTGGGGGGGGGGGAGCCCATCCCCCACAGTAGTGCATTGGTAAGGTTTGAAATGCGGGCTCTCATCATGGCAGTCCCCATAACCAACCCCCAATGAGAGCCCAAACGTTCAGGCTTTTGAGTTGATCCATATCAACAAACCAGTTGTGGCAGTTCTCATCTCCAATAGAAGCAAGTCTTTTGGGAAGCTAATGGGACTTAATTGCCCATTCAAGCCTAAGGCTGCCTCTACAAGAGAGGTTTAATGCTCTTTGAAGTCTCATTAAAAAATTTACCTCCACACCAGCGGAGTGCAAATGGGGCGTAGAGGCGCGTTATCTCTCCGATTATGCGCATTATCGAATGCGCATTAAATCGCGAGTTTTATTTTGCTCCGTCTGTTAAAGCGCATTTTGACTGTGTGAATATGCGCTTATGCGCATTAACTATTTGTAAAGCGCATTTTGGACATCCTTTAATGCGCTTCGCCGCCTCTCGCCACCTCTCATGCAGAGGGATTAGGCGTAAATGCGCTTCTGCGATTATGCGCATAATCGCCTAACCAGCCGCAAAAGTGAATCCTTGTAGAGGGGACCTAAGTCACCCCAAAGTACTTCACATTACAACAAGAATCAATATATTGTCATTGGGGAAATCCATTTTCCCCCAGCTACTCTGTGAGGATTGCAGCTAAACTCAGAGGGAACAGGGAATTCTGGGCTGGGGAAGGCGTAGCAGGTGATGTCAACATCCCCCCTAAACAAAAAGTGCTGATACCAATCCTGTTGTCCCCATGATTCTAGGCAAGGGGTTGGGCTTTTCCTACACCAGATATTGGGGGAGGGGGTAACAGCCTCTCTGTTCTCTGCAGCGGCAGTCATGCCTGCTATTTTCATTTCTCCAGTTGGCCTCTAGATGGTCGCATGGGCCCAGAGGCATAAAAGCTGAGAGGGGGGGGGGCAATGAGAAAAAGATGCTGCTGTTTGGTAAGGGATTGGAGAACATGAATAGTGGGTGAGCAGCAAAGAGAAAGCGCACTGGGATGGGGTGGAGAAAGAACGCCAGTGCTGGGTGGGTGGGTGGGTGAGAAGAAGAGAAAGAGCAAGGAGCAAGAAAAGCAGAGAAAGATTATAAAGAGAAAGAAAGATCAACAGGGGAGTGAAACCAGGAGGGGGGGAGTGCCCAGGAGTCTGCCCTCCACCCCCACCCCCACCCTGTGAGGGCATCTTGCCCAGGGCTCCCTCAGTCCTAGCGTTGTCACGGAATGGAGCAGGTGATGACAGAATGCACAGCAAATTGTTCAGGTTCAAGCAACAAATATTTCAGAATTTGTTGACACTAATTTTAATTCATGTTTATGAATTACAAATTAAATATAAACGGTGCACCTTCTGGTTTTTTTTTTTTCCTTTCAGGTTAAATGAATGCACATTCTTTCTGTTCCACTTCATTTCCTTTCGTCAACGTAAATAGCTTGTTGTTCCCTCAGTGGATGAGCACAAGCAGTACCTTTGCAGCCTACCCTTTCTTTCATCTCCTCTGGCAACCTCCTCTGTTAAGGATAGAAAACCTTTCTAAAACTTGCTTTATCGCTTAGCTTTACATGGCTGCCTAAACCATGGTGGTTAAGCATTTTGAGCTAAACGTTATGGCTTAGCATGTCGACAGCATCATTCCTAACCATGGTGGTTACATAAACACAGTTTAAACACGCTCACAGACCATTTGCTGCAAAAGGTTTAGCAGCCAAATCATGGCTTAGTGTGTTGTCTGAACAGGTCTAATGCCTATGCGTAATTACATGAAGGCAAGGCCATACATTTAAAGGAGCAGCAAGCCCCACCCTTGCATTGCACGGCTTCCCTGGTCCCAGCTTCCAACACAAATTTGGCGTGGATGTCTGAGTGGGGGAAATCTATATGCATAGACCTCCCTGCAAAGGAGTTGAAAACCTGTGTGATTAGTATTCCAGATCCAGTGGAAATCTGTACATTTTCAGGTCTATATAGATAGGCTTCCCTGCTCTGATGCCCATGTGTGACACATGGACATCAAGAGGGTACGGCCATGGCAGTTGCACAGTGCTGAGGATGGGGCTAGCAGTCCCACCCCACTGCCCCCCTTTTTAAAGCATAGCTAATGAATGAAGAGGGCACGAGCCACTGAGTAAATAATGCATTCCAGAAGTGAGCCTATGCAAACAAAGCTGCTAGATTGCCATTTTTAGACAAGACCCCCAAATAACTCTGTCTACAAAATCACGCCATTACCACCACTTGTATCACACTATCAGCTTCAAACTAATTATATTAGGAAATGAATAACTAAGGATCTATTTACAGGAACATCTTTGAGGACACCTTTGAGCCAGTATAGAGGTAATATATTTTCCCCCATGGAAGAATATTTGTGAAGAAGTAGATGTGACAAATGCCTTACAAGAATGCAAAATCCCCCTGGATATTGAATTCTGCTGACCCACTTTCATGGACATTCCTCCGTGAATAGTTTTCTATGGAGAAAAACAACATCATATTAAAATTGACCCCTATCTGATTCTTGAATCTCTCCTGAAATATCGTCTTCTAACATTTGTGGTCAGTTCAATAGTCACTGATTTCAAAAGCAGAAAAACTTTTCAGATGTCCTCCAGAATTCAATGTGTAAATCCAAATAATAATAATAATAATAATAATAATAATAATAATGAGACTGCTGATTATTGTTCCATAATGGGTACTTCCAGATGAAGATTTATTGTTCAGTCACCCTGCCTTATTCACCAAATTTTAAGGGGGTTCAGACATCATTTGACTCATCTACATCTAAAGCCCCTTCAAGAGGGGGGAGAGATGATCATGAAATTTTCTGCTTCCCTCATGGGGCACACGCCAGCGAGTTTGCCCACAATTTAAGGAGAGCCATTCCAGGGTGAATTTTTTAAAACAACTCCTGAGTCTTGTGCAAGAGCAGAGTTACGATCCTGTGCAAAGATGATTTAAAAAAAACCAAAACACCACATACACACACTCGGTGCTGAAAGATTCCGAGACCCATCCAGAACATGTCGACAATGCTGTGCTCACTCCGCATAGCTGGTTGCCTGTTCGCTGAGCCCTACTACTCGCAAGGATTAGCAACAGCATCGTGAGGGGAGGGCACACCAGCCACGCACCTCGAGATTTTTGCGAGTGCGGGGAAAAAAACAGGACAAAAGCTTTCATTGATATCCCAGGAAAACTGAGGGGTCATCCCTAGATCACAGTGGGATCAGCTGTGCATCATGTGGCCCGGTAGGTATGACCACAATACTATTCTGGAATAAACGTCTGGTGTGGATAAGGCCCTGGTCTTCAATTTCTAACATTCCTGTGTCTTCCCGCCACTTTTTCCAACTTTTTTACTGGGGGGGGGGGGACATTAAGGAGGGAAAGATGGAGTATCTGTGCAATATCTTTTGAGTGGCAGCACTAGGAATTTTCAGTCTTGAATTACCCAGTGAATGCACTTCTATGCAAGGGGACATTTTCTTATCATTTCAGATGTACTGCCCTACAATATCTACTGCGTGGGTCAAGAGAATCCAACTATGGGTATCTCTACATTAAGGGGGGAAAGATGCACCCTTACTGGGGTTTCTTCTTGTGTAGGCTGACCATATGAAAAGGAGGACAGGGCTCCTATATCTTTAACAGTTGTATTGAAAGGGGAATTTCAGCAGGTGTCATTCGTATGCATTCAGAACTTGGTGATATTCCCTCTTCATCACAACAGTTAAAGCTGCAGGAGCCCTGCCCGCTTTTATATCTGGTCATTCTAATATAGCTCCTGCAGCTTTAACTGTTGTGATGAAGATGGAATTTTACCAGGAGCTACATGCATGCAAATGACACCTGCTGAAATTCCCTTTTCATCACAACTGTTAAAGATACAGGAGCCCTGTCCTCCTTTTCATATGGTCAGCCTATTCTTGTGTAGTCTTTCCGCATTCACGACTGGTTCCTTTAAATCGTGACCACCTGATTCTGAATTGAAAGCTTCTCCTCTTGGCAATGCTGTTAAGTTCAATGAGATGGCACCATCTAGTGGCCAAATTTTAGCACTACACCAGCTTTACATGCTGGGGACATCCCGCGATTATTTGCGATTATTTTAAATACAGAGATTATTTGGGAAAAGTGTGAGAGCTCTCCTGAAGGTTGACAGCGTCATGTAAAGGACTGCAAACTTATTCTCAAAATTTCTTGATCTGGAGAAGCCACCAGATTCCATTCATGTCAACGGCTTCTATATTTTATCTGATGTTTGTATTTCATCTTTTTGCAATATCAAGAAGAGATTCACACTAGGCCTGTAGGTGTTAGACAGAGTCCTTCTCAAACTAGAGGAAACGGGAATAAATTTAGCACTTGCTTCTGTGTTTGTTTTTTTCCTATCTGCAAAGGTTTTGCTTAAAATGGGCAGACACAAGAACTGTATAAATAGTGAAATGGCATTTCATTTCATTAAACTGGCTCCAAATGTGCATATTTATTGATGTCAATATACAGCAAATTCCAAATGTCAAATGACAGTTGCCTTCATGCTGGTGTTTGGTTTGGGATTGTGTGATAATTATATATATATATATATATATATATATATACACACACACACACACACATATATCTCTCTCACACACATTACATTGCTAAGAATCTTTATTTTCCCAAAAATAAGTGAAAACAAAAATTGGGAGAACACTTGGTTCTGTGAAATAGAGGTGTACAAGAAAAAGTTGATTCATTATTCAGTTCATTTTTATGATTAGAACCCTCACTTGTTCTATTTGTATTTATTTTGTTACTCATTCATTAGCATAGCTTTTAATTTGTTATTCACATTTTTTCTTTACTATTTTTTTCTGGATTTTTACAGTGTCACTGATTTCTGGTCATGGCAGCAATGGAGCAGACTTTTGTGGCGGTTCCTGGTGGCCACCATTTTTCTCCCAGAATGTTTCAGAGCATTCAGTAAAAGAAGAGGCAGGACAAAAATGGCACCAAAAATTGCAGCCCCACTAATAGCTACTGCTATTTCATTGGAATGCCCTGAATGCTGCAATATTTGGAGAATTTGGGAGGAGAAAATGGCAACTACCAGGAAGTCAGCTCTGCTGCTGCCAAAAACTAGCACTTTGCTGAAACTCCTTTTTTCCAAAAAATTCTTCCTTCCCTGAGAAAGAGGCAAGTTTTTCTTCCTCTTTTTCAGAGAGGGAGAGAGATTTGAAGAAATTTCCAATAAGGATAAGTTTTTCATTTACTTTTTTAAAAGAACGAGGTGGCTGAATAGTCTTCTGCCTATTTTTTTTACTTTTAAAATACTCCGCATGTGCTATCAGCATCTTGAGCCTCTTCTCAGACAGGCTTTTAGCCCGCAGCAGTTTCTGGAATGCGCATGTGATCATTTATTATTTATTTATTTATTTTACTCTATTTGTATACCGCCCCATATCTGAAGCTCTCTGGGCGGTTTACAAAAATTAAAAACATTGAACATTAAAAACACCGATATACAAAATGTAAAGCCATAAAGCATAAAAACAAGTTATAATTACAATATCCTTTAAAACAACAATTCTGGGTCACCCATGTAATCACCTAGAAACCCCATGTAATCACATCACAATCCATGTGATGTCATGTGATTACATGGGTTTTCTAGGAACTGTTGGCAGTCTGAAAGCCGGCATATGGAGAGCTCCATGCTGCTGCAAGTGGAGGGAAGGGCAAGTGAATCACACAGACACACACCCTCAATTTGTTGACTCGGCCTCCACATAAACAATTGCACCTATCCTCCTAAAACTTCCAGGTTTTTTTTTTTTTTTTACTTAGGACCAGCTCTGTGAAATCTAACTTTTTTATGGTCCCCAAGGAACATAAGGTTATAAGTGTGTCCTTTTGAAGGATGCTCTCAAAATGTAAAGGCTGCCCTTTCACAAAAATCCCTGTCCCTATTCATCGGGAGCTTAGTAGGCTTGATCCCCTCAGAAGGGGCTGCTTTGATCTAAAAGGCCATCAAAGCAGCTAACCGGAACAAAAGCACCAGTTTAAAACAATGTGCTGGGTCCAGATTTAGGCGACTGCAACTGAGTTGGTGGGAGCTGACTTCCCCATCCTCTCCTGCACCCAGCAGCCCATCCAGTCCTCTGAAAATTCCACACAAAGGGTAAGTTCTGAATGCAGTGTGAAAAGCAGGCTAATATATGACTAGAAATAAACAATCACCTAATCTGTCACAATTTTATCCAGAATATTCATAACTTTTGAACTGTTTAAGTACAATTTTCACCAGCCATCAAAAAATCTTATAGACGGAGCATGATAGAAATAGCATGTTCCCCATTATTATTATTTATTGTGCTCACACGGCAGAACAAATCAAAGCTATTAGAATGTCTAGTAAGTGATGGTAATATTCCCCCATGACATTGGAAAGGCCTGAAAAAGGCTACAAGCACAATCCAATACTGTATTAAAAGTGAATTGTGGGGTAGGTGGGTAATAAATCACTATGCTGTAAACCACACAAATGCTAGAATATTCTGAAGCCTAAAAAGGCTTCAGAGAGAACCAGTAGTATTTAGTTAAGCATTGTACTAGGATACTAAGGGCTTGACCAGACAGCAAGTTTGGATGTTTTTGACGGTTATGTAATGGACATCTGATGCCACAAAGCTGTGACTCTGGCATACCCCTGTGCATCCATATAATAAGGGCAAATAGTAGAGAAATGTATGCACCACAGTCTGCATGGCAGTCCACCTATTTCCATGATGGAGGGCAAACAGTGCCACTTAGTCTGGAAATTGTCATGCGCAATAGTGTGCTGCGTGCATTTGTATCTCCCCCATTGAACATCCAAGGTGATTATTCGATGAGGCTGAGTAGGAAACGGGTTCTGAGAATCGGAGATCATCAAATGGGGAAATCACATCTCCCTACCATCACTTTGCCTCCTACTTCTGTCCCACAATAGGGACAAACAGTTTCCTCTTTCTTCACAAGACAAAGAAAGAGGAAGCAAGCAATGACCACGGCGTGGCCCATTCAGTGGGCGTTTTTATCATGCAGCTTCTCCTGCACACAGCAGGAAATGGAGGCAGGTTTCGTTATATCAAAAACAAAAACACAACGATTTGATGAGGCTCATTTTGTGACAGAAAAAAGAGCAGAAAGAGTGGGAGACACGTGGGAGGAGCGCTGCATTGTGAAAATGCCCCACGAAGAACCGTGAGTGGCCAGTTGCGACTGTGCAATAAAATGCTTGTCTGAAGCTCTCGGACATGTAAATGGTGCTTACCTGAGGGCAGTAGCAATCTGTATTAGTGTCTAGATGGAATGCCCCTGGATACTGGATGAAGGATAGTTCCCCAGCCCTGCCATGCAGCACTCTTTTGGGCCCACAGACCCAATCCAGAGAGCCAATTGATGAATGGAAGTTTCTTCCTTCACACCAAATCTTTTGCTAGATCAGGGCAAAAAAAAATGTTCAGTAGCATTTTACGCTTGATTTATTTAAGACCTTATTTTAAAAAAAACATTTAAAATGCTGCATTCATATTTGTGCTATGCTTCTTGTGATATGCATTGATGGATCTGTAAATTATAGCAATGAATCACTTTCTGAAGTTCTCCTAACATGTAAGGTGCAGCCTTAGGAATCGGTCCTGCCAAGCTGAACACCCATGTGTTTGAGAGACAGCTTCCCAAAACAGGGATATGGGACAAGAAGCCGGGGTTCAGGTGATGGGCGTTATAATACTGGAAATCTAGCAAATTCTTAGCTACTGTGAGAAAGGGTACTTACAAAAATCATCTTTATTAAACCTTTGCAAATGTCCATGCAGTAAAAACAAAAACAGTTATTGTGAACAATCTGCTTGGTGTTGGGCATTTTTTAAAGGCAAAACAAATCTTCCTATGTATTTTGAGTACCAGGAATCTTCACTTCCATATTAATCCATGTCAAAATGTAAAAGACAAAACAAAACCCTCCATCCTTCAAGAAAAAAATTGATTTCAGAAATTATTATGTATATCTACCAGTATCTCTTAGCCCTCAGGACAAACAAATGAACAAAACTGGTTTCTCCTTGAATCTTCTGGACTACTACCAAAGATAGAGTGTGAGGTAAACAGGCTGCACTCTAACTGAAAGTTTAGTTTTGGGGAGAATTCCCCCTTCCTTTCGGGATCAAAAAAGGTGTTTCTATCATCAGTGTTTTGTGCAAAGTGTAAAGGGAGTCGCAGGCATTATTTCATTTATTTATTACATTTCCATACCATCAAATATACGAAGCTCTCTGGGAAGTTCAAAAAAGCTAAAACCATACAATACAACAACATGACAAAATGCAGTATGAGACTTTTAAAAGTTTAACACTAGAGTATAGAACCAGAGAAAAAGGCAGCAGCAGTGTAAAGATCCAAACATGCAATAACGCATTTAAAAAACAAAACTGGAGGACTAGAAAGCCTGGGGAAATAAAAAGGTCTTCAGCTCACCCTAAAAAGACTACAGCACATGCACCAGGGGAGCCTCTCTTGAAGGGCATTCCGCAACCGGAGAGCTTCAGCTATTGAGCAAAATAGAAATGTAATAAATTAATAAACCAGGGTGCCTCACCTCACCTCAGTAGTCACCCGCTGCCTAGGAAGAAAAGATGACAAGAACAGAAGCAAACTAACCAAAAAAGGGAGGAAGAGGGCAGGGGGCGGGAAGGGTGTAAATTATAGTTAATGATGTTAAAAGGATGGATGAACGATGTAAGTTATGAAAATGAAATAAAGAGGTATTCCAAAAAAAAAAAAAAAAAGTAGTCACCTGCTGCCTCACTTCATTTGGTGGGGGCACATGGGAGAGGGCCTCTAAAAGCGATCTTAGGGTCTGGGCAGGTATATATGGGAAGGGGTGACCTTGGGTGTCAGTCCCGAAACTTAATGCATGCTAATATGTACTGGTGCAACAGTGCCTCAAGCATATGGAGCTTTCCTTATCAGGGCTTCAGGATGGCCAATTAAAAGGTTTGCCTCAGTGACTTGACTGCATTAGGCAGCTGGCAAAGTGTAACGGATCTACGTATTCCAGAGGTTTCATTAGGCTGACCCTATGAAAAGGACGACAGGGCTCATGTAGAGAAAAGGGAATTTCAGCCAGTGTCATTTGTATGCAATTAGTTCCTGGTGAAATTCCCTCTTCATCACAACAGTTAAAGTTGCAGGGGCCCTGCCTTCTTTTGTATATGGTCACTCTAGTATAGTGCATGCACCTTTAACTGTTGTAATGAAGAGGGAATTTCACCAGGAACTAATTGCATACAAATGACACTGGCTGAAATTCCCTTTTCTCTACAACTGTTAAAGTTACATGAGCCCTGTCCTCCTTTTCATATGGTCAGCCTAGGTTTCAACTTCTTTTGCATATCAAGCATAAGTTACTCATGTGATCTATGTTAATAGAGGACAGCCAGTATACACTGTAACTTTGCTTTCTTGTCCTGGTAGCCCTTAATCTACTTCTGTCAGACAAAATTGAGGTTTTGGAGTCAAGGTGCTCGGGAGACCCTTAAAATGACAGCAAGGCTGAGCCTCTCAGTAAAGTAAGCCTTGGCTTTCATATGCAGGGAAGAATAAAGCTTCAGCTGTTGAACTTCTGTCTATCATGTGGCTGTTAAAAGCACAGGAGTGTTGCCCCCCCTAATTTTAATATAATGATAAATTCAGGACCTGTTTCTAAATTACCAAAAATACTCCACCATGTTAAACCAAAAGGCCCCATTACAACAAAAAACAAATTGCTCACATTGAAAACAAACCAGTATGTAGTGGATTCGATCCTAAGTGCTAAAGGAGGCCTTACAGTGGATGTTTGCCACCCAAAGAGGTAGAGTTGGCCGGTCACAGAGTCCCTGTTTGGTTTAATACAACACAAGTGGGCCTGCTTTCATCTGTCAAGAACTGGAAGGCATGATTAATGTGGCTGCTCAGGCTGGTTTCTGACAGTGTCTGAGTATGAAATATAGCAGGCTCCGAAGCCATTAAAAAATAAAGGAAAAGAAAAAAATTCCACCTCCTTCTGTACAACAAACGGCTTTGAACATAATATTGATTATGCAAAACCTTCTCAGGGAAATGGAGAGAGCAAACCCCTGTCTTAGAACATCAAAGCATTCACGCAGCAACCTGTAACAAGTTTAAAAACAACCCATTTACAAAGCTCTCATCAAACAGGAACCTTGCACTGGAGACAGTCACAGTCTTTCATGTCTTGCAGAACTGCCACAAATGGTTGTAAAGTGAAATCCTCCTGAATCCTTAAAGGGGTGAGTGTGGAGGAACCCAAGTCAGTTAGTGACAAATCGTACTTCCGTACTTCATTTATGGTAAGCCCAGCCATTATGTAAGCCAGCCTTCCCCAACCTGGGGCTCTTCAGATGTCTTGGACCACAAATCCCATCCTCAGCTAGCATGTACCTGGGAATGATGGGAGTTGCAGTTCAACACATTTGGAGAGCACTTGGGAAAGTCTGAGGTAATTGACTTAGCTACTGTTGTCTTTTTTTCTTGGGTGGCTGTGGCTTGCTATGAAAGGTTATGCCAAGGTAAGAAACGTTAATATGTGTGGCCTATGATGTCCATTTCTTTTGGGTTAATAAGCTATTGTTTATTGCACAATAGTTAAATACTTCAGTAATGTTGCTGAGGGCATGGAGTGACATGCCCTCAGTAAACAGCCGCCTTTTGAGCTGGTGGGGTAAGGACTCCAAGAGGCTCTATTAAAAAGGGATCTCACATTGAGGGAACTTACCCATACTCAGCTTGCACCCTCACCAACACCACGCCAGCCACCAACCCGTTTGGTGCGAGGCACCGATCCCCTGCAGGTGCCCAACAAGCAGTGTCTGGCTGCCTGTCCTCTCAGCGAGCCGCCATTTATCAGCAAAATGGCAGCTCATGTTTTTCTGCACATGTAATGTGTTAATGGCAGCCATAATGGGGCCATCTATGCAAAATGGTGGCTCAGTGAGGGAGCAGGCAGCAGACAGACACTCACTGACCACACTGCACTTACCCAGCAGGGTCTGGTAAGTGCAGCAGCTCAGAGAGCGAAGCCTGGGCTTCCAAGCAGTGGGGAGTCCACCAAACTCCACCCCCTCCTCAGACGCTTGCGACATCCCTAATCAGAAGTAGTGTTAGAGAAAAACAAGGAACATTCTGAACAATGAAGTTTCAGGCCTAGGTTCTTCTATAAACAGAGGGAGTGCTTTTCTACATGAGCCATTTATTGTGCACTCATGATTCCTTATTCACAGTTGTTTAGACTATGTTCTGATGCTCCAGTATTCCTTCTGTTTTTTAAGAGCAATTTTCTGGCTTTTTCAAATGGGGCATTATTTTTGAAAGCAAAAGAAAAGGTATTTTCCTACTAGTGAAACTATGCTATTCCACTATGCCACAGTGCCATCTAGAGGTTATGTAATGGGAAAGCAGGAAAGGAAAGCTCTTTGTGTAGGTCTCGGACTGAATTGTGCGATGAAACTAAAAGCAGATACAGTGATTAACAGTCTTATTTAGAAAACCTCAGAGTGTCACTGTGCAGTTAAATTAGCACTTGTAGTTTGAGAGAAAAAGATTTGTGCTTTCTTATGTGACATGCTCTCTCAGGAACTAGCAGAGTTCTTTAAGCATAAGCAGAAGGGAGGGAGGGATAGTTTGTGTGAGGGACAAAGCACCATAATAATCAGAGACACTGAGTTTTTTTACATGAGGCTGCTAATCTGTCTACTTCTGGCTTTGACACAGAATTGAGCTCTGAGCTCTGCACAAAGTTTTTCCTTTCCTACTTTCTCACTACAGAAACTCTAGGTGGGACTGTGGTATAGTGGAATAGTGCAAATGCAGAAGAGGAAATCACTCTTTCTTTTACTTTCACAATTAAATGATGCTTTTCCCCTGGTCTAAAAACACCTTCTGGTTAGATACAGAAGCAAAACTGGAGGGTCAAGTCATCATCTAACGAACCCATAAACAACTGTAACTAAGGAATCACGAGTGCAAATGCAGAAAAGCTCATTGATCCTAGGAGCAGTGGGAACCAGTGCAAATATGATTTCCAGGCCCAAAATGTCTACTTCACAAGTATCCTGCTGATCTTTCCGAGAATTTTTCTTGTGAAATGTTTTGTCTGGGTGGTGGTGGTGGGAGCACCTTCAAGTCCCTTTGAAAAACACGAAATACCCCCATGTATCTCATTAAAGACTTACACACACAAATACACACACACGTCAGCACCCTCCAGTGTCTCTCCTGTGCTTTCCAACCACTTTTCCGGATTGTTGCTTTCTCGGGTGGGGAAAATGCAGTATTGTTTTTGAATCGCAAACCGAGACCACAACCATCCACCCGTGCTGTTTGTTCCACTATACCACAGTGCCACCTAGACAGGCCTCTAAGTAAAAGTGCAGAAAAACAAAGGGCAATGCAATTTGATCTCTGTAGGAATGAGCTTGCACTCCCCGGCACCCCTTTTTATAGGCATTATAAGAAGGGACCGTTTAGGAGGCCAGGGAAGGTATTGCTGTATGTGGAGGAACTTTTATGCTTTGGTTTGAAATGGATTGGAGAGAATAACATTGTGATCCAATGCATTCCACTAGCCTCCACCCAACAATGTAATGTTCTGAGAGGAAAGGAAATAATGGGTGAGTAGAGATCTGATCTTAATCCCACAAAGAATCTGGAAACAGAAGTAGCAAGTTAAAGAGCCTTCTCTTAAAAAAACCAACCCATAGACACGGGATGATCATTCAAGAGGGAATGCTTGAAAACACACACCCTTCCCACTCTGATAGAATGACCTTTATTTTAGGAAGGCATATATGCAAGATGGCTTTCTCAGAAATGCTACCGATTCCATACATATGGCCTGCTACACTGGCGAAGCATCAATATATGAATGAGAAGGCAGTGCCAGAAGGAAGCGCTTGGATTTGTTAAGCACTGGGGAACATTTTAGGACAAGCTGGGCTTGTACATTAGGGGTGGGCCAGACTGCTGGTGCTTGAAGTCAGGAAAGTGGCAGAGCAGTTTTTAAGCTAAACGCTGGGGGAGGGAGGGGGAAGCTGATGGGAGCTGGAGAATGTCCCTAAGGGATGAGGCTGAAAATATTTCTGATCATTCAAATGGGGATAGGTTAGAACTACACAAAGAGCGTACAGGAGGATATGATAATCAGCCAAAGGACCATAGGGGAAAACACACACACCAGAAATATTTGGAGAGGGACACCAGGTATTAGTGTTTATATGTTAGAAGCCCCTAAGCCATGATGGTGGAGGCTGAAATGTTTTGCTTTAAAGCGGACTATATATATATATATATATATATATATATGAAATGTTTTGCTTTAAAACATTCTGACCCAAGAATAGTTGTTTTAAATGGATATTTTCTTGGTATGTAATCTGTTCTTATGGTTTTAATTTTGTATATGTTTTTAATGTTCAATGTTTTAATCTTTGTAAACTGCGCAGACAGCTTCAGCTATGGGGTGGTATATACATGTAATAAATGATGATGATGATGATGATGATGATGATGATAATGGGTACAATGAAAACGTGGTGGATTCATGAGCACTAGTGGGATATTATAATAATAATAATAATAATAATAATAATAATAATAATAATATAATATTTATTTTTTACCCGCCTCTCCCTCTGGATCGAGGCAGGGAACAACATTAAAAACAAATGACATAAAATACATACCACAATCTGGGAGCAGCAGAAGAGAAGGTTAGCTATGGATACAATCTCTATCAGAAAAGCAGGGAAGAGTATATTGGGGGTGGCATTCACTCTGTATGTCAAAAAGGGCATAGAGTCAAAAGGCTAGTCATTATGGTCTATTTATCACCATAACTGTTTTTATTAGGGATGTGCACTGACCCCCCGGATCGCATCGGATAGCGGATCGGAATCGGACCTGGGGGGTTTGATCGGATCGGAGGTTGGGCGGATCGGATCGGATCCTGATCCGATCGGATGTCCGATCCGCGGATCAGACGCCATTTTGAATGCTTTTCCCCATAGCCTAGTATTGTGTTACAAAAACGCCTATAACTTTTTCATTTTTAAAGATAGAAGGATGAAACTTGGGCACTTTGTATGTCTAATGTGGAGAAATTTCAGAAGCATAGCTTCAAGCGTGTAGTGGCAAGGTATTTTTGAAAAATGAGGAAGGGAACGCCTATAACTTTTTTATTTTAAAAGTTAGAAGTCTGAAAGTTGCTCACTTTGTAGATGGGTTAAGGGTAGTTATCTGTCAGAAATTTCAGAAAGATAGGTCCAGGCATTTGGTGGCAACAATTTTTTTAGATTAAAAGTTACAACAACACGGAGTTTTGACAGATAAAAGAGGGAGGGGGAGGCAGGGGAGCAGGGTGCAATTGACAGCCCAAGCCTCTGTGGAAAAACTTTTGTAACTTTTAATCTAAAAAATTCATAGCCACCAAATGCCTGGACCTAACTTTCTGAAATTTCTGACAGACAACTACCCCTAACCCATCTACAAAGTGAGCAACTTTCAGACTTCTAACATTTTAAATAAAAAAGTTATAGGCATTTCTTTCCTCATTGTTTCAAAAATATCTTGCCACCACCTGCCTGGACCTAGCTTTTTGAAATTTCACACACATATCAAGCAAAGTGTTACCTGTAATGTGCCCAAATTTCCTGTTTGTATCTTTAAAAATAAAAAAATTGGAGGCATAACTGTATTTACCCCACTACTACCCATTTTTCTAAAATTAATTACCATACAAGGCAAGCACCTACGTTTCTGAAATTTCACACTCATAGTTGCCAATGTACCACCTACAATGTGGCAAAGATTCATGTGCAGAACTTTAAAAATAAAAAAGTTATAGGCATTCCTGTTTATTTATTAAAAAATTAATTGCCACAAAATGCCTGCACCAATCGTTCTGAATTTTCTCACAGATAACTATCCCTAACCAGTCTACAAAGTGCCCAAGTTTCATCCTTCTATCTTTAAAAATGAAAAAGTTATAGGCGTTTTTGTAACACAATACTAGGCTATGGGGAAAAGCATTCAAAATGGCGTCCGATCCGCCGATTTTTTCCGATCCGGATCGGACCTCAGCAGATCGGATTGGAGGGCTGGTCGGATCGGATCAGATTTTTCCAATTTTGGGGCGGATCGGATTTGGATCGTTGATCGGATCTGATCCAATTCACACCCCTAGTTTTTATAATGTTTCCAAAGAACAAAGGCTCTATATGAAACATGATTGATGAACACAGGAACCTGTAGTAGAATGTGACCTATACATGTCCCTTACATAGGCTTACCAGATAAAATCCAGGTCAGGGCTCATGTAACTTTAACAGTTGTAGAGAAAAGGGAATTTCAGCCAGTGACATTTGTATGCAATTAGTTCCTGGTGAAATTCCCTCTTCATCACAACAGTTAAAGGTGCATGCACTATACTAGAGTGACCATATACAAAAGAAGGCAGGGCTCCTGCAACTTTAACTGTTGTGATGAAGAGGGAATTTCACCAGGAACTAATGACACAGCCTGAAATTCCCTTTTCTCTACAACTGTTAAAATTACATGAGCCCTGACTTGGATTTTATCTGGTCACCCTACCCTTACCTAATTCATGTTCTGACTTTAAAAAAGAAACCACACATACACATACCTTGATTTTGTATGTGTTCAGGCATAAAAAAGCATGTATTTGGAGCAGTGGTAGAACATCTTATATTAAAATGTCATGCACTCATTAGCAATAATAACACTTTTAATATTCATTTATATGCATTGAGATACAACAAAATCTGAGGGAAAAACAATCATTTTTCTATTGACAGAAGAGATGGACTTGAGAGACAGTAATGTATACTTTGCATATGGTAAATATGTTTTTTAAACTGCATCCCATTTCACAAACAGAATCTGTATTGACACTGCACAGTTCCACTTACAGTGATTTGGCCGGATGTCTTGTGTCTCAGAAATGTGCTAGTTTAACAGAAGAGAAAATAAAACATTGTAGATTAGGAGAGGTAAAGGAAGGGGCAGGTGGGAATTATTCCCCCCCCCCTTTTTTTAGGACAGCTTTTAAAAGGTGGAAAGTTTTATGCAGGGGAATACATGGGAAGACCTTTAGAAGCAATAGAGAAAGGCTTTGGAGACAAATGCTTTGGAGACAAAACATGGAAAACAGGACAAACTAGATCATCTTACACTCATTTCACTTATGTCCTGACTTGATTTGGCTTTGCTTCTTGACATGATGACATTGGCTAGGTCAGGGAAAGCCAAACTGTGGCTCATGAGCAGCTTAGTCTTCCCGGATAATTATGGTACTATTTGTGAACTTCACCCACAGTGGAGTGGGGGGCAGATTACTCACCTCACCATGTCTCATGGAACATAGCCCTGGTCTGAACTCAGGTCCTCCCAGCACTCAGGAACTGAGCAGTCTTGCTTTCATGAGTGTAGCCACTCCAATTTCCTTTTTGCTCCATATCTTAAATGATTAGCAAGGCCTTGAGTCATTATGAAGACCTAATAGCAAATGTAGCAATAAGAAGACTGATGGGAAGAACCTATAAGAGATTACACTGCATAAGGGTAGGTCAGGTTGTTTGGATGAGAAAAAATGGGCAGCTCACCCCAGTTCTTCTCACTCTCTGGAGGGGTCTTCTGCTGTCCTAGTGGCTCCCCTTGCAGGTCTCCCTCTCCTCCTCTGCATATTTTTTTGCTTCCTCACGTCACCCTGTATGTGAATAGGTACCAGGTAACTCATGGCTATGTGGCATCTCTCCCAAGCAGTATGACAGTCAAGGAGCTATTACATTAGTGGGTATGTGTGCTTGGATTTGTCCTTGCTCACTTCTTTCTCTATCAATGGGCTGCTAGTCATGATGGCTATGTATTACCTCCAGGATCGAAGACAGTATGTCCCTGTAACCAGATGTTGGGGAATATGGGTAGGAGGAATCTGTTTCACTCACATCCTGCTTGTGGGCTTTCCATTGCCATCTGTTTAGCCACTGCATGAACAGCACACTGGGCTAGATAGGCCTTTGGTCTGATCCAGCGTAGCTCTTCTTATGTTCTTAACCTACTGATCAATCTGCTGCGAGTTTTATCTTGCTCTGTTTTATTTTCAGTTTAATGTTTGTATTATGTTATTAAGGTATTGTACACCACCCAGAGAATATTGATTATTGGATAGTATAAAAGTACAATCAATAAATAAGTAAATAATCCTCACAACCAATGGATGTGTGCTAGCCACTGGAAATGCTCTTAAAATCTGAGTTTTAATCTTGTGTATTCAATCATCTTTGTATGAACTAGGATTCCTACCTCTTTTTTCTGTAAGACTCCTCTTCCTTAGGGATGCTGCTGAATTTTGTAATTAGCTGGTTCATTGATCGAAACTCATCCATTCATAATAGTCACCTTTGTGGCAAGCCTAGATCAATGTATTACAAATTTGCTATTAAGTTCAGAATGGATTGCAAGCTTTGAATTCCCTGCCTGAGTTTACAGCTATCCTACCACTAAGACCCCTCAAAAACTTACTAGGAGCAGTCTCATTGGCTGCTTCTATCACTGATGTTGCTGCCATCGCTGCAGAAGCAGAGAAGAAGGACTCTGCGGGTCCATCTTCATACTGGCGATTGGCAACAGTGAGTAAGCATCACCCGGCATCATCACGCAGGCGGGCCACATGAACACAACCAATCAGAAAGGGGGCGCATAACATGGTGGCACATGATGTCATGTCACACTACGCAATTGCAAACTACACCTCCCAAGATACACCTTGGTATTGTGCATGTGCAAAACCCTGTAGACATGAAATGAGATTTCGTATTAAAGGAGAGTGCGCGTCCGAGGTCACATGGGCAAATTCATTACTTTCCAAGTAAATAACAAATTCACTTGGAGTAAGCTCACCCATCATAATTAATTTTGAATGCCTGTATGGCAGGCAGAGAGAACATGGTCCTCCGTGTGTACTTATTGAATTTGACCATAAAATGCTATAGAAGTGCATGTCTGTTAACTAAGATGGAATGCAGAACAGCAGCAGTGACAACGAGGGGGTGTATTTCAGTAGCAGAGCACCTGCTTTGCATGCAAATAGCCCCAAATTCAATCCTCAGCATCTTCAAGTAGGGCTGGAAAATTCCTGCCTGAAACCCTGGAGAACCGCTGCCAGTGTTGACAATACTGAGCTAGATGGACCAATGATCTGACTCAATATAAGACAGCTTCATGTTCTATGTTTCTACATTCCTCACAACATAACAATCAACAAAGCATACTTGTGACATTTTCCCATGCCTCATATTCCAGAGTTGTGGTGTAGGGACTGGATCCCAATGTGGAGATAAATGATGCACTCTTGGCTCTAAGAAGTTGAATTTGTGGAATACTTCTACAGCAATGAGATTTTGTGTCAGTGAGACATTTCAGATAAAAGTCAATCTTCCTCATACATTTTATGATTTGCAAATCCTGAGGATTCCAACGCAGTGCAGAGTGGGTGGGTGCATTCATGGATGTTAAGAGAAACTGTCACTACCACCAACCACAACAAAATTGCTTTCAGTGATTCAGCCCTTTATGGAAGAATGCTTTCTAGATAGGGAAAGATAATAGCCATGTAGGGGTTGGAATAGATTACACATTGAAAGCCAGCATGTTATCTGTTTTATATTCAGCACCTTAAATCATCTAAAAAAAAAGCTTTTGAGCATATTTCCCATTACATGTTAATTTTGAGAAAATGTTAAACAGCACTTTGAAAAGCTGAGAAAAGATGTATCCCATAAAATGTACAATTGCCTTCTGTATAAATGTTATTTCCACTCATATGAAGCTCCCTTATTTGGAATCAAGCCTATTAGCCCATCCAGTCCAGTACACTGACTGGGACAGCATTCCATGGTCTTGGGTCAGGGTCTTTCCCAGGAGATACCAAGGTTTGGATTATATGCAAACCACCCACTCTCTATTGGGCTGTATTCCTTCCTAGGGATGGATAAATTAGCCTATTTCTAATCCATGACAGTTTCATATGTATTCAATTATAAGTCCGTTCCAGCCAATTTCTGCATCACTCTATGGTTTTTTTCCCCATGCATGAAAACTCACATTTATTTTCAGAGACAATTTCCCCTAATATATGCAGTTGTGTCTGCATTTTTCTCCAGTATACAAATGTTTCTATGCAATTGTTGAGCTGATAATTTGGAGCACTGCACAATCCAAAGGATAACCGTTCTGATACATATATGAGTCCACAAAGTGCAAAATAGGTTGGTTTGTTAAAAATGTGGAACAAACAAAATTCTTCCTCATCCCTGGTCCCTCCCATGCCTTATTTTATAAAGATTAGAATATACCAAGTGGCCCAAAAGTAGGTATACAGTATAGTTTATTTGCATTTTATTACATTGTTTATTACATTTACATTTGTTTAACATTGTTTAATCTCATAAGTGCTCGAAATGTATTCCATCAACGTTGCAACATTCCTCGAACCTGTTCAGAACACTGTGACACACAGTACGACACAAATTCCGGTCTGCGTCAATGTCCATAAATGCTTCCGAGATGAACTCTTTTAATTCGTTCACTGTCTGGGGATTCCTCTCAAAAACCTTATTCTTTACTACGCCTCCAAAAAAGAAGTCCATTGGTGTTAAGTCAGGTGAACGTGGCAGCCATTCAATGCTGCCATGTCGTCCGATCCATTGCTGTGGGAAGGTGTTGTCAAGATAGTCCCTTACTGCAGAAGCATAATGAGGAGGTGCCCCATCTTGTTGGAAGAGCAGTTCGGTGAACTTAGCCCTGGTTCTGAGTTGTGGCACTACCACATCGTGTAACATGTTTAGGTAATTGTTACTATCCACAGCTGTATGGAAGAAAACCGGTCCTACAACACCTTCTCTGGACAGTGCACCCCACACTGTGACGCCTGGCTGGTTCAGTTGAGATGTGATAGTCAAATGAGGATTTTCATCTGCCCAATACACACAGTTATGCCTGTTCACGTGGCCTGACAACTTGAAAGAATGTCAGAGCGACTTCCATCTCATTTTCCTCTGTCATAGACATCCTAGGACGTCCAGATTTTGGTGCATTAGTGCACCTGTTGCTTCAAATTTATCTCTAAGATGATAAATTGTCAGACATGTTGGTGGAGGAGTGTCAGATGCTTCTTGCCACGCTGTGCGCATTCGCTCAGCATTTTCAGTCTTCCAGTACTGCTTTAGAATCCACTTTCTTTGTTCTTGACTCAAGTTCTCTGCCATCATTCACAACATCAGTAAAATAAATAACTAAAAAACTAAACAACTGTACCTACTTTTGGGCCTCACTCCCCTCACTCTCCACACCTGTCACCACCTGTCACTCTTCCCAACTGTCATTCTGACTCCACCCACACATCTTCTACTCACACATTCTCTCCCCCTCCCATCAACATTCTAAACAACTGTATACCTACTTTTGGGCCACCCGGTATAGTATGGTTGGGAAGAAAGAAGGAGTTGTTTATGGGATGTTCACGATTCCTTTTTCAAAAGTAAAAGATCTACACACATGCACAAGAAGAAACTAATGGATTGTTTCAAGAGTGACAGAAGAGGAGGAGGAGAGACCACTGCCTTCAGATAATTGACTGTAACAAAGGCAGGGAACAGAAAAAGAATCCATTTAACGTTTGAGGGTAATCAGTGGATGTTGGTGGCTCTGATTTTGGTGGGGCTGTGAATCCATTATGGGTTTTAGTCAGAACCAGCCAGAACTGTAAAGGAGCTATCCAAAGTGCTCAAATCTATCCACGAAATAGGCTCAGCACAGTGGATAGCTCCCTTAGCATTCTGAGTGAAACCAAGAATGGATTCACAGCCCCACCATAATCAGAACCACCAGCCTCCACTGAGAGTAATATGAGTGAATTTGAGGGATGCAGTGAAGAGATGCACTATGGCACCTATTGCATCTCTGAGCTTTACAAGGACAAATGTTTGTGAGGGAAGGCAAGTTGCTCATAATTGGAACGGACATTTGCACTGTGTGATCACAATTCCACCAGCTTCTCTGATCCAATGTCAGGTTCTCCATTACCATGTGTGCAGTTGCCCTCAGGCACAGCATACTAAAAATAAATTACACACATATATACAAATCAATCAAAGTGTCCTACAAGCTGCCTCTTGACCCTGCAGGTATCAACAGGGTGGATGGCTTAAATCATATTTTTCCCCCGTTGTTTTAAAATCAAATGTTTGTATAATAAATAACAAAATTACAATTGAACATTGGCATTCAGGCCAGATAATGTGCAATATATGATCATACGATGTCAGTGGGACTATCCTTGAAAACCGTTTGAAGGCTGCATCTGGTATAAAAGTAATATCCAACCTATGACAATGGGAACAGATTACCCTGTTGCTCCAAAGTTCCAGCCGGGCTCCGAGCAAATAAATGTTTTATTTATTGGTTGGTTTATTTATTAAGTTTATACCATACACTTTCAGTATTCAAATGCACTTAGGGCAGCTACCACACAAAATAATAGCAGTAAAGCCAGGCATAATGTTCATAGTACAGCAGGACAAAACAACAAACGAACAAAAGAAAGAAAGAAAGAAAGAAAAAAGAAAGAAAGAAGCTTAAATAAAATGTACATGGAAGGTAGAAAACAATTTGTGAGAATAAAACCTACTTAGCCTGCTGACTAAATGAGCCCAATGTAGGTGCCAGACAAGTCCATATAAAGAGAGCATTGTAAAATTGGGGTGCCACCACCGAAACATCTCTCTTCCTAGATGCGTCTTACATTAAGTGGTAGGGGCACCGGAGGAGCACCTCAACTGAAGATCTTAGCAATTGAGTAGGCTGGTGAAGGTGAAGACAAACCATTTTTACCTATGAAAGCAATAAATGCCCAGGCTGGTTAAAAAGCACCTTCTTCAGTTGAGTCTACTAAGATGAACTGGATGTGTTCTTTTAAGAATACCAACTCTCAGGGGGCTTTGGAGACTGAACTGAGGACCTGAACAGCTGAAGCTGTCCTCTTTTACAATAGACACCCTTCTATTTGAAGGGCTGGCAGAGGACTGTCCTCTGTTTGGAGGACTAACCACTCCAAGTCCAGTATCAACTTTTGTTGAAATGGCTGTAATATAGTCAGTCCTTGCAGGTCTTACAGGTCTTCTGGGGTCTAGCTGGAATCTTGTCACTCCCACTGGAGTGGTCATGTGTCCTCTTTACAGAGGACAGTCCTCTGTTTGAAGGGCTGCCAGAGGACTATCCTCTATTTTGAATTTGTTCTCTATCTCTATTTTGTCCTGGCCAAGCCTAGTGTAAAGATAAAGAAATATCAGAAGGAAGAACTGGGCCTTGGAGTTGTCCATTAACAGCTCCGGGATGATAGAATGAGCAAGGCACACAAATCACCTGGTCACAGTCTTCTGCACTCTGATCAAATATACTGTATTTCTATTTAAATTATAGTTATTATTTCTAAGTTTGCAGCTATGCACATAAATTAGCATATGCAAATTGTATGCAAATATGGGCTCTCCCATACTAGAGGCATTCAAGAGGCAGCTGGACAACCATCTGTCAGGTATGCTTTAAGGTGGATTCCTGCATTGAGCACAGGATTGGACTTGATGGCCTTATAGGCCCCTTCCAACTGTTCTATTCTATGATTCTATGTGTCCTCTTTTTTGGCAATTCACTTATTGGCACCCTATTCATATCCCTCTTCAGGCACAGAAGTCAATAGGGGCATGCAGCATTGGCACCTACAACTGGAATGCAGTATGAAGCCTCTCTGTTGACCATGTCCAATATAAATACTGAGTCCTAGCTTGGAAAGTGGATATCACTGGCCTGGTTACAGGTACATCTGCCCATAGCTCCAGACTGGCATTGGTATCCTTTTATATCTCAAGTTCTTTCCATCCTGAATAGGAAGAAACTTGTGCATTTTAGTAAAGTCATATCAAAACTGAACTGTACCTGCCAAAAGGTATAGCTATTCCCAACATTGAGAGGACCAGGTTATACCTGCCTGCTATCCAGCTGTTGAAGAGGAGAAGTTTGTCAGAAAAAAGAGGTAGCGACACTAATTCAATTCAGTGCCAGACACAGTTGTAGGTTGTGACTGAAACCCACTGAAAGCTCTGGGCCTGGATGGATGATTCTGTCAGTTTCAGTTTCTCCCAAGTTTTTTCTGTCCCAAATATTGGTAAATTCTTCTCACAAACAAACTGAAACAAAAGCCTCATCCATCTGTAATTCTATCCAGTTTAAAAGAAAAGGATGAGAGCCAGAGTGGTATAGTGGCTAAAGTGTCAGACTGGGAGTTGGGAGATCCAGGTTCCAGTTCTCACTTGGCCATGGAAGCTCTCTGGGTGACTTTGAGACAGTCCCCGGTTCTCAGCCTGACCTACCTCACAGGGTTGTTCTTGTGAGGATAAAATGGAGAAGAGGATTATGTACACCACCTTAGCTTCCTTGGAGGGAAAATGGCAGGATAGAGATGTAATAAATAAATAATAAATAAATCCTTATCTGAAAAGGGCTGCTAAGTTTTATGTGCCTTTTTCATCAACTGGTTGTCGTAAAGAATATGCAAACCGTACTATGGGCGACCTGAGAGTTAATATTTGGAAGTTGGGCCTCCTGTCTCCAAGGACAGCATGGGAAGAAGAAGCCCCTTTACTTCTGGATCTTAAGAGGGGGTGGGGCTGAAGTAGATGATGTTTAAGCCTTTGGACCTCAGTTGTGCTACATCCAAAAATAAACATCCATATAAAATGTTTGCCTGCCATTTGATGGAAGCTAGAGAATATCTAAGAAATTCTATTTCAACCCCGGACTTTCTATTTGTTCCTCCACTATAATAAAGAGGTGTTGCCAAAATGACTGAAATGTTATTATAAGCTATGCTGACCAAGCTTTCTTTGTCTTTGACGAAACTAGTTTTAAAAGACTGCTATATTATTATTTCTACCTTGTACTGAAAATTAATTTTAAATCAACAAAAGCAAATTGTAAGAAAAGAAAAGATCCCCCCCCCCCAATAATGAATTCACTGAATATTTTCAGTTTCACTCAGGTCTTTTTTGTACTTGAGGAAACACAAGAATTATTAAATAGTCTGGAGGATGAGCATTTTGACAAGATAAGTAGCAGCTTTCTCAAATATATTTACAGATGACTGCAAGTAGACTTGTAAAGTTTCATCTTAAGTTTAAGTATCTGTACAAGGCAAGCTGGCAAGGTAGTCAATTATTATTAATCATATTAATTATTGTCATTATTATTATTATTTGGAGAAAATAATAATAAAGAATCATTGGGACAAGGGAGTAAGAGCTGATGTAATTATATGAGCCACAGACTGGGTTTGGACAACGCAATAACCAATGATGGTTTAAATAGTCTAGTTAGTTATTTAATCCACTGTGGATTATCATGTTTTAACCAACAATTGGTTATATGACTGAAATAACCTACACTGTGTAGAGTTGGCTATTTGAACCACAGTTGGTTATCATGTTATGTGGACGGGACTGTTGGTTATTTCCTCAGCCACCATTGGTTATTTTGTCAGACACAGAGTTGTAAGGCAACAGCAGTCAAAGCAGTGGCTGCTGCTTCAGTCCAGCTGGCAGGATAGATTTTCGGCAGTAATGGCTGATGGGATACTAGTGGGAGGACTGAACAGGGGAGAGAGGGTGGGGGATGACTGAGTCAACTGTGTGTGGACTAATAGTCAACACAACACTGATCCAAATCCACACCATGGATTATGATTATTATTTTGTGTGGGGAGTTACCCCTAAATAAATAAACAACTGACCAAGTTGATTATTACCCCATCATTGACTATTGTGTTGTCCAAACACAGCCACAGTCTCTCTTCAAACAGTACATACAGATACTTTTTCTGGTGAGACATAGTAGAACTACTATGAGGAACTAGCCATTGTGCTACAAGATGTTTGTATACAAAATTCAGAAATGGTTATACTAAAGACAGTGATATAGCTTTAATGTGTACATTAGTGTATGTGTGAGGGTAGTTAGCAATACAGCACTTAATGGTCCAGTTCTAATTCTGATCAATTCATAATTTGGGACACTTGAAATGTCCTGAATTTGTTAGGATGCAGAAAGGAAAAATCTGAGTCTGCCAAAGTTAATCCAGGGCTGAGCCTGTGGATTCAATCAATTTCTATTCAAATCTTCATTCTGGCTGCTGATTGTTTCTGTCCAGCAGGACTCCTTATGTCTTATCAGTTTCTTAGTTACCTCTTTAAATAAAACATAAAGTTATAGATAGTGTCTAATCAACATCTAATTAAACAGTGTTACGTCCAAGTAATTTGTTCCATTAGACAAAGGAAAAGTACTCCCGTGCTTTCATTTTCTTATTCCACAGGATTGTTATTAGATATTTAATGTGAAATTCAAACTAGTTCTGGGAGTATAACAGGTTTAAAGTTGTTACATCCATGATACTGAATTTAATTTTACTAATTGAGGTTACTGCAGAAGAGATTACTGCAGTGGTTTATGTAGATAGATCATTAAGAATGTTTTATGAAAGGCCACAAAGATCTCTGTACTGCTCCTGCAAGCTATCTAATCCACAGGCAGTCCTTTTCCCCCCAATAATCTCACCAGTTTCAACCATCTGAAAAGGCAGGACTGTGAGTTCTTTCCTGCTGCAATCTGTTTCAAAAGCTGGGATTAGCAATCATCTGAGAACAGCGTAGGAGGAGTGCTGAATGCTCATGACTGAGACATGGTGATGAAGGAGACTGAGAGGAGGAGTGTGGACAATTAGTAGCAACTGTAATTAGTAGATTTGGTGAGATCGTAGTCTGCTTTATGAGGTGTGGACCACAAAACTATAAAATAATTTCAGTAGATGGATTAATTGCCCAACTGTAACCAATGATACCAAGAATGGGAATCCCAGCATTTGACCCCATGGGTTGGACCATACATTGCTTTTCCTGATACCCGTTGTCTAGTAGTGATATGGGGAGAGGGGGTAATCTGATCATAATGGGCACCGGCGTCTTCAGCTGGTAACACTTGGGGGGGCTTCCTGAAAAGGGCTCCTAGCACTACAAATCAAAAGGTATGGTGTACCTATTCCATCTTTTCCTCCTGAATGGCCTTTTTTTTCCTCTTAAGAAAAGAGACAGAAGCAGCAATGGGAAAATGCAGGAGGGTTACAAATGCAAGATGATGATGCCTGGACCCCCCCAGTAAAATCCACTTAAACAAGATGTTGGATCCAGTTTTAAGATGAATGAAATGTACTGATGGATGTGGACTTCCCCACCCACTCCGTCCAAGGGCTGTACCTTCAGCCCAATAAAACTAAACAGAGACCTGGTTTGTACAATCATGGTGTTCCACCACAGCTTGTTTAGCCACATTGAATTGCAGTATGTACTCGACAATGTTTGAATGTCCAAATTTGAATGTCATCCAAAACCGAGAAGCTGGGTTGTGCCTAACCCTAGAATAGCCCACAGGTTATCTGAGGGTGATGGCCATCAACACATGCCAGCATTTGCGGCAGCCTAAATAAGCTAGGGATGTGTATCACATCGTTAAAATGTACGATAACAACACGATAAGGTCATTATTGTGCATGTGTTTAACGATAACGATACAATACAAAAACCTACGATAATCATCGGAGACTATAATTTTCGGGCGATTTTGTCTTATCGAACTGCGATATAAATATACCTATAACTTCTGTATTTTAAAAGTTAGAGGCTTGAAACTTGGTCACGGTGCTTATGGGGTATGCCTAAGTATGTGTATGAAATTTGAGATCGATCCCTCCAACCCTCGATTTTATATGATTTTTTAAAAGATCGTTTCCATTCTGACAGGTCTGAATGAACGCACATGGCGAGCTGTCATTCTGATCTGTCAGAACTGAAACAATCTTTAATAAATTCATATAAAATTGAGGGTTGGAGGGATCGATCTCAAATTTGGCACATATGTGTAACATGCTACACATATGTGCCAAATTTGAGATCGATCCCTCCAACCTTCGATTTTATATGAATTTATTAAAGATTGTTTCAGTTCTGACAGATCAGAATGACAGCTCGCCACGTGCGTTCATTCAGACCTGTCAGAATGGAAACGATCTTTTAAAAAATCATATAAAATCGAGGGTTGGAGGGATCGATCTCAAATTTCATACACATACTTAGGCATACCCCATAAGCACTGTGACCAGGTTTCAAGCCTCTAACTCTTAAAATACAGAAGGTATAGGCATTTTTTTCTTTAAAAATAGGGCTGCAAAAAATATTGTTTTTTCACAATAATTATTGTGAAGACAATATGGTTCACCTACGATATGAAGGAAGATGATTTTTTTTGGTCCGAAATGACGATAGCAATAAACCATGATATTTTTTGGCGTGCACAACCCTAAAATAAGTCATGGTGGCTTACTTGATCATGAGAATCAGCCCAGAGAATCAGAGCCTGTGAATTGGGGGGGGGGGTGTATTGTGTGGGGTTCCCAAAAATTGGGTGGAGGGACCTTCCACAATCCAAGTCCTTCCTCTCACAGCAGGTTCCTTCCACTTGCGGAAGGCTGATCTTCGATCCAACTGCTCATTTAGAAGGATTCTTGATGTTTCTCTAATGTGTAGCACAGTCAAGGTCTTCCTTTCATCATATTCTTTTAATCCAAAATCCTCCTCTCAAACTTCACATTATGACTCCCTCACCACCACCCTCCACAAAAGTTGAGTTCAAAATCCGCTGATGAAGGCATTTTCAAAAAGGAACTTTAATGCTTCATTACCATTATCTGGTGAGTTTTCATTTAATATGTGACATTGTTGTGAAGTCAATGGTCAAATTCTCAGTCCTGCTGTACTTTTTCCCCATTTAGTACTGGCATATCCATGATTCAGTATAATATTTTATTAACCTTTTCCATCTAAACTACAAGTTCTTGGATGAGTTTCATATTGGATAAACCTTTCCCCATCCAAATTATTACATGTTGTTTAATGAGTGAGTTTTTAGGCATGAAACTGCCTCTCCAAATGTGTTTGTATATCACCTTTGAAGTTGCTTAGGGCAAGGCATTGCCAAGCAATGCAATTTGGACTGCATTGACAATCAGTGTAATCCAAATGCACAAAACCCAGCATTTGTGCATATTGGTATCCAGCTGATTAGTCATACGTGTATGGCAGGGGAGAGGCTGTGATGTCAAGTGTGCTTTTCTCTACATGAGCATGAATGTATTTAGGGAAACTGTAATGTGAGAAGCAGCACTCGCACGGAATTTCTCACCACTCTAATACACTAGCATACATCATATCTGAGAAAACGAAGGTGATTATTTATTTTGAGACTCCATAGGAGCAAAAATGAGATGAAGTAGTATATTGACCTACTTATAATCCCTCAAGGAAGACAGATTGACATCTGCTAATTAAGGTACTCGATGAATTTATAATGTAATTGAATATCTCAACTAGTGCTCATACTAGTGTTCCTTTAATGGAGTACATTAACTAAAACCACTATTAGCTTTGTGCATCAAAGAAAGAGAGAGAGAGAGAGAGAACCCTATTTAAATATAAAGGACTCTCTTAAAATATATTCAATGCCCCCTTTTACATATCAATGTAGAAAAGTTGGGAAAGATACCTGGGAAAGTTTCATAGTGATGGCTCAGGAGCATAGACTGTTAATGTTTTAACAAGATTATTAAAGGGACACAGGAGTGCCCCTTCAGTTAAGGCAAGTCACAAGAAAGGGTTCCACCACTATAAGCCTCAAAATTCTATTGCTAATAAAAATGGCACCTACTGAGCTGATAACTTGAAACTATGATCTACCTGATGATGTCTACCATTGTGCAAAATTTCAAACTGGTGCAATAAAAATTTACAGTAAGTTTAAAAGTTTTGGAAATGGGCAGATTTGCTCTTTTATTTCAATGTACTGCCCGACATACCATATATTTCTTGCAAACCTTGGTGAAAACTACTGATGTACTTTATTCAGGCTTGTCAAGTAAGGATGCCTTTCACTGATGTGATGAAGTTGAGCAGAGATTAAAAATAGTGCTGTGCTGAAACCCAGCCTGCCTTTCGCAACCTTTTTGTTTCCCTGCCGTTTTTCTGACTCTTTTGTTGGGCTGCTGAGAATTTCAGAGAAGGTTCTCAGGGTACAGGGCTTCAGTGCTTACCTTATTGTAAGGGGGGATCTGATGGGTTTGTAGGTGGTCTTTCTTTTACCATTTCCCCCTGTTCTGTCCTTGCAGCCTCTCTGACTGCTTCTTGGAAAGTCCCCTAGAGGAGTTTGGCAGGACTTCCTCACTTGGGGCTTTCCTGTGCGGCTGCCTGTTCAGTGCCTGAAAGCTGAGAGAGTTGTTATTTTTGTTGTTCTTGTTCTTATTGTTGTTATTAAAATGACTTTTAATAACAGCGTAGCAAAGCCAAAAATCCCTCTCTCAGCTTTCAGGCACCAAGCAGGCAGCAGCTGAGGGAAGCCCCAAGTCCTCCAAGGGGCTTTCCAAGAAGCCCAAGCAGCCAGAGAGGCTGCGAGGGTGGAATGGGGGGGGGGGGGGGGGTAAAATAAAGAGCTGTTACGAAGCCCTTAACCACCTTCTTACTGCTAAACCCTAACCCCAAAATAGGTTGAGCACCTGGAATATCTCCTTTAGAGTTCTGACTGAAACCCAGAGCAGATTGACAGCCCCACCAAAATCAGGGCCACCAGCCTCCACTGGGACTGCATGCAAACGATATGCTCTGCCATTGACCACAAACTTTCCCTTTTTAATTCAGTTATTATTTTGTGTCTGGAGTGCCCTGATTATATTTGCAGTCAGAAGCTGTCAACACCTACTGGTAGAGATGCAACATTAGTCTACATCGGTTGATTTTTTAAAGGAGATACACATTCATTTAAAAAAAAACAAAAAAATCTGAATATGAAGGAATTTGTAAATTTTGGTGAATTCTTACCAAAACCAAACTGAAATGAAATTCTCATAGGGATGTAGCAAGCAGCCGACTGGGTCCAGGAGTCTGACTGACCCCTAGTACCTGCCCCCCACAGACCTATTTGGGCACTCCTGGCATGAGCAGGGACTCTGGTCGAGCGTTTGCCACCTGCCCTCATTCGTGCCTTTGCTCTTGCATAGATGGGGCCTTTACAAACACCACTGATGCATTGGGGGGAAGTGTGCAATTTTTAGAGGTTAAGAAATAGCGTAAACCCCCCCCCCATTGCATCAATGGCGGCTACTATTAATGCAGGGGGAAATATAGAATTTCGGCAGGAGGGTGGGCAGCTGCCAAGCACTCGCCAGGCCAAGCCGAGCTTTGTAAGAGGCTCGCATAGCCAATATGCAAGGGCTGACAGCAGTGGCAACAGGGCAAACATCTGCCGAGGCAGGCACAGGTAAGTTACCCACCCCTAACTATTCTCAGCCATCCTAGATGCAATGCAGTTGCTAGAAGTGGTACAAAATTCTCCTTGGTCTTTATGGTTTTGATGGTTTTTCAAATGTGGTTTGATGGTTTTAAAAAATGACTGTTACACCAGAAATCTAAGAGTTCCTCTTCATCTTCCTTACATATCAATGCAATACTGCTAGCTGTGTCTTCCTGCTTCACCACCACCCTACACACCATTAGATATGTTGAATATTAATGGCAACTTGTTTCATGGTGTGTGTGTTTGTGTGAGTGTGTGTGTTAGGTCTCTTCTGTAGGTTTCCTTTTAGAGTATGATTTGTTCAGGGATTCTGATGTTGCCTTGTTTCTTCTCTTTCTCTCAGTTGGGCTAGAAGAATATAATTTGTATGCATTCTCATAGCTATACTTCCAGCAGCTGTAGAAAATACTTATGCATTAACCAAGTCCCTTATGTAGAATTTGAGAATCACTGGTTTAACCTGACCATCTAGCTAATGGCAATTACCATAACAGGTTAAGCAAGGTTTCAAAGAGGCTTTGTAGAAGACCCAAACCTTTTCTTTGATAGTGTTCTTCACACAAGTGAATCTAATAGGCTGGATGTTACAAGCTTGGAATTAAATCAAGACAGACTAAAACAGTGGCAAAAATGTTGTTTTCAAGGTTTCCTGATGATTCCTGCCATGAAGAAGTCATGTCCATCTCTTGATGTTAAAGCCAGAAGCTTGGTCATGGTGGGGGAGGGGCACAGTTGCTTTCAGTACCATCACCTCAGAATTTGATTTATAATAATTGGAATGTACCATAAACGGGAGTGAAGTTAAAAGAGCTTGACAGTATATATGCCCGAGGTTTGCAACTCAGAATATGCTGCTGTCCCCTACCAGGCACAACCCCCTCCAGAAATTTATACAGAGTCATCAAACACTCCCATGGTCTCATTCAAGCCTTTTCCTGAGGAGTTGGGTGACAGTAATCAAACCCTTCTGCATAGAAGCAACGGAATATTGAAATCCGATATAAAGAAACCTAGAACTATCTGACATTTTTCAACTTTGGTTTTAGTTATGTAGAAATGCCATCTCTTCAGCCACTTTCGCAAATATAGACCTAACTACCCCAGAGTTAGTTTAGTCATCAGTATCACAAGTAGAATTTTACTAGTCTTCAGGTTCAGATGAGTGGTTAAATGTGTTGTTGAAATCTGTTGTGGAATTGTAATCTGTATCCGTCTAAAGAAGACCTCCTTTGGCATTTATTTATTTTTATTTATAAGAAAATCTATACCCCACTATAGACTGCCCAAGATGGCTTACAAAGACAAAATAATAATAATAATAATAATAATAATAATTCACACAGTCAAAATGAATAGTTAAGGAAGACAGAGAGTACAAATACACAATCCAATTAACAAAAATAATTAGCATGTCAAGTTAAATGTCTTCCTAAACAAAATGTCTTAAGAAGGCAGCTCAAAGATAGTAAGGAGGTGTATATACAGAAAATGACAACACATCACATAATACCATAAAGACAAACCAGAGAGGTCAAAAATAAGGCACCATATGGTATAGTGGTGTTTGTTGTATGAAGCTGTACTATTTTGTTTACAGGAGTTATTTTCTGGTTTTGACAACACCAATCTGGCACATCATGTGGGGTGGTTTGCTGTCCCCACAGACAGGAATGGCATGACTGAAACGCAGTTTAAGTGAATGAATTCTGATGTGCATAAGCAAAATCATTTGGTCTGTTCCCAGATTTTATCCCCCTCCACATGAATGGGTATATTGGTACTGTTTGAATTGACCTATGGAATTTGCCTTTAATGTTCAGTTTTACACTGTTCTAAGTTAAAGGATAACTGCAGACACAATCCTTGCTAAACCTATAGCATTAGTTTATACATGAAGTGTTGTATAGTAAAGTAAATATTTAAAAAGATTGATTCATAAGAATCTTGTTTAGTGTTGAGATTGTGATTCTGAAGATTTCGATCCAAATTTGTGCCTCCATTTTTCTGACGTGATCTGGCCTAATCAGTTTGACTCTATCACGTGTTCACTGGTGAACTTGAGACACTTGATTCTAGACTTCAGAGGGACAATTAATGGCTGTTTTACCAGCACTTATGAAGAAGTCTAGATAAAGCCTTAAAGTGATATGTGGCACTTCTTGCTTGTTTCTCCATCCTTCGGGATCCTCTGTCTCTTACATATGCCTGAAAAGTATCACAAAAGGCAAATAATAATAATAATAATAATGGTGCAGACTATGTTCCCAACTATAATAGTGATTCTTCTCTTAGCCTTTTCAAACCACTATTTGTGTTTCTTCCATAAAACATAAGAATTCCCTTGAATGTTGATGTTGACATGAAATTGTAAAGGCAAAATTTAGATTTTTTTAAAATATCAGATTTAAATTTAGGTAGCCTTTCTTTTCAGCTCTAATATAGATGTTTTCAGATTTTAACTATTACTTTTCCATGAAAGAAAGGCATGCTCACATAGATCCCCACCATTTATTACTCATATAAGCAGAATGGGTTCATCAGCTGTCAGAAGCATGTTGGTTTCATGGTTTTTTTTTTTTTTTTTTTTTTTTTTGAAGTGTTGAAGTGGTTTTTAAATGTACAGATTGTGTGTATGTTGTATGTTTTTGCTGTTTTAATTTTTGTATATTGTTTTTAATTGTTTTTAATCCTATGTAAACCGCCCAGAGAGCTTCGGCTATGGGGCGGTATACAAATGTAATAAATAAATAAATAAATAAATATTGTGTTGGAAGAGATTTTAATACAATTTCCCCCAATCCGTACATGATATATGTTATGTCATGACAGGGTCAGGGAGCTTTCGTTACATCTTTTCTCCTTTTGCTGTGGGGAGTGTATTGACTGTAACTTAATCCTGCCATTTTTTAAATCTTGTCTTCTCTGCGAGGTATTCCAGAAGGCCCAACTCCAGGCCTTTTCATCTCATTGGAGAGCAAAGGACTACTATTTACAAAATAAATCCATGTACACACATACAAACACACACACACACACACACACACACACACTTATATATATATATCAAGCATTCTTGATTACTCCATCCTCAAGTCCTCCATTCAGTGGGGTGTGGAATTGCTTTGAATGATATACATACTTGCAAATGAATAAAGCCAAGATAAAAAGGAAGTGTGACTAATTTATTTTATAGCTTCTCTGACTTACTTCTCCTCCCTCTCAGTTTGTTCACAGTTCTCCAAGGGTGTCTATGCTATCTTTGGCTTTTATGAGAGGAGGACTGTCAACATGCTCACATCCTTCTGTGGGGCACTCCACGTCTGCTTTGTAACACCCAGCTTCCCTGTTGACACATCCAACCAATTTGTTCTTCAGCTGCGCCCAGAACTGCAGGACGCCCTCATCAGTGTTATAGAATATTACAAGTGCCAGAAATTTATGTACATTTATGATGCTGACCGGGGTGAGTCTGCATGAAAAGTGAGACAAGGAAGGATTGGGGCGTAGAGTCGGGAAATTGAGTCCTTATTTGACATAGGAAATTTATTTTATTTATTTATTATTTTGTGGCATTTATATACCACTGAGTATAGTAAAATACCAAGGCCACTAATTCAAATCTCATTACTTCCATAAATCTACTAGGTTGTATTAGGCATAAATGTACCAGGTGTCCATCTCCACAAACATGCAGTAAGGAAATAATAATCCTGACCTACTTTATATGGTTGTTGTAAAGCAGGGGATACGCAGCTATCAAGGAAAACCATGCTCTTCTTTCTAATCAGTGAGTAGAGAGAAGAGCAGAGTTTCTCTAGCTGTTGATAGGAAATAAAAAGACGATGAAGTGCTAGAAACCTATGAGGAAAGACTGAAAGAACTTGGTATGTTTAGCTTTGAGAAGAAAAGACCAGGTTGAAGGTGGGGGAATATGACAGCATTTTTCAAGTACCTAAAGGGTTGTCACACAGAAGAGGACCACAACCTGTTTTCTATCTTCCAAGACTGAAGATGATTTATTTATTTATTTATTTTATTTCTAACCCGCCTCTCCATCCAGATCGAGGCGGGGAACAACAATAAATATAAATACAAAAATCATAAAATAGATAAACCATTAAAACAGATAAAAACAAATACATTATTAAAAACATCTTAAAGTTTAACCGGGTAGGCCTGCCGGAAGAGAGCAATCTTCACAGCTCTCTTAAATTCCAGAAGTCTGCTAATTTGTCGAATCTCCTCCGGCATGCCATTCCACAGTCTGGGAGCGGTAGAAGAGAAGGTCCTCTGGGTAACACTCATCAGCTTAGTTCTGGCTGATTGGAGTAAACTCTTACCAGAGGACCTGAGTGTGCAGTGCAGATTATACGGGAGAAGGCGATCCCGCAAGTAACCTGGACCCAAACCATGTAGGGCTTTAAAGGTAATAACCAACACTTTATACTTCTCCCGGAAACTAATTGGCAGCCAGCGGAGTGATTTTAAGATTGGTGTTATGTGGTTATCCCTAGGTGTACCGGTGACCAACCTGGCTGCCATATTTTGAACTAGTTGAAGTTTCTGGACTAGGCACAAAGGTAGCCCTATGTTCAGCACATTGCAGAAGTCGAGCCTCGAAGTTACCAGCTCGTGCACTACCGTCTTTAGGTCTTCCAACTCTAGGAAGGGGCACAGCTGGCGTATCAACTGAAGCAGATAGTAGGCACTCCTGGCCATCGCATCTATCTGGGCTGTCATTTGGAGTGATGGATCCAGGAGTACCCCCCAAGCTGCGAACACAGTCTTTCGGGGGGGAGGGGGTAACCCCATCCAGAACTGGTTGACACACCTCCAAACCCAGGTTGTGGCCTTTGACAGCAAGCACTTAAGCTACAGGAAGGTAGATTTTGGTTGAACATCACAGAAAACTTCCGAATAGTCAGACAATGGAACCAATTGCCTTGGGAGGTGATGGACTCTCTGTCTCTGCAGGTATTCAAGCAAAGACTGGGCATCCATCTGTCAGGGATCCTTTAAACTGGATTCCTGCACTGAGCGGGGGGGGGGAGGTGGACTCAATATGACCCCTTCCAACTGTGATTCTATGAACACACTGTACAAATTGAAATGTTGTTTGTTGTCATGAGACTTTGAAATAGAGTGGGGTGGGAGGGTGGGTGGATGTGTGGGTGTCCATGACATTATTGACTGTTGTCAGAAATAAGAAGGTACAGGAAAAGCCATTCATAAGATTGAATCCTGGGATTTATTATTCTTTTCTTTTTCTAAACTCACCCTTATCTCAGGTTTGTCAGTGCTTCAAAAAGTGTTGGATACAGCTGCAGAGAAAAACTGGCAGGTGACTGCTGTCAATATCATGACAACAACAGAAGAGGACTACAAGTCACTCTTCCAGAATCTCGAGAAGAAGAAGGAACGGGTCGTGGTGGTGGATTGTGAATCTGAGCGGCTAAATGCTATCTTGGGCAAGGTTGGTTCTAGCATCAAGCACTGCTGAGGCAGGAAACGACAACAAAGGCTTAGACCCACAATTTTCCTTCTGTGAGAGGAAGGACTTCATTCGCGGAAGGTCTCCCTACTTGATTTTTGGGACCCCCCCTCACCCCATGCTACATCTCACCCCATTCAGCAGGGGCTCCTGAATCTCTGCATCATTTTCAGAGGGGTGGAGAAGCTGCTATGGAAAGGAGGAGACAGGGAAGTCCACTTCCACCCATGTAGTTGATCCATCTTAAATCTGGATCCAACCCAAAGAGTATAAAAGCACCTTAAAGACGAACAGATTTATTTATGTCATAATAAATATGCTACTCTTTAAGATACTTTGCATTTGTTGCTGCAACAGCCTAACACTCTGGATGTTGAGATGTGACGGGTGGAGGCAGGAATGAAGAATTATAGGATATAGACATTTGTACCGGAAGTCTTTAGCATCTTTTGTTGGGGTGTTTTTTTATGTTGATGTTTTAATTGAAGATTTGAGACAGCAACATATGATATAATCCTATATCTTTATTTATACCTGTACCCACCCACCTGATAACATAAGTTCTCTGGGTAGCTCACAAAGAAATGCATCATTTGAATACAATACAAAACAATTAAAAAAACATGGAAACACAGCATTTTAAACCAAGAAGCCCAGGCTAAACAAAGAAAAGAAAATGAACATAAATTCCTCAAAAGGTCTGGATCAACAAAAAGGATAACCATAAAGATGGTGCCAGGCCATCTTCCTAAGCAATTTTGTTTTGTTTTTATACACAAAGTTTGAATTCATTCCAATAAATATTACAACTCAGCCTTTAACCCTTTTGACCCCATAAAACTTGAATTTGTGCTTCATATTTCTAATCTCATGGGTTTCTCATGTGAAACTCAGATTTTTCAGCATGTGAAACAAGAATGCTGGAACGCTGTTTCAATATCTGTATCCCTTTTCAAAAACAAATTCCTACTTCTTCTGCTCCCCCTTATTCATACTGTAGTATCACTCAGGTCATGGCCCTGTGCACCCCTGAAGCCGTCACATTTTTCCTTCTAATTTCTTTCCACATTCTGTGTGTTAGGCATGCCATGAATACGGTTTTTCACTATTGGTATGAAACCTTGTGTTCCCTGTCGCAGATAAGTGTGATGAAAAGGCAACAGGCCTGAGAATAGTATCAACAGTTCTTAGAAAGAAAAGGAAACAAAAGAATGAGATATACAGATGATGCTCAATAAAATCAAAGTACACATCTGATAACAAATTTATTTATTTTATTCTATTTATGTTTATATGCCACCTTATCTGTTAAAAATTCATCAAGATGGTGTACAACAATTTGAAACAATAAAATCTTAGCATATATTATTTTTTAAAAAACACTAAAACTACATAATTTAAAATGCTATATTAAAACGATGGATCTTGACTCCCTTTCTAAAGGCCATAGAGAGTGGGGGGCAACCATAATTCTTGAGGGAGTACATACCACAGTTTGGGATCAATAGAGGAGAAAACCCTTTCATGTGCATTCAGCGAAACAGGCTTCAGCTGGTAATGGTGCCCTCAAAAGGGCCTTTCCTGCAGATACCTGGGCAGGTTCATAGGGAGAGAGATGATCCCGTAGACAGCCAGGACTTAAGCTATTTAGGGCTTTAAAGGTTAAAACCAATACCTTGAATTGAGCCCAGAAAACAATTAGCAACAGTGCACGTCTTCTAGGGCAGGTGTAATATGGTCCCCATACTGTTAGCAGCATAACTGCTGCACTTTACACCCATTGAAGCTTCTGGACACTCTTCCAGGGTAGCCCCATGCAGAGCACATTGCAGTAGTCTAAATGTGATGTAGCAAAGGCATGGATAACTGTTGTCAAGTCAGAGCATTTCAGGAAGGACCACAGCAGGTGCACTAAGCAGAATTGTACAAACAACAACTTACAATATACATTGCAAACAACGGCACCGCAACTAAGGGATTCTTCACACAGGTGAAATAAGGCATGCTCGTAACTGGCCACTCATAGAAGTTCATGGGTACTTTTGACATCGTCAACTACCTCCTACGCATCTCCCACACCTTCCCCCAGTAATTCTGTTTTGTAAAATCTCTGGATACCCCAATTCTGCTGAAATATCTCCAGCTTTCCTACCTGTGCGGGGAATGTTGCACCACAAAACACCCACTAGAGGGTGCTGTCCCATTCAGTGCTATGAGCACAGAGAGGAGAAGTTTTCCATTATAGACCACGTGGTCACCCCTCTCCACCAGTGTAATGCAGCCCATTACGATTGCGCAAGAGAAACAGGGAGCAAAGCCCTGGTAAGAAAACGTGATTTCCCCTTAATCTAAAGTAGCCCTAAATCACTGCATTTGTAGAAATATGGCCCTAACAGGCCATGCTTGTATGCTGTAAGAAAGGAGTGTCTGCAGAAACAGGCACATTTTGCAAATCCCTATGCTCTGATGCATAAAATATTGTCCCTGACAAAAACAGCTGCTGTGCTGTAACTCTGGGATTAGAGTGCTTATCAAATTAATCTCTCTGTTCCCCTGGGCTCCTCCCATCTGTTTATTTGGATTCACCTGTTGCCTTATGTCTCAAACCTGAACTGTGATTTATGTTGCCGAGGAGCTGTTCTTTCATTTCGAGAGGCATTCAGCACCACGGCCACAAAGGATTCCCGGTTCCTCAGTATAGACTACAATCGAAATGTAATAACAAAAGAGAAGGCAGTGGGATTTGACTCTCAATGCTCTTGTGAAGGAGCCAGGGTTTCTTCTCTTGGGAACAAACTTTTATCTTTGACTACAAAGTGAGCATAAAATGGAGAATTCCCTTATGTGCTCCAGTTCTGTAGGTTTTGACCTCCCTTCACCTGCAATTTGCAGCCCCAATTCTTACATTTTGACACACAGCAACCATATGTAAGTCCATTCAGAGATTAGCTTTAGCTCCATTTCATTTGATGTTTAAGGAAGATGTATTGTCCAGAGAACAGTGGCCGCATATGTGGCTGAAACTCCTTTGCAATCTCTTTGAATGCTGATTTAATAAGTTACAAAGAAGACTGTAAAAACATAGACGCACACCCTTTCAGCAATCTAAGTTAAGGCCCCAAACAGACATGACTTTAAATGTGGTTCTAGCAGGCGTGTCTTCTTTTCATTTTTATTCTAGACTAGGTGCAGGGCCCATGCCACTCTGCCCAGGGCCAGCCCACCCATGAAGGCACCCATAAGGCACCCACATCAGGCGGCAGAAGGAGGAGCAGCAAATTGCACTGCACTGCTCTGCTCTGCTCTGCTCCATTCCCCACCCTTGCCCCCACCAGAAGGACCCATCACTACAGCCTCCAGCGGGTGTTCTGGAGAGCCCCGCCAGCTGCTGTCTTGCTTTGGCATTTCCCGCAGCGAAAGTGCAGCCAGCAGGTCTCTTTAATGCAGCTGTCTGCCTTCTCCTTCCTTCAACATACGTGGCTAGAGAGAGCTTGCCAGGTCTCACAAGATCCATGCAAACCTCCACATGAGCTCCAATGTGACAGGGGTGGCAAAGGTAAAGGTAAGGGAGGGCATGACATGGGGGCATGATGTGGCGCATCTTTGGGGTGCAATGCAGCAGTGCATCTTCTCTCTCACCTGTGAGAGACCTTGTACTGGAGCAGGATCTACACTACTGCTTTATAACAGTTTGACAACTGTTGGGGCCCAGGACGCATTCCATATACTGTTTTCAAACTGTTTTCAAAGTGTTATATCCTGCCTGGTGTAGTTTTGGCCCAGGCCTGCCCTTGCACCTACTTTAGAATAAATATGAGGGGAAAGAAGCATTTCTAGACTGCTCACTCCGGTACAGCCCTGCCAATCCATGAATTGGTGTTATGTGCAAACCAGGTCGTTGTGTCATTTTACTGGCCTAAATACACATTTGGATATTTTCAAAAATCAAAATGCTCCATTGTTCCTTCCCTGAATGTCTTCAGCTCCCAGTTTTCCATCTCCTAGATGGACCTTTACCCATTATAAAGTGAGTATTGAAACCTGGTAGCACAAGGAGGTAGCCTAGCTCTGTACCTTTTCCCATTAAAAGGCAAATGATCATTCTCAGCACTCCATGTTGAACCATAACCACTGGAACTGAGAAACCCATTCATTTCTTTTAAATTAGGAATGGGTGGATAGAAGTCAGAAAACAATATTCATAATCCTTTTATACGGCTTGATAGATTAACCCTGAATCTAAGATGCTCATTGCAGGCCTGGCCCAAGGCATCCTGCCACCTCAAGCAAGGAGGCAATACCGTCCCTGGCACTGCTGCTGCCTCCCCGCTTCTTCTGGAAGATGATGGTGGCAGTGGCAGCTCCTGCCCCTCCATCGCTACTTGCCAGCTGTGGGGGCCTCCTGGCAGAGTCAGCCAAACTTTCTAGACTTCCCCACAGCTGGGGAAGAAGGTAGAAGCCAGTGAATAGGGAAGCAGGCAGGTGCCAGAGGTGGCGGCAGTGCGGTGCAGGGGGAGAGAGAGAGAGAGAGAAAGAAGAAAAGAAAGAAAGAAAGAAAGAAAGAGTGGTTGGCCGACTAGTAGGCTGACCAGATTTTAAAAGTCAAAATCCCGGTCCCCCCCGCCCCCCCACCCAAAACAACCCCCCCACCAAGCCACCCCCCCCCAAAAAAAACCCAGCCTGGACCTACCGCCGGGTTCCTCCGTCGCCCGCGCAGCCGCACGGGGTCCTCTGTCACTGCCCGCGCGGCTGCGCCGGGTCCTCCACCGCCCGCGCAGCCGCGCAGGGTCCTCCGCTGCCGCCCGCGTGGCCGCGCGGGGTCCTCCGTCGCCGCCCGCGCGGAAGAGGCGGGAGAGGGCCGGATCCGGAAGTGACGTAACCGGCCCTCTCCCGTCTCTTCCGCGCAGCCTCTGGCCTTTCTGGGGCTCGTCGCGATGGCGACGAGCCTCGAGGAGCCCAGACGCCCACGCGGAAGAGGCGGGCGTGGGCGTCCGGGCTCCTCAGGGCTCATCGCCATCGCGATTGAGCCCCAAGGAGGCCAGAGGCTGCGCGGAAGAGGCGGGAGAGGGCCGGTTACGTCACTTCCGGATCCGGCCCTCTCCTGCCTGTTCCGCGCGGCCTCTGGCCTTACGAGCCCGGCAGCGGCGGCAAAGGCGGCGGAGGAGCCCGGGAAGCGGCCGCCCCAGCAGGTAAGAGCCTGCTTACCTGCAGGGGCGTGCTTACCTGCAGGGGCGTCTGCTTCCTGGGCTCCTCCACCGCCTCCGGGTCTCGCTGCCACCGCCGCGTGACCCCCCGCCACCCCGGTTTTCCCCCGGTTGGCCTGGTTGGCCCGGTTGGCCTCTGGATTCCCGGTTAGGACCGGGAAATCCCGAGCCACCTGGTCAGCCTACCGACTAGCCATCCATCCAAGCAGGCAGCTGCGGGCCCCTTTGGGTGGGGAGAATGCTCTTGCCAGTCTGTGTTGCCTGATGTGCCCACATCTTCCCGCACAATTGGCTCTTTGGATACTTTTAGCATGTGTGTTTCCCCTTTACAACTGTACAGTCACAGCACTTCTGTGATTGGTGATTTGTATTCAGGCCCTGCCTTCTTTTGTATATGGTCACTCTAGTATAGTGCCTGCACCTTTAACTGTTGTGATGAAGAGGGAATTTCACCAGGAACTAATTACATACAAATGACACTGGCTGAAATTCCCTTTTCTCTACAACTGTTAAAGTTACATGAGCCCTGACCTGGATTTTATCTGGTCAGCTTAGTTATCACCACCTCGTGCTGTGGTCTCAGTCAAGCATAACGCCCTCTCCCAGCGACTGTTTTGTTGTTGTTATTGTTTTTAAAAGGAAGTGACATTGGGAGGTCACAGATTTCCCATATCGTGTTTTGTTTGGCCGTAACTGAATCAATATGGCTTCTGCCCACACATATCAATTGCTAGCGTATATGCCAGGGCATTTTAAGAGCTGAATAGCAGGGAGAGTTTTTTTCAAGCATGGCCTTTACTGTCATGGCTAAAATTATGAGAGGTGTCTCGCCAGATGAATTTAGCCCCCAGTATGCAGGTATTAAAAGAAAAAAAGCAACATTTAAGATCAACTATTGGCATTCCTAGTCTACACACACACTGAAAGAAGTGATCATTATAAAATATCCCATTTCACAAACTTGTTAAATAAACTAATATATTGATTTCCAGTAACTCATTTTTGTGCTTTTTTGAGTTTTTTTAAAACGTCCCACAAATCATGGAAAACATGATACTTATATTTTTAAATGTCACTTTCCATGATTCTTTTATTTAATTTTTGTTCCACTTTTCAGTATGAGTTGATAGCACATAAGGCAGCCCTGTGTTCTTCTGTCCAATGTTCTGCCTATGAAGTATTATTTTTATTTATGTATTTTATTTACAATATGTGTATACTACTCCACATCCAAGATTCCATAGCAGTGAACAGCAGATAGAATAAATGTATAAATGCACCATATTAAAATAATAATAATTTTAAAAAAGAAATTGAGTTCTGATAAAACCGAATTCTGATAAAACCACAGTTGGTCATTCAAGGAAATATCATGTCGCTTAAGGTAGGGTGACCAGATTTAAAAAATCAAAATCCCGGTCCACCCCCGCCCCCCCCAAGCCACCCCCCCCAAAAAAACGAGCCTGGACCTACCGCCGGGTTCCTCCGCCGCCCGCGCGGGGTCCTCCGTTGCCGGCCGCGTGTGGTCCTCCGTCGCCGCCCGTGCAGAAGAGGCGGGAGAGGGCCGGATCCGGAAGTGACGTAGCTGGCCCTCTCCCGCCTCTTCTGCGCGGCCTCTGGCCTTACGAACCCGGCAGCGGCGGCGAAGGCGGCGGAGGAGCCCGGGAAGCGGCCTGGTAAGTGCCCCCCTTCGTGCTTACCTGCAGGGGCGTCCGCTTCCCGGGCTCCTCCACCGCCACCGCCACCGCCACCGGGTCTCGTTGCCACCGCCGCGTGACCCCCCGCCACCCCGGTTTTCCCCCGCCTCCCCCAGTTGGCCCGGTTGGCCCCTGGATTCCCGGTTAGGACCGGGAGATCCCGAGCCACCTGGTCAGCCTAGCTTAAGGGCTCCTCTAAATGAGCAATTTATTGCACGCTCATGATTGCCATTCACAGAAGCTGTTGGGTCGATTTGATGACATCATCAACAACCAGGATGTCTTCTGCAGAATCCTCAAGAAATCCCAGGATAAAAAGAACCACTTTTAAATTGGTAATAGCCAGCAAATAGCAGAATCTTCTGCTACTAGGTGGCGCTGTCTCAATAGAACTCAATGGAACTGAAAGGAGGGAAATATTCAATTCAAATCCTTTGTTGCCCCATCTCCTCCCATGTAATACAGCCCAGAACAATTGAGCCAAAGGACCAGAAAGCAGAAAAGCCCAGGCAAACAACACAATTTCCCTGAATGTAAAGATACTCTAAGTCACTTCCTAGGTTTTGAGAAAATCCATGGAAATGAAATGAGCCTTTCATGAAAGATCATGCTGATCTGTAGCAGTTCCAGATTCATTTGCTTCAGTCATTATTTAATTATCCTACTCAGGAGATCTGCATAGTGTGAAAGGTGGCAGAGCCTTACTTATTTGTATCCAGAAGTGCTAACAAATGTCTGCTCAGATAACGCTAATTGAGGTGCTAGGATATTAGCATAGGAGTCAGACAGCTTTTAATGTATACTCCAGAGCATTGCAGCTGGAGAAGGCTAAGGCAGGTGAGCCAGTGAACATGTGAACAAATGTCCAATAACTGCTAATCCATTTGGTGATAATTGTAATGCCAGGGATCTTTATGACATTGTTTGAGCATTCATGCAGGTCTCACCTGGGTATTGATGTTTAATTGAAAAACCATTCACACATCCCCATTCTGTGATCATATCCTCTTAAAAAAAGAAGAAAGAATTTAATTTGTACTGTGTCTATTCTTGTTTATAGCTGGAAACTTAATAAAAAAGGGTAGTGAGAGAGAGAGAGAGAGAGAGAGAGAGAGAGAGAGACAAATAGCTCAGGGCTGCTCTCCTTGGTTAGCAGCTTTTCTTTCCATTCCAAAACAGGACTTATCACAAATCTTTTGGTTAATGCAAGTCTGAGAGGAACCTGGCACAAATGTATCCAAGCAAATGGATGGAAGCACAAAGCCAATAAAAATAGACGAGGAACAGTGCAACCAACTTTGCCCTCTAGGGAATGGTCTCTTCAGTTCCACAAAGGCAACGATATTTATTATTGGCAAAGAAGCATGACAGCATCATGAGCCATTCAACATTTATATGGACAAAGAGCAGTAAAACTGTCTATATTCAGCCCCACAAAGGTCATGATGGTGGTGAGAAGACAACGCTCAATGTTCTTTATATAGGAATATCTCATATATAAACTTACAGCTCTACAGTCATTTTCCATACAAGCTAGAACGGAGTGCTCTGGGGCAACATTTGCTTTCAAGTCATTGTGCAGCAAGGGCACAGTTAAAACCTGCCCTGTCCATCGCACAAGAATGTATTGCTGACCTTTATTCAATGAGACTTAAGTAGAAGGGATCTGAAAGCATTTCAGTTCCGTAACCCTGGTGAATGATTGCTAATTTTCATCCCATCTACAGAATGACAGTATGATTCCTGCAGGCTGAAGTTGGAGTAGGCCAGCAAGGAAATGCCTAGAGCATTGCATTAATAAGGCCAGACAAATGCAGTCCCTTTTAGCTGGCTTCGAATGCCTACAGTTGAAGATCTGTGTCCTGATGCCATTCAGGTCTGGATTGGAGCAGTGGGGAGGGGGGGGAATACACTTTTCTGGACATTATAGAAAATCCCCCCCTGAACACTCAGGATAGAACAAAAGCCCAGACAAATCCGGGGAATTCCTGATGGTTGGTCATCCTACATTCAGCCTTTAGTGCTTTCTGCCAGGGAATCACTTGAAGATGAGGTGGTGGTAGTGGGGAGAAATAACTGCACATTGAGGGCATGATCCAGCCAATGCTAAGCATTTTCCTGAAACACTCACCCGGAAATGTGATAGATCCCCCGCTTTAAAGATTTTTATGGTCGTAATCAGGGGTGGAAAACCTCAGGTCTGGGGCCCAAATTCAGGCCTCCTCGGTCCCCCACAAGGCAACACACCCTTCGTCAGGCCCAACCCCTTAGAACATAAAAGCACCCTGCTGAATCAGACCAAGGGTCCATCTAGTCCAGCATTCTGTTCACACAGTGGCCAGCCAGCTGCCCACCGGAAACCCACAAGCAGGACGTGAGTGCAACAGCACCCTCCTGCCCATATTCCCCAGCAACTGCTGGACAAAGGCATACTGCCTCTGATATTGGAAGTAGCATATAGCCATCAAGACTAGTAACCATTGATAGCCTTCTCCTGCCCTTTTAAAGCCATCCATATTGGAGGCCATCACTACATCTTCTGGTAGACAATTCCATGGTTTAACTATGTGCTGTGTGAAGAAGTACTTCCTTTTATCAGTCCTAAATCTCCCACCAATCAGCTTCATTTTATGATTCCAGATTATAGTATCATGAGAAAGGGAGAAAAATGTCTCCATATCCACTGTATCCAGCATGCATAATTTTGTACACCTCTATCATGTCTCCCCTTACCATATTTTTCAAACTAAACAATGCTTGAGCATTTACTCCAACTTCTGATCTAATCATTTGGTGGTTTGGGTTTGTGCCCTCCCCTCCCCTATTTTAAAAGGTTGAAATGCCTCTTCCAAGGCCTAGTTACTATCAGCAAGATCTGCAAGCCAAAATATGCAGGGATGTTTGGTTTTTGGGCCCACCCCTTTTCCAGCAGTGCCCCCTCCCACTACTGGAATGTGGCCCCCGAGAGCTTCTCCAAAATGGAATCCAACCTTCCATCTGAAAAAGGTTTCCCCCCCCCACCCCCGGTGTACATAATGGCTGAAACCTCCACTGTTCAGTTCAAACGTGGCACAGTGAGCCTATTCACATGTGTAACACACACACAAAGACGGCGGAGTGAAGCAAACTTTTTTTTAATTTACTACCACAATATGTGGTTACGGCCAGTAGCTTAGGTGACTTTAGAAAAGCATTAGTTAAATCCAGAATGGACAGATCTACTGAGACATATCGGCCATGACAGCAAAATTGAACTTCCACAGACGGGCAGTATACTATTGAATATCTGGTGAATAGCACGGCATGTCTGTTAGTTCCCATAGACTGGTTGCTGTTGAAAGCAGAATGATGAACTAGTAGATGGAACTTGGTCTGATCTAGTAAGGCAATTCTCACATTGTTACATGTAGTGCTCTTCTGTACACATGACTCGTGCTTCTGCTTTCACCTGCTTCTGCTGTAATGTGAAAAGAAAGGATTCCCAGCTCTTGCCATCTGTGAGCCCCAGATCACTCCAGGAGTTCACCGAAGTCACTCTAGGTGAAATGTGCAATTCCCACTTGGGGCAATGCAGCAAACACTGGGAAAGACAAAGGACTACTCACTTCACCCTTCTTTTTTTCTCTACCTGTCTAATGCGTAAAACAGCTTGGGAGATGTGATAGCAAACTTTTCCTGTTAGTCCTGGTGATCATAACCTCCTTTGCTTGGGAGATAAAGAACAGCATAATGTGCTCAACATTTGTGATGTATGTCTAAGGTATTATGGGTGTGCATCTTCCATTTGGGATATAGCAGCTGCACTTATTTTACCATCTCTTCCTTGCTCATTTTGATCACACAGCAGCTCTAACCCCATGTGCTTGGTCTAAAGCAGATACTTTAAATGTGTATCTAGCAGTTACATCTTTTTTTAAAATGAATCTAAAGTAGGTGCAGAGGGCCTGATCCAGATTGAGATCCTAGCATAGGGAGGTCTTTTAAGATCCAAATCAGGTTTCTTGCACCTACTCTAGATTTTTTTAAAAAATGAAAAGAACACATCGCTGCTAGTAATATCTTATTCAGCTCTCAGAGCTCTTTTAACTTGAATCTAGGAGTTGCATTTTGAAGTAGCTTCTCTGTAGTCCTGGTGCAAAGGTTCTCATTGAAAGCATGTCCAGGTTAAAATCATTACAGAAATACAAATACACTGCAAAATTCTCCTTACTTTACCAGTAAATGAGGATGTTAAATAAAATGTTTTCTCTTTCACCATTACAGATCATCAAGCTTGGAAAAAATGGAATCGGATACCATTATATTCTTGCAACTTTGGTAAGCTGGATCTTGTTTACTTCTTGTTGCTTTTCAAGTGTGTTTTATGTCTTTTTATTGGTTGTAAGTTTACAGTGTGTTCCTATGTCCGCTTACATGAGCATAAACTCCATTGGACACAATGTATCGGAACACGTTAGCATTTGCGGAAAGTGCAAGAATTGCTTGAACATACAACACTGCAATATATAACAATAAATGCATAATATTGGGGTGATATTCTTTAGCCAATTGTACATAACAGCACAGATAGATGAGCACATCACAGCATGTTGTGTTCTACCAGGACCCTTGAAAACAATTTCCTTTGTTGTAGAGCATAAATTAGGAAGGAAAGGATGGAATGGATATAGAGGCTCTCACTTTTCCCTATCTCCTGATTCCCATCAACTAAGCAGACTTCTTGGTACAATGGCAATGAATTGGCATCGGGACCTCTTTATTCACATGCCAACTCTGATTTTATGGTGAACCATTTACATAAAGTTGTTGTGACCCAACTCCTAGACTCTCCTGTTATTGCAACATTCCCTAACTTCCTTCAGAGATTTTGGAGTACAATCCTCATCATACCTGGCCATTGGCCATATTGACTGGAGCTTATGGGGGATGAAGTCCAAAACATCTGGCAGGTTGAGGAAAGCTGTATTAGTGATTCATGTTCTGACTCCAGACCAGAACCACCTATTTTCCATGTGAGGTCCACTGGAGCCTGTGGCCCTTTCAACACCTGCCATTTTTCCTAGGTCTGCCCCGCCTGCTCACAGAGAATTCACATGATACACAGAGCATCCCGCAAGCAGGCTGGGGCCAGCCCTCCATTTTTGCGGGGGAGCAGGGAACGCTATTATCCTGGTTTGTATGGCAGCTAGATGGTCGGCTGGTGTGCCTGCCCATCCTGGGTGCAGCCGCGCTTACCTGTGAGTAAGTACGACTGCACCGATGGCCACGGAGCAGCACCATGTGGCTCCAAAGCCATCAGGAGAGGGGGGGACCCGATTTCACCATCCCCAGGAGGGCGGGGGGGAGGGGCACAATCGCATGCAGGTTTTTTTTTTATATACTCACAATTGCAGAGGAGCGCTTGTGCACTCTTCCTTGGAAAAAATGGCCGCTGCGACTTGCGATGGCCTGGGAGAAGCCCGGGCCATTGCATTCATGATGCGACTTCAGCGTGCCAAACCTGGAAGTGGCTACTTCTGGGTTTGCCCGCTTTCTGCCCTCTCCACCCCTATGGTGTGGAAAGGCCTGAGTTCTTTTAAGCAGAACTTGTACCCTGGACCTGTTACCTGGAACCCACTACCTGTTACTGAGGAACTCTATCTGAAGGTCAGTATGTGCCAAGTTTGGCTAAGTGCTCCTTGAGCTCATAGTTTGGTTAGAACAGAAGGGAAAGTGATGCTAACCCAGACCAGACTGAAATAAATTGCAAATCCACATTTGAATGAACGTGTGGGGATCATGGGTTAGATCAAATGGTGTCATGCTGCTGACAGAACTGTTTCCATCAGCAAATCTGGGAGGGAGCCAATCCCCCCACCCAGTATGTTATGTACCCTCAGAGTATGCTCTGGAAACCTTCCAGAAAAACTTCCAAAGTAGATTTTGGGATGACACAGAGGAGGGCAGTGGAGAGAGAGAGAGAGAGAGAGAGAGAGAGAGAGATGTTGCACTAGTAGACATCTATAAGCATGTTCCTAGATTTAACTCTCCATTTTCAAGTCCTCCAAACTACGAGGTTTGAGCTTCTATCCGAAAGTGCTTTTCACATCCCGCCAGGGTGAATATTCAGACCCAAGAACTCACATGCAAATTCAAAATGCCAAACATTTGTTTGTGTGGACCTGGATAAAATGCATTTAACAGGTCCCAGGGAGTATTTGTTCTCCGGTGCTATTCAGTCATTGAATTCTCTGGTAAGACTGCCAACAATTGTTTCAGGCTTTGTTGTTGTGCATGTCATGGCCACATGGCTTCAATATGTCCATCTTTTCAAACTCATTTAATCTAGGCCACCACACAGCTATAAACTGGCAGTAATGACTTTCACTCTCTATTAAAGCGTGCAGCATTTCAGTCAGTGCACCAAAAGTGAAGTGTTCCATGTCCCATTAGCAATCCCAGGGGCCATCTCTGCAAAAGAACAGATTGGGACTTCAGTCAACTAAAATATTCTAGTCACCATCTGACTCAGTGGTAAACATCACCTTATTGAAGAACTAGGAGGAGAGGTTGGACTTCCTTTTTCCTCCTTGTATGCCAGGTGAAAACTATAGCAGCATATTAACCAGGCATGTTGAACTGTTTTCAGCTGAAGGGATGGATCCCATTTTGAAGAAGTTCTTGGGGGAGAGGGGGCATTTCATTGATGGGCAGAGCTGAAGGCAAAAAGGGGGCTAGACCAAAAATACCAGGAACACCAACATATTTTAGTTTAAGCTGTTACAGAGGGGCATCAAAAAGGTAGAGGGCAGTTCCTCTGGTTAAAGACAAAATTGTAAACTGTTTTTGAATTATTTGTTTGTAAAAAATATAAGGGGGGCAGACAAAATTTAAGGGGAGCGAACCCCCCATCCCATCCCAACTACAGGCCTGCTTACTGCCAGTTACTTAACTTTAGGAGATGCATTTCAACCTTTTAGGATTGTGTATATGTGGGGGGGGGGGGGACTGCGGAAAAGCTGGGCAACCAGCAAATGATTGTCAGTGGGGGGGAAGTATGGTGGCCATTGAGGGGATCCTGGAGGGAAACATTGTGACCCTAGGTGGGCTGGTTTTGGCCCAGGGGACTGATATAACCAATGTGTTAAACACACGTGAAGCTGTTTTATTAAACTAAATAGAATAAGGAGAGGGGAGATGAAAAGGAGGAAGGAGCTGACGCCTGCATTCCTTCTTTCCTCAGTCTCACCCGAGGGACCAGACGAAATGTTCTGCTAATCGTGCATGGTGGAACTATGCATGATAGTTTTATTTACATTTGCAGGTGTTGCCCCTACAGGGCTGGCCCAAGATATTTTGCTGCCTGAGGCAGAGCAGCAAATGGCAAGCCACACCCAACCTGGTGCATAGTACCCAAAGCCAGCCAGGTTATTTTGGTACATAAGGCAGAAAATCCCATAAGCACCTCTCCTCGGCCCTGGCAGTATAAATAAAATAATAACAAAGTAAATAACTAACAATTTGCTGCCATTTTATGACATCCAAAATCTGCTGCCTGAGGCAACTGCCTCACTCATGATAGGGCCAGCCAATTTGGATCAGAATCATAGGACTATGGGGAGGGTTAAACCTCTCCCATCCATTTTCCCTCAAAATTCCCCCATGGTTTTAAAATGTCTCCATTGGAGTCAATGGATTTCTGGGGGGAAATGGATGGGGAAGAGGTTTAACCCCCCCCCCTTCTTGGAGCACTATGGTCCTAATCGGAATCAGGGCCATGCATATTTACACAAAGGTAAATAAAACTAGAATGCGTAACTCCACTATTCATGATTAGCCAAACAGTAGCTTGCCCTTGAATCACTTGATAGTTCCTCAGAACTCATGACGTTGGCAAGAGCCATTCAGGAGAAGAGCACACAATGGGCTGATTGAGATAGCTTTGTGTGCAACTTGAGATGTCCCAAAGGAAGATCCTAACTAGGCAAGATGAAAGATGGAGTTGCCAATAAAATTCCATGTAAAGTGACATTGGAAATGAATTGTGTAGCAGCTGAGGAAACTTGACAGAAGACCAAAGAGTTTTGATACAACTAGCAAACTCTCTCATAGAGAGCCAATTTCCCTGCTGACTGGGGATGATGGGAGTTGTAGTACAACACATCTGGAGGGTGCAGGGTTTAGAAGACTTCTCTAAACTGACTTTAATATATCCCTAGGTTGTGTCTGACTTTCTCCTAAATGAGAAATCCTAGGCAAACATGTAATGAATTTCAGAGGAAGCCAAAAGAGTTTCATGAAGTCTAGTGAAATTTCTCACTGGGATTTTCATTTTCACATGCCTCAGTAAAGGGCAATTAGCACTGAAAGGTCCACCTGCATATCTTTTCTCTGGTTTAAGTGATTAACTGGGTTCCTGTCCAAAGACATCCCCCTATTCCCTAGAGCTCCTAGCACATGCTGCTATGGAATATGTAACAATTGTTCAATCTGCCATGCTTTGCCATCAGTGCAGTTCTTTACAAAACAGCGACTGGGGAAAAGAAAAAGAACAGAATCGAATATCCGCTCAGCCTGGTGATATCCAAGTTTTCTCGTAGGCTTCTTTGCACAGGCCAAAATCATGCCATCCTCCATCTTGTTTAAGAAGTTTATGAGTGTATGGCTTTGCAAGGCAATCCTAGCAGAATTATTTTCCTGTGGCTTTGCAATGAAAATGTAAAGCATATGGGCATCACTAATTAAATGTTAAGCTACCAATTAATTGAATCATTATCACCATTTTCCCCCAACCAGTCCTGAGAGTATGCTATAATTTACAAGACAAAAGTGAATACACAATGGTCCTGTTACTAAACAGTATGGGCCGTGTACTAAGGAAGAAATGCTATATGCCTTCGAAAACAGTTGCTGTCATTTTTAAATCTGTACTAAATTGTTTTTAGTTAGAAACACATCTCATGATACGGCTGCCACTTCCATATGTGGTGAGCTGTTTTGAGTGTAGTGGCTCTCCCGAGTGGGTTGACTTACATTATCTGTTTTGTCCCCATACCACTGCCAACAGCTGAGCAGCCACCATGTGAAGGCAGTTTCCAGAAATGTCCATGCGATGCCCAGTTTATTTATTCCTTCATTTCTTTGTTGAAAGCTTTTTTTTTTAACCGCAATGTTTGGCTGAAGAGCTGAAACAGCTTACAAAGATTAAAAAATAGACAAAGACAGTCCCCTGCCCTCGGACTTACAGCCTAAAAGTCACAACACAAAAGGAAAAGGGATCAGGAGGGAGGAAGGGGGATGAAAGCCAAGTCAGGCACTAGATTCTTAGTCACAAAGTTCGGCAGATGGTAAGACATGGAGGTGGATCTAAGCATAATAGAAGAACTGCTGCTTCCTTTCCTTCTGGTGGCCTCAAAGAGAGAGGTGGTGGTGGGGGAACTGTCCTGACTCCAACCCTCCCGCAGATGCGAGAGAATAAAGACATCTGCTGTGTGATCTACAAAACCTTATTCAACAAATAAACAACTCATCACACCTGAAGGAAGTGTGAATGCTAGGAACTATCCTCTAAGCTTAATTTGGCTAACAAAGCTAGACAGTTGCTTTCAACTGTCTTGCAGTCCAACAGGGAGAATAGTCTCTGAGCCATCAGCATTCTCGACGATAAACTCCTGGGAAGATTCATCCTTGACTCCTGAAGAGTCTTGGAGAATGTCCTCCCCCACTTCCTGTGTTGGCTGGTAAACAACTTCTTCCTCTTCTTCTTCTTCTTCTTCTTCTTCTTCTTCTTCTTCTTCTTCTTCTTCTTCTTCTTCCCCATGAAACCCATTCCCCCACACTAGGGAGAACAGGCCTGATCCTGACAGGAGCTCTCAGGTAGAGCTGTATCCTGACTCCATGGAGAGTACCTAATTGCAGCTTTTTTCATGTCTTTCTAATGGTCTCAGCAGTGGCAGCTGGTATTTGAAGGGAAGGGATGATGAAGGTCAGGCCAAAACTACAACTTTTCTGGATCCATCACTTAAACACATACATTAAGGGGAGCATCTTATGCATGTCTAAGATTGCAAGGCTGGCTGGGAAATGCCAGGAGTGTAGGATTGCACCCTAAGTGTTTAAAAGTGATCTTGTGCTTGTCTCAGACACTTCTTCCTCCAAGCAGAAGACCAGAGGAATTTCTGCTTTGATCTTCTGAAAAAAGATTTCATGGAAAGTAGGGTGGGGGTGGGGAGAAAGAGAGAGGGGGTGCAGCTATTCAGCACAAGGAGAATCAAAAGTTGAACCTCCTCCAAGTTGGTGGTCCAAATGCTGCACTCCTAGAAAAATATCCCTGTAGGTATATATGCAAAGAATTTTTTTAAAAAATTCCCATTGTAGCAATTTACCTGCCTGACTCTTACCTCCATCATACCTAATTCCCCCCCCAGTTTTGCCTCCTCATTTTTTTACCTCTGAGACAAAAGCGCGTCAAGCTTATGATCCCTTTCACCTGAATAGCTGCTTTTTTGCTCCTTCGCTCGTTAGCTTTTCCACTCCACTCCACCCCTCCCCTCCCCTCTTTCTCCCTCCAGTCAGGTCCTGGCAGATGAGTACTTCAACCAGACCATCTTTCTGCCGGGCAAAAATGGAACGTCTCTTTAGTCTGGCTCTTTGGGGGTATCGAGGGAGTACAATCCTATCTCTGCAGAGATTCAGGCATTGTATGATTTTAAGAAATGCTTTCAAGCCTACGATGCAAGGTTTGGGTTTTATATTGAGGCTTGGAGCTGGCTGCTGGAAGAGATTGCTTTTCCCTGCCAGGACCTGATGCAATCCATTCAAGCCCCCAGTTCCTTTAAAACTACGCAGAGGCTTAAGGGCACATTAATGCGCTTAGGGAAAATAATCCAGACTTTTAGCATTCTAGGAAAGACTGGGGAAGAGGCGGGGTGTCAGCAGGACAAGCACAGTGTCATGTGAGTACCATGCTGCAAATCCTCACACCAGGCATGGTGAGAGTGCACTAAATCGTGGGTGTGATGGAGCTCTCTGTGGACCAAAGGAAGTTTTTTTTTTTAAAAAAAAAAACCCGATTCAGGTGAAATAATCTTTAGCATGGGTCTTTAAAAAAGCATCCACTAAGCTATCTTGGACTCACTAGAGATAAGTGGGATGCAGTGCAGGCATACGTCAAAAAGGAGGCATGTGATTTTCCAGCCCTTACCATCTTTATGGAAAAAAATTGGGTGTGATGTACACAGTGAAAAAGGCAAGGAGAAATGCAATCAATCAAGGAGGGCCATGGGGTGGAAAAGAAACAGGCAAAAGGGGGTGGGGGAAGTGCCTGCCCTTCCCAATGCACTGGCGGTATCTGTTTTTCAGCAGCTAAAAAGGCCCATTTTGAGAGTAAACAGCGATGTTCACAGCTCTACATGTAAGCAAATGTTGTACAAATTGATTGCTTTATTTTTGCAGTCAACAGCACTCAGAAACGGATGTGTGTGTGTGTTTTCTGACGGGAGCAGCTTTTCTAACAAAATGTCTGTTTTCAACACGAAAGCACAAATGACTTTTTCATGTTCACAAAATGGAAGGAGGCGGAGGAGGACTTCAACATTTCAAAGACCTGCAAAAAGCCTGGTCCTAAGAGCCTACTTCAGCTCTCAATTGAGCAAGGAGGGACGACGCACAAGTGGATCCCATTCCCGTTTCTCCTTTTTTTGTTCTCGCTGTGTAACATATGATGAGGCAGAGACTTGTACATCGCCACTGCAGAGGCATGCATGAGCTGCGCAGACATCTTATTTTGCATGTTTCACAGCAAATGCAAAACAAGTGGCTTTCAGCACCCCTCACATATTATGAGGGGAAATATGAGCTTTCTATCATTTTCTGAAATGTGAACATGAAAAGAGCCTGGGGATTTGGCTCCTGCACCTGAAAACTGTACAGCTTGCAACACATTCTTCTGAGCATAAATTTCTTTTCTTTTTTAACATCTCATACATACAACAGATATAAAGGGTTGGATCCAGATTTAGGCATGTGCAACTGGGCTGACAGAAACAGACTCCCCTGCCCCCTCCTTCTCATGGCGGCCCCTCTGACCTGCTGAATGAAGTGCGCAACTGCGGTGTGCATGGGGGGGAGGGGAAGGCGGGAATCTCCCCAAACCGGGTGTTTATGCCAGGATGTCTGAGGGGCTGTCAATATGCAGGGAAAGCCCTGTAGTGATTGTAGATCTACACACGCAGGCACAGCTTTGCAGCCACCATGAGGCTTTCCTGCAATGCTGCGGTTTGAAGAAGTCAGGATTTACCCTGACTTTTTCAATCAGAATGCCGTCAATACGGCACTTCCGCCATCTGATGTCACTCCGGGGCCAATCGGGGGTGGTGCCTCATGGATGGTGACCAGTGATTGGTCAGCTTCTGCCAGAAAGAAGGTGGGATGGCTCTGGTGCCCGGAGAGCTGCCCAGAAACCCCGCACTCCCTCCTTGGTGTTGGGATTACCCACCGCCGCCCCAGGTTTTGAGAGGGAGGCGGTGCCAACCCAGTACTGTGAAGACAGCCCCACGTTATCAGCAACAACTCTTTTGTGACTGTAATTATTAATAACAACTGTTAATAACATAAAATGTACTTCCTGCATTTTATTTCGTTTTGACCTCTCTGTTTACAATCTCACCCAGCTCGGTGTGTGTGTATACCACAAATCAGGTATATATATATATATATATATATATATATATCCACATATCTGATGGAGTGAACTGTAGTTTGTTGGCCTTTAAGTTGCCACAGGACTCTTTGCTGCTTTTAATAAAGAATAGGAAGTTTTATTTATATAGCATGGCTATATGTGATGATGGCTATCTGTTAGCTCCAGCACTGGAGGCAAGATGCCTCTCTGTCTACAGGTTCCTGGGGAACATGAGCAAGAGGGTGCTATTGCACTCATGTCTGACTTGTAGCCTTCTCATAGACATCTGGTGGGCCGCTGTGCAAATAGAATGCTGGTCTAGATAGGCTTTTGGTCTAATTCTGCATGGCTCTTACAGTTTTTTGCAGGGAGGGCCATGGCTCAGTGGTAGAGCACACACTTTGCATGCAGACGGTCCCAGGTTCAATTCCCAGCATCTCCAGGTAGGGCTGGAAAAACTCCTGCCTGAACCCTGGAGAACCACTGCCAGTCCATATCAACAATACTGGGCAAAATGGACCAGTGATAGGCAACTTCGGATGTTCTTATGTTTCTTTTCTCTCCTATTTTGCTCCAGTTCCTACCATTTGTTGGAAGTTACATGATACCTGTAACTCAGGATAGCACTTCATAAATCTGATGAAGTAGACAGCATCCACAAAAACTTCTGCCCGAATAATTTAAGATGCCACCAGACTAATTGTTGCTTTTGCTGCGACAGACTTAGCATGGCCACCCTTCTGGAAAATATAATGTGTGAAGCAGGTGGTGAATAGGCATCAGTTTAACACTAAGAGCTGTAATTATAACTGCCAGCTTACAACTGGCGGGCACACGTTACAGGAGGGATAGTCAAAGAACAGGATTCTTTCTGTTTCTAAAAACACATTCCAAAAGTCTTCATGAGGAATCAAAAGGTGAACTTTTGTGAATCCTTTAAAGTGCTCAGCTCTGTGCTTTTAAAATCAAGGAACAAACAGAATATCTCAGCCAGCTTTATCAGAAAAGGAAGCTGAGGAATCTTTGAAACCCATTTTTTCCCATCACCCACATTTCCCATAACCTCAGCATCAGCTCTCTCTGCATCTGCTGCCAGTGATTTAGCTGAAGTGGGCAGAGGATAGTATTTTAGGGGAAGAGCACCAGTTTTCTGCTAAACAGAAGAAAAATGTGGTTAAAAATATGACCCTTTTACATTGTTTGCAAAGGTAAAGTTTGAGGGATGCTCCAACATCCCTAGAACAGTCTTTTCCTGACCCAAATCATTCCACTAGGAAAGGACTTCTTTGGAACATTGAGGGCAAGTGTACAGAAAATATGTCTCAGATCTAAAAAGTACTGCACATAGGCAGATATGATAGTTAACTGGGACCTGCCTGGCTGAATATGTCTCACCAGGACTTAATTGAGTCCCAGTTTGTTTCTAGACACAATCCAAAATGCTGGTCTTGACCTTCAAAGTCTTAAATGGCCTGGGATTTACAGTATCTGGAGAACCACCTTCCCATATGAATCTGTCCATGCACTGACATGATTGTCAGAAGCCGTGTTCCAGATGCCTTTGCCTCCAGAGGTGAACAAGATGACAAGGAACAGTGTCTTTTCAGTGGTGGAACCCTGACTGTGCGCATCTTCTCGGAAGCGCTTTATCGTAATTGAGCACTCAACAGGTGACCTTACCGGTTGTTTCAAATGTGCTTTACAAGTAGTTAATGCGGAGAATCGCTTGTTCACATAGTCAAAATGCGCTTTAACGGCCGCAGCAAAATAAAACTCGCTATTTAACGTGCATTCGATAATGCGCATAATCGGAGAGAAAACGTGCCTCTACGCCTGATTTGCGCTCCGTTCTTGTAGAGGTAAATTTTTTAATGAGCCTTGAAAGAGCTTTAAATGCCTCTTGTAGAGGCAGCCTGTGAAGCACTTTCCCCAGAGAGATTGACTGCTATATTTTGCGTGCTAATTCAAATCTGATTTATTCTATAGAGGCTTTGAGATTACTATTAGCATGGAATGTGTCCTCCTAGTCTTTTAGGGCACCATCCTATGCATGTTTAGGCACACAAAAACCTCCTAAAACTCCCAGCATGCCCTGGCCAGCACAGCATACTGGGAGTTGTTTTCTGTCTAACCATACTTGCTGTTTACCCTGCAAGTGCTAAAGTGGCACTAGATTTTTTATTTTTTGGTTATTTTGATCTGTTGTGATAGTTTATTTTGAAGTTTTTCGAATTCCTTGCTTGAATCCTAACATTACTTTGCTGATCAGGAGAGAGTTCACATTCATGTATGGAATTTTCTCTTTTAAAAAAACCAAACAAACCCTACCTTTTATGGTTGGGAGAGCCTTGGAAATGTTTTCAGGATGTGCAGATGGAAGAGAAGGTGGTGGAATGGTCCACACCCACCTTGCATTAATGGAAGAGCTAAGTATCCAAGCTGTTTTTAAGTCATTGTGGTTAAAAAAAAGTAGAGTATAGAATTGATTTGAATAACATAAATGTATAAAACATTGGTATCCTAAGCAAAATATTAAAGTGTGAGGTACCCCCATGCCAACATAATTTCCTGGAACTAGCGAGGAAATACTAAATTCAGAAACCCTGTCCTGAGTCACAGGCTATTGGGCTCAAACATTGAACCACCCTTTTAAAGACCTCTAGAGGAAAGAGATATCATTAATCAAGGGACATCTAAAGCTCTACACATCAATACCCTTTGTGTCATTACTTGGTGTAGGTTCCATAAACATCTATGAAGTGTAATTTAAAGATTTATTGGTACTCTGTTGGAATGTTGTGCTTAAATGAATCATGGCCCCATCTTTTGTAAGGACAAACATGCACCAATAAAACCTTTATGGCACAGCTAAACATGATGTACTGTTTGAAAAGACTTTATTAAGCTGGTGCCATATATTATGGCTGCACTACAGTTTGAGGAATTCAATTTTGTTTCATAATTGGTGCCTAACCAGAGTGGGATACACAAAGGAACAACCGTCAAGTGTGGCCTTTAAGAAAATCTCTGTTTTCAAAGCTGAAAAGAGTAAAAATGTACTTGCCTTGGGTCAAGTGAGAATAATACACAAATGTTTAAAATGTTGCTTTTCTTCGAGAAACAAATAGACACAGTGAGAAGGAAGAGACTGGGCCATTTCCAACTATTTTGCTGAGGACTGAAATGGTGTTGTGCCTTTTTCAGTTGATGCAGGCTGCATACATTTTGTACTCCTATATGGCTTGGGGCCAGGCTACCTGAAAAAACACCTTTTCCCATATGAGTTCTAAGATCTTCCCAAGAGGCCTTTCTTTCAAGACTGCTGCCTTCAGAGACACGTGTGGTGCCGACCCAAGAGAGGGCCTTTCGGTGGCTGCTCCCTTGCTGTGGAACTCCCTGCTAAGGCAGGCTAGGTTCACTCCCATTGTGTTATCCTTCCTCCAGGCAGGCAAAAATTGCTTTATTGAAGAAGGCCTTTGGTCTGTAAGTAGGTCTGTTGGGCTGGATGATATTTTTATTCTATAATTGTTATGTTTTTATTGTATTTCATTATGTTGTTTTATTGTTTAAACCGATTTTAATTGTCTCTGTAAGCTTTGGTAGAAAGGCAGGGTACAAATTTATTATTATTAATAATAATAACTCTAGTAACCATAACTCAGCGCAAAATGTATGGCTAGAAGCAGTCCTGAGATTTAAAGAATTAAATCAAGGATCTACTTTCATTATGCTTTCCCTTTGACACTCTTACATAATTAACATAATTTTTAGTGGTACACAGAATAGATCCCCATACATTGTTGAAACCAAAAGAAAGGGCATGGAAGTCCTAGCTTTCACAAACACACAAATGGACACTCACAAGGAATCTGAATGTAAGTAGTGATATGTTTTTTATTATTGTGCTCAGGTATTCATATCAAATAAAGTGGGAATATAGTTTTGTTTGTTTACAGGTTTGAATTCAGGGTCAGGGGATTTAGAGACAGGAGACCCTGACAATCACCTGGGATGCTAGGTTTGGGGAAATTTTATCATAGCTGACTCAATTATCCACTCCACAGCTGAAACAAATAGTTTAATAAATAGTCCATTTTCACTTGTAAAGCTAGTAACACTGGCCTGCTTGGCTACCATTGCATGCATATATATATATATATATACATTAGGGATGTGCATACCAAAAAATATCGTCGTTTATCGTTATCGTAATTTCAGACCAAAAAAAATATCGTCTTCATTCATATTGTAGGTGAACCGTGTCATCTTCATGATAATTATCAGAAAAAAAATATTTAATTTGCAGCCCTATTTTGCCCTATAAAGCTGATTTTTTAGAGTAAAATGCCTATAACTTCTGTATTTTCAAAGTTACAGGCTTGAAACTTGGTCACAATGTTTATGGGGTATGTCTAAGTATGTGTATGAAATTTGAGATCGATCCCTCCAACCCTCGATTTTATATGAATTTTTAAAAGTTCATTTAAGTTCTGACAGGTCTGAATGAACGCACATGGTGAGCTGTCATTCTGACCTGTCAGAACTGAAACGATCTTAAATAAATTCATATAAAATCGAGGGTTGTAGGGATCGATCTCACATTTCATACACATGTCTAGCACATGATGCTACATATATGTGCAAATTTGAGATCGATCCCTCCAACCCTCGTTTTTATATGAATTTATTAAAGATCGTTTCAGTTCTGACAGGTCTGAATGACAGCTTGCCACGTGCATTCATTCAGACCTGTCAGAACTTAAATGATCTTTTTAAAATTCATATAAAATCAAGGGTTGGAGGGATCGATCTCAAATTTCATACACATACTTTGGCATACCCCATAAGCACTGTGACCAGGTTTCAAGCCTCTAACTTTGAAAATACAGAAGTTATAGGTTTATTTATAGGGCAGTCCGATAATGCTATATAATTGACTGAAAATTATCGTCTCCGATGATTATCGTAGGTTTTTCTATCATATTGTTATCGTTAAACGCATGCACGATAATGACCTTATCGTATCGTTATCGTACATTTTAATGATACGATACACATCCCTAATTTATATATATATATATATATATATATGTATGTGTGTGTGTGTGTGTGTGTATATATATTTCTCACAGGAAAAATTCATCACTTTGAAGTGATCCAGGCATGCAAATTCATCATCTTAGATGACAGAAGTAAATCATGCATGTAAATCATATGTCAAAATCTAGAAATTGGCTACAAATGCAATACAAAATAAAGCATTCAAAAAATTAACAAGTGGAAGGTGGAGCCCTGAAAATACTCCTTGCCTAGAGCATCAATTGGCCAGAATCTTCCCTTACTTCAAAAACCACATAAAATCCTTATTCCTACTACTTGCTGGCCCAATCTAGCATCCCCTTGTGACCCATACTCAATGCATACAATCCCCCATGCTGTTCAATACCTACATGAAATCACTGGGGGAGGTGATCCAGAGATATGGACTGAGTTGTCACCAATTTGTAGATGACACTCAGATCCTTCTCTCCTTTTCATCAAATCCAGGTAAAGCAGTGGTTGTTCTGAGTGCAGTAATGGTCTGAGACTCAATCCAGAGAAGTTAGAGCTAATTCATCTGCCTGGCTAAGTGATGTTGAACATGCTCTGGAGGCGGTTGCACTCTCCCTAAAGGATCTGGTGTGGGGACAGTATGGTGTGGGGTTAGTGTGGGGATGCTCTTAGATCTAGCATGGTCATTTGAGGCACAAGTGGTCTCAGTGGCACAGAGCACTGTCATAACCTTATCACCTTGAGATTCCTTTTTTTACCCTTTTCTTTAAAGGATCCCAACCATGAACGCCGTCAGTATACAGCTGCCCACTCTGTGGATTAATTTTCCTTTCTGTTCCCACCTCTGGTCATCTCCTTTTACTCTCCCATTGGTTCTGTGATTCTCTGAGCCCGTTTTGGTCCCACAGCAACTAGCTTGGCACTTTGTGCACCTTTTTATTCACCTTTTACTTTACCACTGCCACCATATAAATCAGTACCTTACCTCTGGTACTTAAAAAAATCCAATCCAGTGTGAAACAAAATAGCTTTTATTTAACAAGAAGTAAGTTCACACATTTTATCAAGCTCGTGGTTTCATTTGTTTCATTACTTAGTTGTTACGATAAAGATGTCATGTACTCTTGCCTTCTCTACCCTCTAGTCCTAATCTAACTCCTCCTGCTCCCTCTTATTCCCAAAACAATAAACCGCAGACCCTACACTAATCTATCCTCTTCAGCAGACTGACCCCGACACTCTAACTACCAACTACCAACTGATTTTTAACTGTCATTCCCCTTCACGCACTCAAATCCATCAGCCCAGCAGCATTCACTCCAACATTCCATTCACTCACTCACTCACTCGCCCTCCCAACAGAGTTAACCACTTACCAGCCTTATCATACAAAGTCTAAACAGCATTTACATAACAGATATCAGCATACAACAGTGAAACATCACAAGCACCTTTTATCAGCTTCTGTTGATATACTAACCATGATCCTATCTGAACAGAGACTGTCTGATAACCTCTCATCTCTGATAACCTCTCATCTAGATTACTTCAATATACATTATATGTTTGGCTGCCTTTGGAAACAGTCTGGAAACTTCAGCAGCTCCAAAATAGGGCAGAGATTGTTAAGGCACTCACCAACGTGGTCACATTGTGCCTGTACTTTTCCATCTGCACTGACTGTCAATCCATTTTCGGGGCTGATTCAAAGTTCTGCCATTTAACATCAAAATCCTAAATTGCTTGGGGCCAGGATGTCTGAAGGATCATCTCCTGCCATATACACCTGCCTGAACCCTAAGATCTTCTTCTCCAGGAGCCGTGGGTGGCTATTAAGAATAGGGCCTTTTCTGCTATGGCACCCTGCTTGTGGATTGAGCTTCCTAGAGAGGCTCACATAGCACCTACATTGTACCCTTTTAAACACCAAAAGAAAACCTTTTTAATTTTCCTAGGCATTTTGTTTTTTAGTTTCTGTTATAAATCTGGCATTGTATTTTAAATCCCATACTGCTGCTAGGTTCGATTAGTTTTATATTCTCTATATATTGAACCTAGCAGCAGTGTGGGATTTAAAATACAATGCCAGATTTATAACAGAAACTAAAAAACAAAATGCCTAGGAAAATTAAAAAGGTTTTCTTTTGGTGTTTAAACTTTTAAACTTTTATGTTGTATTTTATCATCCTGTATTTTACAGTTTTAATTGTTGTGAACTGCTCAGAGAGCTTTGGCTATTGGGTGTTATAGAAATGTAATAAATAAATAAATTACTAAGAGGTCTTTTCTGCTTATCACACACACACAACTGCATGTTCTTAATTATAAACTATTTATGTATGCTTAGTAGAGCACTTTAAGAGCTCCATCAGATGAGCATTTTATTGCACACTTGTTACTGGGCACTCACAAATTTCCACAGGTCCCTCTCATAACGTCGTCTGCCTCCCACGCACCTCCTGCCCCTTCTAGCCTTCTTTGTACAACAAAAAACAACAACACCCCAGTAAGTCTGACTTACTTTTAAAGATGGAAGTTGCCACTGTCTCCTGCTGTGTGCAGGAGAAGCAGCAGGATCAAAACAGCCCACAGAATGGGCCACATGCAAGTTATTTACTTCCTCTTTCGAAAGAGGAAGTAATGAGGAACAAATGCGCAAGCAGAGAAGCGATGGTAAGCAAGCACGATTTTCCCCTGTGTGATGACGCTACTTGTGTCCTTTACCTCAAAATATGATCATAAGAAAAACAAAGGATATGACACGTTTGAGACTACCACAGTTTTGTGTCTCTTCAGTTCCTTTCTGTTTCTCGCTCTACCTTTCTCATGTGCCTTTGTGGTACAGAGATGGCAGGAGTATTTTGCTGGTGTAATCAAATCTGACACCACAGATTCTGTGGAAGAGAAGGAACATGTGTCCTTTAGGAAGGCATGTTGGAACAAGAGTTGGGCAGATGGTTGCCTTTCTTCTGAGCACCCTCATCATTAATAGGTTGTGATAGAAATGAAGCAGAGATTTTGTAGTCCACTCAGGAAGTCAAATCTAATGAAAGTTTTGGATCACTCTGGCGTATTTGCTCAGCGTGATATCTTACAAATGATTGCCTACAAACTGTGTCTAGAATGCCTAGGGATTCTTTATATTCAGTCCAACCAAGGCTGGATGGCAGTTATTGGGGAAATGATCAATTTAATTTGTAAAAGACTTTTGTTTTATAAAAACATTGTAATGGGAGAGATAACAGGCTTGTGCTTAAGTCTGGGTTTTCAAAAACCAAAGAGATTCTTTGAGCTGACTGTCATTTAGCCCCCAAAGGCTCCAGCTAACAAACAAGATTCAACTGAGAGTCAATACCAAGGTATCCTTATTCAGGGTGGTAAATAAGCCCAACTCCAAATCAATTCTCTGACACTGACAGGGTGAAGAGTCTTTAATAGATCCTCAAGAAGATTTTTTTTAACCTTTACAATAAAAGAATGTAAATAAATATTGATATTATATCCAAGCCTGCTCTACTAGGACATAAGCTGTTTAAGTAAAAATGACTGTTCTTGAAGAAAATAGGAAGTTTGAACTATATCTTACATAATTTGCATGCCTTGGATAAGACACTTATGACAGCTTTGAAAATAAATTTATTTCATATGAGTTCCCTCTTTTTTTTCTTTTTTTTTCTTGGTAGGTTTCTCAAATGCTTCTCATTGGACTGATTTGCATGTTACAATAAGCCATACCCTCCGTGCCTACTCCAAGGGAGGCACGGAGGGTGGCAACAAGGGAAAGGGCCTTTTCAGTGGTGGCCTCCCAATTACTGAATGATCTCCCTGACGAGGCTCGCCTGGCGCCAACATTGTTATCTTTTCGGCGCCAGGTCAAGACTTTCCTCTTCTCCCAGGCATTTAACAGCATATGATGTGGGGGGTTTGTGGTTTTGTGTTGTTGTTGTGCTTTGACCCAGAAGGATATTGTAATTTTAACTTGTTTTTATGCTTTATGTTTTTAAATTTTGTATATTGGTGTTTTAATTGTTCAATGTTTTTAATTTTTGTAAACCGTCCAGAGAGCTTCGGCTATGGGGCAGTATATAAATGGAATAAAATAAATAAATAAATAAATAAATACTACCAAGAATAAGCAACTATGGGTGGGTTGTTCGCTCACCCACCCACATAACTCCTGACATGATCAGGCGCTCTGCAACTTGCTGTGGCTTGTTTCTCCCTTAGTCCTCCCACCTGGTCCCAGCATGTATCCCATGGGCCATTGCAGCAGAACCCCTCTCATATCCTTGTCCCTATGGAGAAACCTTTCTGGATTCCCACCCCGCTCCAATCACTGCTCCTTTACAGCACAACTTTTCTGTTCATAACCTTTATTCAACCTCCTTTTTTCACTGTTTAGCAAGTATGCAAATAGTTTCAGGGGTGGGTGTTGTTTGTTTTTCTGTCATTTGCAAATGCACAATTGCACCAGTTTGCCTGTCTGCTATTTACTTTCTTCAGTAGTACATATCAATATCCCCTCTGTATTTGTTGAAATCCCACTACGCAGTTTCATCCTCCCAATGTATTATGTCATAAGCTTGTAGGTTTCCTTGTCAGTTTCCTCCCCACTTCAGTACCTTTCCTTGAACCCGAACTCTGAAAGTGGTGGCTGAATGGGATGGAACTATTGGGGTGGGTGTAATTACTGTAGGAGTATGGGTGTATTTACTGAGGGAATATGTGTGTACTTCTGCAAAAATGGATTCTTTTTTCTTCTTGTTCTCTTCTGTCCTTGGCAAGTGCACACTGGCACACTTTTCTGGGGAGGAGTCCACAGAAGTTTGTGGTTGTAATTCACGCATGTAGTACTTCCTGCTACAACACACCTGTCACTTTCCTTCTGTATGTGCTTTGTTGCTGAACATCACATTCCATGACATTTAGAAGCCTACATAGAGTAGTTGAATATTCTGGAAGCTGAACAGCACTAATGCAGAAAAGGACCTTTAAGGCGACGATTGGAGGAGGGAAGGCAAAGTATGCTTTCCAGATCCTCTGGAAAGTGCGCAATTCCCCCAAACACAGTAATTGTGCCCCAGAAAGTGCACTTCACTGAACGCTCATCTGGCCAGGCTGGCTGGGGCTGATGGAGTTGGACTCCACAGGTTTCCCACCCGCTGCTTCAGAACGGTTACAGAAATCATTGGCTGTTAGTGACAGCTTTTTATTCCCACTCCCTCTGCGGAGATAGGGCTGCAGGGCTGCTTGCTCTTTCTTATCAACGGGTCCCTTTTGGTCTATCTCATCGTTCTCCTTTCTTGCTCTCAGGGATAAAGCAGTTTGAATGACAGAGACAGATGTACGTTCAGTATCACAGGGCGGGGAATATACGATGAGGCATGCAATAAGAACACTGCAGACAATTAAGGAGAGCCGGACAAAGGCTGCCTCTGAGAAAACTGTCTCTCCCCCTCATTCAGAGGATAAGAGCTGTGCATTTGGATGCCAGGCCTTGAGGGGGTAGGAGGTGTGAAATGGAGGGAGAAGAAGCCAGTGATCCTTGGAATGATGACAGGCGCCTAGGGGAATATTCCGCCCCCAAGAAAAACAATGTAAACATGCTGGTCCGTTAGACTGTGCTGTGCAGGAATTGTTAAAGAACTGTCAGAACAATACTGGGATTTGACTAGGAGTTCATTCACAGCGAGGGCATGTTTCCGCTCATGGCTGCCAGGCACTTTAGAGATGTCACGTCCACTGATTGGAGGGTGGGTGGAGGCTCCCACCCTCGCAGATGAATGCAGCAATTGGAAGAGTCAGGTTAATCATACGGGCTGGTGCCACATGTACCAGACACCGTGAAATGTTTGACACACTTTATCTACGAACATAGCCAAGGATGCTCTTGGTTCCTCATTAGGGATGCAAACTGGAGACACAAAAGCATGGGGAAATCTTTCTGCACCTTACATGTGGCATGTCTTCAACAGTGAAAGGAGATAGAACAGTTCCACTTGCTACAGGTCTGTTTGGGAGCAGAATTCAAAGCACTGGTTAAGTGCTTGCCTTGGGTCAATTGAGAATAATGCGCAAGTGTTTAGAAAGTCTGGGGCCCTGTTTCCAGCTATTTTGCCAGGGACTGAAATGGCTTTGTGCCTTTTTCAGCTGAGGCAGACTGCATACATTTGGTACTCCAATAGAGCTTGGGACCAGGCTACCTGAAAGACGGCCTTCTCCCAAAGGAGCCTGCCTTGTTCTAAGGTCTTTGTGAGAGGCTCTTCTTTCAAGACTATCGCCTTCAGAGGCACATGGGGTGGTGACCCGAGAGAGGGCCTTTCAGTGGCTCCCCTATGTTGTGGAACTCCCTGCTGAGGGAGGCTAGATCTTCTACCTGTCTGTTGTACAGCAAAGATTTGTATCCCAGCTGGTCTTTGGTGGATAAGTGAGACTGTTGGGATGGATGCTGTTTTTATTCTGTTGTTGTGTTTTTAATTGTGTTTTAATGCACTTGTTTTATTACTATTATTTTCATCAAGTTCTATTTTAGGGGTGTGCACGGACCCCCCGAATCAGATCAGGATCCGGATCGGGACCTCCGAGATTGTCCTGAATCGTTCAGGACAAAATCAGAGGTCCCTCAGATCAGTTTGGACCCGATCCTGATCCAAAAATCGGACATCCAATTTTTGGATCGGCCGCCATTTTTGTTTTCCCCATAGACTTTCCCCCAATGCAAGTCTATGGGGAAAAATAGCGGCAGGTGGGTGAGGCCTAACTCTCTCCTCCCCCCTCGTGGTTCTTACCAACCGGGGCCATCCGCTGGGGCCCACGGGCGCCAGCGGGTGGAAGCAGATGGCCCCGGGGGGGTAAGCCCCCTCCCCCTCCCCCTGCTTGCCTGCCGGGGCCGTCCGCTCCCCTCCGCCGCTGGCCACTACTGCAAGCAGGCTTCGTGGCCTGCCCCTAGGTAGCGCGCCAGGTGATGTCATCACCTGGCGTGCTACTTAGGGGCAGGCTACTAAGCCTGCTCGCAGTAGCGGCCAGTGGCGGAGGGGAGCAGACGTCCCTGGAAGGTAAGTGGGGCCCCCTCCCTCCCTCCCTCCTCCCCCCCCACAATCCTCACCTGGCCAGGCTGTCTGCTTCCAGCGGGTGCCCACCGATGGAAGCGGACAGCCCCACCAGGGAAGCCCCCCCCTCGCCGTCCGCTTTTAAAGTGCTGGCCTCTAGTAGGGTGGGGGCACCATTTGGATTTTGCTTTAGGAAGCAAAATGGCTGTCCTAATGTTACCATAAAGCTAACCCAGGCAAAAGAAGCTAATGGGGATGATTGCTGGCAAACCTGCCTTCATCACCACGCGTTATCATTCCTCAGGTTTGCTCCTTTTTATTATGGATGATCAGATTTAGAGACTATAGAAACAGTGTGAAGGGCTGGAAGTAATGTTAACCATCTCCCAAATGTCAGAGTTGACCATTTAAAATGCTGATGAAGCCGTGTGAGTGGCAGGCATCGATGCATTTGGAAGGACAGCAAAGAGCAGGGCAAAATCTTCCTAACAATCACATATTTTGGTGTGGTGAACTGATGCTGTAGCTCTGCTGTTCTGTTTACATTTGATGAGAAGAACAACACAGGGCTTGATTTGTGCATCTCCAAATTGATTGACACTGACGATGCAGTGGGAAGCCTGGCTGGATAGCTTCCAGTAATGGAATGGGGTTTGTTTTGTTTTGTTTTGTTTTTTTTGCTCTCTGTGATTTACTGATCTTAGAAAGCTTTCTAAACTAAAAGAAGCATGAAAATGCATCAGTGTTAACATTTCCACTCCTAGTGCTCCCCAGCAATTTGTAGCTGTGATTGCCATTAATGTTCCCTTTGCTGAGGCAAGGTTCGTATGATCAGCAGAGGAAACTATACAGTATGGGTAGTTTCCCCCGCCCGACACTTGCGCTACTGGCATTTGCTTAATTACCCATGTTGCATTGCATGGGGCAAGGTGTGGGTGGCTTCTAACTCACCCTACAACCCCTCTACAAGCCATGGGTTGTGGGGTGGGTTAGAAGCCATCCTTACCGCATGGCACACTGGGTTTGGATGACATGGCAACCCACGATGTGGCATGGGTAATTAAGCAAATGCTGGCTGGCACACACAAGTACCCACAAGGGAAACACGGCGATCATGTGAAGCTGGCCACTGTGATCCATGTTAGCCTGGGATGTTATGACCTAGATCTGGCATATGGCTAGTTTTAATTCAGTCTTGCTTTTTTCCTCCACTGTGTGTCTGTGTTGGTCTGGCTATGTTTAATACTCAGATGCAATGCTAGATAAATATGCAGGTACATTTTTCCTAGAATTTTACTCTTGGAGAAATGGCAACTATAGCAGCCTTCCCCAACATGTGACCTCTAGATGTTTCGGTCTACAACTCCCACCAGCCCCAGCTAGCATGGCCAATGGAAACAGATTGTGAGAGCTGTAGTCCCAAAAATCTGGAAATTCCATGTTAGGCATTATGAGAAAAGGCATTGAAAATAAAACTGCCAGTAAAAATATTGTCTTTATATAAATCTGTGGTACGACCACACTTAGAATACTGTTAAGAGTTCTGGCCACCACACCTAAAAAAGATATTGCAGAGTTGGGGAAAGTGCAGAATGGGGCAACTACAATGATCAAGGGACTGGAGCATCTCCCCTATGAGGGAAGGTTACAACAGCTGGGATTGTTTAGCTTGGAAAAAAGGAGGCTAAGGGGAGACCTGATAGTGGTGTACAAAATTATGCATGGTGTGGAGAATGTGGATAGGGAGATATTTTTCTCCTTCTCCTATAATACTAGAACCAGGGATCATCCCATGAAGCTAATTGGTGGGAGATTCAGGACAGATAAAAGGAAGTACTTCTTCACACAACGCATAGATAAACTATAGAATTTACTAGCACAAGATGTAGTGATGGCCACCAATTCAGATGGCTTTAAAAGGGGCCTGGAAGAGAAGACTATCGACAGCTACTAGTCCTGATGGCTAAGTACTACATCTAGTATTGGAGGCAGTAAGCCTATATACACTAGCTGCTGGGGAACATGGGTGGGAGGATGCTGGTATACCGTGTCCTGCTTGTAGGTCCCTGGTTGACAGCTCATTGGGCACTGTGTGAACAAAGTGCTGGACTAGATGGACCCTTGGTCTCTTCTTCTGTTCTTATGGAAGGCACTAGTTTGGGGATGGCTGGTGTACAAACAGATCACCTATACAGAGCCATTGATGATATTTGTATTGTGTTACAATGAGGCAATTCCTCCTCTCTCACCATTCCTCCTCTCTCTGCCTGCTTCCCAAACTCCTTGTGCTTGCTCTCCTGCCTCTTTGTAGTATGTCCATTTTTAGGTTGCACCCCTTAAATTCCTGACTGGGCATTTAGGTGGAGTTTGGAGGAGCTGCCATCTCCAGGGCAGCATGCTTTATACATTATTCTCCTTAATTTCATAAAAACATACACCTGTGCAAGTAAACATTCCATGTCATCTAGGACAGGGGGAAGAAGATAGATCTTCAGATTTTTGGATGTCAGCTCCCAGAAGCCCCTGCCATCATGGCCAAGAGTCAAGAATGTTGGGATTGACGTCTGAAACATCTGGAGACCTACTTTCTGCCCAGCCCTGAGCTAGGAACCTTTAGTATTGTCTACAGCAACTTCCATGGTTTTGGAAGCTAGGAGATGTTTTTTTAAGCTCAAGGAATTTTCTGCCAGTGGGTAACAGTGATCCATACTTGCTTATCCTATTGGTGGGAGCATTAATAAAAGTGTGTGTGTGTGTGTGTGTGTGTGTGTGTGTGTAGGGGGAGGGAGATACATAGTTAAATTTATGTCAACATTTCAAAAAATGGAGACCACAAGCGATCTGCAGGTGATTACCAGAACAGAACCATTTTATCAACTATACTATAGAAGTGGCTGTTACAGTGTGGTAGGCTATAATAGGAAAGAAGGAATGGAAAGGAAAGGAAAGGAAAGGAAAGGAAAGGAAAAAGAAGGCAGAGTTGCATAACCAAACGGCAGCTCCTTTGTCCATTTGAGCTGCTGTAGCGAAGTGTCCTACGCTGTCAGAATTCTAATTCTGGGCTGCTCTAGATCAGACATTGGCATCTGCTGTACATTCCCCAGTAACAATAAATGCAAGCATTCCCACTGAGGATAAAATAGAAAAAAGGGATTGCAGCTATTTGTGTGCAGGGGTGGGGGGAGTCTCATTCTTAATTTGAATGCTGAGTATCGCATGATCCCAGAGACGCATCTACAATGTTCCGTAATTGAGCCAAAAGGCTTAGTAAACACAGTGGTAGACTGAACATTTGCCTTGTCAATTTTTACCAAAACAATTCTTATCCAACCACAGCATAAATATTAATTCTTGCTTCTTTCTTGCCCTGCAGTGACAATTTACATTGTTGTAACAGGGAGAAAACCACTTCCCCCTCTGCCAACATTTATTCTGCTATTTAATTCTTTCCTCTTGGATGTGCCAGTATATTGCAGATTGATTCAGTAGGACTCTGCTAAGCCTGAAATGGAATTTCAACTATTTTACAAGAGAATTGTTTTGACAGGGGTTGGCGACCGGAAGGAATTGGCACAACATCTTCTTCCCAGTGGTGCTCATTCCAACTTGGGCTGGCTGGCCACAAACAACATCCCAAGCCATCCTGGCAGTTAGCTCACTTTGCAGAAGTGATGCAGGGAAGTGTGCTTCTGGTGTCACCACCCTCTCTTATGCTGCCACCACCCTCTTCCTTTTAAGAGGGATCTTTAAACCTCTCTCTCTCTCTCTCTCTCTCTCTCTCTCTCTCTGTGTCGCAAACCTTCGGCAACAAATATGACCGAGCAAGGCATGGTTTTAAAATGACAACACAATTTTGAAAAATTTATTTATAAGGGAAATGATATATTAATGCAACTTACGTTACATGGTGTTTAAATAAATATATCTCCCTCCACCTCCCAGAGAAATCTACCCCCCCCCCCAAATCTATAGCCCAGATTCCCTCATCCCACCCCTCTGAAAGTCAGTCCTTATCTCCCTCACAAAGAAAACCCACTCACAGTTATACTCTCACTTGCAACTGAAAATGAAACAGCCATCAGACACCACCATTGAAACAGCTCGACATTCTAACTCCCCCTCCCCCCTACTTACCATTGCCTGCAATAAAAAGGATTTGTTAAAGCAAATCAAGCCCTCAACCAAATACTCAAATATATATACATACAAACAACAAAATAAAATTCCGTTTTGTCACAGTGCTGCACTGTCACCCATGAGTTATTTCAGGGTTCACTGCAAGGGATGAGGGCCACTGACAGCTCCCAGTCACCTCAAGTGTGGTTCTCTTCTATCGTTCGTTCACACACACTCTTGGCCACTCTCTGCAGTAGCTGCTCACCTCAGCAAGGGCTCTCTAGCTTTTCCTTGTTGTTTGTGTTAAGGGTGTGTCAGCTGCTGTGATCTGGGCTACCAGAAGAGGCCTCGGGGGTGAGGAGTCAGGATTTGCATCCAATCGTGTCCGTCCACCAGCAGAATGGGCACCATTGGTGGAAAGGATCCCCCCTTCCCCTGCAGCCCCTGCAGAGTGACAAATCTGCTCTGGAGGGTTGGAGGACACGTTGGAATGGGTTTGCATGTATGCAGGGGGTACAGGTGGATGACAGGAAGGGGAAGTCCTGCAGTGTGAGCGGACATCCATAAGTGTGACGTTAGATGGAGCCCAACCCAATTAATTGAGACAAACACAAAAGGAGGAAGTAAGTGATAGCGCTTAATCTACAGCTCTGGCTTCTGTGAATTCTGCCATGCTGAACAGGGTCAAGGGTTGGTGTTGGGGAAATAGAAATATCTTGGCACCTGCTTCTTAGATAGATTCTGCCCACAGCTTTTTCGGGGGGGGGGGGGAAGCATAATATGTTAAAGCTAATCTGAATTGGTCTAGTTGAGCTTTCCTCCACTGATCTTATTATAAATCTGTCTTTAATTTACAGCATGACCCATATCGTAAATTGTTAGGAAGAGCAGAAAAAGATGATGGCAATTTAAAAGATATATATTTATTTCACATCTTTTAAATGTATCTTTCAAATCTCACCTCTTCAGCATTGCCCAGGGACTCCGGTTCTGCTTTGCTGGCTAAATGCCACCAGAGTGTATTAACTGCTTGCTTCTTGTTTTTAAATTTAATGGGCCACTTCTGAAGATCTAGAGGAATTTTAATGCAAATGGGTATCTATTAGCAATTGCTGCTGCCCAGATTTGCCACCTAGCTGGTTTTATGATGAGTTTATTATTTTTAAAACTAGCTTGCATGTTACACAGTGGGCAGTTTTACATTTCTTAGATTTATAGCCCATTTTATCCCAGGGGCTCTAGCTGGATAGCAATGATATTAGCAAAAAACAAAAACAAAACACCTGCCTCCAAGGCACAATAATCTACACAATTAATAGAAAGAGGTGGCAAAAAGAAAAGAGGCCAAAGCAAAAGTAAAAAATAAAAACACACACAACCATTTAATCATGCTTTTTTAAAAATACGAATAGACGATAATAGAATCTGAGAAAATTTCCCTTTACACTCTCATTTACTTGTTCCTGTTATCTGCCATTGCCCTGTTCTCCCAACTTTGGACTCTCACTCACATCTCTCACTCACAGGAGAAATAATGGCCGTGTTTGGACAATCAAATCTGCATAAACGTCAGGTGCTCACACACGATTGCTTTCCCCCCTCCTTTCATGTAAGTGAGGTCAGATCTACACCAAGCAAGATATAGCACAATCAAACTGGTATGAAAGCGGTATATAAGAGACTTTATAGTGGTATTGAAGTGCACTGACAATTGTTGCGGCTCATGACACATTCCATATACCGCTTCCATAGTGTTATATCCTGCTTGGTGTAGATGTATCATGGGCCTCAACAGTTGTCATTGCACTTCAATACCATTATAAAGCAGTAGCGCAGATCCTGCCTGAGTGAAAATACTAAGAAGCTGCAGTTAACAATAGTTTCCTGTTACATCAGAAAGGAGAACTATGGCTTCCAAATAAGCCAGGCTATGGAAGCTACTTTAAACCAGGAATGCATAACCTCCAGCTCGTGAGCCTTATCTGTCCTGCAGAAGTTCTGCATCCATCATGTGGAGCCTTACTGGCTTCCTCAAGAGGTGGGAAATTCCACCTGGAGGAATTCCAATTCTTATCTCCAATCTCAGATTGGAGATAACAGGAGGGATGTGGGCAGTGAGGATGTGACTCAGCTGGTACTGAAAAGAGCTCTTTCCAGAGCTAAGGCCTAATCTACACCTGCCAGTTACCCCAAGGTCAGCTCAAAGTCATCCTTGTGCATCCAAATGATGCACAGGGGATCCCGGGGTCAACTGGGGATGACCTCTCAGTTATCCTGAGTTAACCGGGACCACGGTTTTCCTGATTTTTCCCACAGTCCCAGGACAACCCCGAGGACTATGGGGCGGTGTGGCACTAGCTCCCAGGTCCTCTCTCCTCCCCATGAGTAGTAGGGCTCTTCAAACGGGCATGGTACTGTGCGGGGGGGGGGGGGCTCCGTGCCCATCAGGGGCAGCATTTTTGCCATCCATGGGATGGCTCTCGGTGTGTTGGGGCTTTTAAAAAGAAACAAAATGAACACTTACATTTGACACAAGACCGCACCAGCACAATTGCACAAACCTCTCCCTTCTTAAAAAAAAAACCAGTGCCATGACAGGGACAACATGCTGGTGTCTAGATGGAGGGGGACAATCCCAGAAACAGGCAAGTCCGAGATCCACTCCACCCAAGTCCCAGAAGGCCTCTAGGTGTAGATGAGGCCTAAGTTTTCCTTCCTACGTCTCTCACTGCCACTTGAGATGATAAGGGGCACACCTTCTTCCCTGTGACTGTACTGAGGACTCAGTCACTTTTGCTTCACCTTAGCTACACAGGTGTGGTGATATCTTACTAGATAGGAAGTATTAGGATACCCACTAATCAAATTAGTATCGGATACAGAATACACAAAAGAATGTTCAACATGAGTAATTTGATCATAATTGACTGTTCTTTGTTTAAAAAATATAGCAGAAATATACAGAATATGTAATATTTTAAAACATACCAGAACTCATCATAAAAAGTCCATTAGTTGGGGCTCAGTTACATAGCCTAATGCCGTACAATAAATGTCTTGTCCTCAGCCTGGCAATTGAGCTTCCCTGACTGGCACCGATGTGTGGAAGCTACTTTGCCTACAATCTAAGCAGTTTTTATGGCCTTCTGAATCCAACCATCTTCCAGGAACATTCGGGTACAAAAATTGTTTTTCCAGAAATTAATAAAAGTTATAAGACAACTCCGTACTATATTTAGTTGTTCTGGGACTGTTCCGGGACCCATTTTTAAATAATAATAATAATAATAATAATAATAATAATAATTTATTTCTTACCCGCCTCTCCGTTTGGATCGAGGCGGGGAACAACAACATGATAAAATACATAAAACTGATTAAAACATAACACATATTAATAAAACTGCATTAAAACATCCTAAAAATTCCTAAAAACATTCTAAGTCAGATTTGAACTGAGACTAGGGTTGAGCTGCAGAGCTCCTGGAGTCAACATATTTTTATATTGTGTTACTAGCCCTTTAATTTAAGGTGGTGGGACGCATTTAAGAAAATCACTTATTTGTTACTTATAACCAACAACATTTTATTTTTAATGCATTTTAATTATGTATTTGTAAAGCTCCCTGCTTTTTTCAAAGCTCATTTTAAAATGACATTTCTTTTCCCCCTTTTTTTTTCTTTTCTTTGTTTTTTGTTTCTTTTCTTCAAGACAGAATTTTGGCTAAATGCCCAGACTTGTTAAGATAAAAGGACGCATGTAACTGTCCTTGAAATTGTGTTCTGCTATGTTCTTGTTAGGTTTTTGTGGGATCATTTATTTATTTATTTTCTTCCTGGGGCTCCACCTGCATCTTACGCTTTTCTTTCAAGTTTTCTTCTGGGTCATCTGAACAGCATCATGTTTATTTCTTGCCTTTATCATATGGCTGGACCTTAGGATGGGTCTTCATCTTTTTAGGACCCTGGGACAGCACACAAAACAGGCCCCCGACTCGGCCAGACTGGAAGGACCCATTCCTCCCAGGGCCACAGAGTCCCTTTCCATATGCTGAGAAAGACATGGACTTCCAGGTCTCTCTCAGCATGGAGAAAGGCAAAATGAACAGGGGCAGGGGGCAATTCAGCCCACATCCTATGTTCGTTCTGCACCCCTGCTTTAAACCCTGGCTTTATGTGGTGGGTGCTTTGGAAACCTAGACTTTCCCGGTTCATATACTGTACATAACAGGAAAATTATATATAACAGGAAGTGATGGTTAATTGTGGCTTCCTGACTCATTTTGCTGCTCAAGTGATGGGAGAAGCGAAGAGGCACTGGGCAGGTGCAGGAATCTTGCACATATTTTGGTTTATCAAGTCGAGATTTTGATCAGCCAGACTGGGATAGTTTGCACTTTAGTATCTTTGCATTTAACATGCACATTTTGCAAATAGCAGCCCCTGTAGGGGAGGGGGTGATAATTATTGGGATTACTGCAGGTGAGGAGGCACTGCTGTGTTCTTAGTGAAAATTGCCCCTTTCAAGCTACTATTTTCATTGGGAGGAAATCTGCTATTGGCATTGCAGCTTCAGCCTAAGGACTTATTGTGGAAGGTTTAGCATGGCAGGGAGGTGATATTCAATCCATTCTAAACAGGGTTGCATTCCTCCTTGAGGATCAGGTTCACAACTTGGGGTCTAGCCTTGTCCTTGGGATGCCCAAATGGCATCCAAAGCATGGAGCACCTTCCACAGTGCCCCCCACCTCCAGTCACTGGTCCAATTCCACTGGCTGCTGGTTGGTCCAATTCCAAGAACAACTCAATATGTTGTCCCTAGGACAAGGGTATTGAACCTCTTTCTGCCTGAGGGTGGGTCGGTGGGGCCAAAGGCAAATGGGACAAGGCAAATAAACAAAAAAAAATCAGCCTGTTTTAGCTTTAAGTCCTTGCATAATCTGTAGGAGAGACCTGTCAGACTTTTAGAATGTAAATAAAACTGTGGAAATGTTGGGAAACCATCAAATCATTGGTTGGTGTGGGAAAGAGGATGGGGCCAAGGGGTGTGGCCATCTGGGAAAACCTATAGGGCAGGATTGGATTCCCAGGAGAGTTGGATTTGGCCCCCGGGTCTGAGGTTCTGCGCCCCTCCCCTGAAATATTTGAGACCTGGTTATTTGGATCTGCCTGACTACTTAGTTCGATGTCAGAGGCATTTCTACAGGTTCCTGTGTCCTCAGAGATCAGGTGCATATTGATCAGAGAAAGGACCTTCTCAGTTGTGGCCCTCTGTCTCCAAAATGCTCTCCCCCGGGGCAACTCCTCTGGCATCTATTCATGTCTTTTCAGCACCAAGCAAATGCATTATATTCCCAAATCTTTCGCAATATCATCTGAGCTGTTTTTAGTTTTGCTTCTATTGCAATTTTACTATTCTGCTGCTTCAATATATCTTAATTTGTCATGAAAATGTTTGCTATGATTATCCAGCTTCATTTTCTCCCCCCAAAGTATTATAAATGATGCTTTATACTATGGACATTTTGTGTTATTAGCTTACAGTTTAAAGCCTTAAAGACTTCAGAGCTTGCATGTATACCTAACCCTCCCTGTCGACTCCCTCCTTTTTTTCAGCAGCAGAAATCATTATTAAGTAATTATGTGAATTAATTAAACAATTAATAAAATATTTGTTATTTGTATATTTATTGTACATCGTTCATAAACTATTTTAGAATAAAAAATACTTTAAATGTTTGTTATTGTTTATTTGATGGTTTTGTTTTATTTGTAAGCCTCAGTGAGAGTAGCAACACTGAAGGGCAAGTTATAAATTCCAAAATAAACATATACTCCTATGTGATGGAGATAGTAGAAGCATAGGTGACTGCATATTCTAGAACTATATAGTGCTGCACAGTCTTTTAACATGTCTACTCTGTTTCTTGATGGCTAAGTATGAATATTAATCTCTTGGTCAATTGAAAGGTCAATTGTTCCATAACTTTTATTTGTGGACCTTAATCCTTTTATTGACAATTGATTGAGTGCATGAGACTTAGGTTTGGATGAGTATCTCCATGTGACTAATATTCCTTGCAAATTTTGACACTTTCCCCATTGAATCATTCTCTAGGAGTGCATTTTTTTCCCCATTATCCAAGCAGCGCTCATGAAAATGTGCTCTGGCTAACAGACTTATTTTCCTTTTCACATTGAAATCATACTGTCTTTCATCAGCTGTGTGGGAGTGAAAGACAATAGAGTCAGCCTCGCTGAAGGAGAAAGCTAGGATGGGGTTTGCGCTGTGTAAAAATGAAATGTAGACAATTCAGGATACACAAGAAAGTATGCTGCATTATTTCCCAAGTTGGTTCTCTCCAGATGTTTTGGACCTCAGGTCCTATCAGCCCCAGCCAGCATGGCCAATGGTCTGGAATGCTGATAATTATAGTCTAAAACAATTGGGGGGGGGCACCAGGTTAAGGAAGGCTGAGGACATTATCCTATTCATGTTTAGGCATAAAAATAGTCCTACACCTCTCAGCATTCACCCACTCAGCTGACTGGGGAAATGTTGGGAATTGTAGGACTTTTTTCTGAGGGATCAAAGGGACTTTTAATATTTTACTAGCTAAATTCCTGGCAAATTTGCTGGGTGGAATAGGGTGGAGGCAACAGAGAAGGATGCAGACAAGCTGGAGGGTGTTCAGATGAGGGCAAGGATGATCAGGGGTCTGGAAACAAAGACCTATGAGGATAGACTGAAAGAACTAGGCATGTTTAGCCTGGAGAAGAGAAGACCAAGGGGAGACATGATAGCACTCTTCAAGTACTTGAAAGGTTGTCACACAGAGGACGGAAAGATCCCTTCTCGATCAACCCAGAGTGCAGGCCACATAATACTGGGCTCAAGTTACAGGAAGCCAGATTCTGCCTGGACATCAGGAAAAACTTCCTGATGGTTAGAGCAGTACAACAATGGAACCAATTACCTAGGGAGGTGTTGGGCTCTCCCACACTAGAGGCCTTCAAGATGCAGCTGGACAGCCATCTTTCAGGTATGCTTTGAGGTGGATTCCTGCATTCAGCAGGAGGTTGGACTCGATGGCCTTTTAGGCCTTTTCCAACTCTATTATTCTATGATTCTATTATCCCTTTTGCCCTCTTTCTCTTCCCCCTCCTTATCTTACTTTCTGTGCCTAATTACTAAAGGCTCAACCTACTACTTATCAGTGATGGTGAATGCTTCTATATCGAGTGGGAGCACCAGTGGCTTTAGAAGCTGCAGCCACTATGTCTCAGAGCACAGCTCAGGCTAAACAGATGCAGTCTGTTTTTCACACACTGCAAGGATAGAGAAACCAAGGAACTGGCTTTTAGAGTTATGATTAGAACAGATTAGTCAATTTTCAATCTGTATAATTTTCATCTGAGTTCATCCTGTAGGGTTTTGGCAGCAGTGGTTTAGGGGGAATCCTCACTGATAAAATCCTATTGAAATATGTACTTTTGAATGTATTTTCTCACAAAGTAACCCTTTCTAAAGTGATTTCTTCTTGAACTACACATTTTAAAAGACCTTGTGGTACTTTTTTGGGCCGACAATATTCTTAGAAATGCAAAATCCAAAAGTAAACTATGTTCTGGTCTGCACATTAGTCTGGGGCGGGTGGATCAAGTCAATTTGCATCAGAATTCAGAAAGATCAAATTGTCAAGTATCCCAATTATAACAATATACCTATCTAGTAGTTGTATTTTTTCCCGTGTGCTTTCATTTATCTCCTTATTTTACATGTTTTCCTCTATAGGGCTTCATGGATATTGATCTGGGAAAATTCAAGGAAAGTGGAGCAAATGTGACGGGATTCCAGTTGGTGAATTATACAGACACCATCCCAGCCAGGATCATGCAACAGTGGAAGAACAATGATGCCAGAGAACAACCTCGCGTTGACTGGAAGAGGCCAAAGGCAAGTGGTACTGAAAACCATTTGTTTGAGGCGGCATGAATGCCCCTCTCTTGTCACATGCTGTCAGTTTTAAATCAGAAGCTTGAGCTTATAATTTTCATACCACATTATAGTGAACTTGTTCAGGCAAGGATAACTTGCAGGACACAACATTTTGCTTTGTTAGTTAAGAAAGGCAGGACCTCATGTTCTGTAAAAAAAATTGTAAACAGCTTAGAAAAGCTTTGTTTTTTAAAAAGTGCTTCAACGAAGACTCCTTTGCTTTTGTCTCTGCAAGGGCAAAGTACCATATGGTTTTGTTTTCAGTTTTTTTAAGAAAATGGTTATGTTGATGTATATAAATCCTGGCTTTTGGATACACCACTTTTCATCCAAAAGGCCTCAAAGTGGTGTACGTGCAACATTTCAGAGCAATTTAACTACATATTTAAAAGCAGAGCAACAAAATACAAAAGTGTGAAACCAACAATTGGCCCTTCAATCACAATCATTAATGTTGAGCAAAACGAAGAAGTCTTTACTGCCCAATGAAAGGCAAATTTCCAGGAGTAAGCCTAGTGGCCAACACATGTCTAATATCTGTTTTCTAGTACACATCTGCTCTTACGTACGATGGGGTTCGGGTAATGGCAGAAGCTTTTCAGAGTCTCAGGAAACAGCGAATTGACATCTCACGCCGTGGGAATGCTGGGGATTGCCTAGCCAATCCAGCTGTTCCATGGGGACAAGGGATTGACATCCAGAGAGCTCTACAACAGGTCAGAAAACAAACCATGGAGTATAATCAAAGCTCTTTTTTCCAATGAGCAGTCATTATGTATTTGTCTTTTGTAACATTGGATGGATGCAACAAGGCTTTCCCAGTCTGATGCACTCCAGATGTTTTGGACTTCACGTTTTGGTTGTGTATCATCCTATCAAGTAGTACAGAGAATTATACTACACATCAGAGAAAGGTTCTCTAACAACCTTCCTCAACCTGGTGCCCTCCTGATATGTTGGAATGCAACTCCCACCACCCCCAACATTGACCTTGCCGGTTGGGGTGATGGGCATTGTAGTCCCAACACGTGGGTTCTAGGTTGAGGAAGGCTGCTCTATCATCATTCTTTCTGATGGAATTAGGAGTGAGGAATAACCTTGTCAGCTTAGATTACCTTCTTTTCAAGACCTTTTACAAATGTGACATAGAAGGATCTTGATAAATACTTATGCGGATCTGATCTTAGTTAAAAGTGTGAATAGAGGCAAAAGACTAAGAATTGAAATGTTTAATGGATGATTATTATTATTATTGTTATTATTATTATTATTATTATTCAAGGTACGCTTTGAAGGACTGACTGGTAATGTCCAGTTTAATGAGAAAGGACATCGGACCAATTACACACTTCATGTGATTGAAATGAAACATGATGGGATCAGAAAGGTAAAGGTTTTATTCGATTTGAAAAGCAAAAGGGAGTAATCTTGCAACTAGAACTTGTTTTTGAGAACATTTCTTTCTGTTGTGGACTATTTATGTGTGTGTAAAATAAGCATGGATGAATCACTGTATTGCTGGTCAACGCCACCTTCATGTGTTATTATCCATAATTTCATTCAGTTTCATTTCCATAATCAATGTGCAGTTTCTTTAATGTCTCAAAATGCATACTTAAATATTATTAAATACGTATTTCAATATATGCTTTCTCTGAAAATGTGTATTTAAATACATATTTTGCTATTTTAAAACTGCCAAGAGCTGTGACAAGAACTGTGCTGAAGCATCCATAAAAGTGTGAAATCTGGTGGATGGCTTAATTCCGATACATACATCATTCTGAGAGGTGCAGACCAGGCCATTTCATTGAGGAATTTACAAAGATCAAGTTCCTCAAGCATACCCAGTGTAAATAGGATTTTGTAAATTGTGTTGGTGCATAGTTGTTAAAAATGTGAATCAATTAAAGTTTTAAGCACAATTACTAACACAGGGGTTGATTATAAAGGGAATCTATTCATAACTTACTGTAGGGCTACTATCGTATAACCACTTATCTGGACATAAGCCCCTATCAGCTCAGTGGGACTTAGGGCTCATCTACACCTAGAACCCTTTCGAGAGGTGGGAGTTTTCTGCTTCAGCGATGGTCTCTCTTTGGGCACATGTCAGCGGGTTTGCCCACAATTTAAAGAGAGACGTTCCGGGGCTATTTTTTTTTTAATGACTCCTGACTCTTGCGCGAGAGCAGAGTTGCAGTCCTGCACAAAGATGAGTTTTCTTTAAACACACACACTCGGTGCTGAAAGAACTCGAGAACCATCCAGAATGTGGTGGCAATGCTCACCCCCGATACCCATGGGCTTGTTCTGCACAGCTGGTTGCCTGTTCGCTGAGCCCTGCTACTCATGAGGAAAAACAACAGCTTCGTGAGGGGAGGGCACATCAGCTGCGCACCTTGGGATTTTTGTGAGAGCAGGGACAAAAAAACAGGACAAAAGTTGTCATTGATATCCTGGGAAAACTGAGGGGTCGTCCCTAGATCACAGCAGGGACAACCTCGACACTATTCTGGAATAAATGGCTAGTGTGGATAAGGCCTTAGTTCTGAGTAGATACGTATTTAAGTATTTAAATCCCACAGGGATAGGCAACTTTTTTGAGCCCATGGGCACATTTGGCAATTTTAGAAATGGTCCTGAGCACCACAACAAAATGGTTGCCATGGGAGGTGTGGCTAGTCACAAAGAACAGGTAACCTGCCCCAAAGGCAGAGTTCAAGGCAAAGGCTGGATGGGTAGGGCAACTCAGTGGGTGTAAAGAGCCATGTCCTGTGGGCATGACATTGCTTGCCCCCGCAAATTATATATATGGGAATATTATATACACCATATACCATAATGTACACCATATGCCGTATATACCAGGCAATATGGTGAACCTTTGAGTTCACTGGTATTTTCTGAGGAGACCCTGACTTTCATGGCTCTGTCTGCATATGTGTGTGTGTGTGTGTGTGTGTATAATCTCCACATATGTACACCATATCCCATACATACACACACACATACACACACGCATATACATGTATGTATAGAGACAGAGCCATGACAGTCAGGACCTCCTCAGAAAATGCCAATGAACTCAAAGATTCATATATGTTTTTATAAATGCAATGACCTATATATATATATATATATATATATATATATATTGTAAAAGATGTCATGTTTTTGTTATGCCATTAAGGTGTCAGTGGCAAAAGCCATAATAACACAGAGCATTTTAAAATGTGAATATGTCAGAAATTGCCAGGGGTGGTTTATTTCTCACACTGTTTTACAATGTGTTTTTCCCACTAGTATTAAATCTTAGATTCTGAAAACCTGTTTCATGTCAAAGGTACATCATGGTCTCTTTATCATTACTAGATTGGTTATTGGAATGAAGATGAAAAACTCATCCCAACAGTCACAGATCAAGCAGGTGCAAACGAGACCACAACTCTCCAGAATAGGACCTACATTGTTACAACTATTCTAGTAAGTCTTACGTCAAGTACTTTATCTGTCTGCAACAACTCCCTCTTAATTGTACACCTTCCTTCATTTAGGATCTCCTACTATTTCTTCCACTGTAAGTAAGTTAACAGCAGCAAAAGTTAGTATTTGAAGTAGGGGTGCCTTAAGACTCACCATCTAATAGTCAGATCTTTCATATGATTAGAATGAAACTGATATATGGCAAGTGATCAGAAATCAGTATTAAGCTATTGAAAGAAAACTCCTGATAAGAAGACACTCTAGACATCGGGGGGTGGGAGGGTCATCATTTGACAGTTTTATAGAGTTGTCACCTTTTTTTCCCTATGACTTTAATTCAAGGGTGGACGACTTGTGGCCCCCGAGGTGTTTGGGCCCAAAACTCCCATAATCCCCCACCATTGACTATGTTGGCTAGGACTAATAGGTTTTGTAGGTCAGCTGAGAACATCTGGAAGGATACAAATTGCCCAACCCTGCATTAATGGACCCATCCCATAGTGAACTTTAGCAAAATTTGCTAGCAAGTGGTGGGAATATTTCTTAATATACAACACTTCTGCGTCACTCTTATCATTCCTCTTGACATAAGTCACTCCTGATTCTGGAATAACATGCCTCAGTTGAGCCACAGATATTTTTTTTAAAAAAGGAATAAATTGGAGTTAATCGAAAAGATAGATGGTCCATCAGTGGATGGTCAGAAACGTACTGCAGACTTTCAGGAGCACACAGTAATAATCTTCAGATATTTAAAAGCTTGGTAAAGATTGATCCTGAGGTGATACCATAGCTTTATGTTGCAAGAATAAAAATGCAGTTTTTATATTTAGAGCAGCTTCCAAATTTACTAGCATAATTCAAGAAGCTGTTCAAAGATCAGACAAGGGTAGCATGAAACTCGATAGGGCTCAAGGGGTTGGAATAGAAGCTTGATAATCCCCTATTGTGTAATTATTCTGCAATTCTTTGATATTTGTAGTAAGAATTCCATAAACATATGCTGTATATAGAAAAAATCCGTTCTCATAAGACATCCTGCTGTCTCCAGGTATGCACAGTCATGGACAATCTGACATGTGAACGAGGTGATCATGTACATATCTGGCAGCAGCTCTCATGATTGCAGTGGTTTCACAAGTGGTGCTGTGATTAGAGATGGACAAACCATCACAGTTCTGTTGCAATTTAAATTTTGATGTACCATATAAATTATCCTCTGAAAGAAAACTAAGAGTTTTATTAGATAGTACCTAACATATGCAAACTTCACCAGTAATTCGCAGCACATCCTGGACATGATAACCTAGCTTCATCTGATTGGATATGGAGAGTCAACTGATGCAATCTTGTTTGTGGAATGAATTTGTAGTGATAAAACTCATGGCAGCAGCTCCTCCAACACCCCTTCACTCCACAGATCTTTCAGCATGTTTATGATTTTGATATGATGTGGCTTTTCCTATTAGTGAATAGAAAGTTTAATATGAATTTGTACAAATCTACATTTCAGATATTTTCTTCACAGTTGTTTATTTGTTTATTTATATTTGTCTTTATTATTTTCAAGTTTTTTAGTTAATGGTTTGGGATTCCCCCCCCCCCAATTTAGTGTGTGGGTGCATGTATACGTATGTGCACCTGTGTGTGTGTGCACATTATCACTGAGTTACTAGAAGTAAACCCCTAACCATGCCTTTTCCTCCACCTTCCCACTCCATAGCTTTCTCTCTTGTGCCTTCCTCCATACTTTATATGTTTTAGCAACATCTGCAAAGATACTTTCAAATTCAAATCGCAGCAAGGGTTACTAGTATAATACCCGTCCTCGCTCGCTCTCGCTCTCCCTGCCTTCTCAATCACACACACACCAGCTCCTTGTACCACCTCCCCATAGCGAATTCCACACAAAAAAGTCTTGTGGTGCCAATCCTTTCATTCAGGTTTAAGTGGAATGGAAAAATTTGGATGGGTGTGTGGAAATCCTAAAGCCCCTCCCATTATAGCCCCTCCATATTACGGTGATTTGAAGGAACCCACCTTTTCTCCTCCCTTCTCCCCCTTCATATTTAGACACAAGGGGAAAATCTGTGCAACTTCAAAAGACAAGCAACATGTCTGCCCACTCCCAGCTGCCAGATAAACTCTTCTCAGTTCCTTACCCATTGCAGGGAATGCTGAGCAGCCTTCATAGCTACTACCCTACAACATCGACATCACCATGCCATCAGCTCATGGTCTCAAATGACTACTTCCATGCATCTGATAGACATGAGCTACAGCCCCACCAGGAACAATCTATTCAAGGATAAATAAGAACCACATCCTTTTGATACCTAGGCTGCCTCTACAAGAGAGGTTTAAAGCTCTTTCAAGGCGCATTAAAAAATTTACCTCTACAAGAACGGAGCGCAAATCGGGCGTAGAGGCACGCTATCCCTCTGATTATGCGCGTTATCGAATGCGCGTTAAATAGCAAGGTTTTTTTGCGGCGGGATGTGAAGCGCGTTATGCCTATGTGAACAGTTTTTCAGTAAAGTGCATTTTCGGAGAGGTGGGCGGGTAGAGGGCTGGGTTTTGCGATGATGTCCGAGATGGGCGGGGAGAGGGAAGGGGTTTGCGAAGAAGCACGACATGAGCGAGGAGAAGGACCCCGCGCTTCTATAGAGCTGCGCATAACCGGAGGGCTTCTTCGCAAACCCCTTCCCTCTCCCCGCTCATCTCAAGCTGCATCGCGAACCACTTCCCTGTCCCCTCCCATCTCGTTGCCAGGCAACCTGAAATTTCCAGAAGGGGTGGAGTGCACAAAAGGCGGGAACCACAAAGGTAGATTTCCAGGTACATTCCTGTAGGCGGAGTGAAGGAAGGAGGGGGCTGCTAAAGGGGATGGGCTTCAGGAAAAACGCGAAGTAAAAATCTGCGGCTCCGCTTGTTTGCTCCTCCGAAGCTCCGCATGTGAACAAGGATAACGCGCGTCCCAGAAGACAGATAATGCACTTTGCCGCCTCTCGCTGCCTATCGTGCAGAGGTATTAGGCGTAAATGCGCTTCAGCGATTATGCGCATAATCGCCTAACCAGGCGCAAAAGCGAATCCTTGTAGAGGGGACCCTAGTAACAGGATGTGCTTGCTCTTCTACTGGCTTGCTGCCAGGAAACAGCATGTCAAGGGTGGAAGATAAGGGCAAGCATCCCAGTAGCTGAGTGGCTCTATATCTCTGCACAGGATATCAAGCCAGCTTGAATTTATCAATTATTTGAATAGAGTTACAAAGTTTAGGGAGATGGAAAATTCTCCTTTGCTTCCCCTTGGGAGTTTTGTTGTGATAACTTTTCTCTTTAGTCAGTTCCATATTTTCTATACTTTTTTTAATAAGTTAGGTGGAAGAGATGATACCCAGCCTCTTTCCTGAAGATGTTAGCATGAGTGCTGAGGACTTCAGTCTTTCCTGGCTTTATGCGATAAGATGCAAACTTGTGGAAGGCTGAAAGATGGATCTGTAACTTGTTATATTTCTCCCAGGAATCCCCATATGTGATGCAGAAGAAGACCAATGAACCATTGGAAGGAAATCTCAGGTACGAAGGATATTGTGTCGAGTTGGCTGCTGAGATTGCGAAACACGTTGGCTACAACTACAGCTTGCAGATTGTTGCTGATGGGAAGTATGGTGCCCGGGATTCTGAGAGTAAATTATGGAATGGCATGGTCGGGGAGCTAGTCTATGGAGTAAGTTTCTAGCTCTGATCTGGTGGTTTAAAATCTGTAACAGCTAATAATTTATTTATTTATTTATTTATTTATTTATTTATTTATTTATTGCATTTGTATACTGCCCCATAGCTGAAGGTCTCTGGGCAGTCTACATAAGATTAAAACAATTAAAAACAATATACAAAAATTAAAACTGCAAAAACATACAATATACACATACATTTTAAACCACTATAATAACTTAAAAAGCTATAAGCCTAAAAAACAAAACAGACCCAGGTCATCAGATGTTGCTAAATGCCTGAGAGAAGAGGAAAGTCTTGACCTGGCGCCGAAAATATAACAATGTTGGCACTAGGCAGGCATCGACGGGGAGATTGTTCCACAATTGGGGAGCCATCACTGAAAAGGCCCTCTTCCTTGTTGCCGTCCTCCGAGCTTCCCTTGGAGTAGGCACCCGGAGGAGGACCTTAGATGTTGAGCTTAGTGTACGGGTAGGTTCATGTCGGGAGAGATGTTCTGTCAGGTATTATGGTCCCAAGCCGTGTAAGGCTTTATAGGTTAAACCCAGCACCTTGAATCGGGCTTGGAAACATACAGGCAGCCAATGCAAGCAGGCCAGAGTAGGTCTTATAATGCAAGAACATCCCCAAGTGTATTGTTCAATTTAGATGAACACCAGAGATTTCACATCATTTTGCATCAAGTAACTTGCCATTTGTGTCCAGTTGCTGCATAGCTGATCATTATTTGCCCATAACAGCCAGATAAATATTAAAATCTGTGCTAGTCAATGTGTTGTATCATTAACGATACTGTACAGTTGGCAAATAGCCACATGAGTTGAACCATTCTCAGTCAACTGAAATTATCTGTGTCAGTCATTTGTTAGTAGCAAAGCATCTCCATCTGGAAATAAGCGGCTAAGCATCTGGCCTGCAGGAGATTGTGTTCCCCTGGTTTTGTAATTATGAAACTGAGATGTCACCGGTCCTAGATTGTGGCCTTAGTTGAATGATCATATCAACAGATTTGGGTTGAATCCAATTCATTGAAATGAATGGGACTTAAGTTAGGCATGATTTCAACAGGTCTGTTCCATGTATGGCCAACGTTAGATTAAACCCTTTGTTAGGAAACCAGAAGAATTAATAATAATCAATAGCAAGAGAAAGAACTCGTACATTTGAAAAATTGTAATAAGATAAACCTGCTTAGGCCAATCATACGTGGCAGTGGATAAAAAAATACAAAACGGGGAAACAGTGTTATATATACAAAATAAAAATTGTAGTTTTTGTGCATTTCAAACTCGTCATTATTTTCTCAGCTTTCTAAAACAAATAAAAATCCCTGGTTGACTGAAAACCAAACTCCATAGCAGAAAACCAACAACACTCATATATAAAAACAGAGACTGAAATATTATTTAATGCCCAAAACATCCCTGCCCCTTAATACATTCTGGGGTGGGTGCATTGCAGATCTTCAAAACATCTAATATTGGTCTTTTTTTTCTTTTCAGAGAGCTGATGTGGCTGTTGCGCCATTAACCATCACTCTAGTACGAGAGGAAGTGATAGACTTTTCCAAACCATTTATGAGCCTGGGCATATCTATCATGATTAAAAAACCACAAAAGTCCAAGCCTGGGGTCTTTTCCTTCTTGGATCCCTTAGCTTATGAGATTTGGATGTGTATTGTTTTTGCCTACATTGGAGTAAGTGTTGTCCTCTTTCTGGTCAGTCGCTTCAGTCCTTATGAATGGCATAATGAGGAGCTTGAAGAAGGACGTGACCAGCCAGCCAACGACCAAACAAATGAATTTGGGATATTTAACAGTCTCTGGTTCTCCTTGGGAGCGTTTATGCAACAAGGATGTGATATATCTCCAAGGTTAGTAATTTTCTTTAAATATCCAGTGGGGTGTCTGTCTCACCACATGTTATGGGGCATTTCTTCTCCTTCATTTTTTTCACCTCCAGTATAAAGTCTGAAGCCAACATTTCTTGTGAATATGTTGAAGCATGATACATTACTCTGATGCAGCCTACTCCAACTAGGGATGTATAAGAATTTCCTTTCTGTTTGCAACTCATGTGAACATGACCCTTTCACAATCTTGAAAGTGAACACGAGCAGGAGCACTTTTTCCTCCAAAAAAAGTTTTCAAATTTCTGAATTTGCAACTGAGTTTGAAAAATGTATATATTCTTTTTTTAAAAAAATGCACTCTTGAAATTCGTATTTTTTTTAAAAAAATGATTTTTTTATGCTTTAGCCAATGGAGGAAAAGTTTTTTATGATAAGCACAGAAATGTGCACTTTTTCCAATTGAATGAGCTGAAAAACAGGTCGAAAACAAGAAATTAGCTTTGAAGTGATTTTCAGAGAATTTAGGTTCACTGGTTCTCCCATCTCTAATCCAAACCAATTGCCATCCAGCTGTGTTGGATAGACTACACCTCCTGGTATCCACAGTCAATGGCCATGCTGTCTTGGGATTATGGGAGTTGTAGTCCAATACATCTGGAAGGTGCCAGGTTGGGAAAGGCTGTTCTGAATCCTGAACAAATTGAAAAGCCAGCTGTAACAGCACTTCCAAAAAAGGATTTATTTTTGTTCAAGGCAGTCCTCCCAATCACTGCAGACTTCCTTCATTTTTCCCTTTGGTCCCCCACCCCGCCCACTATAAACAAATCAATAATATCCAGATTATACATCCTGGTTTTTAAGTAAGGCCTGAAATATTCAAGACATGACAGGGAAGAGTATGATATTATTTATGTGGAATACAAACATGTGTACTCCATGCTTTATTCATAAAGCTGTCTGAGATAGAGTTTAGAGTGACTCTTAAAAGTCTTTTCTCGTGTGTTCCTCCTTCAGGCGCTAGTTTGAATGTCTGGAAAAAAATTAAGTATTGTAAAAAATTAAGCTGAAGAAATATTTAAGAAGCCACTCTGGAAGAAGTACACTCTGCATAAATTAAACACTCCTACAATTTTTTTCTCTGATGACGATGCCATACACAGCTTGTAAGGGAGACAGCGCAGGAAGGAGGGAAATGGAGGCTGGGGTAAACATGGGAAGAATATGCAATAACTTCATTTGCACATGCTTTGGTTTAGTTACAGTAGGGTGCTGGGACTAGAGGATTGTTCAAAGGCCTTGAGTACCATTTTTGGGAGAAAGGCAGGGTACAAATCAAACCAATCAACCAACCAATCAATAAGACCTTTAGAGAAAATGTGAATCTGAAGAAGGATTTGAAGGAGTTAAAAGAGGTGGTTTAATAGAGGCATTCTGGGAGGTAATTCCTGGCATAAGGGGCAGCAAGGAAAAAAGGACAGTTATTTCAAGGAGCAGGATGCAGTTTTAGGTAATGACACCCTTAATTAGTATACGGCCAGTTTTACAAATGTCACCTTAAGCATTTACCAAAGGCATCAGATGTTCAGAGGGACAGAATTTTATTATTTATTTATTGCATATTTAAACTGCCCAACAGCCAAGACTCTCTGGTCCATTTACAATTAAAACCATAATATACAAATTAATATTTTAAACATTAAATATTTAAAAATGTCATATAAAACCAGAATAAGTTATAATCCAGGGAAAGCTTGTCTTAAAAGATACGTTTTCAGGAGGCATTGTTTTCTGCCTTCCAAACCATACATGGGAGGGTTTGCCGGAGGGTGGGTGCCACTGCAGAGAAGGCCCTCCATCAAGGTTTCTTGTGACAACATTCTGTTCATCTTGGAATGTCGAGCAGGACTTCCTCTGATGATTGTAAATGAGACTGAGAGTTGGGGAGAGACATGGCAGGAGCTGAGACACCCGGTGTGGGATCAAATTGCTGGAAGAACACCAGAACAGTGGTGGGTGGAAGAAACGGCAGGAGAGTGAGAAGGGAATGCGGTGGAGGAGACACCCTAAGTTGCTCAGAGACATGGCGGCATGCGGGGTGGTGGGGGAGATATAACAAGGGGAGAGGAGAGTAAACACAGCAAGGACAGCAATGTGGGTGTGGGGACATGTGGTAAACATAGTGAGGGCAGTAATGTTGGGGGTGGGCCACAATGTGGGATGTGAGGCAGGAACTTTTCAAGTCCCCCCCCCCCCCCGTAAATAGCAATTATAGCAAATTACAACTGTAATTTGCAGAAATGGCTTTTTTAAAAAAATTAAACAGAAACCGAGAAAGGTCCTGGATTTGGGGAACAAAGCCCTGACTCAGCTTGCAAAGGCAAGCCGAGTCAGGAGAACTACGGGACTCCATTGCTGTTAATATTCCCTACTGTTAATATTACCGGTTAAGATGGTTTGGATTTCCAGCCAAAAATGCACCACACAAATCATTCCTCAAGTTGCAGTAAATGTCAATTTACTTAAATTTCTCCCACATAGCCCCTCCTAGCAGTAAGGATCCCAAATATAGCACCTGCTTTGCTTCACTGGCTTGCATAAAACGATGTTCTGAATGTTCTGAAATGCTTAAAATCTTTTTTAAAAAGGTGAAAGATTTATATGATCTGATGAGAAATATTACAACAAATATTAAAATCTCATTTTTCATATGAAATAAGACTTCTGAAATGAGAAACTCTGGTTTAATGTTAGTTTTCTAACCAGGATCTTAAACAAGGCTCAAACCTTCATTTAAGATCCTGACTCGTAAGCCAAAATAAAACCAGAGTTCCCCATTTCTGATATAACAGGTAACTCTGGTTTAAACAGACCAGGATTGGAGCTCCAAATAAGGCACATAAAGGCAGGAGGCAAGGACAGAGGTGAGAGGGGGAGTGAGTGGGCCCTTTGCTCTTTCCAGTCTTAGAAAACTATCACTTTTAGGCTAGGAATGTTATGTTCTAACCAGGTTACTGTATGTGAGTCTAGATATTGAAATCTATGGTATAGATCAGACTCAAACTAATCCACTGGCAGGGGCATTGCTAGGTACTTAAAAGATCAGGGGCTACACACACACACACACACTGACTGCTACCTGGCGAAGCATTCCATGGCCAACACCGAGCTGGGCAGACCAGCAGCTGGTAGCAGCCACTTACAAAGTGAGACTAGACCATGTGGAGAGATGCCATATATAACCCCCCACAAGTTTCACCTGAAGTCTCATGAGATTTCACCAAAGTCTCACAAGAGTTGGCAAAATCTTGCAAGACTTGGCAAGATCTCACAAAACATCATCAAAATCTCACAAAACCTCAGATGAGACTTGGGGAGGCCAATACAAGGGCTCTCTCCATGTGGCTTGGTCTCAGGATGCCAGCGGCCACTGCCTGGTCAGGTGCTGGCTGTTTAGTGCTTGGCCAGGCAGAGGCTGCTGCTGGCTTCTGCTTTTGCTGAAGTGTGGCCACTGTTGCACTCCATCAAAAGAGAAAGCAGCTGGAAATTGGGCTTCACTTCCTGATGGAGAGTATCACCTGGGTACCTGCTGGCTGAGCACTAACTGCTTCCTGACACTCGGGCAGAAATAGATTCAGGGCACACGGTTTGTGAGCCCATGGCTAACGATGCCCCTGCCCACTTGGTCGGCAGGGAGGGTCCAATGTGTGCCGAACAGGGAAGGCCACAACTAGGGATGTGCAGCGGATCGGATTCGATCCACGATCCGAATCCAATCCGCTCAATAATCGGATAAAAACGATCTGATCCGATCCGCCAACCATCCGATCCGATTGTAGCCACCAAACGCCTGGATCTATCTTTCTGAAATTTCTGACAGATAACTATCCCTAATCCATCTACAAAGTGAGCAACTTTCAGACTTCTAACTTTTAAAATAAAAAGTTATAGGTGTTTCTTTCCTCATTGTTTCAAAAATACCTTGCCACTACATGCCTGGACCTATCTTTCTGAAATTTCACACACATATCAAGCAAAGTGCTACCTGTAATGTGCCCAAGTTTCCTGTTTGTATCTTTAAAAATAAAAAAGTTGAAGGCATAACTGAATTTACCCCACTACTACCCATTTTTCTAACATTAATTGCCACACAAGGCAAGCACCTATGTTTCGGAAATTTCACACACTTGAGTCCCAACATACCTCCTGCAATATGGCAAAGTTTCATGTGTGGAACATTAAAAATGAAAAAGTTATAGGCATTCCTGGTTTGTTATTAAAAAATTAATTGCCACAACATGCCTGCACCAATCTTTCTGAAATTTCTCACAGATAACTACCCCTAACCCATCTACAAAATGCCCAAGTTTCATCCTTCTATCTTTAAAAATGAAAATGTTATAGGCATTTTTGTAACACAATACTAGGCTATGGGGAAATGCATTCAAAATGGCGTCTGATCCCAAAATCGGACATCTGATTTTCGGATCGGAATCGGATCCAATCCAATCCGCCCAACCTCCGATCCGGTCCACCAGGTCCAATTCCGATCCGCGATCCGATCCGGGGGGTCAGTGCACATCTCTAGCCACAACTAACACAGAGGCCTCCATGCCTTAGAGCAGCCCTCCCCAACGTGGTGTACCGCAAATGTCTTGGATAACTCCTAGCATGCTTGACCATTGGCCATGCTGGCTGGGGCTACTGGAAGTTAAAGTCCAAAACAACTGGAGGGCTCCAGGTTGAGGAAAGCTGCCTTAGAGTCTGCTATGGAACCCTCAGCATGTATAAGGTCTGGATAATAACTCTAGCAAGCCTATTGCACCCTGGTGAAGCAAGAACCCTGTTTCTGTTAGACTCTACTGAGTGTCTGCTCTGATGGCTTCTGCAGAATTTCATGGAAGGAAGCCCCAAAATTTGGTAGCCTGGTTTATGCCATGGTGTAGCTGGATGTTTATAGCGAAATAGTTATGTGAAATTAAATGTGCATTTGCTAAATGTTGTCTTGCCCATTCCTAGGATATTTAAAGGGAATACATCTGTCTGAGATCCAATTGCCTGATTTGGATGGATGTTAACTCGATGTATGCTTTGCAGTCAGGACACAGGGAACTAAAGGAGGAAATTACCCCAGCACATGCTGTTACTGGTGCACAGCGAGTAGGAAAGCTCTGTCCATATATGCCCCGGTTCTGATCTGTTTGTTTTCCGCTAGACAAATGACTCATGAGAGGCCAGGCAGTAGAGAAACAGAGACCTTGGAGGCACTTGGACTGCTGTAGCATTTCTGATACTAATGGGCTTTAAAAGGTCATTGCCTGATTACTGTTTCTGAGATATCTAATATATTGTGCTCATTAAAGCTCTTGTTAGGTAGGACCCAGCACCAGCAGAGCAAAAAAAAAAAAAAAGTTTTATCACCCTCTCTTATTTTAGCCACATGTGTTGGGATAAGATTATTATAACTGAAAGGACAAAGTGAAGTTGATTTCCATCAGCACATAATCTCCAGCACTTTGTAAAGTGGAGATGGAACAATTTAAACATTCTAGACGGCTGGCGTGAATAATAAATGAGAATGGTATTCTTCAAATTATTTTAAATCATTTATTTACCATGTGATCCAATATATGTCTATTCAGAAGTAACATTCTTATATAGGCATATGAAGAAGACAGAACCCTGCCTCTCAGCCAACTCTTTCAAATAAAGTTAAACAATAATACCACTGTTACATGACAACTTGTGATTGTGATATTATTAGACCATGGACGAAGACCAATTTATGATTGAAATGCGTTTGGTGCCTGTTATATATGAACATTTTTGTGATAATTTACTTCAGACCTATATTAAGTTGCTTGTTTTTAATTTTGAGGCCATAAAGGCTCAAGCAAAGTGCATGTTGAATTTATTTATTTGATATTATACAATCCAACATGATAGTCGCTTTTTTGTTGTCTTGGTCATTGGGATCAATTTACTTTGGTGCTTTACTCAGACATAACCTTCATTATGTTCTGTAGGACTCAGTCCTAGCTAAGTGGTGAAACATGATAGCCAATCAAAAAGGCCAGTCCAAGAAGATGAGCATGTTAGAGACATCTGAGAAGGGATACCATGTATAGGTATTTCTATGCTAATGTTAGAAGGCTCCAATTTAAGATGGGAGAGTTGGAGTGCTTGATTTTAAAAAAGAACTTGGATATAATGGGCATAATGGAAACCTTGTGAAATGGAGAGAAACGGTGGGATACAGTCCTCTCTGGATATAAACTCTATGGGAAGAACAGGGAGGAGGTGTTGCTCTGTATGTAACAGAGGGCATAGTGTCAAGAAGACTAGAAAACTTAAGCGGCTCAGAAGCACTGTGGGTGACAATACTAGGCTTCAAAACTAATTTAGTACTATGGACATGCTTTCGTCTCCTAGACCAGAACGCTCAGGGTGATCTTGAGATGAAAAATGAAATCAGGGAGGCATCCAAACAAAGAAGTTGGTCAGATCTACGCCAAGCAGAATATAACACTTTGAAAATGGTTTGAAAACTGTATATGTATTGTGTCCTGGGCCCTAAGAGTTGTCACTACTGTTATAGACCATTTGAAAGCAGTAGTGTAGAGCCTGCCAGTGTTGTAATAATGTGTGACTTCAATTACCTCCACATTGACTAAATAAATGCATACTCCTGCCATAACAATTACATTAAATTTTCTCAATTAGTATGCCCTAGAACAGTTCATCATTGAACCAACCAGATGAGAGGCAACCCTAGATTTAATCCTAAATGGTATCACCCAGGAACTAATGTGAGATGTGAGTGTTGTTGTGAACCAATTGGAAACAGTGACCGCAGTTTTATTAGACTATATATATATATATATATATATATATATATATATATGGAAACTTTCCAGAGGTCCAATGCAGTCACATTTGAATTTAAAAGAGGAAACTTTTCTAAAATGAGGGAACTGGCAAAAACGAAGGTGAAAGGGGGAGTCAACAGGATTAATCCCTTTGAAATCCTTGAAAGTTACTCAATACCACAATGATAGAAGCTCAGCTAGAATATATACCAAGGGTTTGGAAAGATGGCTCCAAGACCAAAATGTCACTAGCACAGTTAATGAGCAGTGTCAAGATAGCTATTGGAGGAAAGAAGGCTTCCTTCAGAAAATGAGTTATAAATAGTGGTGACAAAAGATGAAGTCCTCAAACATATGGTATCCATCCTGGATTTCTTAAAAAACTCAAATGAGAAATTGCTAATTTTCTAACAAAACTATGTCACATGTCCCTAAGATCAGCCTCTGTACCAGAGGACTGGAGAATGGTCATTGTAACACCAGATTTTTAAAAGGATCCAGGCTGGAATCGGGAAATTACAGGCTGGTTAGCTTAACGTCTGTTCTGGGTAAATTGGTTGAAAGCAATATTAAAGATAAAATTAATAAGCATCTAAAAGGACAAGCCCTGCTGAAAAAGAACCAACATGGCTTCTGCAAAGTCATGTCTCACTAACCTTAGGGTGACCAAATTTTGGAAACCACAATCCCGGTCCCCCCCGCCACCCCCCCACCCAAAACAACCCCCCCACCAAGCCACCCCCCCAAAACACCAGCCTGGACCTACTGGGTTCTCCCCCGCCTCTTTCGCAATGAGCCCCAAGGAGGCCAGAGGCCGCGCGGAAGAGACGGGAGAGGGCCGATTACATCACTTCCGGATCCGGCCCCGCGCGGAAGAGACGGGAGAGGGCTGGATCCGGAAGTGATGTTATCGGCCCTCTCCCGTCTCTTCTGCGCGGCCTCTCGCCTCACGAGCCCGGCAGCGGCGGCGAAGGACCTGGCGGTGGTGGAGGACCTGGCGGTGGTGGAGGACCCAGCGGCAGTGGCGGCGGAGGAGCCCAGGAAGCGGCAACCCCAGCAGGTAAGTGCCCCCCCTTGTGCCTCGCGCTCTGGAGGGAAGCGGACGCCCCTGCAGGTAAGGAGCCCGAGGCGCGAGGGGGGGCACTTACCTGCTGGGGCAGCCGCTTCCCGGGCTCCTCCGCCGCCACCGTCGCCGGGTCTACCGCCGCTCGTTGCCGCTTGCTGCCACCGCCACATGACCCCCCGCCACCCCGGTTTTCCCCCGCCGCCCCCTGATTGGCCCAGATCGGCCTAGGTTTCCCGGTTAGGATCGGGAAACCCCGGGCGATCTGGACACCCTAACTAACCTTTTAGATTTAAATGAGAGAGCCAGTAAATACGTGAACAGGAGTGATCTGGTAGATATTATTTTCTTGGACTCCCATATGGCTTTTGACAAAGTCCCTCACCAAAGACTCCTGAGCAGTCATGAAATAAGAGCAGAGTTCCTATGGATCAGTAATTGGTTAAAGAACAGAAAGCAGAGAGTAGGATTAAATACTAACTTTTCACTCTGTGAATAAAATGCTGGACTAGATGGACCTTTGGTCTGATCCAGCATGGCTCTTCTTATGTTTTTATGTTCTTAATTGCATATAGGTTTGCAAACTTGTAGCACAATCTTATACATATCTACTCAAAAGTAAGTCCCATGAGCTGCAATCATATATACACTTACTTGGGATTGAGTCCCACTGAATTTAATGGGGGTTGAGTTGGACATGCATGGAATTGTACTGTTAGGGTAAAAGCAGACATTACTTTAAAGACATGACTGCCAGCTCTGTCTTTTTTACTTTGGAATAGGTAGGGGCAATTTGAATTGGGACCCTAGTGGGGGGCTTTAACTTTGCCTCCCTCTTTAATGGGCCTAATCCAGATTGGGGGAGTCACACCTGTCATCTGTTAAGCAAATTGACCACTATTTTACATTAGAAATTGCAGGCCCATCAGCTCGATCTGGATCAGGCCCATAGCAGGGGGAAAGGGCTAAATTCTCCCCACACACACTAAGGTCCTGGTCCTGATTAGTCCCCCCCTCCATCTAACTCTAGACTAAAAGTGAGGGGGAGTAATATTTGGTTTGGCACTCATTTTACTTAGCTTTCTAACTTGATCCCATTTTGTAAAGTTCATGGCAACTAAGATTATATTAAAAGTTAGCCCATGAGCTTTAACTGTAAGTAGATTAATCAACTAACATGTTTATTAAATGTTACTTGAGAGGTGGTGGGCTCTTCTTTGTTGGAGGTATTTAAGCAGAGGCTGGATGGTCATTTGTTGGGGTTCCTGCAGTTGCATCCTGCATTGTTAATCCTGGATTGAGAAAGGGGTTAGACTCAGGGCCTGACTAAGACATTTTACTGCCTGAGGTGAAGAACAAGATGACACCCAATCACATTCCATGGACAAAAGCCAACTGGACTGGCCGTTGAATCTTACTTCAGTACTAGGAATGGGAGATCATCCTTCACTGCACCTAGGTAGTGGGCTCAGGGCAAGCAGCACAGCATGGAACTTTCTCCTCCAACACCTTGCTGCCATCTCCCAGCATCTGCTGCCTGAGACAATGGCCTCATTTTGCCTAATGGTACAGCTGGCTGGTGTCCAAGTTATTCTATGATTGTATGATTCAACTGTACATCATTGGCCTGCTTCACACACTCAACATCTCCCCAAGGTGGAGGGCATGACCACCCACTCCACCTCTAAAGGTAATGTGCGATGCAAATGCTCCATGCATGGGGCCAATTCTTCAAATTGTCCCTATGACCCTGTGCACAGTATGCTCATCTCACACCTCATTCATTTTCTGCATGTGTTAGAGGGGTGTGTGCCCATTCCTGAGCTAGGTAAGAGGCTCCTCAGTTAGATAAGAATGTGAATGTGACTATCAATGTGTTAGACTGATGTATCTGGTGTCTGAGACCTTCCTTGACTGCTGGAGCAACCAGCAGAGTGTGCTACACCAAGGAATCTTAGGTTCTGAAGGGGGTGGTTGGGGGGAGGCAGCTCTTTAGATGGTATTATTACTTCACTTCCTTCAAAATGTGGTAAGCCAGCCTTTCTGCATTTGGGGGCCTTCCTGCTGCTCATTCAGTTCAGTTAGGACCCCAAGTTCTGCCTTGATGGCATCACTAATCCAGATTTTAGACCTGAATCATAACAACATAAGAAGATCCATGCTGGATCAGACCAAAGTTCCATCTAGTCCAGTACTCTGTTCACACGGCCAACCAGCTGACAACCAAGAACCCACTAGCAGGACATGGTTGCAATAACACCCTCCTGCCCATATTCCCCAGTAAGTAGTATATAGATTTAGTGCCTCTGATACTGGAGGTAGCATATAGCCATCAGGACTAGTAGCCATTGATGGCCTCCTCCTCCAGGAATATATCTAACCCCTTTTTAAAGTCATCCAAATTGGTGGCCATCACCACATCTTGTGATAGTGAATTCCATAGTTTAACTATGCGCTATGTGAAGAAGTACTCCCTTTTACCTGTCATGTGTACTGATTGCTGCCATACAGAATTAGGTCCATATTGCAGACAGATGTGTCTGCTCATTGTATTTTGCATTGCCATGGAAATCTTAAGAGAAGACTTCATCCATTTCTTCAGGCTTTATATATATAAATAAAAAATCCTACTTAAATACTTGTATTAATGCTATGAAGAAAAAACAGTGACTAATATAAGATGCAATACTCAGTGCTTTCCCCTTTTTTCTTTTTCTGTCTTTTTTTAATGCCACTTAATAACACAGCAGCCTCCTTTACCTCACCACAGGAGTTGTTGGATAAAAGCCTGAGGCCTGTGTTAAGCACAAGGTCAAGACTGTTTATTTTATTCACACTGACATTAAGAAAGGCCTTGGCCAAAGTTGGCATGTTCCCAAGGTGCTGCCTTAAAACATGACAGAAATACACTCAAGTTGAAAATAAAGAGAGAAAGGCTGATAGGTTTGTCCGTTGTGGCCATTTTCAGTGACACATGAATGGGCAGGATTCAGTGGGAAGAGAGAAGTAATGGAACATAAGTATCCAAAGCACCAGAAAATAATGAAAATACTCAAAGAGTGCTTATCAATGACGCCTTCTCAAACTGGGGGGAGGTTACAAGCAGGGTACTGCAGGGCTCAGTCCTGGGCCCAGTGCTCTTCAACATTTATATTAATGATTTGGATGTGGATGTGTAGAGAATGCTTATCAAATTTGCAGACAACACAAAATTGGATGGGATACCCTGGAAGACAAAAACAAACGTCAAAGTGATCTTGATAGGCTGGAGCACAGGGCTGAAAACAACAGAATTACATTTAATAGGGATAAATGCCAAGTTCTACACCTAGGAAAAAGAAACCAAATGCACAGTTACAAGATGGGGGATACTTCGCTCAGCAATACTACAAGTGAGAAGGATCTTGGAATTGTTGTAGATCACAAGCTGAATATGAGCCAACAGTGTGATGTGGCTGCAAAAAAAGCAAATACTATTTTGGGCTGCATTAACAGAAGTATAGCTTCCAAATCAAGTGAGGTACTGGTTCCCCTCTATTCAGCACTGGTTAGGCCTCATCTTGAGTATTGCATCCAGTTCTGGGCACCAGACTTCAAGAAGGATGCAGACAAGCTGGAGCGTGTTCAGAGGAGGGCAATGAGGATGATCAGTGATCTGGAAACAAAGCCCTATGAGGAGAGACTGAAAGAACTGGGCATGTTTAGCCTTGAGAAGAGAAGACTGAGGGGAGACATGATAGCACTCTTCAAATACTTGAAAGGTTGTCACACAGAGGAGGGCCAGGATTGTTTATCTTCTCAATCATCCCATAGTGCAGGACATGGAATAATGGGCTCAAGTTAAGGAAGCCAGATTCCGGCTGGACATCAGGAAAAAAATCCTGACCGTTAGAGTAGTATGATGATGGAACCAATTACCTAAGGAGGTCTTGGGCTCTCCCAAACTAGAGGCCTTCAAGAGGCAGCTGGGCAGCCATCTGTCAGGTATGCTTTAAGGTGGCTCCAGAGGAAAATATTGGAAATATATCAAGAAGTGCAACTGAGAGGATAATTAGAAAAATAATGCCCAAGTTATTATCTTAAAGTCTTGTCAGAGTACCTCAAGCAGCACCGCCAGATTCTGCCATTTTACAATGTTGCTGAATAACCCACTCGTAAAATGACTGGCATTGCCAAAGCCCGACTGTACCTAAAACAGCTTCATTTCCAACATCTTTCAGCCTTAAGGATTCCGTAGGCCTCTGGCATACTGAACAAAATATTAAGATGTTATCCCCTCTGACATGCATAAGACTTCCAATTTCAGGGCCATGAAGTCCCCCCCCCCCCAGACCAGGGAAGCAGAACCTCCAGCCCGGGAGCTAAATCCAGCCCTACGTCTGGGCTGCCCCATATGGTCAAACTACCTTCCCCTGCTGCCAACCCCTTTCCCACAGCTACCAATCATCTGGCGGTTTCATGACTTTTGTGCAGTTCCCCTCCCCCCTATTAAGAACATAAGCAGATCCATACTAGATCAGACCAAGGGCCCAGCTAGTCCAGCATTCTGTTCACACAGTAGCCAACCAGGAATCCACAAGCATGGCATTGGTGCTGCAGCACCCTCTCACCCATGTTCCCCAGCAACTGGTGTATACAAGCTTACTGCTTCTGTTACTGGATGCATCATTCCTCAGAGCACCAATGGGCACATATAGAACTACAAGCAATGGGACAGACACAGGAACTGACCTTGAACACCTGGTGATTAGAGACACTGTACGTAACTAGCAATGCTGGCTCCTGGTCTCTTTCCACTAATGTCAGCGCTACGTCATTTAAAATGTGAAGCACATGACAATCCCCAGGGCCTTTGGAAAGTAGTGAAAGATTGTTTGATTTATTACATGCATGCAGAACCACTTTGGAGACTGCCGCCCACCCTTCTACACGGTGTATGTTGTCAATTGGTCAATAAGCAGTGAACCCATCGTGGGCAAGGCACCAGAAAACAGATCTATCTGGCACCATGGTAGTTTTGCCCACCCTGCACCTTCCCAGTCCCTTTTGCTCCTCTGTTGGCTAGGGGAAGTCTGGGCAGCAAGAAGCCTCCCTGGGTTTGTGCACCACTTGCACTGATGGGAATGGCAAGTGGCAGAGAACCGACTTGACTAGCACTTGGGAAGAGAAGATGCCCCTCATATCATCCCATTGGGGCAGCAAGCGGCATGCAGAAGAAGACTCAGCCAGCACTGAGAGGAGCAGCTACTCCTCCAAGGCCCAGCTGAGTTCCTGGGTTTGCTAGGGATGTTGGAGGAACCTGGTTGGGGGTGGGGCTTGATGAACTTTCATCAACTCAGCCTCCCAGACTCCATTCCGTCTTCTGCCAGTTGACCCAAACAGGCCCTTAGCAGGTCAGCTGGCAGATTTTCTTTTTCTTTTCTTTTTCTTTTTTTTTTTAGTTTTCCAAAATAGACATTTTGCCAGTTGTTGCTGCAATTTACGTAATTTGGGAAGGAGGGGTCAGGAAAGGCCACTTCCACCAGCTCAGCTAATCCAACTTAAATCTGGGTCCAACCCAATACCCATAAGTGCAAAGAGACACCATAAATATACTATTTGTTTTGGTGGACAGTGCTGCCATGCAGAAGTGTGACTGAATGCCGCATGGAACGCCTGTAATGAAATATGCACACAGCTGAAACTTGGTATCGATCACTCTGAATGCACTATTTTTCCCTTTTACTGAGCTACAAATAATGATGTCTGCAAGATACATTTAAATAAAAGCGTGATCTATCTGGTCAGTGGATGCCATCTGGCATTTATATCTATCCTCCTCTTGTCAACTTGTACTCATCAGGCCATCGATCTCTCCGTATGCAGTTAGCTACTGGTTAGCAGCCAAAAACATCTCCGAGAGGAGATGTTCTTCTGATGATGTCCAGCCATTCACAACCACACTGTAAGGCAGAGCTGCTGGCAGAAAGCCTGGGCAGCTGTGAGGAGTCCTTCATTCCACTCCTTGTGAATGGTTTCATCAGGCAAGGAGGCAAATGGGTGGGTTGGGACCAGGGATGTTAGAGGAATCCATCCAGGGACTGGAGTTTGCACAGCTTTTAGCAGCTCCACCCCAAGACTTTGGCTCACTTCCCTGCAAGCTGGCCCAACACAATCTGCACCGAGTCAGGCTAGCTGATGGATTATATATATATATATATATATATATATACTCATCAATTGAAAGTTGCACATGTTGCAGCTGCAATTTGCATAATTTGTGCAAATCCCCACAGTAATTTGCAGCAGCTGTTTGCATAACTTTCTATTGATGAGAGGAAAAACTGTGAAAAGTTCCCAGATTTTGGGAAAAGCCCGCAGCTTGGCTCATGGTCGCAAGCTGTGTCAGGCAGACAGTAGGGATCCATCAGGCCCCAAAAGGGCTGGATTTTCAAATGATGGACAACCCTAGTTGGAGCGGACCCACAAGTGGCTTAGGGTCTGACCACTGCTTTCTTTTGTTTGTTTGGAATACTTTGATTTGGTTGGATCCAGGATCTGCCTTCCATATGAACAAGGGATCCATTTGCGGAAGGTCTCTCCACTCAGTTTTGAGTTTCCCCTCTCTTCCCTTTACGCCACAGCTTACCCCATTCAACAGGGCTTCCCAACTCTCTGTGCAGCATTTTCAGGGGGCTGGAGGGGCTGCCGTGGGAAGAAGCAAGCAAGGAACTCTACTTTCACCAACACAATTGATTTAACTTAAATCTGGAGCCAACCTGTAGTAAGCAGCTATATATCTGGTGTAGCTTTCATTAGCTACAAGGGCATGGGGTGGGTGGGGTGATCCTAACAGAATTGCTTCACATGAGGAAAGGAGGGTTATGTCTTTACTCTCTCTGCAAGACTTAGGGGGAATGATTCTGATCCTGTTGGATACGTGTATTTATGTGATCATATTGTACTGTTTTTCTTTTTATGTGTATTGCGATGGCTCTAAACAATAAAGTTACTGCTACTCTCTCTGCAACTGGAATCTAAATCACCTATTTGCATGTGTGGCTAGAACACAGAAGGGGGAAATCCCTTTGGTACCAGTGAGCCTCCTTGGCTTGGCCTCCAAACTCTGGCCCCCAGAAGAATCCCTGCTGTTTTCTCCATGCTGTGATCTGCCAGTGATATTCCCACGATTATTTTGGAGATAACAGATCGAAGATTAAAAACAACCAGAAATTTGGATTTAGGCATCTTTGACCTGGAACCTTTCAAGGTTGCATAGCCATTGCTTTTGAAGCATCTTTTTCTTTCATGCACAAAAACTAAAGGGAAAAAAATCCATTGTCAAATTCTTCCATGAAAAATCACATGTTATTGTATGGCTGAAATCCACCCCCCACAAGATGCTCACAGAATACCAAGTCCCATTCACCATCTCTTGACAGCTTTTCCTTGGGAACAAATGATTCTCAGAAAGACCAATGGAAAGCAAGGACTCTCTTTTGCCTAGGTGCATTGAGTCATAAGTCTGGACCCAGTATAAATATTGGTTTGGGTCCAGATTTACTCATGCTTAGAGTAGATACACTGAAAGCAGTGGGACAAGTTAGTAATGTCTAACTTAATCCCCATTAATTTCAGTGGCTCTGCTCTGAACCTTGCTAAGTCCGGCTGCAACCCATCATCTTAACTATACTTAAAACTATTTTTAAAAAATCTTTTTACCTTAAGGTATGCCTTTCTAGGCTAGAGTAAGGCTATCCATTTTTGCTTGAGTTAGCAGAACTATTAACTCATCATTTTCCATAGCTTCTGGCACTAATGCCCTACGAACAACTCATAGCTGAAATTCTCACAGCTGACAGCCCCACAATCACAGGCAAAGTCTGTTGGGATGCAGAGTCTTGCAACTCAGTGTTGGTTAGAAATTCAAACATGGTATGATTGTGGTTAATGCTACAGGGAAAAGGCTTAGAATATGTATTTTCAGTGTTTAAATTTTGTTGCTGCTTTTAAAACAATACTTTTCAATGTGTTTTATGATGTGGTTTTAGTTTCACTTTTATTATGTACATCATCCCGAGAGCTTCAGCTATAGGGCAACTCGTAAACTGAATAAGTGAAATTAAATGAAATGAAAATACCCACTCAACCATCAAGTTCATTGTGTGAGTAGCTACCTCACAGGGTTGTTGTGAAGTATGGGAAGAACCATACATGCCACCCTAAGTTCTTTGGTGGAAGAGTGGGGGAAATTATATTGTGATTCATATAGCACTTTCAAATATTCAAAGCACTTCCCATACATTTTTTTCAGTAGCACTTACAACAACCATGTAAGGTAGGGCAGTGTTTATACCCATATTGCAGATGCAACTAAGGTTGAGTGACCTGAGTAGGGCCATCTAGTGAGTTCATGACAAGATCTTTCCTAATCCATAGCACATAGCCACTTTGTTATATCTGGGAACTTGCATTTTTTGCAACGAGTTTTGCCTTGGACAAATCTATGAATTTGCAGTTTTTGAGAAACTCATCAATTTTTTTAAAAAATTAATTGGCATAATGCATTTATTGTGTGATCACAGTCCACCAAGAATTAAAATAATAGAAGTGCTTTCTTTTAAAATGTTAATTACATCTGCATAATTGGATAACAGCATATTACCTATTCAAAACTGAGAACTGTTGAGGTATAGCTGCAGCAAATGATACCATTCATCATCTTGAGCAAGAATGCCAGTTGAAAAACAGAATTTGCATCCTCCAAGATTGTGAACTTCGTTTGATTAGAATTTTTTCCCTATATTGACTCCAGCAATAACATTGCAGATTTGAGGGCAGGAGAAGAATTTTAAAAAACAAGAGTGTTTTTTTTTAAAAGTAATGTTGTTTAGGTTTCTCTCTAAAATAGGTTTTGGTTTGAAGCATTTAAAAAGGTAGGGGGAATAAATAAATGAACAGACGTGTAATCACTTTCTTTTAATCTTCCCTGCTGCTACTGTGATCTCAAGATGGAATGCCAGAGCAAATGAAGTTTCCCTAAATGGTCCCCCTGTTGCTAATTTTATTATTTGGTTCATTCTGTTTAGGTTACAAGCATCAACCATTCAAATGTTTCATAAGTCTTACTGAGTTTGGTTGCTTCATAGTATAAAAAACAACCACAGAAGTAAGAAAAAATATATGTTCAGGTAGCTGAATAGTCACTTACGTAACATTGATTACAACATTTGGGGCTATTTCGTTTAGAAAAAAAAGCAAGTAAGAGGGGACATGATAGAGATTTCTAAAATTATGCATGGCATAGAAAAAGCAAATAGAGAGAAGTTATTCTCCCTCTGTCATAATTCCAGAAACCAGGGTCATCCCATGAAGTGGGAGATTCAGGATAGGTAAAAGGAGGTTCTTCCTTCCACTGCATAATTAAACTAGGGAATTTGCTTCCACAGGATGTGGTGATGGCCACAACATGGATGGCTTTAAAAGGGAATTAGGCATATTAATGGAGAAGGCTATCAATAGTGTCTTGTCATCACAGGGATTTGCTATGTCCAGGATCAGAAGCAACATGTCTCTGAATTCCAGGTGCTGGGAAACAAACAGAAGGAACAGGTTCTCCTTGTGGGCTGCCAATGGCCCTCTGATTGGTCACTGTGGGAAACAGGATGTTCTTTTGTCTGGTTAAGGGGGCACTGGCAAATGGGGTGGAGGCTCATGGCGGTGGCACAGGTGCAGGTATGCTCTCCTGCCTCAGGTAGTGAGGGAGCTTATGCTGGCAGGAACTACCATGCAGGGATGTTTCTACAATGGAATGGGTCATGGTATTGTCTAAAGGCACATGATGCAGCAAGCCTAATCAAGCAAAACAGATCTGGGACTGGTCCGTGCTTGGATATGGACCCCCTGGGAACACTGTGTGCATTGCTTTGAGTTCCACTGCAGAAAAGTAGGAAATAAATGCTAAGGAAACATTGATTGCCCAATACGTTGCATAGCTGAAGAATATTTTCAGGACAGTCATGCACCTTTTGCTGGGCTCTTGCATTTCTGACCACAGCAGATAGGGTTCATATCCTTAAATGCTTCTGTGTATGATCCCTGCACATCCAAGGTTAGCATGTTTGATAGAAGGGCTCTAGCTTAGATTTCAATATGGGGCATATTGAAATATGCAGTCTGAACCACAGAGTTGAGGATAAATTGCACAAGCTGATTCTCCTGAATGTGTGTCAGCTCAGTCATACTGGTAATCTTTCCCCATTAGGGAACTTATAGCAAAAGATCAGGCTGTGTGTACTAATTGGAAACACTTTCTTGTAATGCATTTCATATGGCTGCCAGGTGCCCCTTATTTTAATAGGTTGCTCCTTACTCTATCTTGTAACATCCCCGTATGACCCGATAATATGTATAGCTCCAGCGTGCCTATGAAAAGACAAAATTAAGAGTCTAGTGACACCTTAAAAGATGAGCAAATTTATTCTGGCATAAGCTTTTGTGGACTTCAGACCATCAAACGCTTGAAGTGTTATCCTAAGTTGGCAGGTGTGTGTGCACATATGTGTAAAGAGAACAAAATGTAAACAGGGAGGTCAGAGGGAAATGAAGTGAAAAAATACCTACTATGACAATTATGTTAAAGCTAAAATGGTGAAAGAGATAGTGAGCCTATCTACACTACTGCTTTAAGATGGGTTAAAACAGTTTAAAACTGTTTATGGTCCCCTCTAGAAGGATTCGGTTTGGCGCCTGGTTGCCCGATTATGCGCATCTTCTCACAATCGCATTTACGCCTAAATCCTGTAAACGACATGTGGTGAAGCGCATAACCGGCAGTATGAAACGCGCTAAAATGCGGAGAATCTCTTGTTTACATGGTCAAAATGCGCTTTAACGGCCGCGGAGAATTAAAACTCACTATTTAATGCGCATTCGATAAAGCACATAATCGGAGAGAAAACACGCCTCAACCCCCGATTTGCACTCCTCTCTTGTAGAGGTCAAAATTTTAATGTGTCTTGAAAGAGCTTTAAATGCCTCTTGTAGAGGCACCCTATAACAGTAGTGACAACTGTTGGGGCCCAGGACACACTCCATATACAGTTTTCAAAACGTTTTCAAAGTGTCGTATCCTGCTTGGTGTAGATCGGTCCTGTGAATGAGAATGATGGAAAGAATATATCTTGGGGTGGGGAGCACTCTCTTCTTTTTAAGGAGATTAATCTGATTAAGAAACCTAGAAGACAATGCTGACATTTCGCATATCATGCCAGAGAATTGTTGCTTACCCTCAGATCCAAAGTTGGGCCCTTGGTTGTTCAATAACAGGGATGATGCATCAGACTTTGATCCTCAAATAAAAGTCCCCATAGAAGTGTCAAGTAGTAGCTTTAGAATCCTTTACAAATACTAGTTCATTTTCCCAATGCCCCAATGAAACAAATAATAAAGAAAGGGGAGCCTAGAATGCAAATGTTGACAGAGAAAAAGAGTGTTCATTTGAAAGGATATAACAAAAGCGCAAGAGACAACAGAGATAAAGGACGTTTCTACACCACACTTTTTGCCTGGTATCGCCCCCGACTGGTCCCTCTGAACCCAAATGACATGCAGGGACTCCCTGGGGAGGGTGCAGCCATGGGATTTGCCAGGGATAAGGGATCCCTGGAAAATCCAGATTTTTCCACGGTTCCGGGAAGTTCCCAGGACCGCGGGAGATGTGGTCGCCCATCCCAGCTGCTGCTGCGGTTACTTGTGAGTAAGTGCAGCAGCAAAAATGGGCATGGAGCAGCACCGCGCGGCTCTGTGCCCATCACGGGAGAGGGTGGCAGCAATTTTGCCACCCCCGGGTTGACAGGGAGGGGGGTGGGGCCGGGTTTAGGTTTTTGTTTGGTTGGTTTTTTTAAAAAAGCACTAGCCTTTTCATTGGAGCAGTAGAGCACCCTTCTCTTCTCCGCTCTACCCCAAACCACAAAATGGCAGGTGTGACAGTGCGATGTGGCTTAGAGCGACGATCCCGGAAGCGGCTACTTCCAGGATCGCTGTCTCTCCCTCCCTCTACACCCATGTGGTGTAGAAAGGGCCATACTCTCTCCACCTCAAGGCTGTCGTCACAGGGTTATTTCTATGGCTTAGCTAGGTTGTGAAGATGTTTGTGACACATGACATCGTGACCAGCACACTCCAAGCCACTTCCGCCTGGAAAAGCTGCAGTATCAGAGAGTCCTTTTAGTCCATTCTTTTTAGTTAATGTGGCTCCCAGGTGCTTGCTCTGCAATGTGCCCCCATGTGCCCCCACATTAAATCATGGGCATGCCTGTGACCTGGCTGTGACGTGGGCTGCCCCTTCTGCCATTCACTCCTTTTTCCTAACGTTACCATTGAGAGACATCAATGTGCTCCTTTATTGCTGCATTAATTCGGTTCTCTGATGTAGTGTTAGGGCTGGTATGGTACTTTTTGGGTGGGATGTATTTGTGCCAGTAGGGTGCCTTCATGAGAAGCCAGTATTGTGGGTTAATTACTCCCCAGTCCGATTCATAAAACTGTAGTAGAAGAGGGGAGCCTGAAGAAGGGTGGGTAACAAGCATCTCTCCTTGATGACATTGGTTCTACTCTTCCCCTCCAACATGGAAGTATATTTTTTCCACCACTGAAAAGCCGGGTTATAGGGACGGCTGGCTTTGCCATGTAACACTGATGGTGCCAAGCCAATTTCAGCATACTGCGGAGAATAACAATAATGTGTGCTCCTCCTGTACATGTGAAGATGGGGGCCTCGAGTTACAATCCTTTAGAACAACAGGAGGATAGAGATGTGAATGAGCAGCTGGCATCGGAAAAGTGTGTGCCTTTTCGTAGTAGATTAATGATCTCATTCACAAAATCAGCAAAATTGGGGGGTGAGGGTGGGGAATTGTTACTAAGCAATCTGTTCTTCTTCGTGGTCTCTGTGCATCACACGTATGGCTCGCGCCGGTGCCGAGCCTTCTCGGGACTCCATTAGCTAGCCTAGATATTTTTGGCGGGAACCCCTCCCCCCACCGCTCCAACGCGCATGCTCCGGGTTCCCGCTCACCTCAGGCCCTACATGTTCTTCAACTCCTGGGCTTCATGGCAGCCTCGGTCTTCGTAGTGCGGTGGGCATGACTGCACATGCGGCTACTCCATCACCTTCTTCTCCGGAAGTACAATCCCACCTTGAATCTGCGGAGAGTGAAATTCTCCATCCCTGGAGATGTCCGGAATTCCCTGCGGTGGTGGATGAACATATGAAACTTGTTAGCTGGAATGCCACTTGTGGACTGGGGTCTGTCACGCAGCATGACTACGGACGCGTCCCTCCTGGATTGGGGGGCTCACAGCGGAGACCTCAACTGTCAAGGTCGTTGGTCTCACACGGAACAATCTTACCACATCAATGTGTTGGAGCTGCTAGCGGTGCAACACGTGCTACGTGCCTTCCAGAACCACCTTCAGGGCCACCACGTACAGCTCCTCTCCGACAACACTGCAGTCGTGTGGTATGTCAACAAAGAGGGAGGAACTTGCTCTTCTACTCTACTCCATCTGACCAGGAGCATATTGTTTTGGGCCATCCGACACGGCATCCGATTGTTGGCAGTGCATATCGCGGGGAAAGACAACAGCTGAGTGGACACACTCAGCAGGCATTTCCTCGACACCCACGAATGGAGTCTGTCTCCGGCTGTCCTCAGCAATATTTTCGACACTTGGGGCACTCCAGTGGTGGACCTGTTCACGACAAGCGAGAACACAGTCCGCCAAGCCTAATGCTCCAGAGCGGGCGTCGGTCTCCACTCCCTGGGGGATGCTTTTGTGGTGCCATGGACCATGGGTTTACTGTATGTGTTTCCACCATTTCCCCTACTGAACCGGGTGGTCATCAGGCTGACAAGGGACACGATAAACGCAATTGTCATTGCCCCATGGTGGCTCAGGCAAACTTGGTTCACCCCGCTCCTCCGTCTCTCACAGGGCCGAACATGGCGCCTTCCAGTCCACCCGGACCTGTTGACGAACACAAGCAACGGGTTGTTACACCTCAACCTGGACTCTCTCAGGCTCACCGCATGGAGAATCCATCCAGGTGGCATAACCTAGCTCTTCCACCTCAGGTCTGCTCGATTCTGGAGGCGGCTAGGAAGCCGTCCACACGAGCTTCATACGATAGGAAGTGGAACTCCTTCCTGTGATTTGCACAGGCAGGTTTTGATCCCAGCACATCTTCAATGCCGTCAGTTTTTAAATTCCTCTATTCTCTTCACAACAAAGGGCTAAAAACCACGTCGATAAAAGTTTATTTAGCAGCCATATCTACCCGGCATGATTTCCTGGACGGCTACTCCATCATGGCACACCCACTGGCCAAGTGCTTTCTAAGAGGACTTCGCAACATCCTCCCACCTCACCGATCACCGGTCCCACAATGGAGCCTCTCAGTGGTGCTTACCACTCTCACTGCAAAACCATTTTAACCCTTAGCCACCATTGATTTGCGACTTCTTACACTCAAAACAGCATTCCTTGTAGCCATCACATCGGCCAGAAGAGCATCGGAGCTCTGCGCCCTACTAATTGACCCACCATATACTCAGTTTTTCAGGGACCAAGTCGTCTTACGACCGGGACCCTCATTCGTACCCAAAGTAAATTTGGATTTCCACCTTAACCAGGACATTGTCCTGCCTTCCTTCTTTCAAGCAACGACGGACCGATTGTCGGCTAAATTGCATGCCCTGGATGTGCGTAGGGCATTAGCATTCTACAAATCCCGGTCCGACCTTTGCCCTAAATCTCGCAGCCTCTTCATCTGCTATGGAGGGAAGACTAAAGGCCTGCCTATTTCACCGCAGCGATTCTCCAAGTGGATCGTTCGCATAATTTCCTTGGCATACCAGCTGGCAGGCAAGGACATCCCACAGCAGTTGATTGCTCATTCAACACGTGGTCAGGCAACCTCTACGGCTCTAATCTGCGGAATTTCGATCCCTGACCTCTGTAAGGCTGCCACATGGTCTAGGGTCTCCACATTCGTCAAGCACTATAAGCTCGACGTCAGAGCCCGACAAGACTATGCCTTTGGGAGATCGGTACTATCTGCAGTACTGCAGTAACCAGGACAGTGAGCGCCCCACCACTGGTAAGTGGCTTGTTAATCGCCCATATGTGTGATGCACAGAGACCACGAAGAAGAAATGCAGGTTGCTTACCTGTAACTGTAGTTCTTCGAGTGGTCATCTGTGCATTCACACAACCCTCCCACCGTCCCCTCTTGGCATCACTGTCAAGTGGTTCGCCGTGCTCCTAGGAACTGAGGTGAGTGGAAACCCGGAGCATGCGCGTTGGAGCGGTGGGGGGAGGGGTTCCCGCCAAAAATATCTAGGCTAGCTAATGGAGTCCCGAGAAGGCTCGGCGCCGGCGCGAGCCATATGTGTGAATGCACAGATGACCACTCGAAGAACTACAGTTACAGGTAAGCAACCTGCATTTTTTTATATCACTTGTCTCAAGCATAATCTATCTGCAGTTCTTATTAATGCAGCACTTAAATCCAGGACCTGTAGAGCCAACTAAATTATGGAATGATCCCCCTAATTATAGAACGATCTTCCTGACGAGGCCCACCTGGCACCAAAGTTGCTATCCTTTTGGCTCCAGGTCAAGACTTTTCACTTTTCCCAGGCATTTAACAGCATGTGATGGGTTTTTAATTGACCCCAGATCTATTTTTTAGGTTTCTCTGACAGCTCAAAGTTGGTTTTAAATGTATTTTGTCTTTGTGTATACTGGCTGTTTAACAATTATGGTTTTAAATGTTGTATATCATTTTTAATGTTTTAATTTTTTGTAAAGTGCCCACAGAGCTTTGGCTATGGGGCGAGATAGAAATTATTATTATTATTATTATTATTATTATTATTATTATTATTCCTTCCTGCTTGGAAAGGCTTCAGAAGAGGGTGCAAAATGCTTCTATTCCCCTCACCCCACATACATAATATGTACACCATGTCAGTGCACCGTTGTTGCAGCTGCCAACCACATGGGAAATTAAATTATCTTTAGGGCAGCAGAGATGGTAAATCAGACCTTCTAGCCTAGCACAGGCAAAGTTTGATCACACTGGCCCTATTCAGACAACTTACTAAACATTGATGGTTAAGCATTTTGAGCGAACCGTGATGGCTTAGCCTGTTGTGTAAATGGCATTTTTCCTAACCATGGTGTCTACATAACCACCGTTTAACCATGCTCACTCACCACTTGCTGCAAAATGGTTAGCAGCCCTCACTATGGCTTAGTGTGTTGTCTGAGCAGGCCCACTATCATGTCAACATGCTAGACTGTGACCTAAATCTACAAAAGGACCTCAGTGGAAAAATAATCCAGAAGACCACTGGAGATCTTGCACTGGTAGGCACAGATTAGATTTTAGAGAGGAATCTGGGGGAACGACTTGCATAGTAGGACTAGATACTGCTGCTTCTGCTGTTGTTTACTGCTATGAAGTATTTATTTGATGCTAATAGTGAGCTATGTCAGGTGAAGTATTCTTGTGTTTAAGGAGATTTTATTCTTTCTTCCTTTCCCAGCATCTATTACAGAGTGATTTACCAGTCCAGTTAGGATAGAATTAATGCTGTGGCAATAACATGTTGGTAAATGAATGGAGCTGTTGATGCAAGATGACTGTCCAAAGCTTGGGAGTGGGGAATTACTCAGTGGTATATAAATGCCACAATTAAATAAATGAATAATAAATAAAATACATGGGAAAGGACAAAGCATATACTTTACTTGACAGAACTTACGTTTTTCATTTTGAACATTGCATATTCTGTCCCTGACATCTTGTTTGGCCTGAAGGGGCAACCAAAAAGAGAGAAAAATATGCACTATTGGCTATAGAAGCTGAATGTAACCCAGAAAGAGGGCAATTCTCAGGAAAAAATATTTTAAAAAGAAGGCAAATAAAGCAGTTTCATTTCTCCTCAGGAAAAAAAAAGAACTGATTTTTATATAATACACTACCTTACGTTATTTTTGAAGAAAGCTCTCTCACACACAGAGAATAGAAGAAAACAATAACTAGAAAATACTAAGATGTCTGGTGTCATTAGCATTAAGAGGGAGCATTCAGTAAACCGTGAAATGTTAATTAAATCCAGACAAACAGAAGTTGAATAAGAATGCCACATGGACTGGAGGACTTCTGCATTGCAACAGTGTGATGATTCAGTTCATTCTAACTGTGATCCTAACTTCTGATTCATCATAGAAAGAAGCCCATACATTGTCATTACCTAATCAAAAGACAAATGACACCAAATGTGTCCTACGGTTGCAGACTTTTCTGTCAGCAACCTGTGTCTTTAGCAGCAGCTGGATCTTTAGCAATGTTATCAAAAGATACTGATTCCGATGCTGATAATTAAAATCTCTATTCCATGAAAAGCGCCACCTGCTGATCTTTGCAGATCAAACTATGTAGTTTTGCTTAAAGCCACAGAACAGACCATGGTTCTGTTTCATCCTGGTCAGTTGGCAAAACAAATGCTTCAATTTGACCCTGTTCACATGTCACGGCAGTGAGTCAGCATGCTGCCTCCCATACTTTTGATGCTTCTGCTTTGAATAAGCTTGCTGGAACAACCTAGGAATGTCTTGTTCCTGAGTTATTGTAATGAAAGCCAAACCTGGAACTCTGGGTAGTTTAGGGATTAAACAATCTAGAGCTAACGCAACAATCAGCCATGATTGGTTGTTAACAATGTAGTTTCCCCCCTTTCATTAGGTTGTGCATCAGGAAGGGTTGGATTTAGGAGGGACACGGATAGGTGGGAAGGTATTAACATCCCCCAATGGGGTGTGGTGGTTCTGATTCTATTCAGGACCCCACATGTTTAGAGTAAAAACATTAATTTCATTCATTTATCTAAAGTTCTATACTGTCCAACAGCCCAAACTCTCTGGATGCTTTAGAAAGATTGGATAGTTCACAATGATTAACATAAATTAAATAAAATGTTAGAATCATCTAGACAAGGTGTGGACAACTTGGGAGGTCCAGGGGTCATTTTTGCCCCCACCCCCATGAGCTAACATCCTCCCTCCTGTAGTGCCTATTATTATTATTATTATTATTATTATTATTATTATTATTATTATGGCATCTAGAGCAGCTACAGAGTGCCAAAGGGTCAAAATTAGCTTGTCCACTTGGCTGCTCCCTAGTAGCTACAGAGTACCAAAAGTGTTCAAAATGGCCACTCGGGACGTCTTTTTCCCCCTAACAATTTTGGAAGGCATTGGGGACTGCATATGGGGGCTGCCACTTGTTGCCCACCCTTGATCTAGAAGCCACACATTTATTCTATCTTAACCCTTAGCGTAAGGCATAGTGCGGATGGGCCCTCCAGAGAGCTACGCTGACTGCTCTCCTGCTGCAGCTGGCACAACTCTCTGGAGCCAATGTCTTGTGCTGAGGGTCCTCCTGAAGGCAAATGCCACAGCAGAAGAACAACTGGCACCAGTAGAGGCTGCTGGCTCTGATTTCAGTTAGGCTGTGAATCCTTTCTGGATTTCCACCAAAGCCAGCCAGATCTCTAAATGAGTTATCCAAAGTGCTGAACTAGGGTGACCAGATAAAATCCAGGTCAGGGCTCATGTAACTTTAACAGTTGTAGAGAAAAGGGAATTTCAGCCAGTGTCATTTGTACGCAATTAGTTCCTGGTGAAATTCTATCTTCATCACAACAGTTAAAGGTGCAGGCACTATACTAGAGTGACCATATACAACAGAAGGCAGGGCCCCTGCAACTTTAACTGTTGTGAATACCTCTTTTAGAGTGTTGGCTGGTTCTGACTGAAACCCAGAATGGATTCATAGCTCCACTGAAATTGGAGCCACCAGCCTCCACTGGCTGATGCAGCTCTCCAGAGAGCCTGGCCTAGATGTCTCACTCTGAGGGATCCTTCCTTAGAGCCAGGCACTGGCAGGGAGGTGGCCCTGGAGATCACCTGCGTTCCACTCTGAGGACAGGAGCAGATGACAATGCAGCTGGGGGGGAAAAGAGGAAGAGGGTGGTGATGGCACATCCTCCTATCTCAAGTAGTGGGAGATTTGTCCTGAGCATGACATGGCATACTGTATTTCTATTTAAATTATAATCGTCATTTCTAAATTTCCACCTATGCATATAACTTTGCGAATGTTATGCAGATCACTCTCCCCTTTTGTCCTCTTTTTTGGGTGATTCATAAGTGCCCCCCCCCCACCAGACCTGAATCATCATTTCCCATCAGTTTGCAGTTGGCCTGATTACACATCATTTGCTCATTCAGTAAAAACTTTTCTTTGCCCAGTATGGTGCTGACCTGAATAAATTAGTGTTGTTAATAGAGAGGGTACAAAGTCACTTCCAATCCAGCCAGCTTGGTTTGCATGCTTCTTGTTTGCAGGTAAACACACCTTTTGTTACGCGTGACTTTGTATGCAATCTTCCATGGCTTAACTGTGCTATTCCTACAGTCTGAGGGATAGGGGCAATTGGCTCAAACTTGGGGGGGGGGGAGCACTGCCCCAGGATGTTCTGCCCCATGACAAGAGGTTATACAACGTGTCATTTCGCATGTTCAATTCCATTGTGGCTGGATAGCAGAAAAGGTTGTAGAATGCATGTTTAGAAGTAGAGCAGTTTAACTTGGTTGCCAATAATGGGGGTGAGGTGTTTGTGTGTTTTTCTTCTCTCCACTTTTGCATAAATTCACTCTGTGACAAATATGTCAGTTGACTAAATAAGCCTTTATTAAAAATGAATTCAACAGGAAATCTAGGGAATCTTCTCTAAGCAGACACGGCTTTAGAACACCAGATTTGCTTTTCTAATTAAAATGCTGTCAGTTTTAAATATAATTCTACACAGGAAACACGTTCTGGGGAGATGGGGCGGCTGGGGGGGGGGGGGGGGGTGTGGCAAAAAGCCGGAGAAGCTGCTCAAACAATTTTCAAAGAGATTTATTTTGTATATTTCATGATGATCGTGTTCATCTTTCTATCTTAAGTGCATTCAGCTGGGGAATTGGTGCCTTTGGTAATAAGCTGTCATAGCTGAATGCACAGTATCGTTAGTTTCAGTTCCCTTCTGCAGGGGATAAGATCAAAGGGCAAACTGTCTGATGTTTGTGAGGTTGCATTTTGGGTTTTGTTTTGTTTTTTCAAAATGAGAGATTAGCAGATACAGTTCTTTATTGTGGAAATAATTAATCCATTAAGTAGAAAAGCAGAAACAAGAATCCCAGGAATAATTTAAGAAGGGGGCTTTCAAAACAAAACAATACACCATCCCCTTGGCCTTTCAGCATATCCTCCTTGGAATGACTACATCAGGGAAGATAAAAACAAGGGGAAATTAGACATGAGGAAGAAAGTTGAGTGGCTATTTGGCCAAGGGTTCTAGATTTCTGCATTGCAAGGAACAACTAAGAATTTAAAATGTCTACAATAAGAATAAAATGTTGGAATTGATCATTCGGCAGAACAATATTCATTCATGCTGTGACCCAAGCTGGCTGACCGTGCCCGCTGGGTTGAATCCTCCGGGTGGACTGTATGGACCCAACCTGTTTACCTCTTAACGGTTTCACACACCCTTGTTCTCTTTCTTCAAAGTTCTTTGGAACTTTCTTTTATGGTACTTGTTGACTATCGGTCAGCCATAGTGTGAAAGTGCTGCAGGCATCATGAGTGACAGTGCTTCTATACCTGTCTCTAGAGTCAGGAAGGCTCTTTATTTCAGTAAAACGTATTATTATTATCATTATTAGTAGTAATAGTACTATTATTATCACTGGCTGTCTGGGCTTCCAGTATGGGGGGGGGTGCCTCCTCCTCCTGCTCCTCCAAGCCTCCTCACCTCTCTGAAGGTGGGCAGGTGCTGCTGCTGTTGTGGCATGATTCCCTCCTGCTTGTCCCACCCTGCAGGGCAGGTGGTTGGTGTTTTTTCCTGCTTTGAGGCAGGGCACAAGTCCTTCCCTGTGCTGCACGTCACCTGCATTTTGAAAGTCCTTCCCTGTACTTTGAAAGCAAATATCATTTCATTTCATTTCATTTATTACATTTATATACCGCCCCATAGCCAAAGCTCTCTGGGCGGTTTACAAAATGCAAGTTTAAGACAGAAATACCACAAAAAATATTCCACAATATACTACAATATTTAACAATATACTAAACAACAATATCACAATAATACTCAAAAATATACTAAATACAAGTTTACTGCAAAACAGAAAGTATTTACATTTATGTTTGTTCTTGTCTGACCTCTCATTGTTGTTTGCAATATGCTGCTGGCTGGCTGGCTGTTTTTTATTTTTACATTTCAATTTTTAAAAAACTTGTGTACTGCTTAAGGAACTAGACCCCAAAGAGGAGGTTTCACAACCTGAGTTTGAACTTTTTTAAAAAAAAAATCCTAAAACTCAAGACAGAAACAGATCTGCTTCTAACTTGGCATGGCTAAATCCCTACTTAAGAGCTATTATGGTGCCAAGTTTCATCTCTTTATCTTTAAAAATGATGGAGATGTAAGCATTTTTGTTACTTTCCATAGACTACGATGGAGCAGTTATCTGAAAATGGAACAGAGCTTCGACGGTTAATCCGACAAAGTGGAGTGACAGGACCGCTCCGAAAATTGGAGCAGAGCAGTGCCTCACTGGAGCTATGCTTTGAATTTTGAAGTGGAGCAGAGCCACTCTGCACAGCCCTAGAGGACAGGGCTCCTGTATCTTTAACAATTGCATAAAAAAGGGAATTTCAGCAGGTGTCATTGTACACATGCAGCACCTAGTGAAATTCCCTCTTCATCACAACTGTTAAAGCTGCAGCAGCACTGCCCTATTTTATATCTGGTCACTCTAGTGTAGCTATATGAAGAGGGAATTTCACCAGGTGCTGCATGCATACTAACGACACCTGCTGAAATTCCCTTTTCTATTCAACTGTTAAAGATACGGGATCCCTGTCCTCCTTTCCATATGGTCACCCTACTGTTTCCTGATGCAGCAAGTCTAATAATGTAGAGGACCTAGCTGGCCAATTTGATGATTTCATCTGAAGAGGTGGCTTGGTTTTCTCCCACATCGAATTATCCAAATATTAATTAAAGCTTTCCTCTGCCCAACTGTCTCCTCCACTTATTGCTTTCATAGATCTGATTCTAAGGGGTGGGGGGAGCTGCTTATTCCAAACAATCTCTATGTCAATGAAAGAGAATATATCCAAAGGTCAGATACACAAATTCAAATGCCAAGATTTATGACACAACCTTTTGGGAGTACTAAGGTGAGCTGAATATAATCATTATTCCCTGATGGACAAAAATGCTTAAAAGGAAACAGTATTTTGACACAAAACAGGTAAACCTCATGTTTCAAGAGTGATAGATGATACATGGGTGCTGCCTATATACCATGACAAGCAAAACCCCACACTTTTGCTGCCTTGGGGGCGTGGTGCTAACCCCATGCAGCAGCAAAAGCACAGGGCTTCTGGCAGCTGGGCACACCCCCAGACGGCGACTAATCAGGGGTCACCTTCCGCCTGGCCACGCCTCCACCGCAATTCCAGAGTGAAGATAGACGGCGGATGTGCCGTACTTGCTTGGCTCCGGAGAAAAAAGTTAGGGTAAGTCCTTGACTTTTTTGCTTTGCAGCTTCGTGGGAAAGCCCTGCGATGGCTGCCAGGTGGCTACTGTGTTGTATAATTGACATAGTAACACCACGCAGCCACCCTGGGGCTTTTGATGCATATAGACAGCCCCATGACCATCCTGTGCAAAAAGATCGTTACCTCAAGCTGTTCATAAGATGAGACAACCCACGCTTTGAGTGAACTAGAAATCATATCACAAAACTAAACTTCAGTGTACCAGGAACAGAAGAAATCAATGTACTCTGTTGTCAATAATGATGCCTCCAAGGCAGAATTTATTAAATATCAGTAAAGTGTACATGCTGCTGTTACTGATGATGATGGTGTGTGTAGAACCCATCTATACATGCATTCGCACATGCACACAACTTTACTCTCATGGTGGTCAGGCATGATCAGTTGTTGTTATTGTTGTTGTTGATCTTAATAATTATTTATTCCACCATATAATGGATAAGGCAATCAGTGGCTTCTTGTCCTGATAGTTATATGCTACCTCCAGAATTAGAGGCAGTATGCCTATGTATACAAGTTGCTGGGAAACATGGGCAGGACGGTGCTGTTGCACTGTTGGACTAGATGGACCCTTGGTCTGATCTAGCATGATTCTTCTTATGTTATGACAATGTCCCCCAAGTACAAAGCTCTTTGTTTATCCAAGGGAGTGAATGACAGTCAAACCTGTTCCATGTTCCTGATTTGAATGTTCTAGGTTTGGGTTTCCTCTGTTAGGCTTCACCTCACCCCAAACCTAACCTGCACACATTGCCCTTTGCCCCCAAGATCCTACACATGTGTATGTGTGTGTAAATAGTGCTTAAAATGCTTTGCTTCCCTTCCTATCCTGTCCATGCCTAACACGTATGAGCCTGGGCCAGGATGGGACACCTTCAATATACTGTTTTATACCACCCATCCCAACTTGTTAACTGCCTTCAGTTTGGGTGTTGCTTCTTCGTTGTCGTCGTCGTCTCTGAATGTGACATTGAAAATTATGTATTTCATATATGATTGTTTAAGTCTAAGCATGGGAAGATATTGGTATGATCAGCCGGCATCTGATCATGTACGTATGGAGCTTTTGAAAAAATAATATAACAAGTGCTGCTCAACTGTCCAAAGCTTCCCCTCATCTCAAGTAATTACAACAATAGTCTATCAAGTAGCATGAACCATCCACAACTGACAGGCAGTCATCCTACTGAGATTCAGTGATTATGAATCAGGAAACTATCTTTGTGGTCTAAAGGCAGGGATCTAGTGAACTTTAGCTGAGTGAATTTACGTCATACAAATATCCTGACTTCAGAGAGGAAGAAAACCTGTAGAATTTGCAGCTGGAGATGAATGTGTTGATTTGGCATGGAAATGTAGCTTGTCAAATTGAAGCGGCCTTCATCCACAGGCATGACGGTATTAAACACTAGCTGGTTATTCTTGTTTGATACCCTCTGTGCTTGTTGCAAGTGCTTCTAATTGGCATGCAGATGTCTCTGAGGCCCTTTCCACGCCAGGCTTTTTGCCTGGGATGGCCGCCCGCTGGTCCCTGTGCACCGATGGTATGTATTAGGTACTTCCGGGATCGCCCTCCCTCCCTCCCTCTATACCCCTATGGTGTAGAAAGGACCTGAGAAAGAGGAAAGAAGAGGAAGCCAGGGAAAGGCTGGGGAGGTCTGAGATGAGGTCTACAGAGAAGAAGCCAATGGGCAGAGAAAGAAACTCATTCAGGGTCTACACTACTGCTTTATAATGGTATAAACCGTTGGGGCTCCATGTACACTCCATATACCGTTTTCAAACTGCTTTCAAAGTGTTATATCCTGCTTGGAGTAGAGCTGGCCTTGGTTTAAAGGCTCTGGGATTCTGAGCCCAGGACATAAGAAAAGAAATTAAACAGAGACAGCGGGAAGGTTAGATTTCACCTATTGATTTGAACTCTGCCTACCTGTCTTGGATGCACACCTGTGGTTTGCCTTTATTTATGCAACTTTGCTTCATTTGTTCAAGCATCCAAAGCATTTGACATGATGTTGGGCAAGAGCTGGGGTGGCCAAGGGCAAGGGAGACAGAAAAACTAAGACTGTTGAGAATGAGCCCTGTCATATTACAAGGCAGACTTAGAGCATCAGCAGACAAGTGTTTTATCACATGCTCGTTATGGCCCACTCATGAATTTTCATGGTCCTTTTCAAGATACCATCCACCTCCTGCACACCTCCCGCTCCTCCTACTCATTGTTCAATCACAAAAAAACTCCTGGAAAATCTGGTTCTTTTGTCTATGACGAAATTTGCCACCATTTCCTGCTGTGTACAGGAGAAGCAGCGCAATAATAATAAAAAAAACAGCCACTAAATGGGCCATGTGGTCATTGCTTGCTTCTTCTTTCTTCCACATGTGAAGAAAGAGGGAGCTGCTCGTCCCGATTTTGGGACAGCAGGAGAAGGCAATGCAAAGGTAGAGAAAAGTGATTTCCCCCTCATCTGATGACGCTCTGAAAGTAGGGCTGCACCAAATTTTGGGATATCCATTTTCAGACAAGGAAGATGCCAAAGAAGTATGGAGGTTGTGAAATTGTCTCTGAAAGAATAGTTGGGGGTGGGAGAGGGGAGTATATCTTTGGGGGTGGGGAATGATGCAAAATCATGACCTATCCCTTTGGCAATGCACTTGCCCCAAAAAAGTGGTAGAGATTAGTCCGGACATTGTGCTACAGACTGCTTCCTTTACATGGATGTTGCTGTTGCCACTTTAATTAGGTAATCACAGTATGATGGTCCTCTGTCTAGACGGGGGATTTTGCTGTGCATTGCACTACAGATGTGTCCTACTTTAGGACACATCATGTGCTCTACTTTACAGGGAACATTCCTCTATTTGAAGGCATCCTGTATTTCAGCCTTTTCCAAACTGGTATCCTCCAGCTGTGCTAGGCTGGGCTGCTGGCTGCACTGGTGGGGAAGATGGCAGTTGTTGTAGTCTAGGGTGACCATATGGAAAGGAGGACAGGGCTCATGTATCTTTAACAGTTGTATAGAAAAGGGAATTTCAGCAGGTGTCATTTGTATGCATGCAGCACCTGGTGAAATCCCCTCTTCATCAAAACAGTTAAGCTGCAGCAGTTATACTAGAGTGACTAGATACAATAGAAGGAAAGGTTCCTGCAGCTTTAACTTTTGTGATGAAGAGGGAATTTCTCCAGGTGCTGCATGCATACCAATGATACCTGCTGAAATTCCCTTTACAATACAACTGTTAAAAAAAAAACCTCCTCTCTCTCTCTCTCTCTGTCTCTCAACAACTGACCATTTACTTTATTCTAATTGGATTTTAAATAAAGTTGATAAAAAGAAGACTGCATGATGTTTAAAAGCTTTGTGAGAGTCACATCAATGCCATGTAAAAACTAGACAAAATCTGAGGTTCAAATCAGATGTCACATTTTAGAAGAGTTCCATTGAAATGTACTTTTTTCCTCTTCCACGGCAAGGTCTGACATCCCAGTTTTCAGTACAGTTGAGTCTGAACTGGGAAAAGGCTAGCACTCATGACACCACTAGGGTAGCCATCTTATACACACTTACCTGGAAGTAAGCCCCAATGAAGTTAACAGGATCTACTTCTTAGTAGATGTTGCAACAATTATGGCAACCAATGTGGTCAGCTTTAAAAGGGGAATTAAGACATCTTCAAGAAGGATAAGGCTATCAATAGCTAGTAGCAATAATGGTTGTATGTTTCCACTAGTTGCTGGGACATACAAATGGAAGGGTGCTATTGTGTTTATTCTGTCCTGCTTGTGGGTTTCCTATTGGGGCAACTAGCTGGCCATTGTGGGAACTTAATGCTGGACTAGATAGACCTTTGGTCTGATCCAGTGCAGCTCTTCTTATGTCCACATGGCATGCTGGTACATTTATGTCATGCAAATTGCAAAGGTGATCTCTTTAAATGCTATGTTTGTCCTTTGCCTTGACTGGTACGATGATCATGTTGCATGATCCTTTACTTTTGCTCATTTTATACATTCTTCCTGCAGGAGCAACTAGAACAGGATGGACTTTTCCCATTTCTAGGTCACACATATTAAGCAACGTGGAGCGTTTAGAACCTTCAATTCATGACAGTGAATCTATGAATGGCCTTAAATTTCAATATGTCACTGCTTTGCTTCTTGTGATGGGGGGGGGGCATTCTGATTTTATAACCAGAGCTGTCCTACAACTAATTTTGAAATGGGTTGAGCTGAGTGTTTGCAGAAATTGGTCCTGTTACCATCCATGTACACAAATGCAGAGGTGGATCCTTTGGCTCTACCCAAGTGCTATGTGATAGATGGATGTGAATTGACACATACTCTCCACCATCACTGATTTCATAGGATTAACAACCTTTCAGGCTTTTATATCACACAGTAAAGAGGAAAAAAACCATTAAACCAATATCAGCTGTCGGAAAACAAACACATGGGATGTGATCCAGCTTCTTCCGTACACAGCTTCTGATCTCCACATAGGAAGTCATTGGCGTTATCTCTCCTTCATGTCATATTCTAGTGATGAAGATCCTATAATCCAGAGGTGGGGAACCTGTGGTCCTCCAGATGTTGCTGTACTCTAACTCCCATCATCCCTGATAATTGCTGTGCTGTCTGAGGCTGATGAGAGTTGGAGTCCAACATCATCTGGATGTTCCTCATCCCTGCCATAACCTTTCTTAGTAATTCAATTGTTCCAATGTTTCTTATGGTGATCTTTTTCATCTGGTAGTCCACTTTTACTGGATGTTTATCCCAAAATTTATTTTACCTTTCATTAGTGGTTGATGTTCCAGGCACCATTTGTCTAAAGTGTCTCTTCACACAGATTGAAGGTTACCATGTAATATGTCCCCATGCCACCATAAACTGTCATATTTGGGGATCTGTGTAGACACAAACATTTGGAAGTTCTTCTTCGTGGTCTATGTGCATCACACATATGGGCTCGCGCTGGTGCCGAGGCCGCTTCGGGACTTCTATAGCTAGCTTAGATTTTAGGCAGGAACCCCTCCCTCCACCGTCCTATCGTGCATGCTCCGGGTTCCTGCTCACCTCAGTTCTTTTTCGACCGCTGTGCTGTTCGCCACGCGGGAGACTTCGCTCAAACTCCGTTGATATTTCTTCTCTAAAATAGAGTTTAGATAGTTTAGCTTAGATAGTTATTTTGTTAATAGTTATTAGGATTGTTAATTTTTTTTAAAAAAAAGTGTTAATTAGATAGTTTTGTTGGTGTGTGCGGGCTTGGCCTGCACCGCCTCATGGCAAGACCGACTTATTTAAGAAATGTTCTAAGTGCAGAGCTAAGCTTGCACTTACGGACGGACACTCCTTGTGCCTTCTCTGTTTGGGGGAATCCCATGTTGTTGAGGCCTGCGTCCACTGCATGAATTTTTCGAGACAGGCACGAAGAAATCGGGCGGATCGCCTACGGGGCCTCCTTTGGAAAAAAGCACTGGCGGCAGTGGATGTCCCTCAGCCTTTTCCCATGCCTTCGCCTGCCTCTGTTTCTGGGGAGCGTGGGGCCTTTCCCATAAGACGCTCGGACCCAGCAACACCGGGTATTCCACCTATTGTGGAAAAACCGAAAAAACATTCAAAAAAGACAAAATCTACAGAGGAGGCTGGGCTAAAGAAGAAGGCAAAGGCTAAGACCTCAGAAAAATCATCGAAAACTTTGGGAAAATCTTCTAAGTCTAGCCTTTCTGGAAGGCCATCGGTACCGACTCTGTCGGGATCAACGTCAATACCATCCCGACCGCCTTCGGTGAGCTCGGCTAACCTCCAGAAGTCTCACCCTCCTCAGAGACCCTCGGTACCGGCCACAATACCGACTGCGTTAGGAGCGGCGTCGATACCGTCCAGACCGTCTCCGGCAAAAAATATGGCCGTCACGGTACCGTCACCTTCGGATCTGACATCGGTGCCGACTCGATCGCCTCCGCCAACCTCTCCACCGGTACCGATGGCACAAACTCTACCAGAAGACCTGGTTGAACGAGAGCTGCCTGCCTCGGTACCGATCACCTCGGTACCAATGTGTATAGATGACCCGATGCCAGAGTCGGTATCTGATGGAGAGGTCTTCAACTCACCCTTGCAACCTTCACAGCATCGGCAGCGATCTAGCCGTTCGAGATCCACGGCCTCTGGGACCTCCAGGTGCGGCTCGGTTTACCGGTGCTCCCGCTCGCGCTCTCGGTCCAGGGACTGGGATCGCTACTTGGACTGTTCAGTGAAATCCTCACGGTTTCCTCCTCGGTAGCATCAGGCTTCTGCAGAGCAGTCTCGATACCAATACATATTCGATCCTTATACTGGTGAGCGCCTTTACGACAGCACCCCACGTCCACCTCGCCATCCAACCACGGCTACAATCTCCGCTCCCTCTCAGCTTCCGTCGGTACCGGAGCGACATCCTGAGGTGCCATTTCCTTCTTCCCTGCAATCAGCAGAGGGCTATGCCTCTGACTCTTCATCGGTGGCGTCTGCCCCTCCGTCGGTACCATCCCCAGATGACGGCGTCGGGTTGAGTGAGCGCGCCTCTCCATCAATGGAACTGGGGAATTTTACTGAGCAAATGCTCCGCATGGCTCAGTCCCTTGGGATCGAACACCAGCAACCTGAGGACAAAGTGACAGATCCGATCTTCGATGTTATGTATGTGAAACCATCTGCACAGCTGACGTTGCCCTTGGTTCCTACGTTGCTAAAGACTGTTCAGCAGTCTTGGGGTAACCCTTCCACCATGGGACCGACCTCTAAGCGTCTAGATACCTTGTATAAGGTTCAGGAATCTGAGGCCCAATTTCTATTTGTCCACTCCAAGCCTAACTCTATTGTGGTCGAGGCAGCTCAGGGCAAATCCTCTAGAAACCATTCTGCACCAACGGATAAAAAGGGACGCAAGTTAGACTCGTTTGGTAGGCACATCTGTTCTTCAGCGGCTCTCGGGATAAAGGTGGCCAATTACCAAGCCATGATGGCTCGGTATCAACTTTTTCTTTGGGAAAAGATGTCTTCCCTGAAGAACTACTTGCCAGATGACCAGAGGGAGTTGGCCCGCGTCTTTCATGCAGAGGCTGTCTGTCTCTCTAAACAAGAGCTGGAAACCTCAAAACCTCAAACTGATTGCGCATCTAAGGCGATGATTGGGGCTGTAGCCTTACGCCGACACGCGTGGCTGAGATCAGCCAACCTTCCTCAGGAGACCAGGGCTAGAATAGAGGACCTGCCATTTGATGGGCATGGCCTTTTTAATGCCACCACCGACACAGTGATGGATGCCATCCATAAGGCCAAAGTGACCGCTCGAAAGATGGGGTTCAACCAACAAACTCAACCTTCTTATCATCCTCGTAAGTGGGACCGTCCTCTCCCATACCAACCACGACCGCAACAAGAACGCTCATCACAATATCAACCTACCACATCTGCCACCTCCTTTCAGCAAAGAAAGCCTTCATCTCGCTTTCCCAAACCTCGCAATAGGCAGGATACGACCCACAAACGTTGTCTTTGACTCCGCCCTCCTTCTAACAGGACCCCCAAAATTTGGAAATATCCTTCACCACTTTCATCATTTGTGGCTGTCAATTACTTCAGACAAATGGGTCCTAAATATTGTCAACGAAGGTTACAAAATAGAGTTCAAAGTCCTCCCTCCCACTGGTACCGTAAGAATAACACGACCTTCAGCAATCCTCTCGCAAGAGACATCTACGCTTCTTCAGAAAGGAGCCATCACAAAACTCTCTCAATTCAACCTGCAAGTGGGATTCTATTCACGCTATTTTATGGTCCCAAAAAAGGATGGAGGACTTCGCCCTATTATGGATCTCAGACACTTTTTTTTTTAATTATTTATTTTTCAACATATAATACAAAAATAAACACAATACATAAACAACCCTCCACATCCCCCCTGTGCTCCCCTACCCATGAGACTTTCATTGCTATTATATTATACATTTTTCCAAAATTGCTGTGATTCTTTTGAAGGTGTACATCCTCTCCCCTTTACTAAAACATATTCTAAAAATAATCCCCAAATACTTTCAATATCGTTCTTTTTGGTTAATCCCATTCTAACTTTCATTATACATGTTAATCTATCATTAATTGCAATATCCCACACTCCTTTATACCATTCTTCTATACTATAATTCCCTAGTATTTTCCAGCTTTTAGCTATCATTAATCTAGCCGGTGTCAGGAGATTGTTTATCAATTCTATTACATTGTTATTACCATATTCTTTATCAAACAACCCCAATAAAGCTATATTTGGACTTGCTTCCACGTTCTTACCCAATATCTCACTTATTTCTTTAAAAACTCTTTTCCAAATTTTTTTTTACATATTCACATGACCACCACATATGGTAATATGTCCCCACATCCTGACAACCCCTCCAGCATAGCTTTGACATTTTCTTATCTATCTGATGTAGTCTTACAGGGGTGAGATACCATCTCCAAATTATTTTATAATGATTTTCTTTTATCCTTATTGATAGCAACTTTAAAGTTCTTAATTCCCATATCTTCCCCCATCTGTCCCAAGTAATTTGAATTTTTAAATCATCTTCCCAAATTGTTTTCAAAATTTCTTGAGACTCACTCACCTCTAACAATATATTATATATTTCACTTATTATACCTTTTTTACTTTTATTTCCTCCCTCCTTCTCTCTAGACTCAATTAACTTTTCAAATCTTGATTCCTTTCTACAATCCTTATTTTTCTTTTTCCATTTTTCTTTTTCCAATTGCAAACTCTTAAACCATGAATATTTTTTGCCCTATTAGCACCTCTTCTATTTTCTTTTTATTATCCAGTCTCTTTACCCAATCTTTCACTTTAATTATTTTTTTTCCCCTCAGTAACCCTTCCAATTCTCTTCTCAAATTACCTGGGAAGTTTTCCAATAAAACAACTGGGGTTAGAGGAGAAATTCCTGGCAATAATTTCTTTTTATACCTTTCCCAAATTTCTGTAATATTCCTTAGGATGGGATTTTCCATATCCTTCAATTGCTTCTTTTGTATTTTACTAAAAAAAAATTTTGTAACTTTAACTCTATTTCTCCTGTCTGCTTCTTTTGTATTTTACTAAAAAAAAAAATTGTAACTTTAACTCTATTTCTCCTGTCTGCATCTTTAACCATTCTAAACTATACTATTTATAACATATCTTAATTGATTAGCTATATAATACATCTTTATATTTGGGAGTCCTAAGCCTCCTTTCCTTTGACTCTTATACCTTTTTGTTTTATTAATTCTTGGTTTTCTATCCCCATTACAATAATTATTTATCATACTTTGCCAACTTCTTAATTCTACTTCTGTTATCTTGATTGGTAACATTCTAAACAAAAAAATAATCTTTGGTAATATTTTCATGTTAATAACCACTATTCTACCAAACCATGAATGCTTTAATTTCCTATAAGCCTCTAACTTTTCCATTATTTGTTTTTTAACCTACTAAAATATATTCCTTCTAAGCTTTCTAACTCTTTCGTAATATAAACTCCTAAATAGTGTATTATATTTTTAACCTTCAACTCTAATTTTAAACTACACTCATCCCTTTCTACTTTATCGTAATTAAATAACATCATTTCTGATTTCCGCCAATTTACCTGTAATCCTGTAATCTCTCCAAATTCTCTCAGATGTTGTTTTATTTCTTCTATACTTCCCCCCGGATTTTCTAATGTCAATAAAGTATCATCCGCAAACATATTGATTTTTATTTTTTTCCTCCCCTCCTATCCCTTTCAACCTCTCATCCTCCCTTATAACATTTGCCAATATTTCAATAACAATTGCAAATAATATTGGGGAGAGAGGACACCCTTGTCTTGTACCTCGGGCTAAGGTAATTTGTTATGTTAAACCATAGTTTACCATTACCTCCACCTTATTGTTTGCATAAAGCTGATTAATCACTCCCATAAACCTTTCTCCAAAACCAAATATCTTTATAATAGTTTTTAATGCCGGCCATTCCACGCAATCAAAGGCTTTAAGAATATCCAAAGCTAACAATCCTGCTTTTAAATTCCTTCTTTTAATAATATTTATTATATTCAATACCCTCCCTATTAAATTTGGCATTGCCTCCCTGGAATAAATCCCCATTGATCATTTTTTATATACTTATTTATAAAGGTATTTAATCTTGTTGCCATAATTGCTGTAAATATTTTAGAATCTTGATTAATTAAAGAAATAGGTCTATATGAGGCTGGATCCGTTAAATCCTTATCTGGTTTCAGGATTAATATTATCAGTGAGTTTTCCCACGATGGTGGGGTCTTCTCTCCCTTTATTATATTATTATATATATTTTTTCCATTTTTGGTAATAAAAGTTATTTAAATATCTTATAATATTCCAGCCCCAATCCATCGACTCCTGGAGATTTTCCTCCTTTCAGTTTATCAATAATTCCCTCTATTTCTTTTATAATCCCTATCCTTATCTTTTAATCTTATCTTCCAATTTTTCTCTATATATTCCTGTATTCTTGTTTGTGGACCCGCTTCTGACATATACAATTTCTGATAAAATTCCTCAAAAAATTTTAATTTACCCTTCATTAAATTACAGTTTTTCCCCATTTTATCTTTAATTGTCCCTATTATATTTTTGTCCTTCTTTGATTGTGTGGACCTTGCCAGCATTTTAGAATTTTTGTTACTATACTAAAAAAAAAAATCCTTTTCAAATATATTAGTTCTTTTTGAACTCTTTCAATGTCCTTTCCCTCAAGTTCTTTTTTTTTTTTTGCTTGAAGTTGGGCATATATGTGCTTATCCCTATTAATTCTAAATTGTTCCTCTAAATCCTTAATCTCTTCTTCAATTTTTTTACTATGAGCTTCTTGTTATCTTTTTAATTTGCACGATTAATACAAATTCCTCTCACTACTGCTTTCATCGAGTCCCAAACTATCCCCTGTGAGTTTATCCCTGTTTAATTTATTTCCCATATAGTCTTTATTTCCTTTTTCATTTTTTCCACAATATTTTTATAACCTAAAATTTTAGTATCTAATCTCCACCTTTTGGCTTCTCTGTAATCTTTCTTTATTTTAATATCCATGCTCACTAATGCATGATCTGAAACCTTAATTACATCTATTTCACAATCCATTATCTTGGAAAGCAACTTCTTTGAGACAAATATATAATCAAACCTGGAGAAACTCTTATATTTTGATGAATAAAAGGTATATTTTTTCTTCCCCTTTTGCTATTCTCCAAACATCCTTTAATTCTTTTTGCTCCATTACTGTTGCTAATCCCGTTTTCCCTATACCTTTTATAATATATTTATCTTTCATTTTATCCATCACCATATTGAAATCTCCAGCCATTACAATATTTGCATTCTCTACATTTCCCATACTACTAAACACTTTATCATAAAAATCCTTTTGCTTTCCATTTGGAGCATATACATTTACCAATATATATTTTTCCTCCCCCAAGGCACAATGTATTATAATGAATCTTCCCCCCACATCCTTTACCACTTTAACCACATTAAGTGCACATTTTTTTGAGATTATTATCGCAACACCTCTTGCTTTAGAAGTCCCATATGCTTTCTCATATATACCCATATTCCTCATTTTAAGTTCATTCCTACCATCTTCTTTTTGATGTGTTTCTTGTAAAAAAATTATATCAGCTTTCCTTTTATTCAACAACTCTTCAATCCTCTTCCTTTTAATGACACTACCCAACCCGTTGACATTTAAATTTATTAATCTAACTTTATTTTCCATATCTCCATTTTTAATTTTTTCTGTAGGTCTCCAAATGTGTCACACTTACCCCCACTTCCCCTCCCCCCTCCCCCCACATATAACCCCCATTTCCCCCCTTTCAGCCCCGGGTTCCCCCGAGCAATGGCTCCTCTTCCCCTCTTCTTAGGACCCTTCGGGGGGGGGGGGGACGGGACGGCCAACAACCGACATGGAACCAAAACAGAATTCCCCCTCCCTTCTCTGTTCTTATAATCCCTCTTTAATCCATTTCTCAGTCACAAACTGCTTCCTCCAGCTGCCCCTTCTTCTTCTTTTTCTTTTTCCATCAGACCCAGGCTCCTCAGCAGATCCATTCCTTGCTCACATGATGTTATTCTCTGTTGTTTCCCCTTGTACATAAATCTCAGAAATACTGGATATCCCCAGCTATAAACAATTGAATTCTTCCGCAGGGTAGTTGTGCACAACTTCACACTCTTCCTCCATTGGATTGTATGATAACAAAGATCCTGATAGATATGTATCTGTGAAGATTGGAACATCAATTGCCCAGCCCTTCTGATAGTTTGCATCAATTTATCTTTTTTGTAAAAGCTGGCAAATCTTACAATTATGTCTCTTGGGACCATTCCACTCCTTTTTGGACTCACTCTATGGATCCTTTCAAAATCTTCAGCCCATGATCCTTGAGAATCCATCTCCTTAATCCATTGCATGACCTTGTCTCTCAACATTTTTGGGTTTTCTCCTTGCTGTTCCTGGAAGAATCTGATGCGTATATTCATTCTTCTATCTCTGTCTTCCATAGAAATCAAACGTAAGTCCATATCCTGTAGACATTTTTCTTGCATTTCTATCTTATTTTTGTTCTGCTCTGATTGTTGCTCCAAGGATGCAAATCTGTCATTAATCTTTTGAAGACTGCTTTGCACTTCCAATTGAGAAATCTGGACCTTCTTAACCTCTTGCATGATCTCCTGCATCTGTTTATCTATCATGTCTTGAATACTAGCCAGTAACACTTCAGAGGACATTGGCTCCGTTTGTGGTTTCTTAGGAACTGCTCCTGGCTTAGCTCCATCTTTATGATTTCCACTTCCGGATGCCGCTGGCCCTGTTTTTCCATTCGTCATGACTGTTGCTGAATTTTCTGAATTCTTTCTAGTCAGACAACACCAACTCTTGTCAGAGGGGTGTTCTTTTACTCTTAACCACTTCTTTGGCAAGGTTTTTTACTCCCCCCCCCCCTCCTGTTGGTCATCTGGCATTCAGCCAACAGTTCCGGCGTTCAAGCTCTCTGTTGCCTCTTATTTAAGTCTCTGCTATTTAACTAATTAGCAAATACTGTCCAGTATCTTCCGTAAGTACAAATTATTCTGTACCTTTGTTTAAGACTGTATTAACAGAGATACGCGCCATCTGCTGTTCCAGTCCCCGTTTGGCTGTTCTCCCAGATCGTTAAAATGCAAGTCTGCTGATTTATTTACAACCTCGTAGATAACTTCTCTTTATTCTCTAGTGCTTCCCATCATAAACATTTCTTTTCACTTACAGTTTGAGGCTTTCATTATTGGGATTTGCTTCTTTTTCGTTTATCTCCCACGAGAGGAGAGACAATCCCGGTCTGTCTAATCCATATAGGAAGTCCCCCCCCCCCCGGATCTCAGACACTTCAACAAGTTCATTGTGACAAAAAAAATTCGGATGATAACCCTGGCGGCCGTCCTTCCCCTTCTGAGGAAAAACAGATGGTTCACCCTGATAGATCTCAAGGATGCCTATTTTCATATTGCGATCCACCCCTCTCACTGACGATATCTTCAGTTTGTTGTGGGTCATCAGGTCTACCAGTTTTCTGTTCTTCCGTTCGGCCTCAAGACAGCCCCCAGGGTATTTACAAAGTGTATGGGAGTGGTATGCGCCCATCTCCGCTCAACAGGCATAGAGCTGTACCCTTACCTGGACGACTGGCTGATAGCCTCACCGTCGTATCGCCAGGTGCTACAAGACATCGTAACGATGACAAACTTGCTGTCCTCCCTGGGCCTCCAAATAAACAACGAAAAATCAATCTTCCATCCTACTCAGACAATACAGTTTAACGGTGTACTCCTGGACTCCACCGTGGGACGAGCTTACCTTCCAAGAAACAGAGCTCTTACCCTAAGAAATCTCTCGTACCGGGTTTTGTCTCTACACCAAACATCAGCACTCTGTGTTCTACGACTGCTAGGCTTCATGGCCGCCTCTGTGTTCATGGTCAGGTGGGCTCGATTGCACATGCGTCCACTGCAACAGCTACTACTACAGAATTTCGACCCCACTATGAACCCTCGGAAAATCCGGTTCATCATTTCTCCGGCCATTCGCGACTCTCTTGTCTGGTGGACAGATCTCTGCAACCTGTCATCGGGAATGCCGTTTGTGGATCCGGGACTGTCAAGGAGGCTCACTTCAGACGCGTCACTACTGGGTTGGGGTGCCCATTGCGGCGACCTCACCATTCAAGGAAAGTGGTCACCTTCAGAGCGACTCCTGCATATAAACATGCTGGAACTCTTGGCAGTGAAACGAGCTCTGCATGCATTCCAGGCCCATCTGGAAGGTCACCACGTCCAGATCCTCTCCAACAACACCATGGTCATGTGGTACATCAACAAAGAAGGAGGAACACGCTCTACCCCTCTGCTTTGACTCACCACGGCTATCCTCCTCTGGACTGTCCCCAGGAATATCCGGCTTTCTGCGCTACATATTGCGGGAAAGGACAATGCTCAAGCGGACGACCTCATTCGGAATTTCCTCGATACTCACGAGTGGCGGCTGTCTCCTGCTGTCCTGAGACGCCTCTTTGCCACATGGGGCACCCCAGACATAGACCTTTTCGCAACACAGAGGAATGCGGTATGTCAAGCCTATTGCTCCAGAGCGGGCATAGGATGCTTCTCCCTAGGGGACGAGTTCATGGTGCCGTGGAACAGAGGTCTATTGTACATGTTCCCACCTTTTCCCACCTTTTCCGCTGCTGACTCTAGTAGTAGCCAGATTATACCGAACACTCACAAATGCTATTCTGATAGCTCTGTGGTGGCCAAGGCAGGCATGGTTTGTCCCACTTCTCAGACTCACGAAAGGGATGACATGGCGCCTGCCCATCCGCCTGGACCTCTTGGTCAAGGACAGCAGCAAGATCTTTCATCCAGATCTCGACTCACTGAAACTCACCGCGTGGAGAATCCGGACAGATGGCAAAACTTAACTCTCCCGCAGGAGGTCAGATCCATTCTGGAGGTGGCACAAAAGCCCTCTACCAGGATGACTTATGCTAGAAAGTGGGAAAGATTTCTGTGGTTTGCGCAGGACAATGAGTTTGAACCACATTCGGCCACAATGACTGACATAATCAAATTTCTCTACTTCCTTCACACTACGGGTTTAAAAGCTTCGTCTATCAAAGTCTACTTATCGGCCATCTCCGTCAACCACAATTTGGTGGATGGATTTTCTGTGTTTTCGCACCCACTGTCCAAGAGTTTTCTAAAAGGCCTATACAACATTTCTCCTCCTTGCTGGCCTCTCATCCCTCAATGGAGTCTGTCAGTCGTGTTGGCTGCATTAACTGCAAAGCCCTTCGAACCTCTAGCCACTTCTAACACTCAAGCAGTATTCTTAGTGGCTATCACATCTGCTAGACAAGTGTCTGAACTGAGTGCTTTACTCATAGACCCTCCTTATACCCAGTATTTTCGAGATAGAGTTGTCCTAAGACCTGGACCATCGTTTGTTCCCGAAGTTGTTTCCAGTTTCCATGTTAACCAGGACATTGTATTGCCCACCTTTTTTCATGCATCCTCTGACCCATTATGTTCTAAGTTGCACTCTCTGGATGTACGACGGGCGTTAGCTTTCTATAAATCTCGATCTGAGCAATTTTGTAAATCCCGTCAGCTCTTTGTCTGTTATGGGGGGAAGACTAAGGGACTGCCCATGTCGGCTCAATGCCTATCCAAATGGATTGTTCAGACTATCTCGTTGGCCTACCAATTGGCTGGTAAAGAACCCCCAGTTTTGCTTAAAGCCCATTCTACAAGAGGTCAAGCCACTTCTACTGCTCTGACTCGTGAAGTCTCCATCCCTGACCTTTGTAGGGCTGCTACCTGGTCTACGATTTCCACCTTTGTCAAACATTACAAGTTGAACGTACAAGCCAGACAGGACTGCACCTTTAGAAGAGCGGTGCTCTCCCCAGTACTTCAATAGATGGGACAGCAAGCCAACCCTCCTCCGGTAAGTTTGCTTGTTATTCATCCATATGTGTGATGCACAGAGACCACGAAGAAGAAATGAAGGTTGCTTACCTGTAACTGTAGTTCTTCGAGTGGTCATCTGTGCATTCACACAACCCACCCACCGTCCCCTCTTGGCATCGCTTTGTTGTCAAGTTGTACTCTTCGTCATGCTTGTAATTTAAGTGGTTTAAGAATGATCAATGTTGTCATCTCGGTCGCGAGGCCATGCGGTCTCAAGGAACTGAGGTGAGCGGGAACCCGGAGCATGCACGATAGGACGGTGGGGGGAGGGGTTCCCGCCTAAAATCTAAGCTAGCTATAGAAGTCCTGAAGCGGCCTTGGCGCCGGCGCGAGCCCATATGTGTGAATGCACAGATGTCCACTCGAAGAACTACGGTTACAGGTAAGCAACCTGCATTTCTTCATCTATGTGTAGTCATGACGCCTAGAAGTGGTTTATCTATGGTGGTGGCACCAAGGCAGCTTACTGTGTGGAGTAGCTGGCACTGAACAATTGAAGTTTCAAGGGGCAGTTACATGCTAGGCATTACATATGAAGCTGGCTGCCTCACACGTGGTATTTGATGATAAGGTAGAAAAGGTATAATTGATTGGCAGCCTTTCATGTAAGCCCAGGCTGAGGTCAACCCTGCACCTGCATTCAAGCCTTGACAAACAAATCATGGGTGGAGTCTACCAAAATTATTCCACTAGGGCTTGTGCAGAGGCAGAGTTCTGTGGACTGCACTCTATATGTTATACTCTAATTCATCTTCACTCTTTCTATTCTCTTTTTCCTGCAGATCCCTGTCTGGACGCATTGTTGGTGGGGTCTGGTGGTTTTTCACCTTGATCATCATATCTTCTTACACAGCCAATCTAGCTGCGTTCTTGACAGTAGAAAGAATGGTGTCTCCCATAGAGAGTGCAGAAGACTTAGCCAAGCAAACAGAGATCGCTTACGGGACTCTGGATGCTGGTTCTACTAAAGAATTCTTTAGGGTAAGAGAAATTAGTTCTGACTTCAATATACAAAGCCAAAATCTCAAGCCAGCCCAGGAAATACAGCACACACAGGGTTCTGCCAGATACCATAAATACCCTAGAAACATGGCGTAATTACACGCTTCCACAGATTACTGAGTAATTACACTTAGCAGCATCAAAAGTAATTACCCTGTGACTTGCAGCTCAGGTTTAGAGAATAATAAGTACTTGGTTAGCTCTGTAATTTAATGGAACCATTTACCATATGTAAATACATTGATGTTACACTCAAGGGGAGCTTATGTAGCAAGGCCTTCATGTGCACTTCCTTTCAATGGTCAAATATCCCCTGTTTCTCACTTCTATCTAATGTTCTCTCCAGCCTGCCCACACCACTTATTGGGTACAGTTCAAACGATGCAATTCAATTGTTCTTACTGTCGATCACATGGGGCCATCTAATACTGAATCAGAGTCCTGTCTATCCATTTGAGTCCTGTCTATCCACCTGGCTCTCCAGAAATCTTTCCCAGCCCAGACATACCTCTTAAACACAACAACAAAAGCCTGGAGATTCCAGGGACTTAATCTGGGCTGCATCTGCCACTGAGTTATGGCCACACCCTGGGCTAGTGTTTAGGGACTGTGCTGGTATTTCTAGCATAGTTCCTAGTATTTCACATAAACATTTGTATCATTATCTTTACATTTATTTATTTGATTCATACCCTGCCTTTCCACCAAGGAAATTGCTCTCAAAGCACCATTTCATCTATCATGATTTTTTCATGTACCTCCCATTCCATTCAGCTTAGTTCTTGTTCAGGTTGAGCAACTTGTGGCCCTTCAGACGTTTTGACCTACAACTTTCATCAGCTCTGGCCAGTATAACCAATAGTGAGGAGTGATGGGAGTTGTAGGCCAAAACATCTGAAGGGCCACAAGTTGCCCACCCCTGTTCTTTTTTTATCAAATGTGCCACTGCAATCACAGAAATTACAGCAGAAGCATATCTGTGCAGTGTTAATTCATCTAATACATTTCTCCACATATCTGACAACAGTTGGTAGGAGTTGTGTTGAGGCTGTTCACCTCTGTGAACCAGCCTTCCTCAGTCATGAATACTTTCCTTTCTTTAGCTATGCAATGTGTAGGCACACAGTCCAGCAAATGTGTGTCTTCCTTGGTGTATGAATCTCTGCTCTGTGTATTAACACATGCTAAGAGCAGTGGATTTATGCTATTCTGGACAGAGATCTAAAATAGCGGTTTTTGAGAAGATGTGGACGTACATGAAGTCAGCTGAGCCCTCTGTTTTCGTGCCGACAACAGAAGAGGGGATGAAGCGTGTGAGGAGATCCAAAGGGAAGTATGCCTACCTGCTAGAGTCTACCATGAATGAGTACATTGAGCAGAGAAAGCCATGTGACACCATGAAGGTGGGAGGTAACTTGGATTCCAAAGGCTATGGCATTGCAACGCCAAAAGGTTCACCACTGAGGTAGGTAGACTGAACGTGTTACTCCATTTCCTGCAGCCTAAGCAATCAATGCATCCATAAATGTGCCGCCGGTCTCAATTACCACAATATAGATCAGGAAGCAGGGGGAGGAGTGGGGGAGGAAAAATTAATGATGAGCTGGGATATAAACTGCCAGACTGCTGCTTAACGGTGTCAGGAAAGACCAATTTTTCAAGGGATGCTTAATGCAGTGACCTCACTTCTCTGTATTCGAGTCTCTATAAATATGGATGCTACTGTGTATAAACAACAGAGTTTGTGTGATATACTGGCTACCAATGAACAAAGCATTAATTTGATGCAATCTACATGCTTGTTTTGTGGTGCATGACAATCGTGCAATGTATATTACAGCCCTTGTTTGGATTCAAACTTAAAAATGATTCTAGTGGTAAAAGTATTTGGCAGTGTGTGTGCATGTCTGAACAAAGAGATGCAAATCTGTATAGGGCAAATAAATGGAAAAGCTAAGTGTTTTCCTTTCAGCTAGGCAATAAATCGCTGAAGGTGTTTATGCTTAACCTGTTACCCGTAGCAACCCACAGGGCCTGGTTAGTAAAACATACTAGGCCGAAGTGCTGGAGAAGAAGGTACGACTCGACTCACACACTAGCTACAACACAGCATATACCCAGAGCGTACAACAGACATACAAACAGAATGCACAATAGGGATACAGCACAAGCTAAACACAGGCTAGGTAAAGAGAGAAAGAACACAATGATATGCCAATTCATTCACTACACAAAGAAAAGACATTGCACACTACATCCACACAATTCTCAGCATTTCTATGGCTATCAATCCATTTTCTCACTAATATCGTCACAGTGAGTTGCATGCAGGGTTTCAAGGTTCGGGCTTTGAAGTGAACCTTGTGTTAAAATCAAGGACATGATTCACTGAGAAGATTTTTATTTTTAAATTTGTATCTTAAAAATGGTTACGAATTTTTAGGATATATTTAAACAACTGTGGTATTTCTTCTAAAAAATACAACGAAAACAGAAAAATGCAAATATTGATTCATCCTATTCTTCAAAATATCCTTCTGCTAGGAGGTTGGGCTTAGTGGGTAGGCTGACCATCTGAAAAGGAAGACAGGGCTCCTGTAACTTTAACAGTTGTAGAGAAAAGGGAATTTCAGCCAGTGTCATTTGTATGCAATTAGTTCCTGGTGAAATTCCCTCTTCATCACAACAGTTAAAGGTGCAGGCACTATACTAGAGTGACCATATACAAAAGAAGGCAGTCCCCCTGCAACTTTAACTGTTGTGATAAAGAGAGAATTTCACCAGGAACTAATTGCATACAAATGACACTGGCTGAAATTCCCTTTTCTCTACAACTGTTAAAGTTACAGGAGCCCCGTCCTCCTTTTCAGATGGTCAGCCTATTAGTGGGGCAAGAGAGAAATGTTTGTTCTTAACTGGCTTCCCAGTTCAATAGAAACAGCCAAGGGAGAACACTTTGCTTTTCCATTTGGTCTGATGATGGTGCATCTTTGGAACATATGGTCTCAGTTTTCTGTCTCATGATATGTGTCGTTTGTGGTCATTTTAACTGTTAAACTAATACTATATGCTGTTCAGTCACCATGTGGCATCTCTCTCTGCTGTGGGGACCTACCCACCCTGCTCTGTGACTGACTGAACTGATGGGCCCTGTTTCTTATTTCCATCCAAATCAGAAAAAAGAGGGTCATTGAAGTCAATGGGATCAGAATCCATTGTGTAAAGGATACATTTAAAGTGATTTCATAGAAGTGGAATTCCAGTGGGATGGAATCCACCTACACTAATGGGAGTGTTATTTATTCATTTTCATTTATTTATGTATTACATTTCTATACCACCCGGTAGCCAAAGATCTCTGCCTAAACAGATCTCAGGCTGATTAGAACCCTAAAAATGCAATATGATTACATAATATAAAACCACTAACATACAAAAGTATATAACACAATTTTAATACAGGCAGGCTGATATGGGTGAAGGCAGTCCTTCAAGTCATTTGGTCCCAAACAGTCTAGGTCTTTGAATTGGGCTTAGAAACACACCAGTAACCAGTGCACACCGGTAACTTCTCCTTCATGGGCACACAGTAGCCCACACTACGTGTGCCCGTGGAGGCACACCATAGTGCACTTAAGCTGCACCTAAGCTGATGGCTTCCCAATACAATACTAATACTAACAGCAGCAGCAGCAGCAGCAGCAGCAGCAACAACAACATAGTGGCTGAATTCGGACGACACATTAAGCAACTGGTGGGGTGGAAACAATCGTCAGTTGTAGAGACTATCACATCATCCGAATGCTGCCATAGTCAACTCAGCTCTGATCCTAATCCACACCATGGTTGATTATTTATTACCATGTTGTGTGGGGAATACCCCCTAGATGAACAACTGTAAAGTTGTTTATTACCCCACCATTGACTGTCGTGTTGTCCGAATTCAGCCAGTGTGTCACATGGAACTCCCTTCCCTGAAGAGGACATCATCCTGGAAAGAGGTAGAAATACTGGACGGTCTAGTATGAAAGAGGACACTGGGTCAGATCTACACTTCATGTCATATTGATACAATCCCATCATGGTGATACTATAGCTGTCTTGCACATTTACACACACACACAATGACATCTGTTAAAGTATTTTGAATAGTACAGAATAAAAAGAGGGGAAGAACACTAGAAAAGCAGTATGTGGAATGCATAATGTGTGCACTAACAGTTATCAGTGCACTTCAGTACAAATAAAAAGCACTAGTGTAGATCTAGCCTTCGCCACTCAAGGTGTGTGTGTGTGTTTTAAACCATCCCATTGATACTCAATAAGATTTTAGGTAGTGCTGAGCAGGCTAAATGTATTGTGGGGAATAAGGTGTCCAAAACTAGAGAAAATAAATTAGGAGGGAAAATAAACGGTTACGTGTATGTAAGCAATATAATTTAAGTGTGTGTGTGTGTGTGCAAGCACGCGGAGAGAGAGAGAGAGAGACTTTACAGAGAAGAGAAGGAGTAGGTAGGAATGTATGCGGTGTAAGTGGCTTTCCTTCTCAAAGTGGTAACCTTTAAGCAAAGCTCCCTAGAGGCCCCAAAACTTGTATGTTGATTATTCCAAGTCACTTAAATGAATAAAAAATGTTCCTTGTCAAAGACTCAAGAAAGCTAACACTTCGGAAGAAATATGCCAGCCAACTCCATTTTTTTTATCAAGGATTCTGTGACTGTCGGTTTCTGGAAGATGCTGCATGCTATAAAAGGAGAACCAATTACTACAAATTTAGTCTCTTAGGGGAGAAAATACCATGAAATAAACAACATATGAGTGAAGCAGAGTGAACTGTGCTTAAAAAACAACAAAGGGTTTACTGAGCTTTATAATATCATATATGCCCACGCAGGGATTAAAATATTCTTTCAGTTCATTGAGGACTGCATCTTCTTAGATTGTTAAACAATGACTACAAATGAGGCTGTGTTCTGCTTCAGAATACAGATGTAATAATCCAGGCTGCATCTTCACTGCTTGCTCTTAAACTGTTACATGCTCCAGGCCCAAGATTTGATGTGTCAAATGTACAATGTATATCCAGAGCAATGCCATGATTGGGCTACTTGTGTCAGCACTGGAACTTGATCCGGATCACAGCATTTATTTTTCTTTTTTTGTTTTGCACCAACAAACATGACTATTCTCTCTCCCCCCTTCTGTATGGTACAATTCTATTAGTGAAATGGGACTAGCCTATACTGGGGAAAGAATAACAGCCGCATAGGATCCCCTTGCAATGATATTGTGGGAGTAATTTATATCACCCATGGTATCCACCACCAGCATATATCCACATTTCCACACCAATTTTACAGATCACCTTTTCTCAACCTGGTTCCTTCCAGATGTGACAGACAACCACTCCCATAATTGCCCAGCTAGCAGATTGTGGGAGTTGCTTTTTTCCAACACATCTGAAGGGCATTAGGTTGGGGAAGGCTGTTATAGAGGAACTGGGGTCTTAACTGTGGGAGGGGAAGCGCATAGGCTACCTGACACAGAATGGTACTCTTGCTGTACCACATAAAATTGTTCTTAGGATTTGTCAGCAACAAGAAAACATGCTGGGGGAATGTAACTGGTTTATTGTGGCTTGAGTTGTCATGATATGAGCTGTTAGAACTATATTATAGCTTATTGTTTCATGTCTTTTAAAAACATGTTATACCTTGCCTTCCTGTATATATCCAACCTTCTGATTGACCCTAACCCATAACAGAGAGAGAGAGAGAGAGAGAGAGAGAGAGAGAGAGAGAGAACACAATAGAATATAATAACAAACATGACCCAGGAGCCCTTAGTCCCATGGCCGATGGATGGAGCCGCAGTGTTCTCTATCAGTCGCAGCACGTGACAGTTGGGGCAGAGCGGTTTTTTTGGTTTGCTTGTTTGTTTGTTTGTTTTTGGCAGGGAGGGGGGTGAGTAAGCTCCATGCAGCTGCTACTTCTTTTGCCAATGAATGGGACAGGTTAGATGCAAAGCCAAGGCTACTTACATCCTTGAACATTCAAAATCCCCCCAAAATCCCTCCATATATCAAATCAAATTCAAAATTATTGCCTGAAACCATAGTAACTTGCAGCAGATCAGCATTAGGGAGTTACTGAATAAAAAGGCTCTAAACATTTCCTGGGGAGAGAAAGCCAGAAAACCAGGACCATTAGAGAAAAGGCCTTACTTTCTGCTCTTCCCAATTTTTCACACTACAGGATAATAGAATCTGAAGGAAGGCCTCCACAGCTGATCTCACAGATAAAGAAAGATACTTCCTAAGATATGCTTGAATTGTGCCTGTAAATCAACAGTCCGCCAGCGTGATTTCAAATAAGCCTCATATTTTCACTGTCAAAAGACAGACACCCACCCACCCCCGCATTCTGCAGTTTCCAAACGCTTCAGGGAAACACACTTCAGAGCAGCCGTCAATCACTGATGTTTCTGTTTGTTTATTTATTACATTTCAATCCTGCCTTTCCTCAGAGGAGCTCAAGGCAGCACACATGGTTCTCCTCATCCTCCATGTCATTCTCTCAGCAACGCTGAACCTGCTTGATGGGTTCGGCTGGGAGATAACGCCTGGCCAAAGGTCACACAGTGAGTCCATGGCTGAGTGAGGCTTTGAACCTGGATGCCCCATGATTATACCACACTGACTCTGAAATGCATGGATGACCATGACTAAATCCCTGTCTTCCAGGAAAGGTTAAAGGTGGCAGATCAGGCAAAGTTGTTCAAAAGCAGACCACATATTGCAGCCCATATCTAAGTGCAAAGCCAGATCCAGCAAAATACCCAGGAGGGTCTTAGGGTGCCTCTACAAGAGGCATTTAAAGCTCTTTCAAGGCGCATTAAAATTTTGACCTCTACAAGAGCAGAGCACAAATCGGGAGTCGAGGTGCGTTTTCCCTCCAATTATGCGCATTATTGAATGCGCGTTAAATAGCGAGTTTTGATTTACTGCGGCCGTTAAAGCACATTATGCCCATGTGAACAAGCGATTCTCCGCATTAAACATCTCTAAAGCGCGTTTTGTACAGCCAGTAAGGTAACCAGTTATGTGCTTAACCGCCTCCCGCGTACAGTGATTTGCCATAAAAGCGATTCCGAGAAGATGCGCACAATCAGACAACCAGGCACCAAACCGTATCCTTTTCCATCCAGCTCCAGCAGCTTGCAGGGCCCAATGTGAGGAATTGGCATGCTGACCATCTGAACCGCAACAATGTTGTTGCAGCTCTGAACACCTGCACATAAGTTGTCCATCACAACAGGTTCACTGAAATAGTTTCTTCTCTGTGATAATCAGCATAGCTACACTGGATCTGCCCCATTGACTTCAATGGAATCCTGAGGATCTAAATCGGATGAGGATCTCTTCCTTTTTTCTGTTTTTGTATGTCATTACATGTCTGAAGTGTTCTCTCAGTTGTGTATTGATTTGAATATGTTACACTTCTAAAACTGATTAAATGTCTTTCTTTCTTTCTTTCTTTCTGTTCCTTATAGAGAAATTATTACTAATTGTTGTTTTTATATGTCTTTTGTGACATGAGGATCACTCAGGAGGAATAGGCGAGCCAGACTCCCCTCCCCCATTCCTAAATCACTATCTATTTTTTTTATTTTCCCCCCAAAAGGCCAAATTATTGAGCCTCAGCTGCAGCTTGACAAATGACTCCTCCACTGCTTCTGCACTTAATTATTTCAGAAAGCAAACCTATGCCAAGGCTTGGAGAACAAATTTTATATCCTATCAATTCAGCAGCTGTAGAAGATAGCATCCAATGTAAGCAGCTGTTACTTAAAGAAAAGCAAAACTTTGGGATTTCTTTCCTCTGTAGCATCTTTTGCACTGCAAAATCTCCCCATTGCAGGGAGCGCTACACGTGTGTCTCCCCCTTGCCCCCCCACCTTTTTTTTCTAATGGCAAGGGATGCAAACTTCCTGGGGGAGAATACTGGAGCAGACGAAAGGGTGCTGGTTCACCGATCCCTTGTTGTGACATGACTTTCCGAGTGTTCTCCGCCTGTTACTCATCGAGTGTTATCTATTCATTTTAAAGAAACCCAGTAAACCTGGCAGTGTTAAAACTGAACGAGCAGGGGCTTTTGGACAAATTGAAAAACAAATGGTGGTACGACAAGGGCGAGTGCGGCAGCGGGGGAGGTGACTCCAAGGTCAGCCTCAGTAAGAAAAACCTAGTGGGTATAAACGGCATGGATAGTAACCAGCAACCACCCTGCCAAGACACCTTTGTGTTTTAACACTCAGGGAGCGCAGACACGATTGGACAGTCATCCTCTCGCTGGGTGAGAAGGTGTCCTCTGCTTCATGACTAAGGACAAGGGAAAGAAGGACATGGGGCTAGATGCAATGCCTGCATGGCCATTGGGGGTGACCCTTCTTGCAGAAGTACTTAAAAGGACTCCTGTCCATTGCATTAAAGCTGCAGGAGGACTACTACATCCTTCCTTTCTGCACCGCTCTGCCCCTTAAAGGTGTTTATTTTTTATTTTATATTTTGGATCTCTTGAGCATGGCCCTGGATAGGAGATGGAGATACTGTGCAGGGTTCTGCTACCGGCTGATCGTTCTGCAGCTGGGAATAATCTGCAGTCATCAGCACTGGCAAGGCCCATTGCAAGTATCAATTGGCAGCTGGTTGAGGTTGCTGGTTACTCAAAGTGATATACTAATACTCATCTTGCTATGGTGGAGGAAAGAAGGGTGTGAATGTGCTGGGAGTGGTGGGGGTGGATGGGATGCCGGAGGAGGGGCGGGGTGGCCAGATGGAGTATTTGATCGTATCACTTTGTAAATGTTATAACTTGTACAATGAATGCTGTGAATGAATTGTCTGTGCTGAATAACATAAAATAACATTGGTAATGTTATTTATGTTATTTCCCCCCCTGGTTTGAAGAGGTCCCGTAAACCTAGCGGTTTTGAAACTCAGTGAGCAAGGCGTCTTAGACAAGCTGAAAAGCAAATGGTGGTACGATAAAGGGGAGTGTGGAAGCAAAGACTCCGGAAGTAAGGTCAGTTACTCCTGAAGAGGTCATGCATACCGATTAAACAAACAAAAAAAGTGTGTTTTCAGAGACTCCTTTGGCCTTAGTAGTACAAAAGTTTGGAATCACATGTGAGGTATATTGCACCTATCATCCCCCCCCCCAAAGTTATAGTTACTCTTCATGTGTGTGGTAATATCACATCAGTGAACACACAAGTATAGAAATTGCAAAATAGCAGATGCCGTACTCGAATTGGAAAAGGAATGAAGAGGAAAGGGTGATCTTTTTATTGTTGTTGAGGGAAAGCTCCACACCACTTGTGGATTATTGTGAGGCGGGAAACTGTGATTTATACCATAGTGATATAAATGATAATATCATGTCATTTATTGACATTCATGACAACTATAGTGCATGGTTCAGAACCTAACTAAAAACAAACAAACCATATATAAGAAATAACTCTTATACACACATGAGTTGTCAGAGAGGCATTGTTGTTATTGCTATATAATGATATTTTTTTCTTAAAATGCAGTAATTTATTTATTTTAGTATTTCTAGACCACTTTTCCAATTAAACAACAAATTAAAATAAGTACAAATCCATAATAAAGCAATAATATAAAACACTTAAGTAAACAATTAGAAAAAAAACACACAGGAGAAGCCAGATTGTGTACTGTACAAAAAGGGGTGGGGGGAGAGGCAGATCCCTAACAACTTAAGGTGGGCAGAAATTAAATGTCCAGATATTTTGAACTCCAACTCACAGCGTTCCTGACCATTGATCATGCTGGCAGGGTTTTTAGGGTGTTGACTTCCAAAACATCTGGAGATCTAGCCCTGATCTTAGAGATGCAACAAAAAGGGAAGAACAAACATGGAAGCAAAGAGGAAAATAAGGTACATTGAAGTTGACCTGGTAGAATGGCCACTGAAGGACGAATCAAGGTGATTTGATGTCAAAAGCATATAGATAGTACAGGAAGCCATCAGACGTCATGAAGTTTATTATACTTCCCAGACATGATGATGTTTTCTAAGGAAAAGGGCACAGAAAGAAGAGAACTAGGATTGGAGCTCTGAGGACCAGCAACCAAAAAATGAAGAGACGCTCCCACTGATAGATTTTGAACATCTAATCCTTTTTTTAAAAAAAGACAAAAATGCATTAACGGATGTCATGGAAGGCAAAAGAACTGGGGAAATTACATAACAGGGGGTAGTCAGAGCTCTTGGATGCAGCAGAAAGTTCAGGAAGAATGAGAACAGAATAAACCTTTGGCTTTGGAGGGTGTTTAATGAGAGCAATAGAGTAATGGCCACAGCCCATGTTTTAGGAGCCACTGAAGGAAAGGAGGCAGTAAAGTAGATAGCATATTCCATGTTTTGAGGTAAAGCAAACTTCCCATCTAAGAAGCAAGAGAAATCAAGGAGCTTCTTTCAAGAACTAGGCAAATAATATTTGTAAACAAGGGGAATCAGTTCTTCTCCCATGAAAATATTTAGATTTTTCCTTTACAGTCCAATTCTATGCATGCCTACTGATAACTAAACTCTGTTGTACTCAGTGGGGTTTACTTTCAGGTAGGTGGGTATATGATTACAGCATGAAGGAACACACATAGGAAAACATTACATTTGAATGAATAAACCAAATGAATTTCACAAGAACGAAACGTCGGCAGAAGCTGACTGCTGATGGGTCTTTCCTGAAAAATCTGTGCAGATTTTAGGTCACAACACAATGTATTCACATCCTCAAAGAGAAAAAGGATTGTGTTCTATACTCATTCTACTATAGAGAAGGTGTGAGAGAGAAATGATGGAGAAGAAGGATAAAGCTGGAAGAGATGGCAGTGAAGAATCAACAGCAGACAGTATCATGGAAAAAAGCAGGGATGTTAGATGTGAAGTAGAATGATACATTCAGTAGACTTATCAGGTGAATGATCTTGAAAACCTAGCCCTTATAGTAGCAGCTGAGGAAGAGATAAACTCTTTAAAAATACAATGCGCATTTTTGATGCTGAATTCTTCTGTGACTCCTCCTTCTCTGGGGCCTTGACTAGTAGTGTCTAGATCAGGGAATTGTAGGCCAAAACATCTGGAGAGTTGCACACCCCGGTTTGAAACCTTTCACCAAAGAAATTAGATGTACAACAGAAAATGTAATGCACCCCTTTGCAAGAGAACCCCAAAGACTGAAAAGGTTAACTTACTAAAAGATAAATAATGGGGGGGGGGGGAATCCCACCACCAAATCACCATTTAGTTATTACATTTCTATACCGCCCAATAGCCGAAGCTCTCTGGGTGGTTAACAGCAATTAAATAACTTATATATCATATTCAACGTTAATAAATATAAATAGAAAAGGAAGGTCAATCTTGAGATATGTCGCTGGTAATAAAGCCCAGTTGATATTTCTTTCCCCTTCTTGGTGCCCATGAATTAAATAAAGGTGAACTCCCATGATGGAGTCAGAAAACCAGTGAACCTATTTAGTGGGGCACTCAGTGAAGGGGTTCTGATGCAGGAGAAGCTTTTCCTCCTCTTGTACTCTTCTTTTCCATTTCATCTCTTAGCTTCTTCTGCCTTTATACTTCCGCCTTTATCTTCTCTCTCCACAGGATGAGATGATTAGGCCCAGGCAGGCTGCCTAAGCATCAATGCCCACCCCAACTCTATTTTTCTTCCCAACTCTTTCTCTCCTTCCCCACCACCCAACTCAGCAATTAAGTCTTGACTAGAACATGCTTCTCCTTCTCTGGTTGCTTGTCCTCAAAGCTTCCTCCACCCCCTCTTTTGTGTTAAGTTCCTTGCTTCATCTGTTTTAGAGAAGAGGAAACCTGGGGCTATACTTGCAAATTCCAGACCAGCTGGCTTGTAAGTATTGAATTGTCCTTCCTACAAGGACATTATAGTCCAGTTTTCCTTAAACTGGTACCCTCCGGATGTGTTCGACTACAACTCCCAGCATGTCCCAGCCATCCAGGACATAATGGGAGTTACAGTCTGACACATCCAGAGGGCACAGGGTTGGGGAAGGCTGCTATAGCCCCATACTACATAATGGATTCCCCTTATTGCAGGCCATTCCAGCATCATTATACCACAGATCACAATGCCCTTTGCTCATAACACTAAAGCATGTGCACTGAAGCATGTGCAGAAGGAATCAGAGGGAAAGTGCCTGCTAAAGTTCCCTTTTTGTCTCAAGGAAAATCACCTTCTCTTAAGGCCAAGTACCTCAATTACCTTGATTGAGTGCTGAGATTCTTGATTACTGTTCTTCCCATATAGATGACTGTAAATCCTACAGACCATTTTAAAAATTTGGAATTCCATATTTTGCACATAAAAATAACACTTAAAATCATTTTACATTTATCATTTTTAACCATTTATAAAACTGGTTACCTTTTTGATGGTGGGGAGGGCAGGAAGGGAGGAAAAAATCCTTTTTCTTCAAGCAGCTCTAATTGCCTGTACCTGCTCATTCATTTTGTAAAGTACTGAATTGTGAACACGATAGGAGAACCACATTCAATTCTTCTCTGCGGCATGTTAGTTATATTTAATAGCCCTCCTGCGGGGTGTTAAATGCCCTATTCCTGATCCTAGTCAAACAGACACCCCAGTAGCACAGAACAGATGATCTCTCCGACCATGTTTAGAAAGGTTCATTTACCATGTAAATCAGCCTCCCCCAAACTGGTGCCCTCCAATGTTTTGGACTACAACCCCTAGCATTCCTCACCATTGGCCACGCAGGCTGGGGATGATGGGAGTTGATATCCAAAACATATGCAGAGGCTGTTTTGCACTGTTTCCACTAAGTTGGGGCACTCTGATGTAAATGAAGAGTAACTACTTAGCTGTGTATTTTAAAGGGCTTGCTTAGTGCATTCACCCAGGGTCTGATTTATCAGTGTTAGAAAAGATCCATACCTATTATGTTCCAGACAAAATGCTTATGTCACTGATCCTATTTAAAACAAATCAGAATTCAGGACCTCTACAATAATAACATAAGAGCCATGCTGGATCTAGTCCAACATTCTGTTCACACAGTGGCCAACCAGCTGTCGAACAGGAACCCGCAAGCAGGACATGGGTGCAACAGCACCCTCCTGCCCATGTTCCCCAGCAACTGGTATATATTGGCTTACTGCCTCTGATACTGGAGGTAGCACATAGCCATCAGGACTAGTAGCCATTGATAGCCTTCTCCAAGAATTTATCCAACTCCCTTTTAAATCCATCTAAAATTGGTTGCCATCACTACATCTTGTGGTATTGAATTCCATAGTTTAACTATGTGCTGCATGTATCTCCTTTAAATATCTCATGTTGCATTCCACACAACAGAATAGAAAAGAAGGCCAGAGGGGTTTATATGAACCCAACGACCTCTGTGTGGATCACCTTAATCACATGCATTTAGAGAGCAGAAGCCAAACATGTGAATTGTATGTGTACATCACTGTGGCTAATCATAAGGTTGCAGGAGCTGCTTGATGCTACATGTGTAAAAATTCTGCATGCCTGGAATGCTGAGAGAATGTATAAATAAAAGTTTTTAAAAAATAGATTTGGAAATTCTGTAGATCTTAGAACCATACAAATAGAAAACCCTGAAGGAATGAGCATATTGATAAGGATGATTAATGCACCGATGACAAAATTCAGTTCAATTATTAGATCAATGTTAAAATTACGCCGTACTGCAAATTTTTATTTACTTTATCCAAAAGTTTTAAAGGCCCATATCTATGCACACCTCATACTCATCTTGTAAACAGAGGCCATCCTCTGACTAGAGAGCCCACTAGGCTTCTAGAGCTCCTCAATGGAGCCTCATTGCAGCTCACTCTCTGCTAGACTCCATCTCATTGCAACAGCCACACACATGTGGCTATAAACATCCAGTCAACCTGACACAGAAATCAGTTTACCTTTGCAGTAGGAAACTTGCATGTGTAAAATAGATATTCCATCTTTCCCAACTTTACTGAATGGTGCTACCTGCAAGGAAAACCATCACATCCATCTTCCATTTGTGTAGGTCAATACTGGATGCTGCTACACTTGAATAAGCTGATCATCACATGAGGCTGTGGGTGCAGTTCAGTGGGTAAAGGATAATGTGAAAACATTATTGCTTCATGAGCTCATCAGCAGAGTTGCATGGTGCAAAATCAAGGTGCACTTCCCCATTCATTTTTAAAATAATAATAATAATAATAATAATAATAATAATAATAATAATATCCCACCTTTTTCCCATTACTGGGACTCAAGTTGGCTTTACAAATTAAAACATTTACAATTAAAAAGAGATAGAAATACACAAAAATTAAAAAATATAATTAAACATGGTACAATATTAAAATATTTAAAACATTTAAAAACAATTAAAATACAAATAATTTTTAAAAATCCACTATCCAAAAAATGTAGATCAGATGGGCTTTTTATCCATTGGAGAGGCAGCTGTCATGGTTCTCTCCATGCCAGCTGCAAAGACTTCTGGGTCTGAGGTCGGAGTCCTGTCTTTCTTTTTACCAAATTCATCCACTCCCAAGTAAGTGTGCATAGAATTGCACCCTTTGTTCTGATGAAGTTCAGCTGAAATTTCAAGTAGATCAATCTAAGGGTCTCCCCCATCCTAAGTGCTATAGGGTCTGGCAAAGTGGTTAGACAGCTCCTGTGACACACTGGTGGATCCTAATAATTGGCTACTACCAATAACCTAAAAAGATTCTCTGGATTAATTTCATCATGGTCTCCTCCTTCTTCGATAGCACAATCAACCAATATACTATGAAAAAAGAAAATCTGGAACAGAATCTCATACTCAGAGGGAGAATTAGCTATTATCTTCCAGATGCCTTTGTATGAAAAGACAATCAATATTGTGCATAGATGGACCTCTTACTTCAACATCATTTCCCTGCTGACAGTGCTGTACACACTAACCTGTGCCAAAATCATAAAGATACAATGAAATTTAACAATTCATAATTATGAACTTTAGCCAGCACACCTTCTTCCTAGCACAACTCTGATTTCATAGCTATTGTGTGTGAGGGGAGAAGAAATTATTTCTAAGGCAGACTTTGAAGAACTTTTATATCACGGGCTGGGGTAGGAGGCATCTGTCAACGAAATGGGCCTGGAAACTATCAGAGGCCTAATAAAGAGATTACACATCAATAGTATTAGACTGTCTTGAGCCTAGCAGATACTTATATGACCATTGATGAATAGGAACCTTTTATGATGAACTTTAACCTGTTAGAGATTACAAGTATCACTGCATATTGTGAAACTCCCTGAATTAAAAGAAATCTGATTTTCTTCTTCGGTGCACTAAACTGCTCAGCTTTGGAATACTGGTAAACCAACCCCTCATTTCAGGCATTTTACCACCTCTTGTTTTATCAGATGTGATGCAGTTACCACACACACACACATACATATATATATATACACCGAATTTCCAAAATCTGGAATTCTGAGAAATATATTCACAGATAAAAGAATTAGCAATTTGTGGTAAGCACATCTGTGAATTACAAATATAAAGTTCCTAAATGGCAAGTTTAAATGATAGCACACTTGAGGTGAATTCAGGACATTTTCCATTGGCTTTAAAGTATTCATTTTTGCTCCAAAGACCAACATCAAACACCTCCGCCTTGCCTTAAGTGATATACAAGTGCCTTCATTTACCCCCTTAAGGTGAGAGGCGAGCCAGGGAATGTGGGCCTTAAAAGAGTTTCTGTCAGAGTAAAATAAAATCCACAACAAACAGGATGATGGATAAGCCGATGCCAGTTAAAAAGAAGCAGACAGGGAAGGTGCCTTGTCACCATGGCAACACAGCTGAAGCATTTCTGAAAGACTGGCTTTTTTTTGCTGTTCTTTTCACCTGCCAATCTTCCTCTTCCCTCCTTCTCTCTTCCCTCAATAATGTAGCTCTCCCTCTGCAGGAGACAAGCTGTGACATTTACACTCCCACTAATAAGCTGGCTACATGATGGGCAAACTCCTTGGGAGAGCATCTCATCACAAAGCCCAAATGGCAAGGCTCTAGAGCTCAGTAAAAGAGTTTGATTTCTTCCAAGCCTTTCGTGTGGGATTGGTGCCTTTCTTTGTGATCTGTTATTATTAGTGCTATTAAGTCAGGAGCCTGTGCGAAAACAGCAGGTAAAGCCTTTTGGAGCCAAGAAGCCAAGCCAAGCCGTGGCAGGCAGGGATTGTTTCCTTGCCTTTGCAGTGCATGAATTGTGACTCCAATGCCAATATCCAACTGGGAAAGAACTGTGACTGCGAGACAATAGTCCCTCTCCAGAGAACCTCTTTGCAATTAGAAAGTATATCCTTCTAGCAAAAGGAAAATGTGAGAGCCAAGAAGCCGCAAGAAGCCTACGGAGGAGTTTCAAGCCTAAATCTACATTGTGATAACTTGTTTTTTTTACAAGCTCACCCTCAGTATTATTCTCCAGCCAAGCTTCAGTCAGCCTTGTACATCACATTTTTCATGCCATTTTCTTCTGGCCTGTGTCAATTGTACTAGCCGTAGGGAAACTTAAGTCTTGTGACCATGATACTCCCAGATGTTTTTTCTCAGATGTACATGTGAAGCCTTTAGACATTGTCTAGATGGGTATAGGACACAATTCTTGAATCAACTTGCAGAGTCATTTAAATTTGGATCTATTTAAATATTTCATTACAACACATTTCTTTACTGGCAACACATACTGACCATCATAGTTAAAGCAATGATATTTGAAAAAAATAATCTAAATGAAAGAGATTTGAACCTCCACATGAACACACAACTAACCGTGACAGTCTTACCCACTCTTCCCATTTCCCCACTCATGTTATGTGTGGGTATGGGTATGTGTATAAGGCACAAAAAGTGTACACTCATTTAAACACTTCCAAATAGGTTTGTGGAACAAATGAGCAGATTTTTAAAGCAATCATGTGAAGACAGACTAAAATATCCCCTTTCTACAGATGGGAAACTAAAGGCATGGTTGTTGTGTTTTGGGATGGGGTGGAGTTAGCATAAGTATTTTGACTGAATAGATATTTGGAGCAGACTGGAATATTTATAGTTAGAAAATATTTGAAAGCAGAATCTGGATTAAGGGTTAACCAGTTTGGCAAAGGCCAGTGAAGAGATAAATCTTGAGCTCATTTCTGAAGCATAGATTATTTCCATGAATGATAAGGTTCTGAAGGGATTAGCCAATATGACAAAACAATGCAATCTATGAATATTCACACTGCAGTATTCAAAGCAAAGAAGGAGGAACAAATACACCGTGACAAAAGTATCGGAATGTGGCAACCTCCATTGTCAGATTGGGAGGCTGTATTTCCAGTGCAGTTCCTAAAGCTTTATGCCTGCCCATGTTAATACTTCACAGCTGATTCTAGAAAAGCAAACAAAAAGATCTTACAAATATAAAATATCAGATACATCAACTTGACAATCATTTAAACTACGGGTGTTGCCCTTGGAAAGAATTGTGAAAAATCCCATCATGAAGTTCCCAAGCCATTATATTTTAAGATTAATTATAAAAGAGAAAGAGAGAGAGAGAGAATAATATCTTAAGAAACATAATAATATATTCCTATAATAAGCATAGCAGCAGAACAAAGAGGTATATCCAAACATTATAGAGTTTATGTACCTCCACTTAGTCCTCAACTAATAACTAGCTGTGTTTTATTCGGAAAGAACAATGTAAATCAGGGGGTGGGAAACTTTGGGAGGTAATTTCAGGTTTTTCATATATATTTTTCCTGTGGGTGGCACAGCCACATACAGCGAATGAGCCACATGTTGCCCACCCTTGATGGAAATAAAGAAAACAAGTAATGGGCGTGCCTGCATTCTCTTTGCTGAACTGTAAAAGATGAGTCAAAACTGATTTTTAAAAGAAATCTTATTTGTATCTATCTACACATCTACACTTATCTACAAATAAAACAGACATTTTAAAAATGTGTATGCAGTTTGACACAGATTTGCTTCATTCCAAAGCATTTGTTTTCAAATAGGGTAGGTGTCCATCTCCACCAAACTTTAGAACAAGTGCTTTTCTTTATACTACATTTACATTTCCAGGACACGAATGAGATGAATGTGATCTTATGCCAGTTGGAATAATGTCACTCCTTTATATCTGAAAAATAAAATGGGAAGGGTCTCAGGACCAAGTCACTGAGAATCCAGGAATGGTTCAAAATTAGGGATGTGCACTGGATCGGACCCGATCCACGATCCGAGTCCGGTCCAGTGGGAAATCGGATAAATTATCCGATTTCCGATCCCGCAGCTGGATCGGCCGATCCAATCCGAACCGGTCCGAAAAAGCTCCGAACCGGTTCGGCGGATCGGCGGATCGGCGGGCGCCCACTGGCGCCCACCGCCGCTTCCATTGGCGGGCGCCAGCGGGCGCCCGCCGATGAAAGTGGACAGCGGGGGGGGGGAGGAGGGGGGCACTTACCTTCTCGGCCCGGTGGCTCCCGTCCGGCGCCGGCGCCTACTACTACAAGCAGGCTCCGCGGCCTGCTCTAGGGTGGCGCGCCGGGTGATGTCATCACCCGGCGCGCTACTCTAGAGCAGGCCGTGGAGCCTGCTGGAAGTAGTAGGCGCCGGCGCCGGACGGGAGCCGCCGGGCCGGAAAGGTAAGGAGGGGGTGCGTGGAGGGGAGGAGGGGGCGCGCGGAGGGGGGAGGGGGGCCCTTACCTTTCCGGCCCGGCGGCTCCCGTCCGGCGCCGGCGCCTACTACTCCCAGCAGGCTCCGCGGCCTGCTCTAGGATGGCGCGCCGGGTGATGTCATCACCCGGTGCGCTACTCTAGAGCAGGCCGCGGAGCCTGCTGGAAGTAGTAGGCGCCGGCGCCGGACGGGAGCCGCCGGGCCGGAAAGGTAAGGAGGGGGTGCGTGGAGGGGAGGAGGGGGCGCGCGGAGGGGGGAGGGGGGCCCTTACCTTTCCGGCCCGGCGGCTCCCGTCCGGCGCCGGCGCCTACTACTCCCAGCAGGCTCCGCGGCCTGCTCTAGGATGGCGCGCCGGGTGATGTCATCACTCGGCGCGCTACTCTAGAGCAGGCCGTGGAGCCTGCTGGAAGTAGTAGGCGCCGGCGCCGGACGGGAGCCGCCGGGCCGGAAAGGTAAGGAGGGGGTGCGTGGAGGGGAGGAGGGGGCGCGCGGAGGGGGGAGGGGGGCCCTTACCTGCCCGGCCCGGCGGCTCCCGTCCGGCGCCGGCGCCTACTACTCCCAGCAGGCTCCGCGGCCTGCTCTAGGATGGCGCGCCGGGTGATGTCATCACCCGGCGCGCTACTCTAGAGCAGGCCGCGGAGCCTGCTGGAAGTAGTAGGCGCCGGTGCCGGACGGGAGCCGCCGGGCCGGAAAGGTAAGGAGGGGGTGCGTGGAGGGGAGGAGGGGGCGCGCGGAGGGGGGAGGGGGGAGGGGGGCCCTTACCTGCCCGGCCCGGCGGCTCCCGTCCGGCGCCGGCGCCTACTACTCCCAGCAGGCTCCGCGGCCTGCTCTAGGATGGCGCGCCGGGTGATGTCATCACCCGGCGCGCTACTCTAGAGCAGGCCGCGGAGCCTGCTGGAAGTAGTAGGCGCCGGCACCGGACGGGAGCCGCCGGGCCGGAAAGGTAAGGAGGGGGTGCGTGGAGGGGAGGAGGGGGCGCGCGGAGGGGGGAGGGGGGAGGGGGGCCCTTACCTGCCCGGCCCGGCGGCTCCCGTCCGGCGCCGGCGCCTACTACTACCAGCAGGCTCCGCGGCCTGCTCCAGGGTGGCGCGCCGGGTGATGTCATCACCCGGCGCGCTACTCGAGAGTAGGCCGCGGAGCCCGCTGGTAGTAGCCGCCGGCGCCGGACGGGCCGAGAAGGTAAGTGGCGGGGAAGGGGGCTTACCCCCCCCCGGAGCCGTCCGCTTCTATCCGCTGGCGCCCGCGGGCGCCAGCGGATCGAAGCAGGCGGCCCCAGGGGAGGTAGGGAGCGCGGGGGAGGGGGTTTACCTGCCGGGGCCGTCCACAGCGGACGGCCCCGGGGGGGGAGGGAGTTAGGCCCCCCCTTACCCACCCGCCGCCATTTTTTCCTCATAGACTTGCATTGCAATGCAAGTCTATGGGGAAAAAAATGGCGGCCGATCCAAAAATGTACGATTTTTGGGTCGGGATCGGACTCGATCCGGTCCGGGGGGCCTCCGATTTTGTCCGAACCGGTCCGGGACAAAATTGGAGGTCCCGATCCGGGTCCCGATCCGATCCGGGGGGTCCGTGCACACCCCTATTCAAAATACATCTGTCTCAGAAATACACACATATAAAACCCTTTCTATTTCACCTTTTAAAACACTAGAGGCCCTTATAGGAACATTCCTGTGACTTGAAATTATAAAACATGGGATTCAACCTATTCACTCACTTCTTATGGGACCCTCAGGTAAATCCCAACCAACATCCAATATCTGTGCTCTGCATGCATTAACTAGAAGAGAAGCAATATTTTCCAAATCTAGATTCAAAATCAGGTAGTCATTTCATGTGACAAATACTCAGCTTGAATTAGATGGTTCTCGAACATTTGTCAAATTAGACACCAAGGTTTTCTGTGCTTCTGAAAGTTCAGTTTCTACCTCTGTAAAATGGAGAAGAGTTATACCTACCTATTTAACGGGGTCAGATTAATTAACTGGTGTTTATAAAATCAGTTGATAATCAGAACCAAATACTAAAGGTGATTAATTGGTGACTAATAATCCTCCTTATCAATAAAATAATGGATTAAACATGCATCCCTGGAACACAGACTCAAAATAATTGCCTTATCAAAGACAAACCAAATGCTTATCTAAGGACAGAACCTTTCCAGTGTCACTGCAACCTGAATATTGCACAAAGGGGGAGGGGCATGCTAGAGGCGAATAAAGTAATTTTGATTTGTTGCTCAGCAACAGAAGTTGCGGGGGAAACAATCGAAGAAGAAAAGAACAGGCGTTTCCAAGAGAGCGAGTTATTTTAGTAGAGGGAAAGATTGGAGACCAGCAAATGTCAGCTCACAGTAGATAACGTTTTTATCAATAATTGAAACTACCTAGGCATTTGGGGCAAATCAGTATTATTTAAGAGTGATGATTAAAAACATCTAGCCCAAACCTTTCCCAAAGAGTTGCAAAGCCACTGAAACGTTTTACTCAATGCTATGTGTTGGGATGGGGGGGGGGGGGGGGAGAGGGGAGAGAGAATTTTCAATTGTAAAGAAATGAAGCTGAAATGTCTTCTGTGTCCTTAAAAGTAGTGGTCCCTCAGTGTTGCTGTTTTCCTATTAAGCACTTGTGTCATGCTCCCAAAGAGCAGTTGCGTGCTAACAGCTTGTTTCTTCCTCCCACATCCCTTCTCCCTTTTCCTTTCTCTTGTAGGACAAAACAAGTGCTTTGAGTCTCAGCAATGTGGCCGGTGTTTTCTACATCCTCATCGGAGGGCTTGGACTAGCCATGCTGGTTGCCTTAATCGAGTTTTGTTACAAGTCCAGAAGTGAATCAAAACGGATGAAGGTGGCAACACATTCACAGGCCTTTCACACCTTCTTTCTGATACCAGACAGACTACCAATATTCCTTTAGAAATGGATCCAATCCAGGATGCCTGTTAGGGTAGAAAGTCAATCTTTTAGGGACTAGGAAATGTCCCCCCCCCCCCCCAATTCTTTGCAAATGGTTTGTAGCCAGGTTTATTAGGAGTTCTGGAGATATATAAGATAATTCTCAATACACACATACATACATACACACACACACACACATACCCCAACGTGGTTTGAAAGAGAGTTTAGGAACTAAAACAGACCAGGTTAGCTGCCTTGCCTCCCTACTCTTGCTAAAATGGAAATGTTGTAGGCTAATTTTATAATGCCGTCCCTGACCAGACTTTGGAAAACATTCTGGAAAAATAGGGATATCCATGGCCAGTTAAAAGTGGATTTAAACATTACAGTATGTTAGGAAGCTAGGAAGCTGCTTGATAGCTGATCCATTTTAGCTTAGTATTGTCTACACTGACTGGCAGCAGCTCTCTAAGGTTTCCACCAGCCCTGCCTGGGGATGCTGGGGATTGAACCAGCAAAGCAGGGCTCTACCATGGAGCTGCAACCCTTCCCTATCACCACTTCGATGTGCAAGTTCCTCTTGCTTCCTTTTGTGGCACTACTGTGGGGATAGCCAAAGGAGATGTTTCACAGGGAAGATTCACAGGTTTTAGATGTGCAATCCTTGCTCATCAATGAAACTGCCTAGTAGCCTCCAACAAGTCACTGTCTCTCAGCTTCACCTACCTTACAGTCAGAGATGTGGTGAGGCAATTGTGCATCTCAATGGCTCAAGCTGCTGTCGCATCTGGAGTTATCTGAGTAGCTTTCCATTGGTCACAACAAAAGCATGTGTATTTGGGCATCACAAAAGCAGCTCATCATAGCAGTTTCATGTTTAATAAGGGTGCTTTTTGTGTGATGCCTAATGGTGTCATAATTAATCCAATTGAAGGTGTTAGCTCTAAATGAGCTCACTTTCCTATGTAGAAAAGCCCTTGCATACCATTCCTGTGAGCTGCTGTGAGTTTCTTTCCAGAAGTAGGAAAAAATATGGTTGCCAATTTACGATTGTAAGTCTGAATCAAGAATTTAAGGTCATAGATTTTACATTGGTAAGAAATACGTGCATTTCAGCGACTCAGCCTATCTCCACCACCTTATTCAATGATCTGTGTACTCAAGACATATCTGAAGCAATGCCTGTACATTTGTTGTTATTGTTGTTAAATTCTGCAAAGAAAGTACACTTGTACAAAGCACAGACATATAAAGGAACATCAAGAAGACACACTCCCCACTGAGTTCCCGAAACCCCTACCCACACAATAACAACAAAAAGAAGGGGGGTACTTGTGGAAACCAACTCTGAATGTGGATGCTGAACAGTCAACAATAGCCAGCTCTCCCAGTTCTCAAAGTGGCATAGGGATGATACCAAATAGAATCAAACTTCTCTAAACCACTTCTATTATAAATAGGTCTCTCTTTACAAGCCAGGTATGACTAGTCTTCATAGCTATATATATCAAGATGGACATATGAGCCCTGTCTTGACGAGGGGAAAGCCCTGGGGTAGATCTGCAGTGGCGCTAGGTCAGTTGTACGATGCAGCAGCCATTGCGGAACCATCCCAGAGCTTTCCCCTGAAGCTTCAAATTAAAAAAGTCGGGGACTTATCCCGACTTTTTTCTCTTGGAGAGGCGACAACAACATCTTCTATCTGTTGCCTTGCTCTGGAGCTGCTTTGAAGGTGTGTCTGGGCAAATGATGAACACTGATTGGTTTTCATCTGCCCAGATGGGGGCCCCCGGCAAGTGAATGGCCGCTGGCCCACCTCCGCGCTTCTCCAGCATGGGGAGAAGCTGCAAAAAGGGTAAAAAGCCCCTGGGATGTGTGGAAGCATAGGCACCCCAGTGCATGGGTGCAGGTCGAATGGGTGACTCCACGCCTCCTCTGAAGCAAAGGTTATAAAAAACCTGGGACGCAAGGAGGCATGGGGCCCCCAGTGCAGGGACACTCCTCCTCACATGTAAACTCCCACGCTCGGTCATTCATGTGTGGACAACCCCACAGGAGCGCAAATGCAGGGGTTAGAGGGCTCGCAGCGCCAATGTGCCATCGTCAAGATAGCCCCATGGATGTGGAAAGGGATTCTAAATGTCCAAAGATTTCAGAGAAGCATTTTAGCTACACAATAACCCTGTGGTATAAATTAGGATGAGGTATATCATTGCTTGCCCAAGGCCCCCATTCATAGCTGATGGGAACTGGAACCTATTTTCCTATATCCAAGCCCAACTCTCAAGCTTCAGCCCCTAATTTAGCTTCTATACTGTCTATACAAATCCAACTTTCAAGTTCGGGGTTTGTTATCTCAGGAGATGTGACTGTGAACACAACAGGCTTTTCTACATGAGGCATTTATCGGGCACTCATCATTCCCTACTCATGGTTGTTTCCAGGTTCTTCAGACCACATCATGGCCCTCCTGTTTCATTTCTGTGTCTAACGAGCACTTTGGGGAATTTTTTTAGTGCAAGAAAAATGCAGTACTTGATTATGAAAGTGAAAGAAAGCCTGATTTCTCTTGTACATTTGTGCTATTAAGCTGTAGCATAGTGCCATCTAGAAGTTATGTAGCAGAAATGCAGTAGAGGAGACACTTTTCATGTAGTGCTCTGATTTCAATTCTGCTACAAAACTGAAAGTAGATACAGCCGATTAACAGCCAATTAACAGCCTCAAATAGAAGAGTTCAACTTAGCAGTTGTCCGGTGGTTCCGCTGATCTTTGACTTTCATCCTTATGTCAGTGCAAATGGCTTTTAATTGGAAAAGGACTTCTGCATCTTGGGAAAGCAAAGATAAATGTCTCAAAACATCTCACCTTTAAATGATAATAAAAGCTTATCAGATTCGTACAAAATTCCGGACTGGGTTCTTGATGTGAACTATGTTAAGCATCCCAAAACGGAAGGGGAGATATCCCCAGGTGCCTGAAAAATATTTCTATTATGCCCAACTCATTTTGAAAAGGACTTTTCTTCCACCAAGGCTGTTTATCTTTCTCTAAATATGTCGCAAAGTTTCTTTCCAATGCTTTCCTCTGTTGGAGAATTTTAAAACAGAGGAAGCCTTGGAAAGATTCTTTGCGACATATTAGGAGAAAGGTAAGTGGGCCATGAGGGAAGAAAGTCCTTTCTGAAACGTATTGGGCATAATAAAATGTTTTTTTCCGGCACCTGAGAATATCTTCTGTTTTGGGTAGAAATATTGTGTTAGTCTGCTGCGGGAGTGGATGGATTCCCCCCCCCCCCCGCCCAACCTCCTGGCCAAGTCATGGAACTCTTTCATACCTGCTTGCCCAGCGGTGGAACGCCTGACAAGCAGGTTCATCAGCCAGCCATCCCCTAGCAAGCCTCCATTTGAATAGAAATTGAATGCTGCGGAAACAGTGGCTGTAATGGTTGCCACTGCCTCCACACACTCCACAGCATCTGCTGCCCAAGGAAGCGGCCTCACTCTGCCTCACTTCTAAATGCCTTCGAAAGCCAATTTCCTACTAGTTGAACGCCTTCCAGTTTTCAAGCCTAACTGTGGGGGTGGGTGGGGTGAGGGATTCAAAACTGTCCTTCCTTCCCATCAATTTTCCCTTGCAAGCACCCCGCTCACCCCCTGCTCACTCCGTATGAAGAAAATGTGAGTAGACAATGCAAATTTCCCGAAGTCGACTCTAAGCATGTACCAATACAGAATAAGTGGAATAATGTTTGCATTGAACCGGCTTTAATGCATTCACAATCATTCCAGCCTAAGAGGCGTTCTTCACACATCGGTGTTCTGAGCAAAAGTAAAAATAAAATCTGACAGAATAAATTCTTATCTTCCCTTATCATTAATTATTTCTTTAAAACTGTGTTTGCTTTGAACATGTATGCCTGAAGACGAATGTGTTCATTTTGAAAGGTTATATATGGTCTTTTAAATGGTAATAGGATAAAAGCAGTGCCTAATTTCTAAGATCAGGGGTACCCAGGTCTGGCCTGCCTTGATGCTGAAGCCTTTAACCATGAACTCTTCAATGTGTGTGGTTGGTTACTTGACATTACTCATTCACTTTGCACATGATCAAGAAATCATTAAGGTGTTATACTCTCCTTAACTGGTTACCTCACACAGTCCAAACTATGGCCCTGAAAACAGGTTCCAAGGTTTAGGCCTCATGAGCCTTGGAAATGTACCATCTGGAACGATGATGTGTATCCAACACAGCATCTCTAATCATGACAGACAAAGCTATAAACGCTATTAATGTTGGTGGTAACAAAACATCTATTGACATAGCAGTCAATTTAGTGGAAGCAGGAGTGTAGACTAAATTACATAAACTTTATTTTGAAATTTAGAGATGCTTGAATTGGATGTGAAAGGTCCCACACAGAATGGACGGGGAAAGTAATAAGAGTACTGGTAGACTAAAGTCAATAACTAATGACAAAACGTTGTATAGTATGATTTTCCAGCCATTGCTAAGGACAGGGGGAGACCCCCCCTTGTCTCTCTTAAAAAGGGTTTTTGTTTGATCCCACAGCAATCAATCAATGAAGCCATACGGACATCAACCCTCCCCAGAGCATCTGCAGCAGGAACCAGCAGTGGAGAAAACGGACGGGTGGTGAGCCACGATTTTCCCCAAACCATGCAGGAGATTCCATGCATGGGTCACAACTCTGGCATGCCCCTGGGAGCAACGGGATTATAATTGCCCTTGATGGATCTTCTGGGTGAGAGCAGGGCATCCCTAGTCCCAGCCTCTCCAGTGCCAAAACCAAACCATTCAAGAAGAGGGACTATGCAGTGGATCTTCTACAAGGAAATCAGATCTATTTTCCTTTTGTTTTTCTTTGTGTGTGTGTGTGTGTGTCTGTTTATTTTACAGTAAATCCATAGGCAGAAGAAAGTACAACCTGTACTGCAATAAGGAGAGGGCAACTGGACTGAACAGAATTTGAAGACATCCCTGAGTACACGGTTACAGGAACACTGAGGAAGACAGCGCCATTTTGTTTTTAACTTGGTTGTTAATAAGTTCTTAGTGTGTGCAATATATATTTTTCTTACTAATTCCCGTGATGTCAGGGTAAATACCAGCCCTGCCCTGCTCAACAGTTTAAAAATCAGGTTTAGTTTGGGATGCAAACCATAAACGTCTGCGCTACTAACAGTGAAAGGAAAAACAAACAAAAAAACCCAATCCTTTGAGACAACAGGACTCTACTGTGTTTTAAAGTTGTTGTGACAAGGCTGAGTAGGCCATTGAACACGTTCTCCATTCCACTGTCAAATGAAGGATTTTTAGGGCAGTTGAAAGAGATGCCTAACACTGAGAAAGGAAAAGGAAGACTTCTGAAATGGAGGCCAATTGTAGTATCTGGATTTGGAAGAGCCCAGGTAAACAGAGGTTAATGTGATCTGTATTCCAGAGCTTGAAAGTGGTTATTTGAATTGAAAGTGTTGTCCATGTGGGAAATATATCAGTTCCCAGAATGTGCTCTTGGCAGGCTCCCATATGTATAGGTTAGCAACTACCCAAAACCATGGTTGTTTCCTACATATGGAGGAAAACAAAGAAAATGCAAAATTTATATCTATTACATATCCTCCCTGCCTGCCTCCCCAAAAGTAACGAGGCAATTATCAGCCATTTCCTCATTCCTGCACTTCTGTAAGGTTTCCTTTCTATGGTGATCTTTGAGTAGAGAACCATTCATCACCACTTAATTAGACATCAGAGCTGTTTTGTATACATCTGCTTTTTGGTCCATGAGGGCCATACCTGGTGGACATTCCATAGAGTAACTGGGCCACATTAGATTTACTATGACAAGAAAATCAATCAATCAATATTTCACTGAATGATTCCAACAAGGAAGGGCATTCACCTAAATATAGCCTTCCACACAATTTGTTTGCAGCTGGCCCCAATTTTTTTTTTTTTAAAAAAATGAGTTTCAGGAATCAAGACTTGGCCAGAAGTATCATTTTGCAGAAAAGCCAACAGACATGGTTTCCATCTCATCCATCATCATGAGGGGAATCGGAACATGCAGAACAGACCAGCTGGTACCCTGCTTGCTACTGAAAACTTGGTCTCTGATCCAATACCCAAGCTTGCGATGAAACATTAAATCCATAGAACTGTCCAAAGCACAAAAGAGTGGACTTGCTAGCTGTATTTCCCCGTCATGTGTGCATTAGCATCTACATTTAAACAAAAGCTTCATTTGTATGTGTGTATGTGAGTGTGTGAGAACACCACCACGAACAGTAAAATACTTCAGCAGAGTGGAAAGTGTTCACTTGAAGAAAACTATATTAAAGTGGAGTATCTCCTACTCCGTCATAGGTCTGGAGGAGGCCCAATTCTTCCCTTGCAACTCCCATCCTCATATATGCATTTGCCCATTTGGATGGCAACTCCAGACTTTACAAGGGGCTAAAACTTCCTCCAAGTGCCAGCACAAATCCAGCAGTAAAACAGAAACTTGTTATATCTGATATCTGAGACCCGTGGGTAACTTCACGTGTAAAACAGAAGACTGTGACATAGAATGGAGACAAAATGATCTGACTAGACAGCAGCACAGGCTACAGACTGAAATGGCTTTGTTGTGGGGACCATCCTGTGATGTAGCGTGTGTGTTTTTTACAAGTGTGACTGGCAACTGGCTCTAAAACAAACTTTCATCCATGACTCGCTGTGGTTATAACACAACCATTAGAGACTGATCTCTAGGAACTGATTTTAACATTCAACACTATGTTGTTCCACCAATTTCCTCGACTCATCTTAAGATGGCACCTTCATAAGACTGGCAACACAGAAACTGCAAAACCCCTTATGAGGGCACAGCATGCCGAGTGCCTATTTGTTTTCTCTCAGTGCCACTGGAAGCCTTTCTGTCTTCATCTTTCATCCAGCTATCTGTCAAGACTTGGATCTCAGCCTCCAATAATAATCTTCAAGGTCTTGTTCTCAGTCTGTGATTATTATTAGTTTTATTTTATGTCTGCCTTTGATTACCTTTTGAGTTTGGTTTTGTGTATGTGTTTATCGTATGCAGGGCTAAAAACAAAAACAAAAAACAAGCCTGCTTTTTTTATAACGAGATCTTTGGGTATCCAAGAAGACCTGTTATTTCGTTTCATCTCAAGAACTTTCAGAGCTCCTGGGACTATTTTCCACTTAAAATGCAATGGATGCAGAGTACAAGGATTTCCGTCAGTGTGGCGGGAAAAAGCCCTATAAAACTTCAGAAAACTCTGTTGCCTTTGTGGAATAAAAGGAATCAAAGAGACCTATCTGATAATTGAGCCAGCCAGTTAGATGGGTTTGTGGGGATGAGCCTTCTATGAAAGGACAAATGCCTGTGACAATAGGACATCAGACTCATCTTTAAAAAGTTTTTGATCAATGGAAGGGAGGGAAGAGAAAAATAAGAAAGATACATAAGAAGAGGGGAAATGTTAACTTGTAATATGTATTTTTACTACACTTTTCTTAAATATAGAATAATTGGGGGGGGGGGACCCTTAAAGACATTGACATTTTTCTCAACAAAAATCCATATTTAACAGTTTTGGCTTTCATTAAATTTTGCTCTTTGGTACCTGGATTTTTCATTTAAGAGTTATATTTATTTTCACTCACCACATTTGGGCCGCGACAAATGTTTTGCAGATTTGTTACCTGTGTTTTAACGATGTTGAGAAATAAGAAATATTGCCTGGAACTTTTATAATATGGATGCTTTCAACATTTTCTTCCCTGTCCAAGTTGCTTTGTGCCAAGGCTGGATTAGCGGAAGGGAAAAAAAGAACTGTTATCAGTTAGACTGTTTTTTCATACCTCCTGCAAATACAGAAACCAAGCCATGTGTGGATGGATGGGTCCCCCTAAATCTCCTAAAAGATAAATCAGAATAAACCAATTAATTCCTCATGTGTTTGTTCAACATTTCGGAACTATTCTAAGGCTTGATCTGGATTCATTTCAAACTGGACTCAGACCTGGAACTATCTGAGATCTAGTCTGGAATGGCTTTGCTGGGATAAACACCCCAAATCCAATTTGAAGAGTCTGGGTTTTGCAGAATTTGCTAGCGTATCTACAGCCGAGCCAAACAAACTCCAATCATATATAGGATCCAGATCCTCACAGTCCACAGGGTGTGCAATTATCACCACTGCCACCTAATTCCTGGTTTGGGGGTTTTGTGACTGTTCTGATCAGTCACCAATCCTCTCAACTGGATATGGGACAGCACTATAGCAGTTGCATGCCCTATGAGCCAGGCGATATTCACTCCCAAGTATGCCTAGAATTTACAGGAGTTAAGTTGCCGCACTAGCAGGGAGACATGCCAGTACAGCAGAGTATATTTTATCAATCATACTGTCTGTCTTGGGAGCAGCTGTTGCTTGGGATCTTTTACTTCAAGGCGAATTGAAGAATTTATCAAGTATTTAACTAACATGCTCAGGAGAAAAATAAATAAAGGGTTTTTTATTATTTGGGGTAGGGGGGATATGAATAGTTGATTTTATTTCTCACTGTTGTGCACTAGGAAAATACATATGTATCTTGACTGTCCTTATAGACAATCTGTACTTCAGTCATTGGGATGAACAGAATGTACGATTAGCCTAAGTATCAAAATAATGCACATAGTGCACATTTGACCGTGGAATTCCAATCACTATGTTTTGGGGGAGAGCAAGTATGGGACCTTGAGATGGACATTCTTCCAATGCTTCCAGGCTTCAAAATGGGGGGAAAATGCTTAAACTGGTTTTCAATCATCATTACTCCCTAGCCCCTGCACCTATCCTTCAGAAACTTTATTCTTGCCTGGAGAGACAATGCTAAGATATGTGCCATTTTAATGCAAATTTTCCAAAACAGCATGGGGAGAGGAAGAAGAATCAAATCACTCACACACACCAAATTTGAGAACACCCCTTCCACATAAACCGCTGCACCTATCCTTCTGAAACCTTGTAGTTTTCTCACTTAGGGCCACATCTATGCTGTCCATCATTTTCAGAAGAATGGTCTTCAAAGAATGTAGGGGGAATCACATCCTTTTGTGGATAACCTCAAAATGTTAAGGTTGCTCTTACACAGAAATCGCTACATCTATTCATCTGAAACTTGGCAGACATGACTTCCTGAAATGAAACAACTATCCTTTATCCAATTTTGCCAAGAAATAAATAAAAGTAGTTACCTCCAGTTCCCTTTAGGGGGAAAATCAAAATATAAGGTTGTGTAGCACAAAGAATACTGCGTCTTTCCTCCAAAATTTGGCAGACACAATGCCTGCAAATTTCATTAACTTTTGACACACAGGAAAAAAAATATTTTTTTATTTCCCTTGATAGTCAAATGGAGGCACGAAGCCTTGGATTTCCAAATCTCAACTCAGATTTGATACCAAGCTGAAGCAGATGGTTGGTCCAAGCAGAATTGTTCCATTTTTCAAAGTGCTGATTTGGGGTCCGAGTTGGATCTTGTGGCTGATACACACCTCTACTATCTATACCGTATAGGTGGTCAAAAGCACCTAAGCAATGTACACAGTCCAAGTTACACAGTTGATCGTCATTCTACCCAGGTTCCAATTTCATCTTAAATTCCTGCCTAGATATTCTTTTAAATGTGGCATATGATACATTATTGGATTGCATCATTCATTGTAGAGCCATAATCACCAGCTTAAGGGGAACTTATTAAATGTGTGATTGATCTACACCACAATGACATCATGCATAAACAAGGCTTTGAGTGCCTTTATGTCATTTTAAAAAAAACATTCTTACGTGCAACGTTTATTCTAGGGCTACAATCCTAATCATGTTTACAAGCAAGCTGGTTCTACTAAAATCAAACGGAGCTTAATTCTAGGTATACGTAAGGTCTCCAATGTACTTTGAATGAAAATAAGAGTCAAAGGTCATCCACATTTTGTTAGACCTGAAGCCTGGCTTTTCCACAGGGTGAGGAGCTATAAAGTATCACTGAAGGTGGAAATGGCATTCTTGGTTGTTTGCTCTTGATGGTTGTCCAGAGTTTACAGAATAAATATTGTCTGTTTTCAGAGGGATAAACCTTTCTGGCTTTACAGGAGCTGTTGGTATTATGCAACTGATGATAAAACCTCCCAATTGTTCAACAATTATAAAGCCTCACAAAGATACCATTCTATCAAAACTGTCATTTTGAGGATGTAAAGATCTCACTTGAAGTATAGCTGTTTTTGCACTACTTCCAGTCTTGGCAGAAATTAATAACAGTGACCATGTAGCAGTTGGGACCGAAGTACAACAAAAGCATGAGCATCTTTACTAACTCATATACCCTCACATGTGGCTTCTTTTGATGTTGCTCATGGGATCATTTGCCCAGCAGTAATAATTATAGTGGAATCAATTCGCTATGATGACAGTCAATCAAATGGATCTAATCCCATAAAGAGTCCTTCTCTTTTTTATCAAGGCTTCCATTTTTCTGTTATAATTGTGTGTCTCATTATCCTGCATTAAGTAGAATAATAGTGATTGTCTGTGACATTCTATACCAACTTTTCTGTGTTGACAACTGTTCTGATGCAATGTAGAATAGGCTACACTCTCAATTAGACTGCTCCAGAGTAATAAATTCCTCTCTGGGAATAGTCATAAAAGGTATTCATGGGCAGGATTAAATAAAAGTAGTGATATAATAGCTTATAGACATTTTTATATATCTTGCAATCTCACAGTCTGATCCTAATCATGTAAGCATTTACATGATCCTAGTCATGTAAATGCTTAGAGTGAGGATATTATAAGTCTGGTCATCGGATTGGAATATACAAAGAGATTGGGACCCACAACAAATATACATACACACACACACACACACACACACATCATTGTTTTGATTTAAAATATTATTTTAGGCTGCTCTTGAGGAAAATGATCAGAGTAGCATACACGACAATAATAAAAACACCAATGTAAAACTACACTAAACGTTTTTTTAAAATGACAAAACCTTCACAGGGCTGTACCACTTCAGAATGCTGGTGGGAACTTGTACCTTTGAATATCACCTTTGGAACAGAAAAAAAATCTCGCACATAAGATAAAAATAGCATATCAGGTGGAAACATAGGCTGCTTACCAGGTCACAGACCCTTTAAAAGAAACAATAAAGCAGGAGACAAGGAAATCCTGATTCCACACACATCTGTTCCTCCCATGCTCCTCTTATTCATCTTTCTTCCCCATCTGCAATAGCCAAAGAGGACTACTTGCCCTGCTTCTGGTGCAGAAGGAGGGAAAACAGAAGACCAGGAAAACAACAAGCAGGGAAAACCATAACTGTGCTATTTCCTGCTTAAGTTGATTTCAAAGGCTGATTATGACTTTTAAAGCCTGAAATTGTCTGGAACCAGGATAACTGACAGACCACATTCATGCATATGATCCTGCCCATATGCTTAGGTCATCATCAGGGACTCTGGTCATGTGCCCACCAATCAGAACATAAGTATGATGAGTATAAGTGGCAGGACATTCTCAGTGGTGGCCCCTCAATTGTGGAATTCTCTTTCTGTTGCTTTGTGCCTTACACTTTCAGTGCAGGACTTTAAGGAATCTTTAAAAAACATTTTTTTCACTCAAATTAGCCTTTCTTGAGTAGGTAGCATATACATGTGTTCAATTCTCAACAACCTCGGCTTAATTTCTGCCACTTTGATAGTGCTGTTCTTGGATATTTATACCCCTTTATTGTTTGGTAGCTGATTTGTGAGGATAGATATCTTTTAAAAAGTGGGATATAAGTGTATTGAACAAATAAATAAATTTAGCAGTGCCTAAACACTAATTCTCTGTGACCTGGCAGCCCTAGCTGTCTTTGATAATTTTGCACAACATTTTTTTTATAGAGAGAGAAATGTAATAAGGTTGCAATCCTATGCATGTTTAGACAGAAGTTAGTCGTACAATTCCCAGCATCCCCAGGAAACTACGCTGGCTGTGGAATGGTGGGATTGCAGGACAAATTTCTGTCTAAACATGCATAGGGTTGTGCCATAAGTGATGCACCTGCATTCCAAAATTGTACAGATCCTCACATCCTCTTAAATTGAACCAAAGTCTAAGATCTAGGTTGGGATAGGCAGCCCAGTCAGTTGACTGTTGTTAATATTAGTGCAATTGTTGTGGTTAAGTAGGTCATGAAGAGGTTTTATTTATTTAATTGATATCATACAATTCACACCCCTTACTTCAAAAAGATTTTCCCCAGTATGACTTTAGGGCAGGGAATTTGAGGTCAACCAATTGATACCAACATATGATCAATGTTCATCTCCATTTCATTGGATAAATTAGTCCTCATTTTTTGATGTATAATTTCTGGACAAAGGCATACTCCCAACTACTGCACTCAGGGGTAGCAGATCCCAGATAGTCCTGCTAGCAGGAGTAGGTAAGAATTAACTTCTTCACAAAAGCTTTAATAACTCTAGAAACGTCATTGTCCAGATAACATTTTTGACTGCAGCTTGCTCGCTTGTTGCTTGCTGACCAGCTACAAGTGGGCTGAGATGCTAGGAACAGCAGTGGGCACAGCTTAGCAAGCCTCCTGGGAAATTCAGGAAGCCTTATCATCATAAGTCTGCTTCTTGGAGTCTGCTGATTTATATCTCCAGGCTATTGTAATAATTTGTTTGACACACTTCCCATGTGTATTCTGGATTCTTGCTTTGTTATGCCTGTTTTTGTTCTGAGCATCTCCATGCTTTTTTGTCCTTCCTGGAGAACTAGAAACATGTCAAAAAGTCTGTATGACCCCGTTCAGAAGACACCTTAAATCCTGGCTCTAACCACGGTGAATAAGGCAAAAAGCCTTATTCACCATTTTTAAAGCCGAGGTTTAAGGTGTCTTCTGAACGAGGCCTATGTCTGGAGTTCCAAGGATGCCATTCTGCAAAGACAGTTTAGTTGGGGATGTTTATGTATGGTTTGCCTTGGACTATGTGGCTGACACCATTCCCATTATGACAAGAGTGGGCAACTTGTGGCCCTCCAAATGTTTTGGCCTAGAACTCCTACCTTTGGCTATGCTGGCTAGGCTGATGGGAGTTGTAGGTCAAAACCTATGGAGGGCCACAAATTGCTCAGCCTTGCATTACTCTGCCTCTAAATATTATGACTGCTCTTACATCCAGCTCTGGCACAAGGAAGGGACAAAGGAAAGCTATCATAATTGGTGACAGCTGTGATATTGAGCCACCCAAAAGTCTCAGGCCCACTTGAGGTGTAACCAAAGCAATATGGCTGCCACCAAATGATGGGAACTACATGCATGGGTAATTGGTCGTATGTGAAGTGATGACTAAGTGCTTTGGGCAATTTTCACCCTGCCAGTGAAACTGATACAACTGAGCCTCACCCAGGTAGGCTTCCACATTACCATTGTATAGCGTGCTCCAGTAATGCCTGAAATAGGCATTAGAAATGCTGATACGACTTGTGAAATTGGATCACTTGAACAAACCAACACATTGGTAAAATGAAAAAAATTACAAGTGCATGCATTAGCTATAAATGTAGTTTGACCAGGCCTTATAAAAGGACTAAGCCAGGATTGCAAAACCAGAATTGGCCGGGGGGGGGGGGGCAAATTCCTGCCCCTCCATGAGGTTTTCATCACCAGCTGAATGCTCATAACATCTACCTATACTTCTCTATCCTGTCTTATATCTCTATCCAGGCTATCTCATTGTTATCCCAAACTCAGCATGTCCAAGAATGAATTGCTCCTCTTTCTTTCCAAGCCCACCACTCTTTGATTGCTTTTCGTATACATCAGCAGCATCACCATCAATGAGTCAAGATGCCTTGGCTTTATCTTCCACTAATCAGTTTCAGTTGCTTCCCATTCTCTGCCTTTTGAAAATTCACATGCTGCGCCCTTCAAAACAGTCCTGCCTTTCTCATTCCATCCCTGCCTGTGATCTTCATTTCTCCAAGTCTGATCCCTGCCTCAGCTGTCTCAAAGTCTCCTGAAACAACCCCACCAATTCTTCCTTGACATCTCTGATGGATTGAACTTCTTCCTAGAACACCTGCGTTATTTATTATTTTATATTATTATTATTATTATTATTATTATTATTATTATTATTATTTAATAGATTTATATACCCCTAACCATATCCAAAAACATATCTAAGTACTTCACAAGAAAATTAAATACATTAAAATACATTCTGATATACATTGAAATACAATTATATATATTTCTATAAAACATTAATAAAAACACTAAATCTAATGCAACATCATATTTATCAAATTGGGCAGCAGCACATTCATCCCGGGAAGAGCTGGGTGAAAAGATGGGTCTTTAATTGGCACCTAAAGCATGCATGAGTTGGCATCTCCCACATATCCATATGGTAAGATCTCTTTTCTTCCTATCCCTCTTCAAAATGAAACTTTTCCATCCATTGCTTGGCTTAAGTCCTTCGTCAACCCTCATCAAAGAGAACATCTCACAGGTATGACTGTCCTTCCTTCCATTCATCCTGAGTTGCCCTTGTACTCTTCCCTTCTATCCATTGTTTTTGTTACATTTGCCTCTTCCTTTTATGGTCCCCTCCACTATCAAAGGTCCTCTCCACAAGGATTCGCTTTTGCGCCTGGTTAAGTGATTATGCGCTTCATCGCTGAAGCGCATTTACGCCTAATACCTCTGCACGAGAGGCAGGCAGGGAGAGGGGAGAGGGGAGGTAGGGTGGGTGGGCGGGCGCCTGTCTCTTTAAGGCAGGTCCCTGCGAGTTGTTATGCTGGAGAGCGAAGGAACTGACGGGGCGATTGAATGAAACAGAGCAAGGGGGGGAGGGGGAACAGGGCAAGAAAAAGGGAAAAGGGAGCTGGAAGACGGAGCCCGGTAGGAGCGGAGCCAGGAGCCGAGCGGGGGAGCCAGCAGCAGCAGCAGCAGCAGCACTACTCGGGAGGCAGGGTGCCGGCTTCACATCCCGCCACAAAATAAAACTCGCTGTTTAACGCGCATTCGATAATGCGCACAATCGGAGGGAGAGCGCGCCTCTATGCCCGATTTGCGCTCCCTCCTTGTAGAGGTAAATTTTTTAAAGCGCCTTGAAAGAGCTTTAAACCTTTCTTGTAGAGGCAGCCAAAGTTAGATTGTAAGCTCCTTGGGGCATGGTCCTATCAGGTTTGCTCGTGTCACTTTGTCAAGTGTGATGTAATATTCATAACACTTCCTTCTACCACATTGCTTATTATCCCGGGGAAAGTGAGAGGTCATCCCCGGTTGACCCCGGGATCCCCTGTGCATCATTTTGATGCACAGGAACAACCTCGAGCTGATCCCAGGATAACTGCCTGGTGTGGATATGCTCCAAGTTTGAGGAGGTTGTTCCCACTTACATTTTGCATATGATTGGGGCCGCACAATTGAGCGAACGTCTCCTGCTTCAAAAAACAAAACAAAACACCGCACTGGAGCATCCCTCCTGACTTCCAGGATGACGAGTTGGTGTGTGGATACAAGGGAACAATCCTGGGAGCAGTTAAGCCTGGGATCCTCCCCCCTCTCCCAGAAGGTCTGTGGAGACCCAGTTGAATTGCCCAGTTTATTTATCAGGCAATTGAGCCCATCAGGACCACATTTGTTAGCTGCTGATCTTTGACAGCAATAATAAGAGAAGAGGAATTTCTTCTTCCACTACTACTTCTTGGCATAATTAAAATTAAACAACATTCTTAATGTTGGGAGCATTTTTAAGAATTCAAAGAAAGATCACTGAACTTGACCACATCAGTGACACTGACCTGAAGAATGGGACATTAACAGCACAATCCTATGCATGTCTCCAGAGGAAAAAAGCCCCATAGAGTTCAATGGGACTTAATCCCAGGGAAATGTGTGTAGGATTGCAGCCTAAATAATGGATTCTCTCAAAAGGAAATATTGGGTCCTAAATGGGATTGGTAGAAATCTCTTCAAAGTGTTTTTCCACCATAATTGTAAAGCAGGGGTGCAGAATGATAGGGGGGAATTGCCCCCACCAAGTCTTCTACAGCTGTGCTGGATGACGTCAATGAGCATGGCCATAGCCACAGACGTCATTGCCTGCTCCTGCCTGTTTCAGCCTTTCTCTGTGCTGGGAGAGGCACTGGCCCCTATGGAAACTTCCCTTCCAGGGCTAATAGGAGGCATAGATGATTTTTTACCATGGCAAGGGACAAAAGGGTTAAGCTTTCCCTCTCTGCGCACTGTGCAGTGTTGAAAATCAGGCGGTGTGCTGGCTATTAATCTTAATCTTTTTAACTGACGTGATTGCTAATAATGACACTGTTAACAGTGATGTCTAATTTGGTCCTAAGCTCTTAAAATTGCAAAGCAACTACAGATGTAACAAAAGATATAATATAAAATGCTTAATTTGGTTACAATCAGGAAGGAGGATTAATCATCTGTTTAATGTATGAATGTGTGCGTCTATGACTGAGCTACAGAGAGGGCCATGTTTTTTAAAAAAAGCCTCTTGAAATACAACAGAAAAAACTTAATGGGCTATTTGCACTAATAATTCATCAATGCATAAGATGGTGAGCTTGAATTTCATTTATAAAGGAACACTATTCTAGATGAAAAAGGATATGGTGATAATAGGAAGTTGACTTATACTGAATTAAATAATTAGTCTATTGTCTACAGGGACGGGCAACTTGTGATCCTCCAGATATTTTGGCCTACCAGCATGCCATACTAGAGCTGATAAGAGCTGATCTGGAGAACCATAGGTTGCCCATCCCTGAACTGACTGATAACAGCTCTCCAAGGCCTTAGATAGGAGTCTTTCCAGTCCTCCCTGGAGATGCCAAAAATTGACCCTGGAACCTTTTGCATGCAATCTATATGCTCTTCCACTGAGCAATGAAGTTTTGCTTTCTTCTGTTTCCTAACGTTCACACACTGGATAAATGCAAACCTATTGTGCCTTTTGGTATATATGGGAGCCACTTCAGAAGACAATGTAATTCAAGAAGTGACATTAAAGGCTGTCTTTAATATGGAATGGTGTGAAAGAGTGAACAAAATGGCTGCCCGAACAACATTCTGCATTTATTATTAACAGCAGATGTACAGTTACTTTGAATGGGAACTTGTCAGTACTCAGTCCTACTGGGGATAACATGATTCATCCTGCAAGCTGCAGTGCAACAATTGACTAGACCAGCTCTCACTCCTTCACCAGTGCCACATCATGAGTGTGCCATTGCACTGGTGTCATGTGCCAGTGTGGGCTATTGTAGACGCATGGGCTGGAAATATTATGGAGAGAAGGGCCACCACCATTGTGACAAGTAGCTCTGCAGCACCATGAAAAAATATTGCGCAGTAAAGTTAGGAAAGGGGCACATGAGTGACACAGGATCAGGGAGGACAACTTTTCTCTGTGACCTCCACTGACTATTGTTAGTCACATTGTTATCATAATTTCCCTCCAAGAGCTCATTGAGCATTGGATCAATCTCATCCTCATAAAAATGAGTTGTGTCTTGGCACTGAGGGATGTGGGGGATCCAAGAACAGCATTACTTGAAATGTTTAAAAATTTTAATGGCAGTCATGGAGGGGGACACTTGGATCAGGACCACAAAGCTGGAGAGGAGGCCTTTAATTCACCCATGACATTTTCTCAGTTGAAATCACTCAATTGAAACCAATTGGCAAATAGCAGCTGGGGGAATCAGCGGGGATTCCCTTTTGTGCGCCATCCCAATCAGGAAAATAAGTGGTGCGCAGGGTAGGCATGTGACTTGGATGGTGCTTTAAGGAGCAGCTCCTCCAAACCCCAGCCAAGACGTTTAACTGTGGGTAACCTTAATGATAGTTTATTGAAACAAGCCAGTTTCATAAATCAAAGTTTGATGTTGGCTTGTTTCTGCAAGCCAGTTAAGACTAACCAGAATTTGCCCAGGTTTGGACATTAGACTAAACTGGCGTTACTTTAACATCGAAGGTATTACTAAAACAGCCACTAAGCTGTGCAAGTCTGAAGAAGCTTGAGAAATGCACGGTTCGGTCTGTTACATATGTTATACCTGCGCACATGGAATGCCAAATTAATTGGTTGAATGCTGAGACAGCAAATTGCCACCATTTCACTCTTCCAGTGGAATGGGACCTACAACAGCAGGCCCACATACAAGGGTGTGGAGAGTTAGGGGAGGGAAGTAGCTAATTTAAAGCCCCTTTCTGACACAAACGAACCATGGGACAACAGATGAAAGATTTCCAGCCAACACCCTCCCCCACTCCTGCTCCAATGTATAATTAGCCTTGAGACACAGTAAGGAATAGAACTTCTGCACATTTTTTTAGTATAAAACACAGCATTTCAACAATTAATGTTCATTTACAATACAATTATTATCTACAAGTACAATGAAGACAAAGACTTTCCATCCTACCTTTTACTCTTTGCCACCCTGTTCCACTGATAGCTGCATCACTGCCAGCTTGTGTACATGACATGTTAATGGGATATAACTTTTGACCTTAACATTTGTGGAGCTATAAAGCTATATATTTTGCAATATGTATATAGTATGGGTTGGATACAGATTTGTTTATACTTAGGAGGGACCCATTTATATTAATGGGATTTAAGTTAGTCATGACTAACTTATGTCCCATTGGACTAAATGGGTGTACTCTAAGTAAGGCAAATGTCAAACCAACACAATCTGTATAGTACCTTTCCTCCTTACTTACTGCACAATAAGTAAATAATTTGGATTCCCATTTTACTATGTACTGAACATAGGATACAACTCGCTTCCTTCCTTCCTTCTTTTCCCAGTGTGGAGCATATGCATTAACCTCCCTTTTGCTTCATCTCTCACCCTTCCTGAGCTGCCCAAAGCTTGAGCTTTGTACTTTTTTTGAAGTTTTCAATTTTTCTGCACATCGACACTGCTCAAGCTTTAGTTTAAAACAAAAATGAGCAAAATCAGTCTGGTAGATCTTTAGTAATAAACCTTACAGCACCATATCCTTATGTAAGATATACCACATTTCTAACAAATATTCAAACCAGCCATAGTTCACTCATAAGTTCATGGGTGAACTATGACTACATGAAATGTTGACAGCAAGGAACCAGCTTTTTTAAGGATGAAATACAGTAAAGAATAGTTTGTGATTGTATTCTTTTCCTCAGCCATTGCTTACCAGGAAAGCATTTCAAGAGGGCAGGGATAGTAGTCCTATGCCCCCGTAAGATGTTTCAAACTAGAGCTATATCCTTTTTTGAAACTTTTTGCAAGGTGAGCAGCAGAATAGTGCTGTGTCCTTATTTCAGACCTCCTATTATTATAATATAATAATTATTGACAGGGGTACTGTCCTCCAGCTCTACTGAAGTCAATGGAACAATATCACTCCATTGACTTTAACAGAGGTGGAGACAAAAGTCTCCTACTAAGCAATGGGGGGGGAAGGGCAAGAAAAACAAAAATCCTGAGGAAGGGGATGGTCCCAAGGTTTTATCCCCAGGGCAATTTGTGGTAGTGCTGGCGACACTTTTCCAAAATGTCCAATGTGTCTGCAAGACCAAAAAAGTTGCATACCCCTATACTATATGCTTTTCTCAATGATTTACCTAATTCTAATTCTGAATTTATTTTGCCCATGTATTACAAAAGAAAAGAATTTAGACCAGGGGTTCAGAACCTCAGGCCTGGGGGCTAAATCTAGTCCTCCTAAGGTCCCTAGCTGGCTATGGCCCCTTCCCCTGGCCCCACTCCCTTCCAGTGACCAGTTTCCCAGTTACTGGTAGTAAGAGCTTTAAGCTAAAATAGGCTGGTATTTTAGCCCTGCCCCCTTTTTCCTTTGGCCCCACCCACCACTGGAATGTGGGCCCCAAGAGTGTCTCTGAAATGGAATTCGGACCAACACCCCTAATTTATTCAACTATTAGGAAGAAGTTCTATTGGTTTAGGTCTTACCCTCTGGAGCAACAAAAAACAATTTCATCTCCGTGAAAGTCCTTCAAATAGGATGGCTATCATATCACCTCTTTTTCATTTCTGCTCCAGGATAAAGATACCCAGCTTCTTCCGTCACTCCTCATAAGTCTGCACCTCCAGACTCATCATTTTTGTCTCCCTCCTATGGTCATGTCCCATTTTATTAAGATTCTTCTTAAACTGTGGTGTCTAAAACTGGACACTGTACTCCAAGTGTATGCTACAAACTACAGAATCTGGAAACCACTAGATTTCCAGATCCGGTAATTTATAGCATACATGTGGCCACGGAACCTGCCATGAAATATATATACCAGGATCTGGATGGACTGCCATTTTTTAAGCAAGATACAGCACATTAATTAGTCTGGGCTGTTTCTGCCAGTCTGAAATAGGGTTAATCCACACCATGAGAATTACGTGTGAGGTTTAATAAGCTAATGTTTGCACAGCACTCTCCATGGAATAATTATATACAGGATGAACATCCTTTTCATTAGCAAGAGCCTTTGATGGCTCAGTCTAGCTGTCAGGGCACCTTTTGATTCCTGAGAATCAATATGGGATAATGTAGCAGCCACAAAGTATGTTCATTACTCTGCAGGGATGGTTTAACATGCTCCCTAGATCCCCTTGCCAGTAATTCCTTTTTCATTCAGGCTGGCATCAGAATTAATGGCATGTCATGTTCTATAAGTCCTGACTTTTTAGATGAAAGGTACACTGTGTTGTTCACATGCAACAGCATGATAAATCAATGCATTACTGATGGAAGGATTTCTGGAGATGTCTCAGCTTGAACATAAAACGCCTAAAAACCACTTTTTCTGAAGGCTGATAGGCTGATAAGTTGACACTATTTCAGAAACATTTTGTTTATCAGCAACCAAGTACTCTCAGAAAGACAAAATTGACAGAAATTTTCAGATTCACAAAAAGGATGCAACATTCTGTTTGTTACACAGGCAAACACCTTTTTGATGAGAATTTCAGTTTAGTTGAATTTCCTTATCTAACTTTCAGTGGTGTGGTGTACTTAGTCTGTCTTTAACTCGTTCAGCAAGACTATTATTAAACTAAACCAAAGTGAAGAAAATGTTGGTCTTGGGCAAGTTTGGCCAACTTCTATATTCTCAAGGGCCACTCTGTTTCCTAGTCTGGAAGCCTGAAGCATATTTTCCTGTATAAATTGACCTCATTTTTGGAGGTCAGGAATCAATAATAATAAAAGTCATCATCACTAAGCATTAAACTGATGGTTCCTTTGTTCTTAAATTGAACCATTTTAATTTGCTATTTAAATCTTCTTTCTTTTACTCTTTATACCTATGTTAACCACTCTGGAATACTGTAAATAATAAATAAACAAACAAAGGCTTCAAGGACACGGACTCAAGCATGTGCATCCCAAAAAGATATAATAGTATAGCAAGTAATCTTTCCTATAATAACTGAAAACAACTTCCTTTCCATTTTGTGTAAAACACCTTGACCTTCAGTACGGTTGGGAGGACCAGATAATGTTTCTTGAGGGGACTGATCCAGTCTATGTGTCACAAGCAAGAAATCTCTGATCTTGTTTCTAATTCCAAATCAGAGACTTTGGTTCTAGTGCTGTTTCATCAACATGAATAATAATAATAATAATAATAATAATAATAATAATAATAATAGAAATTAAGAACTCATAGGGACCACATTTTTCAATTTATGACATACAGGACACCTTTTTTACATTAAATATAAACCTAAATGTTCTCCATCGTCCAGTAAAGTCAATGGGAAGATGCCCATTGACTTGATGGAAGTGAATTGTGTCAACAGAAATTGGTACTCTTATGTAGTAACTACACCCATTGTAGTAACTACATCCATCCATTTCTAAGTGGTTATCAGTTATTATTCTTTAACTAGTATGCCAAAGGTAGCATGAATAATAAACCCTGTGTGTGTTTTACATTGCCTTTTGCAAACCCAATAAGGAAGAAAAATCTTTCTGTTTAGGCTTCATAGTTTTCTTGCTCCAGAAGTCCAGCCAACTTCAAAACACTTGGGTGGTTTTCTTCTTTTATTGGCATAGACTCGAGTTTCATAGTTTTCCCCCCAGGGGATAAAGCAACATTGCCTTTCATATTTCCTACTGTTTACATAATGATAGAGCTTGGACATCAACATTACATCAGTAATAATGATTTATTAGGCATTCATAATATGAAATGAATTATTCAAGCATGCATAATTTCTGGATCATTTAGGCAGTAAACAGGGACATTAGTAAGATGGAAGTTTAATGCACCACTTGGCTCTTATACAATCTGGTCTCATGACACTTCAAGCAGCCTGCAAATTTTGCATGGGAAGATTGTACTAGTGATTTTTTAAACATTATTCATAGTGAATTACTGATAGATTTTGAATTGATGGGCTCCAAGGGCTCAGACATGCTACCAAAGTAGCTCCTCTAAGCTTAAACACTTCCACTGTACATCTGTGTCCATTCCGGCAGTTTTTCATAAAATCTGCCATGAGGGTTCACAGGAAGAGGGATACAGTCTGCACCTCATCTTGTGAACTGCCACTGTTTGCATTCTGCATCCTGCTTTTCCCAGAGAAAATCAAGTACAAAAATCAAGTCAAGAAGTACAAGCAATTGTACAATTGGTGCCAGTTCCATAAATCTCTTATTTATTATTGTATTTATATCCCGCTTTTTTTCCTCCAAGGAACCCGAGGCGTCATACATAATCCTCCTCCTCCTCCTCCCCATTTTATCCTGAGGGTAAAGGGGCTGAGGGTCTGTGACTGGTCCAAAGTCACCCAATGGGTTTCCATGGCAAAGTGGGGACTAGAACCCAGATCTCCCAACTCCCAGTCCACCACTTTAGCCACTACTCCACACTGACTCTCTTCCTGGCTATTCCTTCCCTTCCTCATCATCAGTCTTCTCTTTCATTATTTGCTTGTAGTTTACTGTGTGAATTTGTACCAATGTACCAATGTACCATGTGCCTAGTCATAATGCTTTTGTCTCCAAGCAAAACAATGAGATATCTGGATCCTAAAACTTGACTACTGTGAAATCTCAGGATAGCATATACTTATAAATACTCCATATAATTTATCCCCATCCACACTGAGGTGTTTTATTCCAGCACAATACATGAAACCTTAAAAAGCATATAAATGTACTGTAATATTACATTTGCCCATTTCTCTAACCAGTAGTAAGTTCCAGGAGCACAGGACGTACGCAGGTTTGGTTTCCTTTGTAAGGAGATCACTGGAGTTTTGTGGTATTTTGTAATATTTTAGTTTATTTACGAATGCATGAATTGAGCATAGATGGAGGCACAGCTTAAAACCCCCAACATATAGCAAAATCCAATGCCCCGCATTAAATCTCCAGAGAGAGGCAGTTCCATTCCCATCCCCAAGGTATTTTCTCTCCCTGCCTTTCTTGCAAAAACGGACCGATTTTTCCCTTCTCCACTCAAAGCTATCATGCCCTGCTCTTCTTGTGTGTTCATGTCTCCTCTCCCAGTATATATCTGCACAACACACGAAATTGTTTATTGATCCCTTTCTCCCACAGTTGAGCACCTCCTTCAGTTGTTATTCACCAGTCTCCTGCAGCCTATCTACACTACTGCTTTAAAATGGTTTAAAACGGTTTATAATAGTTTTGAGAACTGTTGGGGCCCAGGACACACTCCATATACTTCTCAAAATGTTTTCAAAGTGTTTTATCCTGCGTGTGTAGATAAGCTCTTATCCAATTCCAACTGTATTAAATGTATTTTCAAGTTTGTTTTTAATGACCACAGGTTCCTCCTGCCCTATAGCTAGGTTCTTGCTCCTATCTATCAAATTCTATCAAATCTCTCCCTAACTTCCTCAGACTGTTGCACGGAGTTGTATAAGCTCCAATACTTAAGTAATTGACTGCCATTTGAACCTCCCCCTCACCTCCCAAGATGCCAGTCTGGATGAGAACGACAAAATAAAATAAAACAATAGCTCCATATGCTGACTGTTAAATAAATGTGTTCATGCTGTTCAATGACCTCTGCTAGACAACAAGGTGTTAATAAAGCATCATTAAGACCCCAGTTCCTCTATAACAGCCTTCCCCAACCTAATGCCCTTCAGATGTGTTGGAAAGCAACTCCCACAATCTGCTAGCTGGGCAATTATGGCAGTTGTTGTCTGTCACATCTGGAAGGAACCAGGTTGAGAAAAGGTGATCTGTAAAATTGGTGTGGAAATGTGGATACATGCTGGTGGTGGATACCATGAGTGATATAAATTACTCCCACAATATCATTGCAAGGGGATCCTATGCGGCTGTTATTCTTTCCCCAGTGTAGGCTAGTCCCATTTCACTGATAGAATTGTACCACACAGAAGGGAGGAGAGAGAATAGTCATGTTTGTTGGTGCAAAACAAAAAAAGCAAAATAAATGCTGTGATCCGGATCAAGTTCCAGTGCTGACACAAGTAGCCCAATCATGGCATTGCTCTGGATATACATTGTACATTTGACACATCAAATCTTGGGCCTGGAGCATGTAACAGTTTAAGAGCAAGCAGTGAAGATGCAGCCTGGATTATTACATCTGTATTCTGAAGCAGAACACAGCCTCATTTGTACAGTCATTGTTTAACAATCTAAGAAGATGCAGTCCTCAATGAACTGAAAGAATATTTTAATCCCTGCGTGGGCATATATGATATTATAAAGCTCAGTAAACCCTTTGTTGTTTTTTAAGCACAGTTCACTCTGCTTCACTCATATGTTGTTTATTTCATGGTATTTTCTCCCCTAAGAGACTAAATTTGAAGTAATTGGTTCTCCTTTGTAGCATGCAGCATCTTCCAGTATTTGACAGTCACAGAATCCTTGATAAAAAATGGAGTTGGCCGGCATATTTCTTCCGAAGTGTTAGCTTTCTTGAATCTTTGACAAGGAACATTTTTTTATTCATTTAAGTGACTTGAAATAATCGACATACAAGTTTTGGGGCCTCTAGGGAGCTTTGCTTAAAGGTTACCACTTTAAGAAGGAAAGCCAATTACACCGCATGCATTCCTACCTCTTCTCTTCTCTGTAAAGTCCCTCTCTCTCTCTCTCTCTCTCTCTCTCTCTCTCTCTCTCTCTCTCTCTCTGCGTGCTTGCACACACACACACACACACTTAAATTATATTACTTACATGCATGTAATTGTTTATGTTCCCTCCTAATTTATTTTCTCTAGAGTTGGGCTGTCTCTACACAAGAGGTTTAAAGCTCTTTCAAGTCTCATTAAAAATTTTACCTCTACATGAGCGGAGCGCAAATCGGGACTTGAGGCGCATTATCTATCCGATTATGCACATTATCAAATGCGCGTGAAATAGCGAGTTTTATTTTGCTGCGGCCATTAAAGCGCATTTTGACTATGTGAACAAACGATTATCTGCATTATCTAATTCTAAAGCGCATTTCAAACAACTGGTAAGGCCACCAGTTATGCGCTCAATTACCTCCTGCGTAAAGTCATTTACCATTAAGCGCTTCCGAGAAGATGCGCATAATCGGAGAACCAAGCGTCAAACCAAATTCTTGTAGAGGGGGTCTAGGACACCTTATTCCCCACAATACATTTAGCCTGCTCAGCACTACCTAAAATCTTATTGAGTATCAATGGGATGGTTTAAAACACACACACACCTTGAGTGGCAAAGGCTAGATCTAAACTAGTGCTTTTTATTTGTACTGAAGTGCACTGATAACTGTTAGTGCACACATTATGCATTCCACATACTGCTTTTCTAGTGTTCTTCCCCTCTTTTTATTCTGTACTATTCAAAATACTTTAACAGATGTCATTGTGTGTGTGTGTAAATGTGCAAGACAGCTATAGCATCACCATGATGAGATTGTATCAATATGACACGAAGTGTAGATCTGACCCAGTGTCCTCTTTCATACTAGACTGTCCAGTATTTCTACCTCTTTCCAGGATGATGTCCTATTTGTATGCCTGCTACAATTTTGGTTAAGTGGACATTCAGGGAAGGGAGTTCCATGTGACACACTGGCTGAATTCGGACAACACGATAGTCAATGGTGGGGTAATAATCAACTTTACAGTTGTTCATCTAGGAGGTACTCCCCACACAACGTGGTAATAAATTATCAACCGTGGTGTGGATTAGGATCAGCATTGAGTTCACTATGGCAGCATTCGGACGACATGATAGTCAATACAACAGACGATTGTTTCCACCTCCCCCCCAGTTGCTTCATGTGTCATCCGAATTCAGCCACTATGTTGTTGTTGTTGCTGCTGCCACTGCTGCTGCTGTTAGTATTAGTATTGTATTGGGAAGCCATCAGCTTAGGTGCAGCTTAAGTGCACTATGGTGTGCCTCCATGGGCACACGTAGTGGGGGCTACGGTGTGCCCATGGAGGAGAAGTTACCGGTGTGCACTAGTTACTGGTGTGTTTCTAAGCCCAATTCAAAGTGCTGGTTTTGATCTTTAAATACCTAGACTGTTTGGGACCAAGTTACTTGCAGGACTGCCTTCACCCATATTAGCTTGCCTGTATTTTAAGATCAAAATGAGAGGCCCTTCTTATTTGCCCATATGTTAGAGCAAATAACGCTCTCTAGTGAGGTTTACCTGACATCAGCATAATCTTCTTTTTGATGTCTGGTTAAGACATTCCTCTACTAACAGGCATTTGACAGTATATGAGAAGGCTTTCTTCAGGTCCTGGGATTCTTATTGTTAATTGTGGTTTAGTGTTAGTGGTTTTATATTATGAAATCATATTGCATTTTTAGGGTTCTAATCAGCCTGAGATCTGTTTAGCCAGAGATCTTTGGCTACCGGGTAGTATAGAAATGTAATACATAAATAAATGAAAATGAATAAATAAAACTCCCATTAGTGTAGGTTAGGGTGACCAGATTTTGAAAACCAAAATCCCTGTCCCCCCCCCGCCACCCCCCCACCCAAAACAACCCCCCAACAAGCCACTCACCCCCAAAAAAACCCAGCCCGGACCTACCGGGTCCTCTGCCATCGCTGGGCTCGCGCCGCTGCCGCCGCCGGGCTCACGCTGCCGCCGTTGAGCTCACGCCACCACCGCCTAGTTCGTGCCGCCACCGCCGCCGGGCTCATGCCGGTGCCGCTGCTGGGCTCGCGCCACCACCGCTGCCACCGGGCTCGCACCGCCAGCGGCGGCGGCGGCGCTGCAGGGCTCGTGCCAGAGGCAGCGAAGAAGAGGGCTGATTCCGGAAATGATGAAATCGGCCCTCTCCCGCCTCTTCTGTGTGGCCTCTGGCCTCCTCAGGGTTTGTTGCGATGGCGACGAGCCCCGAGGAGCCCGAATAACCGTGCGGAAGAGGCGGAGGAGGCCGATTACATCACTTCCGGAATTGGCCCTCTTCCTCGCAGCTTCTGGCACGAGCCCTGCAGCGCCGCCGCCGCCGCTGGCGGTGCGAGCCCGGTGGCAGCGGTGGTGGCGCGAGCCCAGCAGCGGCGGCGGCACATTTCCCCTGTTTCTCCCTGCTGCCCCCCGGTGGGCCCGGATCGCCCCAGTTTTCCCGGTTAGGACCGGGAAACCCCAGGCGATCTGGTCACCCTAGTAGGTGGATTCCATCCCACTGGAATTCCACTTCTTTGAAATCACTTCAAAATGTATCCTTTACACAATGGATTCTGATCCCATTGACTTCAATTACCCTCTTTTTTTCTGATGATGACTGAAGAGCATATAGTTTAACAGTTAAAATGACCACAAACAACACATATCATGGGACAGAAAACTGAGACCGTATGTTCCAAAGATGCACTATCATCAGACCAAATGGAAAAGCAAAGTGTTCTCCCTTGTTGTTTCTATCGAACTGGGAAGCCAGTTAAGAACAAACATTTCTCTCTTGCCCCGCTAAACCCAACCTCCTAGTGGAAGGATATTTTAAAGAATATCACACAAACTTTGTTGTTTATACACAATGGCATCCATATTTATAGAGACTAGAATACAGATAAGTGAGGTCACTACATTAAGCATCCCTTGAAAAATTGGTCTTTCTTGACACTGTTAAGCAGCAGTTTGGCAGTTTACATCCCAGCTCATCATTAAGTTTGAATCTAAACAAGGGCTATAAAATAACTGTCTTTTGTTGGAGGAGGGGTGTGGAGAGCGTAGGAGGAGTTTGCAGGGGGGAATGGGCTGTTATTTGACAGCTTCATCCCTCAATCCTCCTGAGGTCTCCAGCAGCCTCCAATCACAATGGGCGGGGGGAGCTTAAGGACCATGAGGTGATTGAACTTCCTTCCCCTTTTCTCATTGTGGGTTAGAGATTTCATACAGATAGGAGTGATCTTTGGGCTGGGTAGCTAGTTTAGGCTTGTGGTTGGACTTGGAGAGACTTGGAGTGTTTTTTTTTTTATCTCCCTTCCCTCCCCCTTTTCTCACTGTTGCCTTTCTTATCTGGTCACCCTATGCTAGCCAGCCACTGTGGTTCCTGGGCTGGACAGTAATCAAGGTTTTACTGTAACCCACTGCTATAAAGTAGGGGTGTGCACGGACCCCCCGGATCGGATCGGGACCCGGATCGGGACCTCCAATTTTGTCCCGGACCGGTTCGGACAAAATCGGAGGCCCCCCGGACCGGATCGAGTCCGATCCCGACCCAAAAATCGTACATTTTTGGATCGGCCGCCATTTTTTTCCCCATAGACTTGCATTGCAATGCGAGTCTATGAGGAAAAAATGGCGGCGGGTGGGTAAGGGGGGGCCTAACTCCCTCCCCCCCCGGGGCCGTCCGCTGTGGACGGCCCCGGCAGGTAAACCCCCTCCCCCGCGCTCCCTACCCCCCCTGGGGCCGCCTGCTTCCATCCGCTGGCGCCCGCGGGCGCCAGCGGATAGAAGCGGACGGCTCCGGGGGGGGGTAAGCCCCCTTCCCCGCCACTTACCTTCTCGGCACGTCCGGCGCCGGCGGCTACTACCAGCGGGCTCCGCGGCCTACTCTCAAGTAGCGCGCCGGGTGATGACATCACCCGGCGCGCCACCCTGGAGCAGGCCGCGGAGCCTGCTGGTAGTAGTAGGCGCCGGCGCCAGACGGGAGCCGCCGGGCCGGGCAGGTAAGGGCCCCCCTCCCCCCTCCCCCCTCCGCGCGCCCCCTCCTCCCCTCCACGCACCCCCTCCTTACCTTTCCGGCCCGGCGGCTCCCGTCCGGCGCCGGCGCCTACTACTTCCAGCAGGCTCCGCGGCCTGCTCTAGAGTAGCGCGCCGGGTGATGACATCACCCGGCGCGCCATCCTAGAGCAGGCCGCGGAGCCTGCTGGGAGTAGTAGGCGCCGGCGCCGGACGGGAGCCGCCGGGCCGGAAAGGTAAGGGCCCCCCTCCCCCCTCCGCGCGCCCCCTCCTCCCCTCCACGCACCCCCTCCTTACCTTTCCGGCCCGGCGGCTCCCGTCCGGCGCCGGCGCCTACTACTTCCAGCAGGCTCCGCGGCCTGCTCTAGAGTAGCGCGCCGGGTGATGACATCACCCGGCGCGCCATCCTAGAGCAGGCCGCGGAGCCTGCTGGGAATAGTAGGCGCCGGCGCCGGACGGGAGCCGCCGGGCCGGAAAGGTAAGGGCCCCCCTCCGCGCGCCCCCTCCTCCCCTCCACGCACCCCCTCCTTACCTTTCCGGCCCGGCGGCTCCCGTCCGGCGCCGGCGCCTACTACTTCCAGCAGGCTCCACGGCCTGCTCTAGAGTAGCGCGCCGGGTGATGACATCACCCGGCGCGCCATCCTAGAGCAGGCCGCGGAGCCTGCTGGGAATAGTAGGCGCCGGCGCCGGACGGGAGCCGCCGGGCCGGAAAGGTAAGGGCCCCCCTCCGCGCGCCCCCTCCTCCCCTCCACGCACCCCCTCCTTACCTTTCCGGCCCGGCGGCTCCCGTCCGGCGCCGGCGCCTACTACTTCCAGCAGGCTCCGCGGCCTGCTCTAGAGTAGCGCGCCGGGTGATGACATCACCCGGCGCGCCATCCTAGAGCAGGCCGCGGAGCCTGCTGGGAATAGTAGGCGCCGGCGCCAGACGGGAGCCGCCGGGCCGGAAAGGTAAGGGCCCCCCTCCCCCCTCCGCGCGCCCCCTCCTCCCCTCCACGCACCCCCTCCTTACCTTCCCGGCCCGGTGGCTCCCGTCCGGCGCCGGCGCCTACTACTACCAGCAGGCTCCGCGGCCTGCTCTAGAGTAGCGCGCCGGGTGATGACATCACCCGGCGCGCCACCCTAGAGCAGGCCGCGGAGCCTGCTAGTAGTAGTAGGCGCCGGCGCCGGACGGGAGCCACCGGGCCGAGAAGGTAAGTGCCCCCCTCCTCCCCCCCCCCGCTGTCCACTTTCATCGGCGGGCGCCCGCTGGCGCCCGCCAATGGAAGCGGCGGTGGGCGCCAGTGGGCGCCCGCCGATCCGCCGATCCGCCGAACCGGTTCGGAGCTTTTTCGGACCGGTTCGGATTGGATCGGCCGATCCAGCTGCGGGATCGGAAATCGGATAATTTATCCGATTTCCCACTGGACCGGACTCGGATCGTGGATCGGGTCCGATCCAGTGCACATCCCTACTATAAAGATGATGTTTCACGGAACAGACTCAACTTGAAGTGCTATCACTGCGCCATTATTTTCAAGAGGAACAGGTAAGCTGGACAATTTACAGAAGTTCTGGAGTGTCACATACAGATGTACACACTTTCAGGCTGATCTGATTAATGGTTTTCCTGTTACTGATTTTCAGATCGGACGCCATTTCCCCCCCCCCATAAACTTGCATTGGGGGAAAGAAAGCTTTCCCCCAATGCAAGTCTATGGGGGGAAAATGGCGGTGCGTGGGTGAGGGGGCCTAACTCCCCCCTCCCTGTCCCTCCCCTGTCCCTCCCCCCCACTCACGCTGCTTACCTGCCAGGGCCATCGGCTTCCGTTCGCTGGTGCCCACAGGCTCCAGCGGATGGAAGCAGCTGCCCCAGCAGGTAAGCCCCCTCCCCTCCTTGCGCACCATACCTTGCCGGGGGCGTCCGCTTCCCTCCACTTCTGGACGCTACTGCAAACATCACCTGGCACGCTACTTAGGGGCAGGCCACGAAGCCTGTTCGCAGTAGCATCCAGGAGCGGAGGGAAGCAGAGGGAAGCGGAGGGAAGCGGACATCCCCAGCAAGGTAAATGGCACCCCCTCCCCCTCCCCCCTCGTGCTGCTTACCTACCGGGGCGGCTGCTTCCCTCCGGTGGCGCCACCGGAGGGAAGCGGCCGCCCCAGCAGGTAAGCCCCCTCCCCCTCATGCTGCTTACCTGTGGGGCAGCTGCTTCCCTCCAGTGGCGCCACCAGAGAAAAGCAGCAGCCCTGGCAGGTAAGCCCCCTCCTCCCCTCGCTCACCTTACCAGGCGGGGCTGTCTGCTTCCATCGGCGGGTGCCCGCTGTTGCCCGTGGATGGAAGTGGACGGCCCCACCAGGGAAGCCCTCGCCCTCGCGCACCTTACCTTCCGGAGCCATCAGCCCCATCAGGTAAGGAGCGTGAGTGGGGGGAGGGGCCCTAACTCCCCCCCTCTGTCCCTCCCCCCCTACTCATGCTGCTTACCTGCCAGGGCTGTTAGCTTCCATTCGCTGGTGCCCACGGACGCCAGCAGATGGAAGCAGCCGCCCTGGCAGGTAAGCGTCCTCCCCCTTTGTGCACCTTACTGGGCAGGGCTGTCCGCTTCCATTGGCGGGCACCTGCTGGCACCCGCAGATGGAAGCAGACGGCCCTGCCAGGGAAGCTCCCGCCCTCGCGCACCTTACCTGCCGGAGCCATCAGCCCCAGCAGGTAAGGTGCACGAGTGCGGGGGAGGGGGCCCAATCTGTCGATCCAGATTGGGTCCTTTTTGGATCGGTTAGGATTGGATCGGCGGATCCAGGTGCTGGGGATCGTAATTGGATCGTGGATCGGGTCCAATCCGATGCACATCCCTACCATCCATACTAAGGGTGTGGCAAAGCATCTCTCACTGTCCATGTTTCCAACCACCGTCCCACCTTGCAGGGTCAGTGTGCCTGTGTTTTTTCATTTGTAATTGAATCAAGGCATGAATCATGCAGTCACATCTCACATCAGCAGAAGCAGGAGTGAATCCCCGCCTGTGACCCCACCAGAACAAGCAGAAATCCCATTCTTTTTGTGGCTAGTATTCTCATTATCCTCATTAGTAGTAGCTTAGTGCCTACCCTGGAGTAAGTGTCTGTTTTTCTTGATTTGAATCAAGACAATCCTACGACAATGGAACCAATTACCTAGGGAGGTGGTGGGCTCTCCCACATTAGAGGCATTCAAGAGGCAGCTGGACAACCATCTGTCAGGGATGCTTTAGGGTAGATTCCTGCATTGAGCAGGGGGTTGGACTCGATGGCCTTATAGGCCCCTTCCAACTCTACTATTCTATGATTCTGTGATTTGTTTAGTAATATCACTGTCAGTATTACTGGATGGCTGAGACAGAGTTTCCTTAGATGAGCTTGAGTTTTCAGGTGACTGTACATTCTCAGGAGTAGGAAGAAGATGACATCAGTTTCTGTTTAGTATTCCACATTCTGTCTCAACGGAATATTATCTGAGTGTTTCATTTTTTTCTTTGCATAGAAGCTGGAATCTGCCAGGCCTTTTCTCCATTAAATTTGGTATAAGCTCCCTCTCCTGGCTATAAAAGTGGTAGGTTTTGCTCTGAATTTTACCAGTTATTAAAATCCTTATAACCTCTCCTTGCTTAATTATTTGAAGTGACAATGTTTTCAGGTCAGGTCACTTTAGAATGAGATTCTTCTCTAGGATTGGAATGTCTTCCAACTGGCAATTCCAGTAGCTATCAATGGTGTTGACTTGTAGCTTAAAAGAGCAGTATGAGGGTCATTCTGCCTCATGTTTTCCTTTGCAGTCTGTACTGCTCTCTCTGCCTTACCGTTTGCTTGATAAGATGTCTGGAATGAATGGGAATGGGATTCTGTTGCAAAAAATCAGGTTACATTGTCAGTCATGCCAATCAAACAAAGGGGCTGTCTTTATGGCAGCGGTTGCCACCGTGATGACTCAAAATCCCATGCTTTCGCTGCTTTAGGGCGGTGGCTAATCTTGTTGCCACAGGGAAAGTGCAGGGTTTCTTGCACCAGTTATGCCCCCTGTCCTTTGCCCTGACAGATGGCAACCAATCAGAGTCACCATCTGCCCAGCCATGCCTCCGCTGTGACTCCAGAGCAAGGCTTAGGGGCTGTCTTGATATCCTCTTGCACTGTCCTCACCTTGCTCTGGAGAAAAAAAGTCAGGTTAAGTCCCTTTTTTCTCTGCAGCTTTGGCAGAATGCCCCAGGGTGAGTGTGTGATGGCTGCTGCATCATGTAAGCAACGCCGCACCAACGCACACCTACCCTGGGGCTTTCCAAGCGTTTAGACAGCCCCAAAGATTCTTCAGTTGTTTGACATTACCTGTTACAGCATTGTTGGGCAACTTTGTCTATTGAGGAAGGGTATAATGATTAAAAGTTCCTTACATTGTATTGATTGATTTCTTCTGCAGTAGTCATAGGATAAGATTTTGTTCTTTACATCATTTCCAATACCAAGCCACCATATTCTCTGCTTGGCTCCCTCATAGGATTTGGTTAGATTTCTTTCCTCATAAACTGTGGTAGAACAATATGGCCTCCTTTTGTTATTAGGCCTTCTAGTTCACTCAGTTTTCCATGGACAGTGAAGTACTTTCTAGTCCTCTCGATAGCATCATTAATAGATTGTGCTGCAACACTGGCAGCTTAAGGAAGCTATTACTTGCGGAAAGGTGCCCTCAGGGCCATACAAAAAACTTATCCTGTAACCTATACACTATTTACACTAACAAATATATATATATATATATATATATATATATATATATATATTTGAACTACTAGGATAAAAACACTAACAGTAGCGAAATACTGAATAAATTCTCTCAGCTATGTGACCAAGAGAACGGTTAATCAACTCGGATGCGAACGGAAGAACTTCCCTATGAGGTGCCAGCAATGGCAGTCGAAAAGGAACTGAGGGGGGAGGCGGGAACACACAGGAGCATGTGCAGTACATGGTGGGGGAGGGGTTCCCTCCTAAAAACAAATTCTCAGCTAAAGAATATTCCCGAAGTAGACTCAGCGCAGGCACTAAACCCATATGTGTGACTGCACAGATGACCACTTGAAGAACATCAGTTACAGGTAAGCAACCTGTTCTTTTTTCATGATAATTATCGTGAAGACGATACAGTTCACCTATGATAAGAATGAAGATGATAATTTTTTTGGTCCGAAATGACGATAACGATAAACGACAATACTTTTTGGCGTGCACACCCCTACTCACTATGTCTCTCCCCAATCCCTTGACTAGCCAAGCCCCCATGGCAGCCATTATGTGACTAGTTGCATGCTTCATGGGAGCCATTTTGTGGTGGGGTCCACAACTGCTAACGGAGCCTGGGACAAAAAGATATTAGCGCCCCTTGCTTCCTGGTCGGTTTTGGACCTTCTCAACTTTATTGTCACTCCCTTTGATATAAACTGCAAAACATAGAATTGCAGCGCTCTTTCCGAGTTTTCACCTTTTGATATAGCCAACAACTCAGATATCCGAAATGCTCCAAAAATGCTGCTAACGCAGCAGCATGAAATAAAGCAGTCTCATACTGAGAATAGCATATTAATGGTCCTAGCAAAATATCCGGGGATATGGGTACTCTAGTATCAGGCAGCTGTGGGGATGTCCTGGACCATCCCCTCAATGCTTGTCGAACTAAAATCTGTTGTGTTATCGGCTACTCCCCATGCCTTTGCAAAGAAGGCAAAAGCCGCCAACTTACCGGCTATTGTCCTCGTGGAAAGGCCTTTTTTGTAAGATGCCACACAAAATCATAGAATGTGCTCTACCGGGATTGGCCAAGTCTGCAGCATCTGCATCTCATCTCTAAAGGTCGATAACTCCCTACCTGTTCTGCCATACCCGGCACACATGCTAGGTGCTATTTTTTTTACCAATTTAATTTTTATTATTTTCAAACAAAGATAAAACTTACAAAAACATACAACATTAAAATGGACCCCCTACCCTCACCACAGCATAATATAAAGGCCACAATTTCTCCTCCAGAAATTTTTAATCACAAAATTAGTTTCCCTCTTCCTCCCCCTCCTGCTAAAACTAAAGTAAATAAATTTTCTTTTCTTTCTTATATTTTCCCCTCTCCTCTTGCTTTTAACCAAACTTTTTACTTGAATCCCCAGATGAACCATTCATTTTATATGAAATTTACAAATACATATTACTTTTTAATTCATTATTAACATTCTTAATTTCTTTGCCCCTCTCCTGCCCCAAACTCCAACTTTCTTTTCCCTCCTTTTTTACAACAACATTAAGCTTAATCTTATTCTTGTTATAAATGTATATTAAAGTTTCCACAAATTTTTATCACACTGAAAAGAACAATACAACGAGAAAATAAAAGTTCCAGCTTCACTCCTATATCCAGACCATAATCAAATGTCCTTTTATCCGGCCAAATTCTCAATGCTTTTTTTAAAAACCTGTTTCAAAAGGGAATTCATTTTTAAGTTTTTCTGCCAGTTCCTTCAACTTTCGCATTGGAATCCCTTTACCTCTCCCCTTGAGTTTCAGAGTCACCCAGCGAAGCATTTTTCTCTGCTTTACTTTTGAACTCGCAACCTCTTGTCTGAGGATCCTTTTTTTCTTACTTTTCACTGGAACCACCTTTTCAACCATTGCTCCATCATGGAATTCTTTCAAAGTAATCACCCTTTGATATCTTTTCTCTTTGTTGACCAAAAAGCCTTTCACATCATTAGACACTTGTTTAGTAGTAATGTCTGAGTTTTTTCTTTCTTCAGTTTTCTCTCATTCTAGTTCTTTGCCTTTGTCTTCATCCGCCATCTTTGTCCCACATGCTTCCCATTTTGCTGCAATAAGATCCAATTTATCACATAATTGTTGAATCACTTTTGCATTAATAATTGAAAATCCTGGATTCTGGTCATTATTTCCACAGATTTCTTTGCTTTCCTTCTAATGTTTCCCATTATGAAAGTCCTTGTATCTTTATGCTCTATACCCTGGGGCTTATTTCTCTCAAAACGAAAGAGGCAATTCTTTGTAATCCAAGCTTCTCTTCGTCCTTCATTCTTATCCCCTTTTTTAATTCACATGTAAATTCTTTAAACAAAGATATCCATCTGTGATTCCCCTATTAACTTCAAGCTTTTATGTTCTTTCATACACAAAGGGTAAAATGACTCACCCACGTAATAGAGCAGGAGGTTTCATTTTCCTTATTATCTGCAGGATCAGTTGTTATGACTAATTGATTCTATTGCAGTGAAAGTACCCCCTCCTCTCAAGATGTTGCCCCTTGGGGAGTGAATGCCTGGCTGATCTTATGCCTTCTGAGGTCCGGGATGGCGTGTGAGCGTTGGAAGTCTGCATCTCTGCCCTCTTCTGCTGTCTCTCCGTCGAAGCTTGCACTCCGGCTTCGTTACCACATCAAAGAGTTTAAGAGATGCCTACAGGTTGCTCGGTTGTTTTCCCCTTTAATCCGGAGAAATTAACTCCATCTTGGAACCCCCAGACAGCATCCGCACCTTCCTATTCCACAGAGCTCGAAGGTCACGCAGCTCAGCCTTCCATTGCATATTGCGTGCTCAATTACGTTCCACCAATCTCCCAAAGGGTACTCGGCATCACCTCCAGAAGCCAACAAGCCCAAGGCGCCAGTTCCCTAAATTTTTGCACCTGTTGACGCGATAAGGCGTCAGCAATGGAATTGTCCAGGCCTGGTATATGTCTTGCATGGAAAACAATGTTGTGGCGGAGGGAATGCAATGTGAAGGCCCTAAGCACATTCATGACTCTGGGATTTTTTGACGTGAGAGAGTTTAGTACGTGTACAGTGGCCAAATTGTCACACCAAAAGTGGACAGCAGAATTGGCAAGGTCGTCCACCCATATGTGTGCTGCAACATAAATTGGAAAGAATTCTAAAAATGTACGGTCCTTACAGATATTAGAGGATAGCCACTCTACTGGCCACTGCTCAGCACACCATCTATCTCTCCAAATAATACCAAAACCTAATGCTCCTGATGAGGAGATCTTGCCTCCAAAAAGAAATTCCATTATACTCTCCAAGGAATGACAACCACATTTTGAGGTTTTCCCGCATTGCCGCCATCACACGCACTCGATGGAATGGTCTATTTAAGCCCTTCGTAGCATCGCACAGGCGACATATGAAAACCCGACTGGGAGCTATAACATTACATGCGAAATTGAGGTGGCCAACTATTTCTTGGAGCTGCAGCAGTGTTACCTTTTTGGCCCAGATCATTCTTGTATGTCCCGCGGTGTAGCCAGTTTTCCTTCTGGCAAATGGCTGGTTTGTTTCATGGAATCGAGTTCGATTCCCAAGAACGTTAAGATAGAAAGTGGGCCTTCCATCTTCTCGTGTGCCAGGGGTACTCCTAGCTCGTCAGCTAAGGACTGAAACTCCCTCATTAAATATGAACACTGATTGCTCTTTTCTGGACCACAGAGCAAAAAAGTCATCAAGATAATGAGAGGTGCTAGTTAACCCTGTTCTGTCTTGAAGAGCCCATTCCAAAAAGGAGCTGAACTTTTCAAACATAGCACACAAGATAGAGCATCCCATGGGAAGAGCTCTATCTATGTAATATTGTCCTTTGAAACAAAACCCTGGCAAGTTCAAATCAGCTGGGTTAATGGGGAGAATGCGAAACGCTGACTTAATGTCACATTTTGCCATCAGTGCCCCTGGGCCATTGCTGCGCACCATTGACACTACAGCATCAAAGGATGCGTAACGCACAGAGCATAAACGCTCAGAAATGTAGTCGTTAACCAACCAACCCCCCCTTAGGGAAAGACAGGTTGTGAATCAACCTATATTCCCCTTGGTTCTTTTTGGGCACTATGCCTAATGGAGAAACCCTCAAATTGTCTATGGGAGGTGTACTAAATGTGCCTATCACTCTGCCAGCAGCGACTTCCTTATTTTTTCCCCAACTAATATTTCTATTGATAATACCAATTTTTGATTTTTGGCGAATGAAGCCTGCCTAGTTTCTTGAAACGGAATGTGAAATCCTACAACAAATCCCATCTCCAGATAATTGGCATCCTGTCTATTAGGGTAACCTGCCTATAAAAGTCTTAACTGGTCTATTTTAATTGAGCTGGGGCCCTTTTGGAGGAGGTTGTTGCTGGCCCCCGGGCTTTCTGCCTCCTTGTCCATCTCTACCTGACCCTCAACCTCCCCTATTTCTGTTGCAATTTGATGCCGGGTGCAGTTCTCCACAAATAGGGCACTCGTGCCGGTATCTGCATGGAGACCGCAAGCATACTCCCTGTGCACTGTATTCCCAGCAGGGCAGACGGTATTGAACCTCCTGCCCTGCGCTCCCTCTTTGATTGGAGGCGGGTGGCTGCTTAGCAATTATATGACCACTATCCGCTCTCTTGCCAAAACCTGGCCTGGCCAGCATCATAAATTGCAACCATAAGTCTTGGACCCTAACATCCCATAATAGGGAGTGGTCAAAAGCTGCCTACATAGGCCAACCACATCAAGATACTTTGTCAGGATATATCCTCATTCTGGGAAGCATAACTGTATCACTCCCATATAAATTAGAAATCCTGGAAGCCAATTGGCCCATGTTGTAGCAGCCCTTCTTTGCCTCAACCTTTCAACGTCCTTCTCACCAAGTTTTTCTTTCTCGTTGCTCTCCAGATCTCTGAAGAGCAAGAAAAAAATGTCTATGAATTCACCTCTCAGTATTTATTCACGTGTCGCTGGGAGCAAATGATAACTAGGGTGTGCAACGGATCGGGTCCAATCGATGATCTGGATCCGATCCAGGGGAAATCGGATAAAATTATCCAATCTGATCCCCTGCCCCTGGATCGGCCGATCCGATCTGAAAAGGACCAGATCTAGATCGGATTGGATCGGAGGATCGGACCCCCCCTCCCTCCCTCATGGTTCTAACCTGCCCGGGCCATCTGCTGCCGTCCGCTGGCGCCCGTGGGCGCCAGTGGACAGCCCTGGCAGGTTAAAAACTGTGAGGAAGGGTTACTTGCCAGGCCGTCCACTGCCATCTGCTGGCGCCAGCGAGCACCAGCGGACAGCCCCGACAGGTAAGCGTGGGGGGCTTACCTCCTGGGGCCGTCTGCTGGCACCCACTGGCGCCAGTGGATGGCCCCGGGAGGTAAGAACTGCGAGGGTGGAGGACTGCGAGGGTGGAGGAGGGAGGGGGGCCCACTTACCTGCCGGGGCGTCCTCTTCCTTCACCTGCCGGAGATCTACTGAGAACTAGGCTGTCTTTAAATGGCTGTCTTTAAAGAAGCGATATTAAAGTTTAATTAAGGAGAAAAAGAACCAGGCACAGAGAGTGGGTTGGTAGAATTTAATTGCTGCTTCAATGGCTCATGATGCAGTTACCTTCTGGAGAATTGTCTCCAGTGGTTGGCAAAGTAAGCAATGTAGAATGGACTTTCATATTCCCATCAAGACCTGGGAATTATATTTTAGTGAGCTGTATGCAAAAAGACTAACTGGAACCCCACTATTACAAACTGAATTGATGAAGGTCCCAGATTGGCCTCCTGTTCCGCCTCTGAAATTAAGAGGCTTATTTCTAAGCTTAAGTCGGGCAAAGCACCTGAAAGTGATAATATATTACCCAAGATGCTTAAGGCCAACATGGAGTGGTGGACCCCAGTTCTAGCAGCTCTATTTACCTATATTGATCGGTCAGCTTGTATACCAGAGGACTGGGGCCTCGCTATTATTGTCCCGATATATAAAAAGGGGAAAAGAGGGGACCCTGCTAATTACAGACCAATTAGTCTATTGAGCATCATGAACAAGCTGTATGCCAGTCACTTCCTTGAGAAACTATCAAGCTGGATAGAGGAGGAAATTTTTTTGGAAGATAAGCAGGCAGGCTTTAGACCTGGGCGCTCCACAGCTGACCAAGGACTCGTATTACAACACCTGGCCGAAAAGTATACTTCTGTCTTGGGGGGGGGGCACTTTATACAGCCTTCATTGACTTTAAGTCTGCTTTCAATCTAATCCCCAGAGATAGGTTATAGCAAAAACTTGAGGACACTAACACTGATAGGCGACTGTTGACCCTTATTCATAGCCTCTATGATAAAACCTGAATGCATGTGAGATGTAATCATGCAAGCCATTTGATCAGAGTGATCCCAACTTATATTGGTGTTAGACAGGGTTGTGTTCTTGCCTCCACCTTGTTTAGTATTTATATTAACACTCTGGTCAAGGGGCTCTCTGAGATAAACTCCCACCCTCCTAAGTTGGCACATAGATCTTTATCCATTTTACTATATGCAGATGATGTGGTACTTCTCTCTCTGACACGCATTGGTTTGAGGCGATTAGTAAGAGCTTTGGACATTTATTGTAAAACTGAAAAGCTGGTGATATTATACCAAATCTAAAGTCTTAGTTTTAATGCGAAAGCAGACTAAACATCGCTGGCAGATAAATGGGCACCCAATTGAACAGGTTAAATCTTACAAATTCTTGGGAGTAATCTTCCAATCATCTGGCTCCTGGAGGAGTCAAATCTCCAATGCCATTGCAAATGCACAGAGGAGTGTCAAATCACTCATTTCTTTCTTTTATGCTAAAGGAGGACAGCACATACCATCAGCCTTACAAGTGTTCTCTGCTAAGGTACTATCACAACTGCTTTATGGTGCGCAATGATGTGCTTATTAGAGGTGTGCAATGGATCGGGTCTGATCCACGATCCGGACCCGATCCAGGGGAAATTGGATAAAATTATCTGATCTGATCCCCAGCACCTGGATCAGCCGATCCAATATGATCCGATCTGAAAAGGACCCAATCCGGATCATGTTGGATTGGAGGATTGGACCCCTCCCCCCACTCGCACCCCTCACCTGCCGGGGCGCAGGTAAGGAGCGTGAATGCGGGGAAGGGGCTTACCAGCTTGGGCCGTCCGCTGCGGATGGCCCTGGCATGTAAGGAGCGTGAGGGGGAGGAGGGGGCTTACCTGCCGGGGCGGTCCGCTGCCATCCGCAGGCGCCAGCGGACGGCAGCAGACCGGCCCGCAGGAAAGGAGGAGCGTGAAGGGGGGCTTACCAGCCGGGACCGTCTGCTGCCATCTGTGGGCACCAGCGGGCGCCAGCAGATGGCAGCAGATGGCCCGGCAAGTAAAGATGATCGCGAGGGGGGAAGCAAGGAGGGGGACCCCACTTACCTGCAGGGGTGTCCGCCGCCTTCACCTACCGTAGATCTACTGAGCACTAGGCTTTGCGGCCTAGTTCTCAGTAGAGCGCCAGGTGAAGACAGTGGACGGCCCCGCAGGTAAGGAGGATCGCCGGGGGGGCTTACCTGCCGGGGCTCCTCTGCTGCCATCCGCTGCCGCCCAGGTGGCAGCGGATGGCAGCGGATGGGCCTGCAGGTAAGGAGGATCGTGAGGGGGAGGAGGGAGGGGGCTCCCACTTACCTGCCGGGGTTGTCTGCTGCCATCTGCTGGAGCACAAGGGGGGAGGGACAGGGAGGGGGAGATAGCACAAGGGGGGGAGGGACAAGGGGGGAGTTAGGCCCCCACTCACCCCCCTGCCACCATTTTTCCCCATAGACTTGCATTGGGGGAAAGCTTTCTTTCCCTCAATGCAAGTCTATGGGGAAAAATGGCGGCCGATCCGAAAATCGGACATCCGATTTTTGGATCGGGATTGGGTCCGATCTGATCCGGGGGACCTCTGATTTTGTTCCGATCTGATCCGGAACAAAATTGGAGGTCCCAATCCGGTCCCGATCTGATCCAGGGGGTCCGTGCACACCCCTAGTGCTTATAGTAATTTTACTACTATGGAATCTACCCAAACAAAATTTTTGAGGAATGTTCTTGGTCTTCCAAGCTATGTGCCTAATATACTTCTACGTCTAGAGATAGGGCAAATCTCGGTTGAATCCCGTGCCTGGAGATATAAGCTAAACTTTTGGCTAAACATGATATTTGCCCCTCAAGGCTTGGCCCCTTTGACCTTGACCAATGTATTCCAGTCTAAATGGAAAAGGGCTGTTGATAGGAAACTGTGCAATATGGGTCTTTTGCAAAATGCCATTTTGGCCTTAGGTTTCTTAAAAGCCAAAGAGGCTTTATGCCAGCATATTGGGGGCATTGAGCTACAAGACCTTATAAGAGCAGCAACCCCATATACTGAATTTAGAGATAGGGGGCAGGCTTTTTTACCTGCAACCTATTTAACTCTTTTAATTATCCCAAAATACAGGAAAGCGTTTATGCTGGCTAAGTTTAATGTGCTTCCATCTGCATTTTTGGAGGGTAAATACAATAATATTCCATACTCTGAGCGCCTATGTCCCTGTAAAGCTGGTATGATAGAAACTGTGGGCTATGTATTGTTGTACTGTTCTTTTCATTGTGATTTTTGGCATATCTTTATTACTCCTATTTTACAAGGAATACCTGGGATTATCTTCTGGCCGACCAGAATTCTCAGATAACTTTTAAGGTGGTTAGATTTTGTGCTGCTGCAATTGCCTGTCAGCATGGGATGATAACATCTGATTGTGATAAAGTTTTAATTTCTTAAAATGTGGGGGACATGCTTAATGTATACTCAATTAATTGACTGTTTATATACTACAATATTTATAGTCTAATTCTACTTTGTTGGCTCTGGGAATACTATATGCACCTGTAGTGTTGTTTTGTTTCTGTTGGTGTTGTGATCGTAATAAATATTGATTGATTGACACATATTGATTTGAAGAATCACCAGCAACAGGCAGAGTCCAATCCAACAAAGTTTATTTCAGTACTACGCATGTAGGAGGGAGCTAGGTTCCAGCAAGCTGTTACCAAAACTCTCTGGCTCAATTCAGACGACACAATAAACAACTGGTGTGGGGGAAACAATCGTCAGTTGTTTTGACTATTGTGTCATCCGAATGCTGCCATAGTCAATTCAGCGCTGATCCTCATCCACACCACAGTTGATTATTTATTACCATGTTGTGTAGGGAGTGCTCCCTAGGGTTAGCGTGAGGGTTAGGGTTAGTCAACCCACCATTGACTATCGTGTCATCCGAATTAAGCCTCTGACTGGCAACGGCAAAACTGTTACATTTTATCTCTGTTTCAGTCTTTGATGTCACATTCCCCTTGCCCCCTCCCTTCTGTGATGGATTACATGTCAATAAACAGTTCAAACTAAAACTATTTCACAGAACATAATAAAAGCAATATCCTGGGTACTTGACACACCAATGTAGCTTCTTATTCCCTGATAGTGGCAAATCAAGGCCAGTCGAGATGGTTCTTTGACTAAACATATGGCTGATTCTCATGAGGGAGTATTTACATGTTTACCTTACCTCAGGCCAATGGGTGTCTCTGTCTGTGAGATGTGCTTTGGGGCGGAAGGGTCATGTTTAATTTACAGCACAACAGGCAGAAAGAGTAGGGAGGAAGGGAATACGTTATCATGAAGGACATTTGGGGATTCCTGCTCTGTTCAGTGTCCCTTTGTTATTCTGTTATGCAAGATGTGAAACTCTTGGCGGGGCACAATTTTAGTGCTTGCATTTCTTTTTGAAACTCTTAACAAAGGCCTGGGGACCCAGTGTTCAGATTTTACTTTATATCTGACACCATATTAAAATATTCTTCAACACTCCTCAGCACCTTCATCATCATCATGCTGATTGCATAGGAGCCTGTAAGTCCATGCCCGGTCAACTTCCTCAACACACACATCATAACCAAGGCCTTCAAGACCCTCTTAAAGTAATTCTTCTGCTTCTTGAGGTAATAGCCTATGGCTGCAACACTCCTCTTAAGAGCTTGCAGGGAAGCGAAATAAAAAGTAATGGTGTGGGAGGGAGTTAGAAGAGGAAAGGCTGGGAGAGGGAAGGGCTCAAAGGAGGAGTGGGAGGGAATTGCCTAATTCAATCAGAAGAGGAGCAGCAGCAATGCAAAGCTATTTTTGCTAAGCAAGTGTTCCCTTTGATAAAGCTATGAAGCCTTGGCTATATGGGGTCTGGTCTAGAGCTGAAAGGATTGCTGACTTGGCTGGAAGGGGGAAAGCACCAGCTGTTTTTCTTTCATTGAGTCACTTGGGTCTATGAACAGGCAGTAAGTAGTCCTACTCTAAGCAAAATAAAAAGTAATGGTGTGGGTGAAAGGCAGTTAGAAGAGAAAAGGGCTGGAGGAGAGAGTGGGGGGGGGAAGAGAAAGTGATCACAAGAGGGTCAGCCATGGGAACGCAGAGCCCATTTTAAACAATGTGTTTCTCATGGGTAAACCCCCCCTCCCCCGAGGTTTTCCTTAAAAAAAGCTATGGGGTCTAATCTGCAACTGAAAGGATTACCTGGAAGGGAAAACACAAGCTGTACAATGGCAGTGGCTGGTCAGGAGACTTTTTTTTATTATTGTTGGACTAAATCAATTGGCTCTCCCAGGCTCAGCAGCAATAGCCCTACTGTAGCAGGCAGTGAGGCAGCCTAAGGAAAGCAAACGCGCCTTTTTCTGCTGCTGCTCCTCCTCTGCACAGGTGCAATAACACGAGTCACAGGGGGTGACTCAGCCGAGCCTGTGCAGGAGCGGCAGTGCTCTGAAAAAGGCATACATGCTTTTTTCTCTTCTGCTGCAGCTACGCTGCTCAGGGCACCATTTTAGAAATCAGCCGGCCAGACTGGGAATCTGGGATCCTTGCCCAGCCGGTCGGGACATTTCAGAATCACCTGGAAATCAGGACATTCCCAGTTTTCCGGGACGTATGGCAACCCTACTCCTGAGTCACTCTTTTCAGAGACTGAAGCTGCCCTAGGCCCAATCAGTTTCCTCTACGAGGTCAGAGAACTCAACTAAACCAATCTCAAATTGTCTCTTTGCTCTAGGAGGTCAGAGAAAATGGAGACTCATCAAGCTTTTCCTGTCTCCCTCTTTCTGTCTGCTCAGGAACTGACTCAAAAGCCATTCTCATGTCATTGGTCCAGAGAGAAGCTTCTCTCTTGGAACAAAGTAGCTCCCTTTAACTGCTTTGCTCACTTGTAACCAGACTAACCTCTTCACTCCCAGGAAATTCCATAGGATTGTAGTGTTCACTTGGAAGGGTTCCCCTGAGGTGAGGTTTGGGGGTTAAGCAGTTAGTGACCAAACAGGAGTTGTTAAATCACGTAGTAGAATAGAAAGATGTCATCTTCATTCAAACCATGTTTAGTGTCCAGTTTCTTGATCATTTCCAGTTCAGTGGTTTCTCGTTGGATTCTTCCTCTGTGGTGTACTTGTTGTAATGCGGTGGTTGTCAAATCAGCTATAGTATGCCCTGGAAGGTTGAAGTGTTCACCCACAGGCTTCTAGGTTCTGCTTTGTCTTATATCTGATTTGTGTCCATTTATTCTCTTGTGCAGCGGTTGACCTGTTCGTCCTATGTAAACTGCAGAGGAGCATTACTGGCAAATGATGGCATATACTACATTGGAGGATGCAGGTGAAAGAACCCTTGATGGTGTGACTGATTTTGTTGGATACTGTGACAGCACTGCCTGAATAGATGTGAGGGTGCAGAGTAGGTACTTGGGTCTGTTGCATGGTCTGGTCCCTCTGTCTGTGTCTCTGTCCTGTGTCCTGTTGCTGGTTAGCATCCGCTTCAGGTTGGGAGGTTGTCTGTTAATCTGGTGCTAAAAGGGTTAAATCATGTTGCATGAAAGAGGTTACTTCAGATTAAGTATGGCTAATTTGATCTGGAAGGGTGAAATTACTCGAGTGAGGTTTTGGGGAGATTTACAAGAAGACCCCTAAAAGACCCTAGACGCATATCTAAAAGACCCCCAGATGTATATTCCAGACCCCTGGGCTATGGGCATGAAGACTTTGGAATTTTTATTGTGGATTGATGGAGGATGGAAAATAACAAGACAACACAAAATATGTTGGGTTAAATAGGGCCACGTTTATTGAAAATTCACTGAAGATCTGCATAAGGGGAATGCCTAAGCAGGCATCGACTAAAACAGCAGATTCTTACCACTCTTTGAAAATTGGGCGAAGCATTGCCAGGCCCAGCAGAGGCTCTTACCCTTCGTCTCCCCTGGGCCTTCCCCTTATGGGTGGTAGACCTACCTGCATCAGCCACCTCGCGCCATCAAGCTCCGAGAGGTTGAGACGGTTTGATCTCAAGGACAACCCTTATTCAGCAACTGTGCTGTCAGGCTGGTAACTGCTGAACCCTTCACACTAGGTGCCCTGCAATGCTCACCAACCTCCCTATTTCCCGATGCCTGCTTCCCTCCACTGGGATCAACAAGCCTTCTACTTAGTTGATACCCCCCCACACATACACACACATTTATGAAGGATAGCTGCCTTCAGTCCCTTTTGCAAATCTGCCATAAAATGACCATTCCCATGTCCAATAAATGGACTCCATCGCTCCTATACAGCTCCGTCCAATTTCTTTTAAGTGAAGGGTGTTGCAGACTCACATCACCATATTTAACTAATTCCTTATATATAGCCCCATTCACTTTCCTACGAGCCCTTTTGATGGCCAGCTGGTCGCGCACATCCCGCCAAGTGATCCTTGGAACAATGCATGACCATATGATGAGAATCCCTGGCCATATCTGCCTAATTATTTGAAAGTCAGCTACCACTTGTAGGGAATGAGCGTGACCTTGTAGCATTCCAAGGTCATTGACTCCCAGGTGAAGCAACAGCACGTGCGGTAAAGGAAAAGTTGGACGTTGAAACAGTGAAAGAGCAGATGTTCCCATCTCATGCCTCTCTTCCCCAGCCATTGAATATTGGCCATTTTGCTCATGCCAAGCTGTGTGCCAATATTTATACGGGACGCTCGAAGACCAGCTCAGAATATAAAGCTGTGGCCACAAATCAAGATATGCACAGGGTCATTGCCCTTCAGAAAATCTATGGGAAAATATATGGATTAGAAAATGCCCACTCTCAATTGGGCAATTGTCACACGTAGCCTTGAAATGCCCTGGATCTCCACCTGCCTATTGCCTAAATTTGATTAGCCGTGAAGCCAATGGCAGCTGCCATTGATGCTGCTCCGATTCGAAAAGAACGCGTACCGAATTGGTATTTGCCCAAGCCCATGGCTTGCAGAGCTCTTTTTGTGGTGGACCAAAACTGACACCTTGTCAGTGGGATTCCATCCTTATGGCAAAAGAGGTAACCATCTTAATTTCCTCAAAATGCAAGAAATGCCATCAAGGCTTGTACTGGGCACAATGCCATCACTGTAGCTGGGCGCAAACATACCTGGCTACCCCGGCCACCTTGGTCAGTTTTAGAAAATCTCAGGGTGATAAACACCCCCTCTGGAAAACACTGAATGTCACCCATCTGTAAAGCTCTTTTTGAAAAGTCATTTTTGGACTTAGCTACTAATTCTGACACCCAAAAGTCTCCAAACAAAGCTGTCAAGGCAGCTGCATGAAATAAGGCCGCCTCAAAAGGGTAAGAACATAATACATGCCATTGATTGTATAAATTTGACAGGATTGCGGGAGACAGAGGCGTTCTGTCATCTGGCGTTTTAGGGTGCTGCCTAGCCCACCCACGTAATATCCTCCTAACGACTGTGGCACAAGGCCTGCCCTTCGCAGCTCCACACAGAAATGTAAAATGTGTTCCATTGGCAATGGCCATTCTTGTGAAAGTGCTTTCCCTACACGGAAGGAATTAAACTCACTACCTGTTTTCTTGTAAGCTGCTCTTGTACTGGGTGCCACTGACTGCCACATGGCTGCCTCTACCTCAACTCTCCAATCCTCCACAGCGACCTTGGCATGTTTTCCAGCTTCAACTTTGCCCATGGCGCCAACTCCTGGAACCTTGCCACCTACTGACATAACAAGGTGTCAGCTATGGAGTTGTCAAGGCCCGGGATGTGCTGAGCCCGAAAAAGGATATTATGACGGAGGCATAAAAGGGTGAGAGCCCTCACAAGTTTCATGACCCTGATGTTTTGTGATGACAATGTGTTTATTACTTGCACCGTGGTCTGATTGTCACACCATAAATGGACCATGGAGTTGGTGAACTCCCTGGCCCAGATGTGCGTGGCAATGTAAATTGGAAAGAATTCCAAATGCGTTAGATTCCTACATATATCAGATTTCTTCCATTCCTGACAAATGACCCCAAAACCCAATGCCCCAGAGGCATCAGAATGTATTCGTATTCGGCTTCCAAGCATGTCTCTTTCCACCAGAAAGAAACACCACTGTAGTCAGCTAAAAATGTTAGCCAGACTTCCATATCCTCCCGCATGGGTTGTGTAACTCACACCCTGTGATGAGGACGTGACAGCCCTTTCATTGCACTGCATAACTGGTGCATGAACACCCTGCCTGGGGCTACCACCCTGCATGTAAAGTTGACGTGTCCCACTAGCTCCTGAATTTGTAATAAGGTAACTTTTTTGGCAGCCCACATTATATTAAGCCTGTTCCTCAATGAATTAAGCTTTTCTTCAGGTAATTTACAAGTCTGCTCTTCAGAATTCAGTTCTATACCCAAATACTTCATTATGGTTTGTGGGCCCTCGGTTTTCTCATGAGCAAGTGGCACCCCCAGCTCCTCTGCCATTACCTTAAACTCCTGCATGAGAACGGAGCGCTGAGCTGAATCAGCTGGTCCAGAAAAGAAAAAATCATCAAGGTAATGGGTTGTTTGTTGAGTAAAATTTCTCTTCAGATGAATAAAAGGACTGGACAGTTGCAGAGTGTCCAGAGGACTGACTATTGCACAGATAGTGTTTTTTCTATCTGCTTTTGTAAAGGTCAAAGAGATAGTGGGTTTTTCCCCTGGGAGTTTTTTCTGCATTTTTGTGCAAAGTATATATATCTGTAAAATATCTGTTAATGGTTGATGAGGATATGAGGTTGGACAGTGATGTTATGTGATGTGATTCTTCCTGGAAACCTGTATTATATTTGATGACCAAGACTGCTATAAATATATTGAAGGAAATACTGAATCTCAGTAAAGCTTTTACTGAAGACAAACCACTGGTGTGTGAGTATTTTTCCTTGCATGGATCTCTGGAACATGTTTACTCTGCTGTAAGTGAACCGGGATCACTAAACTCCCAGACATTGTTGCCTTTATGCCTGTACGATCCTGTATAGCCCATTCCAAGACAGTGCTGAACCGCTCAAACATTGAGCAGAAAATTGAACAACCCATGGTTAAGGCTCTATCGATAAAATAATTTTCTTGAAAATGAAACCCTAATAAATTGAAGCTGTCAGGGTGGATGGGCAATATGCGAAATGCAGACTTGATGTTGCATTTGCCCATCAGGGCCCCTCTTCCTAGACCCCTGACAATATTAATAGCTAGATCAAATGAAGCATATTGCACCGAGCAAAGTTGCTCTGGAATGGCATCATTTACTGAGTCACCCCTTGGGGCCAACAGGTTGTGTATTAGCCTGAATTCCCCCTTGGCCTTCTTTGGAACTATTTCCAGAGGTGAAACCCACAAATTGGCTATTGGTGGGCTGGTAAATGGTCCGACTACTCTTCCTGCTGTTATTTCTTTGCTTATCTTTCACCAAATGCTCCATCCTAGCCACTGATCTTTGGTTGTTTTTTAAGGTAGCCTTTTGCGGGCCTTCATATGGTATCCAAAAGCCTTCCCTAAAACCCAATTCTATGTACCATGCCTCTTCACGCTTTGGGTATAGCGCTAAAAGGTGTGGGCTGGGGCCCTTGTGCAGGAGTTGGCTGACCTCCAGGTTTGCAGCCCCCTTGGTTATCTCTTGGATAATCTCTTCCCCCTCTCAGCTTGTTGCAGTGAATGCCGGTATGATTTCCGCTACACCACACCACTGACAATAATGCCGAAAGCAGCATTGCACCCTGGAACATGCCCCCCGGGAGTTGAATTCCCAGCAAGACAGGCATTGTTGAACCACCTGTCCCGTGCTCCCTTTTAATGCAGGTGCGGGTTGTTGCCTGATAAGATGTGCCCACTGTCAGAATTATCCCCAAACCCAGGTCGGGCTGGCATCATAAATTGTAACCATAGGTCTTGGTTACGGACATCCCATCTGAGTGCATGGTCCAGGGCAGCCCTCATATGGAAATTTTCATCATACGCTAACCAAGCCCCTCCCTCATATTCTGTAAAGACCCTGTATATCAAATCTACGTATTTTGTCAGGGCGTAGCCTCCACTGGGGAAACGTTGTAGGACCACACCCATATAGATTAGAAAGCCAGGTAGCCAATTGGCCCAGTTTCTGGTAACCTTTTTGTGTTTAATTCTCTCTGATTCTTTATCCGCATTCCCATCTTTTTTCTTGGTCTCCATGTCCCAAAAAAGCAAGGAAAATACATCTACATATTCACCCCTCAATATCTTTTCTTTAGTGGCGGGAAGCAAATGGAAACCCAGTGGTGACGATGTGCTACCAGCAGGGATGGCCCTACATTCTACTCCCACTAAAGGATCATTTACTATGGGGTTTATTTATTTATTTAGTTTATTCCATTTATATACCGCCCCATAGCCGAAGCTCTCCTGTATGCTTGGAGTAAGTGGGACTCCAGCCGGGCCCTGCCACACTTCTAAGCACGCAGCTGCATCTTTTTCTGTGATCTCCTGAGAGGTCTGTCCTTCCACAGATTTTTGGGCTGCCATGGAATTGTGGATGGCAACGCGGGGGAATTCATCATCCTCCCTTGACTCTGAGTGACTGCCGAGCCCCCTTGCAACCCCTGTCTAACTGCCCTGTCGTCATCTAATGTATTTGTTGTAGTGGCAGCTATCCCCTCGTGTGTTACTGGCAAAACCCCGGTTCCTGCATGGACTATTCCCGTGTTTGGCTGAATTTGGCCCACCAAGGGGTTTCCCCCAGGTACTCCCGAATGAGCCATGGCTAGGTTTGTAAGCCATTGCAGCAAAGCCCAAGGGGCAGAAGTGCCCAGGTGTGGTGTATTATGTGGATTTGTGCACTCACCTATTGATGTCATCAGTGCTGGTAAAGCACCGGGCTGGCTGAGGTTGCTATCCACTATCCCTGTCTCCATCGTTAATACTGATCCAGTTGCCTGGGCCTGTGTTGTACTGCTCGTGTTGTCACGAGGAGGACTGCTCTGGCCACCTGAATAGTCTGATTTTGTACTATCAACTCAGTTATTGTCCGATCGATGGTTTACGCCTCCTGCGTTGCTGTGGTTGAAACTACCCTGTTTGCCTCGTCTGAACCCCACTCATCAATTGCATGGTGCATCTGTTCTGGAATAGCAACCCCGCTCCTTGTTAGACTGCTGTTTCTTTTTCTTTGGGGCCCTTTTTTCCTTTTCTTCATATGCGCTCAATTGCTGTTTCAGTCTGGCATCGTCTTGCCCCAATGCAGAGATGCATTTCAATACCAGACTGATATTTTGTTCATCTTCCTCAGAGAAAGGCTCCTGCTGCAGCAGTGGGTGCTTGGCCGGGGGGGGGGGGCACAGCCTTCCCCTTTTTCCACCCTATCCCTTTCTTAGGGGGCATTCTTAGAATAAGCAGTAATTACATATAATTCTGCTTTGGGCTGCCACTCCCCTATCCCTTATTGAGACACTGGCCACTAATAGGCCTTTCACCTGGTTAGGGGCCTGTCAATTACCAACTAGGACAACGCCTCCCAATGTTCATGGCTACTGAAAGACTCAATTCTAGCATGCACTCTGTGGAACCGGACCGAGTGGCATTCCTAAGGGCATGCATCGCCTAACCCCTTCCCCAACCTGAGCCAAAATCCCAACGTTGCTTCCATTGGAGGGTATTGAGGGGAGGAGGAGGTGCCGTTACCGACACTGCTACAGGTCTCCAGCCGGAGACAGAAGACTAAAATACTCCCCTGGTTGTCGCGCGGCACAGACAAGCCCTAAGCTGGCCCCAAGAGCTCCAGTAAAGGAGGAAGTGACAGAGCCATCCTACTCCGTTTGAAGACGTGGCAGGCCAGGCAAGCCCCGCGGCCGCAGCACTATCCAACCCACCCACCCCCCGACACAAGGGGGGGAAAACAAGCCCGTGTGCGGCTTGATCAGCTCCTCCTGGCTCCAAATCGTCGAGCCGGGCACAGAGCCCGGTCCCTCAAAGCTCCTCTTCCATTCTCCACCGATTTCAGGAGTGGTCGCAAGGCCCAAGCCTTGCTAACCGCTCCTTGCTCTGCTGTCTCTCCCCGACAGCAGCAAAAATGAGAGAGGCTGGAAGGGAGGGCCATGGCTTCTTATATAGCTGTTTTTGCCCCTCTTTTCTCCCCCACAATGTGACCCAGGCCAGCCAATGGCAGGCCTTCCCGTCTCGCCAATCCATCCCCACCACAATGGCCTCCCCACTTACCGAGCGTGGCAGTAAGGCATTTCAATACTAATTGATTTTTATGCCATTAACTAAGATTGGAGCTAACGCCTGCAGGACTGTCTGAGAAGAAAGGGGGAGGGGAAATGCAGTTGATTTTACAAGCGGCTTCACAGACCTTGTTCAAGGCCACAGTGTGCCAGCAGAGCTGAAGGAGAGAACTGAGTATACTCAGACATCCAGTAGTAGTAGGAAAATACTGTTTTTGACATCTCGTGGTGTGCACCTGCTGATAAGAGAATGTCTTTACTCAAAGTTGGCCGTGGAAAAATCATACGTGACACTTGGGAGGAGGTGTTCAGGCAGATATGACCAAAAATGTCCAAAGAGGAATGTGAGTTCAAAGAAGATGTACCAGACAGAAATACATCAATCAAAATGATACGCCCATATAGCAGCCATATTTTAGTAAACACCTGGGTTTAACACGTGAAATGTTGGGGAATGGGTGGTCTCATCTGTATTCATACCATTTGTGATTGAAAGATGATAGTTTCATCACTCATTGGGGCCGCATCTTTGTCCAGAACAAGTGTATAAAAGCACGTAGCAGAGGCTGCAGGGGGCTTCTTGTTGTTGTTGTTGTTTCTTGTTTAATTTTCTATTCCTTTTTCCTTCCACATCACCTCTGATATTGGAGTAACAGACCCAAGGATTTGGAGGTAACTATGAAACTTAGAATATTTTCTGAAGTAGGGACTTAGAATATTTTTCTGAGCTTGGGACTTGGAATTATTTTCTCTTTCGCTCTAGCTTCGACTTTCATTCTTCACATGCCTAGAGGAACTTAGCAATGCTTTAGTATAGTTTGTATATTCAAGTAACATGCAGGAGGAAGAATAAGGAGGGTTAATTACTATATTTTAGTTCAGTTTAATTTTGTTTTGTTTGGCTTTAAACCGCAAGTAGTATGAACAGGAGTGGATAAGGAGAAGAGCTCAAGCGGTTATCATATTGGCTAAGTTTGTAATTCCTGCTTTAGCAACTGCAATTCTTTTAATTAATCTTGTATTTTCATTGCATTCTCTTTTCTTGTAACCACTGAGAAAGATATTGTAGACTTATATAAACACCAATATAACAATTGTTTATTTTGCAAATTTCTTAAATAAAAATAGATTTTTCTTCACAATTAAGTCTATGGTAATGTTTATCTAATTGGGATTAAATATTTGTTTGGGAGTAGCACTGGTTACCCAGTGGGGTGTTACGGACCCATTTGGTATAGGTTCTGAGGTTAAAAAGGACCAAATTTACATAGGCCAGGACTGCTCTGCCTCCCAAGGCTTGTGAGAGAGAAGTGTCTGTGATGATGATGGGTGGAGTTCACTGATGATCCTTTGCAATGGTTTCAATTGGGGTCTGTAGGTGACAACCAGTGGTGTACTTCTCATGGTCTGTCATCCTTCCTGGGTAACCATATGCCCCCACTGTCAATCTCTCTTTAAGTTTAAGGTGCTACTAGTGTTGGTGATAATCTGTCCAGTTGTGAAAGAGAAATAATGTGTTTGGCTTGGGCATTTGGAAAATTTGCTTTAAAAAAAAACCTGACTCATACCACTATATAACTCTATGGCAGCCTTCCCCCAGCCTGGTGCTCTAAAGATTCAGTGAACTACAACTTCCACGATCCCCAGCCAACAGTGCTCCTGCTTGCTGGGAATGATTTTTTTTCTGAATGTTTTTATTAAAGATTTCCATATATTCGACAACCATAAACATTATAACATAGTGTAATATAATATATTATGATATGGCATACCCCCTTCCCTTCCCCCCAAAATAAATAAATAACAAAAAAAAACATACAACTGTACATATTTCTGATATGACCTCTGTGCTTAACATATTTGCATGTTTATACTTTGATTAGAACCTATTGCATCTTACAAAGACAATGTAAATTAATGGCATGCTTTGTTTCTAAGGTCAAGTTTGGGTTGTTAGTTTGTTTACAGTGGAGGGTAATCCAGGATTTCATAGGTCCCTGAAGAGATTCCAAACTTCCTGACTGCTAGTTTGGGGTTCTGAATCATAACTTAGCTCTCATCAGAGCTAACGGTGCAGGAATCAAAGCGGTGCAGGTAACCAAAGATCAAGCACTCGGAGATAGGGATGACAGCAAAGTATCCAAAGATCCAAATAATGCTGGAGGTGCTAATCTTGTTCCTTCGTTAGAAGCTGCTGCCTTTGGCTGTCAGCACAGTTAATTTGCTTTCCCCTCCCCATTTGTCATTTTACAAACAGGATATTCCCTCTCAACATCAAATTCACATTCCTCTCCTTCCAGTGGCATGGCTTCGGGATGAAGGGGCCTGCTCGGCTTAAAAGGATTGCCGTTTCGTTGCCTCCGATTAGCTCAAGTGGTGTGACAAGCATTCCCCACATCAAAATCAATGTTGTTAACCTTGAAATCTGCATTAATAATATTTCAATGCTGGTCCCATCAGGAGCTGCAGAAAGAGGTTCTCCTGGACTGGTGACAGCTCGTCCTCATTTGATTCTAATCATAGATGAGTTAAGAAGACATCATTAAAAGTACATTAAGTTTAATTATGCCAGTAGCAAGCCACAGACAGTATGAGCAGCAGCTTAATGCAGAATCCATAATGAGATAAGGCCTAATCCATTAGATTCTTATTTGTTAAGAAAATGTGTTTCATATATACGTGTCAGTACAAAGCAAACCATGGCATTGGCAGGATCTTAGCCTCTCTTTCTTTTTCCTGGAGGTTCCTCCCTCCCCCACCTGCCCCCTCTTACCAGCACCACTTATTCTGTGATTTTGTGCTTTAAAAAAACCCACCCTACTAAACAAAGTGTTTAAATGCTTTGATTTTTCTTTCTCTTCAAATAAGAACATAACAAGACAGATGTATTACTCAGACTCATTTAATTATGCAAAGTTGTTATTCTACAGTTATTTATCATGTTTAGTGTGATCGTTCCTAAGCGCCTGGGGGAAAAAAACCAGAGTCGCTTTAGGACAAGGGGAGATTTTAAACAAAGTTTTAGTAAAGCAGGAGTGACCAAAGCGACTCATCCAGCCAATGGCAGAACATAACCATCATGTAGTGGAGGCTGGGGGGTCCGTTTTTGGTGGGGGTGTTGTAGTGTTTGTGATAGGCCCATTCTTTGAGCCAGGCCAGGATTTATGAATGACCTGCAATTAAGCACAGATAATCCATTCCAGGTTTTCTAGCAGGCTGGCAATGCAAAGGCCAGTCTGCCTGTAGCTGCCTGCAAAGAAGGAGCACTACAATAAATGTCTACCACCTAAGTTTTGTGTGGAACCAGATTCCTACTTCCAAGGGTCCCAGGTCTGTGGACACAACACTGGCGACGAAGGTGGGATAAGAAACCCAATATAAAGAAAGAAAACAAAACAAAACAAAAAAGGACAGAAACTAAGAGCTCTTCATACAGCCAGGTATTTCTTCCAATCTTCCTTCCAGTAAAACACAAGCTGTCTAAGACAAATGAGCAGTTCCCTCAAAAAGACATTGTCTGCTTTCAAAAGGACAGGCTGCTCAGTCTTTTCAAGAAAAGTAGCCATTTTATGAATTGCATAATCATAGCCCTGCATGAAGAACAGTGGCAGCAGCCATTTTGTTTCTTGTCTAAAAGAAAAAGAACAAAACCTTCAGTCAGAAGTAACAGATATCCTCCTAGTTCTTCAGAATTCTGTCAGTTCTTCACAATTTTAACCCTGATTTCAAAATGTTCCCTTCTTTCCCTGAGTTTCCTATACATGAGTCTCACAGCACATTAGGGCCTAGATGGGAACTTTGGCTTGAACGTTTGGAAAATTTATTTCTTGCAATGAAAGAAGATGACCCTACCACCAAAAGGGCAATGTTACTACATTTTGCAGGCAGTGAAGTACACCAAATTTTCAAAACATTGTCTGAGACTGGAGATAGTGATGATTATGAAAAGGCAAAGCTAGCTCTTACCAAGTATTTTAAACCATACAAAAACATAGACTTTGAACAGTACACCTTTCGGCAGGCACACCAAAAGGAAGGAGAGAATACTGATGAATATCATACCCGTTTACTTCATCTGGCACGATCCTGTGAATTTGCAAACACAGATCACGAGATAAGGGCGCAAATAATAAAGGGATGCTCTTCAGCCAAACTTCGAAGGCAAATTTTGCGAGAACCCCAGATGACTCTCACCAAAATACTGGACACTGCTCGAGTAAATGAAATGTCAGAAACACATGCTCAGCTAATAGAACAAGGGAGTCAGTCTGCACAAATAGAAACTGCACATGCACTCCAGAAGCATTTCAACAAGAATCAGCAAACACATCCTCAAGGTGGCAATGGCAATCAATCTCCTAAAGCCCAGCAAATGTCCATGAAGACAGCACAGGCAACCTGCTACAACTGTGGAAGATCCTATCCTCACAGAGGCAATTGCCCTGCCAGAGGTACAATTTGCCATAACTGTGGAAAAAGAAACCACTATGCAAGAGTTTGCAGATCACCACAGCTTACACCAAGCATTCACAACCACTCTGCACCACTGCATGTTTCTCCTCTTCCTTCAACACCATGGATGGAAGTCAGTGTTGATTTCTGTGATCTCCCTGCTGGAGGACATCTTTTGGTCGTTATTGACGATTACAGCCGTTATCCAGAAGTAGAAACAGTCACTACCACTTCAGCAAATGCTGTCATTCCAAAATTAGACAAATTTTTCTCCTCTTATGGCATACCTGCTGTTGTCAAAAGTGACAATGGACCACCTTTTCAAAGCCTGCAGTTTGCTCAATTTTCAGACTATCTTGGTTTCAAACATCGGAAAATTACTCCTCATTGGCCACAAGCAAATGGGGAAGTTGAGAGATTTATGAGGACCCTGAAGAAAGCTTTACAGATTGCTACAGCAAAGGGAACAAATCTGAACCAAGAATTATTTCAATTTCTCCGCAGATACCGAACCACCCCCATTGTTCCACTGGTGTGGCACCAGCTACCATAATGTTTGGCAGACAGGTGCGGACAAAGCTACCTCAAATAGATGTCCCACTCAAGGATGCACATCTGCGCCAACATGATAATAAGGCAAAACTTGCAATGAAACAGTACACTGATCAGTGTCGGCGAGCCAGAGTAGTACCATTCAAAGTGGGGGACATGGTGCTTGTTAAGAATCTCTAGCCTCGAAACAAACTTTCAATGCCTTTCTGTCCTGCACCATATCAAATCACAATGATAAATGGCATGATGGTTACTGCACAGAGGGGTACCCATAAGATCACAAGGAATGTTTCACACATTAAACCACTTCACAACACCCCTCAGACCCAAAGACCTGACTGTGATGATGATCAGTTCACACAGAGTGAACATCCTATCCCATCCACCACTCCTGCAGCACCAGATCCAGCAACTCTTGGTGTTTCAGATTTGAGCTTGCAACGTTACCCAACAAGGACCAGCCGCCATGCTCCAAGCTATTTGCAGGACTATATTACATGAAAAACTGTTTTGTGAATTATTGAGCTAATTGTTCTTGTTTACCTAATTTGATTTGCATGTGCATTTTTAATATGTGCATTAGTTGTATATTTTCCTTATACAGTTGCAGTTTTGTTGTTGTTCAGATACTCTAACTTTATGGCTATGTTGCTGTTTTTCATATTTGAAGGAAAGGAGGGATGTAGTGTTTGTGATAGGCCCATTCTTTGAGCCAGGCCAGGATTTATGAATGACCTGCAGTTAAGCACAGATAATCCATTCCAGGTTTTATAGCAGGCTGGCAATGCAAAGGCCAGTCTGCCTGTAGCTGCCTGCAAAGAAGGAGCACTACAATAAATGTCTACCTCCTAAGTTTTGTGTGGAACCAGATTCCTACTTCCAAGGGTCCCAGGTCTGTGGACACAACAGGTGTGATTCAATGCTGGATTTCAATCAGAACCAACCAAACCTCTAAAGGAGCTAACCAAGGTGCTCAACTCATTTGGGGAATAGGGTTCAGCACCACATTACAGATTACATTGATTTAACAGAGTCATTTCCTGTCTCCAGGAAATCCCTATAATAATAACAATAATAATAACAATTTATTTCTTACCCGCCTCTCCGTCCGGATCGAGGCGGGGAACAACAACATGATAAAATACATAAAACTGATTAAAACTTGACACATATTATTAAAACTGCATAAAAAATCCTAAAACATCCTAAAAACATCCTTACAACATTCTAAAATTCCACTGGATATGCCTGCCGGAAGAGAACAGTCTTTATAGCTTTCTTAAATTCTAAAAGACTGTTAAGTTGACGAGTCTCCTCCGGCAGGTCATTCCACAGTCTGGGAGCGGCAGAAGAGAAGGTCCTCTGGGTAACAGTTGTCAGCCTAGTCTTGGCCAACTGCAGTAAGTTCTTCCCAGAGGACCTGAGCGTGCGGGGCGGATTGTATGGGAGAAGGCTATCCCGCAGGTAACCTGGACCCAAACCATGTAGGGCTTTAAACGTAATAACTAACGCTTTATACTTCGCCCGGAAACTAATTGGCAGCCAGTGGAGCGATTTTAAAGCTGGCGTAATATGGTCATCCCTAGATGTACTGGTGACCAACCTGGCTGCCATATTTTGAACTAGTTGAAGTTTCCGGACTTGGCACAGAGGTAGCCCTATGTACAGCGCATTGCAGAAGTCGAGCTTCGAAGTTACCAACACGTGCACTACCATCTTTAGGTCTTCCAACTCTAGGAAGGGGCGCAGCTGGCATATCAGCCGAAGCTGATAGTAGGCACTCCTGACCGTCGCATCTATCTGGGCTGTCATTTGGAGCAACGGATCCAGGAGCACCCCCAAGCTGCGAACACAGTCTTTCAGGGGGAGTGTAACCCCATCCAGAACCGGTTGACACACCTCCAAACCCAGGTTGTGGCCTTTGACAGCAAGCACCTTCGTCTTGTCTGGATTCAGCTTCAGTTTGTTTTTCTTCATCCAGCCCATTACCGCCTCCAAGCATTCATTCAGAGGAGACACACTATCCTTAGCTGACGCTGTTATCGAAGGCATAGAGAAATATATTTGGGTGTCATCAGCATACTGATAGCACCCCGCCCCATGCCTCCGGATGATCTCTCCCAACGGTTTCAAATAAATGTTAAACAGCATTGGGGAAAGGATGGCACCTTGTGGTATGCCACACAGCAGCTCCTTCTTTGCAGAGCAGCTATCCCCAAGCATCACCATCTGGAACCTGCCCGAGAGGTAGGACCGGAACCACTGAAGCACAGTGCCCCCGATTCCCAATCCCCTCAGGCGTTCCAGAAGGATACCATGGTCGATGGTATCGAAAGCCGCTGAGAGGTCCAGAAGTACCAACAGGGACACACTCCCCCTGTCAATACTCAGGCGTAGATCATCCACTAAGGCGACCACAGCAGTCTCAACTCTGTATCCCGCCCTGAAGCCAGTTTGAAATGGGTCTAGAAAATCAGTGTCATCCAAGACTACTTGGAGTTGAAAGGCAACCGCCCTCTCGATCACCTTGCCCAAGAATGGAAGGTTTGATACCGGTCTGTAGTTATTAAAGTCCAGGGGAGCTAGACTAGAGCTATAATTGTTTGGAGGAGATGTAGTGGTCCCTAAGAGAGAGTTCTCACATGCCCTACTAATCAACAATTCCCAAGATTATTTGGAGAAAAAAATGATCACAGGAGTGCTACTACAGCATTTGCTACGTCTTAAGCCTCCTAGAAATACACCTCCACTTTCAGAATGAACAAGGATTTGGGTCTTTGCTCCCTTCAAAGCTCGATGAATGCCGGGGTCTTCTCTGCTTTGTTGAAAAATTGATTTGAAATGCAGTTGGATGAATCTATTCAGCTATATTTTAAACTACCATAAAGCACCTTTTCAGGAGAATGCATGACCCTGAATGGAACCAAGTAGAAAGCATCAGGTTCCAGATGGGGCACAGTGCCCCAGTGGACCAGATAGCTTCTTGGAGGAAGTCTAAAAGGAAGGAGCACTATCCCCGTCTTGCGATAAAATGAAGATACTCCACAACTTAAAAGATAAGAGGCTGTATATACATAATGAAGAAAAGTATCTTCCTTTCTGCAAGATTGATGTAAATCCTTTCTTAATAAAACATGATCATTAGGGCTGTGCACAGCCCCCACCTCACCTCGGAGGCCATTTCAGAGCCTCCAAAATGGCCCCGATTCAACTCAGGCTGCTTTGGGGCTTGTCCGCCTCACTTCGATGCCAAAGCGAGAGTCAGAGCCCCCAAAGTAGGTCGGGTTTTGTGGGGTCCCTGGGTGCTTGCCTCGCAGCAGGCAATCCAGGAAAGTAGGGCGCAAGGCCAACTGGGAGTTCATTGGACTCCTGACTTCCTGCTTTTGCGCATTTGTTTTCCATTCTAAAATGCTGAAATGCCTCTGCTAAGGCTTAGTTACTGGCAGGAAGAGCTTTCAGCTACTGTATTTCCTCGATTCTAAGATGCACTTTCCCCCCATATTTACCTCTGTAAAAATGGAGTGCATCTTAAAATCAATGGCATCTAAGAATCACCGGATTTCTCCAGCACTGGAATGGGTTTGAAGATACACCCACCCACCCACAGAGCCTTCACAAAGGGGCTCTGCAGGGGGGCGTGGCTAGGAAGCCAATGGAGTTGGTAACGTGAACTCAGAGCTCCTCGCCAAATGATTAAAAGGAGTGCAATAAGAGCTTTATCTAGAAGAAAAAACATTCTTTAAATAAAGAAAGTTACAGATGAACTTATCAGGAAGAACGGAGAATGGGAGAAAATTGCTTCTCAAAGTGTTAAGTAAAGGAAAAAACAGAGCAGAGACAGAAGAAGAACGAAACACAGAAGCATCAGATAAAGAGGACAGAAAAATGGCTGTAACGAAAGAAGAGCTGACGGAACATTTCAGAGTCCTGAGACAAGATTTAAAGACATTTAAGGAAGAACTAAAGAAGGACTGGGAGGAGACGTTGGAAAATAAGTTGGAACAATTACAAGACAGAATAGAGAAAACGGAGGTGGTGGCTGCTAGCAACACAGAATGTATTCAGAAACAAGAGACCCAAATTAAGTCTCTAGAAAAGAAAATGCAGGAAAATAATCTGAAATGGGAGCAGCATATTAATCAAAGCAAATGGAATAATTTACGTGTAAGAGGACTGGAGTCAGAAGGAAAAGGTGAGATGAAAGACTTTTTACTTCAATGTCTTATAGAATTTTTTCCATCTTGTGGGATACAAGAGGAAGATATTGAAAGAATGTACAGGGTCCCAGGACCCAGAAGACAAGACACTAACTATCCAAGAGACATAATAATACAGTTTGTAAACTATGCCTCAAAGGAAAAGATTATGAAAGAAGTGAGGCAAGTCAGGGAATTAAAATATAAGGACAAAATAGTGATGTTCCTGCAAGATCTAGCCCCAGAGACTATTCAGAAGAGAAGGGATTTCAATATGTTTACTAGAATATTGAGAGAAAAACAGATAAATTATACCTGGGGATTCCCTTTCAAAATAACAGTGAATTATAATGGAAAGTACTTTACAGTATTAACAAAACCAGAGATGAAAAGGCTTTTTGAAAAACTAAAGATACCAAACCCAGAGGAAGGAACGGCAGAGAGTGCGGGGGAAGGATCATCGCAGAGATATGAAGAGGAGGAGGAGGAGGACTGGAAGCTGGCAGCTGCTAAAGTAAGAGCAAGAGATAAGGGAACAAAGAAGATGAAAACAGGACTGCCAGCAAGGGAACCAAGAATTCACACAAGAAGTAAAAATAATTAAAATGAAAGACTTTGAGACAGTAACGAGCAGAAAAGCACCCTTTGGTGAAAGAAAACAAAGCAAAAAAAAAAAAAAAGGCAAGACATTATGAGTCACGGAGCCAGCCTATGAAGAAATAGGTTGGTTAAACCCCCAAGAGAAGAAACGTAAGCAGACGGTTTCCTCTGGGAAGTGAATAAGACTGTAATTTAAAAGAAGGGGGGAGAAAGAAAAAAAGGGGGAACACTGGAAGGGAAATTCCTGGCTCCAAGTGATTGGAGTCTGAAACGTCTAGTGAAGAGTTTGGGAGGAGGGAGAAACTTGAGGGAGGGGGGAGGGGGAGGGAGAAAGGGGAGGTGGGTGGTTTTCTTTGTTTTTGTTTTTTTCCTTTTCCCTGGCTATAGTAAATCTTAAGAACTTTAAGACTGGGTAATCAGGCTTTGTAAAATAACAGTGACACCTGGTGGAAGAAACAAGTGAATACCTTTAAACAATCTTTAGCAGATAGAATGGTTACATGTGTATCAATTAATATCAGAGGAATGGGAGGAAAGATCAAACAATCAAAAATGTATAAATGGATAATGGGGATGAAACTGGGAATATTATTTTTACAAGAACTTCATAAACCAAAAGCAAATTGTGGAATTTTGGCAAGTAAACAATGGGGACAGAAGTATTTGGCGCTGGGTAACAGAAGAGCAAGGGGGGTAGGGATTCTAATAAATAAGGAAATAGATTTCCAAGTAAAGAAAATACTGAAAGACAAACAGGGAAAATATATTTTTGTAGAGGGGACGTATAACAATAATCAGCAAATAACATTGGCATCAATTTATAGCCCCAACACAAATCAACTGAACTTTTTACAGAAGGTCCTAGCTAAGCTAAAAAAAAATTCAAAAGCAGAAAAGATTGTGGCAGGGGATGTAAATTGGAACCTACAGGGGGCAAGATCAGTAAATGACAAGGACAAAAGAAAAACAACAAAATAGAACAGGAGATTAAATACTTATATGGAAATAATTAAAAAATATGAAACGTTTGATATATGGACCGAGATAAATTCTAAAGACTATAGTCATATATATTATTCAGAGGTGCATAAAAGTTTTAGCAGGCTGGACACGATATTAACAACAGAATCCTTGATGCAAAAGGTAAAAAAGGTGGAAATAACAGATCATGCTCCCATTTTGGCGTGTGTAGAAATAGAAAAAAGAGTTAAAAGAGACTATAGATGGAGAATGAACCCCATTCTATTAATAAAGGAAGAGGTCAAAGAAAAAAATAAAAAATAAATAGAAAGATATTTTGAAGAAAATAAAACAGGACAAACGACAGAAAGAATTAGATGGGAAGCAGCAAAAGCAACCATAAGAGGGGAATGTATAAAGCAGCTAAGTATAATTAGGAAAAAAGATAAGGAAAAGATGGAAAGGCTAGACAAAGAAATCAGTAGATTGAAGGAACTATATAAAAATACAGGAAAAATAAAAGTTAGGAAGGAAATGGAAAAATTAAGGAAAGAAATGGAAGTTATGGAGGTAAACAGGGTTATGGTCAATATGCTATATGTAAATCAAAGGTATTATGAATTTACAGGAAAAAGTTCAAAATTACTAGCAAATAGAGTTCAAAAGAAGAGAATAAGAAACAAAATCTGGGCATTAAACACAAAAGGCAGAGTAAAAACGTATGATTCAAAAGAAATGGGAGAAATACTGCAGGAATCTTTTTCAGAATTATATAAGGGGAAGGAGATAGAAGTTGATCGGATAAAGGATTATATAAAAAAAGCCAGAATACCACCATTGAAAGAAGAACAAAAACAATATTTGCAAGAGGAAATAGGAGAAAAAGAAATAGAACAGGCTATAAAAGATTTTAAAAAGAACAAAAGCCCGGGGGAGGATGGCTTTACTGGAGAATTTTATAAAACATATAGTGACAAATTGATACCTCAGTTAAAAAGAGTATTTCATGAAATAGAAGAGGGGGGACCCCTCCCAAAAACTTGGACCCAAACCATAATAACATTAATACCAAAATTAAATAAAGACAAATGTAATCCAGAATCATACAGGCCGATATCACTACTGAATGTAGATTACAAGATATTCACCAAAATTTGGGCTAATCGACTAAAAGAAGTAATTAATGAATCTATTGGGGCAGATCAATATGGGTTTCTGAAAAACAGGTTCATAGCAGAACCGGTGAGGAAATTATTGGGTCTGATGAAGTTGAGCAATATAAGGAAAATTCCATTTACATTATTGACTCTGGATTTGTATAAGGCATTTGATACAGTAAACCCAAAATTTATAATCAATGTACCAACAATATACAACTTGGGGAATAAATTCAAACACATAATAGATGCAATATATGTACAGACAACTGCGAAAATTAGGTACAATGGATTTGAAACAGGGGAAATAAAGTTAAATTCAGGAACAAGGCAGGGATGCCCATTATCACCAATATTATTTACAATGGCCATTGAATTTCTGGCAGACAGAATTAGAACAAATACAGAGATTAAAGGAATACAGGTGGGGAAAAAAGAATTTAAATTAAGCTTATATGCAGATGACATTATACTGACAATACAAAATACAAAAAAAGGAATAAAAGAAATGACAAGAGAATTGGAAGAATTTTAACAGGTAGCGGGGCTCAAGGTAAACAAAAAGAAATCAGGATCGATGTGTCTAAATATAGGGCCTCAGGAACAAATAGAAATATCCCTATAATATCCAAAGCATTTAGATATCTAGGAGTACAGATCCCAAAAAAACAGAAGAACGTATTGAAATTAAATTATGGAAGAGTATGGATAGAAATTAAGAAGGATTTGGCCAGATGGGAGAAAAAGCAATTATCACTATCAGATCGAATTATGGCAGTAAAGATTATGTTGGTGCCGAAATTTACATATTTGTTCAATGTACTACCACAGGAAATTCAAAACAGTAGGTTCAAAAATTGGCAAAATAGCTTGGAAAAATTTATATTCAAAAGTAAAAAAAACATGAACAGCAAAAATATTTAGATATAGGGTTCCGCAAGATGGAGGATGGAGTATTCCACAATTAAAAACGTACTATGAGGCATACCAGTTAAAATATTTATTAGTAATAACAAAGGAAGAGGGTAATCTACAATGGGTAGAGATAGAAAGGGAGCTAATGGGACTTAAAAAAGAAGAAGAAATGTACAATATATTTTACAGTAAGAAAGATATTAAAAAACAAATGAATAATAAACAAAGCTCAATAAAAGGAATGATGAAAGTATGGTATCACAAAAAAGGAAAATTAATGCCGGGGATATCACCTCTAACGCCAATCTGGATGCATCCAGAATTTGATATAAGTAAGAAAGCAATAACCAAAATTAAACTGAAAGAAATAGGAATGATACAAATGAAAAAAAATTATGAGCAACAAAATCCAATAACACAAGAAATATGGAATAGAAGAATACAAAATTTGGAAATTTCATGGATGGCATGGATGCAGATTGGCAAATTTATAAGAAACAGAAAGATAGGAAGGGAAAGTACAAGGGAATTAACAGAGTGGGGAAAATATGTAGATAAATACAGAGTAGGGGATAAAGGAACGATAACACAAATATATAGAATCTTGATAAGACAAGAGACTGGAGGAAAGCAGATAGTAAGGCAGGTATGGGAAGGAGATTTGGAAGAGGGAATAGAAGATAAGGAATGGGGAGATGTATTGGAAAAATTCCCCTTCCAAACAACCTCAGCAAGGATAAGGGAAGGTGCTTTAAAAATAGCACAAAAATGGTACATGACACCTGTGAAGATGGCAAAAATAAACAGAAATCTGACATCAATGTGCTGGACAGGATGCAAAGAAAAGGGGACCAAAATACATATGTGGTGGGAATGTAAAAGGGTTAAGAAATTTTGGGAAAAGGTATTTCAAAAAATACAGGAAGTTACGGAACAGGAGATAAAAATAAAGCCAGAGCTAGCTCTACTGAATATGTATATTAAAGAAAATAGAGTGTTAGAAGATAAAATTTTAATTGGGTTCATGTTGACAGCAACAAGACATCTGATAGCATCCAAATGGAAGACAGCTAGGATGTTGACAATTAAAATGTGGGGAAAAAATTTATGGAACATTGCAATAAATGAAAAATTGACACAGAAACTCAGAGTTTACGGGGGGGGGGAAAGAAAAGAGATACCTTCAGAATGGACTGGAAGCATATATAGAGTATATGAAAAAAGAACCAAATAGGGAAAATATGGTGGAAGCATATAAAAAGTGATGGGACTTATGAAAATAAAAGAAAGGAAAAAAAAGAAGAGAGAAAGAAGGAAAAAAAGAAAAGAAAAGAAGAGACAAGCCAGAAGAAAAACAGCGGGGGGGGGGATGAGGGGGAAGGGGGGAAATTATATTCGATATTGGTGGTTATTATTAAAATGATTTATATGTTGTTGGATAAGAAAATGTAATAAAGAAGTATTTAAAAACAACAACAACAAAGGGGCTCTGCATGCCCCTCCAGCAACTCGGCCTCCCCACTCACCTCCATCGCTACCCCGGTCCTCGCTGCCAGCGCACGGGATCGTGGCCTATTTCGTAGTAACACCGCATTTCCAGACCTTCTCCTCTACCACTGCTGCAGCTGCCACTCCCGAATCCCAGGAAGGGGTGAGGGAGCAAGAGCGGGGTGGGCAGGGGCAGGCAGAGGTGGTAGCGAGGCCCAGGTGAGGAAAAAGTGGTGGCAGTGGTGGGGAGGAGGAAGAAGCGACAAGTGGGAAGGGACGGGCAGGGAATGGCGAGCCGGGCAGAGACAGCGGCCAAGGCAGCGAGGACCCACATGCCCCCCCCTGCAACTTGGCCTCCACACTCACCTCCATTGCCGCCCCAGTCCTCGCCGCAAGCACGCGGGATCGCGGCCTACTTTGTAGTAATGCCACATTTCCAGGCTGGGGAGGCCGCTGCCAGCGGCGCTGGTGGTAAGGACTGGGGCGGCAATGGAGGTGAGTGGGGAGGCTGAGTCGCTGGGGGAGCGCATGCGGGTCCTTGCGGCCACTGCCTCTGCCTGGCTTTCCGTGCCCTTCCCTCCTCTTCCCGCTTGTCGCTTCTTCTTCCTCCCCACCGCCACCACCACTCCTCCCTCACCTGGGCCCTGCTACTGCCCCTGCCTGCCTCCACCCATCTTGCTCTTACTCTCTCACCCTTCCTTGGGATTTGGGAGTGGCGGCGGCAGCAGCGGGAGAGGAGAAGGTCTGGAAACATGACGTTACTACGAAGTAGGCTATGATCCCGTGCGCTGGCGGTGAGGACCAGGATGGTGATGGAGGTGAGTAGGGAGGCCAAGTTGCTGGGGGGGTGCATGGGGGGTGCATGAGGGTCCTCGCTGCCATGGCTGCTGCCTCCGCCCGGCTCTCTATGCCTTTCCCTCCCCTTCCCGCTTGTCGCTTCTTCCTCCTCCTCGCCGCTGCCACTCCTCCCTCGCCTGGGCCCTGCTACCACCTCTGTTTGCCCCTGCTCGACCCGCTCTTGCTCTCTCACCCCTTCCTGGAATGCGGCGGAGGCAGCAGCAGCAGTGGTTGAGGAGAAGGAGAAGAAGACGCAGAGGAGGAGCAGCAGCGAAGGATCCTTGCCCAGCCTATGAGCATGATTTGTCCCTACCATATTTCTTCAATTCTAAGATGCACCATTTTTCAAATAGAAATGTGTCTGAAAATGGGGTGCATCTTAGAATCGACGCAAAGCTTTTTACCTATTAGTGGCCCTGAAATTAAGGTGTGCCTTAGATTCGATGAAATACGGTAAAATGTGCTGGCACTTTTGCTGTTTTGGAATTCAGTATTGAGGGCAGGAGGCACAGCATGTTGATTTCAACCAGTGACCCAATAACCCCTGAATGGAACTATGTCTGGGTCTTGCTAAACCTATGCTTAGTCCACCACACTGAGTCCACTAGTTGCCCCAGTGGACATCTGCTTCCACCACCACCCCATCATGAGGCCTCCAACTGATTACCCCTGTGAGAACATGGCCTTCAACAGAAATAAGTGTTCCCCACCTCTGGACTATACCATCTGGGCACAAATTCCCAAGTTTATAGTAGGCATTCTTCCTGATTATGTTTTAGCCTCCTTTCTCTGGAGAATCACTTGAGCCCAGCCTTGGACATTTTCCTGAAGTATTATTTGGGTTAGCTTCTCGTAGCTAGTGTTAAGCAGATATGGTTTAATGTTAGCCTGGTATTTTAATAATTATTTTATCCTATGGCCCCGAGTCAATGACAGGGTACCCCAGAGTCCGTAGCATTTTGCATATCCCCCTTTCCATGAGCATAGATATGCAGCCAGAGATGGAGGTCCACCAACAGAGGCTTCCTTGTTGCAGCGTCAGACATCTCCAGTGCTATTGCTGCTCTGCCATCAGTGCTCCAATGGTGGTAGAGGAGGAAAGGGGTGTATTGGGGGTGTCAGGGACAGGACAGGGCCAGTCCTACCATTAGGCAGAGTGACGCGCCCACCCCAAGTGGCAGATATTAAGTGTTGGGGAATGGCAGCAAGATGTTGGAAGACAGAGTGCTGTGTGCCATGTGGCCTTCCCTGCATCCCCTAAGCTAGCTTGCTGCCTCAGGTGCAATGAAAGGTGCTGGCCTATTGTCAGGGTCAAAGTAAGTTCCAGCTGCCAGCCTGGTCAGCTTTTGTACATGTAATGGGTGGGTGGGTGGGTGGGGGCTTAGGCAACAACATGTCTTGGACCAGCCCTGGTCAGGGTGCATCAAGGGATATGGAACCCTCCCTCCCCATTCCCTCCCCACACAGTCAGCAGCCCAAAACTACACCAGCCCTGGAACAGCATAGTTAATTCTTCCATCTCCATGGTTGATCACAGTGGTGGGTGCTGCAGTGGCAGAAAGACCCCCAAAAGCTGCCGTCCCCACCTGCCCTGACCATAACAAGCCAACAGGTTATAAGAAGTGTTAGAAGCTACACAGTGGATTCTCCCATTTGCCCACCACAGGATTACTCTGATTTTGGGGGGTTGTTACTTTCATTTTGGGGCTGTTACCTGCTCTGAGCCTTTTGAGCACAGGGAATTAGAAATCCAGATAACGTGTTTAAAACAGATTTGGAGTATGCCTGTGTTGAAATTATCTATAAAAAATACAAGAACAACAAGAAGACAAATAAAACTAAAATACTTCCTCATAGACTGACTTTTCGAAACAGAAATGTCAGAACCTTTAGATTCTTATAAATAATTCCCTTTTGGTGTGGTAATCCATAAAGCACACTGGAGCATCCCGTGATGCTGTTAATTGTGCTTCTTAAAGTAGAATAGCTACAGTGTTTAGACAGTAGTTATTAAACAGCTCAAAAGAGAAATGTTAACCCTTTTGTGGTAGCTATTGGGCAGAATCCCTCAGATTGAAGATTTACTCACATTTTGCTGTCTTTGATAGAGTACATCTTCTCAGGGACCTGTAACAAGAGCTGCCTCTGCAAGAGAGGTTTAAAGCTCTTTCAAGGCGCTTAAAAAAATTTACCTCTACAAGGAGGGAGCGCAAATCGGGCGTAGAGGCGCGCTATCCCTCCGATCGTGCGCATTATCAAATGTGCGTTAAATAGCGAGTTTTATTTTGCGGCGGGATGTGAAGCCGGCGCCCTGCCTCCCGAGTAGTGCTGCTGCTGCTGCTGCTGCTGGCTCCCCCGCTCGGCTCCTGGCTTCCCATAGGAAGTTTAGCCGGCTCCTCTGGCTCCGTCTTTTGCCTTCCTCGCCCGCCCACGTCCCTCGGCAGACAGCAGGGGGAGACCCCGGCCGGCCTCGGCCAGCTCCTGCTCGCTCCCGCCGCCCCCCGCGACGGACGGACGGCCAACCCAGCCCAGCCCCTCCTTCCCTTCCTCCGGTGGGGGAGGGCGAAGCAGCCAGGCACGCAGGCAGGCAATGGAGCGGAGCGCCGAGGCACGCCCGGCCCTTTAAGGGCTGCCGGTTCCGGCACAGCCTCAGCTGCAGCCAGCACGCGCAGGAGAGCTTCACGTGACCGAAGAAGGGGTCGCTCTGCCGCCACCCCCCCTCTCCCCGCCGCCACCGCCACCCCCGCTGGGAAGGAGACGCTCCCCATCCAGCAGTGACAACTCCTCCCGGCTCCCTTGAGCGCCCCCCCACCCCCAGTTTCTTGCCTTTGCGGAGAGAAAGGCCGGCGGAGGACTCTCGCTGCCCCCTCCGCTGCTCCCCGGCCGAGATCGGCTCCTGCCTCCGGGGGTCTGCACACCGCCCCCCCTGCAGTCACTCTTTGGAAGCCAGCAGCAGTTTTCCTGGCTGATCCGCCCCCGGCCCCCGATGTAGCCGTCCTGCATCAGCTGCCCCCCTCCCCGCTCCGTCCCTCCCTGGGGTTCGATCTCACCTCCCCCCTCCCCTCTCCCTGCCTGCCTCTCGTGCAGAGGTATTAGGCGTAAATGCGCTTCAGCGATGAAGCGCATAATCACTTAACCAGGCGCAAAAGCGAATCCTTGTGGAGGGGACCCATGTCAGGAACAGGCTGTCCAAGCATTTTAAAAGGTTCAGTAGATTGTTTGACCAGGAAGAAGGGGAAACACTTTAATGGCATTCCTCTAACACAATCGTGTGCATTATAAACCTGTAAAATGGACTATGGAGGGCTGTTCTCCCAGAAAACAAGAGTTCCAGAAAAAACATTTACAATTTTAGTTCCAGTCTCTCTCATTCTCAAATGAGAATCCGCCCCACCCCTTTGCATCTCTTTTCATAGCTATGACAGAAAAATAGTGGTGATGGGAAAAGGACGTTGTAAATCCAAGAATGACTAACACACAATGAATGTATAACTGTCCTGTCTGCCAAAATCAATGCTATGAAGGTTGCTGAATTTAAACCCATCCACATGGAGGTGAAGCTTACTGTGAAGAGTTTGGTTAATTAGCATAAATGGGGCCATTTTTATGTGTTTGCTTGACAACCTTGAGGGTGATCAGATATGTAACAAAAGAGCTTTCATGGTCCTTAATTGTGCAGATTATGCTCCAACCTTTGGAGATGACAACCTTCAATTACTAGGAGGGTCAGAGATAGAGGTTGACACAGTTTGGAATCTGGGAAAGAAGCAAAAAGAGGTGAGATATTAGAACGTCAGAAGAGCCATACTGGATCAGACTAAGGGTCCATCTAGTCCAGCATTCTGTTCACACAGTGGCCAACCAGCTGTCTGTGGGAAACCCAGAAGTAGGACATGAGTGCAATAGCACCATACCATCCATGTTCCCCAGCAACGGATGTGCATAGTCATACTGCCTCTGATACTGGAGGTAGCAGATAGCTATCAGGACTAGTAGACACTGATAGCCTTATCCTCTATGAATTTGTCCAAACCCCTTTTAAAGCCATCCAAATTTGTGGCCATCACTACATCTTGTGGTAACAAATTCCATAGTTTAGTATGCACTGTGTGAAGAAATCTTTCCTTGTATCTGTCCTCAATCTCCCACCAATCGCTTTCATGAGAGGACCCTTGGTTCCAGTATTAGGGGAGCTGGACTGGAAGCAACCTAAGACAGAGGGGGCAGAAAGTAGATCTCCAGGTGTTTTAGACTACAACTAGTATGTGTGTGCTTATGCGTGTATGTGCATGGAGAGTGTTATTTATCACTGGTGCCAACAATTCAATTATGGTTTCCTTGGAGAGAAATTGTGCAATCATGTCCTGCTCGTGAGCTTTCCATTGGCATCTGGTTGGTCACTGTAGGAACATATTGCTGAACTAGATAGTAGTATGATGGTATGATCAAGCATGGCTTTTAAGCTTTGTTCTGGTCAGTGAGCCAAGATATGGAACAAGCAAGAGCACTCCTGAAAGAAATCATAGTACTTACTACAATCCATAGATTTCTCACAATACTGAATAATATGTTTTAACAACATGGAAAACTCTTCTAAACAGCAGGAGCCATAGGGAAGTATATACTGCATGAAGGTATCACACAGACTAAGGTTCCCATCCCAATGGTGGCCACCAAGGTCCAGAATCTGGATCTCATAGTTAACGTTAGCAAGACCAGGCTGCTGCCAGAGGCCCCATGGATGTAAGGAATGCCACTCACCCAAACTATAAATCTAGTATAATTCATAATTCACTGCTTTTCCAGAATTTAAGAGACCTTTTCCCCCTCAGAGCCATGGGACCAGATGTCTAGTAGATAGGATGTGATGTTTTAGGCAGATGGTTAAATGTGGACTAACTAGGCTCAGTTCCCTCCTCAGTCTTGCAGGTGACCTGAGCCAGATACCCTCAGCTTTAACTACTTCAGAGGGTTGTTAGGCAGATAAAATGAGCTTGTTGGAGGGTGGGTGGAACAGAAAATTATACAATTAAAAAAACCCTTCCAAAGAAGAATTACCCATCTTTCACTGCTTTCCAAAAACCCAGAGCCTGCTCATACTTAATGTTTTAAATCCATTTCTTATGCCCCAATTTAATCTAAGTTACAAAGAAAGAGTTTTGTATGGAGTATTCGGCTATCATCCAAGAAGCCATGTTTTGATTGTCCTTCTGTATTTTCTATCAAGAGAATATAAAGGAAGAGTTGTTACAAAATTAAGATGAAAAAGAGCATGTTCTAAGGGGAAAAACACATCCCAGATTTGAGGCTTTACAATAAATGCAATAAATCCAGCATGCTGATTCTTATAATTGGCTAAGAAATCACAAGCAGCTATGTTAGTTTTGGTTTGTGATGGAGGACAGAGATTGCATTTTACAATGCTGGATGTTGCTGCCATCAAAAGCAATTGGCTCTCCCAAAAATATATACACTCTGGTGAGGAGGAGGCCAGTCTCTGTCTGTGAGCTCCATCACACCAGCGTTGTATCACACGCTCATCTGTCTTTACCGTTTTGCCCCGTGACCCTCACAAGATGCCTTCCCTGTCCTACAGGCATTTCGCCTTTTCACTTCCATTTTCCATGTTTTTCTAGGGCAAAGAAAGTGTAGTATTTTTTTCTCCATGCGGGATAAACAGCTCCTCAGTCCCCGGGTATTGCCGTCCTTGCACTATGTTGGAATGGCCCACTTTTGTGGGGGCGTGTTTGTTGAAGGGGCGGTCTTGCTGATGAAAGAGGAGGGCAGGGCAGTTCTCCTCCACACACCCTCTGAATTCCTTCTCTCATTCTGCTTGGGGATGCATGCTGAGTCGGTCAAAAAGACTTTCGCTGCTCCAACCCCACACTCATTGCTCTCTCATCCACCCATTTCAACTTCCCTCTTTTTTCCCACTGTACAAGGTGCTCCAGCAGACTTGCGCTACTACACCCTCACTCCTATCCACCCTCACTTTCATTTTTGCCCTGCACAGAAGGGAGCATTATCACACCTCAAATGGCACAAACCGTGCCCCATCAATCAAATGCTAAATTGCTAAAACTGTAGACAACAAAACCAGAGCGAGGGGGGAAGACACCCATGTTCACAACAATGTCCATCAACCACAAGAATCAATGAACTGGTAGGGGAAGGAGAAGGGGCAGGGTGGGGCGAATGCAATAGCATGTGAGCAAACAGGCAAAAAAAAATTTCGCCGGTACAGTGGCGATACCAGGAAGCGTGACCCAGCGCAGTTGAAAAGGTAAACAAGGCAAAATAGTGCAATAACACACACATATGAAAGTGTCCAGCACTTGATGTCCTAATGGAACGGAGGTGTAAATCGTGAATACGTATCAGGGGAAAAAAGTAGGTGTGATGGAGCCCTGTCTTTTAAAGTCATCACAGAGAAAGGTTGCAGTCTTAAGCACAAGGCCAGCTCTACACCTTGTGTCAAATGACTTCGAACATGGAACAAAAAGTAGGACATAACACTATGAGGTTCATCAGATGAGCATTTTACCACACACTTGCTACTGCCCATTTACGGATGTGGGTGTGTCCTTTAGACAACATTTTCTGCCTCACACGTACCTCCTGCTCCTTCCACTCATTTTCCCTTCACAAAATAGACCCCTTTTAATCTGACTTTAAAAAAAAATGGACTGTGCCGCGATATCCTGCTGTATGCACGAAAAGCGGCACAATTAAGATGGCCCCTGAATGGGCCACATGGTCTTTGTTTCCTTCCTCTTTCCCCTCCAGGCAGAAGAGGAAGTAATGAGGGACAAACGCGGGGACGAAGAAGCAACAGTAAGGAAACGCGATTTCCCCCATGTGATGATGCTCTATGAAAGCAGTATATGGAATGTGGATTGTGCCCCCACAGTTATCAGTGCACTTCAATACCACTATAAAGCAGTAGTGTAGATCTAGCCTTAAAAAGAAGTTCAAAGCAGTAAAGATAAAATTGTATGAACCATGTGCCTTCTATCTCCTTCCCCCCACCCTAATCAAACACATGGATCTTTGAACAAAACTCCCAGATAAGTATCGTATGCATTTATTGCCAGATCTACACTAAGCAGGATATAATACTTTGAAAGTGGTTTGAAAATGGCATATGGAATGTGTCATGGGCCCCAACAATTCTCAATGCCATTATAAACCATTACAAAGCAGTAGTGTAGATCATGCCTATGTATGAATCATTTATGCCATGCCTTTTTGGTTAATAACAAAGAGGCTATTGCTCAGTCGTAGAGCACATGCTTTGCATACAGAAGGTCCCAGGTTCAACCCTGAGCATTAGTTATTGATTATTTTTATTTATTACATTTATATCCCACTTTTTTCCCTCTTGCAAGGAATCCAGATGGATTCTGTGGTCCTCCTCCTCTCCATTCTATCCTCACAACAACCCTGTGAGGGAGGTTAGACTGAGAATCAGTGACTGACTGGCCTAAAGTCACCCCTGGGAGCTTCATGGCTGAATGGGGACTAGGACCCAGATCTCCCATGTCCCAGTCCAATACTCAAACCACCACATTCACACTGGCATCATCAGGAAGGGCTAGGAAAGAATCTTGCCTGAAGCCCTGGAGGGCCATTGCTGCCTTTCAGTGTTAACAATATTGGGCTAGATAGACTTAGTATAAGGCAGCTTCCTATGTACCTCAATGCGGCTTACGATACTGAATTTTAAAATAAGCATAAATAAAAACAGATCAAAAATAAAAATAGCTGACCAATGGACAGAGCCCCAACAGCCAAAAACAATGCAGCAGCACAATTAAGTTAGTCTCCCAAAGACCAAAGCTTTAGCTGCACAAAGAAAGGTGGGCAATGGGGAAGACAGGCATACCTCTTTGGGGAAGGCATTCCACAATCTGGGCACTGCATTCCCAAAAGTATACTAACACAACCATTTATGTTCCCAATGTAGGTCAAATCCAATCCTTTGAAAGAGTATTTCTCAAATTGAAAGCATTTGGAAAGGAAGATCTAATACTCAGTGGTGTCCTAGGTCACGATAAAGACAGGAGATCACTGGGCACTAATTCAAACATTAGAGATAGCAAAGCTCTTGCAGATCTTAGAGCTCCTATGGGCCTAATGGATTCATGATGCACAGTTTTATCCCTGTGCAAGAATAACGTTCCTCTACAGCATAAAAACAAATCTTACCATAGCATAGATATGATCTTCCTTTTCTATGAATTAGCAAGGGATCTCCAAGATGCCCATATCCATACAATAGCTAGTTGGACCATGTACAGATCTGAGCTACCTTGCACTCACCACACCACCTAGTACATCATACTCACACATGGGGTACTTCTAGATGGTCACTTTTCCTCGCAGTAGCTTCAGAGTGGCGGCAGGTGGATTACATGACGCTGCCACCACTCCAAAGCTACTGCAGGGAAAAGCCCCAAAGATCCACTCTAAAGAAGTTGGGCATTTACCCCAACATTTTTAGCTTGGAGTGGGCTGGGCAGGGAAGGAGGTGGAACAGTGAGCCATAAGGTCGCTGCACCACCTCTGCAGTCCTCCCTCCCATTTAAAAAAGCACTTACCTTGGAGTAGGAGGACCAATGCTCCCAGCTGCCCTCCAGCTGCTGCTGGGCAGGAGTGGGTGTGGCAGCGGCAGCAGGAAAACCTACCGTGGCGCTCCTTCCACTGTAGATGGGTGGAAGGAGCATCAATGCGGGATGCACCGCCTGCCGCCGCTGCTGCACAGTGGAAGAGGCGCTGTGAAGAGGAGGGTATGGAGACTGAATGCGCTTCTCCTTCAGAATCAATTTTTAATTGACCAACTGAGTAAAGAAATTCCCCAATAGTTTTCTGAAAATTCTTGTCCTGAAGCCTCCACACTCGGAGTCTGGAATACATTCAAGGCTGTGGCTAGAGGGTGGTTCTTATCAGCTACCTCACGAATGAAGAAAGTAAGGGGTTCAGATTAGGGGTGTGCATCGGATCGGATCCGATCCACGATCCGAATCCGATCCGACCCAAAATCGGGAAAATCCGATCCGATCCGATCCGATCCGGCCAACCTCCGATCCGATCCGATCCGATGAGGTCCGATCCGGATCGGACGCCATTTTGAATGCTTTTTCCCATAGCCAAGTATTGTTTTACAAAAACGCCTATAACTTTTTCATTTTTAAAGATAGAAGGATGAAACTTGGGCACATTGTAGACTGGTTAGGGGTAGTTATCTGTGAGAAATTTCAGAAATATTGGTGCATGCATTTTGTGGCAATTAATTTTTTAATAAATACCCAGGAATGCCTATAACTTTGTCATTTTTAAAGTTACACACATGAAACTTTGCCACATTTTAGGGGGTACCTTGGGACCTATGTGTGTGAAATTTCAGAAACGTAGGTGCTTGTCTTGTGTGGCAACTAATTTTTAGAAAAATGGGTAGTAGTGGGGTAAATACAGTTACGCCTCCCATTTTTTTATTTTTGAAGATACAAACAGGAAACTTGGGCACATTACAGGTACCACTTGCCTTGATATGTGTGTGAAATTTCAGAAACATTGGAGCTTTCCTTGTGTGGCAATTAATTTTTGAAACAATGAGGAAAGAAACACCTATAACTTTGTCATTTTTAAAGTTACACACATGAAACTTTGCCACATTGTAGGTGGTACCTTGGGACCCATGTGTGTGAAATTTCAGAAACATAGGTGCTTGCCTTGTGTGGCAATTAATTTTTTAATAAATACCCAGGAATGCCTATAACTTTGTCATTTTTAAAGTTACACACATGAAACTTTGCCACATTGTAGGCGGTACCTTGGGACCTATGTGTGTGAAATTTCGGAAACGTAGGTGCTTGTCTTGTGTGGCAATTAATTTTAGAAAAATGGGTAGTGGTGGGGTAAATACAGTTACGCCTCCCACTTTTTTATTTTTGAAGATACAAACAGGAAACATGGGCACATTACAGGTACCACTTGGCTTGATATGTGTGTAAAATTTCAGACAGCTGGGTCCAGGCATGTGGTGGCAAGGTATTTTTGAAACAATGAGGAAAGAAACGCCTATAACTTTTTTATTTTAAAAGTTAGAAGTCTGAACATTGCTCACTTTGTAGATGGGTTAGGGGTAGATATGTGTCAGAAATTTCAGAATTATAGGTCCAGGCATTTGATGGCTATGGAATTTTTAAATTACATGTTTCAAAAAAATTTCTACAGAGGCCAGGTCTTCCCCTCCCGCTTCCCGCGAAGAAAAGGAAACACTCTCTCGTCTCGATCCCTTTGATCCTTGCTAGTAGTATCCATTACAGGGCTCGTGTTTCCTTTCCTACTTTCACTTTTCAAGCAGAACGGCTGAGCCTAGCTGAGTTTTGCAGCCATGCGTGCAAGGAAGGATCACTCTGGTCTCGATCCCTTTGATCCTTGGTAGTATCCATTACAGGGCTCGTGTCTGCTTGAGTACAAAGTGAAAACACACACAAAGTACATAATAAATTAATGGAACAAGAGACCGAAATATCTATTTGTGGTCCTCGCAGGTGTTATTATTCCTGACTGTAATGAGCTTTGGAAACTTAATGAGAAGTTCCCTTTGGAAGTACCAACCATCTAATCCTGCTGCGAAGCCATTCTTGGCCTCCCATTGTTAGTGCGATGCAAAAAAACAAGCAATGGCTTGCGTGATTTCCCAGATTCCCATGTCTCCCAGGTCTGCAAGACTCTGCACTGCCATGGTTCTTCCTAGAACTGTGTCACAGTGACTTGCTACTTCATTGTTCCCCTGGTGGAGATGCAGAGATCAAGACGGGAGAGGTTCATTTGTATGAAAATCAGGAAGATAACACCTGCAGATACTCTGTCAGTCAGCTTTGAAGCAATTAAATGTGGGATTGTAGTGGAGGGACAAATACTACAGCTTGTCGTTCAAGTGGTTTGGCATTCTCCTGCAATGATGAGCTTGATATTATTGTTGTTTTGAACAGAAAGCCTTCACAGTAATGACAATGATCAGTGTTCTCTTATTCATAGGAGTAGTAAAGGGTAGGACCTCCCATCAAACTCGAAACCACGCCCCTTTTTAGAAAGTGACAGTTGTGCCGCCCCGGAAGTCCCGCCTTAGCGGGACTGGAAGTCCCGCCTTAGCGGGGCCGGAAGTTCCACCCCTACCGGGGCGGGAAGTGAGCTCATGGAACAGCGTGTCATGTGACCATCCCTCCCCCAGGTGATCACGTGACCCCATGGATCATTTGACCCCAATACCATTTTTGGCGGGGTTTGAAACCGCTCCCGGATTGGCCCAGGGGGGTCATGTGACCCCTCTAACAACTCCCCAGGCTACCGCGGACCAATAGGAAGCGGTTGTAGAGCTGTAACTCCACCCCCTTTGGCACAGTAACAAAAGAAGCCGTTCTTGGCATGCCCAGACAAGTTTTTCCTGCGGGGAGATCATGGATCCTAGCACACCTAGAGGCACTTCAGCAACACCGGCCACTGTACCTGTGAAAATTCAGTACAAACAGACAAAAACTGCACAAGGGAAAAGCACAACAATTGACCCTCGAAAGCGGCATCTCAGTTCTGTAGAGGATGTTTCCCCTCCAAGTAAATTTCGATACGAGGAACGCATCGAGATACCCCAACGATATACTGATCTCCACCAGGAGCAAGACGAGACAACCCAAACATGTGATGCTCTTCAGCCATGTGCTGGTCCCCGCCAGGAACGCGTCGAGACTCCACAGATGTGGTACAATATTTTGGAATTCATCTCAGCAGAGAATTTACCCATGGTAAAAATTACATCTTTATTTCAGCATGTGTGTGTGTGCGTGTGTGTGTGTGTGCAAGAGTTTTCTATCAGTATCAATATGTGTATGTACTTCTATTTATAGGTATCATCCTTGAATAGTGCTGCTTCAGAAAATACAGGGGGAATGGCAGCTGTGGATTTGACCATATCTGGAGATGATCACAGACAGGTATGTAATCATTTTTCTAAAAATATTAAATTTAATATGAAAACATATTGTGTATTTTTAAGATTAACTTCTAATATTGTGTTAAATTGTTTTTAGGAATCAGATCTTACCATTGATCAGTCAGGAGATGTTCTCATGAGGAGTATCCTAGGGTTGCCACACGCTGATTTCGATACCTCTTCCACGCGCAAACAGCGGAAATTGATGCTGTGTATTGTGAGAAGTGCTGTGTTTGGGATTCTTAGACATTGTTTAAATAAATATCTCAGGGACACGTGTCTCGGTTGCCAAATCGAGGCAAAAGGACAATCCTCGCATGAATGCTTAACTTGGCCAAAAAGTGTCATTTCAAGAAAACTTAGAGTTGTATGTGGAAAAATATGTTTCAAGAGCGTTCTCCATATTGTAATTTTAATAGCATATAGTTTGAACTGTTTACTTTTAACACAGGTAGAAGTTGATAAAGTTTTAATTTTGATCACGAAAATTGGCCGAGCCCAGAATTCCTTAAAGCATATGAACCAAATGCTTAAAAAAAGTGATGAGCGCATGTTAAACTACGTTATGGAAGTTATTAAAAATAAGCCCTATAAGCAGTTTTTTCAGCTGTACAATTAACTGCTTAAAAATGTAAGAATAGCTGTAATTAAAAAAAGCTAACTGTTTTTGGAAAAAAAAAATTTGGACTACAGGTCCCATCTCTGTGCCTTGGGTAAAAGCAAAACTCTGTACATGCCAATTAACTGCTTAAAAATGTAAGAATAGCTGTAATTAAAAAAAAGCTAACTGTTTTTGAAAAAAAAAATTGGACTACAGGTCCCATCTCTGTGCCTTGGGTAAAAGCAAAACTCTGTACATGCTTTGGGGTTTGTCTCTCTCTGTGCTGAATAGCTGTAATTAAAAGAAGCTAACTGTTTTTGAAAAAAAAAAATTTGGACTACAGGTCCCATCTCTGTGCCTTGGGTAAAAGCAAAACTCTGTACATGCTTTGGGGGTGTCTCTCTCTGTGGTGAATAGCTGTAATTAAAAAAAGCTAACTGTTGTGTAAATAATAAAAAATTTGGACTACAGTTCCCATCTCTGTGCCTTGGGTAAAAACAAAACTCTGTACATGCTTTGGGGTTTGTCTCTCTCTGTGCTGAATAGCTGTAATTAAAAAAAGCTAACTGTTGTGTAAATAATAAAAAAAGCAGGCACTAATTGCATACAAATGACACTGGCTGAAATTCCCTTTTCTCTACAACTGTTAAAGTTACATGAGCCCTGACCCGACTTTTATCTGGTCAGCCTCTGATACTGGATGCAACTTGCTTTTGTGGGGTAAAAAAGCAAACCTCTGTAAATGTTTTTTTACTTGGCTTTTGTGCTATTCACTTCATTGGGAAAGCAGTCTGCTTCTTTCTGGAGAAGATGTGTTTATCTTTCAATGGGCATGGCGGACATCAGCACATGGCTGGAGAGACACATGGGAGATTGGGGAAACAGACAAAGGGGGAGTCATAAAAGCAGCCATTGGCTCATTCAAAAAGAATTAGCCAATAGAGGCTAGTCAGATGGCCAGGAAAACATCCAATCGGAAGACATAGTTAGATGGCGGGAAAACCAACCAATAGGGAGATCGCTAAGCAGAGGGCGGGCACATTAGAGGGGAGGGAAGATTAGTTGGAGAAAGAAAGCCAAGGGGTTTGCACACGTTCCTTCATGGTGAACTAGGAGAAGGATGGCTCGTTGGGACGGCGGATCCGATCATGGAATTCTGGAAGATTTTTGGGATGACTGGACAAGGGATATAACTTCAAAATTTTTTGAAGGTATGTATGCATGGTTTTTTTGAGCTGGGGGGGGGAGGCGTGTGTGGAGCAGTTTTGATAATATTGTGGGGAATGTAACTGTGCATTGACTTTCCAGTCCCATTCCGTGTTTTTCCTTGTTGCTTTTTATGGGGGTTTGTGCTTTTAAAAAATTGACCCCATTTCTCGATGCTTAACATCTTTTTACTGAGGTGGGGAGGGAAGGGATGGGGAGTTTTTTGGTTTTTAAAAAATGGCTCCCCAGCTTTGGTGGCCATTTTCACCAAGGCTCTTTCTGGGCCGCATGGTGCACCAGGCGAGTCCTGGGATTAGCACCATTCAGTGTTGTTATTGTATTTTTGTGTTTTCCCTTCGCTTTTATGTGTGTTTTTTAAAATGTGGCTTATGTATTGTGTGTGTGTGTGGGGGGGGCAGTTGATAATATTGAGGGGATGGGATGGAGAGTTTTTTTGGTTTTTAAAATGTGTCTTCTGTATTGTGTGTCTTTTAAGATTGCTCTGGGGAAATGGATTTTTAGAGGGAGAAATGGGACAGTGGTCTCTTTTTTCTTTCCTGTGTTGAGAAAAAAAAGATGGAGGTTGATGGGTACATTTTTTAAAATATGGCTTCCCAGCTTTGGTGGCCATTTTCACCAAGGCTCTTTCTGGGCCGCATGGTGCACCAGGCGAGTCCTGGGATTAGCACCATTCAGTGTTGTTGTTGTATTTTTGTGTTTTCCCTTCGCTTTTATGTGTGTTTTTTAAAATGTGGCTTATGTATTGTGTGTGTGGGGGGGGGCAGTTGATAATATTGAGGGGATGGGATGGAGAGTTTTTTTGGTTTTTAAAATGTGTCTTCTGTATTGTGTGTCTTTTAAGATTGCTCTGGGGAAATGGATTTTTAGAGGGAGAAATGGGACAGTGGTCTCTTTTTTCTTTCCTGTGTTGAGAAAAAAAAGATGGAGGTTGATGGGTACATTTTTTAAAATATGGCTTCCCAGCTTTCGTGGCCATTTTCACCAAGGCTCTTTCTGAGCCGCATGGTGCACCAGGCCAGGCCTGGTATTAGCTCCATTCCGTGTTGTTGTTGTATTTTTTAAAATGGAGCTTCTGTGTTGTGTGTCTTTTAAGATTGCTCTGGGGAAATGGATTTTTAGAGGAAGAAATGGGACAGTAGTCTCTTTTTTCTTTCCTGTGTTGAGAAAAAAGATGGAGGTTGATGGGTAGAAATCTCTGGCTTTCATAGGTCCAATTGAGCAAGAGAGCCAGGGGTCTTTGCTGATTAGCTTAAACAAAGGTGATAAAAGAGTCATGTGGTAGGCATACCTGTACAATATTGAGTTTTTAATGTAAAATATTGGGTTTTCAATGTAAAAAGGTGTGTGTAATAATAATAATTAAAAGCAAGTCAGACAGTTTTGTTTAAAAGTTTAACCGCCACATGGGGGCACTATGGATCAGTTTTTCTTAACCTGTTGCTTTTACAGATAAGCAAAAGACCGTTGGTTATCTGTGAAGGGTGGAGCCAGGTGGTTATCTTTTTTGGCCAGGCACCCCCTTGGCTCCTGGGTGGGGCAGCCATTTTATCACATGGGCCAATAATATTCTTTTGAGGCGGGGCCCATAATGGCATACAATATGTTTTAAAAATGTGGTTTCTTGGGTGATCCCTCATTTTCCCACTGAAATTCATCTCAAAGCAACTTCATCAGCTCACTGTGAGTAATTAACCCTTTCTGGCACAAGAGCCATTTGGGAGAGGCGGCTTATTATTACAATTTAACTACTTATACCTAGAATGAGGCTATGTGTGTGTGTGTTTTAAAGTCCTTCTATTGCTTGTGCCATGTGCTCCCCCCCCCCAGAATATAAGTCCCTTTAAATTCAATGATGTTATGTGTGTTTTAAACTCCACAAAAAAAGTAGCCAAAAGTTTCCAGAATATTTATTTTATACTGTTATGCAGGATATATTAACCATTTTAGGGAAAAATAATTTCTGCAGGCCCAAAGTATATATTTTTTGGTCAAATTGTAGAGAGACATCCATGGTTTTTTTTCTTCAAATTTATCAAGAAATCCCAGCTCCTGGAAATAAGAATTAAAAAATAGTATTTAGCCAGAATACTATAAGCTGTATTTTAAATACATTATTACAATAGCTTCATGCTCCCATTCCCCACCCAATACTGCCACATAGCAAAGAATTTTTAAAAATGTTAAACTCACCCAGCCACCATTTTCAAGAATCCACGTTGTTTTAGTGGTGATTATATATTGTGTAATAAACTTAGCAAAATTTTCCCGGTTTTCGCTCGTCTTTAGCTCCTTTGCAATCACGCCCCCAAACAGAAAAATTGTTAGAATTCTGCCCCAGTTAGTTTTACCATCAGCAAATTCATAATTCATCACAATTGTAAAAGTCTGTATGGCCTCAGCCAGAGTTTGAATTTTAAGCTGATTTATGAGTGGAGTTATCAATTCTTCAACATCATCTTGAATTAAAGAGGCTGTATTTTCAATAATTGATATAATTTTGCATTCTCGTGTTCTTTCTGGTATTTGCCCGCAAACTTTGCTCATATAACCACTAACTATATTAGCGGTTTGATCATCCATCGTGCTGAAAAATGTTTTTTCCTTTCAAAATACAATGGTTTTTCTTATCTGTAAAATGCCATCCTTTCTGCATGTGTTGGGTGGAGCCGTGTGGTTATCTTTTTTGGCCAGGCAACCATTGGCTCATGGGTGGGGCATGTTTTCCCTCTACTGTACAATATCAAAATGATTAATTTATTATTTTTCCATCTTATTTTTACGCAGCAAATCAATCTAAGCAGAAAAAAATGGAACATGAAGACCAGAGTAAGTTGTTTTTAATAAAAAGTATTAAGTTTAAACTTGTGGTTTTATGATAATACTTAATATATGCATTATTTTTACAGAACCTTTAAAAAAAATATACTTTTAAGAAAACAGGACCTCTTGAGGGTAAAAGCAATTTATATGTAGTAATTTTCTAATATTTTGTAAAAACATGTCTACAAATTGATTTTAAAGAAAACTGAAACTCCGGCTTTTTATTTTATTTTAACAGGGGAGAACAGAAATGATAGAATGCCTTTTAAAAAACCACAGGCCCCAGCGGTACAACAAGGGAAAAACCTTGGTAAAACATTGTTGCTTTGCATGTGTGTTGCTTTGCATGTGTGTGCTTTGCATGTGTGTGTAGTGGAATTTGTATTTTCGTAATCCATTTTTAAAATGTTTTTCTTTATAATTATAAAACAGATCTTGCTACTGAAGAAGCCCCTGTGGTGATTATTCTTACTGACGAAAATGAATCAGGTAGCGTAACTTTTGGAAGGGGTTTTATATATGCTCTCGATGAAATATATATATATATATAAATTTCTGTATAATTATTTGTTACAGAGCCACAAATGAAAAAAGACAGCAACGCAAACCAGTCTGAGATCCAAAAAGCTGGTAATTCTTTTTTTCCACAGCTGTACATGTAATTTCCAATTCAATGTTATAGAAATTTAGGCTTTGTGAAGGGGGTGGGGTGGGGTTGTAATTCACTAACAAAAGGGGGTATGTTTAACCACCCTTTTTGTTTTTGTATATGGTCTATATGAAAAATATAAATTTCTGTATAATTATTTGTTACAGACACTCCTGAGCCGCCCCCAATTACAAAAGACATCAACGCAAAGCAACCGGGCACCAAGAAAGCTGGTAAGGATGCAGCACGTGTTTTGTGAAGGTGGTTGTAATTCACTAACAAAAGGGGTATGTTTTACCACCCTTTTTGTTTTTGTATATGGTCTAGATGAAAAATATAAATTTCTGTATAATTATTTGTTACAGAGCCACAAATGAAAAAAGACAGCAACGCAAACCAGTCTGAGATCCAAAAAGCTGGTAATTCTTTTTTTTTCCACAGCTGTACATGTAATTTCCAATTCAATGTTATAGAAATTTAGGCTTTGTGAAGGGGGTGGGGTGGGGTTGTAATTCACTAACAAAAGGGGGTATGTTTTACCACCCTTTTGTTTTTGTATATGGTCTATATGAAAAATATAAATTTCTGTATAATTATTTGTTACAGAGCCACAAATGAAAAAAAACAGCAACGCAAACCAGTCGGAGATCCAAAAAGCTGCAAAGCAACTGGGCACCAAAAAAGCTGGTAATTCTTTTTTCCACAGCTGTACATGTAATTTCCAATTCAATGTTATAGAAATTTAGGATTTGTGAAAGGGGGGGGATTGTAATTTACTAACAAGGGTGTATGTTTTTACCCTTTTTGTTCTGTCTATTTTTTGTTTTAGATAAAAGATCCGTACCAATTAAAAGAGATCGTGCAGAGGCACAGCCTGTTATGGAACAAAAAACTAAGAAGCAGAGAATGGATGATGGCCTATTGTCTGCAAACAATGAACCAGAGTCAACACGCTATGAAGAAATGTCATATGTTCAGCTGGCGGCCTGTCTAGAACAAAGTCTTAATATTGCAGAAAAATGTGGTATGGTGCTGAAAACTAGGATTGAGGAGACCATGTCCAGGATTAGTAGTCCTGTCATTGTGGGTACATTGCCAGAGCATTCTCAGAATATTAAAAATCGCCAAAAGTGTTCTGTTCGTGGCCATATTTCATTTAAATATGTTCAAGTAGGGGGTGGCGGTCAAGGTTTTTTAAAAAAAGGGCATATTAAAAACAAGCGTTTCACATATTGGAAGAGGAGGATGGTTAAAATAGTAAATAGAGCTAAAAAAACACTCTCTGTCTGTAAAAAGAAACGGCATACAGCCACTCCCCTTTCTGAAACAGTCCAGGATGCTGTGGCTCCAGAGGTACCCTCTCCAGAGGACACACAACAATCTGTAGCATCCAGCGATTCTAACTCTGTGAGCCAACGCCCCCATACCTCAGATTCCTCAGAGGAAGAGGATAGTGAACCTTTGCAGGTCTATGCAGAGCGCGTAAGACACTGGGAATGGAGACAGGGGGCGTTCAACGCACTGCATATCGCTGAAGAATTCAGATTTGTTAATTTAGAATGTATACCATCATTTTCACAAGCAGTTTTAGCCCTCTATAGCACAATACAAAACATACTTGATAATGTCAATCGTAGAATTTCACCAGAAGACTTTGTGCAGTTACGCCTCGATGGGGGTGGATTAAATTTTCCACTCTTTTCAATTAAAAGGCACAGAGATGTTTTAAATATAGATGACTTTCTATCTCATATTAGTAATCTTTTGCAAAGCAATGCGGAAATATGTGGGAACACAAGTCTAAGATTGGTTGTAACGGTAGTGACAGCACCCAGGGGAGGTAGTAAAAGGCGGAAAATTAGTTCTATTGCTAGTAGCAAAATCATACTTAGAAAAAGAAAACACCTAGTAGATTTAAATTACACAGACAGCAATCTCTGCTTTGTGGGGGGCCTGTTAGCTGTAATGGCCGAGAAAACCCCCACAGATGCAGAATTATTGATTGCTGCTGCACAGTTGCACAAGGATCTTGGCTGGTCAGAGCAAAAGCAAGTGGCTCTCAGTGATGTTTCACTGATTGAAAACCATTTGAGAGTCAACATACAAGTAATAAGATACACCAAGAAAGGTTGGGGAATATTTAAACCAACAGGGCTAAGATACAATAAAACCTATACAATGTTACTTCTTGATGAACATTATTATGGTGTTCACAGTGTGAGGGCTGTTTTTGGTTCAGAGAATGTGTGCGAAACATGCTCAACTTTATTTTCGCATTCCCATACGTGTCTTTAGCATTGCAGATTATGTTTGAGCACCGATTGTGCAACCAAGGTTGTTAAAATACAGAGATGTAACAGATGCAAGAGAACTTGTAGATCCGAGACCTGTTTAAGCATGCATCAAGAACTAGCGCTTGCACAAAAAGTTCAATGCATTCCTAGACAGTATTGCAAAAACTGTGAATCATACCAGAAATTGAATCATGATGTTTATCGTTGTCCAGGCAAACGTTGCAAAATATGCGGTGGATTTAGTACGGGTGATGAAAAGCATCAGTGTTACATGACAAGCCTTAAGAAACCAGAGGTATCTGTAAAATATGTGTTCTATGATTTTGAAGCCCACCAATCAACAGGTTTTCATGTTCCTAATTACTGTTTTGCAAAAGCTTTTGCAGGTGAAACATTACAAAGCTTTAAAGTTGAACCAGCTTCTGGTAAGAATAAAAAACGTAGTGTGAAACTGCACGGAAATGTAATCCCCTGGGATTTGGCAGGCAAAACATGGGAATTTAAGGGTGAACAGTGTCTGTCTGAATTTATTCAGACGTTCACAGATAGTATGCAGTTTGAAGACTGCACATTTATCGCACATAACTCAAAGGGTTATGATGGTTACTTTATTCTTAGTGGTCTTATACAGCAAAAACTTGACGTAGATCTTCTTACTCAAGGAGGGAAATTGCTCTGTATCACTGTTAAGGGTTTAAAAATCAAATTTATAGATTCCCTTTCTCATCTCCCCATGGCACTTGCTAAACTACCAAAGGCTTTGGGATTTGAAGGTGCAAAAGGGTACTTTCCCCATTATTTTAACAAACCTGAGAATTGGAATTATGTGGGGCCTATGCCTAAAGAAAATGACTATGGTGTGACTCATATGATGCCATCAGAAAGAGCATCTTTTTTAGCCTGGTATGAAGAGAACAGGTCTGAAACCTTTGACATGCAGAAGGAGCTAGCACTTTATTGCAGACAAGATGTTGATATTTTGGAGAAAGCCTGTACCAAGTACAGGCATGAAATCATGGAAATGACTGAAACCATTAGAATGATACGCAAGGGTAGGAAATCTGTGTGGAAGAGGCTAGCTATAGATCCTTTTCAATATCCCACACTCGCTAGTACATGTTTTGCTATGTACAAATTTAAGTTTCTCAAAGAATATTGCATAGCTATCCCACCACCAGATAATTACCATAGCATTCTTAAACGCTTCTCTACCCCATCAATTCAATGGTTGTGCTACATGGAGCACAAATACAAAATTCAGATTCGCCACGCGTTAAAGGGTGGAGAATTCAAAGCTGGTAATTATTTTCTAGATGGTTATGCAATAATAGACAATAAGAAAACAGCTTTTGAATTTCACGGTTGTTTTTGGCATGGTTGTGTACTCTGTTATTCTCCAGATGCTCAGAACCCTTTGCTGGGTAAGCCATTTGAATATCTTTACAACAGTACAGAAAAAAGGACTGCTGAGCTGAAACTTATGAGGTTTGAAGTCAAAGCCATCTGGGAACACGAGTGGCGCCAAATGCTAAAAACAGATGTGGAACTCCAAAATTTTCTTTTTGATGCTAATTTTCCAGAACCCCTCGAACCTAGAGATGCCCTCTTTGGAGGGCGTACTAATGCTATCTCTCTGTATTATAAACCTGGAGAGGGGGAGCAGATTCATTACTATGATTTTACAAGTCTGTATCCTTATGTAAATAAGAACAAGGCATACCCTCTTGGCCACCCTGAAATAATTTATGAAAATTTTAAGCCTCTGTCCGCTTACTTTGGCCTTGCAAAAGTTAAAATTTACCCACCGCGGGGTCTTTTCTTTCCTGTTCTCCCTACTAAGGTTAGTGGCAAGCTCATGTTTGTCCTGTGTAGAACTTGTGCACAAACTCATCAGCAGGGTACATGTGAACATTCAGATGAGGAGAGAGCTCTATTAGGAACATGGTGCACTATTGAATTGAATGTCGCTATAGAAAAGGGGTACAAGGTTGTGGAAGTTTACGAAGTCTGGCATTTTGAAAATAAGTCCTGTCGCTTATTTTCAGATTATATTGATATGCATCTTCGACAGAAACAGGAGGCTTCAGGCTACCCCCAATGGTGTGTCAGTGCAGAAGATAAAAAGCAATATATTGATACTTATCTCCAACATGAAGGGATTGCATTGCGACCCAATCAGATTGAGGTGAATCCAGCAAAGAGGCAAATTGCAAAATTATTCTTAAATTCTCTGTGGGGGAAATTTGGTCAGAGAACACACAGTTGGTGAGAGACCCAGATGAGTTATTTCAGCTTCTGTTTTCTGATGCTTATGATGTTTCAATGTGTGAATTTATTGATGATGAGGCTGTCTGTGTATCATGGAAGCATTCTGAAGACCGGGTTATGGCTATAGGTAGGAAAAATGTGTTCATAGCAGCCTTTACAACGGCATATGCGCGTCTGGAGCTCTACAATTTGCTAGACAAATTGAAAGAAAGATGTCTGTACCACGATACCGACTCTGTGATATTTGTGAGCCAGGAGGGACAATGGATGCCACCTCTTGGTGATTACTTAGGAGACCTCACAAGTGAACTACCCGCAGATCAATTTATCACAGAGTACGTGTCAGCAGGTCCAAAATCTTATGGCTATAAAACTGTTTCGGGGAATGTTACTATCAAGGTCAAAGGGATCACACTGAACACTGCTAATTGTGAAAAAATTAATTTCAACAGTCTCAAAGATCTGGTTTTTGACTACGTCTCAGACAGGGACCAGGGACCAGCTCGTGAGATTGCAGTACAACAACCAGGTATTGTAAGGAACAAACGCAGGTGGACTCTTGAATCAAAACCTGTCAGAAAAACTCAAAAAGTGGTCTATGACAAAAGAGTCATTCATCAAGGTTTTAAAACATTGCCTTATGGTTTTTGAATATGGATACACGCTGGAAACATCCATTTTCAGCTATTCTAGCAGGACCTAGCAACTGCGGGAAAAGTTATTTTATCAAACAAATGTTGGACAATGCTAATTCTGTTTTTTCAGCTGTACCTGAAAATATTGTGTGGTGTTATGGTTGTTGGCAGCCTTTGTACAAAGAATTAATGTGTAAATACCCATTTATTCATTTTGTGCAAGGTCTGCCTGAAAAAATTGATGATACAGTTTTGTTTTCTCTCAATAAAGTAAGCTTTCTTGTGATAGATGATTTGATGCAGAGTGTATGTGACAATAGTGAAGTTGAAAAGGTATTTACTCAATATGTACATCACAGGAATTTGAGTGTGTTTTTCATAACACAGAATATATTCTGCAAGGGAAAAAGTATCCGCACCATAACTCTAAATGCTAAATATTTGGTCTTATTCAAAAACCCGAGAGATCAATTGCAGATAATGACTTTAGCTCGCCAGATGTACCCACAAAACAGCCAATTCTTATTAGAAGCCTTTGCTGATTCTACAAGCAAACCTTATGGTTATCTGGTGGTGGATTTACATACCACAACCCCCGATAATCACCGGCTGAGAACTGGCCTGTTCCCTCCAGACCTTCCTGTAGTGTACATCATGAAAAAAACAGGTGGTAACAAAAAGCGGCGCCTTTAGCGTTTTACTATGTATTACCGCAAAGTTCCCCAGAGAGGGAACATGTCTCTCCATTTAAAAAGAAACCTTCCGCTCTTAAAGCATCTTATTAAGACGCCTCCTCAACAGATGCTCAGCATCTGATGACCTGATTGCGGCCATCTCAGAAATAGCACTCAATACTTTAAAAGGCAACATTCCTCTATCACCTCAACAGGTACGCGTATTAAGAAAGAAGCGGGGTATTATTAAAAAATTGAGTAACAAGAAAATCACTCTGAAAAGAAAAAAAGTTTTGGTGAAGCAATCAGGTGGTTTTCTGGGGCCATTACTAGGTATTGCAATTCCTCTAATCACAGGCCTTTTATCCAACCGATAATGGAGTATGCTGAAAAGATGTATTTGGTCCCAAGCCAGCAACTAGAACAACTAAAGGCATCAACCCCGAAGGAGGAGAACATCAGAACTGCAACCATGAGTTCATTAGATATTGAAATGCAAGGGATTCTCAGCAGGTCTGACTTAACTGAATATGAAAAAGCCAAACGTTATGATTCTTTGCTTCAAAAATATCTAACACATGTAAGGCAAAGGGAGGCAGAGAAAGAAAACCTAACTTTATTTCTGCCTCAGACACCACAGAACGCTGTGGAACCATCAGCAGTTTCTGATCCTGTCTACCAGGAAGTAATAGACAACCTGCCTGATAGATATAAAAATAATGCAAGAATCCTATTAAACAAAATGAAGGGAAACAAAGATGTTTCTTCGTGGGATGAGAAGGGTAATTTTGTGTACAAGGGGAGTGTTATATCGGGCTCCAATATGACCGATTTGATTAAGGGGGCCATGCAGACACATACCCTGACAACCAGACGTGCGCCTAAAGGCTGGGATGTTTTTATGAGGTCTCTGGCTGAATTGAATATTCCAACATCTGTAGTGGGTAGTCTTGCTAATAGAGAAGTCTTGGATTCGCTAAAGGCAGACAATCGCTTTTCAACAACAACAGCAATGGATCTCTCACCTAACCTTTCTCACAAGCGTACTAAAAAGCAAAGAAAACATGACACCCCTGCCTGGCTGAACTTATAATATTATCAGATCATTTTTTTTTTCTTTTTATGTTTTTAGACCTTAAAATAAAAATGTAAAATATGGTAATTTGCGATATGACTGTCTACTTTAAGGGTAAATGGGGGACACAAACACACACTGACAGCAAAGGCTCTTTTTAATCCCCTATTAGAGGGTTCTTTATTGTGAATTAAAAGCTATGAAAGTCACGGTACGATATACAGCCTTGGCAAGGTTGAAACATGTTTAACACCGGTCTGGGCATGTATTTCTTGTTTTTTACAAAACGCTCCACCATCCAATCGTTTCTTTCCAAATTGTGAGAATACAAATCTTGAATTTGTTTATATGTTAAACCCTTACAACGCTGCTGCAGAAAAAATACACAATGATAGCCACACACTGAAGATTCTGAGGCTTGCAGTTGTCTGGGTTGAAATACAGTCTTGCAGGCATTTCTTCTTAAAAAATTCATAATGGTTTTATGGAACCGTGGGTGGCTAGGAGGGTGCCCATAGGAATCAAAAAATTCGCCAACCTTATCGTCGGTCAGGTAGATGGCCAACCAATGTTCTCCTGGTAGTTTGTGGGGGTGGGTATTGACCACCAAACAGGCTGGCAGCCGTTGTATCCTTGCCTTGGGTAGCATGTCACAGGGAAACACCCCGTAGAAAGACGGTCTAGTGAAGGGGTTTGAAGATAGGATGCGCGTTAACTCTGTACTGTCCATTTTACATATAGTCAAACAGGACATTTCTTCTGTGATTTATCTCTATCACATTGTCAAAAACCCCATACACAATCATGTTGATCGTCTCAGCCAGGGCTCTACTAAATCGAAATTCTGCCCTGAGGTTTCCTGTTTTTATCAAAGAGTAGTGGCTTCCACCTTCTTGATCTGGGGTCAGGTCAAAGGCAAAAAGTGTGTAGCCTCGAACATAGTCCTCACGGTTAATTAAAAGAGACCTGTCTTTCATATGTTTTCCAGCTGTTTGTACGAGACTCATGTATTCTCTTACACAGTTCCCCTCTTCAAACGCTGGTTGGAAGGGCTTGGTTGGAATCTGTTCTCCATCCAGATATAAGGCGGCAAAATGAATATTAAAATGTTTAAAATTAAAAGGATTTTTGAGGTAAGATCCGCTGTAAGAATCATTATCAACCATGCCTATAATAACCTGCTTCGGTAATGGTCCCAAAAATAGGTTTTCCTGATTGGCGACACGGCTCCCCCTTGGAATGCTAAACACCTTCATACTCACACGATCCACAGGATACTTGGCATTAGCAGTCAACAGAGCCTCGGCATGGCCTAACCGCACGCCTGGGGCAACTCTCACTTTCTTAACAAAAAGTGAGGCTGACAAAATCTGTAATTTGTAATGCCTAGCGGCGTTGTCTGATATCAAGCAGAATGTATCTTTGCTACGAGTAAGTTTGATCTTCAGATCAACGCCGTTTAACAGCAGTTTTTCTTGAAAAAAAATATCAGCATGGAGATGTCCCAGCAGGTCTATTTTCCAGCTTTCAGCAGTCAGGTTTGCTCTTCTATTAAAACCAAGATTATTCCCACGCCTGTCACCAGATTCAAGTTCCCCCGGTGTATCTTTGTAAAACAGGCCTGCAGAGAATTGCGTGGCCAATGCATCCTCGCTGTAGTTCAGCACAGATTCAAAATAGGCTCTATATGGATATGAATTATTACTCTGGCTTATTAATCTATCACCCAGCGTCACATCCAGCTGGCTAAACATGGATGCAATTGGATAATTCACCAGACCTACATTAGCGTCTGCTGCAAGGTTGGTTCCGTCAGGATTGACAATTTTGCAACACACATAGAGCAATGTGTTATTTAAGTCCATATAATCCTCACCATTTCCTGCAATGAAGAAATCCAGGGGTGCTGTGTCTGTAATGGCTGACAAGGGGGGTACCTCGATATACAGACTTCTCTCAATGCTGGTCTGCGTGGGTCCAATGTTGAATAGGTCAAGTTCAGATTTAGTGCATTCTTCAGAGCCACAGTGGATAAAAGCCATAGCTATGGTTTAAAAAATATCTCCTTTAGCTGGAAAACGCCGACGCCTCTTTGTTACAACTCTTCTCCTGTGGCTTTTCTTCCCTCTCTGGCGTTTCTTTCCTCTCTGCGCTTTTCTTTTAAAGGGTGGACCAATCAATCTTACCCGTGATGCTTTTCTTTTTAGAGCCCTCCTCCTTTTAATATACATGAGCCCTGACCCGGCTTGTTGTGGTGTGTTCACTCTGTTAAACACTTCTTTTGTAACGTGACCGATTACATCTTTAGCAATATTACGAGCAGCAGTTTTTGCGTGGGGTTTAATGATGTCTATGCCTCTTCTCAAAAGGGGAACAGCCATTCGGAAAAGGCTCCTGAAAACCCCACCAAGCCCTGCTCCATACATAACAGGGGATCCCTGGTATCCTGTCAGGGCGTATCCGGCCTGTGCTTTATAATAATTACGATAAACGCCCGTATCACCATATGTTTTCATAATAGCCATTTCTTAAACTACAAAGGTTCTCCGAGGGCGAAAGTGCAGCTTCACCGTCACCTTACCAAAACGAAATGGTACGTTTTTGTTCTGATCATTCTTTATTTCAACGGTGATAGTGTCAATGTGGTCCTTGGTTACAGGGATGTAGTGCGGTTTCTCATAGCCAATGTTGACACATTCGTTGTCCTTCCCATGCACGGGTATGCAGCGCAGTAAAGGCACATAATAATCTCCAACTATCTGGTGCTCCACAATGTCTGTGTAAATGTATAAGGTGTTAAAACCTCCAGTAATGTCAGCAGGAAAAGGAAATTTTTTAACATTCTGTTCAGGAAACACGCCTAATATGTTGGCCAGTTCTGCACTAGCTAGAAAGGAATATTGTTCTGTTCCTTGCAGACTAACTTTTCTAGAAACAGTATCGTAGGCCAGGATTACTTTAGGACCACCTTGTATAAGGCTGTTCATGTTTTCAAGCAACTCAGGGATGTCTGCATAATAGCCACGTCGCAGAAAATAGCGATACCTAGTTTCCGTACTAGCAATTTCAAAGCCCGCATCTCTATTTAGAGTGTCCCAGCTATGGGGATATTGAATTTCAGCCAGGCCAACTTCCCAAAAACCGGGGATTTCCAACACTTTCCCTAATTGAATAGTATATGCTGAAATCTTGTTGTTTGGAAAAGTCGTTGCACAGGCGTTGCTGGGTAAGGTAACGTAAAACCCACTATCGCCCATTCTTCTATACAGGTTCACAAAGATCAGAAGCGCACACCCAACTGTTGAACTTGCTAGGCCAGCCTAACCATTTCACTAGATGTTGCTTTCTCCTGCCCCTTCCTTTTGTTGCTAAGATTTCTTCAATCCTGTATGTCCTGTCCTCCTTGGCATTAACTTTCTGTAATTCCTCAGGATAGAAGTTACCCACCACGACCTCACCTTCATAATCTTTTAACTGGTATACAGGTCTCTTTGATCTTTTGATGACTTCATCCACTATAAATAACTCGGTGGTAAAGTTTTGTTCGTAACCCTTAGCAAAGACACCCTTGCATTTAGAAATGCGTACATGATCTCCCTTTTTAAAATATGCCAACTCAGGCTTTCTTTTTATACCGTCCAAATAAACGGTTCTCCAAACGGCCAAGGAGTTTGACTGATTAACGTCAACAGGCCTAGTTTTTATAGTTCTGTGAAAACTATGGTTATAACTTTTTAGAAATTGGGGTAACACACCTATATATGTGAATGTATTGTTGGCTGTGAAATACCTCCACATTTTAGTTTTTAAAGTTCTGTTGAAGCGTTCCACAACTGCTGCTTTGACTTCATTGCTGGTAACAAAATGGTGTACCCCTTGTTTTTTGAATAGATTCTTCACTGTTCTGTTTAGAAACTCCCTGCCTTTGTCAGTCTGTATTTTGACAGGGACTCTTCCATCTTGTGTGAAAATAGCTTTAAAAGCAGCGGCCACCTGACCGCCTGTCTTGTCTTTTAGAACCCTTGCCCATGCATATTTAGACAAAATGTCTATAACGGTTAAAATGTACTTGTAACCCTTGTTATATTGAGAAAACTGCTGCATATCAACTAGATCGGCCTGCCATTGCGAATCCATTTCAGACACAATTGTCTTATTTCTTTTAAAATGGATCCTGGCTGGTTTATGCAGCGTGTAAGCATCCTGATCTGACAACCATTTGGTAACTTCTCTTTTGCAGAGTTTTTTGCTCTGTTTTTTGGCCTCCTGAAATAGGGAGTTCACTCCACCCAAACTCCCAACATGCCCAGGGTTATAATAAATATTTCTTAGGATCTCTTCATGAGTTGCCATATTTGTAAGTTAACACACAGGAATGGAAGCGTAAGTTTAACAACAAAACGTTTTTATTGCTGCAAATCACCAAAGAAAATCATTCTTCTATTTCCATGTCTGGAGGAACACACGAAATGCAGGAAATGTTGACAGTCTTTGAAGCGTCGATGTTCAAGTTTTCAAAAGCTCCAAGCACATCACGCATCTGTGTAAAAATAAAGTTTTTTAGTTATACACAATCAAAGCCCACTATACAACCAATTAAGAACATTTTACTAAAGACATAAAACACTCACCGGTGTGTCCTCTGTCTCTGCTTCAGCAGTCTCCAGGGGTGGCTGGTAGGTAGAACAGGATGTGGTAGGATTTCCCTGCTCCATTTTCTCTTCGGTCTGTGGGGCTATTTTAGTAAGACCACAGCCATTAACAGTTTCAACAGGCTCCGTTTTCTTTTCGGCCCATGGGGCTCTTTTGGTAAGAACAGCGCCATTAAGCCAAGCAACAAAGGATGGAGTTTCAGGATCCTGCCCTGATGTCAGTTGGTCAGGAAACAGTTTTCTGGGTTGAAGCTTCACAGGTGCCAGTGGAGAAGAAAAGCCCGCAGGTCCCACGTATGAGGGTATGCTCTCAGTTAAAGCAGAGGTATTCTGAGACACTGGTGGCGTATGCACAGTTTGCACCCTTCTAGGCTTCACGGATGCCCGCTGTCTAGAAAAAGCCAAGAGGTCGATAGGATCCGCCATGATCTCCCCGCAGGAAAAACTTGCCGCCATGCTCTCCCCGCAGGAAAAACTTGTCTGGGCATGCCAAGAACGGCTTCTTTTGTTACTGTGCCAAAGGGGGTGGAGTTACAGCTCTACAACCGCTTCCTATTGGTCCGCGGTAGCCTGGGGAGTTGTTAGAGGGGTCACATGACCCCCCTGGGCCAATCCGGGAGCGGTTTACGACCTTTTTTGTTACTGTGCCAAAGGGGGTGGAGTTACAGCTCTACAACCGCTTCCTATTGGTCCGCGGTAGCCTGGGGAGTTGTTAGAGGGGTCACATGACCCCCCTGGGCCAATCCGGGAGCGGTTTCAAACCCCGCCAAAAATGGTATTGGGGTCAAATGATCCATGGGGTCACGTGATCACCTGGGGGAGGGATGGTCACATGACACGCTGTTCCATGAGCTCACTTCCCGCCCCGGTAGGGGTGGAACTTCCGGCCCCGCTAAGGCGGGACTTCCAGTCCCGCTAAGGCGGGACTTCCGGGGCGGCGCAACTGTCACTTTCTAAAAAGGGGCGTGGTTTCGAGTTTGATGGGAGGTCCTACCCTTTACTACTCATAGGATATGTTGGAGCACTATTCCCAAAACCTAATCACACTCCATGAATGTGTGGGTGGCATTTCATTAATACCTCCACCTCCAATTCAGAACTCAAGTACCAGATGGCGATAGGAACTCTAGAGCCATACTGAATTTCCTTCTCCCATCTACTTCTATTCAGAAATGCAAGACAGGCACATTCCCAAGTGTCCCATCAACTGGGGATATTGATTGTCCCTATTCCCACCCCCTCCAGTAAGGATCTTTTGCCTTTAATAGCTGCATAGCAAGATGAGGATTCAGCAGGTAAAGCTTCACTTGGCATACAGAAGCAAACATGAAAAAACTTCACCTGTTGAATCTCTGCTTCTCATGCAGCAGTTAAACTTCCTGCTAGAACTTAAGTGACTTGCTGGAAATCAATCTCACCAGCTTTGAGATATCTACACAGGTTATCAGGTTGTTTCCGAGCTCAATTTAGAGTGCTGGGTTTAACTTTTAATGTCCCTCACAGCATGGGACCACCTTCTGCCACATTAATCCACCTAATTCTTAAGATCTTTCATTGAGACCTTTCATGGATGAAGCAAAGCTGCCACTAAGCTAATGGCTCAGGGACTCCACTTACAGAATTCAGGGACAACTGTTGTATCAGCAACCTGCAGAGGTCTTCTGGAGCTTTATGACAGCTGACTGATCTGGACCTGCTGTTAACCACACCCCTTCTAAGGAGCTGTCTGTCTCTTAAAGAGCCATTGCTTGATTTTGCAGTTGTTGGCTCCTTCAGCATGGGGATGGTGAAGATTGCATCAGGCTGGGTGCTGTCTTCTGAGCCTGGTAAAGCCACATTCTTTGGCCTGGAATGTTCAAACTGCTGACTGGATGATGCCTCAACTACCTTAGTCCTCCTCTGAGGCAAAGGGAGATCAAGGACAGAGAACATGGCATGTCTATTCAGAAGTAAGTTCCAATGGGTTCAGTGGGGCCAGTTAAGAAAGTGTTGGATTGCAGCCCTAATTATTTGAGTTAGGGGGTTCTTCTATTTTTGAAAGTTCAAAACCCCACACTGCCCCTGTTCAGAAGACATACTAAGCCACGATGATTAAGGTAAGATGACCAGATAAAATCCAGGTCAGGGCTCATGTAACTTTAACAGTTGTAGAGAAAAGGGAATTTCAGCCAGTGTCATTTGTATGCAATTAGTTCCTGGTGAAATTCCCTCTTCATCACAATGGTTAAAGTTTCAGAGGCCCTGCCTTCTTTTGTATATGGTCACTCTAGTATAGTGCCTGCAACTTTAACTGTTGTGATGAAGAGGTAATTTCACCAGGGACTAATTGCATACAAATGACACTGGCTGAAATTCCCTTTTCTCTACAACTGTTAAAGTTACGTGAGCCCTGACCTGGATTTTATCTGGTCAGCCCAGATTAAGGGTTTTGAGCTAAACATTATAGCTTAGTGTGCCATGAGAACCATTATTTAGCATGTTGTGTGAACCATTCCTAACCACAGAGGATACATAACCATGATTTAAACATACTCACTAACCACTTGCTGCAAAAGGCTTAATGTGTTGTCTGAACAGGCCCACTATTTTCACCAACTTTCAGCTCTCTAAGGCTGCAGGCCTATACATTCCTTCAAGGGAATAACTACTACTGAATTCAGTGGGACTTACTTTTGGGTCAATGCGTTTAAGACTAGGGCTGTGCACTGCCACCACGATTCACCTCAGAGGCCACTTTGGAGCCTCTGAAACAGTCCCGATTCAACTCGAGGTACTTCAGGGGTGCCCACCTTGCCTCAGCACTGAAGCTGAGGAAAGATTTGCCCACCTCCTGAGTGGGACAGCCTTGCGGGTTCCCAGGAAAGCAAGGCCGACTGGGAGTCCATTGGACTCCCAACTCCTTGCTCCCCCTCTCACCCCCCCTCACCCCCACTGCCACCCCCACACCAGCCCCTCGCCACCCACACACCCAACCCAAAGCTGCTGCCGCCGGGACTTACCTGCAAACGTGTCCTCCTCCTGAAAGCCAGGATGCTATTTAATATAACCCGGGCAGGCAGGTGGGTGGGTATGGGAGAGCGGCCCTGCGCCACCCTGAACCAATCAGAGACACCCTGAGACTTCGGTGCTGATCTACTTTGGCCTCGGCATCTCAGGCTGACCCGGTGCCACTCCAGATTCAGGGATTCGGCCCGAGGTGGTGCACAGCCCTATTTAAGACTGTGCTATATATGTTCTCTCTGTTCTCTTTCACTCTAGTGGGGCTTAGAATCTGGGATCAATTTGAGCTGGAAAGTCATTAGCTATTTGCTAATTTAGTAGATTTTTGTTTCATTTATTTCAAATATTGTAAGGTTGTATGCTTTTTACATTTCATTAAGTTCTCAGTCTTTTTATTTGCCTTGCACTTCTTTTCTTTGTAACTTGCAGTGTTTTGTTTAGCCAATGGCACAATCTTATGCATGGTCTACTCAGAAGTAAGCCCAATTGAGTTCATCGGGACTTACTCCTAGGGAATTGTGCATTGTGTGGATTAAATTTTTATTATGCTTACACTTTTGTTTTTTCAACATCAGATGAAGACCTTTTTATTATCCAAGGCTTTTTAGTCCTTCAGTTTAATTTTTAAATGTGTTGCTGTGTTTTTAGATCTTTACACTGCAGCTAGCTTTTACTGGGTTTTTTAACTTTGATTTTATTCTGTTTTAAAAATTTTAATGTTTCATATTTTGCTTCATCATGTTGCATTTTAGGGTTTTAGTTTTTGTGAAATGCCCAGAGAACTTTGGCTATAGGGCAATATAGAAATATAATACATAAAATATACATATATAAAACTGTCCCAGTTTTGACTGGTATAATTATAATAATATAATTATTATTCCAAATGTTCTTGAAGCCTGGTATCAATATACTTGCACAAAAATGAAAGGGGCAAGCCTCTCTTCTTGATGTCAAAGTATAACTGATTGTGCAGTAGGTTTTTGACTTTCCTCATGCAAACACCCATAAACAAGAAGCAAAAGAAAATGAGCAGGACTCAAATCCACAAGCTTTAAGGGAAAAGATTATTATACAGCCCAGGACTGCCCACCCAGCCCTGGAGGGCTTATTAGCTTTCAGAAGTTCCCCACAACTGGTGTCCTACACTATGGTGAACTGTAGGCCTCTATGAAACGGTTACACAAGGCTTGGTAGGTATGGATGTGAAATTCCACTATTTAGTATAGGAGAGGAAAAACTCTCGAGTTCATTAATCACTTTGAGCTAATAGATTTGGGAGGGATTAAATAAAAATAAAAATCAGCTAAAGGTATCTTACTTTCCTTAGATGGCAATGACCAAGCACTTGCAATAATTGCTCTCCCGGCAATAAATTGACTATTTACATTTAGATTTCAATTAATTTCCCTGTGTTAAATGAACTGCCTCCTATCGCTTTCAGCAATAAAAATCTTGTTAATTGAAAACATTTGCTTTATCTGCTTGAAAAAAAGATGGACAAAAGTAGAGCAGGGCAACACAGTGTAGCTCCAGGCACGTGACGTAGTACAGCAAGATCAAGAAAAGAAAGGGGCAATGTTAGCGCAGCATTAGGATGGTGTGTAGGTATGGAATGGCAGGGAGACCATAGGAAAAGGAGGTCAGGGCTCCTGTATCTTTAACAGTAGTATAGAAAAGGGAATTTCAGCATGTGTCATTTGTATGCATGCAGCACCTGGTGAAATTTATTTATTATTGATTGATTGATTTTTGTGAACCTCCCAGAGAGCTTCAGCTATTTGGGTAGTATAGAAATGAAATAAATAAATAAATATATTCCCTTTTCATCACAACAGTTAAAGCTGAAGAAGCTTTACAAAAGAGGTCAGGGCTTCTGCAGCTTTAACTGTTTTGATGAAGAGGGAATTTCACCAGGTGCTGCATGCATACCAATGACACCTGCTGAAATCCCCTTTTCTATACAACTGTTGAAGATACAGGAGCCCTATCCTACTTTCCATAAAGTCACCCCATCATATCTCACTTATTTATTCCCAAAAGATGTTTGAAGTTGTTTGAGTATTTCCATAACAGAGGGAAAGTTGACAGAGTTCAACACAGCTACAAAGATCTTAAAGTGGAGTTTGATTTTACTTCTAAAGATTAACATGCAGGACAACAAACTGCACTGAAGAACTTCTGATGCAAACTGTCTGCAGGAAAATCAGGCATTTTTGCAAGGACCTGCTCTCTTCTACACAAAAAGAGCTGGGACTAAGCGCTGCAATGCCCTCATGCTGCCTCCACACATAAGCAGCAGAGAGTAGTGTGCAGGCACAAACTTTCACCTGGCCAGGATGGGGACTTAGGCTGAAAGGAAACAGTGGAGGCTGGTGGCTCAGAAATCTGTTGGCCTGTGGAATCATTCTGGGTTTCAGCTACCCCGAAATAGGTGCAGTCCAGAATGGATTCACAGCCCCACCAAAATCTGAGTCACCAGCCTCCGCTGAGGGAAAATGGTAATCTGTTCACTTCCTTTCAGTCTTGAACCTAAGAGGGGGTCAGGGGAGAATTTGGCTTGGACCAACATGAGCCAATTGTTCCCCATAGAATCCTATACAAATGGGAAAACCCCATCATATATACTTTAAACTGGAGGGAGAAAAAATTGGCTGTGGAGTTATGCATACCTTATTTCACCCTGCCCCCACTCTGCCAAAAAAAAAAACCACACCCACTTTTAATTGTGATGAGAAGTGACATATTAGAGGATAATCAAACATGAGTTTCACTTACAGGTCACCACTGTTCAGTAGAAAGCAAACTTTATTTGCTATTTTTATTTATTTACTATTTTCGACACACCACAATGTTCCCTCAATAGCTAAATTGCACAACACCTACAGACAATTATTTTATAAGATGTTTGATAAATAAATCTATCTAAATACTGTTTGATTACCTCCAATGTAGCTAATGTCTAGGCCAGAAGTGGACTCACTTAGCCCTTTTTTCATCCCTCTTGTTGTTGAATTTGCTGCTGAAATTTAGTAGTGCAGCAGCAACAACCAGGAAAAATAGCCTCTTTTTAGAAGCCAACAGTGGCCGGTTGCCACCAAACTTTGATGCTGAGCAGCAAAAAGAGGCAATTTTAAACAAAATAGGCAATTTTTCCTGCCTCGCCACCAAATTTCAGCCACAAACTGTTGCTTTGGGCTCTTAAGGGGAGGCTGATTTTCCTCATTGGCACATCAACAAATTCTGGTGCCGTAGCAGGAGAAGCAAGACTGTGGCTCCCAGGGGGTCCTGGAGACAATATGGCCCCTGGAGTTGCCAACCCTTAGCCTAGAGAAATCTAGAGCCACTCATATAAGGGAAAAAAATGTCACCAGGGTTCCTCAGTCAACATTTTGAGGGTCTTTTGAGGGAACATAATGCTGGATCCAGACAAACAGCAAAATTCAATGTATGTTTACTCAGAAGTAAATCCTGCTACATTCAAAGAGCTTATTCCAGGAAAGTGTACTTGGAATTGCAACTTAAGTTAGTTGCACTAAGTTTCCATGGAAATTAATAGGATTTAAGCCACTATTTGCTTTCAGTGGGATCTAGAGCACCTATAACTTAGTCTGGCTTCATCCCCCATGTTCTCTCAACAGCTTCTCACAATTGTTACCTGAGGGAAAACATTTCAGTTTTTGCTCATATAAGGATTATAGGAAATTGAGTACAAAATGCTTACGTTAAAGAAAACTGCATTTGAAAATAAATGTGAGTTTCTGCGGCGGGAGGTATTAAAAATTGCACCCTGTTGCGATTTTTGGATGGAATATGCCCTTAGGATTGAATATATGTGAAGCTGAAACAGACCAGAAGAAGCCTGATGCATCCATCACTAGTCCTGAGTATGCAGCTTGGTTGCCATTCTGAGATCTTGTATTTTGGGGTTTGGGTGCAGAATAGAAGGAAGACCGAATTTGGAGTATATTTATCCTTAGCTTTTTCCTTCTTTTTTCTCCTGCTCTTTTGCTGATACCAGTCCCAAAGATATAACTTAAATGTATCATTTATTTACTCAAAGTCTTTTCTTTATGTGATCTACTGCAGGAGGGAAAGTGGGGACAGAATATGAGGTAGGCAAAAAAAATGTTGTTTTTTTAAACCCTACAATTTCTTCATCTAAACATATGCTATTTTTTACTGAGTTTGGCTGCCTTTTCTATAACTTGCCAAGTAACTTAATTCCAGATGAGCATTGAAAAATGAAATGCAAAGCCTCAGCCATGACTGGCCTTCCCCAAAAACATATTGTTGTTTCTTCCTGCCAAGTGAGTCAGCGGAGTAATTCCTTAAGAAGTTATGTGAGATTTTCCCCCACCCTTCTCAGTCTGATTATTTTAAGCCCTCTGTGAGTCCCCCACCAACTGATCCTAATGTTATCTCATATGCACAGTAGTCATTTCATTAAAAGGAAATCAGAGAAAGTGACTTTAATAAATGTTAACACCCTCTGTGAAAAATCCAGCAATTAAAGCTTCTGCCCCTGGACCTTTCAAGATGACACAGAACAAATCCCCGTCACTGGTAATAAAAAATGTGGCTCATCAAAGACAGAGCATGTGGGGCTAAGGACTGGGCTAAAGGAAGGGAAAATGAACAAAGATACTTTCAAGAAGGAGGCAGTGGGTGACCTCGCTCTTTTTCATCATCTATATTGAAAGAGAGAACAGACGAGTGTCATGCCTGAATCCACAGTCAGGCAGTACCTTTATTGAGACCAACCAAATGTGCACAAAATTGTGGGCAAGCTTTCAAAATTTCCAGAACTCTTTCATCAGGCAAGGTGTTACTAAAAGCAGGTTGGATGGGGCAGGCGGGGAGAGGGGAAAGAGGGGCTAGCAATGTTGAAGGTATGAAGTCTGCATGGGCGGAGTATTAAACTGGAGAACAGGAAGAGATTTAGGATTAAATGGATTAGGCTGTACTTGGGGTCAACCTAAACATCCTTCTAATCACGCATAGGATAGCAATGTGTGATAGGTTTACTTACTCTTGAATAAGTCTGTGTGGCTCCGATTCATATTAGAACATGGTACTCTGGTGGGGTTGTTTACATAAAGAAAAAACCTGCATTGACTCCATTTTTTTAAACCCTGACCCCTCCTCCCTGAGTGCCATGGTCCAAATCTAAAGGAGAAGCTGCTAAACCATACGTAGTAGGCTGACCATATGAAAAGGAGGACAGGGCTCATGTAACTTTAACAGTTGTAGAGAAAAGGGAATTTCAGCCGGTGTCATTTGTATGCAATTAGTTCCTGGTGAAATTCCCTCTTCATCACAACAGTTAAAGTTTCAGGGGCCCTGCCTTTTTTTGTATATGGTCACTCTAGAATAGTGCCTGCAACTTTAACTGTTGTGATGAAGAGGGAATTTCACCAGGAACTAATTGCATACAAATGACACTGGCTGAAATTCCCTTTTCTCTACAACCGTTAAAGTTACATGAACCCTGTCCTCCTTTTCATATGGTCAGTCTAACAGGTTGGCAACCTTTGGGGCTGTGGATATGTTGGGCAATTTGAGAAATTGTTCTAGGGACAGCCACAAAATGGCTGCCATGAGGGGTGTGGCAAAGAACAAGTAACCCGCACAAAATATTGAATATAAGATAGTTGTGGGATCTGGGCCCCAACATGTTAAACAACTCCTTTGAACCCACAACAGCACCAACAGAAACATATTTCACAGCAATCCCAGATTCCAGTAAGAAAAAAGCTATGTTCAGACTACACAATAGTCAATGGTGGGATATTAACCAACTCAACAGTTGTTTATCTAGAGGATACCCTCCACACAACATGATAATAATCAACTGTGGTGTGGATTAGGATCAGTGTTGAGTTGACTATTAGTCCACGCTGAGTTGCTTCACTCATCCCTCTCCCTCTCTCCCCGCTCACCCCTCCCGCTAATTGCTGCTGAAAATCTATCTTGTCAGCTGGACTAGAGCAGCAGCACTGCTTTCACCAGTCCTGCCTTGTGACTCTGTCACTGATGAAATAACTAACGGTTATAACCAATGGTGCCCTCCACACAACATGATAACCAATGGTGGTTCAGACAGCCAACTCTGCGCAGTGTTGGTTATTTGCATTGGTTATTTTGGCCAAATAATCAACTGTTTGTTAAAAAAAAACTCCCTCCACACAACATGATAACCTATGGTGGGTTAAATAACCAACCATTGACTATTTAAACCACCATTGGTTATTGTGTTGTCTGAACCCAGCCACAGTGTTTGTTTTTTTAAGTGGAAGGGATAGGGCACCTTGATGGGTGCCAAGAACGGTATCTGGGAGTGCATTGGTGCCCATGGGCACCTCATGGCATACCCCTGTGCTAAACCATTCTCCCTGATGGGAAAGCACTGAAATATGCTGCACTTCCTCAGCTGAACCCAGAACACCAGGATAGCGTTACCATTTGATTCTGGCCTTTTGCTCTCAATGCACTAAAAATTCCTGAGTTTCTGAGGGAGAAAGTCATGGCCATTTTAATCTAAATATATCCTCTTAGATGTGGATTGGAAAATGGTTATTTATTTCGTCTACATGTGTTGTGATTTCACACACAGAGAGAGAGACAGAGAGAGAGACAGAGACAGAGAGAGAGAGAGAGAGAGTTCTGTCTTGGTCCGTATTGAACCTCCTGCTCTAAAATTGGTCAAAATAGGTGATATTTAGTTCAGTACTTCCCAGTTGCTGGCTCTTTGAAGAGCAGTGGCTTCCTGAAGTGATTTTTTTCCCTTTCTTTTTTTTAATTGAGCATTGATAGTTGTTCTTGGATGACGGAGCAACTCAGTGCCAGATCTTCCAGCTAAGATGAAGGACTCGCTGTACTAGATATTTGAGGCCCACACAGTGTGAGCATGTGGCAAAGTGTTTGAAGTCTCGGTAAAAACGCAGATTTTTAAAAAAAAAATGAACTGAATGTTGCTCTTCCCATCTGGCAGTCTGGGAATTTAGAAAAGGAAACACTGAAATTTAAATTTATTGAAATTTAGTCCATGGCTATGAAAAATATTTTATTTTGAGATCAATTTCATATCCCATCACACAGTTCTGCAGAACCCTCAGGGCGGCTCACAAACAAGCACCATATAAAATGCAATCAAATCAGCATTGTAGCAGTTAGTAAAATGTCTTTAGATTAAAAAATTCCACCTAGCTGCCCAGCCCACCTCAGCCCAAGTCTACCTACTGATTCTCTAAAATTAGGGACAAACCCTATTCAGGTGTTCAGTGCTCCTAGGAAGAGAAAATGTGAAGGGGCTGTGAGAACATGCAGCCTAGCCCTTCCCCTAGATAGGCATGTTGGGCTACCCCTCTGGCCATTGCAGGTTTGGCATCATTTGTGTAGAGCTCCTTCCACATGGACAGGAACTCTGTGCCTAGAGGGTAGTGCAAGCTCATGCATTCCCACCAGCCCAGGGGTGCAGAATCTATAGTCCAGGGGCCAAATCCAGCTGTCCTAGGTTCCCGGATCCACCCCGTCCCTGACCCCGCCCGCTTCCCACAACCCACTGATTGTGATTTCTAAGCTTTTGTGCACTTCTCCATTCTAAAATGTTGAAATGGCTCTCCTAAGGCTTACTTGCTGGCAGTAAGATCTTTAAGCTAAACTATGCTGGTATTTTGGCCCTGCCCTCTTTTGCTCCTGCGCACCACTGAATGCCCTCCACAATGGAATTAGACCCTTCAGCTGGAAAGGTTCTGTACCCCTGCACACAGGATATTGAATGCCTAGGCCCTATTTGGAAGTATTGGCCCATGTGTTGGGCCCGTTCCCATTGCCACTACTACCAAATGTGCCACCATAGGTGTGTGAGTGGCTAATGTACTCAGCATCATTGGGAGTGGGACTTGCCAGTATGACTCATTCCAATGTGTTTTCAATATGTGAGAGAGTTTGTACGAACTCCCCTGTGCTGTTTTGTCTCAGTGATAGCCCTATGAGGCAAAGAAACTATGCTACTGGGTTTGTACAAAAGAGTGGTTTTTGAACTCTTAGAGGAGCCATATTAGTTTACTGCAGAAAAATAAGAAATGGCACTGTAAAGACCAACAAATTGTGGTGTAACCTTTTTGTAGGCCAGAGCCTGTACCTCTGAAGCCAACTTATTTTGAGATCTTGTGCAGCTTGCTTCATTGAACTGGGCTTTATTTGTTCTGCAGTAAATAGAAATTTGATAATATGTTTACAGAGAACAGTGAGGCTTCAAGACGAAAAGGAGCTGCTGATCAATGTAGTGAAGTTATCTGCTGAAAATATTTTGTCTGACTTTTTCTCCTTTTCATTCTGCTACAATGGCTCAACCAGCCATGCATGAATTAGTTCATATTGTAGAAATAGATATTGTGTGTGCATGCTCAGTGGGGAGAGACATTGGCAACGATAATGGGTGTGTTACAACCTGGAAGCAACAATGTCTAGAGAAGCTGATTATTGTCCTTGGTGTTAGCAGAAATAGTATAGGCTTTTCCAGAGAAATGACCAGTCAAGATTTTAGCTTGATTAACTCTAACAATGTTTTAATATGATCATGATAGCTCCATGAATAGCCCTTGAAACAGAAGCTACGGTGTTATTGTTATCTCAAGTTACTTCAGCTCATGTATTTATTTATGACATTGTTATGCTGCCCAATAGATGAGGCTCTCTGGGCAGTTCATAACTAAAACCATAAAAGACATAATATTAAACTTTCAAAGTTTAAAATGACCATGTAAAACTAAGTAAAACCCAGCAGCAGTTATAGTCCAGGAAAACCTATGTGGAAATGTGTGTTCCCAGGAGACATTTCAAAGATGTTACATTTTCTGCCCCCTGAACTTGTCCATCCAAAATTATGAACTGGCTGATAAGTCCTTTCCGTAGGCCCAAATGAAGCACTGGGCCTAATTTCATGTGGCCCTTCTAATTTTCAAAACTCTCTGCAAGTGACCATATCGCTGCAAGAGTGATTTGTCCCTTACCCAGCAGCCTTAGAAAGAGGAAAAGAGAGAGGGAGGAAGAAAAAGAGGTAAGAGAGAGTGGAAGGAAGAAACAGAAAGAGTCAGAGAGAGAGAGAGAGAGAGAGAGGTGGATCTACACTTTGAGTCAAGTCATTATGATGCCATTATGGCAACACTATATCCCTCTTCCACATTTATACCTCATAGAACAAACAATGACATTTGTTGTGGTATTTTGGATAATGTGGAATAAAAAGCAGGAAATAATACTATGAAAGTGGTATATGGAATGTATAATTTGCCCCAACAGTTATCGGTGCACTTCAATTCTGCTATAAAGCGGTAGTATAGATCCAGCTCAAGAAGGGGCTGGCCTCACCCACTTTTGGTTCTGGCACTGCTCACTGCTGGCTTCAGCCCTGCCCACCATCAACATGCAGCCCATGACAGTTTACCCCCGAGGGTATGCGGAGCTCAGCACAACAAAGTTTGCCCACCCATGCCTTAAAAGAAGTACAATGAATTCTGCAGAACGCATAGTACTGTAGCATTCAAGTGCATTCCTGAACGTACTCATGTTTGTCTGAAGTTTGCATATTTACACTGTAATAAATAAATAAAAACAAATTGCTTAGTACAATGTGCAGAAGAAAGCTGCTGAGATATTGAGGGGGACTTAATTGGCCACAAACATACAGGAAAGTTGGATGCCATATTGCTAAACCAAATGTGGCAGTAAGACAGAAAGGAGGTCAGCCTATCGCCATAGTGGACCTGCTACCAGAATGGACTGTACTCCAAAGCATCTGCCTGTAAAGTAGGCTGACCATATGAAAAGGAGGACAGGGCTCATGTAACTTTAACAGTTGTAGAGAAAAGGGAATTTCAGCCAGTGTCATTTGTATGCAATTAGTCCCTGGTGAAATTCCCTCTTCATCACAACAGTTAAAGTCGCAGGCACTATACTAGAGTGACCATATACAAAAGAAGGCAGGCCCCCTGCAACTTTAACAGTTGTGATGAAGAGGGAATTTCACCAGGAACTAATTGCATATAAATGACACTGGCTGAAATCCCCTTTTCTCTACAACCTTTAAAGTTACATGAGTCCTGTCCTCCTTTTCATATGGTCAGCCTATGTAAAGGGTCTACCACCATTCCTTTTGAAAGGAGAAGCAGGGATGGGCCATCCAGAAATGTTGTTTTGTTATCTCTTGGGATGCAATCCTATACACATTTACCTGGTGTAAGCCCTACGGAACTCACTGTGGGGCTTACTTCTGTGTAGATATACATAGGATTGCCCTGCCAATTGGTCTAGAGGGTTTTTTTTTAAGTCAAAGGTTTCATTCCCTTAGGGGGAAGTGGCCAGAGCCACATACCAGTGGTGCGCAGGGTCAAAGCCATACCATTCACACCCATTCCTATTCAGCCAGCCAGCCACACACATCCATTCACACATATCCACATACTTCCTTCTGTTCTCATCCATCCAGTCACAGATTCCCCATTCAAACACATCCATAGCCCACTCACACTCATGCATCCGTACACCCAGATCCACACACATCACACTCGCACACAATCAGGATCATGCTTCCATACTAGATGCTGAGAAACTGGGGCTTCCCTTTCTTAGCATAGTGCATGGAAATTCAGCAAGCTGCCAATGGAGGAAGAGGGTGAGCACTTTTCCATGCTGCTCAGCTGTCTCCCACTGATCTGGTGAGCAGCACAAGGGGAGATTGCAATGAGAGGTGGTCTAAACTAGGTATGACAGAAATCCGCAACGGAATCAAATGAGTTTGGATTTCTATGAATACAACTTGTGGATTCCACAGTGGAACGGCTTTTCCCAAGTCACACAGATTCTGTGGATTTGGAGATCCTTGTTTGTTTGTTTTTGTTTTGCTTACCAGAATTTTACTCAAATACGAAAAATTAAAAATTAAAAACACACCAGCCAAGAACGCTCATGCCCCCCATAGGCTAAAGCATAAAAATGCACATTTTGCACATTTTGTGGAATTTTTGCACATGCGAATTTGCACAAATGTGAATTTGCGCAAATTCAAGACATTTGAAAAAATATTCTGCAAGTGAGCAGATCATGGAACGAAAGGCACCTGACAATCCACAAAACAGACATAATGGATTTTACAAAATCCATATGTCCCTAGTTTAAACTGGAGAGCCAGCTGTGGTGTAGTGGTTAGTATGTTTGCCTGGGACTAGGCAGATCCAGACTCTAGTCCCTACTGGGCCATGAAGCCTTCTGAGTGGCTTTGGGCTAGATACTGACTCTCAGTCTAATCTACTCCACAGGGTTGTTGTGAGTATAAAATGGACCACATAAGTCACCTTGGGTTCCTTGCAAGATAAAAAAAAATAGTGGGATGTAAATGTAATAATAAAAAATAAATAAAATAAATTGAGATCCACAATTCACACGTTCCAAGAATGACCTTAACTATCCAACAAGGACCAGAGCTCAATAACATAGCCAAAATTTGGATTCCTACCTTGGGGGGTTGGAATTGTGCCACAAACCAATTAATCCTTTGCCCCTAAGCAAGATAGATTATTCCATGCAAAATAGTTTTCTAAAGTGAAGATTTAAAGGCAGTGGGGTTTCTTATTGTCCCACTGCCACTAGAAGCAGGGCTAGGCTGACCATATGAAAAGGAGGACAGGGCTCCTGTAACTTTAACAGTTGTAGAGAAAAGGGAATTTCAGCCAGAGTCATTTGTATGCAGTTAGGTCCTGGTGAAATTCCCTCTTCATCACAACAGTTAAAGTTGCAAGCACTATACTAGAGTGACCATATACAAAAGAAGGCAGGCCCCCTGCAGCTTTAACTGTTGTGATGAAGAGGGAATTTCACCAGGAACTAATTGCATACAAATGACACTGGCTGAAATTCCCTTTTCTCTACAACTGTTAAAGTTACAGGAGCCCTGTCCTCCTTTTCATATGGTCAGCCTAAGCAGGGCCATTTGGCTTTTGATGGGGGTGGGGGGACATACACACACACACACAAACAAACAATGCATTATCTCCTCCTCCCACAATTGCATTTCTGTTATCAGGAATGCTGGGCTTTCTTCTGACAGTGACAGGTTCTGATCTAGCACAGAGAACTCCAGTTCCTCTGTGGCAAAAAAAAAATTTAATTTCCAGCACAATTTGGCTTTGGGCAAGAAAACCCTGATCTCAGCAATTGCTGCCCGGTGTGATGGTATCTCCAGCACCAACAACTTTGCTAATCTGCGTAAAATGCATTTCAGTGCCTGGAGCAACCGGCCTAAAAGGAAAGGGGGAGGAGGTTGTTTGCCGCCTATGTTTTGTTTTGTTTTATTTATTCAGCAGCCTCTTTGCTCCGCAGTGCTCTTTCCTGCTTCACAGCGATAAGCAGTTCTCTCTCTGCTCTGTCCCACTCCTGCTGGCTTTTGTCACTCTAGTTTCAGCTTGGCCCACATCATTAGTAAACTGATGGCATACATTATGAAGGCACCTCACGCACACACACACAAACAAACTACACTCCAAAGACTAGGCTGACCAGATAAAATCCAGGTCAGGGCTCATGTAACTTTAGCAGTTGTAGAGAAAAGGGAATTTCAGCCAGTGTCATTTGTATGCAATGAGTTCCTGGTGAAATTCCCTCTTCATCACAACAGTTAAAGTTGCAGGCACTATACTAGAGTGACCATATACAAAAGAAGGTAGGGCCCCTGCAACTTTAACTGTTGTGATGAAGAGGGAATATCACCAGGAACTCATTGCATACAAATGACACTGGCTGAAATTCCCTTTTCTCTACAACTGTTAAAGTTACATGAGCCCTGACCTGGATTATATCTGGTCAGCCTACCAAAGACTCAGCTCAGTGATACTTTGCACTCATGTTTGTCTTAGGAAACAGGGTTTCCATGTATAATGGATGGCGTTAGGGCAGCTTTCCCTAACCATGTAGCCTCCAAATGTTTTGGACTTCAACTCCCATCAACCCCAGCCAACAGAGCTGATGGTCAGGGATGCTTGGAATTGTAGTCCAAACATCTGGAGGCACCGGGCTGGGGAAGGCTGAGTTAGGGATTACCTTCAATTAATCAGAATAGATTTGCTGTCCTGTAAACACAAACACACACACACACACACACACACACACTAAAAACCACGGAAACAGGATGAGATCCAGTTTTGTCAGCCTCACATACAAATGTTACTGAACAATTATCTGATAGTTACTTTAGCTGACAAGCTAAATGGGCTGTTCACACAACAAACTAACTAGGGGTGTGCATCGGATCGGATCCGATCCACGATCCGAATCCGATCCGACCCAAAATTGGGAAAATCCGATCCGATCCGATCTGATCCGGACAACCTCCGATCCGATCCGATCCGATCCGATGAGGTCCGATCCGGATCGGACGCCATTTTGAATGCTTTTTCCCATAGCCAAGTATTGTTTTACAAAAACGCCTATAACTTTTTCATTTTTAAAGATAGAAGGATGAAACTTGGGCACATTGTAGACTGGTTAGGGGTAGTTATCTGTGAGAAATTTCAGAAAGATTGGTGCATGCATTTTGTGGCAATTAATTTTTTAATAAATACCCAGGAATGCCTATAACTTTGTCATTTTTAAAGTTACACACATGAAACTTTGCCACATTGTAGGGGGTACCTTGGGACCTATGTGTGTGAAATTTCAGAAACGTAGGTGCTTGTCTTGTGTGGCAATTAATTTTTAGAAAAATGGGTAGTAGTGGGGTAAATACAGTTACGCCTCCCATTTTTTTATTTTTGAAGATACAAACAGGAAACTTGGGCACATTACAGGTACCACTTGCCTTGATATGTGTGTGAAATTTCAGAAACATTGGAGCTTTCCTTGTGTGGCAATTAATTTTTGAAACAATGAGGAAAGAAACACCTATAACTTTGTCATTTTTAAAGTTACACACATGAAACTTTGCCACATTGTAGGTGGTACCTTGGGACCCATGTGTGTGAAATTTCAGAAACATAAGTGCTTGCCTTGTGTGGCAATTAATTTTTTAATAAATACCCAGGAATGCCTATAACTTTGTCATTTTTAAAGTTACACACATGAAACTTTGCCACATTGTAGGCGGTACCTTGGGACCTATGTGTGTGAAATTTCGGAAACGTAGGTGCTTGCCTTGTGTGGCAATTAATTTTAGAAAAATGGGTAGTGGTGGGGTAAATACAGTTACGCCTCCCACTTTTTTATTTTTGAAGATACAAACAGGAAACATGGGCACATTACAGGTACCACTTGGCTTGATATGTGTGTAAAATTTCAGACAGCTGGGTCCAGGCATGTGGTGGCAAGGTATTTTTGAAACAATGAGGAAAGAAACACCTATAACTTTTTTATTTTAAAAGTTAGAAGTCTGAACATTGCTCACTTTGTAGATGGGTTAGGGGTAGATATGTGTCAGAAATTTCAGAATTATAGGTCCAGGCATTTGATGGCTATGGAATTTTTAAATTACATGTTTCAAAAAAATTTCTATAGAGGCCAGGTCTTCCCCTCCCGCTTCCCGCGAAGAAAAGGAAACACTCTCTCGTCTCGATCCCTTTGATCCTTGCTAGTAGTATCCATTACAGGGCTCGTGTTTCCTTTCCTACTTTCACTTTTCAAGCAGAACGGCTGAGCCTAGCTGAGTTTTGCAGCCATGCGTGCAAGGAAGGATCACTCTGGTCTCGATCCCTTTGATCCTTGGTAGTATCCATTACAGGGCTCGTGTCTGCTTGAGTACAAAGTGAAAGCAGACACGAGCCCTGTAATGGATACTACCAAGGATCAAAGGGATCGAGACCAGAGTGATCCTTCCTTGCACGCATGGCTGCAAAACTCAGCTAGGCTCAGCCGTTCTGCTTGAAAAGTGAAAGTAGGAAAGGAAACACGAGCCCTGTAATGGATACTACTAGCAAGGATCAAAGGGATCGAGACGAGAGAGTGTTTCCTTTTCTTCGCGGGAAGCGGGAGGGGAAGACCTGGCCTCTGTAGAAATTTTTTTGAAACATGTAATTTAAAAATTCCATAGCCATCAAATGCCTGGACCTATAATTCTGAAATTTCTGACACATATCTACCCCTAACCCATCTACAAAGTGAGCAATGTTCAGACTTCTAACTTTTAAAATAAAAAAGTTATAGGCGTTTCTTTCCTCATTGTTTCAAAAATACCTTGCCACCACATGCCTGGACCCAGCTGTCTGAAATTTTACACACATATCAAGCCAAGTGGTACCTGTAATGTGCCCATGTTTCCTGTTTGTATCTTCAAAAATAAAAAAGTGGGAGGCGTAACTGTATTTACCCCACCACTACCCATTTTTCTAAAATTAATTGCCACACAAGGCAAGCACCTACGTTTCCGAAATTTCACACACATAGGTCCCAAGGTACCGCCTACAATGTGGCAAAGTTTCATGTGTGTAACTTTACAAATGACAAAGTTATAGGCATTCCTGGGTATTTATTAAAAAATTAATTGCCACACAAGGCAAGCACCTATGTTTCTGAAATTTCACACACATGGGTCCCAAGGTACCACCTACAATGTGGCAAAGTTTCATGTGTGTAACTTTAAAAATGACAAAGTTATAGGTGTTTCTTTCCTCATTGTTTCAAAAATTAATTGCCACACAAGGAAAGCTCCAATGTTTCTGAAATTTCACACACATATCAAGGCAAGTGGTACCTGTAATGTGACCAAGTTTCCTGTTTGTATCTTCAAAAATAAAAAAATGGGAGGCGTAACTGTATTTACCCCACTACTACCCATTTTTCTAAAAATTAATTGCCACACAAGACAAGCACCTACGTTTCTGAAATTTCACACACATAGGTCCCAAGGTACCCCCTAAAATGTGGCAAAGTTTCATGTGTGTAACTTTAAAAATGACAAAGTTATAGGCATTCCTGGGTATTTATTAAAAAATTAATTGCCACAAAATGCATGCACCAATCTTTCTGAAATTTCTCACAGATAACTACCCCTAACCAGTCTACAATGTGCCCAAGTTTCATCCTTCTATCTTTAAAAATGAAAAAGTTATAGGCGTTTTTGTAAAACAATACTTGGCTATGGGAAAAAGCATTCAAAATGGCGTCCGATCCGGATCGGACATCTGGTCCGATCCGATCCGACCAGCCTCCGATCCGATCCGATCCGATCCGACCCCCCAGGTCCGATTCCGATCCGCTATCCGATCCGATCCGGGGGGTCAGTGCACATCCCTAAAACTAACCCAAACAGTGGTTGAGTGTGGGTTCTTGTTGAACTAGGCTGACCAGATAAAATCCAGGTCAGGGCTCATGTAACTTTAACAGTTGTAGAAAAAAAGGGAATTTCAGCCAGCTACATTTGTATGCAATTAGTTCCTGGTGGTATTCCCTCTTCATCACAACAGTTAAAGGTGCATGCACTATACTAGAGTGACCCTATACAAAAGAAAGCAGGGTCCCTGCAACTTTAACTGGTGTGATGAAGAGGGAATATCACCAGGAACTAATTGCATACAAATGACACTGGCTGAAATTCCCTTTCCTCTACAACTGTTAAAGTTACATGAGCCCTGACCTGGATTTTATCTGGTCACCCTATGTTGAACCATGGGTTGTTTGTTGAACCATGAGTTAGCACATTGTCTGAACCCAGGACATTTTCCATAGGGTTGCTTGTTAACCATGCAGTGTGGCTTGATAATCACCCTGAACAACCCAGCAACAAACCATGGGTTCTCAGAGTGGCTTGTTCAAGACAAATAAGCAACAATGCATGGTTAACAAACCACCCTGTGTCAGACAACACGCAAAGCCACAGTTCAACAAACAACCCATGTTTCAACAACAACCCCAAAGAGTACAAGAAATTACATTTATATGGTTGCTCCATGAAGGCCACAATGGGCTAGTCCCCATGAATCTTAATTAACCCAGACAGATGGTCATGGATCTGTCATTTTGGCATACAAAAGCCTCTATTCAATGAAGCAGGTGTCTGTGATTTTATTGCTCCCTGCTGCTTTACTGAATGGGAGGACATTTTCAGGGGCAAACTTTTACAGACGAGAAAGTCATGGAGGAAACTAAGGGAAAAAAACTTCCTCATAAGGAGAAAGAACTGGAGTTTTATGGTGTACTAGTATCTACTCGCAAATGTACAAGTTCAACAAGAGGGAAGCAGACAAGACAACAGAAAGGGAATATTGATCTTAACACAGGATCTTTCCACAGAGCCCACTTTCCCAGCAACAAAGCACCCTTGTAGCTCCTCAAGGCTGCTTCTTGCCAGTTAGCCACAGACTTTTTGGGTTCTCTTTCTTCCTCCCTCCCTCCTTCTTTGGTCAATTCAACTTGCAATAGGGTTTCCTCCTGTAATCCACCACACCATATCCTAGTAGTGGCTTAGAGTAGCCACCAGCCATCAAAGATTACTAATCAGGACCCTATTGTCCACTTTCAAGTGCTAGAATGTATACAACTTATGTCAATTTTATTTTAACATGCTTCTGAATGATATTCCAGTAATCCCCATTAAAGGGAGAGTGTCACTCAAAAAGGCAACTCAGGAACAGCAGAGAAAGACTGTGTCAATTAATCTCAGTTGTACTATGCTCTCTGGTTATAAAAGAATGTGTTGTAAAGAGAGACTACTACCCCTTGCAGAATCAACACCGAAGAAGGGCATGAAGGCATCACCCCTCATAGAATCATAGAATAGTAGAGTTCGAAGGGGCCTACAAGGCCATCGAGTCCAACCCCGTGCTCAGTGCAGGAATCCACCTTAAAGCATGCCTGATACATGGTTGTCCAGCTGACTCTTGAAGGCCTCTAGTGTGGGAGAGCCCACCACCTCCCTAGGTAATTGGTTCCATTGTCATATTGCTCTAACAGTCAGGAAGTTTTTCCTGATGTCCACATAGAATCTGACTTCCTATAACTTGAGCCCATTGTTCTGTATTCTGCACACTGTGTTGATCAAGAAGAGATCCTGGCCCTCCTCTGTGTGACAACTTTTCAAGTATATGAAGATTGCTATCATGTCTCCCCCTCAATTTTCTCTTCTCCAGGCTAAATATGCCCAGTCCTTTCAGTTTCTCCTCATAGGGCATTGTTTCCAGACCCCATATCATCCTTGTTGCCCTCCTCTGAACACGCTCCAGCTTGTCTTCATCCTTCTTGAAGTGTGGTGCCCAGAACTGGATGCACTACTCAAGACAGGGCCTAACCAGTGCCAAATAGAGGGGAACCAGTCCCTTGCACGATTTGGAAGCTGTACTTCTATTAATGCAGCCCAAAATAGCATTGGCTTTTTTTGCAGCCACATCTCACTGTTGGCTCATATTCAGCTTGTGATCTACAACAATTTCAAGATCCTTCTTGCTTGTAGTATTGCTAAGCGAAGTATCCCCCATCTTGTAACTGTGCATTTGGTTTCTTTTTCCTAGGTGTAGAACTTGGCATTTATCCCTATTAAATATCATTCTGTTGTTTTCAGCCCAGCGCTCCAGTCTATCAAGATCACTTTGGAGTTTGTTTCTGTCTTCCAGGGTATTAGCGACCCCACCCAATTTTGTGTCGTCTGCAAATTTGATAAGCATTCCCTGCACCTCCTTGTCCAAATCATTAATAAAAATGTTGAAGAGCACTGGACCCAGGACTGAGCCCTGCGGTACCCTGCTCGTTACCTCCCCACAGTGTGAGAAGGTACCATTGATAAGCACTCTTTGAGTCCGATTCTGTAGCCAACTGTGGATCCACCTAATAATTGTTCCACCTAGCCCACTTTTCACTAGTTTGTTAATCAGAATGTCATGGGGCACTTTGTCAAAAGCTTTGCTGAACTCAAGATATAATATATCCACCGCATTCCCACAGTCCACAAGGGAGTTTACCTGATCAAAAAATTAGATCAGATTAGTCCAACATCCTGCCCCCAGCTACTGGTATTTAGTGGCATACAGCCTCTGAACATAGATTCCATTTGTTAAGTTTATTGGTGCTGAGAAAAATAACTAATCCACATCACATTAGTGGTGTAGTGGAGCCAGAGCTCGCAGGGTCAAAGTGCTGGGATGATTTAATTAAGAGGGATGATTATGTCATCAGCTGCCCCCCTCAGACTTCATTCATTCATTACATTTCTATACCACCCAATAGCCAAAGCTCTCTGAGCAGTTTACAAAGGCTATAACCCTAAAAGTATGATATAATAACATAATATAGAACTATTTGCATGCAAAAATATGAAACAATTTTGCACAATCAACCATAAAAATCCAATAAAAATCTTAACATATGCTGTCAAATGCCTGGGAGTAGGGGAAAGTCTTAAGCTAGAGCCAGAAAGATTGGGATCAGGCTGACCTCACTAGAGAGAATGCTCCATAACTGATGGGCCACCACTGAGACGGCCCTCTCCCTTGTTACCATCCTCTGAATCGTATTGGAGGAAGTACTTGCCTCAGATGAAAATTGCAGTGTATGGGTAGGTTTCTTAGCCAGATCTACAACTTGTGTTGTTTTGATTTGATCCCATCATGGTGACGCTATATCCTTCCTGCACATTTATACCTCATAGCACACACCATGACAAAAAGCACCAGTGTAGAACTAGCCTTAGAGAGGAACTTCATCAGGTATTGCGGTCCCAAACCATATAAGACTTTATAGGTCAAACCCTTGAACTGGGTTCAAAAATGTATAAGCAACCAGTGCAAGCAGGGCAGAATCAGAGCTATGTGTTTCCTCTTAGCTTAGCAGGATGGGGAGGAGAATGGATTTTCCCAGCATCAATATGACCCTGTTCAGACGACATGCTAAACCATGGCCGTTAAGCATTTTGAGCTAAACATGATGGCTTAGTGTGTCATGTGAACCATTCCTAACCATGGTGACTACATAACCACAATTTAAACTAGGGCTGTGACCAGAGCCGGATCCCGAATCCGGAGCGGAACGGGCCAATCCGGCCCAATCCAAACCAGATCGGATCGGCCTGGATCGGATCCGCGATCCAGATCCACTCCGGGATTGTGCAAAGCCCTTCCTCCTGCTCCCTCCCTCCCCCAATTGCCCTGCTTATTTGCAGCCTCCTCCACGTCGTACCCCGTCATCCTCCGGGTCATCCATCCTCCTCAATGTTGGCCAGCTGTTTTCCTGCTTGCGCCGGGTGATGAAGTCACCCGCAGCAACCAGCAAATGCGGCACTCTAATTGGATCCAGATCGGATCAGGGGGTCCGTGCACAGCCCTAATTTAAACATGCTCACTAACCATTTGCTGCAAAGGGTTAGCACCCTAACCATTGCTTAGAGTGTTGTCTGAACAGAGCCTATATGGTTATGAGCTATCCTTGTTTTAATGCATAGTATTTTGGTGTGGCTTGATCGTGAATGGTCAGTTAAGATCCTTTTACTCCTCCTAATGGAGATGAAAACAGCTAGAATTTGGTTTCCTGACATGGAAGTAGTAAGAAAACATGCATGAGTAGAAGCCAACGTCATCTGGCATCCACCCCCATCCCCAATATGCTTTGTAAATGAGGCAGGGTGATAGCATCATAAAAGCCTTGTCTGGAAGCATCCAAGATGCTAGGACTGCAAGCTGATGAAGATAAAATGTTTATGGAAGAACTTATGTTAGTGTGCACTAGAGGTGTGCGCTCTGCTTCAAAAATGTGAGGCTTCGACAGAGCTTTGACAAAGCTTTGAGTTTTTGGAGCAGAGACAGGACAGTTTAAAAACCGTCAAATACCCATAGAGTGGAGAGGGGCCCAGTTGGAGCTTTGTTCCATTTTTGGATAACTGCTGTATTATAGTCTATGGAAATTAACAAAAATGCTTCCAGCTCTGCCATTTTTACAAATAAAGAGATGGAACTTAGCAACAGGATAGCTCTTAAGTAGGGCTTTAGCCATGCCATGTTTGAATCAGATCCGTTCATCCCTTGATTTTTAGGATTTTTTAAAAGTTGGAATAACCACTCCATTGTAGTCTATGGAAATTAACAAAAAGGTTTACAACTCCGTAATTTTTAAAGATAAAGAGCTCTTTAAAAATGACAGAGCTGTAAGCATTTTTTGTTAATTCCCATAGACTATATTAGAACAGTTAACTGAAAATGGATCAAAGCTCCGACAAGGCTTCAACAGTGCAGAGAGACAGAGCTGCTTTGAAAATCGAAGCAGAGAAGTGCTTGCTTCGATTTACGAAGCAGAGTAGAAACACTCTGCACAGCTCTAGTGTGCACAATGATTCATTTAATTAGGTAGGACTGTGTTCTTAGCTACCATAGAGGACAAAGCTGCTCGGTATATCTCAAAACTTATTCACTGTTGCACAAACAAAAGTTGGTCCTACACAAGATACACTGATGGTGACTGTTTAATCTTTCTTCTGGTGAAGTAATATTACAGGGTTGAAAATCCATTTTTAATAAACAAGCCTGTCTGATCAATGCACATATGGCAACATTGTTGTTTTATATTTTGAATAGTTTTAATTTTTATAAACTGCCCATAGAGCTTTGGCTATTGGGTGGTATAGAAATGAAATCAATAAATCAATAAATAAATAACAAGATGGGGTTGCACTAGTATAAGAAAGGAATGCTTCCTATGGCTAAGAAGCACTTTTAAGTATTCACCTCTCATTTTGTCTGTCCTGATGCTAAACACAGATTTAGGGTTATGACATATGGTACAAATGTAGGTTTCATCATATTGTTTTTGCCCTTTTTATGATGTGTGTATCTCCCACTGCTAACCATTATTTAATACTGCACGCCCATTGCCTAATTTCATATCCACACAAAAAGTTTTAGGCCATCCCTGACTGTAGTTGTGGCCAGGTCCAGCCCACAAGATTTTGCTGCCTGAGATGAAGGACAGGAGGGCACCTTTTCCGCATTCTGTGTACAAAATCTGACTGGCTTGGTGCTTGAATCCTGAGGACAGAAGGTATGGTTAGGGCCTGAGGGCAGATCGTCTGGTACACACAGCTCTGCCTCCAGCACCATGCTTCCAGTTCTGGCCTCCCCAGCACCTGCCTCCTGAAGCAGCAGCCTCGTTCTGCCTAGTAATAAGACCGGCCCTGGTTCTGGCTCTTTAAAAGAGCCCCAATACCTTTCAAAGCCTGAACTGAAACATACATTACTTAAAATGTGTATCCAGCAGCTATGTTTTTCCCCCCTTTCATTTTTACCCCAAAGTTGGCATGGGAGCCTTGATCCAGATCTTAAAGGCCCCCTACTCCACCTCCAGCTAGGGGTGCCTCTACAAGAGGCATTTAAAGCTCTTTCAAGGCGCATAAAAAAAAATACCTCTACAAGAACGGAGCGCAAATCGGGCGTAGAGGCGCGTTATCTCCCCGATTATGCGCATTATCAAATGCGCGTTAAATCGTGAGTTTTATTTTGCTCCGTCCGTTAAAGCGCATTTTGACTGTGTGAATAAGCGCTTATGCGCATTAACTTCTTGTAAAGTGCATTTTGGACATCTGTTAATGCGCTTCGCCGCCTCTCGCCGCCTCTCGTGCAGAGGGATTAGGCGTAAATGCGCTTCTGCGATTATGCGCATAATCGCCTAACCAGGCGCAAAAGCGAATCCTTGTAGAGGGGACCTAGGTTCCTGGTATGTATTGGGACATGTGTGCCTACTGTAGAGTAAAAATAAAAAAATGACACAGTTCCTAGACATGCATTTAAAGGTATGTCTGTTCTGGCCCAGAAAGAATGAAAGAATGTGTGTGCATCCGCTGTCGAGTGAGTGTCTTCTCTACGTAGAAACCAGAGAGGCAGCAGCAATAAGGGGAAAGGAAAGCCAGCTCTTTTCCTCCCCCAAAAAAGGTGGGTGGCAGCAGCAGTAACACAAATTACAACTCTTTTCTTCAACATCTCACAATTGTACCAAAGGATTACCTGAAATGACCTGAACAAAATGTTGCTGTATTCATCTCTCCTATCCATCATCTTTATAGAAGTTTGGAGTTCTGCATAAACAGTCTGCATACAAGGCCCAGCACAAACACAAACACACACACAGATTCCCCCAAACAAGTAGCAAAATATAGCCTTTCTTCCTTTCCTGCTCACCCCCGCGCACCCCCAAGCCATTCTCCATTCAGCTCAATCAGGCCTGCATTGTGTTCTCAGCTCAGTGATGACAGTACAAGCACTTGGTCTTCAATAAAAGAGAATAAATGATGTCTGAAGAGTTCCCCTGTACTGCCACTCCCCCTCCTGGTAAACAACAGCAAAACAATCATATGTATATAAAATCGCCCACAGAGGAGACTGAGAAAAGGATCATAATTTCATTAACGTAACTCCCGAGACTGTACTTCATTAACAGCAACTGATGGTTTTGGGGTCACACACACCACATATATATCGACAATCCAGTGCCTTAATTAGAGACACAGCATATAACATTGATATGATTGCTGCCTACATATTTTACTGACTATGGGTTTTGATCTTTTATACCATCATTGCATCCACAAGGAGAGGAAGGTCCAGAGAACTGCAAGGCAACTTTCCAGCTGTTGCTCCTGCTACTACTGCCTGCCTGGGGAGTAGCTTGCCCTGTAAGACTTCTTCCTGGCATCTGCCTCCTTGCATGCTGTGGCCCAGCTGTTGCTAAACTGTTTCCCCCCAACTCAGATAACCTGGATGGCCTTGGCAACAGACCCCCTGGTCTGAAAGTGCTGCTGGTGAATGCCAGGTCAGCGAATGGTAAAACATCTGCTGTCCAGGACTTGATCCTGGATGAGCATGTTGGCCTGGCCTGTATTACAGAGACCTGGCTGGACAAAGTTGGGGGGGGGATAACCTCTCCCAGCTTTGCCCACCTGGGTTCTCTGTCCAGTAGCAAGCGAGGCCTGGGGGGCAGGGAAGTGGAGTGGCCGTGGTCTATTGGGATTCCATCCCCCTGACCCGGTGCCCTGTCCCACAGTCTGCAGGGTTTGAGTTTGTGTATCTGAAGGTGAGTGCCTGGGACAGAATATGGATTCTGTTGGTGTACCGTCCACCCTGCTGCTCAACAGTCTCCCTTCCTGAGCTAGCTGGGGTAGTCTCGGGGTTGGTGTTGGGGTCCCCCCGGGCTTGTCGTGCTGGGGGATTTCAACATCCATGCTGAGGCTGCCCTGTTAGGAGCGGCTCAGGACTTCATGTCCACCATGACAACCATGGGTCTGTCCTAAATGGTATCTGGCCCCACCCATGCTGCTGGACACACTCTGGACCTTGTTTTCTGTGTTGGGTGGGGTGATGGTGATCTGAGAGTGGAGGCACTTTGTATAGTTCCGTTGTCACGATCACTTCCTGGCGGGGTGTAGACTTGCTGGTACTCAGAACCTCTGCAGGGGTGGAGGTCCAATTAAGATGGTCTGCCCCAGGAGGCTGATGGATCCGAATGGTTTCCTGACAGCTCTTGGGGATTTTCCGGTTGCCTCGGCAGGTGATTCTGTCGAAGCCCTGGTCGATCTCTGGATGGAGAAATGACTAGGGTGGTGGACACGATAGCTCCTGAGTGTCCTGTCTTACGAAGTGGAGCTACACCAGCCCCCTGGTTTTCTAGGAAGCTGGTGGCAATGAAACGAGTGAGACGGCGACTAGAACAGCGTTGGCGGAAAACTCAGAGTGAATCCGATCGAACACGAGCTGGAGCCCATTTGAAGGCCTACTCCGTGGCAATATGAGCAGCAAAAAACCTATTTTTTCTGCTATTATTGCATCTGCAAAGAACTATTTCAGGTGGTCAGGGGCCTTTTACACACTGGCCCGCAAGAAGAGAATTCAGACCTGTCAGCAGCCCGCTGTGACCAGTTTTCCCAGCACTTTGCAGACAAAATTGCTCAGATCCACTCTGACTTAGATGCTATAGTTGATAACAACCCAGTGGATGTAACTTTGGCACCTGCTTGTCCAGTGTTATTGGATACTTTTCAATTTGTACAGCCCAATGATGTGGACAGGATCCTTGGAGAGGTAAGAGCCACCACATGTAAACTAGATCCTTGCCCTCCCTGGCTCATAAAAGCAGCCAGAGGGAGACTGGCTGAGTGGGTGAGCAGAGTGGTTAATGCCTCCCTCTGTCATGGCAGGTTTCCACCTGCCTGAAGGAGGCTGCAGTACGACCTATGTTGAAAAAGCCCCCCTTGAACCCCAATGTATTAGACAATTACCGGCCAGTCTCCAATATTCCATTTCTGGTGAAATTCCCTCCTCATCACAACTGTTAAAGTTGCAGGGCCCCTGCCTTCTTTTGTATATGGTCACTCTAGTTTAGTGCCTGCACCTTTAACTGTTGTGATGAGGAGGGAATTTCACCAGGAACTAATTGCATACAAATGACACTGGCTGAAATTCCCTTTTCTCTACAACTGTTAAAGTTACATGAGCCCTGACCTGGATTTTATCTGGTCACCCTAATCTCAGGGGTCTAGTTTTATTGCTTATAGCAAAGATCCATAAGTACACATGCTCAGGAGTTGCACAAGCCCTGGGGAGGTGGGGGAGGTTGACCCCTTTTCTTTGAATAGCAACTTCCTGTCAATTTCAAAAGTGATTTGATGACATGCATGGAGAGGTGCTGTTGGAAAAACAGAAACCAAAGCATCTCTGTGTGCATGGAAATAGTTGCATCATTCTTCGGATTTATTTGGAAGAGAAGACAATGTGTTGTTGTCAATCGTATACACAAGAGATTCTTCAAGAATTGTGTGTCTTCAAGAATTTCATAATCTACTAGCAATGGATATAATAAAAGTAGATTTCCTTTTTTAAAAAAAAATAGGAACAGTGTATTGCCACTTTAGAAGAGTGAAGCAAAACATTTTGTACTTGCTCTGGGATAAAAAAATAAGTTCCATAATGTGTGAGATTCATTACTAATTATGCAATTATTTTGTTCCCTAGCATTTTACGAGGGAAGGACTTGGAGAGCTTTCAGCAATTGGTGGTGTGGAGAAAATGATAAGTTACTCAGTAAAATCACAGCATTTTGTTTCTTTTATTTTTAGAGTGCCATGAAAAAGCAAAGATATCTGTGCTAGTCCTTGAGGAGGGGGGATCCAAAACCCGCTATTCAGCAATGCCTTTATTAGGACCAACCCAAATCCTACAAAAATGTCCAAGATTTTGAGATCTCCAGAAGTCTTCAACAGGCTAGATGATACAAAAAGCAAAAGATAGATGAAGTCCAAAAATTTGGTCAGATGTGGTGGACATGAGATCTGCAGTTTAGATAGACTCAGAGCCTATCTACACACGCAGGATAAAACACTTTGAAAATGTTTTTAAAATTGTATGTGGAGTGTGTCCTGGGCCCCAACAGTTCTCAAAACTGTTATAAACCATTTAAGCCGTTTTAAACCATTTAAAACCGTTTTAAAGCAGTAGTGTAGATAGGCTGACAGTTTTGAGAACTGTTGAGGCCCAGTACACACTCCATATACAGTTTTCAAAATGTTTTCAAAGTGTTTTATCCTGTGTGTGTAGATAGGCTCCCAGTCCCAAAATGGAGATTTGCAGACTGAATGAATTAGTCAGTGGTACGTGTTGCAGGTATAGATTACACTTTGCAATGCATTTTGAGAGAGGAGCAGCAACGTTTAATTACTATGGTTCATTGCTATCTTTACTGTGTGTGTGTGCGCGCTCTCTCACACTCTCATCAGTAACATGGCAAATGGCTGATTTTTAAAGACAGCATGGTAGAACTTCCTAATACCTACTGAACATGCAGAATGTGGGGTGGGGGGAAGGCTTTGAGCCATTCTTTATATGCACGTCTAAAGCTTGTTCATAAGTTATGGTTAGGAATATATAAGTGGGTTTAATACTTTCAGTCAACCTGCAGTAGGGGTTTAATATGTCTGGATAACACTACAGGACCACTCAAAGCCTGACCTGCCCAATTACAGTTTTTTTCCAGCCTTCAATATGGGGACAATAAACTGCATTATGTTGGAATTTGCATTAGCACCTTCTTAAGATTGAAATGTAGGAGGGAATAAGTGGGACCTGCAACAAAATGAATTCCTGTTCAGGGTTCCAGCCAGTCAGCCATTCCGCTCCCCTGTTCCATGATACAGCCTGTGGTATCTGTGAATTTATGACCATGCTATTTAATGAATTCACTTTTTTTTTTTACAGAGATTAATTTTGCCACTCCTCTGAGAACTGTGAAGATTGCAATGGGCCATGTGCTGGAAATAAATAATACCACTTACATAATACTTTTCCAGTGTTCAGACTTCACATTATCGGATATTCCTATGACAACTCTGGGTGCCTCTAGAGGGGCGCTTTTCCCCACGGTGGCTTCGGAGCGGTGGCAGGTGATTTACAGGATGCTGCCACGACTCCGAAGCCATCTAGGGGCAAAGCCTCAAAGCTTCGCTCTAAAAAAGTCGGGCATTTACGCTGACTTTTTTAGCTTGGAGCGAGGTGACGACGGCATCTGCTGTCTGTTGCTCTTGCTCAGGAGCTTCTGGGAGGCATGCCACAGTCTATGGCGACCACTGATTGGTCGCCATGGGCTGGGCAGGGAAGGGATCAGCAAGCCATAAGCTCGCTGCACAACCTCCGCTGACCTCCCCCCACCCCGTAAAAAAATAAAATAAAAAAATAAACTTACCTTGGAGGAAGGGGGTGGATGCTCCCAGCTGCCCCTAAAGCTGCCGCTCGTGCTCTGTTGGGCGGGCGCAGCGGTGGCAGGAAAGCCCACCGTTGTGCTCCTTCCGCTGTAGATGGGTGGAAGGAGCGAAAATGCGGGGGGCGCTGCCTGCCGCCGCCACTGCGCTGCCACCCCGACGGCATGAAGGTGAGGGCTCTGTAAGATAGGTTAATATTATTATCCCTATACTACAGATAAGGGACTGAGGCTGTGAGATTGTAGTTTTCAAAATTAAATCATAACTGAGGTGAGATTTGGACCCAGGACACCCCAGGTCATAGCTCATATTCTTACAGCACAATCTATACATGCTTACAAAGGGGGGAGTGGGGAGGGAGTCCTACAGTTCCCGGAATGCTGGCTCAGCCATGCTGGAGTTGTAGAATTTTTTATATTTAAACATGCATAAGATGATGCCCTTACAGTGCACCTTTATACATGCCCTCTCAGAAGTAAGTCCCATTAAATTCAATGGGGCTTACTTGCAGGTAAGCCTCAATTAATCACCAGCTCCCAGAAAAACTTCAGAATGCAGGTTGAGTCAGAATGAGTGAGTTGTCACATCAGAAATTGTTGATAATTTTAACAAGGCTAGTCACCATTACAGGAAGGTTAATAGGTGGAGGCTCTGCCAGGCAACACCAAATAAAAAAAATTCTGTTCTGTTGGATTCATATGGCTAGTTGTTCTATCATAGCCACTATAAAATTTACAATGACTATCTTTAGTTTCTGGCCGTATAGTAACAGATATCAGCCTTGGCAATCTATATGTTCATTCACACATGCACACTCAGAGAGTCACAGACACACAGAGTTTAGCAACAGGGAGAGTTTATTGAGGGAAAACAGGAGATAAGATAAAAATTGGCATATAGTAACAAAACGGATGCTATTTAACATGCTCTTCTAGTGTAGATGCAGAAACCTAGAAAACGGCACAATTCTTAGATCATAACTAGTGCTTTGAAATACTTATAGGCTGTCTTTAAGGGTAAAAACCATACCAAGACAGCTTACAATAACTATAATAAAACATCAGGAACACAAAACTGAAGCCAGAATTGACAGCTAATAAGAGTCAACAGTATAATTAAAACCAGCCAAGAAACATTGAGTTCAATAACAAATGAAAATAAATTCCATTTAGCAGCTCAGTAAAACATTAAGACAAAACCACTGAGAATAAAAGAGTCTTTAGGATTCTTCTTAAGGCCTGATGGACCCGAGTTGGTAATAAATCCCCAAGGCATACAGACATTACCATAAAACCCTGTGTCACGTGCCCATGTCTAGTTGTCCTTAAGAGACGGCATGAAAGTAAAGCTTCAGCTAATCTAATGCAGGATATACCCTGTCCAAATTTTCAGCTGATATCTGTCCTGATTGTGCATGTATGAGGGCATGTGGGGTCTAATGTTCTCTTCAAATGGGGCATGCTTTTGGTGATAAAAAAAAAAATTCCATCACCCCACCTTATTTCCCTGCAGACAGCTGCCCCAAGCACTTTTGTCCCAGGCTGACTCACCTCCAGTATCAGAACCAGGCAGGGTGGAAATGTTCAACTGGGTAACACAGAGTCATAAGAACATAAGAAGAACCATGCTGGATCAGAGCATAGGTCCATCCAGTCCAGCAGTCTGTCCACACAGTGGACAGTCAGCTATTGATGGGAAACCCACAAGTAGGACACAAGTGAAACAGCACCCTCCCAGCCATGTTCACCATCAACTGGTGTACAGAGGCATTCTGCCTCTGATACTATCAGGACTAGTAGCCATTGATAGCCTTCTCCTCCAGGAATTTGTCTAACCTCCTTTTAGAGCCATGCAAATTGATGGCCATCACTACATCTTCGAGTAGTGAATTCCATAGTTTAATTATGTGCTGTGTGAAGAACTCCTTCCTTTTACCTGTCTGGAATCTCCCACCAATCAGCTTCATGGGATGACCCCAGGTTCTAATACTATGAGAGAGGGAGAAAAATGGACACGTTACTAAGTCACAGAACACGCAACTCTAATCACATAGCTGTGGTTTACCTTTTTCTTTACTCTGGTGTAGGGCTGTAGAACATCAGGCACAGGAACCAAATCTGCTCCTCCATAATTCTCCAAATGGCCACACCCGCTTTTCTTTCACCAAAGACTGTTTGGTGGTTTCCCAGGTTTTGTGCAGTTTTTTCTAAACCATTCTAAAAGGTTGAATGCTTCTCCTAAGGCTGAGTTACTGATATATTAAGCTAAAATATGATGGTATTTTTGTGGCCCTGCTCCATTGCCTCTGGCCCCGCCCACCACTGGAATGTGGCTGCCCCAGAGCTTCTCTGAAATGGAATGGGCTGAAAGAGAGTAGAGAATTAAATCTCAATCACACACACACACACACACACACACCATTTGCTTCCCAAAATCCCAGCCCTCCACAGCAGCAGGATTAACAAAAGTGAAAGGCCTCCATTGAAGCCAATGGAGTAGACTAGAAATAGTTGGACTTGTGGTCTGATCCTGCATGCCCCCTTTTGATATTAAAATTAGTATTGTGCCATATCCAGCCCCCTATTTTCAGAGAACTTTTTCTCTCCCTGCAAAAGAGGCATTGTTTTTTCTGACTCTTTCAGAGGGAGGGGGAGAATTTTCTCTTTGGGGAAGGGGACAGTGTTTCCACATATCTTTTTAAATTGTAGCTGAGGGGCCTTTTTAATTAAAAAAAAAAACCTTTCAGCACTTGGAGGAGCCTAACACTGGAGACCATGTGACCTCACCCTCTCCAACAGGCATTCCCGGAAGAATTCCTGGGCTCCTGCAAGTGCCGGGGTGTTTTTAAAAAAATAGAAAAATAGAAAGAAGCCCCCTCAAAAACTGCCTACACTTAAACAGTTATGTCCCCCTCCCCAGGAGAAAATTCTCCAAAATTCTCACCTCTCCCAGCCTCTTTTGCCAGCATTTTCATTTACCCCCTCCACTCCCCATGTAATGCCAAAAATGGAATAATCAAAATTTTCGGCACAGCACTAGTTAAAATTAGACCTTTCTTCGGTCCCCTCTACAAGGATTCGCTTTTGCGCCTGGTTAGGTGATTATGCGCATAATCACAGAAGCGCATTCATGCCTAATCCCTCTGCACGAGAGGTGGCGAGAGGCGGCGAAGTGCATTAACGGATCTCCAAAATGCGGTTTAGAAGTAGTTAATGCGCATAAGCGCATATTCACACAGTCAAAATGCGCTTTAACGGCCGGAGCAAAATAAAACTCGCTGTTTAACGCTCATTTGATAATGCGCATAATCGGAGGGATAACACGCTTCTACGCCCCATTTGCGCTCCGCTGGTGTGGAGGTAAATTTTTTAATGAGACTTCAAAGAGCATTAAACCTCTCGTGAAGAGGCACCCTTCTTTACACGTGAATTGGGAAGACATGAGCTTAAACAAACATAACTGGAGCCATCCTGTTTAGTTTGTGCTAAGATGCAGCTGCGGTGGCATGTGGAATGCAAATGCCAGAAACAAACATGGCCACTTAAGGTGAATCTGACTGCCTACTGTGTGTTTGTTTTTCCTCCGCTCCTCCCACTGCCATCACCTTTGCCGCAATGCTTCACTTCAAGTCAGAATGGACTTCCTTCTCCAGCCATGCCCCCGGCTGTGTGTGTAGCTGGCACCATGCAAAAGAGGCACGAAAACAGATGAAAGGAGGGAGCAGTCTGGTTTCTTAACGCAGCAGGTAATCACAGATGTTTTGAAAACGAACCTCTTCAGATCAGAGGGGGGGAAACAACAAAGCTGTTTGTAGCAGATTGTTCTTCTGGCACTTGTGATCAATCCGCTGGATTTGGGAGGACACAGGCAGCGCACAGCACGGCACTTGCCAACAGACAGAGCAGGATTTTGCTTCTTAGAAAATGCAATGACACCGACCAAATCTATCGCACTGTGTAGGAATATCTGGCTGGCTAAATAAGCTGGGGGGAGTTGCAGTTATAGAGGTCAGAGGAACGCTTGCATAACTCCCCGCATCGGTTATAAAGCACACCATTTTCTTTCCATTTTCCCCTTGAAGACACCACCATAGTATTTGCATGGCTCACAACTCCTGCCAAATGAAATGCAGGCTGCAGTCCTATGCACACTTACTTGGGAGAAAGGCTCATTGAACTCAGCGGGGCTTATATCTGAGTAAACATGCCGAGGATTACACTACACGTCTGTTAAGAATAGGCAAAATTACTCAGCTTTGGTTTACTCTGGAGGGGACATCACTGGAAACTTATGGCCTTTTATTTTATTTTCAAATACAGAAGTAGAGCATAGATGAAGGCAAGCAATAAATAGACTAGCCCTCGAGCCTATCTACACTAGTGCTTTAAAATGGTTTATAACAGTTTTAAACCGGTTAATAACGGTTATTAAACGGTTTAAAACTGTTATAAACCGCTTTAAAGTAGGGGTGTGCATCGGATCGGATCCGATCCACGATCCGAATCCGATCCGCCCCAAAATCGGGAAAATCCGATCCGATCCGATCCGATCCGATCAACCTCCGATCCGATCCGATCCGATCCGATCCGACGAGGTCCGATCCGGATCGGACGCCATTTTGAATGCTTTTTCCCATAGCCAAGTATTGTTTTACAAAAACGCCGATAACTTTTTCATTTTTAAAGATAGAAGGATGAAACTTGGGAACATTATACACTGGTTAGGGATAGTTATCTGTGAGAAATTTCAGAAAGATTGGTGCATGCGTTTTGTGGCAATTAATTGTTTAATAAATACCCAGAAATGCCTATAACTTTGTCATTTTTAAAGTTACAAACATGAAACTTTGCCACATTGTAGGAGGTACCTTGGGACCTATCTGTGAGAAATTTCAGAAACTTAGGTGCTTGCCTTGTGTGGCAATTAATTTTAGAAAAATGGGTAGTAGTGGGGTAAATACATTTACGCCTCCCATTTTTTTATTTTTGAAGATACAAACAGGAAACTTGGGCACATTACAGGTACCACTTGCCTTGATATGTGTGTGAAATTTCAGAAACATTGGAGCTTGCCTTGTGTGGCAATTAATTTTTGAAACAATGAGGAAAGAAACACCTATAACTTTGTCATTTTTAAAGTTACACACATGAAACTTTGCCACATTGTAGGTGGTACCTTGGGACCTATGTGTGTGAAATTTCAGAAACATAGGTGCTTGCCTTGTGTGGCAATTAATTTTTGAATAAATACCCAGGAATGCCTATAACTTTGTCATTTGTAAAGTTACACACATGAAACTTTGCCACATTGTAGGCGGTACCTTGGGACCCATGTGAGTAAAATTTCAGAAACGTAGGTGCTTGTATTGTGTGGCAATTAATTTTTGAAACAATGAGGGATTCATTGGACAGCACTTGCCCATAGGGATTCATTGGACAGTACTTGCCCATAGGGATTCATTGGACAGTACTTTCCTATAGGAAATCATTGGAAAGCACTTGCCCATAGAAAATCATTGGAAAGCACTTGCCCATTGAGAAATACAGTTATGCCTCCCACTTTTTTATTTTTGAAGATACAAACAGGAAACTTGGGCACATTGTAGACTGGTTAGGGATAGTTATCTGTGAGAAATTTCAGAAAGATTGGTGCATGCGTTTTGTGGCAATTAATTTTTTAATAAATACCCAGGAATGCCTATAACTTTGTCATTTTTAAAGTTACATACATGAAACTTTGCCACATTGTAGGTGGTACCTTGGCACCTATGTGTGTAAAATTTCAAAAACGTAGGTGCTTGCCTTGTATGGCAATTAATTTTAGAAAAATGGGTAGTAGTGGGGTAAATACATTTACGCCTCCCATTTTTTTATTTTTAAAGATACAAACAGGAAACATGGGCACATTACAGGGAACACTTCACTTGATATGTGTGTAAAATTTCAGAATGATAGGTCCAGGCATTTGGTGGCTACGAATTTTTTAGATTAAAAGTTATTAATAGGGGTGTGCACGGACCCCCCGGATCGGATCGGGACCCGGATCGGGACCTCCAATTTTGTCCCGGACCGGTTCGGACAAAATCGGAGGCCCCCCGGACCGGATCGAGTCCGATCCCGATCCAAAAATCGGAAATTTTTGGATCGGCCGCCATTTTTTTCCCCATAGACTTGCATTGCAATACAAGTCTATGAGGAAAAAATGGCGGCGGGTGGGTAAGGGGGGGCCTAACTCCCTCCCCCCCCCCCCGGGGCCGTCCGCTGTGGACGGCCCCGGCAGGTAAACCCCCTCCCCCGCGCTCCCTACCCCCCCTGGGGCCGCCTGCTTCCATCCGCTGGCGCCCGCGGGCGCCAGCGGATAGAAGCGGACGGCTCCGGGGGGGGTAAGCCCCCTTCCCCGCCACTTACCTTCTCGGCACGTCCGGCGCCGGCGGCTACTACCAGCGGGCTCCGCGGCCTACTCTCGAGTAGCGCGCCGGGTGATGACATCACCCGGCGCGCCACCCTGGAGCAGGCCGCGGAGCCTGCTGGTAGTAGTAGGCGCCGGCGCCGGACGGGAGCCGCCGGGCCGGGCAGGTAAGGGCCCCCCTCCCCCCTCCCCCCTCCGCGCGCCCCCTCCTCCCCCCTCCCCCCTCCGCGCGCCCCCTCCTCCCCTCCACGCACCCCCTCCTTACCTTTCCGGCCCGGCGGCTCCCGTCCGGCGCCGGCGCCTACTACTTCCAGCAGGCTCCGCGGCCTGCTCTAGAGTAGTGCGCCGGGTGATGACATCACCCGGCGCGCCATCCTAGAGCAGGCCGCGGAGCCTGCTGGGAATAGTAGGCGCCGGCGCCGGACGGGAGCCGCCGGGCCGGAAAGGTAAGGGCCCCCCTCCCCCCTCCGCGCGCCCCCTCCTCCCCTCCACGCACCCCCTCCTTACCTTTCCGGCCCGGCGGCTCCCGTCCGGCGCCGGCGCCTACTACTTCCAGCAGGCTCCGCGGCCTGCTCTAGAGTAGCGCGCCGGGTGATGACATCACCCGGCGTGCCATCCTAGAGCAGGCCGCGGAGCCTGCTGGGAATAGTAGGCGCCGGCGCCGGACGGGAGCCGCCGGGCCGGAAAGGTAAGGGCCCCCCTCCCCCCTCCGCGCGCCCCCTCCTCCCCTCCACGCACCCCCTCCTTACCTTTCCGGCCCGGCGGCTCCCGTCCGGCGCCGGCGCCTACTACTTCCAGCAGGCTCCGCGGCCTGCTCTAGAGTAGCGCGCCGGGTGATGACATCACCCGGCGCGCCATCCTAGAGCAGGCCGCGGAGCCTGCTGGGAATAGTAGGCGCCGGCGCCGGACGGGAGCCGCCGGGCCGGAAAGGTAAGGGCCCCCCTCCCCCCTCCGCGCGCCCCCTCCTCCCCTCCACGCACCCCCTCCTTACCTTTCCGGCCCGGCGGCTCCCGTCCGGCGCCGGCGCCTACTACTACCAGCAGGCTCCGCGGCCTGCTCTAGAGTAGCGCGCCGGGTGATGACATCACCCGGCGCGCCACCCTAGAGCAGGCCGCGGAGCCTGCTAGTAGTAGTAGGCGCCGGCGCCGGACGGGAGCCACCGGGCCGAGAAGGTAAGTGCCCCCCTCCTCCCCCCCCCCGCTGTCCACTTTCATCGGCGGGCGCCCGCTGGCGCCCGCCAATGGAAGCGGCGGTGGGCGCCAGTGGGCGCCCGCCGATCCGCCGATCCGCCGAACCGGTTCGGAGCTTTTTCGGACCGGTTCGGATTGGATCGGCCGATCCAGCTGCGGGATCGGAAATCGGATAATTTATCCGATTTCCCACTGGACCGGACTCGGATCGTGGATCGGGTCCGATCCAGTGCACATCCCTAGTTATTAACGTTTTTTACACAGAGGCTGGGGCTGTCAATTGCACCCTCCCGCCTCCCGGGAAGAAGAAGGAAACACTTTCTCTCATCTCTTTGATCCTTGCACGCTTGGCTGCAACTGAGCTAGTATCCATTACAAAAGGAGAAACAAAGTAGCACTTGGCTCGTGTCTGCTTTGATACTTTCACTCAAGCAGAACGGCTGAGCCTAGGATCACTCTCTCTCGCTGGGATCGTTACAGGAGAAATTTTCTACAGTCTTCAAAGTGGTGTGTGCAGACACCTTGCCACCACATGCCTGGACCTATCATTCTGAAATTTTACACACATATCAAGTGAAGTGTTCCCTGTAATGTGCCCATGTTTCCTGTTTGTATCTTTAAAAATAAAAAAATGGGAGGCGTAAATGTATTTACCCCACTACTACCCATTTTTCTAAAATTAATTGCCATACAAGGCAAGCACCTACGTTTTTGAAATTTTACACACATAGATCCCAAGGTACCACCTACAATGTGGCAAAGTTTCATGTATGTAACTTTAAAAATGACAAAGTTATAGGCATTCCTGGGTATTTATTAAAAAATTAATTGCCACAAAACGCATGCACCAATCTTTCTGAAATTTCTCACAGATAACTATCCCTAACCAGTCTACAATGTGCCCAAGTTTCCTGTTTGTATCTTCAAAAATAAAAAAGTGGGAGGCATAACTGTATTTCTCAATGGGCAAGTGCTTTCCAATGATTTTCTATGGGCAAGTGCTTTCCAATGATTTCCTATAGGAAAGTACTGTCCAATGAATCCCTATGGGCAAGTACTGTCCAATGAATCCCTATGGGCAAGTGCTGTCCAATGAATCCCTCATTGTTTCAAAAATTAATTGCCACACAATACAAGCACCTACGTTTCTGAAATTTTACACACATAGGTCCCAAGGTACCACCTACAATGTGGCAAAGTTTCATGTGTGTAACTTTAAAAATGACAAAGTTATAGGTGTTTCTTTCCTCATTGTTTCAAAAATTAATTGCCACACAAGGCAAGCTCCAATGTTTCTGAAATTTCACACACATATCAAGGCAAGTGGTACCTGTAATGTGCCCAAGTTTCCTGTTTTTATCTTCAAAAATAAAAAAATGGGAGGCGTAAATGTATTTACCCCACTACTACCCATTTTTCTAAAATTAATTGCCACACAAGGCAAGCACCTAAGTTTCTGAAATTTCTCACAGATAGGTCCCAAGGTACCACCTACAATGTGGCAAAGTTTCATGTTTGTAACTTTAAAAATGACAAAGTTATAGGCATTTCTGGGTATTTATTAAACAATTAATTGCCACAAAACTCATGCACCAATCTTTCTGAAATTTCTCACAGATAACTATCCCTAACCAGTGTATAATGTGCCCAAGTTTCATCCTTCTATCTTTAAAAATGAAAAAGTTATAGGCGTTTTTGTAAAACAATACTTGGCTATGGGAAAAAGCATTCAAAATGGCGTCCGATCCGGATCGGACATCCGGTCCGATCCGATCCGACCATCCTCCGATCCGATCCGATCCGATCCGACCCCCCAGGTCCGATTCCGATCCGCTATCCGATCCGATCCGGGGGGTCAGTGCACATCCCTACTTTAAAGCAGTAGTGTACATAGGCTCCTCTTCAGGTCCTCAAGAGCTACTCCAGCACACCATGATGTCATTTGGCGTTTAACTAACTCTTTGTCTTAAAATGCAGCTTTTTTCCACTGTCACAAAACCTGCTCCTTTTCTCTGTGCCAAATCTGGATCACAATTCCAAGGCATTTGATGGCATATGATGGGCTCTTTAACACATCAATTAAATTGTTTGTAGTTCAGTTGTTTTATGGCAGAGATAGGAAACTTGTGGTTCTCCAGATGTTTTGGCCTACCATGGAGCATCCAAAGGATCAAAAGCATCCAAAGGATCAGCAAACATGCTGATTTTGGTCCTTTGGGTCCCTCCACAGATGGTTGTTTAAAAAAACAAAAACGAAAAAACAACTTCAATGCCATGGTGAGGATGTTTTGCAGCCAGGAAGGGTGGCTGAGTCCAGGGGGGCAAACTGACCTCCCAAAGTTGCCCACCCCAGACCTTGGCAGCCATCCATTGTCACCGCCTAAGCATCAATTGCAGATAAGGATTGAAACAAGATGGGCTGAAACAAGATGGGCAGAGATGTGAATTATGTGCACAAACGGGGAACAAACCCCCAATGGCTGTTTCTTCTAGGGAAAAGCAGGGGGAGTTTTAGAGCAGAGAATTGGCAGAGAGAAGAACATATAACCCTTTTCTTACCCAACAACATATATTCCTTACAATGTTGGCCATGCAGCTTTAACTCCTGGAATCCCATGGAACTGCAACCTGGAGGACAGATTCATGGGGAAAGTAGCAGATATGTAATGGATTTGACACTATTTCTCCTCTGCTTCTCCACTCCAGTTCACTCCTGGCCATACTACTTTACAGTAGAAGAAGTGGCAGCTGTGTGTAATGGAGAAATCCATTCTCGGGGGGCAGGTTCTCCAATGCCATGGCTCTCCAGAGCCATATTATCTCCCATTTACAAACATCTCACTATTGTCATTATTTAAATTAGCAATGATTTTAAGTAGTCATTGTAGTAAATTGTAGGCATTTTAGAATGCAAGGCCGTTGTAAGTAGACACAGCAGTGGTACTGCACAGCTCCAAAAATTAAATTATATCCTCTTTTGTTCTAAGAGTGGCCTGCAGGTCAATTAGCTTTTGTGCTGGATCATTGTGCAGCTTCCACTGCTATTAATACAGGCATTGGCGCTTGGAAACTTGGCTCTGTTGGCCAGCTTTGAACAGAATATCTGCAGCGCAGGCCATTCAAATGTGCTAATTTCAGTGGCATGAATCTTCCTTTAAAAAAATCCCTTCTGCCTTGCAAGCAAATTGATTCAGATGACACAAAACGGATTTTAAAAATGGCCCATCTTGTTTCAGCTCTAATTTCTACAAACAGATGATCAGCATTCATTGCAATATCTTAGCCAAATCACTTGTCCCTCTGTGACTGCCTTGTGCAAGAGGCTACATTCTAAGCAATGATAAAGGGAAGCACCGTTTGAGCATCCGTAACCTATTGCACAGTCTTCTTCGCAGGGTGATCATTCATCAAAGAAGAGAGAGAGCTTCAGAGTTCATTTGGCTCCTGCTGTTCTGTATCATTTTTCCAGAGATTTCATAGTTCAGGAGACTAATGCCAATCAGAACAGAGCAACTTCAGTGCTGTGGTCAGGAAAGCCCACCCACCAATTTGCTCAGAGGAGACTGACGGATGCAGCAGAAGCAGGGCAGAGCAGTGACAGGCAACTTAGGGTATCTTATCCAGGGCCCCCCAAAACTAGGCACCAGGCCTGGACAGGTTTATGAGAAATATGCTCTCTTCTTAGACTCTTGACTGTTAACATTAAATAAATGGAAGTTTCTAGCTATCATGATTATAGAACAATTTCTTCAGATGCTGCACTGCATCAAATGTTTTGTAGTCTTTGACAGTCATGAAGGCTGAAGTTCATTCTTGTGCGTTTGTGTAATATTTCAGAATTTGTTGAAGTTACAGAACATGGCTTGGCACACAAGGTTAGATATGCTGCAAGAATGTAAATCGTTTAACGCAAAAGGGAATATCATGAGAATACAAACACGGCAAGAAAATATAACTCTTGATGCAATTGTGATAACAATGAAAACTTCTTGATCCCTTCCACTGGCTAAATCCTTGCACTAAATGCCAATCCAACTTAGAAGACTTTAAGTTGCTTCCAAAAGATGTTGAGGACCAGGGGTGAAATTCTAAGTCAAGAAGAAGTAGGACTCCACAGATGATATGAGGCCACCACTATTACTTTTCCACAATCCAGACTAGTCCAATGTGCCAGAAGCACAAAACAAGAACTGGAAATATGTGAAGAGCCAATAAATCATGCACATTATCTCATGCACAGACTACACATCAAGTCACAAAACAGGTAACATCTGAACATGTAGCATATTATCAAGGAATTAAGCATTTGTAACCTGGGCATTTTTTTTCTAGCCTATCTTCAGAAGACAAGCTAGAAAAAAATATCCAGTTTACAGATGGAATAAAACGTAATTTTTAAAAATATTCCTATTGATTCTGACAAATTGGAATGGACCTTTATTTATTTATTTGTTGAATTTTGATACCACTCCATAGCTGAAGCTCTCTAGGCAGTTTCCATGCCAATACCTGAACTCTGACTGAAATGGATCTGGATAACCAGCCTCATGAGAACCTATCACAAGTAAAGGGTTAAATAGTAACTAGGTAAGCTGGAACCATACGCCTAAACACCACCTCTGTTGAGGACCAATTCAAATATCATACACCCCGTGTGGACAAGGGCCACTCATGTTTGAAATTTGCTTAAAATATGGATGGACCCAATTGTATGAAAATTCAATTCAACGCCTGGTTCTCCGATTATGCGCATCTTCTCGGAAGAGCTTTATGGTAAATGACTGTACGCGGGAGGTAATTGAGCGCACAACTGGTGGCCTTACCAGTTGTTTGAAATGCGCTTTAGAAGTAGTTAATGTGGAGAATTGCTCGTTTACATAGTCAAAATGTGCTTTAATGGGCCGCAGCAAAATAAAACTCGCTATTTAACACACATTCAATAATGCGCATAATCGAATAGATAACGCACCTCAACTCCCGATTTGCGCTCCGCTCATGTAGAGGTAAAAATTTTAATGAGACTTGAAAGAGCTTTAAACCTCTCGTGTAGAGGCAGCCTTGGCTTCTGACGGATACTTTTGGCGTATGACCACAGACTGTTGATGCTTCTAGATCGCTTATCTCTCAACCGCTGGTGATTTACGACAGGTATAGATGAGCCCTGATTTTCTAATGGAACAAACACTGGGGCCATGTCTATATGGGGTCACATTGGTGCCTCGATATCCGACATCCTGCAATTGCGCTCCTCCAGGGTAATAACCACAGAAAGGAGAAAAATGCAGGTTTTGGAGGCTCACAACACCGCTGCCACCCCTAGTGCCCCCCATTCCTGCACCCACCCCATTGTTTCCCTCCTCCTCCTCCCAGTATACAAAACCAAAGGAGTTGTGGAAGGGGAAGTCAGCTCTTTGCCCCATTTTTTTTTTAACCAGCGTTTTGGTGTTTGTTTGTTTTTAAAACCATTTGTTTGTAATTGAACAATTGCGCAATTCGAGAGAGGTGCAGAGAAGAACCACCACTTCCCCACTTTCCCGGTGTGCCCATGGTCCATTGTATTTCATTTTTTGTATTATTTATTTATTTATTGAAGGGAAGCTCACCAAGGTCCCTGGAGGTGTGGAAGCGGTCCAGAGGCCATTCCGTTCGCTGGACCACCCCCTCCCCAGCAGATGGTGCCCAATCAGGGGGTGCTATTGCCATGGCCACACCTCCGCTGTAACACTGGAGCAAGGCAACAGATGGCAAATGTGGGTCTGCACCTTGCTTAGTGGAAAATGTCGGGGTAAGTGCCCAACCTTTTTAAAGCGGAGCTTAAGGGAAATGCTCTGGGATGGCTCCACAATGGTCATATAAATGACCTACCACCACTGTGGATCCACCCCGAGGTTTTCCCCTCGTCAAGATGTACCCTTGGTGATTTTCAGCCTTGTCCACAGTAAACTGCTTGTCAAGCAACTCACATGGGAGCAGCTATTGTCAGTTAAGCACAGAAAGCCAAAATAATTGTCTGAGATTTACCCAACCAAGTAAATACTTGCAACTATGATGTGATAGTTATTATTCTGGCTAAAGGTGTCAGATTGTTATTTCATTTAGAATGCCATGAAAATAAAAATCAGGTCATCCTTGTTTTACAAAAAAAACATACTTATTGCATCAATACAACTTTATTACATGTTAATTTTTTAGATGGTCTGCATGTCTATGGATCTTTCTTGACTTTAGGGAGTTTAGTACCATGAGTTACCAACTTAATCAGGGGTAGGGATCGTTTTCCTCTGAAGAGCCAACGCTGATAGTCAGTGGAGACAGATCTAATGGGTTAAAAATGGGTGGAGTTTGCAATATTGCACAACTGCAGCTCTCACACTCACTTCCTCTCTTGTACCACCCCATCTCTCTCTCTCTCTCTTTCTCTGTGCCACCCACTCTCTCTTTCTCTGTACCACCCCATTTTTCCTTTTCTTTCTCTGGACCCATCTACACAGAGACACTTTCCAACATGGTTCAGTTTAAAACTGCATTTTCATCCGTTAAGATTTGATGCATCAATTAAAGCAGATTATACATGTGGGGAAAAACGACTTCACATGGTGGGGTCCCATGGCATTGACAAGTCATTAAACTTATCCTCAGGTCTGCTGCAGCGGATAAGCGGAGATTGAAAACAAAAGGCATCAACACGCTTCCTTCTTTGAAGCCATTAAACTTATGCACAGGCCTGCTGCAACAGATAAGGGGAGATTGAAATTAAAAGGCAAAGTAACCCCCAATTATCCCCACCTCTCTCCCTTCCCATGCTGAGGAAGTGAAACTGAAGACAATGTGTTTTACTTCTGAGTAGGCATGTTTATCTGGGTTGTTTTAAGCTAGTTGTCCCTTGAAGTCATTAATCTTATGTGAATATGCATACCTGTGTGGAAGGGGATTTTATAAAGAACAATCCCAAAAGCAACTTGTTGACTTTCTCAGGAGTTAGACTCGGGGGGGGGGGGGGGAGAGACGATCAGCAGAGGGTGAAGACAACTCCTCTCCTCAAGTCCATCATTTGCTGAGACAACTTTGCCTTCCTCCTCACAGCATTGCTCTCCCCAGCTGCTGCCAAAGCCAGAATCACGAGTTGTAGTCATGCAAACTCCCAACCACACCGTGATGGGGAAATCCAACACAAAACAATTTGCAAAAGTGTGGGGCGTATGGAACGAAAACCTGTGATTGCTGCTGAGAGGGGGAACATCATGTGCTACAACTGTGTGTGAGGTGCAGTAGCACCGGAGTAATTCCCCTGTGTAGATCTATCCCCCCCCCTTCTTTGCCACCCTATCCACATGAAATTAAGCAAGGGACCATATGGAGTCCATGTTCCAAACAGGTTCACCAACCTAGAGAGAGATCATTGATTCTGTGACTACTTCATGTCAGATCCCAGAAGTGATGTTTATAGTGAAGGTTCCAACCACTGGACTACACCCTGCCAGGATAGAAACAATCAAGTATGACTCCAAAGCAAAGTGAATTGTAACAGAGGGAGGATATCTTGAAAAGATCCATAATTTATTATCTCAGTCTAATCGACAAGTTGGCATATGGTTTCTCCACAAAGCTGCCACGTGGGTTTACTCTTAAAGGCTGACAGTGTGTGCACATAGTCCTATAGTTAATGAGAGAGCCACACTCTGGCCCCCTCTACAAGAATTTGGCTTGATGCCTGGTTGCCCGATTATGCGCATCTTCTCACAATCGCTTTTACGCCTAATTCCTATAAACGACAGGCGGTGAAGTGCATTACCGGCAGTATGAAACACGCTTTAAAGTGGTTGAAATGCAGAGAATCCTTGTTTATATGGTCATAAGGTGCTTTAACTCCCACAGAAAATTAAAACTTGCTATTTCACGCGCATTCGGTAATGCGCATATTCGGATAGAAAAAGCGCCTCAACTCCCGATTTGCGCTCTGCTCTTGTAGAGGTAAAAATTTTAATGCGGCTTGAAAGAGCTTTAAATCGCTCTTGTAGAGGCAGCCCTTGTCACAGCAGTTTTAGTTTTGTTTGTCTCTGTATGCTTGACAAACATATAAAATATTGTAAGAGCAGCACGGAAACAGGAATGGCAGCGATTGTGCAAGAGACGTGAAAGCAAAACTCATTGGCCATTTTCGGAACTGTGTAATGTGATCTGATGGCAATTAAGACAATTGTCAGTCTTGAGGATTTAGCACCCATCTTCCTGCTCTTCAAAGGATTTGGTCCGCTATAAGAAGCTTTCAATCATCCACGCTTATCAACAAGTTTGTGTGTGGTGCTGACACCATGCAAGAAATATTATGAATTGAAGGCAGAATAGTAGCCCTACTAGAAAATAAGATGGAGAAGTAAAGGGCTGGAACACAGTAGGGTCAGGTTGATAATCATACATGGTTACAGTAACATCTAGAGGGTGCGATTCTGACCTAGTATTTACAAAGAGCAGAAGAACTGCTACATTTGACAAAGACTAGAGGAACTATCTCGGGGTGAGAACTCTGTGGCATTCCAGATGTTGTTGGACTACCATAATCCCTAGACATTGGCCATGCTGTCTGGCAGTGCTGGGACTTGCAACATCAGGAAGGCCACAGGTTCCCTCCATCCCTGCTCTACCTGGACTGTACTACTTCAGACCACATGTGGGGGGCAGTTCATGTAATTGAATGCTCTTCATACTTAAAAAAAAATCCTTGCACCTAGAAGGCTGACATTGAGATCCTTCTCCTCAGCATCTAGTTTTCTATGTCAAGGGAGCTTTTGTGTGTACTGAAGAACATTCCATCACGGGAGCACCAGCCTGAGAGCATCATCAGATGCAGATGGGGGAATTGTCCCACAATACTTCCCCTTTCTTCACACAGGGAAATGAACAATGACCACATGGCCCATTCAGTGGGCGTTTTTATGCTGCTGTTTCTCCTCCACACAGCAGGAAAGGGAAACACATTTCGCTACAGCTGAAAAAGTCAGATTTCCCCAGGTCTGTATTTTTGCGATAGGAAAATTAGCAGAAGGGGCAGGAGATGTGCGGGAGGTGGATGTCCTTGTCAAAAGGACCCACGAAAAACTGTGAGCGGCCAGTAACGAGCATGCGATAAAATGCTCGTCTAATGACGCTCTGAATTGCACAGCCCAAACACAGGCTCGTTCTTTAAGCACATGAACTATTACATATGGGGTTTTGAGCAAATGTTATGAATTTTACTTGCATTTCACAAATGCATTGCCTGGGCTTCACTTCATTGGTTCAGTCACACAGGTATTTGTTAATCCTATACAGTAACAGCAAATTTATTCTGTGTGAATGTGGATCCTTCTGCCGTGCCATCCATGCACAAGAGGGAGGTCTCAGTAAGCTGGGGAGAACCCCATGGTTTGTGTAAGTACAAAACACTACAGAAAATTAATTAAACTGACCGAAAAACATTCCAGTAAAGACTGTGCATTCTCAATGGCCCCAGAATGCTGATTTACTGTTGACAGGGCCTGGGGAATGGAAACCAGGGGGAAGCAGGGGATGGAATGGGGTATCCTGGATGAAGTCATGACGAGTAGGCTCAAACCTCAAATAGAAGCACTCCACACTGCAACATTTTGTTGCAGGTCCCACTTGGGAGTTATAATTCGAAACCACTGCTAGCATCTTTTTCCGGGGATTATGCCTATTCTATGTCCTAGACTACAAAACAGATCCGCCAACTCACCAGTCTTCAAGAATTTAAAAGAGCTATAAAGTCTTATCTCTTCCGGCAGGCCTACCCAGATGGATTTTAAGTGTTTTTATTGGTGTTTTATTGGTATTTTAATGGTGTATTGGTTTTATGTGCTTTTAATCAGTTTTGTGTATTTTATGTTTGATGTTGTTCCCCGCCTCGATCCGGAGGGAGAGGCTGGTAATAAATAAATAAATAAATAAATAAATTTTTTATTATTATTATTATTATTATTAAACTGCAATCTGCTGTATGTGGATATTGGGGAAAGGTGGTTCAAAGATCAAAATCAGGAAATTCTTGGGTAAGAGACAGCTCTGTGTTTACTGACATTGCAAACTGTGCTGTAAATTAATCCCTCATCCTCTTCTGTATTTTGGAATTCCCCAGATTTGCTTCAGTGGCACATGTTCTGAACTCAAATGTGTTCATTTCAATAAACTCCAAAACAGAAGAGAAAATAGTCCCAGATGCCTGGAAAAAAAAAACTTTTATTATTCCCAAGCCGTTTCGGAAAATATTTGCCTTTTGCAGGGGGGAGAGGAAATGCATCCAAACATGTCATAAAGAGTATTTCCAGTGCTTCTTCTGTTTCAAAATGCTCAAACATGTGGGTCGTTTATTTTTGCTTATTTTTCTACTCATCTACCTAGCATGCAGTTTCATATTTAAGCCCTTAACTGAGTCTGTGGGAACCTGTTAAGCACCTTAACATTGGATGCATATTTATTTATTTATTTATTAGCCATCTTTAAGGGCTTATAACTCTCACACACAACCTTACAAGTTGGCTAGATGCACATGCTTCAAAGTTGGTCCCAGCCAGTGGTATATAACGTATTCTCCATCTATATTTCCATAGCCAAATCGTTTTTACAGTCAGCAGAATAGCAAACAATCCCAGAGAGACATGAATGATAAGGTAGAGAAAAACAGGCCTGGTATCAGCACTTGGGCTGGCATGGTCATGCCGGGCCCAAAACAGGGATTGCTCCTGCTCACCAGAGCATCCTTTCTTATTTTTTAAAATAAGTATTTTATAGTCAGGGGGGCAGCTACCAGGCATCTACAGATGCACTTTTCTTTTTCATTTTTTTAAAACTTTAAATATATATTATCCTTTTCTACAATAAAACGGTGCTTATTCCTGAGTAAATGTATCCAGCAGCAGCAGAAAAGTCCATTTTATTTCGGTAGTCATGATGGTGTTTTGATTTAAAATGTGGAACTGTAATGCTCGGAGTATTCCTCTTTTTATCATGGTTGGCAAACTAGGTAGTTGTTTTTCCTCTTCTAATGTATCTTAGCCATCTAAAGGAGACTCCCATAAGACCAGGGTCTAAAATGACCTAGCTGAACCACTGATAACAGATTAAAATGATTTAGAAGAGTGTGTGCAAATGAATTTTCTCCGGAAGATTCCTACTCCACAGCTGTTCCCAAACTTCTTCTTTCACTTCTTTTGAGGGCTGATTTTTTTTCTTTAAAAGACAGCTTGTGGATTTGACTTGAAAAGCTCCATAAATGGAAACTTGGAAGGAACACTACAAACACTAGTCGTGGCAGTCTGCGGGTTGAAATTATTGCTTTCCTTCTCTTGGATAGGCCAGAGATTCTCTGGCCTATCCAATCAGCCTTTGTAAACAAGTTCCTCCAGAATGTGAGCCTACCTAAACAATTCTTTATTTTCAAAATTGACATCTCTTCAATTTGTCATCATATTCTATGCTTAGCAGCTTGATTTCTCATGCTCTGTGACACCCTGCAATCCCCATTATGTTCCTGCTGATTTTGTTGTTGACGTGACAAGAAGCTGTCTTTGTTCTGTCAGTCAGCCAACAGCCATGTCAAGAACAGATGGATAGCCCAGGGGAGGGGGGAATCGAGGGAGAACATGGGCAGCTTGCAAGTCTCCTTTCCTAATTGTTTGCTTTATCTTCTGATCTCTTCTAATGGAAAGCCTCCTGCAATTCTAAACCCTTGGCTTCCCTATCCAAAGAGCAGGATGCCAGCCCTTTCCCACTTGAAGCTTGCTTCCACAGAATTCTACCTTGCTTTGTCAGACTTGAGCGCTACTAAACTTGAATGGCAGAGTCCATTTTCAAGAACTTGCAGCAGGATCATGTCCTTTCCATTCCCTCTATTCTCCTCTTGAATATCTATTTCTTTCTACCTCATTTTTGACAAACTTCATTCCATCTTACTATGCTTTTGCTATTCCAATTTTTACAAATGGAATCTGCAACAAAATGTTGCAGTGTAACCCCATTCTCCAGTTACAATCTTACTATATATATATATATATATATATGCCTGTTGAATGTTACACTCACCTTCAGATCTGTTACCGAATGGAACCTCAGTCCTGTCCTTTGGGGAAAGAAGGGGATATGAACCTATTAGCTACTTAGCCAAGTACTCAGGCTTGCTGTTGGCATAGCTCTGAACAGCTTAGGACCAGGATACTGGCAAATTGCCTTCCCCAATACAGGCCTGTAAAATCATTAAGATCAGTGGAGGAAGTATTGCTAGTTGTACTACAACCCGCAAATTGCTATCTCACAGCAACCAGGAAGCAGGCCTTCTCCATGGTGGCACCCACCTTATGGACCTCCCCACTGGTGGTAATAATAATAATAATAATAATAACCATCAACACCTACGCAATACCCATCCTCACATGCTCATTCAGAATCATACACTGGTCACACACTGAACTTGAAGAAATAAACAGACTCAATCGCTCTGAATTCACAAAACACCACATGCTCCATCCCAACTCATGCATTGAAAGAATAACAATCAGCAGGAAAGAAGGAGGAAGAGGTCTGCTGGGCATTAACAGAATTCATGCTAAACGGATAAAATCACTCAGAGAATTCTTCCACACCAAAAACACCCCCATTCATAAAGCCATAGTAAAAGCACTCAACCTAGCACTACAAAACGAAGATCAAACACAACTACTTACACTCGCAGAGAAAAAAGAAAATTAGGTACAAAAAGTACTCTATGGGAAGCACTACAACATAATACAGAACCCACAAATAAACAAAGAACAATCGTACAAATGGCTCAGGAAGGGTGAGCTATTTCCATAAACCATAGAATTCCTAATAGCTATACAGGATCAAGTTATAGCAACCAAGAACTACCAGAAATACATCATAAAAGATAACAGTTTAACAACAGACCTATGCAAGAAATGCCATCAGTTCCAAGAAACAATAAACCATATAACAGGAGGATGTAAAATTCTGGTAGGAATGGACTATATGGACAAACACAATACTGCTGCAAACATAATTCACCAACAACTGGCCATCAAATTCGACCTTATCAAACAACCTACACCATACTATACATATTCACCCAAAACAATCTTGGAAAATGCAGATCATAAAATATACTGGGACAGAACAATTCATACATACAAGACAATACCTTGCAACCAGCCAGACATAACGTTCATAGACAAAAAAGAAAAAAAAAGCAATACCTCATTGACATAGCAATACCAAATTACAAAAATATTGTTGGAAAGGCAGAAGAAAAGAGAGACGAATATACACCACTGGCCATGAAGTCAAAGGACTTTGGCAACAGGAAAAGGTCACAATCATTCCATTAGTCACATCAGTGACCGGCATCACATCAAAAACATATACAGAAAACCTCCAGAAAATGGGCCTACCAGAATACATCCACACCAACATCCAGAAAGCAGTCATAATTAAAGCATGCTCATCGTCAGGAAATTCCTGAATCTAAAAGACAGCATGTCTTGGCAAAACCCATCATGTCCATCTAGAAAAACTGCCATGAGAGAGAAGAGATAAATTAATAGTAGTAGTAGTAGTAGTAGTAGTATTTCTTATCCGCCTCTCCCTCTGGATCAAGGCGGGGAACAACATCAAATATAAAATACATAAAACTGATTAAAAGTACATAAAACTAATACATTATTAAAATAACAATAAATAGGGTGACCAGATTTTGGAAACCAAAATCCAGGTCCAAAATGGCCGCCCAAAGGGGCGTGCAGCGCCCACGAGATTGTGTTGGGACTTCAAGTCCCATCATCCCCAGAAACATGCCCAAACCTCCCCAGTTGGTGTTGGACTACAACCCCCATCATCCTTGGGAATGATGGTATCTGGAGCCCTACACCATCTTTTAGAGCGGGGCATCAGGCTGCCCAGGAGCAAAAAGCTTCCACCCCAGCGCTCGCTCACTCCCCCTCCTCCCTGTTCAAAGCACCGGGTGCCAAGCCCCTTGCGGGCGACACTCACCTGGGCTCATGTCGCTCTCTCACTCGCGCCACCGCTGCTGCTGCCCCGTGTCACCTCGCAGGAGGAAGTGAGGCCGCCCAGCTCAGGTGTCCCATCACCCCCCCCCCCCACAACCCAGCCCTGGAGCTGGTGCGCTGGGGCGGCACCGAGGAAACTTCCCCCTGGGCGGGCCAGGCAGGCAGGCAGGCGCCCCTCCTTGGCACACTTCCTCCAGCCCCTCCCCCAGGCGATCCGGGGCTTCTTCTTGGCCAGAGCGATGGCGCTTCCTCCAGGCCGAGCAGAGCAGTTTCTAGTCCTGCGCCGTCGCTCTGGCCTAGAAGAAGCTCCGGATCGCCCAGGGGAGGAGGGGCTGGAGGAAGGGTGCTGAGGAGGGGTGACAGTCTGCCTCGCCCACCCAGGGGGAAGTTTCCTCGACGGCGCCCCAAGCGCGCCGGCTTCAGGGCTGGTTTGGGGGGGGACGATGAGACACCTGAGTTGGGCACCCTCACTTCCTCTTGTGAGGTGATGCGGGGCAGCAGCAGCGGCGGCGGTGCGAGTGAGCGACGAGCCCAGGTGAATGTCGCCCGCGAGGGGCTTGGCGCAGTGGTGCTTTGAATAGGGAGGAGGGGGAGCACTCCAGGTCGAGCCAACTGTTTCCCCGAAGGTTTGCCCCCAGGGCTTGGTTGGCCCGGATTGCCCCAGTTTTCCTGGTTAGGACCGGGAAATCCCTGGCGATCTGGGCACCCTGACAATAAAACTCTTAAAATTCAACTGGGTAGGCCTGCTGGAAGAGATCGGTCTTTATAGCTTTCTTAAAGTCAAAGAGTATTAAGTTGATGAATCTCCTCCGGCAGGCCATTCTGGGAGCAGCAGGTCCTCTGGGTAACAGTTGTCAGCCTGGTTTTGGCTAACTGTAGCAAATTCTTCCCAGAGGACCTGAGTGTGTGGGGCAGATTGTATGGGAGAAGGCGATCCTGCAGGTAACCTGGACCCAAATCATGTAGGGCTTTAAAGATGATGACCAACACTTTGTACTTTGCCTGGAAACTAATTGGCAGCCAGTAGAGTAATTTTAAAGTTCATGTAACATGGTCACCCCTAGGTGTACCAGTGACCAACCTGACTGCCATATTTTGAACTAGTTGAAGTTTCCGGACTGGGCACAGAGGTAGCCCTATGTACAGCACATTGCAGAAGTCAAGCCTTGAAGTTACCAGCATGTGTACTACTGTCTTTAGGTCTTCCAAGTCTAGGAAGGGGAGCAGCTGGTGTATCAGCCAAAGCTGATAGTAGGCACTCCTGGCCGTCGCATCTATCTGAGCTATCATTTGGAGCGACGGATCCAGGAGCACCCCCCAAGCTGTGAACACAGTCTTTCAGGGGGAGTATAACCCCATCCATAACTGGTTGACACACCTCCAAACCCAGGTTGGGGCCTTTGACAATAAGCACCTTCATCTTGTCTGGATTCAGCTTCAGTTTGTTTTTCCTCATCCAGCCCGTTACCGCCTCCAAGCATTCATTCAGAGGAGACACACTATCCTTAGCTGACGCTGTTGTCAAAAGCATAAAGAAATATATTTGGATGTCATCAGCATACTGAGAGCACCCTGCCCCACTGGGGAGGTGCCAACTGTAACATTCTTTAGGCACCAATTGAAGGCCCATTTCTTTTCCCAAGACTTCCCTGAATGGGGTGTTGGTTCTAAGCTCAGCTGCTTTTCATTTTCAACAATAGGGGAAAACAGTGAGCAGTTGCCATGTTTCACCTCGGAAACAAATGTTTTTGAAAGCATTTTAAGCAAGTGTTCTCTCTCTCTCTCTCTCTCTCTCTCACACACACACACACACACACACAGAGCTTATCCACATTGCCCTTAAAACGACATATTCTGTTTAAAAACGTTGTTTTTTAAGTCATTTCATTATGTCGTAGGACACACTGTAGGGTGACCAGATAAAATCCAGGTCAGGGCTCATGTAACTTTAACAGTTGTAGAGAAAAGGGAATTTCAGCCAGTATCATTTGTATGCAATTAGTTCCTGGTGATATTCCCTCTTCATCACAACTGTTAAAGTTGCAGGGACCCTGCCGACTTTTGTATATGGTCACTCTAGTATAGTGCCTGCAACTTTAACTGCTGTGATGAAGAGGGAATTTCACCAGGAAATAATTGCATGCAAATGACACTGGCTGAAATTCCTTTTTCTCTACAACTGTTAAAGTTACATGAGCCCTGACCTGGATTTTATTTGGTCACCCTAACACACTTAGCAGTACTTATGTTTCATAGTGACTGCTTTCTCCATGTTCACTGGTGTATTACAGGGTTAATTCCGTGACTCTTCTTCTTTCATTTTTGTTTTGCATGCTGCTTGACCCGCCCACTTCTGTCTCTGTAACTCAAGCAGCCTGCAAAACAAAAACTTAAGAAGTAGAGTCAAGGAATTAACTAGGGGTGAGCACGGACCCCCCGGATTGGATCGGGACCCGGATCAGGACCTCCAATTTTGTCCCAGATTGGATCGGACAAAATCGGAGGCCCCCTGGATCGGGTCCGATCCCGATCCAAATATCAGACATCCGATTTTTGGATCGGCCGCCATTCCCCCCCCCCATAGACTTGCATTGGGGGAAAGAAAGCTTTCCCCCAATGCAAGTCTATGAGGAAAAAATGGCGGCGGGTGGGTGAGGGGGGCCTACTCCCTACTCCCCCCCAGGGCCATCCGCTGTGGACGGCCCCGGCAGGTAAGCCCCCTTCCCCGCGCTCCTTACCCCCCTGGAGCCGTCCGCTTCCATCCGCTGGTGCCCGCGGGCGCCAGCGGATGGAAGTGGACGGCCCCGGGGGGGGTAAGCCCCCCCCATTCCCCTGCTTACCTTCTGTGGCTGTCAGCTCCCATCTGCCGCTGGCCGCTACTGCGAGCAGGCTTCGCGGTTTGCCCCTAGGTAGCGCGCCAGGTGATCATCACCTGATCAGGTGATGATCACCTGGTGCACTACCTAGGGACAGGCCGCGAAGCTTGCTCGCAGTAGCGGCCAGCGACGGACGGGAGCGGATGGCCACCGAAGGTAAGCGGGCCGCGGGCCCCCCTCCCCCCTGCTTACCTTCAGGGGACGTCCGCTCCCGTCCGCTGCTGGCCGCTACTGTGAGCAGGCTTTGTGGCCTGCTCCTGAGTAGCGCACCAGGTGATGTCATCACCTGGCGCACTACCTAGGGGCTGCCGCTAGGTAGCCTGTGCGCTACCTAGGGGCAGGCCGTGAAGCCTGCTCGCAGTAGCGGCCAGTGGCGGACGGGAGCGGACGGCCACTGAAGGTAAGCGGGCCGCGGGGCCCCCTCCCCCCTCCCCCCTGTTTATCTTTGGGGGACGTCCGCTCCCGTCTGCCACTGGCAGCTACTGCGAGCAGGCTTTGTGGCCTGCTCCTGAGTAGCGCACCAGGTGATGTCATCACCTGGCGCACTATCTAGGAGCTGCCCCTAGGTAGCCTGCACGCTACCTAGGGGCAGGCCACGAAGCCTGCTTGCACTAGTGGCCAGCGGCGGACGGGGGCAGACAGCCACCGAAGGTAAGCGGGCTGTGGGCCCCCCTCCCCCCTCCCCCCTGCTTACCTTCAGTGGCCGTCTGCTCCCGTCCGCCGCTAGCCGCTACTGCGAGCAGGCTTCACGGCCTGTCCCTAGGTAGTGCACCAGGTGATCACTGGCGCGCTATCTAGGGGCAGGCCGTGAAGCCTGCTCGCAGTAGCAGCCAGCAGCAGATGGGATTGGTCGGCCACCGAAGGTAAGCGGGCCGCAGACCTCCCTCCCCCCTTCCCCCTTCCCCCACCCCCTACCCCCCTGCTTACCTTTGGGGGACATCTGCTCCCGTCCGCCGCTGGCCGCTACTGCGAGCAGGCTTCGGGGCCTGTTCCTGAGTAGTGTGCCAGGTGTCATCACCTGGCGCGCTATCTAGGGGCAGGCCGCGAAGCCTGCTCGCAGTAGCGGCCAGCAGCAGATGGGATTGGTCGGCCACCGAAGGTAAGCGGGCCGCGGACCCCCCTCCCCCCTTCCCCCTACCCCCAACCCCCTACCCCCCTGCTTACCTTCAGGGGACATCCGCTCCCGTCCGCTCCCGTCCGCCGCTGGCCGCTACTGCGAGCAGGCTTCGCGGCCTGCTCCTGATTAGCGTACCAGGTGATGACATCACCTGGCGCTCTACCTAGGGGCAGGCCGTGAAGCCTGCTCGCAGTAGCAGCCAGCAGTGGACGGGAGCGGACGTCCCCGGAAGGTAAGCCCCCTGCCCCCGTTGTCCACTTCCATCGGCGGGCGCCCGCTGGCACATGCCGATGGAAGCGGACAGCCCCTCCAGGGAATCCCCCCCCCCGCTGTCCGCTTCCATCGGCGGGCGCCCGCTGGTGCCCACCAATGGAAGTGGTGGTGGGCGCCAGTGGGCGCCCACTGATCCTCCGATACATCCGATCTGGATCGGGACCTTTCCGGATCAGATCGGATTGGATCGAACAATCCAGCGGTGAGATTGGAAATTGGATAATTGTATCCAATTTCCCCTGGATCGGATCCGGATAGTGGATCGGACCTGATCCAGTGCACACCACTAGGATCAACCCTGTAATACACAATTGAACACATTGAGGATGGAGGAAGCAGTCACTATGAAACGTAAGTACTGCTCAGTGTGTCCTACCACGTAATGAAATGACTTTAAAAAACACGTTTTTAAACAGAATATAAGTCATTTTAAGGGCAATGTGGATTGGCTCACACAGACACACACACACACACAATTAGCTCTCTGTTTCTCCCTCACATGCTTTCCAAAGATTTCTCAAGCCTCTCCTACATTATTTCCCTAAATTTCTTGTGTCTGCCCTTTCCCTCCGACATTTTCCACAGTACTTTCTTTGATGCAGGATTCATTAAAACTGACCTTCAGCCTACAAGGTTAAGAAATCTCTACACTCTCCTTTTTTTTTAATAACAGTACAGCAAGGAAATGGGAATTAATAAATGTTGTTTGTTTTTGTTTTAAACAAAACTGTCTTCTATTTTCATTAAAAAAAGTGATGGGCAAAGATGATAATAATAAATGGTAGCAATTCGATCCTGTTTAAGTATTGAGCTCTTAAAGAGCTGCTTCAGGTTAATTTGACTCTATTTTAGCATGGAAAATACACCTCCTGGCTCCCCTTATCTTTCCTGGTGCACCTGGCACTGTATCCTATTTAAATTTACAAATTCAAAGCTCATACTAGGTAATATTCAGATTTCAATCATATATATATATATATATATATATATATATATATATATGGTCTGTGTATTTCCCCCTCTCCACCGCATGCATGAGAAGAGCTGTGGAGAGACTATAGTTTTTATATATGATCTGAAAAGCATGACCTTGCACAGTAATCTTCATAGCTATGCATTTAAGAAAAAGGCTTGAAGTTGAGTTCACTGCTGTTTCCTTAAATGCCTCTATTTTATTTTTTTAGCAGAGGAGGCAGCAGAGAGGATTTGGGCTGTAAATCCATTTATAATGGTGCCTGCTGAGATGGGAATGGTATGAAAAGGTTCCTGACCCAAACCAGTCCAAGGATCATTTTCTTGGGAAAAGAGTGGCTCAGCAGCATTTTGCCAGTTTTTAGCTGCCTTCCTCTTCTGTCCTCAGCTTCTCTTTGGTTGGATCACCTTTAGTCAGCTCTTTTCTTTCAGGGCAAGTAAAGTGCTGAGATGTCTAGGTGCAGTACTCTCCCATCTAGGCAGAGTGGGTGTGAAGGAGACGTAATAAACGTTTGTGCAGCCGCAGAAAAGTATCATTGACCATACATGGTTACTATATAAAAGGCTTAATAATGCCGATGGTGCCTCACAGCATATCATTCACACCGTCGACGAGCCTTCCTACACGAAGCTTTTATTCTGCACGGGCCCTTTACATGACGTTGTCATCCTCCAGGGCTTCTCCTGTGCTTCGCAACCATGATCATGGGTTTTTTTTCCCTAATGAGCAAAGTCTGGTATTATTTAGAAATGGCAGAATGAAAGTCTCATGTAATTGTGCAATTGCACTATACCACTGCACCATGTAGTGGTTGTATAATAAAACACTTAGGAAGGCAGAGAAAGGAGCGGCCCAGAAAAGAGCACGTGTAGAGGAGTTAATCTTAATCCCGCAAAGAATCTGGAAGCAGAAGCCTCGCTAAAGGTTCAAGTTAAAAGCCTCATGTAGAAATGCCTAAAGAGAATAGAGCCCTCTTCAGATAAGAGCTCGTGCATAAGCAAGGAGACGGACCACACCAACTAGCCACACCCCTGATGCTAGCATTTCCTTTTGGCCACACACTCCAACATAAATGTGTTCCGTCGAATGCATGGAGAGGGGCCCCGCATGCATAGAGCAGCATGCACATTGTGGTTTTCCATGAAACCAGAAACTCTGATCACTTAGGGTTCCCAATTGTGTGGAAGCTCCTATATGCATACACCTGTCCAAGCTGTCCAAGAGAAAGTGCCCTTTTCGCATGTTCAACTGAATGCACAGACATCAGCAGGATATTACCAAATGGTGGCCCAAAGTCAGGGGGAGTGGTTAGGATTTGTTTACTGGAAGTGGGAGCTTCTTCACTGAAGAGGGTCGTTGAGATCCCATTCACAATGCCAGTTCCTGGGATCACCCCTCTCTTTGTCAAACTCTAGGGCAACCTTCCCCCAACCTGGCATCTTCCAGATGTGATGGACTACAACTCGCCAGCTGGGGATGACAGGAATTGTATTCCAACACAGCTGAAGGGCACCAACTTGGGAAAAACTAGTATGGTCAAGAAACTCAAACAGATAGTTAGGCTACACAGCAGCAGGAGGAGGCCTATGCAGAAAAGGTGGGGCTTGATTCCCACTGAGTTCTAAAGAACTTAGTGAACAGGCTGCAATTTCAGACACAGTGGCTTGCTTCCGTGTCCAAGAACATGCTCCTGTGCTGGGGTAATACAGGCTTTATCTATCTTTCCAAGTCCCCAACTGCAGCATTTTAACTTCCTCCCATTCTCCCAATGACTCAAAGCTCACCCTACTCTGTCCTCTAAAGAAATTTGACTGATGCAGGACAGGCACCACTCTGGCCAGGATTAACACTAAAGAGAAGTAAGTCTGCTTGTTTAGGGAGATCATGTGGGCATCCATTCCTTCTTCTTTTACCACATGCTCCATCATTATATTTTTCAGTGTCCAGCTGTTTGGCTTCTTCCCCTACCACACATCCCAAAATTATTTGTGTCAAATTAATCATGTGCCTGAGGGAGAGCATTGTTTCTGCTTGGACATCTTTTCTCAAACTCAAAACTTGAACCAGCTTGTATGACAGAAGGAGACGTGGAAACCTTTGGCATGTTGCTATACCGCTTTGACAGAAGTGAGCTCTGTTCTCCTTCGATATGCAAACTTTTATTGCTCATTCCAGGTCAAGCCTGTCACTTCTTACAATGTGCTGAGAGTGAAAGTCAGAACTGCTGGATAACGGCGTCCTCGCAACAGAAGGCGTAAGTGACGGAAATTTGAAAAATGGGTTCCTCAAGGGTGGCTTTTGCCTGCCAAGGTGTTTTTGTTTTTTTTAGGAACTTGGGAAGCTTTTAATCCACTGCCAGTTTCCTCACTGCTTTTCAAAGTGAAATTCAATGCAGAATAATTAATCAGTCCACATCTTGAATGTTACTGTTCTAATGGAGTGTCTAAGAAGCTCTAACGTTCTGCCTTATTCCATCTCCAAGTAGACAGCCTCTTTGGCCCTGAAAAGTCTCACCTGAGTCCAAATATAGAGGACCATGTCTGTTTACCCTGAAATAAAGCTAAGGCCAAACATTACTCTATTAAAATTACACCACCAGTGGGGGTTGATACTAAACACTTAAAATTGCACATATAAAATGTACAGTTCTAGTTCCTGCCCCCAATCCTGGGTTTAAGGAAGTTAGAGCTCCAGGATTCTATGACCTGCAATGAAGTACAGGGCGTGTGTGGGGGGGGGGGGGTCTACAAAACATCTCTTTGGTGCCTGTTTCTGAAAATATGCACATTTTCCTATATTCGTATTTACGTCTAATAGCGGTAGAAGAGAGACATTAAGGCGAATTACGGGCATCATAAAATGCACTTTACAATTGTTTATATGTGGAGTTTCGCTGCAGCGTCAGTTCAGGGGTGTATGACTGAACATGGAAAATTTGACGACAGCACCGCACTGTCTCCTGATGGTACCTCCCCCAGACTTTCACATCGTTCGTTAACTCCACCCACCTGACTTTCTTGCTGTTGCCTGTCCAATCACGATTGCACATGACTTCGCATGTGGGTACGATTTGTAAACACTGGATGTGCCTACAATTATAGTTAACAGGGCATCAATGGACAACCTATTGTAAAACCATAAAAGCAACATTTTTCATCCATGTAGCATCCGCCCCGCCCTCTATTGCTCCTGCCAAGAATCAGCCTCTGGATACTGGACTAACACCCCTCCATGCTTGCGGCAGCTTCCCCTTATCTGCTGTCTTGGAAATGTGCTGCTTCAAGGACAATTTTTTGTGTTGAATGTTGCATTTCGCACTGATGTCCCAGTTCCATGCAAACTTCCAATTATTCTGTCTGTCTCCAGACCCAAGATGCCAACTAGCAATGGTTCTGGGATGCCCAATGCTGAGCAGTCTAGAGGGCAACCTCGCCATGCCATAACTTGGTCTATGTGTCACAGAGGTGGGTGACTGGGAATGAGGGAGTGGGGGAGGGATGAACGCTGGCCACAACAAAAAAACTGGATGGCACTGATGTCCTCTCTTTTCCCCCCACACAGTCTGCTTGATATTATACCAATTGTGTCACTTTCTGCACAGAATGAGGAGACTGGAGCGTATAGTGTGGCATGCCTGCTCTCCGGTACCCCTCCGGCAACCGCCAGTGCCATTTGAATGACCCACACAGCAGGAGATAGCCCAACTTGGAAGAGTCGGCTCGGACGTTGCGTCTATGGACTGACATTAATTTCCATACGATTGTTGCAGTTTCCCTTTTGTTCAGCGCATTCCACCCAATCCCCAGTGTTTTCCCCACTTGCACTGTGCCTTTCAGATTGCTCCGGCCACACTTTTCAATGGGATTTTGGCCACATGTAACCATTAGTAGAATAAAGATATTGCATTGCTTTATGATAATAAAATAAGTGTTCTTTTCATTGCGATACACACACACACACACACACAAACTTCCAGGAAAATCAATGAAAGAAGGGAGAGAAGATACGAAGCCCTATGCATGCTTGGGCGCTAAGCTTCCCTGGGAGAAAGGCCCCCCACCTGCTCAATGCTTCTTACTCCCGAGTAACAGCGCTCAATGGCAGGAACTGAATTGCACATACAGAACTTTCCCTTCCTTTTTCTCTTGATCCCAGCAAGAGAGCAGTTGGGGGACCTTAGCAGACCGCAAATTATTCTAAAAATGAAGCATGCACATTATTCCAACCCCCTTGATTCCTGTAGAACCAGCTCCATGTGAGTATCCACTCGTCTCGACAAAAGAAAGATTCTAGTGGGTATTGAAAAGAAACTTTACTTTTAGTTCCTGAAACTTGAGATCAGCCATTACTGAACAGAGAAGAAGGAAATAGGAGGGAGGAGTTTCTCAGCAGAGCAGGATCACAGCTATAGGGTTGAACGTGGGTAATTTGATGAAAGTACCTCCCCCTGCATCCTGAAAGTACCGCCCCCAAGGAAAGTGGGAAAAGTGGCAGTAAACTTGGGGGCAGGCATTCACTCATGATATCACAAGCCCTGCCCACCAAACTATACCCATGATTAGAATTAATCCGAATGGGCAGTGAAGGTTACACAACCAAAATGTGATCGAACATCGGAGAAATATTAAAAGTCGTGTTTAATCAACACTTTGGAAACGCGCATTAACAGTGGCTATAAGTTGCATACATGTCTGATCTGCGCCCCACTCGTGTGTACAAAATGACGTCAGAACGAAGTAAAGGTGACCCAAATAAGCCGTAAAGAGGTACCTACAGCCACATTCTCATAAAGAAATTTCTTCTATATGCCCAAGTAATCTATAGCATGCATGGGTTCTTCAAGATTAAGGGTAAGCAGAATGTAGCTCTCCGGATGTTTTAGACTTCAAACATTCCTGACTTTTGGCCATGCTGACAAGGAATGGAAGCTTAATTTTTCAGTATACACTTCAACCTTTCCTGTGGCAAACGAAACTACTGTCACTTGTGGCACACATGCCTACTATCTGAAAATCCCCACCCCCATCCCCACCCCCACCCTAAAATGAAAATTTAGGTCACAAGTAACAACATCAGTTCTTGGTCAGGGCCGGATTAAGATATGCTGAGGCCCTAAACCAATATTAAGATTCAGAGGACCCTTGCCATAAAAATAAAGGGGAAAAGTGTGTTACGTTATAATAGAAAGGGTAATGAACGGGTAACATCCAGTGCTAGGAACTGCTTGTAGTTAAACAATGTAAGACAACCTTCTCTGAAGATGTGTATAAAAGGACTTTGAACTTCTTTTAAACTGGCTCTTGTTTGTGTTTATTGCCTCAAATAGTAAATGCTGGCTGAATTCAGACAACACGATAGTCAATGGAGGGGTAATAATCAACTTTACAGTTGTTCATCTAGGGGGTACTCCCCACACAACATGGTAATAAATAAACTGTGGTGTGGATTAGGATCAGCGCTGAGTTGTCTATGGCAGTATTCGGATGACACGATAGTCAATACAACTGACGATTGTCCCCCCCCCCCCCGGTTGCTTATTGTGTCATCCAAATTCATCCGCTATATAAGACAACTCTGCTGTAAGTCACACCAGACTTTCCAACATATTGAAACCAAAGCAATTTCATCTTAGTTATCTTACATCTTAGTTATCTCCAACATATTTAGAGATCCCTTGTAATATGAAGCCCTAAGCCATGGCTTACTTGGCTTGTTCCTAAATCCAGCACTGTTCTTGGTTTATATAGAGAGTTAGACTAGACTTTGTCAGAGTTAGGGTAGGCCCATTCAAATCAGCAGGACTTAAGTTAGGCATGACTAAAATCCCATTGAAATCGATGGGTCTATTCTGACTAAATCTGGATCCAGTCTAGAAAGTTGCCCTGTTTTGTTCCATTAATATTCCATGGGTTCCTTCCGTCCCAAGTTCTGCTCCTCCTTTCCACCAATTTGAAGTGGATTTTTTTCTAGAACAAATGTCAGAATTTCCACATGTACAGTGCCTTTCGTCCATTTGTGTCTTCTTCTTACCATATTCATATCACCAGTTGACATGAGTGTTTATTATGCACATCACAGAAAAGCACAATGTGAAAAACGTAATTTAATGCGAGCTTGCACACCAGCATGTGCACAGCAGTCTCAACAAAGTTGGAAAATATAAAATGGAAGGATGGCAGATTGCAAATGTTTCCATGTCAAGGAAACATCAGATACCAAGGAATGCCACAATCCCTAGTTAGGTCATATCTGCATTTACAGATTTCCACTAGTCTGGATGAATAAGCATGGATGTGGATATTCTTATTACCATCCACTAATGGTTTTTCGTGGGTCCTTTTGACGAAGGCATCCACCTCCTGTGTATCTCCCGCTCCTTCTGGTCTTCTGTCTGCGACAAATAAGACCCTGGTAAATCTGATTTTTTGTGTGGGGGGGGGGGGAGAGAAATGTGCCTCTATTTCCTGCTGTGTGCAGGAAAAGTCACACGATAAAAACACGTGCTGAGTGGGCCATGTGATCATTGTTTACTTCCTCTTTCTTCCCCTGTGTGAAGAAAGAGGAAGTGTCACAGGACAGAAGCTGGGGGAAAGCAACAGTAAGGAAATGTGATTCCCCACCCCCCACCCCCGTCTGATGATGATCTGAATATGACTTGCTCCCCCTAAATCCTTTTGGTGATGTCATCAGGTAGGATACGCAGAGTTCAGGGCACCTGTACAAACTTCCTGTTATCAGTTGAGTGGGAGTAAGGGAACTGGCATGGAGATGCCGACACTAGTTCATTTTCTCAACGTCGCGATGTTGCTTATGACAGATATTCATACCTACATAGTATACATATATTTTGTTTGGGGACCAAGGGAGACAGCAGGGAACTAAGCGCATGCCTTATTGCATTGTGCTGTGGTCAGCTGATAGCTCACTTAGTTTGCCTTAAGTCTGTTTTTTGCAAGGTCAAGGTCTGCCTGTTTTTCATTCTTTCTTGTTTGTCATCTAGAAATCCTTTGCCTGCTTAAGAATTCTTATTTTCTCTACTACTTACTACACTCTATATATTCCCCTAGAAACCGATATATGCAAGAAGCAGCAGCACAGGATCTCTGCTCAGGCTGCATTCTCCTGCCAAAACAGACTGACACTCAGTTGGTAGTTCTCTTCAGCCTTAGCGAGTGGGCTGCCTTCCTACAACCCAAGGAGTCCATACATTCAGAATAAATAAAATGCTAGCTGCTTTCTTAGAAGGATAGAAATAGTTCTTTGGGGAAACTCAAAACCAATCAGATGGCATCTGGGAAACCCGCAAATGTTCTTGCTTTGTCGTTAACTGGTGCCAATGGGTAAAAAAGTTCCCATTGGTGCCAATCACGTCACAATAATGACATGATTGGCACCAATGGGAACTTTTTCCCTAATGCTACTTGCCATGCAAGGTTGGGTTTTGTTTTGTTTTTGCTGAGATCGTGCTTCAAGTCTTCCTTCACCATCCTGCATTCTGCAGTCCCAAATGCAATGACAGTCAGTGTGGTGTAGAGGTTAGGGTGTTGGACTGGGACTTGGGGCACCTGGGTTCTAGTCCCCACATGGCCATGAAAGCTCACTTAGTGACTTTGGGCCAGTCACAGACTCTCAGACTAACCTACCTCACACAGTTGTTGTGAGGATAAAATGGAGAGGAGGAAGAGGACCATGTAAGCCAACGTGGGTTCCTTGCTGGCAGGATATCAACGTAATAATAAATTAATGATAATAATTAATACTAAATCCCACCTGGCACATATTATTACATTTTTTTAAAAGGAAAACACAATGTAACTGTTCATAATATAATTCACATAACATGTAGTTAGGTCCTTTAAGACAGAAATCAAAAATACTAGTATTATTATTCAGTACTTTTGATTTCTGTATTAAAGGGCCTAGCTACATGTTCTGGTTAATGACGATGTACTAGGCTGACCATATGAAAAGGAGGAGAGGGCTCCTGTAACTTTAACAGTTGTAGAGAAAGGGGAATTTCAGCCAGTGTCATTTGTATGCAATTAGTTCCTGGTGAAATTCCCTCTTCATCACAACTGTTAAAGTTGCAGGCACTATACTAGAGTGACCATATACAAAACAAGGCAAGGCCCCTGCTACTTTAACTGATGTGATGAAGAGGGAATTTCACCAGGAACTAATTGCATACAAATGACACTGGCTAAAATTCCCCTTTCTCTACAACTGTTAAAGTTACAGGAGCCCTGTCCTCCTTTTCATATGGTCAGCCTAGATGTACACACACAGTCACATTGTGTTTTTCTTTTTTAAAAATGAAACAGAGAGATGTAATAGAGAGGTTTTTGTTTACAGCCTAATAAAAGAGGAATGAACAGGATTGGCAATGACAAATGTTAGCTGATGGATGACTTTACATATCTTAATGGGACTGTAGACTCTTGGAACAAGCTCAGGAATCATTATGACATGAGATGACTCTGTGGAAAAAGCCTTGAACTGGCAAACACAGCAGCCTGTGTCATGGCCCTTGGAGGAGGGAGGGGGCGCTTTCCTGCTCAACTTGCAGCCCTCCTCTATGCTCTGCTTTCCCAGCAACATGCTTCAGACCTGCAAACAATTATCGTTACATGCAAGGGAAGACTAACTTTTGAAGAGCTTCATGCCACACTACCTCAACTCCAAGGCCTACACTAAGAGAGAAAAGGACAGGCATTTCAAGGCTTCCAGAAGAGAAAGAGAAACTGAAACTTGCTGTCTCAAAGATATATATGTGCATCAGAGCTTAAAGTGTAATCTTGTGTTCTTTCGTTCAACCTCCTAGGCGACTGCAACCTTCCCAGTTTACCTATTCTATGTAACTCCGTTATTTGTTAGCTACATGTTACTTGGGCTGTGGATGGACCCCCCAATTCACTCTGGAGGCTGTTTTGGAGGCTCCAAAATGGTTCTGATTCAACTGGGGGTGCTTCGGGGCACCTTGCCTTGGTGAGATTCACACACACCCAGGCGACTTGGCCTTGTGGGTTTCTGGCTACCAACTCCCTGCTCACCCCCCTCACCACCCCCTCGCCACCCCAACCCAGAGCTGCCACTGCCAGGACTTACCTGGAAATGTGTCATCCTCCTGAGAGTCAGGCCATAATTTCAAGATATCGTGGGGGCTCTGTTTTAGTTTATCTATGGCCGCAAATTATGACGGCCACAGAGGGCCATTTTCCCTTTAGTTTGCAGCCATAGGTATACAAATCAGTCTGGCTCAGGAGGACGACACGTTTCCTGGTAAGTCCCGGTGGCGATGCAGTGGTGGTAGTGACGCAGCAGCAGTGGCGGCAATAGTGATGCGCGATCAGCAATGCTGTGGCCGTGGGCAGCAGTGGGGGGCAATGCAGCAGCAGTTGCAATGTGGCGATAGCAGCAGCAGGTGAGCAGAGAGGGTGGGGAAAGGGAGGTGAGTCAAATGGACTCACGACCAGCCTTGTGCCGGCTTTCCCAGGAGGGCAGGAGGGAGAGCCCAGCACCACTCCAAAGTGGCCCAAGGCTTCAGTACCAATCTGCTTAGGCCTCGGGCACCTTGGGCTGACCTGGAATCAAATTGGAACCAAATCGGAACCCAAGTGAGCCGGGCCGAATCAGCCTGCCTCGCCTTGGTTTGGGGGATTTGGACCGAGGCACTGCACAGCCCTACATGCTACTCGAAGTTACTTTCTTGAAGTTTCATGTTACTGAAAACTTCCCTTTTCTTACTGTAAAGAAAGCATAGGTGGCCTGATCTAGGTCAGGGCCTTTGCGTGGCTGGGGTGGTGGTAGGAAGACTTTAACTTTTTTGCCTTGCTGTGGTTCCAATCTGGATCAGGGCATCCATGTCCAAAACTGATCCATTTGGTGGACGGTGTAAAAGTGCTAGTATTAACATTCAAAGCTTGGGGCCAGGGTATCTGAAGGAATGCCTCCTCCCAAATGTTCCTGCCCAGACCCTAAGAGCATCTTCAGGGGTCCTTCTCTGTGAGCCTCTGCCAAAGAAAGTGAGGCAGGTGGCTACCAGGAGGAGGGCCTTCTCTGCTGTGGCACTCCGGCTGTGGAATGAGCTCCCTAGAGAGATTCGCCTGGCACCTCCATTATGCTATTTTAGACGCCAGGTGCTTTTTATTTTCTCAGTATTTTAACAGTTTATTAGTCTAATTTTTAACTTTGCTGTTTTAAATTTGTATTGTAAATCTATATTGCTGCTTGGTTTTATCTTGCTTGTGTTCTTATATACTATGTTTTTATACTGTTGTTGTTTATTTTGAATAATTGTCACGTTTTTAATTTTTGTTAACGACCCAGGGAGCTTCGGCTATTGGGTGGTATAAAAAATGCAATAAATAAATGAATGAATGAATGAATAATCGGAACAGCCCCATTATTTACAAAACCATACCAAAACCAATGGCATGTGTTAGAAACATTTGAGAACAACATTTTAGGGATGAAACCTTTGCACTATTATATTATTATGAACACCATAAGACGTAGAACCCATCTGGATCAGAACAGAATGGCCTGGATTGCTAAATTCCAACTGAACCAAACCAATCCAATTCACCAGTCTCCATATTAGTTCGTTCTCCACAAAATGGCCTGGAAACGCCAGGACAAGACTGGTGGGGGGGGGGGGTGTCACTGTATCAAAATGGCCACAATGAGGATGATGGGAGTTGTAGTTTAACACACTTGGAGGGCACCTGGTTAAGGAAGGCTGCTTTAGGTTACCTCAACTCAGTGACCCCAGCCCACCTAAAGTTAGTTAAGAGTGAGGGCTAAGCTAGTGCAGGATCTACACTACTGCTTTATAATGATTTATAACAGTATTATGACAACTGTTGGGGCCATTACACATTCCATGTACCATCCTCAAAGTGTTATATCCTGCTTGGTGTAGCTCTGGCCTAGATATTACATTAAATCTGTGCATGCATTTAATGTGCCTTATTTTTTTTAACTTTTTTTGAATAAAAACCTCCAGCAGTGGTGGAGAGATCAGGATTGGCCCTGTGTTCCCCATGGAAATTGTTGCCACCACCCAGTTGCTATTTACCCAAGGTGGGAAGCTACCATTGGCTCTTGGGAGCTCCCTTCTGAAGCCAAATAGCAGCTTTAGGGGTGGATTTTACCAGGAACGTCCTCCCCACAATCCCAGTCCTGATTGGCCCTGCACACCACCACCACAGCCATTATTTTAAAGTAAAAACAAGGCACGTTAAAGAAATGTTTAGATTAGAAGCATGTAATGTTCCATCCAGTTTAGTTCTCAATCCCATTAAAATAGGGTGACCAGATAAAATCCAGGTCAGGGCTCATGTAACTTTAACAGTTGTAGAGAAAAGGGAATTTCAGCCAGTGTCATTTGTATGCAATTAGTTCCTGGTGAAATTCCCTCTCTTAATCACAACTGTTAAAGGTGCAGGGGCCCTGCCTTCTTTTGTATATGGTCACTTTAGTATAGTGCATGCACCTTTAACTGTTGTGATGAAGAGGGAATATCACCAGGAATTAATTGCATACAAATGATACTGGCTGAAATTCCCTTTTCTCTACAACTGTTAAAGTTACATGAGCCCTGACCTGGATTTTATCTGGTCAGCCTACATTAAAAGCAGTGGAGCAGGTGGATTAGCTGGGCCCAGGCCAGCATATGCAAGAGACCAATGTGATAGAGACGCATATGTTTCTCTCTTCTTTGGCACCACTGCAATCCTCACTGTGAATTCCATTTGATAAATGATAGAACTGAAGCCGAGAAAAAGCAGCTTGGCCAAGGTGCTCCGGTAAATTCCCTGCTCCAGAAGGTTCTGGATCTCCCCAGACCAGTTACAACATGCTAACTCAGCCTTCCCGAATCTGGTGCCCTGCACTGTATTTTCCATCATCCCCCAAGCTGGGGATGATGGGGGTTGCAATGCAGCGCACCCAGAAGGCACCAGATTGGGGAAGGCTTGGCTATCCTCTGTGCCACATGAACCATCTCTACTCAGTGTGCTTTCCAAACTCTTCTCTCATGCATCCTTCAGCTGAGCTTCAGAGTGAATAGATGCTGTAATGGTGATTTATAGTGACAAACAAAGGAACAAAAACATCATTGATCAGAACGCTCTTCTGACAGCTGATTCTCATTCATTCCTGCAGGACTGTGGTTCCAGCTCTTTCAAAGAGAGAAAGTCAATCTAGGAAACATAATCTCATTACCCAAATACACTTGGTTAATTGAGATCCTCAGAAGCCATCAGCACAAAGGCTTAAACAAATTTGATTAATTTATTTCCATTTACACAAGGTTTCCTCTCAAATTATAATTAAATAGGGAGGGGGCAATTAAGCTATACAGAGTAGCACTGGGAAAGCTGACCCTGGTTTGGGGGGAAATCACACTTTATTTTAATAGTGTTTTATTTATGTAAATCCTAATTTAAAAACAAATACAACTTTGTCATTTTTCACAAGCCTTGTATACATTACTTGCATTATACTCACTGGGATGTGTTTCTGAGTAAACATGCATAGGATTAATCAAGTCTATAGTTTTAAAAGTGGAACTCTGGAAGAATGGAACAAAATGGCTGATAGTTGCATTGGTACAGCCTTCCCCAACTTGATGCTCTCCGGATGCATTGGACTTCTGCTCCCATCAGCCCCAGCCAGCATGGCCAATAGTCAAGAATCTTGGGAGTTGTTGTCCAAAACACCTGGAGGACACCAGGTTGAGGAAGATGGCATTAATACCTAAGGACTGCCTTCCAAGATCAGACCTTCCCATCTAGGCCAGCATTCTAGTTCTAAGATCATCCTCGGAAGCTAGCTGAAAGCTCACAAACTGGCCATGAAGTGGGTTACTCTTTTCTATTTGTTCCCAGTCTCTTGGATGCAGAGTGGTTAGGAAGACCATTCAACTTGATCCTAACAGTCAGACTTTAACCTTCCTTATTTCTTTCCTTTCTAGCCTAAGGCTACAGTCTTAAACACATCTACTTGAAAGTAAGTCCCACTGAGCCTAGTGGCATTTACTTCTGTGTATACATGCATAGCACATCCCTGAACTCAACCTACTTGTCTCCCTGGGAGAATGGTGTTTCATTTCTGTCCTGCACTTCTGTCCTGCACTTCTGTGGGTCACCCTGTGGGCAGCTGGCTGGCCACTGGGTGAACAAAATGCAGGACTAGATGGATCTTTGATCAGATCCAGCTGGGCTCCTCTTACATTGTTTTCTTTGCAAAATTAGTCTTATAAGAATATAAAAATTAGGGTATGTAGGATGACCATATTTTGGAACCCAAAATCCCGGTCCAAAATGGCCACCCAAAACGGCCACCCAAAGGGGGTGTGCCCACCCCCTCAAAAACAAAATATTTTTTTTAAAAAAGCCACCAGCCATGTGAGATTTGAACCCCCCACCACCACCACCCCACCTGAAACAAACCCCACCACCACCAAGCCACCCCCCCCAACAAAATACAGTGAGGGGGGAGGGGGGTTACCTGCTGGGGCTGTCCACTGCCATCCGCTAGCACCCACGGGCACCAGTGGACGGCAGCGAATGGTCCCAGCAGGTAAGAAACGCGACGTGGGAGGCGGGAGGCCCCCCACTTACCTGCCAGGGCAGCCGCTTCCCTCCAGTGCTCAAATCTACTAAGAAACAGGCTTTGCGGCCTGTCCCTCGGTAGAACACCGGGTGAAGACGTCATCACCTGGCTCGCTACTGAGGGTCAGGCCGCGAAGCCTGTTTCTCAGTAGATTCGAGCACCGGAGGGAAGCGGACGCCCCAGCAGGTAAGTGGGGGGTCTCTCGCGCCTCCGAGGCGCCTCCTCAGCATCTCCTTGCGGCTCGCGCCTCGCGCTCCTTACCTGCAGGGGCAGCCGCTTCCCTCCGGTGCTCGAATCTACTGAGAAACAGGCTTCGCAGCCTGTCTCTCAGTAGCACGCCAGGTGATAACATCATCACCCGGCACGCTACTGAGGGACAGGCCGCGAAGCCTGTTTCTCAGTAGATTCGAACACCGAAGGGAAGCAGACGCCCCGGCAGGTGGTGGCGGGGGGGGCTCCCCCTACCCAAAACCCCACCACCAAGCCACCCATCCCCCCCAAAACCCAGCCTGGACCTACCGGGTCTACTGACACTTGCCGACGCTCGCCGACGCCGCGTGACCCCCGCAGCCCCGGTTTGCCCCCGCCGCCCCCCGGTTGGCCCGGATCACCCCAGGTTTCCCGGTTAGGACCGGGAAACCCCAGGCGATCTGGTCACCCTATATGAAAAGGAGATAGGACTCCTGTATCTTTAGCAGTTTCATAGCAAACGGAATTTCAGCAAGTGTCATTTGTATGCATGCAGAACCTGGTAAAATTCCCTCTTCATCACAAGAGTTAAAGCTGCAGGAGTCCTGCCCTCTTTTGTATCTGATCAAGCAGGCAGGGCTCCTGCAGCTTTAACTCTTGTGATGAAGAGAGAATTTCACCAGGTGGTTCATGCATACAAATGACACCTGCTGAAATTCCCTTTTCTATACAACTTTGAAAGATACAGGAGCCCTGTCCTCCTTTTCAGATGGTCACCCTACATTAGGAGTTGGATGTTTTATGTGCCTTTTTAGGGTCATATTTAACCCACAGCTTATCCCAAGGTTACTGTGGAGAGGAAGAGAAGAGAGAAAAATTTCCTGCCATCTCTCAAACTCCCTTGTCTCCTCAGCTCAACCCACAGAAAACCGGGTTGTTCTGTTCCTACCTGGAATTCAAAAAACAAAAACAAAACAAAAACCTTAAGTAATTTATTTGGAGTGTGAGATGAGGGAAGGAGAAGAGGCCTCACTGTAATTATAGATAAGCAACCAAGCATACTGTATTATTAATGTCTGCTTGATTGTAACGTGGGGAAAAGAATAGAAAGCTGCATTTTTCTTTAATTCTTTTAACAGGCACTTTTAAAGCCTGTGGCATTAAAAACACACACACACCAAGCTCTCTTTTTTCTGTTGACCTCAGGAGAACAGAGCTGAGAGTCAAGTTAAAATGGAAGAACAAAGGGACAGCCCCTCAGCAGCCTGTGGATTCTGCCTTTAATGTTCTCTTTGCCCATAGCTTTGAAGCAGGGCTTATTGGCCCTTTCATTTATGAAAGGAATTTGTGATGGCTTCAAGGTCTTTGCCGAGGTACAACCACCCAAAAGCTGAGAGATTCAGCTACCTAGGGCAGAGATGCTAGTCATCTGAAAGAGGTGGATGTTGGCATCGAAACACTACCACTACAGAATGTACGCTAGGACCATAAGAACATAAGAAGAGCCGTGCTGGATCAGACCGAGGGTCTATCTAGTCCAGCACTCTGTTCACACAGTTGCCAACCAGTTGTCGGCCAGAGAACCACAAGCAAGACATGGTGGAACAACATTCTCCTACCCATGTTCCCCAGAAACTGGTGTACATAGGCTTACTGCCTTTGATCCTGGAGGTAGCACATAGCCATCAGGCCTAGTAGCCACTGATAGCCTTCTCCTCCAGGAATTTATCCAATCCCTTTTTAATGCCATCTGGGAATTTATGTCTAACTTTCTCAGTACATTTCTCAGAAAAGAACAGCATCGATTTGAGAGGCTCCATTCTTTTTCCTGGACAGGAACAAGTATGCCACATTGATCCATGTTGTTTGTAACTTCCAGCCTTGGTTACTATAACATGCTTTAGCCGGAGCTGCCTTTGAAAATGACTCAGACAAAATGTATCTGCCTTCCTCTCGACAGGCATAGGAAGGCACCAAGCTCTACTGTGCCAATTGCTCCAGGCATGCTTCTAAGTTTTATCCTTTAAAGTTCTACTACACGGGTGCAAAGCTTCTTCCATCGTGAGGGCTGTATTCCATTTTCAAGAGGCTCTCGGGGGGGCTTTCATTTGCATTTCAGTGGGTGTGGGTGAAGGCAAAAGGGGCAAGGCTGAAATACAGAACATATCAGTCTATGTAAGCTTGACTCCCTTACCTGCTGCAACTAAGCCTTAGGGAGAGGCATTTCACCCCTTTAGAAAGGGGGAACTGCACAAAAGCAGGGAAACCACCAAACAATTGGTGATCCATGGAAATGGGGTGGAGACAGGGAAAGGGAATGGACCTTTGAGGGAACACCAGGGCCAGGTTGGGACTTCTGGAGGGCTGGATTTGTCCCCTCTCCAGGCCTGATGTTCTGCCTGCCTGCCGTACAAGGCCTGGGCCTACATACTCAAGAGACTGCCTGTTCCCTCTAACAGTACATATGCCAGTTGCCATCAGGAAATCAGGGGCTGCCCATGTCTTCACAATACCAGATAGCCATGTCTGCCATTGAGAAAGCCAGTTCATTTTTGGCTCAACATAGTTCTGCAGCATGTCCGACTTGCTTTACGTCTTTGACCTACGCTGCAGGCTGCTCCCAGAATTATAGGAAGTTTTTGAAAATTTGGGCGGTGGGGGTAACAATTCTGCAATTTGTGCAAATTATGGCCAAATTTGCGCAAATTGCAAAACCTTCAAATAATGTACAAAATTCCTAGAAAATCCACAAACTAGTCTAACTTGCTGGGGATCGAGTCAGGTACCTCAGCAGGAACTGAAACAAAGTTCAGAGGACTGAGCCTAGGAAAACTCATCAAACTCCAGTCCCCAACTGGATTGCTTCCTAATACCAGATCAGAACTCTGAGAACTAGGAATAGGGTCTTTACACATTTATGTGTTGAGTGAAGTCAGTTTTCTTTATCGTGAAACAATTTCAACTTATGTTTGGCTGTTCTCTCCAGTTAGTGGTTATTTATTGTCTGTTCTAGTGTACAGCCATGTGATTTTATTTATTGCTTATTCCTTGTTTTAACAACAAGGCCCCATAAGCATTTTGGAGAAGAGGCTTAGAAATGTGGTAGACAGCCACATAAATTGGCTGGATTTGAATAGAATTACATATCTGCATCTGGGGACATCAACTGTTACGCAAAACTGTTTGCTCCTGATACAGCTATATCAGGACAATAGGGTATTCTTTGCACATTCTCAGCTCCTTGAAAGTTTCTTTCTTCTGCCCATCATACATGATCTGTCCCTTGTTTAAAAGTTATTGTTCTGTTTTTCATTTATTTCAAAAGATACTCCTTTATTACAGAACATTACAGGCACAGGGATATAAAGAATTGCTCTTATTTCCTTACTATCCCATCTGTAACTGCTACCAGTTCTGTTATGATCTATAAATAAGTATGCTTGATATGGGAGCTCAAAACCTTATAGCTTAGAAGGAGGGCTATAAAATAGTCTTTGTCCTTTTTGCTGAATTTTTGTTCTTGGTTTGTGAAGAAGTCCTCTGTTCTATACTGACACCAAGTGGAAAGAAACTTCATTGCAAAATCAAAATCTGGGATTAGGAGTTTCCTGATGACACCAAATTTTTTATGGTGATTAAAAAGGGGGGGGTTGTGAGGAGCTCCAAAAGGATCTCTCCAAGCTAGGAGAGTGGGCATCCAAGTGGCAGTTCAATGTAAGCAAGTGTAAAGTGATACACATTGGGACAAAAAAGTAGGACTGTGCATAGTTGTCCATCCCCCGATTCACCTCAGAGGACATTTTGGAGCCTCCTGAACGACCCTGATTTGCCTTGGGGTCAGCTCAGCACTGAAGCCCAGCACTGAAGCTCAGCACTGAAGCCGAAACAAGATCCCCCTGAAGCAACTTGGCCTTGCAGGTTCCTGGGTGCTGGCCGCACACCGGCACCCAGGAAATCTGGCTGCAAGACCGACCAGGAGTCCATGGGACCCCTGATTCCCCATTCCCTGCTCCCAGCCCCTCACACCCCCTTCCCAGCCCACTCACTTCCTTCTTCCATGCCCCCCAACCCAGAGCTACCACCATGGGACTTACCTGTAAATTGCATCCTCCTCCCAGTGAGCCGAGCTGCAATTTCAAGTTTGATCACAGCGGCTCTATTTTTATAAATCTATAGCCACAAATTCTGGCAGCCATAAAGAGGAATAGCCCTTTATGGCTGCCATAGTTTGCTGCCATAGATATAGTAAAAACAGAGAGACACTGTGATCTTAACTTTAAATTGCGGGTCAGCTCTCTGGGATGAGGACACAATTTACAGGTAAGTCAAGGAAGTGGTGGCAGGAGGTGAACAGGGAGGGCTGGGAGGGAAAAGGAGGTAAGTCCAGTGAGTCCAATGGACTCATCTGGACTCACAGCTGACCTTGAGCCATTTTTCCCTGGCAAGCAGGCTAGTGGGGGAGAGTGGCCCATCACTGCTCCCAATTGACTTGAGGCTTTGGTGCCAATCTGCTTCAGCCTTGGGGCATCTCAGGCCGACCCAGTACCACCTCCAATCCAGGCTGAGGCAGGCTAAATTGGCCCACTTGGGCTCAGATTCAGTTATATGGCCCAAGGTGGTGCACAGCCCTACAAAAAACCCCAACTACAACCTGATGTGATCTGAGCTGATGGTTACTGACCAAGAAAGAGATTCATAGGTTCTCCTGGATAGCTTGATGAAAATGTCAACCCAGTGTATAGCTGCTGTGAAGAAGACGAACTCCATGTTAGGCATTCTTAGAAAAGGAATTGAGAATAAAACTGCCAGTATCATACTGCCTTTATATAAATTTATGGTGTGACCACACGTAGAATACTGTGTGCAGTTTTGGTCACAAGTAAAAAAAAGATATTGTAGAGCTGGAAAAAGTGCAGAAAAGGGCAACTAAAATGATCAAAGGCCTGGGGCATCTCACCTATGAAGTAAGGTTACAACAGCTGGGATTGTTCAGCTTGGAAAAAAAGGTTAAGGGAAGACATGATTGAGGTGTACAAAATTATGTAAGGTGTGGAGAATGTGGATAGGGAGACATTTTTCTCCTCTCCCATAATACTAGAACCCAGGGTCATCCCATGAAGCTGATTGGTGGGAGATTCAGGACAGATAAAAGGAAGTGTTTCTTCACATGACACATAGTTAAATTATGGAATTCACTACCACAAGATATAGTGATGGTCACCAATTTGGATGGCTTTAAAAGGGGGTTGGGAAAATTCCTGGAGAAGGCTATCAGTGGCTACTAGTCCTGATGGCTAAGCACAACCTCCAGTATCAGAGGCAGTAAGCCTGTATACACTAGTCATTGGGGAACATGGGTGGAAGGGTGCTGTTGCACCATGTCCTGCTTGTGGGTCCTGGGCAGGATCTACACTACTACTTTAAAATGGTTTATAACAGTATTGACAACTGTTGGGCACCATGACACATTCCATAGACAGTTTTCAAACTGTTTTCTATCCTGCTTGGTGTAGATCTGGCACAGGTTGACAGCTGGTTGGCCACCATGTGAAAACAGTGCTGGACCCTTGGCCTGATCCAGCATGGCTTTTCTTATGTTCTTAAAATGTTGAAATAAATAGCACTAAAATCAACATTTGGAAGCATTTAACCTAACAAGACATAGCATTCAACTTCAACACTATAATGCTATTATCTCCCAACATGCACCTTGAACACCTGAGGCTCATTGCTACATTTCCTTCATGTATCTGTGCATTATCTCCCCATTATAACAGCACAAAGATCCAAATGGATTGAACGGCAAGAAAGAGAAATCTATTTTTATTTTTTCGTACACTGTGACAAAGGAAAACTGTGAGCAAAACATGGAGAATGAAACTCTTTATAACTGAAAGCTAGTGCCCTTGAGGGAACATGAATGTGTATGTGCATATATATAAACACACAAATACACATAAAATCCAAATAAACACAAATGCTATGCTCAAAAAACACAACCGTTTATTAGTTTGACAGGGCGGGGAAATAATTTGACCAGCGGTGAATAAAAAAATACAAATTCAAATGAACTCCAGGCAAAGTGGAGCGATTCCAACACATTTCTGCCAGGTAAGAGAAATGGTTCACTTAGCATCTCAAAATAATGAGCAATGTCATGCAGCTCAGAGAGCACAAGCCGATTTGCATCCACATTAACAGCCTCTGAAAACAGGGAAAGCAAGGAAGTCCATGTGAGGTTAAAACAAAAGGATGAGTTTCTTAGCTGACTATGCAGCTCAAGTAATGAGAATTGCAGGTGGGTGGGAGGGATCAGTAAAGCTTCAAAACAAACCCTCCTCCCACAACTTGGCCTGGCTCTGGAGTCACGGAGGGAAGTATTCAATAGTAATCCTATGTAAACTAGACCAATTCACTTCAATGGGTCTACTCTCTGTAGGAGTCCCTTTGGATACTGCCCTAAATCTCCACCCTTGAAAAAAGGCACTTTCCATTTAAGAGAAACATGTGCATGTGTTAGTGGCTTTAAACACTCCCTTCATATTTCCATTCCCTATACTAGGTGAAGCAAGGAGAAGAAAAGCAGCAGCAAATCCCTTCCATTACAGGTATATATTCACAGAGGCATTAATCCCCCTCCCCATGTGCTAGGGTAGCCTAACTTCTCCTTACACATAATTCCAAGGTCACATGAATAGGCCAGGCACCCATAAGGCTTGAATCCCTTTTGTCTCCCCCCTCCCCCGGTTGAGAGTCACGGTTGGATTGAAATGGTCAAACATCCCTAGGAAGGAGTCTTTTTAACAAGAGACAGCTCCAATTGGGTCAGAATAGACGGCAGATCATTGTCCTGAATGACTTGCCACAACACACACAAAATATGTTGGTTGCCAGGCTGTGATACCACTTCATGTGCAGAGGTCTCTGGCCAGTCATATTTAAAATATCCACCAAGCAACAGTTGATGTATTTGATTCCAATCAGTAAATGGGTTTGGGATTCGTTTGCACATTGAAAAGAAACAAAATGTGGATTTCCCTAATCCAACTTTGCCTCATCCCTTTTAACCATCATTTTACATCTTTGGTTACAGAAGCTTATTTCCCCTTAATGAGGCACATTGTACAGAAGAATGGCTTGACTCAACTGCTTTAAAATATGACATTTGGAAGTAAGAGGAAAAAACAAGCAGCTGATGTCAGCATGACAAAATAGGCAGAGAGGCGGTTGAATCTCAACTCTATTCTATATATAAATATTATAGACAGTGTCTTATAACCATTCGCCCTGACTTACAACTTGGGACCGATACTGGAACTGGTAGAATCCAAAACAAAACTTTGCACTACTTTAATGTAAGAATCTGTCCTGAGGCTTCCAAATAAATATAGGAAGAAATGCAAGATGAAAAAACCACTTGAGCAAAATATTCCACCTTAGCCCACCCATCTCCGCTAGGTTACTAGGCAGTGTAGAAGTTCTTCACTTTCACTGCAATACGTACACCAGAACAACTGCAACGTAGCTTTACGCAGGAAAAAGAAAGTTCTGGAAAGCCTTCAGTTCCTGATTGTTCCCCCCTCCCTAACATTTTCCAAAACGTGTTCAAACTGTGTTATGATGGGGAGATTACATAATCACGTTTTCAAGTCTATATACCAAGTAAACCTCCCATACCCAGAATGGATGTCATGTTCAGAATTTGCCGGGCTCAGAGACACTACAGAACTATGCTACTAATATAGTTCTGTAGTGCTCAAAAAGGTGGAGAAGTGCCTCCCTAGGGTGCCACAACATTTCATAGGTATCAACTTGTATCTGAATGAAGGCAACCACACATCCGCCTTCATATTACACCTGACATATAATGTGTGTACAGAAGGATCGGCTTCAAAATAAGACAAAATTGAGTCTTCGTGTCTGGATTCTCCTTAGTTGAATAAAATTAACCAAGATAAAATGTAAAATAAAAATAAAAAGTGCTCTTTCATCTAAACGTCTGATTTCAGTGTTCTGTGTATTTCTAAACCAAACCCTTTTATATGTTTAGGTGCAATTGCCAGATGCAATTACTCCATAACTGTCTTCCGGGTGGAAGTTTCCAGGAAAACAAGTGTGTATGGAGCACACCTAGGCTGACCATGTGAAAAGGAGGACAGGGCTCATGTAACTTTAACAGTTGTAGAGAAAAGGAAATTTCAGCCAGTGTCATTTGTATGCAATTAGTTCCTGGTGAAATTCCCTCTTCATCACAACAGTTAAAGGTGCAGGCACTATACTAGAGTGACCATTTACAAAAGAAGGCAGGGCCCCTGCACCTTTAACTGTTGTGATGAAAAGGGAATTTCACCAGGAACTAATTGCATACAAATGACACTGGCTGAAATTCCCTTTTCTCTACAACTGTTAAAGTTACATGAGCCCTGACCTGGATTTTATCTGGTCAGCCTAGCACACCTACGAGAAAAACCAGTATCCGTTTGATTCAAGATGGCAGCCATCTCTCAACATGTTGATGTAGAGTTGATTTTCTGGGTAGTTTTCACCCATCTGCAGGTGAATTCTCTCCTTCACCCCCCCTTCTCTCTTCAAATTAGTCATATTCTATTAGGGGAGGCAAGAAATATAGTGGGGGAGGGAGTTTTGCTTGATCCAGAAAACATGTTGTAAGTTAGTTATTCTAATACGATTATTGTTGTTAATCTGTCAAAAGTATATAATTTAAACAGAAGCTTTATCTGTCTCCAACAAACTTTTGAGTTCTTTCTTTAAGCAGGCCACCAACAGCAAATCAAGCCAGTAGTGTAAACTGTTATTGGGCAGGGTCAGGTAAAAATTTAAGAACACCCAGATGCCTGAAGAAGTTTATAAGAGGGCAAAAGCTGTAATAAAATCCCATGGTTGTTCACTTCCCAGTGCTACTTAGTGCTGGGGGTCAAGAGCATTCTACCTAATAACTGTTAATATTCCATCTAGGGCAAATTTCACAGCAGGAGGCACATTAAGCTGCTGTTACAAAACCAGGATCCTAAGGCACCTTAAAGACTAAGCAATGAAGGACATTTCACCTTTGTGAAGTCGATTCTTATACCTGGCCCATGTGTGTGCATGTCCATCTCCACTTTACAATAGATCACGTCACAATACATTTGTTAGCCTTTCAAGGTGTTTTCGTATCCCATATAATTTGTCAAGCAGGATACACAATAACTGGACAGCTTGATAGAGCTGGATACTTCACCGTCCTAGTATTCCGAAATCTATATGTTTTTGACTAATACATTTCAGACAATCATTCATCTTTTAGCTCTTCCCTCCATCCCATAGCAATGGATTTCACAACTTTGTTTTCGTTTCAAATTTCTCTTCAGCCATTCTTTGTAAGCTAAATGTTTTATGCATGAACAGCCTGGGCCTAACTACATTGCCAGGGAGCAAGACATTCTTCAAAGTCGTGTTTGTTAGTCCCTTCTCATATAGAAGTAGTTCTAATCTACACTCTTATTCTCTAGTATTTGTCTTCTCTTCACATCATGTCCAAGAGCCAAATTATACATGATTCATATGATCTAATCGCCACTGTATTTTTCTTTTAATATAAAAAAATAATATCCAATGGGGCAATTTGGATCAGGGCTATGGTGCATTGTACCTATCCTTTTCCTGCTCTGCAGTTAAAAGCAGCTTCAGGGGAATGATTTAAAATTGGAGAAATGGAATACACATTTTGCAGTGTTTTGAACAATCCTACCCAAGTATCAATATGAAGTAAGAGGATGAAACTGAGGAAGCCCTAGCATTTGCGACTGGATTTCCTTTTTGCTTTGTGGGTGGGCGAAAGTTGCTTAGAGGTTTCTTCACTTAGCACAAGACAGGCATGTCAATCTGGTTTCTTGGACAGATTTCACATCTAGACTCACTGTATCCTTTAGACTTAACAAGGTCAACTAAAGACTCTCCCCCCCCCCCTCAAAAACAAATCTCCTATGGACGGTGCATCATTGATAATTAATCTTGCTACTATTGCACATCAGCTTCACTTTACTGGTTCATGGCCTATTGCTGAAGTCAGTTCTACAATAAAACAAAATAATCAGAAAACACATAAAGAAACACCGTATCAGGCGGAGTCTTTAGCCCAACTTCACAGAGAAAAATGATGTGTGATATAGCATAAACCCATTGTATTTCTTCCTTCTATGGTATTTATAACCTTCTTCTCGGGACGAAGTCTGAGGATTAGCTATTGTAGTCATGGTTTTCCAGAATGACATTGAGAATATGCTTTAGATGGGTGAGACGAGCCTTCAGGGATGTGTCAGAGAAGATCGTCAATTTACGGGTCAAGTCAAGGGGCAAGATGGATATAAGCCACCAACACCAAACTGGTCCATCTGGAGATGCCTAATGGGAAAATATGTATGGAAAAGTGCAGAAACAGTTTGAAGCAGGGATTCCAAGTTTGCACACAGGAAATAGTTTAGGGCCAGTCCCATTGGGACAACTGCAAATTTGACCACATCAAGATTTGGCTTGAGGGATGCTGAGTAGCGTGAAGGAATACTTCCTCCATCAGCAGAGTACTTACTACCTGTCATCATGTAGATTCTTCAATATTGAGCATGTGACTAAATGGCTCAGTTCACAAGTAGCAATAAGTCAGAATTCTTTAGAATTCTGGCTTATTGTGAATGAACAAGCATGTTGATGCAGGCTCTTCAATAGTTCCCACTTGCTCCTCCTGCCGATAGGAGCAGGGAAACAAACCAGGAAAAAATTTGAACTGCTTTGGCCATACACAAATCACTTGACTTATGCTGCTTATGAGGCAAAAGAAACTCTTGACAAATCAATAAACTACATACACAAAAAGAAAAAAATAATTATTTTTAAAGCAACTTAAAAACTCAGACAGCAGAGTTCCCAGGCAATCATTCAGAGACAGTCTCTTGGGAAGCCATAAGAAATGTAGTATTTAGTTTCTGGGAAAGAGGGCTTTGAATAGATCAGCTCATCTATTTAGCAGTGTGCACATATTTTAAACAAGCTCCAGAAATAGGTTTGGGCAAGAAACATCTAAGTAAAGACAATAAACCAAACAGATCATGCGTTGCCCATTGAGACCAACACACAAGAGCGCCAACTTTCTGTAAAACTGTACTTTGTTGATCAAACATGCCCAAGGATTGAAAGTGGCGGTTTAGCTTCAAATCTTTGGCCAAAAGGCACTTTAATGGTCTTGGGTGGCAAGTAACAAATGGACTGATTTTTTTCAGTTTCTATAGTTGAGGAAGCTTTGTGAAAGAGCACATCATTTATTTCTCCATCATGGTCAGCTCCTTTGAAAACTGTTTAATAAAAGGAACCGGGTTTTGCACTACTGTCTACACCAGCATTGGGCAACTTGAGGCCCTCCAGATGTTTTGGCCTACAACCCCCAGCCCTAGACAGCATAGCCAATGGTGAGGGATGATGGGAGTTGTAAGCCAAAACATCTGGAGGATCACGTCCACCCCTGGTCTACACAATTTGGCCAAACTCGACAGGTACCTATACATAATAGGATTCTAGGCTAGTTGGACCACTGATTCTACTGGCAGCACAATACTGTGCATACCTATCTGGGAATAAGTCCCATTTTGTTATTCCCAGGTAAGTAAGCCTTAGCCGAGCTGTTCTTAACTTCTTGTGCCTCGTTGAGCCCCCAATAAGTTGGAAGAGATTAATCACAGGATGCAAAAGATTGTCCTGTACTTGTGCTCTTTAAAAATCATGGCTATTTCTAAACCGAAAGGATTCCTTGGCTGCAGGTCATTGGCCCACTGCATGAATAGCCGGATCAACTGTGTGAAAAGCATAACACAATGGAATGGAGTGTTACTATCATCAGTTAGGCTGAACCAATAAGTCAAAGCACCAGTAAAGCGGAGCTTGAGATGCGGTACAATAACCACTGCAATTTCATGGTCCATGGGAAGTTTTCGAGTGCTTTCAAAACCAGCCCAATGATTGCATTACTGCAGTGTGAGCCACTAGCATCCACTATCATCAAGAAGTGTTGTGTACATACTGGTGCTGCACATAAATATGCTGTATCTGATAAATGGTCAGCATGGCTCATGTATGTAATCCTGAGAACATCCAATAACTGTAAGGGGCTTTTAGAGTGGGTATGTTACAAAACCTATGGCAGTGCAAGAGACTTTGTACATCATTGCAGCCAAAAGCTGGGATTTTTCAGCACATACAGAAACAGAATGAGAATACCATGCCTCCGAAAATCTCAATTTCTGGCTTTTAGATCTATTTATCCCACCTGTATAACACCCGTTCAAATGTTGATAGCATTGTTAAGTTCAGAAGTCTTTCAACCCAAGTTCTAAATTCAATTCAGAGATGCTCTCGGAGGGGGGGGCATTCCAGTGGTAGCCAGGAGTGAAGACCAAAATATCAAAAACACCATCATATTTTAACTAGGGGTGTGCACGGACCCCCGGATCGGATCGGGACCCGGATCGGGACCTCCAATTTTGTCCCGGACCGGTTCGGACAAAATCGGAGGCCCCCCGGACCGGATCGAGTCCGATCCCGACCCAAAAATCGTAAATTTTTGGATCGGCCGCCATTTTTTTCCCCATAGACTTGCATTGCAATGCAAGTCTATGAGGAAAAAATGGCGGCGGGTGGGTGAGGGGGGGCCTAACACCCTCCCCCCCCCGGGGCCGTCCGCTGTGGACGGCCCCGGCAGGTAAGCCCCCTCCCCCGCGCTCCCTACCCCCCCTGGGGCCGCCTGCTTCCATCCGCTGGCCCCCTTCCCCGCCACTGCTTACCTTCTCGGCCCGTCCGCTCCCGTCCGGCGCCGGCGGCTACTACCAGCGGGCTCCGCGGCCTACTCTCGAGTAGCGCGCCGGGTGATGACATCACCTGGCGCGCCACCCTGGAGCAGGCCGCGGAGCCTGCTGGTAGTAGTAGGCGCTGGCGCCGGACGGGAGCCGCCGGGCCGGGAAGGTAAGGGCCCCCCTCCCCCCTCCGCGCGCCCCCTCCTCCCCTCCACGCACCCCCTCCTTACCTTCCCGGCCCGGCAGCTCCCATCCGGGGCCGGCGGCTACCACCAGCAGGCTCCGCGGCCTGCTCTAGAGTAGCGCGCCGGGTGATGACATCACCCGGCGCGCCACCCTAGAGCAGGCCGCGGAGCCTGCTGGGAGTAGTAAGCACCGGCGCCGGACGGGAGCCGCTGGGCCGGGAAGGTAACGGCCCCCCTCCCCCCTCCGCGCGCCCCCTCCTCCCCTCCACGCACCCCCTCCTTACCTTCCCGGCCCGGCAGCTCCCGTCCAGGGCCGGCGGCTACCACCAGCAGGCTCCGCGGCCTGCTCTAGAGTAGCGCGCCGGGTGATGACATCACCCGGCGCGCCACCCTAGAGCAGGCCGCGGAGCCTGCTGGGAGTAGTAGGCGCCGGCGCCGGACGGGAGCCGCCGGGCCGGGAAGGTAAGGGCCCCCCTCCCCCCTCTGCGCGCCCCCTCCTCCCCTCCACGCACCCCCTCCTTACCTTCCCGGCCCGGCAGCTCCCGTCCGGGGCCGGCGGCTACCACCAGCAGGCTCCGCGGCCTGCTCTAGAGTAGCGCGCCGGGTGATGACATCACCCGGCGCGCCACCCTAGAGCAGGCCGCGGAGCCTGCTGGGAGTAGTAAGCGCCGGCGCCGGACGGGAGCCGCCGGGCCGGGAAGGTAAGGGCCCCCCTCCCCCCTCCGCGCGCCCCCTCCTCCCCTCCACGCACCCCCTGCTTACCTTCTCGGCCCGTCCGCTCCCGTCCGGGGCCGGCGGCTACCACCAGCAGGCTCCGCGGCCTGCTCTAGAGTAGCGCGCCGGGTGATGACATCACCCGGTGCACCACCCTAGAACAGGTCGCGGAGCCTGCTGGGAGTAGTAGGCGCCGGCGCCGGACGGGAGCCGCCGGGCCGGGAAGGTAAGGGCCCCCCTCCCCCCTCCGCGCGCCCCCTCCTCCCATCCACGCACCCCCTCCTTACCTTCCCGGCCCGGCGGCTCCCGTCCGGCGCCGGCGCCTACTACTCCCAGCAGGCTCCGCGGCCTGCTCTAGAGTAGCGCGCCGAGTGATGACATCACCCGGCGCGCCACCCTAGAGCAGGCCGCGGAGCCCGCTGGTAGTAGCTGCTAGTGCCGGACGGGAGCGGACGGGCCGAGAAGGTAAGCGCCCCCCTCCTCCCCCCCCCCCGCTGTCCACTTTCATCGGCGGGCGCCCGCTGGCGCCCGCCAATGGAAGCGGCGGTGGGCGCCAGTGGGCGCCCGCCGATCCGCCGATCCACCGAACCGGTTCGGAGCCTTTTCGGACCGGTTCGGATTGGATCGGCCGATCCAGCTGCGGGATCGGAAATCGGATAATTTATCCGATTTCCCACTGGACCGGACTCGGATCGTGGATCGGGTCCGATCCAGTGCACATCCCTAATTTTAACTTATAGCTTTTACTGCCAGTAACTAAGCCTTTGAGGGGCATTTCAGCCTTTAAGAATGGGGTGAAATGCACATAATCCCTGAAACTGCCAAACAATTGGTGGTCAAAGGAAAAGGGTGGGGCCAGGGGAAGTGGCCAGTGCCATCTGGGAAAACCGGAGGGACCCAAGGCAGTCTGGATTCAGTTCGTGGACCTAAAGTTCCACACCCCTGCTTTAGAACCTGGACAGCTCCCATTTATAGGCGCCTGGAGAGAGCAATCAATACCTGGATGTCTTCCTCTTTCTCAGGAAGAGGTCCATGGTGCATCAAGAGTTGTCTGAACGTGATGTCCCCATGGTCATAAAATCTCTGCGTTAGCTGGTATGTATAGTCATGCAAATTCTGAAGCTCAGCCAGTTCTTCTCCTTCCACCTACACCAAGAGGTTAGTAGAAGGAAGACATTGGGAACACAGGGAGTGGGTGATGGAACAAGGAAAAGTATAAGGGTTTGATCAGGTGTTGAAAGCAGAACAGCAGAGAGAGAGAGAGAGAGAGAGAGAGAGAGAGAGAAGCCAAAAATAAACACAAGTGACTTGATATAAATTAAACAATGTTGGTACACAGATACAAGATACACAGAGCAGGGAAAGTGCAACCTTTGATCAGACCCAACTTTTCTTTGATGACTTTGAGATGCCTGTGGACCCTCTCAATCAAGACAGCTTGAGCCACAGCTAATCTGCACAACTGAATCTGCGTTATCCCAAGATTCATTTTAAGGAAGGCTATGTGATAATTGCATCAGCCGCCTGAAGAAGAGCCTCATGTGGTTGCTCATTCACCAACAGATACAAAATAGATGAAAGCCGTTGTGGTTGCAAGCTTCCACCAGCATATCAGCTTTGGCTAATTATTTGACAGGGGACAATTTTAACAAGTGACATTAATGCCATACTTTCGGGGGGAGGCCTCTTTTGGTTTTTCTGCATGACTCTAAGAGGCAAGGGAAAAAACGACATACTTAGAGACGGCCTTTCCTTCTAATGACAAGGGATAGCTTTTCTTTATTTAATTGTAAGCCCTCTCACTTCCATCAATATCCCAAAAGGGCACTTTGTTTAATCTGCAAAATGTATTTAAATTTAATTAATAGTTTAAACACAGGGTAACAAATCAGTTGAAATTCCTTAGTTTTTTGGCTCACTTGTTTTGCATCTCTGTTGCACAGAATTTTCACCCAATATGAAGCATCTATCACTGCAACCATTTAAGGTGCAATCCTATGTACGCTGAGACAGAAAAAAAGCTCTTACACTTCCCAGTATTCCTCAGCCAGTCGTCGGAAATGCTGGGAGTTGTAGGACTTTTTTCTGTTTTAACATGCATAGGGTTGCTCTCTTAGAGATTCAGTGGCATGGATAGCTATCACATGCACCACTCAAAGCAATACAGGAAGCTGCCTCATACGGAGTCAGATTATTGATCCATTTAACTCAGTATTGTATACACTGTCTACTGACTTGCATTACCTCTCCAGAGTTTGAGGCAGGGGTCTTCCCTGGAGATGCCGTGGTTTTAATCCAGAGCCTTCTGTATGCAAAGTAGGTGCTTTCCCCCTGAACCCTGGCCCTTACAGCTCCACAAAGGTGACTTGTACATTATAGAGCCAATGGAATATATGCTTTTTCTGGCAGAGGAACTTTCATCCCCTCTGGTGTATTGTTCCAAGTTAAGGATGCTATAACCACAACTTCTGTAGGACAACTCACACGGAACTACCCACCTTCTCGTCATCCAAGTACTCAATATCAGCAGTGTTGTAGCCATCCCTGTGGCTGCGTCTCAAAACCCGGAACCTCCGCTTGCCAATTGTGTCCACTAAAGATCGTCCATCAGGCAGGAATGATATTTTCTGAATCTCCAGCATGCAGCCAAAGTCAGCAAAACTGAAGAGAAGGAAAATGCTATTGAGAGGAGCTATGTTTACATGGATTGATGACTCAAATCCTGGGTTATTATCTCTCCCAAAGCGTGTGCGCCACCCCATCCCACCCTCACCCCCTGTAGGGCTTCAGTTCCTCTTGGCAAACCTGGAAATCATTCACATCATCATCTCTTTTGGAGATGGGAAGCTGAGATAGAGAGAAGAAATGGATTTTTGGCTTGCCTTGAAACAGCAGGACTATCACCCTGACTCATCCAAGATAAAGCCACTCAATACTAGTAAACCTGCCTCTCATAAATGACTGAAGTCACTATCCAATGCCTTCTATTTTCTTGTTCCCAGTAGTCCAAAGGGCCCTGGGAAACCATCGGATCACCTTAGAGAGCCCAAATGGAATATCTGCAAACTTTCCTCCTCCATATCTTAAGACTCTGACTCTGCATTAAGACATCCCGGCTGCAGCATCCTGTGAAACAGCCTCTCCCCACTCTTATTGCCACCCTCATCAACCTGCTTTTTGTAACTTCTTGCCTGATGAAGAGATGTCGAGATTTCAAAAGCTTGCAAAGTTTTGGTGGGCTTTGTGTTGCTTTATAGGTACTACACTAATATGGATTTTTTATGGCCAACATAACTGCTTTTTTATTGCATACTTTGTTGATAACAACCCCTCTCTCTCTCTCTCTCTCTCACACACACACACACACTTGTGTCTTTTGTGTGTTACTATTCCACTGATAGCAGAGAAGCAACACACCCACAATATATCTCTAGGACTACTAGATGGTCCAGAATAGTTACTGCCATAATCCCTATGCACACTTTCCTTCCATATGCTGTGTCACCTGCCCCACCCCTGAGACACAGCACATGGAGAGGGGGGGTGTCTCCTGGCCAGCCACAGATATCAGCATGTGGAGTGCAGATCTCTGCAACGGAGCACCCTGCATGAGCAGCAGATCTCTACACTAAATGTGCAGATGTAAGGGGGGAAGGACTGGCATGGTGTGCAGCACCAGGAGGCACAACCCCACTCTACCTTCCACCATGGGCCCCACACATGGAGAGAGCATGTGAGCGGGGCTTCAGTGAAATGTAAATTAATCTTCATTGTTCAACTTGCTGATATATTTATTTTAGTTATTTGTTTTTAAAATTTATAAAGTACTCTTCATCCACAGGATCCCAGGGTAGTAGACACTAGGGATGTGCACTGACCCCCCGGATCGGATCGGATAGCGGATCGGAATCGGACCTGGGGGGTCGGATCGGATCGGATCGGAGGATGGTCGGATCGGATCGGACCGGATGTCCGATCCGGATCGGACGCCATTTTGAATGCTTTTTCCCATAGCCAAGTATTGTTTTACAAAAACGCCTATAACTTTTTCATTTTTAAAGATAGAAGGATGAAACTTGGGCACATTATACACTGGTTAGGGATAGTTATCTGTGAGAAATTTCAGAAAGATTGGTGCATGAGTTTTGTGGCAATTAATTGTTTAATAAATACCCAGAAATGCCTATAACTTTGTCATTTTTAAAGTTACAAACATGAAACTTTGCCACATTGTAGGGGGTACCTTGGGACCTATCTGTGAGAAATTTCAGAAACTTAGGTGCTTGCCTTGTGTGGCAATTAATTTTAGAAAAATGGGTAGTAGTGGGGTAAATACATTTACGCCTCCCATTTTTTTATTTTTGAAGATACAAACAGGAAACTTGGGCACATTACAGGTACCACTTGCCTTGATATGTGTGTGAAATTTCAGAAACATTGGAGCTTGCCTTGTGTGGCAATTAATTTTTGAAACAATGAGGAAAGAAACACCTATAACTTTGTCATTTTTAAAGTTACACACATGAAACTTTGCCACATTGTAGGTGGTACCTTGGGACCTATGTGTGTGAAATTTCAGAAACATAGGTGCTTGCCTTGTGTGGCAATTAATTTTTTAATAAATACCCAGGAATGCCTATAACTTTGTCATTTGTAAAGTTACACACATGAAACTTTGCCACATTGTAGGCGGTACCTTGGGACCTATGTGTGTAAAATTTCAGAAACGTAGGTGCTTGTATTGTGTGGCAATTAATTTTTGAAACAATGAGGGATTCATTGGACAGCACTTGCCCATAGGGATTCATTGGACAGTACTTGCCCATAGGGATTCATTGGACAGTACTTTCCTATAGGAAATCATTGGAAAGCACTTGCCCATAGAAAATCATTGGAAAGCACTTGCCCATTGAGAAATACAGTTATGCCTCCCACTTTTTTATTTTTGAAGATACAAACAGGAAACTTGGGCACATTGTAGACTGGTTAGGGATAGTTATCTGTGAGAAATTTCAGAAAGATTGGTGCATGCGTTTTGTGGCAATTAATTTTTTAATAAATACCCAGGAATGCCTATAACTTTGTCATTTTTAAAGTTACATACATGAAACTTTGCCACATTGTAGGTGGTACCTTGGGATCTATGTGTGTAAAATTTCAAAAACGTAGGTGCTTGCCTTGTATGGCAATTAATTTTAGAAAAATGGGTAGTAGTGGGGTAAATACATTTACGCCTCCCATTTTTTTATTTTTAAAGATACAAACAGGAAACATGGGCACATTACAGGGAACACTTCACTTGATATGTGTGTAAAATTTCAGAATGATAGGTCCAGGCATGTGGTGGCAAGGTGTCTGCACACACCACTTTGAAGACTAGAAAATTTCTCCTGTAACGATCCCAGCGAGAGAGAGTCATCCTAGGCTCAGCCGTTCTGCTTGAGTGAAAGTATCAAAGCAGACACGAGCCAAGTGCTACTTTGTTTCTCCTTTTGTAATGGATACTAGCTCAGTTGCAGCCAAGCGTGCAAGGATCAAAGAGATGAGAGAAAGTGTTTCCTTCTTCTTCCCTGGAGGCGGGAGGGTGCAATTGACAGCCCCAGCCTCTGTGTAAAAAAGGTTAATAACTTTTAATCTAAAAAATTCGTAGCCACCAAATGCCTGGACCTATCATTCTGAAATTTTACACACATATCAAGTGAAGTGTTCCCTGTAATGTGCCCATGTTTCCTGTTTGTATCTTTAAAAATAAAAAAATGGGAGGCGTAAATGTATTTACCCCACTACTACCCATTTTTCTAAAATTAATTGCCATACAAGGCAAGCACCTACGTTTTTGAAATTTCACACACATAGGTCCCAAGGTACCACCTACAATGTGGCAAAGTTTCATGTATGTAACTTTAAAAATGACAAAGTTATAGGCATTCCTGGGTATTTATTAAAAAATTAATTGCCACAAAACGCATGCACCAATCTTTCTGAAATTTCTCACAGATAACTATCCCTAACCAGTCTACAATGTGCCCAAGTTTCCTGTTTGTATCTTCAAAAATAAAAAAGTGGGAGGCATAACTGTATTTCTCAATGGGCAAGTGCTTTCCAATGATTTTCTATGGGCAAGTGCTTTCCAATGATTTCCTATAGGAAAGTACTGTCCAATGAATCCCTATGGGCAAGTACTGTCCAATGAATCCCTATGGGCAAGTGCTGTCCAATGAATCCCTCATTGTTTCAAAAATTAATTGCCACACAAGGCAAGCACCTACGTTTCTGAAATTTCTCACAGATAGGTCCCAAGGTACCGCCTACAATGTGGCAAAGTTTCATGTTTGTAACTTTAAAAATGACAAAGTTATAGGCATTTCTGGGTATTTATTAAACAATTAATTGCCACAAAACGCATGCACCAATCTTTCTGAAATTTCTCACAGATAACTATCCCTAACCAGTGTATAATGTGCCCAAGTTTCATCCTTCTATCTTTAAAAATGAAAAAGTTATAGGCGTTTTTGTAAAACAATACTTGGCTATGGGAAAAAGCATTCAAAATGGCGTCCGATCCGGATCGGACCTCGTCGGATCGGATCGGATCGGATCGGAGGTTGATCGGATCGGATCGGATCGGATCGGATTTTCCCGATTTTGGGGCGGATCGGATTCGGATCGTGGATCGGATCCGATCCGATGCACACCCCTAGTAGACACAACATCAAAAGTAAACAAAACTAATATTAAAAACCAGACAATCATATATTTATAATTCTCCAACCAGAAAACCAAACAACTATCAATTCAGTTTAAAAGCAATTTAGGGCACAATCCTATGCATGTTTAGACAGGGAAAAAATCCTACAATTCCCAGCACCCCACAGCCAGCATCTGATGTCTTCCTTGCCACTTACCTCTTCCCATTCTCATACATACACATGCCAAACATCTTTGTGCCAGTCTCCTGACATCTTCGCATCATGAGGCGGTAGCGAGGTTCAAACACATGAAGGGGACATACAATGCCTGGAAATGACATTGTGCACACAAAGATGGGGATATTCTTGGTCAGGCTGCAGAAAGAAGATGGAAGCAGTGTGATCACGTGTTCTCAGTGTGGATAAATAGGAATACATTACAGTAGGAGATATCACCGGCCACCATTTATGAGTGTACTCTGTGATGGGTGGGGAACCTCTTGAAGGCTACATTCCAGTGGAGGGTGGTGCCCAAGACATAAGGAGATGGGGTGAAGGAAAAGGACCGAGGCTAATATACAAAAATACCAACTTATTGTAGCTTAAAGCTCTTACTGCTAATAACTAAGACTCGGGAGAGGCATTTCAATAAGAACATAAGAAGAGCCATGTTGGATCAGACCAAGGGTCCATCCAGTCCAGTATTGTGTTCACACAGTGGCCAACCAGCTGCCCACAGGGAAACCCACAGGCACGACAATAATAAATATAAGGTTACTGATATATTGAGCCTCCTGTGATTTCTGTTAACTGCAGTTCAATTCCTTATGTAACATCTGTGTTTTGCTAGTTCAAAAAGTTATAATATTTCTATATACTCACTGATATTATTGTAAACATGTAATTTAAAACTCAATAAACATAATATTAAAAAAAACTAATGATAACCCACATTAGTGAAACTATGGGTTTATCAGTCCACATTTCTGAACTTGGTATGTCTGATATGCTGCCATATATTTCTTAGGCTGAATCATTTCCTCAGCCAGGCCAGATCTACACCAAGCAAGATATAACACTTTGAAAATGGTTTAAAAAGTGTATATATAGTGTGTCCTGGGCCCCAACAGTTGTCACTACTGTTATAAACTGTTTTAGAGCAGTAGTGTAGATCCTGCCCCAGTCTCATGTATGGGTTAGAATGTAGGACTGAGGCTCAAGACATCCAATTTCTAGTCCCTATTCAGCCATGAAACTCACTGACTCTCAGCCTAACCTACCTCACAGGGTTGTTGTGAGGATAAAATAGAGAGGACTGTGTAAGCTGTCTTGGGTTCCTTGCAAGAGGAAAAAAAAGGTGGGATATAAATGTAATAATAAGAATAAAATAATTATAAGAATGCTATTATTGGCCCTTGTTTCTTTGGAAATGCTTTATCAACTACCTGTGACAATCTTCCCCAATCTATTGTCCTCCAAATATTTGGATTTCCAATTCCCATCAGCCCCAACCAGCATATGCAACAGGAATGCTGGGAACTGTAGTCCAAAATATTTGTAGGCCAAGTTGGGAAGGCTGTACTACAGTGTTGTTCCCTAGGGTTGCAATTGTCTACAAATTCTTCTGGGAGCAAGTATAATCAATCTCAATGGACTTAGTACCAAATAGACATGTATAGAATTGTAGAAGATATTACATCAACCACCTCCCCCTTCTCGTATTATGTGTGTGCACACACACACACAGGCAACAGACACAGATAAATTGGTCTCTGTTTACTTCGAAAGTTCTGTCATTTCAGCCTGGTGGACCAGTTTTCTTTCTGCCAGTTGTGATGGAAAGACAGCTGTCATAAGCTCCTCCAGTAACACTGTGGTGTTGTATTTTCCAGCCCTCAGGTACTGGAAGAAACCAAAGATATTACATATTAAGAACATAAGAAGTGCCCTGCTGGATCAGACCACGGTCCATCTAGTCCAGCACTCTGTTCATACAGTGGCCAAGTAGCTGTGAACAGGAAGCCCACAACCTGGGCATGAGTGCAGCAGCACCTTCCTGCCCATTTTCCACAGCAATAGGTGTTCATAGGCTTACTGCATCTAATACTGGAGGTAGCATATAGTCATCAAGACTAGTAGCCATTGATAGCCTTATCAGCCATAAATTTGTCTGAATCCCTTTTAAAGCCATCTAAATTGGTGGCCATCACTACATCTTGGGAAAGTGAATTCCATAATTTAACTATGTGCTGTGTGAAGAAGTGCTTCCTTTTATGTGTCCTGAATCTCCCACCAATCATCGGATGACCCCAAGTACTAGTATTACGAGGGAGAAAAATGTCTCCCTATCCACACTATGCATAATTTTATACACCTCTATCACGTGTCCCCTTAGATATCTTTTCTCTAATCTAAACAGTCTCAGATGGATGTTACCCTTAATGTTTTCTGCCTGATTGTCTCTGCAAAGTCATATCTGGTAACATTTATGAAATCCATTGTGATTTAGCACTTGGAGCCAAGAACTTTTTGTCAGGTGGTCTGAAAGCTTAGGGCTGCCAGGTTTTGGTCATTGTAAATGGCTTGATTTATTTATTTTCATTTTTCAATACAATATGAAATACAATACATTGCACTCTTTCTGTCCTCCTTTAGCTTTACTCATCCCCTATTCATATCATCCCATATTTAAAAAGCAAAGGTTTTATGCCTATGAATAAAATCACTGATCTAAGAAGAAGAAGAAGAAGAAGAAGAAGAATGCAGACATCTTGGCAGACGCAGCTATTGCTGCCATAAAGCTGAACCTGTCAGATGGTTCCCTTTTACACAGGAGTTAGAAGCACAGAGGGCCTTTCCTAACCAAGGACACTTTAGTGATGGGTTGCAGTTACTAATAATTATCCCAATCAACAGGGGAACTACAGGACAAAGAATGCCCCTGCCAACATGAAAAGACAGAAGCTTCAATCCAACTTCCTCCTGCGGAACACATACAGCTGGTGGAACGAGACATGCTCTCCTCCCCACGGCAGCCCCTTGCATGCTGCCAAATCTGCTCTGTAGGGTTGGGGGTCTCTTCAGAGCAGATCTGGAGGCATGCAGGGGGCCGGACAGGAAAAGGAAGTCCCATCCCACCAGCAGAATGTGTTCTGCTGGTGGAAAGAGGACGTTAGATCCAAGCTGGAATCTACAGTCTCCTTTTCCCTGTCAAATGCAAAGAAAAGCTCAAGACAATTAGAAACAACTAATACAGATCCAGGCCTTCCTTCACGTCCATCACCTTACCTCTCGGAGACTCTGCTTGCAAAGGGGGCAGTTGGGCCTGTGATCGAGGCAACGCTCCACACACTCTTTGCAGAAAGTATGGCCACAAGGCGTAGTCACAGGCTCAAAGAACATCCTGCAGAACAGGCAGAGGAAGAAAGAGACCATCCGTCAGTAGGCACATGCCAACCTACAGAAGAAATATCAGGATCACAACTAAAGTTGGAGCACATCCTTCCACTTTCGGGGGCTTAGTATGGTTTGCATTGTGATATAACATAAAGGACTAGAGCGTAAGCACAAAGTAAGTGTGTGTATGTGTGTGTGTGTGTGTGTGTGTGTGTGTTTAAACTAAAGGGTAAGAACTCCTATTTCAAAGCCTGTGGATAGCTTTGTCCTGAACTGGGAGTATCTGAACATCTGACATTTTAAATACACAGGCAAGGGGCAAGCGAGTTTGATGTACTAACAGCATACAGAAATACACTCATCTGCAATAGATTCAATTGCTGGATTCATCTGCAAGGCCCGTCAACATGTAGGGATATATTTCTGAAATGTGAACAATATTAATCACAAAGATTTTTATAGCTATCAATAAAAGCAGGTTGTTAGGAAATGTGTTCATTTGTATTTTATCTGTCCAACAGTCTTTGGCAATAGACGAACTCCAACATTGATATAGTTTAAGAGGAGATGCCACTATGGAAAGGACATAGCTACCAGCATGAGACCAACAAGGCTGACTAAAGTGAACACATACTTGAGTCCCTACTACCTGGAACAACATCATAAGCCCCTCACCCCTCCTCTTTTCCTTTCCACTCATCTGCGCCACTGCTGCCCACCCCCCTCCACTCACTGCCAAATGCCTGGCTCTGAGGAGGTCCTTCCTTAGAGCTAGGTATTGCAAAGACTAGCGAGGTGTCCGAGGAGATCGTCTGTGCTGTGGGCCATCTCCTGGGACACCACTCCTCCAGAGCAGCCACCCATGTTCTGGCTGAACAGAGGACGGGCAGCTCTCCAGTCTCCACAATGCTTGGCTCCGAGGAAAGACCCCTCAGAGCCAGGCATTTGGCGACAGACAGCTCTCTGAGGAAAAGCGTCAGCCACTGTCTCCTTCCAACACAGATCTCCAGTTGATGGTTGGCAGTGAATGTAAGCTCTTTGGGGCTGGCAGGGATGTGCCCTTCTGAGCCCATGGGCTCTTGCCAGTTGCCTGACCGTGCTGGCCCCTGATGCCAGGCATGATCATAATCATGTGCCAGCTGCTCCCTCTGGTGGAATCTAAAGAAATCCCTATGGACACTTTCAAGGTGTTATGAGAAAAGGGGGTGTTTATTTGTAATAAATAAAATAAAATATTTGCCTCACATCTTTGCTATTTCAGGGGCAGGTGTATATGTATGCATGTGTGCTAAAATCCCCACATCTTATAGAAAACTCTCCCTTTCTTTTCACCTGAACGCATCAGCCCATCAGGCAATTCATAAAAAGAGCCAACCCCTGACAAGCATTCAGCAGGAGATTCAGGATTGGCTCCACATCTCAACTAACAAAAAATGTATCCTTTTAGTTGATTGATATCTCCTCTGGTGGGTTTGTCATTTAAAGGTGGCAATATATTTAAACAGAGCAAGCTTTCTGGGAAGAGCCCCAAAAAACTCATGGGCCCCAACGCAGGCTTTGCACAAATGAGGTCCCAGATTTGACCAGTGATATTGCAGGATAAAGGATGTGTTAGGTGGCATCGCTGAGAGGGTCCCTGGTCCCTGAAGCGTTTGCCAGTCATGCTTCGCAACTGGAGGACCAAGCAAGCTACTGGCATTGACATGCAAGGGCGTGCCCACAAAGTGGTTTATAATAATAATAATATATTTATTTATTTATTACCCGCCTCTCCCTCCGGAGCATGGGAAAGTTTCCTCCAAGGCACTACAATTGTACATACTAATTGCACATACTAATCAGCCCACAAGGGTCCTACAGTCAATTGTGTCAGTTAAACCAGCAAGGTACGGGAGTCTCCAATGTGGTGTCCATAGACACCTCTCTTGATGCCTGCCAAGCTTCCTGCTCCTTCTGTTTTTTATTTTAAGGTGTCTTTTGTATTATTAAAAATAACTGGGAGGCTGGCATGCTGCAAAGTGAAGTGCTGTCCTGCACATCCACTCCATTTCGGTTCAGAAGAGTATTTTGGGGTTTTAGAGCTCAGACTCCATTTCTGCTTTGTACGTAAGTCCTAGGGCAGGTGACTTTTCTTTTAGCCTCACCAGTCTGCCTTCTGGGAAATGAGTGTATTGTGACTGGCCGTGCTCACCATGGCAGCCACATTATGAATGGGCAAGCCCTCAAGCCAGCCATTGTGTGAGAGTGCCCACAACACTCTCTCAAAATCCCAAATGTGGCCATTGACCCAAAAACATTGGGGATCCCACTAAGCACACTGTGCAGCTATACCATGGGAATCATGTCGACATAAACGGGGCATACAACTTCCTTGTGTTTGGGCCACAACACAGGCCTTGGTATTTTACACCTGTAGCCCTTAACAACAATCTTAATACCATATATCTAGTTTGCATACTGCAGAAGCACCATCCGTCTTTTCTTGGTAGGGACCAGAAAATGAACAAGACAAGGATGGAGGACCTTTGGTGGGTTCTCAGAGGGTCAGGGCTGAGGAAGATTAGGAAATGAAAAAGACGAGGCTAGATTCGATTGAGGTGGCAAGGTTGAACTGAAGCACCTTGCAGCAACGTTGACATAGAATGAATTGTCCCACGAAAAAGAATGCATCTAATTAAAGAGGAATCATCAGAACAGATGATATCATATATAGTCACAATCATGAGCCATGTGTTGATGTGCAGCTTATCTGTGGCTATATACGATGCAGGAAGTTGTGGCTTCTAATGCACAATGGCAGCATCTGTTCTCATGATTCCTCTTTAATCAGATGCAGACTTTTCCAGACAGTTGCGCATGGAACAGATCATCCACCTCCTCATGTATTCTAACACAAGAGGAGAGTACACCCAAGAGTTTCAGGGACAATCTAATGGTGGACCAGGGAGATACATGAGAAGTGCTGGTTGTCTGCCTCACTGTGTCTCAATATTGGTACAAATGTTTTTTTAAAAGAACATTTTCAATTTCTAATTTTCAGAAGTTCAAAAAGGTTCCGTTTCCCCCTAATTCATTAATATAAACCGTTTTGGGACTCTGGTTGTTGTTGTTTTGGGGGAGGGAAGGAGAATCACAGCTCAGTCTTATACATGTCTACTCAAAAGTAAGCCCTATTGAGTTCAATAGGACGTACTCCCAGGTATGTGTGTATAGGATTACAGTCTCAGTCACTCACAGAAATGGGAAGCCATGACAAGCAACCCATACCTTTTCATCTGTAATGTGTAGCATTTTTCCTTAGTGTTTTCTCCGTTCTGAATGCCACAGAACTACTGCTTCAATCTCATTGGCACAGGGTCAAGCAATTGCCCTTAACTAAAGTTTAGGTGGATGTTCCTTCGTTACAAAGTTGGTAATTCAATAAAGACATTGTCTAATTACAGGCATAAATCCCTTCTAGCATCAGCCTTTCGGCAAGGCTTGATGGGATTAAGCTTTTAAATCCTCTCTCTCTTACACACACACACACACACAGAGAGAGAGAGAGAGAGAGAGAGAGAGAGAGAGAGAGAGAGAGATGGTCCCCAACACATTCAGGCATCAGTTCACTTCTATTTCTTCCCAGCATTTCCTTAATTAATGGAGGATTAATGGGCTGGAAAAGGTTAATCTAAAAATGGATAGTCATAGGAACAAATGAAGCTGCCTTATACTGAGCTCGACCATTAGTCCACCTAGCCCAGTATTGTTAACACTGACTGGCAGTGGCTCCCCAGGGCTTCAGGCAGGAGTTTTCCCAGCCCTACCGGGACATGCTGGGGAACAAACCTGGGATCTTCTGCATGCAAAGCAGGTACTCAACCAATGAGCAAATCATCACGAGATTTGTTTAATTGGACAGCTAGGGGAACCCGTGTGGCCCAATTCCCTGCCAACTCTAACTCAACGCCCAACTTCGTGCTCCCATACAATGCTCCGGAGCCTTGCTTGACTTCTCATGGGGGGGGGGGGGGAGCATGTAAGAAATGCTAAAATAATGAGTATAATGAGAATGCATAGACAAAGGGGAAGAAATGAACACAACTATTGTGCAGTGCAAGAACTTTGCTCTACATATAGACTGCAGGAAAACACATTTGTAATATACCTGCCTTCCCTAACCTGGGACAGGTCTACACCAAGCAGTATAGAAGACAGTGTATGGAATGTGTTTTGGGCCCCAACAGTTGTTAGTGCACTTCAATGCTGTTATAAAGCTGCAGTGTGGATCCTGCTCTCTTTCAGATGTGGTGAACTCCAATCACCCTGGCCTAGGGATAATGGGGGTTACAGTCCAGAACATCTGGAGGGCACCTGGCTGGGGCAGTCTGCAATATATACATTTAAAAAATAGCAAATACCAGCAAGACTTGAATGTTATGTTCTTATTGTATATACTATCCCTGTTAACAATGTAGCATGATGGGTGGGTGGGAACAGACAGCAGGTAGGCAGTATATCTGTATGCTCAGATATCATTCTTGTTCTAGAAACATTAACTGTAGCCTCCTTCTTTGAAAGAAAAGGGGTTACAGAGAAACAACAATATCTCCATGAGCTACTGCAAGGATAGGTGCCAGCACCGAAAAGCAAAAATAAGTCTTAGAAGAGATGCAATTCACCTTCACAATCCAGCGCCTTGAATAATTCTGAAACCTACTCAGCTAACTAGATTCCAAAAGAAAACTACGAAAAAATAATGGAAGACAGATCCCTCACTAGCTGTTAAGATGAACAACAAATAGTTTCCCTAAAGTTTTGGATGCCAATAGGTTGTCATAATGAGAGTTGATCGTTCCATGGTCTCCCCATTTTTCTACACTAGTTTCAAAAACTGACCACCATCAACTCAGTCATACTTGGACCACCGTATGACATAGCATGAGTTCTTTTTTCATATTAGCACCTGCAAAGTATTTCTTAAAGCTTGACACGAAGTAGGAGTGCCAGTACGGCTAAACTCCAAAGATCTCACCCCCTCCTTCTCTCTCTTTAAAGTACAAACCTTCAAAGGAATTAAGTATCAAATCGTTACACAGCCAAAGACTATAAGTGTTCTAGATACTGGCATACAGAACTGGATCATGCTGGCTGTTGAATACTGGGAGTTGTAGGGCTTTTTTTCTTTTTAAACATGCATAGGATTGCACCATTAATTACACAAAATCTCCTTCTTGCTTCTAGAGATGCGGAAGGCGAGGGAAAGTGTGGGGGGGGGAATGGAGAAGGAGAATATTTTCCCCCTAAGCTTGAAAAAGAAAAAAAAATGGAAATAAAAATCTCTTTTGACATAGATTCTATTTCAAAATCATGGGTGACCTATTATTGAAAAATGTTACAGAGGCCAGATACAATCCCATCTTGGTGATGCCATAACTCTCTTGCACATTTATACCTCATAGCACACAATGACATCTGTTGCAGTATTTCGGATAATATGGAAGAAAAAGCAGGAAATAAAGCTAGAAAAGCAGTACACAAAACGTGTCATGTGCCCAAACAGTTATCAGTACACTTCAATACTGATAAAAAGCAGTAATGTAGACATGTCACTGTCAGTTTGCGCAGCTGCAAATCTTTTAGATCCAAGATTCAATGGTAGCAATGTTAGTGATGATAGCATGACTACTGTGTTTGACTGGATTACTAAACAAGCAATACTTCTCCAACACCAAGGACTTGGTGTTGTCCTTGGTGTTGGAAAAGGTAGTGTCAAATGTTGAATAGGGTACAATATTTGATGCAGGAGTGCAATTTGGGAATCTGCCAAGCATATTGCTCCTACAAGAAGGCCTCTAAACAAGTTTTCACACCAGGCTAAGCAGGTGAGCCTTTATCCAAAAGCTCTTATTGCTACCCTGCTAACAAACTGACCGTATGCAAAGAGAACATTCCAAGTCTGATGGACTCAGGAGGCCCTCAAGGTCTAGCAGAGAATCTTCAGTGGGCTTTGTTCCTATTGTATCTGCTGATGCTCCATCCTCCAGATCTAGTTGGCAAAAGAGAAAGAGAAAAATGCTGAACATCCCATACTAACCCACATTGTCCCATTTCCACCTTTAGCTGTAAATTGTATCAACTTGGCTTTGTATGTGACAATCCAAAGTACAGACAGATTCTGTAAACAATGTCACAGATCTGACAAAAGAAACCCATGCCTTTTGTGTCCCACCAGATTAGTGGCCTTAAGGCCAACCTTGACATCATATTACACCCAAAAGGCAAGCAAAATTGCATCAATAAGGGCCAATTCACACTTTACATCTTTTGAGCTGTACACCTGAGGTTTTAAGAGCAAGTGTGAAATGCATGTGTCTGGACAATCCAGGGAACTCTGATTCACTTTGGTTCCCTATTGAATGTGAATTAATCACAAACACAAATATGGCTCGGCATAATGTGTGAAACTACCCTATAAGGTTTGCCTCCTGACAAACCTATCAAAGAGTGGCTATCAATGGATACTAGTTATGATGGCTATATAATACTTCCAGCCTGGAAAACACAAGCATGAGTGTGCTATTGCACTCATGTTCTACTTACGGGGTTCCCACAGCCAACTAGTTGGCCTCTATGGGAACAGAATGCTGGACAAAATAGGCATTTGGTCTGATCCACACAAAGAGAAAGAATAGTCTCAGGATGCTATAAACATCTAGTCACTAGTGTTTATAGCACAAGACAACCTGTTGTAAATCATTTCTGCAGACTTTGTTACAGCCCTTTGAAGAAGGCCTAATAAAAAGCAAGAGGCCAAAATAAATTAGTTTATAGCATCCTGAGACTATTCCCTCTTTGTGTTGATCTTGGATGCTCACCCACCTTGCACCTTTGGTCTGACCTTTGGTCTGATCCAGCACGGCTCTTCTTACATTCTTAACCTTTTGCAGACATGCCAGACATGATGTGAGGTGTCTCAAAATTTCAACATTAAACTTGTTCTACGTAATCAGATCAATAATCAGTTTTGCATAATCTCATAGTAGCTGCTGTATAGTTTAAGAATAACATGTTCTCATAAAGCCATAAGAAAGCTATGCTAGATCAAAGAGTCCATTACATCCAGCATTTTGTTCACACAGTGGCCACAGGACATGGGTGGAATAGCACATGAGTGGAATACAACACTCTTACTCATGTTGCCCAGCAACCAATGTAAAGGAGGCACATTGGAGGTAGCATATGACCATCAGGAGTAGTAGCCATTGATAGACTTATTTCCTGGGACTCCTGCACTTTACACAATTCTACCTTAGGAACATTCAAATGCTTCTATAACAGTTGAGATTCACACGATGAAGCGGCCTACTTCAGGTAGTACCATGATGGGGTGGGCAGAGGCAGATGAGACACTAATGGTGTCTGAATTGTGCAGCATTACAATGCCAGAAAGGCTAGACTAACAAACTTAGTAGCACTCTGCCAGTAAAACAATAGCTAGACTCATCACACAAATTATGTAGATGGCACCTTTGCTCCTCCAGTAGGACCTTATGCCTTAATACAAGCTATACAAATTGACAGATGCAGCTTAGAGAACTGTACTTACAATACCATGGCTCCTTACATGTAGGGGTGGGTGAACTCACCCACTGCTATCTGTCTCTCTCTTCTGGGGCTCAGCTTGTCCCAGCAAGTGCTTGGCAGCCAGCCACCCTTGCGCTGAAATTGCATATTTCCCCCTGGATTAATGGTGGCTGCCACTGATGCAACAGAGGGAATGGCGCCATTTCTGGAGCCTCTCTAAATTGCACACTCCCCCCCCTGCTGCATCAATGGCAGCCATAAAGGCCCCATTTATGCAAGGTTAAAGGCAGCCATAAATGCCCCATTTATAAATGGGAAAGGCACAAATGCTGTGTTCGCGCCTTTACCCTTGTGTAAATGGGGCCTTTATGGCTGCCATTGATGCAGCAGAGGGGGGAGTGTGCAATTTACGGAGGCTCCAGAAATGATGCAATCCCCTCTGTTGCGTCAATGGCAACCGCCATTGATGCAGGGGGAAAATGCACAATTTTAGCACATGGGTGGGTGGCTGCCAAGCGCTTTAGGGGCCTCACAGGTGCTCGAGCGGGCTTCATGCTCGTGCCAGGATTGCCCAACTGGATCCAGGGGGGCATACATGGGGGGGGGGGTCCTCCAGACTCCCGGACCCAGTCAGGCATTCATGACATCCCTACTTACAGGACTGAATTAAAGTGAGCTGAAGGAGAAGGAAAATTCTCACCCCCTTCTTTCTTTGCAGAAAAACCTGAGCATGATTTCTGCCTCAAGCACTCTGGCACAGGAAGTGCTGCTTGGCTGTGATCAGATGCAGTTTCACCCAGAAAAAAATCCTTTTTCCCCTTCAAGTCCTATTTAAGAAAAGCAACACGATTAACACCTTTTTCAATAACAGCCCAAGAATCAAGACTGTAAGTGGAAAGAAAACGGAGAGAGAGAGAGAGAGAGAGAGAGAGAGAGAGAGATACACATGAAAGAAAAGATGTCAGTTTTAAAAGCTTATTTATATTTCTGAAATATTGAGGTTTCCAACACTGCTGTATTTTGCAAACACAAAAAATACAGGTGCTTTATTGCAATATAAAACCTTTGTGGGAGTACTTTTCTACTTATCCTGCTTTCTATAAGACCCCAAGTTCTCGAATGTGGTGGGATCCTATTCAAAGGGGACAGCTGTAGAAAGGAATTGTTCAAACACTGGGCAACTGGTCCATATGATGCACACATACATAAGGTATCTCCACACAAACTCTCTACAATCTTGGTGAAAGTGGAGGAGTTCACAGAGCCCTGTGAGCTCCCCGCACCTACTGCTAGAACCATGCATTGTCTCCCCCTCCTGTTGCAAAGGTCTGTGAATAAATATTATCTGCATGCACAGATGTCTCTGCACAGAGCTCCTACAAGCCAGGCAGTACTTTGCCAGGGGAGGGGAGAGGCAGCATGAGGTTCCAGTAGTAAGCAGGGCAAGCCCTGCAGCCCATGATCCTCTCACTCAAGGCATGAAAGGATTCATGTGTAGGCCCCTATAACAACATCCCATTGCATTACTCTTTTTACTTGACTTGGAGTACTTCCAGGGGGAAGGATTCTAGCTAGAGACGTATGAGAAATTTGTTTCAGTTTGGTTTTGATCCGGATTTACCGAGTTTGCACTGTCCGGAGGCACTCAGATGCATTTCTGAGCTTGCAATGTGATTCACAGATCAAAAACAAAATGTGTTCGACGGCATGCGTTCACTTGAAAAATGCACATGAAAAATGTGTACTTTTGAAAAATGAGTACAACTACACCCTTTATCTCCACAAATACAATGGGGGAGGAATATGTACGTTTCAAAGATGCACACAACTTAAGTGTACAGTCGGGGAAAGATGCGCAGATTTTCACACAAAAAGAAAAGAATGTAACTCGCAGTCTGAAACAAACTCAAGATGAACGAGCTTTAAGGTGGAATTTAGAGAAATTCTGCAAGCTTGAATCTTCCTGATTCGCACATTCCTGGCCTCCCTAGCCATTAGAAGACAGTGTGCAGCTATTCCATCTTTTTTTTCTCAATGGACTTCCAGTGGCAAGAAAAATGACAGACATAGTGAAACAACACAGGCAGCTTCAGTGTGGAAGACAAGGTTGTCTGGAGCCCCTGTAAGTTTCCATGAATGAGACAGGGTAATAGCAGGATAAAAAACCTTCATCAGGAAGCATCCTTGTCATTGGTAGAGATACCACCCCATGTTGCTTATCTGTAGGGTTCACCTTTATGACAAACAAGTAAAGTTACCTCTTTCCCTGAATTAGACCCTTTTAGCTCCACAACAGTCCCTGGAAGAGGGGAAGCATCATTCATGAGAATCTGATAAGAAGAAAACATGTTACTTTATTTTTGAAAGGAGGGATACAGCAAGGTAGAACTTGGCTTTTAAGGAATACCATCAGTCAGATATTCGTTGAGTTAGTCGAATGCAATAGTCTTTGATGCTACAACTAAAACTTCTTTTTGGAGGGAGAAATTCAGTGGCTCCTAGACAAGTGTCTGACTGAGATGCCATAAGATATTTCAGGTTCTCCAATATGAGGTCAAAGACAGTGCTCCAACCTTGGAAGGGGGAATCAGTAGTGCCCCTCCCCCTCCCAGTGAGCACAGGAAGAACTACATTGGCTGCTCTCTGAGGTCAGGAACTCAACCTCAGTAAAGGGGAGAAGGGTTTGTTTGATTAGTGGAGAAGGGAGGAGACTGGAGAGACAAGGATACAAGTTATCCCGAAGCCTCCCCAACCTCCTTCTGTCCCCCTCTGAAGCACCCCAGCTAGATGGGAAAAGTAGCCCATCTAGCAAAAACCAGGACAAGAGGAAGAGGAGGTGATGATGATTACCTCCACTGCTCCTACTGCCCGGCATAGGATGATCATAAACCTTCGAGTTTGGGGTCTTATGATCATCAAGGGTGAAACTCATAGTACTGCACCCTAAAGGGTTTGTTCTAAACAGTTCACTAGCAGCATGCCTAGTAAATATATATATATTCGCAGTCATATAACATATATGCCAGTTTACTCAACTGCTGTCATATGCCCCTAAAATAAATAATCTGAGAAGAAATGCTTGGGGGTGGAGGGCAATATATACAAAGTGCCAATTTACTTAAAGTGTCAGTTTGGTTTTATGGTTGGTCAAGGAGAAATTCCATCTCTTTAATCATGAGAAAACAGGTAAATGTTCCATTTTGAGCCATTTAATCCAGCATGACCTATACATTACATAATCTATAACAGAAGAACAATCTCATCTTATTTTGTTAGAATCCTGGAAAACAAAGCCCAAGGACTTGCCAATGAAACCAACTGATTTCAACTCCAGAAGTTTAATTCGGAGCTAAATGGGCATTGGACATTTACCTTTTCTGTCTCATACTGAGCAGCATGAAAACTGGAATTTAGTGTAAGGCAACGTTGGAACTGCAGCAGGGCCTCCGATTGTTTCCCCATTTCCAGGAGCGCTTTCCCCTTCCTATAAAAACCCTGCAAAGAAGGAAATAACAAATTGTTTTATACAGAAGTGTTCAGATTTCCTGAACTTTTATAGTATCCTGCCACTACGTTTTGCATAGTACTCAAGGTCCCAGGCTCAATCACCAGTATCTCCAGTTATGGCAGGGAAAGACTCCTGCCTGAAACCCTTGAGAGTCACTGCCAGTCAGCATAGACAACACTGAGATATATGGAGCAATGGTCTATCTCAATATAAGGCAACATCCTTTGTCCCTCACCTTGGTTAGGGAAATGGATCTAAAAGTACCCCCAAATTATGAACCTGATCTTTCAGAAGGAGGGCAACCCCATCCAGAATAGGCTATGAGCCTATCTCCTGGACTCAGGAACCACTCACCCATAGGGCTTCTGTCTTGCCAGCATTCAGTTTCAATTTATTGCCCCTCATCCAGCCCATTACTGAGTGTAGGCACTGGTCCAGGACCTGCACAGTCTCACCTGATTCATTTGTCACAGGGAGACAGAGCTGCGTGTCATCAGCATATTGATGGCATTTAGCACCAAATTCCCTACTGACCACTCCCAGGAGCTTCATATAGATGTTAAACAACATTGGGGACAAGATGGTAACCTTTGGAAACCCAGAGCTAATTTGCCAAGGAGGTGAGTGTTACTCTCTGAGAATAACTCCATAGGTAGGACTGGAACCACTCTAGCACAGTGCCTCCGATGCCCATCCCCCAGAATCAATCCAGGAAAATACCATGGCCAATGGTATCAAAAGCTGATGAAAGATCGAGCAGAATTAACAGGGTTGCACTCCCCCTGTCCCTCTCTCATCATGGAACCCCTATTGATACTTTGGAACACAATACCTGCTCAAACACAGGGGCTCCAATTCTCAACCAGTGACCAACCAACATTCTTGGAAAGGCAGGTACTTCCTTCCACAACCTATGCTGCCCCCCATCAGCCATTGGTGGCACGTTTATGGCAGTATCCAATGGTAGCCCTACATTGACTAGGCCCATTCACTTCAATGGATCTACTCTGCGTAGGAGCACCATTGGATACTATCCTATGTGTACATTTTCTGTTTCTGACCTGCAGGGCTTTCAAATTCCCCAACTCAGAAGCCTTACCAAAGCAGAAGCCTGATAATCTTCCCAAAGCAATGCATGTTTTACCTATTTGTTTTTACAATCGTGGATTAGGATCTTACAGAAAGGCAGTTATCTGACTTTACTATATTTCCCTGTTCGTAAATTCTGTTTAAACTATTTCTAAGTCTCTTTTCCAAGGAAAATCTCCAAAGCAAGTAACGGTCAGAAGAAAACCTTGAATTACAATGCTAAACTTTTAAAAAATTGTTTGAGAAACAAACAAAAATCAGTAGAGTAGCAATCAACAGACCCAATAAAACATCAGGAGGGTAAATCAATTAAAAAGCCTGGTGAACCAAAAGGTTTTAACTTTGTGTCCAAATGACAGCAAAAGTGCCACACATATCTATCTGCCGAGAATAGTACTCTGTTCCCAAGCTATTTTAAATTTGTATCCACTTTTACAATCGTTGTCACCCATTCTAAGTCCCTGGCATAAATTTAAAAAATAATATATATTAAAATATATTGCCTCCTTGAGTGACTTCTTTTGGGAAGAGGGCAGAAAGATGTGATATAAATAAAATAAAATATGGTTCCAACAGTACTATACAACATCAACATAATACAGGAAGAGAATCTCAATTACCCCCACAACAAGAATGATGTTTTTACTCTAATTCAATGGGATGATTTATCAATAGTTTTCCAAAAGTAGTCCTGGAGATTCTCATTTTTATATTTTAATTAAACTTTAATTAATTAAATGAATCAGAGACCATTACCTAGCTGTTGTCCAGCACACTTCCACAACATGTGCTCCCTAAGGAATTGGGCCTATCCTTCCAGCCTTTTCTTAGTTTTCTGTCTTTTCTTAGTTTTCTGACATGGAAGCAATGAGATTGACTGAATAAAGATTGTGTATGACAGGAAGCCAGACAGCTCTAAGGGTGGGGATATAGAGTTGTCTAAGCACACTGAACCTAACAAGAATTGGCAGATGAACCATTAGCATATTGCAGTATTTACATTCCACACTTGAAACCTAATGCTTCATTGACAGGTTTGGTTAGTGTGTTTCCGAACAAGATCCACCCTACAAAGCCACCAGGATAATTTCCAAGTTTGGGATTACCCATGAACAGCTGCACCAGGGCTACGGGCAAGGTGCTGGTATTCAAAAGTGAGATTCAAAGTAATGAGCAAATACATCCGTTGTTGCTCTTTAGGCCAAAACTGCCTGTTTTCTGATGGCAGTTTGCAAGACAGGAGAAAGGGGGACTCTCTGGATGATCTATGTACCCCTTTTCTTGATATTGTGGCTTTAGGGCACGTGCCCTACACGGAGCTAAGATCCTTCACTAATCTATATTTTTTGTGTAATTAAAGGAAGAGAGGAGCATAACATCTCCATGGCATCATGAACTAGCTTAGAGTTCTACAAAGCAAAGATATAGCCCCAACTTCTCTAATATGAAGAAATCGGAGGTGGGAAAGAAAACGAGATCTACCTGAAAATGCCCTAATCAAAATAAAAATAATATAGTGAAACACAAATCTTGCAATATTCTTAGTAGTCTCTAACATATTGTTATGTACACTTCCCCATCAATGTCTTTCACCCTGGAAACCATTACAGCAAACTCTTTCATACACAAAAACATCAAGGGGTGCAAAAGATGCATTTAGGAAACATTTCAATGAGTTCATATACTCAAGCAGTGCTTATGGTGTGCAGATGAAGACTCTGCTCCTATCTGAGACCAACTTTGTACACAAGGACAGTGGGCCTGCTAAAAGACCTCCAGGAACCCAGTGCTTGAATTATCGGTGGGGGGAGCATTCTTGCCTTTTGTGTTGGCCCCTTCAGCTATTGCCTGTAGATACCTATAGATCAGCCCCCTGCAACCTGGTGCTCTCCAGATTGTCAGACTACAACTTCCATTATCCACAGCCAGCAAGATCACACTGGCTGGAGAAGATGGGAGATGTAGTCCGGTACATCAGGGAAGCAGCACATTGGGGACATGATTTGGCTTGATTTCACTACGACCTCACGTACATTTTCCACCATAATTCAAACACTCGGATCTTCCATGCACACTCCCTTAAGTTTACTATCTGACTACCATGTGCATACTGAGAGATGTAGTCGGTGGCTGCCCCTCTGCTGTAGAATGGCTTCCTTCTGAGAATCTTCTAGAAGCAGTGTGAAACATTTTTCATGTGTTGGTTCTTTGTAGCCCGGGAACAGGAAGGAGCGTGATTTCAATAATTCTAATAGACTTTACAGTATCAACATTGTTACCTGAAGGTTTAGGGGAAGGGCTATCCAATCAATTAAATAAATAACTTCCATGCAGGAAACCATTCCCTTTCCACCTGATCAAAGAGCTCCAGCATCTCAGCTCAAGCTCAGCCTTTTACAAAAGCTCAGCTCTATTTCGCAGCTTCTCTTTTGGAAAATACATATGCTTCCCTGGACCACAACACAAATCTGTGAACTCTACTCACCTCACACTCTTCTGGCTCTTGGCTGCACACCACCTCCAAATCCTCCAGAGCTTCTGGGTATCGCTGTAAAGCCACATACAGCTCTGATCGGCATACCCTCAGCATAAGATCATCTGGAGCTATCAACAGAAACAGAACACGTCAAAGCTGTTGCTAATGAAACTGCTGTACAAAGATGCAACATTCCAAGTTTCTGTAAGATGGTGTAAACCTCCAAGACAGAACCACTGACCAGAAGCAGCTGGGGTTCAAACTACACACAGGGGAACAGATGCCAAGAGCAATAGTGTGTTAACTTCCAGTGGATAGTGGAATACAGAAAATTTTAGAAGGTTAGAGGCACTGACACTACAGTTAGGACACATGAGAAATGTGCTTTAACTTGTGATGGTCCTCTGCCAGTCAACAGACAAGCAAACGATTGTTGCACATTATACAGCTCTCTCCTCACAGAGGTCCCATTTTCCAAGCGCCTGGTTTTGTGCTACAATAACTATTAGGAAACCTGAAAAGCAGCCCTCTTAGATATATTGTTGGGAGGGCTGTACCCTTAAAGTCGGTGGGGGAAATCGTGTTAAATAAATCAAAATTTTAAATAAAATAAGTGTCACAAGAAGCTCAGTATGTGCAAACACACTAGAGGCTGTGCTATAGCTGCTGGCTATGATATTATTTCTTCCCATTTCTCTGTGATCACTGCGCTTTCAGAAAAACCTTTGTTCCAGAGCCAGGTTAACAGTGCAATCCCATGTGTATATACTCAGAAGTGGTATGCAGGAGATCAAAGCTTACTTATAGATAAAGGTGCCTAGGACTGCAGAGGAAGCGACTAGACATGGTATACACACAACAGGGCAGGGGGACAGAAATCGGTATCAATACATGAAGATAGGAAAGTCAATGGGTTTTCAAGAGGCACTATATGCAGCGGAGGCTGATGGATCCTATTTCAGTGGGGTGGTGAATCCGTTCTGGGTTTCAGTCAGCACTCTAAAGGAGCTTTCCAAGGCGCAAAGCAGATTCACTGCCCCACTGCCATGGAAGACACCAGCCTCCACTGACTACATATATTGATAACATTATATAAATAACATTTGATTACTTAGTGGGAGCTTCAACAAAATGTTGCCATCCCAGTATTCCCATCCAGTATTCCAGCCACTGCATTCAATTCCCCCTCCCTGCTGGTTTTCCATCTCTCTCCTCGCTCACCGCCAAATAGTCAGCATTCTGTGCCCAGTAAGGATGCCCGTACTCACTGGGTTATGTGGGGGTGTGGAATTCACTCAAGAGGCTTTCACCTAACTATGGGTTGTACCTCTGCAAACCTTAGGGTTATCCCAAGTCTGCTGTTATCCTCAGATGACAAAGAGCCTAAAGAAAGTAATTGGCTGCCAATACTTCTCTTGTGGAAGAGTAGACTGACACTCAGAGAGTTTTGATCAATATTAGTATCATACTCTCAGACTGAGTTCAGACAACACAATAACCAATGCTGGTTTAAATAGTCAACGGTTGGTTATTTAGCCCACCATGGGTTTATCGTGTTGCGTGGAGGGAGTTTTTTAACCAACAGTTTGTTATTGGGCTGAAATAACCAACATAACCATTGGTGATCGCGTTGCACTGAGGACACCGCTGGTTATTTCCTCGGCCACTGTTGGTGATTTTGTCAGCCACTGAGTCACAAGGCAAGAGTGGTCAAAGTCGTGGCTGCTGCTCTAGTCCAGCTGATGGGATAGATTTTCAGCAGCAATGGCTGATGGGATTCTAGCAGGAGGACTGAGGGGAGTCAACTGAGCATGGACTAATAGTCAACACAACACTTATCCTAATCCACACCACAGTTGATTATTATCATGCTGTGTGGGAAGTATCCCCTAGATAAACAAATGTCAAGTTGATTATTACCCCACAGTTGACTATCGTATTGTCCAAACACAGCCTCAGACTGGGATCATAGGATTCTAAACCACTTAGGAAACACTCGTAAGCTAGACCCCTCAGAACATGATTTGGCCCCTTCATTAAGCCTTACTTAGAATAAAATAGTCGCCATCTCTCAGCCAACTTTCTCTTTGTTCAGATGCATGCCAATTTCCCTTTTTCAAACCTAGTCTTATGCAAACATGCAAGTATGCAGCTCAGCAGAATCTGACACTGCCTACCAGCTCAGTGTGCTTAAGGAAAGGACCTATTGGGTTTGGGGCTGATACAGGGAAAGAAATAAGAACTGTTAGCCTGTGTGGCGCTTAGGCTGTAAATAGAGCCCCCCACCCCACCTGGTAAATTTCCGCAACAACAAAAAAAGCACATGGCTACATTTGCTGTAGTGATTCACCTATCAGTACTGCAGTAAGTGATTCACCTATCAGTGCTGCAGAAAGTGATTACACAACAGCAGTTTCCATTGCAGAGATGTTGAAAGAATGAGGGACGTTGAGCACAGGGAGTCTGTATTCAGTGTGCCACGGGTCACATTTTCCCCGGACATAAATCAGCTAAAAATCTGACTCCTGCATCTATCTTTACACCTGGAAACTTTGAACTAAATCATCTAAAAGTCCATTGCCAAAAAAGGTTCAGGGAAATACTTTTAGAGCTGGACATTAACAATTGCCTGTGATCAACCCTCAATGGCGGAATCCAGCAGTCCCAAGGTTATTAGTACTTCCAAGGACTTACAACAATACCCAGGTTCCCACAGACCTCATCAACAATGTGCTCCTAATGTATATTTCAGGTGAGGCAGCCTGCTGGAATAAGTGTTGAGTTCACTCACTCTCTCTCACACACACACACAAACTAACACACACACACACAATGTGTTCAAAGATACACACTTTAGTCACTCAGCCATGGAGGGCTTGGTAAGGGGCAATTCAGCCCACCAACACAATATGGTTCCGCACCCCTGCTTAGGCGCTTCATTTTAAGGTTGTGCATGCATGAAGTCTAACCAATCAGGAATTGTGCAAGAGGCAGGATCCCTAAGTGTATATACTTGTTCACACAGTTAAACTATGGAATTCACTACTGCAAGATGTAGTGAAGGCCACCAATTTGGATGGCTTTAAAAGGGGAGGGTCAGGCAAACTAATGGAGAATAAGACTATCAATTGGTATTAGTCCTGATGGTTATATGCTACTTCTGTGCTAGGGAACACAAGAAGAGCGCTGTTGCACTCATGTCGTACTTGTGGGTTTCTCACCCGCACTTGGTTGGCCACTGTATGAACAGAATACTGACTAGATGGACCCTTGATCTGATCCAGCATGACTCATCTTGTGTTCTCATGCATGCAGGCTCTCTTCCATGGAAGTTGGAAATGGAGACCCTGAGAATTACTTTTATCCCTCCCCTTCCCATGACTTTGCTAAACACATGAAAATGACTAGAATATGCTCTCAGCCTATCTACACTACTGCTTTAAAACGGTTTATAACAGTTTTAAACCGGTCAATAATGGTTAATAACCGGTTTAAAACTGTTATAAACCATTTTAAAGCAGTAATGTAGATAGGCTCTCTGACAGTTGGAGGCAGACATGGTCTTGCAGGTTGGGAGAAAATGGAGGGGAAAGGAGGAGAATGTCAGAAATGCAATAAGCTTTGCCTCAACACTGTTTTGTTGGTGTGCTGAGATGTCTGCTATATAATTAATGACGACGGGTTCTTCACTTAACTATACTGCACATGGGATAGCAATCTATTCCGTTTATTGAATCACTTTTTATTGCACTCATTCTTTGTCTTCCACCACTGGCCACTGCAATCGATCATCATCATCTGTTTGCAATACACTACAGTTACACCTTGCCCTACAAAATAGTTCTTTCTGATTTCTTTATGATGGTTTATCTATGAATATGAAATATATGATTCTCATTCTTATTATTTTAAAATGTGGTGTGTGTTTTCTGTGCCTTAATCTATTCTGATACTTAGGGTTTAGTGACACCTGCCTACAAGTTAAGCACCATTTGACAACTTTTCAGAACTTCCTTCCATCCTCTAGGCTCTAAGATTAATAGACTTTTGCTAGAATAGTCTGTTAATGGTCCATTAATTTGTTTGTCAAAGATCTAAGCATCTGGCCATGGACTTCTCAAAAAGACTTTTTACACGTGTGATTTAGAATTTGTATAAGATATAACAATTATGTCTGTATTATCACAAAATCATCCATCAAAACATTATACAAGTATCAGTGTGGTATAGGATTTAAATCTTACACGGAAACAACTGGATATAGTTTGATGGAATCATTAGTTTGCCAAAAGCATTTACAAAAGATTTTTTTGGGAAAGACATAAGATGAGGCCATATATTACTGAAGAACGAGTACAGTTCAAACTAAATCTATTTACATATGCTCTAAACAGATGTAATATCTTTTAAAAAAACAAAAATGTTAATGAAGCTATTTATGGGTTTTGCAAGTAAAATCCTACTCCTCCTCTCTCTCAGAAATTAACAGTGCAGTCCTATGTATGACTACTCAGAAGTAAGCCCCATTGAATTCAATGAGGCTTACTCCCTTGTATGTGCAAATATTAGATTGCAGCTTAAAGCAGAAAATATGCCAATGATTTGCTTGTACCTAAAGTTAATGATATTCCAAAAAGTTCCCAAAGCAGAACTTAAAAAAAAAAAAAAGCTTAGTCTTCAGGAAAACATGGGGGGAAGGGGGTAGAGTATAAAAGATCTGAACAGAACAAATATTTAAGCAACTTTAACAATACATCTTTGGATGATACAGATTGTATTTCTTGCCATTTTTGTAAATTATGTCTACATAGTGTATTAAGGTGCAAGTTCCCATGGTGCTACCACAAACCAAAGCAATAATAAGAGGAAATTATGAAGTGAAAAACAATAGAATGTGAAAATGCGAGTTTTGAAGATGCTATTGTTGTAACAACACTATGGTACTTTATATAACATTTACAATTATTGGTGAAAAATGTAAGCTGATAAAACAGCACTTTATAGCAAGATACATGTAGTTCCCTCTTTTCTCCATTTAGAGTTCTAATTGTAGCCTGACAGACAGAAATTCAACTATGTGCAAACCTTCCTAATGGGAAGATGCAGTGATTGGTAGAGCTGCACCTGTTGACTTTTTGCCTGTCTTATCAAAAAGAAAGGTAGGCAACCATTTCAGCCAAGTATGTAATTATCAGCTCTGCCTAGAAATTGGCACACAGGGTGAGGAGTTTCACCTTTGAACAAATATCACCTGTGCTAAACTACAGACTGCTACCTTGAGCAAGGAAGCCAGTCAGTCTCTCTCAACACTATATAACAATTTAAAACAATTAATGACAAATAAGCCGTTATGTGGTCTGGGACCAGTCTAGGCTAAGCTGACCAGATAAAATCCAGGTCAGGGCTCATGAAACTTTAACAGTTGTAGAGAAAAGGGAATTTCAGCCAGTGTCAATTGTATGCAATTAGTTCCTGGTGACATTCCCTCTTCATCACAACAGTTAAAGTTGCAGGCACTATACTAGATTGACCACATACAAAAGAAGGCAGGCCCCCTGCAACTTTAACAGTTGTGATGAAGAGGGAATTTCACCAGGAACTAATTGCATACAAATGACATTGCCTGAAATTCCCTTTTCTCTACAGCTGTTAAAATTACATGAGCCCTGACCTGGATTTTATCTGGTCACCCTAGCTAGGCTGCACACTTACCTGGAAGTAAAACCCAGTGAGCTCAATGGGACTTACTTTTGGGTAGACACATATATACTTGCACTTTTAGACCGTTACAGACATAGGAAGATGAATCATCTATGTAAGGATGAGGAATCTGTAGCCCTCCAGATGTTGGACTCCAATCCCCATCAGCCCCAGCAAACATAGCCTAACCCCTGCCTTTGGCCCATGGCTCAATTAAAGGATTTATAGAGTTTGAATTTCAGATTTGTTTCCACTGGGAAAACAGGTAGTATATATTCACAATAAAAGTAGCTCTCTCCCTTATGAAGCATTTAATAAACATTCAACTAATTCCTGAAGAAATCCTCATGGCTTAATCATGCATTTCTTGTTGAAAAATAGAACATGATGTCTTCATACAAGTCCTGACAAGAAATTTATGACCCAAAGTGAGGAGGTTAACTTTTATTATGCCCATTAGTTATTACAGTGATCAAAATCTTAGCGATGTGATTTAAAAGTAACCACCCTCTAAGTGCTAAATTACAACGCAGTCCAATACTTGTCTACTCAGACGTATGTCCCACTGAGCTCAATAGGACTTACTCTGAGGTAAGTGCATATGTCAAATAATCCTTCAAAAAAAGAGAAAGAAAATAAAGAAATTTACCTTGACAGATTTTGGAATATTTTAGTACTCAAGCCACATTCAAACGTATTTCAGGATAGTAAAATGTCACAAAAACAAAGCCGTATGAGCAGTTACTAAAGAAGGGCATGCAAGCCTTCTTCCCTGGATCAGTGGGCATTTTTTTTCTCCCAATACAATCCATTGGCCAGGACAAAAAAGCACTCTAATGGGAAAAAGCAATACATTTTTAGAATAATGTTTGTCCAAGGCTGTTTTTAGTTTCCCAGGATCAGTTTTCGTAGGAACATATTTTAACCCAACACATTACATTGGCTAGGACTAAAAATATCCCAAACACAAAATTCAGTTGGGATGGGTGGGGGGGTTGTCCCAGGCACTTTTCATGTTCAAAAATAAAACAGTAAATAGTTAGTGGCTGAAATTTGGAGAATTTTTTTATGACTGTGCAAGCAAAGTTGTCCCAGATAAAGGTTATGTTGTAGCTCTACAACTATGTAAATTTATCAATTAAAAGTGCACAGGGGGAGGTAGAATTTTACCCCTAGCCATTGCGAGAAACCACAAATTGAAATGGAAAAAATGAGCAGTGGAAGCTGGATTATTCTAGTGTATAAGTCTCACCTGTGTTTTTTTTTCAAAAAAAAACACCTGTACTCCCTTTCTGAGTCATTGCAAACTCAGAGCTTGGTGTTTTATAACAGGCTGTCAAGAGAGGTTGAATAATGCGAGAGCTTCAACATTTCTGCACAGGGAGGAAGGTCTCAATCAGTGAAGCAGGGACACTCAGGTCACTCTTAAATCCTACAAGGTCTAGATGACCCCTGATTTTGCCAGCTTCAATGCCAGTCTTAGATTATGCTTTAGGTTTATTAAGGAGGGAATAAATTGGTGGATGTAATTTGCACCCTGGAAGATAATAGAAATTACCATCACTTTCTCTTCTCTTTTCTTCTGACAGAGACACTAATGCTGTTAATAAAGACCTGTCAAGCAAATCCATTAGGTGCAATTTTCCCCATCATTGCACCTCCTTAATAGGAAAGCAGCATCTGTTGAATTTCTGCCTTTCAGGCAACTATTAAAGGAAAAAAGGCTCAATCAAGAAGAGAAAAACGGTAATTCTAATTGCATCAGCAGTCACAGAATTCTTGAGGAGTCTTCTGTCGGGAGCAAATCGAGTTGCAATTGAGCACTCTGTTCTTGTGCTTTAGTGCAACTGGGTTCAAATCCTCACACAGTCTTGGGTATGACACAGGATCTCACATTAACTTACTTAAGCAGTTTGTTTAGAAAGCAAAGTTGCAAAACTAAGAAATAATCCTGAACTCCTACGAAGATCTGCCCTGCTTTATTTTGTCTTGAATGAATATAGATAAGCTAAAAGGTGACCACAGACCTCAGACCGACTGTGCAGAGCAGCAAATTTCACAGTAGGATTTGCATAACCGAACTGTGAAAAGCTCCAGAAGAAGTGCCTCATATAGGCAGAGGAAGACTTTTTAAAAAAAAAACTGGTTGTATAAGTAATTTTCTCATGCCATCTGAAGTGTCTTGATCATTGATAGGTGCATGACAAAAGTTGCAATAGAAGCAAACTTAAGAAGAAGTTGTTGTTAACACTTTTTATGTGAAGAAAATCAAATACAATATCCCTTTTGCCAGGCAGGAATATGAGAGGCAGAGGTGGCACATGCAAACTTCAGTTCCAGCCCATGAAAGTAAAGTCTCCCGCAGTAGTAAGGAACAGGAAGCTAATAACTCAGCTGGAGACTGCTATCAAAAAGTGTCCCTTGCTGCTTATACAATGCAGCCTGTGCGATATGGCGACAAGTTGCATAACTCCGCGACTGTTGGGGTGGGTGTCTCCCAATGCAGGGCTTGAATCCAATGTTAGCCCTACCTAGAGTAGAGCTGAAATAAATGGAACTTAAATGACTCGCAATTAACCGAAATCCCATCTATTTCAATGGGTCTACTCTGAGTAGGGCGAACATTGGATTCCACCCCAAGAATCCAGAGGTCGACCAGCCCCGTTTCAGCTCAGCCTTCTCCCCACCCCCCACTCCGCTTCCTTGGCCAATACCCCCAACCCTAAGCATCTCTGGGGAGCATCCCATCCTTACCCAATCCGACCGCTTTCTGAAGGGTCCTCAACGCCCCCCGGTAGTCCCGGGTCCTCAACAACTCATGCAAGCCCATCTTCAGCCGGGCCACTTTGGCGTCTTTCCTCAAGCACTTTTCCAACAAGTTGGAGAGCAGGACGTTGCAAGTCACCGTCCTGGAGCCCAGTAGGGCGAGTTTTTCCCCGCAGAGGCGACACTTGGCAGGCACATCTTCGCCCAGGCACCGCCGGCAGAAGGAATGGCCGCACGACACAGTCACCGGGTCCCACAGGACCAAGCGGCAAGAGGGGCAGCGGAAAAGCTCCATGGCTCTTGCCGCTCCGGTAAGAGAGAACAGAGGTGAGTCAGGGCTGCAACCGGAGCGGGAGGCAGGTTGGCTGCGGAGATCCTCCCTGGGCAACGTGCAAAGTGTGATCGCTTCCGAAAAGGAACGACATCAAAAGGTGGGCGGAGGAGGAAAGTCCCCGGGGCCAACCTCAGCGCTTTAAGCCGCGAGCTTCGCGCCGTCCTTTCTCCTGCCGGGACCGGGGACACTTTGCAGGGGGCTAGGAGATGCGAGTCTTCCTTCTTTTGGTGCCTTCTCGGCAAGCCCGGCAGCCAAGCTCTTAAAGGCGCAGGGCAGCTCTGCGAGGTTCTCGCCGGAGAACTTTGTTGGGGGCGTTTTTCGCCTTCTTCAAATGGATCGTGAAGCCGTCGCTGGGTCCGGGAAAGCAATCTCCGGTTTCACGTTCCTTTATTTCTCGAGGGAGGGCAGCGGCGGGAGGCCATCTACTCCACCTCCTTTGTCACACTTGAAAAAGGAGGGGTGGGAATCTTTCCAGGGAAGCCACCGGCTCAAAGCTCTTACCCCCTACCCCGAGACCCAACTACCCTGCTTTAACATCCATCCAAGCATTTCTTTTCATTTTATTTTAATGTGAACCCTCAAAGGGGAATGGGTCCTTTGTTCCCAACTCAGCGTTTCCTAAACCTCGCCCGCTGTATCCGGCTTCTGGTTCGTAGAGGAAATGGAGGTAACAGGTGAACTTCTGGAGAGATGTCGGTCCTGGACCGTTGGGTCTGATTGACGGAGGTTCCCCCCCCCCCCTCGTCTGAAACTCTGGATGGTTTGGTTCTGTGACCATTCCACAGAATGGCCGCAGAAGTCCTCCGATTCCTTTCCCGGGCTCTGGGTTCCTTGGCTTCCCACCGGTTTCCCCCCTTTCGCCTCTCTCACTCTACCTACTTGGGGGAGCGTAGAAAAGAGGCTGGACCCTTTTCTTACTTAGCAAAAGGAGGAGGAAAGTTGTGACGGCGTGTGAAGGAGGACAGGTACGAAACAGGATACAGATCGAGCCATAACTTTTCCGTGACGGCGAAGCATCGTTTCCATCAGCCCACCCCTCCTTTTTTGTTGTTAGCTTCCGTACACACACGCGCGCAAACAAAACCACAACACACACGCATTTAAAAAAAAAAGAAGAGGAAGCCTCCTCCGAATATTACATAAAATCTGGAGCGGTCCCATGTGATGGAGCCGGAGAACCGTCCCATTGGCTGCCGGCTTCGGCCCGCCCCTGTTGTGAAACAGCCCTGGCCGAGCGCGTTTCGTAACCTCTGAAAGGAAGAATGGGGAGTTTGTGACTTTGGGAGGGGGGGAGAAGGGGAGTTTGTGGGGAGGGGGGCGCAAGGGGAAACTCGAAAAGGGGGCGGGGTGGGGGAGAAGGGGCAGAAGGCAGGTAGAGGGGCCGCTCTCGTTCGCTCTGCTTTGCGCGTAGGCCTTGAGGCCTCCGCCGCTTCAGGTTCCGATCTCGAGGAATCGGCGCCTGTTAAGTAACAGGAATGTAGCAACAAGCCAGCGTCGGGCATCACGCTGCTGAGGCAGCAGCTCTGTCATTTATTGCATCTCTGCGTTTCTCGCGGGCAGCCCTTCCTGAACTCGTGGCCCTGAGCTTGACGTTTCCTCTTCCCCCCCCCCGTACCCCTCTTTCCTTTCCTTTACGACTCCTGCCTTCGGAGAAATCAATGACGCGGTCCGGGGAGAAACAGAGTTTTTTTTATTGTTATTATTTACATACAGAGAGTAGAGTACAGAATGTACCAGATGCTAAAACTGCTGAGCATGAAAATGATCCCAGCAGGCAAGTGAGCTGAGGTTCAAGTCTGGCTTTGTTCAGTGGGGCTCCCTCCCGGGTAAGTGGGCATAAGCAGGGGTCGGCAACTTGTGGCCCTCTGGAAGTTTCTGCCCACCGCTCGCATGAGCCCCTTGGCTCTGCTTGCTGGGGCTGACGGTCAAAACATCTGGAGGGCTACAGATTGCTCACCCCTGCGCTATATGGCACTTACTAGGGAGCAAGCCCCATGGAATGACTCACTGGAACTTCCTTTTGAAGAAACTTATGCTAGCTGTAAACCTGCAATCCTGTGCACACTTAAGCGAATCCAGAGACCAGGGTCTACTTCCTTGATGAATGCAAGGGGGCTTGATCACAAGTAATAGCCCACTATGTTGTGTGGTAAATTAATTTGAAATAAAAAGAGATGCTGTTAAAGTGCTTGGGGATGGGAGTGCAGAATTCCACTGGATAACACACACACCCTCAAATAATAACCCTTTGTATGAGCCTTAGCAGCATCTTGTCTATTCTACTTACTTCTGAGAAAACATGGATATGTTCAGGCTGTATGCCTGCAATGCTAAACACACTTACTAATGATTAAGCTCACTGGAATGCGGTGAGAATTATTACTAAATATACATGCATAGGATTGCAGTATAAAACTCAATGGCATTTACTGAGGATGCATAGGATTAGGCTGCACAGTTAACAGGGATACCTATAGCTACATCGTACTTCCAGATGGAGGGCTCCTAGCACTTCCCAATCAGAAAGCATCGGCACCTGCTGAAATTTCCTTTAGTAAACAATTGTTAAAGATACAGGATCCCTATCCTTTCCATATGATCACCCTAATGAAAGCCTAGCCTGGAAGCAGCCCTGGTTGTGAGAACATAGGACAGTTATTTATTTATTTATTTACAGTGAGGAATGCATCATCTTTGTTTAAGCCCAGTCTGTGCAAGTGTTCTCTACAAATATTAGGGGGGTTACATTCCCCTCCCAACATATGCACATGTTGAAAAAACACTTGAGGGCCCTGTGGTACAGGCTAGCTAGCCACACATTTAAGAACATAAGAGTTCTGCTGGATCAGACGAAGGGCCCATCTAATCTAGCATTCTGTTCACAGAGTAGCCAACCAGCTGTCAACCAGGGACCCACAAGCAGGACATGGTGCAACAGTACCCTCCTGCCCATGTTCCCCAGCAGCTGGTGTATATAGGCTTATAGTCTGATACTGAAGGTAGCACATAGCCATCAGGATGAGTAGCTATTGATAGACTTCTTCATGTGTGCTACACCCTGGCTGCCACTGCTTATTCCTACAGTGGAAATGTGCCCTGTCCCCACATTGACACATGGACAGCATCATCTTGGCACCAATACTGTTATCTTTTCAGCGCCAGGTCAAAACTTTTCTCCAAGGCATTTGAACAGCTTAAGTTGAGGTTTTTAACTGAATTTCTGGCCAGGTTTAAAGTTTTAAATGTTTTAAATATTAGTTGTTTTTATGTTTTAAAATTTTGTATATAGACTTTTTAATGTTCAGTCTTTTAATTTTTGTAAACCGCCCAGAGAGCTTCAGCTATGGGGTGGTATATAAATGTAAATAATAATAATAATAATAATAATAATAATACTGATGTGTGCACTCTTTGCAAATACATTAGTGCATGGGAAAGATACAATTTCCCACACAGTCCAATTGGGGAGGGATGCATTTCAGTAGTGGGGAGGCATGCCCATGGCACATGTCAGTGGCTGTAGCCTACACAGCCCTGCAATCGTTCAATGAACCCCCTATTATTAACACCCTCCCCAGTTCCCAGAGCAGTAAGAAGTTCCAGGGGCAGCACTTAACTCCGATCGCTTGGCTTTGGAGGAGAGATAACTCGAGTTTTGTAACATGTGGGTCAATGTACAACTGTACAGATTGAGCATACGTGAAGGCAAAGAGCTTGAACACTCCTACAAGCAGAAAATCCACTGCCCAACGTCAGATCCTGAAAGAGAGACACCTTTACCTGAATTCACAAAATGTTTTTAGGTTACAATTCCCAGCTCAGCGGTCTTTCTCTGCCCCTCCCTCAGTCTTAAACTGCCCTTTCTCTTTTGTTTCTTTTCACACATGCACATTATTTGGGGTGAGGCGATCCGGGACAGCTCAGGAAAAGTGTGTCTCCTTCCCTAAACTTCTGATGGTTCTTTGCTCCCCTTTCAAATAATTCCAGGAAGGTTTCTGATATCAAGAAACCAGCTCCCATAACAATCAGCTCCCATAAAGAAACATTCACTGACTATTAAGAACACCAACCAGCTATTAACGTTCTTTTGCCTAGTTAAGGATATGGCCAGGGTGGCTAACAGGGCTGGGCCAGGCTTTCATAACAGCATTATAGCCAGTGGTGAAAGTGGGCAGGAAGAGAGTGCCATTGACAATATCATGGAGTACCAGAAGAAAAACATTTCATGCACATATATCACGGATTTCAGGGCCAGTTCACATGTTACCACAACCACATAGAAGCCACCACAGGAAATACTTTCTCAGATCAAGATGCTATTCCAAAGCAAAGCTTTAAAAACGGTGTCCAATTTTGAAATTAAGGGCTATCTTTTTTCCTCTTCTTGAACATGTAACATTTATTTCCCACAGCTCAGCAATGTATTTTCCTGCAAATGTTTATTGGAAAGAATATAGATGGGGTTTTTCATTTAAAGTTACCCACAGCTTTGTTGTCTCACAAAGGAATTATCAGGTGTGATTTCAAAGAATACAGTCAGAATAGTTGTTGCCATGACAATAAACACTCACACATGGCTTCTTCATGCAGATCAGGGGATAAAGGCGTTTAAAAATGTGAAATGCCACAAAAGGGGCTGTTGTATGTATGCAGAGAGGTCAGATACAAAGTACTCCTATATCCCATCATTTGGAACCTCCTATGGTTAAGGACCTATCTTTTTGTTTGTCTGGTTGATTATAAAAAATAAACCAAAGGGAGGTGAGCATCCACTAAAGTTTTTTTTTAAAAAAAGAGAGAAGTGGTTCTTGAAATGTTGAAATGCTTAATATTATACGCCCAACGCGTTTCGGCCTGTAAGGTTTTATTTAGAAGGCCATCAGAGGGCTGCAACATCAAGAATACATTACATTAATATTACTGTCCATAAGCCTTTAAAATGTATTATTTAAATATCTTTTTAATACATAAAAATGTACTATTTAAACAGTTTTTAACATACTAATACATGGGCATAGGCCTTTTAAGGCAATGTTCCCAATTAATCTATAAATAGTTATATTTAAGCTTTGTGTTATCCCTGGAATAATGTAATGTATTCTTGATGTTGCAGCCCCCTGATGAAGTCCTTCTAAATAAAACCTTACAGGCTGAAACGCGTTTGGCATATAATATTAAAGCATTTCAGCATCTCCTTTTTTTGATTATAAGTAATAATAATAATAATTTGCTTGCTGTGTAAAGTTCCAACTTATATATTGATAGGGTCTTTTCCATAGCAGCATCCTGATGATGAACGTTCTCCCTAGGGGGTTAGATTGGCATTCTTTTTCCTGTGCTTCAGACAAGCTGCAAAGATGGTTCTGTTCCACCAAGCTTTTAATGGTGTTGCAATATCATCACTATTTTTTATACTAATTCAAGGCTCTGTTAACCACAAAGCCCCCCAAATGGGTATCTCCTCCAAACATATGCCAACAATTTGTGCCACAAATCCAGAGTTTTGTGTAGGGATGTGCACTGGATCGGACCCGATCCACGATCCGAGTCCGGTCCAGTGGGAAATCGGATAAATTATCCGATTTCCGATCCCGCAGCTGGATCGGCCGATCCAATCCGAACCGGTCCGAAAAAGCTCCGAACCGGTTCGGCGGATCGGCGGATCGGCGGGCGCCCACTGGCGCCCACCGCCACTTCCATTGGCGGGCGCCAGCGGGCGCCCGCCGATGAAAGTGGACAGCGGGGGGGGGAGGAGGGGGGCACTTACCTTCTCGGCCCGGTGGCTCCCGTCCGGCGCCGGCGCCTACTACTACTAGCAGGCTCCGCGGCCTGCTCTAGGGTGGCGCGCCGGGTGATGTCATCACCCGGCGCGCTACTCTAGAGCAGGCCGCGGAGCCTGCTGGTAGTAGTAGGCGCCGGCGCCGGACGGGAGCCACCGGGCCGGGAAGGTAAGGAGGGGGTGCGTGGAGGGGAGGAGGGGGCGCGCGGAGGGGGGAGGGGGGCCCTTACCTTTCCGGCCCGGCGGCTCCCGTCTGGCGCCGGCGCCTACTACTCCCAGCAGGCTCCGCGGCCTGCTCTAGGATGGCGCGCCGGGTGATGTCATCACCCGGCGCGCTACTCTAGAGCAGGCCGCGGAGCCTGCTGGAAGTAGTAGGCGCCGGCGCCGGACGGGAGCCGCCGGGCCGGAAAGGTAAGGAGGGGGTGCGTGGAGGGGAGGAGGGGGCGTGCGGAGGGGGGAGGGGGGCCCTTACCTGCCCGGCCCGGCGGCTCCCGTCCGGCGCCGGCGCCTACTACTCCCAGCAGGCTCCGCGGCCTGCTCTAGGATGGCGCGCCGGGTGATGTCATCACCCGGCGCGCTACTCTAGAGCAGGCCGCGGAGCCTGCTGGAAGTAGTAGGCGCCGGCGCCGGACGGGAGCCGCCGGGCCGGAAAGGTAAGGAGGGGGTGCGTGGAGGGGAGGAGGGGGCGCGCGGAGGGGGGAGGGGGGCCCTTACCTGCCCGGCCCGGCGGCTCCCGTCCGGCGCCGGCGCCTACTACTACCAGCAGGCTCCGCGGCCTGCTCCAGGGTGGCGCGCCGGGTGATGTCATCACCCGGCGCGCTACTCGAGAGTAGGCCGCGGAGCCCGCTGGTAGTAGCCGCCGGCGCCGGACGGGCCGAGAAGGTAAGTGGTGGGGAAGGGGGCTTACCCCCCCCCGGAGCCGTCCGCTTCTATCCGCTGGCGCCCGCGGGCGCCAGCGGATGGAAGCGGGCGGCCCCAGGGGGGGTAGGGAGCGCGGGGGAGGGGGTTTACCTGCCGGGGCCGTCCACAGCGGACGGCCCCGGGGGGGGGGAGGGAGTTAGGCCCCCCCTTACCGACCCGCCGCCATTTTTTCCTCATAGACTTGCATTGCAATGCAAGTCTATGGGGGAAAAAATGGCGGCCGATCCAAAAATTTACGATTTTTGGGTCGGGATCGGACTCGATCCGGTCCGGGGGGCCTCCGATTTTGTCCGAACCGGTCCGGGACAAAATTGGAGGTCCCGATCCGGGTCCCGATCCGATCCGGGGGGTCCGTGCACACCCCTAGTTTTGTGCCACCACCCACAACTGTATACTGATACAACAAATGCAGGTTCATAGCACACACACAAAAAAATTTCATATCACCACCAAACCTGTGCTAAGGTTTTGTGCTAGTTTTGTGCCACCAGCAAAAATGTGAAAATGCCATACTGTTAGGTGGGACCTGGTGAAGGCTAAATAAATAAATAAATAAATCCACATTTCATATCTCTAACCCCACCTAAAGAGATAATAGTTTGGGGGGTTCATAGTTAATAGAGCCCTAATTTTATGGTATTGATGGCGTTTGAAGAAAAATCCAGTCATGTTTTGAGATGGGTAGCCAACCTGGTGTTTTAGACTACAATTCCCATCAGCCCCAGCCAGCGAGAATCTTGGGAGTTGTGGTCCAAAGTATCTGGAGAACATCAGGTCCCTGACCCCTGTGTTAAGATGTTTTGAGTCTTATTATTGTTTTATTTTATTTGCCTATCACCTCAAGTGCCTATTAGGTAGAGGAACGATTCAAATGTATTGAATAAATAATATATGTTTAATAATATATTGTGTATGTTATTGTTATAAGCCACCTTGTGAGGGCTTCTGCACTGAAAGGCAGCCAAGAAATGTTATATATATTATTGCTGTTTGCATCCTGTGTTTCTCAACAACATTGTGCATCCACAGAGAATACAGAAACAGTCTTCCCTTTCCTAAGTATTTTAACCAATGCTCAACATTCTTAAAATAGTGTTACCCAAAAAGGCAGTGGTGTATCCCTCTGGCCTGAATGGTCAAGCGGGTTTCTTGTAGGTCCCTTCCTTGCAATAAGAGGGCACTGAAGACTTACAGCATGGTTATAATTTTTGGTTATTTTTAACTGAACCAGCAAAGCACATTGGGAACAAGCAGTCTCCTACAGTAGACAGTACAAAAGCTATTTCTTGTTCTGGATTCTCCAATAGCAATAGTTACATTCCTCATTCAGCGAACTTCAGCTCAATAATAGCCTCTGTTCATATTCATACTGCAGTTCTTTTGTTTTCCTGCCATGCACAAAGGGCCATTTCAGTCATAATGAGAAATGATGGTTTCCTGCTACCTGAATGAACTTGCATGAATCCTTGGGTCTTGAGCCCTGGGGGGGGCTCCCCTCTTTTCTTCTTTTGCTTTCACAAGAGAAGTTTGGAAGTATCTATTTCTGGTTTTAAACAAACTATGACATCCATACTTGGGAAATTGTGGTTTGTTTAGACTATGGTTTGAGAACAAGCTGGGCTCTGAAACCATGGTTTGATTCTGGCTTATTCTCAGTCTCACTAACCGGGGTGGGCAACTTTTGGCCTACAACTCCCATCAGCTGCAGCCAGCATAGCCAATGATGAGGGATTGTGAGAGTTGTAAGCCCAAACATCTGGAGGGCCATAAATTGCCCAGCCCTAGTTTAAATAAGCCACAGTTCCCTGAGCTTGGACATCACAGGTGACAGTGGTTTGTTAATGGGATACAGTTCAGTGTTATCACCTGCTAACTGCTGCGGAGCAAACTGCTGTTATAAAAGGGCAGCAAGCAACTACTGGCTCAAAATTGAGTTGACAATCCTCTTTCGAAACAAGCAACTGTTGTGAACTTGCAATGGTGGTATTTAATGTGAGCTGAATCTCTATAGAAAGTCCATTTCTAGAACTGAACTTAGCCTTTCATTTTATCTCTAACTGGTGTTTGACTGAACAACCAGAATAAAGAATATGAAACTGTGGTACCATGCCACCCTTTGATGCAAACAGACCTCTAAATACTTTCTTCATGAAACACTGGATCTTGAGTTCTCATTAAAAACGAGTCTGTTAGTCAGCTATTGTCAATAATGGCGTAGTTCTGCAATTTTAGACTCTGACCAGGTATCCTACTTTATAGAGGACAGTACCCTACTGTGAAGAGAGAACACTCTTCTATTTGAAGGTGTCCTCTATTTGAAGTGGTGTCCAGTTCAAGTCTGGTTTAAAGTCAAAGAACCATAGGAGGGGAGATCAAGGGCCTTAAAGTAGCCCATCCACAGTTCAACACGTGGACAGAAAACTGAGCAGGCACACAGGTCGCCTAGTCAATCTTCCCCACTATGTTGAGATAGATTGTATTTATATTTAGGGTGACCATATGAAAAGGATGACAGGGCTCCTGTGTCTTTACCAGTTGTACTGAAAAGGGGATTTCAGCCAGTGTCATTTGTATGCATGCAGCACCTGGTGAAATTCCCTTTTTAATACAACTGTTAAAAGTTACAGGAGCCCTGTCCTCCTTTTCATATGGTCACCCTGTTTAAATTATGCTTATGATTTCTAAATGTGCACCTATTCCTATAAATTAACATATGCAAATGTTAGGCCATTTGGTGTCCTCTTTGGGGTGACTTGACACCCTTCTCTGTACTGAATGGCCTTACCATGTGGGGGCTCTGAGATGTTAATATGTATGTCATGGTTCCAAGTAGGGATGTGCACTGGATCGGACCCGATCCACGATCCGAGTCCGGTCCAGTGGGAAATCGGATAAATTATCCGATTTCCGATCCCGCAGCTGGATCGGCCGATCCAATCCGAACCGGTCCGAAAAAGCTCCGAACCGGTTCGGCGGATCGGCGGATCGGCGGGCGCCCACTGGCGCCCACCGCCGCTTCCATTGGCGGGCGCCAGCGGGCGCCCGCCGATGAAAGTGGACAGCGGGGGGGGGGGAGGAGGGGGTGCGTGGAGGGGAGGAGGGGGCGCGCGGAGGGGGGAGGGGGGCCCTTACCTTTCCGGCCCAGCGGCTCCCGTCCGGCGCCGGCGCCTACTACTCCCAGCAGGCTCCGCGGCCTGCTCTAGGGTGGCGCGGCGGGTGATGACATCACCCGGCGCGCTACTCGAGAGCAGGCCGCGGAGCCTGCTGGAAGTAGTAGGCGCCGGCGCCGGACGGGAGCCGCCGGGCCGGAAAGGTAAGGAGGGGGTGCGTGGAGGGGAGGAGGGGGCGCGCGGAGGGGGGAGGGGGGAGGGGGGCCCTTACCTTTCCGGCCCGGCGGCTCCCGTCCGGCGCCGGCGCCTACTACTCCCAGCAGGCTCCGCGGCCTGCTCTAGGATGGCGCGCCGGGTGATGTCATCACCCGGCGCGCTACTCGAGAGCAGGCCGCGGAGCCTGCTGGAAGTAGTAGGCGCCGGCGCCGGACGGGAGCCGCCGGGCCGGAAAGGTAAGGAGGGGGTGCGTGGAGGGGAGGAGGGGGCGCGCGGAGGGGGGAGGGGGGAGGGGGGCCCTTACCTGCCCGGCCCGGCGGCTCCCGTCCGGCGCCGGCGCCTACTACTCCCAGCAGGCTCCGCGGCCTGCTCTAGGATGGCGCGCCGGGTGATGTCATCACCCGGCGCGCTACTCGAGAGTAGGCCGCGGAGCCCGCTGGTAGTAGCCGCCGGCGCCGGACGGGCCGAGAAGGTAAGCAGTGGCGGGGAAGGGGGCTTACCCCCCCCCGGAGCCGTCCGCTTCTATCCGCTGGCGCCCGCGGGCGCCAGCGGATGGAAGCGGGCGGCCCCAGGGGGGGTAGGGAGCGCGGGGGAGGGGGTTTACCTGCCGGGGCCGTCCACAGCGGACGGCCCCGGGGGGGGGAGGGAGTTAGGCCCCCCCTTACCCACCCGCCGCCATTTTTTCCTCATAGACTTGCATTGCAATGCAAGTCTATGGGGAAAAAAATGGCGGCCGATCCAAAAATGTACGATTTTTGGGTCGGGATCGGACTCGATCCGGTCCGGGGGGCCTCTGATTTTGTCCGAACCGGTCCGGGACAAAATTGGAGGTCCCGATCCGGGTCCCGATCCGATCCGGGGGGTCCGTGCACACCCCTAGTTCCAAGCTCTCCCTCCGGAGTGTGAGACAATAAAGAGGTCTGCCAAGTAATCCTCAAAGACGAACAGACCTCCTCTCGCCTACCTTTTGCTCCACCTATTTGAACCTACAGCGCATTCTGGGATCAGTTAGCTCTGAAGCCCCCTCCCCCTCAAAGGATTCTTGAGTTCCCACAGACTGTGGGAAAGTTCAGACAGCATATTAGGCAACGGAGAGGGGAATAGCACACTCACCATGCATTATTTTCCTGGTGCCGGACACACGACATGTTGCCCCTCCCCCCGTCGCACAGTTGAAAGTCCCGGTGACCTTCTGGGCAGCTAGTGCTCCTCCTTCAGTCCTCCCAGTCCTATCCCATCATGCACCTCAAGTTCTGCTGGCTGTATAGGAGTGGCCAGGGGTTTTTCAGTCACTCCTGCTGGAGAACTCTATGACTATGACTAACTGGAATAGTCCACGCGACGAGGGGGAATCAGCAACAGAGCCTGACACATGACATGTTAATAAATGGGTTTCAGGATAAGCAACGGAAGAGCCCGTTGTTTTTCCCTGTTGTTTAATTCACTAAAATAGCGTACTGTCAGTTGTGTGTCCATTGCGTGTTGCCTGACACACGACACAATAATCAACTCAACTGACAGTTGCCTCTCCTCTCCCCCACCCACCGTTGATTATCATGTTGTTCGAACTGAGCATGTTCTCACTGATAAGGTCTTGTGAAGATTCATCCCGGGCAGGTGAAGAGCCTGGGAGAATTACCTCCACTTCCTGAGTAATGTGGAACTTTTCTAGTCCTGTTTCTTCAGCTTCAGAATCTAATTTTGATTGATAGTCTGAAACTCCTTCTCCCACACCAAGGGGAACAGGCCTGCTCATGACAAAGTATTCCTTCACTTACCTCCAGATTTTGTAAGCCACCCAAGCTGCTTGAGGGCCCTCATTCGGCTGAGTGGAGCCCTGGACATCAGCTCCAAAGTCCTTCTTTGGTTTCCATTACAGCAACCAGCTTCCTGGCCTTCCATGGCTTGCAAGTAAACCAGGGATGGGCAGCTTATGGCCCTCTAGACGTTTGGGCTTACAACTCACATCATTCCTCACCATTGGTTAAGCTAGGGTGGATGGAAGTTATACGTCAAGGCAACAAGTTTCTCACCCCTACAGTAAACTACGAGCCAGGACTCGACTCTGAGCTTTTCTACACAAAGTTGTTAATCCACTAATTCTGCTTTAGGGTTTGTTGCAGCATTTCTTTTCCTGCTTTTCCACTGCATAACCTGTAGGTGGCAGTTGGTATAGTGGAATAGTTCAACTACAGAAGTGTTTGTCATTCCCTACTCATGGGTCTTTATGGGTTCTTTAGATGATGTCCTGATCCTCCAGTTTTGCTTCCATGTCTAAAGAGCACCTTTGGGGTTTTTTAGAGCAGGGAAAATGCATTATTTGTAAAAGCAAAAGCAAACTGGCCAACAAAAGCAAACTCCACTGACAGAGCAACCTTAAGCTGTCGCACTGTTCCTTCAGAACATATTTCCCCATCAAAAACATTATTGTTTATTATCCAGTTGCCTTTTTTTTAGTATTATCTCAAACGGAAAAGTAGCTCAATCTGAAGAGGGAGTCACTGGCTCAATTTGGACGACATAATAAACAACTGGTGTGGGGGAAACAATCGTCAGTTGTTTTGACTATTGTGTCATCTGAATGCTGCCATAGTCAACTCAGTGCTGATCCTCATCCACACCACAGTTGATTATTTATTACCATGTTGTGTGGGGAGTACCCCCTGGGGTTAGGGTTAGGGTTAGTCAACCCACCATTGACTATCGTGTCGTCCGAATTGAGCCTATGAATCATTTCTGAAGAGTAAGCGGCTAATTTAGAGTAGGGAACAGACAGTTTTTGGGCTTCACATTTTATGTTTATGGCATCAAATTCTGAGGAAAAATTAGGCCATCTGGTACCTGGAAGTTGGTTGTCCCATCTAGGCCTGCCAACTTCCACCCCACTAACAGAGCTCCTATGCCTTTAACAACCGAAGGACAGATAGAAATTTAAGAATAATTTCTCACAACTACATCTCCATGCTAGAAAAACTGCATTCCAGTCTGTTAAATGTTATGTGACTGTTAGCAGTACAAGAGCTTTGCCAGCAAGAGATGGCAAGCCATCCCAGCCACAAATAGCAAATATATACTCGCACCCCAATTGATCAGAGATGACATGTTGGTCAGATGCAGGGCTGATATCAGAGGTTGGCAGAGTTAGGTATTTGCCAAGATCCACAGCTCTGCAATGAGCCCACTACCAAGCCCCGCCCCCCCGGCTCATGCTGATGCTACTCTTCCTTATTATTCCCATTTGCTCATTTATATGCCCTTTCCCCTGACTATATGATGCTGCTTCGTATGCTGATTCCCTCAAAATGCTGCAGCATTGCTGCTGCAAGGTGGAATCAAGAAAACTATATGGCAGGAGGGAGTGTGGGCTATCTGGTCAGGAAAAACCTCAGCGCCCATGGCCATTTGGCTTGCCAAGCCCACCCCCTGCCCCCTGCCCTGTGTTCCTAGCTTACCCTGCACTGGGATCTGCCCCTAGGAACACCCCTGAACCGAAGCCACCAGAGACAGACGAAAGAAACAATGTGGTGACATCAAGGAATTGGAAAAGTCGCAGTAAAACAACACCATGAAAAAGCAAAATTTGGGGGGTAAAAGCCCAATGTGGCTGCAAGTTGGCAGCTGCATCATATAAACAACACAGTGCCACTGTGCTGCCACTACGGGGTTAATAGAGCATATAGACACACAGTCCCTTGAGTTAGTGAATTATGGTGACAAGAAGGAGGAGAAACAGCATCTGCCTCCTTCTCACTCATCAGCTCTCTCTCCCTTGCAATCAGGCAGGCAACTACTGCACGAGGAAACAGAGCATCTGGTGACAACATAAGCCAGGAGAAAATGGCCCCACACTGAATGAGGCCCCCCCTCCCTCGAGAACATTTTGTCAAAGAGCCCTCCAAAACCTGGAGCCAGCAGTGGTGAGATGTTTGATCTTTCGCTCAGTTAATCTGTTCTCGGCTCTGCTGAAGAACTTAAGCACCTAAGTTGGATTCCTTATGTAAGGATTTTTCTCAGCCCTGCACTGAATGTATGTAATTGTTTGGATTTTTAAAAAGATGAAGAAGAAGCTTAAAGCACATGGTATTGAAACGATATAAACCATTTGTCAACAACATTAATCAAAAATACATCTGGGTAATGTCTTTGAATGTTTTTGGGAAGCAAACAACTCTGAGCAAAAGGCAAAGCTGAGTCATGACTATCAGTTACAAAAAATGTTGTTACGAAACATGTTTGTGGGTGTTTTTTAAACTCTGCTCTGAATTTAAGACACTTTAAACATCTCTAGAGAGTACAGTTATATTTTGGGTAGACAAGACAATGACATTTTGGGGGACGATGACAATGAAGTTATGTAAATTAATACAGATAAGGCTGGTGGGGCCGTTTGGAAGCCGAGCTTTACATGTGACTATCATTGCGTAGCAGAAATATGCATTATAGTGTGTGAAATTGATAAGAATTTATTGTATGGCATAGATGTGATTAGTTCTGTGTATGTTGTGAGATAACTGTGAGTAATGGAATGTATTCTTGGAAATAGAGGAAAGTTGCCGCAAGTGGGATGGTTAAACATTGAAAGCAGAAAGCTGCTTAGCTTAGCAGGGATGCCTTCATCTGGGTGTTACTGATATTAATGGAAAACCTGGCTACACTGAGAGAAATAGGAGTGGTGGTACAGCTGGATCTGAAACTTAGAATGAGGTCGTCAACATCATGGGAGTTATAAAAGATAAGGATTTGGTCAGTTTGAGAGAGCGAGAGATCCTGGGAGAACAAGAAACCCACCAAATGTGCTTATGCTGACTTTGCCCACCATGTCGTCCATTTTGGTAAATATAGGGTGACCATGTGTCTTTAACAGTTGTATAGAAAAGGGAATTCCAGCAGGTGTCATTTGTATGCATGCAGCACCTGGTGAAATTCCCTCTTTATCACAACAGTTAAAGCTGCAGGAGCCCTTGCCTTGCTGTGCCGAGGCTGCCTTGCTCAGGACGACCAGGTGAGCCCTTCTGGCGTGGGCGTGAGGGGGGTGGCATGGATTTGCCGCTCTTTCCACTCCCCGTCGCTTCATGTGGGAGCTTCCTCATGCTTCATAGAAGGCCGGCTCTGCGGATGCATTTTGTATTGTCATAAACTATCAAATGTCCCCCTTTGGAGAGATCTTTGGCTTAACTCTTCAGTAGCAGGTGTCAATTGAAAGAAAGACTAAGTAGTGCATTGCTTGCATCACCACCATAAATAAATAAATAAATATCCCACTCTTCTGCAGTTGTACCCAGAGTGACAAACAAATCAAACACAAAAACTAAGGTGTGGGGGGGGGGGGGGTTGGATTTAGCTGGATCCCAAACCGAATTGGGCTGGTTCAGACAAATTTGGGAGATGTCCAAATTGAAACAGAGCTCCTCCAAAGTGGACTGGATTCAAATCTGAAAACTCCTGAAGATGTGGGATTCAGAGAAACACAGAGACACAAACAGTGTGCCTCCAAAAACTGATACATTTCTCCAAAGGTCCAGAACCGTTGTTCCCCCAATCCTCCAGAGCGGATTTGGAGGAGGTGTGGTGGGGAGGGCTGCAGGGGAGAGGAAAGGACAGGAAAATCCCATGCTGCAAGCGGTACCCTTCTGCTGGTGGACCAACAGTTCCTGATCCAACACAAGGAAAACACCAGGATGGGGAGACAGGGGAGGGAGAGGAGGCGGTGTTGTTTTATAACTGGCATCTTTAGCTTCCAATCACGGCGAATGGTTTTACCAAACCTCTCCAACGCCAGTGCTTTGGGGGAGGAATGTTAAAGAAATATATTGCAGGACTGATCTGGCATCCAGTGTGCTTTGCTGGTTCTTTCTCCCAGGAGCAGAAGCTTTAAAAGTGGTTTGGTGGAGGCTGTGGGACCTGGGAGCATTTAGCATGATGTGCCTGCTTGGGAAGTGCTAGGTGTTTACATGCTACTGCCTCTCCCACTGTATGTTCCTCATCCATCCCTGTCACTTTTTGTGACTTTAGTGCCAATTGAGCAAGAAAAAAACAAGTCTTAAAATGTTTTCTATTCACTATAATTCCCTAGCTCATGTGTCCATCCGACTGATCTTTTGTAAGATTCTTGCCTAAAAACATATCTATGATAAGTGCCATTTTCATACAAATTACCCCCCTCCCAAAAAAACCAATGGAGGGGTGGAGAGTAAGGGGAAGTGAATCATTTAGTGCTAACCCCCAAACACAATGTTTGGCAGGTTTCTTAACTAGGACCACCTGTGGGGCTTATGTCATTTTTGTAATAACTGCCCATAAAAGACATAGGGGGGATAAGCATATTTGGCTTTGGACCCAAGCCAAAGTGGCCAGTCTCTAAATCAGTCCAAGACAAATTGAGCTGCATTCCAAATTACCCAGTTGGTGTCCAAACCAAGTCTTGTGGTGGTGCACACCCCTAATAAATACATGCTTTCAGTAATAAAATACAACAAGTCAATGCTGGATGGGACCTAATATTCTTCAACATTTTGATCAATGACTAAGGATCAAGGATGGGAAGCAATCCTTACCAGATTGCATGCGACACCAGTATGGGAGGGCCAGTAACACATCAGAAGGCGGGAATAACATTCAAAATGACCTGACAAAATGGAAAACCTGGCCGAAATTAACAAAATAAAAATCAACAGAGACAAATGCAAATTTCTACATTTAGGAAATAAATGAATAGATGTACATCCAGGTGTTGGATGATAACTGGCTTCGCAGCGTTACATGCAGAAAGGATCTTGGGATTGTGATAGATTAGAAACTGAATGGGTCTGCTCAGACAACACGTTAAGCCATGGTGAGTCCTCTAACCTTTTTGTAGCAAGTGGTTAGTGAGCACGTTTAAACTGTTGTTATATAGCCACCATGGTTAGGAATGATTCACATGACACACTAAATCATGCTTCACAAGACACACTAAGTCATAATGTTTAACTCAAAAATGCTTAACCATCATGGTTTAGAGTGTTGTCTGAACAGGGCCATTATGAGTTAGCATGATGATGCAGGCACAAAAATTGCTAATATGATTTTAGGCTGCATGAATAGAGCCACAGTTCCCAAGTCACAAGAAGTAATAATCTCACATTACTGCATTAGGCCAGTGAACTTCACTATTGTTCAAGCAGGAGCCACTTTGGCTCCAGGCACCACTGCAGGGGCCACTTCTGGCACAGGTCCACAATGGTCACTCGCTCCCATTCTCTCTCAGTCACCTACACATTCAATCTCCCCTCCACCTCCAGTAGCTGTGCAATACATCATTGCAGCTGACCAGTCATGTTGCTCATTGTCTCTCAGGGTCCTCCCCCCACAGCTAATTGGATGATTGCTCCTTCATTGCTCCTACATTCCCCAGTTGGCTGATTGTTCCTGACCAGCCACCATACAGCTGATGAGCAGCAGCAGGTCTCTTAACTCTCCATCTCTGAAGCCTCCTCCGGTAGCCCAGACCACAGGTGCCAGCTCACTGCTAAAGCAAAGCAGAAGGCCCAGTTAGAGAGCCCCTGCCAAGAGTGAGCAACTATTGCAATGAGAGAGAGAATGAGTGAAAAACAACGACAGAGAACTGTACTTGAGATGGTTGGGAGCAATCCTTGGGCCTTGCAGTGAAGGACACTGCAGTAGGCAGTCCTCATCCGGAGTATGGTTTAAAATAAAGAATCTACTTGGATGTATAAGTTTAAAAATATCTTTACCATTCCAACAGCTTTAAATGAATGCTCCAGAGGCACAGCCATTGCACGGTTGCTGACAATATGATGCATTGTCTTTGTGCTCAATGAGTCACCGCTCGCTGTCCCCTGTTCCTTTTCACCACTAAAGAATGATCATGTAAGAAGATAAAGCTGCTTCTCCTCCTTATGTCTGTGCTTTCATGCTTTCACCCAGCTCACTCGGAGGGAGCATGATGCTTCCCAACAGGACACGTGTAAGCAGAGAGCATCGACACTGACTCAGCCCACTTACCTCTGCATTAATGTCTAATGAGTTTGTAAGCGATGACTGGCTAGAGGCAGTTTATAAACTGGAGGTCTGAGCAGATGGCAAAGCTCTGCCTGGGATGAATTCTCTCCCTTAGGATCAATGTACGTCTTGACTTGTCTGACTACAAACCAGCTGAACTGATGATTGTTATAAAAGACTTTAGTAGGGTGACCATAGGAAAACGAGGACAGGCTCCTGCAGCTTTAACTGTAGTGATGAAGAGGGAATTTCACCAGGTGCTGCATGCATACAAATGACATCTCCTGAGATTCCCTTTTTCTATACAACTGTTAAAGATACAGGAGCCCTGTCCTCCTTTCCATATGGTCACCCTAATTTAGTCCTAAGCGGTACTTATTACTCAGGTCTAACCAGTTTCCTATTTTCACTCAGCAATAAATAAATAAATGCAAATCAAACAATCCAATTCAGCATGTCTTTGATCAGATGAAAACACACTGCCAATAAATTGATTTTTGTGGGCTTACTTCCAGGCAGCCTTCCCAACCTAGCACCCTCAAAATGTGTGAACTACAACTACCATCATGCCCAGACAGCATGGATACACTGGCTGGATATGATGGGAGTTGTAGTCTAGCACATCTGGAGAGCACCTGGTTGGGAAAAGCTATTTTAAGGCAATATTTGGCCAAAGGCTTGGGCTTGACAAAGGAAGGATAACAGCTCAGACTATGCAGGTGATGTCTGAATTGTTAGACAATTGCTTAATTTTAAGTTTAGGTGTGTAAGCAGCTTTTTAAAAATTCACTGCAGACAGAAATGCTAGCTAGATTTTAATTTGTGGGGCACCAGGTTTTGTACACTTCCCCCCCAAAAAAGTTATTTAATGGGATCGTTCAAGTTATGCCACAATGAAGCCTGCCATTTCAGCAGCAGTCCAGGAGAAGAAAACAGCATTTGTGGAATCCAGTTTTCTTCCAAACACTTCGATCAAGCCAGTAAACTTGCAACCTAGGGCTTGTCTATACACTCAAAATACCCCGTCGTGGCTGCGCATTTGTACCCTGTCATTTATACAACACAGCCCTTTTCCTCTCAAAACTGTGCTTTTTCTAAATGTCAGCCTACCATGACTTTTTCCATTGCTCCGATGTCACCACAGTTGTTTCTCCGTCTGTCAGTGGTAGCTTCAGTTCAGGTTTAGAAAGTGGGAATACCTAGGGACGGATCCCAGCGCAGGGTAGGCATGGGAGATACAGGGCAGGGGGGCAGACTTGCCAAGCCTCGGAATGGCCGCCATGGTGATATAGAAGTCGGGGAACGAAAGTAAGGGCAGTTACGATATACGATGCATAAATTTCAAAGGCTTTCAAAGTTGTGCTGAGTTGCCATTAAAAAAAAAGTTTCCCATTTCCGCAATCTGATAATAGCACTGCAATTTTCCCCAGGCAGGATAGCTGCCTGCCATGTAACTCTTTCGATTCCACTTCGCAGTAGCTATGCTGTGGGGTTTGGGAGGAATCAGGAGGCAAAGTGGAGTCGAAAAGACACGATCCTGCTCAGGGTGAACATTTACAGATAGATCTTTAATAGGCATTCCAAAACCAAGCTGCTGTCTGTATAGAAATTAAACTTTTCTGGAAAAGCAAGAAACAATGCTATCAAGGCAACCATGTAGGAAAAACCACAAACCCTTCTTTCACAGATCTAAACTATTATTACAGATGCAATATACATTGGAAAATAAACTATCCCTGGCAATATTGGCTATGAAGGAAGAGAAACTGCTTGCAGTGATCCCAAGACATTTTACTAGCAGAAGGGAGCCTTGATTCTTTTTATCTGCAGCATCCCTTCTGGCAATAAAATCATCGCGATAATTTTGAAACACTGTGAACATCACTCAAGTACAGGCATGCCAGAAGCAGCAGTTGGATGACATCCCAGTTTACATTGACCTGAGTTATACTGAATCTATTCATGGAAGCTCCTTCTTTTCTCAGCTGGTTTTGCTTTGCCTTTATTTGATTTGGTCTGCTGCTCCCCCCTTGCCCCCGGTCCCTCAGTCCTTGGTGCTCATGCCTGGCTGCTGCTTTCTTTGCCTAGTTGATGGGGAAACATGGGTGGGAGGGTGCTGTTGCATCTATGTCCTGCTTGTGGATCCCTGGTCGACAGCTGGGTGACCACTGTGTGAACAGAGTGTTGGACTAGATGGACCCTTGGTCTGATCCAGCATGGCTCCTCTTATGTTCTTATGTTTTGGACTACATCTCCCAAGATTCCTGAACATTGGTCATGCTGGCTGGGGCCTATGGAAGTTGTAGTCTAAAATGTCTGTAGGTCACCAGGTTGCCCACCCCTGCTTTATACAATAAAAACAAACAAAGGTAGTTGTGCTGGTCCGGGACAACGATACCCCAAAATCCACAGTTGGGCAATACATTTATTAGGAGCGACCAAAATGCCACAAAAGTGTGCAACCATTTGAGTTCTCCAGCACACAATACTGAAGGAATGGATGCTTAACTGTGGATCTATTCCAGATTGTGCTTGCTTACAACTTCCCCTCTATGCACCCACACTTTTCCTTGGTCTCTTGGGCCCAGACAGGGAGGATGGAGTGTCTGGGACCAGCAAAGATGCCCAACATTGTCCTGGTCCTGTATTGCCCAATGAAGCATCTGTACTGCTAGAGGAATCCTCCAGTGAATTGACCCATCCCTGTTTGCTGCTTACATCAGTAGCTTTCAGGATGGATTAAACAGTGCGAGGATTATGAGTATTTCTGGCCCCATAGTTTACAACGGTAGATCTATGGCAGGCCAGAGAGGAGGCTGGGCAGCTCACTGGCATGCATGGAGGCCCCGGTAAGTCCAGCAGGCAGGAGGGGGCAGCAACTTGCTATTGGGCCAAAGCAGCCCAAAGCACTTCGGCTGCTTTGGGCTAAGATGACCCAATCTGGTCCAGAACCTGCTTCAGGCTGAACCAGGCCAAATCAGCCTGCTTTGACTCAGATTCAGGCTTCAGGGCTGAGGTGAAGCACAGCCCTACAAATCACCCAGTCTATGGGCTTCTCCCCATGGAGCTTTTATCCTGCGATTGAGATTGATTACTCAATGAAGTTTGTGGGTCCTTTACATGATGTCAACAACCTCCAGCACTTCCTGTCGTTTCTGAGCATTTCCACAGCTTAATTTGAAATAGAAATAATGATCTAACAAAAAGATCCGCCGTCAATCAGACTGACTTGTATGTGAAAAGAGGGCATGGCTACAGCCACTAGATGGTGCTGTTGCAGATAAATGGGAGAAAGTGGGGGGAAGCAAAGCTCATGTAAAAGGCTGTTCTTATCCCACAACAAATGCAGAAGCAGACCCCCTGGTAAAATCGCAAGACAAAAACCCTCAGTGTGGAAAAGCTGATGAACAAATCACCCACTGCCACAAGCCTCCCCATGCTGGAGGCATATTCCCAGCACAAAATGATATCTGTTGATGCCTCAAGGAATGGGTTTCTTCTAATTAATCATATCCCTCCTTCTGGAGTGGCAACCTACGTCCCACAAATCCTCATTCTCCTTGACAGTAGAGGAGGTGTCACCTCCCCTCAAAGGCTTCATCTGCCAACCTTTTTCCCCCTCAGCTTCTCCAGTTCAGCTACTTTGGTCCCAAAGCAATGAACTCGTTCCCTGAGAACCCGACATTCTTTGCACTGAATGCACACATACAACGTCTGTATAGCAGGCAGGTAATGGTACATATGACATTCTGTGCAATACATTGGATTGTCCCTATAGCTCTGCAAGCTTTCTACCTTTGCAGCTGTTTTCTTTATTGAGTTTGTTCACTTGAAAATCTATTTACTATCAGTACAGGGTGTATGTGGGCAGGGATATGGTTGACTGCCTGGCCTCCTTACCCTGTTTCTCAACTTGCACAGGTGCTCAACTTGCCTATCTGCATAGTTTTCATTTCATTTCTAGGGTTAAGATTCATTTCCCTGGATGAGTATAATTTCTTCAAGATTTAAACAGTACTTTCTGTTTTCAGGGAAGAGGGTATAAAAGAGTGATAGAGTCAGAGAGGGGAGCACAAGAAAAGATGAGAGCATAAGGAAGCAGTAGCTGGAAAAGCGTAAGTGCAGCTAGGGTAAAAGAACTTGAATTTTGCAACTTTCGTTTTCTTTTAATGCCTTTAATGTAATCTCTATTGACTAAATATCTTTACTTGTAATTTGGTTATTTTATTATTCTGGTAAACTGTTGTGTTGAACCTAAAGTGTCTGGAGCGTCACTCATCTCTCCTCTACAGCCTACGTTATTGGGAAGGAAGGAAGGTGGGACACTTATGGAGGCAAAAGATCCTAAAAAGAGTCTGGATCATAGAAGAAACCCTGACACCCTCCCATACTGAATCTGAATGGCACCTAAAGACTTATTAAAAGCGCAATCATACACATGCCTACTCTGAATTATGTCCCACTGGGTTCAATGGGATTTACTCCCAAATAAGGATTGCAGTTTAAGCTTGATTGTGTATGTCTAGAGATATTTAAGGAATTCTATAGCCCTCTTTAAAAAAAACCTTTCATTTTTTTTGGTATTCCATTTTACACACGCACGCACGCAAGCACGCACGCACACACACACACAGACTATTCTGGCAGTGCCTGATGTATAATATTCCTATAATTAAGCCTCTTTACATGGTGTTTACAGAACACTTTTAAAGTATCACTTAGAATAAAGCCTGATGTAACTTGGGTGGCTGTGAGATTTTCTGTGCAGAGCCAGTCATATGTACTACTCCTAAAGAAAAGCTCTGTGTTATATACTGTTATATAAATATGAGTAAATGCATGTAAACAAGGTACCTCTTAATTAATTAATGCAGGGACTGGTTCTCTTGGCTGTTTCTTTTCGCTCGCTCGCTCGCTCTCTACCCCACATTTAGTGCCTTATGTAAGACAGACCTGTGGTTTGTATACTGATTCTTTTCTGTAAAGGCTGTATTGTCACGTTGCTCTAGGGGAGAATAAAATTACATTTGAATGTTACATGATCTCACCAGCATATTAGGCAATGAGCTATCTTCAGATCCTGAAAGGAATTAGTCCTCTTTCCAAAGCAGGTACTTTTAAGATTAATAATGTGAATCTTATGCACCAGCAGTCAACTCCTTCTCCTAGTAGCGATCTTTCTGTAGTCAAAAGGGCATCACCCAGGCACAAGAAAGAGAGAGATGTCGGAAGACTTGTGGGAGCCACAAGGTTTGCAAAAGGAGAGAGAGAAAGAGAGATAGGGGGAGCTGAGGGGGACCCCCAAAACAACCCAATGAGAGCATGCTTGGCTGCTGGCTGCCTATTGGAGGAGGGAGAAATGAAATCTGGGGGCAAGGGAATGGAACATAGTATACTGGGAGAGAGCATGGCTGACTAGCTGGTGCCCTGAACAGGAGACTCCACACAAAATACAAGACCCCACTTGCATTCTGTATAAAGACACTTGAGACGAGGGATGCTGGAGAAATTCAGGACAGACTAAAATGAGTTCAGAAATCTAAGAATCCTACCTGCGGAGTCCGTTGAGGACTGGCCTCTCCAGGCTGCTTCCTGATTATTATTATTTTACTTTCCTGAAATTTACGCAAATTCATTTGCAGGGAAATATGCAAGTTTCTGCTGAGACATATGCCATGCTGGAAAATATATGCAGGGAAAAGTTTAATGAAATGGGGGACAGTACACTAAATGTTATATCCTAGCATAAATTATGTTAATTGTTGTGAACTTTCTTACGGAATTATTTGCGTATTTTTCCAAATAATGGAAAAAAATTGAATCAGTCTGTGAACATATGTAGGAACAAACGATACTGCGCAATCCACGAAATGGACGCAGAACAGATTTCAGAAAATCGGGGCATCTTTACTTGGGACCATTGACTTGAATAGCAAGAATATTTAAAAAAGAAAAAGAAACATTAGATCTATGATAGTACAGAGACTCCATCTTCCTTAAAAATTGTGGCTCTCATGGAGGACGGGCAGCTGACGGATCAGGTGAACAAGACACACCTGTTCAAAGAAGAGAAATGAACTGTGTCTTCTTTTCATTTTTACTCTACAGTAGTTGCAAGGGTTCCAATCCAAAACTTAAATGCCATCCTATTCCCAACGCTAGTGTCCTGATCCAAACCAGTGGCCCTGTGCATCCTCTAAAGTAAAAATAAAAAAAGAGAGAGAAATAACTGCTAAACACACATTTCAAATCTCAGCAATACCTATTAACCATACTATTCAATTTATATCATTTCTTGACTGCCATCTCAACTATCTGTATTTATTTCAATCTTATAAAACCTGTGACTAAAATCTGCAATTCCTCCTTTTAAAAACATGTTTGTATAACTTAGGCCCACAGGGAATTGCCAAAGCAACTCTAAATATCAGGAAACGGAATCCAGGTCTTCCCAATCCAAATCAATCACTATCCATATTTTAAATGGGAGAAATCCACCACAAACTCCTTCACCTCTTCTATATTATAGGCTTCAGTGGACTTCATTTATTTCATGTATTTCCTGTTCTATTTTTCCATGCTATCTCCAAAATATATATTTTTTAATTATGTCTGAGACCCAAACATAATTTCTGCTTTGTTATGAATCAAATAACTTCATCTGAATGCTGCTTCAACCATTCATGATTAAGGGTGATCTCTTCTAATATGCCGCTCTGGCCTGTTACAGAACTCCCTCTTTGGCAAAGCAAGAGAAACCAAAATCTGGAGGTATCCTTATTAATCAGGAGCTAAAAGTCGGGTTGCTCAAACATGTTCGGCTACATGTTTCACAAGTGTGAGAAGGAGCCTCACATGCATACTGATTTTATATATATATATATATATATATATATATATCTCTGCATAGAATTCCTCCACACATGGTGTGTGTGTGTGCAGAGATACCAATTGGCCTAAAATGTTTTCTTATATGGCAAAGTTCTATGCGTGTAATAGGACATCAGTGCTGTAGTGACAAAATTAAATATAACTTTCTTTTTATATCTTTTTTTTTCAGTACAATGAACATGGGCTAAACATAACCTGAAAAAGTTAAAAAGAAACAATCACGCCCAATCCAGTTTTGTGCAGATGCATAGAGTACAGAATCACAAAACCTTCAAATTGGTAGTGGTCATTTTTGTGTGTGCAGGTAATCATCGTAACCATCCTCATAGCCACGCCCCCCCAGGAGGCGTGGTCAGTAGCAACACACCAGTTCTAGGCCTTTTCATCTCCACCAGGAGCAGGACTTTTGTAAAGCTACTGGGACTTAATTGCCCATTCGAAACCAAGCCAACCCAAAATGCTTTGCATTACAACAACATAGTGTTGCTGGGAGAATTCATTTCCCACACACCACCCACTTCAGCTATTGTGAGGACTGTTAGCTAAGTTCAGAGGGAACAGGGAAATCTGAGGTGAGGGTAGATGACATCAACATCCCAGCTAATAAACCGTGCCGGTGCTGCGATTGCTATGAGCCCTGGCTCCACTTGGAGTCCCTTCTCACACTCACTAAGTATGCAGCCAGCAGAGGGGCATAGCTGGGGATGGGGCTAAGCTCATGCAGCTCCATGTGCTTTGAATACATATAGGAGGCTGTTTAGGGTGACCATATGGAAAGGAGGACAGGGCTTCTGTATCTTAAAGGGAAAAGGGAAATTCAGCTGATGTCATTTGTACACATGCAGCACCAGGTGAAATTCCCTTTTCATCACAAGAGTTAATGCTGTAGGAGCCCTGCCCTCTTGACCAGATACAAAAGAGGGCAGGGCTCCTGCAGCTTTAACTCTTGTGATGAAGAGGGAATTTCACCAGGTGCTGCATGCATACAAAGGACACCTGCTGAAACTCCCTTTTCCATACAACTGAAGATACAGGAGCCCAGTCCTCCTTTCCATATGGTCACCCACCCCGGTGTCCTCTACATTGTCTCCTTTCTTTCTCCCCAACAAACCTGGCTCCTAGGACAGAAGCCCTAGAAACACAGCAGGAGGTGGAGGGCTATTGCCTCCCAATGAAGTTCCTGATCAATGATGGGGTACCATCACCACCCACTACTACTACAGCATTTTATTTCCCCCCCTAAGAATGAATGGCAGCTATTACAGGAGGTAAGTAAAGGCACATACTTGGTGTGGGAGCTGATATCTGGCTAAGCAGCTCTCTCTCTCTCTCTCTCTCTCTCTCTCACACACACACACACACACACACAGTCCCCGAGCAAAACTGTGACTCAGGCACTAAGAACCATGCCAATTCCTGTCTGGAATTCTCTGCAATCAGGTCCATTTCCTGGTCAGGCTACAATGCAGTGGAATTTTGGGAAATGTGTACAATGTGCATACTGTGTACAGAGATGAATAATAAAAACGTAGCCAACCATTGTTTCACCTCCAATCACATAACTACTGCAATAAAAAAAACTTCACCAATGCCAGAAGCTTAACCTACCTATTAAATGAATGTTCATTATGCAACCATGTGGCTTGCAGGGGGGAAGCTTTATGAGATGGAACATTTAGAAAAGCTGCAGCACATTAACGGGACCAGCAAGGGGCAGTGCTATCTCAGTTTTATATAGTGCTTCAGGAGTTGCTTAAAGACATTTTTTGACAAAGGCGGCAGAGAAAAGTTTCCCCTTATTGCAGCTGTGGATTTCACTATCACAACACTATGAATTTAATTATTATGAACATTTGCAAGGGCTAGGCGAAAGTAGCAACATTTCCATATTCATTCTTATGAATGAACATTATGCAATGCTATAACAGTGTGCAATCACAGTGATTATAGTATCCCAGAACACAGGTAGGAAACCTTTGGGAAAGGCCATAGCTGAGTGGTAGAGCACATGTTTTGCTCGCAAAAGGTCCTAAGTTCAATCTCCGGGGCTGGGAAAACTGAATGTAGATAACGCTGGCCAAGATGGATCAAGGGTCTGACTATAAGCCAGGTAAGGTCCCAATGTTCACTCAGAAAGGGGAATGAATGTCTGAATCCATAAATTAAGTGGGCTCCAAAGCAAAGTCCAGCTCCAACACCCTGCAAGTCGCTAACCCAAACACACGAATATATTAATGTATATATGCATATGTAACCCTTGTGTCAGTCAGTAGCCAGGGCTGGATTCAGAATGTATGGCTTATTTCGTTTCCTCCTTTTATATTTAGTTCTGGCTCAAACCCAGGCAGTTCTGGTTCAGCTTTGATGGGTTTAAAAGCAGTTGAGACAAATTCCTGGAGGATAAGGCTATCAATGACTACTGAACATGATGGCTGAATTCCCTCCAGTAGCAGCGGCAGTATGCCTATGTAAACCAGTTGCTTGGGGAACACGAATGGGAGGGTTTTGTGGCAATTGAGCTCATGTCCTGCTTGTGCTCTTCCAAGGGCATCTGGTTGGCCACAGTCCTGCAAACCGAACATTGGACTACATAGGCCTTTGGCAGCAACTTCCACATTCTCTGTGACCGAATCACATCATCACTGAACCCGAGTTACATGGAAGTATTGTCCCGTTCAGGATTGAGGGTTGTTGGGGTTTTTCACACTACCATAAACTATCTGCATTTTCTTTAAGATCCAAGTCAGAGATACTTCTGCCCTTGTCTGGTGGCATCTATAGGTACATGTGTATCATCAGCTTTTGGCAACAACTACCATATGATGTAGCTGCAATTCGATATTGGGCAGGATTTGGTTGTAAGAGGAGTCAATGCTAACTGTAAAATCACGGAACTGCATACAAAAAAGAACCAAAAGGTTTTGATTTCCTACTGCAGCCATTGTAGAAATCTTTTTGCACCCCACCTCAGTTATTAATTCACAAACATCAACCAACCCACAGCATAGTTAAACTATGGAATTTGCTACCACAAGATGGAGCGATTGCCAATAATTTGGATGGCTTTAAAAGGGAATTGGACAAATTCCTGGCGGAGAAGACTATCAGTGGGTACTAGTCCTGTTGGCTATGTGCTTCCTCCAGTATCAGAGGCAGTAAGCCTATGTACACCAGTTGCTGGGGAAGATGGGCAGGAGGGGGCTGTTGCATTCATGCCCTGCTTATGGGCTTCCTGCGGGCAGCTGGTTGGCCACTGTGTAAACAGGGTGCTGGACTAGATGCAGACAAATCACAACATTTTCTTAAAGGTAATGCTGAACATAAAGCATCAGTGAAAGAAGCAAACCTGACTGCTTATGAAGGGGGAAAAAAGTAAAACAAATATTACATTTTAATGTAAAACAAAATAAAGATACTTTATTTTGGAGGAGCTAAACCCAGACACTTTGTACTTCCCGTACAAATACCCTGAAGGTGTTCAGAATTAGCTCAGCTGATGCTCCTGTGCTGGTTTGTTACCTGCCCCAAAGTTAATCCTTTCCCTTCTTTTCCTTCTTTTCCTTCTTGTCACCACCGTGAGCCTGTGTGAGGAGGAGAGAGAATGTGACTTGGAGCTGAGGCGCATCTTCTCGGTAGGATAACCCTATTCCGGAAAGAAAAACAAGACAGGACACGGCTTCTGCCTTTTTAAGCAGGAGACTGTTCATCGTCAGGTGAAGTTTTTACCACCACTTCTGTTTCCTTCATAGCAGAAGCTCTAAGGTGGCTTTCCCCAACATGGCGCCCTCTAGATGTTTTGGACCACAGCTCCGGCCAGCATGCCCAATGATAAGGGTTGAATGCTTCCCTTACATATCATGTTGTGTTACATCAGAGGGTGCCATTGGATTGGGTACATTTCATAAGAGATTGAGATTGTCTCTGTTCTTGTGCATGTGGAGTAAGTGAGAAACTGGATGTATTTTAGGGTAGCAGCCTTCCCCCGACATGGTGCTTGCCAGATGTTTTGGACTACAATCCTTCAGTGGCGGTTGGTGGCCACTGTGGCATGTAGGGAGGAGGACAGGTCACTAGGAGTGGAACCAAGGGCTCACCAGGAATGGAGCCAATGTGCTCAGGTGCTGGGAGTTCCTTCCTGGTCTGCAGTGGCAGCAGAGCAGCGGCCGCATGGCACAAGAAGCCGGTGTGCAGAAGAAAGGTGTGATTTTTTTTCCTTTAAAGTTTTGGCTTTAAAGAAAGGGGAAAGGGAGGTTGGTGGGTAGGTGGCTGCTGAACACCCTGCCCTCTGATTGACACCTCACCTGCAGCACCTGCCTGAAAAGAGCTACTAGCTAGAAGGAGAACGCCTTCCCATTCAACCTACCAAGCACCCATCAAACTCATATTACCTTTCCAGAATCACTGTCAGAGCTGCTACTGCTGCTGTTATCATCTTGTCCATCACGCTAGGGAGCAAAAAACAAAAGATTATTCTAGTGAGAGCACAGAACTTGCCAGTCCACTTTTTTGGGGGGGGGGGCTGTCTATAAGCATGGAAAGCCCCAGGGTGGCTGCACGACGGCGCTGTATCGATTATACGAAGCAGCAACCACCTTGCAGCCATTGCGGGGCTTTCCCATGAAGCTGCAAAGAAAAACTGTCAAGGACTTACCCCGACTTTTTTTTCCGGAGCGAGGTGAGTACGGCACATCCGTCATCTATCCTTGCTCCAGAGTCATGGTGGAGGCGCGGCCAGGTGGATGGCAACCCCCTGATTGGCTGCTGTCCACATGGGCAGGGGGAGGGCCCAGCTGCCAGAAACCCTGCACTTTCGCTGCTGCATTGGGATTAGCCATCACCACCCCGAAACAGCCAAAGCACAAGGTTTTGATTATCTCGGTGGCAACTTGCTGCCTTATAGGCAACCCTCTGCTTTGCATGTCAAAGGTCCCAAGTTCAACCCCAGGCAGCTCCAGACAAGGCTAGAAAAACTCTTGTCTGAAGCCCTGGGAAAGCTGCTGCCAGTCTGTGCAGACAATACTGGAGCTAGATGGGTCAATGGTCTGCCCGACAGAAAGCAGCATCCTAGGTCCCTGGATCTCAATCTAGAGTATCCCCTATATGCTCACTGAAAGTTCCTTTTCCATGACTTCCTCTTACTAGTGTCCTTTCCACTTGGCAACCAGTTTTCCTATCCCTCTCCTGTTTCTTCTATCATTTATATCTAATTGTAAGAGAGTTTCTACATGGGCTTTTATTGTGTCCCCATGATTGCTTACTCACTGTAGTTTGTGGGCCCTTTACATGACATCCACTTCTATAAAAAGTGTAAACCTTCAACCAAACAGCAGTCTGACTTTGGGCTCATCTTTGAGTGCAGACTCCTTGCAATTGCTCGTAACAAATTCTCTCTAGGAAATGGTGTCTTGAGATTCCTTGACCCCTACTGAAAGATCCTAGCAAAGGGAGGAACAGAGTTTGAAATTCCTCCACACAGTCAGCCAGTGAACTTCATGGCTGGGCAGGAATGTGAATCCAGATCTCCCCAGCCAAAGCTCAAGATGCTCACTCTTCGGTTACTGTGTCAGCTGGTTCATTTAGACCAGGGCTGATGAACCTCACTCTTGTGGGCCAAATCTGGCTTGCGTAAGGTCCCAATCTGCCTTTCAGAGACTCCACAGATGGCCATTTCCTCTACCCTTGGCCCCATGCCCTTTTCTCTGACCGCCGATTATTTGATGGTTTCCTGGCTTTTTTGCGTGTGTGTTTTCTTTCTAAAAGGTTGAAAAGACTCTTCTAAGGCCTAGCTGTAAGAGCTTTAAGCTAAAATATCCTGACATTTGGGGGTATTTGGGTTTTTTTGTCCCTGCCTCCCCCTTTGCTTTTGTCCCTGCCCGCTATTGGACTGCAATGCAAGTCTATGGGGAAAAAAATGGCGGCCGATCCAAAAATTTCCGATTTTTGGATCGGGATCGGACTCAATCCGGTCCGGGGGGCCTCCGATTTTGTCCGAACCGATCCATGACAAAATTGGAGGTCCCAATCTGGGTCCCGATCCGATCCGGGGGGTCCGTGCACATCCCTAGTCAACACTCCATCTTGTGGTAGCGAATTCCAGAGTTTAACTCTGTGCTGTGTGAAGAAGTCCTTCCTTTTATCTTTCCTGAATCTCCCAGCAATCAGCTTCATGGGATGACCCTGGGTTCTAGTATTATGGGAGAGGTCTGACACCCCTGGGCTGAAAGAGGTTTGACACCACCGTTTTAGCCTCTCCTTGGGAACGTGGCTATAGAGTCTGTCACAATGAGCTCCCTCCAACATTTACCACAATGCTTCTGGGTTTTCTAACATATGCTGCTGCTTTCTAGGATCAGACTAAACATGTGGACACATCTGGCGCACGTTTCCTGATCTGGTGGATAAACAAGGGATAAGAATCTCTAGAGATTCTAAATCCCCAGCCATTTGCCACAGCTTGCATAAAGGAAGAGCCCTGACCACACCTTACAGGAGGAGAAACTAACCGAAACAAATCTTTTCTCCACACCTTCAACGTATGTTGACAGACACTGTGCTAGTGATGTGGGAACATGAAAGTCAACTCTGAGGCCAATCATCATGTCTTCATCACACTCTTATACTAGCTTGGAGGCTCATCCATAATGAGCCCTTTGAAAAAACACTCCACGCCCATGCCTCTCTTTCCTCTTTCTACCTCCCTGTTACATGTCCTGTTTTGTATGCATTTTCCTAATTAAAGTCAACTGTAGTTAACCAAGCAGGGCCCAGGTTGACTCATGAATAGAACTAGGAGGAAACAGCCAATTGAACTTGGCTGCTTATTTTTTGGGAAAAAAAGTTTTTATGAATACAAGCCCTGCGTCATGCCCAAACAATCACTATGGCGTGTAATGAACTTGTAGACCCCCCCCCCCAAGGTGAGTGTGAACATCAGCATACATAAATTGCACTCATGGTTAGATAAACGGGTACCTCTTTCTCCACTCAGACCTTGGTGCAAGCAAGACCTCCCCCACTTTTTGTTTTTTTTAAAACTCCACCAAGCTTCTGTGCCTATTTACAAGTGCTTGTCATGGGATGAAAATGCACCTCTTCTGTAATCATTTTCACTATTCCAAAAGGGCATCTCTGTCCACCAGGGATGGGTGAGAAATTTGCTCTGTTGATCCCCCACCCCCGGATTTACCATAGTTGCACCCAGTGTCTGGTCATGGTTTTGGAGGGCCCTTGGGCAAGGCATCCTCACTCCGGGAGTCTCTATTTTCACCCCCACCATCACCAGCTGATCTTGCTCCTCATCCTCTTTCCCATCCTTGCACTGCCACTCATTTGCTGAGCAGGCAGAGAGCCAGTGAACAAGGAGGCCTTGACATCTACTGCCCCTCCTTACCCCCACTGTCGCCTGAGCCAGTGTGTTCCTTTGATTGCTGTGGAGCCACAGTGCCCTGTTATTAATCTCAGATTGTAGATTTTAACAGGATATTTATTCTATTGGATCCGAAAACCAGCTATCTGAGGAAGTCACTTCACCTCATAGGAAGGCCCATGTCTAATTCGCCATCCTCTTCTTACCTTTTTCTCCTTTTTCTTCTTCTTGTCTTTTTTGTCTCCAACTTTTTTGTCCTTCCCCTTCTCCTTCTCCTCCTTCTTCTTCTCCTTTTCCTTCTCTTCTCTCCCGAACACTAAGAATGGCAACGAGAAGTCAGAAGACATAGAAATAAAAGCAGGTGTACTGTGACATTTACAAAACAAAGTGGGAGATCCATTAGCTTCTCCGGCTTTTCCCAGCTAAGGAAACATTGAAGCTCTGTTGCAATGGCGGCCAAGAATGGTGGCCGTTTCTGCCAAGTGTACCACATGCCAAGCACAAAGTAGAGGACAGGGTACATGTGCAGCCCCGACATTCATGCATTTGGTGTAGAGTTACTGAACCAAGGAATGGGATGCAACACAGCACATCAGGCCAGCCCAAGACATTTTGCTGCCTGAGGCCAAGGATATGAACACACTCCCGCCAGTGGTATAGTGGAGAATTTGGAAGTGCAGGCAGCTGGGTTGATCCATATCAACAAACCAGTTCTAGCACTTTTCATCTCCTCCAGGAGATGAAATGCTAATGCGTCTTAATCGTCGATGCAAGACCAAGCCACCACAAAATACTTTGCATTACAACAAGAATAGTTCAAAATAATAGGAAAATCCATTCCTACAAACACACACACACACACGACCCTACAGTGAGGATTGCAGCTAAACTCAGAGGGAATGGGGAAGTTGAAGGGGGGAGGGAGCAGATGATATAAGCATCCCTGCTAATTACAAACAAACAAAAAACTGCTGATGCTGTGTCCCAGGGAGCGCTGATGCCAGCCCAACAGAAAATTGCCAACCGGACTGGCAATTGAATTTTCCCCCCCTCAAACCCAGTTGAGGGCAGCGGCTAGCTCAGGTAGCCATGGGCAGGCTACATGAAACATGCAGTTCTCTTACAACATGCCACTGCTGCTCCCCAGCCACAGGATCTGCCACCAGAGGGGGCTAGCTCACTCTGCTCATGGTAGGGCCAGTCCTGAAATTCGCCCTGGAGAGACCTGCAGCAATGCAAGCATGACTCAGTACAGTAGGCAAGCATGACTCAGTGCAGTAGGCAGCCCCACAGGCCCTTCTCTTTTGGGCGCCAGGTCAAAACGTTTCTTTTCTTCCAGGTATTTTAACAGCTTAAATTGAGGTTTTAACTGACTTTGTTGCCAGGCTTAAAAGTTTAAACTGTTTTAAATATCAGCTGTTTTATGATTTTAAATTTTGTATATTGACTTTTTAATGTTAAATCTTTTAATTTTTGTCAACTGCCCAGAGAGCTTCAGCTATGGGGCAGTATATAAATGTAATAAATAATAATAATAATAATAATAATAATAATAATAATAAATAACTATCTTCCAATCTAGATGTGTCACAGACTCCTGTTGCAGCTGCCACAACTTGGCCAGCCATGCTCTGTTTAGATAGTCTACCAGAAGGGAAAGCAAACAAGAGCATGGCCAAACATCTTACCAGGAACATATTCTACCCTCTGGTTTACTCTGTTAAGTTTATTATTGTCTTTGATGGCCTCAGGACAGAAATGAGAAGGAATATGGAAGAAGGGAAGTTAACCTTTAGCTCTTGGCTACAAGAGAAAGGAAGGTGGGCCACGTGTCCTCTTTTACCGAGGACAGTCCTCTATTCAAAGGGTTTCCAGAGAACCATCCTCTATTTGAAGGTGTCCTCTATTTGAAGGGCTGTCCTGTCCAATTCCAGTTTAAAGTTAATGGACTATAAGAACGGTGGCCTATCAACAGTGAGCACCCAGGTAGCAGGCTGAAGCGGCAGACGCACAGGTCACTTGGCCAATGTCTTGCCTGCTATGGTGACATGTAATGTATTTTATTTTTGAAGTAACAAAAATGACTTCTAAATTGGCATATACATATAAATTAGCATATGCAGTTATAGCTGCAGGAGCCCTGCCCTCTTGACCAGATACAAAAGACAGCAGGGCTAATGCAGCTTTAACTGTTGTGATGAAGAGGGAATTTCACCAGGTGCTGCATGTATACAAATGACATCTGCTGAAATTCCTTTTCTACACAACTGTTAAAGATACAGGAGCCCTGTCCTCCTTTCCGGATGGTCACCCTAGTGTTGATGATATGAGAGAAAGAGATTTTCTTATGTCAATATCGTATTTGAAACAAAAACAAGAGTTGGGGGGGTTGGGAGGGGGAAAAGGGGAGATGCAAAGCAAAAGCGACTCACCTTTTAAGACAGAAGACATCCTTCAATCGTCAAACAGCTTTTGCCCGGAAATTTAGAATGTGCTGTTGCTATTTGGATTGGAGATTCCTAGGCCAATACAATGCAAGTTAGCTGCATGCGAGCAGAAAAGGTAGCAGCTACCTGGGGTAGAATGTGCAAAAAGGACATTCTGCATTATTTTTCTGCTGACATCCCTGATATGATTCCTGAGTCACTGCATTTGGAACCAGCTGACTTCGTGAGACTTGCTTTGGGAGGAAAGGTCACGATCCTCAGCGATTTCCAAACCCCTGCAAAAGAATCTGGTTTTGCCTGTTATCATTTGGCCTCACCCACCTTCAGCACGATAACTAACAACCCAGGCAGGATACACAGCCCTGGGCAAGCAAATACACAAAAGGCTCAAGCGGGACAAATCAGCGAAAGAGAAAAGGTACAGGTTCCACCCTTCAAAGTTGAATGAACAATAAGAAGGCCACCAATAAAAGCTCTGGCAAGCAAATCAGGCACAAAAAACATTATCATCTGGATAATTTTAGACACTGGATCAAGGGTCTTACATCCGCTGCCCCTGCCCAACTTTAGGCAGCCATCGGTATTACTTCTATTGTGAAGCACACAACTAACGCTTCTCTTCTCCCCGTCCCGCTCACATTCCACGCTTTTCAACCGTTTCTACATTCCTGCTACATCTGAGCAAACAACCACCATTTGCCAGCTCTGATCAAACGAAAGCAAAAAGAACATACTCTGAGCATGCACCGTTTTCTATTTTAAACTCACTTCAATCATAGCACTGCAGCGAGAAAATGGAGTTTGCTTCTGCTGGCCTGATGCTAAGCACACTGACTTGGGAATAAGCCCCATTTTGGAACAGAAATAAAATTAGTAACAGTAACCATGTGAATGCCTATACCGCCAGCCCTGACTAGGGTTGAAGAATCAATGATGCTACAGTGAGTAGTGTTGGTCTCAGTTGTCCCTGCATGCGCATGCAGGTGCTAGTGCTGGGCCAGCTTGCCATGGTCCCCTTACCTGCCTCTCTCCAGGTAGTCATTTGGGAGGCCATGGGGCCTGGACTTTGGCTCCAAGGGGCAGCCCTAGCTACACCACGGAAAGCAGGAGTGGGGAACATGTGCCCCTCCAGATGTTGTTGGCATTCAACTGGTTAAAGCTGTTGGGAACTGCAATCCAGCAACATCTGGAGGGCCAAACATTTCGCACCCCTGCCCCAAAGCCCATTCACAATTCTGCCTGTGATAATTTGCTTCAGAAACATTTGACAAGCCCTAACATTTAATCCTCCCAAAGGGTGAGGTGGGGCTCTGGTGAAGTGATAAACCATTGCTGAAGCAGCAGTACTTTCCCCTGTTTAAGTCAAAGCAAAACGTCCAGATCCCAGTCAGGTAAATCATATGCAATGCAAACAGCCCAGAATCCCACCCTCCAAGTTTCCTGTCCAGATAAGATAACATCATCTACAACCACATTAAATTCTCTTAAAATGAGAAAGTGATAAAATAAAGCAATCTCACCCGGTAGCCTTCCGAACGTTCTCTTGAGGCCTGACAGATAGAAATGCAGCTGTTGACTACTTCCTTGTCGGTTGTGTTCTGTCTCCTCCCTCATAACGCCCTGGAAGAGATGAAAAACTGGTTCCATCCAGCACCCAGCTGAAGGAGTGTGCTCTGGGTATATGCAATCCTTGCTCAGGCAAACTTTGATCCTTAATCCTGACTATCTCTGCTAGGAAGTTCTGGTTCAAAGCAGTTAGGCAGGCCTGTGTTTCAGCTGGGATATCTCACCCTCTCCTTTCCCCACACTGGGAACCAAGCCATTTAATTTAATGGTAGCCAGTTAAGTGCCCAGTTGGTTAATAACAGGGCCCAAGTTAGTTTGGTGACTGAGGCCTCATGTCAAGGTGCACAGTACCCAAGGCTGGCTGAGTTATTTTGACACCTGAGGCAAAAAATAACCCCCAAACACCCAAAAGTGCCTCTCCTGGGATTAAAAATATAGGGCAGAATTTGAGGGGTTTAAGTGGAGCAGTAGAATTCGGTATTGCCCATAATTATAAATTAACAGTTTTCTGTTCTTTATGACCCTCCAAAACAAGCTATCTGAGTCAATGTCCTAATTCTGCCAGCCCTTGTCATGACTCAAAATTGGCTCAGTATTTACCAGGTAATACTTCATAAGCCACGTGTTGACTGTATCATAACGTCCCTTTCTTTTTGAGTAGTCATTTGAACAACACGGCATTGTCTTGTTTCCCTCTCACCCTCGAATCATAGAATTTTAGAGTTGGAAGGGGTCTTAGAGATCATTTGGTCCAACCACTTCCTTAGTGCAGGGATCTTGCAGCTCCAGCAGCCTTCCCAATTTGGTGCCCTCCACATGTTTTGGATTTCAGCTTCCATTATCCCCAGCCAAGATGGCCAATGGTCAGGAATTATGGGAGTTGTAGTCCCAAACATTTGGATGGCACAAGGTTGGGAAAAGCCGAACTAAAAGAATTTCTGACAGATGGCCAGCCAGGCTCAGCTCAAATGCCCCCATCCAAGGAGGAGGCACCTCAGCCTTGAATAATAGCTGTTTTCAAGCACCTTGGATAGTGCCTTTAGAATTCTGACTAAAACCGGAGCAGATTTACCGCTCCACTGACATCAGAGCCACCAGCCCCCACTGATATTAGGATTCTCTCCCCCAACCTCCGCCCACCTTATTTTATATAACCCAAAGTGCTATCTGAAGCACCACATGACTCTGTCTTCATTTCCTCTTTCATCACTCCTCCCCCATCCCCTTCTAAAATAACTAATTGCAAGAACAGAAATATACCGTGTTGGGAAATTCTGGAAGCTTATCAACATGCCCTCAAGCCTGTGCCTTAAGGATTTTTTCTGTGCTAAGGTTTCAGACAATGAACAATAAGGGCTGCTAACGAAATGACAAAATGCAAATTAGGCTGTGGTAAGTGGTAACACAATGACCCATCTTGCACAATTAAAAGAAGCCACTGTGACTTATTTAAAATGGTGGTGCGTACCGGGCGCCATCAGCCATGGCTTGTTGTTTGTCCGAACCTGGGCACCATGGCTTGTTTGAGGGGGAAAGAGCCTTCAAATAATCCACAGCCTTGCTTGATCTTGCAAATGGGCCCTGTGTGTGGTGAAGGAGTTGGTCTGTTATTTATTGCACTCTACAAAGGGGGCACCAGGAGAGAGACTGTAGCTCATCCAGAATGTCTTGTCTACTTATCAAAAACTTGATACATTTTTTCGGAATGGAAAGGAAAGGTGCTCTATAGAAGGTTGCTTTGCTTCAGGTCACTGCTGCAAAACAACGGGAGAGGTGAGCACTTTATTAAAGCCAATGTTGTGGACTCCCGATTCCTATATGCAATCACAGCAGTTTATGATGTGTATTACTTAGTCATATACCTATGCAATTGAGTGTTGTGGCCTATAGCAGAGATAAACCCAGCATTTATTAAGAACTCCTAGAGGGAACACTACTGCAAACACACCTTTGTATACTGGACTTCACATCTACCTGAACAGTCAGCAGAAAGACAGCTATAATGAGAAATCCAATAGCCATCTGTCTCATAAGAAGATATTTTATCTGAACTGAATGCATTACCGACTGTTGAAGAAGTCTTGTTTATAGGCAGCTAATATTTGAAAGGCTGCCCAATCCGTGCCTCCAGGCTTCTATTGTGCTCCTGGATCCGTCGCTCCAAATGACAGCCCAGATAGATGCGATGGCCAGGAGTGCCTACTATCAACTTCGGCTGATACGCCAGCTGCGCCCCTTCCTAGAGTTGGAAGACCTAAAGATGGTAGTGCACGCGCTGGTAACTTCGAGGCTCGACTTCTGCAATGCGCTGTACATAGGGCTACCCTTGTGCCTAGTCCGGAAACTTCAACTTGTTCAAAATATGGCAGCCAGGTTGGTCACCAGTACATCTAGGAGTGACCATATTACGCCAGCTTTAAAATCGCTCCACTGGCTGCCAATTAGTTGCCGGGCAAAGTATAAAGTGTTGGTCATTACCTTTAAAGCCCTACATGGTTTGGGTCCAGGTTACCTGCGGGATCGCCTTCTCCCGTATAATCCGCCCCGCACGCTCAGGTCCTCTGGGAAGAACTTACTGCGGTCGGCCAAGACTAGTCTGACAACTGTTACCCAGAGGACCTTCTCTTCTGCCGCTCCCAGACTGTGGAATGACCTGCCGGAGGAGACTCGTCAACTTAACAGTCTTTTAGAATTTAAGAAAGCTATAAAGACTGTTCTCTTCCGGCAGGCATATCCAGTATAATTTTTAGAATGTTTTTAGGATGTTTTAGGATGTTTTAATGCAGTTTTAATAATATTTGTCATGTTTTAATTAGTTTTATGTATTTTATCATGTTGTTGTTCCCCGCCTCGATCTAGACGGAGAGGCGGGTAAGAAATAAATCGTTATTATTCGTTATTATTATCATGCCTCATTCATGGAAATTGTACAAGGGGTCCAGACATTGCTGTCTTCCATTTGCAACCCTCCTGTGTTATTCCACTGTTTGATCCGTATTTTCTCTTACCAGAAAAAAAACCATTAAGGAGGGAAAATGGAAGAACCGCACAATGCCTTTTGATTGGTAAGGCTAGGAGCCCTCCATCTATAAGTATCCCATGTTGAGTTTAAAGATAAAGAACAATAAGAAGACAGGGAAAGCAAGGGCCTTGAAGTTGCCCATCCACAGTGAACATCTGGACAGCAGATTGAGCAAGGCACATAGGTGACCTGATCAGTCTTTCTCACTATGGTGAGATGGATTGTATTTAAGTTAAAAAGCATTTGTTCTAAATTTGCACTTGTACAAATTTTATGCTAATCCATAGCCTATTGTCCTCGTTTCTTTTGTGAAATTGCCTCCCCACATTCAAGGACTGGGAAGTCCCAAGCATCCTGTGAAGAGCTGCCAAAGGATCTCTTCTCAAAACTGAGTGAATGGGCAAGAAAAATATTTTTTTGTGAACCGCCCAGAGAGCTTCAGCTATTGGGCAGTATAGAAATGTAATAAATAAATAAAATGGTAGATGAGTCAATATAAGTGAAAAATGACACACAGTGGGACAAAAATATATAACCATATATCAAATCTGATGGTGTCTAAATTGACTCACTGAATATCAGCTCAGGGTGTTTGATCAGTTAAGCATTTCTCAGTTTTCCTTCATAATTTTTTGGGATAGCCAAATTCAGAATACGCCACATAGTTCTGGGCATTCCATTTCAAAATGGCTATGAGAGGAACACGAGGATAACAAAGATCTTTTTAAAAATATATATATGATGAAATATAATTGCCTTCCCCCCCATAGCTTATCCATAGTTCAGAATAGTTCTGCTTCATTAGGAAATAAGAGGTCTAGAGACATGCCATTACGCATTGATACCATTAAAAAAAAAGCAAGAGGAAAAATCCCCAAAGGGGTTTAGGAATAACCTGAACTGAAATTCTGCCATCATCTGTCAGATTCTAACATGTAATGCAGGAGACCTGTGGCCCAGAGGCCCTCATACAAATCCCTCCTTTCCACCCACTGCTAACAGCAAGGAAAGAGCAATCCACGTGTGTGCGTGCACCTCCCCTACCCCTTGCGAATGTTTGGATCCTTGCTGGACGTTGGATCCTTGCTATCTCTTCAAGAAACTCTAGGCTATATGGGGTTCATCTAATTGCTTTCCTCCTTCTAGTGCCTTATAAAGCATCCCTGAAGTATCCTTAGAGTTGCGTGAAATGGGGGTAAGGATCAAAGCACTTTGGACATTGGCTGTTGCTTGCGGATTTTTCTATTACAGATGATTTAAACCTCTTATTTAAACCCTCCCCTCCCTTCTCTTTGTAATTTAAAACATGCTCTGATCACAGAGTCACAGAATCAATTTGTTGATATATATATATATATATATATATATATATATATATATTTCTCACCTCTCTCTTTACATGCCAAAATAAAATGTAGTATTGCCAGACTATAATACATAAAATGGTTAGGCTGCAATCCTGTGGTCCCTGGGAAGACATCCTTAGGATATTGCGGAGGCCTCTGCGGCAGCTGACGCTTCTGCCACCAATTGCCCCTCCACCAGGGCTTTGATAGTGGTAGCCCTTTTTCTTTCTATGCCAGGGACGCTTTAGAACTACCAAATTCAAAGGTCCCTCATTTGCCCAGCATGCCTACCAAAAGGGGGGAAACTATGCCAGTGTTGGAGCAGCGATTTTCCCTCCTGTCAGAATCAATGGGAATAGAAAAAAGCTAAGAGAATGAAGGAAAGTCCTTCTCGCCCCTCAGCCCCTGCTTTTGCCCTGGCTGCTGCAAGCCCAACAGGACTTAGCAATAGCAGTTCCTTTGCAACAGACTCTCCCCCAGAACCTACTCCACAGGATTGTTCTTCTGTTGCTATTCCTTTGTGAGGTAAAAGTTTAGAATCACTGCTGAAAAGTGTGATTCATCTTTTGCCAAGCCATCCTGGTATAAAAACTAGCCTACAGACCAAGTGAGTCAACACTCTTTCAAACTAAGGGACAAATTCAATTTCAGAGAAGCTCTCAGGGACTGTGTTCCAGTGATGGGCAGGTCCCAAACTACCAGCATATTTTAGCTTAAAGTCCTTACTGGCAGTAACTCAGCCTTAGGAGAAGCATTTCAATGTTTAGTAGTTTCCTGGCTTTTGCACGATTGGTGGTCGGTGAAAAAGGCCTGTCTTTCAGGGGAACCCCAGACGGAGGGATTGAGACCCCAGGACAGCCAGATTTGGCCCACAGGCCTGAGGTTCAACACCCCTGCTACAGACCATGGGTGGGTAGCCTAGTCATTCATTGGAAACCTTTTCTTTGTAACATCACAGAACATTTATTCTCAGTATATAATATAGTGCAGATTTCACAAATGTCATACATATACAAAATATAGATTCTTTGCTAGAAAAAGAAGCTGGGTCCAAAAGAATAGTCTATATATCTAAAGATGATGAAAGAATTTTTGCCCTGATGTACACATGTTATTGCCACATTGTGAGTGTGTTGCTCCAACACAGTTTGCAAGTAGACAGATTTAGCCATTACAAGATTTAAAATCAAAAGTGTTTGAAGATTGAAACTGATGCTATTACAACAAACCCATCCTGATAGAGTAGAAAGTTCACGCTTTATTAAAAAAATGAAAGTTGTAGTCCGCCTCCATGCAAACTGTTTTACCCTCTACTGCTCAGACATTAACTTCATTCTCCAGGTGTGTGGGGGTGGGGGGGAACAAACAAATGATGAAGAGATGCATGTGATGAAAAGAAGCAGGGACCGCAGCAAGCAGCCTGGTTGCAAAAAAAACATATTAATAGTACAAGTCCTCCTGAAGAAAACTAAGACCTCAAACATAAGGGGGGAAAATAAAATAAAAACCACAGTCTACCAATAGTGGTACAAGAGTAAAATCTGTGCAAACTAACAATTCTATAAAAACAGAAAAAGTAATTGTGTCCTGAATGCTTTGGGAAATGTCCATATGGAGCAGCAAGTCTAAATATTGGAATCCAGTCATAGATCCCACTGTCCTGAATGGTTCCCTCCACAGAAGAGAGCAAGCGTTTTCAACCATTTTTAATCGTGCTAAGAACAAAACACTGCATCTACTCTGTGCATTTCCCCTGTGTTAGTTTCTTATATAAAAACATCCTAAATTAGTTATTCAAATAGAATCAGCTCTCTTTTGGCTATTTTATTTATTGCTGGAGAGCTATGACACTGAAAAACATGTTGGCCAGGTCAAGTCTGCTCTATCCATACAAATGTGCCCACAGGGATTTGCTCATGTGGGAAATATTGTCATTTGAAAGCTTTTTTTTTTTTTTTTAAGAATTCCTAATTTATCTCTAATCTTCAATCTTTCATTGACAGACAGACAAAGCCAGGACAACTGCAATGTCAAGCAGGCCTTTAATTTAAACAAAAAACACCCCAAACAAAGCACACACTTTAATCAGTTTTATGTATTTTATAACATTTGTTTTTAATGTTGTTCCCCGCCTCGATCCACAGGGAGAGGCGGGTAAGAAATAATTATATCGTTATTGTTATTATTTGAAAGCAAGTCACATTGTGTTTAACAGGACTTATTCCCAAGCAACTGCACATAGGAACGGAACTTCAGCAATGCTCTTACTGAATTGTCTTCCTTTGGAGCTCAGGTCATTGAAGAATAGACACAACAGGCAAATCGTTTCAGGAAACTGTCACACATCTCTGTTTTGCAGTAACTTCGTTCTAGTTTGGTAGATATAGAACTTGAGGTAACCATTCATAGTGTATATGGTACATTTAGCTACACAGTTACTAATTCCAATAATTCCTCTAAGCTCTGGTTCCATCAGTACAGTTGTACAACCCCACCCCCTTTCTTATCCAATGATCTTCTCGTCTCAAAGAGCTTGATGCCATACTTTCTCACCAAAGCACCAGGAGCAGAAGCAGGTAGAACATTACCCAGCATGGAGACATAGCCACCCCCACACACTGAACTTGCTACATTGCCTATATGTTAATCCTCTTCGCTTAGGCAGCTAAGTCGTAGCCATTCAGTGTCTTGTCACTGCTCAGTGAACAAACAGAAGTCAAAACTTTTCCCTTTATTACATGCTCTTATTGTTTTGTGGATCCAGGGAACTATCACTCAAGCAGACTGCCCTAGTACAGTCAAATTTGATTTATTGCTGTGTGAACTCTGTCCGAGCCTGGATGTGAGAGATCTGTAGAACTGGCAGAAGCAACTGGAAGGCATCTTGGATATAAGAGGCACTGTTTGAAGCCTATAAATAAGAACAAGAAGGGCAGTCACACTTTGCATATAGAATACCTACTAAACCTAGGGGCTTGTTTTTGCTCAGCATCTCACAATCAATCTCCAAACTGATCATTTGAATGGACTAATATGACATGATAGAGCAATAGGTGCGTAAGGGGAAGAACTAGAGCACAGCCATATTGCTTGCAGGAACCTACATCCCATCTTCACTGAAAGCTGTACCCATCCACCTCTTTGTTTTTTAAACAAATTGTTGATATACTTTCAACTTTTTGGAGGGCAATCCAGAGAAGTACCGTAAAAGCTTATGAGATTTTGTGCCAAGTTTATCAAGTTTTATAGCACAACCTCGTATAGTCCAAGTGTGTAGGTCCGGAAATTTCTTAACATCCTTCCCTCTGCCTTTCATCCGACCAACGCAATAGATGGATCACATCACAGTATTACTCTTTTGGTAGTGAGATTTCAGAAATATGTGTTCAATTATATAATATGAATCAGGGACTGTAGCAGGATAACAATAGCCACACCACACCAGATCCCTCAGTGTATAATTATCTCTCCACTTGCAGTCACCAGCCAGTCATTTCAGACAAAGACATAGGCAGTAAAGATCCACTTTCCATCACTACCTAATATGTGCAAGTGTATTACAACTAACCTCCAAAAATACTCCAGTAATTAAAGGGTTAAGGACATCTGCCTTCTCTTCCACCTGTAAATGAGAGATATTTTAGGTTTCACTTTAAAACGGAGCACAAACGTTCTTGAAAGAAATGTTACCTCCAGTCCTAAAATTGATTTAATATAGTTCCATTGATTTTTATCAGTTGAGAATCCATCTCATACTTTTTGAACATGAAGCGCTGAAGAAGCATTCCATGTCAATAGCATGCTACATACACACTGGAGTCAGATCCTCAGCTGAGATGTTATAAAAAGAAAAAAAGGAACATCAGATGCAATATTGGAATACCAAGTTACATGTGAAAGAGAGAGAAAAAGACCTCAGGAACAAAAAGCTACCGAGGGGGTAACTAGAAAAAAAATTGTCTTGAGAATAATATGCAATCAATGTGAGCTTCCAAAGGATGTGGGGGGAGGGGGGGGGGAATCCCTCACCAAGAAAGTACCTCTAGCAGGTAAGGTGAAAAATGCTTGGGTCTAGCAGGCACTTCCAACAGTTGTTGCCAAACATCAGCATACAAAAGTATAATTCCTTCTTCTTTTCTTTTTAATTAGAAAACTCCAATAAAGGAAGGGGAAAGTGAAGTGTAGTACTGTATTAATTGCTGCAGCCACAAAGGACCATAGGATACTCTCCTTTAAAATAAACTAGCAAAACAGAACAATACACAGCATAGTATAAGAGAAGGCCACTTTCCCAGGTAATTGCATCCTTCTGTTTTCACATAACAAGCCTTTCAAACTTGACTTCTTACCCCTGTAGCTGTTAAGCAGGTAGCAAAGTCTTTAGAAAGAGATGACAGTTCTTTACACAGGACAATGGTCATTCTAGAAAAGAACAAAGCATAGTCAATACAATTTGTTAGAGAAATTTTCCTCCTTTATTCAGTGCTGTTCAATAATTGTTCATAAAAACAAGTGAGTCAATGTACAATTTATTTCTGTTGTTCTGATAAAAAGAAATTAAGGGAACAACCATCTGCAAGCTGACAAAAAGTATGTAAACAAAAGACAGATGGCCAGATAGAATATCTTGAATAATTTGCACAGGGGTCACTCTGAAGGTCATTTGCCCATGTCATCCACCCCACATTTTGGGTGAGGAAGGAAATAAAAGCCAGCAATGGGGTGAGAACATGTACATGGCCTGTTTAAGGAACACTGCAATACCCTGGAGCCATGAGCAAGCAGCAGAATAAGTGATAGCCCAGTCATCACAGCAGCGAGGCCACGATCTCACTTGCAGGAAGTGCTGGAGGTCTTAGGAGAGACTGGAAAACTCTTGCAAGACTATGCTGGTTGCAGCAAAATGTATTGCAGAGGTAGGTGGGAGGCAAAAGAGGAGACAGCTTAAGAAAACAAGGTTGAGCAGGAAGAGAAAGGAGTACTTTTTAACCCCCTTCCCCCTCCATTTCTGAGGTGAAGGGAAGGAAATCCAGAATGGCCAAAGGGAAAGCCAGTCCAAATATAGTGTCTACACTTTCCTATTGAACTAGGAGCAGCCCCTACGTACTGCATGAAATAGGTGCAAGGTAGATATTTCACACAGGTACCAATGTTCGTTTCAAAAGCACGCTTGGGTGCCTAAAAGCATTAGCATTTTCAAATGTTCTCTATTCAACTGCTGCTCAACTCCCGCAACTGAACATTCTGAGGAATATTTTAAGGTCACATATTTGACTCCTGTGGCGTACCGACTAGACCTCTTGGGGCTGACCATTACCACATGTGAAGTGAAGGGCAAATTAGACATTAACTGCAGACACGAGTAACATTACTCTAATGTTGTTGTTTTTTTTTATATATATATATATATATATATATATATATATATATATATATATAACTGGAAAAGCTATAAAAGTTTTCAGAGGGGCACTTAGGACCTGAAAAATGGTAGTGGGCACTTGGGTACTCCCCTGCCCACCATTCCTCTACTCCAAATTGCCCCTCCCCACGCACACACAAACAAACGTGTTTACGTCTGCAGGGCTTCAACTACGTATTTGAACCCAGCAATGAGGCAGGGAGTGAGAAGCCTGCTTCTGGAGGGATAATCAAGATGAGAAAAGCAAGTGGTGGTGGGTTTATGCAAGAAAAAAAGCATTTGGCGTGGGATTTTAAGCAACACACACTGTCGATTGGAGGTGCTGAACTTCATTTAGCCCAAGGGTTGAATTCCATTTCAGAGCAGCTCTCCAGTGATGTGTGGAGCTGAAGGCAAAAGATATCAGGCGAAGGTATCAAAAAGACAAGAAGAATGTAACTTAAGCTCTTACTGCCAGTAGCTAAGCCTCAGGAGGCGTACTTCAACCTTTTAGAATGAGGGGGAAACCCATGCAAAAACCAGGAAACCACCAGGGGGGCAGGGAAAGGGGGCATGGCCATCTGGGGAACCCTGGGACTCCAGGCACGGTAGATTTGGCCAACAGGCCTGAGGTTCAATACCACTGTTGTATTAAGCAGCCTCTGTCCAACCCTGCCCTCTGATTCCCACCCCAGACTGTAGCCTCCAAGGCCGCATGTGACTGGGTGGGAAAAGGAGAAACATGCTCCATGATTACGTATAAGATATAGTATGGTCTAATATGTCTTTTGCTAATTGCAGAATTGGTAAATGAAATTGTGCAGTTGCATCAAAGTCAACAAGAATTTTATCGTCTTAATCATACATGGCAGAGTAGTCAGGAGTGATCAGGCTTACTGTGAAAGGGCTTTGGCTCGGTCTATGGCCAACACTTCTTCTTTCTGACCATGAAGAACCAATGCTGCAGTTTTGTGGAACACTTCAATGGAATAGGCCGTCAACTCAGCCAGGCTTCTGATTGCAAAGGTGTGAATATCCTGCAGAGGTTAGAAAAGAGGTGCCTGTCTATCGGCTTAGATACACACACACACACACACACACACGCACGCACACACATATATAAAGTATCAGTTTCCCAGCCAATTCCATCCCAAAGGCTTCGCACAGAGATTAAGTGCAAGGATAAAGCAACATACCGTCAATTCTCAGCACAGATTATCTCAGCACATCCACAGTTAGACTGCATTGCCACATTCTTTGGGTTACAATTATTACCTCTACTGTTTTTTTATCGTCTTGTTCAGCATCGCCTGAGCCCACTTGCTGGTCTCCGTCATTTGGCCTTTCTTCTTTTGCAGTTTGTACACTGAGGCTTTTAGCCAATTCCCGAGCAGAGTTCCTTGCCTGTCCAAGAGGAAACAGAGAGACATCAGAGCATTGCTGAAGTGATAGGGAGGATGATCCCACTCATGCTGCAAATGGAAGAGGTGCAAGAGCATTTGGAATGAAGGATCACTGTCCCCATTTGACAAACCACAAAACCAGAACTAGAGTCCGAAGTGTGCTGAACTTCACAATGAATGTACAAAGAAGGAAATTTCATTGTATAAATAATTCACTTCCCCTTGAGATTTGACAAAAGTTGAAATCTTTCAGAAGCACAAAGACGGCTTCTGGCAAAACTCCAAGCAAGCCCCATACCCATGAGGAGGGGGCAGGCAGGCAGCTGTGTCCCCATTGCAACACTTTCCCCATAGAAGACAATGAGGACTCCTCATTATGAAGAAGTAAAGGGGTGTTCTCTTGGGCAGCAACCTGCACCTTCCCCCTCACATCTCCAGCTGTCGAGACTCAAGCCTGCTTCTCTTGGCATGGACCCATCATGGTTTTTTTGGTCACGCTAGAGTGGGATAAAACACTAGAAAACAGCTTGCATAAGTGTGACTTGCAATAAAACGTTTGCAGTATGTAGTCAGGATTCAAGCCACTCTATTCCATTTCCTTTCCCCCAGTGTTGTATCATCCTACTTCCAATAATCATTTAATAATTATTCTTGGTGTCTGCAAACATATATGCACACATGCGCTTGAATTACTGTCATTTGACCCAATGGGTTGGGTGACAACACTCAACAAGTAAATCCCTTAAAAACCTTTCCCCCTTTAACAGTGAATATCGTTATATGATTTGCAATAAGAATGAGTCCATAAATAAGAGGATTTTAATCCTATTTGGAACACAGTGCCACTCACTGGCTCTGCAAGTAACTACAAGAGAGTGTGTAAATTGTGTTAATCTACTCCTTTGAAGCAGAAGAAACCACCTCTAATTGAGGACTGCATTTAGCGCACTTACTAGACATTGCATGCTTTCAACGTTTTACCATATAAAACCTAAGATGCAATAAACCAATATCCAGGACTGAATTTTAGAAACCTGGCCCTTTTAAAGAGCAGTGACAGACCACTAGCACAGAAATAGCCTGAAGAATTTGCACTTTTAAAAGATACAAAGTTTACAATACCTGATGTCCCAATTGGAAAATTCCTCCTATTGATTTCATATACCATTAAGTAGAGAATACCACCTAGGGAATGCCACCCATCACATTTCAAAGCCAGAAGACACTGCAAGAACAACTCCATAGAAGAGCCATGCTGGATCAGACCAAGGGTCCATCTAGTCCAGCACTCTGTTCACACAGAGGCCAACCAGCTGATGACCAAGAATCCACAAACAGGACATGGGTACAACAGCAACAGCCCCATCCCATGTTCCCCAACAACTGGTGTATATAAGTTAACTGCCACTGACACTGGAGGTAGCACATAGCCAACAGGACTAGTAGCCACTGATAGCCTTCTCTTTCAGGAATGTATCCAAGCCCCTTTTAAAGCCAGCCAAATTGGTGGCATCACTACATCTTGTAGTTGTAAAATTCCTTTTATCTGTCCTCAATCTCCCACCAATCAGCTTCATGGGATGATCCCGGGTTCTAGTATTATGGGAGAGGGAGAAAAATAACCCCAACCCCAAAAGGAGGACAAGACAAAGACTCACTCACTTGGGTCAGTTTGGCTGGCTTTGTAGAGACATGTAGTTGTGAAAAGAGATCTGTTACTTCCTTTGAAAAGTCTTCCTCTTCTGAAAGCAAAAGGAGACCTATGTTGAATGCTCTATGTAATCATGCACCAAAAACCATTACTACTTCTGTGAATATCACATGAATGGTTGCAGAGCAATCACACACTTGCTTCTTTCTGTTTTCATAGGAACACAGGATGCAATTTTATACTAAACAGTGCTCCAGCTAGGACTGGATCTCAGGGGCAAAGTCCGGGGCACCCCACTGCCCCAGCAAATGATCATGGGGCAGAGACCCTCAGGCAGCATCAGTCACTTGGCCATCATGACATGCCAGGGCCCATTAGGGCAGATGGTGGTCACCACAGAAGCCTTTCTTTCTAATTAAAATTAAAAGCATACTTAGTCTGGGGATTACAGGATGGGCATGGACATGGGGACAGATGCTCATTGCATTATTTTTACTTAAAATATGTTATCCTTTTCTAAAACAAAGTGGTGCTTATTCTCGATAAATGTGTCTAGCATTGGGGAAGCAAAAGCAAGCTCCTTTTTATTCTTGCAGTCATGATGATGCCATGATGATAGTGAGCTTTAAAATGTGAAACTGCACATGGTCGGAGCATTTCTTTTCTTTTCTTAAAATCTGGGCTGGTTGGTATTTTTTTTATTATTATTATTATTTTATTTTTATTTTTTTATTTTTTATAACCCGCCTCTCCCTACGGATTGAGGCAGGGAACACAATGCAAATACAAACATAACAAAGTTTAAAAAATTAAAAAAACAAGAGAAACACATCATTAAAACATTTAAAATTCATCCGGATAGGCCTGCCGGAAGAGAACAGTCTTCATGACTCTCTTAAATTCATGAAGACTGCCAAATTGTCTAACCTCCTCCGGCAGACCATTCCATAGTCTGGGAGCCATAGAAGAGAAGGTCCTCTGGGTAACACTCGCCAGCCTAGTTCTGGCTGGCTTGAGTACGTTCTTCCCAGAGGACCTAAGAGTGCGGGGCGGATTGGTCAGTATCAGCCTCCACCTCAGATCTGCCCTGGTGGTGCAGGTAATATGGCAGCTGGACCTCAAAACCCAAGCCCACTGTTTGAGTTCCCAAGTGCATGTCCTGCTCTAGACTGAGTCTTGGCTCTTTGTACTTTGGCTTTTGCTCTAACATATCAAGAATGAAGAAGCAGTTGTAAAGTATGGAATGGGGAGGGGAGAAGATAAATGTGAATTGCGTGCTTCACAACCAAACACACATAACCTTCTAACGGGGCCCTCTATAAGAACAAGAAGTCCAGGGTTGGTCTAAAACTACTAAGCTGCACCACCGGTGCAAAAACAAGTCTATACTGACTGGAAGGATTTCAGACAAGGCTTTTCCTAGTCATAACTAAAGAAACCAGGGATTGAATCTGGAACCTTTTGCACGCAAAGCATGCACTCTTCCTCTGAGCTATGACCCCCACCCAACTTCCAGCTGAATCCTTACTAGCTCAGCAAAACAGTGATGTCCACTATAGTCTTTTGGTGTTGGATTGGTTGGCTCACCCAAATAGCTGCCAACCTCTGTTTTGAGGAGACCCTTTGAACACTCTAGCTAAGAATACTGAAAACAGCAATAAATGTATCACCAGCTGTGCTTCAAATACGTTTAATGCTTTGAAATAGAGGGTGCCGGTTTGAGAACCTTGTTTCATAAGCCTTAGGAGCGTCCAGTAAGGTCTGAGAGTCCCCTGGCTCAGGCCAAGTTGGATGTAAAGGGTGGTGGCAGTCTACTTTGCTGGGTTGGTGTTCAATGTCAGCAACCCTAAGCCTCTTGAAGGACAGGTCACAAACATAACAAAGAATGGAAACTAAGAATACCAGTGACCAAGATGTTGATGGCATATATAATCTTGCCAAGGGCATTCACCAAAAAAGACAGAAGTGCATACAGTACTCAATTAGTGTCCTGTGCTGTCCTAGACTTCCCGCAAAGGTTTGAGCAAAATGGACACTGTCAGAAATGGAAATTGATATGACTCACTAGGCTCTTATGAGCAGTCTTTTGTCCTTCATGTGGTACTGCAACACACCGCAGAATGAATTAACTTGCCATTCAACATTTTAGAAGTCTACTTTTACTTTTGAAAGCTGGAATTCTCATAATTACCTTTCTTTTCTTCCTCTTCATCGTCATAAAATTCTGCTAACGAAAATGCTTCTTTGAGCTGTTCCATCTCTGCCTTTATAATATCTAACTCCTCTCCAGAGAGAGCACTTATAACTGACTTCACCTGATTGAAAGAAAGCCACAGAGAGAATTGTAAACCCAGTAGCAAAAAGAAATGCTTTGTAATTGATGGGAAAAGTAAGGCAGCAGCACTAATGATAGGCTGCTTGGTGAAAGGAATTCTCTCTTTGAAAGAGAGAAAACAGCGTTTGCATACCCTCTCTCTCCTTTATGAGGGAATAAGAGTATTAAAGTCACCATATCTCACAGTATCATTGATTTTTTTTACTATCAAGGGCCTAGTTGGTCAGAGCAACAAATATTGAGAAAACTCTCATTTAAAACACACTACACAAAGGCAAAAGAAACAGCGGGAGAAGGCAGGATGTCTTTTTTCCTGATTTTCCTGGTTTTCATTTACTTGTGCTAGTGTGGAATCTATAAAAGGACTCATCCCCCAGAGTTTATATAGATACCTATGCTTACTCTTCAATTGTTCCAAAAAAAAAAAAAAAAGGAAATTGCTCAAGGCCATTACCTTTGATTCACTCTCTCTGGAAAGCATCTCTAAGGCTTCCAAATGAGAAAGACCCTGAAACTCATCAAAGAGTAGCCCATAATGGGCTTTCTTCTCTGTAGCCATGGAAACCTCAGTAGCTGTCCGCTGTTCTTCTCTCTCCTTCGCCTCTCGCAAGACCTACAAATGGAAAAGATAACACATTAGAACTCCAACTTTTTTAAAAATGAAATATACGAAGAGAAAGTTCATGTCTGGAATATTTGGAATTCTACTGTGAACCATTCTGTGGATGACACATTTGTTATTGAGAGCCCAGAAAGAAACCATTCACATTGTTAAAGGGAACCAGTACCTGAGAAAGAGTGGAATTTCTGTTCATCAGACCTTTTGTTTTCTTAAATCCAGGGTCACCTTCAGCTATCACATCCATAGTCTTCTTACCAATGAATTCTAAAGCATCCAAGCTTCCAGTAATAACTGTTTTTCCCTAGAAAACAGATTTGCACATTTTAAGAAAGGGGAGTGAAACTTAAGATTTGGCCTTGAAGAAGAAAGCATTCACTTATGACAGGAACATGATCACACGGTGGAAGCTCTGGGAGTCAAAAGTTCAAAGTGTAAGATGGACTTTTACCATTATCTCCAGAAAGTAATATATAGGTAAAGGTTACAAGGAAGAGCACAGCCTTTATTCTAATGGTGGAACAACCCCGAACAAGACAAAAACTTTTTCAAAAGCATATCATTATATGCTATATGAAGCCGATGAACCTGAGTGAACTGTGTTTCTCATTTTATATTATGAACATGGCAAGATCCGAGTTTAGTCTGGTTTCAGATCGGTATAGGATAAGCAACGAATGCTTTCTCCAGTGAACAGAGAAATGAGCAGCCACACTGGGAGATGGGAATTTCCTGGATCAAGAAAGTAAGCTGGGCTGGAAAAAAAGGCTATTGGGGAAGGAGGCATGAGCTACTTTCTGTAGTGGGCTTGCATGCTAGGCATGCCAGGAAGTACATATGAACCCCCCTTTTGTTGGCCTTTGGTTTTTTTTCCAAAGACTTGTTTATCCCACTCTGCATTTGGTTAATGCTCGCATACTGTGCCTTAATTAAGGTTTTATCGGTTACCTTATTTGTTATATCTCATTTTTTCTTTTAATGATTTATGTACTGAATATTATTTTTAGGGTCTAATTATGTATTTTGTATTTTAAATAAAGTTGTAATCCACTTCATGAGGGTAGTTATCCTGAAAAGGGGGACTATACATCTATTCAAAGATAACAATGACAACAACTCAAAATACCTGCACATAAAGCAGCACTCTGAACTCGGTCATTGCAAAGTTCAACCACATCACTAACTCTTAGCAAAGTCCACAAACTACTAGCTGACATGTCTTTTGCTACTGCCTGCGTGTACTCTCAGGCTCTTTGACTCCACCCCAATAAAACATTAAATCTAGATTGAGGAATTCACAGAAATTAGTGCCCAGGACTTAAAATACAGCAAAAAAATCATATTCTATGAAGGAATGCCATCCTACATTTCAGATTTGCAATCTCTAGGCTAGAATGTCTATTTCTCCTCAGACTCTTTAATTGAAAACTTTTCCCTAACACAAACAGGCTCTAGACATGCTATAGGCTCCTTACTCATAGCCAACAACTCAGTTATTCATGGTCAAAAATAGTACATGGAGCTCCGTAACTGAATGACCACTTGATGAACCGCTATGTAGCAACTTCAGGCATGAATAGAGAACATAACAAATGCTACCAAGGCTCAAAATAAAACACATCAGTGTTCATGTATTCCTTTCAGACTCACTCACTGTGCTCTGAACAGCAGCAGAGATGGTAGAAAACATTCCAAATGCACCACTAATAGGTGAGGGATTTTCAATCTCTCCTTTGCCATCACCGCCTTCTTCAAAGTTTTGGCTTTCTGAAATGAAGGGGGCAATGGAATTTAAGTGTTACAAAATTACAGCTTCCCAACAAAAGCTTTCCATTGTAAACAGAAACTGGATGTCATGTGGTTTAAAATGTGCAGCTCAGAGCTACACTGTGGCATGTTGCCCTGGGAGCTGTTGTTTCAAACAGGTCCAAAGCTCCTTTGGGCATATTAAACTAGCATTTATTTCATTTTCTAAAATGCATTAGTTGCCCTATAGCTAACAGTTCTTGAAATACAAATAAAATCTATATGACAAACCACAAAATCTAACCAATTAAAAACAACCAGTTAAAACAGCAACAAAAAGTAGCAGAGACTAAGACAGGCATCATGAGAAGATCTAAAAAAAAATTGCAGGGATAAAACTACTTAAAAGCACAACATAGCAGCAGAAACAGACTGAAGATTAATAGACCTGAGATAATAAAAAAGTATTTGTCTGGTGCTGAAGAGATAACAAAGCAGGGGGAAGGAAGACCTCTCTGGGGAGGGTGTTCAATAACTGGGGGGCTACTACTAAAAAGGCCTGCTCCTGAATAGCCACCCAATGTATTATCCACCACCACCATCCCACTCCACAATGAAAGGACACTCAGAGAAATTCTTCCATTAACAGGGATCTAGTAGGAATAGTAGTGCATTTCCTTAGATCCCTTCCACTATACACAACTAGTAGCACAGCCAATAATTTTATAGAGATCTACATTCTCATCTATATTGGAGCCAATAGCCATTGGCAGCATACAGCTGAGACTGCCCAGACATCCCATCCCACCCCAAGCCATACAACAGGAGCCAGTGAGAGTTGACATGCACATATAAACCTCCTTACTGGATGAGGGCAGCAGAATGTATTGCAGCTGCCATTCCTCTGGGAGAGCAATGTGTATAAATCCCAGATAAAAGGAGAAGGCAGCAGCAACACTTATGAAAAGTCTCACCACTTCTAAGTAAGGCCATGACAGTAGGACAGCCAGCTTCTCTGGCAATATACAACAGATTCCCTCGAGTGAGAAGTAATACTGTTAACACACCACCATTCACAGACGGCCAACTTCAAGTTGTTTTTATCTTTAGTAAGAACTGACCTTCCATAGCATCTTTGGTCTCCGAAGATAATTCATTCGGGCTGGGGATCCCAAGGGATGTCTCTGCTTTTTCAATGACATTCGAGATCCCATGCCCTAAAGAAAGCAGAGGTATTACTTTAGTCCTAAGGAAACAATGAATTACTTCGCCAAGCAAGCAGAGGCCAAGTCAACACAGTGGAACTGTTCAAGGCTGTATGCTGCATTTGGAAAAAGTATAAATAAACCTACATCAGTCTAGCCGTTAGCTTAATATTCATTTTACATAAAATGTATCCCTCGTTCCTTTCAGTAAGAGAGAAGGTACATATTTGCAAGAGCTTGTAATGATCTACGTGTGTTTATACCACATTTTAAAACAATTTGTTAATCAGTTCTGGTTATTTTTCTTCTGTATTTTCTTCTACATTTCTCCCTGCATTTGCCATTGTTAACATTTAAAAGGGGAAAAAAGCAATCTTGAGCAGAGCATTTATTTGATTTCAGTTGCAAGATATATTACATAGCTAGGTTCAGCAAGCCTTACCTACAGTAGCCACTGTAGCAGAAGCAGTTGAGAGGAATGATTTCCCCCAGCTTCCCCAGTACCCCCATCCTGTTTGTGGCCCCTCGATGAAATTGGAGGCCTTTAAGAGAAAAAGAAAAGGAGCTGACCAATCTCTCCATTATACCCCTGAGAACTGATGCCCTTATTTACTAATGGCACAATCCTATGCATGTTTAGACAGGAAAAAAACTCCTACATCTCCTAGCATTCCCCAGCCAGCCATGCTGGGAGACGTAGGACTTTTTTCTGTCTAAACATGCCTAGAAATGCACCCTAAACTCATTTTCAACCAGGAGAATCAAGATAGAAACAAAAATAATATATTTCTAATCCTGTCTTATAATCGTTTTATGATATGATTTAAATACCATGTTTTACTGTTAGCAGCCTTGCACGCTTAATATGAAAAAAAATGTATACAAATTTAAATAACAATCAAATTATGATATAAGAAATGAAAACCAACATTATAAAATAGGAAACAAACCAAAACTGTACAAACATTTTTTACACATAGAAAAAAAATGGTGTATAACCTTCAAATTGATCGTTATAGTAAGTTATAAATTAATTCCATTTCCAACTTATCTGGGACCAGAAGGTTCAAGCATATAAAACCTACTCTGGCCCACTTGCATTGGCTGCCTGTATGTTTCCAAGCCCGATTCAAGGTGCTAGTTTTAACCTAGAAAGCCTTACACGGCTTGGGACCACAATACCTGACGGAACACCTTTCCCGACATGAACCTACCCGAACACTACGTTCAACATCTAAGGCCTTCCTCCGAGTGCCTACTCCAAGAGAAGCTCAGAGGTGGGCAACCAGGGAGAGGGCCTTCTCTGTGGTGGCTCCCCAAGTATGGAACAATCTCCCTGACGAGGCCCGCCTGGCGCCAACATTGTTATCTTTTCAGCGCCCGGTCAAGACTTTCCTCTTCTCTCAGGCATTTAGCAATATCTGATGAGACTGGGTTTGTTTTATTTTTATGTTTATAGCTTTTTAAAGTTATTACAGTGGTTTTAAATGTATGTGTATATTATGTGTATATTGTATGTTTTTGCTGTTTTAATTTTTGTATATTGTTTTGAATCGTTTTAATCTCATGTAAACCACCCAGAGAGCTTCGGCTATGGGGCGGTATACAAATGAAATAAAATAAATTAATTAATAATAACAATCTATCTGGCTCTTCTTTTGATTTCTTATGTGTCAATTTGTTTAAAAACGCTATATTCCAAATATATATGTATACCAGCCTATTGACAGTAGGGGTACTGGAGAGCTAGTATCAAAGGCAGTAAGCCCATATACGTCAGTTGCTGATAAACATGGGTGGGAGGTTGCTGTTGCACTCGTGTCCTGCTTGTGGGATCCTGGTCGACCACTGGTTGGCCACCATGTGAGCAGAACACTGGATTAGACAGACCCTTGGTCTGATCCTGCATGGCTCTTATGTTCTTATGCAGCTCCGATAAAAAGCAATACATAATTTGCAGTTATTCAACTAGCAATCAATATCAAATAATCATTTGCAACAGTATTCATTAGATATTCTCCAAGAATTTAAAATATTTTTTAATCAAATGGGATTTTGTAACACATTATTTTCTTTCATTTTTCCTGAAATCTTCTTCAAGAACGACTTAGAGGACAGCCATATTGAAATGATCGATTCAATTGCAATATCACAAGACAAACAATGAAAATAAAACATCTTAAGAACAGATTCAAGGTACATTTAATAGGGATGTGCATGGCTGAAATTATCGTATCGTTATCGGAAATTCCGGTAGAAAAAAAATTCAGATCCGATAATATCGTAGGTATTCTGTATCGAATCGGATCGGATATCTGATAATTATTGGATTTCCGATATTTAATTCGGAGTATTTTGCCCTATAGAGTTGCTTTTTGAGACAGAAATGTCTCAAAAAGCTTCTGTATTTTAACTCTAACTTCAGTATTTTAAAAGTTAGAAACTTGAAACTTGGTCACAGTGCTTATGAATATGCCTAAGTATGTGTATGAAATTTCAGAACAATCCCTCCACCCCTGTATTTTATAATAATTTTTGAAAGATCGTGCAACTTTTGACAGCTCTGAATGACAGCTAAAGCCACGTGCATTCAGAGCTGTCAAAAAGTTGCACGACCTTTCAAAAATTCATATAAAATACAGGGGTGGAGGGGTTGTTCTGAAATTTCATACACATACTTAGGCATATCACATAAGCACTGTGGGCCACTTTCAAGTCTCTAACTTAAAAAATAGAAAAGTTATAAAAAAAAGAATTAGACAATAGACACATATGCTTTCCTTAAAGAACTTAAATGGGTGTACATTTTTTATTTTAAAAGAGAGAGACATGAAACTTGTTGGACTTTGCAGATGGGATGTTGCTAGTCCTGGCTCCCCAAGTTGCATGTCTATATTTAAAAATAAAAAAGTTATAGGGGGTCCCCCAAAAGCCCCATCCCCTATAACTTCGTTATTTTAAGAGTTTGAAACTTGAATTTTTTCCCCAGTGCAGCTTGTCTACTGCTAGTCATGTGTATTAAATTTCAGAGCAATTACTCAAACCTTCGATTTTATATGAAATTTTTAAAGTTCGTTCTAGTTGACAGCTGGTTGACCCGGCCTCCAAATTGCTTTCAGAGTACCACGATCATTAAAAATTCATATAAAATACAGGGTTTGAGGGACTGATCTGAAATTTGGCACATATGTGTAGCAACATGTTTTAGAAATGTGTGTGCCAAATTTCAGATTAATTCCAGGGCCATTTTGAATATTCAGTCTCCAATTGGGAAGATCAGCGGTTGCTCTGTGACATTCAAACTTGGGACTCTATAGGTTAATTGTGTGTTTGGATGTCACTGTAGCAAGCATCTGAATATTCAAAAAAGTTGTGGGATGGGTCCAGCATATGTCACAGCAAATCGTGTATTAATTAACCCACAGTTTGTTGCCCTTACGTGCAAGCAGGTCCAAAGTGTACTGCCACCAAATGAGGTGAGTTGCTACTAAGGAGAGGGTCTTTTCAGTTGTGGCACCCTAGTTATAGGATACCCTCTCCAGAGATTGCCTGATGCCTTCATTGTGCTCTATTCAACACCAGGTGAAGACCTACTTATTTTCCCAAGCTTTTTAGTCCATCAGTTTTGTTTTCAAATGTGTTGCTGTGTTTGTAGATCTTCTACACTGCTGCTGGCTTTTACTCTGGTTTTATTGTTTTAAAACTTCTATAGATTTTATATTTTATCATGTGGCATTTGGCAGGGGGGATATTTTATGAACTGTCCAGAAAGCTTGGCTATTGGGCAGTATAGAAATATAGTAAATAAAAATAAATAAATAAATAAACACAAGCAAGATAGGCAGAGACTTTACAGTGCAGCAACATCAAAGCACAAAAGCAGGGTCTGGCTGCAATCCTACACACATACATACACAGAAGTAAGTCACCGCTTTGAGACTTCTGAGAAGACACATACAGGAGTGCATTTTTAAGGAAGGGTAGCATCCATTTTTTAAGGTTTTATAGGTGAAAACAAGCGCTTTGAAGTGTGCCAGGAAGATAATGGTGAACTCCTGGAGGACAGTTGTAATGCATTCTCAGTGTCCCACTTCCAATAGAGATGCCTGCGGGTGTTCTGTACTAGCTGGTATTTTCAGGACCATCATTAAAACAGCTCCACTTAAAGCATATTACAGCAGCAGTACATATGCTGCCACTTTCCAGCGCTCTTTCTCTCTCTCTTGCTGACTACAGAAGACAATGTCCACCCAAAATGATGTAGGTCACCAAACAAATTATGCCAGCAGTTCCTAGTCAGGGAACTGGGTATGTAACTGCTCTCTCGGGTCAGGAAACAAGGCACCCCCCGCACCCCCTGGTTCAGCTGCTGTTTCCTATTCAGCTGCAAACCATTATCAGACAAAGAACTGGCCACCTCTGGAGCACAGTCAAAATGAGTTCTGTCCTCTGACCCAGAAGCAGGGATCGCCTTGAGAAGGTTCTCCCTAAAAAGCAGCATCCACATTTTTATATAAATAAAAACCAAACAGTGAAATACAGGACAAACACTAGTCCCTGCTGCTATTCTTTTCAGATTCCTCAGAGCACTCTATTTGGGTTAACCTTTATAGACATCTTTATAGATCCACCAAAGCAAGCAAGCAAGAACCAGCGCCCTTTTTTCTTTACATAAGTATCCAGCAAGAGGCTGCAACTATGCTCTCCACAGGTGTATCTCCACCCCTTTTACATGGAGAAAGTTGCCTGTTCTGTCTCTTGCTTCTCCACAACCCAAATAGTTCCAAGATTATAAATATTAGGGATGCATTATACACTCCCAAGTACAGAACAGTTGTAAAACACAGATATAACTGGACCTTACATTTAAAGGGATTTTCTCAGTCTCCAAGTCTTGCTATGGAGAGTACAACGCTGAAAGTGTGAACACCGGGAGGTAAACTGCAATTTACTGATAACAGGTTTAGCACAAATACCTGTACATTCTGGCCCAGTGGCTCTTGTGAATTAGTGGGCTCAGTGGTTTTGGCTTCAGGTCTTTTCCGTGTCATAGCCACAGGCTCAGCTTCCACTCCATTAGTCTCAGTGTTCTCAGCCTCCTCCGCCTTCTGATTATTTTCTTCAGGTTCACATACATCTTCTTTCAAGGGTTCACTATCCTTTTGGGACATGACCAGAGCATATCCTAGATTTATAAAGAATTATTGTTAAAATGCAGCCTAAATCTATATAGTTTCAGGCCTATATCTCAAGCATAACTGGGTTTATAATCGATTAGAAAGAGTGTTATTTTGATTTGGAGGCACAAATATCAGGCATTTTAGAGTGATAGCTAGCTCTTATTTTAATTCCATTGGAACAAACTCATGGTTTTACTGAATCTTTCTAAATTCATCATTCCCATTCCTAATATACATAACTACCTGTCTATCCACACTTAGCCAGCATGCAGGGGGATAATAATTGTATAACTTTTGTTTAGTGTAAACGTATACTAATAATTAGAGTGGCATTGAAATTGACTGCAAAGCAATTAGATAAAGTAACAACAGGTTAAGTGTGCATTTATGGCAGATGTGTTTTATCAAAATACAAATAATCTCAAAGGAAACATAAATAAAACCATCCAATACAGCATTTACAGGGTATTGATTCCCAAACTCTGTGCCACAAAAGCTGAAGAGTACCATGAAAATTTATGCCTGGAGACCTTAATGTGTTGCCCATGGATACCTCCCTGCCTATCCTAAATTTTGTTTTTAAAAAATCTTTATGTTGGCATGCTGCAAAGCAAAAGCACCAGCCACTGGAATCTTCATTATTTCCAAGAATGCAACTGGGCCCCACAGGCATCCTTAGAAAATAAAAATGGTGGTGGCTGCAGCCTGTGCTTTCTTCTGAAGCATGCCAGGTACCCAGAAAAAAAGAAAGGTATGTTGTGGGTGGCAAGGAGTGAGGTGTATCTTTTGCCTAGGTTTTGGGTGTGAGTGCGTGCACACACATCTGTTATCTGGTTTTGTTTTGGTATGGTGTGTGTTTTTCCTGGTTTCTCTGGGTGTGGTGTGTGTTTTGCCTGGGTTGTGTGTATGTGTATTTTTGTACGCATTTTGCCTGGGTTTCTTTGGTGTGAGTGGTGCCTCTGAGCATCACTAGTTTGCTTTCCACGAAATGGATATATTGTGTTTTGTGGGGGCAAATATGGGATTTGGTGTTTGTGGTGCAGACTCCCACCTCTGCCTTGGACTCAGTTTCTTGGCCAACCTACCTGTTCCTGAGTGATGGGTTCAAGAGCTTGTTTTTGTTTTGGAACTCAGATCCCACTCTGCCTTGTACCTAGGTCCTTGGACAAGTTACTTTTCTTTTAGCCTCACCAGTTTGCCTTCTGGTATTTTGTGACAGGCCATGGCCTCCATGGCTGCTATTTTGTGTGAGAGTGCACACAACATTCTCTCAAAACTCCACATGTGTCCACTGGCCTAAATAAGTTGGGGACTCGCACATCTTCTCGCCTCAACTTTGACTCTGGAGGCTGAGGTACAGCTATGGCCGAAGATGCCTTTGCCCAGTTTGGTGCTTTGTCAATTACATCCGTTTTTGGAGAAGGCATATCTGGACATGACATATGGCTTAGTTACATCATGACTGGACTGCAATAGACTGTACATGGGGCTGCCCTGTACATTTGAAAAGTGCAAGAAGCTTCAGCTAGCAGCAGCCAATTTGTTAACTGGAGCAGGGTATAGAGAGCATGGCATCCCATTGTTGAAACATCTGCATTGTCTCCCTATTTGTTTCCAGCCCCAATTTAACGTGGTCATTATGACCTTTAAAAACCTATATAGTTTAGGACCAGGGTATCTAACAGATTATCTTTTTCCATATGAGCCTGCCTGGTTATTAAAACCACCTAAGGAATATTGGTCTGTTTGTTTGAGATAAGGCTTTCTCTTTTGCAGCGTCCAGACTTTAGCCGTTCCTATATAGGTAGGTTCATCTTTCCCCCTCCAGGTTGGCCTTCCGCTATTTTTATATTGTTATACTGCAGGCATCTGTGACATGAGTTTTCTGGAAAAGTTTGAATTGGAAATTTTTCTGATGAAAATATGCTAATTTGCTCCAGGTCATATGCATTGGAAAATGTTCAATTTGCCTCAATAAATCTTTAGGGAGTGATCTAATTTAGCATGCTTACTGAATATAAGTAAAATAAACAATGAAGCCAAATGAAATGCTCCATATTAATTTCCCCCTATGCACAAGAATTTAACCTGAAATGTTTGAGGGGGGGGATTAAAGCACACTTAATGTGATTGAAGTATTATATTATATTATATAGATATATTTATTGGAATCCTTGTAAAAACATAAAGACAATAGCTTGCTTAAATGTAAGAAAGAAGCAAAGGTACTGTAAACTGTTGATACACTAATTCAACCTTCCTCAGTCTGGTGCCCCCCCAGACTGTACTACAACTCCCAGCATCCTTCAGTCAGTATGGCTGGCTGGGGATGTTGGGAGTTGTAGTCCAACACATCTGAAGGGCACAAGGTTGGAGAAGACTGCACTTAATTAATTTTAGCAACCTAACGAAATGTGCATGATATGCTGACAACCACTCATCTATTTCGACAGAGCTCAACTCTCCTCCATAGGGTTGTTCACTGTCACTATTTATTAGTTCCATTTCTCACTGAGACATATGTGTATTTCAGTATCATATATGTGTCCTCTCACATACTTGGTTCTATGGATAATCACCTGAAAAACATTAATTACTACCAAGCTTGCCTAATATTGTATTTGCAACTGGCATCCATTCATTGTTTCTAATGAACTTATGAAGCAAAAACAAAAAATCCCACAGAGTAATAAAGCACTGAAAGATTTTCTGCCCCACATCACAGGCTGACATGCATTGATGTTTGATCTGTGTTTATTGTATTTTATCATTCTTGTAAGCCACTTTGAACTATATGAGGAAATGAAGGGCATAAACATTTTAAATGAATAAATAATAAAACTACTACTCTATGACCCTTGGAGCATCGAGGCCCTGCACAGCAGGCACTGTGCAGCTTTGATCCTTCCTCTCCATGCCAATGACATCATCCCAAGGGGGAGTCACACCAAGATTCCCTGATGCAACCCATGCTACACATGACAAATGGGACAAAGCCAGCATTGTCCAGTCACCATCAGAAGCAAAGAGGAGACCAGACACCAAGAGGCAATATTGGCAGCGCTACATTGCCACTGAAGGAAGATGCCAGCCCACTGTTCTGCTAACTGATCAAAATGATGGGCCTACTTGCACGATCACCACAGATGCCAGTTGCACATTTCCCCCTGCTGAGCATGCCATGGTTAAGAAGCCACTCCAGGACAATAAAACAACCACCGTGGCTTATCTCCCCCTCTGTGATCGTGTGAACATGGTCAGTACATGTTTAGCTTTTTAAGCCTGGGAAAACCTTGTTTTACAAAGACATAGGCTGAATTCGGACAACACATTAAGCAACTGGGGGGGGGGGGAACAATCGTCAGTTGTGTTGCTTATTGTGTTGTGTGGAGGGTAACATGCTGCTCACAAACTACTGACGGTATGATATTCCGCCCAAATAAGCAACTGAGAGAAACAAGTGGCTTGCAAGTTGTTTAGCTCAAAGCCAGTTGTTTAAAGTGTTGTGTGGAGGGGTGAGTAAGTTAATGGCGTGTGGTGAGTGGGTTAAAACACAAGCCCATGGAGGCAGGCGGCAAGAGCGACCAAAGCAGCAGCTGCCACTCTGCTACAACTGGTGCAACTTGCAGAGGCTGGAATAGAACTGGGAGGACTGAGTGAGGAGGGAGGGTGGGGAGAGGGGCGGGGGCAGTGACAGTCAAATGCTGGGTTGATTATTAGTCCACTCAACGCCCGCCCCAACCACCCACAGTTGTGTAGGAATATGTTGTATGGGGAGTGCCCACAAAATAACCAACTGTGAGTTGGCTACTCAACCCACCATTGACTAATGTGTTGTCTGAATTCAGCCATAGACAACAGACTGAGGCTTCCATGTGAGCATTTATAAATGATATTTCCACCCCATCCCACTCACTCCAATTGGCATGCTCTGTTTCAGGACATATTTTAAAGGTAAAAAATGTGTAAGAGAAGGATGCAAATTACAGTTGTCATACAAATGGAATTCCAATTACTGTGGTTTTGATATGACATTATTACTATAAGTTTTCACACAGAGACATTCTGTTCCAAGTGATCTGCCAGGACCCATAGTTTCAGCTGGCCCTAAAGACGTATCTTTCATTTTAGCCTATAATTAATCTAGTTTATTGGGTGTCCTTGCATAGATGATGCTGTTATCTAGTTTTAATTGTGGAGTTTTGATATTTTATTCTTTTTATGATTTTATCAGTTTTATTTTGTTTTAGGTTTTCAATTTTATATGTTACCTTGGGAGGGTTTCCCCTGAAAGGAGGCCTATAAATCTCTGTATCATCATCATCTATTTTGCAATGTGTTTGGGGGCTAACATACAGGGATTACCTTAGAATATAATCTTTTTTTCTTCTACTAAAATCTGAGATAACAAATGACCCTGCCTATCCCTCAACAGTCATTGCAGCAACCCCTGAAAGAGACCTTTCAGCCTATGATTATGGCTTAATTTTGTTGAATGACATCAGTTTGCTGTGCACTGGGGGGAACCCTGGAGAGAAGCATCCTCAAACTCAAGAGAATTTACAGAAAGAAGACGGGGGTAGAGGAAATGGCCGGATGCAGTGGGGATGAGGCCCCTAGTGAAGAGACTATTAAAATTCAACTATTCAAGAAGTATTCAACTAGGACTTTACTTAAACACAAGTTTAGTTTACCCAGGGCAACAGTCATGGAGTAAGGAAGAAAAGAAGACATCGATCTGGATTCAGACTAGTGGAGTTCAACCCAAGTTTAAACACCAGGCCACGCTGCTCTAGGGCTGCCAACGGACTAAGACGCTACTTTCCCCATAATAAGAAACATCCATTGCAGCTGCGTTTTATGGAGCAGTTTGAGGGTGGCTGGAGAAAGAGCAGCGACTGACAAGAAGAGCTCCCGCTGCTGTTTCCCAGTAGATGTTCAGCCAATACCCCAGTTCACAGCCTTCAGTGTTGAGCAAACAGCCAGGGTGGGGCACCGGGATTGCACCTCAACAGAGCGATTGCTCATCCTGAAGGGGAAGCTTTAACCCATCCCTTGGCATACATTTTAACTTGGGGGGGGGGGGGTAACAGTGTATCGCTCTCCACACAATAATCTTCTAAACATTTTGAACAAATACCACTCCCCAGAGCAATGCAGCACAGACAGGAAAAAAGTACCAGGTGTGTAACTTACATATAAAGCGAGCAACCGCACACAACTCGGGGTCCAACAGGCCTCTTCTTCTCACTTGCAGGGCGGGCTCCAGCCAGGCCTTCTCCTTCCCACCGCAGCCTCAAGTCACGAAAGGCCACGGCCACGTCTCACCAGCCGTCAACATACCCGCCCCTTGCAAGCACAATCGGCCGTTCCTCCACACCATAGAGATGACCGGCGATCAACCCGGAACAACGTCCCTGATAGCGGAAGTTGCGTCGCTTCTCCCTTTTGCTCAGCGAGCGCTACGCATGCGCAAAGGGCCAACCGCCGGGCTGGGACGTGAAGAAGGAAGGAAGTGGCCGGTGTGGCTGCCTTTCCTGCGTATCCCTTTAGTGGAGGGGATTGCTGTGGGGAGACGGACTGAGCGGCTTAGGTACAGAACGCCGCCACGGTAAGTCGTCATAATGGAGAAACGACGCACTGATGTTTTAGAAGGGAGAGTGACATCATGTTACACAGTCGTGACGTCACGTTGTGATTAGACGCTTTTATGCTGCAGGGTGTTTACCTTAGATCAGCCTTCCAGTTGTGCCGGCTGCTGCTCCTATCGTGGCCATGAACTGGCTGGGAATGATGGGAGTTGCAGTCCACCGCTTCTGCAGGCCTCCAGGTTGGGGAACATTGTCTTGGGGCTGTTGAGAATGCTCAGCAATGCAGTGGGGATTTCTCATGGTAAATGGGAGGGATATTGCCCCCAGTTGTATCTTGCAGTATAGGCCCCCTTTAGCAGGTTAGGGGATGGTACTTGCACAGGCTTGGGGGTGGGCAGTATGGAGTTATAATAGAAACTCATGCATCTGATGAGTTGGGGCAGAGCCTGTTAAAATCTACAGTGGCTCAGGCTAAAACCTGCAGGATCAAGGTGGAATTGATGGAATTCGTTTATTTTAAATACTTCTATCCCACCTTCCTAGAGGTTCTTCTAATAGAATCCTGTGGATCAAGATCAACCTCTGCTGGTGTGGGGGTAAGGAACTTTGACCAGACACCCATGAAGCATCACTGGTTTTTCAGGCTCTACTATTTGGCTATCCATCAAAACATGTTTTTACTAATCGGATTGATGAAACAATGGCTACTTGATTATCTCTGTCTGCCATAAATGATCCTCTTGTTTTTAGCCATTTTGGAAGGGAAAGTGAGATACAAACAATGGCATGAAACTGGCCAAGTTGTGCTGTTCTTGGAGGGGTATATAACACAAGGAGTCTTAGCCCTTGAGGTTTGTTTTGAACAAAATGTTAGCACCATTGGTCTACTATTGGAAGAGTCATGGAAATGCTCAATTGGTCTTTTGCATGCATTAGTTACCAGGTTCAAACTCTGACATCTCTGTTTGAATAGTAAGTCGTCAGGTGGCCAGGCTGGAAAACGTCTTCTTTGAACCAGGGTTGCCAAGAACATCTGTTTGCCTTTAAATGCTTTAATGAAGCAGAAGATGAGGCAGTAGCTAGTGGGGGGGGGGGGGCATGTTTGCCTTACTTCAGGCATGGGAAGTGTTAAGGGTGGAGGAAAGAACCAGGAGATCAGGTAGGAGCAGTCATGCCTACTTCCTCTCCAATGTTATGAGTGTTGTCACTGCATTTAAAAATGTATATTCTTTTGGTGGCAACCCGGCAAGCCTATTTCGAACCTTGGAGAGCCAGAGTAGATAGACAGAATAAACCAAAGCATCAACACTATTTCTTCACATTTTTGTGAATCCTTACTTACCTGTGTTGCTGCTACCTTCTCATTCCTGTGATGTAGTTGATATCTGTGTTAGGGCTAGAGTAAGCTAGAGTAAAACTGTAAGATTATTCTTTAGCGTTACCTTGTTGCTGTGATATAATTGGACCAGAGTTTAGTTCATTGGAACTATTTTTCAAAAACTTTTATTAACTTCACTTGCTTTATGGAAATTGGGTCTTGAGAAATATTTAAAATGCTTCAATATAAGCAGCACATCTTTAAAAGTCAATGTTGGATTTGGTTGAAAAGTATTACAGGTATCTAGGGTCAACAGCACATTTTAGGTGCTTGTGAGTAACTGTTTGGGGATTTTTGTCCAGCCCTACAAATGAAGGAAGACATCCTCCATGTTACATAGAACTTATTTCAGGAAGATCTACATTTTATCTAATAAAAACATGAATCTTTCCTCATAGGGGAGCTGGTCCAGACCATTGATAATTTTGGCTACCCTTTTCTGCACATTTTAATAAATGATAAATGTGGTTAGAATAGTAATTTAAAACCATTAAATTAGTTATAAAATATTATTGTTATTATTGTTATTATTATTATTATTATTATTTATTCAATTTATAACCCACCTGTATACAGAATACCCTAGGTGGCATACAAAGTTAAAACACTTTAAACAAGAGAAAAACAATAAAATACCATAGATAGCATAACAATGTTGAAAACAAAACCATACAGCATAGAAACATACAGCTTCTTGTTATTACATATCAGGGGTCTCCAAACTTTTGAAGTTTGGGTAGGCAGATTTGAAATGTTGTGAGGGTGTTCTGTGTGCTCTTGTCGATTGATAAAATGGTCGCCATAGTGGGCATGGCCAGTTGCAAACACTAATTTCTGCAGGGCAAACCGGTGAGTCTAAAAGAAAAAAAAAGTAACTTGCCCAGGTTGCACTAGAAGGTGGGATCTGAGTTCCAAAACATAAAAACCACAGATTTGAACACATCTTCTTCTTTTTTTGGTTCCAACACCTGTTTCAAAAAAGGCAAATTGATGAGGTTTAGGGACTATTGGCTGAAAACTGTGTACAAGGCAGAGGTGGGAAGCTGAGCCCAAATGCCAAATCACATATTTGCCCACAAAACACAACAAAATCTCAATTTCACAGAAGGCAAACTGGTGATAGGCAAAATAGACACAAGCCAGACAACATACACATATGCACACACATGCAAACCAGGCAAAACATTCACCGTGCTGAAGCAAACAAACCAGCTAACATACACATGCCCCACTCAAAAAGGCAAAATGCATAAGCAACATAGCCAAAGCACCTCTGCTTGTTACCCCTCCCCTCTAGTTCCCCTGGGGTACTTCCTGCAACCTCTCTAGTCCTCCAGGATAGTTCCTACTACACACAACTTACCTTTTCCCTGTTTGCTGGGTGTCTAGGCACACTTCATAATAAAATGCTGGCCTTTAGCCACCCACCATTTTTATTTTATAAGAATGTGTCTGGGGCCCAGAAGCATTCTTGGAAGTAAAGACGGCACTGCAGGTGACACTTGACTTTGCAGTATGACTGCTTACCAATTAATTTTTTAAAAAGAAAATCTTGAAAAATAAAATAAAAATCAGGAGGGGCAGAGAGCCTGGCAGGTGCCAAGAGAGGTGCCTGTGAGCACATAGGTTCCTACGGGCACCACATGGGAGACCCCAGTTATATATTAATACTTGGTGGCATTCTTGGGAGTTAAAGGCCCAATCCTGTACAAAGAAAGCAGGCTAAATTCTGCAGAGGATCTGGCTGCCCCCAAAAGATCTATTCTGAGTTCAAAAAGCAATTTTGAATCTTGGTTGTTAAAAACTGGATTCCAAGACCATATGCATGCTCATTCCTCCATTTTCCCCTTTAAAAATATTTTTTGTGCATCTCTCTGGATCACTGCAGTGAAATGAAGCAGTGCTTACCTCTTTGTTAGGTTGGTCATCGGTACACCTAGGGGTGACCATGCCCTCATTTTCTACAGCTGAAGGAGCGCCACGGCGGGTTTTCCTGCCACCACTGCCGCACCTGCGCCTGTCCAGCGGCAGCTGTAGGGGCATCTGGTAGTATCGGGCCCCTTCTTCCATGGTAAGATTTTTTTTATTTTTTAAAATGGGGGGGGGGGGGACTGCGGAGGCAGTGCAGCGAGCTTATGGCTCGCTGGTCCACTCCCTTCCCTGTCCAGCCCGTTCCAAGCTAAAAAAGTTTGGGTAAATGCCCGACTTTTTTAGAGCAGAGCTTTGGGGCTTTTCCCCACAGTAGCTTTGGAGTGGCGGCAGCATCATGTAATCCATCTGCTGCCAGTCTGAAGCTACTGCGGGGAAAAGCGCCCGTCTAGAGGTACCCCATATCACACCAGCTTTAAAATCACTTCACTGGATGCCAGTTACTTTCCGGGCGAAGTACAAAGTGTTGGTCATTACCTTTAAAGCCCTACATGGTTTGGGTCCAGGTTACTTGTGGGATTGCCTTCTCCCATACAATCCGCCCCTCACACTCAGGTCCTCGGGAAGAATTTGCTACAGTCAGCCAAAACTAGGCTGACAACCGTCACTCAAAGGACCTTCTCTTCTGCTGCTCGCAGACTGTGGAATGGCCTGCCGGAGGAGATTCATCAACATAATAGTCTCTTTGACTTTAAGAAAGCCATAAAGACCTATCTCTTCCGGCAGGCCTACCCAGTTGAATTTTTAATATTGCTCTTTTAATAATGTATTAGTTTTATGTGCTTTTAATCAGTTTTATATATTTTATATTTGATGTTGTTCCCCGCCTCGATCCAGAGGGAGAGGTGGGTAAGAAATAAATAAATACATTATTATTATTATTATTATTATTATTATATGAGGTGAGTCCAGATGCTGGATAGTATGTATCTAACATATTTTCAGAATATGATGCGTTGTTGTAAACCATTTAAAAACATTGGTAATTACCAAATGTAGCCAGTGATTCTTAAAGGACTTTTTTTATGGGGGAGGGAGAGATATACAGATCCAATGGTCCATAAGGTTTCTTATGCATATAAGGTGCTCCTATGCAAACAGGTACTTTGCTCTTTGTAGGAATGTTAGGAACAGATCTGTTTTGGCAATAGGAAATTGTGTGCAGAGCTCTTCACTTTTAACTTCATGAAACTCCAACTCTTGAAAACGTTCTGTGTATATCGGAGCTGCTGAATTGAGAGTGTCAATAAACATGTAGGCAATGGTGAGCTGTTGAACACTGGTTATTTGAACTTCCAAAAGGGTTCTTCACCAAAGACTCCTGAGCAAACTTAGCAGTCATGGAATAAGAGGAGAAGTCCTCTTATGGCTCAGTAACTGGTCAAAGAATAGAAAGCAGAGAGTAGGAATAAATGATCAATTCTCCCAATGGAGGGACATAAATAGTGGTGTCCCACAGGGCTCGGTATTGGGACCAATTCTATTCAGTTTGTTCATAAATGATCTGGAATTAGGAGCCGTGAAATGGCCACGTTTGTCAATTACACCAAATTATTTAAGGTACTTAAAACAAAAAGGGATTGTGAGGAGCTCCAAAAGAATCTCTCCAAGGTGGGAAAATGGGCATCCAAATGGTTCAATGTAAGCAAGTGTAAAGTGATGCACCTGGGGGGGAGGGGGAATCCCAACTTCGAGTATAACAGAGAGCTTCGGCTATGGGGTGGTATACAAATGTAATTAATAAATAAATAAATATATAACCTGATGGGATCTGAGCTAGCGGTGACTAACCAAGAAAGAGATCTTGGTGTTGTGAACAGCTCCATGAAAATGTTAACCCATGTGTGGCCATTTTAAAGAAGGCAAATTCCATTTTAGGCATAATAAGAAAAGGAATTGACAATAAAACTGACAGTATCATGCTGTCTTTATACAAATCTATGGTGTGACCACACTTAGAATACTGTGTATAGTTCTGGTCACCACAGCAAAAATTAAAATATATTTTAGAGCTGGAAAAAGGGCAGGAAAGGGCAGCAGAAATGAACAAGTGTCTGGAGCATCTCCCCTATGAGGGAAGGCTACAACTGCTGGGAGGGTTTAGGCTGGAAAAATGGAAGGTAATGGGAGATGTGATAGAAGTGTACAAAATTATGCATGGTGTGGAGAATGTGGATAGGGAAACATTTTTCTCCCTCTCTCAATACTAGAACCCAGGGCCATCCCATGTAGCTGATTGGTGGGAGATTCAGGACCGATAAAAGGAAGTACTATGGAATTTGATACCACAAGATGTAGTGACAGCCATCAGTTTGGATGCCTTTAAAGGAAGTTGAATAAATTCCTGGAGGAGAAAGCTATCAGTGGTTACTAGTCCTGATGGCTATGTGCTCCTTCCAGTAACAGAGACAGTAAGCCTATGTACACCAGTTCTGGGGAACATGGGTTGGAGGTTCCTTTTGCACCTGTGTCCTGCTCGTGGGTTCCTGGTCGACAGCTGGTTGGCCGCTGTGAACAGAGTCCTGGAATAGATGGACTCTTGGTCTGATCCAGCGTGACTCTTCTTGAAACTCATTAGAAAGGAAACCTCTATTTGATCAAACAGTTCAGTTCGTACATGAAATATTTGTCTCCTGTTCCCTTGCTGTGCATTTGTTTTGTTTTTTTGTTTCCCCATGATCTATTTATGCAATAATATTGTAGTCTTCCAAGAAAAATTGGCAATACTGCAGAAACTTGAGCATATGCTTCCTTTTATGCTCTGATTATCTTGATAATTGTGCATTGTCCAAACTTGGGCATATTTTAACTTTTAAGTATGCAGGTCAAAATAAAAGTTTTATCTTCTACTTTTGGATACATATACTCTGGATTGTTCAGGTATAAACTAGATATTCAGTAAATATTAAATGAGTTGTTTCTCTGTGAATATTCAGTATTAACAGGTACTATATATTAATGGCTTTGTTTTTCTTGGATTTAAGACATCATGTTATTTTATCCTCCTTGTATCTAATCAGCTGCAGCAGCTGTTCCATATAAATTTGGTGACTTTTATCATAAAAATGTAGTACCTTTTCCCCCAGAAAACTAAGCAGTGAAAGGTCTTTGCTTAATTTTAATGGGTTTGCATAAAAGAAAATGGGATAAACAATTTAATAGATCAGACATGGAAGGATTAAAAGGAAAAATCCAATGACCCATTATAATTACTGCTGTGCATTAAGCAAGATCTGTACAGTTTACTAGGAAGCATATGCAATTATTGCAGATAATTATCTCAGGCTTTTGAAGGACAATGTACCTTGATATTTTCCAGTTATAAATAACTGATTTAGATATTAGTATCATTCCATAACTGAAACCAGAAAAGTTTTTTGAACAAATTTCATAATTAAAATATAAGCTGGAAGGATAAATCTTATGAAATGAATTGAAGTACAGGAATTATATTTCATAAAATTAATGCCAATTTCACCACCCTCACTTTATTATTTATAAAGCATCTAAAATAGGTACAGCACATAAATAAAAAAATACCCTGGTCCCTGTCCACAGGTTCACAATCTAAATAAAAATATGGAAAGGAAATTGGAAACTGTACTTGCTGACTGCAGTTGAAAGGAACCATAAACAGCTACAAGAAAAGCTCCTAGAATTAGCCTAAACATAAATAAAGAATTGGAATAGAGCATTGTCTAGAGGGTAATGCAAGAGAAAAGAAAATGGGCAAAGAAGATGCCTGTCCTCTATGAGAAGCCGCAAGAGAGAAAGCACGTGGACATGAAATAGACGATGAAGAGAGGAGGTTTAATAAGAACTGCCCCGCTGGGCTCACCTCAGCAGGGTGAAATGTGGAAGCATCATTCTCTTTTTCTCTCTCCTTGATACAGTTTTTTTTCTTCCTTTTTCTTTTTTTAGCCCCCCCCCCCCAACTAGGAATAATGGGAGGGAAAAAGTTAGCCAACCTCAGGTCTAGTATCTCATCTTCCCCTCGGTGACAACATCCCCATTTTATCCTCTTCATGTCAGATTACCAATGGCACAGGAAGAATGGGCAGCGGACCATTCCATGGGAGGAGGCTTCTAAGGGAAGAGAAATCTCTCCCCTCTTTTGATACACCCTCCCAGGGACTATAGCATTGCACTCTAAAAGAGGATAATTATGAGAGCTGTTATTTCAGCATTTGTCGTGATTAACTAACTCTCCAGTGCAGTGTTTTGCATTAGAAATATTGAAATGGGTAAACGTCAGGAAGTGTTCCTAAATAGGACAATTATTTGCTGCTTTGATAAAATCAGGTGCTTCAATCTGTCATAGAAGTAGGTGTGCTTAAGGCCACTTAATTCAGTGGACTTCAGTGTTCCTAACCCTATGTTAGATTGCAGCCAGACATTCATTTTGATATTGGTAAAAAGTACTGGTGCCAGTTCGAAGCTGTTTATACAGCAGGTATCTTCTTCACTCATAAGCAGGGCTATAATGTTGGGGTTCTTGGGCAACATCCTTGGGGAAATGTTGGAAATTTACCTGATGCATTTTTATTACATAGGAAACTTTCAGTCCAATTCTAATCATCTTTACTCAGAAGTCCGTCCAACTGATTTTAATACGTTTCTTTTCCCTGATAGTATTCTCCATATTGAAGCGTTCAGGTTTCACTGCTGAAGGTGTACTTCTAGCATTCAAAATGCTTGAGGAGAAGTGTAGTTCTTGGAGAGAGAGAGATGCATCAAAGGGGTTTTTAAAAATCATGCTAGTAAGCATTTCCCTTAAAATAAATTATTTTAATGCAGTTTTGGAGCCATAAATGTTTTTCAGTGCAGAATTAGTCCATTGTTGGTTTTAAGAGCATTTTGAAGATAAAAGGGAGAGAGAGCTGCTGTGTACTAGATTTTTTGTGTCTGAATTACAGGGGAAAATGCTGCAAGCGGGTTGGGTGAAAGACATTAATGCATAAATGGCTCGTTTTAAAGAGGTGGCCTTCTATTTTATATCAGGAAATAGGTGCAAGTGCAGTTTTATATACGTAAATAATGTGGGTGCATATTCAAATGTGTATATTGTGAGGACATTGAGAATGTAGAAATTGGGCATCCAGATAAAATAGCTGTAATTATTGGAAATAGACATACGGAAAGTGGTATGTGCAGATTGGGGGCTGATAACCTATGAAAGGTTATTCACAAGTTACGTTTCATTTTTTTCTTCTCCCTGCTGAGAGAAATCGTTTTGATTTTTCCACATTGCTCACAAACTCGTTTAGTCTGCCTTCTTCAGTTTTAACCCAATAGCAAACAAAAATTGTTTAATGTTGCAGACACTGGAACTATTCATTTTGGTTCAGTTTATAAAGAGGGCCGACTAAAGGAAGAAATAGCCTTCGTGAGATCCACTGGTAGGTCCCATTCCTTTATTGGAAAGTTAGCATTGTGTTATTCTCAGTACCCGCAGTGTTAGCAGTTCAGAGTTACCTATAGAATTACTATCTCAGCCTCTTTTCTTCACTGTCCTAGCATATCTTGGACGTGGTACAAGTACCTAGAGACTAATTCATAGATGTGTACATTGTACAGTAGTATGGGAAGAAGTCGTGCTAATGGCTTGTGCTGCTGCTTTTCCTTCCTACGCCATGGCTTAGATCCACCGTTTTAGAGAGCAAAACTCTGTTCATAGGATGCTCCTTCTAGAAGAAGAGAGATGTGTGATTTTCACTGATTGCTCCTTCACACACACACACACACCTGCATTTCCCTGAAAAGCTGCTCTTAAAGATTCGGGAGCCCTCCTTAACAGTGTTGAGAATCCGCAAAAATCATTCTGCCCCTCCCCCTCCTCCAGCAGGAACTTCCACTGGATGTTGGTCCCTTCTGGATCCAACCTCAAGCTAGCAGATCTCAGCACTATGAGTCCCACTTTCCACTATGCAACAAAAAGAGGGAAGAAACATGAGATGCTTGCATTCCTTTGCCAACTTCTAATGTGCAGACTAGTTCTCAGGTGTGATTGTGCTAATTCCTGCTCACCTTAAGTACATTTCAAATCCAGACTGCTGACATCTTACATCGTTTCACTCTGGAATCTCTTTGCTAAGTATTTAAGTTTAAAAACCATAAAAGTTTGCATTGTTAATAATTCTTGCTCGTGTTTTTTTTTCCCCAGTTGGATATTCCATTTATTTGTTTTAAAATCTTCAGAATTCTCTGTTGATGAAACAACCAAGCTCTTTCATGGTGACTGCCTCACTTCTAACAACTTGCTTCAGCTGTTATATTCAATGAGAGAATACCTTATTTAAAGCTTTCATGAAGCTCAGCTACTGCCTGTTGACTCTGGTTCTCCATACTAGTGTTTTTGCACTAGAAAATGTGGCCTCCAACCTGTCAACTACATCGGGGTCAAGGTCCCACCCTGTCAATGCATCACTTCTTCCCATATTGCAAGCCTTGACAAAATCAGCAGTACCTCAGGATATCATAGAGAAGGAGGGTAACTGTGCTTTCATTGAATGTATGCTGAACATTACCCAGCATGACACCATCCTTTGGTACAACTCAAAAGGGCGTCTACTGGACCAAGATGGAGAAGGTAAGAGATACCTGTGTGGCTAGCATACAACATGCCCAGTCCATTGCATTGCTGCAGTTCTTTTCTATGTCACGTTTTTAGGTGACATAAGGGGAAAAGTATTCTCCCCAGATGCTCTATCCCACATATTAAAACACAATACAAATCTGTTTTAAATTAAAATACGATACGTTGACTTCAGCAAGAACATTGTAATTCAGTTTAGGATCCCAGTCTATCGGTTAGAGCAAAAGCCTGAGACTAAGTGAGCTATGGTTTACACAATCCAGTTACTCTTATGTAACCCTCTTGCAGCTATTCAGTTCATTGCTTTAGGACTATAAGCCCTTGATATTTTAATCCATGTGCTGATTGCAGGATTTTTCTCAGGGGCCATGTTCACATCTACAAACCCAGACTGGCATTTAGACTAAATAGGAAAAAAAAACGAATTAGTGTAGCTTTTCACCGTGGGTAAAATAATCCGCATGAATGCAATCCTGAAAAGTTTTGTCAGCATCATACAAACAAGTGAAGTGCAAGAGAGTATTAGAAAAACCCACTGGTTTTTCTGCCACTCTTTCAATCCAATTGAAACATGCTGTGCTTTTTCTTGGGCTGAAAAGAGCATTGCAGAACTTTTGTGAATGCCTTTTCCAGCCCTTTAAAGACTGGCAGAAGTAACAATAACAGCAACATGACTCTTTTTTCCAATTGTAATGCCTTGCCCTCTGTAGCTGCCTGCTGTCAAGAACAGTCACCTTTTAAATGGCTTGGGAAAGATAACCGTTGTTCCACTGCATTGTTTGGTCCAGCGTGGGGGAAGAAGGTTTTGCAGCAGCAGCAGTCTCCAGGAGGCAGTGGTGCTAACCCTCATCAAAACAGGAACCTGTCCTAGTTATTTTTACCCGTCTTTAAAATCTAAATAGACAGAATTCATGGGAAAAACATCAAATCTTAAAGTGCTGCCATGGTTCAAATGCAGCCTTACCTAACCCCCTGACCTCCAGATGTTTCGGACTACAACTCCCACGATCCCTGATCACTGGTCATGCTCGCTGAGGCTGGTGGGACTTGGAGTCCAAAACATCTGGAGGGTACCAGGTTGAGAAAGGCTGATCTAATGAATTTCTCAAGGATCATAGGCATGAAGCTGTTCTGGCTATTATTTGTTGAATACTGCATGTGGATCTCACGTATACCAATGTTTATAAACAGGGGAGGCCCCACTGTATGAAGGTGCTGTATTGTTTTGTCAATTTTTTATGGTCCACCAAACTTCTTTAAGTACACAGCTGTCTGCTCTTATGATCTGGGGGATCTAACTACATTTGTTGATGAAAATATTCGCAGTTTAACAATGTTATTTTCATAAGGATAAAAAGAACACATGCACACACAAATATTTCTCCAGAAAGAAAGTTACAGCTGGAAAAATCTGCCATACAGCATTTAGTATTTCATGGCATACTCCTTCATAAAATTTAATTTTATTCCATCAAGAAGGGTCATACATATTAATATAGGTGAAAATATTAGTCCATGTACTTCCTACCTCCAGAATATTAATAGGCACTGTTAAGTATCTGTGTTTTCATTTTGAGGCACTGGGGGGAGTTTTAAATTCCTTGCACAGTATTTTAATTTTTACTTGGGGATCCATCATTGGAGAGAAGGCAGCTTTTTAATGTTGATTACTGTGGGTTGGATCCAGACTAATTGTGGTAAAACTCAATCCACAGAATGTTCCATGCTCTGCTGGAGCAAAGTATTTTTTGCGGATTCCCCATTCCTTCTACAGCACCCTGTGCTCTCCCCCACCCCAAAATTGCTTCAGAGGGTTGGGATACTTTGAACAGAATGGGAGGTAACACTGCAGGGGAAACTGGCAAAATTTATCTCCCCCATACGCTTTCCTCCAGCAGGACCCTCCACTATATCTCATCATATCAGCATTAAAATGTAAACTACTGCCTAAAACAGAAAATTAGTTGAATATTTTCTTGGGTAGGTAAAGTTAATCAGTGCTATTTAATTAGTAGACTAGCAAATGATCAGTCAAATATTGTTAGTTGGGCATCTTCCCAATCCTGTGTTGTATTTATATCCCACTATCCAGGCAAATAGGTTCCACAAAGTAGTTTTACAATACAAGTTTAATGTCAAATCCATTAAATTTAAGGCGGCAGCATTAAAACATCCCAATCCAAACTAGCAAAGATAAAACAGGAAAATATTAGTGTTTAAACTCCATACCAATATCAGCAGTTAAAAGCAGATTAGAATAAATAGGTCTAATTGCATTGAAAAGCAACAAAAGAGGGGACCAAATGCACATCCTTTAGGAGGGAGTTTCACAGAAATGGCCAGACAGATGGAGCCAGACAGAAACGGCCCTGTCCCTTGTGCCTGCCAATGTTAGTAAAGGTGTTAGTGTAATCTGTAACTAAGACATTGACATCTCTTTTGTATTTGTGTCTTTAGATGGAAGATTGTTGATCTCTGACCGTGTCCTTAATATCACAAGTGTAACCTTTGGTGACCGGGGGCGATACACTTGTGTTGCCACTAATGAAAATGGCACTTCCTATTACTCAGTCACCCTCCGGGTGGTCTCCACATCTGGGGACATGGGTATTTACTACATGATTGTCTGCCTGGTTGCCTTTACCATCATCATGATTTTAAACATAACTCGTCTGTGCATGATGAGCAGCCACCTCCGCAAGACAGAGAAAGCCATCAATGAGTTCTTCAGGACAGAAGGGGCTGAGAAATTGCAGAAGGCCTTTGAAATTGCCAAGCGCATTCCTATCATTACTTCTGCCAAAACCTTAGAATTGGCCAAAGTCACCCAGTTTAAGACTATGGAATTTGCTCGGTATATTGAGGAGCTTGCCAGAAGTATTCCTCTTCCACCACTAATCCTGAACTGTAAGGCCTTTATGGAAGAGATCTTTGAAGCGGTGCATGTTGACGACCCTGACGAAGTTGGAGTCAAACAGACCCAGGCCTTAGGTGCCCAAGAGGGACTCTATCCCTTAAACCCGGAAATCAAGCGTAGTAATTCACCAGCGGGGGATTCGGATGATGGCTCTGTGAATGACCATGGCAAAGAAATAGCCGTTGAGGTATCTGTCCACCTTCAGTCAGAAGCACAAAGCATTGACACCGTTTCCCGTGACAGCATCCCTTCCATACCTTCTGAAGATGATGCATGTAGTGAATCTAAATAAAGCAGCAAAGGCAGATGTATGGAAGTTGTGTCAGATTTCATGAAAGCTTCAAGAGAAAGAGAAAAGCAAAAATGCAGCCATAGTCACAAATGCACAAACCCCTGTTGGTTTGTTGTTGGTTTTTAAATTCCTCTGGGGGCTTTAAGGTGCCAAAAGAGTTAGCAAAGATGTGGATTTTTGTTCTGTTCTGTAATGTATATCAGTGTTCACAAATTGATTTGGAAATCAGCTTCAAAGCTGTTTTAAAATTTCCTTTAGCAGGAATTTTATTGCACATACTATGGGGGTATTTTGCAGATAGGATACTTCGTTTCATTTGTTGGTGATCTCCAGTTACAGCAGCAAAACGCAAAGGAGAATACACTAACATGAGCTTGTTTTTGTCATGTCTATTAGGAAGCATAAATTCCTGAATGTGCCCAGCGATAATTTAATGATGTGTGAGGTCATAATTCACTAGACCATGAGAGACTTCAGCAAATCTGAGTTTGTATGATCTAATAAATACTACAACAAAAATTGGGATTATTGCACTTTTTTAAACTATGTCAATAAGTTACAAAATAACCAGAGCTTCAGTTGCCCTCAAATGCAATACTTCAGTTAGAAAATGGAAACCTAACTGCAAATTTTGGCAACTTTAATCTTATTCTGAACGCAAGAACTGGTCATTTGAACTTGTTGCCAGTTGCCAAGAACTTTAATAAAGAATCCATTTTGTTTGTTTTTCAAGTAAAGCTCAAGGTGTCAGCTTTATGAGTATTCTCTCTCTTCTGGGATTAGTGCTGAAATGCCAAAGTATTCTGGTGCCATCAACATTGCTATGACGAAGGTAACAGCAGCTTAAATAAGAGTTAAGATCCCCAAGGGACTGCAATAAGCTTAAACATTAAAAAGAAGAAAACACTTTGCTTTTTCAGGCAGCTTGTTTCTAAACAATATTAACAAAAGAGGTGACTGCCACAAGTCGGAGTCGCAAGCCCGGACACTGCAGATGTGCAAATATGTGTACGTTTAATGAAAATCAGCTGCAGGAGATGGGAAATATTGGCGTGGAGGAGATGTGCAGATAGAAAAGGAGGCTGTTACATGCATGTCTTGTTTGGCCCTTAACTAAAATCCAGTGACTTCTGCAAAGGGTAAGACATTACCACTTTGAACAACTTCTCTCTGATGCTGATGTTCAGCTGGCTCTACGTGTGTACTAAGTGATACAATGGCATGTATCACTTCAAACTACAAGTGGGAGTTACTACATTTGAATACTCACTGACTTTTTAAAAAAAAATCCTTGCAGATAGAAAACTAAAAGAGCAAGAAGATTCTAGCTTTGCCTGTTGACAATTCTTTCTGTTTGTTTGTTTGTTTGTTTGTTTGCAAATAATAATAATCTCCAAAATGAGATTCCCTCATTTGCAGGCCTCATTCTGTTACATAATAACATTCTGACACATAATAACATGCAGATCTGTTCCTGCCTATTCCCATGAAGCTGATACGGTCCTGGGCCAATTCATTCTAGCCGCGTTCACATGATCAGTGGGGGAAACTAAGCAGTAGGAGTTGTTTCCCCCAGCCCCACCTGCCATTTACTTAATGATCCACTCCACATGTGCTGTGTTGTCCAAACCTAGCGTGTGGTGCAGCCGGGCTGGCTTCTAACCCACCCCAAAGCCCATGATTTGTAGTAAGGGTTGTGACATGGGTTAGAAGCCACCCCCACTGTGACGCATGCCATGTTCAGATGACACAGCAACCCACGACACAACGCAGGTAATTAAGGGAATGCATGCCGGGCATATGAGTAGCATGTGTGCGCTGGGAGAAACAACCTCTGCTGTTTAGTTTCCCCTGCTGTGAACCTGGCCATTATGTAGAATTGGAAAATGGACTGAATAATTGGAAGAATTCAATTTCCTTCATAACTGCAATGAATGTGGCTGTGTGTCTCCCTACTTCACCCATGACCTCTTTTCTTTCACTTGGCCAAAGATTAGGGGAAGTTATAGGCCCAATTTTTGTGCCTCGGCTAGGTGTTCTCAAGAGTGCTGGACAAGTGAAATAAACTCCTGCTCTCACTATTTGGTTTTTTTCCCCTTTTACACTTTAAAAGTATCACTTTAATAGGATTTATATTTGGTTTAGATTAAATATAGGAATTGTCTGCACTCCAAAAAATAGTTACTTCAAATTATTACAACAGCATCATAACTTGGCAGCAAGAGCTCCCACTTAATATCCCACAACTCTACTTCTGTCATTTCTTCATGAAATCTCATTTGAGCTAGCAGTTGCTGAAGGAGAATGAGCACAATGTTCAAGAGGATTTAATGTTTGATTTGTAGAAGTGGATGACAAACAGCAATGACACCTTGAAAATTTGCTGTAATGCCCAGCTGTGTAACAGATAATTTGAGTAAATTTTATTCAGCTGACAGAATTTAACTTGAATTTCTTTCCATGAAACTTTCTAAAACAAAATAGAGATGGCATTAACACCATATTGTTCTATAGGAATATGTCCTATACCTTGCCTAACTTTCTGAAAGGGTTCTTCAAACTAGGGTTGCCAGTTTTGCTTTAATTGTTTTGAGGTCGTGAGGTATTCTGCAGTAGTAGCAATTCATGGCCTAATGCTCCAGTGGCCGTTTTCCTGCACTTCACTACTGCATGCTGTGAAGCATAGCTGGGGTCCTACATCAGAATGTGGCCTTCTGTAGAAACAAATCAGGACTTGCTAGCATAATATCTTGCTAGCCCAGATTATTTAAAAAATAATAATAGGCATGATCTCTGGGTCAGAAGGTGGCACTTCTACTCTCCACATGGTATTTGCGTAGATCAGCGATGGGCAACTTGTGGCCTTCCAGATGTTTGGCCTACAATTCCCATCAAGCTTAGTCAGCATGGCCAATGGTGAGGGATTATGAGAATTGTAGGTCAAGACATCTAGAGGGCCACAAGGTGCCCACCCTGGCCTATGTACTTGTCACACCTCTGGACTTTCCACAATGTTTGCTGTACCACCCATCCCCATGATAAAGATAGAAACTATGTGCTAATGCATACTAGTTTGACTTACATAAACTAATCTCGCAGTGTTAACATTGAGTGAGGGAAAGTTACTTTGGTGAGCTTGGCTGATAAATATATTCAGCTGGATTCTGCTCTATCCTGGACCACAAGGGCAAGCTAATTAATTATAAGAACCTTATTCTGATAATGGCCAATGTGTCTGTCTGCACGATGAAGCAATTCTGCAGCAAAGCATTAGTGTGTGACCCCTCGTGCTGAATGCTGTGATCTTCGTTCTGCACAGTAAACATAAATCAGCAGCCCCATTGAGTTAATTGTTTTAATATTCAATCACACATTTTGCTGTTTTGCAGTGAGAGGAGATTGTGCTTAATATGTTCCAAGTGCATGGGATCTTCTAATGCTGGAAATGAGCAAATTGAAAGTTTTGAATTCCATGAATTTATGTCCTCAGTTATACTTTACAGCAGTGAATTCTACAGGCCAATTAACACTAGTGCCTGGCATAGCAACAGTAATGCAATGATTGAGAGTGAATGTGTGGGCCAAATCAAATCAGATTACTATAATTGTCCTTCTGGACATCCAAATATCTGCAAAACATTATGTTCTGTGTGTAATATGGAGACACAACTAGCACATTCAGGTTTCTTTTATAGTGTTTCCAACCCAGCAGACATACGATAGTGGTACATGACATTTCCATAGTAAAGCGGCTCAGCAGTTTTCAGGTAATCAGATGGCACTGGAAATGGGAAAGAGCTCTGTGCAAGGCATTCTGCTTTTTAGTTTGTGTGATGTCTGTATGAAAAAAAAACCCTGTAAATTCAGGTATGACTTTCTATGCTCCTGAAATTTTTTGATTAGGCTTAGTATAATGAACAGAATGTTTACCAGAAATGGTTCCTGAAAATAAAGGCAGCGTCCTCTGAAGCTTGGTAACAAGCTTCTACTGACCCCTGCCCTCTCAATTCTAGTAGATAGTCCATATATTTGTTTTGAGAATATGAAATGTGGAGCTCTATTTCTTTTAGATCCTTCTGCAAATAACTTGCATTTATGACATGGAAAGGTATAGGGCCTTGTCTCGTCTCTAGTCATTTCAGCAAAGGCAAAGCTGAGAAATAAAATGTTTTTAAAGAGGTAGATTTTTTAAAAAATAAATCTTATTAAAACCAAATGCATGGTGAATATATTGTGGAGTTTTCTAACAGATGTTTTAATGAAATATTGATGTATTACTATTAATGTATGTGAAGAAGATTGATAGTATTTCAGCGAACTAAAAAATTATGCATGTTTCCTCAGATGGTCAAAATTCTTTTATCTCTTTAGAGGAAAAAGAGCAAGAAAGTCCATCCTTAGATATGTCCACTGACCCAATGGATATAAAGTTCTACCTGCTCGCATTTCTAATGTTTCTGGTCAATCGTGAGATTATTGTCTTGTTTCCTTAGCCTCTGACTTTTGTAGATAGCATAAAACTCTACTTTGTAAACTGGATACTGTCTAAAACAACATCAGAGTAATTTGTGTTCTTGAGGTGGCAATGTCAGTTTTCCGTAACAGCATATAAATACTTTCATATAAAAATACAATGGTGCTTTTTTTCCAGAATAAATTCCATTATTAAAGGTCTGGACTGTGGGTTTTTTGTTTTTCCATTTCTTCCTGTCTGAGAACACAGCAGGAAAATTAACTGTCCAATGAATAGTTGCTAAACAACTGACTTTAGCCAATGCCAACAAACTGTTCGTGCAATTGGAGAAAGTTTAGTAGTTGAGTGTCCGTATCAGGCATTTTTTGTCTGTTTATTGTCTTAAAGCCTTGTGGCCACCTGTAATCATACATCCATGGTCTAGGAACAAATTGTTGTAGAATAATTAAAGTTGCTTTCCAGCTGGGGTGGGGAACCTTTGGCCCATGGAGCTTCTGGATCCAACCTGCAGAGCCTCCTTGAGTTCTTCCAGGAGGTGGGGGCTTGGCCTACAAAACATGGCCATGGAGGCATCCCTGCTGTTATCTCCACTCTGAGATCAGAGACAACAGTGGGTAGCCACATTGAGTAACATTAGGAGAAGCTTAACACTAAGAGAAGCCAAGGTGGCCTATTTAAATCACGGGATCTGCAGGGTGCAATTTTCATAATCACTGCCTGGGCATGGCTTGTCATGTCATCTGAACCTGGGTGGCATGGCTTGTTGGAGCCCATGGTTTTTCCGAGGGTTGCTTAATCTTCAGATAACCCACCACACCTAGGTTTGCAAGACATGACAAGCTGCAGCATGCATATTCAAAGTGGCTGCCACGATGAGTCTTGGAGCCCAGGGGTGAATTAACCCATGGTGACTTATTGTGACTTGCGAAGCAACCCATAGGTTAATGGGCACTCACATGTTTCTTTCTGTTTGCATTCTAACCTGTGTTTGTAGTTATTATTTTGCAATGCCTCTCCCCCTGCCAAGTTGGGTTATTTATCAGTAGACTGATCTCTCTGCCTCTTTCATTGGAAAGCTAGAAACATCCCTTCATACATATGGATATCTGTGCTGAGGGCTGCAAAAAAATAGAACCTTTTAGGGTGGGATGTGAAACGGGGCTCTCCAGATATTGAGGGGTCTCCTGACCATTGGCCCTTCTGGGTGGGGCTATTAGGAAATAGTATCCAACAACATTTGGAGTACCACAAGTTCCCCAATTCTGGTTTAGATTGCACACCCCTTCAGCTTTGTAGCTGGTGTATGTATGATTTGGAGCAATTGGAGAGATCTTGGTTAACTTGCAGGTAGCCATGAGATCCCTGCTCTGTACATAACGGGCAACAACAGAGGTGTGAAGGGTAAGGCATTGTTGCATCTGGACCAGCATTTGAGCACTGCAACATGTGGTCTGTGTTGTATTTCTAACATTGCAGCTCAGCAGACAATAAAGAACCTGTTGGGGTTGGGTTGCTACCCACTATAGAGAGATTGGGATGAGGATCGTGGATGTGGCATATGGAACAATAGTGCAGATAAGACCAAATTCCTCCAAACATATTAAGCACATGTGCATTAATTTAAACTACCTTTCATTTTAATCTTAAACAAACTGCATTGATTAGCATCAAACTGTGGTTTGGTGCTAGGTAGCTGATCTTGGCTGGGTTTGGGGATTTGGGTGCTGTCTCCTTTTTCATGTAGTGCTTCCCTCCTTTCCAAATTTGAGATAAATTGCATAATCTGCTATTTGGTTCAAGCCAGAAAACTGGGTTGCCTCAAGCCAGGAAAGGTAGTAGAGAATCATTGTGCAAAGACGTGAGAAAAGGCATAAGCAGAAGGGTCCAGCCAGGATGTTACGTCTGAGCTGTGTGAAAGAACCACTGAAACACATAAAGATATATCCTCAACATGCCCATCACCTTGACTCAAGCCAAAAGCAATCCACTCTTTCCCCTGGAGCTTGCCCCGGTGTTTCTCCTCTAGAAGGGGGTTTCTTACCACCATCTCCAGCAGACCCATCTTCCTTCTGATTGGGCTCTTGGTCCTCGCCAAGGGAGGTGGCTGATCATCCAGGCTAGACTCCTACAAAGCCCTGACCTCCCTTCCCCTGGACTGCCAAGAGTTATAGGTAGGGGACGTGGTTTGCCACCAGGTAAGTGAACCTTTCCCTCATTTCCTCTTGGTTTTTCTCCCCCCTCTCTCTCTTTGCCTCCTTTCCCTTTTGCTGTCTCTTCCAGGTTTTCCCCTTGCTTGTCTTTCTTGTCTCTTTCACCCCCTTGCCCAATCTCTCTCTGGCTCAATTCGGACGACACGTTAATCAACTTGAGAGGACTTAACCCATTGACAGTGGGTTAAAAAGGCGGCTTCAATTCGGACGACACACTGCAGCAGGGGATGCAAAGTTAAGTTAACCACCCTGGTGGTTAATAACGTACTTCGTTCTGACTGACAGCTCGGCTGCCATTTTCCCCGCCTACCAAACCCTGTTAGTCCTCCAGCAGGTATCCCAGAAGGCACTGCGGCCAAAAACCATGGCCGCCGCCATTGAAGCCGATGCAGGACATGCCTCCCAAACCCCATTGGCCGCCTCAGTCACTGGGCGGAACTCAGCAGCCTCAGGCAAAGAGGCAACCAGGAGGAACCGCAGCACCTACATAATGCTCCCCAAACGTTGGCACCCACACCCCAGGGAGCCACCCCAGCCCACCCTATATGGGAGACCTGGCATCTGCGAGAGTCACCCACCTCCCTCCCAGAGCAGCCACCTGCACACACAGGAAAGAAGGCGAGAGTGGGGTGGTTGGGAAATCTTTATTCAGAAGGAAAATCAGACATGGGCAGTAAGGAACATGGGCACCACTATGCCAGGGCAGAACCTACGGAGAGGACAAGCGCCTCCGGGAAGGGAGGAGGAGGCAGCTGAAAGGCACAGCGGTGAAGAGGGGATGGCCAACGCCACACCCCCAGGGAGCCAAGCACGGAACGTGCCAAGGGGAGGAGGTGGAGAGGGGGCCATGCCAGGGAGAGATGCCAGTCCAGAGACGGGACTCCACAGCCGACGCTCACACAGGATGGGGGTAGCGCAGCCAGATCCAGGCACTGATGCTTTCACGCACCCAGGACGCCTCCGCACGGGCGCGACGCTCCCCAACGGGATTCTCAGGGCCTGGCAAAGGCTCACTGTCCAGCCGTGTTGGGCAGATGGGGGGGGGCTCTCTGGTCGCCGCTTCCCCTGCCCTCGTCCTTCTGGGTGAAGCAAGGGTGGAGGTGGCGGTGCAGTGGGGGGTCTACTTTGGATGGGGTGTTGTTCTCCCTCTTGGTGTGGGGGGGGCTGCCCCTTGCTCCAGGGCGCCTGGGGTTGTTGCGTATTCCGTCTCCCCCCCCCCTTTGCCGTAGTGCCCTTCTTGTGCCCTGTCTGTTTGGGTAGCTGACTGGGCACCCTGCGTGAGTGCTTGCAGGAGCTGGCTCCTTTTTGAGGCGGGCGTCCTGGTTGCTATGGCGGCGAAACCAGCGATCTGTTTCATCCGCGCCTGAGCTCCCGTCCGCTGTCTGCTGCTCTTGCCGCTCTCCTCTATGGTCTTTTGTGTTAACGTACTCACCTCAGTTGTTTAACCAACGCACCTCAAGTGGCTGAATTCGGACAACACGTTAGTCAATTGACTAACTTTTAAACAACTCACAAGCGAGTTGTTTAACTCAGTTGTTTAAAACTGCAACTTAAACAACCGTGGGTTGGTTAACCGTTGTGTGGCTGAATTCAGACAACACGTTTGGTTAACCCACTGACGGTTGTTTAACTTAACAACCGTTGGTTAACGTGTCGTCCGAATTGAGCCTCTCTCTCTCTCTCTCTCTCTCTCTCTCTCTCTCTCTCTCTCTCTCTCACACACACACACACACACACACACACACACACACACACTTGCCTTGTCTGCTTGCCACTCCCAGCTGTCTCCAACCCCTCCCACTGTAACTCTGCAAGGAGCCAGAATGGACTGCAGAAGTCAGCCCTCTGGTTTATCCAGTCCAGCTGTCACCACCCCAGGCTGCCTCGATTCAGCCACAGGAGTCTGGGAGGAGATGGTGAATGAATACACACACACGAGTAGTCAACAAATATACCAAAGTAGTAACTAAAGGAGCAGAGAATTCTCCAACGTAAAAACATCTACAGGAGAAGAAACCATAGCAGCAAAGTTCAAATTAGCTCAATACATCTCACTCTAAACATCTTCATACATCATCAGAAGACGGGGCAAGGTGAGTTTTCCAGCTCAGAAAGTTCCAGAACCCAGGTTCATGTTCTTCAGGTTAATGAGAAAACACAGACCAGGTTCCCAGCTTAACACCTGATAGATTGACCTGGTTCGGATGACATGGCAGCCCATCTAGAGTTAATTTACCACTGAGGAGCTGCAGCACATGCCAGGCCAGCTGCTATTGTGAATATGCAACCCCAACAAGGGGTTGTCATGTCATGTGAACCTAGCCAGCAGGGGTTATTTAGGACTAAACAACGCACACACAACCCATGTCTGTTAAAAAGTTATGAGAGGGTTGTTTAACCCTCAAATAACCCCTGCCAGCTGAGTTCACATGAGACGACAGCCCCCAGTTTAGGGTTGCATATTCATAATAGCAGCTGGCATGTGCTGCAGCTGCTCAATGGTAAATTAACCCCCGATGAGCTGCTGTATCATCCAAACCAGATCAATCTATCGGGTTAGGCTGGGACCCTGTCTAAACATGCATACAATTGTACCCTAAACCACTTATGCAATTTTTATTTTGGGTACTTGCAGCACAAATTGGGTTGGATCCAGACTAAGTAAGTATTTACTTGCATTTCCACAGGAATGAATTTCCAACTAAATTAGTGTGGAATTAACCCATTGTATATTAAATGTGATGGAACGTCATACTTTGCTGGTGATTTATTGTTTTAAATGTGTATTGTAAAGTTGTTTTAAATGTATGCATTGCCTTTGTATGTTGTCTGTTTTTATGCTTTGATGGCTTTAAATTGTGTATATCGATTTTTAATGTTTAATGTTTTAATCTTTGTAAACCGCCCAGAGAGCTTCAGTTATGGGGCGGTATAGAAATGTAAATAATAATGATGATAATGTTATCACGACGCTAGCAAACACATGTTGATCTTCAGCGTCCCTAAAGCCAAAAACATGGGGTTTTTTCCCAAAAAGTACTTACATGCATTTAACACTAGAGGCAGCTGTTGCTTTGAACATAGATACCAAGGGGATTTGTATGTAAAGAGAGAGAGAGAGAGAGAGAGAGTTGAACAGCCTCTGCTTGGCCTGGCATGTAAGATATTCGAGGCTACCATATGTTCAAAAGGTTCTGATTTGGGGACCATAATAGCTTGAGATTTCCTAACCTATTTTTCATTACAGTTTTTTAATGGATTGTAATCCTTGGATTTCTCAGCATTTGCAGCTGAACCACAGGCACCTTTTCAAACTATTCTGTAAAGACACAAGGGAAAATAATGTACTTTGCTGAAAGCTGCAGGCCTTGCGCTGTTATTAACCCCCCCCAAACTCCCACCATCACAATCCAGCCAACTGAGAAATAGAATAAAACTCTTTAGCCAAAGGCTGCTGGGATTAGAATTTTAAACATAATGTTCTATCCCTCAGCGGACAACTGGGTGCCAGTCACTCTCAGACAACTTAACCTAACTCACAAGGGAGAAATGGAGGATAAATGGGGGTGGGGGGAGAACTCACACCATGCATGCCAGCTCAAGCTCTTTAGAGGAATGGAAAAGGGAATTCTAAATCTATCAATCAGTAAGGGGTTAGTGCAGTGTAATACGGCACAAGACCTTTGGATTAGGTGCTCAGCATCATTATTCTCAGTTCCAAGCAAAGTGCCTTCCCAGGGACATCCCTGGGCTTACCAGACAGCTGCTGCTTTAAATTTCCCACAGTACCTTAGAGCACTTGACTTAACATTGCCCCAAGGCATTGTGGGAAATTTAAATGTCCCAGTGGAGCAGGGAGAGGCATCAGTGTTGGTTGGCCCTGCTGGACCCCCAGCAGTTGCCCCCAAACATGAAGTGTTAACACTCGGCCTCTTTCTGTGAACTTCTTAGGTCGGATTGCCCCTTTCTTTCCGCTGTCAGGAGTCCTACGTTGTTTTGACAGGGAAAAGTTCAACAAGCGAAGCTTACCCTTTGTTCCATCCATGGTTTGGGTCCAGGTTACCTACGGGATCGCCTTCTCCCATACAATCCGCCCCGCATGCTCAGGTCCTCTGGGAAGAATTTACTACAGTCAACAAGAACTAGACTGACAACTGTTACCCAGAGGACCTTCTCTTCTGCCACTCCCAGATTGTGGAATGACCTGCCGGGAGAGATTTGCCAACTCTCCAGTCTTTAGGGATTTAAAAGATCTATAAAGGCTGTTCTCTTCCGGCAGGCCTACCCAGATGAATTTTAAAGTGTTTTATTGGTGTTTTGTTGGTATTTTAATGATGTATTGGTTTTATGTGCTTTTAATCAGTTTTGTATTTTATGTTTAATGCTGTTCCCTGCCTCGATCCGTTGGGAGAAGCGGGTAATAAATAAATATATTATTATTATTATTATTATTATTATTAATCTCCATTCTGTAAAACTGCAACTGTGACTTTTCTGTCATGATACAGTTGACAAAGGAGTGTCTTTGGGCATAGCCAGGTATAAGTAGTGCCAGTTCTGCAATGCTGTAGGGTTCTCGAAAGAAAGGTATTATTTTTTTGTGAACTGCCCAGAAAGTTTCAGCTATTGGATGGTATAAAAATGTAATAAATAATATCACCAGAAGAGTATCTTAAGTTTATGGTATACTGTTTTGGGGACAATTCCTCAGTAGGGTTTGCCAACTTTTTTTCTGGCAAGACTCCTGGTCATGAGGAGCAGCATGACCTGTACCAAATCAGAGGCTAATTGTTTTCCTGAGAGCAGATTATTTCTGCGTGTCAGACAGCTGCTCAAAGCACAGAAGCCTTGCCAGAAAAAGGTTGGCAACTCTATTGGAACTCCTTTATTGGCTCTGTTTCCAGCAGTTGGGTAGAGCTGGAAATATCTTGTTATGTCAAAAATTAGAGGTTTTGTCATCTGGACCATAAGAATGAGGCCCTTGAGAAATTCCACTGGGACTTCAACAAGTTCCACCTAAGTTTGGATGATTATATGCAGCAGATTCATTTTCTGGACACAACAGCACAATTATGTAATATGCAATGGGTTGCATCCAATGTTACTCTAACTTAAGCCCCATTCATTTCAATGGGTCTACTCTAAGTAGGATAAATATTGGATACAACCCACTATGTCCGTACTTCAAACTTGAGATGTACGGATTTTATAAAGTATGTTCCATTTATGTTTTGCAGGTTGTGAGATGCCTTTTGTTTCATTGTCTGTTCAGTGATGGAATTGTTGTTGTTGTTTCCAATTTCCTGAATTTGCACAAATTTGCAGTTGTGATAATGTGCAAATCCCCCCATGCACATTTTCATGTTTTAGCCTATGGGGAAAATGCACATTTTTCAGCTGGTTTAAAAAAAAACATATTTTTCAGTTACTAAATTTGCATGAAATTCCAGAAAGTATAAAAACTGAAATTCCACAGAATCTGTGTGATCGGGAATAGCCAGTCCCCTGTGAAATCTGCAGGTCAGATTCATAGAAATCCAAATTCATTTGGTTCCATTGCAGATTTCTCCCGACTTCCTTGCTACCAACTACTGCCCAGCACAAGGCCATAGGATCTGTCCTCCACAGCCAAATCCCTGTGGTACACCATATTCATTCCAGTTCCTCAGTCATAGACTTACACCTGAGGGATTTACATTAGACATTCTTTCAAACAACTAATTCAATGAAATAAAACCAAAAAGACAATGCCAGGAGTTGCCAATTACAAGTAAGACCCAGAAGAGAAAATGACAGAAAACCACTTGTCACCGCCAGCTAAAACTGCTATAACGTATCATCAGTGATCTGCTGCCCATCTTGGATAATTATACTTCTCTCACACGAGCCTTGGACAGCAGGCCTTTTGCTGCTTATAGACAGCCGTTTAATCTAAAATGGCTCCTCACCACCACCAAAAGATCACGCAGCTAAGGCTGGACTTTGGGCATGGTTGGAGAGAGAAAACCAATGCCTCACTTCACTGGGGTCATGAATGAGTGTGATCTATCCAGTGTTATAGATTTTGGGGAGCCGGACATTAATGTTGATGCTTACTGATGCTATCTGATTCACACCCCAGAAGAACTCCGTCCATGTTTTTCTGTCCGCAAATGTGCATTAGCATTTCCAACAAAAGGCATCCTCAGAGGGCCAATTAACAATCACATTTGGGTCCAGTACCCCAAGACCTATCGTTTGAATTGGGCCATGAAAATTCACGTCCTTGTGACACCTTTGTAAGGATTCCCTCCAGCTACATCTGAGCTGTTGAGCCCAGTGATTTGATGAACGCAGCCTCCCGCTGTCCCCAAGCCACTGTCAGCTCATTATAACATCCTAAACCAAGTCAGTTGGCTTCTCTTTTCTTTTTACAATGTTCCACCTTCAAGAGAAACTCTCTATGGGTCATTCACTGGCTGGCCCAATGAATCACTGGGGAGCCTCAATACTAGCTCAGTGCTTTCTCCCCTTCGCTGCTTTTGTTTCATGTGATATATCCCTTTATGTACCACAGAGCGGCTTTGTCTGTGCAATACTCCTCATTAATTTGATCACAGGGCACGGATGAGATATGTGATTTGACTGACTAAAATGATCAGAAGAATGATTCTGGTTGGCGCTTCCTTTTGTAAGCTTCAGTGCGTGCCTTTGAATTAATTAGCTGTGAAAACACACAGGCACACGCACACACAGGCATGCTGGCAAGGATCGGTACTAGACAGACAGACAGAGATTGCCCTGCATTTCTCAAAGTGTCATTCTGCAAAGATGCTATTGACAAAGGACTATAGTTGCTGTCGTTCTAAATGGATTTGGGCACCCACAGGCAGTCTGTCTTCGAGTTGATTTTGTCAGGGTATAAGCCTAGAGCAGGAAGACCATATGTAGAGAGAAGCAAGACCTCCATCTTTTCCCAATCTTGGGGGGAGCTTTGTAGGCCATCTAGTCTAACCCCCTGCTCCAAATAAAGACCCAGAGAATCCTCAGCAGATGGCTGTCCACAGAGCTGTAATGGAGCCAAGGCTCACAGGGATGCAGCACCGGCATTTTTTTATTAGCAGGGACACTGATGTCACCTGCCAACTCCCACACCCCCTCAGATGTCCCTGTTTCCTCTGAGCAATCCTCACCGTAGTTTGGGGGGGAGGGACTAATTTCCCCAGCAATAATAAATTGTTACCTGTTGTAAAGCAAAGTATTTTGGGATGGTTTGGTCTTGAATGGGCAATTCAAGACCCCATTGGGGCTGTTCACATAACACGCTTACCCAGACTCAGTGGTTGAACTGTGTGTTAGATGTTGTCTGAACCCAGGACATTTTCCACAGGGTGGCCTGTTAACCATGCAGTGTGGCTTATTAACCACCCTGAACAATCTAACAACAAGCCTTGGGTTCTCAAGGAGGCTTGTATGAGAAGAACCCACACTGCATGATTAACAAGCCACCCTGTGGAAAATGTCCTGGATTCAAACAAAGCGCTAACCCATGGTTCAACAACAACACACATTCAACCACTGAATGTGGGTTCATGTGTTTTGTGTGAACCAGTCATTACCTTAACCACTTCTGGTGGAGATGAAAACTGCTAGAACTGAAATTCCCAGTTGGGACATAACAACAAACCAGGTTTAGTTGGCAATGGAAGCCAATGCTTCTGATGTCCTCCCCTCACTGCATTGGGCTTCCAGTTTCATTCCCAAAGTACTAAACGACACTTTAGCATTACATCCGAATGCTGCCAAAGCGTCACAGAGCAGATGCCACACGCACAAACACACACACACACACACACACACACACCTGACTGAGCACACAGATTGCAACCAACTCACCATTACTAGTAGGGATGTGCACTGGATCGGATCCGATCCACGATCCGAATCCAATCCAGGGGGAAATCGGATAAATTATCCGATTTCCAATCTCACCGCTGGATCGTCCGATCCAATCCGAACCGATCTGAAAAGGTTCCGATCCGGTTCAGATGATTCGGCGGATCGGCGGGTGCCCACTGGTGCCCGCCGCCACTTCCATTGGTGGGCGCCAGCGGGCGCCCGCCGATGGAAGTGGACAGCAGGGGGGGCTTCCCTAGCGGGGCTGTCCACAGCGCGCTTACCTTCCAGGGATGTCCGCTCCCATCCGGCGCCGGCTGCTACTGCAAGCGGGCTTCGCGGCCTGCTCCAGGGTGGCGCGCCGGGTGATGACATCACCCGGCGCGCCACTCTGGAGCAGGCCATGAAGCCCGCTCGCAGTAGCAGCCGGCGTCGGATGGGAGTGGACGTCCCTGGAAGGTAAGCAGGGAGGGGGGGGGGCGCGGCGTGGCGCGGCGCGCTTACCTTCCAGGGATGTCCGCTCCCGTCCAGCGCCGTCTGCTACTGCGAGCGGGCTTTGCGGCCTGCTCCAGGGTGGCATTACCCGCCGCGCCACCCTGGAGCAGGCTGCGAAGTCTGCTCGCAGTAGCAGCCAGCACCGGACGGGAGCGGACATCACTGTAAGGTAAGCAGGGGCAGGGGGAGGGGAGGAGGGGGCACGCGGCGCGCTTACCTTCCAGGGACGTCCGCTCCCGTCCAGCGCCAGCTGCTACTCGAACAGTCTTCGTGGCCTGCTCCAGGGTGGCGTGCCAGGTGATGACATCACCCGGCGCGCCACCCTGGAGCAGGCCGCGAAGCCCGCTCGCAGTAGCAGCCGGTGCCGGACGGGAGCGGACGTCCCTGGAAGGTAAGCAGTGGCAGGGGGAGGGGGCTTACCTGCTGGGGCCATCAACAGCGGACGGCCCCGGGGGGAGAGGGAGTTAGGTCCCCCCTCACCCACCCGCCGCCAATTTTTCCTCATAGACTTGCATTGCAATGCAAGTCTATGGGGGGGGAAATGGCGGCCGATCCAAAAATTTTCTATTTTTGGATCGGGATCGGACTCGATCCGGTCCGGGGGGCCTCCGATTTTGTCCGATCCAATCCGTGACAAAATTGGAGGTCCCGATCCGAGTCCCGATCCGATCCGGGGGGTCTGTGCACACCCCTAATTACTAGATTAAAGATTTAAGCCTCACCTATTCCAACTCTGTGCTAACAGCAGCAGGCCCACCATGATGCTAACACCCCAGTCTGTGCCAGTTCCAGGTTTTGGAGGGCCACAATGGGCACCCCTCCCTCAGCAAGTCTACCTTCTCACCAGCTCCTTTTGCTCCTCATCCTCTTTCTCACCATTGCTACCCTTTGTTTGCTTGCCAGGTAAAGAGCCAGTGAGCAAGTAGGCGGTGGCATGGACTGCTCCTCCTTCTCACCACCACCATTGTCTGGGCCAGAGTGAGAGGCAGGTGAACCAGCAGGTTGCAATGGGGAAGAGGAGGATCCCAACTAGGGGACTCCTGTCAGTAGGACCCTGCTAGGGTGTGGGCCCTTGGCAAGTGCCTGACCATCATGCCTACCGTTGACGCCAGCCCTGACCTCAGTGGAGAGCACAGCAACCTGGTCCACTGCTTCATTCTGCTAGAATGGATCAGCCTCTCTGTGCTGCCAAGCCACCGCTGCAGCCTTCATTCCTGCCAGAGGCCTGATAGACCAGACAACAGAAGCCAGGTAGTGCGGCAATTGCCATATGGGCATTTCATATCCTCTGCAGAAGCGAATGTGCACATGAGCCTCCAGGCCTCCCCCTGTTCAGCCTTCAAGTGCTCCAAACAGCATGGGCAAAAGTGGTGCCTAAGAATCAGTGCTTCAAGCCATGATCAGAGCCACGGGTGGTGAGGATGGTGAGAACTAGCCTGAAATCACTCCACAATCCATCAGTCACTTGCAATCAATGTTCTGTCCAGCCCAACCTACCTGGCCTGTGATTCCTCTTCCTATTTCTCCCTTCAACTAGGAAGCCAAGTCATTATATTTCCTAGTTCAGTTCAGCATCACCTGAAATGCATGATGCTCTGAGTTGGATCTGGTACAGAATAAATACATATGCTGAGATCAGGCAAACTACCATGTATATCAGCACTTCCAAGGATATAGTGGTACAGCTAGAGCAAGCTGGGTACAAGGTTAGAAGCACTTAAACATTACTGCTTCTCTGTGTTAAACATTTTTGCTTCTCAGCTGCTTTTCAAAATATTTTTCCTCAATCTGTCTTACGGAGCAGCAAAAATTAAAACGCTGCACAAAAATAAAAAGCAGCAGGAACAATAACCACCAATATTTAAGACATTCAAATACACACTCAAGTCAGCCAGAGAAGCATAAAAAAGTAAAACCTCAGCATGAAAGACGGAAAACCCTCATTAGCCAATGAAGACTCACTATAAAAAATTTAGAAAGTCTTAAGGTACAATCTTATGGATATTTAGGCAGAAAAAGTCCCCAAGGCTGGCTAGGTAATGCTGGGAATTGTAGGACATTTTAGGATTTGTGCCCTTAAGGGCTTGCCTGAAAATTAACAGGGAAGTGGCCAGCCATATATCCTGGAGCAGGGAGTTCCACAAAGGAGGGGCCACCACTGAGCTGCATCAGCAACATTCCCTTTAATTTCAATGTTTGGGCCAAGTGCCATTGCATATGTAGCCAAAATGGCACCCCACACACACAAGAGGGAGGTATCAGCAGGTTTGGTTTGCCCAATGAGGACCAAGCATGTTCAGCAGCCACAGAATGCTGGCTGCCTGTTGCGGGTGGAGGGGTGGGGAGGGCCATGGAGGGAAAATGGAACGGAATGGCTGGAATCTTGAACATCAGTGCTCCACACTGGGATATTTTGGTGCAGTTCCCACTTGTTACTGTATCAACCGGCAATCGGGTTGCCTTAAAGAGGGAGGCGTTCATTCCTGCTGCCTAATTGTTCAGGGAAGAGTATGAATGACAGCCAGAAAAGCATGACTTATATCACCAACTTGCATTTTCCCATGCTCATTCTGAGTTTTGTCTTCCCAGGTAGCCTATGTAAAGCCAATCTGCATCAGACAGCAACTGGTGTCCGTTTAGGGGATATGATGCAAGAAGGAAGTTATCCACTTCATCAAAACCCACAATTTGTTCTGGACCATTTTTGGCGCATGGAGCCCTAGGGTGACCATATTTTGGAAACCAAAAAGGAGGACAACATGGTCGGCTCCCAAGAGGGCATGCCCACCAACATATCTGGCCCCAGGGGCATGTCCAGCACCTAGGGGGGGTGCCCACCTGAACATGGCCTTGGTCACATATCTGATTTTACAGCACACAATTAAGACAAATCTGTTCTATATAACATCTTAATGTAAAATCATTGAAATAAAGAACAACGTATTTGAAATTAACTTCACTTACTCCTACTTTTATTGCTTTTGCTGTACTTTGAAGCTTTTACTATACTCTGTGTGATACATTCTCCCCTTCCCTCAAACAGCTTTTCTGACTGTATCCACACCTCTGCAAACTGCTGCTGCTTTTAACAGGGCTTACTGCCTGCTGGCTGGCTGGCTTTTTTATTTTTAAATTTCAATTTTTTTTTTAACCTTGTGTATGATTGTCACAAGCTTCTCTACCCTAACATTAGGGTGGGTGTTATGGGCGGCAGACACTAATTCGCTCATTCACACTTCTCACTTATATACATTAGCTTCTCAAGGCTTTTGCGTTGGTACCACTTCTCACATACAGATTTTGAACTCCTGTCTACCTCCTGCACAAACACGTGACTTTGAGACTCTCTTTCTAATGCTCTGCATTGCCTGCCAGCACCATAGGGCTAAGTTACAACAGGTGTCTCTGGGTTGTCTGTGCAGCCTCTGTTGTCTCTCTCTCTCTCTCTCTCTCTAAGTTGTTGCAGCCAAACCAAAGCCTCCAACCTTAAACAATCTCACTCCCTCTCTCTCTCTGTCAAAGTCTCCCGATGGTCCAGCCTGGCCACACACTCGTGGCCAGGGGTATTGCTTGTTGTTTGGTCATGTCTGGTTACTCTTACTTTAAAAAACTCCGCCACCAGCCGCCTCCACCTCCTCTCATCCTGCACACTTGCTCGACTCTGATGCACTCTTAAAACACTCTGGGTGCAAGCCAGCCTCTCAGGGCCAAGCTACAGGTGAATCTGGGTTGCCTTCAGCCTCTCTCTGTCTTATGCCAGCCAGCCGACATCTCCACATTCCAGCCTCAAACAACACCCCCTCTGTCTTTGCCAAAGTCTTCCAACAGTCCAGCCAGGCTGTGCACTTGTACCCTGTAGCTGGGGGTAGGGTGCCAGCTTATAGCTTGGTCACATCTGGTGACTCTTGTTTTTAAAAAAACTCTGCCACCAGCCACTTCTGTCTGCACCAACACTGGACTCTGAGATGCTCTTAAAAGGCTCTGTGTGGCATGCCAGCCTCTCAAGGCAAAGCTGCAGCCGTCTCTGAGTTGTAACTCTGTCTGAAACTGATGCCAGCCAAAGCCTGCAACCAGCCAACACCTGCACCAACATTTGATTCTGAGACGCTCTCTAAGAGATATGTCAGCCAGCCCAAGCCACAAATCTATCCATTTTTCTCTGACACACACTTCAAATGTTCTGCATTGCATGCCAGCAGTGCAGACAGAGCCTAGCTCACAAGTGAACAAAGGGAAGGGGTAGCAAAGAAAAGCAATGACATGCCAGGTTCCAACATCTACATCAACAGGACATCTGCAAAGATGAGAGCCTTTCTCTTGACTGGCACCTCACTGTTGGTCATGAAAATCATGAAGGATGAGCCTTCATTGCCCATGATGTGGAACTCTGAGAAAAAGGCTTCTGGCCTGTTCCGTTTTGCCCTGTGGGCTGCTTTGACTGACCTCTCCTTTCCCACATTTTGATCTGTGGATGCCTCGCCTCCAGGTGCCTGACTGCTCACCAAATCTGCAACAGGAAAGGTGTCCTGCTTGCCCAGCACTTCTTAGCTAAAAACTTGAGATTCCCTTGATGCCAAGGGCTGAAAAATTTCAAGGTGCAAAACCCTAAAGAGAAGGTTTGACAACCTGAGTTTGAAGGATATGGCTCCAGCAGTTTTTTAAAAATATATATTTTTAAAATCTCAAACTTTACAAAATTCCTAAAACTCAATTGGTGAACAGATCTGCTTCAAACTTGGCAAGGATAAAGCCCTACCTGAGATTTATCTTTAAACATGACATTTAAATATATATATATATATATTTCAAAACTTCAAACTTTAAAAAATCCCTATTAAATCCTAAAACTTTAAGAAAATTCCTAAATATCAACGGATGAATGGATTTGCTTTAAATTTGGCATGGCTAAAGCCGTTCCTTAAAGATATAATAGTGCCAAGTTTCATCTCTTTATCTTTAACAATGATGGAGCTGTAAGCGTTTTTGTTAATTCTCATTAAAGTAGAGCTGCCCTTTGGCTGGGGAGGATGGGAAAAATCTGGATTTTTCATCAAATTTCATAACTTCCCCCCTTTCCTGGATTTGTTACCCAAAATCCTGACAAATCTGGGTTTTTCCTGCCATATGGGTACCCTAGACCACCATGGGGCTTAGTCTCATCCAGAATTGGAAATTCGAGGGGGGGCAGTGGGTGGGATGTTGGCATAGCAACACTCATGGGAAGGCAAGGGAATGACTCAGGGAAGGGAAAGGTGATGCAAGAAAGTAGGTTTTTGGTATTAGAATCGTTAGTGATGCATGAGGATGAATCCTGAACTCTATATAGCAGCATTGCAAGCTGACAGTGGCAACACAGGTAGGCATCTGTTGTGTATGGAGGTGTACATGGCATAGTAAGTTTATCAATGTGGTTTGGAGATGGGGCAGGACAGCTGGGGGGGCATTAGGGTGGCCACTTAAGCATTGCCCCTCAAAAGTGGCATTGCATCATACAAACCCCAAAGAGAGAGGGGGGGACATACAGAGTTACATAACATTTACATATGCTGAAGTATGTGTATAGATGCAACTTTAGAAACAATCGCTATATTTTAAATGGGAAAAAATAATGTGTCTGACCACAGTGGAAAAGGCTGTGACCAGGTAACCTCTGCACCTGCCTGTCCAGTCTGCTCTCCAGTGTGGAGTTGGGCAACTGGTCTCCTGCACTCCTTCCCTTTTCAGGCCTCTGTCTCTTTAAACAGGCTTTGGACCTTCAAATAGAGGACTATCCTCTGTAAAAGAGGACATAGATTGGGGAAAAGAAGGATGGAAGTAACTCTGTACTTCAGCAGTATTTTTAGCTGCCATCTACTCCCCTCCTCGTAGAAAAAGTTTCAAGAGGCTTCGAGTGAACTGAAGCCCCAGCTCCAAGGCCGAGAGTGCGCTTAACAGGCAGGAAATGGCACAGGGCCTCTTGCACCCCCCCCCCCTCTCTGCTGCTCATTTTAGGCAGCACTTGAGACACTGCTGACTGCTGACGTCTACATATATTTTAATGGTGGAAAAGACGGAAAAGTTAAAAAGGGGGAAAGGTACTCAGAACGAATGCTGCTGTCAAGAAAAACACAGGCACGGAATATAAATGTGTGCGGTACAGTCAGCAATTCTGAAAACACAATCAGAGCGTAGAGCTTTTGACAGCATTAAAAATGCTTTGGATTTAATCAGCCATCCGTGCAAGGTGTCAGCCAGAAATAACACTACACCAAAACCATCATTAGCTTTGTAGTATAATGATAGGCCGATAGAATGACCGCACAACCCCGCCATTTCAGCATTCCTACATCATGTGTCATTTCCCTAGGAGCAACCGAGTTTGTTTGGTTAGCTAACATAATTTGATGAAGGTGATGATGATTTGCAATGCCCCCTTGTTTCCGACTAGAATCTTGGCTTACAGTTCTCGAAAACATAGTCCTTTAGATTCCTCTGTGTGGGTCTTTGGCCCAATGGCCTTCACAGAATGAGTGGGAGTTGCACACATTAGGATTACTGTATTCACTTTGGCTGTGATTCCATGCCCAGTCATGTGCTCTTATATGCATCTCTCTCGGTAGTCATATACAGTATAAGTATGTGCATAACTGTGGGGAGCTGAAGTAAGAATTAGTAATATCATTTCACACATTACACATAGGGAAATCCAGAGTTGCCATAGAGTGTACATTGAAGAGGGAGCTGCAGCCATTCGTGGTTCTCTGACAAATATGTCTGTACGATATACATCAGGGGCTGGAAATCCCCCCCCCCCCATATTTCCTTGGGGGAAATTGGTTGGGATCAGGATACTGGTGGTGGTGAGGTGACCATATGAAAAGGAGGACAGGGCTCCTGTATCTTTAGAAGTTGTATTGAAAAGGGAATTTCAGCAGGTGTTGTTTGTATGGATGCAGCACCTGGTGAAATTGCCTCTTCATCACAACAGTTAAAGCTGCAGGAGCCCTGCCTAGTGAGACCAAGTACAAAAGAGGGCAGGTCTCCTGCAGCTTTGTCTGTTGTGATGCAGAGGGAATTTCACCAGGCGCTGCATGAATACACATGACACCTGCTGAAATTCCCTTTTCTATACAACTGTTAAAGATACAGGAGCCCTGTCCTCCTTTCTGTATGGTCACCCTAGGTGGTGGGTGGGGCTAAAACAAAACTGGGTGGGGCAAAATGTTCTCTCTCTCTCTCTCTCTCACACACACACACACACACACAAACACACACACACACATGCACACACACACACACCCCTACAGAAATAATCTCACACACCACATTTTCTTTCTTCCTAACACACACACAACAGTTGTGGCTTCTGTGCTATGTGAAGGGGCTTCCCTTCCTCACCATAAAGCACTGGCCATAGAGAAAGAGATTGCTCTATTTCACCACAGCGAGATAACCTGGCTTCTGTGTTTCGCTGTGAGATGGCAAGATTCTGGGATTAGGTGGTGGACTGCTTCCTGTGTGTAATTAAGGCTGCAAACCGATCCTCGCTGACTGCAACCTGATACACATGACTCTTACTTCTGAGTAGACATGCCTATTATTGTGCTGAATGGCTGCATTCCTAAATCCCCTTACTAAAGTGTAAGATGGGGCTTAAACGTGGGGCTTAAACATGAGTAAACGAGTTTAAGATTGCATTACATATGTGTTATATTTGTGTCCAGTCCTTATTCTAGCCTGTTGGCTCACTGTGGCCTAGACAGATTAGGAATCACAGGTGAACTTTTTTTTTTCTGAATTTAACATCCCCTTTAATATAAAGTGTGTAACTGATAGGATACGCAAAGTAGAATGGACAGCACCCCTGCTAAGGTAGCTTTCTAAGTAACTGGGCCCATGTCAATCTCCCTAATTGTTTTGTAGCTGTAGGCATTTGCAGTGCCTTGTTTTAAAAGTTTTCCTCATGATTCATCTGGCATTAAACACTTGTCCTGCAGTCAGAGGAGTGATGAAATCCAATTTTAGAGCCGCTCATGGGATCTGATTTGGGGAGCACTCAAACATGAACAGATGCCCATTCCTCAAGCGCAGGGAGACATATTGATGCAGGAAATTAAAGGCCAAACATTTACTTTCTTATGATAGTTTTCCTACGTGCAAAATCTGAGTCATGGATCATAGCTGTTTTTTCTATGAGCAATCTATAGCTAATGACATTTAGAGAGGGAAAATGTCTTTTCTTCCAATTTGTTTGCTTTTGTTCGATTGTCATTATAGCCTGGAAATGTGCATCGATCGTCCTCTTCCTCCTCCTCCTCTTCCTGACACATCTCCATAAAGGCCCTCTTGGTGTACCACAATTAATCTGTAGCTTTTCTTATTGCCTTCTCCCATATAATCCACCCCGCACGCTCAGGTCCTCTGGGAAGAACCTACTACAGTCGGCCAAGACTAGGCTGACATCCATTACCCAGAGGACCTTCTCTTCTGCCACTCCCAGACTACAGAATGACCTGCTGGGAGAGATCCACCAACTTACCAGTATTCTAGAATTCAAGAGAGCTATAAAGACTGATCTCTTCCGGCAGTCTTACCCAGTCGAATTTTAAAGGTTGATTTTAATAATGTATTAATTTTAAATGTTTTTAACCAGTTTTATATATTTTATATTGTTTGTATTGATGCTGTTCCCCGCCTCGATCCAGTGGGAGAGGCAGGTAAGAAATAAATAAATATATTATTATTATTATTATTATTATTATTATTTTGTTGTGTAATAATTTAGGTAGTCATTGGAACAAACACAGTGCTCCTTCTTCAGATGTAACATGTAAAGCAAGGGTATCAACATCTTTCAGCCTGAGAGCCAAATTTGGAGAAGCTCTCAGAGGGTACATTCCAATGGTGGGTGGGGCCAAAGGCAAAAGAGGCCAGGGCCAACATCCCAAATACATTATCATATTTTAGCTTAAAGCTCTTATCTCCATTAATAGAGGCAGTGAGCCTATGTATACCAGTTGCTGGGGAACATGGGTGGCAAGGTGCTGTTGGACCTATGCCCTGCTTATGGGTTGGCCACAGTGTGAACAGAGTTCTAGAATAGATGGATCCTTGGTCTGATCCAACATGGCTCTTCTTACGTTCTTATGTTAACTAAGACTTAGAAAGGCATTTCAACCTTTCAGAATGTGTCTGGGGGGAGGGGCATGCAAAAGCTAGGAAACCACCAAATGATTGGCAGTTGGGGAAAAGGGGTGGGGCCAGGAGAGAGGGTGTGGCCACCTGGACCTGCAGTTCAACATGCCTGTTGTAAAGCAAACAGAATGTTAGCACTGAAATAATTGCATGCAAAGCAGAGGTGCCTCTGCTGTTCCTACATTAACATAAAGTGATGGTATATTAACTAAATAAAACACCTTACAAACAACCCTCAAAGCATAATAGGCTTTACAGCTGGTAGATATCTCTTGACTGAAAACCTTGTCCATGACTCCAGGGGCTTTCTTCACGGTGCCACGTTGGCACTGCCTCCCTCCTCAACCCTGCACATTCCCTCTCCCAGGGCAGCATCAGGTAATCCCAATACTGAGGAGGGAGTGTGGGGTTTCTGGGCAGCCATCTGGGTCCTGGAGCTGCCCCCACCTGCTTCCTGGTGGAAGATGACCAATCGCTGGTCACCTTCCACCAGGTTCTGTCCCAGGTTGACCCCAGAGTGACGTTACACAGCAGAAGCACTGTTTTGACATCACTCCATTTCAAAAAGTCGGGGTAAATCCCTGACGTTTTCAAAACAGCATTGTGGGAGGTTTGTGGCGGCTGCAAACCTGTGCATGCATCATCTAACCAATGTGGTGCAGATCCACAACCACCATGGGGCTTTCCCCATGTATAGACAGCCCCCCAGAATAGCACATTCCACTGAAGAAGGTAAAGACTCTCCGTTATTTCATTCTACTACAGCTCTGATGGCTCTTTCCTTTCTGAAGCTTTAAGAAAGCTGATACCTCCCCTAGCCAAAAGTATTACCTGCAGCTTGTCCCTCTCCAGGGGGGAAAATCGATTAAAGCATAGCACCAGCGTAAAGCCAGGTGTTCTAAAGATTATCTCCCAAGTTCTCATCCAAAGTGGAATTGGGAAGACAAATGTGGAATGGATAAATTGGTGACAGCACGACAGGATGAGCATAAATGTACACAGATGTCAGACACTGAGTTTTAAGCATGCTTTGTCTCCACACCATCATCTTGTTGCTAGAGGTTGGATCTCAGCTACTCCACCACTCAGCATGACTCTGGCTGCAGCAGGGTTTTCAACTTGGTAAGAGGCTTATGTGGCTCATATCTATGTGATTAATGGATCAATACAGAGGAACGACCAGCGACCAAGCATTTCAGAGAGGTATAGTATAGAGATGATGACACTAGGCCAAGTCTTCTAAACTGAGGAATGTACAAATGAAGAAGCAAGGACTTTCATGAAGCTGGCCTGTGAACTGATAGGCAATTGTGAACTGAACTGGCCACTGGGTAGAAAGTAGAAAGCATGGCTAGCATGTGATTGAACATGCAAAGAGGGCCGATGTGGTGTAGTGGTGAGAGTGTTGGACTGGGACTTGGGAGATCTGGGTTCTAGTCCCCACTCAGCTATGAAGCTCACTGGGTGACTTTGGGCCAGGTTCTGACTCTCAGCCTAACTTCACCTGGTTGTTGTGAGAATAAAATGGAGAGAAGGGGGATTATGTTAGCCACCTTGGGGCCTTGCAAGAGGAAAAAAGGTGGACATAAATGTAATAATAAAATGTAATAACAATAAATACAAAGGGAAAATGTAATTTTTACCGATATGCAGACTGTTTTACTGACTAAACACAAAGTTTAATTCTTGCAATTAACTTGCCTAGAACAGCTGACCACCTCTCTAAGAATGTTCTCTTAATGCTTCATGCCTTGCTAAACTTAAGAATGGTGAGCACAGGTAATTCCACTACCAACAGAGATGGGGAATGTGTGGCACTCCAGATGTTGGACTGCACCTCCCATTGTCCCTCATCATTGTCTATGCTGGCTAGGGCTGAAGCGAGTTGCAGATCAAGGACCTCTGGAGGGCCACTTATTCTTCAGCCGTGCTTTAAGCCATATCGCAAGCTGAATTGAACACCTTTGCTCATCCAGGTTCAGAAGCCATGTGCCACTCCATGCCAGCTGCTGAGAAGCAACAACAGAGAGGACTAGAGCATTCAGGTCCTGCTTCTAGACTTCCCAGAGCCATCAGGAGAGCCATTGTGCGAAACAGGATGTGGGATTGGATCATCCATTGGTCTGATCCAGCATGGCTTGTACTATATTCTTATGTTTTGGATCCCATCATGTTTCCTGCATTTATTTATTTACTCTGTTACAACATATTCAGCATGACTCTTTTGATCTTACCTTTGGAATCTGCTGTCTTGTAGTCATCTTCTTAGAAGGACTACCTGGATTCTAGAGTATTCCTTTCAAAACTGTCAAGATGCTATAGAAGTACTTTTGCAAATTATTTGGGCCCAGGGAATAGATAGAAGACATATGAAATATTAACTAAGCAACTCTGGTCCTGTAAGATATCTTGTAATATGACTTGAAGGGGAACCACCTATTTAAGCAGCATGCGGTTTCAGAGGCAGAGCAGAGTATAATAATGTAATAAATACAGTGGTCCTGTTAATATTTATATTTATTTTATTTATTTTATTTATTACATTTGTATACCGCCCCATACCCGAAGCTCTCTGGGCGGTTTACATAGGATTAAAAACAATTAAAAACAACATACAAAAATTTAAACAGCAAAAACATACAACATACACACAATCTGTACATTTAAAAACCACTTCAACACTTCAAAAAACTACAAAAACAAAACAAAACAAACCCAGGCTCCTCAGATATTGCCAATGCCTGAGAGAAGAGGAAAGTCTTGACCTGGCGCCGAAAAGATAACAATGTTGGCGCCAGGTGGGCCTCGTCGGGGAGATCGTTCCACAATTGGGGAGCCACCACAGAGTGTACAGTACAGCCATTTGACATTGTTCATGGGTTCCATTGACTTGTCTGTGTTATTTTCCTATATTCAGAACAATTTAGTAAACGATATACCTACCCATGGATACTCCTTAAAATGCTCTACTTGGATTGGACTAGACTAGACAGTACTTACAGTGCTGCAGTGAAGCAATTTTAGAATCTGGACATAATGATCTTCTGCAGGGGGTGCTCTTTAGATAGTCATGCATATACTTTGCTCACATCATTCAACAACTTTATTCAAATCGAACACGTCTGTTTTTTCTGGCTCCCATTTTCAACCCAGCAATGCAATGAACGTAGAAAGAACAAAAAGGTGGCTAGGATCAAATCACCTAATGTTGTACTTCTCTGTCCTCCCATTACCCTGCTAACATCTCAGGACAGAACTCTCTGTAACCTGGATTTGCAAAACATTCTCCAGATTAGTTTTATCATATAAAACTGCATTGGTGTGGCAGCTTTGCTGGCCAAATTTACTCATAATCTCTGGATCTCTCCATGGTTCTGCATTATCGCATTGTACTTAACCAAAGGAGATGATGGGTGTTAAGGGTGGGTAGAGACCACCCTTCTTAATTTGGGATAGGAGGGATTGTCCCAACCACCATGCACAAACTTGTTGCTCTCTATTCCTAGTATGCCTCCCTTTCCGACTAGGCAAGGTGCTCTAAGGGATATGTTTACTTCCCCATCAAAGCTGCAGGACTTTGTGGTGCACTTGGTACACAGCCCAGCTGCTGGTGTATTTAGAGTTAGAATGCATTAATGACTCTTCTATATGACAGCATTTAGATATTGAAACAGAACAACAAAGCTAATTGTTTAACACAGAGGTGGCTAACACATGGGCAGCACACTTCAGACTGCACGCAGCCCCCAGTGGCCATTTTGTGGCCCCCACTCCCACTTCTGCCTCCGAACTTGGTGGCAGGAAAAAAAATGTGATACAGTATGGGGCATGGCACAAATGGCTGCAGTAAATAGGGCAAACTTATTTACGTATTACATTTATATCCCCTTTTTCCCTCCAGGGAACCCAAGATGGTGTACATAACCCTCCTCTCCATTTTTATCCTTACAACAACAACCCTGTGAGGTAGTTGGGTTGAGAGTCTGTGACTGGCTCAAAGTCACCCAGCGAGCTTCCATGGCTGAGTGGGGACAAGAACCCAGATCTCCTGACTCCCAGTCTGACACTCTAGCCACTACATCACACTGGTGATGAACATTAAATGTGCCACTTTGCCCAAGCATAACCACTTCCTGCTAGGGCAAAGCCACCATTAGATACAACCCACAGGGCAACGCCATGTCAGATCACTGGCCCATCAGGGTCAACACTGACTTGAAACAGCTGTTCAGGGTTCACGTCAGAGGTCTTTCTATGCCCTACCTGGAACTGCCAGGGATTTAACCTGGGACTTTCTGCATGCAAAGCAGGTGCTCTACTTTTATGATAGGGAGGAAAGATGAAACATACTCTATAATGGGAAATCTGAGATGAAGTTTCTCAGATACCGTGCATTACTAATTTGTGATTTCAACCACGGCTGAACTGGGAGACTTTCCAATGCCTCAAATTAGGCAAAGGATATGCTTCCCCCCATGTCTGTCATGATTCTACGTATACGGCATTTGGCAAATAGAACTACACTAGCTTTTCCTACAATATCCTGCTGTGTTTGTGTTGGCAGACCTTTCCAGGTTGGAATGGTACAGCTACATCCACTCGAAACTATCCTAAAGGCCCCACGAAGATAATGTGATTCAAATTGCTATGTTTTTCTCATGCAGTGAGGCTTTTTTATTTTGCATCACATCTGCAGCTGTTACAATGTTCTGGCTGTCCTGTGCTCAGAGGAATCGATGGAGGAATACATTGATGTCATCATTACATTCTACGATATCTGAGAGACCGATAATTGAGAGGAACTTTCCAGCTCTTGCCACACATTACTTATAACCAAATGCCTTCAGTTCACAGTCAGGAGCTTTTCTAGCAACCAGATGTACAGGGGACCGGATTAACTATTAAGCTACAGAGCCTTAACCAAAATAGGTCACCACCTGGTATATAATTATCTGGGAGTTTCCCAGTGTGAAGAATGTGCCCACCCTGTTGCTTGCACTGAATTAAAACACAACACAACATAGAACTCAAAAGAACACAGGTGTTTCTTCTTTTTTAATCGCAATAATATGTGGGAACATTGGGCCCCATATTCTTTCTATGAGCCAATCTACATGCTAGGTTTTTAACATTTTATAAGGATTATGAAAACTCTTTGGGCCACATGATGCACTCCCTATAACGTTGTATATCTGAAGTTTTTTAAAACTCACTTCAGTTATATACAACGGTTTCACTTTTAATAAATCATTTTAAGTAAAATAATGTGTCCTTCCTTACCGTTTGTGATTCATGAGTGCCCAAATGCTTAGCAGTTGATTGTTGGGGAAGAAAGCTGGGCTAAGGAGGAAGTGGGCAAGTGAACTACAACACCCACAATTCTTAGCCCTATACTCTCTAGGGAATGACAGAGGAACAAAGGAGGAAGTGGGTGACTGAACTACAACACCCACAATGCCTTACCCTAAACTCATTGTAAAAGCGAAACAGAAAGAGACAGGGCAGAAGAGTGTGTGACCGCACACACCTCTTTAAAGACTGAAGATTTTTTCTCCTGTAACGTCAGTACTCAGTAATGTGGCCTAAGTCGTTTTAGAACGCACCTATTTGGAATGTTTTAAAATACTATTTAAAACATTCCAAGAGACTGTGTAGATAGGCTCTATCTCTAGGAAAACTATGAGAGTATGAAGAGGAGCAGGAAAAACAATATTCATGAGTCTTTGCCAACAATCCTGGTTTCCTCAAGGATCCAGACACCCCCTCATCAACCACCCAGCTCCCTGCTGAAAAACTGGACAGACTATGGAAATCTTTGTATGCTCAGCTTTTAATTCCTTGGGTACTCCAGAGATGAGGCTACAAGGCAAGACATGTTTCCTTTCTGTTTCCTGCCCTGTTCATCAAGGATGACATCAACCTCCAAATGTTTGAATGGTTGGTGAGCTGGCTACTGAATGGCAGAGGCTGGTGGCTCCAATTTCAACAGGGTTGTGGATCTATTCTGAGCTTCAGTCAGAACCAGCCAGACCTCTGAAGGAGCTATCCAAGGTGCTGAACCTAGTTGGGGGCTAGGTTTAAACACCCTGGACAGCTCCTTTAGAGTTCTGGGTGGTTCTGACTTAAAGCCAAAATGGCTTCAGAGCTACCAGCCTCCACTGCTTCCAAATATCTTTTCTGGTTTTCTTTCCCCTTCTTCAAGCATTCCGAGGAGCAGGATTTGATGATGAGTTAAATGTTATTATTCATCTTGTTTATTTAGTTAATAATTTTATATGCTGTTTTCCAGAAAATTATGTGCATAACCTCGTACTATAGTTATGAATGGAAGTCAATGTATTCTAAGCCAGTCATGGGCATGAAGGAGATCTCCAGATGTTTGACCTTCAACTCCCAGCATTCCTGACCAGCATTTTTTTCTGGTATAATTTTATGTTATGTGTTAAAGCTGCAACAATGGACTGGATGAGGGCTAACAAACTGAAACTCAATCCAGACAAGACTGAGATGCTGTTAGTGGGTGGTTCTGCTTACTGGATGGAGGGTGTTCAACCTGTTCTGGATGGGGTTGCACTCCCCCTGAAGGAGTGGGTTCGTAGCTTGAGGGTTCTCCTAGAACCATCTCTGTCACTTGAGGCTCAGGTGGCCTCGGTGGCACGGAGTGCCTTCTACCAACTTTGGTTGGTGGCCCAGCTACGCTCCTATCTCGACAGGGATAACCTGGCTTCAGTTGTCTATGCTCTGGTAATCTCTAAATTGGATTACTGCAATGCACCCTACATGGGGCTGCCTTTGAAGACAGTTCAGAAGCTGCAGCTTGTGCAAAATGCAGCAGCCAGAGTGATAACAGAAACCAGAAGGTTCGAGCATATAAGACCTACTCTGGCCCGCTTGCATTGGCTGCCTATATGTTTCCGAGCCCAATTCAAGGTGCTGGTTTTAACCTATAAAGCCTTACATGGCTTGGGACCACAATACCTGATGGAATGCCTCTCCCAACATGAACCTACCCATACACTACGATCTACATCTATGGTCCTCTTCCGGTTGCCTACTCCGAGGGAAGCACGGAGGGTGGTAACAAGGGAGAGGGCCTTTTCAGTGGTGGCCCCCCAATTATGGAATGATCTCCCTGACGAGGTTCGCCTGGTGCCAACATTGTTATCTTTTCGGCGCCTGGTCAAGACTTTCCTCTTCTCCCAGGCATTTAACAGCATATGATGAGGGTTTTTGTATTTTTGTGTTGTTGTTGTGCTTTGACCCAGAAGGATATTGTAATTTTAACTTGTTTTTATGCTTTTAAATTTTGTATATCGGTGTTTTAATTGTTCAATGTTTTTAATTTTTGTAAACCGCCCAGAGAGCTTTGGCTATGGGGCGGTATATAAATGAATAAATGGAATGGAATGGAATTACCTTTTATGCTTAACAGTATGGATTAGTTATTTCATTAAATTTAATCTCAGTAAGCATAGCGATAATTCCATTTGAACCTTGTATTGCATTAATTTTCTTAAAACCATTTTGTTTTGGGTATTGACTTTGGTTTAAGACACCACCTTTTAAAATATTGTTAGACCTAAAAACACAACAATACAAAACCAACATGAAAATCTTCAGATGTAAACGCAAAAGCCAAAATAATATAGATATAAAATGCAAAGCCGACCCAGTAAAAAATGAGGAGCTAAATCAAACTATGGAATAAAATAGGAGTTAAGACCACCAATATGTAACAGGAAAGATTTAAAAGGCTCAGATGAAAAAGGCTAAATCAGACGACTGAAAGAAAACAATGTTGGTACCCAGCGATTTTCCTTGGGATGAGCATTCCGTAACTGGGAAGCCACCAGAAAGAAGGTGCAGCAGTATTCCCTGATTTCTCCACTTGCATTTGTAGAAAATACTAGCCACAATGATGCATTTGAATCCTGCCCCACACAGGAAAAACTCTTTTATCCCAATATTTCTTTATAACTATATATCTCATTTCTAAGCCAACAAAGTCCCTCAAAACAGCTCCTGGCATAGCATCAATAAACAGCAAGACCACCCAAATAAAGTGCAAATAAGCCAACAGTAATCCAATCAGACAATAAAAATGGTACATATTTTATACAATATCAAAACGCCATTGCTTTCAGTTCTCCAAGACCTGGTGGAATGGATCCCTTGCAATACCTGATCACTGCCAATTATGTATAGGGAAGCCTCAAAGATCTCACATTTCTAAACATCCATTCCTGCTGTGATTAAAAACAAGGATCCCTCTTGAAGTATGCTAATTGTTGTTCATGGTAACTAAATACAAGTTGGAATATGTCAAAGTAATTTGAAACAGTGCAGCGGAAGCCATTTTTGTTGCATAAGCCGAGGGAGCGACATTTATTTTTAGCACCGAAAAGGTGAATTGGGAGTTTTGTGGCAAAATATGAGCAGCCTGTCATTCCAAAGAATGAAACAGACCCACGGAGTGAAATGGCAGCAAAAATAAATACATAGCAAATCCCTGAAACATATGGCATGTGCACTCTATCTTTCCACGAGTAGCAGAAGCCCAATAAAAGTTTAAGATGGAAAAGGCAAATAAAACTGATAATCTGCCCAAGGAGAGTGATTCAAATAAAGCTGGCACATTACAAGTGGATGCCTGATTTACAGTTTCCTTCTCTTTGTCGTTTTATGACTGCTTGAGTTATTCTTGTGCATGCTATTCATTATGGTGCTATTAATTCCCGGGAGCCAAAAAAATCAAGAGTTTATCAGCTAGTGGCAGGAGTAATGAAATGCTGTCCTAACCAGCAGCTTTGATGGGAAAATCAAAGTCAGCACTACACTACAGCCCAAACTGCTAGATCGGGGGGGGGGGGGGGACTTGCAGCTTCCAGATATTTTGGCCTACAAATCCCATCAGCCCACTCTTACATTGCCTGATACCCTATGCAGAATATGATTGTCGGAGGGCCAGAAGTTGCTCACCTCAATGCTTAGGGATGGCACAGAAATCTGCTGTGGACTCAAATCAGGCCAGACTCTGGAGAATCTGACCTGTGGATTTCACCATGGACTGGCTCCACTCACCTCTGGGTGCTCTGGACTTCCAACGGGGTGGCTATCTTCCATTCCAGGGAAATTATGGCCATAAATTGCATAGTTTATGGTATGTGCAGCAGTAAAGTGCTTCCTCCCATGTAAATTGTAGCATAAACAACTGCAATTTACATAGAAGGAAGTGCATTATGCTGGAAATGCTGTGAACAATGCAATTTATGGCTGTAATTTTCCTGTGATAGGAATGGAGGAGTTGCCCTGCAAAATCTAATGGATGCCATAAGGCTCTGGGGAAATCCACAACACCCCAAGCGGCCCGGATTTCCCCGCAGCAGACCGTCCCCCGGACCGGCTGTGAAGGGGGGATTGTACATCCCTACATGTGCTTGACTGATGAATGAGATTGCACTCCCTGAATGGGGTTTCACTGCCTTTGAAGGAGCAGGTACATTGTTTGGTGGTGCTCCTGGGTCCCTCTGTATCACTGGAGGCCCAGGTGATCTCGATGGCTTGGGGCACCCATTACCACCTTCAGTTGGTATGCCAACTACCCTCTTCCTGGATAGGGATAGCCTACCTACAGTGATCCATGCACTGGTGACCTCATGATTAGATTACTGCAATGTGCTCTATGTGGGGCTGCCCTTGTGCATGGTTCAGAAGTTGCAGCTAGTGCAAAATGCAGCAGCTAGAGTGCTCACATATGTTTACACAACATCTGTATTAAAAGAACTGCACAGGTTGACTGGCCATAGTGGCTGACAAGCCATAGTGTGCTTTGGGCCTCCCTCTCCACCAGCTGACAGGGAGGTCCATGGGCAGAGGCCTCCTCAGTCGAGCGGCAGAAATCTCCTCTGCTATTGCTGACCTGACATGAGATATCAGGTGTCAGGGTAGCTGTGGATCCTCAGGACTCTAAGCTTTCACATTCCACCAATGCACTCTGGAGTTAATTCCCCTCATTAGTTTCAACAGCCAGATTCTCATTGCTGAATCTCTGTCAGTGGTAAAATATTGAGTGCTACCACATGCCAGCTGCACTGAAATATGAATCACCATTGCATGGCATCTGACAATTACAGTCAGAAAGTGTATATTAATTTAAAAAATCAAATACTGAAATTAAATATCAAATTTTCTCAGATGCTAAATGTCAAGTATCACATGTCTACTGCTGAGAATTTACATTGCGCTCCTTCAGACTGGGGGAAATTGCGTTCCTTTACCATGGCTCTGCTTCTTGCTTCTCTTCCACATTTGCAATGAGCTGTAGTTAAGCGAGGAAGAGAGCAGTGAAGGAATTGGCCCATGCAATTCAATGGGGCAGCACCCTCTAGTGGGCATTTTATAGTGCAACTTTGTCTGTACACAGCAGGAAAATCTGTCAAAATACCAATAAATCTCAGAAGAGTCAGGTTTTCTGAGGTTTACTTTTTTAACACTAATGGAGCTGGAGACGTGCAGGAGGCTGACATCATCAAAATGACCAGTGAACATCTGTGAGTGGCCAGTCATGAGCATGCTATAAAACGCTCATTTAAAGAAGCTCATTATGAGAGAGTACAATGTTCCTTTACCAATGGAAGTCCTTTTTACCAAGGGAAATTTGTTATGTAGCAGCAGAGGTTCTTCTCAGTGGTGATGCCCCATGTTTTGGAATGCCCTCCCCATAGAATCTTGACTGTCACCAACATTACTATAATTCCAGCAGCAGATTAAAACTTATTTGTCTGCCCTAGCATTTTAAAGTCTTACAGAGCAATCCTGTGACCCCTAGATAGCATCCCAGGAGCCATAAGGCTGTGTGGGGAAACTCCTTGGAGGCCACAGACAGAGTTCTGACCTTGGAAAGGCTCCCTCATTTTGGCTCCACTTAGCCAAACTGGCATTTCTGCAGTATCGCCATCCACAAGATCAGACCTCTGCCCTTATGGGGTGGGGGGAAGGCTGTGTAGGGGGTATTCCAATGGGCAGGGAGAGAGTGGCCAAGGTTCACAGGGATCCCAAGACCCCCCCAGTACCCAATCTTGCCTCCATCACTGTTAGGTGCGCTCAAGGATGTATCTAAATGATTCCCTCCCATTGCCCATGGATGGAAGAAAAACACAGGTAATCCCATCATCCGCTTGACTTCTTTACCAATGTTCCTTTACCAATGGAAGTCCTTTTTACCAAGGGAAATTTGTTATGTAGCAGCAGAGGTTCTTCTCAGTGGTGATGCCCCATGTTTTGGAATTTAAAATTGTTTTTAATGTTGTATTGTTCTCTTGCTTTTTTAAAATGTTAACTGTTGTGATTTTTATGTTTATATTGTTGCTGTTCCCCGCCTCGATCCGGAGGAAGAGGCGGGTTACAAATAAATATTATTATTATTATTCCAACCTTTAAGTGATTCGTCAAGAGCATAAGATTGCTCTTTCAAAGCTAGGTTTTGCTTAGACTGTTTTGCTGTTTTTATGCCTCAGATCTGGTTTTTATTATGTTGTCCTACTGTTTTACTGTATAGTATTTACGGCTTGTTTTTTAGTTTTTTCATAACTGTTATGGTATCTCTTAGTCTGCAGGGCACTTTAAATAAATAAATCAAAGCATAAATTATAAATACCTGGAGAATAATCATCAGCAATATTCAACACATTCTTTCTTAGCAAACGTGACTTGAATGACAATTTTTTTAAATAAATAAATAAAGGCCAAATCAAATCAAAATCTATATGTATAGGAGAATTAAGGGGACAATTTTCTTTGAGTTCTAGCTGAAACAAGAAGAAAGAGACAGGTTTATTTTCATCTCTACCAGTAAATCACTAATGCTTCATTCCATTTGTTATAACTTGACCATTTCATCATTGCTTGCATTCCAATAAATGTCAGTAATAAAGTGACATTTATAGTCAATCTCCAACATGTGCAAGAACAAGTGTCTGTTCTTTGAATATTTGATCCTGATCAAGCCATGTGGCTCTTCTTCCTGTGTAATATTTGCCTATCTTCCCCCACCCTACTGGTTGCATTAACACTATCTGGTGTAAATTAGGTGCTTATCCTGCATTTAGGTGCAAGGGAAAGGATGCTTCCAGGTGAAGTTTTTATTGTGCGATTGCCTTCCCTTGTTCACAGATTTTTTCAGGGGGTCGAGACATTGTTGGTTTTCCATTTGTAACCATCCTGTGTTTTTCTACAACCTTTTTTCTTTTGGGGGAAAATGATTAAGGAGAAAAAGGTAGTATAGCTGCGTGATTCCTTTGAATTGGTAGCAGTAGAAGTCCTCCATCTGAAAGCACCCAAAGTGAGTTTCCCACCTTAGCATATTACATAACATGATAGTTGCAAAAATAATAATCAACAGTTAAGCTGCAGAAGCCCTGCCCTCTGACCAGATTCAAAAGAGGGCAGGGCTCCTTCAGCTTTAACTGTTGCAATGAAGATGGAATTTCACCAGGTGCTGCATGCATACAAATGGCACTTGCTGAAATTCCCTTTTCTATACAACTGTTAAAGATACAGGAGCCCTGTCCTCCATTCCATATGGTCAACCTACACACTAAGCCATGTGGTTAAGCATTTTGAGCTAAACATTATGGCTTAGTGTGTTGTGTGAACCATGACTTAGTGTGTCATGTGAACCATTCCTAACCATGGTGGCTACATAACCACAGTTTAAACATGCTCACTAACCATTTGCTGCAAAAAGGTTAGTAGCCTAACCATGGCATAATGTGTCATCTGAACAGGCCCACAGTATAAAAAGTACTTGTACTCTAAAGTATTGTTTAAAGTTTTATCTGGTTAAAAGAAAAATAATTACAGAAATATTTTTTAAAAACCAAGAAGGTTTTAGCTCTTTGTCTTGCTGAACAGGACGGTGGTGCAGGATCACAGTCTTACATATGATTTTGCACTGAAGAGAAATTACTCACAAAGAAAGACCAGGCCTATTTATGGCAGCACCGGAGGGCTTCTCCTTTTCAGGTTATGAACTATCATCCAGTAGTACCAGGCGTGGAAAGTGTTGCAGATGTTATCTGACTCTAGGATAGCCCCAAGTCATTTTGCTGCCTGAAGCAGGACATCAAATGGTGTCCCCTACCCCACCACCCGCCACCCGCCCACCACTCATCCTCCAATTCCACATCTTCTGATTTCTCCGGTATATCCTTGTGGCCAGTGCATTACACACTACAAGTACCCAGTTGACAAACAGTACCATCCACATGCTTGTAAAATGCAGACCAGTGGGGGCTGTTGAATCCACTCCGGGTTTCAGTCAGAACCAGTCAGACCTCTGGATAGTTCCTTTAGAGTTCTGAGTGGTTCTGACTGAAACCCAGAGCGGATTCACCGCCTCACTGACATTAGAGCCACCAGCCTCCACTAGTGCAGACTTTAAACCTGACTGATTTCAAAACTGCAAAATATGAATTCAACTGCCAATCACGCCAGAGCCAGCAATTCCAGAAGACCTAGGCAGGTAAGTCAATCCAGGTGTAAGAAGCAGGGTGCTTCTAGACGGAGGGCTCCCAGCACTCACAGGCACTGCTCAGCTATTCTACCAGTCCTTTCTTAACAGACTGTTTTCTGTTTTTTAAAAAAAAATGGGGGGGGGGATGGAACTAGCAGTAAGGGGAAAATGGGAGGGCTACAAATTGAAGGCGATGTTGTCTGAACCCCTGTCAAATTCTGGAAAGAGGTAGTGCAATTGCACAATAAAAGCCTCGTCTGGAAGTACCTGAAGACTCCCAACACAGAGATGGTTTGGTAACATTACAATCATGTTGATAGGCCACACAATGTATATAAAGCAGTACCTAGAATTTCAGCCAGGGTCATTTGTATGTAATTAGTTCCTGGTGAAATTCCCTCTTCATCACACTATACTAGAGTGACCATATACAAAAGAAGGCAGGGCTCCTGCAACTTTAACTGTTGTGATGAAGAGGGAATTTCACCAGGAACTAAATGCATGCAAATGACACTGGCTGAAATTCCCTATTCTCTACAACTGTTAAAGTTACATGAGCCCTGACCTGGATTTTATCTGGTCACCCTATCATGTGGTCAAGGATGGACAATCAATCAGCCTGGCAATGACTCAGGGAGACTTGAACAGCCATCAGGCTGGTAGCATGCTTGCTCATCATGAGGACAGGCTCAAGCAGGCACTGTCAGGCCAGAAAAGGTGACAAGAGATGGCATGAAGATGCCTGAAGCCCACAATCGAAACATGACTAGAGCAGGTTGTATAGCAGGGCACCCCCAATCAGCAGCCCCCAACACTGGCTGTGCTCTGTACTTTCCCTAGTCCCACCTGGGACTAGGGATGGGCAAATCAGTCAGTTTTGGTGTCTTTCACATCCTCATTTTTCCAATATTAAATTGGGTTTATCCTGAACTTTCCTGTCTCGCATTTGGATCATTCCAAACTTTGAGGAAAGAAAGAGTGTAGGAAAATTTGTACACATATTTGTGCACATTCCTCCTAATATGTATATTTGTGTACACAGTTTAGCTAATAATTTTTTTTCACCAAGCCATTTTCCTAATCTAATGCATTGTAATGCTATTTCCCCTACAAATGCATGCATTTTTAGAGTACTTTCCCCTAATATGCAAATATTTGTATGCATTGTTTTTGACTGGAGTACTCCGTTGCAAAATTTGAAAAAGTATAGACTTTGAAGGATAACTGAGTTTCAGTTTGCATATTGATTTCAAAGTGCAAAATCAGGTAGGTTCACCTTAGGAATATATATATATATATATATATATATATATATATATATAACCTAGGGTGGACAACACAGCCCATGGCTTGCACATGGCCCCTGCCAACCTGTAAATGGCCATATTAGTGCTACAGAGTGCTAAATAGGCCGAATTTAACTTGTTTTTATGCCAATTTTAACCCATATAGCTCTCTGTAGCCATTTGCAGCCATTAATGTAGCTCTAACGTGGCCATTTCTTTTGTTTAAAACAACACACCAGTGGCTCATGGCACCCTAAAAAGTGCAGCCCTCAGAGGGTGGGGGGAATGTTCTCCAGATCCCCCAAAGTTGCCCACCCTTGCTCTAAATCTTAAACCTGCTGTTTTCCAGAATCTGCCACCTGAAGCAATCTGCTTCACACTGTTAATGGCAGAGCTGGCCACATCTAACTCCCTTAGAGCCCAGCTGGTAGAGTGGTAAAATTCCAACCAGCTCTGAGTATGTGCTTCTCATTTGACTCACATGTGTTCCATGGCTCATTTAATACAAGCCCGTTAGAAAGGAGGATTCTTGCCAGGTAAGGAACCCCAGTGGACGTAAATCTTGTTAGTAGCAAACTGTGCAAAGCGAGGTCGCATCTTCGGCTAGATCAATAATCATGTCTTCTTTTTACTCCAGGAAAATGAAGAATAGCTGCTGAAAGACCTGGATACACACTGTGTGCATGCATTGTGGTGTGCCAAACTGATCTAATGAAACATGTGCGCTCATGCGTCTCCAGCATCATGGTTAATTATGATACCCAGCAAAATTCCAGGCTGTGTTGGAAGGTCCACAGGGTCTGCCAATTTGTCTTGGCTCTTTCCATATAGAATGCAAAAGGGTTAATCAAACCAGATCTCGTATGTTTGTGCTAGATATTTTTATTTCATTTATTTATGCAATTTCATGCTCACTTTTCATTATAAGGTAATTCCAAAATGGAGTACAAATGGCTTGAGAAAGTTCATCATGAATGAATAAATGAATGTACTTTTACAGTACTGATTAGGTCATGTGCTCAATCCTCATGTTGCTGGAAAGTCTCCAAAAAAGTGCTTCTTCAAAGTGAAACCAGTGAAAAGTGAATAAGCACTTCTTGATATTTATTCCAATATAGTTCTTAGATGTTTGCATGCATGTCCAGTTGTGTTGAAACCACTTCATTTTGCTTGTGGAGCAAACCAGGATGCTGCATGGTGCACCTCCAAAGACTAGCAACGTGCTGTGCTCCAATACCCTAAGGTCTCTGTGTCCTGCCTGTCATGACCTGCAGCCCTGGGATCTTCCAGTATGCAGCAGATGATTCTGATGAGAACAAGCTATCTCCCTGGGAGCAGGGCAGTCATTGTCTTATTCAGGACACAACTCAGAGGTCACTGGCTTGCAGGATGAGTCACCAACAGAACCTCCATCTGCTCAGCTTCACAAAAATCAGATAAAATCAGACAAGGGCCCTTTAACAGCCCAGTCAGCAATTCCAGGAGGGGTGACGCTGTCCACACTACCGGTTTTGTCAGCCTACATAAGGCTTCATTGCCCTTAGTTCCCTGTTGAGACAGCATCTTCATTATAAGAGAAAGTTCCAGCAAGCAGGAGCCACATGGAGCTATCCAAGGTCCTATTTTCTTCATGCCTTGATCTTGTTACCTGCTTCCTCTATGAGCCTCAAGGAACCACAGCATGGCAAAGCACTGTAACCCACTTTCTTCCCCATCCCCAATTCCCAGGTTTGATTGAGGCTGCCTCTACACGAGAGGTTTAAAGCTCTTTCAAGTCTCATTAAAAATTTTACCTCTACATGAGCGGAGCGCAAATCGGGCGTAGAGGCGCGTTTTCTCTCTGATTATGCGCATTATCGAATGCGCGTTAAACCTCGCATTTTAATTTGCGGCGGGAGTTAAAGCGCCTTACCGCCATGTAAACATGCGATTCTCCGCATGTCAACAGTTTAAAGCGCATTTTGGTTGTCCGATTATGCACTTCTCCGCCTCTCGTACAGAGGTATTAGGCGTAAATGCGCTTCTGCGAATATGCGCATAATCGGCTAACCAGGCGCAAAGCCGAATTCTTGTAGATGAGGCCTGATTCTGCAATCTCAGTTATTTCCTTTCCTAGCAAATTAAGGAAATTGTGGCATCATCAGCAAAAGTGACAGGATAGCTAAAGCTTCGGGAAATAAAGATGAAGAATCATAGAATCATAGAACAATAAAGATGGAAGGGGCCGATAAGGCCATTGAATTTAACCCCCTACTCAGTGCAGGAATTCACCTTAAACCATCCCTGGCAGGTGGCTGTTCAGCTGCATCTTGAAGGCCTCTAGTGTGTGAGGGGTTACAACCTGAATCTTTCTGTTGTAACATGAGGTAGTAGCAGTCTGGGAAAGTGTGATTCAAGCTCACACACTACTAATAGTATTTAATATTTATTCAGTGACAATAATTTGGTAGGTAGGCACTGTATGAAACTGGCATGGCTCCAATCCAAAGAGATTGTAATTTAAGTAGAATTGTTAGGTAAGGTCTAAGTAGACAAGAAGATAACAAAGCCTTGCCAAGATCCATCTAGTTTAACATTCTCATTGTTTCAGTGGCCACAGCTAGCTGCCCTTGGGGAGTTTCTGAGTAGAATATGAAGACCATAGCTCTCCCCTGTTTGTCCACATGATAAATGAATAGTGAAGATAGAACAGGAGAAGATTAGATGGTAGCAAACATGTCAGGAAAGGTGAAGTTTGGTGGCCCAGAAAAGAATTCAAAAGTGTGCATTGAGAAAGGGTTTTAAGGAAAAGAGGGAGCTGGATTGACGGACGGACAAGGTCAAACTGTTTCAGGCATCAGGTGGCTGGATAGCAAAAGGTACCAAGCTTTGGGAAAAGGCGGTCCAACAGCAGATAAACATCCATAAAACATAGACATTAAAATGAAGTATCCACAAAGGTGAAAATAAGAATATAATCAGAAACAGAGATGCGGTGACTCAACACTTGAAATTGATGCAGAAGGGGACAAGAAGGCCAAGACTTTCAGTTGCATATGTACTAACACATGTTCCAGGGAGCAGATGGATGTATTTGGGAGCAAGTTGCATTGATATCCTCCAGAGCATCTTTGGATCACATGGATATACTCTGAGACACATCTGATTACTTGAACAGTGCTCTATGCGCAATCCACATGTATCTGCATCTCGGCAGAGAAATATGGTCACCATACCAACACAATTGCATATTGGCACATGAGTGATGTGCACAGTCTGCACTATGTCCCCACATATCTTGTACGTCACCTGCACAACTGAGCCTCCCAACCGGGTCTGCAGATTGGTCCGACTCTGAACACAGTGTCACTGTCTGCCTTGAAGGGAAGAGGTTCCATGTTAAGGAGTTAGTTGTGTCTCAAGGTGATTCATATACAGCCACAGCACTGGGGCCATTCAGCATGCTGATCACCTTCCATGCCTCTGCACACCAAGAGTCTGCTCAATTTTGAATTTTCTCTGTTTTAGAAGAAAGGTTTAATTATGGTGTTCAACATGTCACTGCTCCTTTCTACAGGAAGCAAGGAAAGATGACTACATCTCCACTATATTTATAGCTTCGCTGATAGAAAAGGTGACACCTTTGATTCCTCTCTTCACCCAGGGCATCAGTAAGAACAGACTTTTCTTTGCAAATTACTTCCAGTTCTGCTGATGAAACCAAGTATGTGTGTTTAGTACTTGCCCTAGCCTACAAAAGCATAGCATTAAAGATATAGACTGGATTCACATGATCACCACAACCAACTTTGGCTTATTTAAGGCACAGTGGCTTGCAGCACTGAGTATTCAGCCCCTGCTGTGGGGTGGCCATGTTTTGTCATGTTTTTTCAAACCTGGGTAGTAGGGGTTGTTTGAGGGTTAAACAACATTCAAATAACCTTACAACGCAGTATGGTTGTTTAACCTTCAAACAATCCCTCCTGCCAGGTTCAGACAATATGACAATCCATGACAACCCCCCAATGGAGGCTGAATATTCAAATTGACCACCAGCATATTCCACCTGGTGGGTTGCAGCCATGGTGGGTTGCAGAGCATGTCAGTGGATGTTTGGAATAAGCCACAATGGGCTGCAGAGATGTGCGAACCAGCCTAGGAAGGTGATGCCTTCCTGGATGCCTTGGAATGCAGATTAATGTGATTGAGCAATATTTATTTATTTAGTGTAGTTTTAACCCTCCTCCCCAATAACCAAAGTTCTCTAGGCAATGTGCAATACATTAAAACCATAAAATAGAAATATTAAAACAAAGAATAAAAACAAAGCATAATAAAACCGAGATAAAACCAGCAGCAGAATAATGTACCAAAAGCACTCAATAAAAAGTTATTTAAATGCCCGAAAGAATAAAATGGTTTTCACCTGGCACTGAAAAGATAATAAACATAGGCACTAGGCAACCCTTCCTGGTTAGGCTGACCATATGAAAAGGAGGTCAGGGCTCATGTAACTTTAACAGTTGTAGAGAAAAAGGAATTTCAGCCAGTGTAATTTGTATGCAATTAGTTCCTGGTGAAATTCCCTCTTCATCACAACAGTTAAAGTTGCAGGCACTATACTAGAGTGACCATATACAAAAGAAGGCAGGGCCCCTGCAACTTTAACTGTTGTGATGAAGAGGGAATTTCACCAGGAACTGATTGCATACAAATGACACTGGCTGAAATTCCTTTTTCTCTACAACTGTTAAATTTCAATGAGCCCTGTCCTCCTTTTCATATGGTCAGCCTATTCCTGGTGAAAATGTTCCTCAAACAGTGTACCACCACTGAAAAGGCCCTATCTGTTGTAGCCCCCCACCTCTCCTCATTTGGTTGGGGCCATCTGGAGTAGGGCCTCAGATAGTGATCTTAATGTCTGTGTAGGTAAATATGGGAAACATGGAGGAACATGGACAGAATGTCTGAACAAGCACGCATCCTCAGTGGAAATTCATGAAATAACACAAATGGCGGGGGGATTAGGAGCATGCATGCAAGTAATCATGTGGTTAATATAACACAGCCTTCCCCAATCCAGTTCCCTCCATATGTATTGGACTACAACTCCCAGCATCCCCCAGCCAGCCATGCTGGGGGTTGTAGTCCAGCACATCTGGAGAGCCCCAGGTTGTGGAAGGCTGATGTAACATGCAGTTGGACCCTTAAAACAACCTTAATGTACCCTATTGTGGTGTCAGTGGGCTCACCAGTTGCCTGGAAAATTAAATCCGAGGCTATTTATTAGGCAATTACAAGGCCCAATAAAAGCAAGGAAAGTAATGGAAGTGGGAGTGGAGAGGCATTTATTTCTGGCCCTGGTAAATATTTGATGAGGCTTCTTTTTATGGGCACTAAATAGCGCCTGTCTATTTTTAGTTATTTAGAGCTTGCAAAGACTGGGATGTAGGCAACTGTGGACCTCGTTGGGAAAGAGCACTCTGAGTTTAGCTGCAATTTGGTTCCTTATAGCATCCAACTTCTTTCTGAGATTTAACACACTGGCAGAATTTATACTCCAAGGCCAGAAGCGCCCCGGTACAATTAGGCTCCAATTTTAAGCGCAGTTACTGGGAATTAAGCTGACTTGTATTCAACTAAGCTTACATCCGAGTAAGCATCCTTATCCTGTGAAGTGGTACCAATGAAGCTTGATCTCTGATGTATACAAAGAGGACAATCATATGTCTAAGAACATAACTTTGTTCTATGGATTGACACATCATATACATGGCCTTTGTTTACATAGCAAATTTTGATTGATTTATTTTTTGCTTTTGTTTTTATTGTTCCTAATCAGTTCATGTTCAAATGGAACTAGTGCTATGTATGCGTTGGATGGCAATGCTGTTAAAGGGTGTGCACAATTATTATGGTAATAATAGCAATCATGTGGTAATAAAGACTTGTTCTTTGCTTAACTGTTCTTTTCAAATGCTGCCTTGGGCACCTCTAAACTGAAGTGGATAGATAGGGTAGGCATTAAAATAACAACTAGAATAACAAATGCATCAATTATTGCTCTTTGAGTGGGTTTTTTTCCATCATGAAGCCTGTGTGTGTGTTTTCATATTAATTGCTCCCATAAGCAAAAGCCTCTGTTAGCTCATATAAAAATGAAAAATCTTCCAGATGTGTTTTCTCTCCCAATTTCTTGTTATTGGCTGCTTGTGACTGGAGACAACCATGATGATTGTGTGTCATGTTGCACACAGCTGCTTGCCGTATCAGTAGATACAGTGTCTACCTCTCCAAACCATTCTGACTGAAAGCCTACTTCTTTTCCCATTTGGCTCCCTGCTAGGAACTCCAGTTTGAGATGATTTTATCTATTCATTTCTTACATTTATATCCCACCTTTTCTCCAGAGAGCCCAAGGCAGAGTACGGGCTCTGCCTCCTCTTCATTTTATCTTCACAACAACCCTGTGAGGTAAATTAGGCTGAAAGTCAGCGATTGGCCCAAAGTCACTCAGGGAGATTCACGGTTGAGTGGGGAATAGAACCTGGGTCCCCTGGGTCCCAGTCCAACAATCTCACCACCACACCATTGTCTCTCTAGCCTTAGAAAGGGGCCATAGTCACCCTGCAAAATGATTTCAAATGGTTGGCATATATAGCTGCAGGTACTGTACCCACCAGACTTTGGGATCAATAGCCAAAAATGGGATTACAGGCAAGGCTGCTTGTTATAGTGCTGCCAAACAGATTACAAGCTGATTATAACTAATGACATCAGTGGCCTCGTTCAAATTCTGTGTTTAAAGGATTGGCACATGGTTATAGATCCATTGGTCTTCATTGAGGTCTTTCTTGCATGTGCCTAAACTAAAGCACTTGTGCACAGGGGCAGAGTGACTGCTGATTCCCCCTTTCTTCACCTGGGAACAACACGACACTCCTAGGAGTGGCTATTCAGTGTGCATGGGGGGTAGCACAGGGAATGGTCGCCCTTGGGGCCTGCAGGCAGCCCTTGGGGTCTTGGTTTTTTATACAAATCCTCTTGCCATCAAGGCCTATTCTCACAACTGCTTCGTTACATGGTAGCTGCAGAGAAAAGCTCCGTCTCTGTCATGTTCGAGCCACTGGCCTGTGGCAAAGTGGCAAACATACTCTGGATTGGCTCTTTAAGGCATTCTATTGTAAATGTAAGATGAAATGGTGCAGCGAATGCTCTGGAATCTGCTGGTCATCTTGGACAATGTCAGAAGACAGCGTGTTGCTTCCAACCTTGATACGTGGCAGAGAATTCACATGATCAGTAAGCATGCAAGATGTCAACTCCTGGTAGCTTCAGCATGAAACATTGTAAGCAACCTTTTAGGTTTGTTCCCTTCATCTTTTATTGCTTAATTTGCCTATCTTGCATTTTGCTTTCACTGTCCAGGATCTGCCTTCCACAAGAGGGAATCCTCCCCACACACACCACAGCTCACCCCATTCAGCAGGTTCTCCTGACTCTCTCTGTATAGCATTTTAAGGGGGCTGAAGGAATTACCATGGGAAGGAGGAGGCAGGGAAGTTCACTTCTGCCAACACAATTGATCCAGTAGTAGCACCATTACCATAGGGCATTTTCATTCTCCACTCTTTCAGTCTCTTTTTCATGTTAGACATGTACAGGCAGAGTCTTGGTGAACTTGCTTCCATTCAACAAGAAGTCTAATAATAACTTACTAAAATTCAGACCAAGTTTGCATGCATAGAACTTCATTTCCCCCGCATTCATTTGTGCCTCATTATTGATCACCTCTAATAACGTTCTGGGGATTCTATTGTGTGCTGCCAAACATGAATTATGAGATCAATACCTTGCTAAAGTAAACAATGTACCCAGAGGAACAATTATTCTCCAGGTTTGCTTTTCCCCAAGAAGTGCCTTATCTGCATGTTGTGGGAGAGCTCTCCCCCTCTACCATCCCAGCTTCATTGGGTTTCAGTCAGTTGGGAACATGATCTGGTTATGTTTGATCAAGTCATCTGATATTTTGTTAAAGTTATATTTATGTGCTCTAACCTGGGAGCCTTCTCTGAGAATGAGCGCAGCATGAAACAGCAGAAAGAGTTGTTACTTATTTATGTATTTTCAGAAAGGCTTTGCATAAGATCACTCACCAGGGACTATTAAGAAAACTTAATATAACTCACAGCTAAGACATCCTGCCGTGTTAGGAATTTCAGACTGCTCTAGGCATTCAGTAAAATTATCTGGTAGTATCCCTCCTGGACTGTAACACATCAGTCTGCAGGTCATGGTTGCATTTTTAATGCTTCCACATGTTTCAAAATGTTTCCCTGTATGATACATAGAGAACTAGCACCTGAGGGAAAGGGCCTCGTTACAACATTGATCTCCAGTGTGTTGTTTTTTATATGGTTGGGAATATGTTATATGCAGAAAAGCATTCAAAGGTGTGATTCCCCTGCTGGTTAACGTGGTCAAGCTACTATGTGATTTTGGAGAATATGTAGCTCAGCTTTTTGTTAGTGCATTCAAGAATGCAAACAGAACAAGCTTGGGGCTTCTCTCTTTCTCACCATGCCAGAAACCACAAAGGACAGTCTGCAATAAGGCAGATAACTTGTTTGGCATCAAGGGATGAGTTGGAGATAAAGCATGATCCGGAAGGGCACCATGTTGTCGATATGAATAGTGAACTCAGTTCTCTGTGTGCCAATACTTATGTAGCTAAAACTGGGACCATCTATACACAAGAAGGATGTATCAAGAGGAGGGGGGCTCCAAGGGTTTGCAGAAGTGAAAAAAAATCTAAAAGGGGGCTCGTAAACACCCCAATAAGGACTGATTGTGCTCATTGACCATAGAATGCTCACGGACCTGGGTAGGGCAGGAATAGGACAGAGTAATATTTTCTTAGAAGTCCCTCTTGAAACTATGTATACATTTTTGCACATTTTCCTGAATTAGGCAGTTGTCAGGCCACATGTTGGCATCGTCTTACACTTGTTCTGTGATGCACATTCTGGAATTAGTCCTAAATCAAGAAAAACTTGAAATCAGTGAAAATGAGGGTTGAATGGTTTATAGAGGAAAGTGAATGCTAAAGAACATCACATGCAGAAGTAAAATATGAAAAGTAATGATTGCAGAGAAAATATATTTGTACCCATGAATAAAAAAAATGCAAAGATTACTGCATGCAAAGGAAACTGCAGTTTAACTCTTCCTGAGGCTTACTAGAAAACAATATTAGAAAAAAATGTATTACAGCATCTAATGAAATAATTATGGCATACAAAATTTATAGTAGGCCAAACTATCAGCAGTTTAAATTGTTACTTAGCTCCATATAAACTCCCACCAGTTCAGACTTGTTAAATGCAATTCTTAAAGTTTTCAACTATATAGCAGTGTAGTTCCAACCTTTAGGGAAAATGAAGGGGAAATGAAAAGGAATGTATAGCTCCCTGTCCTAGGCAGTGATCTGAGGTAGAGGATCCATGGGAAGATTGGAGGAGACCTTTCCCAGGGTCCAAGATGTAGAAAGGCTCAGCGAAGTCCAGATAGGAAAATTAATCCATGTGGGAAGTGAAGGAAATGTTTTAAAATGGAAAAGGGTGGTAACATCTGAGCTTCATCAATAAGTAACCTAAAATAGTGTGTGATGAGGAGGGGGGAATTAACCTATTCCAAGTTACCCAGGAACCAAACAACTAGCCCCAAAAAGCTAGTTCAGAAACAATGGCCAGCTGTAGCCTAATAATCTAAAGAAGGAACATGGTCTCTCCCTGTTCTCTCAAAATGAAAGCAAACATGCAAACCATGACCTAAAAGGCCTGCAACCTAGCAAAATCTGTTAGAAAAAACTGGAGCTATCCAAAAAGTGAAACAAAACAAAAACAAAACAAAACAACCAAAGTTCCTGTCATTTTTGATTCACTGTCTCCCTTAAACTTTCCTGACTTCTGATTGGCTTTTTTCTTTCTTTCCAGTTCCCAACTCAAAATTAGGTTCTGGATTGGTGAAAAACATATTGGGTGGCCAGAAACAGCCTTTTTTCCATAGTTTTAGGCAGTTGCTGTTACCCTAGGCCTTGTCAGGGTACACAGGAACACTTTGGACTCATGGACTGGGTTCGGACAACACGATAACCAATGGTGGGTTAAATAGTCAACGGTTGGTTATTGTGGCATCTGTCAGACTTTTTCACACCACAGTTGATTATTTGGCCAAAATAACCACTACAAATAACCAATGCTGTGTGAAGTTGATTAGTTGAACAACTGTTTTTTATCGTGTTGTGTGTCAGGCACCATTGACTATTTTGGTGCACACAGTTGGTTATTTTCAGCAACTACAGAGTCCACTGGCAAGAGCAACCAAAACAGTAGCTGCCACTCTAATCTAGATGGCAGAACTCGCAATGACTGATGGGATACCAGCAGGAGGACTGGGGGGGAGGGCAGGGGATGTGTCAATCAAACACACCGTTGACTAATAGTCAACGTGATGCTGGCCTTAATCCATGCTATGGTTGATTATAAACATGTCATGTTGGGAGTAACCCCTCGATAAACAACCATGGAGTTGACTATTAAGTATTAACCCACCATTGGCTATTATGTTGTCTGAACACAGCCATCAAGTTGCTAGCTGCAGGAAGTAACAAACATTGAAACTTTCCATGCTGGTCCATTGGTCCACAGCTTAATCACAGCTTTGACAGAATGATTATCTTTTTTCTGCATCTCAGACTCCAGGGCTAGATCTACACTAGAGCTTTGTATTGGTATTGAAGTGCAATGATAACTGTTGGGGAAAGCATTCCGTAATCTGCTTTTCTAAAGTTATTTCCTGCTTTTTATTCTGTATTATCCAAAGTACTGTAACAGGTGTCACTGTGTGTGTTATGAGGTATAAATGCACAAGAGGGATAGAGCATCAACATGATGGGATCACAATGTGTAAATCTGGCCCAGGTAGCAAGAATTTTCTGCCCTCGAGGAAAGACAAGCCTGCTTGTGAACCAAATACTCCCATTCCATTTCATGGCTTCCTTATAAGCTCTCTGTCCCAAACACCAGAACCCCCAAAAGGGAAGCTGTGTAACACTCTGTTCCATCCCTTTAAAAGAAAATCTTGAATTGATTTAGAAATAATAATGCCTTATTAAAGCCAGATTCTTTTTATTCAACTCCTTGTTTCTTTTTTTAAAATTCTTTTTTTATTTCCAAATTAAAACAACATAATACAACATAATATAACATACAATACAATACATAACCTACAACCCCCCCCCCGTGCACCCCACCCTCCAGGAGACCAACATTTTCCCATTTATTCATCCTTTCAAAATTGTAATGATTCTTTTGAAGGTATTTGCCCCTTCCCCGTTCTTAACACATATTCCAAAAATGGACTCCATATATTTCCAAAATCATTCTTCCTGGACATTCCCCTCATTATTTTCATTTTACACGTTAACTTATCATTGTGCCAAATCCCATATTTCTTTATACCATTCTTCTATTGTATAAATCCCTTGCCCTTTCCAATTTTTAGCTATCATTATTCTAACGGGGGCCAGGAGGTTGTTTATCAATTCTCTCCTACTTATATTCACATTCCCTTTATCCCATATTGCTAGTAGAGCCAGCTTTGGGCTTAATTCCAATTTACTTCCCATTATTTCACTTATTTCTTTAAACACCCTTTCCCAAAATTTTTGTACATGTTCACAGCTCCACCACATATGAAAGTAAGTTCCAACCTCCTGACACCCCCTCCAACAATTCTTGGACACTTTTTTAACTCCTTGTTTCTAAGCCTTCAGCAATCACTACATCTTCAACCTTACCTCTACCATCCTGAGGACTAGAAAATTGCTGCTTTGTTAACAAAACCAACAGTATTCTCAAGATTCTGAGGACATCATGTCATATATTACATTGTAATGCCCTAGAAAAGTGGCAGGTCTCTCCTGTATCTGAAAAAAATCCTCATTAGACAGCTAACAATAGATGCTGCTGTTTTTGAGAAAAGCTCACTTACTGCCAACAACTTGGAACCTTGGCAGATGTATCTTTCTTAAAGGCTGCAATCTGAATTAATGAACCCATTCCCATGTGACACTCTCAGATGCAGAAGTGATGTGTAGGAGTGCTCCCATGTGTCACAAAAATAATTCTGACCAATCCAGCTTGTGGAATATGTACATGGAAATAAAATAAAGTTTGGATTATCAGTCTAACTGTCTTGCAGCATAAATCTATTATCTTTGTTCTCAACTCTCCCTTATTTTTTTTCTTCCTTTGTGCTTTAATTTTGCCATATCTGTTTCACTTCATGGGCTTCCTTTACTGTTTCAAATCATTTTAAATTAGGTGCATCTCTACCCCATCTCAATGGAGAATGCATTCATTTTATCATTTGGTTCCATGGTAGAAATTGATACTCCCATAGAAAGAGGAAAGAGTTACTCTGTCATGGGAAAGAATGTGCAGAGTGAAAAGGCCACATTCTATGACCACTGTAGAGGCTAAGACCTCTTCGATTTTTGAACCTGCTCATATATTACCAATGCTTCCCCAATCACCATAAGAACTAGAAACTTTATTTAGAATTTAAAGATACCTTTAGATTCTTAGTCAAATTCTATATCTGGTTTAGGATTCTATGCACTGTGTAGCACACATACACTCTCAGGTACATCATATAATTCAGCCTTCCCCAACCTGGTACCTTCCAAGTTTTGAACTTCCACTTTCATCAGTCCCAGTCTGCATGACTAGTGGTCAGGAATTCTAGAAATTGTAGTTCAAAATATCTGGAGGGCACCAGGTTGGAGAAGGCTGATATAATTAATATAACAGCATTTGTGCCACCCTTCTTTTGTCTTTACATGGTTATTTTCACTATTTTCATTGCTGATTTTGGATGGTATTCAGATGTCCATCCCATGACTTTGCCTAAGAATTCTGCTGTTGTACATTAAATAGGACAGAGAATTGACTGAAGAGCTCTCATTCCTTATTTTTCTGGGCTTTAGGTGATGGTCAGCTGGTGTCAAAATGGAATACCCCCTATGGCACATCACTACAAAATTAGGCGCATTGAGGAACATTATTGTTTCAGTATTGGCTGCTATTGAAGACAGCAAGAGAAGGAGCATCGATTTCTTTGCATGAAGTGATTCATATCTCCAGCGAAAGCAATTTTCTACAGCAATTAGAATTCTACCCCCTCCCCCACCTTAGGAGGAAATAAAGCTGAGGGAACCTAAAAGCCACTGTAGTCGAAAAGGAAGTAAGCCTTCTAAGATAGAGTCTGGTGGGGGGGGTCTATACCACATTGCTTTGCTAGCTGATTCCCCACAAACCCCACAGCATCACTGCTGTGAGGCCGAATCGCTGGGAGTTTCAGGGCAGGAAGAGCACAGGCTATATAGCCAGGAAAAACGGCAGTGCTGTTGTCAGATGGCAGGAATGGGAAAGAAATATGGAGGAATTGGAAAACCACCAAAAAAAACCCCTTTTTTCCTGACAACTCTGTGCAACTTCATTTAATTCCTGCATTATATAACATAACTGCCCTTATTTAGTTCCCCAGAGTTTTACATTGCCATGGTAGCCATTCCTAGGCTTGTCAAGCCCACCACCTGCCCCCTGCCCTGCATTCCCACACTTACCCTGCACTAGGATCCACCCCATAGCAACGCCCACTTTCTTAACCCAAACTGAAGCTAACACTGACAGTCAAAGAAACAACGTGGTGACATCAGAACAATTGAAAAAGTCACAGTTAAACAACACTTTGAAAAAGTACAGTTTCACGGGGGAAAGCCCTATGTGGCTGCAAGTTGGTGGCTGCACTATTTAAACAATGGGATGCAACTGCACAGCCACAGGGGGTATATAGGGCATATAGACAAGTCCCGGGTCATCACATCAGTGCTAAATATTGCTTTAAAAAGGCACCGAGAAGAGGGGAAGGGGAGGATGTATAATATTAGGAGCACTGGGAAATGAAGCAAATGACTCATTCACAGCCCAGAAGACAGCTGTGCTAAACTTCCCCCAGTGATCTGTCACAGGTTTGTTGCCAAGAACATACTTGCCCAGGTCATAGAAGTCAACGAAAACATGATGACATCATCCCAATAGGCCTTCAGAGGACTCCTCACCAGTCAACAATGGATGAGAAAAGGATGGAAATTAAGCCTCAGCATATCATGAATTTAATTCCTAACTTACTCTTAGCTTTTGATTGCTCCAGAGATGACCTTAATATGTTCCCCTTCCATATTGCTAAATAGATGGGGTCTAAAAAACGGGTAAAATAAAGCATACTGATCACACAGCAAGGTGTTGGCAGGCTGATAAAATCAGTGGGATGTCAGCAGTGGATTTCCTCTATGTGGCGGGGGGGGGGGGAATGAAGCTCAGGCATGCTGAAGGACATATGGTTTACCAGAGCTGTTTCACTGAGACTCTCTTCTCTGCCTCAGCTGTGGTGCCTGGAAGGGAGAAACTGACTGCATCAGCTTGTAACCAGCTTGTTCAGCTGTGAGAACATCAGGGAGTTTCAGTGAAATTTCACACTTATTGTCAGCATTTTCCCTCCAGAGCTTCCACATGTTCATATTGGGGTTTGCCAAAGCAGACACAGAAGTGGGGATGGGGGAAGGAAGCAGAAGGTGAACTGACAATAAGAAGGAACTGCTTGCTTCAGATTCGAAGTGGTAAAGAAAGGGAGTTCTGAGAAAGCGAAAAGAGAAACACTACAGTTATGTAGGCTGACCATATGAAAAGGAGGTCAGGGCTCAAGTAACTTTAACAGTTGTAGAGAAAAGGGAATTTCAGCCGGCGTCATTTGTATACAATTCGTACCTGGTGAAATTCCCTCTTCATTACAACAGTTAAAGCTGCAGGGACCCTGCCCTCTTTTGTATCTGGTCACTCTAGTATAGTGCATGCAATTTTAATTGCTGTGATGAAGAGAGAATTTCACCAGATACTAATTGCATACAAATGATGTCACCTGAAATTCCCTTTTCTCTGCAACTGTTAAAGTTACATGAGCCCTGTCCTCCTTTTCATATGGTCAGCCTATCTACACACGCAGGATAAAACACTTTGAAAATGTTTTGAAAACTGTATATGGAGTGTGTCCTGGGCTCCAACAGTTCTCAGAACTGTCAGCCTATCTACACTACTGCTTTAAAATGGTTTAAAATGGTTTATAACTGTTTTGAGAACTGTTGGGGCTCAGGACACACTCCATATACAGTTTTCTAAATGTTTTATCCTGCGTGTGTAGATAGGCTCACACTACTAATACTACATCTCTAACTTAGACCCAAAGACTTTTGTAATGGAGGTCCCTTAAATAGTCTTTCATGCATCAACCCAACAAATATGTAACTGGGACCGGCATCAGATTTGAGGGTCCCCCAGAAAAGGTGCCCCCCAGCTCCTCCCAGGCAATTCCTCCCCCAGTCACCTCCTTCTCAGGTGATTATCTTCTGCCTCCATCTGCCTCTATCCGGGGGGATTCTTCTCAGTACTGTAAGCTTAATGGGTGGTGGGGACAAATCATTTAAACCAGTGGTTCTCTTTTCTACTTTCCCTGGGCAAATAGCAGCTGTGGGGGGATTTTCACTAGGACCATAGATGGGGGAAAGAGTTAATCCCTCTTCACCCATGCCATGCCCCCAATCTGGATTGGGGCCCCACTGCTGCAATTTCAAAATAAGCATGCAAATGAAAAAAAAATGCATTTAATGTAATATGCACTTTGCTTAGCTACATATAGGTCCCGTGTCAGCATCCAGCATGGATGGGAAAATACTGGGCCCTGGGCGTCAGAGGGCCCACTGGTGCTGATGTCAAGATCTTGTCTTTTTCTATTTAATAAAAGTATTTTAAAAAAACTTTTTGTTAAGGTGTGCACAGAAAAGACAATTGCTGGAACGACTTCCACAGACACACACAGACACACCCCATACCTCTGGGCCCTTCTCCCGACATAGTGACACTTAAGGTGGCCTCTTATGAATTGGCCAAAAAGAAGAAACACATGACTAAAAAGGGGGACAAAAGAAGATGTTGATTTGTGTACAAGTTGCATATGCTAATTTATATGTGTTTATGTGTAGATGAAAATTTAAAAATAATTATTATAATTTAAATAGAAATGCAGTCAGTTGGATGGACGACTGTGACTAGGTGAACTGGGTACCTTGCTCAATTTGCTGCCCAGGTATTGATGGGCAACTTCATGGCCCCCATTTCCCCTCCCTTCATATGGTCCTTTAGCTTTAAACCAGAAGTGTACGGGTAGCCCTTTAAATACAGGATACCTTCAAATAGAGGCCTGTTTTCTGACAGACCTTCAAATATGGGGACTGTAAAAGGGGGTGCATAGCCACCCTAGAATATGCTGGGGACCAGAGGTATTTGGAGGAGTGAAGATGGCAACTGTTGTTACATAGGGTGACCATCCGCCCGGATTTGTCCGGACATGCCCAGAAAATGGGGAGCAAATCGGCATCTGGGGGGAAAACTGTTTTGGGGGGCCAAATCCGGAAATTTAGCCCCCCAAAATGGTGACCAGATGACCCTGGGGCGATCCGGGCCAACCGGGGGGCGGCGGGGGCAAACCGGGGCGGTGGGGGGTCACACGGCGGTGGCGGGAGGTGGGCGGGCGGTGCGAGGCGGGCGGCGCGAGGCACTTACCTGCTGGGGCGTCCGCTTCCCTCCGGTGCTCGGAATCTACTGAGAAACAGGCTTCGCAGCCTGTCCCTCAGTAGCGCGCCGCCCCCCCACGCCACCCCCCCACCCGCGCCGCGCCACCTGCCTATTTTAAAGCAGTAGTGTAGATCCTGCCTAAGAGAACATAAGCATCCTTAACAAATAGTGATCATTGTAAAGTTGTGTTAACAGTTTTGTGAATTTCAGACCAAAATGAAGCAGTACTAGGATATACTCAGGACATGTAAGTATTCCAACACTGAAATTACATTTCCAGTACCAGGGGATCCATTACCATCCCTTACTAAACATTCTCCGAGATTCCCAATACATATGAAATAAGAGTTTCTGTTGTATGAGCCTCATTTTGAGATCAAGTCTAGCATGTTTCGTGGTTTACAAAACAAGCTGCCATTGGATTTAAAAGAATATAACACTCAAGTTCATTATTCCAAAGATCTTGAAGATAATTGATTTCAATTTTATCTTACCTCTTTATATTTCTACTACTTTTGATTATGAAATGAGACTGTTGTGACACTTTGCACTGGCTGTGTTGTTGTGTCCATTCAGTGCCTAAGTCACTTGCAAGAGCAGTAGAGCAGAGCAATTAGAGTGAACATGCCTGCCCTCCACAAACTTCCTGGTTCCAGAAACTCATCTACTGATTGGAGCTTCATAGCACATCTGGCCCTGGCCGGCTGCCAGGATCAGAAGAGGATGCACAGGATACCCTAAGTTGGATTCAATCTTTTCTTTTTAATGGAGAATACTGTCTATGTATTCCTGCTTTCTTCTTCCTGTTCTTTAACCAGTTACTGATCCATAAGAGGACCTCTCTCTAATCTGATGATTGTTATGTTTGCTCAAGTCTTTGTAAAGGACTGTGTCAAAAGCATTTTGAAAGTAAAAAAACAAAACAAAGTCTACCTGATCACCTCTGATCACATATTTGCTGACACTCATGTAGAACTATAAGAGATTTGTGAGATCGGGCTTACCTTTGTGGTAGTCATGTTGACTCTTCTTCAACAAGACTTGACTTTCAATAAACTTGGTAATTTTATCTTTATTGCATTCCGCCAATTTTCCTGGAATCGAGGTTAACCTAACTGGCACTGACTTATAATTTCCAGTATAGTACAATAGAAACCCTTTACACTGTTCTAAACTATGAAGATCCAGTGCGACACAAGTGAAGCTTTGTCATCTGATGAAACAATCAAACAGCCAATCATTTCTCCTGAAGGAGGAAACTCTAATGGGCTCTTAGGGAATAAAATAATAGATGGGAGCACTGTTAGGTATTTAATCAACATAAATCAGTCCTGATACCTTTTCCTTCATGGATTCCAATAAGTAATTGAAAACATTCTCCCAGGCATCTTAACTCTTGGTATGGATAAATGAGGAGAATATATTGAAGAATATTATATGCAGCAGCAGAGTAGAGCTGGGGCTTTTTGTGTGAATTGGGGAGAAAAAAGAATTTCAAAAACTGTAAAAGTCTTAGCCTGGTGTAGAAAAGACAGCTAGTACTAAAACATTTTAAATCCTTAATTTCTCTTAAAACATAAATTCTCACATCAAAGCAATGTGAGAGGAATTTTAGAGATGGGACACACAATTATTTAAGAATAGCACATGTGAAACCCAGAGAAAGCTTGGACTTGGGTCTGAATATAGCAGATGGATTTCGCTACTCATCTGTATGAAAGTTAAACAAAGCTTTCCCTTTCCTTGGAATGTGGGAGATATTTGGAACCAGATTCAAACTTGGCAGCTGAAGCCAATTTCCAAATGTATTCAGCTTTCTTGTTTCACGTTTGGCTCCTCATCAGTGGTGATAAAAGGAGTGTTTGTCCATTTCTGTCCTGTTGCCTTGAGTCCCAGCTGGCACCAGGAAGTGAATTGAATGTGTTTGAGTATAACCTCCTAATTGCTTGACTTGTTAATGTGTGCTTCTTCATCTCCTTGCCAAAGTGAAAAAAAATATCACCTTATAAGTGAAGCTCTCTGGGTGGTTCACAACAACTAAAACCATAAAATACAACATGATACAATATAAAGGTTTAGAAGTATAAAACTATAGTATAAAATGAAAATAAAAAACACATAAAACACATAAAAGCCTGTATATTTCCGAGCCCGATTCAAGGTGCTGGTCATAACCTATAAAGCCTTACACGGTTTGGGACCACAATACTTGATGGAACGCCTTTCCCAACATGAACCTACCCGTACACTATGCTCAACATCAAAGGTCCTCCTCCTGGTGCCTACTCGAAGGGAAGCTCGGAGGACGGCAACAAGGGAGAGGGCCTTCTCTGTGGTGGCCCCTCAATTATGGAATGATCTCTCTGATGAGGCCCGCCTGGTGCCAACACTGTTATCTTTTCGGTGCCAAGTCAAAACTTTTCTTTTCTCCCAGGCATTTTAACAGCTCAGGTTGAGGTTTTGATTGATATTGTGGCCAGACTTAACAGTTAAAATGTTTTAAAGTGTTTTAATGTCAGCTATTTTATGTTTATGGTTTTAAATTTTGTATAGTGACTTTTCAGTGTTAAATCTTCTAATTTTTGTAAACCGCCCAGAGAGCTTCAGCTATGGGGCGGTATATAAGTGTAAATAATAATAATAATAATAATAATAATAATAATAATAATATCAATGCAAAGATTTAAAATACAGTAACAAATTTAAACAACAGAAACTGGAAGACTAAAATGCCTAGGAAAATAAGAAGGCCTTCACATGGCACCTGAAAGAGTAATGTAGGCACCAAGCAAGGCTCTCTGGGAAGCCCATTCCACAAGCAGGTTGCCACAACAGAAAAGGCCCTCTACTTAGTGGACACCCACCACACTTCCTTTGGCGGGGGCACCAGGAGAAGGACTGCTAAGGACAATCTTAGGGTCCAGGCAGGTATATATGGAAGGAGATGACCCATGAGATAACTTGGCCCCAAGCCATTTAGAGCTTTGATTGTTAATACCAACACTTTGAATCGGGCCCAGACATGGACTGGTGGCCAGCACAGATTGAAAAGCACTGGCATAACAGATTATGTTGGCCAGTCCCTGTTAACAATTTCACTGTCCTCTTTTGGATCACCTGAGAGTTCTGGACCATTGTCAAAGACATTGCAGTAATCCAGACAAGAGGATACCAGAATATGGATAACTGTAACTAGGTTATCTCTATCCAGATAAGAACATATTTGGTATATCAGCCTAAGCTGATAAAGGTGCTCCATGCCTTTGAGTCCACCTGTGACTCTAGTGACAATGGTGGATTCAAGAGCACCCCAAAACTACAAATCTGATCCTTTAGGGAGAATACAACTCTTCAAGAACAGGTTGAACATCTCCCAGCCAGACTCTCCCACTAACAGTACCTCTATCTTGCCTGGTTTGAGTCTCAGTTTATTGGCCCTCATGCAGTCCATTACTGTGCCCAAGTACTGATTTGGGGCCATGGTGATGGTTCTGTGAAGATACTGTCATACAAAATAAAGAAATATGTCATATGGTGTAGTGACAGGGTTTTTCACCGCATAAGAAGCCATTGATCCCATTTGAAGGCAATGTCACTCAACCTGCAAAAATCCTTTGGGCATTTGCTTAGCTATTAATGGAGGCTAACAGTAAGAGCTAGTCAGCTACTAGGAAGTATGTTGCAGCAGCATGAGTGTGAGGGGGGAGGGACCCAGAAAAGCCATTATGTTTTACAAAATACCTAAATGCATCTAAATTTGTTGTCACTATAGCAGAGGGATAAAGCTAGGCAAGACCATCCCTACCATGAGGCAGAATGAGGCAGCTGCCTCATGTGGCAGATGCTAGGGAAAAGGCAGTGGCAGTGCGGTGTTGGAGACCTGAAGTGTGTGTGAGTCATTTGGCCTGCCCCGTGCCTCCTAAGCTAACTGGCTGTCCTCAAGTTTCATGGAGGGTGCTGTCCCATCACCAGTGCTGAAGTAAAATTCATTGTCCAGTCAGTTGGATTCTGTACATAGAATGAAGGAGTGCCATCTTATCCTTCACCTTAGGGAGAACACTGTCTTGGGATGGCCCTGAAGCTAGGAAAGGAGATCAAAGTGAACTAAGTCTGTATTGTAAAACTTGGGAAGATCATAGTCTTGAAAGGTGGCTAAGAAATATATTAAATACGAAATAAATATATTTTTCTCAAAGACCACAAAATGGCAGCTTTCTAAGAAAGAGCATGAAAAGGAGGGTGAAGGAGATGTTGAGTGGGCTTTCAATGTGCTAACATATCTATGAGAACAATCCTGAGGTAGCATCCATGGCCCATAGGATTGTTCAGGAAGCCCCATCAGAGGTATTAGCTCCTCCTCCTGGTTCCAACCAGCATTGGGAAAGCCTCAGTTGCGGCTCCTCTCTGGGGGAAATGATACCACTGGGATGTACCAGTGGTCTGGGAGGGAAAGCCCATGGATACGATTAATCTTAACATCCTCTCAGCCTTCAACTAGATCCACATCCCTGGGAAAGATGTAGACCAGTGCTTAAATGTTTCCTTCCCGCTGCAAGAAATGGGAGGGATTGGGTATCTTTTTCATCTCTTCCCAAACTGGGCATAGAATGGACCAGAGCCTCTGATATAGGAGGCTCAGCTCAGAGTGCATAGGAATGCTCTCTAAGAGTGCAGTCCTACCAAACTGACAACTGATAGATGGAGGCTCTGGTCTCAGAGTTCTCAGTCTATCCTACACAGGATAAGAGGATCATCCAGAGCAATGGAGACTTTTTAACCCCTCTGTCCTTTCTCTAAAAAAATGAGCTGATCCACCTAGCTGGTGGAGGTTGAGAGGCTTGTGGATCCATGTCCTCTCTCCTCTCCACCCACAGTCCTGCTGCCAAAATGCCCATTTCCTTCCCTCCGTAGGTTGTGATGCCGACCTTGGGAGATGTTGTGGAACTTTCCACAGCAGCTGGGAGGGGAATGGTGGGAAATCCAAGCACAGGTACCCCCTACCAATGACATAGCTCTGTCTACCACCTCAGTCAAAATCTATGTCCCCTCTGACAATTTCTAAGGGCTCTAGGATTGCTCTCTAAGTTTTCTTAGTGTTTTAAACTGTGATAATATTAAGAGTATTTTAAACAAAGTATTTTAAACTGTGATAATATTAGAGCTAAGATGAAATGCACAAGTAAGTCCTTCTTGTTTGAATTTGAATACGTTTACAAAAGCTCTAATTTATATATTTTCCTTACTTGAAGATTCCCAGTTATGATAAATACTTGGGGGGTGGGGGTTAGTTGTTGTTGTTAATTTGAAGAAAGGTGTATAAGTTTTGATTTTAGAAAAATGATACTTAATATCATTGCCTTTTAATCAACCAGAAACATTTTCAAAAAGTATCACTCAGATTCCAAAATTCAAAAGTGAAGTTTGCTCATATTTAAAAAGTGAAAATTTGAATTTGAATTTGAATCCTGAAATGTTTGTCAAAATTTGTGTAAAATTTTCATAGTTTTGTTACAGAATTGCTGGATATGTTGTCCACATTTTCAGTCAATTTTGTTGCTCTTTGCAGTCCTGCTTTTAGGTTTGAATGGAAACTTCTTAACCATGGACTGGTTTAGAGGATACTATGCAACCCAACTCATCTCAATGGGCCATCTCTCCTGCTCCGTCTGGGATTCTGTCATTTGCTCTGGCAATGCCTCAGGCGAGGAGGCAGGATGTGGGACAGGTGACTGGAACAAGCACCACGGCCAGCACCACAGGTACCAGTGCAGGACATGCAATGAGTTCAGGACCACAGAGAGCAGTCCTATAGCTACAGTACTGACACGTGGTATCCCATCAATGGCTTAGAGCCACTGGTATGGTTTTATAGCCAGGCCAGGAGATCCTTTCTAGGAGCACCACCATCTCAAAGATGCATCTGGTTTTCTTGAAGGGCCAGAGCCCTTTCCCACAGCCACTGAATTCTTCTGTATGGCGAGAACCTAAAGAGTGAGGAGCAGCTCCCCAGAGCCTCTCTGCTCATTGGAGGAGTCTGAGGTATGCTTCTCAGAGTCAGAGAGCAGCAGTGACTCCTAGGAATCAAGGGTGCAAGATCCAAGGTGGAGGACTCCACTTTTGAAGGTCCGGGAACTGGTTCTGACTCCTCAGAGTTGCTGCCACCAGAAACCTCGGTCTCAGCAGGCCCTCAGTCCTAGGCCATAACATTGCATGAATAGGGCTCTGCCAAATAGGGCCTACATGCATACAATCCTACATATATAGGCCAAAGTCACATGGTTGATTTTTCAGATAAAATCCAGGAACCAACCATGCAATTTGGGCCTATACATGTAGAACTGTACACATATGGATCTCATTCAGACAGGCCATCCCTGTGTGGCTGATGGAGGCAGGGCCGGCATGCTGGCTCCTTATGTAGTGCCTGATTGGACCTCCAAAGTGTGGTGTGAATTGGTCCCATGACTAGTCAAAATTGGACAAACTGTTCCATATGTGACCTGCATGATATTAATACTTCCCTGACCCTAGCAAGCTTAGGTGGTATGAAAGTTCCTGCAGAGACCGGCATTAAAATTAATCTTTCCTGGCTCAGAAGTGAATCAGCAATGCAGTGGCTTTCCATCCTGTATGGATTTTCTATGTTAAGATGGAAGAAGAGATAGGAAATCACAGGAGGTTTACAAGTGGCAGACATCATTTTCCCCTACCCAATAAAACTCCATGAATGATGCGGAGTGATTGCCCAATAAAAGCCTCATCTAGAAGGGCCTACATAGGAACATAGGAAGCTGCCTAATACTCAGACAGACCATTGGCCCATCAAGCCCAGTATTGTCAACACTGACTGGCAGCAACGGCTCTCCCTCCAGAGTTCGGGGCAGTAGTTTTTCCAGCCAAACCTAGACACGCCAGGGATTGAAACAGAGACCTTCTGCATGCAAGGTAAGGGTTCTACCACTGAGCTATGCCCCCTCCCTACATCGAGTATGCCTACTTCAAGAACTTTAGAAACCCCAGGCATAACCCTGCTTGCTCCAGAGCTGATTCTGTTGGAGCATTGTAAATGAGAGAGCACAAGGAGTGGGGGGTGGGGGAAGGTGAGTGAGTCACTAATATGCTGTAAAACAAAGTTTGGAATACTTCAGATCACCTGTGAATAGGGATGTACAGATTTTGTTAAATTACTTCTGTCTGTGTTTCGTGGATTCTCAGGTGTCCTTTGTTCTATCCTCTGTGCATTGACATAATCAGCTTTTTTTGTTTTGTTTTTAGGGATGTATGAGAATTCCATTCCTCTTGCACAAGTGAGCATTAGTACAAATCCCCCTGCAAAGTAAAAAAAACAAAAAACAACGGTACACAAGTCTGTGGAATCCAGGCACCTCAGATAAAGCTATTCTGTTGCAGAATCCAGAGGTCAGATTAATAGAAATCCAAACTCATTTGAATCCATTGCGGATTTCTCTGACATCTTTACCTGTGGACAGCTCCTCTGTGCTTGTCCCTCTATTGTTTTCTTTATAGGAAATAAGGTATCCATTCAAAATCTGTCCTCCGGAATAGTTTTCTCGGAGACAGTCCGGTTCTACTGTGAGCATACGGAGGGATTTAATTTCCCTTTGCTTGGCACAATTATTCCTCCCTCCATCTGCTACTTCAGATGACTCATTCTGACTTTTTGACTTTTATTCCCTTTCCTACCTTGAACAGGGATGGCTAGCAATTAAAATATTAGCTGGGGGAAAGGATTATCATAATACACATAATTATCCCTCTGTCCCAGAATTAATTAGATAAAATTGGGAAGAAAAAAAGATCTGAGAAATCTAAAACTCCCCGTGAGTTATTATGATCAAGTGACTGCATGTCCTAAAACAAGCTAAAAGATTATATTAAACATTTTTTCTAGTTATTCCCCAAAAATAATGTAGATGGATGTCATAGGGAGGTGTATTCTGTGCAGTTGGGACTGCCATAGCCACAAATGCGTGGCCACTGTTTGAAATGCTTGATCATTAGCTTGCTACGTTGAGACAGGGGACACTTGACAGACGTTAATAGTATCAAAATACAGATAGGAAGGAAGCTCAAAAATAAGCCCAGTTCTACATCAAGGATGTCTAAAGTTCAGCCAACCATATCATAGTGATCTGGAATGCCAAAACATGCTTACATATGAAGCCTACAATATTTACCCTATGGTGGCAACACCATCAAATGATATGTCTCATGTAGCAGTCTTTCTATATTTGTTTCCAGGCCAAAATTATATATATATATATATATATATATATATATATATGGAAATAAAAGCATTTATGTGGAAAGCAAGTAAGGTTTTACACTTAGACAGGTACTGCTTATGGAAATACCTCTCTCAGAAATCTGAGATACTACAGACTGCCCAGGAAGAAAGGTGTCCATTCAGAGTAATATCTTCAGTGTGAAATTCACATCACGTTTACTGCAATGTGGTCTGCATAGGGTTACCTCTGAAGAGCATCTGAAACTTCAACTGGTACAAAATGTGGCAGCTAGGCTGCTAACCACTGCATGGTATCAGGATTATATTTGTCTGTTATTGAAAGAGCTGTAGCACTGTTTGCCAGTTTTTTTCCAGGCTCAATTCAATTTTAACCTTTAATGCCCTGAATGTTTCAGGGCCTGGGCATCTTAAGAGACCGCTATCTCATTACAAACCTGCTATTAATATCTACATGGAAGGCTCTTTTGAGGATTCTGCAACTTACAGAAGCCCACTTGACAGGCATGCCTGGGGGGCGAGCTTTCTTCAGTGTCACCCCCCCAAATTGTGGAACTTGCTTCAGAAACACAATCAGTCCCTTCCCTCCTTCTCTCTCTCTCTCTCTCTCTCTCTCTCTCTCTCTCTGCTTTTAGAAAAGGTGTCAAGAAGACATATATTTTAACTTGGCCTTGTACAGTGTTTTTAGTTGTGTTGTTTTTTAAAAAAATATTTGTAACTATGGTTGTTTCTTTTCTGACATGGTTTTTTTATATAGTTTTTGATCCGTTGTACAACACTTTGGTGGTTTTTACATAAATGCATTATAAAAATACTACAGCTAGTTAGCTGAATAGATGATAGATAGACTCCAACAACTGGATGGGGTTTCACTCCCCCTGAAGACACAGGTTGCAGCTTGGGTGTACTTCTGGATTCAACCCTGAACCTGGATGCCCAGGTTTCAGTGGTGGCCAGGAGTGCATTTGCATAGTTAAAGCTTGTGCGCCAGCTGCGCCCATTCCTGGAGATGTCTGATCTGGCCACGGTGACACATGCCTTAGTTACATCCCGATTGGATTACTGTAATGTGCTCTATGTAGAGCTGCCTTTAAAGAGTGATCAGAAGCTTCAGCTGGTTCAAAGAGCTGCAGCCAGACTGTCGACCAGGGCTGGTCACAGGGAGCATACAACTCCCCTATTAAGACAGCTCCACTGGCTTCCACTCTGTTTCCTGGCACAATTCAAAGTGCTGATTATGACCTATAAAGCCCGATATGACTTGGGTCCGGGTTATCTGAAAGACCATATTCTCTCTTACGAGCCTGCCCATGCTTTGAGATCTTCAGGGGAAGGCCTTCTCTCAGTCCCACCACCATCACAGGTAAGCCTGGTGGGAATGCGGGAGAGGGCCTTCTCAGTGGCTGCTCCAGTGCTCTGGAACTCCCTTCCCAGGGAAACTAGACTGGCTCCCTCCTTGGTGTGTTTTCGGAGGCACACAGAAACTTCCTTATTCTGGCAGGCCTTTGGAGAATAATGTGGACCCCATCTATGTTTTAAGATCTTTAATTTTAATATGTATTTTAATATGTATTTTAAATGTTTAAATGTTTTAATATTGAAACCTAATTAATTTATTTTTAATTTTTGTATCTCTCTTATTTATAGCTTTTAACTGTATATGTTTTAATTTTGTAATGCCGCCTTGAGGCCTAGCATTGGGCAAAAAGTGAGATATAAATAAAGATAATAAATAAATAATAAATAAACAAACAACTCTGATGGCTTGCTCAGTTTTTAGAAGATTGTATCCCTGGAAAAAGTCCAGACTTGAAGAAATAAAACTCAATAATGCTTTTATTTTGAATATTAAAGCCATTCATCCATTTTCAGGTCTTTCTGAGGGCAACACATTTTTTATTTTTATTTTTAAAAGACATGTTTTTAGCACTTTGGGTCAGCAGCCTTTAAACTCCAAGAGAAAAAGCGGCTGATAGCTGCCAATCAATATTTTATTTATTTATTTATTTATTTATACTTATAATAAAATGTATATGTTGCCTGTCTCTGCAATGCAGACACAAGGCAGCTTACAATCACCCAAATAAAAAAACATACCAGCAGAACAATCTAAAATACAGGGAAAAGATCAGGGGTTGGATCCAGATTTAAGCTGAAACAATTGCGCTAGTGAAAGTGACTTCCCTATCCTCTCTTCCCACAGCAGCCCCTCTGGACCCCTGAAAATGTAACTCAGAGAGCCATGAAAATGGGGTGAACTGTGGACTCGGAAAGAAGGGGAATTCCCAAAATTGGGCAGGGAGACCTGCTGTGAGTGGGGCCTTTTTTCTCATAAGAGACAGATCTTGAATCCAACCCCAAATGATAAAAGTGTTCAAACAGGCAGAAATAATAGTGCACCAAATCCTAAAAGACCGACAGAGTGTCTTGCTTAATAGATTAACACCATTCCAACCTTAGACTAAAGTAACTAAGATAGTTACTGAGACGCCAGCAGCTGGAAGGAAGGGAATATATTTGCATAACTCTTTCCCGGAACCTGGAACACTGCAACCTGCATGGTTGTACCAAAGCAATTGAGATGTGGAAGTTTGTAGAAAGGGTTAGGTGTACAGGAAGGGAGCAATACGAGGTTGACACCTTCCTATGGGAGAATGACCTATGTGCTCAGAGGGCACTCAACCCTCATCCTCAGAGGATCTCAACCCTCATCCTCAGAGGATCCCAACCACTCATCTTCAGAGGACAAGGCCCCTGAGTTAAGAACATGGAGAGGGTTCAACTAAAGAAAGGCATCATGAAGTTTCCACTTCATTAGGACCCAGTTCCCCAGGAGGGCCCCAGAGACACGTCCCCCTGTGTCTGGAGGAGGTCACATTGCCACCTTCAGATTTTGAGAACTCCAGCCATGAAGATATCATCATGCCACAGCCACTACTGTATTGTCACAGCTTGAAACTACTGAAACAAACCAGACCCCTTTAAGTGAAAAGGTCTCAGTCAGTATGGAGGATTTATTAATTTGATTTGTACCCCCAACTTTCCAGCAAGAAAATGGCATTCAAGGTGACTTAAAGGAAGCCAAATGCCTACTTAAAGCTCAGCCATGATCTGTTGGTTGTTGGAGCAACATACAAGCAAGCTTATCTGACTTGCGTCCCCCAGCACAGCACCACTCTCCTGTTCTTGCCTCCCTGGGAAACTTGACTACTGCTCAGTAAGCATCCAATTAAACATGACTTGCCAAGACATCTGGAGGGCACCAGGTTGGGGTGGGGGGGACTGCTCTGAAGTGTTCTTAAAAATAAACTTATTCTTTTAGGCATCCAGTTTGGCTTGCCCTCTTCTCTGAAGCAACACTAGAGAGCACTGGAGACCTATGGTGCTTTGGTAGCAACTGTTTCATTTACAATCTAGCTTGAATCGCACAGACCATCTGCATGCTCAGTAATAGACTTTCACAGATCTTCCATGGACGCCTGGTAAAGCCAAATGCGAGGCCAACCAGGAGTCCATTGGACTCCACCCTCCCAGCTACTCCTCCCCACTCCCTCCCAGTTTCCCCCACTCGCCTGCCTGCCAACCCACATTTGAGGCCTCCACAAATGCCAGCTAGCCTCCTGGCCTCCTCTCTGGGCTTCCACCCCAACCACTCCAGCCACTCCCTCCACTCACCTGCCCACCAACCCACAGGAATTACATTAGGCCTCTGCACATGCCAGTGAGCCACCCAGCCTCCTCTCTAGGCTCCCCCCTCCAAACTACTCTCCCCCGTTCCCTCCTAGCCATTCCCCCCCACTCCCAGCTGTGTTTATATATCCTATTGCTTAGCAACACAAACTTCTTAGCTCAGAACCTCCAACGTGCCATGCATTGGTATGTGCCATGCATTGCCTTAGCAATATATATATATATATATATATATATTCAAGCAGGGCACAGAGGAAGCAAATAACATTCCTATAAGCAGAAGACAAAGCCACTATTTTTATATCAGGGCTGCACCCCAAGCCAAACATGTAGCCAATTCATAGCTCCCTGTGCTGCTTCTCAAATCAAACTGCAACTCTGGTTGTCTCAGACTCCACCCCTGCAGGTAAATTGCCCATTCAGGAGCCCATTCGACAATCACTGAGAACCATTACAGTCTTTTGTCAAATACACAATTCCCACCCGGCAACACCTTAGACAAAACCGTAGGGATGAGTCCATTTCAAGGTAATCACGACAGTTCAAATTCACAACAATATTATGGGGAGCTGAGAATGACCCTGCATTCCCACAACACAGACATGCAGTGTATAATATACATGTTGCTCTCAGACTTTGGGGAGTACATTGTGAACACATGCAGTTATATGCAGTGCAAACCTAACTTTATAACATGTCAAGTGGTCGATTTTTGTAAATATAGTATAATTCAGCTTTCCCCAACCTAGTGCCCTCTAGATGTTTTTGAATCCTATTTCCAGCAGCCCCACTAACATCAGGAATGATGGGTGTTGTAGTCCAAACATCTGGAGGGCACCAGGTTGAGCATGACTGGTATAACATATTTAAAACCAAAGAAGAGAACATTGGTTTCAAGTGCTGCATTTGCTGATCTCTGATGGAAAAAGAAGACATCCTGTCTTTTGCACATATTTATCAAATATTTGGTCAAATGCACATGACATATTTGCAAAATATGTGACAGCTTCCAAGGGAAATCGTGCATGTCATCTTGTAAAATTGGCTAGTTTCCTTAAGTACTCCAAATGTATTGTAGGATGTTGTTAAGACAACTCAGATGGCAGATGGGAGAAAACGTCTACTAGTATTGTTTTATTCTTCTTCTACAGAGTTAGATAGAGGAAATTGCCACATAAATACTTTGAAATGTTGCTCTCCCAGCACTTGACAGAGCTCCACTGACATCAAAAGAGCTCCATCAAGGCAAAAGACCTTTGAGGATCTGAAGCTCAAGAAATATCTGGCTCCTTTCCCCTTTCATGTCAGAAGGGATGCAAGAGGCTCTTCTAGTCCCTTTAAGAAGGTATACATGTTGAGTTTCACTCAAAGGCTGAGCAACATGTCCCATTTCCTGAGCCAATTTCTACAAAGTATTTCAGCCACTTACTTCAGCTGTCTCAGGCTGGCCCCTCGGTGTTGCCGTTCATCTCTTCTAAGTAACAGGGGCGTGGACTAAGCATGCCTCCACCTCGCTGGCATGTGGCCCAGAACTCCAGGAACAGTAGGTAGGGTTTGTCCATTCATCGGACAGTTGTGATTCTGCTGCAGTAGCTCACCACAAGGGACAATGGAGTGCAGAGCTAAAGCTCGCCATAAGGAAAATAGATTGCAGATCAAGCCCCAGTGGCCCCTGAATCTGTTGTGTACTTACTTTATTTTCAGAAGGAGCCAGAGGTCAGAGATCCCATGCTTTGCATGCTGAAGGCCCATGGTTCAACCTCATGGCTCTATAGCATCAGGGCAGGCAAATACTCCTGCCTCAGAGCCAAATTAGACAAGATATTGGACTGCCATGATCAGATTCTCCATCTCTTTACATTTTTGTAAAGGGGAGGGACAGGGTAATCAAACTTGGATCAGGACAGTGGTGCTGGGAGTCCAACCTCTTGCCAGTGCAGGAAATCTATTATTACAGCAAACCTGATAGCTGGACATCCAGCCTCTGCTTTTAAAAGGGAGAACAGAACCACCCTCCAAGGCAGTCTGTTTCATGGTCGATACCACCAGGATATGCTTTCTAGTGGCAAATATAAATTCATTGTCTTGCAATTTGAACCCAATGGTTCAGAGCCTATTCTCTGGGGTACAGCAAATAAACTTGCTTTGCCATCTACATGACAGCCATTCAAATATTTGAATATGGCTATCATATCACCTCTTATTCAGCACCTCTCCAGACTAAGGGTTGGATTTCCTCTCCTCTCCCCCTGCAGTCCCTCCTCCCAAATCTGCTCCATATGGTGTGGGGGGGCACTCTGGAGCAGATTTGTGGGTGCAGGAGGAGAAGAGTAAAGGGAGGTAATGTTGTGGAAGTGAATTGAATTGAATTAAATTGTTTATTTACGGTCAACAAACCAACACAGTTGTGGAAGTGAAACATTGGATTTAACCCTAAATGTACCCAACTTCTTCAACCTTGGTTTTCAAGCCATTCACCCCTGTTGTCACCCTCCTCTGGGCTCTTTGCAGTTTGTCTATATCCTCCAGAACTGGATGCAGTACTCCAGGGGGCTGTCTATGCGTGAGGAAAGCTATGGATCTGCACCCCATCAGTTAAACAACGCAGGCACAGCTTCACAGCCAGCGCTGGATTTCCCCACGATGCTCCGATTTGAAAAAGTCGGGGATTTCAAAGGGAGCACCATCAACACGGGGCTTCTACTGTGTAACATCGGTCCACAGCCAATCCAGGGCCAACTTGGAGGTGGAGCCTGGTGGAAGGCGACCATCGAGTTGTCGCCTTCCACCAGGAAGAGGGCGGGGGTGGCTCTGGGACCCAGATGGCCACCCAGAAACCCCGTGCTTCCTCCTCAATGTTGGGATTACCTGATGCTGCCCTGGAGAGGGTAAATGCAGGGTTGAGGAGAGAGGCGGCACCAACTTGGTGCAGTGAAGACAGCCCCCAGGTAAGGTCTGAGCAATGCATTATTTCTCATGAGCTGAACACTATGCTTCTGATGATGAAGACTAGAATGGCATTTGCCCTTTAAGTCACCACCTTGCACTGCTAACTCAAGTTTAACCCCTATACACTTTTCATATGTACTGCTGTCAAGCCAGTGTCACCCACCATGTATTTTTGCATCTGATTCTTCTGCCCTAACTTTTCATTTGTCTCTGTTTAAATTCATTTTGGTAGTTTGGGGCAAAAACTCCATCTTGTTTCCCCCTTTCGCTGTTAAAATTCCCCAGCCTTCCCCCCCTCCATCCTGAAGCTATGATTTTGCTCTCTTAGGGCATGTATATCTTCATGTTTCCATTAAGGCGAAAATAAATCTTTTGTGGGGTGGGGGTGTTCATCAGGAAAAGTGGGGAGATGACAGGCTTTTCATGTCAACAGAGGTGAGCCATCATTGCTGGATTTCAGATACAAAGGAGTTTAATGCTTTTCATTTGGACAGGTCCCATCTCCGTCCCATCTCTCCAAAATAAGAGCTATTTCCAACACAAAGGACTAAGGGCTTTGCAAGTGTGAAAGTCTTATCATTTTTCTCATAAACTGAAAGTTCTTCTCCTACACCCTTCAGGGAATAAATACAGGAAATTGGGCAAACAAATGAGGTTGCTGTCAGAGCAGTGTGAATATTTTAGCATCAAATTTCAGCCTATTTTAGCTGTCCAAATTTGCCTGAAACCTAATGGCTCCTTTCATATAGAGCAGAGCAGTTTTATGGTTCTGAGATAAATTAGTGACTGATGCTTACTCATTTCTTTCACCCACTAGTTAAAGAATAATTATAATAACACACACACACACACACAGAGAGAGAGAGAGAGAGAGAGAGAGAGAGAGAGAGAGAGAGTGTCTTTCTGGAACCAGACCCTCCCATCCAATTAGAAATATACAAATAAAATCAAGTGAGGAACCAAATAAATCAATATATATTTTTATTAGGGAAAAGGCTGGATAATATATAAAAATGGGATTTTCAGCTTCTCCAAGATACCTTACAGTGACAATGATTGATCTGAGGGAATAAACCTTTACTAGAAGGAAAGTGTTTCTTTCCTTGCCCCTTTACCCAGGGGGTGTCTATGTAGCCTATTTAACCTGGTGTTGCTATGCAGTGGCGCTGCATTGCTTATATTATGCAGCTGCTAACTCACAACCACATCGGGCTTCTACCCCCAAAGCTTTTTCACTGTGTCCTTTTACCATGGTTTTTTTAGTTGCTCCGAGGTCACCATATTGTTTTCCAGTCTGTCAGTGGTGGCCTCAATATGGGTTAAGTCAGTGGGCATTGCTGGGGGTGGATGCAAGTCCCAAGGTAAGGCCAGGTAAGTGCAGGAAGGCAGGGCTGGGGCAGAGGTGGGCTTAATGAGCCAAATTGCCGCCAGCACTGCAGTCTTCCCTCCTGCCATCTGAATTTATCATTCCTGCCTCGCAGCAGTGATGCTGCAGGATGTTGAGGGGACCAAGCTACAAAGCCGCATTGTATAGACACCCACCCCAGATGCATTTGACCATCAGAATTCACTAAGTTCATGTGCATAATCAACAGACTGATTTAAAAAATGTATATGCTTTTCTGAGCGTACAAATTAGCACCGCGAGTTAGGAGGTCCGTTGAGGGTCCATTGGACCCCCCGATTTTAAGTGTGGAACGCACATACCTAATAAACATACATTCTTACTTGGTGAGCAAAGTGTAGGCAATGAATTATAACATTAATGCTAGATATAGTTAGGGCCTGGCTACATTAATGTAAGGAGGAACTGTACCATTTCAGTTAGTTCACCTTCATGTAAACAATAATTCATTTTCTGTAGAAAAACAGCACATCCGAGAGAAGGTGTGGGTTTGTGGGTGTGTTGTTTTGAGGTTTGGTTTGGGTTTGGGTTTTTTTTTTTGCTAGGTTGAGTAGATGGATTGTGTCCTTATACTGTGTTGGTTGTTCTAGTATAAGAAACGGTTCGGAATTGAATATTTTATTGATGATTGGAATTGTTCTGTAATAGTTTTGGTGATGTATTCATTTTTATAAAGAACGATGCAGGAGCACAATCTGTTGTGAAACCACTTTGAGTGCTCTAATTATAGAAAAGATTTTTTAAAATAAACGTGATGACTCTTTTTTTTTCATCATGGGAGAAACAAAAGCTGCAGTCCAAAGCGTTGGTGGCTTCTTATCCTTTATTTGCATGTATGGACTGTATGCACAGCAGGGCTCTCCCCACCCTCTCAGAGGTTTCGAAACCATTTGGTCCATCGTGTATCGTATCCATGCAGAAAGCTGCTGTCAAGGGATATTATAGTGTAAGCTATGGACATGGAGCTCTCCTTCGTGTGGACTTAGAGCCTCCCCCACTTATGAAAACAAAAGCATCTGCGCAAGGCATTTGTTTGTTTTCTTCCCCTTCATTGCAAAACTGGTTTGGTACAATCACATGGTTGGAGAATGGTAATTAGAAGGGGGAAATATAGGAAGGTCATGTAGCCTATTGGTAGGATCTAAAGCGGCAATCCTATATGACTACAGTAGCCAGTTATGAATTGCTTAAAAAGAGGAAATGCACCATGAAAAAAAAGTGCAATTTGCATGATGTTTGCATATGCTAATTTATATGTGGAGATACTTATTTAGTAATAATTATTATAATTTATATAGAAAGAAAGAACATCTCACTATAATGTGGAGGACTGTGACTAAGTGACTTGGGGAAACTTCAGGGCCCCTGCTCCCCCTTCTTGTGGTCCTTTAGCATTAAAATAGAATTGGACTGGGCAGTTCTTCAAACAGAGGGTGCCTTCAAAAGAGAAGGCAGTCCCCTGGTAGCCCTTCAAATAGAGAGCTGCCCTCTGTAAAAGAGGACACACACTTGGCCATCCAACATGATGGGAAATCAATGGGATTTCCCATTGCAAGGCAAACAATAATCTCCGAAGCCGAAGACTCGTCCCGATTGTAGGAAAACGTAGACAATTGGAGCAATATCCAATGTTGGCAGTGCACCAGTGCTAAGCACGTTGCACTAGCAGAAAGAAATACTGGCACAACCCCAGAAACTGGCCAGATTAGTGCTTCTGGAACAGGACAAGTCAGTAGAGCTCCATTCCATTAGGGTGACCAGATAAAATCCAGGTCAGGGCTCATGTAACTTTAACAGTTGTAGAGAAAAGGGAATTTCAACCAGTGTCATTTGTATGCAATTAGTTCCTGGTGAAATTCCCTCTTCATCACAACAGTTAAAGTTGCAGGGGCCCTGCCTTCTTTTGTATATGGTCGCTCTAGTATAGTGCCTGCAACTTTAACTGTTGTGATGAAGAGGGAATTTCACCAGGAACTAATTGCATACAAATGACACTGGCTGAAATTCCCTTTTCTCTACAACTGTTAAAGTTACATGAGCCCTGACTTGGATTTTATCTGGTCAGCCTACATTCCATGAGCTCCACTAACTTTCCCCATTCTGGAAGTGCTAATTTGGACTACTTTATGGTTGTGCTAGGGAGTGCTAGCTCCAGGTTGCACAGGTGTTTGTTTTCACTAGCGCTGCAGCAGCATTGGCTATTGCCCTCGGTTCTGTTCCTTTATCCTTGATAGCGTAAGTCCTATTACACTAGAACAACACTAAATTGCCCAAATTTACTGAGTTGAGTGAGCCTTACTTCCAGTTTAGTGTCGCTATAAATGTAGATAAGCAGGTTTGAAATAAATGGGGTGAAATCCAATGGTGTCTGTCCACTAAATGAACAGACACTGTGGATGGCCCACTATGCAACCCCAAAAGGAAAGTCCTATATTACACTTGGAAATCTGTTTGCATAATGTTGGGCATTGCCCATCGTGAATTTGAGAAGTGTGCTAAAACAGATGTGCAATGCAATTCTAAGTATACATACTTGGACATAAGTCCCACTGGGTTCAATTGGGCCTACTGTTGTGACTAAGCCTGTTCCCCTTGGGCTGGGAGAAGGATTTTCAGGTGATCAATCAGAGTCAGATTCTGATGCAGAAGAGACGGCGCCTGTATGGGGAGTGGGGAAAGTGTCTTTCATGGGCTCTTCACCAGCTGGGAATGAACTTTCACCCACAAGCTGGGAATCTGTGTTCTTCCGAGGGGGAGGGCACTGAAAGCCTAGCTGATCCGGGAATCTGCCAGAGAATAAAGCAGACGGAGAGAAAGGAAGTGGAGAGAAGGTCGGCCCAGCTAGCTTCTTGCCAAAGGCTTCTTCAGAACCAGCCTCCTTGATGTTAAGGCGTACTGGGAAATGACTTTCCCTTTTTCTTGAAAGGACTATTGTCTCACTTAGTTTGCATAATCTTGCCTAGAGAAAAGTTCCTAGAACTATAGAGTCCCTTCAGGTGGGAGATGTTTATTGCCTGAATAAAGCTTTGTGGATTACATGGCAGACCTCTTTATGGTCTCCCAATAACACGAGGGGTGTTGAGAAACACAACACCTACTCTGTAGGAAGAGTGTATAGGATTTCAGCCTAAGGCCATGTCTACACCGGCCTTTTTTCCTGGGGTCGTCCCTATGCGTCCAAATGATGCACAGGGGATCCCGGGGACAGGCAGGGACAACCCCTCCATTTTACTGGGATAACTGATTGCCCAGTTATCCCAATTATTCCCACAGTCTCGGGACCATCCCAAGGAACACGGGTGGTGTGGGCACCTGTCCCAGCTTCCTCCCTCCTCCCTGTGAGTAGCGGGGATCAGCAAGAGAGAAGGAGCCAGTCCTGGGGAATGCAGGGGCATCGGGGTGGGGGCAGGGCTGTTTTTGTTTTGTTTTGCACTCACATTTTTGTTGGAGTGCAATTGCACTCCCGACTGCAGTTTCTTTTTTTTTTTTTTGTATAATTTTTATTAATTTTTCAACAAAACAAAACAAACATACATAATATATAAACAAACTAACTCCCTTGACTACCCCCGTGCACCCCCCCAAGACCTACTCACATTCATCCATCATCCTTCCAGAATTTTAATGATTCTTTTGAAGGCGATTGTCCCTTTCCCGATCTTAAAACATATTCCAAAAAGGGAGTCCATATATCTCCAAAATCACTCTTACTGGACAGTCCCCTCATTATTTTCATTTTACATGTCAACATATCATTCAATGCAATATCCCAAATTTCTTTATACCAATCTTCTATTTTATAACTTTGTTGCCCTTTCCAATTTTTAGCAATCATTATTCTAACTGGTGCCAGGAGGTTGTTTACCAATTCTCTGTTAATTATATGCTTATTCCTACTATCCCAGATTGCTAGTAGAGCTAACTTCGGGTTTAATTCCAATTTACTTCCAATTATATCACTTATTTCTTTAAAAACCCTTTCCCAAAATTTTTGTACTTGTTCACAGCTCCACCACATATGGAAATAGGTCCCAACCTCCTGACATCCCCTCCAACAGTTCTTGGACACTTTTTTATCAATCTGGTGAAATCTTACGGGTGTTAGATACCATCTCCAAACTATCTTATAATAGTTCTCCTTAATTCTAATCAACAATAATTTCAACATTCTTCCATTCCATATCTTCCCCCAATTATCTTCATTAATTTTTTCCCTTAGATCTTCTTCCCATACCTCTTTTATAACCTTAAGTGAATCCTGAAATTCCTCCTCTATTAATATTTTATATATCTCGCTAGTGAGTCCTTTCTTAGTTCTAGCTTCATCTTTTTTTTCTATTTGTTCAATTAAATCTTCAAATCTGGTATTGTTTCTACATTTCTTATTTTTCATCCTCCATTCCTCTGTCCATTTTACCAGTTGCAGACACTTGAACCACGCTATCTTTTGTCCTTCAAACAAATCTTTAATGTGCTCACTACCCTTCATCTTTCCCATCCAATTCCTTAGCTTAAGAATATCTTGTTCTTTCAGTCTCCCTTCTATCTCTGATTTTAATGCTCTTGGGAAGTTTCCCACTACTACCACTGGGGCAAGCGGAGAATCCCCTGGTATCAACTTCCCCCTATACTTCTCCCATATCGATATTATATTTTCCAATAATGGGTTGTCCAGTACCTTCCATTCTTTCTTCTGCATTTTAGTAAAAAAGATATTCCGCAATTTACATTCTACCTCTACTGTTTGCGATTCCAACCATTCCAAATCTTGCTCCCCTAAAATAGCATAAATAACATATCTTAACTGATTAGCAATATAATAATTCTTAATATTAGGAAGTCCTAAACCTCCTTTCTTTTGAGTCTTATACCATAACCCCTTGTTTATCCTAGCTCTTCTATCCCCGTTACAATATGCATTAATCATATTTTGCCAATTTTTAAGCTCAGCTACTGAAATTCTAATAGGTAGCATTCTAAACAAAAAATTAACCTTAGGTAATATCTTCATTTTAATAACTGCTATTCTACCAAACCATGAATGTTTTAATTTTCTATAAATCTGTAATTTCTCCCCTACCTCTTTTCTTAAGCTTACAAAATTAAGTTCCTCTATTCTTTCTAATTCTTTATCTATATTAACTCCTAAATATCTTATTATATTTTTATGTCTTAATCCTAACTTAGCTTTACATTTCTCCATCTCTTCCTTGTTATAGTTATACAACATCATTTCTGACTTCCCCCAGTTAACTTGTAATCCTGTAATTTCCCCAAATTCTCTCAAATGTTTCTGAATCGTCTCACCACTTTCTAGGGGATCTTCTATTGTCAGTAACGTATCATCCGCAAACATATTTACTTTAATCTTATATTTTCTTCCTATCCCCTTTAATCTTTCATCATCCCTAATTACATTTGCTAAAATTTCTATAACTATTGCAAATAAAATCGGTGAAAGTGGACATCCTTGCCTAGTTCCTCGGGCTAGTATTATTTGTTGCGTTAACCTATCATTAACCATTATTTCCGCTTTATTATTTTTATACATCTGATTGATCACTCCCATAAATTTATGTCCAAAGCCAAATGTTTTTAATATTATTTTTAACGCTGGCCATTCCACACAATCAAAGGCTTTAAAAATATCTAAAGCTCTCCCAATTAAATTCGGCATTTTCCTACCTAAAATAAATCCGCATTGATCATTTTTAATATATTTAAATATAAATGTACCCAATCTCTTAGCCATAATTGCTGAAAATATTTTTGCATCCTGATTTATTAAAGATATTGGTCTATATGACGCTGGATCTGTCAAGTCCTTGCCTGGCTTCTGTATTAAAACAACCAGGGACTGATCCCACGATGGCGGGGTCATTCCTCCTTCTATTATATTATTAAATAATTTTTTTAATCTAGGTATTAAAATATCTTTAAATATTTTATAAAATTCCGGCCCCAAACCATCAATCCCCGGAGACTTACCTCCTTTTAGTTTTCCGATAATTCCCTCAATTTCTTTGTCAGTAACCAAGGCTTCCATACACTCCCTATCTTGATCATCCAGTCTTATTTTCCAATTCCTTTCTACATATTCCCGAATCTTTTCTTGTGAAAGCGCCTCTGAAGTATATAAATCTTTATAAAATTCCTGAAAAATCCTTAATTTATCTTTCATTACATTACATCTATTCCCTAACTTATCTCTTATTGTCCCTATCATATTCTTAGCCTTCTCTGACTGCGTGGATCTAGCCAGCAACCTGGAATTTCTATTACTATATTAAAAAAAGTCTCTCTTTAAATATAATAAATTCTTTTGAACCTGTTCTATTTCTTCTTTCTCCAATTCCTTTTTTTTTAGCCTGAATTAGGGCATATAACCGCTTATCTTTTGACTGTCTCAGTCTCTCCTCTAAACTCCTTATCTCTTCTTCAGCCTTTTTATTAAGTACTTCCTGTTGCTTTTTAAGTGTGGACATTTCCCTGATACAAATCCCTCTTATTACTGCTTTCATCATATCCCATAATAATCCTTGCGAGTTAACTCCTTTTTCATTTATCTGCCATATTTCCTGCACTTCCTTTTTTAATTTATCCACTATGTTTTTATTTTTAAAAATTCTTCCGTCCAGTCTCCATCTCTTTGCTTGTTTATAATCCTTCTTTATCTTGATATCCATCATCATTAGTGCATGATCTGTAATCTTAATTACTCCAATATCACAATCTGTTAATTTAGGTACCATATTCTTTGATATAAAAATATAATCAATCCTTGAATAGCTCTTAAATCTAGGTGAGTAAAAAGTATATTTTCTTTTTTGCCCTTTTACAACTCTCCATACATCCATTAATTCTTTCCTCTCCATTAATTTAGCTAATTCTGTCTTACCCTCTCCTCTACTACCTCTTATTATATTATCCCTGTCTTTCCCTTTATCTAGTACCATATTAAAATCTCCTGCCATCACAATATTCTTTTTCCCTAGATCTCCCACCATATTGAATACTTCTTTAAAAAAATCAATTTGTTTCCCATTTGGAGCATAGACATTTATCAACACAAATTCTTCCTCTTCCAACGTACAGTAAATTATAAGGATCCTTCCATTCTTATCTTTCTTTATACTTTGAATATTAATACCACATTTCTTCGATATTATTATTGCCACACCTCTCGCTTTAGAAGTACCAAATGACTTTTCATACACTCCAACTTCCCTCATTCGTAACTCATTAGCCCCCTCCTTTATCTGATGAGTTTCCTGCAAAAAAATTATATCTATTTTTTTTCTTTTCAACAATGTTTCAATTCTTCATCTTTTAACCACCGTTCCTAGCCCCTTAACATTTAGAGTTGCACATCTTAATCTATTCTCCATTTTTTACTTTCAACCACGTCATTATATTGGTCTCGGTCAGTGACACACCCCACCCTTCCCCCCCACACACACACACACCCATTTTTACCCCCCCTCCTCACCAGTCATCTGGGCACTGGTCCCAATTATTTTAGAACTCTTCGGGGGGGGAACACGGCCTAACCCACAGAGCAAAGTCCGATCCTCCCCTCCATTTTTACCCTTTCCCCACTAATCCCTTTTCATTGACTGGAACCTCCAACCGCTCCTTCTAGTTGGTCTCTGGAACCTCCAACTGCTCCTTCCACTTGGACTATTTGTCCCACATCATTGCCATCGATTATGCCCAACTTCTCCAGCAGCTCGATTCCCTGTTCGCACGATGTTATTCTTTCTTGCTTCCCTTGCCAGTAGAATCTCAGGAATACTGGGTAACCCCAGTTGTAGGTTATCGATTTCTTCCTCAATGCTGCTGTACAAATTTTAATGCTCTTCCTCCACTGGATGGTCTGCGCCGATAAATCCTGATAGATTTCTATTGCTGTTGCTTGAATCTTTGGTTGAGCTTGTCGTCTGATTGCCTGCATAATTTTTTCTTTTTTATAATAATTTGCAAATTTAACAATTATGTCCCTTGGAAGCACTCCTTTACGTTTAGAACCAACTCTATGCACCCGTTCAAGATCAGCTTCAGTCCAAGCCTCATCCGGAAGTTGTACTCTTATCCATGTCAAAATTGTATCTCTTAAATCTTTTAAAGTCTCTCCTTCTTGTTCTGGATATTTTCGAATACGAATATTTACCCGTCTATCCCGATCCTCCATAGCGATAAGGCATAGTTCATGTTGCGAGAGCTGGTCTTCCTGTTTCTTACAAACTCCCGCCAAAACTCTAGTATCTGCCTGGAGCACTCCAACATCTTTCACCACTTGCTTTAATCCCGTCATAAGCTCAGTCTGCGTATCTGAAATGCGCTTCACCAAGCATTCTTCTAAACCAATCAGCATGTTTTTTATATCATCCTTTAATTCATCCATTGGGTCTGGCTGCCCTCCTCTGGCTGTCTTTGGAATTGCAGCTGGCTCTGAAATTTGCGACACAGAGCCCTTAACAGGAGATTTCTTCTGCTTATCTGGCATATCTTGATCCACACGGGCCAATCTTAGCCACGATCGATCTGAACCACGCTCTTTTGAGGGTCTTACCCAGGCGGGGGTGGGAATAGAGGGCTTCTGCCGTCTCTGCTTTTTACTCATAAATTTCCCTCCTCCCCCTTCTGCCTGGAGATCCTTAACTCGAGTCTCTGCCTTGCAACCACGACTTCAAATTCACTGGGAGTTAACTTTCTTCTCAAAGTCCCTCCAAGTATACTATAATTCAGGCTAGCTGCCAATTATAATCCATAAATCAGCCCAGTAATGGCGTCTCTCTTCTCCGTATGCTTAGTCTTTCTTTTACATCCAGCTGCAACATCTAGCAGCCAGCAATTTCTTGCTGCTCTTAAATCCCCTTTCAATAATTGTTCACTTCCCGTTAATATATAATGCCTTTTAATACTATAAGTCAAGCAAGCTGGGTTATATCTTCAATTATAAGTCCATAAATTACCTCATTAATGGCGTCTGTCCTCCTCCTTTTGTCCGAAAAATTTAGTTTCACTTTTACAGCCAAGACGCGCAGGCAGCCTCCGGCAAGCTCTCGACCGTTTCCAACTCACCCACAATGATTTAACACTTCCAGTCAATATATCATGCCTTTTATTACTCTTCACGATAAGGAATTAGTGCTCAATTCAAAGCTTTTTTAGGGAGCTCAGGAGATCTGCGACCTTACTCCGACTCGATCATAGCCATGCCCCCCGACTGCAGTTTCTTTAAAACAAAATGGTGGGTGTGATGGCCATGATGTTTCTCTTCCCTTCCGGGACATCACACTTCCATTTGGACACTGGGGGAGGATCACAGACATAGGTAAGTCCATGATTCTCCCTTCTCCCTCTATACCTTTAGATGTAGAAAGGGCCTTCGTTTCTAAGTAGATACCAACTTCCTCAATACATTACTGGCTTAGGGTGCTTCCAGACAGACTGCTCCTCCTAGTGCTACTACACAAGATGGACAGCTATTCCATCTTTTCCTCCTTAACGGATTTTCTGCAGTAACAAAGAAGATGAAAGAAGCCATATGAAAAGACAGTAGAGGTGCAAGTGGAAGGTGGCAAGGTCTAGACCTCCTGTAAAATTCTGTGAATGAGGCAGAGCAATGGTACAATAAAAGCCCCCATTTGGAGGCAACTATAGTCCAGGAAGATCTGGGTTCAAATCCCTGCAAAGCTTATGAAGCTAACCAGGGCCAGGTCTACACCAAGCAGGATATGACACTTTGAAAACAGTTTGAAGACTGCATATGTAGTGTGTCCTGGGCTCCACCAGATGTCACTACTGTAATAAACCCTTTTTTAAAGCAGTAGTATAGATTAGGGGTGTGTATCATATCGGATCCGATACCCGATTTCCGATTAAAATCGGAGAAAGTTGGACCTTCGATCCCGATTCCGATATGAAAAGTTTGGTTTCCAATTTTTCCCAATGCAATATTTTTTTTCTCCGATTCATATCGGGAAAAATCGGAAAGTCAGACGCCATTTTGAATGCTTTTCCCCATAGCCTAGTATTGTGTTACAAAGATGCCTATAACTTTTTTCATTTTAAAAGATAGAAGGATGAAACCTTGGCACTTCGTAGATGGATTAGGGGTAGTTATCTTTGAGAAATTACAGAAAGATTGGTGCAGGCATTTTGTGGCAATAATTTTTTAAATAATAAACCAGGAATACCTATAACTTTTTCATTTTTAAAGTTCCACACATGAAACTTTGCCACATTGCAGATGGTATGTTGGGACCCATGTGTGTGAAATTTCAGAAACATAGGTGCTTGCCTTGTGTGGCAATTAATTTTAGAAAAATGGGTTGCAGTGGGGTAAATACAGTTATGCCTTCAACTTTTTTATTTTTAAAGATACAAACAGGAAACTTGGGCACAATACAGGTACCACTTTGGTTGATATGTGTGAGAAATTTCAGAAAGATAGGTCCAGGCATTTGTTGGCTACGAATTTTTTAGATTAAAAGTTACAAAAGTTTTTCCACAGAGGCTTGAGCTGTCAATTTTCGTATTGGAATCAGATCCGATATAACACAGCAGACCTCTGATTTTTTCCAATCTGATTTTTAAAAAAATCAGATTCTGATTCCCATCCGATTTTTCTGTCCATGCACATCCCTAGTATAGATCCTGCCCAGGTAACCCTGGGCCACTTATTGCCAGTCATTCCAACCTACTTCACAGGACTGTTGTGATAATAAGATGAGGGAAAGCCCACAGACATCACCCTAAACTTTTTGGAAGAAAAAGGTGTGCTCTAAATGTGACAAATAAAAATAAGCAGCCTGTTTCCAGTGTTCTGCTACTCACAACAGTATTATAATGAGAAAGACCTTAAGATTCCAGCATGACAATGGGAACTGTGCAATTACCCCCTAATCCCTTGCGCAGACTGAAGCAGCACTGATTGAAGAACACAAAAATAGCCCATTATCAGCTTTTGCTCTTATTATTATTACACCGCGCTGCTGTGTGCTACCACTGGGAGGGAGGGAGGGAATGAGCTGATTGTGTTACCTTCTTGCTTTAAAGAAACTTTGATAAATGTCAGAGCGCAGGAACGTGGAATGTTATTAGCAGTCGATGCAGCCGCTCTCCTTCCACGCGGAGTTCTGGGGAAATGCAATCAAGGCCATTACCTCACCCAGTCATGTGTCAGTGCATCTGCTGCAGGAACCCAGCCAGGCTGTGTAAGTGCAGACTTACACTGAAACCCAATCTGTCAGGCTGGCAGAAGTGATGTTAGAAAAATGGCATTTCAGGCGCTAGGGAGCACAGCATGCTTGGCAGGAAGAACTAATAGAAAGGGGATGGAACCGACAGCACCTCTCCTGTCCCACCCCGCCCGGGTAGACAGGAGTCCATTATCAGTAACCCAGGGGACTATAGAGTTAGGTGGAACACATAAAGTTTGGGGGCATTAAGATAGGAAATTGTAGGTTGCTGTTGATATGTATATAAGGGGATTCAGAGTCAGAGGAGGTTTTCTTCTGAGGAAGGGGTGAAAATGTTTATTGCTTTAAATACCACTTTCACAGAGATTTTCTGAAGAGGCATGAAGGGCAAAAGTGAATATGGAAGCAAAAAATGGGAGAAATAGTTTATGTCATTTATTTATTATTACATTTATATCCCATCTTTTTTCTTCAAAGAAACCCAAGTGGCTTCCTTTCCATTTTATCCTCACTATAACCCTGTGAGGTAGGTTAGGCTGAGAGGCAGTGGCAGAGGCTGGGAGTGAAGAGAAAAAGGTGAGTGTGAGAGAAAGAACAAGGCTAGTGGCTAGGAGGGGAGAGCGAGAAGAAGGCTAAGAATGTGGAAGGGAGAGGAAAAGCAAGGGAAGTGGTTGGTTGGAGAGAAATAGCAAGGCTAGAGGCTGGTGGAGAGATAGAGCAAAGAGGGAAGATCTATGTGGCCAGAAGAAGATTGGATGGGGCCTGGAAGTAACACTTCTCTTCCTGAGAGCTCATCAGCGGCAGGTTCAGGAATAGGAAGGAGAACCTGGCGCCCTAATATTTTTCAAGTTCTTATTAAAAATACATTTTTGAAGGGAGCAGGGGGTGGAGAGATTCATGGGTGCCATTGGAGGTGCCTGTGGATTCCATGGTGCTTGTGGGTGCTGTGTTGGGAACCCCTGGGCTAAAGGATGGGGAAAGAAGCAGACTAAAATAAAGGTTTGAAAAAGTAAGAGAGACTAAAGAAAGGAAGTAGATGGAAAAGGAAGGATAATTTCTGTCAGCATGAGCATGTCACTTATTAAATTACCATGAAATCAAAAAGGGGAAACAGCAAGGAAATGTGAAACTGAGTAAAAGCTGCCTCTGCTCCACACGAGCTTCATTTCCATGCCCCACCCCTTTTTCCTCCAGCCTTGTGCATAAAACCCCTGTTCTTATCTCCAGCCACTGATCAGCGATAAGAGCTGGCATTGCCCTGCTGAGTACAGTGCAAGGAACCTCTGGTCTTATTGAAGATAAGGGGGATTTAAAAGCATTTCAGCTTTAAATATCCTGCTCTTTAAATACCTTTAAAACTTAAATACCTTAAAAATTTAAAGAGCTTTAAATATTTAAATTTAAACTGATCATGTCAGGAGTATTTAAACTAGCCCTGTCAGGAGAAGGTGTAGAAACTGGGGGTTGGTGTTTTAAAATTCAGTTTCTGTGGTTTACTTCTGTGCTCATTTTCTCTGGATTGCTTCTGAGTAGACATGCATAGATTTGAGCTGTGCTTTGTATGCCTGAAACGTGTTACACTGTGGCTCCTTCTTGAGGAGCCATGCATAGAATCATTTCAAATTCTTAAGTTGTTGCACTTATGGTAGGTCCAGGGCCTCAGAACAAACCACACGGAAAAAGAAAAAAGAGAAAACCTTGGTCATACAATGCAGGAATCCACTGTAGTAAGGGTGACCACGTGCTTAGAAGTTACATTTTGTAAGGATTAGAGGACTTCAGGGGAGGCAAAGACAGATAGACCTAGACCAGGGAAGGGCAACCTGTGGCCCTCCAGATTATTGGCCTACATATCCCATCAGCCCTAGTCACCATAGCCAATGGTGAGGGTTCATGGAAGTTGTAGGCCAAAACAGCTGGAGGGCCACATATATTCCAGCCTACATCTGAGGAGTTGAGGAAGCAGTTATACAGGCTGAGTCCTGCTGCAGGTGAAGCTGACCAGGGACTGGACATTCTTCTCCTGAACCACTTCCAGCAGTGCATAGAGAGAGTGTGGCTGCAACTTTCCTCATCCCATTCTTCACTACCCCTGCACATGTGGAACAAAATAGGAGTGTTGGGGAAGCAGATGGGAAGAATAAGAACTTTTCTACATGACATTGTTAATCAGCTCTTAATCTGCTGCATCTACTTTCAGTTTCATCACAGAACTGAGATCTGAGCACTACATGAGGATTTATTTTCCTGTTTTTCCACTACATAACCGCTAGGTGGCACTGCAGTATAGTGCAAATTCACAAGATGAAATTGCACTCTGGTTTTCACAATTAAATATCACATTTTCTCTGCTCTAAAAAAAAAAAACCTCGCCAAAAGTGCTGGTTAAACACAGAGGTGAAACAGGAGGATCATGACATTGTCTAAAGAACCCATAAACAACCATGAGTAGGGAATGATGAATGCATGATAAATATCTCATGTAGAAAAGCCCTACCTCAGTTCAAGGCAAAAACACCTTCAGTAATAAGAACTGGTTTCCTTACATCTTTATGTCTCTCCTCCTGGCTGGCCACCATTTACATCCACAGCATGTATTTGGCTGGAAAAAATGATGAGTAAGGAACAAATAGAAGAACTGTTGAAAGGGAGAAAGATATCGTGGTTTAAAGGTATACAATTAGAGCAATGGATGCAGAATTGGTTAAAGAAAAATAAATAATGTAGAGATTTTACAAGATTTGAAAAGATGATTGTAAGGAGAGAAGAAGAGGGGGAAATAAAATAATAAAAGGTATGACAAGGGGAAAATTGTTACCTCTAGGTCAGCCAATTTTGAGGAGAAGAATTGGGAAAATGTACACTCTAACCCTGAAGTATTGTTGCATTTCTCAGAGGGAGAAAGGCATGAAGGGGTTAATTGCCATGAAGGGGTTAAGCAAACAGATTTGGGGTTTGCTGGTGAACCAAAACAAAGCAGCTCGGTTACGTCTTCCAGGAAGGGAAAGCAAGGGAAGCAGAACGTTAAAACTCCAACGAAGGGAGGTGAATCTCCGAGAGAGGAGGGAAGTGAGTCCCCGCCTCCAGAGAGGAGAAACGCAGCTACTCACATTGAGAGCAATGGAGAGAGAGAGCCGGCGCCGCAGCAGAAACTGGAGCCGAGTCCTTTAAAGTTACGAAGGTCAGAGAGAACTAACAATGGTGTTCCTCCGGAAAGCCTTGGTTTTGAAAAGGAGAAAAAAGTTCAGACTCATACGATTAAATATAATCATGAAAAGGAATGTTTTGAAGAAGTGCCTTTGAGTCCTGAAGATTGTGACAGTGACTGAAAGAAAAGGGCTTCCTGTGAGCAGGAAAAGTTCAAAGCAAAAGTGTTTGGTAAAGCAGTCAGCAAGAGGGGCTGAACTGACAATTCACTAATGGTGGTGAAAGGTTTTACTTGAGTGTAAAAGGAAAAACACAGTGAGAAATGGAAAGGAAATGGTTTTTGGACAAGAAACAGAAAATTATGAATCTGTTTGAAGCATATTGAAATGCTGTGGTATATGAAGTACAAAGCAAAGGTTGATTAACTTGAATTTTAACTTTGAAGGGGAATGTTTGAAACCCAAAGTTATATGAGTTTGTAACAAAGTCTATTGTACATCAGTGCAGTGGAAGCGCATGGAGATTGCTTTGGAGTCAACAGGTTGAAAACCTAAAAATGACTGTGAGGTTTAAAGATTGTGTTAAGATGTCTTAAAGAATTAGCTTTAAAGAAATGAATCTAACACTGTTTTATCTTAAAATCAAAATAGAAAGCAATGATTAGCAGAACAGAACAGACCAGATGTCCAAAGAATGAAAAATCCTTTATCCAGATTCAAAGAAGAAAACATTTTGATATAATTGTTAAAGAATGTAAATATTGTATGTGTACATTAATTTGCAGTCTTGTAATGCTTTGAGGAGAAAGCTCAAATGTTGAGAGCTAGGATCAAGCATATGACTATCAAATGTTTAAATGAAAAAATATGGCAGATATATTCATAAGACCATAGATGGGAAATCAGCAAACCCAAGTAACTGAAGTGTTAGGGTTTGGATGCTGATGGGAGAAGAGGAATAACTTTAGATCCACTTAGTTCTTCAAATTTTGAAGGGGTGTTGGGGAGAAAATTCCAGATACAAAGTGGATTAAAAGAAAGTTATTAATCTAGGTCCGAAGGACACAGCCAGCTGCAAGCAATATGTTGAGGGAGTAGCCTGGAGGCCAGACCAATTATTGCTTGAGCACCAGCATGAGATAAGGCAGGATTGTGCAGGGTGTGGCTGGTATGTAAAGAGTATAAAAGTAAGTCTAATTAGAAAGACTGTGTGGGAGATTTTGAGAGACGTTTGGAGATGGTCGGACTAGATGATTTTGTACAGGAGGAGAATTGTGTAAATAACTGATTGGAAAACCGTTGTGCTGTAAATAGATTGGACCACTAGTAAAACAACTCTGTATATACACAAGAAGTTGGCGTGTGAGTATTCCTTGAAAGAAAGACTCTTATTGAACCCAGCTCTAACACAAACGTTAGCTGCGTTTGGCCCTTTTTGCTTCCAATTCCTCAATAGCATCTTAGGTTGATTTGGTGGGTTTTCTTTTGGTCCAATTGGTCACATTTCCCTAGGTAGGCTGGTTTGGGCAGGCTATATTTGTCTGGATAGTGATGGTGGTCATTCTGAGGCATCATTGGTGGTGACAGATGATGTTTGAAGGCCTCCCACTGAGGGTTTTCTTGGCCTCTCAGCTTTTCGGGGGGGGATGATTGCCTGTGAGGCCATCTCCCCTCTCACACCCAATGTTTTGTGGCCTGCGGGGGTGTGACAGGGGATGCTCCCCCTGTCCCCAAATGGGGAAGTCCTGCAAGGTGTTGATTCTAGGGATGGGTCAAAAATCCGCTGGGGCCTGCAAGCTTGCCAGCATAGTGGGATAGCCGCCCAGAGATCTCCCTTTGCAAATCAAATTTAATGAATGTGGCCCAATTTTCAATCCATACAGTTGTGTCTTCTCTTTATTGTCTCACCTCTTTCACTCACAATAGTATACACAATTTATCAGACAATAGGAAACATCTCATATCATTCATCTATAAGATTGGTTAACTATGCTGATTTGACTGACATTTGACAGGTGTCATTTCCTCCTAACATGTTACTCTGCCTGCAAATTACATCTAATTTTGGCAACAACAACAAAAAAAGGAGTTGTAGCCTTTAAAAAAAAACTTGTGATAGTCAATAGGAGGGATGAAACTTTAGATTTCTAAATCTCAACCTGGGACCCATGTCAAAATGGACAGCCTCTGAATCAGTCTGAGCTGAAGCAGGCCGTTTTCCAAAGCAAATGTTGTGGTTGGTGAACACCTCTAGAACCAAGGGTTCAAAATGACAGCAACAGCAAAGGCAAGTACCTGATAGCAGACAGAGAGGCAATTGCTGGGAGAATCCAGGAATTATTTTTGGAAACGCATTCATAGATTCAGCTCAAAGACTTGAATTCATGTGCGGATCTGATATACTTTAGGTTCTATTGGTGAATGCTACAGTAAAGGTATTTCTTCAGTCTGTAAACCTTCGTATCCACCAAAATATTTTATTAATCTCAACTTCTATTTTCCAGCTCTACTGTTTCGTTATTTCACTTTGTTGCAATGTAAAAGGAGTTGGTGGCGTAGCATGGGTTTCACTGCCTTGAAGAAGAAACACATAACTACCACTCTGTCTGCCACTGCAGTTTACAATACAGAGGTGAAATGGACAGGAAGAAGGAGCCGGATGCAGACACCATGGAAGGATGTAGTCTCAGGTCCCCTCTACAAGGATTCGCTTTTGCGCCTGGTTAGGCGATTATGCGCATTATCGCGGAGGTGCATTTACGCCTAATCCCTCTGCACGAGAGGCGGCGAGAGGCGGTGAAGCGCATTCATGGATGTCCAAAATGCGCTTTACAAGTAGTTAATGCGCATAAGCGCTTATTCACACAGTCAAAATGCGCTTTAACAGACGGAGCAAAATAAAACTCGCGATTTAACGCACATTCGATAATGCGCATAATCGGGGAGATAACGCGCCTCTACGCCCGATTTGCGCTCCGTTCTTGTAGAGGTAAAAATTTTAATGCGCCTTGAAAGAGCTTTAAATGCCTCTTGTAGAGGCAGCCTTAGAGCTTGCAGGAGGCTAGGACACAATGCAGGCACTAAGTTGATGATTTGGCAACATTCTTCCAGGGGGACCTTGAACAATCAGGGTAGTTCCAAAGGATAGAATCAAGACACTGATTAGTCCATGGAAGAGCTCGATCTTCAAGATGAGTCTTCAAGCTATAAATCCAGTTCTTTGCTCACAGGACTACACTGAGAAATGCAATAGCAATAGTAAAAAATGCCAGCAATACGAAAAGTTTTAAAAAAATGTTTGTGATACTGTTGTGATTTAATTTGTCTGACTGACTAATTTTCATTAGAAGCATAGATAGCTGTGTTGCTCCTCTGAGGGGAGGGTTGCAAAAATCTATAGTAGAGCAATATCTTAGGACCAACCAAATAGTTGGCTGATCCTAACAAAGGCATTGCCTTTGTTTAAGCTTTATTAGGGTTTTCATAGATATCGAGGCTGTTCGTATAGAAGGCATCCAGGATGAAAAATGCAATTGGAGAGGATTTAGGGATGTAGGGATGTCGAAGAAATCCATTTGGGAGGTGGAGTTAGATGGGTTTTCCTAAGCTCAGCTCCCTGGATCTGTTTTGGTTCCCACTGCTGCCCCCAACTTGATGTGCAGTGAATCGGGCCAGTTTGCAGTTTTTCTAGGAATTTTGTGCATTTGAGGGGAGGTTCTGCAACTTGTACAAATATCTGAGCACTTTGGGCAAATTATGGGCAAATTTGTGCAGCCACATTTGAGCAAATAAGGCAATACATGGCCGAATTTGCATAATGTGTGCACATTTGGCTGTAATTTGCACAAATTGCTCAGGAATCCACTTAAATTGCAGAACCTTTTAAAAAATTCATTAAAAATGCTCCCTGAGTTTGGGGGACAGCCCACAGCTCAGCTCAGCTCACAGACGCAAAGCCAGTCATACAGGCCACAGAATTTTGTCAAGCCAAAACAAGAACCAGGTTTCCCAGTGACGGACACCCCTATTAAGGAAAGTGAAGAGTGGCTGCAACTGGATGCAGGCAAGGCTTGCACAGGAGACAAGGCAAATGAGTAGAAAGGTTGACTAAATGCCATCTCAAGCAATCGGCTGAAGTATTTCTGTCATTTCCTTTTTAAACAGACTTTTCAGTGCTGTCTACTTCAGGTGATAATCATGAATACTTCATGCTGTCAGAGTTTGGAATCTAGTTTGCCAGTATCAGGACATGAAGACACAGGGTTGAATTCAGGATCTGCCTTTCATAGACAGAAAGGCTCTATTCCCAGCAAGTGCCTCTGCCTAATTGAGGGGGGGGATCCTCCTCCCACCACACCACAGCTTACCCCATTCAGTAGGGTTCCCCAACACTTTATGTAGCATTTTCAGGGGGCTGCCATGGGAAGAAGAGGGCAGGGAAGGTCACTTCCACTAGCCTAATTGCACATGCCTAAAACTGGATCCAAACCATCACCTTTTCCTCTTCTTTCCTTTTTTTAAAAAAATAATCCCAGATTCCCCTGGTAATGAAATACTGCTGAAGGGTCTGCTCAGAGGAAGCCCTTGAGTCAGGGTAGGTCCATTCCAAAACTGTGCATAGGGAGCCCTGAAACACGTACTGTCACTGGAATTTGATAAGACCAGTGATGCTCTTGAAAACTGAAATTAGTCGACTCATTGGTTGAAACGCCTGGGTTCCTAATGCCCACCTGTGTAGTGAACCTGGATGTCCATTTAATGACCTTCACTGTGGTTCATTATTCATTCAAAACTTGATTATGAGTTTTTGGCGCATGTACAGTCTGCATGTAGACTCCGGCATTTCTGTACATATGCTGAATTGGTTGGTTTAACCCTTTTTTTCCCAAAGGAAAGACTCCCACAAACCCTCTATGGCTCCATCGATCGGCGACTGAGTAAACAACATGTAGGCAGGCCATGTGAAAACAATGAATCAGGAAGGGGAACATGTTGTAGTGACGCATGTCATTCTTATGTGTTATGTGATTCTAAACTATAGCTCCCAATGTGCTTGCATAAAAAAAGTATACACAGAATGAGATCTCAAATTAACAGGGAACTCTCATCCGAGATTAGACAGATGGATTTCTCACTTTCCAAGGAAATAATGAATTCCATTGGGGTAAGTTCGCCCATCACTAACAAAAACACACATTATATTGCTTCATGGTGCAGTCTGTTAATCTTTAGAGTCTGATGCTACTCTAACTGGATTCCTGAGAGCATACTTTGAGCTATTCCCTAGAAAAGAGATTGCCCAAGCGCTAATCACCAGTGGGGGAATTACAGGTTTCTAAATGGTCTTCTTCAGTGTAGCCACATAGCTTAAGGCCCCCTCCACAAGAATGCGCCTTTGCGCCTGGTTCCGCGATTATGCGCATTATCGCGGAGGCGCATTTACTCACAATCCCTCTGCACGGGAGGCGGCGAGAAGCGGCGAAGCGCATTAAAAGATGCCCAAAAAGCGCTTTCCAGGTAGTTAATGCGCATAATCGCTTGTTCACACAGCGAAAATGCGCTTTAACGGCCGGAGCAAAATAAAAGTCGCTATTTAACGCGCGTTCGAAAATGCGCATTATCGGGGAGATAACGCGCCTGTACGCCCGTTTTGCGCTCCGCTCGTGTGTAGGTAAAATTTATAATGAGCCTTCAAGGCTCATTAAACGCCCCGTGTGGAGGAGGCCCAGGATGTATGTTTTAAATTTCATGCCAGTGGCATGCAAGGGATTACATACATTTCTCCCATTATGCCAATCTCCTGACTGGTAGCTTCTGGGCTATTCACAAATACTTCTATTTGCTGTTCAATAAATACACTATTATCCTGCCTATGTGACATTAGATGTTTCCTAAGATGCAAGCCTTTAAAGTGTAAAATCAGAAAATTGGCAAATCCTTTTATTTCGCCAATTAAACAACTGCACATTTTTCTGGAAAAGCCCCAGTTTGTGTAGTGCTGAACCTTGGTCTTTGGTTTTCTGTGATTATCATTATCATTATTATTACATTTATATCCTGCATATTTGACCCAAGGGACCCAAGGTGGCTTACATAGTCCTCCTCTCTCCATTTTATCCTCACAACAATCCTGTATGTTAGGCTAAGAGTCAGTGATTGGCCCAAAGTCAGCCAATGAGCATCATGGCCAAGGGGAGCCTAGAACCTGGATTTCCTGAGTCCCAATCTAATAGGACACCACACTGGCTCTCATTTATCAATGAACAGGAGAATGTCGATCATTATTAGTGTGAGGGGAGAAGACCTGGTTACTGCAAGGACCTCTGGGAAGTGTGTGGGTCAAATGTGCATTGTATTAAAGGTACTTTGGTCGGTCATGTGTCCTCTTTTACAGAGGAGAGTCCTCTATTCAAAGGGCTTTCAGAGGACCATCCTCTATTTGAAGGTGCCCTCTATTTGAAAGGTTGTATTGTCCAATTCCAGTTTAAAGAATACGGCTCTGCTTTGCCTCAGTCTCAAAGCCCGAATCCGAGTCGAAGTGGGCCAATTCAGCCCACCTTGGCTCAAATCTAGTTTGGACCAGATTGAGCTGCCTCAGCTGGAAGCAGCTTGTCTATAAATGCCTTTCTTTATGTTGTGGCATACCCTAGATTAATTGGGGGGGAGGGTTTTCAGACACTGAAAAAAACAGCCTGCTCTCTGTTCTGGGAACTTAGTATGCTGCAATTATGTCTTAATTGTGAGCTGTAGAATCAGACATGTGACCAAGGCCATGTTGGGGTGGGCATGCCCCCTTGGGGGCTGGCCATATTGGGATGTCCTCTTTTTTAGTTTCCAAAATATGTTCACCCTACTCCTATGAGGAAATTCTGCAGACACTAACTTCTAACAACCCCCTGAGAAAGGCCTTAGAATAAAGAACAGGTCGAAACGCACTAGGCTTCTTGAAAATAAATGTTTTGCAACCTGAGGACCCATTTCTCTTCTTTCTGAGCTGAAATTCATAAGTAGCCACCTTACACCCCACACAGGATCCCTGACAGTGAGGGTAACATGTCATGGCTGAGGTGAAAGAGAAGCAGAATTCCCTCCTCTCAGTACTATCAGCCACAGAAAACAGTGACCAGTAGACTGCACTTGCTGACAGTGTTTGCTTCTGGCCTCACAGTTTTCCTAGTGACTAGAGTGACCAGATGCCCGGATTTGTCCGGATATGCCCGGGAAATGGGGAGCAAATCCACATCCGGGCGGAAAAACTTTTGGGGGGCCAAATCTGGAAATTTAGCCCCCCAAAAGGGTGACCAGATGGCCCTGGGGCAATCCGGGCCAACCGGGGGGCGGTAGGGGCAAACCGGGGTGACGGGGGGTCACGCGGCGGTGGCGGGAGGCTGGCGGCGCGAGGCACTTACCGGCTGGGGCGTCCGCTTCCCTCCGGTGCTCGGAATCTACTGAGAAACAGGCTTCGTGGCCTGTCCCTCAGTAGCGCGCCGGGTGAGGATGTCATCACTCGGCGCGCTACTGAGAGACAGGCCAGGAAGCCTGTTTCTCAGTAGATTCCGAGCACCAGAGGGAGGCGGACGCCCCAGCCGGTAAGGAGCGCGGGGCAGCGCAGCGCGGGTGGGGGGGACGGCGCAGGGGTGGGCGGGGCAGCGCAGCGCGGGGGGGCGGCGCGGCATGGGGGGCGGCACAGGTGGGGGGCAGCGCGGGTGGGGGGGCGGCCTGCGCGAGGCACTTACCTGCTGGGGCGTCCGCTTCCCTCCGGTGCTCGGAATCTACTGAGAAACAGGCTTCGCGGCCTGTCACCCGGCACGCTACTGAGAGACAGGCCAGGAAGCCTGTTTATCAGTAGATTCTGAGCACCGGAGGGAAGCGGACGCCCCAGCTGGTAAGGAGCGCGGGGGCGGGCGGCGCGGGGGCGGGCGGGGTGGCGCGGGGGGCGGCGCGGCGCAGGGGGGCGGCGCGGGCGGCGGCACGAGGCATGCGGGCGGGGGGGCGGCGCAGGGCGGGGCAGCGCGGGCGCGTGGTGGGGGGGTTGTTTTGGGGAGGGGTGGGGGGTCCGGGATTTTGATCCTCAAAATCTGGTCACCCTACTAGTGACATGTAAAGAGAAAAAGAAAAGAAAGACTGTGGCTATCATAGCCAAGTTACTAAAGTTGAATGATGACTGTCCAGTTCCTTCAGCATTAAAGTGCTGGTCTTGCAGAAGAACAGATTAAGCCTCAGTTGAGGGTTATTATGGTGCAGCCAGATCTGTGATAAGAGGTTTGTTTTCGTTCCAGGCTCCATTAATTCCAGGCCTCCAACTGGAAGGGATTACAGCTTCAGGGAGCATTGCCTAGGGTGACCATATTTTGGAAACCAAAAAGGAGGACAACATGGTCATTCCCACCAATATGTCCACCCCCAGGGGGCAATTCCAGCACCAAGGGGGGCACCTAAACATAGCCTTGGTCACATGTCTGATTTTACAGCACACAATTAAGACAAATCTGTTCTACATAACATCTTAATGTTAACATCACTCCTACTTTTGTAGCTTTTGCTGTACTTTGTTGCTGTACTCTGTGTGATACATTCTCCCCTTCCCTCATATATCTTTTCTGATTGTATCCGCACTCTGCTGCAAACTGATGCTTAATAGGATTTGCTGCCAGCCGGCCGGCTTTTTCATTTTTTTTTTATTTTAAAGTTCAATTTTGTTTTGAAACTTGCTAAAATTCAACAGATGAACAGATCTGCTTGAAACCCTGCATGGCTAAAGCCCTACTTAAGCTCTATCATGATGCCAAGTTTTATCTCTTTATCTTTAAAAATAATGGTTTTTTTAAAAAAAAAATCTTAAACCTCAATTTTTTAAAAAATCCTAAAAATCAATGGATGAATGGATCTGCCTCAAACTTAGCATGGCTAAAGCCCTACATAGGAGCTATCAAAGTGCCAAGTTTCATCTCTTTATCTTTAAAAATGATGTATTTTTTAAAAAAAACAACAATAATTTTAAAATCTCAAACTTTAAAAATTGTCTACAAATCAATGGATGAACAGATCTGCTTCAAATTTGGCAAGAATAAGGCCCTACCTAAGGGCTATCATGGTGCCAAGTTCCATCTCTTTATCTTTAAAAATGACAGATCTGTAAGCATTTTTGTTAATTCCCATTGACTATAAAGTAGAACTGCCCTTTGGATGGGGTGGGGGAGAGAATGGGGAAATCTGGATTTTTCTTCAGGTTTCATAATTCCCCCCCCTTCCCAGATTTGTTACAAAAAATCCTGACATGTCCTGGTTTTTCCTGCCTGATATAGTTTCTCTTGGACACCTTATCTAGGAGAAGGGGGCAGGGGGGAGACTAAAATCCTTAAGGAAATTAAATCTTCCAGGCATGAGGCACTGTGCTTTTAAAGCACAGCCCTGAGAACTTATCAGAAAAGAGGATTCATCATCGCAGCCACTAGCTCTCTCAGAAGCTAAAATGGAGAGCAGTCCTATCCTCCTCTAAAGAGCTGCATTTAATTTACAAAGGCCCGAGGGGAAATTATATTGCCATGCCTATCTGTTAACTTTCTATCCTGTGACAACAACCATTCTTTCCAATTTTCTTCTTCCAGACCACTTATAAATAAGCTGCCACTTCTCCCAATAAAAATTATGAAGCATGTTTTACTGTGCAGCAAAAAGAAAGAGAGAAGACAGGCTAATATTTAACTCAATTACCGCAACACCAAGAGGGATTTTTGAACCAGGACTGACCGTTTCTTCTCACTTTCTCTATCTAAATCCCATGCAACCTAATAGGCTAGCAAGGAACTCAGGTTCAGTAACAGGACACCTCTGATGACCAGATGCTGAAGACAGCCAAAACTACAGAGGCAGTGTAAGTAACCTGGTGCCTTCCAGATGTTTTGGACTGCAACTCCCATAGGCTGACCATATGAAAAGGAGGACAGGGCTCCTGTATCTTTAACAGTTTCATAGAAAAGGGAATTTCAGCAAGTGTCATTTGTATATATGCAGAACCTGGTGAAATTCCCTCTTCATCACAAAGTTAAAGCTGCAGAAGCCCTGCCCTCTTTTGCACATGGTCAAGAGACAGGGCTCCTGCAGCTTTAACTGTTGTGATGAAAAGGGAATTTCACCAGGTTATGTATGCATACAAACAACACCTGCTGAAATTCCCTGTCCTTTGCAACTGTTAAAGATACAGGAGCCCTGTCCTCCTTTTCATATGGTCACCCTAAACTCCCATAAACCTTGACCATTGGCCATGCTGGTTGGGGCTGATGGAAGCTTTTGTTCAAAACGTCTGGAAGGCACCACTCCATGAAGATGGCCTATTCCATCAGGCCCTGCTTGTAAGCTTCTTAGGCACTGGTTGCAACCATTGGAGGCAAAGTGCTGAACTAAATGGACAAGATATATGGCCCTTACCTAGCATGGAAGTTCTTGTGTTAATCCATCCACCAGCACTCCTTTCCACCCCATCCCAATCAGCCTATGCACAGTCCAACCACAGCCCCAAACATACAGAACAGACTAACACATGTCAGCAACGTCATATGCTATAGGGCAGGGATAGAGAACCTCAGGCCTGTGGGCCAAATCTGGCCTTCCTGGGATTCCTGGATAGCCACACCAACTACTCTCACCCCATCCCCTTTTGCCTGATCCCTGATTGTTTGTTGGTTTCCCAGATTTTGCATGTTTCTCCCCCCCCCCCCAAAATGCTGCCTCTAGGACTTAGGGGGAGTCTACACCAGCCGTTGATTGTAGGATTGTATTGCAGTCATCACTAACGGGGCACATGATGTTCACCTGCTCCCGCTGTGATCTCAGCTCTACCTCTAATTTATTCAGGAATATCGCTGACGGCTTTTGTTACATTTTTTTCCGGCTCTCACACTGACATCACAAAGAACATTTGTGGTGTGCCCCCCCCCACCCTTCGTGAAGTTGTTGCTGTTCACCAGAGTTCCAGGCTCAGCCAACAGCCAATCAGCTGTGAGGGGTGTGTACATGGTGGTTTGTTTGTTTTAATACAAACATATCTCTGCATGGGAGCACATATCCGACAGAGTTCCTATCCCTCCCATGTGTTGCTGCGCTCGTGTGCGTCCCTCACAAGTCATTAAAAAAAAACCTGTACCCTGTAGCCATCTACCTAGCCCCACCACTTCTACCGATACTGCCACATCGGAGCACACATGCTCCCACAATGGCAGTCCTGAAATTGCAGAAAAGATCAGTCGTGTGTGCCCCGTAAGGGGTGATCGCGGAAGCGGGGTACATGCGGGAGCATGCATCTTTCATTGTGAAAGGGCTGCAGGTGTAGAGTAGCCTTTAGTTACTGGCAGTAAGAGCTTTCAGTTAAAATATACTGGTGTGTTAGGCATTTTGGCCCTGCCCCCTTTGCCTTCAGCCCCACCCACCACTGGAATGTAGCCCCCAAGAGTTTCCCCACAATTGAATTTGGGCCTTGGGCTGAAAGATGTTCAACACCCCTGCTATAGGGGAAGGCAAACGCACACACATGCGCACACATCCACCACCACATGCTGGCAAATCTTACCTATGGACATTTCTTCAGTGATACCTTGAGCATGAACAAATTGAATGCCTCTAGTTTTTTCCCGGGGAAATTGCATTGGTGGCACAGGCACACTTCGCTGGGATTGCTTTTTATAACTGTGGCAGCCCTTCTTTTTTTCTTGGGACTGATGTAAAGCAACAAACTGCTTACGGGCATTTCTCCCTTAACCCCTGAGAGCAGGGATCCTGGCCACTGACGATGGCACGAAAGTCACAGCCCTCCATAGTGATTACAAAAGCGTACAGGAGGAATTAAAATTAATGGGCTGAATGTTGGGCACTTCCAAGTCTGGTCTTCTTCTAAATGTGTGGGAATGTGAGTCAGATGTAAAGGGGTCAAGCATTGGTCTAATTTGGGAAAGATTGGTCCCTCAAGTCCATCACTGAAAGGGAATCTCCCTTTTCCTTTTTTTCTTTTCTTTCTTTTCTTTCTTTCTTTCCACCACCCCCCCCCCCAATTTCAGCTCTGGCCACAGGTGTTGTGTGTTGTGTTTTTCCACTTAAAAAGCGATTCTGGTTCTCAGTCCGTGCCTCTGAAGCATCATTGCTGCGCTGCTCACAATGTCATTCTCTGGCAGCCTTGCCTATAAATCACGCATGCTTTCAGCACCACTAAGCCCATTAATTTTAATTCCTTCCGAATGCCTTCGTAACTACTATGGAGGGTTGTGAATTCCGTGCTCACAGGTTTTCTACTGCAGGAGAGAGTGGGGGATAAACACTGAACTGAAGGGTGTTTGGGGGGCGGGGGGGCGATCAAGTTTACAGGCCTTTTCTTTCGCCTGATTTTTGTCATCTGAAAAGCTGTCAACAGAAAGAAAAAAACCCATCATATTAGTATGACGAGTCCACTGCGCAGCCCCTTATCTTCGTCTCGCAGGATGAAGCCACTTCACTTCAGGATTATTATTGTCCTCCCACTGCTCCTGGAATGAAATGGGCCCTCCTGGAGCTCTCAAAGGGGATGGAAAAAATTGTTTTCTTGTATTTGCATGAAAAGCCTCCCAGATGGCAGTGAAAAGAGGTGAGAATCTCTGTGTCACCTTTCTGCCAGTTAAATTAGGGAAGGGATTCCTCTCCCTCTTTTAATTGTGTACTATAATTGGACTTCGCTCTCTCTTCCTAGATGCACTCCTTTCTCTCCTTTTATTTGTCCCGGTCATTCTACTTTGAGTTTTCTTCACTCCATGTTAACAGAAGTTACTTACTCAGGTATCACCACATCTTTTCGTAGAGGATGGAATTAATCACAGCCATCCCCTTGAAACGCCTTCCTACTTAAAATATGGTTGCTAAAATTTCAGGATTTTGAGCTATCATTATTTTCCAAATTATATCTCCATTAAATTGCCTGTCCTTTTTTGTTTAAATTGCATGATGAACTAATTTACTAGCATTTTTGCAAGTGAATCAGGATGTTGCAGTGGAGTAGCTAGACAGGGGTTGGCAGACTTTGGTTTCTAGGTTCTACTTTGTTTTTTACTAGAAACAATCCCAAGGTCCAAATTGGTGCCAGGTGCAGGAGAGTGGTGCTCAGTAGAAGCAGACATACACTTACAATTAAGGGCTGAAATGCTTCTGAGCACATGCCCAGGCCAAGAAATTGTTTTCAGGACCAGAACTGAGCACGCAGTCCTTTCACACAAAAAATCCAGTCCTAGTTTCCTCTCCACAACCCCACCAGCTTTCTTGGTTTCAGTTGCCAGAAAAGAGGACAAAAGAGGACAGTGATTTGCATAACATTTGCATATGTTAATTTATGCATCTAGATGTACATTTAGATCTTATTACTGTAATTTAAACATATGAGTTCTGACAGAAACCATTAAGCATTGAAACCTTGTAATCGATACACAATTGAACTGAAGTAACCATTAAGCTTGTTGACAAGCAATTTCTTATTAATAAATTCCTGTTAATTCCATCTACTGATGTGGTCTGTGGGTGTACCTGAGAAGGTACTGATGGCAGCAGAACAAAGAAGTTATCTGGAGGCCAGGTTGCTGCGCTGTGGTGCTGTGGGGCCTAAATAGTAAAGGTGAGACAGGGGCAGCAGCAGCAAGTGGTTGAGGATAACCTCACAGCAAGCAACATCCCTATTTCCTCCCAGGATGTTGCGGGAAGAACGCACCTCCCCAGTAACATTCTGTGAATAAGGCAGGGCATCTGGAAGCAATTTGAGTTTTGTGTTTCATTGCTACTGTTTTTCTTCTGGTTTTCTTTAGAGTTTCATCAGGATTTTTATTTATATGTATTTTAGTGTGTGTGTGTGTGTGTGGTAAAATACTGGAGACATGGCGCATAAATCTATAGGATGGTTGATAGACTATGGGATATTTCTGACCAACGTCTCGACTTGAACAAAAAAAGCAAACATCCTGACTTTTACAAAAATGCTGAGGTTTTGGCTTCTCAGTTGGGGAAGGAACACTGGAAATATCTTTCATAGCAGAAATTATACTTGTGGTAAAATTATAACCAAATGTCCCTCCTATTTTGTTCTCTTATATAAAGGGTGGGGGGAGCACACACTTCAGCTTCTGTAGGGGAAATTACAGTGCAATTCTATGCCTGTTTACACGAAAGTAAATCCCTTTGAATTAAAGGGGCTTACTCCCAGGTAAGCGGGGATGAGATGGCAGCTTTAGACATGGTACGCTTCAGAATGTAATCAATATTACGAGCATCTATCCTGTTCCTTTTCCAAGGCATGCATTTTCAGCTAAAATGGAACGCAGGGGACGTGATGGGCCGTCTGTTTAGTTTGGCTTTTGGCAAAGTTAAAGCCTGGCTGAGTGCTGGAAATGTCAAGAGCAAAGCCACCTACAAAGCGTTCTCCTTCCTCATTTTCAATCTCAGTGGCCTCTGTGACTGACATGACTCTTCTCTCTCACTTCATCAGAAGAGTCATGGAATTTAACCTTGCCACCCACACTCCATGAGCACTTAGCCAATTAATCCTCCTCGTTAAAGTCTCGTTCCATTTATGTCACTGCTTTCTCTGATGGATTCTGCAGATCTTACTGTAATCAGAAGAGTCTCTTCAAGCCCTCTAAACATCCAGTCTTTCTTTCAGTCAGTCCCAGAAGAGCGGATTAACATTGATTGCTTTTAGCAGCATACTGAGAAGATTTATTTAAAAAGTCACATGATGGAAGGTCTACATATTTTAAACCACAGAGCTGGGCAGTTTCCCCATTTCTAGGACCTCCTAAGTCCACTGGCAGAGGCAGATGTGGGGGTTTTAATCCTAGCCACCACATGGAGGAACATAGCTCTTGCAGAGAAGAGAAGCGGAGAAACGGAGGGGCAGTGATAGAGTTGAAACAAGTGGATAGGAAGATGAATTCAGATAAGCTCTTAATATATGTCATAATTTGGAAACTTCCATTCTTTTACTCATGATGAATCTGGGTGGGGGGAAGAGACTTTCCCTGCTGGCAGATCACCGATTTTATATAAAGTAGGGCTGTACCAAAAATTTTGATTATTTCGGCATTTCGTTGGGAATGGGGGTGGGGATGAAAACTCGGGTCAAAGAGGCTGGAAAAGGTGAGAATTTCAGAGAATTTTCTCCTGGGGAAGGGGAACAGGGTTTCTACATACCTTTTTAAGTGTAGTAAGTTTTGAGGGGAGCTTCTTTCTATTTTTCCATTTTTAAAAAAACACCCCAGCACTTGCAGGATCCCAGGACTTCTTCCTGAATGCCTATTGGAGAGAGTAGGGCCACATGGTCTCCGATAAGCATTCAAGAAGAACTGCCAGGCTCCTCCAAGTGTGTGTGTGTGTTTAAAAAAATAGAAAGAAGACCCCTCAACAACCGGCCACACTTTTAAAAGGTATGTGGAAATGCTGTTCCCCTCCCCAGGGGAGAAAGTTCTCCAAAATTCTATCCCTTCCTGCAAAAGAGGCAGAAAAAACAATGCATCTTTCACAGAGAGAGAAAAAGTTCCCCAAAACAGGGGGCAGGATTCGGCACAACACTAGTATAAAGGTTTCTCCAAAACAAAAATGAAGATAGAATGCCACCAGACATGCTGAATCTGCGGATGTACCCTAACCCTAGAGAATTCAGGGGCTTGTCTATATGCTCTAAATATCCCATTGTGACTGTTCAATTGCGCCCTGTCATTTATATGATACAGCTGCCAACTCGCAGCCACATTGGGCTTTTCCTAGCGAAACTCCACTTTTTCTAAGTTTCAATTTACTGAGACTTTTCCTATTGCTCCAATATCATTGGTGGCTTCAGTTCAGGTTAATAAAGTGAGCATAGCTCTGGTCGGATCCTAGTGCAGGGTAAGCGTGGGAATGCAGGGCAGGGGCAGTGGGTGGGCTTGACATCAGGCGGGCTCCATTCACTCTTTCTCTACCACACAGAAACTTGTCTTTAAAGAATAATGGTTTCATGTATATAATAAAAGCATTAAGTAAAACTGGATGGATGGATGAATAGCTAAATAAAATAATAACAGTGTTTTTTTTAGTGTCATGCACATCTCTTTGCGGGCCTACACTGGCTATGCGGTAGACCACTTTACTCTGCATAAAATTCAATTAAAAAAAACATGTCCCCATATAAATAGGAATTTGTTTCCTTTCCATAATTTGGTGCAATATACTTTTTCCTGTGCTGCATTTTGAAAAACACATCTGACTTTTCCTCATGCGAAAGGTGGCTTCCCCTCACCCAGACAACAGGAAAGTGTTGCCTTGTGCAATGTTACTTTTCATCTTCGCCAGAGTTCCCTGTTTAATCCGATGTGACAGCGCAGCCAACACCTGCTGGAGAAAGGCAGCACGTAGCAGACATCAGTGGGCTTCCAAATGTCATTGTGGATTCTGTTTAAGGTTTGGGAGAGGGGGAAAGAGACAAGTGTACGGTTCAGTCTTCTGTTCCAAATATAACAACTTTGTGTTTCTCTTAAAAGGTCTCTCTAAGCACACCTCCACTGAGGCTGGCTGAAATTTTACTCTTCCAACATTTTCGAATTCTAATGAACTTTTGTTTTTGCTTCATATATATATAGCCTTGTTGCATTTGCAATTTCCAAATTGGCAAAGCATGCTTAGTTGCCCAAAGAGGTGGTTTCTATTTCAGTTTCCCATTGAGATGTTGATAGGTTTGGGTTTTCAGGGAACCATCCTCCCTCATGCAATGGATAGAGGATAGCTGTGTTGCAGTGGAGTGGCCTGTTCCCCAGAGAGGGAGGAGATGCTGTTGAGATGAAATCACGAGCTGGAGAAGGAGAATGCTCAGCCTGGACGTACATTTTAAAGTGGAAAGAAAGAAGATTCTTGCAAGACAGAGATGGTCTTGCTGGTGTTCCTGTTGAGCAGGCAAGCAAATAACGGAAAAGGAAGAGGTATTAGGGGCCCATCAGCAGACTGTGGTGGTTGATGGAAGTAGAAATAAGTAGGATCCCTGATTAAGCAATTTTTATTGCTTTCCACTGCTGGTAAACCCACTGGAAGGGTGGCACTGATGTCAGAAGGAGTCCATCCAGAGGGCATTTTGTCATGCCCCCACTCACACTTAGCTCTGGCCATGATGACATTGGTTCCCTTTATATTCACTCACAGAAGCAGTGTCAGCCCTAGCATTTGGCAGAGTGAGACAGCTGCTGTTTTATTATTGCTCTTTTATCCCACAGAGGACAGATGCTTACTTATTGTGATATAAGCCTTTATTCAAAAGTGAAGCAGAATCTGCTGAGCTTACTAAGGTTCCTCCCACATGACCTCTGTACAGGGGTTGTGCTTCCAGTCCCCATACATTCCTCTGATAGGCTGGAACTGCTATCTATTCTAACAGCTGCCTCAGGCAGATTTGGGGTATCATGAAAGAAGAGTAAATAGTTATTATTTATTTTAATTGGAGATGGGGGGAAATTGATGCTGCTAGAAAGGAGGAGATGCACTTATGAAATGTTCTGCCTCAGGTGCCAAAATAATCTGACCAGCCAAGGGTATTATGAACTTAGATGGGGGAGGAATAGGAGCTGTTGCAACAATCCCACAGCATTGGGGAGTGTGCAGGGCTGGCCCTACTATGAGGCAGAGTGAGGCAACCACATCAGGTGGTATATAATGCTGGGGGAGGGGGCAGCAAGCCATTGGAGGACAGCGCTATATGGGCCATGTAGCCTGCCCTGTACCTCTTCAGCTAGCTTGCTGCCCTCAGAGGATGCCATGCCATCACCAATGTCAAAATAAGATTGAGCTACCAGCTTCTGTGAAATTGTGGAGAGGGTGGGACAAAATGTCTTGGGCCAGCCCTGGAAGTATATGTCAGTGAAACAACTGAATGGAGAGGGGCTGTTGTGTAGTTCTTACATGGGATGGGTTAATTAGGTGGTAAAGGGTTTAGCACCATGCTAGCTTCATTCATTCATTCATTCATTCAGTGGTGTGGAATAGCTCCACAGAGAAACAGTTCCCATGCTGCTGTGGGTTCACATGAAGGATGCCAATGGCTCAAGATATTGGAGGGATGATCATACTTTGCACGGCCTTCCCCAACCTGGCACCCTCCAGAAGTGCTGGACTACAACTCCCATGCTGGCTGGGGATTGTGGGGGTTATAGTCCAATACATCTGCAGTGTGCCAAGTTGGGGGAGATTCCTTAGCATTTATGTAGCTTTTTAAAATAAAAAAGTGCTCCTCATGCACAATCGCAATTCACTTTGCAACAGCCTGGTTAGAAATGTTGGTATTATTATGTGCCTCTACACAAGACGTTTAAAGCTCTTTGAAGTCTCATTAAATTGTTTACCTCTACAAGAGCAAAGCACAAATCGGGAGTTGAGGCGCTTTTTCTCTCCGATTATGCGCATTATCGAATGCGCGTTAAATAGCTAGTTTTATTTTGCTGCGGCCGTTAAAGCGCATTTTGACTATGCGAACAAGCGATTCTCTGCATTAACTACTTCTAAAGCGCATTTCAAACAACTGGTGAGGCCACCAGTTATACGCTCAATTACCTCCCACGTACAGTCATTTACCATAAAAGCGCTTCCGAGAAGATGCGCATAATTGGAGAACCAGGCGTCAACCGAATTCTTGCAGAGGGGGCGCCTAAGACCACCAACTTGAACTAGAGACAGGCCAATTAGTCGCTGTGCTACAGCTTTTTTAGTCCCTCCGTACACCCAAGGAGCATCTCCCAAAAGCTCCTCCTTCCTCACTCTCGCAGTCTTTTATTGGAAGCCACCTCCAGCCATCTCCACTTTGAAATTCCTCTCCACTCTCCACTCTCCTGCTGCTTCTGGGCAGCTGCAGAGCTCAGCATGGGTTAGTGTTGTGCTGAGACGAGGCGAGCAGCCCACATAACCAGCCCTCTTTCTACAAAAGGAGGTAAACATTAGTTTGCTCTCCCCAGTAATCCCTGCTTTGTTCATTTCTCCCGCAGAACCTCAAAGGAGTTTTTCTTCCTGCTCTCAGCAGGAGAAATTGTCGTGGTGGGGGAATGAAACCAGCTTTGTAGATAGCATCTAGAAATGAAATTCTGCTTTTTATCATCTGTTTTTACAATATAAGCATCCATGCACATCTAGGTGGATTCCAGCATTGCTTCATTTCTGGATCCTGCTCTCTCACACACACACACACATACCACACACACGCACACACACACACACACACACACACTTTTGAACAGTTTTTATTCCTAGTGCTTTGTCATAATTGGAAAGTGTTTATACTGAAAGGTTCTTTTTTCAATCACAATACAAGAATCAGCTTCGGTTTGTTGTTTGTTTTTTAAGATAATGCTGACATTTTGTTTCTCGGGTTCTTGAGAATAGAATCATGATTTTTCTTTTGTCTGTTCAGTGATCTGCTGTTTAGGGAAAGCTTGTGTTTCAGTTCAAGTGTATATTAAATTCAGTTGTCACATGGGGTTTAGATGTGCTCTTATAATCAGAGTATTATCTCACAAACAATTTAACTTGGCCTAATACATCATTGTATGCTGTCTGTCCCTCTTTTCATGCTTCTTCAGTCCCTCTTTTATTGTCCATTTGTTCACCGCATTTTTTTAGTCCTGGGATGTTATTGTCAGCACAGCATGACAGAAGCCCATGCTTTAGTTGTTGTTACTCAAAACAAGCTGAGTGCAGGCACCTGATTTGAAATTGTCATACTTCTGAGAACACTGGAATATCATTTTATAGATGTTTTCAAGAAGTTATAGAAATATCAGGGGGAAGGGGGGAAAGCTAGATCTCTGGCCAGGATTGGATTAAGTACTCTTAGGGTGCAATCCTATGCATATTTTGGCAGAAAGATGTCCTACAATTCCCAGCATGCCCCAGCTGGGAGATGTAGGATTTCTTTCTGTCTAGGCTAACCATCTGAAAAGGAGGACAGGGCTCCTGTAACTTTAACAGTTGTAGAGAAAAGGGAATTTCAGCCAGTGTCATTTGTATGCAATTAGTTCCTGGTGAAGTTCCCTCTTCATCACAACAGTTAAAGTTGCAGGCACTATACTAGAGTGACCATATACAAAAGAAGGCAGGGGCCAGGAATGCCAGGAAAAACTGGCATTTAATTGTGAAAGAGAAAAAACATGTGATTTCCTCTTCTGTATTTGCACTATTCTGCTATACCACAGTGCCACCTAGATGTTATGTAGCAGAAAAGCAGGAAACAAAACACTCCTTGTGTATAGTGCTTAGATCTCAATTCTGTGGTGAAACCAAATGTAAATACAGTGGATTAAGTGCTGATTAACAACAGAAAAGTTCAATGAGAATGGGAAAGAGGGTCAGGAGGCATAGTAGTTTGGTGCACTTTTTCTTTAAATTTTCATGGCACTAAGTGTTCTTTTATTTCCTGATCCTGATTCTTCATTAACTGACAATAGCTTTTCACAAAAGAAGGCTCAGGTGCCTCCTTGCCAATGGGCAGGACATTCAATCAATTATTTACACCAAATAAGTTAACTAATTAAGCCCTTTTGAAACAGAAATTAGATCTCTTTCTCTCTTCCAGCTGGAACAGAAGAGGCATTCCATCTGCAGGCTTCTCAGTTCTCTGCTTCTATATAAAATGCTGACCAATAAACACCCATCATATTTCTAGTTGTGGCCTCTGTTCTTGTCCGTTCCTGAGCTGCAGCACCCGATGTTGTCAGACTTCAACCCCCATTAGCCCCAGCCAGAAGGGCCAATGGGAGTTGGCATGAACTAGTGTACACACAACAAAAAACCTCTTGAGTTTCACATTCATTCATACACACATTGCCTTCCATGTAGGAACTTGCTAAGGAGTGAAACTGTTAGCTCCTTTGTATGCCTCTTTTTATCCCCCTGAGTTAGCTACTAGTTCCCTGCATCCTTCTTATATAAGTGCTTGCTTGCCTTATTGCACAACCGCCTAACCGTAGTTGCTCACGTTCTCAGGCTGAGAGAAATATTACCATGCAACTCCAATGTTCTCCAGATCAGTCTCTGAAAGGGCCATTGGCATTTTGAAAATGTGTTTTTAATGCCTTGATAAATCTAACGCAGCATGATTGGGCTGCCCTTATAAAGTGTGTTCAAGATATTTCTGGTGTGTCATACATTATCATCTTATTGTCATCAAGGGGAACAGACAGACAGAGATTTAAAGCATCCTCCAACACTCAGTGTCCAAAGTAGGGTTGGCAAGCTGCCCTGACAGCAAACCAGAGCACGCTTAGGTCGGCTTGATATTAGTGAAGGAGATCAAGCCTATTAAAATTAATTTTTAAAGAGAAAGAAACATTCCATACGTGTCAAAAGTAAACCATTCAAGAGAACCAAAACATAGATATAAATGGGTAATTATTTTCAATTAAACCTGAACAATACTTGTTTTATTAGTAAGGGATAAGAAAGAGAAAGCCAAAGAAGATTACAGTAAATAGCCACAGCATTTCAGTTTGATGCCTAAAGGTCTAATATCAGCAATGGTATATTTTGAGCAAAGCGTGCATTCCAAAAATGAAGAAATCCATTCCCATTCTCCTAACATGTTTTTGTCTTATTTATTTATTCCTTTCACCAGGATAGCAGGAGACCATAATTTTCCAACTACAGATTTGAAAAATAAGGAATATAGTAACACTTAAGTAAATATTGCCACCTCCACACAGATCCCTCAGTGTGTCTTTGAGAAACATGGCAGAGAACCTCATACCCTAATAACTGAGACGAACGTGATGGCCACATATTAAACATAATGAATAGGCAACGTTGTCCAGAGAGCCCTAGATTATGGAAGGGCCTTGGCTCAGTTGCTTGCTGATCCGAGCCAGAGGGGCACAGAAGCTGCTGTCTTCTCATTAGGCTGTATTGTTGGTTCCCTACATAGGGATAAGCAGTGACATTTTATTGGTGTTCCTTAGATCAGCCTCATTGAAATTCTGCATCCTCGTGGTGTCTTCCCAACACTGTATCATTTACAATGCCCACAAGCTCAGCGCTCTGACTCATTATTATTAGTTAATGAGGTTTCCAAGCACTAAACCTGCAGTTATGTGGGATGGATAGAAACTTTGCATGCAGTATGATTTAGCAGCCAGCTTTTCAGAGAACCACAGCATTGAGCAGCTGTACTGTCACAATCCCAAGAGTGTTCCCTTATTCTTCTGCGCTCACTCGTAGGGCCCAGATAAACTGTTGAATGGCAGTTCCATATCATACTATGACATTCCTGCCTGAATATTAAGATCCAGGCTGGCATAAGCTCCCAGCTGCGTGGGATGGGAGAGCGTATGTGTGCTTCCTTCACCCTTCCCCCATCCCTACATCTCCCAGCCAACTGCCATGTCTCCCACCCACCCACTGCTTCCCAACTTATCCTCCCATTGTCGTCGCCGCTGCTACTGGTCTCTGAAGAACAGGCAAGACCCACATGCTTGTCTCTGAGTGGCTCCTCCTGCAGAGCCAAGCATTGTGGGAAGGGTCCCAGATCTCCTCTACCTTGTGAGCCTGGCTGGCTCTCTGAAGACCTGCAACAGCCACTTCCTGTGGTCGATGCAGTTCTATAGAGAGCCTGCCCGCCCTCTGTTTTGTGCTGAGAAGATTCTCAGTGTGAGCCAAAGGGCAGATGACTGGGAGCATTTGCCCATCCTGTTTTGCTCGGAGTGAAACAGAGGGTGGGCAGCTGCTATGAAGAGCCCCACCAGTCTAGGGTGACCAGATAAAATCCAGGTCAGGGCTCATGTAACTTTAAGAGTTGTAGAGAAAAGTGAATTTCAGCCAGCGTCATCTGTATGTAATTAGTTCCTGGTGAAATTCCCTCTTCATCACAACAGTTAAAGTTGCAGGGGGCCTGCCTTCTTTTGTATATGGTCACTCTAGTATAGTGCCTGCTAGGGGTGTGCACTGGATCGGGTCCAATCCACGATCCGAATCCGATCCAGGGGAAATCAGATACAATTATCCGATTTCCGATCACCCCACTGGATCATTTGATCCAATCCGATCTGATCCGGAAAGGACCCAATCCAGATCAGAATGGATTGGAGGATCAGTGGATGCCCACTGGCGCCCGCCGCCACTTCCATTGGTGGGCGCCCGCTGGCGCCTGCCGATGGAAGCGGACAGCAGGGGGGGCTTCCCTGGCGGGGCTGTCTGCTTCCATTGGCAGGCGCCAGTGGGCGCCCGCCAATGGAAGCGGACATCCCGGCCAGGTGAGAATAGCAGGGAGGAGGGAGGGAGGGAGGGAGGGGGCCTACTTACCTTCCGGGGACGTCCGCTCCCCTCCACTGCTGGCCGCTACTGCGAGCAGGCATCGCGGCCTGCCCCTAGGTAGCACGCCAGGTGATGTCATCACCTGGCGTGCTACTCAGGAGCAGGCCGCGAAGCCTGCTCGCAGTAGCGGCCAGCAGCAGAGGGAGTGGATGGCCCTGGCAGGTAAGCAGGGGGAGGGGGAGGGGTCTTACCCCCCCCTGGGGCCGTCTGCTTCCATCCGCTGGCACCCGCAGGCACCAGCAGATGGAAGCGGACGGCCCCGGGTGGTAAGGAGCATGGGGGAGGGGGCTTACCTGCCGGGGCCGCCCACAGCGGACGGCCCCAGGAGGTAAGAACTGCAAGGGAGGAGGAGGGAGTTAGGCCCCCCTCACCCACCTACCGCCATTTTTCCCCATAGACTTGCATTGGGGGAAAGCTTTCTTTCCCCCAATGCAAGTTTATGGGGAAAACAAAAATGGCGGCCGATCCAAAAATTGGATGTCCGATTTTTGGATCGGGATCGGGTCCAATCTGATCCGAGGGACCTCCGATTTTGTCCTGAACTATCCAGGACAATCTCGGAGGTCCCGATCCGGGTCCCGATCCGGGTCCCGATCCGATTCAGGGGGTCCGTGCACACCCCTAGTGTCTGCAACTTTAACTGTTGTGATGAAGAGGGAATTTCACTAGGAACTAATAGCATACAAATGACCCTGGCTGAAATTCCCTTTTCTCTACAACTGTTAAAGTTACATGAGCCCTGACCTGGATTTTATCTGGTCACCCTACACCAGCCCCTCTCTTCCACAATGGGTTAGCGACTGGTAAGGATCTCCAGAGCATCTGCTGGAATGGTGGCAGGCTCTCCTGGTGGGCGTGGAGGAAGGACCATTTGCAACTCCTCCTACTCCCCCACTTGAAACAACAGCTTCACCCTGCTTCATGGGAGGGGGGGGAGTGGCCCTGTTAAGATAGAGTGAGGATGCCCTCTTGATGGTGCCACATTAACCTGGTATTCGATACACAGCAACTCAAGGAGGATAGTGTTGATTCAGACAGCCCAACCGTGGAACTCCCTTTCATATATGGTCAGTGTCAAGTTTTACAAGCTTTTAACACCAACTGAAAACTGGTTTGTTCACCCAGGCTTTTGACTGAATTTGTTTTGCTGCATCGGGTCAACTGTTACTTATCTGTGTTACTCTTCTGCCCTGTTTGATGGGGATGGGAGTTGATCTTGTCTGATTTTATTGTGTTTTCTTGGTCGTACTCTGCTTTAGAATTATTTTATAATGAAAAACAGATAATACATTTTATAATCAACTAAACTTAATTAACTAATTATCACTCAGAATCAGTTCTGTTGATATGGTGGCAGCTGAATTCAGGTCTACTCACTCAAGCAAGTTAATGCAGGAGCTGTGACCTCCTGTGAGATGTCAGCTCCACCTACATTAGGGTGACCAGATAAAATCCAGGTCAGGGCTCATGTAACTTTAACAGTTGTAGAGAAAAGGGAATTTCAGCCAGTGTCATTTGTATGCAATTAGTTCCTGGTGAAATTCCCTCTTCATCACAACAGTTAAAGGTTCAGGGGCCTTCTTTTGTATATGGTCACTCTAGTATAGTGACTGCAACTTTAACTGTTGTGATGAAGAGGGAATTTCACCAGGAACTAATTGCATACAAATGACACTGGCTGAAATTCCCTTTTCTCTACAACTGTTAGTTACATGAGCCCTGTCCTCCTTTTCATATGGTCAGCCTGTTTAACATCACATGTAGTCTGGCCCTCCATCTGCAGGACTGAAGAGAAAAAAAGCAACTGGATCTAAGGGTGCCATATTTTTTTACTGGACCAACTCCCAGGACTTTAATAGCAACCTGACAAACAAAACTGAAAATATTGAGGTTTTTTCTTATTATTTTGCCTTCAAGCCAGGAAACATTACACATACTTAAGGTCTGCATGTCATGCTAAAAAGACATAGGGCTGTAAAAAAATAATAATGCCATTTTACTTTAATCTTTACTAGCTATTAGTGTTATAACAATAACAACAACTTTATTCACAGCCAATAGGCCAAACATCAGCAAATAGCATTTAAACATTATTAGTGAAAATGACCACTTTAGGACAAAGCCAAGCCCCATTCACTACTGGAAGTACAGTACCAACCTTATTCTAAAATGGGGTGGGGATGGGAGTATTGGGCAGGAATATGGCACGCCCTTTGATACTGCACACCATAGTCCTGCCCAATACTGCACATATTGCTGCAGGGGGTACATGTAGCATCAATCAGAAATCTATACTATGAGCCTTAGACCCGGGGTCTCCAAAGTATCCATGGACAAAGTTATGCTCACAGACATCTTTCTTCGCACCCTCCGAATTTCCTGCCCCACTTGATTCTCATTTTGTTTTTTTAGATTTTATTTATTTGTTTATTTATTTTAAAGCTGGGGCGGCTGACATGCTGCAAAGTGAAGCACCAACCTCCTGAGCCATCTTTATTTCTCAGAATGCCTCTGGGCCCTACATGGCATTTGTGGCTAAGCCCCCCTCTACAAGATTTCAGTTTGACACCTGGTTCCCCGATTATGCGCATCTTCTCTGAAGCGCTTTTACGCCTAATCCCTATACATGGGAGGCGTTGAAGCGCATTACGGGCTGTATGAAAGGCATTTTAAAGTTTTTGACATGCTGAGAATCACATGCAAATGTTGCTGAAAGTAATGCGCTTTGTTCCAGAGAAACTCCCCAAACCGGTTCCCTCCTTTTATTCTCCCTGCCCACCAGAATCTCCCGCCTTTGGTTTCCTAGGTTACCTGAAAGGAATGAGCTGATTAACATATTCGGCTACCTGTCTTCCCCCTTCCTTTGCCCAATTGCCATTACCTCCTCAGGAGTAAATGGGAATGTGTCTCGCACACACACACACACACACCAAAACACACAGGGGGATGCTGCTTCGTTCCTTCCCCCTCCACTTCCCAGCGAGCTCAACAATTGTAAAACATACACACACACACACACACCTCAGGAACCCAGCAAGAAGTGAGGGGAAGTTATGTCTGCTGATGGCTAATTATACGCACATCCGCACATCCTTCCTACCCCCTTTCCTTCTCATAAAACCACCTCCATCTGGCCCCGTGTCTCCATGTTAAAAATATTTTATCAGGGTACTTCAAAGAAACTTTATTTTTGGTTCACGTTGGGTCACCTCTTCTTGGAGCTTCCATCCAGAGAGATGGAGTACAAGGAGGAAGTTGCCAGGAGGAGAGAGGAAAGGAAACTAAACCAAAAAGTGGGAGGTTTTCTCAGCAAAGGGGCAGTTCTATGCATGACATTACGACCACAGTCCAACCCCTGATCGTTAATACGCCTCCTCAGAAAGTTGTTTACTCGGACATAAGGCGCTCTTACTCCCGCCATAAATTAAAACTCGCTAATTAACGCGCATTCAAAAATGCGAATAATTGGAGAGAAAACGTGCCTGAGCCCGATTTGCGCTCAGCTCTTGTAGAGGTAAATTTCCTAATGCACCTTGAAAGAGCTTTAAATCGCTCTTGTAGAGGCACCCTAAGGTCCCCTCTACAAGGATTCGCTTTTGCGCCCGGTTAGGCGATTATGCGCATAATCGCTGAAGCGCATTTACACCTAATACCTGTGCACAAGAGGCGGCGAGAGGCGGCGAAGCGCATTAACGGATGACCAAAATGCGCTTTCCAAGTAGTTAATGCGCATAAGCGCTTGTTCACATAGTCAAAATGCGCTTTAATGGCCGGAGCAAAATAAAACTCGCGATTTAACGCGCATTCGATAATGCGCATAATCGGAGAGATAACGCGCCTCTACGCCCGATTTGTGCTCCGTTCTTGTAGAGGTAAAAAAATTTAAGCGCCTTGAAAGAGCTTTAAACCTCTCTTGTAGAGGCAGCCTAAGTCTCTGAGCTTTATCAGTTTGCTTTCTATGAAATGGGTTTTGTTATAGAGAATTATACGTTCAAAAGAGTGTTTCTGTATTTTGGAGCTGAGCCCCTCACTTCTGCCCTGTTCTTAGGTTTTTGGGCAAGTTACTTTTCTTCTAGCCTTCTAAGAAATGGGTATTTTGTGAATGGCCCATGCCTACCATGGCATCCCACGTGAATGGGCTTGTGTGGATGCAAAAACATGAAAACTGAAGGAAAGGAGTGACAGATAGGGAGGGGTTTCTTTTCTTTTGTTTTTGTTACAGATAGAGTTGGATCGTAAACACACACATAAGCACACTTTTTAAAAGTGGAAAGGTAAGAGGCGGCTCTCAGGATGCAACTTCCAAATGAGAAAAAAACATCTTGGGAAATAAGGCACTTCAGCTTTTGCCACTTCTCTGGGTTTCATATCAATTGAACTGTGATTCATTTTTTAGAGAAAAGCTCAAATAGTTGGAACCAGGGATTTGCTTGAGGAGTTCATGGGGGGGAAAGGGATCACAAGCAGATTTATGGAAGATGGAGGAGGAGGAGGAGGAGGAGGAGGAGGAGGAGGAGGAGGAGGAGGAGGAAAAAGAAAAAGAAAGATCAGCCACTCAGATAAAAGTCACTGCTTGGGAGGAGAAACAGAGGAGGGCTAGACACTGCAAACATCATAGCATGCACAAATGCTTCTAGGCAAGATTTGTATAATTCCACAATCTGTGTCTGTAAGATAAGACCCAATATGTTTGGTCTTGTGGTTAGATTCTGAGAGTGGGTAATGGTGGAACAGCTTCATGTTTTGCTCCAGATCTCCTCGATCTCCCTATTTCCCCTCTTCTTCTTTCACAATATAAATATAAACACAAACACACGCGCGCAGACACACATGCACACACAGTGACTAATTCTTGTGCCCAGCTATGAATCCCACAGTATGAAAACAACACTTTAAAATCATCGTTGTTTTTAAATGCATTGGATTGAAATCTACTTAGTGCTGAGTGAATCAGGATTTTGATGAATTGGTTGTGAGAGGCCAATCTGAGAACAGCATAAAGAGCTGCATTTCTATTTAAGAGCCAGACAGAACTGGAAAATCTGGGGAAAGTGGTATTTTTCTTGGAATAGTCCTGTTCAATATATTCTATTCTTCTGTCTATTTTTGTGAGCACCATATTCAGGATTTTTATTAAACTTATTTAAAAAGAGAGAGAAGAAGGTAGATAGTAAAAAAAAAGGGGGGGGAGTAAGAACAGCTAAATAATTAAATATGAATTTCATCTCCAAAGCTATCTTAGAAAGTCAATTCATTTCAGGAGTATTTGAGAGAACACTGAACAGGTATTTAGCTTCATGCTGGTCTTGTAAAAAGTGCCATCACATCACCAGCCACACTGGGGTTTCATTACACAGTAGTTCCCTGAGGTCCTAGTTATGGAAGCAGGTGCTTCTGTCTGGAGGTAGATTTCATGGTGTGTCATTCCCCCAACACTAATTCATGGAGATTAAGACTCTTGAGCATTCACAGTCAACACAAGAAGGGGTGATTGCCATGGGAAGTCCACATGCAGCAAGGTAAGTAGGCTGTTATGCAACATCACCTGAAAGAAAAGGAAACTATTTTTGAGAACTCTCAGGAGATTAACACTGACACAATGTCAGCATGGCACAGATACTATGCTAATCTGAAGGTTCTTCTATTTCAATTCCAAGAAGTGCCTTCTGGATGAATAGTTACCAGAGTCACAGGAAACAATTTACAAGAAAACTGTGAGACAGAAAAAGGGAAATTGGCTAGATCTGATTCATCGAACTTTGAAATTTTGAGCTCAATGCACATATTGAGCTAGTCTACCTTGGCTAGGGATGTTGGAGAAATCCGCAATGGAATCAAATGAGTTTGGATTTTTATGACTTCAACTCACGGATTCCACATCGGACCAGCTTCTACCCAGTCACATGGATTCTGTGGACTTGAGGACTTTTTTGTTAACATTCTGGAATTTTGTGCAAATTTAGTAATAGAAAAATATGGTATATCAAAAAAAAAACCCCTGGCCAAAATTGTGCATTTTCCCCATAATCTAAAATGTAAAAATGCACATTTTGCAAAAAAAAATGTGCATTTGTGTGGGGGTGGGGAAAGAGAATTTGTTCATTTTTGCAAGCACTAAGCAACTAAGCAAAACTCTGATTCCATTAATGAGTGAACAACAGAACTAAAGGTGCCTGACAATGTGCAAAATGAAAACAGAATGAATTTTATACAGTCTGTACATCCCCAATCTCTGAAGATGATGATGATGATGATATTTATATTTATATCCTGCCTTTTCCCAGTCCTGGGACTCAAGGTGGTTTACAAGATTAAAACATATACAATTAAAACATATAAACATAAATTTACAAAAGTTAAAATAGAATTAAACCCACAGTAAATTTAAAAACATTTTAAAATATTTTAAAAAGCAGTCACATTTTTTTTAAAACCCAATACATTAACACAGGTCCAGAGTATTTCCAAAAGCCTGCCAGAACATAAGCATTTTTGCCTGCCTCTGAACAAAAGGGAGTCAATCTAGCCACCCTGGGAAGGGAGTTTCAGAGCCCTGGAGCAGCCACTGAGAAGGCCCTCTCCTACATGCCCATCAAGCATGCCTGTGATGTTGGTGGGACTGAGAGAAAGGCCTCCCCAGAAGATCTCAGAACACAGGCAGGCTTTTAAGAATAGAAGCATAGCTCAATTCCCACAGTTGTACATAATGAGTCTTACATCTTTTCAACAAGGTGTGTTTTTGACATGTACAGTGATGTTCCGTCGGCAGTTGTGTCTCTCACCATGCATCTATACTTCAGCTCACTTTAGCATATCCTCCCAGTCAGTGCTATTTTAGCATGATGGGTTTAAAAAAAAAACACTTTAATTTGCACTTCAAAATTTCACCTACATTTAAAGTATATATTAAATTGTTCACAGAACAGTCCTTAAATGAAAAGTTGCTTTAGCACAAATTTTAAACTTAACCACACTGCTAACTTGGCTTGCTTAGATGCATTGTCACTCATCTGCCACTAGTGTGGATGAAATATAGCAGGATTTATACACATCCACACAAAAGTGGGATACCCTCTCTCCCAGTGGGTGGAAAGTCCATTACAATTCCACACATAGCTCACAGTGAAACTGCAGTGAGTGGTCAGTGCAAAGGTGTCTGTCTGGAAGTACTCTAAAATTGAGGGCTGATGCACACAAAATGGGTCCCACATGGAAGCTCCTCAAATTGCTCTTTCCAGTGGCTCTCCTCATAAAGCAGGGGTGGGCACTCTTGGACTTTTCTATACGAGGCTTTTAGTGAAGCTTCTGCTTCCAGATTCTTTGTGGGATTAAGAAGGGCTCTTTTACACATTCTTTTTTCTGGGGGGTTTCTTTCTCTGCCTTTCTATATGTTCCATTACGCAACCACTAGGTGGTGCTATAGTACAGTGGAATCGCAAAATGCATGAGGGTTTCATGCCATTGTTCAGGATATACCAGACTTCCTTCATTAGAAAAACAATGGTGATACTGGTTGTAAAGCACAGGAGAGGCCTGGAGGATGACATCATCATGTAAAGCACCCGCTAACTACTGTGAGTGAGGAACCACAAGCACACAATAAATGCTTCATGTAGAAAGACTCCTTATCTCTGCCAAGGATTGCATTCCTTCACAGGTAATTGATTGGAAACGACTTGTTGGTGGAGGGCAGAGCCAAAGCCAGTGGTGGGTACAGCCAGAGCCAAATGTGGGTGGTTACTCTTTTTCTCTCTTGCCACTCAGCTTTCTCTCTCTTTCTGCCACTCCCTTTTCAGATTGCTCTTGCCAGAGATCTACACTAATTACATTCAAAGGGCTTTTGAAATTAGATGGAGAGCCACATGAAATTGAGTTGAGGGCCTCATGTGGCCGATTTATTGACCAAGCCATTCACGTAAAGTGACTTGCTATGTGGGTTGAGTTATTTTTTCCATATCACTGAAAACATTTTTTAATGTTTCAACAGCATGGAAACAATTTCTTAATTATCCAAATTTTCCAAGTAACTGGAAGGCTGAGATGTGAATCCAGGTCCAAATCAACCATTAGACTATTCTCGCTCCTTACATGATGCCCGTTTTGTGACACTACCTCATAAAGGGGTGCTGAACTCCTTTCAGTCTGAGGGCCAGATTCCATTTTGGAGAAGGTCTCAGGATAGGGTGACCATATGGAATTTCATCAGGTGTCATTTGTATGCATGGCGCTCCTGGTGAAATTCCATCTTCTAGTATAGCTAGAGTGACCAGATACAAAAGAGGGCAGGACTCCTGCAGCTTTAACTGCTATGATGAAGAGGTGGGGCCAAAGATACCCCCAATACCAGCATATTGTCCCTTAAAGCTCTTACTACCAGTAGCTAAGTCTTAGGAGAGGCGTTTCAAACTTTTAGAATGGGGGAGGGGATGCACAAAGGAACCAACAAATGAGCAGTGGTTGAGAGAAAGGCATGGGGCCAGGGGGAGAGGAGTAGCCATCTTGTCATCCATGAGGGCAGGATTGGGACCTCAGGTGGACTGGATTTGGCCCACAAACTTGAGGTTCTGCACCACGGACCTGGTACCTTGTGTATGTCTCTTGTATGATTTCACTTGGAACCATCATGAGCCGATTTACATAGCACTGGTAACTGTACACATCAGAACGTCATATTTAGAACTATGTGTGCACTGCACAGGTTTCTCAGCTGTGATGGGCTGTCATGGCAACTTGAACAAAGCCTTTCTGAAGACCATGGATATATGTTTTTTCAGAGACAGGCAGGATAAACAGTTAGAGAATGGAATGGAGGAAAAATTCATGGATGAAAGCATTAGTTATCAAGTTTCATCATTCAAGAAATCATGCTAAACTAAGCAAGGCCCTTCAGAATAGTTATATCCAGTGCATATTGCAATGTCCTTTTACAAAATTATTCCTTCTGCAGCGTTTGCTATGTATTCCAACTTCCAAGGAAGGGAGCAAAAGCTTAGAAATCATCCTTAATTAACTTGTAAACAACAATGACTTTGACCTTTCAGTGGGCAAAAAGGAAGTATCATTTTATTTCCCATTTCTTAGGACTCTCTGGCATCAGAGGAAGTATGTCTCTGTATATTAGTTGCTGGGGAACACGAGCAAGAGAGTGTATTGCACTCAGGTCCTGCTTGTAGGCTTCCTACAGGCAGCTGATAGCTGGCCACTGTGTGAACACAATGCTGGACTAGATGAACTCTGGATCTGATTCAGCATGCCACTCCTTATCTTCTTATGCCCTGTCATTGTTAGTTACCATAGGGGGTTCACACAAGTGAAAGCTATAGGGTTCTGCTGCCTAGCCCTGCCCCCAACCACATGCACCAGCCATGCCCCCTAGGAGCCATGTGAAGGAACCACACAATACCAATCTCCACAAATAGGGGTTCTTTACCTGAGCCAATTGGGATTCTGAGCCAATCAGGATTAGCCCTTATATGGGCCAATCTAGATTCTCATGCACATGGAGGAGCCATTCACACATATGTCAGTACACGCATAGGGCCCCTATGCACAGATGACCAGGGTATGGCCAGTACAAACATCAGCAGTTGGGATGATCATGGCTAGCTGGTTCAACTCCCTCACGTGGGCTTTCAATATGTGAAAGCGGTCTTGTGAACCTTCCTCTTGGAAGAGGAAAAACCAGGTTATAGTCTTCACACATTACACTAGTGGCATGGCTGTACCATGAACGCAAGCTTCATGGAGGCCCATTTCTGTGAAGCAGCATTCACATAATTCAGGTAAGTGAAACAAAGCCCTTCCCGTGAAAAAGAATGTTGCTGATGTGACTTCAAATGGACTGGTCCATGTAGGAGCTGCTTTCACCAAACACGCAACATCAGTCATGGTTTGCTTTCTCAGTGGCAACCACACTGCCAGCATCATGTGGATGTGCGTCCAATTTGCCGGTCTCTCTATGCAGTTTCCAACCCTGACAGCTTAATAACCATATACAAATAACATTACCATAAAAAGCAGTGAGTTTTAAGGTTTCTAGGCAACAATGAAAAACTATTATAAGTAGAAATGCTGGTTTATATGTACGATGCAAAATTTAGAAATTATTTTTCTTTTCGTTAACGAGTTTAACCAAACAAAACAAGAAATTACATGTATAAAGATATCAAAATTCCATCAACTACAACATTGTACTCACCATATGTTAACTTCCAAGAAACCGATAAATAGTTTTGGAGGACATGCGCCCCTTCCTAGAGTTGGAAGACCTAAAGATGGTAGTGCACTCACTGGTAACTTCAAGGCTCGACTTCTGCAGTGCGCTGTACATAGGGCTACCTCTGTGCCTAGTCCGGAAACTTCAATTAGTTCAAAATATGACAGCCAGGTTGGTCACCGGTACACCTAGGGGTGACTACATAACACCAATCTTAAAATCACTCCACTGGCTGCCAATTAGTTTCCAGGCAATGTATAAAGTGTTGGTTATTACCTTTAAAGCCCTACATGGTTTGGGTCCAGGTTACCTGCGGGATCGCCTTCTCCCATATAATCTGCCCCGCACACTCAGGTCCTCTGGGAAGAATTTACTCCAGTCGGCCAGAACTAGGCTGATGAGTGTTACCCAGAGGACCTTCTCTTCTGCCACTCCCAGGCTGTGGAATGGTCTGCCGGAGGAGATTCGACAAATTAGCAGTCTTCTGGAATTTAAGAAAGCCGTGAAGACTGCTCTCTTCCAGCAGGCCTACCCAGTTTAATTTTAAGATGTTTTTAATAATGCATTTGTTTTAATCTGTTTTAATGGTTTATCTATTTTATTGTTTTTATATTTATATTTATTGTTATTCCTCACCTTAATCTGGATGGAGAGGCGGGTTAGAAATGAAATTAAATAAATAAATAAATATGCGGTACATCTCATTAATCGGTGAAAAAAACAACTTATTTAAAACGTAATAGCACGTGCATTGTCTGCCGTAAGGTATCCTTGAAACCAAACCTAAACGTAACAAAGCTTCTGTGTAGATTCCCCTCTGGTGATCTGTATCCTTGCCTGTTCAATCTGCTGTCCAGGTGCTAAATGGTGATGGACAGCAGCGCATCCTGTAGTTCGTTGTCTTGAAACCAGAATTGGATCAGACAGCCCTTGAAATAGAGGATACTTTCAGATAGAGGATGGTTCTATGGCAGCGCTTGATCCAGACAAGTGTAACATGACAGAAAATGAAGGCCAGTTCCATAAAAACATGTGAAGATCACAGCATCCTTTCGGGGGGGAATAGGGCAAACCTATATTGTGTGGGAATATGTAATTCATCTATAATATATAATGCTAACATTATCGGCATTACTAAACTTATTTAGATGGTGGTAAATGATATGTTCCTAGTAGCATGTAAGGGGTCTTCTGTACAACCTGATACAAGTTCAGGGACTTCTTACATTCTTATTGCTGTTACAAAAAGCAGCACTTAAGTAGCCTGTCATTAGGGAAATGGCCCAGTTGTACAATGGAATGAGCTTGTATCCTTTGACTTGGAACCACTGAGGCAATGAACCAGCAGCGCACATTTTCCCTTTCAGTGCTCACATCTGACGTAGATTTGTTGGGTAATAAAACAGATGGAGCCAGGGAGCATTGTCTTCCTCCCTGCCAGTGGGGAAGGTGCAGAAGCTGCTATCCTTTGGTCCCCTGATTTCTGTGTAACATGAAGCCGCAATTGCCGTGTCCCCAAGTGGAAGCAAAAAGCATGTAAACAAGATGCTTCTGTACTGGGGAAGGCATTTGACAAAAGCATTGAACAGAGCCAAAGTTCACAGTCTGCATTTCCCCTTTTGCGCCAGTGGAGGATACTGGAAGCTTTCTCCTCTGTGACATTATCCTCTGTCTTGAAAGGTCACTCTTGCCACTACCATTCTGCTACCTGTATACAAGCAGTCTCTTCCAGTCCTCAAATATTTCCTTTGAAGCTCTTGGCATGTATTCTTTGCTGCCCCATGGTCCTCTCTAATGTCAAGTGATACCATTTTCAAGAGCATTACAGTGTACCCACCTGCCCAATATTTGGACCCCTCAGCACAATGGGGATTTATTTGCCCATGAGTCCTGGGTTCTAGGAGGAGGAGCATCCCAAATCCCATTCCATCCAAACAGAGGCATATACCAAATATGATATATATTAATACGATCTGCTAGTTACTGGGCACCAGTAGATGTCCCTCAACTGACAGACGGTCATGTCCCCTTTCCTCTTCCCAGTGTCCCATCTTTGTGAACCAACATGTCTCACAAACTCCTGACACTCACTACCCAAGTGAATGCAGCCATTCTAGGTCAGCACTAGCAACATGGGAGAGGTGAGAGGTAGGCACATTGGACCTCAGTAATTGCTGATGCCATGGCAAAGGGATAATCCAGAATGAGGTGAAGTATCCTAGGGAAATCACACTCCCCCCAACATTGCTCACAATATGTTTCTAGTATCAGAGAGTTCCACAAACAGTGCTGTCTGACTTGCCTGCGCCATAAACATTTTTGCTGAAAATGGTCAGGGACATGCAAAGGAGTGTGGGTGGGGTGACACTCAGCTTGGTTGAAAATCTACCAGCCTCATTTTTGCTTTTTGGTGCCCTCACAGTACTCAGAGATAGTGAAGTTTTGTGTGGTTTTATGCTCCAGGCTCTTGCCTCCTGCCTCAGTGTGTCTACCTTCTTGCCATTGTTGATGTCACCAGTTTGCTCCTGATGCTCTTTCTCATCATTGCTACCACTTGCTTGCTTGGCAGGCAGAGAGCCAGGGAGCAAAGAAGCAGTGGCACCTACTGTTCCTCCTTCTCACCACCATCATTGTCTGGGCCAGAGTGAGAGGCAAGGGAACCAGCAGCTTGCAATGGGGAAGAGCACGTCTAGGGGACTCTTGTCAGTAGGACCCTGCTGGGGTGTGGGCCCTTGGCAAGTGCCTGACCATGCCTACCGTTGATGCCAGCCTTGGATATAATACTCCTGCACCACAAAATGGCACTGTACTCCATCCACCAAATCAAAATTTAAAAGTTCTTTGATGAAATGTGTCATTTTCTCTACTTTTTATGAAAAACACAGTAAAATACAATTTGACATTGGCTAAAGACATAAACATGGAGAGGAGAAAGAGAGAGAGAGAGAGAGCACTACATTGAGGGACACAAAGAACATCAGAATATTTCGTACAGATCTCAAGTGTTGGTGGGCAGATTCAAGGGCTTGCCCATCGATAACCACTAGCAGGATTTGAAAACACTCGGTAAGTTCCCTACCTTTCTTATTTGTGGAGGGGAAATGTTCTATAGTAATAGCAGAATTATGCAACACTGTAAGTGGACAATTTCTAAGGCAGATACCAAGTTTGGCAACAACCCAAAAAATATATGGAAGAGTAGATTTTACAAAGTAGAGATGGGTTCTGGAGATAAGGGTACTTCCAGATGAGGCTTTTCTGACTTCATCATCCTGCCTTATATATGGATGTTTATGGGGGGGGGGGGTCATCTTGTATCAGTGACTTTCTTTTGTTTCCTTAACACTCCTTCTGCCTTTTTCCTTAACACAGAAAATCCATTGAGGGGGAAAAGACAGAACAGATGCCCAATATTTTCTGATAACTAGTGCTTGGAGCCCTCCGTCTCGAAGCACCCTGAGTTCCATGCTGAAAAAAAGTTTGGTCCAGTGAGAGTTTCAATCCAGATTTCTGCCAAAACTTTGTTCCATATTGCCAAATGCATTTTGGATCCTGCAGATTCTGTTCTTCTAAAGGAAGCACAGAAGATACAGGATCCTTAATGCATTCCAATACACATCAAATCTGTCATGCTCTGGCAGTTCCAGTGGTACTAAGATTCCTCAAATAGATCGAAGACTATTATTCCAGGCATATGAAAAGAGGCTGCAAAGGCAACATCAGCAATGGAAGCTCCAGTCATTTGGGTGATTGACAACCCCATTTTGGCCTTCTAAAAGCATGCCTAAAGACTCTATATTCTGATGAGTTATTGGGTCCAGTTTAGGTGGTGAGAAGAGGAAAACAAAGAGTGGCAGGCATGTTCCCAAACCGCAAGTCTGCCTCAGAGCAGATTTTGAGTCTCGGACCCAAATTCCAAACAGAAAACTGTCTATCAAAAAGAAATGGGTTTCATTTCATATGATTGTCTACCAGTATGACTCAGAACAATGAAGGAGGATGAAAGATGATTAATAGCTGTGTCAATCACAAAAGGGCAGAACTGCCTCTCTCTCTCTCTCTCTCTCTCTCTCTGTGTGTGTGTGTGTGTGTGTGTGTGTGTGTGTTTGGTTAATACTTCTGACATCAGAGCTATTTTTGCTAACATGGCTTGTTTGGAATATTTGGGCTCCCTTAGTTCTTATATATTTACTACATTATTTTGTGTTCTGAAATCAATTTTATTTTTCTGCTACTGTTAGACATTGCCATAATAAATACTAGTCTTTACCATTGTATCAGATACTAGATATATGTTGCACATAGTAATGGACTATGTCAGGCTATGTCTTAAATATATTTTGAACACCCTTTTTATCCTATTATTGGTGGTAGCCTTTGGCTGAGCAAAAAAGGTTTTGGCTTGGTTTTTGGAAAACCTAAGCAAGTGAGAAATTCATCTTTTACCCAAACCTCATGTGCACAATGCTAGTTTAAACCATCCTGTTTTTCCCTAGCTAATGTCATAGGTTCAGGTATGCCTTCCAGTCATTAAAGGCGAGGAATGTTTTAAAATGCCAATGAACACATGGCCAGAGCCTCTTTTTTAAAAAGAATATGCAAAGGAAGCTATATTATTTAATAAGCCTTTTTAAGAAAAAAAAATCCTACCTACTCCCCATTGGTGGTCAGTTCCTTTGATATATATATGAACTAGACAGAACAAGGTCTCCAAACTTCAGGCAATGAAAGATGTCATACCAGAACTCTTTATTCCTCTTGTCTTTTCTTCTTCTTCTTTTAAAATCTGGGTCTCTGAATATTTGAGCAGTTCAACTTCATTAGGAAACTGCAGGAGCAGCCCTGGAAGGAAGGCTCCCTTATATACCCAGCTCTTTAGACAGGATGAGCAACTTTGCTTCTGTCCATCGATAAATTAAAGATGAACTCTGCTGCCTGTCTGATCTGCCTCGCCGTGGGAGGAAGCAATAGGTTTCAAGCCAATTCAGCTGGATCCTGCTGATAAATAAATCTTCATAAATAAATCTTCATGAATCTCCACAGCAGCTGTGGGACTTGGCATCTGGGCCCTATCCAACAGGCAAGGGATCTTCGATACTACACAAGTAGAATAATTTTTTGAAGTGAAGAAGGCCCTTTCTACACCATAAGGGTGTAGAGGGAGGGAGGGAGGGAGGGTGATCCCAGAAGTACCTAATACACACCATCGGTGCACAGGGAGCAGCCGAGGGCCGACCCAGGCAAGAAGCCTGGTATGAAAAGGGCCGAAGTCTCCAGGTCATATATTTTCCCATGATATTATCTATCCTATGACCTTAAAACACAGAAAGTGAAAAGTGAGTTGGCCCAGTGAAATACACACACACACACACACACACATTAAACACTGAACATGCTTAACCAGACAGAGATTTTGCTGTTACAAAATACTTTGCCTGCTTTTGGGATATTTACTTACTGTTCCCAAGACATTACTGAGAGGCAAATTCCAGAATGTTGTGCCTGTTTAAAAGGACCATGTTCTAGCCTGGATGTCCCTGATAGCAATTTTGTATTGCATATTGCCCTTTCTGTATTTATTTTTCCATTTGTGTTCTGCACTTCTCCAAAGGAGATCTGTGTGAGGTACGTAGGCTTATCTCAGTTTGCCACCAAACCAGCCTTGCGGGGCTGGTTAAGCTAAAGGAGAAGAATTACAAACAATATTGGACTGCTCCTGAGAATGGTACGCCTGTGTCATGTTCTCCTTCATCCATATGACATGTCATAAAATGTATCCTATGTCCTTACATCAGGGATAGGCAAAATGATATCTGTGGGCACCGATGCCACTGGTCACCTGGTGGCTTCTTCATAGCACCAGGTTGGCGCCCTCTCGGACCCTGCGCTTTCACTCTCCTTGGGCAGCCGAGGAGGGAATGCAGAGTTTCTGAGCAGCAGCTGCCCCACCCTCTTTCTGCACTTTCCCCAACTAGTCAAAGATGTCAGGGAGGGAAGAGAGTTGAGAGTCATCAGAGAGCGGTGCCTCCCACCCTTACTCATCACCCGCCAGACCCTAAGAGAGAGGAAGAAAGGGCAATTTAAGAAGGGGCTGAGCACCAGGACGCCACCGTTGCCACCAGCTCCTTCACCCTCTGGAAAAGAGAAAGAAGACGGAGAGGGACGGAGGCGGGCTCTTTACTCCGCTACCTACAATTCGAGGGTTCTTAGGGCAGCCTCTCTTTCTGCTGCCCTCTTCCTGGTTGACCAGATTGACCCTGGATTGGCCCTGGAGCAATGTCAGATGGCGAAAGTGTCATATTTATGTCACTCCATTTGAAAAAATCGGGGTAAATCCCCAACTTTTTCAGATCGGAGCATCGCAGGAAGCCCCACGGTGGCTGCAAAGCTGCACTTGCATCATCTAAATGCTGCAGCACAGATCAACAGCCACCACAGGGCTTTCCCCATTTAAAGACAATACAGCCCCCTGGTCACCATCTTCCTTACTGCTGTGAGTACTGTACTTCTATTCAAGTTATAATAATAATTTATACATTTGCATATATATATATATATATATATATATGCATGGTTTTACCCTGGTTGTGTTTTTATATTGTATTTTTATATTGTGTTTTTGTACTGTTTTGTTGATGGTTTTAACTTTTGTGAAACTCCCAGAGAGCTTCTGCTATTGGGTGGTATATAAGTCTTATATAAGTGCTCACCTCCAGCAATCTTGGTGGTGGAACTCTCACCAAGTGAATTGAAGCATAACACCTGCTGGAAGATCCAGCTCCCCAAGGCTCTCTCTAACAGCAGCCCCTTTGGTTTGCCCCTTCGGGATGCCACAAGGACACCTTCTATTTTTGCCTTCTTAATTTGTTTTTCTGTTTGTTTGTTTTTTGTTTGTTTGTTTGTTTGTTTGTGTGTGTGTGCATGTATTAGGACTGCTGCTCAGGGTGAGAGCCTGTTGTGGTTTGAAGTGGGTTACCCTCTGGGTGAGAGACAGAGGGGAGGAATGTATGTGAGGCTCCATGTGAGAGATGATTGGGAATGACTGAATGACTGGGAAATACTTTTATATTGCTAGTGGATTAGCTAGCCTGATGACCTCTTTGTGACCAGTGGCTGGCTATTACCACAAACTATCATCTATGATTGTGCTAGTTGGATGTGTATGATTCATTGGTTGAATGGAGTATCAAATTGAGCTACTTAATTGTTAAATTTTCACTGATAATTGTATTTTTGTATTTTGTTTGCTATTGTGTGTATTGTAGAGCATAATGTGTGAGGGAAAGGGAGTGGCAATATGTGTTGTTCAGGGCAGAGGGAAATATGGCAATGGCAGGGTGAAGTGCCATTACAGGGAAAGGAGAGAGAGATATTCAACACTCATCTTACCTTCCAGTCTCCCTGCCGTCCTGCAGATCTTGGAACACAAACCAGGCCACCCACAAACCAGGCCAACTTCTCCTTGCTCCTATGCAATGCCAGCTTGGTTAAAAACAAAATAAATATCATCTATGACCTCCTTACAGATAAGGAGGCCAACCTAGCATGCTTCACAGAGACCTGGCTGGGAAATGACAGTGGCCCGACATGGGCCCAGGCCCTCCCAGCTGGGTACTGTGTTAGCAAGCAAGTGAGGGAAAGTGGGTGGGGGTGGAGTAGCTGTAATCTACAAAGACAATCTTAACCTGACCAGACTTCCTGTCCAGGAATTGAATTACGTCAAGTATGTATACTTGAGTCTGAAGACCAGGTATAGACTAAGGATTCTGTTAGTGTACTGGCCACCCCACTACCTATCTGATTCCCTGGCCGAGCTCACAGAACTGGTCTCGGAGCTAGTGTTGAAGTCACCCATGCTTTTGGTCCTAGGCAACTTCAACATCCCATTCGGGACCAGTTTGTCAGGTGCAGCTCAAGAGTTTATTATTATTATTATTATTATTATTATTATTATTATTATTATTATTATTTCTTACCCGCCTCTCCCTCCAGATCAAGGTGGGGAACAACATCATGGCATCCAAGACAAACATGGGCTTATCCCAACTGGTCTCTGGACCCACACATTCAGCTGGTCACACCCTCGATGCTGTTTTCCATTCTGAACAGACGGATCTGTGGGCGGAGGTGATAAATATCTTTGCATTGTCACGGACAGAACATTTTCTGGTCAGGGTTAGTATCACAGCTACCACCCTCCCCTGCAGGGGTGGCGGACCTATTAAGATGGTCCGCCCTCAAAGGCTGATGGATCCTCTTGGTTTCCAGGAAGCCTTAGAGAGTTTTATGGCTGGTATCGTTGATGATCCTATAGAAGCCCTGGTCAATAGATGGAATCAAGATCTCGCTAGGGCTATCAACACTATCGCCCCCAAATGTCCTCTCCAACCTGCTTCCAATCAGGCACCCTGGTATACAGAAGATCTCAGGGAGTTGAAGCAGGAAGAATGATAACTGGAGCGAAGATGGCGGAAAACCCGATTTATATCCGACAAAACACGACATAGAGAACATCTTTGTTCCAATGGGGTGGCAATACGTGCAGCGAAGAAAGCTTTTTTCTCTGCACGCATTGGGTCTGCAAATCCACATCCAGCAGAACTGTTCAGGGTAGTGAGGGGTCTAAGTCAGGCACCTTCCCCCCTGAACCCGATCTTAGAGCCTTTGGCAGTTCGCTGTAATGCCTTTAATGATCATTTCACAGATAAAATCTCTCGGATAAGAGCCGACTTAGATGCCGTCGTTATAGCAGAGGCTGACAATGGAGGGTCCAGCAACTCCGTGAGTAGATTTACACTGGATCAGTTTCAGTTGGTGAGTACCGAGGATGCGGACAAGCTGCTTGGACGAGTAAGGAAGACAACTTGCCCTCTTGATCCCTGCCCTTCTTGGCTGGTCGCCCAGGGAAGAGATGCACTTATACTACAATTACAACATATTATTAATACATCTCTCAGGGAGGGGAGTTTTCCATCCTATTTAAAAGAAGCAGTGGTATGGTCACTTCTAAAAAAAACCCTCCCTAGATCACCTGGATCTTAATAGCTATAGACCAGTATCAAATCTTAACTTTCTGGGCAAGATGATCGAGAGGGCAGTTGCCTTCCAACTCCATGCAGTTTTGGATGATACAGATTTTCTAGACCCATTTCAAACCGGCTTCAGGGCAGGATACGGAGTCGAGACTGCTATGGTCGCCTTAGTGGATGATCTATGCTTCAATATTGACAGGGGGAGTGTGTCCCTGCTGGTACTTCTGGACCTCTCAGCGGCTTTCGATATCATCAACCATGGTATCCTTCTGGAAAGCCTGAGGGGATTGGGAATTGGGGGCACTGTGTTTCAGTGGTTCCGGTCCTACCTCTCAGGCAGGTTCTAGATGGTGATGCCTGGGAATAGTTGCTACTCAAAGAAGGAGCTGTTGTATGGCGTACCACAAGAAGCCATCCTATCCCCTATGCTGTTTAACATCTACATGAAACCACTTGGAGAGATCATCCGGAGGCATGGGGCGGAGTGCTATCAGTATGCTGATGACACCCAATTATTTTTCTCTATGCCTTCAACAACAGCGTCAGCTAAGGATAGTGTGTCTCCTCTAAATGAATGCTTGGAGATGGTAATGGGCTGGATGAGGAAAAACAAACTGAAGCTGAATCCAGACAAGACGGAGGTGCTTACTGTAAAAAGTCCCAACCTGGGTTTGGAGGTATGTCAACCAGTTCTGGATGGGGTTACACTCCCCCTGAAAGGCTGTGTTCATAGCTTGGGGGTGCTCCTGGATCGTAGCTCCAAATGACAGCTCAGATAGACACGACTGCCAGGAGTGCCTACTATCAGCTTCAGCTGATACACCAGCTGCGCCCCTTCCTAGACTTGGAAGACCTAAAAACGGTAGTGCACGTGCTGGTAATGTTGAGATTTGAGTTTTGCAGTGTACTGTACATAGGGCTACCTCTGTGCCTAGTTCGGAAACTTCAACTAGTTCAAAATATGGCAGCCAGGTTGGTCACCGGTACACCTAGGGGTGACTATATTACACCAACTTTAAAATCACTCCAGTGGCTGCCAATTAGTTTCCAGGCAAAGTACAAATATTGGTTATTGCCTTTAAAGCCTTACATGGTTTGGGTTCAAGTTACCTGCGGGATTGCCCTCTCTCATACAATCCGAATGCATGCTTAGGTCCTCTGGGAAGAATTTGCTACAGTTGGCCAAAACCAGGCTGACAACTGTTACCCAGAGGACCTTCTCTTCTGCCGCTCCCAGACTGTGGAATGGCCTGCCGGAGGAGATTCGTCAACTTAATAGTCTTTTTGACTTTAAGAAAGCTATAAAAACTGATCTCTTCTGGCAGGCCTACCCAGTCGAATTTTAAGAGTTTTATCTGTATTTTAATAATGTATTAATGTTACATGTTTTTAATCAGTTTTATGTATTTTATGTCATTTGTATCTATATTGTTCCTCGCCTCGATCCTGAGGGAGAGGCGGGTAAGAAATATTATTATTATTATTATTATTATTATTAATAATAATAATAATACAGCATACAGCAGGCTAAGTCATTTCTCAAAATAAAATGCCCAGGAAAATAATAATGCATGCATACAGGAGCTCCCTACAGATGCCTGAATTATAAAAAAAAGCACAAAGCATTCTGAACTTGTCTCTTGTCCTGTTCATTCATTACAGATTTATGATATAGTCATTATTTAACGAAGATTGCAATGTTGTAATGTTGCTACACCACTGCTATGGCTGTTGCCTGCTGCATGCATGCTTTTCTCAGTTCTCTGACATATGATGTATGCTCTTTTAAACTAAGTCTACCTTTCTGTTCCATTATTCTACCCCAGTTATTAGCACAAAGTTGTATTGGTAGAATATTCTTCAACACTGCTCTTAGGCCCCCTCCACAAGGATGCGCTTTTGCGCCCGGTTCGGGGATTATGCGCATTTTCGCGGAGGCGCATTTACGCCTAATCCCTCTGCACGGGAGGCGGCGAGAGGCAGCGAAGCGCATTAATTGATGTCCAAAAAGCGCTTTAGAAGACGTTAATGCGCATAATCGCTTGTTCACACGGCGAAAATGCGCTTTAAAGGCCGGAGAAAAATAAAAGTCGCTATTTAACGCGCATTCGAAAATGCGCATTATCGGGGAGATAACGCGCCTGTACGCCCGTTTTGCGCTCCGCTGGTGTGGAGGTAAAATTTATAATGAGCCTTCAAGGCTCATTAAACGTCTCGTGTGGAGGAGGCCTTAGGCAATGCGTGAAAGTAGAAAACACCACGTATCTGAGCAAATATTAATGCTGAGATGCTCATGTTCTCCATTTGCCTCTGCAGAATTCCACAGGATGTGCACAAAGGGTTGGATCAGACCTATATAACTTCTGTACACTTGATTGCTTTATAAGGCCTAATTGCAGCTAACTAAGCAGATTCCATTGAAAAGTACTGCATTTCACGTTTTCTGGAAGTTCTATCTGTGGGCTAAGATGTTTTATGTCTTATTCACACTTGCATGTCATTACTTGATATTCAATTGATGGGTGTGTATCTGCAAACTGGTCCAAAGTATCTCTGAAAAAGGCAAATATATATTTTTTCCAGGGACATCATCATGCCAGCAATAGGAAGTTGGATACGAAGAATACAGTTGTTCCTGTCGGGTTGTGTGAATGTGCTAAAGCCCGGTGAGAATTATGGCAATGTGCTACAGGTGTGCATCCAAACCCCCAAATAAGTAACATGCAGATGTGGCCTAAGAGAGGCTTGTGAGTCAAAGGGCTTCAGAAACAGCAACAAATACAGCACACACACACACACACACACACACACAGTGTTATGCTGCTCTTTTACTTTGTCAGTTGAATCATATTGAGAGTAATTATTCCACTTTCCTTGGCCCAGGTTAAGCCTTGGCTGGAATGTAGAGTCCAATTTGGGGGCTGAGAAGAGAAAAGATGCTGAGAAACTGGAAAAGGCTCTAGAGGAAAGAAAACATATTAAGAAAGAGGGACCTGTGAAGATGGTTTGATGAAGCTGGATTTATTCCTCAAAATGGAGGTAGAACATTTTTCCGGTCCAGTAGCACCCGAATAATTTAGGTTGCACCAGATACATGAGTGTTAAAAAAACTATGTGTATAGTCCAGCAAACAGTTAAGTACCACTGCCTCTAGAAGTTCGCAGTGAGTCTTGGGCTGCTTCCCACACAATGGATGGTACTTCTTTCTACGATCCAGCTGTGAGCGTCTAATGCAGGGCAAGGCCCTCCAGCAACAATCAAAAGCACAGCCATCTCAGTTTCAGCAGGAGGTCTGGCAAATGACTTATTGGACAGAAATGCAATTTACCTGTCTGCACATTAAATAGTTGTGCCAGGGCTGAAACAGGCTTTCCTCTTTATATTGCAGAACTGGGGGCAATGTTCTGTAGTCAAAGCCAACAAAGTCCATGTCATGAAAGCGACATAAGCATTAACCCCCGAGGAAAGGGGAGCAATATAAGGCATGGAAATGAAAAGTGGAGTGTTTTTATATTTTTATTGGATGCTGGCTTTCCTGGATCCACTCTTCTTTCCTCTCCAAGGATGTCTCATGAACGTGTAATTTTGGCTATTTTCATAAGCCCATGGGGCTCTGTAAAATGAAGCTCACTCCAAATTGTAATAGGCAGACCAAATGCAAGAAGAAAGAGGAAGCTACTGCAGTATTGCAAACAGAGAGATGATGATGATGATGATGATGATGATGATGATGATGATGATGGAGAAGGAGAAGAAGAAGAAGAAGAAGAAGAAGAAGAAGAAGAAGAAGAAGAAGAAGAAGAAGAAGAAGAAGAAGAAGAGGGGGGAGCCCAGAGTCCTAAAGAAAGGAAAGAGTCAAACAACTTCTGGAGCTGGAGAACTGGCTGAGAGAATAAGATAATTATTGGAAAAGGGACCTGGATAAAATGGGGACATAGTCTAGTGAGATTAGCTGGTTGTTTCATTAGCCTATTGCTCATATGCTCCTACCCTATTGGTGTTTTATTGGTAGGTGCTTTATTTATATTGTAAGCTGCTCTAAGCAATCCTGTGCACACCTACATGGAAGTAAATCTCACTGATATCAATGGAGCATACTTTTGAATAAGGATGCCTAGGAATGTGCTGAAAAACAACCTAACACATATTCACTTTGAAGTTTTCAGTACACTTCTGCTCTCTTTGTTGAACAGGACACTCTCTTTGCGATTATGTAAAATTTTATAAAGGGTTTTATTTTTGGCTTCCACAGTTTCTAATAAGTGCTCAAAAGTTAAGAGGAATTAATATTACCAGAGGCAATACTACTGGGAATCAAGTGCAATGCAGTTCAGTTTCAGTGGTATCATGTGAACAACTTTCATTTGGCAAGGCTCTCCTATGATGCAGGAGTTACAACAACTCCAAATAACTTCTGTAGAAATTACGGTGCAATCCTATGGGTTGTGCCCTTGATGACTGTAAACCCTTGAATCTAGAGGCTCATGATTTTCCAGTGCAGGGTAGGAGGAGTGGCAGATGTGATCTTTGCCTCCCCACCTCCTGCCCTGGATTTGTCATTAGATGGGCTTTTTTTTTTGCCTGACTAGCTGTGGCTCATATCCTGGCCTCTCCAGTCTCCTCTCCTCTGCACCCACTGAAATGCCCCCTTTTCCAAGGCCTCCTCCACACGGGGCGTTTAATGAGCCTTGAAGGCTCATTATAAATTTTACCTACACACGAGCGGAGCGCAAAACGGGCGTACAGGCGCGTTATCTCCCCGATAATGCGCATTTTCGAACGCGCGTTAAATAGCGACTTTTATTTTGCTCCGGCCGTTAAAGCGCATTTTCGCTGTGTGAACAAGCGATTATGCGCATTAACTACCTGGAAAGCGCTTTTTGGGCATCTTTTAATGCGCTTCGCCGCTTCTCGCCGCCTCCCGTGCAGAGGGATTGTGAGTAAATGCGCCTCCGCGATAATGCGCATAATCGCGGAACCAGGCGCAAAGGCGCATTCTTGTGGAGGGGGCCCAAGATTGAGTTCCCAACCTCTGAGAGCAAACGGTGCAGTTCTTTCCTGATTGGCCACTCACTGATGTTTGTGGGTTCTTTACATGATGGTGTCAACCTCCAGGACATTTGTGCTTTCCCTTGGTAATCTTGCTTTAAACCCACCCACCCCTGAAGATAATGCAATGTTTAAATTATTGCAGGATTTTCCCAACACGTAAAGCTGGCATAGTGCTATAATTTGGGCACTAGATGGCTCAGTTTCATTTAACAGAATAGCATTGGCTAGAGGTGAAGTTTTCCATTCAAAATCACACAGTCACCTTCTAAAGATGCTTGAATCAGTCCATCCCACCACATGCAAACTTGACCCTTGCCCATCTTGGCTAATACGATCCAGCAGAGGTGGATTGATTGGGTTGGTCCAGGGGGTGGTAAATGTCTCACTTTGTCAGAGGGTGGTGGCTGTTGCCTTGAAAGAGGCTGTATTGCACCCTCTCCTGAAGAGGACCTCCCTGGACCCAGAGGTATGTGAGAACTATCACCCTATCACTAATATCACCATTTTGGGCAAAGTGCTTGAGCATGTGGTGGCTGGGCAGCTTCAGACATTCTTGAAGGAAACTGATTATCTGGACCCATTTCAGTCTGGTTTCAGGCCAGGGCATGGCACTGAAACAGTTTTGGTTGCTCTAACTGATGACCTGCTCTGGGTGAAAGATAGGAGGAGTGCTACCCTATTGATCTTCCTCAGTCTCTCAGCGGCTTTTGATACCATTGATCATGGTATCTTACTGGACCAGCTCTGTGAGATGGGAGTAGGAGGCACTGTGTTACAGTGGTTTCACTCCTACTTGCAGGGCCAATTCCAGAGAGTGGTATTGGGGGATTCCTGTTCCACCCCATGGCTATTATGCTGTGCAGTGCTACAGGGCTCTTTTCTATCCCCCATGCTGTTCAACATCTATATGAAGCCATTGGGTGAGGGCATTAGCGGTTTTGGGGTTGGGTGCCATCAGTATGCTGATGATACTCAGCTCTACTTCTCCTTGTCATCAGAGTCAGCTGGGGCAGTGAAGGTGCTGGACCAGTGCCTAGAGGCTGTAATGGGCTGGATGACGGCTAATAAACTGAAGCTGAATCTTAATAAGATGGAGGCTTTGTGGATTGGTGGGAATTGGGTAAGTAACCTGTTATGGATGGGATTGCACTCCTTCTGAAGGAGCAGGTGCATAGCTTGGGACTACTCCTAGATCCACCCTAGTCACTGGAGGCCCAGGTGGACTTGGTGGTCTGGAGTACTTGGGTCAGCTTTGGCTGAGACACTAGGTACAGCCTTTTCTGGACAGGGACAATCTAACCACAGTAGTCCATGTGCTGGTAACTTCCTGATTAGACTACTGCAATGCAAAATACAGCAGGTAGAGTGCTCACTGGAACATCCAATAAAGACCTTGTAACACTAGCCTTAAAAGAACTACATTGGCTGCCTATATACTTCCGGTCGGAATTCAAGGTGTTGGCAATGCCTTTTAAAGTCTTAAATGGCTTGGGACCTTGGTACATGAGGAAGCACCTCTCCCTATACATGCCTGCCTGAGATTTGAGATCTGTTGGATGAACCCTCCTCTGTGTCCCACCAGTGTGAGACATACATTATGGTGGGACATGGGAGAGGGCTTTCTCTGTTGTGGCACCCCACTTGTGGAATACCCTCCCCTTGAAGACCCGACTGGCACTGACACTGGTTTCATTTCGGCGCCAAATTAAAACATGGCTTTTAATCAAAGCCTTTGAGGGCTAAATTCTCCATGGTCACACATAGTTTTAATTGTTTTTATTGCTTTTAAACTTTTTTTCTATTGTTTTTAATTTGTTAACAATTTAATACTTTTTTATCTGTGTATATTTATGTTTACATTGTTCTGATTTTAACTGTATGCTGCCCTGAGATCCTAGTGATATAGGGCGGCATACAAATGTTCTAATAAATAAATAAATTAGCCAGTTGCAAATGCAGAAAGATTCCAGGAGAAGAAACCCCGATAAGGGTGTGTTTTTCCCCCTTTTTATAGCGACACTCTAAATTATAGGGCCCACAGCAGCGCTTGGGTTAATCCCAACAGTTAGGGATATAAATTATTTACTGGAATGGATAACAATTGTATGAATTGGTCCACCCATTTACCATTTACGGGTCTGTAATTAATTATGCTGCAAATCTTGAAGAATGTTATATAATGGAATTATTTCTTTCCACTGATGCCAAAGGCTTTGAAGTGTATAAATATCTAACTATTACTGTCAGCTGGAAGACCAAACCTCCAGAGGGACAGCACAATTAAATTTCTGGTAAAGAATGTCTTCCAAATTTCATTTAACTACAATGTCTTTTGAAGAGACTCCGAATTTAGCAGCACAACATTATTATTATTTTCTTGTATATACTCTATGGATACAATTGCACTGGGGCTGGTTGAAATGAAATTACCAGGACAGTAACTCGAGCAATGCTTTATGTAATTACTCCTATAAAGAGGGAAAGCATTTCCCTCATTTTATAGGGAAGGGATTGTTTTTACAAACAATGCTGTCTAGAGTGATTGCAGACTTGCCTTGTTATCAACATCGTCATATTGAAGGTATTTCAATACCGTTGCACAATTCTATTTGCATAATAAATAGTCATGTGACATCTGTTATGTATTCAACCTGGTTTCAATTGAAACCATATTTAGAATATTCTGCATCTGGATTTAAGAAAAAGATATCAGGTTGGCTCCAGGATCTGCCTTCCTCAAGAAGAAAGAACCTTCCACAAGAGGAAGAGCTTTACTCAGAGAAAGTCCGTCTGCCTGATCTTTGGGGACCACCCCTCTTCCCACAAAACATCTCTCCCAATAAAGAAGGATCTCCTGACTATAACATTTTCAGGGGGCTGGAAGGGCTGCTGGTTCAACACCAACACAGTTGCAACACCAATGCAGTTGATCCAAGTTTAAATCTGGATCAAATCCATAATTTCTGGTGAATCCCATGACTTGTTGATGTGAGTAGAACTCCTCGGATGCTCCCAGTGGGGGAAGAAGGGGTAGATGTGATTTTGGTGCATTCCTCATTGCCTTTGTGCCCCCTGAAAAGCTGCTCTGGAATGTTGGGGCAAAGTTTGGAGTTGGTGTTGGGGGAGATTTGCAGTGATGAGTGGAATCAGTTATCATTGCCTCCCTCCTTCCTTCAGTGGGAACCTCCTCTGGATTTCAGTTGCTTCTGTGAATGGAAGCAACCCATTCATTTGTGCACTGGTCCAACCCTTTATATCTAGTTGTAGGAAAGTTGGTAGCAAAGTAGTACATAGTTTGCATGCTGAAGGTCCCAGGAGCAATCCACGACATCTCTAGATATGACTGGGGCTAGGTCTACACTACTGCTTGACACAAGGTGTAGATCTGGTCTGGGAAACATTCTTACTTGAAACCCGGGAGAGTTACTGCCAATCAGCATAAACAATAGTGAGCTAAGGGGATGAAAGGTCTAAGTATAAGGCAGCTTCATACGTTCATAATATCATTTTTAATTGACATGGGTCTAAATTACTTGGAATTAAATTGATGTTGGACTGAAATATACAAAGAAATAAGCTTGTTGGGAATGCTGTGAGTTGTAGTCCAACACATCTGAAGGACACCAGAATAGAAGAGGCTGAGATAGAACTTGGTCAATTACCATCATGAAATCTAGATAAATCCCTTCCATTTATTAATTTTTATTTCACCCCATTTATTTCTGACATTTTAAATTATTGGTAAGGACTAAACACACATCTACACAATGGAAAACAAGAAGAGCCCTGCTGGATCAGACCAATGGCCCATCTAGCCAACCAGCCACTGCATGAACCAGGAACCCATGAGCCAGATATGAGTGCAACTGCACCCTCCCACCTATGTTTTCCAGCAATTGGTGTACATAGGCTAACTGCCCCTGCTACTGTATCACAACTAGGAGCCATAGTGTAATAATGGAATCCATTGTGAATGTTTCACTGAATGCGCAGAGGGGCTGTGGGGTCATATGAGCTAGTCTCACCCACCATGAGTAACATGTGTCCTCTGATGATAGTCTGGTGAATGTTTGTGACAAAGAGTTCTCGGCTCCTACGCTTGAGGAAACATGAGGGTCCCTCTTCGAGTGTAGGCATTCTCTGTGTGCATCTGTATGAGTATAGACTTCCTTCTCACAAATGTCCACTGGACATTCATGAAGGAGGCATTATGCATTTCCAGCAGTTGGCAGGGCTAGCCTGGCCCTCTGTGCATTGATTGAATGTGTGGGTGGGTTTGTGCAACCCTCTTCCTTGTGTGTCAATTGCAAACATCCAGTGAACTGCACTGAAATTACATTCACTAACTTGCATATAATATACAGAATTCTTAGGACTGGTTCACATGGTTATGCAGCCAGTGATCCTCATCCTGTGGAAGAGTAGGAGGAAGCATGCGCACACAGCTGTTGCCATATATGTAACATAATGTGTGACATGGCCATGTCACACAGAGCCTGTTCTTGCAAAGACCCAATTAAGACAATTCTTCCCCAGCTAAAAAAGGAATGATGGTGAGGAGACAGCTATAAATTCTGGACTCTGGACTGTCTTGAAGAATAGACTCTGACAGGGATAAATGCAGAGCCTCCAAACACTTAAAGGGACAGTATATCAGTTCCTCAAACTCAAATTGAGAGCTATGTTGTTACTAATTGCAGCACTGAATAAAAACCCCATCTTTGAAGCACAGAAATTCCTGAATGGGAAATAAATGATATATGCACAATCAAATCCATTTTCTGGGATACACTGTTTGCATTTCTCTGCCTAACACTTAATTTAACTACTGTGGACATACTAGGAATAAATTATGCTTTTACTTCACATACTATCAAATACTGTGAAAGGAGACATTGACCTAGCTATAGCAGCTAACCCACCATAGGCAACTCACTATGAGCCTAGATTTAATGCAGTGTGAAATTGTATTAGGCAGTATTTATGATCACATTCAATACTTAATAGGCTATTGTGTTGATTCAATATTTAATTGGTTGCCTATATGCAGCGATGCACCATTAGGCTGTGTAGAATTAAACTGTTCTGTGCATCGCCTTTTAAATAAAATGTGTAATTCATGGTCATTTTAAACATAATTGTGAAGCCCTATTAAGGTTACATTTCCAAGGGATGCCGAAGGGAAAATTCAAGCCAGTAGGGAGATCTTGTGAATATTTGTTGCACTCTGGAATATAAATGAGACTTAGCTTTTGGACAGTGAAGCTGTGACTAAGGACACATTTCACAGGCTATCTAAGCCACCATAGCTAACCTAAGGAGGCCATGTCCAGCTGAAGCTTAACATTATCAATGAAATCATGGCCTCATTTACCTACCTGCCCATTTTTTAGTATATACCAGGGTTGGGAAACCATGAGATCCAGGAGGTATTTTTGCCCCTTCTAGACCTCCTCTCCATCGGCTACACTCCACAGGGTGCCCCTATGTTCCACAACATATCAACAGAAGCTCTACGCCTACATATTCATAGGCAAACAAAGTACTCAGGTGGTAAACACAGTCTTAAATGTAGGATGGCTACTTACACATCTCTCAAAAAAGAGGGCCTGCATCACGGGAAAAAAGAGGACAAAAAAGACATAATTTGTATAAGATTTGCATATGCTAATTGATATGTATAGATGCATATTTAGAAAGGATGACTATAACTTAAAAATAAATACAATACATTTGACCAGAGTAAGTACGACTGCAACCAGGGGACCTGCTAGGACTGCTATTCAAGTGCTAATTCAAGGCCCGTGCTCTCCAAGTTTCTTCTGTTTCTTCTTTAACTTCAACTTGGACATGGAATGGACAGCCCTTCAAACAGAGTACACCTTCAAAAAGAGGACTGCCCTCTACAAATTAGGACACATAGCTACCCTACCTACCGTATTTCCTCGAATCTAAGACGCCATTGATTCTAAGACACACCTTAATTTCAGGGCCACCAACGAAAAAGCTTTGCGTCGATTCTAAGATGCACCTTAATTTCAGCATCCCTCCCCACTCAGCAGTGTGGAGCAGCAGCGAGGCGGCAGCAAGGATGGGCGATGGAGGGGAGGGGGGAGGGTTAAGGCCCCACAAGTCCTCCCTCCCCCTCCCTTCTTACTTTAACCACTGCCGCCTTGGCCTGGTTCCCAGTAACTACGCCTTGCCAGGCCAAGGGAAGCATTGCCATCGCCATCGCCCGTCCTTGCTGCCGCTCCGCTGGCAGCGCTCCCCTCGGCCTGTCAAGGCGTCTTTACTGGGAACCCAGTAACAATGCCTTGCCAGGTCAAAGCGGCAGCTACCAAGGTAAGAGGGGAGGGGGGACTTGCAGAGCCCTAACCCTCCCACCTCCCCTCCATCGCCCATCTTCCTTGCCGCCACCACTGCTGCTCCGCGCCGCTGGCAATGCTTGCCTTGTTACTGGGAACAACGCCTTGCCAGGCCGAGGCGAGTGCTGGAGGTGGTGTGGAGTGGCGGCGGCAGCGGCGAGGACGGGCGACAGTGATGGAGGTGAGTGGGAAGGGAGGAGTGGGAGGGTTAGGGCCCCGCAAGTCCCCCCTCCCCCTCACAAGTCCCCCCTCCCCCCTCGCAAGTCCCCCCTCGCAAGTCCCCCTCCCCCCTCGTAAGTCCCCCCCCCCTCACCTTGATCGCTGCTGTCTGGGCCTGGGAAGGCTCCAGTACTGGGAAAGAGGCCGAGAGATCTCGGCCTCTTTCCCAGTACTGAAGCCTTCCCAGGCCCAGGCAGCAGCGATCAAGGTGAGTGGGGAGGGGGGACTTGCGAGGGGGGAGGGGGACTTGCCGGGTCCTAACCCTCCCACTCCCCACTCCCCTCCATCACCGTCGCCCGTCCTCGCCGCTGCCACTGCTGCTCTGCACCATCATCAGTGCTCGCCTCGGCCTGGCAAGGTGTCCTTACTGGGTTCCCAGTAACGATGCCTTGCCAGTCCGAGTGGAGCGTTGCCAGCGGTGTGGAACAGCAGCGGCAGCAGCGAGGATGGGCAACGGCGATGGCAACGCTCCCCTCGGCCTGGCAAGGCGTTGTTACTGCGAACGCAGTAACAATGCCTTGCCAGGCTGAGGCAGCAGCGATCAAGGGGAGAGGGGAGAGGGGACTTCTGACTGGCCTTGTAGGGTCCCTTGGGACCCGCTAGGGTAAGTCGCGGGGGGGGGGCATGCAGAGCCCCCCCGCCTCATGCAAAATGGAGATGTTCTCTAAGTTGTGTCTTGTTGGATTTTCCACCATTGGCACTCATTTTATGCCTCATTTCATTGTTTTTATTGTATATTTAATGTTTTATGGTACATTTTAATGAAATAAATGAACAATAAATAAAATGGGCATTCCCATTCATTACAGTTGGCACGGTGACACTTTTCATTGCAGAATTTACACAGAAGTAGACTTACAATATAGTGTTCCTATGATGGCCACTGACACTTGTACAATCTTCCCAAATTTCACCCTCTTTCCAGAAACAAAAACATACCCGGGGAACAAAATGCCCCAAGAGTTGATTTTGCCATTGAAGCACCTTTACGTCCAAAACACAAGCAATGCCCTGGAGTGTAAAAATGTCCCATGGTTTTTTCCAAAGAAAACTGGCCTAAGGAAGCAGGCTTACATACTTTGGTTGTCAGCATAAAAATGTCCCATGGGGGAACAATTACTTCACAAGATATAAATTTCTTACGGGGTTATACAAACACCCCAAGCAATCAAAAATATTAATTTTTAGTAATAATAAAGTTTTACGTTGACAATTTATTATACTTTGCTAATATTTTGAGTTGAAAACATACTTCTTCTAAGACCTCCATCACACCTAATCCCCCCCGTTTTCCTCCACGTTTTTTTTTAACCTCTGAGGCAAAAGCGTGTTAAGCTTATGATCCCTTTCACCTGAATAGCTGTTCTTTCATGCCTTCATGCCTTGGCTCATTAGCGCTTGGGCTCCACTCCACTCCACCCCTCCCCTTCTCTTTCTCCCTCCAGTCAGGCCCTGGCAGATGAGTACTTCAACTAGACCGCCTTTATGGAACGACCCTTTAGCCTGGCTCTTTGGGGGCATCGAGAGAGTACAATCCTGTCTCTGCAGAGATTCAGGCATTGTATGATTTTTAAAAATGCTTTCGAGCCTGGGATGCAAGGTTTGGGTTTTATCTTGAGGCTTGGAGCCTGCTGCTGGGAGAGACTGCTTTTCCCTGCCAGGACCTGATGCAATCCATTCAAGCCCCCAATTCCTTTAAAACTACATGGAGACTTTGGGCGTGTTAAATGTACTTAGGGAAAATAATCCAGACTTTAACGTTCTAGGAAAGGCTGGGGAAGAGGCGGGATGTCAACTGGACCCGCACAGCATCATGTGAGTACCATGCTGCAAATCCACACACCAGCCGTGACGAGACTGCACTAAATCACTGGTGTGATGGAGCTCCAACACCACAGACACATTTGAGATTGTGTGGCATTTTACCAACATGTACTGGGAAATGGCTTAGGGTAGTAACATGACACCCAAACACCTTTGTGTATGTTTTTTAGGGTTGTTGGATGAAAAGTTCACAGTACATTCATATTGAATGATTGTATGTATTTACCGCCTTTCTCCGAAAACACTCACTTTAACACTTACAATTTAAAATACGAAAACAAATACAAATGACAAACAATAAAACAGCCGAATTATTTTAGGCCATTGGTGACCTTGTCTTCCTTTCCCTCAGGACACTATTCTTTAAGTAACCACCAAGAGCTACTGAAATGAGTGCCCTGTCCTGGCCTTCTCCTTTTCTCCTTCATTTTCAGGGCACTGACCCATCCCCACAACACACACACAGAAGTGAACGGAGATCTTGCTCTGGTGAAGGCCCTTTTACACGTAGGAGCTCCTGAAACCTTAAGGGGTTACCAGTTTGTAGCAGCTGCCTAAGGTAGAGCAGGAAATACCCTCTCCTCCCTCAAGCCAAAGCAGGTGCACAGTAACAAGGGTTGATCAAGATTTTTTGGCATCTGAGGTAAAAAAAATCCCCAAAGCACTTCTTCCTCTACGTATCAGTGAATAAGCAACAACTAACTTGCTGCCCTTTCATGACACCCAAAACCAGCTGCCTGAGGTGGCCACCTCACTATACCTAATGGTAGAGCTAGCCCTCAGTCAGTAGTCTTAATATCAAACCTTGTTGCACTACATGTATCACTCATGATTTATTGTTGCTTGGTTTTAATAACTTTTTCTCTGTAAAACATCTTCTGTGGTTAGTGGAAAAAAATCACTTATTTTGAACAGATGCCTTCAGAGGTAATCTGCTAGTTTTATATAATTCTTTATATAATTCTAGCAGTTCAATATTGTTTCAAGAGAAAGCAATTTGCCGTCAGGCTGGCAGCTCACAGATTCTCCTCCTCAGTCACTTTTCTTTTTTCTTTCCTTGACAAAACAAGCAAACAAACAAACATTCACAACTGAAAACAGGGCCTCCCTGCTGGTCTTAGCACACAGGCAGGTTAGTCTTCATGAGAGCCATGCTGAATCTGACCCAGGGTCTATCTAGTCCAGCATTATGTTCACACAGTGGACAACCAGTTGTCAACTGGAAATGCACCAGCAGGACACAAGAGCAACAGCACCCTTCCATCCATGTTCCCCAGCAACTTGTGTACAAGCCTAACAGGGCTTAAGGGACTGATTGGGCCACCAGGAGAGCTTGTATAATGACTTTTAGGGGCTGGAGTTAAGTTTCAGTGTTACTTTAGGGTTAGGCTCAATGCTCCAATTAGGGTTAGGGTTAGGGTTAGGGTTGAGGAGGCATGGCATCCCTATAAGGAATGTAGACCATGGAAGAGCCTAGTAGGGTTTGAGAGACTGAATGGGGCACCAGGAGAGCTTGCATAATGACTTTTAGGGGCTGGAGTTAAGCTTCAGTGGTGTTTTAGGGTTAGGCTCAATGCTCAAATTGGGGTTAGGGTTAGCGTTAGAGTTGAGGAAGCATGGCATCCCTGTCATTAACGGAGCCGTGGAAGAGCCTAGTGGGGCTTGAGAGACTGAGTGGCCCACCTGGAGAGCTTGCATAATGATTTTTAGGGGCTGGAGTGAAGTTTCAGTGTTACTTTAGGGTTACGCTCAATGCTCAAATTAGGGTTAGGGTTGAGGAGGCATGGCATCCCTGTCAGCAATGGAGCCTTTGGATGACCTAGTAGGGCTTGAGACAGATTGGGCCACCAGGAATGCTTGCATAATGGCTGAAACCCAACTCCAATCCCTAAAAGTCATAATGCAAGCTCTCCTGGTGGCCCACTCAATCTCTCAAACCCTACTAGGCTCTTCCATTGGCTCCGTTCCTGACAGGGATGCCATGCCTCCTCAACCCTAACCCTAACCCTAATTTGAGCATTGAGCCTAACCCTAAAGTAACACTGAAACTTAACCTCTGATACAAGTAGGACATTGTCAGGATCAGGCCCGGTCTCCCTGGTATAGATCTGGAAATGGACTGAACAGCCTGAAGAAGAACAGCCAAGATAGGAAGCGAGGATGGAAATTCTCCAAGACTCTCCAGGGGCCAAGGAGGAAACTTCCAGGAGCTTATTGAACAGGAGGCCCAGCCTCAGAGGACATCTTCCCCCTCCTCCTCTCTGAGAACACATTGGAGGTAGAGGGAGCATCAGAACTGACAGATCCCAGAGTCTGCTGCAGGGTCAAGCAGGCAGAACTGAGAGGAGGTGGGAGATGGTTCGCTAGACTAGCCACATAGCAGAGGTTACAATTTGCAGACACCCCTTGAAGAAGGGTCTAGTAAATTCCTGTCGGGCATGGCAGGAAACAGTCCATTTAGTTAATAGTCAAGCTGTCATGGTTCCAAGCCCTCCTGCTGAGATGTAAGACTATAAAGACACCTGCTGTGCAATCCACCAAGTTTTTTTCAGTAAACAGACATCTCTTCACACCTGAAGAGAGTGTGTATGCTAGGAGCTATCCTCTAAGCTTAATTTGCCTATCAACGCAAGACAGATCTCACTTTACCAGTCTTTGGTTCTACCCCTCATTTTCTCAACCCTGTGTCATTTACATCTCAAGTTGGCCCTGTTGCAGCTAGGTCTCCTGTGCAGTTTGCCACATCCCCAGCGCCCTCCACTTCCTTCTATGGCATCAGTAACTCATGCACCTCCATCTCTCTCTCTCTCTCTCTCTCCATTCTGTAGTTCTCATCAAATCATCTCTAGTTTGTAATAAAATACATAATCATTATCTAAACCTTGACCTGTGGTCCATTGTTAATTGTCCCCTGGAGTAAATATAAAAGGCAACCTCCCTGTGGCCCATTGTAACTCAGAGCACGTGTCAGATGGTTATGCATTGACACATGCATGCACACTTTCACACACATGACCGAGGAGGCACATGCACAGCAATGGAATTCTATGAATTCTGTACATCTGCAAAGGGTCACTGGTTCCACACAAATACTTCCTGCCTCGTCATACTTCTTATATTAAACGTTATCTAGGTGCTCAACGTCTTGACGTCGGTGCATTTCAGTCATAGATACAGTGCATCATGGAGAATATAGGAGACTGCTTTATACCAGGTCAGCCAGTTGGTCCATCTAGCACAGTCTTGTCTGGTCTGATTGACAGTGGCTCTCTACAGGGCCTCAGGTAGAGGTCTTTCCTATCACCAGCTGCCTGATCCTTTTAACTAGAGATGCTAAAGACTGAACCTAGGACCTTCTGCTTGCAAAGCATCTGCTTTACCACTGAGCCATAATCCCTCCTTGTGGGCTTTTTAGTCTATGGTTGTTGCATGTAAAGCTAGTTGCTTTCATGCATGCAAAATTAGCCATTACCCTTCGGGCAAGCTGCAAAAATCTTGCTTGCTGAGTGTGCAGTGTCTCAGAGTTCATCAAGTGTTGGATAACATATGGACTGCGCTAGGCTATAACTAATCCCATCCTAAATGTGAACATTTTTTTAAGAGGTGGTGTCAAGAAAGAAATACAGTCAATTAGGATTATTGAGGAATCCCCTAAGGAAAATCATTTATATGTATTGGGATGTACAGTTACCATTTGTCCTCCAAGAAAGAGTAGAAATTCAGACATTAGCCTCAGGAACTTCTTCTCCTTCCTTCCTTCCTTCCTTCCTTCCTTCCAACCCCCACCCTTCATCTTCCTTTTTCATTTCCAGCATTTCTCCATGTTGCTATTAATGAGCCTTGCTCTGGCTTTCATTTGTTCAGAAAGCTGGCATTTCCAGCCAAGGGCAAACTCGGTTCTGTAAGGAAGCCAAATTTGGGATGCACAAATTATGTGCCTACAGGGAGTGGAACGGCTTCTTTCCATACTTCAAATTAAAAAAAGAAAGGAAGAAAGAAAAGGTTCCAGCAGGAGGCTTTGCAGGCTGGGGCTGGTGAATGCAAACCTCTCAGCTAACGCACAACCTTAATTCCTGCATGCTGCGGTGGAACTAAAAAATGATTTACTGTCATCCTAATTAGATTATTTGTTTTCTGTCTTCAAGGTATTGAGGAGTGATATATTCAGAGGCAGCTAGGTTGCCTGCATCAGCTTATGACAGCAATTCATTATACTTATTATACACCATTAGACAGCGTTATCATACCAAGTTGGTTTGAGTCATCTCTCACACAATATTTTAGACAGATGGCATTGGTTTGTTCATTCATCCATTCATTACCCCACCCCCTCAGCTAGGGTGGCTGGGTGTCCTACTTTAAGAAGGGACAGTCCTCTATTTGAAAAGCAGTCAGAGGACAATCTTCTATTTGAAGGTGTCCTCTATTTCAGCTGTGAGCAGAAAGTAAATTTCCAGATGTTTTGGACTTCAATTCCCAGCATTCTTTACAATTTGCCATGCTGACAGAGCCCTCTTAGAGTTGAAGTCCAAAACACCTTCTGCCCACCCACACCCCGCTGTATTTGTTGAGCTGCCCAGATCAAGTCTGGGTTAAAGCTGAAGAACCATAAGAAGGGAGAGAGGCATGGGCCTTGAAGCTGCCCATTGAGAGTTAGCACCTGGACCGCAGACTCAGCAAGGCATGCAGGTCACCTGGATCACAGTCTTCCCCACTATGGGGAGATGTACCGTATTGCTATTTTAATCATAGTTATTACCTCTACATTTGCATTTGTACTGTATTGCTATTTTAATCATAGTTATTACCTCTACATTTGTATTTGTGTATATAAATTATCATATTATTAGAACCTGAGGTCATACCATGAAGCTGATTGGTGGGAGATTCAGGACAGATAAAAGGAAGTACTTCTTCACACAACGCATAGTTAAACTATGGAATCCACTTCCACAAGATGTGATTATGGCCACCATATTTAGATGGCTTTAAAAGGGAGTTGGATAAATTCCTGGTTATTACCTCTACATTTGTATTTGTGTATATAAATTATCATATTATTAGAACCTGAGGTCATACCATGAAGCTGATTGGTGGGAGATTCAGGACAGATAAAAGGAAGTACTTCTTCACACAACGCATAGTTAAACTATGGAATCCACTTCCACAAGATGTGATTATGGCCACCATATTTAGATGGCTTTAAAAGGGAGTTGGATAAATTCCTGGAGGAAAAGGCAATCAATGGGTACTAGTTCCGATGGCTATGTGCTACCTCCAGTATCAGAGGCAGTAAGCCTATATAAACTAGTTGCTGGGGAACATGGGTGGGAGGGTGCTGTTGCACTCGTGCCCTGCTTGTAGATCCCTGGTTGACAGCTGGACGGCCACTATGCGAACAGAGTGCTGGATTAGATGGACCCTTGGTCTGATCCAGCATAGCCCTTCTCATGTTCTTATATTTAAATGTAATGCAAATTACATTTTGGTGATGCATAAGTGGTCATCCAAGACCCAGCTACAGAAGCACACTTGGCATCCATCTCTGTTAACTGGACTGAGGTCACAGTAATGCAACATGATGACAGAGTTCCTTTTCACAAACAGAAACTGGAAAAGGCAGAGGTTATCCATGTCAGACTTCCTTTCACCAGCTGTAAGGGAAAAGAATCTTCTGCTCATAAATACTGGATAGTGGGGTGGGGTAGGAAATCAACTCTTCAGCTGTTCACTGGGACATATGTTGTTGTGCCTCTAAGGAGTACTGGCTGGAGTTCAATTCAAAACGAAAAGTTTGATAAATCGTTGCCAGCATCCCAGTATTTGACAGCTCAAATGTAGTCATCTATCCACTTTTCCTGATTTACACACATGGCCCCTCCACCCCCACCACTCCACCCCCACCACCCACCTCTCCCTCATCTTTGCTGCCACACACATGTAGAAAACTCTGTTTGGGACTGAAAAGCTTGGTCCTATTTATTTATTTATTTATTATCAACAATTTAAAATCTTTTCCTTATTTCTAACGAGCCGTGCAAAGGGAGGTGCAAGATTTTCAGCTGAATGCCTCTAGCAGTGGTAACATGTGGGCGCTCATCATGGCAGTCGGCATAATCATCCTCCCAAGGAGAGTCGAAACGTTCAGGCAGTGGAGTTGATCCATAGCAACAAACCAGTCCTAGCAGTTTTCATATCCATTGGGAGCAGGTCCTTTGGCTCATGCACGGTGCCTAGTCACTCTTGGCTGGTTCCTTCTGCAAACAGTAGCAAAAAAACAAAGTCCTCTCCATCCATGGTTTGTCTATCATGACGTCCAAACAATAAAAGATGGCTTATGATTGTGTGTTGCAATATGTAATTGTGTCCATGCAATGGATGGAAGGAACAAACAAGAGAAACTAACTTCAATGGGTTATTACATTGACCACAATGTAATTAACTTTGAATAGGATTGGCGGAGGCATAGAGCATGGATCCAGCCATCGGGTAACTCAGTTGTTGTTTGATTTTCCTTCCTGGCCCACTGGCCAGGACAGATACCATGCCCTTACTTGAAGAGGCCTCCTCGGAGGAAGAACTAGTGGCCCCAGAATCCCAGGGCACTCCAGACCAAGCCCCACCAGACTCACAGGAGCCTGAGTTCTCAGGGAGGTGGTTGCAGAGCCATCCCTGCCAGGAGAAAGGACTCTGCCTCTGAGGTCCCCTCTACAAGATTTCAGTTTGACACCCGGTTTGCCCGATTATGCGCATCTCCTCACAATTGCTTTTATGCCTGGCTGTATGAAACTCCTTTAAAGTTGTTGACATGCATGCAAATGTTGCTGAAAGTAACTGCCCAAACAGGTTTTGCACCCTTTATTCTCCCCGCCTACCTGAATCTCCCACTTTTGGTTTCCTAGGTTACCTGCCGGGAATGATGTGGTTAACCTTTTTGGCTACCTCTCTCCCCTCCAATTTTGCCGCCAGCTGAAGTTTGTCCCCCCTCCCAGAACTGCTCAGGAGTAAATGGGAATGTGCCTCAGAAGTTTTCCCCTCCAGCAGCCTTTTAAAAAACATTTTCGGCTGCCTCTCTCTGCCCCCCACCATTTGCCAGAGAGAGAGGAAGAGAGCGAGAGACCAAAGAGAAGGAGCGAGCAAGCGAGAGAGTAGAGATCTGCACAAACGCATGCCCAGACAGGGGAAGCTGCTTCGTTCCTTCCTCCTCCTAATTTTCCCAGTGAGTTCAAATGTTTTCTCTTCTCTCCTTCTCAATCATCCGTTGTCATTTTGGTGATGTAAAACATTCAGACGTGCACACACACACACACACCCAGCAAGCAAGCGAGGGGAGCGAGAGACGAGAGAAGCGAGCGTGTGTGTGTGTGTGTGTGTCTATGGACGGAGGCAGGCATGCAGGCAAGCATGAAAACACCCTCCCCGTCTGCCCCCCACTTTCCCTGCTTCCCGTCTCACTAATAAGTTCTCTTTTTACACACACACACACACACACACACACACACCTCATCTCAGGAACCCAGCAAGAAGCAAGGGGACGAGTTGTCTAAGCGGATCACTAATTATCCACACATACTCATGACAACAATACCATCTGATCATTACTGCGCCTCCTCACATGGACATAAGGCACTCTTACTCCCACGGTAAATTAAAACTCACTATTTAACGCACATTCGAAAATGTGAATAATCGGAGATTTAAAGCGCCTGGACCCCTGATTTGCGCTCCGCTCTTGTAGAGGTAAATTTGGTAATGCGCCTTGAAAGAGCTTTAAATCGCTCTTGTAGAGGCACCCTGAGGCAGAAGCTGAGCAACCCACTTACCCCTGGGAGCGCTGTCGCCTCAAGCAACAGGCTAGCAGGACTCCTGTGCAAAGGAGTGCTCGCCTGCATAAAAGGTCTCCTCAGGAGCAAGTGATTTCTCAGGAGTAGGACTCTGGAAAAAAAGCTCTGATTCTTGCTTTGGATGGGGTCCAGCAGGCATTGGGGCCTAAAAGCCTTCACTAGAAACCAGCCAGCACTTGAACAACTTGATCCATCCTGCCTTTGATCTTGAGCCTATCTACAGTACTGCTTTAAAACGGTTTATAACAGTTTTAAACCGGACTGGTTTAAAACTGTTATAAACCATTTTAAAGCAGTACTGTAGGTAGGCTCTTTGTCTCTTGAACTATGCCTATGACTTATACCCTGTTTCGTGACCTTTTGGACTGCCTAACATTCTGCTTCTGGACTGTGCAACATACCTGATGATTTACCATGTTTGATCTGTTGCTTGTTATTCAGACCACTCCTGCTACTGCCTGTTTCTCTTGTCTGCCTGACTGCCTGTGTTCTCACTTCTGCCAGGACTGAGACAACCTCTGTTGTAGCCTGAATCCCATCAGCTAACAACCTGTAGGCTTGACAGTTTGCTGACTCCGCTACATTTACAGCTTGCTACAGCCAAAGCAGGACAAATGTTGATGGTGGATGGCAGGTTCAGGCCCATCATGGTGCAGACTGCCAAAGTCCCTAGTAGTCCCCAGCTGGCTTGCTTTGGTGCCATTCTGTTGAGTAAATATGAAGAGAGAAAATAACATGAGTGTTTTGTGCCTTCACCCTTACCAGTTTGCCCCTCAGGCAATACCTATCCTCCAGACACTGCTTCCTGCATAGTGACATACCTCTCCACTTTTGCGGGGTGGGGGAACTGTAGCTGAACCTGGGATCTGCTGCATGCAAACCGGTGCAGCTGTCTTGTACTGTTCCCCACCATGCCCACGCCCTGCTTATCGATTGCTTCCCTTGGTGGTTATAATCTCCACATCTGCATCAGATATGCCCCTGAGTATATACCTAATGATTTTTCTTTATTGTTATTGCTATTTCTTGGTATTAGTATTCTTAGCATTAATTAAGGCTCCAGGGTACCTTTTGGGTGAAGGTGGGCTTGAGCCATGAATCCCCCTGTGCTGCTTTCTTTCTTTTCTTTTAATCAGTGTATTTAAATTAATCTTTTAAATTAATCAATGTATTTCTTTATTGAATTTGGTTGCCTTGCCTGTTATGCATATGTGTGTGTGCATGCGTGTGTGTATGCAGCCTTATATATTGTAGCTCCTACCTGCTTGCGCCCTTCCTGAAATAATGCTGGATGGGAGGTAAGTGGCTACAAAGACTAGGCCTTTTGAGGGTGGGGCCTGAGTCTTACTCGCAAAGCTTGTCCTATCCCTGTGCCTGAAATTAGTCATGAACCCATAGAACAAATGAGCTACTTCTAAGTTAAGTCCTGTTGCTTGCCATGGGATATCCAACATCTATTTATTCAGCCTAATAGTGCAACCACACTAGGAATACTGTGTACAGTTCTGATCGCCACAACTTCAAAAGACTATTCTTCCTCCCTTGCTTTTTGAGGATGGGGCCTGGTTCTTACCCACAAGGCCTGTTCTCGTATCCCTGAGCCACATGCCTTCCTGACCATGGAGGAAGACAGCCATTCCTCGCCCTCTGTCTTCACTGCACTCTGTGGGCCTTTTTAGCTACTTCGGCCCTACCCACAGCCCCTGCCATCCACGCCCTGTAGTAGTGGTGGTGGCGATGGTGGTGGTGGTGGTGGCGATGGTGGTGGTGGTGGTGGCGATGGTGGTGTGTGTGTGTATCTATTCATATCTATTTCAGAAACAATTCATTGTGAAAAAGCTGCTAAGTACAGCATGACAGACTTGGGGGATATTCTATGAACAGAAGCCAACTGGACCGGTAGTTGAATCTTACTTCAGTACTGATGATGGGACAATGTCCTCTACCATGCTAGAGGGCAGCAGGCTAGCTTAGGAGGCACAAGGAAGACTACATGGCACACCCAGTTCTATCCTCCAATAGAGAGGAATGTTGGGGGGGGGGGCTCAGAAGGAAGAGTCAGGGTGTTGTCACTGCTTCCCCACCCCAGCATTTGCTGTCCGAGGCAGTTGAAGCAACTTTGCGTCACTCTGCTTAATGGTAGATAAACCATCAGTTGTAGTCTAGCCACTGTTTCAACAATACAGGTCTTGACCACTGTGTGCTCCAGCTGTGTGCTCAGGACAGAAGGAGACTGCATGGCTCATAGAAATGGAATATGGACGCTGAAGCCTTTCTCCTTCCCTGTTCTCCTTCAAACAAAGGAGTCTTCCTCGACCTGGGTTCTGGACTAAACTCCCATCAGCCCCAGCCAAAATATCTCGAGTGGCAAAGGGTAGGGAAGGACGGCTCAGCTGTGAAATGAAAATCCATTGTTTGCTGGGAGATAAGACAAAAACCATTATCTGGCCTTGTTCCAGTCAGTAGGAAAATAACCATGCAGCTAGCTATAGTGTTTATGTTGCCACATCTGGAAAAGGTCCTACTAAATTCAACCCAGACAATGACTCCTTTATACGCAGCTAGGCTTGTTCATGCAAATCTTTTGCACTGCTAGCCTCGATGCATACATGAGATGTTTTTTTAATAACAAAGAAACTAGGAATGGGTGAGATTTTTGTTCCAGGTTGTTGTTTTTATAAGAATTTACCAAAATCCAGTCATTTCTTCACTTGGTCCTGACTGGGACCAGCTCCACAGCTCCTAGTCCCTAGCTTACCTCAAACCATTGCCCACAGCCGATATAACATCACAGAAGAGTGAGGCAATCCCGCTGGGTTTTTTTTTAGCTCACACTTCCCAGAATGTGGATAACTTTCAAGACCAGCCACCAAACAGTAGCCTCCACCACAGCCGGGAGTCTCTGGGATTACCTCTCTTTGAACCCTTTAGTGACCAATATACCACTGAAAGATTTTTGCCTCACAGGAAGTGAATTGATTATTTGTTCAATGTTATCAGTTACTGTAAATTGTTACTGAACATGTTATATCTACAGGAATACCTTACAAAGGCTTTATGGAGTTGAAACAGAAACACATTGTAGACTGATTAGACTGACTGGCATAACTGATATAGTATGGATATAGCTCAAGACTACAGCCATCAAATGTAGAGAAATCAAAATATACCCAAGTGAATCAGGCCTGAAACTCACCTGAGAGGATGGGTTTGTTAGACACTAATTTTTGAAATGGGGAGAAAGGAGGGGTGACATATATTTGAAAATCAAGAGATCCAAATATGTCAGTTTTCTTTAGACCTTCAGTTTTGATCTTTAAATGCATTATTGTGTTTTTAGATCTTTACCCTGCTTCTGGCTTTTGCTCTGGGTTTTACTTCAGCTTTATTCTGTTTTAAAATTTTAAAGACTGAATATTATGTTTTATTACGTTACCATTTAATTTTTGAGAACTGTCCAGAGAGCTTCGGGTATCGGGTGGTATAGAAATGTGATAGATAGATAATTTGAAGTAGGTTGACGAATTGTTTAGGTTGTCTTCCTGCTTTGCAAAGTAGACTCAGGATCATCATATAGGGAGAGGTTTGTCAGAACAGCCCACATTGCTTGCATTTACCCTCTCTTTGTCCAATCTCCAAGTGCATTAACATTTTACAGCAGCTTTAAAATGCTGCTTCCTTGCGTGGCTCTGCCCCCTCTCTCCCCTTACTCCCTGCATATGCTGTACATCAGGGTTTGCCAGAAATGAATCACTGGTGAGAAACAGAAGTGCCCAGGGCGCCTTCTTTCCTGCAGCTACATTTGTTTGCATGCTGTGCCAGCCACACAGTCCAGCCTCCCCACTGAAACTGCCAGAGAAGGTCAACACATGGCACATTCAAGGAACACACTATATAGCAATGGCCGGAAGGAACCCTGATTGTTTCTTGTCTCTCTTCTTGGCCAATGCTGGCCCAGCAACCCGTACTGGGGACTTTTATTTGGGCCTTCCAAACACCTTAAGCTGATTAAACAATCACTGAAGCAACATGATGGCAAGCTTTGTCTCTTGTTCCTGGCAACTGAAGCGGAGATAATTGTACTTAATGCATTACAAGTCCGTTGGTATCATCATCATCATCTGATTTATTAAAATAGGACTGATGGTTTGATCCTTTGGTCCAGCATTGTATCCCTAGAACCCAGGACAAGATGAGCGTCACATTGATTTTGCAGAAAAGATCTACAAGCACAAGACCCTGTGTGTTTCTGATTATACTATATTTTGCATTCAAACACAACCCACTTCTCTGTAAAGATACCTATCATGTCTGAATAGAGCCTTGGGTCCCCTCTACAAGGATTCGCTTTTGCGCCTGGTTAGGCGATTATGCGCATAATCGCTGAAGCGCATTTACACCTAATACCTCTGCACGAGAGGCGGCGAAGCGCATTAACAGATGACCAAAATGCGCTTTACAAGTAGTTAATGCGCATAAGCGCTTGTTCACATAGGCAAAATGCGCTTTAACGGCCGGAGCAAAATAAAACTCGCTATTTAACGCGCATTCGATAATGCGCATAATCGGAGAGATAACGCGCCTCTACGCCCGATTTGCGCTCCGTTCTTGTAGAGGTAAATTTTTTAAAGCGCCTTGAAAGAGCTTTAAACCTCTCTTGTAGAGGCAGCCTTAGGATAGGGATATGAATCAGCTCAAGTGCCAATACTCTAACTTAAATTGTTTGTGGCTTTAACACCACACTGTAGCACTACCAGAGTAGTACCACTGCAAATGATAGGGCTCCTCCACCTCACAGAAGTATATGTCCCTTAAAGGCCAAAACATCCTTTGAATAAAGACAAACCTACCATGTTTAGAGCAGCAGAGCTTCTCTGAAAGTATCCGCACTGTCTTCAGGTAAACATTTATGTTTTTTCTTCTTCAGACTACATTCTGAAAAAAGTGGTTCTGCAAGTTTGCAGCAGAAGCCAGCTGTGGATGGTGTTGATTGGCTGTTCCTCTGTGATGGCACCAAGACATTTCCTCCCTGAAGCAGTTCTGCCGTTATTTTCCACTCCTTTTTTAATTAACTAGGAGATGGATGCATGGCATCAATGAAGGATTGTTTTATTTTAAAAGGATCAACAGACCAGGGGGAGGGGGGGATCTCATTTCTCTATTGTCACTTTGCCTCCTGCTTCTGTCCCACAATAAGGATGAGCAGCTTCCTCTTTCTTCACACAGGGAAGAAAGAGGAAGCAAGCAACAACCACATGCCCATTCAGTGGGCATTTTTTTTATTGTACAGCTTCTCCTGCACACAGCAGGAAATGGCAGCAAGTTTCGTCATAACCAGAAAAATCAGATTTGATAAAGCTCATTTTGTGATGGAAAAAAGAGCAGAAGGAGCAGGAGGCACGCTGTGTTGTCAAAATTCCCTGCAAAGAACCATGAGTGGCCAGTTGCAAGCGTGCAATAAAATGGTTGTCTGAAGAAGCTCTAAAACCATTGCACTGGGACGGTGATTTCAAGAAGGAAGTGGCTAGGAAGGGAAGGATTAAACCTCTCTGCAGATCAGGAGTCATGATCAGGAGTCCTGCAAATTTACTTTGTAATTTGTGTTTTTTTAAAAAAATAAAGTGCAGCTGTACACCATGTCATTAAGGTAATATGTAGTTTGACTCTTTGTCCTGCAGGATGAAAAACCTACTGCTTCTTGTACATTTGGGGAGTCAGCATATTTACATATCCTCTATTCCCTTCTCCTTTTGAAGCATCATTCAAAATGAAAACCTAATGCAAGGGTTGACACTCGAACCCAGTAATGATGTCTGAGAATCTTGGTTTATTCACTGCCCCTCTCTTCCATAAGCATGCACTGATCTCACTGTAAAAGCTATATTCGTAGTCCATTGAGTCTGGGCATCTGCAACCTTTTGACTAAATTTCAGTAGCTAAGATGGAGGGTGGGGTTTATGAAGAAAACTCAGGTCAGAAAGCTGATAGAAAGAATGGCCTGTGCAGAAGACATCTTAAACCCTGGTTTTAACCACGGTGAATTAGGCTTTTGCCTTATTCACCATGGTTAAAACCGTTATTTAAGGTGTCTTCTGAACAAGGCCATTGGGGAGACTGAAAGGAGAAAAACTACAACAGGAATATTAAAAGCACACACACACTTTCAAACACTTTCAGCCACCACTTGCATTTTCTGAAATCTCTTAGATCTTGCTTAGGGAATTGTAAAATTAGAAAACCCAATAAACCAGGCCTTTGTTGGCAAAGAAGACAGCAAAGCTTATGTGTAAGCAAGAAAGCTGATTGTAAAGAGGTAATACACATCACCTGGATGGGAAAAGTTGGTTTTTATTTGCTGTGATAACTCAGAAGATATTGCACTGCTTCTTCACCATCTAGTTTTCTCATATGTCACAGCTGACATGAATTAAGAGTCATCTATCACACCCAGGGGTAGCTGCCTGCTACCCTCACTATTTTCATCAGCCACAATGGCTCAGAAGTGAAGCAGAAAGCCTGTGTGAATTGAGCAGTAGAGCATTTTCCATAAACGTTGAGTGTGTGTATACGTGCATGATGGAGGGTGAGAGAATGAGTTAATTTGCATGTCACAGCAAGCCACTGTGAGTTAATTAACTCGTAGGGCTCCAGGATGCATGCCGGTCACCATTTTGAATTCACCAGCTGCATTGTGGCATGCCACAGCTTGTTATGTCATGCGAACCTGGATGTCGTGGGTTATTTGAGGGTTAAACAACCCTCAGGTAACCCTAGAACAAATCATAGTGGCTGATATGCATCTTGGAGCCCCATGGGTTAATTAGCCCCTAGTGGCTTATCATGACATGTGAACTGAGTCAGAGAGTGCTTTCAGACAAGGCTTTTATCATTCAGTGGCCTGGCCTGGCCCATTTGTAGGAGTTTACAAGGGGTATAAACATAATCGTTTTCTATTTGTAAGCCTCCTGTGTTTTCCCGCTTCTTCCATCTTTCTTCTTACCACAGAAAATCTGCTCAGGAGAAAAAGACAAAATAGCTGCACAATGTCTTTTGACTGGTAGCACTAGGAACTGTTAGTATGGAAGCACAGAGAGAGAGAGAGAGAGAGAGAGAGAGAGAGAGAGAGAGAGAGAGAGCACTCTTGGGTGTCCAACCTTTTCAATTTATCCTCAAAGCTCTGATTTAGTTCTGTTAGGAAAACTGTGAGCAGGGAAATGTTTCTAGACATTGACATGCAAACAAGCACACCCAGAAACCCTGTACAGTTTGCTTCAGAATCCTTCTAAGCAGAATTGGCGCAGCTGGTGGCTGCTGAGTCGAAGGAAGGCTCTCTGTATTTTTCTCTCTCTTTCTTGATGGATGCATTCATTTTCTTTACTTATCCTTTGCAAGCCAGAAAGTGTAAAATGCCCTTCCTGCTTTCAGTTTCTATTTCTTTTATTTATGGCTGAAACTACAAGCAGTACATTAGAACACAGAAGTTCTGGCTGGAAAAATCCTAAAAATATAGTAGAGGTATTAAAAGAGCAAAGCTTGTTATTCAGCTGAAGGACTTTAAAAAAAGAAAAGTTCATTTACTTCTGATTTATTGCTAGTAACCTCAGTTCAGATGAGCATTTCTCTTGATTAAACAATGCAAAGAGGCCATGTTTCTTTCGGGATGGGGAGGATCTAAAATCTATGTCTGAATAGGACCAGCAGCAAGATTTGCTGGGCCTTTTTACAGAATTTGTGTACTTAGCTGCAGCCTCTTCCCCTTCCCAACTGTCAACAATAATTCTGTAGACTTTATACATGACGGATTACAATTCAGACAGAGGTATGTCTGAGTTTCCTATCAGCCTCTGCCTGAATCAAGTGATGCTCTGCGTGCAACGCTGATTTTTCACAACACCATCCCTCACCTTTTCACAAGGGACAGATCCAATTCCAAACTTATTAAAGGTCTGTATTTGACATGTGTGTATAATGAATTGATTATAACAACTCAGTGCCACAGAAATCAATGCTTTATGGGCATGTTTCATTTTGCCCTGAAGAATAAACAGTCCAGATGAGAAGAAAAAAAAGGGATCCTAAGTGATGAACACAGGCACATGGGAATGGAATAGACAGTGGTTGCCATGGAATCCTGTTGCACTGGAGTCACGCTCTGGCCCAGGGTTTTGCAAGCATGCGGCAGGCTTCTTTGTGGATATGAGGCATGCTTGAGGAGGCACAGATAACGAGATTGAACAGGGATGGGCAATCTGTGGCCCTCCACATGTTGCTGGTCTCCAACTTGCATCATTCCTGGCCATTGGCTGTGCAGGCCGGAGCCAATGGAACTTGTAGTCTAACAAAATCCATGTCCGGGCTGGACTACTGTAATGCACTGTACATGGGGCTGCCTTTGAAGACGGTTCCAAAGCTTCAGCTGGTGAAGAATGCGGCCGCCCACATATTGGTGGGGGGCAAGGCGTTCTGACCACATAATACCTATACTGTGCTAGCTGCACTGGTTACGTCTGTTTCCAAGCCCAATTCAAGTTTTGACCTTTAAAGTCCTAAATGGTTTGGGACCAAGTTACTTGAAGGACCGCCTTCACCCATATCAGCCTGCCCGCACTTTAAGATCAGAAAGAGAGGCCCTTCTCGTTTGCCCACCTTTGAGGACAATTCATTGGGTGTCCACATGGGAGAGGGCCTTCTCTGCGGCAGCCCCAAACCTCTGGAACAAGCTTCCATTGGAGGTCCGCCATGGAACCTTGCAGGCTTTTAAGAAGGACTTAAAAACATTTTATTTTACCTTGGCCTTCACATGATGATTATTGTTACTGCTATTATTGATTCTTCTGTCTTTATTGTTGGTTTTATTGTTTTTATTGATGCTTTATTGCTTTGAATATTTTTAATATTTTATTGCTTTTAATGTTTTATGTATTTTATTGTTGGAAACCACCTTGTGAGGGCTTCTATTCTGAAGGGCGCCAAGAAATGTTTTAAATAAATAAAATCCAGAGGGCTACAAATTCCCCACTCCTGGACTAGAAGAGCAAACTATAGAAAGAGAATAGGAAAGATCACATAAACACCCACCCACACATTCTTATTGAAGGCACAGTGACAAGCAATAGTATTAGGAGTCCTACCACACCTATATAATAAAAATGCAATCTCTTTTGGAATATACTTCCCTCCCCCCGCAAAAAAACAAGGCTCTTCATTTTGTTCTTTTTATTTTAAAGGGGAGATGATGATGATGATGATAATGATGATGATGAATTTATTTATATAGCACCATCAATGTACATGGTGCTGTACATACTAAAACAATAAAACAGCAACACCCTGCCACATAGGCTTACATTCTGCAAGATCAGGTATGTCATACACTTCAGTGGTTCCTATTTGTTCCTGACAAAGCACGGCTCCTAATTTGACTTTTGGGGGCATCTTTTAAAATTTTGTAGGTGCAGGAACACAGCAGAACATTTTCCAAAGAGAATTTGAACGGGAATCAAATTGTCAGTTTTGAACTGTTTTCCCTAGACAAAATAAGGATCTCAAGGATTCTAAGTATAGAAACAATTTGGAGGAAACTCTGAAATTTGCTGGTGTATATCAGGTCTCGGATGCAACCTCAGTTATAGCTGTAGTCAAACTATGGATATTGAACTTTTCTTACCTGACATAACTGTGACAGTCCCAGCAACCTGTCAAAGGCTCTTAATGCTAGCATTAATCAGTGCAACATAGCCTAAAAGGTATTTTGTATCCTCCAAACATGATAGTGCTATTCCTGATCTTCACAGAAATCTATGAGGCCCTCTTAAACAACATCCTTCACAGCGAGACATCATGAAGTCTGTCTCCAGCTCTTTCACTGGTCCCAGCACCCATGGTTGTAGAGCCTTTGGCAGACTTAGTCTGTTCTGCTTATTTAAACAGGATATTGGACAGTGAAATATATCTCCATCTCCCAATGGGAGCAGATTTACTTGCCAAGCTCTCAAAACCACAAGCTAGCATTCTCAACGTTTCTTCAATGGGAGGATCTTAAACACTTTTATTTGGAAGTATGGCCCATTGATTCAATGGAACATACTTCAGAAAATATGTGCCTCAGGACCACTGCGTGAAAATCTCCAATTCACCTCACTTTCATTTTTAAAGCCACATTATGCATTACTGTAAATGCTTCATCCTCTTCCCCTCTTTCTTAGTTTATACACACATATAGATCAGGCAGTGAGAATGGTACAAATGTGAATAACACAAAAGTTATTATTCAAGAACTGCTAAGGAAAAGGAGAGAGAGAAATTTGTTTGTGCTGAAAGGCGAATTGTTTCCTTGTGTTAGTTCTATTGATAGCCCAATGTGGAATGTATCCTGTTCCTTGTTTAACTGCTTGCGCCCCCCCCCCCAGTGAGTCACCTCCCAGTGAGCAGTTTTTAAGCTTAAAGAGCTGTAATTTCTGCCTACCATTAGGGATCATTTAATAAAACATGTGGCTAATACTGTCTTTATATGTTGTCTGTTTTTATGCTTTTAAATTTTGTATATCGATTTTTAATGTCCAAAGTTTTAATTTTTGTAAACAGCCCAGAGAGCTATGGCTTGGGCGGTATATATATGTTAATAATAATAATAATAATAATAATAATAATAATAATAATAGAATTGGGCTAAGCAATAACACACCAGGAAGCTCTTCCAAGAGATATGTTGTTTTGACAAATGCCAAGTCTGTGCAACTATGTGTCACCTTTCTTCCGCCTTGTTCTTTTTGGAAAGAGGGATATTCCTTGCCCCTCAAACATATGGCTAAATAGCTTTGAAGACGTGGCTTCACAAAGGAAAAGGGGGCTTTAGAGAGCAGGACATTAATTTCCACCAATCTAAGCCTGGTCTTGTTAAAAGTAAACTAAGGCAGCTGCTAACATTGACTTTTGGAATAAGTTTTACGACTGTAAACAACCATAAGCCGGTAGGATAAGAAAGAAAATCCTGCAGTAATATGCATCCTATGTCAGGGCTAGTTTTGTCATGCCCTATTTCTAGAACGTCATACCTAAAAATCAATACCCACCTAGTCAATTTCACTTTTGTTAAAGTACTCACAAGCAGATTTCATTATATAGGGCATTCATTCTATGAAGGCCCTAGAGTTCGAACATGCTACTGATGCAGGAGGCAAGAAATATTTTTCCCCACTATGAACTAATAGCCCCTCCTGAATTTTCAAGGTGTACTGAATATTGACATAGTTCGTAAAAAGTCTCAAAAGTACCACTGGCATTGCAGTTATAGTTGAAGGGATTTCTCAGTATTTGGATGTTTGGCTGACTACTCCCATATCCAATTACCTGGGATTAAGCCCCATAGGATTGCACTGCACGGTCATAATGGCTCGGATCCTAAGTTGCGCCTCCTTTCATGTGTGTAGGGGATGACCTACCCCTCCACCTGCAGTCTTCTACACTGTTCCCAAAGAGACTCCAACCCCCAGAAGCAGACCTTAGGGGGTGCAACGGGAAAGGGAAAGTAAAAAAGTCTTGTCCCACAAACGTGAACTCTATTCCATTCATGAAAAAGAAGTAAGGTTTCAAGCCATTGGGTTGGATCCAGACGTAATACACCCCACTGATTGCAACAGGTCTATTCTAAGCATGACTAAGTCTGGATCCAACGTATTGTATTTAATGTTACATGCAATGTAATGTAAAGATAGCCTGGTTTTATACACACAGATGATGCTAATGATAATGACATTTATATCCCATCTTTTTTTCTTCTTGCAAGGATCTAAGGTGGCTTACATAGTCTTCCTCCTCTCCATTTTATCCTCAGAACAACCCTGTGAGGTAGGTTATGTTGAGAGTCAGCAACTGGCCCAAAGTCACTCAGTGAGCTTTACTGTATGGCTGAGTGGGGACTAGAACCCAGATCTCCAGAGGCTCAGCCCAACACTCTAACTACTAGACCACACTGTCTCTCAAGATGTCTTCCTTTCCTCCCCCAAATCTCAGTCTGGGTATATTTCCCCTATAGCACCAATCTCCAAGTGACTCCCCTCTATTTTCAAGTCTTTTTCCTGACAAGATTTTGAAACTAAATATGAATGGACTCTCTGAATAATGAGAGGTGCTAGGAGAAATACTCTTAAATAGCTCTAAAAGGGAGTCCTATGAAAAATCATTGGAGATGGATTAACATTCTTGATACTTTACATAAAAGATCAGATTCTCCACCAAAGGTTCATGTTGTCAATAGCTGAATCCAAAGTCACCTGATGTTTTGTTTCCACTTAGGGAAGACTGAATGGCGAATTACAGTACATGGTGATGCTAGAACACGTATTTTGCATCTATTTTTGTGCACCCTCCTCTCCTTCCCACTCAGCCCTCCTACCTTCATTAATAAGCTCAGGTTTCATGATCATACTTTGGAATTGATGTGATTTAAGAGGTGTCTAAACTGAGGTGATACTAATTATTCCCAGTGCTTTGATTCCAGAGAACTAATGAATCCTAAACAATTTTGACAAGCTTCCTGCATGATGTGGGAAAGCAGAGGCTAAGAGGAGCTAATGGTTGCTTAGAAACTTCTGGGTATGGCCAGTTGGGATTTGCCACATGCTAGCTGTGGGGTGCAGAAAGGCTAGTTTGGAATATCCAGGGTTGGAAGAGCTGCCCTAGAACCCAGAGAGAATAATAAATTACATGCCAATGAATTATATATTAAATTAACAATGCAGCATCATTTTACTCCAAGCGATAAATAGTTCCTGAGGTAATATGCCTTGTAATGTCAAACAAATTGTCAAGGTACTACAGCATTCTTCATTTCCTTTAGCTGTCATTTTTGTAAAGCTTCTTTAGCTGATGCAGTACAGACAGTGGCTAAAACAACACCAAAAGCAAAGCAGACAAAAAGCAGCCTTGCCTTGCTAGCAAACCATTTTGCTGCTGCTACTATTACATTATTTAAAACAAAACAAAAAATGTCCTAGCAACAACTAGATAGACGACTGTGCCCATGGTAAAGCATCTAGATGACTCAAACAGCCCTTATGGCTGTTGACATACAAAACCCTAAACAACTTGGGACCAGGATATCTAGCAGTCCGTCTTCCCCTATAAATATCAAGCCAAATTTTAAGATCTTCAGATGAGGCCTTGCTCATCGTTCTGCAGCCAACAAAATGTCACCACATAATATCTCAAAGCTGAGCCTTCTTGGTGGTGGCACCCACCCTCTGAAAAACCTTTCCCCATACAGTTCGGGAGGTAGAAAATATGTCATGTTTCCAATGCCTCCTGAAAATGCACTTATTCACCCAGGCTTTCTCTGACTTGTCATTAATTGCAATGAATTATATGCTGCTCCATCTTACTGTTCCCAATATTGTTTTGTATTGTTATTGTAGTTGGAATTGTTTTAATGGTGTATTTTAAACATAATTTTAATTGTTACTTCAGTTAAAATGGTTTTTAATGACGTATTTGGATGTGATTTTAATATTTATATTAAATATTAATTAAATATTAATTAAATTGGAGATTTATTATATTAGGTGGTATATAAGATTACAAATAAATAAGGTACAATATATACATCTAGCTATTGCTATCTGTCTACTCCTTGCCTATGCTAGGCAAAAACCCTTGTTCCGATTAACTGCAATGGGGCAGTAATTAAGGTTTGGATCCAAACATGGTGTGCTTCCACACAGAGGGCTCCTGGCACTCCCAATTAGTAGGCATTGTGTAAAAATTCCATCTTTATTTTTTCCCTTAACAGATTTTCTGCAGTAAGAAAAAAGACGGAAGAAGTTGTGGGAAAATATGGGAGGGTACAAGAGGAAAGCAACTATGTCTGGACCTCTCATAAAATCCTATGTATAAAGGAAGGCCATAGCACTAGAAAAGCTTAATCTGAAAGCATATACCATCATTCTTAGAGTAGACCTATTGACATGAATGGAACTTGGTAGTCACAATTAATTTAAGTCCCGTTTATATCAATGGGTTTGATCCATCATCTGCCTTCTTCATCTCCCCTTACAGAAACTAGCTCTGCCTATTTTTTATTTTATTTTTGGAATTGCGCTTCTCCACACACAGAAAACTCCCATGCCTTACCATGGCTTTCCCCCTTGTAGTAATCCCACCAACGTGATGCACTCCTCCACACACGACCACGTGATTTGTTCCCTTCTCAGACAGGCCCCATTGTGTTCTAATGAGACAGCACCATTTAGTGGCAGTGAGATTCCAATTTTTTTCCAGATATTACCACATTATGTGTTTTTTTTCAAATGCGCAATTTCCAGGGGATAGAGTGGGAGACGTCCTAACTGTTAAGGATGTAGCATAATGGACTCGAAAATTTCCGTGAGTGGCCAGTCACGAGCATGCTATAAATTACTCATTTGGAGAAGCTCCTTCTTCTCACCCACCCCATAGTTCACCTCATTCAGCAGGGTCCTCCTCTATGTAGCATTTTCCAGGGGCTGGAAGGGCTCTGACGACTGATGCTACATTAGAAGTAGAATCCTTAAATTGAACTATGTACTCTGAAGTACATGGTAGAATTCCAACACATAAGATATTGCATGTGTCCAATGAGAAAGGAGTTCTGCACTCCAAATGGTATTCTACAGAATAAGTTCTTTTATTTGTAAGAAAACTCATTTCATGTTACAGGAGCATTTGAACTGAAGCCTATATCCCTGAAGTACAAACTTGGAAGGCAAATGGGCTTGGAAGGCAGACTCAAGCTAGTTAAAAAAAAATACAAGTAATTTTGAAAACAAGATAGTTGAATATTCTAGTGCACCGGCTGAATATTTTCATCCAATATTTAAAAATTGACTCATTTATTGATTCAAGGAAAAGGTTTAGTGCATGAACATAACAAGACCTTACAAGGAGGAGGTTGAAAAATAAATCATTATATGAAGACCAGTGATTAGGAAAGCTGAAATAAAAAGCATTAATTCCATTGTGAAGAATGTAACCTCGAAGTTGCTGTACTGAAGAACCTGGCACAATTTGGCTTTGGTGTGTTTGGGCTTTTTGTTTTTTTTTTTGCTTTGCAACAGTGTCATAAAACTAGCCATAAAATTTGATGTGGGGGGAAAAAACTTATTAGAAAAGAATAATGTTGTTGCCTGATAGGAATGATTACTCGTTACAGCAGGGATTGAAAACTCCAAATGCCATTATACTCCAACTCCCATCTTTCCCAGATAGCATGGCAAGTGGTTAGGGATGATGGGAGTTGTAGTCCAACGTTATCAGGAGGGGCACAGGCTCTCACTCCTGCTCTACAGAAACAAGAGCATACTCCTGATTTTTGAAGAACCTACACCTGGAATGACAATCCTTGGCTCTGGTACTGGTTTGTGCCTAAGTTCAAGGCAAGATTTCACCCACTTGCCATAGCAGAATTTGAACTGGGAAATTTTTTTGGTTGCATAAGGAGTAACAGAACCAGAAGTCCTACTACAAAATTAAAGTATTCAAAGTTCCTGGTTTGGATGTGACAGAAATTCATAACACTATTCCAAAATACAATCATTCCATGAGTCTCCACAGAAGAGGAGGCATGGTATTATTTCTGTACTTACGATCTGATCAAGAATATATTTTAATGTGTTCTATTTTCTGGGCTGATTATTTAGACAATAAGGGCATGTATACATTTAATGTTAGCTGCCTTTTATTATGTTTTTATGTGGTTTTTGTATTATATGATTTTGTTACACTGTCTTGCTGCGTTTCAGAAAGGTGGCATAGAAATAGCTTAGATAAATAAAATAAATAATATTTACTGTAGGGTTTAATTAATTATAAGAAAAATCTTATTTTGGGACTTAGGCAACACATTCTAAAATTAAGCCCAAATCTAATTGGGCGTGCTCTCCCAATTACTAATTAATTTAAGAAGACTTGCTGAAAATGGGGAACATTGCTTGTCAGAGGAACAGAAATTGATTGGATGGGGTTTATCCTTAATTTAAATTAATGTTCGTTACACTCTGGGTTATTTGCTGTTTCCATGAATATATTTAAGAACTAGCAAGCTGACCATATTTATAACTATCTGATCCCAAAATCAGGTAGGTATGAATAAAACCAGAATTTCTGAAGGAATTTAATATTTTTGGAAAGAACAATCCATGTGCTAGCATTTCTGTGCAAGGATGTATTTGACTGATTCTTCCATATCTGATGTGTCACAAACATTAAAGCATGTGTGAAACACGTGGGATTAATTCTGATTTGCATATGGTGGATGCTTTTCATATTTATCCCTATGAAATTCCAGGAGATTCAGTTAACTAGTTCAAGACATAACTGGATACGGAGTTCCTACATTTTAACCATGTGTCAAAGGAGCTAATATTTCTGCAATAACCAGCGTTGAAATGTTGTCACTGTCAAATCATTTTTTAGATAAGGATGTTCTGCCAAAGGCAGAATATGTGTCTTTTTGCATACCCACCAAGCTATATGCTGTGCCATATCCTTTTTACTGACGTGTGCTCACTAGTCAAAGTACATACATCACAATAAGGAAGCATGAGCCAAAACACAACACTGCATTCTTAAATCAGAAATGTTTTTGCTATGGCAATTCTGTAACCTAGATACTCTTAGAAGAGGTCTCCACAATATCATAGAATCATAGACTAGTAGAGTTGAAAGGGGCCTATAAGGCCATCGAGTCCAACCCCCTGCTCAATGCAGGAATCTACCTTAAAGCATCCCTGACAGATGGTTGTCCAGCTGCCTCTTGAATGCCTCTAATGTGGGAGAGCCCACCACCTCCCTAGGTAATTAGTTCCATTGTCCTATTGCTCTAATAGTAAGGAATTTTTTCCTGATGTCCAGCCGGAATAAGGCCCACAAACCAATAATGCCTGCCTCCCTGTTTGCGGTCCCTGGGAAATTCCAAATAACCCTTCCCTACATCTTTGTTGCAACATCTCAGAGACAAAACAGAGATTTGTTTAAATGTATGTCTAGCTGCTATGTCTTCTTTTCATCTATTGGAGGTGCAGGGAGCCCAATCTGGATCTTAAAAGCCACCTAACCCCATGCTAGGGTCCCAGTCCAGATCGGGGACCTTCTCCCTACACTACAATAGGGGCTAGGCAAGTTGAATGCCTGCATTTCAATCACTAAGCAAGCCATTCTGGAATGAGTAGTGCTGTCCACTTACTCCAGCATCAAAGGCTATGCAAATTTAAGTTTTTAACTGAAGAACTTCAGACTCCCATGCTGGGTCCTACCTTTGGCAGAGAGGCAACATGCTCACATTTCAGGAATAAGTCCTTCTGCTGACTTGGACACTTGTAGTCCCTTATGTAGAACATCTGCAGGGAGTTCTAAGCTCTGAGGCTGGCTGGTGAAATCTGCAAGATCTGGGCCAAGAAGAGTAATTTATAAAAGCCTCAGTCTTTCTCAGCATCACTAGTGAATGTATTAATCTCCCAAGGCAATCACAAGGGGCAAAGGTGTGTGTATCTTTACAAAGTTTTATTGTGAGAAAGAGGGCAAAGATGGTTGTGCAGATGGTTGAGAGATCATCTATATTTATTTTCCAATCCATTCTAACCATGCTCCATTACCCACATGCTTCTGAGACTTCCTTGGTGTGTAAACAGCTAAGAGACTGAAGCCCTTATGTGCTGAACTCTGCAAGGAATAGAGATAAGGTTGTGGGTGAAATAGAACAAAATGTCTGAAGGGAGAAAGGGAGTTCTGGGGTGACGAAAGAGAAAAAAGAAGATACCAAAGGTGGCAATCTAAAGTGACTGGTGATGGTGCAGAGAGACCTGTGTGATGAGGAATGAGAGGATAGCTGAAAGACAGAGGTGAAGAGAGCTTTGTGGTGGTGCAAGGAAAGTAGGGATCTATGAGATGCATTGATGAAAATACATGGTAACTGAGAAGAGGGGCTGCAAACAGAGAGCTATGAGTAGGGAAACACTGGGAGTAACAGATAGGGGTGCAAGCCTTGTTTGCACAGAGAGCGAGAGGAGGATGCATGCTATGGGTGCAGGGAGAGAATAGAGAGTGTAACTTGGATCAGAAAGAACGTGAAGGAGAATTAACAGAGGAGGGTTCGGAGAGATCTGTAATACAAGTGCAGAGAGAGGTGAGTGCACTCTATTCGGGCCAGAGATAAAAGAGGGATTAACAGAAACACTGAGATGCCTTTCAGTAGTAAACATATTGCTGCATCTCCTTCAAGTTGGTAAATATAAAACAGTAAATATCATGGTGACCCTCACAGCAATTTATACTGCGCCCTTTTGCTTTACTGCTGTACAACTTAAGTGAGAGTACATTGTCCACCAATGGGCAAATTATTATTCGCTGCATCACTAGAATGAGCCATTAACAATAAAGATTACACAGAGAGCCCCAAGGGAGGGGAATGAATGAATCCATGGGGAGCTCTCCCCTTAATATGCCAAAGAACAATGAAGATGTTTGCATTTTAAAAAAGAAATACAATTGTGAAAAACTCCAAAGCCTACCTATACTGAAATTACAGACCATACTTGATCAAACATTTTAACTTGCATTTGAAACTTAATTGTTGTTTTGAACCATTTAGCAGGCATGTGATAAATTTCAACGTTTGCTGGAAGGTTGCCACCTAGTGGATTTATGTGCTGAGTTTAAATTTATATTTTTCACAGGAGGGTGTGGAGGGAAGATATGTGGAAGAGGCAAAGAAAAATGTATCTTTGAATTTAAAAACAGAAATATGTTATAATACAATAAAAATATTCCAATTGAAAGAGACATATTTATTTAAGCTGCAACTCCAGTAGGATGTGTTTTGCCACAATTCAGCTATTTACCTTTGCCTAACACAGTATATGTTGGTCACCATCCTAATTATACAAGTTGTTTGTTCTTAACTTGGGCTACAGTCCTATACACCTTTACTAGTGGGTAAGATCCACTGTACACAGTGAGACTTGTTTCTAAGTAAACATTCAATAGGATTGTGTTGTGAAAAAAATGAATCAAGCAAGGAAGAACAATAATTTGAAATTCTTGTCTCATGGCCAAGCCTTTATTTGCTTATGATATGGTGGAATACACTTAAGTGGTGGCTGATGAACAAACACTGCGCCAATTGCTAGGAGGTTTTGAATGCCAAACAAAGAATTAAAGGCACGAGCAATTGTGGGAAGACTACACATACGCATATGTACTCAGAGGTAAACCCTACTAAGTTCAATTGGACTTCCTCCCAGTTACATGTGCATAGGATTGCATTGTTCTTTTGGCACCTAAAAGAAAGACTTATTCTAACACGGCATTTCCTGTATAGCTGATTTTAAATATTTGCTTTTCTTATCACAAGACATTCATTTGCTCACTTTGACCATGTCATGAAACAATATTTATCAGAGCCTAACAATTCACACTAAATATGTTGAGTGATATTAGCGCACATATCTTTGGAAAAAACCCTCCAATCTTATGAGGAAAATGTTCTTTGCTTTCAATCTACTATATTACTGCTGCTAAATACATATTATTCACTGCAGATGTGCTTCAACTGGCTCATTCATACAAGTCTGTAAGTAAAAAAAATAGTTGGGACTGAAATTTGAAAGCAGCTCCTCAGCTTGCCCTATCTGTAGATTTGTTTCAGTGACCTTTACAAAATGAATCTGAAATACTGAACTTCAAGTGCAGTGCTCCATATTAATACTACTGCTGGAAACATATGATAATTGGAGAATACCACACCATACCATGTGTTACATATCATAGATATTCAAGGTAATGAGAACAAGGAAATGACATAGATTTCCCTGGGTCTGGAAGAACTGCAGACCACAGCGTTTGAGCAAAGCTTTTCAGTTATCTGCTTGTGGAGCAGATTCCCACTGCTGAAAAGTTATGATTCAGCACTCTAAAGTGCAATCATACTTATTAACAGCATTCATTGCAGTATCTTTGGTATTTTTTAAAAAATGTAGTACTAGAAATCAGACTAACAAATATCTCCATGTTGTGTATCATTCTTCTACATAAGATTCATTAAAGAAGCGGGGCCATATTAACGCAGTAGATAACAGATTTCTGTTTTTAAGCTGTGTGTGCTTTTAATATTGTGATCCACAAGTAAGCATATCTACCACTTCTACATAAACTGAAAATTCCTTAGCTTTGGGGAGTTCGCACGACCATTTTGACCCAAGGTGGCTTATGTAAGTGGGTGCCCATTCCATAACTCAATCCCAGCTCGTAGGTTATCGTGTTGTCCAAACTTAGCAAAGGTGGGTAATTGGCGTGGTTAACAAACCACCCAGAAACCATGGACTATTTTAGGGCTGTGGTGGGTTTGTTAATCCCACCAACCCACCCTCACCGGGTTTGGATGACATGACAACCTATGAGCAGGGGTTGGATTATGGAACAGGTGCCCAGTAAGTGATGCAAACCACAGTGGGTCAAAATGATTGTGCAAACCAGGTTAGTTTGTACTCAGAAGTTTTGTTTCGGGTTTGGCAGGTATTTTTTTAAAATGCAAAGACCCTAACTTGTTTTGCATAACAATTTTATGGTAATTAAAGTCATTTACATCTCTTAGCAGTGGTGGTGAAAAGCAGCTTTTAAAAAAAATCCCTGTTATGACTATAATTACTGACAAGTCTATAAAGACAAAATAAAATGTTCAGCTTTTGAACACGAGCTACTGCACAGAGTTGGAAAAAAATGCTACAGTTGGCAAACAAAAGGAGTATTTACAAGAAGAATATCATTTAAGTGTACAGTTTAATTGGGTGCTAATCTTTGTGATTTGCAGATACTTAAGACCAGCACCTTTGTAGCTTAGTTAACTGCAGCCTTTCAACACCCAAAGGAATTGTATACTTTGCAATATTAAAGGTGAACTTAAGGCTGAGAAATTGACAGAGTTTAGGTATAAAAACGTAGATGCAGAAGTACTAATTTGAATAAGTAGTACTTTTTGCACCTTTTAAACAGATATATATACCTTAAACCAGGGCTGGGCTTAGAATCAGGGTTCAGTCACATGCTTAGAATCAGAGAATTGTAAGCCTAAGGGCCTGTTTTGCATACTAGAACTGAATGGACTTCAGAGTTCTTCCACACCTGATATACTCCACTTGCCGGATGAGACTCATCAACTTAACAGTCTTTTAGAATTTAAGAAAGCTATAAAGACTGTTCTCTTTCGGCAGGCATATCCAAAGGAATTTTAGAATGTTTTTAGGATTTTTTTTTAATATTTTAATGCAGTTTTAATAATGTGTGCCATGTTTTTAATCAGTTTTATGTATTTTATCATATTTTATATTTACTGTTGTTCCCCGCCTCGATCCAAACGGAGAGGCGGGTAAGAAATAAATTTATTATTATTCCTTTATTGCAACATCTCAGGGTAAGGGGGATTCATTTTTGTTGCTGCTATTGTTAAACAACTGAGTAAGAAATCTTTGCCCATCTACTGGATTCACCCAGAGATCATCAGTAGATTCAGATCTATCTTCTGCCCCCCCCCCTTTGCCTTAAACACTGCCAATCGTCTGCATCCTAACTTCACTTTTAATAGTGCCATTCTTTACACACCTGTTTCGATTTACTTCCGCGTAAACGGGCACAGGCTTGACTTGCATCATTTTATCCGTCGTACGTAAAATGTAATCCCAGACTCACTCCCGACAGGACCCGGGAAAGCTCCTTTCCAGGACCACCAGGGCTCACTGCTTTATCTACGTTCTTATCAGGTGCTGCTGCTGATAGGAACGCCTAACAAAGGCGTTCCCACGCCACGTCCATTACAGTGTTTAAAGTCCTGTTGAAAACCTTTTCTCCATTACTTCCCTATAGTCACGCCGCTTGAGGCTTTATTTGGTTCATTTTTAAAAAAAATCAAACAAACACCATATAAACCGCCTTCTCATTCCGGGGATAAAACGTTTCAAACCCTCCCAGTTCCCTCACCCTTTGTGCCGTCCTTTTTTTTTTTTTAAGGGAGCAATCCTATACACACTTACCTGGGAGTAAGTTCCACTGAACTCAGTGGGACTTACTTCTGAGTAGACATGTATAGGATTGTGCAGCCACCCTTCCCCTCCGCCCTCACGACCATTCCTCATCTAAACCCGCGTCGTCCACCCGACACACACACACACAGCAGATGGGCTTCTCCGTGACAACAACAAAACCCACCCACCCCCTTCGCATTCAATAACGCGCCGCTCGCTTACTTGTGCCACCCCGGCACAAGATGAAATAAAGAGGCAAGGAGGCCGAGTTCAACCCAGTCCTCCCTTTCGCTTCTGGCTCTGTAGCTCCACCACCGACCCAAAGGGAAAAGCGAAAGCCAATACCATTCGCAGGCGACAGGGGTAGGAGGGCGACTTGTCACGCTCCCGTTTTCTCTCCACGGCGGGGACCAGCGGGTGGGCGTGGTCTGCCTCGAGGTGTGGGCGGGCTCTAAGCGGGGGGTCCACCCCCTCGGTCGCGGTGGGAGTGGTAGTGCCCACCCCTCCGGAGCGGAAGTGGCTGACGGACGGACTAGCTTGGGGTTCGGGTGCCTCGCGCGTCGCTCTCTCAGAGAAGCCGCCGCCGCCGCCGCCTCAGCCCGTGAGGAAAGTTGGGCTCGGGCGCCTTCTTCGCGGGCGGCGTCTCGGATGCGGCGGAAGCAGAAGCGGCTGCTGCAGGCGGTGGGGCTGGCGTTGGCCGCCCTCGTCTTCCTCCCTAACGTGGGGCTCTGGTCCCTTTACCGGGAGAGGCAGCTGGACACCGGCGGCAGTGATGGAAGAGAAGGCGGAGGAGGAGGAGGAGGCGGCGGCGCGGGGGGAGCCCGCGGGGTGATGGTGGCGGCGGCAGCCCGAGAGGAGGCGCAGGTGAGAAGTGGCGGAGACGCATTTTCTCTCTCCTTCCTCTTCCCCCCTCCCGCTTCGCCTTTGTGGGTATTCCTGTTGCTCCTTGGAGGGTCCTACTGCGGGCATGACAATCCTCGTTCTTCCTCCCCCCCCCCCCTTACTCTGCTTAGTTCATCCCCGTGTCTACGGCCTCGTGACGGAAGAGGAAGCCGTTTCTTTCCTCGGGGTGAAGGGCCGCTGGATATAAAGGAAAAGGGGTGGCTCGGCTAACGAGATGGTGGCGGCGGCGGCGGCAGGGGGGTCGCAGCAGAGACTAGGGCTATGGAAGCTGAATATATTAGGACGAGGGGTGAAAAACAGATGAGAATTGGGGGAGGGCAGCGGAAGGAAGGAAGCAGCGTTTCTTTTTAGGTTAGTAAGAGTGCAAGAGACAATGCATCATCCACAAACAGGGTATTGGTGGCTATTGTGGTAAAGCAAGGAAATGCCAAGGATAAATATTTGGTCTGGGATGAGTTGCTACGTGGAGCAAATGCAGAAGGAATGAGAGGTGATTTTAAGTGTCACCTGAAGTGTGGAGCTTCCCCCTCCCACTCCTGATCCCAATAACTTTTGGTTGGCAGGCTCTTCTCCATTAGCCATCCTCCCCTCCCCTTCCTGAGATATATTTGAGGGATCAGTATCCTCTGTTTTATCAAGTAAGATGTGGGGGCATACTCTACTACTTGCAGTGAAAGGTTTGAAGCAGGAGTAAGTGAAGCAGAGTTGCATGCACTTCTGTCTCTTTGGGGATCAAAGGCAGTTTCCTTTTTGAAAGTGGTGGATTCATAGCGCGATTTTTCAAGTGGGCGGCAGGTCTGGATAAAGGACTTTTGGATTTCTCTTTTCAGTTAATGCATAGTTGGCATCTTTGTCATGTTGGTGCTCTGTCAGTAATGAGAGCTAGAACCTAAAGAAGATGAGTTGTCACTGGGAACTAAGCTTTGTTGATGTAAGGCTCTTGTTCACGTCATCTTAGTTAAGAATCAAGCCAGTAAATATCATGAGAATAATAGCTTCATCATGTGTCTAATGAACTGGATTCTTGTGCCATAAGTGTGTTTTGCCCTTAACCTGCCATGATACTCACTATTTTAATGTGAGTCTCATTGAAGTGAGTGGTAATTACTTCTGAGTAAACATATATTCAGGTTAAGTTGGTCAGGTTTGCATCTTTGCAAGTCTTATCGATAGAAAGATGTGGAAAATGTTACTGGGGTATGTTTTATTTGAGCAACCAAGACCTTAAGATAGTTGGGGTTTTCCTCCCATAAAAGGCTGCTGTACTGTGCAGCTGTGGTGACTCTGCCATCCTTTGTTCCTTCCGAATATAGTAATGAGAGGACAGGCCTTTTTATTCAAGACAAAATGCTGTGAAACATGAATATACAAGAACTGTTGAAAATAATGAGCAGAATATTTCTGCTGGCATGTGAGTTATAAAACCCTTTTGGCTTCGATACCCAAAACTTGGGTTCATGCTGTTGTTGTCTCATGCCTGGGCTGTTGTTAGTCCTTCTATTTACACATTTCATTTCCTTTGCTACTTTCCAAGTCTCTTAAGAATAATAGTAATCTTAAAAGTGACTAATTAGACACTGTATATAAACTAGCAACACAGGGTTTACCCACAGTCTAACAAGCTATGTTTGTACACTTTGGGAAAGGGCAGGGAGTTTGGGGTGGAAGTTCTATCAGAGAGTTTTGTCACAATGGTTGCATTCAAACGATGAAATACTGGCTTATTAAGCCAGGATATGCATGAGCACCATGCACCAAAACACAAGTCCTTTGTAGCCACTTCACTTCTCCTGTCTCACAAGCAGCAAAACAAATTAGAATATAATTGTAGTTTCTTGTTACATCTCGTTTGGTCAATATATTCAAAACAAAACAGAGTTTAATGTTAGCTTACAAATCCTGGCTTGCTTGGAAATTCTTAATAATTGTTCCTGGTTCACACATATTGGGAAGCTACGATTAAGTCCAGCTTCCTGACTTATTGCCTCACTTGTGCATATGGAGAAGTGAAGGGCTAGCATGTGAGGTACATACTACTCAATACTTTTTTTAAAAAAATTATTTTTATACAATAACATAAGAAAAAAAACCATAAACACAACACTTATAAATCATATGACTAACATTATAAATCTAACATAATTCACCTAACTTGTGCACCCTACCCCCCTGGGACCAGCTGCTACATTTTTATATAATTTTTTTCTCCTTTTTTTTTTTTAAAACATTCTTCCAAAATTGCATAGATTCATGTGATGGTGTACACCCCTTCCCCTTTTTAATACATAATCCACAAATAATCCCCATATATTTCCAAATTCATTTTTCCTTAATATTCCTCTTTTAACTTTAACATTGCTTGTTAACTTATTGTTTATAGCAATATTCCACATTTCTTTATACCAATCTTCTATATGGTAGTTGCCTTGCATTTTCCATTGTCTGGCTATTATTAACCTCGCTGCAGTCATTAAATTCATAATTAAATCTTTAACATTTTGCTCTCCTTCTTTATCATAATTTGATAGTAAAGCTATCCTAGGACATATCTCAAACTTTAAATCTGTTATCTTTTTTACTTCTTCAATTACTTTTAACCAAAATATTTGTATATGTTTACAAGTCCACCACATATGAAAATATGTTCCAATTTCTTGACAACCTCTCCAACATAGCTTCGAATGTTTCTTATCTATTTGGTTTAATTTTACCGGTGTTAAATACTACTCAATACTTAATGAGCCAATATGTCATAGTTCAACATGTCATAGTTCAACAACGGCCATTGTGACAAATTTCTCTGATAGAATCTCCCACACCAAACTCTCTCCCCTTTCCCAGAGTGTACAAACATGGCTTGTTAGAGTGGGTAAGGCTTTATAAGCCAGGATTTATGGTCTGTAAATTTGGCAGAGTGGGGAACCCAGTTTTTACAACTATTTAAATATAATAGAAGGAGCCAGGTAGATGTCAGAAGTGAACAGTCATTGAAAGGATGTATTCAGGGTATTATTATTATTATTTATTACATTTATATACCGCCCCATAGCCAAAGCTCTCTGGGCGGTTTACAGAATAATAGAAAGATACTCAGAGAGATAGATTTGGGGAAACTGCCCACTTTCTTCTTGACCATAGCTATGCTCAGTATTGTTTCAAGCCTCTCACTGGCTATATTTCAGTTCTCCTGTCCAGTTGAGAAAACCAAATCTCAAATGTGTCCTGATTATGTGTTGGACAGATGACATGTTGTAACAGCCCCATAGCTGTCATAGCAATCATGAAAGCCTCAGTATCCCAGACAAGGTAGAGAGCTTCGGCTATGGGGCAGTATATAAATGGAATAAATATAATAATGTTATCCAGGACAATTATCCTGGGCATCCTCAACACCAAGTGTGAGAACACGTCTGTCAGCTCGGGCCGGGAGACTGTTGGGCAGCAGGGTGGGTGGTATGCCAGCAGAATCCCCATCTGTCTCAAGTGCCCAAGGTACAAACACTCCAAATTGTTACTCACCTGGACTAAAGACCAAGAGAGGGACATAGAACTTCTATAGACAAAAGCTTCCCTAACCCTCCAGCCTATGCTGATGCTGCACCAAATATCCAGGTGGGAGATGAAGCATGTTACAATAGCATCTGTGAAGCCATGGATGATTTCTCACACTGATCTCTCTCTACAGCCCATTAAATCAATAGATCGGTTGTGTTCATATGTAACACTAAACCATTACAAGAATGAAGCAGAGTGAGCCTCAGACATGCACGCTCCCCTTGGCATGGCTACAAAATCAGAAGCTTTTGCTTTCATTATAGATTAACCATAATTTAGCATTGGCCCAGTTTGCATGTCATGTCAGCCTGCAATGCTTTAAAGTTGTGGGTTGTCATAAACAAGGCAGTGTACTAGTACACACTGTCTCGTCACTCCCACTGCACAGGGATCAATGAAGCAGTTGTTGCAGTGTCCATCATCATTGTTCTTACCAGTAGTCAAATGAGCAAAGCTTCCAAAGAAGACCATAAAAGGGCAAAATCGTATGGATGAAGTTGATCCATAAGATAACCTTTCCCTGGACTATTCAGGGTTTTAGAGATTAACACCAGGATTCTGAATTAGATCAAGAAATACACTAGTAACCAGTGTAACTGGTGCAAAATAATACTCCTGTTTCTGAACTCCTGGCCATCATCAATATCCAAGTGGCTGCATTTTGGACTAATTGAAGCTTCTGAACAATCTTCAAAGGCAGCCCCATGTAGAGGGTGTTGCAGTACTCAAGCCTGGATGTAACTAGCATATGAGTAACAGAAACACAGTCTGACCACATAAGGACAAAGCTGGAAAACCAGCTGGTAAATGGTATTTCTGGCTACCAACACCAGTTAGACCTCCACAGAAAGTGATGAGTGCAGGAGAACTCTCAGGATGCGAACTTGTTCCTTCAAGGGGTGTGCAACCTCATTCAGGATTGCACATCTTTATCCAGATCTACCAGTCCAAACTGATGGATTGTTTAAGCTCTACAGATTTGTTTTCAATCAGAAACAAAACTGGATCCACCCCCCAAAATGCCTAAGTGATCAGATTTTGTTAATGGTATGACATATTTTATGATCTGCTGTTTTATAGTTTTCATTAAATTGCTATTCAGAATTTTACTCCTCCCCTAATTCCAAACTAAAATATAGCCAGTGAGAAGAAAGTGAGAGATTTGATACCTTTTCCCTTCACATGGTTGATTACTTACAGTAAAGTTTTAGACAGTCAGTGGCTTTACTACCCAGCAATAGTTGGGTAGTTATTGAAATGGTCCTCCTACAGAGGCTGATGGATTCCTGAGGTCTCTGAGAAATTTCTTAGTCATAGCCCTAGTTGCCCTGTAAAATGGAGATATGACTTCAGTGTCACTCCCATGAGCCCTCTTCTACTGAATGGGATCCATTCAGATCCTTGCTATAGCACTTGAGCTAATGGCAAAGAAGCAAGCAGGAAGATGGCTGGAACATAGGTGTAGAAAAACCCATGATACGTCTGATGGAACATGAGTAAAAGGCTAATCTATAGCGGTGATGGACGTAGAAAAAAGCATCTTCTTGGTGTTCTCCAGTGGAGCTTTTCTGACCTCCACCAAACCTAATTCCCCCCCACCCCCGGTTTGCCTCCACATTTTTTTACCAGCACTTCAAGCTTATGATCCCTTTCACCTGAATAGCTGCTCTTTTGCGTCTTTGCTCTTCCACTCCACTCCTCCCCTCTAGTCAGGTCCTGTCAGATGAGTACTTCAACCAGACCGCCTTTCTGCTGGGCAAAAATGGAGCGACCCTCTAGTCTGGCTCTTTGGGGGCATCGAGGGAATGTGTTTTATTGTGTTTTAAGTGTTTTATTGGTGTTTTATTGGTATTTTAATGATATATTGGTTTTATGTATTTTTAATCAGTTTTGTGTGTTTTATGATGATGTTGTTCCCCGCCTCGATTCGGAGGGAGAGGCGGGTAATAAATAAATATATTATTATTATTATTATTATTATTATTATTAATCAATCCTGTGTTTGCAGAGATTCAGGCATTGTATAATTTTAAGAAATGCTTTCGAGCCTGGGCTGCAAGATTTGGGTTTTATATTGAGGCTTGGGGCCGGCTGCTGGGAGAGATTGCTTTTCCCTGGCAGGACCTGATGCAATCCATTCAAGCCCCCAGTTCCTTTAAAACTACGTGGAGGCTTAAGGGCACATTAATGTGCTTAGGGAAAATAATCCAGACTTAGCTTTCTAGGAAAGGCTGGGGAAGAGGCAGGGTGTCAGCAGGCATGGCGAGAGTGCACTAAATCGCTGATGTGATGGAGCTCTCTAAATGGTGCAGGTCCTTTTGAAATTTGCCCCAGGAGAGATGTCTCCTTCCTATTTCTGGAACTGCCACTTATTGCTGTTCAGCAGGCAGGAAGATAAAGAAAGAGTTGTTTCTGGCCCCACTCAGTCTTTATCCATCCACACAGACCTTTCCCATTTGCTCTGTCTTTCATCTTTCCTCTCCCAGCCTCTAGCCTTCCTATGTGTTCTCTGCTCCTCTTTTGACTAACCAGGCTCCTGCTAGCTATATCCTCCGTTTGTGGTGGTGCCCACAGCAGTTTCTCAAATCTCCAAATGTGCCCGTGCTTTCTAAAAGGTTGGGGACCTTTGGTTGTTATTTCTGCAGCTGATGAAAATGTGATAAAGCTGTGTGTGGTCTATATACTGGTAACAAAACAAATCTCAGAACAAATCTCCAGATGACCTCTCCCAGTGGTGTCATATACATGTTAAATAGCATAGGAGAAAGTACAGAACCCTGCAGAACCTCAAAGCATGTCTGCCAAGCAGTAATCCCCCAATACCACCTTTTGGAAACTGCTGTCCAAACAGATGCAGAATTACTGCCAAGCAGTGCCTCCCACACTCAGCCCTGACAGCCTGATCAGAATGATGCAAGCCACTGAAAGGTCAAATATAATAGGGTTGCACTCCCCCTATCTTTTTCTTGGCAACGATATGCCCACAGGGTGACCAAGGCAGCTTTCATCCCCAAACCAGGCCTGAAACCTGATGGAGATAGATCTAGAACACAGTTTCTTCCAGGAGTAACTGGAGTTGGCCAGCTATCACTCTGTCAACTTAGCTACTGGCCTATAGTTGTCATTGTCATCCAGGTACAGGCTTGGTTTTTTCAGGAGCAGTTCAGTTATGCCATTTTGAAGAAACTGGAACCATTTCCTCTCTCAATAAGGCATTTACGACCTCCCGGATCTGGATGGACTAGTGTTTTCTTCTTGTTAGATGTAATAAGCCATGAAGGGCAAGGGTTGAGCATACATGCAAGTGGTCATCCAACTTGAACAAGTATCTTGTTTGCATCCTAAGGCTGTAATAACGGAAAGTCACTAGACAAAAACTCCTGAGGAAACTTAGCAGTCATGGGATAAGAAGAAAGGTCATGTTATGGGTTGGTAACTGGTTAAAGAACAGGATGTAGAGGAGTGAAAATAAATAGTTCTTGTAATAGAGGGATGTAAAAAGTGAGGTTCCCCAAGTCTTTTGATTGGGACTGGTGCTTTTAAACTTGTTCACAAGTGATCTGAAGTTATGGGTGAGCAGTGAGCTGGCCAAATTTTGTCAACACCACCAAATTATTTACAGTAGTTAAAACAAAAAGGGACTGTGAAGAGCTCCAAAGCAGTTTCTCCAAACTAGAGAACTAGGCATTAAAATAGCAAATATGTTTCAGTGTAAGCAAGTGTAAAGTGATGCACATTTGGGCAAAAAAAAATTCCTAACTTAACATGTATGTTGATGGGGTCTGAGCTGGTGGTGACTAACCACGCAATGAAAACTTCCGATACTGGAGGTAAACAACTAGTGGTGCAGCTGCAGGTATTGAATTACCAAAGGGGTTACAAAATATAGTGCTTCTATGTTTCAGCTTTAATTTATTACTGAATGATCTGGCAAAACTGAGCACAGTTGTGTCATAAAGCTTATAATTAATAATGTATTTTTATCTATCCTCATTAGGAAAACATTTGTTAGATTACTGCTGCAAAGCTGTGGCTAATATTGTAAACCATGGTTTACACTAGTAGCTAGCATGTCATTAGAAAAATTGTCCAATTACCAAAAATAAAAGATTTGTGGTTCATTGCAGTAGAAAACTGTATGGACTAAGCAGTGTAAGAATAATACTTGTGTCATTGTCATTATTATAACACCTGGTGATGGAGGTTGTAATCCTGAGTTCCCAAAATAATATTCCAAAACCAATTTTAGCATTCTAGTCTTCTGGATGTTTTAGCAGTTACTATAGTACTGCCTACTATAAAGTTAAGCAGTATATTTATAGATTTATTTATTGATGTATTTATTACATTTCTATAATGTAGATTAGAGATTGTGCTATGGACATGCAGGGCAGATTAGGATACAGGGTGGATTGACTTAAATCTAGATTAAATCATGTTTTCAGCTTTAAAAAGCCAGTTTAAATCTAGTTTCCCATTGATACTTCATGTTGCAAATCTGATCACTAAATCATGCTAACAATTTACACTGCTATTTCATTCTTATAACTAGTCTTTGCATCTCTGTCACATTGCATACGTTTTGCATGCTTTCTTCTTTCTCCTATAGGGAGAACATCCTTAAAATATTCCCATATAGGGTCGGCCTTACAACCGGCATCCATGACAGTTTGTGAGTTTAGGTATGAGAATATAGTATCTAACACGTTAAACAATTTTGTCTTCTCCTTTCCAAGGGTGTTCTTTTCTCCGTCATTCTGCCAGTATCCCTACCCACAGAAAACAAAGTCCGTCTATGACTGGGAGATTGATGTAAGGTCTAATCTGTTACTGGGCATGCTAGAACTATTTAGTTTCATAAGGAAAAAATGAAATGCATATGTTTGGTAGATTGAGTGTTAATATTCCTATTTGGGAAATTATCAAATTGTTCCATCATTTACTTAGAAAAATCTCCTTTAATTCATTGTGTCTAGTAAAGATGTTGATTCTGTTTAGAGACTGTGGCTAAAATAACCTAGTTATTCTTCACGAGAAATTTTGTATTTACAAATTTTAAAAGATGTTTAAATAAAATTGATTTAGGCTGCAATATTATGGCCCCCTGGGAGGGTATCTCCTTTGAAAAATATGTGAGATCTCTCCACTCTTGGAATAGAAGATCTGACCTTGAAGCGCCTTCTCAGCCCTATGGAAACATCTGCATACTTTACCTCCCTGATATCAGAACTCCAGTGTTGGAAGAGGTAAAACAGGGCTGCATTGGGGACATGGTGTGGGCAGATTTGGAGATGCCTTGGATCTACAGGATCCAAAGCCTTCCCAGTCCCCAAATAACATGGGGGATTTATGCCAGCCCTGGATCTGTCTTCAATAACTTCCCTGGATCAATCCCAATAAGATTGAAACAAGCATCTTTATCATGATTGTTCCCATACTGGCACAGGACTCATTTATGACATACGGTTTAACATTGTTCTCTGTTGTCTGGTGCTCTCAGCACCGACACAAGCAGCATAACGGAGGTTTAGGGGATGGGAAATGTGGGTAGGGTTTTCGTAGCTCCATCTACCTTTCCCCTCCTCTCTGCTCAGGCAAGTTAATGTAAGTATTCCCCATAACCTGCTGAGTTGTAGTGATCTTTAGGCTGGATGTTGATTTAAACAAACAAAAGTTGCATGGTAGAAAAGCCCAAGTGTGAGATGCTGCTGGGGGGGGGGGGGGGGGGAACGCTGTGCCATCAAGGGTGAGCTCTTCCACCTGCTCCCCTCCCCCCCACACACACACACCTGAAGACTTTAAAAAGCAAGTCTGGAGCTGAAGTTTGGGAGGCGCTGCTTCAGGTGGACAAATGTTATTCCAACCAAGTTTTTTTTTCCCTTTATCTGTTCTGTTTTGCAGTAAACTTGTATTTAGTATATTTTTGAGTATTATTGTGATATTGTTGTTTAGTATATAGTTAAATATTGTTGTAGTATATTGTTGAATATTTTTTGTGGTATTTCTGTCTTAAACTTGCATTTTGTAAACCGCCCAGAGAGCTTCGGCTATGGGGCGGTATATAAATGTAATAAATGAAATGAAACATTTCAGGCTTTTAGAAAATTCAATTTCTGAATTAAAATAATATTTTAAAATCTCCCAAGACCTGTGAAACTTTATGTATGGGTTAACATCATGGTGTGTGAGGGAACCTATATTTCAGGTTTGTACTGGGCTCCTCAAAATTATGCTTGGGCCCTGCTTGAAAGTGCTTTGGCTGCATATCATGGCCTGACATTCCAGAAAGGAGAGGGAAGAAAAGGGAGGTGGAAAGACTTTATATAGGGAGAAACAAGCTTGCTGAGATAGCAGGGATTGTGTTGTGCAACACTCCGGCTACTTTTGAAAGTGGTTGGTTGAGGAATGCTTTGCCATTCAGCAGCTAGAGGGAAATTGCACTTCAGATAAATCAGACACCTGCTAGAACAAATCCAGTATTAAAAAGAAATAGAGCATCTGAATTCAGTAGAAGTGCCCTCAACATTTTGGGATTTCTAAAGTTTTCCCGAATAATAAGGCACTTGTAGAAATAATGTTGGCAAAATGTATTTGACTCTGAAAATGTATTGATACTCCATTTAATACAAAGTGAGGCAAGAATTATTCTTTATATATAGACAGGGGAGATTGTTAAATGTTCTTAAATTGATTAAATTGATTAGTTAGTATAACAAAATCCTAATAGATCATATCTAAAATAAAAGCTGTCCTACAGTAAGATGAACAGCTATTGCTGATGTGTTTGGTGGAGTATTTTATCATGTCCAAGTGTGCCTGCAGTAAGTGTACATTAAATAATTCTTTGTTTTTTTAAACTTCTCTAATTCTCAGGGAATGTGCTATCATGGTGCCAGTTGTCATCTCTTTATCTTTAAAAGTGACAGAAATGTAAGCATTTTTATTAATTTTCATTGACTATAATGGAACAGTTATGCGAACTTAAAAAAAATCCTAAAAATCAAGGCACTTCACCCACTGTCCATAATTTCACAAAGATAATGGTTCTGAGAGTTCTTCTGCCAGTTCCTTTATTACTCTAGGATGCAGTTCATCGGGCCCTGGGGATTTGAATTTGTTCAAAGTAATTAGGTGTTCCTTGACCATTTGTTTATCAATCTCAAGCTGCAATCTTGCCCCTTCATCTGTTACCATTTTGCCGTCCTCATTGAATAGTTGAACCACCATTTATTTCCTCTGTGCACATACCTAAAGAGGGTTTTTTTTGTTGCTTTTAGCATCCTCGCTAACCTCAGATCATTCTCAGCTTTAGCCTTTCTGTTGCCATTCCTGCACTTCTGTACTACCTGTCCATACTCTTCTTTTGTAGCCTGGCCTTCCTTCCACTTCCTATATATGTGCTTTTTTGTTTTCAGGTCATCTCTAAGCTTTTTGTGAAGCCACATTGGCTTCTTCTATTGACTTCTACCTGTTCGCCTTGTTGATTTTTTTTTCTATTTGTGCCTTTAAAATTTCATTTTTTAGAACCCCCCACCCATCTTGGACTCCTTTTCTCATTAGGGTCACCTGCCATGGGACCTTTCTTATCATTGTTCTTAGTTTATTAAAACTGTCTTCCCTAAAATCCAGAGTACTTGTTTCCCTCCTCAGTCCTCCTGCAGGCTCCAGCATGTATCTCAAATGCCTTTGCAACTGAATTCCTTGGTCCCAATGTCAGCCCCCTTTCTGCAATTGATCCATTGGGGTTGCGGCTCCCAAGGGAAACACCTCTTCTCTCCCCTCCCCCTGCTCCCAGGCATCGTCCTACGGGATTAATTTTCTGAGCCCTTATGAATGCAGTAACCTGTTCACAACCTTTTTTTCTGTCCAATATCCCCTCTTGGCAGTGTCCTTGTCAATTTCATCCTCCATTTCACTGCCTTCCTTGGGAGTGAACATCTGACCTTAAAGCCCTTTTCTCCTGTAGCAGCCAGACATTTTAGGCTCTCCCCACCTCCCCTTGTCTCCTGCATCAGATCACAAAAACGAAATAATTTTCCAAGCCCTTAGAAATGCAGGAATGTGTTCTTAAACTCTCTCTCTCTCTCAGGCTCTTGTGCAAGGCTGCCTGTCCAACATTTTGCCAAGATACCCATATCTCCCTCTTGTCAGTGCCCTCCACTTTGATGCTTCCCTTGCTAGCAAACACCTTTTTTTAAAGGCTGCTTCATGTTACGCTGAAGGAATAACATCTGCACCTCAAGCTCCTTCTCTCCTGCAGCCACCATCTACTTTCTTCTCCCCTGTCCCCCTTCATGTTTGTCGTTTCCCTCCACTGGTCTCTATTGCTTTCTGTCACATACATATGGACTACAAAGGAGTGAATGGGATTACTAAACATATGCAAATGTCATGGCAGAGCAATAAAATGGAGGGGGAAATTGCAGAAATTTCAATGCAGAGTAATAAAACGGAGGAGAAGTTATGCAGATTTTCTAGCAGCAAAAATGTACTCCTTCACACTTGCGCAGGACCAAAAATAATAAAATTGCAAACGTGATTAGGATACTCTCCAGTGTCCTTTCTTCTCCGTTTTTAGGAATATACGGCAGTACTGAGAAGGGATGAATTTACCTTTCCAAACTTTGTCTCTCAGACGGGGTGGAGGGAATCGTGTTTCCCCTACTGTTGCTTTGGCCTCCTGCTGCTGCCGCACAATAGTGACGAACAGCTTCCTCTTCACAAAGTGAAGAAAGAGGAAGAAGCAACGACCACATGGTCCATTCAGTGGGTGTTTTTATTGTGCTGCTTTTCCTGCACACAGCGGAAAATGGCAGCAAGTTTTGCTTCCAACAAAATTAACAAATCTGATTTACTGGGTCTTATTTTGTCATGGGAAAAAAGAACAGAAGGAGCGAGAGATGCTTAGGAGGCGAACAGTGTTGTCAAAAGGACCTGCAAAAAACGGTGAGTGGCCAGTAAATGAGCGTGTGATGAAACGCTCATCTGATGACACTCACAGAAGTAGAAGTGCTGTTTCTTCCCCACCCCACCCACACTTTCCCCTTTACCTCTTTTGGCTCCTGAAGTAGCAAAGTATGTGCGAAAGGAGATCTTTTTAGCCAAGGCTGGGGGGAAAAAAGTCTTAAGGGCCAATTAATTGACTCCACATCCCTCCACATATGAGTTTGATTTTCTTTTTCAAGAACTGTTACAACAGGCAACTGTATTTTCCTGATGCATTATAACCAGCTGTAGATGTTTTAGACATCACTTTTTAATGAGCTTTGACAATGTCTTCCAAAAGCCAGCTGTTTGGCAAATTTTGGATGGGCTATAAATGCATTCTGAAGACAAGACTTAAGTAAGACTTTATGAATTAAGCTCTGAAGTTTTATATTCATGTTCTCCTTGTGAATTAGGTGCTGAAAAACATTTTCACATCATGTAGAAAAGTCATATTGCTTTTCAGACCAGATGCCTTTCCAGCTTTTTGACAGGGAAGATAAACTGCTGTGCTTCCTTGGCTGCCTCTACAAGAGGCATTTAAAGCTCCTTCAAGGCGCATTAAAAATTTACCTCTACAAGAACGGAGCGCAAATCGGGCGTAGAGGCGCTTTAAACATCCGATTATGCGCATTATCGAATGCGCATTAAATAGCGAGTTTTAATTTGCGGCAGGAGTTAAAGTGCCTTACCGCCGTGTAAACATGCGATTCTCCGCATGTCAACAGTTTAAAGTGCGTTTCGGTCGTCCAGTAATGCGCTTCGCCGCCTCTTGTACAGAGGTATTAGGCGTAAATGCGCTTCTGCGAATATGCGCATAATCGCCTAACCAGGCGTTAAGGCGAATTCTTGTAGATGAGGCCCTTGTATAGTTTTAAGATGTGTATTCATCTTCCATCCCTGACATTTCCCTAGCTGAGTACACAGATATCTAAAAGGACTAGGATTCATAAATGTTTGCTTTCAACAATAAATTACATCTGTCTGTTATTGCATCAGTACCACATTGTCAAAATAAAAGGTATGCTACATTTTAGGTTTTGTTCAAACATTTGCAATCATGTGAGGGAAAGACATCTCATTCTCTAAAGGTGATTTAGCAATATTGTGAATAAATTAAATTAAATGTTAGAGAAGATTTGGAATGTTTGTGTTGTTTGATTATTGCATGTGCATTTAATATAGTGCATATGCAGCTCTGTGTGAACCTGTCATCTATAGCATCTAGGAAAATAATGCCATGCTCCTACTTACATTTCTGACAGAGTGGTATGGGAAAACTCCTTGCCTGTGGCTGAAAGTTAGACGACTGGGATCTGCTGTGGTTTTGTCTACATCTTGGACCATTTACAAATGGAAGCCATGTGATAAATAAATATCCCTCTTGTATCTGATGGGGATTCTCCTATTCATAACTTTTACTATTTGTTATGGCTGGAATCCAAACCAGTATGAGCAGCTCCACTCCTAGTGCGGTGCAGTGTAGAGCCAGTGTGGTGTAGTGGCTAAAGTGTTGGACTGGGAATCAGGAGATCCGGGTTCTAGTCCTTGCTCGGCCATGAAAACCCACTGGGTGACTTTGGGCCAGTCTCAGCCCAACCTACCATACAGGGTTGTTGTTGTGAGGATAAAATGGAGAGGAGGAGGATTATGTACGCTGCCTTGGGTTCCTTGGAGGAAAAAGATGGGATATAAATAAAATAAATAAAATAAATATGCGTTTTAACTTCTTCGTTCAAGCAGCAGTCCCCTACATGCCTTAAAAGCTGTCTCCTAAGGTTAAGAAGCCCTCCAAAGCAGCACCCCATAAAGCATGAGAAATTGTCATCTGACAGAATGTCCCTACCCACCCATGCATGAGGGAAAGCACTTTCCACCCACATGCATGTCAGGGGTTTGATCTCATTGTCTCAGTTGGATCCAAATTGACCTTTCCACAGAATAAGTTTGGAAAAGCAGTATATTTTATACTGCTTTTCAACCCAACATTAACTTCAAATCATCTTGCAGAAATTAACAATGTGTAGTAAAGCCCAGTACAGGAAAATGCATAACCAGAACTTGGAAGAGCCTGTATCAAAGACAGTGGTCAAAATCCCCTTCAATGAGTGGTTTGTGACTAAGACAGGAATTTCCCATAAGGTCAGATTGGCTAGCAACCCTAAATCAGTGGTTCTTAACCATTGGTCCTTAGATGTTGTTGGACTACAGCTCCCATCATCCCAGCCAGTGAACAATGGTCAGAGATGCTGGGAGTTGTACTCCAATAACAACTGGGTTCAGTAATGGCTATGCTAGGCTTCTATACAATATGACTCCGTTTCTTTGCCGAAGTAACTTGAAGTTATTTGCTCTACAGGGGCTTGTTTGACAGTGGCCCAAATGTGGTCTGGATTACATACGTTAATGGGTGTATAGCTTTTTATATTAAGAAATGGTTTTTATCTGATCCTTTCAAATTTTATGAGTTTACCAAAACAATAGGATGGAAATTCTTTCAGGTGAATTCATCTAAAGAAAAGGGGTATGAAGAACAGAGAAATACAAAAATGTTCAGGCTGCCAAAATTCCATTTTTACAATCTGAGAAAAACAATGAATCCATCTTACAATCGGGGCTGTACAAAAAATAATGTAGTTTTCTTGGATTGCAATTATGCCCAGTATTGGGGAAAAGGTGGGATACAAAATAATAATAATAATAATAATAATAATAATAAGCTATTTCCAGAAACAGAAGGATTCCTAATAGCTATACAGGATCAAGTTATAGCAACTGCCAAAAAATATATCATAAAAGATAACAGTGTAACAGACTTACATAGGAAATGCCAGCAATTCCAAGAAACAATAGATCATATATCAGGAGGATGTAAAATTTTGGCAGGAATGGACTATACGGACAGACACAATACAGTTGCAAAAATAATTCAACAACTGACCATCAAATTCAACCTCATCAAACAACCTATACCACACTATACATACTCACCTGAAACAATCTTGGAAAATGCAGATTATAAAATATACTGGGACAGAACAATTCATATGAATAAGATAATACCTTGCAACCAACCAGACATAATGTTCATAGACAAAAAAGGGGGGAAAACTACCTCATTGACATAGCAATACCTAATGACAAAAATGTTGTAGAAAAGGAAGAGGAAAAGAGAGGGAAATATGTACCACTGGCCATGGAAGTCAAAGAACTATGGCAACAGGAAAAGGTCACAATTATTCTGTTAGTCACATCAGTCACCATTATCACATCAAAAAACTATACAGAAAACCTTCAGAAACTGAGCCTGCCAAAATACATCCACACCAACATCCAGAAAACAGTCATACTTAAAAAATTGTCAGGAAATTCCTGAATCTGTAAAAGACAGCATGACTTGGCAAAGCCTGTCATGTCTGTCTAGAAAAACTGCCATGAGCGAAAAAAAGAGATAATTAAATAATAATAGTTTTAAAGAGATATGAGAGATGTACTGCTGCCAGGAAGGTAAACTGCCTTTCTTGCTGCAGTGAAAAAACCTGCGCATGTGGAAGACAACCTGGTAGGGTGCAACACTACGATTTAGATAGAACAGTCGCTTAGTAGTAGTAACTGCTGTAGCAAAAGCAAAGCTTTGACTGTCAGCATTGTTTTCACTTGCATGTGCATGTCGTTCTTGCAGTCCCAGCATTAGATTATTTCTTTCCTATAAATACAGAAAGAGGAATTCAAACACCCAATTATTAACCTATCAATACATTGAACCAGTGTAGCATTGTAACTAATAGAAAAGGTTGTGTGAACCAAGAACTCTCTAGTTCATATTTCACCTTGGCTGTGAGCTTGTCAATGTAATGACTCTGGAGCGTGTTTAATATGGGGATGAGCTTACCTGTTCAACTTGCAGTCCACCTCTACGCTCTGGTCTACGGACAACACACTTCTGACACAAGAAATTTTATAACACTGTTCCTTATTATACACCTAAGAGAAAACTAATTTCTGAGGAGTCACAGACCATACTTCCTCAGCTTCAAGGCTGTACTAAGAAAAGGATATGCCCGTCCAAACGTCCAGAAAAGAAAGAGAAGCTAAACCTTGGAGGCTCTCCTAAAACACATCTTAAAATGGTGGGTGGCCATAGTTATGGTTAGAACACCATTTTCCGTGTTTTTTTCCCCATCGGGGCAAAAAGTCCGTTTTGGGGGCATAGCTAAGATTCCCCTTATCTGATCTGCCCCAAATTTTCACATAGATAGCTGCGTAATTTGCTGTTGGATTAGCTAGGTTTGGTGCATAACAAAGTTTATTATGGAATGTTATAGGGAAGAGGGATTAACCCCACATGTAGGACCTCACGGACAGAATTTAGTGTTGCCCTTTGAGATATAGATCCATGGGGGCTGTTTGTTCATGGGCTGTTATCCCTGTCACTGCTGACAGTGGCACAGAGTAGGGTGTGGTGGATCCATCGTTACTAAAAATTTTTTTTTTAATAAAACATTTATTTCAGTTTTTAAAAATTGCATCTCAATGTGGAAGTTAAATGTTAAAATGTATTGATTTTGTTAATTGCTGTTCTGCGGATTTTGGATATGTGATTTTATATTTGTCTTCTTGTATTGTTTTATTTATTGTTCAAATTTAAATCCTGGTAGGCAGTTTAGAAATGTAATGAATAAATAAAACTTGTGTTTACTCTACAGAAATAGATATACTTTGCCAGTTTTAAGGGGAGACCTTAAAATTGTGCCAACTATGCCTACTCCTGGGGGCTGCAGGATGACACCTACCTTAGTTGCATCATGTCTCGATTACTGCCAAGTACTCTACATAGGGCTGCCTTAAGAGTGTTTAGAAACTACAATTGATCCAGAATATTGTGTCAGGCTGTTCATGGGCCACATAGAGGGAGCATGTGACTCCCTTATTGAAACAGCTACACTGGCTTCTAATTTGTTTCCAGGCCCAATTCGATAGATGAAGCAGGGGTTATAGGAGGGGATTTAGAAGTAGGGTTTTTATTCTTTCCTTTATTAGTTGAGCAATTTTAATATTCTCATAATTAGAAATAACACAGAAACCAAGTAATACTTATGAGGAGTTTGGCATGCACTTGTATTAGGAGAAAAACATTCCCTTTTGCTTGGTTATCAATTATCTGTCTTGAAAGTCCACCTCCTCAACTGAGATTTTATATTCCAAGCTAGGGAGGTAGAAGTAGCAGCTGCAATGTCTTTAAATACCTGCTTGTTTGGCATTTGTGCATACTACTCCCATTCTTTTGTTTTGTCGTTAACTCTCCCTGTTGGGGCAAAAGGCCTTCCTATGTGGGGATGTAAAGGAACTTCCTGTTTTTCCAAGGAGAAGGATCGCCTATCAACAGCAGAAATATTAGGCAATGCACAGAGGTCAACTCTGATTTCTTCCAAAGTGACTGGGCTCTGCTACATGGCGGACAGAGGGACAAAGTGGAGTCTGAAAGCAGCAAAGAAGAAAGCTTGGCTTTTTAAAAAAAAACTAAAAAAAAAAATTTGAATGGAAAAGAATTTTAAAAAAAGGCTGCTGCTTAGGTGAATTATACCCTACCCTCCCTACCCATATTGTCCGGTTACTAGATTTCTTTCAACTAATGATTAGATGTAGAGCAAAACTCTTCATTAACAATGGGTATCAACTATTTTCCTTCAGCCTGTCTGTTCATCACCTTTTGCGTTGTAAAATCACTACCTTAATTAAGAATTTTAATTCCAAAATATGATTAGACCAGGCATGAAATATATTTTATACTATTTATGTAAAATATATTATTGTCTGCATGTTGCTGGTACTTCTTTGTTCATTCTATAAGATTCTCCAGCAAACATATTTCCTGAAGAGGCTTTAGCCCTATTCAGGCATTCCTTATCTGTGTAGGTTGAACATGTGAGGGGGTGGAGTGTGCTAACCTCACCACTTCACATGTGGAGAGTGACATTCTGAAAAGGAGAGACTCCTTTATTTGTAGAGGATCTTCATGCAGTTTTAAACACTGATTTTCCAACTAAAACAAGCTGGATATTTAGCCTACACAGATAAGAAACATTCTTGAGATTGTACAGTTCTAGAATTATTCAGTCATTTTTTAAATACAGAAAACGGTTGGATTATATCACCACTCACTCTTCTATTCTAGCTGGAACCACAAGCACTAAATAGTGATTAAACAAAAGATTAAAATTCCATTTATATGTATGTTTAGCTTTTGAATATTACTAGATTCCTTTGGCAGTATGTTAAGTAAAGCTTGGTAGACAACAGACAGGTCTTTTTACAGCAATCAGTTTAAATCAGTCTTTGTATTTCTTAATGCCTTTCTACTCTTTGTACAGGAAATAACTAGCTGAAGCCTATGGATTGTTAAGCAGAAGGCTAAGCCAAAGTCAAATTGATCTGTCTTGCTCTGAAACATAATTATTAAGCGTTCTGGCACAATCATCTAGCCAGGGTCTCACTTGACAGTCCAGAATGATCCAGTGCCTTAGCCCCATAGAGTGTATATCACAGTGGGTATTTATTCCTAGCTTAATTAATTTCCATTTCCATTACATGTATTTGTATGGAAATTAATACATTAACATGTTTGTAGTTTTGATATTGTACTTCTTTGCATACACATGTTCTTACTCAAATGTGTGTGGGCTTATATGCATCCATTTGTATGCATAAAACAATGGCTGTGATAGGTGTACAGTTTTGGTTATCACACCTGAAAAAAGATATTGTAGAGCTGTTGAAATTGCAGAAAAGGGCAACTAAAATGATCGCAGGACTGGAGCATCTACCCTATGAAGCAATGTTACAATGGCTGGGATTGTTTAGCTTGGAAAAAAGGAGGCAACATTTTGATTACCCTAGTATTACCCTACTAGGGATTTTGCATCTTCTCTATGGACCTCTAGTTATTTTATTTTTTTAATTGCCTCATAATAATCGAGGCAGGGAACAACATAAATGCAAAAAATATAAAATACATAAACTAATTAAAAACATATAAAATTAATACATAATTAAAAATCAATGAAGTCTTAAAATTCAACTGGGTATGCCTGCTGGAAGAGATCAGTTTTTACAGCTCTCTTAAATTCTTGAAGACTGGTAAGTTGGCAGATCTCTCCCGGCAGGTCATTCCACAGTCTGGGAGCAGCAGAAGAGAAGTTCCTCTTGGTAACAGATGCTGTTTTGATATTAATGTGATAATATGCACAACAGGAGGGATGCTCAGATCGGTAACTATTAATGCATCATTATTTGACCCAGAATATGATTCTATAATGGTAATAATACTAATTTATATAGCAATTAGTGTGTTCACAGCACTTCATACACACTACCTAAGCAATCTTTACAATAGCCTTGAGAGGTAGCTTGTTTGGAGTATCCATATAGAGCAGATGTAGAGGCTGAAGCTGAAAAATAATACCTTGCTAAACAACCTATATACCTGTAGCAAAAGTAAGTTTTGAACAGGGACTTCCTAACTAATACCTCAGTCAGTTACCCAATACATGGGAAGCTGATAAGAAATACTTTGAAACAAGTGAAATTACATGAAACTGATAAAATATTTAGGAAGTGAGATTTATCAGTCATTCAACTTGATCTTTTGAGTGCTGTAATAGTGGTTGTGTTCATTTAAAGGGTTTCCATGCACAGCAGAAGAAAGAAGCTTACCTTGGCATTGGACAAATAAAAAAGGACTGGCATGATCGAGATGCTATAAGAAGAGACTTGCAACGGATAGGTATGTATAAATAACTCATTTGATCTTAGTCATGTAATACTGTGGTACTGAGCACAAGGTATTTGGGGAAGATGTACTTCATGGAAGCCAATATAAATTACTGTTGGGACACTTTACAAAAAAGTCAGCCAGCCTTTCCGAGTAAGTTATGTTAGGTGCCCATGGCACAGGTTGAGCAAGCTTTCTCACTACTCCGAATGCTTTTCTTATTAATGTTGATCAACTATAGCCAAATATCCACAGAGGTGATTGTCTGTTCCAAGGGGAAGAACTGGGGAAAATACCACATTGAGGCTGTCCTGATTCAAGACTTGGAAATAGCGAGAAATAGCATGGGGTGGTTACCTGAGTAGCCACTTTTGTGTGCTGCTTTCCCTGCTCCAACCCTAGATATAACCAATTGAATGATAGCGCAACATGAAGTTGGACAATAATAATAATAATAATAACGATTTATTTCTTACCCGCCTCTCCGTCTGGATCGAGGCGGGGAACAACAACATGATAAAATACATAAAACTAATTAAAACATGACAAATATTATTAAAACTGCATTAAAACATCCTAAAACATCCTAAAAACATTCTAAAAATTACACTGGATATGCCTGCCGGAAGAGAACAGTCTTTATAGCTTTCTTAAATTCTAAAAGACTGTTAAGTTGACGAGTCTCCTCCGGCAGGGAGGATAACAGGGTAAGGAAAGAGAATTGTATCCAGAAGGTTAATTGCATGGATACATACCAGTATTGGGTGGGGAGCATTCCATGACAATTTTAAGTGGCCATGGTTTCAGAGCCAAGGTCCTGAAAATATGAACTAAATATAAAAGGGAGGAAAATGGTAAACGATAGGCACAGTTGTGATTTCAGTAAATTGTAGTTTTGAAGCCAGATGAAATAGTGTAGTATGTGCATGTAAAAAGCATACAGTGTCTTCCTGCTCCGGTTGGCTTGTCAAGAAATGTGACTGGCCTGAAAGTGGGGTTTTGGGGGTGGCTTGTGTGCATACCCATGCCTTGTCCAGTTTAGCTCTGCTTGTACGCAGGCAAACACCTGCATAGGGCTAAAATTACCAAGGTATTTATTGCCAGCACCATTCAGTGTTCTTCAAATGGCATTGCCTACTCTCAGCTGCTTGGCAGCTTAACAGTTGTGGAGTGTGTTATTGAGAAATCATACTGTGCCAGTGATGGAATGTGGCATACAGCTGTGAGGAAAGAGGAAGCTGGCAAAATGGCTTCTTAAGATTTGAATGTTGATGAACTTTTGCCCAATTAGGACATGATAAGCATTAATGACTCTACTAGTCTTACTTTGTGTCTGTAGGAAATGGAGAACAAGGAAAGCCATATCCAATGACGGATGCTGAGCGAGTGGATCAGGCATACAGGGAAAATGGCTTTAATATTTTTGTAAGCGAAAAAATTTCTCTCAATCGCTCTCTGCCAGACATTCGACATCCAAAGTAAGAACAAACTTTTATCATTATTGAAAAGATTGACGAACTTATTTCCAGAATTGATTTTCTTGTGCTCTACTTTACGTGCCATTCCAAATAGCATTGACCTTATTTGTCATACATAGGTCTATAACATTTTAATAGACTGAGTTATCTAATGCATTAAACAAGAAACCTGATAGTTCAGCAACTCCTTTAAATTGTTATTAAGAGTCAAGGAATAAAGTGTAAGTTGTAACGTTGTACACAGCTTCCAGCAGTTTAAAAATTAATTTTGTATATTCACTGGTGTATTGACTATGCATATTTTTCTTTCTTTTTTTAAGTTGAAGGCTGCTACTATATTTCTGTAGTAGGGAATGGGCTCAGAGATTTATGTCTTGCCTGATGTGAACCATTGAGAACAATCCTATTGTTCATGAAGTGGTCTAATACATGCTATTAGTCAGCTGGATGTTTATATTTAGCTACTCCAAGAGATAAAAGATTGATCACTTGAACTGCTATAATAGTAGTGAAATTTCACATATACTGACCAAGCTGGTTACTGTGTTCATCCATCTTCTAGTTGCAATAACAAGCTATATCTGGAAAAACTCCCCAACACCAGTGTAATAATTCCATTCCACAACGAAGGATGGTCATCACTTCTCAGAACAGTGCACAGTGTTCTTAATCGCTCTCCTCCAGAACTGATAGCTGAAATAGTGCTGGTGGATGATTTCAGTGATAGAGGTACTTCCATTGTACTATTTATTTATGTATTTTGTTTATTTACTAATACATACATGACTGAATAAAATGCAAATGGGATATAGCAGGAAATGGTACACTTGCACAATAACTTCTAAAACTTGGATTCTTAAATATTTCCTGGGTTTCTTTTCTTAAATATTTTTGTTTATGGAAGTCATACTGTCTTCCTGAGTGCTAAGCATATTCCAGTTTTTAGTGTTAAGGATCACCTTTTTTTCTTGCAAAAACTGTTGAATATTCTATTTTTTTTATTCTTAATATTAAAGGTGTTTGAGGTGCAGGGTTCCAACCACTACAAATCCCCTTCCACTGTAACTTACCAGCAGAATTGCAATTGGCTGTCCACAGCTAATGCTCTCATAGCGTAGTAGTTATTAATTTAGACAAATCTTTGTATGTTGTCCCATAGTTGGAATTTTATTTATTTATTACATTTCTAATCTGCCCAGTGACTAATTTTCTCTGGATGAATTACAGTTAAACAACTAAAATCCCATACTATATTTCTGCCATATTTTAGAAATATAAAGTACAGCACAAATATTTAAAATAATAAAATACAGTATTTATTTATTACACTTTTAGACTGCCTAATAACTGACGTTCTCTGGGCAGTGAACAGAAATGAAGAACAGGAATATAAAACAATAAAACAAAATTAATAAAGCAGCACCTAATAATGTAGGGATAAATCCTGCAGCAAGAGGTAAAAACAATGCAGCACATTATAAAATCGGTAAAACCAGCAGCAAGTAATAACAGTGGAAAGATTTTAAAGCATTAAAATAGTTGTTAAAATGTCTGGCAGAATGAAAAGGATTTCACCTGGGGCTCAAAAGACCATAACGTAGGTGCTGCGCAAGCCTTTCTGGGGAGGGCATTCCACACATGAGGTGCCACCACTGAAAAGCCGTAGGGGAACCTGCACACAGGCCATTTAAGGCTTTAAAGGTTAAAAGCAGGTCTTTGAAATTAATCCAGCCGATGCAGATGGCAAAGTACTGGCATAATATGATCATATCAGCCAGTGCCAATTAACTGTCTAGCTGCCCTGCCTTGGGCTAACTGAAGTTTCCAAACCGTATCTAAAGGCAGGCTTACATGTAACTTGTTGTAATAATCCAAACAGGAGGTTACCAGAATGGGAGTAACTGTTGCAAGACTATCTGCATCCAGGTAGGGCCAGTGTAAAGGCTGATCAAAGGTGTTCTAAGCCACCAAAGCCCTCTATAGATGATGATGGATTCAAGAGCATCCACTTACCGTATTTCACCGAATCTAAGACGCCATCGATTTTAAGACGCACTCTTTTGGGGCCACCGACAGGAAAAAAGCGTTGCGTCAATTCTAAGACACACCCCATTTTCAGACACGTAATATTGGGGATAAGTGCATCTTAGAATCAAAGAAATACAGTACGGCTGTGCATGCCCCCCCTCGATTCGCCACCCAGGGACCTGCTGGGCCGGCCTGGCCCGAACATGAGTCCCCCTCCTCCCTTCCCCACTCACCGCCAGCACCACCCCGGTCCTCAGCTCCAGCGCCGCCCCAGTCAGCGCCGCCAGTGGCCTACCCGGCCTGGAAATGCAGTGTTACAACAAAGTAGGCCACGATCCCGCGAGATCTCTCGTAGGATCATGGCCTACTTTGTAATAACGCCACGTTTCCAGGCCGGGTAGGCCACTGGCGGCGTGGACCGGGGCAGCGCTGGCGGCGTGGATCAGGGCGGCGCTGGAGGCCAAGGAGGTCGGTGCCAGCAGCGCAGAGTGGTGGTGATAGAGGTGAGTGGGGAAGGCTGAGCCGCTGGAGGGGGGGCATACAAAGCCCCTTTGCAAAGGCACTGGGGTGGGGGGGTATCTTCAACCCCATACCAGCACTGGAGAAATACGGCGATTCTTAGATGCCATCGATTCTAAGACGCACTCCATTTTTACTGACGTAAATATGGCGGGGGAGTGCATCTTAGAATTGAGGAAATACGGTAATACGATCCTTTAAAGGGAATGCAGCCCCCTCCTGAAAAGGGTGAATGCCACTTAACATGACAGACCCACAAACAGTATATCCAGCTTGTCTGAACTGAGTTTGGCCCCATCCAGTTAATTTTTCAGCCCAAGCACTGGTTCAGAACATCAACTGCCTTCCTTGTATTAGGATGTTTTTTATGATGTTTTATTGCTATTTTAATACTGTGCAACATTTTTTTAATTAGTTTTATGTGTTTTATCATATTTTATATTTACTATTATTCCCCACCTCGATCCAGATGGAGAGGCGGGTAAGAAATAAAATTATTATTAATTATTATTATTATTATTATTATTGAAAAGGAGAAGTCAAATTAAGTGTCACCCATATATTGGTATCATCTTAGCCTACATTCCCAGAAAACCTCTCCCAGTAGTTGCATGTAGATCTTCAAAAGCATGGGGCGTAAAATAGAGCTCTGAGGAATTTATATCTGTCCATGCTAACTTCATAAGAAGCTGCATCCTAATCTAACTGTAGTATCAAGTAGATCCAAGAGTTAAAAGTGCATAGGGCATATGTTACAGTCAATGGATTAATTAAAGTAAGGGTGAAGAATTGTGCTTGCTTTATTATAGTGCACTTAAGAGTTAACTACTTGTCTGTTACATGCATATCAGAATTAGATAATTACATTTGTATTGTTCTAATGGTCATGTCTGTATTCTTGAATTATATTTAGTAATTTGATTCATTTTTTCAACTATTTATAACCTCACCTTTTAAGATAGAAATCCTTCCAAGGTGGCTTACAATTAAGATAAAGAAATAGTAATAAAATCACAATAAGCAGAATTGAAAAACAACAACCATAAGGATCTTTCACAAAAGGGCAGGTGATATTAGAGGTCCCTGTGCATGAAGAGAAGGACAATTCAGCTGGAGCAGACTCAGATATGGCCTTCACCTGTGTTCTTGGTCTCTCCTAGGTTCCTTCCCACAGAGCAATTGGTGGAAATGGCCCTGTGGAGGGAGGGGAAAGCACAGCTGGAGCAGGGGCCTGAGATGGTCAGGGCCTGTCTCCTCCTTTTTTCTCTTAATGGCCCAGTAAAGGATTTGTTCAACTACAAATATTTTCTTAGCCTATATACTTCCCTTTATAACTTTTGTTAATATAGGCACCACAGACCAGCATTCACCAAATAATCATATTTCTGGAAGGGAATAATAGCTAGGAAGACTAGAAATTGAAACAGGAATGTTATTGGTTATCAACAGAAGGCAGAACTCATTTTACAATCATATTTCATCTCAAAGACTTCCATATCTAATAACATATCTGACTAGCAATGTAAGACAAAAGGGATTTTGGTTTGGGCCATGCTGCTCAACAACAGTCTATTAAAGCTTGCAAAGTCTTCATAATAAGGGTGTTGCTGCTGTTCATATATCTTTCTAATTGCAGGCACTTTGACTCTAACCCCCTACTTCATTTTTAGTCAACTCGCGTTTGATTCTGTTTCTGCCTCAATGGCACTACTTCTGGTAGTCTAGGTATAAGTAAATATAACATTTGTAAAAGATCGAAACTCTAAAAATATAAAAGCATTAGTTCTTTCATGCAGAACACCTGAAGAAGCGCTTAGAGGACTATATGGCCCAGTTTCCCAAAGTGAGGATTCTCCGAACCAAGAAGAGAGAAGGATTGATAAGAACCCGAATGCTGGGGGCTTCCGCAGCAATAGGAGATGCTATTACCTTTTTGGATTCTCACTGTGAGGCAAATGTGAATTGGTTGCCACCCCTTTTAGGTAAGGAAGAGATTTGAAATATATTTAGATGGAGAAATACAGATGCTGTTGCACTATTTTATGGCATTTCTAGCTATATCCAATGCATTCATAAACACAAAAGTCTAAAGTCTAACTTACAATTGTATTCTAAGGATACTTTCTTTTTAATGAAGACTTGTTCTGTGGCGTCACCTAATATTTTTTTTAAAAAACAAAAAGTTAACATTTGACTCGCAAAAACAGTGCGGACATCACTTAGATAATTCCATCAGTTTGAACCTCCTTTTGGCAAGTGGAGTGTGTGAAGAGGTACTTGATTTAAATCGGGATGGGAAACTTGTGGTCTTATAGAAGTTTTGACCTACTGCTCTCACCATCCCTCACCATTGGCTATGCTGGCTAAGGGCTGGTGGGACTTTTAGGTCAAAACATGTGGAGGGCTACAAGTTGCCCCTCCCTGGTTTGAATGGTAAAAGGTAATCACCTCCATTTACGCAGAATGCTGAGACTCCTTAAAACAATTAATCCAACTCAGTACTCACCCAAAATATTATCTGTGTCTAATGTGTTGGAACTTTTTTTCTAATTTCTGCCTAAAATATAAATAAGTTACATCCACCTGCAATAAAAGCAAATGATATAGTATCTCTTACAGTAGGTAAATAAATTTAACCTCTCAATCGAAACTATGCAGATGGCACTTTTGATGAGGGAAGGGATTGTTAATCTGGTAAGCATTTCAGACACTGTCTTTTCCCCCAGTCCCTTAACACACCAATGTGGAGGATTAGCCAAACTGCAAGCTGACTCATTTGTTACCTTTCTCCATGGTAAGGGAGCAGATTGAGGCATACATAGCGCATACCTTGAATTTATCCTTTTGAAAGCATCACTTGAACAAAGCCTAAGTCACTATATTTTATGTTACGCTTGAGAATAGGTGCTGTGCAGTTCAGAATTGAACAAGAAAGGGTACCACAACTCATCCTGCAGCTTGGCTAATCACTAATATTGTGCTGCCTTTTTCCTCCCTTGCACATGTCACTCAACTGTGAGGGCTGGTGGCCTATTGGGGCTAGAACAACTGAGGTGATTGCCATGTTAATTTTGAGGGCTTCTGTTTAAGGGTTATTGGTGGCATCACATAGTGTGTCTGCCAGTATCCTGATAATCATGGTTCAGATGTACACACATCTACTGGGGAATTGTGATGGAAGGAGAAGAAGAGCCATGGAATGAGCAAAATTGAGTGGCTGCTGTCGCGGAAAATGGCCGATCTATAAAATTAATACTAATAGTCTACATTATTTTATTCCAGGAGACAACGAATTGTGTCCCAATCTTTTTTAGTGTTGCTGGTTGATAGATTGATTTAAGATTTTTCCCAACTGCCCTTCTTCCAATGGATTCCAGAATGATGTACAATAGACATAAAATATAGACATAAAATATTTAAATAAAATAAAAATGCAATCTTAAATCATTTAATTTATCTAATTGATCCTGTGGTTTGCCCAGCCTCTAAAATTTGGTATAACTTTCATATTGAATTTCTGAGCCATGTGCAGTACTTTAATAGCAAGTAATTAAAAATATTGGTTTATCAAGTACTAAAATTAATCTATAAAGTTCCGGATATTTAGGAACATATTACCTTTTTGTCTATATGCTCTAGTTGGGATAATAATTTGAAGGGAGGAAGCAGCTAGATTTCTTTATTTGTCAAGATATGTTATGCAGTTTTGTCTGAATTTATTATCTGCCTGATTCTGGCACCAAACTAGAGAACATATTAATGCTGAGTGGCATCCTAACTTATTGAACTACTTGTGAACTTGAGCAAAAAAACAAACGCTAAATACCAGATCACTATTTAAAAAGAAGCTTTAAATACTTGACTGTTTCTAGTTTGTATGCTCCAATCAGAGCAGTTTGGCATTTTAAGGAAACTGTGAGACTGTGGACTTCCAGTGAATGCAATGGAGGGTCGGCGCTGCGAGCTCTGCGGAACGGTATGGCTCAGGTGCTGTCTGGGGATCCCAGATGGAGTTAATTTCCCCAGATTAAAGGGGAATGCAACAAGCAAGCCATTAGGTATCTCGTAAACCCATTGATGCGGTAATGAAGCCGGAGTGGAAACTTCGTGGGAGAGACAGCAGAAAAGGGCGGAGATGCAGGCTTCCAGCGCTCATGAGCTGTTCCGGACCCGAGAGGGCATAAGATCGGCCGGGTATTCATTCCCCAAGAAGGATAACATCTGTTGAGGAGGGGGACTTTCACTGCAACAAAATCAAATATTTAACAACTGATCCTGCAGAAAAAAAGAAAACGGAACCTCTTGCGCCATCTTGTGGGTGAGTCATCTTACCCTTTGAGTAAGAAAAAACTTTTAAAAAAAAACTTTGAAGTTAACGAAGGGAATCACAGATGGATATCTTATTTACATATGAACTAAATTAGGAGACAGTAAAGAAAGAGAGGCTTGGGAACAGAGAATTGCCTCTTCCGTTTTGAGAGAAATATGCACCAGTGAAGGCGGTTGTGAACTATAAGAGCATAGAGATATAAAGACTTTTGCAATGGGAAACACTAGAAGAAAAACAAACGACTTTGCAGGATTAATGATAGGAATTCAGGATTTACAACTACTAATGCAAAAGCGTGCTCAACAAATATGTGATAAATTGGATCACATTGTAGCGAAATGGGAGTGTGAAAACAAGACGAAACTATGGGAGTTAAAGATGGCGCATGAAAACATAGAACAAGAATGAGAAAAAACTCAAGAAAGAAAAAATTTGGACATTATTACAAAACGAGTGTCTAATGAGGTCAAATGTTCAATATTTTTAATTTTTGTAAACTGCCCAGAGAGCTTTGGCTATGGGGCCGTATATAAATGGAATAAAATAAAATAAATAAATAAAGGCTTTTTGGACAATAAAGATAAAGGATATCAAAAGGTGATTACTTTGAAAGAATTCTGTGATGGAACAAGGGTTGAAAAGATGGTTCCTGCGACAAGAGAGAAACAAAGGAAGATTATCTTCAGACGAGAGGCTTCGAGATCAAAACCAAAGCAGAGAAAAATGTTTCGATAGGTTATTCTGGTAGTCAAGGGGTGGAGATGTAAGGGGATTCCAGTGCGAAACCCAAAAGAACTGGCAGAAAAACTTAAAAAAGAATTCCCTTTTGAAATGGGTTAAAAGAAGCATTGAGATTCGGCTGGATAAAAGGACACTAGATTATGGTCTGGAGATAGGAGTGAAGCTGGAACTTTGTCTTTTTGATTTTTTTTGTGGGATAGAAATTGTGGAAACTTTAATACATACTCATAATAAAAATAATAAGAATAAGTTTAATGTTGTAGTAAAAAAGAAGGAAAAAGAAAAAAATGAGGGGTTGCTGGATTTATTGGGGTTATTGGGAGAGGGAGAAAGGGGCGAGAGTGGGGAAAAGTAACTATGCTAATAATTAAATAAAAAGTAATATGTATATGTAAAATCTATATAAAATGAGTGGTACATCTGGGGATTCAAGCAAAAGGTTTGTCTAAAGGAAAGAGGGGAGGAAAAAAACTTATTTACTTTATCTTTAGCAAGAGGGGGAGATGGGGAAAATTTGTTATTGAAAATTTCTGCAGGAGAAAATGTGGCTTTTATGTGTTTGTTGTGGAGAAGGTAGGGGGTCCATTTTAATGTTGTATGTCTTTGTAAGTTTTATCTTTGTTTGAAAATAATAATAAAAAATTAAACTGGAAACTGTGAGAGCGCTGATCCTTGGGCAGTTAACAATGTTCATAAATATCAACAGTTCAGCCAACTGTGTAAGAGACCTCAATTTCACAAGCACAATACAATATAGATCTCACAGAAATTACTTATCAGCTCTTCCCTACCCCAGCTTATGAACTAGTTTAGATTTGAGGGGGTAGAAAATTCAAGGAGTATATTTGCCCCCTACAATTGTTACCTTCCCAGAATGATTTCTTTATCCAGTGATTGGAGGTGGGGGGAAATCACAGGTAAAAGCCGAATTCCTGTACTCAGAAACGAAACAACTTAATTTAAACCTGAACTGTGTGTTTTGTGAAAATAAGACAAACAAGATTGTATATAGTCATGCTGTAGTACTTCTGAGGTTGTTTATGTTCTACTGTAGATGTATTCTTTTGCTACAGATGAAAGGAGCAGTAGGTAGGAACTTAACACCTTTCTCTTTACACCTTAGACCGCATTGCTCGAAACCGCAAAACTATTGTTTGTCCAATGATTGATGTAATAGACCATGATCACTTTGGCTATGAAACACAGGCTGGAGATGCAATGCGAGGAGCATTTGATTGGGAGATGTATTACAAGCGGATCCCAATTCCTCCTGAATTACAGAAACCTGATCCCAGTGACCCTTTTGAGTAAGTTCGTAAAATCAAGTATGAATAGGTGTTTAACAAGCAAGGCTGTCACAGAGATGGTAGACTCTTGAAAGTGGTGCTGTCAGACAGATGGAAACTATCCTTGAACATCACAAGCCACAATTCATTTCAAAAGCTATACTTCTTTCATGATACTTCTGACTACAAAAATAGAAAAGGAAACAAGAAGGCCATTCACAAATGTACAAAAGTAATGTATAATTTAAATAGGTCACAAATTATAAAAATTAATACTGCATACAGCATGTGTTGGAACAAAATAATGTAATGTAAACAATCATAAACAATATTTTTGTATCCCATGTCGTATCAGCAGGAATTCAGAGGGTGACTTCCCCAGCCCTCCTTCCCCTGACAACCCCCAGAGCCTCTGAAAGTCTCTCTTCTAAGGGCCGGGGGAGTTTTCCCCAGAAGGTGCCTCCACCCAATTCTTGGGGATCAGCCATCCTACTCAGTCCTCTGCACCACAATCCACTCCATTTAGGAGGGACTCCTGACCCTCAGGAGAGGCTTTTGGGGGAACTGCAGGGAGAAGGGGAGGGCAAGGAAATCACTCTCTGTGAATGCCCTTCTGTGCATGACCCTTACTAATTCTGAATTCACAATTTAATGTAGTAACTTAACAAAGTGTATTGTTGCATGATGGATATAATTGTTTATGGATAGCCAGCAAAAATCCATTTCAGTTAGGTCTCCTTCATAAATCATCTATGTGTCCTACAAAAACAATGAAAATTGAAATAGAAAATTCAAAAAAGATGAATTAAACTTTTAAGAAGTGTATATAGTGTTAAAGAAGCTCATCAAACAGTTTTAATGAACAATTATTACTGTACTGGGGAAGAATAACTTTCTGGTATCCAACAACTTGTTTCTACATGTTGATGAATATGCTGAATCATGCCTAGCCGCTCAACTAGTGCAGTAATGATTAATCTAGAAGGTTAGATTTGATTCAGGGTCTCTTGCCAATTAAACCTTCCAAGGGGAGGAAGAATAGTAAAATAGAAAACATTGAGCTTTTCAACAAGGATCTTTAGTTCTTTGCCATATTTCTACACTTTAGACTGATCTATGTTGCCAATTGGAAGTTTGGAGCTGATTGATTCTGAAGGAAGCTCTGCCAGGTTCTCCTGGGTCCCATGGTATAAAGAAATGCTATAAAGCAGCAACATTACAGAGATTGCAAACAGCAGTAAGGTGCGATGGTAGAAATAATATGATATTTTGAAATGTGATGTTGTTAATGCAGTTCATCTAGATTTGTATTGATATGCCTCTAAAATGGAGTCTGATTTTACTTTAAGGTCTCCTGTAATGGCTGGAGGACTGTTTGCAGTCGATAGAAAGTGGTTCTGGGAACTAGGTGGATATGATGCAGGCCTGGAGATATGGGGAGGAGAACAGTATGAAATATCATTTAAGGTGAGCTATATTCTCTGAATGCTTTTATTTGAAAAGAGACTGGATAATTAGTCTTTAGACAAGAAGCACCAACACCAATTTACACTCCTGTTGATTTTTCTTGTGTATGTCTTTGTGAAATGAAACTATTGAAAGTCAGAAGGATTTCTGCAGTATTTCTTGAGAAGTACACTTTACAGTAATGAATTGAAAATACCTCTTTAAATAATAGGAACGGTGTATATTGTTGAGGCAAAATTGTAAATAGAAGAAATTGTAAATAGAAGAAATTAGACTAAGTTGATTAAGTAGACAGCAGTAAGCCAAATGAAGTAGAGCTGGAAAAAGCATACACAGGATACTGCCAATTCTTCTTCGTGATCTTTGTGCGTTACACATAGGAGCTCTGTACTTGCATGGCGTCTTGATTCAGGAAACTTCTATAACCAAAACATTTTGGTGGGAACTCTTCCCCACCATCCCACTGCACATGTCCCTAGCAAGTTCTTGCTCTATCCCTTATTCTCTTTTGACCACCATTATGGTGGCCTTGTGAGGGAACTTCTTTATGTTCAGCTTGCTGAAAATGTATTTTATTGTGCCAAAGTTTTTATTCTTTATCTTGTCTATTGTTGTTTCTATCTGACTCTGCTGACATTCTTTTCCTTTTGTTTTATGATTTAGCGATTGCCCAACAACCATATGGCCCTCAGGTCACCATTTTGTAAGTGTCCCCATTGCAGGAGCAAGTTTCCGCCCACAGAGAGATATTCACTCTGCATTTTTTTGCCTGGGAGAGGGGCATGTCCTAGAATATTGCCTGCATTGCAAGGCATTTACCAAACCGACTCAGTGGAATTGGTCTGATCACCTACAAGCTGTCTTGAGAAGGAAGGCTCTGGAGGCTGTAGAGGAGCCTAAGAAAACGATGGATCAGCCTTCTCATAATCCTACTGAGGACATCCCTGCCACACAAAAACCTGTACAAGTTTGGGGGTTGGAATCCCCTCAGTGCCTCACTCAAACTTCCAAGACATGAGCCGCCGAGCAGACAAGACCTACCTACGCTGGGTGGTCGCTGACACTTTCATTGGCTACAAGGCTCACAGAAAGGCCAAGGTCTCAAAACCAGCCATTGTCCCTTCTTCTGAACCTAAAAAGAAAAAGACCTCTAAAAAGTCAGTTGAGTTAGCATGGGTCAAATCGCACTTATGGTTTTGATCATGCCACCCACTCGTCCTGTAATGCTACAGGATAATCCACGATCACTACTTCCGATTGTGTCGACATTAGAGAGCGAGATCTGGGATGTTTTGCCAAGAGAACCACCTGCTTTGCCACCTCGTCCATAGGATCTCCCATAGTATGTGAGGTTCCAAGACAGATTCCAGATGGGAAGAGGACCGTACCAATCCATATGGTTCTATATACTATTACCGTCATGCAAACTCCTGTGGTCAGGAGGCTTGTTGATACCAGCAATAGCCTGAAGCTACGGTGTCAAGGCCACCATACGATAAGGGTGTGTTCATTGCTCATCTTCCCAAGTCCTGCAACCTCTAGCAACCCAAATGCTGTCACTATCTTCCAACTCAAATGCCTCCCAAGTTTAACATGCCATTCAGTTCACCCTTCCTATCCAGTTATAACATCCCAGCTCTGCCAATGACAACAGCTTCTCTGCTAGTGCCAGTCTCATCTGACCAGCAGCTCATTTCATGGCCGCCAGCAGTTCACCGAATAACTGAAGCCCCTTCTCCTTTAATGGGCTCTTTGTTCCCAATGGAGAAAAAGAACCAGAGTGATCATCCATCAATTCTTCCAGGATCATCCCCACTGTATGGTACTGGTACATATTAATCAGACTCGACATCTCAATATTTAGTCTCTGGACACTGCAGTTGGGTCCCATGATGCAATTTATCCATCAGAAGATCTCAGTAAATTCTTGGACCGGATCATCCAGATGGCCCAGTCACTGTGGCTTGAAACACAACAATCAACATTCAGAATCCAGTCTTCGATGTGGTGAATACAGAACTCACTCGGCCAGTGGCAATCCCTTTTCTTTCAGCTTTACAGGACACTGAAACTGTCATAGAATGCTCCCGACACCATGCCTTCCATATCTAAATGGTTGGAGGGGATGTATCAGATCCAGATAATGATAATGCAGAGTTCCTCTTCAGTCATCCCACCCCAAATTCATGAGTGTTGGAAGCTGCGCAAGGAAACTATTGGCAAGTGCATTCTTCACCAGTTGACAAGGAGGGTCATCATCTAGACCAGCTATGGAGGTGCCTCTACTCTTCTGCTGCTTTGGGCATCAAGGTCTCAAATTACCAGGTTGCTATGTCTGGGTACCAGCTGTTCTTTTGGGATAAAGGCTGGCCGGCTCTTTGACCATCTTCACAACAATAAAAGGTATCTTGCCCATATCTTCCAAGGCAATGCAGCTATGTAGACAGCAAACTAACACCTCTAGGCACCTAGTGGCCTGCGATGCCAAGTTCCTTGTGGGTTCCATTGTTGTGCATCATCACATTGGTTGAGGTCAATGGGATTTTCTCAAGAAGATTGATCTCGTATCGAGGATTTATCATTGGACTGGTGAAACTTGTTCAACTCCAAAACTGATGATGCTCTAGAGTTGGTCCAAAAGGCATGCACTACAGCTCCCTGTATGGGGTTCAACCTTCAACCTTGGAACAGCACCATTGGTTTAACCCTCTGCTACACAATACTCGTACCAGCAATCAGGGGCCTCACAGCTGCTGCACCAACAACCTTCAGTACCAAGGAAACAATATCCTTCCTCAGCGTTCCAGAGTTTCCACCGCAGGGGTGATAGGTGCAATAAGCACGGACTTTGACTTATACCCCTCTTTCTTCTCCATCTGCTCAACCTCCCATCTTTGGCACTCCCTTGTCGTCTTCCCTGTCTGCATAGGCCAGCACCACATCAGGCTCTTGGGTCCTCTCTATTGTCCAGAAGGACTACAGGATTGAGTTTGATGCCTTCCCTTTGCTCAAGACCATCCAGGTAACCGCTCTATTACCATTCCTTCAAGAAGTACAGACACTTTTGGAAAGGGTGCCATCAAGCCCGCTCCATGTTGTCATCTCCATGACAGGTTCTACTCATGGTTCCGAAGAGGTATGGAGGGCATTGTCCGCTCCTGGCCCTTCAAGAGGTCAATACCTACATCACCCCCAGGAAATTCCACATGGGCTCCCTATCATCTATCCTTCCTCTGCTCTCCAAGGGACACTGGTTCACCTCGATTCACCTTAAGGATTCCTATTTTCACATTCTGATAGAGAGATCATGCCAACGTTTCCTCTACTTTGTGGTTGGGACAGACACTTACCGGCTTCAGGTGCTGCCCTTTGGCCTTACTACTGCCCCTATCTCTTCACAAAGTGCATGGTAGTGGTCTGCTCTTACCTTTAAGTGCACAGCATGGAAATGTACCCATATGCAGATGGCTAATGGTAGCGTAAGCCAGGTGTTGGCTTCTTCAGTTTCCTCTATGATTTGGGCCTCTACTTCAATTGGGAGGTCTCATCTACAGCCTACACAAGAGGCTCCAGTTCATCGGGCACTTCTAGATTCTCTGTAGGACTTAGCATATCTGCTGGAGGACTGGGTTGTTTCCTTGACACTTTTTTGGCAGGCGTGTTGATTGCCCAGAGGACAAAAACGACATTCAAGATACAGCACCTCCTCTGTCTGCTGGCTGCAAAGTCCTTGGTCATTTGCTATGCCTGCCCGTGTATGAGACCATTGCAGACCTGGCTTGTTCACAACTTTGACACCAAATTCCAATTCTCTTTGGAGGTAAGGAAGTTGCTGCTATTGTGGACATTGCCAACAATCTCATGAGACGTGTGCCATTCCTTCAGATCTTTTCATCCTGTGTAGTAACTACAGATGCATCATTCTTGGGATGAGGGCCTTATGGTGCATGATCAATAGTCACCCAACAAAGCCACCGAGCACATCATCTTACTAGAGAAGAAGGTTGTCAACAAGCCACTCAGGGCATTCAAGCTAGACCTGATGGGCAGACTGGTCCAGATAACCTCAGATAATACCACTGTAATTGCATAATTGAACAAACAGGGAGGGACAAGATCACCTCCTCTTCTTGCCCTCACTCTTCAAATCTTCCACTGGTGCGTTTCCGGTCAGATTGGATCAATGTGGCCGATGTGGACAATGTGCTTGCAAACCGGCTCAGTTGAGTGATGCTGATCTCCAGAAATGGGTAATGGACAAGACAGTTTTAGCTACCCTCTTCAGGTGTTGGGGCACACTGGAGATCGACATTTTCACCTGCTGATTAATGCTGTTTGCCCAGTGTTCTGCAGCTTGGAACCGTTTTGATTGGTGAAGCCTTTCTATTAACTTAGTGCAGGACACTGTTTTACTTCTCCCCCGCATCTCGTTTCCATTAATTACCATGGTCTCACCAGTCTTGAGTTGCAACATAATTTTAAAGGCTAAATTAAAAGATATGTTTTCACACCCTTTCTAGCAGCTAAGAGAATGGGGCCTGATCGTAGTTCTTGAGTGAGCACATTCTATAGTTTGGGTCAACACAGAAGAAAGCCCTTTCACATGTGCCCAACAAGCAGGCCTCTGCAGGTAAGTAGTGCACTCAAGAGATCCTTTCCTGCAGATCTTAATAACTAGACAGGTCCATAACGAGTGCAGCTGTACTAAAACCACTAATTCAGTTGTTTTAAAGAAAGAAGTGAATGGAATCATCACGGAAACTAAATAATATTGATACTACCAACCCACCTAAAAAGCTTTTTGGTTATTGCTGATCACTTCAACAAATGCAGTGGTTAGCAGGGTAATGGCAATTGGAAGAAAGTGCAGTAGTGCTAGACATAATATATTTAAAAGGGAAGTTTTTAGTGTCATGAGGTTGAGCAAATGGATAAGCATGTTATCTCATGTCAAATCTACTTGCGTTTCAACTTATTGAAATAATTTCATTTATCACATTTCATCATTGTTGAACTGCATTGATCTGTATGATATATAAGTTTACTTACTAGAATTCATTAACCAGAATAAATAATTTTCTCTGATAAATTATTAGTCTATCAATTCTAGTAGGCCATTTGTCCAGCTGAGTGAGCTACACTGCTTCAGCATGAATCCAACAGAGACTAGTAAAAAACACAGTGGATAATTTAGCCTTGCCAGCGGCAACACATCCCTCCCTTGATAATTTCAGCCATTTCTTGCTTTCCCCAAGTAGTTTTTTTCAGATCTGAACTACTTAATGATGTTGTAAGGACCCATCAAACTATAGTCATTTGGCAATTAACATGCAGCAAATGACATTTTCTTCCCATTGTTTATCCACAAAAAACGGAGTCATAAAGACATATTGGAGGTTTCGTGTTTCCCCTTTGAGATTACAGTTGGTTCCATTTATCCTTTTTACTATTGTGTGCAAAGAAATGGTGTAAGAATGTAATTCTCTGTAGGAGAGGGTAGAAGCAGCATTCATCTTTTCCAGCTTGGATCTTTTCTAAAACAGTAGTTTCCAAGAGTGATGACAGTGACGCTGCAAGCTCTTTGTCTTTGAAATGCTGGAGCAAATACTCATTGCTTGATCTGCAGGAAGTAAGATGACTTCATTCATCTGCCTACTTACACCCTGAATTTCAGAGAGTTTTATTTCAGGCCAGAGATGATAATTTACAGAGGGTAAAATTCACCCTAATTAATCCCAGCAAAAGTCTTCTCTTCCTTGTATTGTGTGACAGAAAATGACATTTAACTGAAAGGGTGTATTTTCAGAAGTTAGGATAAATTGATGCATTCATATGTGGTTGATAGATTTTATTATTCTGATGAAATTACAAGAATAAAAGATTTGTTCATAGCAATAACAAAGAACACCGGAATTCTTGAAGCTTTGAAACTTCATAGCCGGTTTTAAAGCTCAGTTTGTTTATTTATTTATTTATTTATTTTAAAAACGATGTGAAGAATCCTCTCTGAACAAAGAATTGACCTAGGGCATCTTCCAAATAAAGCTTTTTTCATATTTCAAAGACCAAATTTGCAACCCATTTTTACCCACAGTATTTTCTTTATTATTCTGTTCTAGATAACATTCTTGCTAGGAAATTGGTTTGGCAACAATTTGTAAGAAAGGGGAAATCGTTAGGGGTTTTTTGTTTGTTGTTACTTTGTTTTTTTGCAATTCTAGGAAAGAACAAGCTAAAATGAAATGGGTGCCATTCATTACAGCATTTAGATTTGAAATAATCCCTCAAATTTTGAGAAAATGTACACATCTAATTTCATTGATTTATTATAGAGAAACTCTTTTCTCATTGGAACGTGTGTGCATGATATCAGGGAACCTAATTGATTCCTGTTTTATGTAGCTTATTGAAAGGATATGCTTCTCCAAACAGATTGTGGTGTCCTGAAGGTTATTTGTTAGCCTCCTTTGTTCTTACTCCAAACATAGCCGAAGATGCCCGTTTGATGTTTTTCACATCCCTCACTAGCCTCAGCTCATTCTGGGCCTTAGCCATGCTGACACCTTCCTTACAGGTTCAGACTACTCAATTGTGCTCCTCCTTGGTTATACATACCTCCTTCCATCTCCTTTTTTAAAGTCTAAGCTCATCAGAGAATTTCTGTGCAACCACACTGGCTTCTTTAGCTGTCTCCCATTTTTTTCTTCTCATGGGAATAGTTTGTGATTGTTCCTTCAGTATTTCATTTTTCAGAATCTAATCTCTTCTTTCTCATTGAGAATTTGCCTAGAGATCATATCCAGCTTTTCTCTGAGCTTTCTGAAATCAGATTTCCTAAAATGTACAGTCTATGTCCAATCAAACTCCATTTTCACAGCCCTCACAATCATACATTCCAAAATGACACACGCTTACTTTCCCTCAAGGTTCCTCCCACTCTCACTTCCAACAAGTTCTTCCTTGTTGGTCAGGATTAAGTCCTGGGGTAAGATCCAACAGTGTCCTACTGCTAGTGGCAAGTACCACCGGTTCCTGATGTGCGTGCAGGAACTGGCAGCAGCAATATGGTGCTTCTGGAGGCAAGCCCCCCAAAGGTCACACCTTCCAGAAACTTCAATTTCTGGTCACTTGGGAGCTTGCCAGCAGGGGGAGGTAGTTAGGGTGCCCAGACAGCGGATCACTTTCTTCCTTCCATCTTCTGTGAGATAAGGTTGTCAGCAAGGTAGGCAACTTTTAAAATGTTCCATTCTTTAGCAGAGTTAAAGCCAGCAGATATCAGGATAGTTATTGCTATATCTCACTTCTGTGAAAGTTTTTGTTGTCATCTATGTTTTCCAGTTGGCTGGATGGAGTCTCTACCTCCACCAATAATATACCAATAATATCACTTTTGTTTTTCACTTCTATCCGTAAGCTACTACAACTCTTTCTTTTGGGATCTACTCCTTTTGAACAAGCTCTACCACTCAGTTGCTAAATTTCAATAATGAGTCTTATCCCACCAAGTCTCAGTGACACCTAACAGATCATACTTATCATCCTGTATTAGAATGTAAAAGTTCAACTTGTTTTTCATATTCTCTGTGTTGGTATATAGACATCAGAAGCCATGGTTATTGCCCCTTCCCAGTTTCCCTGCTGAATACAAATTGCCTGCAAATCCTCCACTGCCTTGCCTTCTCCTTTGTTACTCATGTTTTTGTCCCTGATACTTGACTCAGTAGTTACTTCCAGGCTTTTGCCTCCCTTTCCCACAGGAATTAGTTTAAAGCTCTGTTGATCAGACTTCCCAATCCCCTTGAGATCCATTGCATCTTCTGCAAGAACTTCATATTGATATTGTGAGTGCATGAAAGATCACAGGAAAAAATAAAATGTGAGTTTTGGGCAATTTGATAAAGACATCAAGGCTTATAAGAGCACTTTGAATACATTGAAATAGTGCACATGTTTGAGCTACTTGTATTGCAGATTCCATTAGTTTTGTTGATAGTTTTTAAATATATCTCAATTCATCAATAAACATAGTTTCTAGTATCCAAGGCATTCTGCCATTTCATATATTTCTTCATAATAATATTCACAACCTTTGCAAGCACAGAATCATTTCTTTAAATTCATACAGATCTAATAGAAAAAAACTATCCATTTCAACATGAGAAGAGCTTTACTAGGTCAGAGTAGTAGGTCTTTCTGCCCCTGTTATTTTTGGTGTGTAAAAAGTACGTAAAAAGAACGGTGGATTTTAGTTTTCTCTTCAAGTAGGGTTGAAGGCCTCTCCTGATTCCAGAGCCTTAGCCTGAGCAGAGGGAGCTGTGCTTTGCCACCCTTTCAAAATCCAGTTAGCCAAACAAATGAGATTGTGTTGATGTCAAGCTACAGACCAACATCTGTCTAAGTCATCTGATGGTTTGGAATAACATTTATGATGCGCATCCTAATTTGTAAACTGTCCCTAGGTTATTTGGACTTAATACTATGTGACACTAAAGTTTGCATGGCTACAAGAAGATAGATTTTCTTGACGTGGATTGATTTCATAAAGTAATTAGGTGATAAGTCCCACCTACTCTGTCAGTTGCACTAAAAAAAGGTGAAAAATGTCAGAAAACAGCCATACTGTTTTGCTAGTTAGAGCTGCAGCTGTAGTGGTATTTGCTAACAACACAGATTTAGTGGGCATTAATTAGGTCTTTCTCCTCTTGATTGACATTTATTCTTCTTGGGGGGTATTTAACTAAAAGTTTCCTGTAGGAGGTCAGCTTTGTTTCTTGCATCTTCCTGCCTTTATCTGGGAAAGTTTCTCCCCCGCCCCACCTCACTTCCTTGATGCTTGTTTTTGTGCCAAAGGGGAGATGGTATCTGGAAATCACTTGCAGTCGTATTCTCTGAGGCTTGTTTCCAGTGGCTCAAGACATACATCTTTAAGATAGGAAGGATTCCGCCAAAGTACAGAGTGCATAAATGTCAGAGAAGTCATATAAGATGTGGTGGGTCTTGCTCAGATGCCTTAAAGTGCATCTGAGGCCATTTTATAGCTCTTTCCTTAGTCCAGTTTGCATCTGGCAAGGGGGGCTGTTTACATTTAGAGAGGAATGAAGATTGGGGGTTGGGAGAGAAGGTTTCCTATGTCTACTGCTCTCACCATAATATTTACCTGGATGAAATATTATTTCATCCAGTACATTAATCACTGCTCATCAATGGCCTTCACAACTCCTAAGGATATTTTAATATATAATTCTATATTGTAAGCCATAATATTCAGGGCATCACAGTCAGGGAACTCCAAATCCATATTCTATGATTCTATGATTCAACCCAGCGTGTAGGACACGGAATAATGGGCTCAAGTTAAGGAAGCCAGATCCTGGCTGTACATCAGGAAAACCTTCCTGACTGTTAGAGCAGAATGACAATGAAACCAATGACCTAGGGAGGTCGTGGGCTCTCCCACACTAGAGGCATTCAAGAGGCAGCTGGACAGCTTTCTGTCAGGGATGCTTTAAGGTGGATTCCTGCATTGAGCAGGGGGTTGGACTCGATGGCCTTATAGGCCCCTTCCAACTCTACTATTCTATGATTCTATGATCCTTTCTTGTAAAAGACTAGCAATAGGATAATTGTATAAACAAGTGAAGTCTTGTTGTCTTTGCATGTAGAAGTGCAATAAAGTATTTTATTTAAAATGCTAGAGTAACCTTTCAAGTATTTTGGACTACACTCCCAGCATTCCTGTTTGCCAGGCTGACTGGGGTTGATGAGAGTTGAAGTCCACAACATCCGGAGGGCACCAAGTTGGGCAAGACTATGCTTGAGTGAGTTGTGCACTCTCTCACAGAAGGACAAAATCAGAAAAATCTTTCCTATCTGTCGCTGGTAGTTCTTATCCAAGGGGTACTGCTTGACAGACACTTGAGATTTTTCTGTCCTTTGACAGCATAGCTTTTTAATTCCATCCTGCTTTTTCCTTCTAGTGGATGGGGTGCTCCCTTTCCACTGATCTGTCTCTTTATAGATGAGAAGTGATAATTTTCTTTATGCAGGTTGTAATGAATTCTGTCATCACACAAAGGGATTGCTAATAAAATGAATCAAAGCAGCAATGAAAATGAATAGAAAGCCTCCTTTTGAAATTAGTTTTATATTAAAGTGCCACATCATCAGTTAAAAGCATCAGGATTTTCTTTTAAGGCACAGAATTGAGCTAGTTAAACGTGAGGGAAGGATATATTTGTAGCACGTTGACATAAATTTACAGATTTAGTTTATAAACCATTTTATAAGCCAGTGAACAGGCAGATATTTTAAATGTAGTCAGAAGTGTCTATATTTTATATTAATCGCATGTGTTGATCTATAATCCCCAAGATGAAGATAGTATTCTGAGATTCTGTGCAGGTTAACCAATACTGCTCCTATCTTTCTAGATGTTTGGGGCTTTGGTACATTTTTTTAATTGTATTTTTCTGCTAGCCTGTCAGCTTTTGATCTAGATGAAATCAACCTTGGATTCTTAGCAAAGAAGCTTTCTTGTAGCTGTCAGGCAAATAGCAAAAACAAGTATGTCTACTCTGTGAAACTCATGAGGAAAATTGTTTCCCCTCCCCCAATTATTGCTTCAGAAGGGCAAGATCGGTTTCACTATGCCCTTGAGGCATAGGCACAGACACAGAAAATCTGTCTCTGAACCTAGTTATGTTGGCTGATTGTACACACACAGAGAACATGCCTTGGCCCACACTAGTATTTTCATCTGCTTCTAAGGATGTTGTCATGTACCATCCCTTGGTGAAGGCCGTTCTTGTAGATTGGAAACTCACTGTGTATACGTATACCTGGGATTCTTTTTCCTAATAGGAATGATTATATTGTTCAAAAAGTCAGTTCCTTTAATAAGAGAGCTTCGGCTATTGGGCAGTATAGAAATGTGTGTGTGTGTGTGTAAATAAATATTTTGGGTCACAGTTGATCTCAAATCAGTAGTTAAGATGGAACCATTATAGGGACCTGGTACTGATGTATATACCCTTGTCTGCGTATGGTCATTGTAAAGCTGTAGTTATTGCATAGTATAGCTTCTTAAAACCTGAGAATATCCCTTATGTTTAGTAGTGCTTTATAACAGTCTAGACCAGCCTTTCCTAACCTGGTACCCTCCAGATGCTTTGGACTCCTATCAGTCCCAGCCAGCATGGCCTATGGACAGAAAGGCTTGGAGTTGTAGGCAAAAAAAATTGGAGGCCACCAAGTTTGGAAGGCTGGTCTAGGGTAACACTTGTATGGCTACAACTGCAGGAGAAACAGACCTTTCTTGCTTGTTTTTTGTTGTTTTGTTTTTGTTTTATCTTAAGATTACCATCTGCAATCTTAAGATAAGGAAGACAGCAAGCTCATTTTTGTGTGAGCCTCACTATCCCTTGAGTAAATATTTGCTTAGTGGTAAGGTATGATGAGGCATTAGGGTTAAGTCCTTTCTGTTCACTTGCCCTGCCTAGTCAGGTTTTGAATGCAAGAACATTAGTGGGACGGAGAAGAGTGGTGAATACAAAGCATGAGGCTAAGTTGAAATAATTAAGTACAGTTCACTACCTTTCATCTGCTCTGGGTATTTTTTTCCCCTCACACTCTTGAGAGCTACGACTGATGTCTTGAAACAAGCACTGTATCTTTTTGCTGTGGGTGAAACTTACTGAGTGTTGGAACAATGTAGAATTTCCACAGCTAAACCCATCTCAGTTGTAGTTCTTTCTCAGATCAGCGACTATATAACAGATTTATAGGCTTCTGTTCCTTGAGGTAGCCTTTTCTTTCAGAAATCTTTACCTTCATTACCAATTTCTGTTTCCAATGTCTGAATGTGCTCCAGTACTTGTGTAATGCTTGTCTTTGAGTGCCTTGGAATGTTGGCTGAGTAAAGTGGGAGGGGCATGGAATGAAGTGAGGGGAGAGCAAAAACCATCCGGTTGAAGGGAGGCGGGAGAGCAAGTGGGAGAGCAAGTGGGAGACCTGGAAGGAGAAGAAGAGAAAGAGGGAGTTGAAGGAGAAATCAATAACGTCGTGAGAGGGAGAAGGCGACTGGCTGCAGTTTACTGAAGAGTGCCACCTCCGCAAGAGAGACAAGCAGCCAAGGACTAAAGAATAGGGATACACATCTTTGGCTGGTCCAGTAAACCTGACACTAACGTCTCAAAGAGAACTTGGGGGGGGGGGGGGTTAAAGAAAAGAGTTGAATATAGTTGTGTTAATTGTTTTATTCATGCTAGTATTTCTTAAACCTTCTTAAAGTAAATTTTGTTAGATACATATTTTGTTAGTTTCTGGAGTGATTGTAATCTGCCTCTCCTCATCCTGTTTATGGAAACCTGAAACATTACATTTGGCATCACTAACAGGATAGAGGAGTCTAAAGCAGAAGACAATCAGTTCCTGAGGCATCATGAACCCAACTGGTGACAGTGGTGGTGAGGATGCAGCCAGGTTGCGGATTCAGTCATCTGGGTGCAAACCCCATTAACTCTACCATATTTCTTTGGAGCACCCTGGTTACCTAAGTTTTCAGGGGAAAATATGCAGCGAAATGGGATACTGTTTGGGGAATTTAAAGCTACTCTACAGTCTATGTTTCGATTGCATGAGTTGCCTGAAAGACAGAAAGTAGAAATATTGATTGGGCAACTGGAGGGAGTGGCAGAAAGAGAGGTGCTGGCTTTACCATCAAATCAGAAAGAGACAGTAGAACAAATCTCTAAGAGACTGGCATGTATGTTTGAGACTCACACCCTGTTTGAATTAAAGTGAAGGTTTTATTCAAGAGTCCTGGGTCCCACTGAGTCTGAGAGATATGCTGTGGGGCTTCAGGAGGATTTAGCAGCAATTCAACAATTAGAGGCAAATAGGTGCCAAGACACAGATCACCTTCTTAAAGGGACGTTTGTGGAAGGCATATATGATGCTATGCATAGATAATTAAAAAAAAATCTTTGGCAAAGGGGGGGAAACACCTTTCTTAGATTTTAAGGAAGATGCCATAAGGCTTCTGAGTAGGCATGGACAAAATGGGTGTCTAGTGGAACAAATCAGTCCAGAAAATGATGGAAGCTAACATCTCAAAGGAGGAAGGAGTTAGATGGAAGGAGTTGAAAGAAATGATGGAAGACATCAATGAGAGGATATGGAAAAAGATGCAGAGGGAGCTGCAAAAGGTGAAAATGGATCTGAAGCAAGAAATGATGGGGGCCAGAGAGTGGAGCGACAGGCCATGATGTAGTATGAGGGACCATTGGCCGCAGGATAAATTTGATGCAGCTGACCGATTTGCCAAAGATGTGAAAAAGCAGGGCACATTGCCAGAAGATGTGAGGTGGAGGAAAAAGTTGCTGTGGCTTTAAACAGGGAGCCTTCGGGGTCAAGGGCCGAATTCCGGAGGGCTCAGAAGTAGGCCCACATGAACCTGCAAACTGGTCTAGAGCTATAGGAAATTGTCCTATAGCACAGATTAAAATTAATGGAATTGAGATGTGTGCCTTACTGGATATAGGGTCACAAATCACCACCATGCAATATCAACATTTTGTTAAACACTGGACTCAAGATTGTTTATTATGCCCTGAATGTAAGACTTGGCTGGTTGCAGGAAATGGCTTGGCAATCCCTTATGTGGGTTATATGGTGGCTGAAATTCAAATAGGGGAAGTTGAATGTCCTGGCCTGATTATATTGGTTAGCGATGTGCAGAGCAAGAGTTTACCACCAGTGATCTTGGGAATGGACTTATTGCAGCATTGTCATGGGGAATTATTACATGCACTGAAGGAGCAAGAGAAACATTCTCCTTTTCAAAGAAAAGCCTATGTGACATACTGAAAGTTATCAGACTTTTGCTAACCATCGAGGGGAGATTGGAAAAGTGAGGATAAAAGATAGGCATGTCTTCAGCTTGTTGCCCAATACAGAAACAATACTGATATGTAAAGCCAAGGTAGGATTACGTGGGAAAGACTATGACGCCTTGCTGGAACCCTGTTGGGTCTGGGATGGTGATCCTACCATAGTGGCTAAGAGTGTTGTGACTGTGAAACAAGGATTCTTGTCAGAATTCTAAATTATGGCACCGGGCCAGTAACCCTGCATCGTAATCAAGTGATTGGACTGCTAATGAGTTTGGAAGAGAGCAACATTCTGCAACCAAATTTGGAGGAGGCAGAAGTATCCAAGAATGTCTACCAAACTGTGATGCAGAAGGAGAGCCCAGATGCTGGAACTTGGCTAAAAGAAATAGATATTGGAACATCAACCGTTTCTGCAGAGCAAAAAGACTAATTGAGTTGATTAAAATGCACGAGAGAGCTTTCTCCCAACAGCCTCTGGATTTTGGGTGTGCTTCGCATGTGCAACATACTATCCCAATGGGAACACATATACCAATCCGTTGTCCAGTTTTACATCAACCAGTCAAGGGGATCATAAAGGAAATGCTAGAAGTTGGTGCTATAAAATAGAGTTATAGCCCATGGGCTGCACCTATTATACTGGTGAAGAAGATGGGAAGTTATGCTTTTGTGTTGATTACAGAAAATTAAATCTGGTGACCCACCAGGATGCATACCCATTTCCCCGAATTGAAGATTCCCTAGCAGCATTGAAAGCAGCGTGCTTCTTTTCTACTATTGATCTAACTAGTGGGTACTGGCAAATTCCAACGGCACCAGAGGATCAGGAAAAAACTGTGTTTATGACACCCATGGGACTTTTTGAATTTACTAGAATGCCAGTTGGTTTATCCAATGCTCCTGCAACATTTCAAAGATTGATGGAGCATTGCTTAGGTTCTGAATTTCAACTAATTGTGGCATATAGTGTCTGCAACAGGAATTGCACCAGACCCAGAAAAGATACGAGTGATTCAGGAGTGGCCAAGGCCATTTACCGTGAAGAATGTAAGGAGATTTCTGGGGTTTGTGGGCTACTATCAGCGTTTCATTAAAGACTTCACCAAGATCGCTTCACCATTGCATGAATTGCTTAGAAAAAGAAGCAAAAATAACTTTGGAAGGGGAAATCTAGAGTGGAGTGGGGCATATCAATCTGCATTTGATCAATTGAAATCCCTTCTTGCCCAACCACCTATATTAGCATATCCATATTACAATGCACCCTTGATGCAAGTCACAAGGGATTGGGGTGGTTCTGGCACAGGAACAAGAAGGCAGGGGATGAGTGATTGCTTATGCGAGTAGAGGTTTGAAAGGTTCTGAAAGAAATGATGAAAGATACAGTTTCTTCAAACTGAAGTTCCTGGCTATGGTGTGGGCAGTAACCGAGAAGTTTCAACATTATCTTGCTGCCACACCATTTGAGGTGTACACTGATAATAATCCATTAACTCATCTACAAATGGGCAAATTGGGAGCTCTGGAACAACGCTTGGCTTGGCATCCCGTCTAGCTAATTACAATTTTACCATCAAATACCGGCCAGAAAGGGTCAATGTAAATGCTGATATATTGTCTAGATTATCCAGGGAAGAAATGCTAGAACATAACATGGATGAACAGGAGGAGATAGAGATGCCTCCATTTATGAATGTTCCCTTGGAAGAAGTGTATCTTGCTTGTCAAATGCATAGGGAACATAAGGACACAGGGAATGAATGCATGTTGGAGGTGCAGCAGGATGAATGGGCAGAAATTCAAATGCGAAGTCTGGTGATTCAAGAGTTGCGAAGAATAATGCATGCTGGGTCACCGGAGGATGATCCAACCTGGAGGATCAGAAATTTGTAAATGAGATGAGAGCAACACAAGAAGAAATTCAAATATAGTTCAATGAGCTGTTAATACACAGTTCTTTCTTCTTTACATATTTTCCGGATCTCTTATGGTCAAAAAGAACACATTCTTGGGTTAGTATTGGGCAACTTTTGTTGGATCCTATTGAACATTGGATAAATAGTGTAGAACTGTCAGACTTCCAGAAAGAGATGTTCATCTGTGGTTAATATAAGGAGACAAAATTTCACTGGAGTCTGCCTAATCAGAGTGATGGTAATGTGGCAGTGAAAATATACAGTCAAATAGCATTATGCAAGCTTGCTGAAAAATTCATCTCTAATTTTGTACCCATTAATGAAAAACTGTCTCTTCCTGAAGCTGCTCACTTTGCATTCAAGAATTGATTAACACGTGGAGAAAAGCGTTGTCGCTTGACAAAACCACTGGTCAGCAGTACATTTTTAGCACTCTTAACAGTGATTGCAACACTTAAATTCATATTTGAATGGCAAGTCAAGGACAGCTCAGTATTGAGCTCCTATAGAATAAAAGCTGGGAAAGTGAAACTGTTTGGAGTTCCAATAGCTGCCAACCAACAATAGTGTTAATGAAACCTTTTGTTGGATCATTAGAAAGTTTGCCTTAGCAAACATAGCCAGACAATCTTTTAAAGTTATTTTGGAGCCAGACTGTTTATAAATGGGCACGGTACTTTAAAAACAGATTAAATGCATTATTGTTGGTCAAAGCACTTAAATTCATTTTAAGCCTACTGGAATGCATGTACTCAACAGTAGTTCTACTTCATTTACTTAGTAGACTGGCAAAACTTATATCCATATTTCATCTAGGCATGAAAGAAAGTTCTTATAGAATGTTGGCACAGATTCAATGTCACTTTCAGGGAGAGTACATTTCTTGGCCTCATTTGGACATTAATTGGGCCATAATTCTGCAAGTAGCATTCATTTAATAGATGCTTAATTTTTTATACAAAACAAAGATTTTAATGTTATGGACTGTTGCTAATTGCAGGTCTGCAGCAGCCTATTATATCTCTGCACACTCAGCACTAGAAGAGTGTATTAGTTATGGGTTTGCAAAATACCTATTAAGATGTCAGTATGTGGTCTGTTCCTCAGATAACTTTTTGGAATTGCTTCGTAAGAACAGTGCATATGAATCTACAAAAGCATTTGTCTTCTTGGTAGTTTAGTATATCTGTGCACTAACATTTAGTAATCTTAGAGCCACCTTAGTCATAGTTGTAGTTTGCTTCTGAATCTTTGCATTCCAAACTAATTCTAGAGTTTGTTCTTCCTTGATAATTGGGTCTGGCGGTGCTTTTCTGACATATTGCTAACTTACAGTTTCAGTTATGTACAATTTTGACAGCCAAGTAAGAGTACAGATCAGGAACAAATTGTTGTTACGTTATGCCTTGAAAAGGTTTGATTGCCAACATATTATTTATTACCTGTGCTTATTCTGTTTGCCATCTCACAGGTATGGATGTGTGGGGGTCGCATGGAAGACATCCCTTGTTCCCGTGTAGGCCATATTTACAGGAAATATGTCCCATATAAGGTTCCAACAGGAGTCAGCTTAGCAAGGGTAAGAGTCTGTCTTACTACATTTCCTTCAAGTCTTTGCTGAATATAAGGAACAGTTTTCTAGAGAGAAAAAAAGTAATCCTTAATTTGAATTGCTAAAAGCAGCTACCTGTTAGCATGGCAAGCCTGCTGCTGTCTTGTTTACTTACAAACCTCATCCTCTTAGTAACAGGCAAACAGGTCTATTAAAAGAAGGCTTTTAGCTGGCAAGCCTTTGAAATTAGATTGACCCACATTAGTAAATCTCAAAGGCAATAAAATCCCAATAAACACATGCATAACTCATATAACTGACACTAAATTTTCGCTTGCGCATCTAGAAGGAAGAAGCTGCCAGTTTTCAGGATGTTTGAAAATATGTGCACATGAGGAAGTTAATTGCCACTACTCAGAAATTCAAGGTTTGCCTGCTCATGTCGTAGTAAATTTTACGTTAAAAGATGCTTTTATTTAGTATCCAGGGGTACATTGTTTAAACATGGATGATGCTCCCTCTGGTGGGAAAAGACAGTAAAAAAAAGAAAAAACAGATGACTGAAGTTAAACTCGTCTCTCCCTCTCAGTTACAGTTGACTACCTAAATTACACATTCAGCTGTAAAATGACTTTTCCTGTCAATGAGTTAGATGCTAGTTTATTTCGAACTTTATAGGATTTGCCGGCTATCTAACTTGTTCTTTGAAGTACTATATGTTGGGGTGTGCAGATCCAATCAGATGCTATAGTCAGAGGAATGCTTTTCCAAAGTGCAATAATTCACTCTGTTTGCTTCCATGTAAGGCAGCTAATCAATCTCCCATATGTGCAATAGCACAGAGGCCACATGTGGTTCCCTCCAGATGTTTTGGACTACATAATAAGAATAAGAATAAGAATATATTTATTTATTTCTAACCCACCTCTCCCTCTAGATCGAGGCGGGGAACAACAATAAATATAAATACCAAGACCATAAAATAGATAAAACATTAAAAACAAATCAAACCAACACATTATTAAAACATCTTAAAATTCAACTAGGTAGGCCTGCCGGAAGAGATCAGTCTTCACGGCTCTCTTAAATTCAAGAAAACTACTCAAATCTCTCCCGGCAGGCTATTCCACAGTCTGGGAGCGACAGAAGGTCCTCTGGGTCACACTCGTCAGCATGGCCATTGGTCTTGCTGGCTGGAGCTGAGTAAAGATATAGTTGGAAACATCTGGAGGGCACCCTATTGCCTACGACTGTTTTAAGTAGGAAAGAGTTGCTTATTTCTAACTGCTCTTAAAGTGTCTAGGCACACATCTTGACTACCTTCCCCATCATGAGCTAGATTCTCTAATCAGTTCTAGGCTCCACAGCTATAGGAGATTCCCAAGTAGGAAGTCATTAATCCTGTCTTTTGGAACGTGCATGTATGTGCTATCCAGTCAGCCAGAAGAGAAGCTTGGCTTCTGAGCATCTACTTTGTTTGAATTATGCATCTACATGATAAATTCCAGAGGATAACCTTCTTATGCTGTTGCAGCAGAAGCAGAGTACTGTGGCACCTTTAAAGGTTAAAAAAAAATCAGCATATTTTTTGTGGCTCAGGGTACACTTTGTCAGAATAAGGGGACTCTGACTCACAAAAGCATATATTGCCATTTTTATTTTAGTTTTAAGATGCCACAGGACTTTATATGGTGTTTTCTCATCCACAGAAACAAAACTCCTGTGACTAGAAATCTCATTTTAAACTCCATATAATTACTTCTTTTGCTCTCATACATCACAAGTTCAGTAATGTAGAAATTTCACTTGCTAAAACTGAGGTGACGCTCAAGAATGAGAATCCTTTTTTGAAATCTTCTCTTGTCTGCCTAATGCAAATTCAGCTCAGGGATAATGCTTGCTTTTCACTTGTTCCTTTCAAAAATAATGGCACCCACGTAGAACTTGAAGCGTGTAGCTGAAGTGTGGATGGACGAATACGCAGAGTACATTTACCAGAGGAGACCTGAATATCGGCATCTGTCAGCAGGGGATGTGGCTGTTCAGAAGGAACTTCGCAGCAGTCTCAACTGCAAAAACTTCAAGTGGTTCATGAATGAAGTTGCCTGGGACTTGGGAAAGTTCTACCCACCTGTGGAACCTCCAGCAGCTGCCTGGGGAGAGGTTGGTTTATTCTGAAAAGGTCACCCATATCAGATGAGATCAAGAAATCTCATTCAGCCATGCCATGGTTTATGGTTGCAGTTATAACCAGTACCTGCTGATTCCATCCCTAAGTGTAGGCAACACATTATGCATTTTCATTTATACAGAATAGCCTATAGAAATTCAGTGAATGCATATGGCAAGAAATACCAGTTCAAAATATCTCAGCTGTCCAGTTACATTTTACCCACTTTTCTGCTAAAGCGAAGAAGGGAAAAGAAAGTAGTTTTGGAGTAACAGCCATAATGGTTATATTACTCTCAGGAAGGTGAAGATCTTGGTGCAAGCCTCTTAAATGCAAAAATCCTGCTAGCCTTAGTCTAGAGTTTAAAAATGGAGCACAATATTAGTGATTAGGACCCAGCTCTTTCCCATTATTTTGGGCCATTCATTTTAGGCTTTCTTTATACCTCTCACTGAAAAGTAGCTTTGACTACAGTTTGGAACCCCATAGTGAAGTTCAGTATTTTTCTGCTAAACTATAGGAAACCGTATGCACTGAACTCCTGGTGTATGCTCCTTAAGATTTACTTACTCTGACAGTCCACTGCCAGATTTACCCTAAGGTAAGAATGGATAGTAAATCCAAGGCTGTGAACTAGGGATGGACAGATCATTGTTATTTCCAGTCTGAGTCAGTTTTGCATGTCTTCAATCAAACATCCGTTCTAACCTGTTTTGCATGTGTTCAATCAAACATCCGTTCTAACCTGTTAACTCCTACATTTTAAAAGCTGCACCAAAAATTACTTTTGAATTAGACATATTTCCCCCTCAAATATGCATTTTTAAGCTGAGAACTTCATTACAAAATTCAGAGAAGTGCACAATCCAAAGGATAGCTACATACCAATTGATGTAATTATCTGGGAAATATGATAAATGCTTGTTAGTAGTGCTCAAGTTCAAGTTTATATGTACTCCACAAGTTGGATTCTTTTTATAGGCACTGAGAGTTCAGAATCCTTTTTTTCTTGGTTTATCAGTTTTTGAGCATTCTTTCCTTTAAAAAAAAAAAGAAGAAGCCTCCTCACCTTGGCTCGGTTCGAACAACGCAGTGTGAAAACTCCACTCAACAGTTGAGTTTTTAGGGGGTACACCCCACACAATATGTTCTAACTCCACCATTGTGTGACTGTGGGCTACCATGGAGTTGAGTAAAATCTATCGCAATGTTTGACTGACATTTCCCACCCTCTCTCCTCCCCCAGTCCTCCCAAAGGTATCCCATCAGCCAGTGCTGAAAAAAAAAATCCCAGCAGCTCTCCTAGAATGGCACTCGCTCCATTCGTCACTCTCACCAGGGAATTCTGTACCCAGTGAGAAAAGTCAATTCAACGGACAACTCCACAGAGCCCACCACACAATACGCAACACAATGGTTGTGCAGGAACTCTCCTCTGCACAACGTGTATATTTTGTATGGAATGTTTTCCAAAATAAACTCCACCATTGCGTGGAGTTTTCCTGCCAGTCAACACATTTCTCAACAGTGGTGTAAAAATTCCACCGTGGAGTTCTAAAAACACTGTTGACTAATGTATTGTCCAAACTGAGCAATCATGTATTTGCATTAATGCTAGCTTTTTCTGAGGGATTGCATCTTAAGTGCTTCTGTTTCCTTGGCAGTCGATATGTCCAAAACTTTGATGCAAAGCTAATCAGTGACTTCATCTTGCAGATCCGTAATGTAGGGACCGGTCTCTGTGCAGATACCAAGCATGGCATCCTGGGTTCACCACTAAGGATTGAAAACTGTGTGAAAGACAGAGGAGAAGCAGCCTGGAACAATGTGCAGGTATGTACATTTTAAAAACAATTATTAAAAGTTTCCAGAAGTAGTTAGAATAAACTAATATTCTACTAGACTATTGTAATGGTTCATTAATGTCATACTAATAAGAGGGGCTTTCCTAGGTGGGCAGAATATAGGCTTACTGGCCTAGACACCACACAGATGCTGTTCATAATCAGGTACACTGTGGGTGTAAGGGAAAGTATTTTAAATTCTGCCTTGAGTTCTTTGGCAGAAAAATGGTATGTAAATAAATATCCAGACTTAAATGTTGGGGTGAATAAATAGGAGGGAAACACGAAAAATTAATAAGCAGGTAATAGTACAGGTACGATGTATGCATATATTCAGTTCAAAGTTTGTTCTGAAACAAGTGTTGGATCATTTTAACAAATCTGCCAGCACATTCAGTAACCATTTTTTATCACCTGGCACATGATTAACACCCCAGTAGATGCTGGACAGAGATGAAACTGTCTACGCAATATTTCCATCCTCTTGATGTATGAGATGCCAGAAGTGGCAGCTTTATTGTAACTTAGTGAGTGAAAATGTTACTTTAAGTATAGCAGTCAAAGGAAGATCAGGTAAACACAGCATCTGCTAGGAAGTGCTACATAACTGTCTTCATGGGGTTGATAAAATGAAGAGTACTGTATGCCATTTCTGATGTCTGCAAACTGGAAATAAAATCAATTTACTTTGAAATGTTTTTTTTTAAAGTCTGGACTCTGTTCATGAGTTCCATGTGCAATTATATTTGGGGTTGTTCAAATTAATGTGACTATTGAAATAGGGGTTTTGCATGTGTGTGTTTCGCATTCACTGTGAGGATATGAGGGAGATCTAATTGAATCCCATTCTCCGTGGCAATAGATTTGATTTGAGGTAATTTTAAGTTAAACTGGAAACTCCCATTACTTTCCTTTCACTTTATTTATTTATTTATTTATTTATTTATGTAATAGATTTATATTCCCCTTTTTGGCTTCGGCCCAAAGTAGCTCACAGTTATAGACATACAACAGATACACCAAGAACCACACCAAAATGAAAACAAAAACAAAACAACCATCTGCTTGAGCAGGAGCTAGTAACTGATGGTATTTCCCACAGGGCATTTGGTATTTCTGCTTTTTCACTGTTTCTTCTCCACTGGTTAATGATTCATCCTCTTCTCCCTCCATCTGTGTCGTCCTCTGCTCCTGCCACTCCAAAAGAAAGAATTCTGTTCTCTTGCGTAATTCCATGTCTGGATTAGGCAGCACTTGGTGGTTCCATTTGGAACATTCTAAAGCTTAGAAGTTTTGGCAGGAATTCCCTCCCCAAAACTGTGCATGCTCAAGAAGCTTTGCTCTTGCATTTCCTGCTCAGTAGCACTTTGACAACTGCAGTAGCATCATTGCTAACACTATCTGGTTGTGTGAGAAGGTTGAGCTGAGTTTGTCTTCTCTTGCTCAGTTTTTTGGGGGGAAGTTTTTTTCTTCTACTACTTCTAGTGTCATTTCCCTCTTTCCAATTTGCGTTTTGCTTTTTATGTATTGCGTTTCGCCTTTAGGTATCTCCGTCTTACCTCAGGGCTTAAGGCCCTGGAGGTCCCTTTGCAGAAATGTTCCAGGTGTGGAAGCAAATTTCCTCCTCCTCCACCGCACCCAATGCACAGAGACACTCCCTCCACCTGCTCTGTTTCTGGGAAGGTCATATTGACATCTCTTGCCTATTTTGTCAGGTGCATGCTAAAGAGGCTCACCATAACTGCTCCTATAAGGTAGTATGCATTTCTCTGAGAGCAAACCCTTCAGGCTGCATATAACAAGGCTAGAAATAAGATGCAGGGCCAACATCTACCTAGCATCTGCTAGAAATAAGATGTTACCTAGCATCTATTAGAAATAAAATGCAGGATCAATGACTGCCTAGCAGTAACTCCATTTGCTCAGCTCTGGATGCACCCAGTGCACATGATGCAGCCTGCAAGGACCCTAAACACATCCATCTCAGCCTACCAGCTTGTTCAATGCGCCCTGCTCTGGTGGACCTACCAATCAAATCTCTTTTGGGGATTCCATTTGTTTTGTCCCATCTATCATAAATAGTCACTACGGAAACTTCAAAAGATGGTTTCTTAGCTCTAAAATATTCCCGAACAAAGCTCTGCACAGAACCCATATGTGAGAATGTACAGATAACGACTTTAAAAACTGCAGTTACAGAAGAGTAACCTGTCTATTCTGTTAGAATCACTTCAGAGTGTAAATCAGCACACAAAACTTTGATGTACCCACTACCATAAACTGTTTGTGACTGTATGTACAGCTTTTTGTTTTAGGTACATGCTTAACTTCTTTCTCTGTTCTAAGGACATAGTAGTTCTTTATATATTGAGTAGCTATCCGAAGGAAATGCGTGAACAAAGAGAAGAATGTTGATTATTTATCACCTGCACTTTTTCTGAGGGTTTGATGTTCGTCCTAGCAGGTATTCACATTCAGCTGGCGAGAAGACATCCGTCCAGGAGATCCCCAGCACACAAAGAAATTCTGTTTTGATGCTGTTTTTCACAACAGCCCAGTGACTCTCTATGACTGTCATGGAATGAAGGGGAATCAGCTGTGGAAATACAGAAAAGTGAGTGAGTGTAATTGTGTCAAACCGTTACGATCGCCTGTGACATCTTGAATAACAGGATTAATAATGTACTGTTTTGGACATATGGCTACAACTGGAAGAAACTCCATTGTTGCTTATCAAAGGGTATTTTTATTAGCAATGAGGAAAAATAGGGCAAAATAGACGTAACTCCCCATATTTAAAATACACACACATAATGTTATCGGGATGCTTGCTTGGATGGCAACAACTCTCAAAACTAAGGATATTTCATGGCAGCAGAAAATAAAGCCTCATGGTACAAATTATAGAATCCTGACATCAAGGTGAGTAGACTCTGTTGCCAGCTGAGAAAAACACCATTCCAAGGAATCTCTAGGTCCAAGTCTGATCATCAAGGCCTATTCATAATGTCAGTGAATACTGTATTACTTCCAGGAGTCTTAAAACACCAGAAAATGCATCCAGGCTACATAGCCCAAATATTTCAGTGCATGTTTCAGCAGGTTTGTAAAATAATAATAGGAAGTTAACAGTATGCTTCTTCCACACAATATGTTTCCAAGTGAGATCTAGTAGATCATATGTTGGACTTGGATGTTGGAAAAGTGCTGCCATCATCAGTACCCTTTCAGTTGTGAAGACTTCTTAAAAAGTTATTCAAGGCACCTTACCCAAAGCAATAAACAGTGAATATGGTTAAAATTAATAAAGCACACTGCACACGAGAAATACTACTTACTGAACTAAAGCTGCAGTTAGATGATAAGTAATAAAGTGGTAAATACTATTTTTTTTCTTTCCAAATACTTTGGCATATTCTGCAGTCTAGTTAAACTGATTTCTAATTCTCATCCTCAGGACAAGACCCTTTACCACCCAGTAAGTGGCAGCTGTATGGACTGTAGTGAAAGTGACCGAAAAATCTTCATGAACACATGCAATCCCTCATCTCCAACACAGCAGTGGATATTTGAACACACAAACTCAACAGTCTTGGAAAAGTTTAACAAGAACCTCGATCTCTAAAGACTGTCCATATTTGTATATAGTACAGCTATATAGTTTTTACAGGGGAGATGACAAATTTTTTTAAAGAATAATTTTTTAAAAACAATATGGTAAAAGGGAGAATCTCAGGAGAGGGTGTGACTATCAGGCCGGTCTTTACTTTGATGATGCTGCATCGTTATCTTTGGGGTAATTAAATCCCATTAGCAGGAAGTCTAGAACTCCCTATTGCCATGATCCACTTCATAATCTTATGATTCTTGGCTAGTAAGGTCACATTTCAAGCAAGCATTTTTTTCCATGAGGTGATGTGCAACTCTTCACTAATTAAGACATTGTCTCAAACCCAAGTTGATGGATCCATACTGCACCCAAGGGTGAATGTTGTGTCTAGATGGTTCAGAACAATGTTGGCACTGGCTTATCACGCTGCCTGTTGTTCTGGTTGTATGAAGTTCCTTCTGCCTTTGTGTGGTCGGCAGTAGGAATAGAAGATGTGTGGGTGATGCCTTGGATTTTGTCTCTGTAAGTACTAATGGTCGAGGGACAGATTCTTTCTCCTTAGAGCTCCTAGTCTTTGTCTTGCACAACTCTTTCCCACTAACATTTCATTCATTCTTCCAACAACGACTGAAAATACCTGATAACTCTCTTAAAAGTCCTGTTTTACAATATGAATCAAGCAAAACTGGCAACATCAAACATGCAAGCAGACTTTCACTTGCATAATGGGACTTCCTCTCCCCTCCTCCTCCTGTAGCCCCTCATGCCCCCCTAAACTACTCCAGAGAGTAAATTCTCTATCACTTAATCATATCTAGGTACTACATCCATATTCAGGGGGAGAGACCTTTAGCTTGATGTTAGTTCTACTGAGTGCTTAACAAAATGGCTTCTGGACAAATATAATATTGAAGGTTTTGAGGGGGGGGAAATAATATGTCTTGTGCAATAACCCTATACACAAATATCAAATCGGACCTCTAACAGAATTGGAGCCCAAACAGCACAATTTTCTTCATTGTTTTTCTCCTCCTTCATGAAATCTTTTAGTTGTGAGAAACTGCAGTTTCAGATTCCTGCACCAAGCTGTCTGCCTATTATGAATTAGAGAGTGTGTTTTATACTGCTGTGACAGCCTGCTGCTAAAATAATTGTAGAGCTTTCAATAGGACTATAGTTCTGGAATACAGGACCATTTTATAGAATAACATCCCCAGGAATCTCACAGTAGTTTTTATTTTGGACAAGGTTGATGTTGGGGACCTGAAACTCATTTACTGCATATGCTCACTAATTCACTGTAATTGGTGATCTGCACCTGCAAATGATGGTTAAATATGGCACATGACATTCAGTTGTATACTGAATGTACAACATAATTGATTATCTCAATTTGTAACTAATACTAGTTAGGCAAATCAGCTGTGTCATGAATAACATTTTTAATTCACTGGTATCTTCTTCACCTTTTACCTAAAAGACCCAGGTATACAAACAAAACTAAGGCTAAAATCATAAGATCACTCCATAAAATGTTATTCCCAGTGACATAAGTAAGCATCCTAGTAAGAACGTTTAACTCTAATGGGCAACCTGTTATTCCCAACAATGTAATTATGTTCCATGTAGAACCAATTTGAGATGGCACCGAGCCACATAGGACGACATGCACAATATTATGGAATACTACAGATTATCGTACAATAAAATTTCATTAAAGGTGCTGTACACAAACTGAAAAGTAGTCAAAGATCAGTATAGTTCAGCATCCTTCAGAGCTCAGGTCTTCTTGCACTGCTCCCATTCCAAATAACTTACCTCAGGGTTTCAAAATCATATTCAAGTGGGGGTCAAATTGCACCGCCAAATCCTCTGTAGACTGGATGTTATCAGTGGGTGTGACCACACCAGTTCACCATAGCACATTTTGCCTTTCTCTGTCTCTTTTGAGGACAGAGAGAGGTACTAGAAGCAGCCACTTCTTCTAGCGCTGGTTGTGTCCCCTCCCTTGCTGTTCTCACTGCTTTCTACATATGGAGGATGACTGCCTGCAGAGGACAGCCTCCATTATTTGTGGAAGCTCTCCCTGAGATTTTGGAATTCTGATTCTTGATGTGAAATCATGATTACCATTAGTTAAATATTTATAATCCCATTTATCACACAGGTAAACTGGCAAGGAAGTAAAGTCAAATACATTGGGAAGAGGGTACGATTGCCAATGTTTTATTATACATTTCTTTTTTTAAAAAAACAGGAAATTCAATTATATTAAAAAAAACCCTGTCATCTCAAAACCACAGTTAAGGCTATCTCATGTTGGCACAAGCTCCATAAAGCCAGAAATTGTGCTTGCTTACAACTTACCCTCCATGCACCCACCCTTGGTCAACGAAGGCGCCCCATGTTGTCCTCACCCTGTATTGCTTTATGAAGCATTTAACCTTACCGCTAGAAGAGGTCTCCCTCTCACTGTTAATCCATCCTGAAAGCTATTCACATGAGGCATAGGTCAACTCACAGGAGGATTCCTCTAGCAGTACAGTAAGGCTCAGATGCTTTATAAGGCAATACAGGACCAGGGCAATGTGAGGCATCTTTGCTGTTCTCAGGCACTCCATCTCCCCAGCTGAAACGAACTTGATACCTCTTCCCAGTTTAATATTCTTTACTCTGGGAATGGCTTCTTAAACGATCAACTATGATGGTTCCTTCTATCTCCATACTTTGGATATTTAAGGCTGCATTTACCTGGGAAGAAGCCCCATTGAACTCAATGGACTTAATACTTGACCACATACCTATTCAGAAATAACAGTCATCCCTGTCAGCTTCAGTAAAGCTTCTGTGTCATTACACTTCCTTGAAATTCTAAAAGTGCATTTGTCTTCAACTTGTTTAGGATGAGATCTGTTTTTAAACATGTAGCTAGAAACATATAGCTATGTGGCTTTTTGTGGGCTTTTCCCCAAGTGGATTATTTTAATAACTTCCAAGTGATAGCCTGATAAATTACCCAGTAATTTCCCCTCTTGTAACAAGTGCAGGTTTGCCTGTTCCAGTTCTACCTCACTAGTCTTTCACTGGTGATCAAAATAATTTATCATGGTCCACTCAAAGTACACTTAGATTTATTTATTGTATTCAATAAAGAAAATTGCACCATACACATGTAGGGATTTTTCAATGAGCACACCATAGAGAAGAAAAAGGGGACGTTTGGGATATGAATGCTTCCTTGTGCAGGTACAGACTGTTAATAATGACCTCCTTTACTAGATCTTCCAGCATTTTGGTTTTGGTTTCTTTGGCAATTTCATGCCTATTTTGACTGGAATTTTTTGCTCCTTTATTTCATAGACTTGTGAATAACTGAGTATGCCCACTTGATTTTAAAAAGGCAAAATAAGCTTTGAAGAATTTATGAACTCCTATGTCTTCAGTTAATAATACATTTAGGAAATAGTACTGCTTGCAATGGGTTGCTAACCAGATGGCCAGGTAACAGGAATCTAAATATCAAAAGGGCCGCTAGTTCACATTTCCCATTTTCCATTTAATAATGGAATTGTAGACTGTTCTAGTTACTTACCATAATCTCTTATTATTTGCAAGAGCCAATTGTTTTTTTTCCAGGTGGGGGATTATCCATGATAAAGATTACATAAAAATATGGAACCCATGTGGATTTTTCAGGAAATGTCCACAAGCAGGAGTCTAGTTTTCTGCCCCATAAATCTTTCCTGAAAACTCCTGGATTGGGGAGGATACACCATTAGAAGTGGTCTTCCTAATTCTCCCTCATGATAAGTATGTTTGCCCTCAGTTTGTTTCCTAATCCTTTTAGTGTGTGCTCTATAATATGTGGATTAATGGAACAGAGTTGGTACATATTGCATTGTAGCTGTCAATCTAGCTTTGTGATCAGGCAAGTTGTAATGATCTACCACACTTGTGCATTTATTCTTGTCATAAACATCCTTTTTGATATTAGGGAACAAACCCTAATGGCAAATGGTTTTGCCATTCTTTTAGTTTTATTTTTTGGAGATTAAAAAGCAATTCTAAAAGATGTAGGGGTGGTTTTTTTAGTTATTTGAATAAAGGAAAGTGCTCCGCTAAACAGTTACTCAATTAGTGATGGTGCTTCGACAAGGGGAGGCTGGGGAGGCTTTGGATAGCTCGTATCCAGGCCTCTTTGGCCTCCTCCCCTCCCCTCCCCTCCACCAAACACCCCCTTTTCTCCCTCTTGGAGGTCTCAGTTCTTTCCACGCCAGTTGTGAGGGAGGGGGGTTGGATCTCACACTCCCCCTTCCAGGATCAGAGTGCTGTCTCCAACTTTGAAGGGGGGGGGGGAATCCCCAGTATCCTATGGCCCCTCAGACACTGTCTAGGGACCATATGATTGCTCCCTCCATTCTTAAAGAAACATTGTCAAACTACATTAAAAATTTCAGTTGCCCAATTTCTCCAACAAGTCACCTTATTATAGAACATTACTCTTCCCCCTTTCCAGTCCTTTGTTAAGGAGCTGCAAATGTCAATTCTGGCAGAAAATTCAGTATCACTGTATTGTCTGCAGACTCTAGAGTCAACATAATTTGTGAAATTATGTACGGCATAGATTACAGCAAACAACCTGTTGGAGCCAAGAATCCCTTTAGTGGTGTGACCCTTGGATTGAGCCAAATATTACAGAAATAATTGCAGAAATATCTGACCAAGTGACATTTTGGCTTGATTATTTTTTCAGCTGATTGATATTACTCAATTTATATAAAGGCTTTGTGTTGCATGTTCATTTTACACAATAGTAATCTTTACAACCGTCTTACAAGTTAGGCCAATATTTATGTCATTATATCTAATAAGTTCATGGTTGAGGCAAATTTTGACTGACTCTGTAGTGACTCTGTAGTGGAGCAATATTGTCAGAACTCCACTGGAACCAAATGCAGTGTTAAAAGCTAAACGTTAAAAGGATTATGTAAAATTCTAATCTTAGTAGTTTCCTCTCTGCAGTAATATAAATAATTGACAATTCAAAAAATACTTTAAAACAATACCTTTACCATTAATCCTGCTGAGTGACATTCCTTGATGCATTCAATGCCCTGGAAGGCCTGGGCAGTTAATGAAACATATTGTTACAGGGGGGCACCTGCTGGTTGAGAAATGAAAATTCATCTCACTATTTTCATCTGTAATTAATCTCTTTTCCTGTTTTAATTATCCTAATATTGAAAGCAAGAGTTTGAAACTTACAAGCCAGCATGCAAGTCTATGGGACTTACATGCTAGCTGGGGAATGCTGGGAGCTGTGGGACTTTTTTCTGTCTAAACATCCATTGGGATTGCACCCTTAGTCACTCTACTTGACCTCAAGTTGCAAGCAGTTTTCTTGTAGTAAAATGCTGTTCAGCTCCGCTTGTCCTGGGTCTTTAGGGGACAGTAGTCTGCACAATGTTAACTTGCACCTCAGTTGTCTTTATTATCAAGCCCACTTCATAAATTTGCTGATTGAAATGCAGTTCCAAAGGGCAAGCAGTTTGTGTGAAGTGGCTCCCCACCTAGAAGCAGTGAGTCAAGCATGGCATCTCAAAACTTGTCATTTTGAGTATTTGCAGTAGTTGTTGAAATGTGTCTTGTTGCTAGCAGTGATGCTATCTGAAATCCTTGGAAGCTATCTAAATTATCTTAGCTGTAGGAAATGTTCCTATCTGCTTTAGAAACATCTTGCATGCAAACACACCCCTCTGTGGTGTAATGAAGAATAATCAGTGTCATTAACATCAAATTTAACAGCATCATTAAAATAAAGACGTGCCTTTTAAAATGCAAATGTACAGCAAATGCCTAAACTTGAACAATTTCCTAGTGCCTTGCTGGACAAGAGTGGAGTAGGGTGTGGGATATACAAGAGTTCAGCACAGTGTGTAATTAGTAATGTTTGAAGGGGGAATTTTGTGTTTAAATATCCAATTTCAAGCTCACATGACAGGATGGAAATATGGTGGTTTTGATTTAGAAAACCAGAAAATTCCTGGGCTTCACTTATTTAAAGCAAACAATGGAGGGAAGAAAATAAGCAAGCATCCCTACATACACACAAACAGGGTCAATCCTGACTCAACTTTCTGAGTGGCTACTGAGTGGCACACAAACAATGTTCACCATATTGTATCATCCACCAGCATAGTCTCCCAAGACATATCAAAACAGGGTAGCTTCCACAAAGTGTATGGGTCGCGGCATATTTGCCCATATCTATTCAATGTCATAATAGAAAAGTCAAAGTTGTTCCCACCCTTATACATGATTGAACACCTTTTTCACAGTGATACCTGTTTCATTCAACTGAACAAACAGGGAGAATCTTCAGGACCTGAAAGCCTTAATACCAGCAGGCGCTCAGCAGACACTAAGATTGTGGATAGTATCAACACAGTCTGTGAATATGTTGCTCCTGTAGGCCATAGTGGTGATGTGGCAGATATGACTTTATCTTTACAAGGATCAATAGGTCATATAAAGCGTACCTTTTCATTATAAAAACAACAGATTCACTGATATGATTGAAGATTTTATTTTGACCTTCCATTTTTCTTATGGTGCTGTGAGCTAAGAATATTCACAGCTGAAAAGAGCAGACAGATTATAGAAGCTTGCTTTACGCCTTACAGGACTATTCCCTGAATGCTGATATAAGAACACTGGTGTGAGAGTATAAACTAGGGTAAGGTGTCTATGATTACCCCAACCCCCCTACGAACAATGAAGGATCCATATTTAAGAGCTGGTTGAAAAGCTGAACACAACTTCAGTGTTTTGGCTTACTTACGGTACAGCCTGATATTATGCCTACTTACTCAGAAGTCGGTCCCATAAATTTCAGTCTTGTTTACTCCCTAGTGAACATTCATTGCTCAAAGACAGAGGCATCCTGTCTGTCCACTATGAGAAGTTGTAAAAGGTTCCTTAACATGCTATCAATACTGAGCCATTTTTCACCCATTTTATTTCTTTGAGGAAGTGTTACAGTGAATTAAGATTTTAAAAGTAGTCAGATACCACCAGCATAAGAATGTCTTCTCAAATTTCTAAATTTGCACATGTTTGTGGGTAACCAGGGTCCAAATTGGATGTAATGGTAACACCTATGCAGGTCTGCCAAATCACATACAAAAAGGGATGGCTGGTTTTAAGAGCAGAGTAGGTGAGGGGTGCTGAATCTTTCCTATACCTGCCACTTACTTTTCCACGGCCCCTTTTCACCTAGCCAGGCTTACTCACAGTTAGGCTCTGATAATGGAAGTGGCATCAAAACAGCCTGCAAGGAAAGATGAAAGTTTAGCACCTTTCACCGGGATACACATTCTGCTCTTAACACACAAATCCGCTTTAGATGTGATTTGGCAGAGAGATAAAGCTGCCAATGTTACATCTCTAGTTTGGCCCTTGGTTTTATTTATTTTTTTAACAAATGTTAGGTGTAACTAACCATTTCCTTGTCACATATCAGTTTAAAGATCATATATGGAACAAGATTACCATTTAGATTTTCAAAAAATTGAGTATTTGTGACCCATTAATATTGGGCTGCTTTAACTACATTCTTTTCTGAACCCTCCTAATTCTTCTGTAATTACTCAGTTTCTAGCAGATGACAGGGTTTTAATTTGGATCAGCTAGAACCATGAAGGCACTTTACATTGTCACCGATATGTAGGTGCTTTTTCTCCCAAATAAAATTATATTAATCAAGTTCATGATATTGCATTGTATGTAACCAAGTTAACTGATTAAACATTAGCTCTTCCAACAATAATATCAAATGGCCAAATATATTTTGAGAGGGGGGGGAAATGAAATTATAGAGGCAGTCTTCAGGAACTCTAGTTTCCCACCTTATAATGCATGCTTAACAATTTCTTTGAAATTGGATGTTGCCGCATAAACTGTTGTATTTATTTGTGCATCTTGGGATAACGTCCTGTTGTGTTGGGGGAGGTAAAGGATGTCTAGCACTTTAATGTAGTATCATTGCTAAATTGGAAATCATTTGGATGTAAGGTGTAGTGTTTTTAAGAACTGAATGGACTTTCTTTTATAATGTATTTAAAATAAATTTTTATTGTGTCCTTTTCTGAAGACTTGTGGAAATGTTTTCTTTTGTAACTACCAAGGGACTTTTGTGGATAAGAAAAGAGGGAGAGGTTACTTTGAAAGAGCAAGAGTGCTTCCAGACAAGGCTCTGTCTCATTCACAGAATTTTATGGGGGGTCCAGACAACATCTCTCACTCATAGCCCGCCTATGTTTTCCCACCACCACTACCATCTTTTTTCTTAACATAGAAAATCTGTAAGGAGAAAACGACAATTGCCATCCTAGGAAACCCCCCTCAAATATTCTGTATTAGGCAGAAATGTGTTTTGATCGTACTGCCTTCTAAACAATCCTCTGGAGCAGTCTAAAGTCTCCATCTATTCCAGGCATTATTGACCTGTTGCTTTTTACGAATTTTTGGGGGGGAAGAAGTACTTTTTCAGATGTTTTGTTTCTGTGAAAATTATGTTGCATTTTAAAACCTTGAGCAGAAACAATGATTTGTAATAACCAAATTAGTTGAGCACATCAGGCAGTCACATGATAAATTGGAGCTGTTGGGAAGGAATTACATCTACTAAATTTTGGATTTCTCCTTTGGTTTGTCTATGCTAAATCAGCTTTTCCTTTTTCAGAAAAATGTTGAGTCCAACACTCTTAGTAATCAATCTTGTTTAAAAAACATGTGTTTGTTTCCCCCACCAAACCTTTCCAAGCTAACTACTCTCTACAATACACCAGGCATATTTACATACATTGGCTGAATTCGGACAACACGATAGTCAATGGTGGGGTAATAATCAACTTTACAGTTGTTCATCTAGGGGGTACTCCCCACACAACATGGTAATAAATAATCAACTGTGGTGTGGATTAGGATCAGTGCTGAGTTGACTATGGCAGCATTTGGACGACACGATAGTCAATACAACTTACAATTGTTTTCCCACCCCCCAGTTGCTTATTGTGTTGTCCAAATTCAGCCATTCTCTTACTAGTAGGTCAGTCTCTCTTTCACACACTGATTGGCAAACAGCAAAAATGACTTGCTCTATGTGGCTGCAAAGGAGCATGTACGATGTGGTTACAATGCTGGACTAGGTTTGTGATGCAGTCACTGGCTGGGTTCACATGACATGCTACTATGTACTAGGTTGCTTCCGGGAGCTACCCACGAGAGAACATGTCAGGTGGGGGTTCTCCCCTCCCACAAGGGGTTAGTTACCCACCCTTAGAATCCACACTGTGTAGTAGGGATAAAGGACCCCACGGTGGCTTACTGTGTCATTGAGGAGCTCCCATGGATGAATGCAAGCAGCCAGAGAGATGTACCGACACACTGCAGATCTCTATGGCCAAGATCAGCCATGTAGCAGAGGCCTTGCCAGCGTGATCCCATTTCCATGTGATGGCCGTTGGGATGTGCAGCTGCCGCACCAGGAAAAAGGTATGGCTACTAGGGGGTTAGTAAACCACACTGTCTGGCATGGTTTGGCAATTGTGTTCTGGGAGAGCCAGTGCTTCCCCAGTCGACATTACCCCCCACCCTGGTCATCTGAATGTGCCTACCATCTTTTAGCCTAATCTACCTCACAGGGTTGTTGTGAAGAGAAGGGAGAACCTTACACAACACCCTGAACGTCTTGGAGAGAGGGTGAAATATAAATGTAATATTAGGCCTGGGACAACATCTCACATACAGCTCACAGACTGCAGGGGGCCGTGAGCTGTTGGAAGGAAGGATAAGAAGTTTGGAACTATGGATGAGATAGGGTCACCAAATCTATACTGAGAATTCCTGTACCGTTAAGACACGGGAAAAATCTTTTGTGGAATTGGGGCCAGAGGATTGAGGGACAAGAGCAGCATAGAGCTGCTATGTCTGCACTCTGAGACGGTTCCTGTGCCCCTTAAGTATCGAAGAAAAGGGGAAAATATATCACTAGGTGCAGCAAAGTGCTATTATGGGAAAAGTCATACCTGGTGAAATTATCCTATGCAAATCGTTGTATAGTGTTCTCTCACAATCTAAATATGGATACCCAGGAGACAGAAGACAATGAAAATGGGATATCTGAATTCCACAAATGGGTAAATTAACAAGTTAAAACTGGTGTGGAAAGAAGGGAGCAAAGCATGTGAAGTGGGTTGCCCTGGATATTCAGATGCCTGCTAGGGGGGGCAGGGGGGCATCACTTATTACTGACTTGGGAGGACTCGTGAGGCAGTAATAGATGTCTGCCTACCGTGATGTCATGTTTTAAAACCTAATGACAGCCAATCTACACATCCCATTCCAAGTACGTTACATGCTAGAAGAATATATTTTAAAATTGGGCTTTCAAACTCAATAAGATAACAATTTATCACACACACACAAAACCACACACACACGGCTGCCTTTTTGCCAGCTTTTTGTATCATCTTACCTGATGAGGTGATCTGGGGATATTGAAAGCTTGCGCATTTTTGCAATCTTGTGGTTGGCCTAAGAAAGGTATCACACTAATACAGATTTCACAAAAAGAATGCAACTAAACAGCAACAATTAAATACTTCAAGCCACCAGAAAACCAACTCCACAAGTTAGAACAGCATCCCCGTCTAGTGTGTGTGTGTGTGTTGCTTTCTAAAGAAACCATACAACAATAAAATTAATCACCAGAAGCCTTGGTAAATAAGATAACCAAGGCACTAGGCAAATCTCCCTTTGCAGGGAATTCCACAATCATGAACACGAGGACACTTGGAGAAAGACCTCCAATGGCATACACTGCTGAGCAAGTTCATCCAGGAGCAGGTAATCCTTCAGATGCCCTATGCCCAGACTGTTTAAAACTTTAAAGGTGCAATCCTATACATGTTCAGACAAGAAATTGTTGGGAATTGTAAGCTTTTTTCAGTCTAAACATGCATTAGATTGTGCCATAAAGATCAAAACCAGCATCTTGAATTGTGCCTGGAATAATAAAAAATGGGAGCCAATTAAAGCTGCAATCTTATACACACTTACCTGGGAACAAGTTCCATTGAACTTAATGAGACTTACTTCTAAGTAGATGAGCATAATTTCAATGTAAGTTAATTAACCAGATGTTTAGCTACCTTTCACTAGCAAGCTCTTGGCAACAATCTGGGTGATGTGTTCTGAACTAGTTCACGTTTCCAAAGAATTTCCAAAGATGGCCTCATGTATAGCACCTTGCAGTAGCCAAGCCTGGATGTTACTAAAGCATAAGAACATAGGAAGCTGCCTTAAACTGAGTCAGACCATTGGTCCATCTAGGCCAGTATTGACGACACTGACTGACAGCAATGGCTCTCCAGGGTTACAAGCAGGCATTTTTCCAGATCTACCTGGAGATGCTGGGGATTGAACTGGAGACCTACTATTGGGCTATGGTCCCCCACATAGAATCACAGAATTGTGGAGATGGAAGGGATCACAAGGATCATCTAGTCCAACCCTCTGCATAATGGTGGCAAGGCCATTCCTAATCTCCAGGTGCTATTTTAGGGTCCTGCAGCCTTTATTTGGCTCTAAGATTTCATACTAGATGATTCAGTATCATCTAGTAAACTCAATCTTTGGCTGCTGTCTTTAATGGTGCTGTGAATTGGTCACATCTGTCTGTCTAAAATGCCTGTAACCAAACAATAAAATTGAATGACACCATTCTTCTCCAGCCTCTAAAGAATAAAAATGTATCTTTTTGTCTCTAGCCACCTCTAGTGAGTTTAGAAGTCATAATACGCATTTTATTACATATATATGGTGTTAACTAGATTGCTAATTTTATTTAATGCCATTACCATATTTTCTGAAAGGCTAAGCTAGAGACAGCCTTTCTATAAAACAAATGTGCTTCTTCCTTTCACAGGATCAGTCTTTTCAAAAGATTAAACGCAATACCTGAAAACCAAAAAAAAAAAAACCACATTATTAAGGACATTTCTCTTCCACAGCCAGTGCCAGCATGTTTATTTTAAAATGTTGGTATCAAGTAAGATTCATTTTTGTTGTTGATGCTGTAGTACATTTGTGATGTCTGTGCCTCTTTTTCTTTGCTACCTACTACAGAAAAGGCATTCATCATAAACTGAATGTGGCCTTTATACTGTGTCCTTAATGAAAAAAATATTAAATCAATTGTGGAAAAGAACAAACTACTGTTCACTTGCCATGTAACCTTCTCCTAAAGTTTCGGACTCAAACTGAGCTTTATGAATAATTATCCAGATTGGACTTCGGCAGTAGCCCCCATGCTTATGGCATTCTTTACTATTAGGATATTTTCGCATGAAGGCATTCTAACACTAACAATCAGAAGGCACTAACAATCAGAAGGCACTGTGTACCTACTCCAGATCCAGGTGGAAGCAGGCCATTAATACTTTTCTTTTTAGACAGCCATCTGATCTTGCAGTAGACCTGGAGGCTGGAACTGGGAAGCACAGATGGAGGAGGGCTTTCCCATTCAGCAGTTAGAAACATATCCCAAACCTCAGCTTTCTGAGGAGCAATATATAGTGCCAATACTGCAAGAGTTTCACTGGTTTCCAATTTGTTTCCGAGCTAAATTCAAATAACTGGGTCTTGGCGTCAGAGATTGATACAACTTGGGCCAGGATACTTAACGGAGGATGCTTGCTTGCTTCTTAGCTGGGGGCTTCATGGGACACAGGAACCTCAGACTTCCTACCTACCGATTATTTTCCCCATATTCCCACAGAGAATCTCGACGGCTACCAATTCCTTTAAGCCACCCCACACACATACGGTTCCCATCCCTCCTCGTTTTCCCTGTTCTCTTTCTTTCCTCGCCAGGGTCTCACGGAGCCATGCCCTTCACGACTTCTCACCTCCACTCATGTTGCCAATTAATTACCTGCCTCAACAGCTACGTCCAGAAGGATCGACCTGGGTTAGCCTACTGAAGCAAAAACAAAAGCAAACGGGAGTCGCATTGTGCCAGGATCTTCCCGGCTTTAAAGTCCACTTCTTTCTAGCGTGGAAGTAAGACGCCTAGGATTGAACTGCCAACGTAGACGCTCCTTTAATTAAAGTGCCTTTACGGTTCCCCAAGACATTCCTTTTTTATTTAGGTCTCTAACACCACAACCTTACACATGTTTACCAGAAGTTATTTACCTGCAATTTAAATTTATGTATTTATTTACTTGTTTCATTATTTAAAAGCAAGTCCCTCTCTGCGTTCGCTTGGGGTTCGACGGCTGCAGCCTAAACCTCCTCCATCCTCCTTCTCACAGTCCTGCCTGCGCCTGTCTCTGCATCCTTCTTTCCCTCTGTTCTACGAGCGGAGTTCAAACACTTCGTTAGCTTCCTCCCCCTTTGCAGGAAGTAGCCTATCGCTGCAGACGGACAGCCGCTTCGGCCGACAGGCTGCACGAGCGGCGGTGAAGCCCCCGCCTTCCGTGCTCCGGCAGCCAATGTCTGCTCAGAGACGGGACTTCCGCTCAGAGGGGAGGGAGGCAGGTTTTGTGTGTGAGTGGGAGGGAGAGAGGGAGGGAGGAGAGTGAAGCAGGCGGGTGGGCAAGCAGGCAGGCGCGTTTGCGCGGGTGGGTAGCGGGGTCCTGGCTCCCTGGCCTGGCGTCCTCTCCGGCAGGGCAGGTAGCGTCCGCCTGGCGAGCTCGTTGGAAGGGGCCGGCAGCCGGGCACAGTGACACGTACCGGGCTGCCGGCTCCGGGGGCTCCGAGCTGGGCAGCCTAAGGGGCACCCTCCTCGGTCGGGCGCCGTTGGCAGGGGGTCGGGAGACAGGAGTTGTTTACAGGCCGTGAGGGGAGAGGCGGGGGGTGTCGGTGCGAAGAATAATTCCTTCCCCCTTCTCTTCCCGGCACGGCCGCTTGTCTGCCCGCCTGCCTCTATTGGGGTGTGGTGGGTCCCCGCTGTGTCGGAGACGGCTGGGAGGACAGAGCGTGTGTATGGTCTGAGGGGGTGAAAGTGAGTTTCTAAAGGGAGGGGAGCGAGGGAAGGGGGCAAGCAGTTTCTAGGGGCCCCTAGTGGTGTGAAGGCGGCGTGGAAGAAGCGAAGAGTTCCTAGGGGCCCCTGGAAAGGCTATAAAGTGGAAGTTGTGAGGGGCGGTGGGGCGGAGTATGTTTATCTGAAAGGCTGCTTTGCAAGGTCCCCAGATGTCTCCTTAAGGCAGGTGGGTGGCACAGAGTCGGATAGGCCAGGGGAAGGAGGCTTAAAGGTGCGCTTGGAAGTGAAAGGGGCAGGGAGAGGTGCTGCCTCTTTCGTCGCCTGTGTCCCAGGGCTGGTTGGAGCTGCGATGAATGGTTTCAGCACGGAGGAAGACAGCCGGGATGGGCCTCCCACCACCCCTTTTTACGGTCAGAGCTGCTGCCTCATCGACGACGGGGATCGCTGTGTCCGCCCGGCTGGCAATGCCTCCTTTAGCAAGAGGATCCAAAAAAGTATCTCTCAGAAAAAGCTGAAACTGGATATTGACAAAAGTGTGAGTTGTTGCGCCCAGCCCCTTGCCTTGCTAGGCTGCACTCTGTATTTCCTACTGTGTACTCATTCCTGGGAATAATCTGTGGCTGTTGTGTTAATCTAGTAGTTATTGCGCTGAAGAGTTCTAAAGTTCTGATTGCCGTTTCAAGAAGCCACCAGTGTAGATGGCGACAGCATTGCTTAATTGTTGCTGAGCAAAAGTTTGTTACCCTCAGTGTAATTCATAGGAGTAACCCGGAAAGCATGTGTGTGTCTGTCATGAATTTTGTTTCTAACATAGAGGCCTGTGTAGATGGAGGCAATTCCTTTTTTGTTATACAGGATGGGTCTAAAACAGCATATGTGGACTTTAAAATTATATTACATGGGGGGCTTTCTTATCAAAGTTACTTTGAGTATTATTTTTCATTGAGTAAAAAAAGCTTAAATACAATGAAAGAAAAGATGATGATATATATATGGACAAGGGGAACAAAAGTTAACCATTTAGTTTAGATTAGAAATGCTTTATAGTTTCATGGCAGGCAGCATGACAACAATTGCATAAAGTTCATAACGCATGGTGGGTCAGGAATATAATATGTAAGGGATGGGAGAGACTAGTAATTATGGAAGGGCAGGATTATTGTGTCTAGTTGAAATAACAGAGGCTGTAACCAACCTGAGCTCTTAAGGGTGAGGGCAGCAAAACCTATAGTTCTATGTAAACATATAGCACTGGTATATCAGAGGACAATTGTTTTTCATTGGCAGTTAAAGGGGGAGAGAAAACATCTGCTTTCTAGTCAAAGGCTGCACAGTGATGTGTCTGCTAACTGGCACTGTGAATGCCGGCATTACTACAGGGAGCTGGTGTGTGTATTAGTAATTAACTGACAAATGTGCATCAGTGGAGTTCACATGGTTGCCTTGAAACAATTCATTTAAAAACTGTCAAATCTCCAGCACTGAACTGCAGTGAAACAATCTTTTTAAAGTAGAAAACTGCAAGCATGTTTCTTTATTGGCTAGCACTAAGCAGATTTAAATGCTGCCAGCCAATTAGTGTTAACGTTAAGTGACATCTGTCACATCTGTGATTTTAAATTGGAGCATCATTGTGTGTGGCAGTAGGGATCACTTGCATTCAGCATGGTGATAAATTAGTATTGTTCTGCAAGGCATTCCTCATTTTAAGCCTGACTTTACTCAGAAATGTTAAACCTTAAACCCAGGAGGCAGCGGGGGGGGGGGGGGTGTTGGTTGTGTCGATTTGACTGCATATTATTTGGTATTGTTCTAGATGTAGATTTGCAATCACAATTCCTTCCAAGCACAAAGAAGCCCAATAACACATAGGTGTATATAGGTTGATGGTCTGGTAAACTGTTTGTACTCACCTTCTAGGCTAATCTAGATGTCACAGCAATAAAGGAAGATTTTTTTTTAATTATCAAGAGTCATGCTTGATGAAAGATTTAAGGGTAAGCTTCAATGGTTTTGCTTTCCTTCACACCCTTTTCTGTAGATAATCACAACTAAAAAGTGTGAATACACTAGAATGATTGTAAAAGAAAAATGTGAAACTGATGGCAGAAAAAGTTTATATGATGGGGTTGTTGTTGTTGTTTATAAGAGATCATGTGGTCACAGCTAAGTGCCCACTAAGGATATAAATTCCCTGCAGGCAAATATTAAAATGATCAGTTGGGCAAAAGTAATGAGTCTTGTACTTGCATCAATTCTACAGTCTCATTAACTCAACTGGAATTCATTACATAGGTAAATAAAGCATAATTGCTTACTTGCAGGCTTGTTTCACAACAAATCCAAACACTGTTTGATTACATATGAAAAATGAGTTCTGCTAACATCTTCAATTATTTCCTCTTTTTCTATTAAACCAAACACAGAAAAAAGCTTTTTTACAATTAAAAAAAACCTGATTATTTCATAAGCTTTCATGGAGTAGAACCCACTTCATGAAATGCATCACATTATTATTATAACTATAATGCTCTGGAAACAATGAAATTTTGCTCCAGTTTGAAATTGTGACTAATGAACTTTTTTCCACTTCTTCATCTGAGCTGCATTTGAGTAGCTATAGTCTCATAACTCACTGATGGCCATAAATTTAGCTTAGTCCAGTCCAGTTAAGTCCATACATTTTAAAAGTTACAAGTAGTAAGCTTGGGATAACTCGGGGATGAGGAACTTTTTTCTTATGAAGGGGTGTTGATCCTTGAGAAAAGTCAGTTAGGCTAGAGCCAATGTTGTGTAGAGTTTGTGAGATTGCATAGCTCTCTCTGTGCCACCCTGCATGAAATTAGGTATAAATGTATATTTACTTCTTATCATAAAAAATAAAAAAAAGATTGCCCTCGGTCAGTCAGTGCCATGTTAAGTTCACCCCTGACACACCTGGTTCTTGCATTGTTTAAAAGCTAATTTATAGTAAATTACACAGTAACCCAAGCTAGCATCTGGGGGAAAGAAGCAAGGGAAACAGGAGCAGGCAGAAAGACCATCAGGGCCTGCACCAGTTGGGACCTCCCCCCCCCCACAGGGCTAACTGGCACATGACCCTGTGGAGAAGAAGAAGGAACTGTTGGTCTGCCCCTCCTTTGGGAGATGAGAGCGGGGAGCAGAGCCTTCCCACCAGCCCTGCTAAACAGTCTCCTTAATTTCTTTTTCTTTTTTCCCCTCTTCCCTTCCCCGTCCCCTTTTCCTTCTGTGTCATGTCTTTTTTAGAATGTAAGCCTGAGGGCAGGGGCTGACTTCTTTACTGATCAATTGTAAGCCGCTTTGGGAGCCTTTTTGGCTGAGGGGTGGGATAAAAAATACTGTAAATGAATGGATGAATGAATGAATGAATAGTCCCCAGTAATTGCTCAACTCAGCTTTTGGTACTCCAGAATGTAGTTGCATTGTGTAAATATAGAAAGAAGGCAATCCTTTAAGATGGAGGAATAAATTTAGCTGTTCCATGTACAGCTTCAGTCCTCTAGCCTTCAGCTTATTTACTTCTGCAAATTCATATTTGAAGGCCTACCTCTTTCAGGTATGTGGGAAGTAACTGGGCAGAATTGGGAGGTGGTGGCTGGAGGGCTTTTAATTAACTTCGGCGTTTAGTTCCACTGAAATGAAGCAGCCTGTCACACAGCAGCCCAAAAACATTTTTTTTTAAAAAAAAAGAGAGCTACCTTTGCCCTCATACATAGGGGACAGAGCAAGCCCTGATGATATTTAAATAGGTTGACAGTATTTTACCACACAGCTTCTTGATGCTCAACAGCGCGTAGGTGAACACTTAAAAAAATAAAATTCTCAAACTTCTGCTGGTAAATTTTTTGCAGGTTCCACTTGTTTTACCATTGATTGTATCTTTCTCATTTGCTATATTGTGACTACTGTGCCTTTTCACTCCCACTGTCTTTTAATTCTTAGGTAAGACACTTGTATATATGTGATTTCCACAAGAACTTCATCCAGAGTGTTCGAAACAAAAGGAAAAGAAAAACAAGTGATGATGGGGGAGACTCTCCTGAGCATGAGATAGATGTCCCAGAGGTACATAACATCATTGTTGTTATTAATCTCTCCTTTGCAGCATTTTACAGGATGTCTGTTGTTCCATATAGTTCCAGTCTTCCTTTTTGTCTGTGGGTCAGAGCAATCCTAAATTGACCTAGGGAGGAGTGGAACAGCAGATCTCCTGCTGCATCCTGAGCCTTGCTGACTCACACCAGCAAAGGCAGAAACAGAGCCCAGCAGGTGTTTGCAGTCACAACTTCTCCGCCCCACCCCCACCGCCATTGATAGCAATGGGAGTGTACCACTGGTGGGAGAACCACCAGTGGCAACTTTCCGCTGGGTGGATCCCCCACTGACAGAGAGTCATCAACATGCGATCCTAACTCACTCCAGCCTTTAATATCGGGAGATTAGGATTGTGCTCTTAGACTTTTTTCTCACACTCTAAAAGCATACGTAATTAGCATTAATTTGTAGCCTACTGTTTTCATGATTCTGAAATTTAGCTTCAAAACATAATAGGAGTGTGCTTAAAAGATGCTGAAAATGCAATATACCCCTATCCACCTGCATGCTTCCTTGCACAAGCAGGTACTAAAAGGCTTGGGGAAGGCATGCTTTACTACACCATTAGTTTTACTGCATAACAGATTTATCTCCTGGTTCCACCAACCCACATATTGGCTTTTCAGCCTGAATTCCACCCACAATTGTTCATAACCAGGAAACAAATGTTACTGTACAAGATGGACAGGTCAGGATATATTTTTTCCTAATTTCTGCCTTATGCTTTAATGGCTTGCTCTTTGTGACATAAACTTTCATCAGTTAAACCAATTCTTTATCACTTTAATTTTTTTGTTTAAAGCACTAGAAATTGAAAATTTACACTGAAAAAGCATGTTACTAAAATCAGTGCTGGTGATTGAACTGCATGCAATTTTAATTTTAAAGAAAGGTGAAGTTTAGATAAATGGAATAAAGTTTTAGGGCACAATCCTGTGCATGTTGAGACAGAAATAAATAGTACAACATCCAGTGTAACCTAGACAGCAATAAGATTGCATCTTTAATCTTGTAGGAGAACAGTCAACAGTCATTTGCTGTCTTACAAAGGTTAGCTAGGAATAATGTGTTATCACTGCATGCACATGTTCACCATAATCCAGAGAGTGCTCACAAAATTGAGGAACCATTCGGTTGATAGTACATTGGAATAAGGTTCTCCCAGAGTCCACTGTTTATATGCCAGTTACCTGTTTGTGAATCTTGGGCTGGAATTAATTGCTTTAAAATGGGACATACATTTCTTCATAGGGTAAATATGTGTTTTAAAGATGACTTTCTTTTGTAAATCATGCCATCTATTTTGCAGGTTGATTTGTTTCAACTTCAAGTAAACACACTGCGCAGGTACAAAAGACATTACAAGTTGCAAACCAGACCTGGCCTCAATAAAGCTCAACTGGCCGAAGTAAGTTGGCTCAGAAGTTTCTGTGCTTTCTTCATATGGAACATGCCCTCCCTTCCAGAGCGAAGGATACATCCATCATGGCTTAACCCCTCCCACTGCACAGGACAGGCAAGGAACATGTGACCAATCTTTTTGCCTTGGTCCTGGCCTCTGTGGCTCCTCCCAGCCAGCCAGTTCTTCCTTGCCTTTGCTTGGGACAGAGCTTGCTCTTATCTCTCCTCAACAATCGCCTTTCCAGGCCTCATTTTTCTTTCAATCCATGTTCCACTGCTTCCTTAATAAACTTTCTATTTTAGTACTTTCTCTTTTTTAAAAACAAGCAAACAAAGATGAAAGGATTTTGCTGATCCTTTTCTCGCTCTGCTGCCTTTCACCACAAGATGGCAACACCTAGCAAGAATTGCCTCAGAGTAGGCTAACCCAGCAGCAATTGGGATAAGTTTATGATGGAACATAAGCATTCCTTGGGACCCTGGGAGCGGGAGGAAGCTGGGACATGCCCATTGCTTTCCCGCCAAAAATCAGTTTTATTTCCCCAAGATTGTGCAGCCTGCTGAACAACAGCTCCTTCTTCCCGAGGATCAGGCCTTGTTAAAAACAATTCAGCAGGCCATTAGAATGGAATTGGCTCTACTCACTGATCAATGAAGGGATATAAAAATGCAGGAAACGGACTCCCTCCTCCTCCAGTTCTTTTTCTTCTGCTACTTCCCCACAGCCAAGGAAAAAACAAAAAGGGACTTCAGGACAAGCTGTCCAAAATGCCTGATAAAAATAAATTGCCCACATTTTCTGCCGAATCAGCCCCTGATTCCCCCCAACCCTCGCCTCACAGTCAAGGGAAAACATCATAAATCAAACGGAATCTCACCTGAGCAGCCTTCTGACTGAGGACTCAGGTTCTCTAGTTTTGCTAGATGACTGGTCAGGTGAACGGCCAGATCCTGGTACAGTGGATGAACCTTCCAGTGTAAGATTATTTAACAATGATGATTTCCTTCCTATTCTATCTAAAGCTCTGGCTTCCCTGAAAATCAGTTCCTCTCAGAAAACAACCAAGCAGCCTTCAAGAAGTGAAGCATTATTTCCAGATCCTAAGCCAGCTAACTGTGAGGTACCTTTTCCTTCTTCCTTTGAAAAATTGGTTAAAGCTGAATAGACATCCCCCTGCCAAGGCAAAAGGGGTCCTAGCATACCTCAAAAATTCTATTCCTTACCACAGCTGATTATGGAAGAACTTAAGGTTCCTCTGGTTGATGCTCGGATGGCAGCCTTACTTTCAGGAGCCATAAATCCTGATGATGGGGACTCCTCTCTCAAGGATTCTAGTGAAAAATGCATTGAAGCAGCACTGAAAAAGGCTCATGAAGCTACAGCTTGTGCTCTCCACGCCTCCTGTATGGACTCCTTTTTCTCCTGAGCCACGCTTCTGTGGGTTGAAGATATTATCAACAATAAAGAGCTGGATAGTTCTTCATTATTTAGGAGCCTTTCTCAATTAAACAAGTCATACATCTTCATTTCAGGATTCCATGATTTTTGCAGCATGTTCCATTGCTTCAACCACAGTAGCAAGGTGTTTAATGTAGTTGAAATACTGGAATGTGGATGCTTATTCCAAAGGAAACCTATCACAGGAACACCCCTGTTTGGAGAGGGCTCAAAAACATTCTAGTGGAAACCAAGGATAAGAAGAGGGCTATGCCCTCTGCCTTGAAGAGAATTGACAGGAGGTTCTCTAATCAACCTCCCTCCTTCTCCTCCTCTTTCTTTCATTCCTTCAGATCTCCATTCAGTTCATCCTTTCGGCCATGCAATTATAAAATCACAAAGCCCACCTGGTCCAGAACCAGATTCCATCATAGATCTCAGACCTCCAACCTGGGTAGGTCAGGCCCGCCGCAATCCTTCAAAGCTCCTCGGCAACAATTCTGACTCCCTTCCTGCACGTGTCAGAGGAAGGCTACAATTCCTTCATACGTGGGAACAGACAGCACCGGACACCTGGATTCTCAACAATATACAACATGGACTCCACTCCCAAGAGCAGGTTTCTTTCCTCCCCGCTTTCCAGATTCGTTCACAAACAGCAACTGATGGCAGCAGCAATTGCCCACCTCCATGATATAGGAGCAATAGAACCTGTTCCACCACCGAAGCACTTCCAGGTGTTATACTCCATTCTTTTCCTGGTCCCCAAGAAGGGAGGGTCCTCCTTGTGTGCCAGATTGGATCTGAAACACCTCAACAGGTTTGTAGCATATTGCAAATTCAGGATTGAGACCCTCCAAACTATCAAGGAGGTTCTGTCTGCATCAGGGGATTGTCTTTCATCCAGAGATCTTATGGAGGCTCATCTCCACATCCCCATTGTCACACAACACCACAGATTTCTCCGATTCTGATACAAGGGGTACCATTTTCAGTGCAAAGTAATGCCCTTCAGCCTGGCATCACCACCAAGAGTCTTTCCCAAGCTAATGCTAGCAGTGGTAACCCACCTCAGACTCAAAGCCATTCACATTTATCCCTATCTGGACAACCTTCTAAGGTCCCCATCATTGACAAAGGCTCGTGCAGATCTACAGATCATTGTGTCTTGTCTCTAAGATCATGGGTTCTTGATAAGCTTCTGAAAGAGCCAACCCTCCCGATCACTCATCCATCTATGGGCAGTTTTAGCGACCTCCAAAGGAATAATCTCCCTGGCCCCAGACAGTTTATCCAAGATTCGTCAGGTAGCATAGTCTCTCCTTCAAGCTCTCTCAGAAGATATATGTTCCTTGCACAAGCATTAGGTCTCGTGATATCCTGCTTGGGGATCATCCAATGGGCAAGGTAACATTACAGACCCCTGCAGTGGGTGCTTCCTTTTCAGATCAAAATAATCCACAGATGCCACATCAAAATCATTCTGCCTCCGTCAGTCAGAACTTCTCTCCTCTGATGGAGGACACCACACAACATAGCAAAGGGTGCTCCCATTAAGGAACACCGTTGTATCATTGTTACCACAGATGCCAGCCTGGAGGGATGGGGAGTTCACTGCCATTCAGGGGATCTGGCCTCCTGAGGTGAAACGCCACAGTATTAACTGGGTGGAGTTATGAGCAATCCACCTTGCTATCAAACATTTTGTCCAATTTACTGGTCCTGTCCATTTCCTAGTCAGAACAGACAGCATCACAGCCTTAGCCCACATAAAGCCTCAAGAAGGAATGCAATCCAAATCTCTACACAACAAGAGCTCAGCTGTCCCCCGCTGGGCAGAACACAACATCCTGTCCATCACTGACAGAATATCAAGGGGAGCCTCAACACAGAAGCTGATTTTCTAAGTTAACAACAACTCGATTCAGGCGAGTGTGCTCTTAACCCTTCAGAGCCATAGCCACCTTTTTGACCCACCCCTGGTGGACCTATTTGCCTCCCTTCTCAACTTCTCCAGACACTTAGCTCAAAGAGCAGAAGCCACAGATGCTCTCTACTCCCCCTGGCCCATGGGCAGACTTTATGCATTCTTGCCATTTCCACTGTAATGCTCATAGCACCCTTTTGGCCTCAGAGACCTTGGTTCTTCGAAATCCTACAACTGGCAGGACCATACCCCTGGTTTCTTCCATTGACACCCAGCGTTCTCATGCAACGCCCAGTGTGGCATCTGGACCCTGAATGGCTGCACCTTGCCACCTGGCTACTGAACGTCATACCCTCCTCTCCCTAGGCTATTCAGCCAAGGTGATAGACACTCTTATCTTCCAGGAGACCATCCACCAATTGAACATATGAAACAACTTGGCAGATATTCATTTGTTGGTGCAGGAGAAAACATGTAGATCACAAGATGACAGGAATCAAAGAGTTGCTCTTTTTCCTACAAGCAAGGCTAGATATGGAAGTCAAAATAAATACGCTTCACAGGCAAGGCATAGCTCTTTCTTCTGTCCTTTCCAAGCCCTGCCACAAGCCACTTAGTGTACATTCACACCTTAAACGATTGGAGCATCACTTATCTCCCCTCCTGTTATACATAGTTTCTCTACATGGAACCTGCATACAGTCCTTTCTTCTCTCCCCTCTCCAGCCTTTGAGCCTCTCAGAACTGTATCTATGATTCCTCTTGCTTAAAGTTTTATTTCTATTAGCTCTAATATCTGCCAAGAGAGTGTCAGCGTTACCGGCTCTCTCCATGAGGAACCACCCATGTACGTTCAGCAAGGACTCTGTCACATTCTGGTTGGATCCATCTTTCATTCCAAAAATTAACACTCTTTTTCAGAGAATGCAAGAAATTATTCTTCCATCTTTCTGCCCTAATCCTTCTCACCCCTCTGAGTGAGGAACTCAGATGTTCTGATTCCTTATTTGTTTCCTTCCATCCAACAGCCCTAGGGCAGAAAGCCTCCCATGCTACCCTTACCAGGTGGCTCAAGGCATGTATTTTTTGCAGCCTATGAGGTTAAAAATCTCCCTAAACCTGCACGTGTTACAGCACACTTCACCAGGTCCACAGCTGCCTCAGCGGCATTTTTTACTAGCGCCCCCTTAGCAGAGGTCTGTAAAGTAGCTTCTCACACCACACATTTGTAAGGCGTTATCAGATAGAAAAATATGCTTCTGTCGAAGCAGCATTTGGATGTAGAGTGTTACAATCATAGGGTCAGTCTGTTTTGGGGCCAAACCTATGGGAATAGTAGTTTTTGTACATCTCATGATGGATGTCTCTTTCGCAGTGGATGGGAATGGAAAGTTGGGTACTTATGGTGAAGTTCCATTCTGAATCAGTGCTTAGGAGATATTCATATGGAAACCCTCTGGCAGGCCAACACCCCTGTCCTCCCGTTGATACTAGCATTTATTACAATTTTTCTCATGGAGTGTGCCAATACCCAGAGGGTGGGTTTTTTCTCTTTCTACTTTTTGAATTTGAATTACTGCATTAACGGCTTGTCAATAATTACTTTGTCCAAAGGCTCAGCTAAAAATGAACTGGGTAGGTGGGAGGAGCAACAGAGACCAGGACTAAGACAAAAAGCTTGATCACATATTCCTTGCCTGTCCTGGGCACTGGGAGGAATTAACCCATGTTGGATGTCTCCGGTGCACCGAATCAGAATGGAACTTCATAATAAGTACCTAATTTTCCATTTTTCTTCACCCCCCCCACATTCATTTTTTAAATACTAATCTCATAGTTTTAACTAGTTATGTTCAATAGTGCCTACTCATTTTCAGTATGTCATCTCTTCAACTGCATATTTATTCTTCTCATATGGAAAAATGTAGAAGGCCTTGGAATACAACTTCTGTTTATAAGTTAAGGTGATTTTCTCTGTCTTTCCTTCCACTATCATTCTGTTAAAAACAAGAAACACCTACAGCCAGCAAATAAAAGTACCTGTTTGTACACGTTATTAGTTACTACAAATGCTCATACAACATAGCTTCTGATGCCACATCAGCAAATACGGTTTTCATTGGATAGAGCTGAATATAGGTTTATGATTCCAATTAAAGCTGGCATCTTCATGTGTTGATTTACATTTAACTTAGTTCAGGGGCGCAGGATCTCTTTCTCCCCGAGGACTGAATTCCATTTCGGAGAAGTCTTCAGGGGCTGCATTCCAGTGGTGTGTGGGGCCAAAGGCAAAATGAGAGGAGCCCAAACCCAGAAATACCGTATTGTTTTAGCTTAAAGCTCTTACTGCCTGTAACTAAGCCTTAGGAAAGGCTTTTCAACCTTCTAGAATTGGGAGAGGGGACTGCACAAGGAACTGGGAAACCACCAAACAACTGGTGTTTGGGAGCAAGGGGGGGCTTAATGGGAACCCTGGAGGGCTGGATTTGTCCTCTGACCCAGAGGTTTTGCATCCCTGGTCTAAGTTAAAAATCTGACTATGTTTCTTTTTTCCTGTTCAGAAGAAATGTGTATTATTCTGTTGTACACATAACTAGCAATTAATTGGGAGCATTTAAAGTGCTTCATGTTCATTTTATCTCAGTAATGTTTACAACAGCCCTATAAGATAGGTCAGTATTAATCCCGTATTGCAGATGAGGGTCTGAGTTTGACAATATTGGCCTGCCATCTATTGGGTTCATTGTAGATAAAAGATATAAACTGGGGAGTTGTGGTTCTCAGTCCAAATATCTTAGCTACGCTAACTCTTCATACATAGTTTATTTATTTATTTATTTTATTCCATTTATATACCGCCCCATAGCCAAAGCTCTCTGGGCAGTTTACAAAAATTAAAAACACTGAACATTAAAAACACCAATATACAAAATTTAAAAACATAAAACATAAAAACAAGTTAAAATTACAATATACTTCTGGGTCAAGTACAACAACAACACAACAACACAAAACTCTCATCATATGTTGTTAAATGCCTGGGAGAAGAGGAAAGTCTTGACCTGGCGCCGAAATGATAACAATGTTGGCGCCAGGCGAGCCTCGTTGGGGAGATCATTCCATAATTGGGGGGCCACCACTGAAAAGGCCCTCTCCCTTGTTGCCACCCTCCGTGCTTCCCTCGGAGTAGGCAACCGGAGGAGGACCATAGATGTAGATCGTAGTGTATGGGTAGGTTCGTGTCGGGAGAGGCGTTCCATCAGGTATTGTGGTCCCAAGCTGTGTAAGGCTTTATAGGTTAAAACCAGCACCTTGAATTGGGCTCGGAAACGTATAGGCAGCCAATGCAAACGGGCCAGAGTAGGTCTTATATGCTCGAACCTTCTGGTTCCTGTTATCACTCTGGCCGCTGCATTTTGCACAAGCTGCAGCTTCTGAACCGTCTTCAAAAGCAGCCCCACGTAGAGTGCATTGCAGTAATCCAATTTAGAGATGACCAGAGCATAGACAACTGAAGCCAGATTATCCCGGTCCAGATAGGGGCATAGCTAGGCCACCAACCGAAGTTGGTAGAAGGCACTCCGTGCCACCGAGGCCACCTGAGCCTCCAGTGACAGAGATGGTTCTAGGAGAACCCCCAAGCTACGAATCTGCTCCTTCAGGGGGAGTGCAACCCCATCCAGAACAGGTTGAACACTCTCCATCCGGTCAGCAGAACCACCCACTAACAGCATCTCAGTCTTGTCTGGATTGAGTTTCAGTTTATTAGCTCTCATCCAGTCCATTGTTGCAGCCAGGCACTGGTTCAGCACATCCACAGCCTCACCTGCTGAAGATGAAAAGGAGAAATGTTTACAGTGTTTATTATAAATAGTGGCTTCGATTGTAAACTTTTTATGAGCTGAAGTGAATGCTCTAGCTAGTAGAAGGAAGCGAACTGCCTTTTGCCAATTTCCCCCTGAAGCCCACTGTGCCATCGAAGTATCTACTCTGGAGTGCTGGGGGACCCTTCAGAGCAACATAGGAGTTATAGAAGGGAAGGAGGAATCAGCACAATCTCCTTCTGCCAGGGTCCTTCCATGAACAGAAAACAACTTTGGATCCAAGCCAGTATTTTGAAACAGGAACTTCTCACAAACATTAAGTATAATATCCATAGCAGATATTATGTATAATAAGCTGTTGAATGTTGAGGTCATTCCAAATTGTACCCCACTGAGTATTTTGCCATAGTACAGGCTGAGACATCTTTTTTCTTCCTCAGCATATTAGTAAAAATTAGCCATATCCTTTTGTTTTTTATTGGGAAGGAAGTGGTAGAGAGATTCTGTGGGTGCATTCTATGGATAGCTCCTAGTGCTTCCAATCAAAAGGCATTTTGTAACTATTCCATTTTTCCCTCCTTAACAGATTTTTGTGATAAGAAAAAAAACATAAAAGACAAGGTGGAAAAATAATGGGAAGACATTGCTCCTCCTCTAAAATTCTGTGAATGAGGCTGGGCAATTGCACAATAAAGCCCTCATCTGGAATGAGGATTTGATTCAGTTCTTTAAAGAGCCTGACTAGTACCAAAACTACAGATCCATTCCAAAGTCCTTGAGCAAACAAGAGAAGCAGAAGCACCTGCTTGTCTTAGGCAATTATCCTGTTGTCTTCTTACAGGTCAGAGGGTTTGTTTAAGCACCACTGAATATCAACCACTCTAGAAACATGTATGATACCTCCCTCTTTTGCAGCATAGAGCAAGCAGATAGAATAACATCCCATAATCATTGCCAAAATGTTCACTACGCAATCTTTGTTTCTGGTGCTCCATCTAAGAGGTTTATCAACTAATTCCTAGAAGTATTCCATATTTCTCCCACAAAACCCTTACAGACGCAGATAACTAATCTTATGGAGAGCCTAAGTACAAATTGTCACATAATTCCCAGATTTGCTGTGTGAATATCTTTGATCCTATGCTGGATCCTTTCCTTGAATCACTTCTGCTTGAGGATCTTAAACATTTGCTTCTAACCCACCATAAGAAAAATGCAAACGACTATAAGTTGTCTTTGGGTGATTAATATTCATCTGTCTTTTAAAACAAATTTGGAGGAGTTTGCAGAGAGATTTCTTCAGAACAGGTAATCCTCTTCAGCCCAAGTTTAAAATGAACAATCTTTATTTTTATTAATTGCAGGACAATAATTTTCTCAAGAGCTTTTATGAAATTGCTGTATATGGACAAAACTTAATTGGTACATGGGTGTATCCACAATATAGCAATGACTTTTCATTAGTATTCCATAAAAAAAAAAAACTCAGATGAAAAGAAAATCCAAACATATCTGATATGCAATAGAACTTGGAGAGCTAGCTATGTGAAAACCATGGACCATATGCTAGCTCCATAACTCAAAGGTGTTCTAATGTCCTTTCAGACTGTCAGTCGTCACTTCAGGAACATCCCAGTGAATGAAAAAGAGACACTTGCTTACTTCATCTACATGGTAAAGAGTAACAAGAGCAGATTGGATCAGAAGTCAGAAAGTAGCAAACTGGAATGAAGACTAGGCAGATTTTGGACACAAGCAGGTGTGATATTAAAGAAGCATCAGGTGCATTATAAATATATATTTTTAACTGCTAAAAGACTGTTTTGTAAATTTAAATTGTACACTAGAAAATAATGTGGAAAATCTTGGTCCAGAATATTAAAATATATGATTACAGAATGTGTGTGGTGAAGACTTCAGCAAATTCAAAGTCTAATATTTGACTGAAGGGATAAAGATCACAGGAAAAATCAAGGTGCTAAAGACAATGACTTTTCAGAGGATTGAAATATGTTTTGATTATGGTATAAGCCACACACAAGATGAGGTTAGCATTCTTGGACTGGATCATATGTCCATATAGTACTTATTGGCACAGATCAGGCATAACACTGGAGTTCTGATTCAAAAATCTTAGTTTGAGACTCACCACTTTTGCACCACACTGTTTTCTTGTTTTGAGTTTAAATGCCTCACATTTTCATGAGTGCTAGAGGTCTCCCAAGTCTAGCTTTTGGGGATGGACAGACAGTGGGGGTTCTTGATAGAGGAACAATAAAACTGGCCAACCTTGCTTATTTGCTATTCTCTATTTGAACCTCTGTGTTTTTTTTTAATTTACAGAAATTCAATGTTAAATATTTCAGTACTTCAAAATCAGTTGTTTTAACAGCTAGTACCATATAGACATGCTATTTTCTGTTATTTTAGTGTTCAGTGTGTAGATTTTGATTTGGCCATGATGCTAAAAATGACTTAACTTAAGTTGTCATGGGCCTTCAAATATGTTAAACACTAGATGAAGTCTGTAACTGGGTGTTGTTCATAAGCCATTTGGTTGTAGTCTCGATTTGATCTTGACAAGGCAAATAGCCCTTAGGCAAACCACTCATATTAATGGCTGTCTGATGTTTTGAGTTTTGAATGCACACAATGCAGAATAGCAGCTAGGTTTTCAGTATTCATGAATATGGGTTGGTGTTGGCAGTGTCATCTGTGTCTCCTTATTTTTCACAATGAGAACTAGAACCAAACTATTCATGCGTTTAAATATCCCTACCTGAATTGTGCATTAACAACCTGGGCAAAGTTACCATTGTTTAAATGTCATGTTGCTGTCACCCACCTTTCCCAAATCCAGAAATCCATACGCACTGCGGTGTACATGCATATAGCTTTCCCATTTACTTCAGTGGAACAAGCAGTATTATGGTGTACAACAAGCCCCCAACTTGTGACCTACCAACCTTGAGCTGGTACTTAACATCTTCCTTCTCTATCTTTGCAGTCCCAAGCAGACAGCACAAACACATTTTTAGCTCCTTGTAGGCTGCTTTACATGGATGGTGAACTGTTCTGAGCTGGGTACTTCACAAGTTACTCAGGCATGACCTAAAGTAGGCCTTTACGCAAAGGACGGTAAACTTCGAAACCATCAGGACTACTTTTCTACTGTAGTTCTTGACTTGATTTTTTTTTTTAAAAAAAAAAACAAACTACAGCCCTAAACATCACTGAAATCAATTGGTCTTGTGTCTAGATGTCAACGATCTGCTCCAAAAATGATTTCTGAAGTGATAAGGTGATAGGTAAAAATTCAAGTGTCTTATAACATTCTAGCAGTAGGTTTCAGTATCCAAAATTCAATTATGTTTTCGTGAATGATAGTGTGGAAAGATGCTGCTTAATTCAATACTACATTTATTTGTTGTGCAGCCATATAGGGAAGAAACTGTACCTTCTTTAGATTGACAACAAGTAGTATTCTGCTGTGCACTAGTGCTAATGACATTGTGCTAGCATAAAGCAATTATTGTGCAATGTTACTAGCGCTTGATAGGGCAATGGGAAAAGGCAGTGATTTGCTCTTGAAATTCAGCAGCAAATCACCACTTTTTCCATTGACCTAGTAAGTGCTAGTTATATTGTGCAATATTAGTGCTAGCGCAGGGGCACAGTTGGATACTACCCATAGTATGTAAAAACCTAACCCAGTGATCTTCACTATTTTTCAAGCAGAAGCCACTTTGGGTCCAGATGCTGCCACATGGGGGCCTTTTCCATGCTTCTGCTCTTCCTCTTCTGGTAAAGTGGTGACATGATGCCTTTCCTCCCCATCTCCCCCCCCCCCCCCCATCATCCAAGCCAGGCCTCATCTGTCAGTCACAAGGCAGGCAAATTCTGTCAGACTTACGTGATCCTTGGACTGGGATAGATCTTTTTCTCATCAATGAGAGGGTGCTCTCTTGTACTTCAGTGCTGCAAAATCTCCCCTTGTAGGTCCCCATTGCTCTGTTTCCTATACAGTCAATTTCTCCTCCACTGCCTTTACAGTGCATCAGTGCAGCTAGCCAGTCATGTTGCTTTTTGCATCTTGGGCTCTCCCGCCCCCAAACTAATTGGCTGTTTTTTCTTGTGTTTCCCTCTTTCCCCTGCACCCTACAGTTGATGAGACAGGCAGGCACATGTGCAAAGCCTCCTCTAGTAGCCCAGATTGCAGCAGTCAGCCCAACACTAAAGCAAATAATAAAGCAAGGCTAAAAAGCCCTTGCCGAGGGTGAACAGCTACTGCAAGAAAAAGACTGGTGAAGATCCAGTGGTCTTTAGGTGTCTCAAAGAATGCAAAGTTCATATTCAGCCATTTATCAGTGTTTATTTCAGTTGAAAATAGATATTCATGAAACATGGATGCATATCACCAATATGTATTATCCCAATGTGTGTTAATTGGATGCCACGTTTAAGATATTAAGATATTTTCAGGCAGCCTCATCCTAGGATGTGTACATTTAGTACATATTTTGTACTTAACATACATATGAATTAGTAAATGAAAACAATGCTGAGGTGTTTCAGATTGTTACTTTGCATTTTAAAGTTTACAGAATGGTTCCACTTCCCCTTTTGTTGAAAGAATGAATTGAAATGGCCATCAGATCAGTGAAATAATTTTTCTAATTGAAGGGTTGAGGAAATAGTCTTTAATTATTATTTTTTGTGGCTTCCAAATACTCAAGTTTGCAGCTTGCTGGCCATGGCAAAATGCCCCTCAGAGACTATAGTACCATATGCCTCACTTCCAGACCAAAAATGTAAACCTTATAGTGTTGCAGTGTCAGAGCTTATTTTTAAAAGCAAATGAACGAGAGTTTCAGCTGCCAACATCAAAATGACTTGACATTAAAATCTAGTGGCACAAGCTGTCTTTTCAGGAGAGGCTTTGGAGAGTAAATCAAAGAAACAGGTTTTCCCAAATGGGTTAATCGGTGGGAAAGGTGATTGTTATTCTTTATACAAGAAAATTTATATTTTCAGGATTTAAAACTATTTGTTGAGATTGAGAAATCTCACCATCAGATCTGACAAATTGAATCCTGTTGTCTTTTAGAGACAACTGTATATGCCTTATTCTCAGCTAGACCAACAAATGTTGAGCAAATGTCTTGGTGGATAGTATGGGCCATTTTCATGGCTTACTGTGCTAGAAACTAATCCTGTTAGCAATATCTATATTCAGGGAGAAACCTGTGGTTCTTGAACATCTTGTGTGGAATCACCAAAAATGCCACAATGCAGTTGTTTCATATAATGGCAGATTATGCTGCATGCCATTGAAGGAAACCTTTCAATTCCTTGTGGTTTTAATAAAACCTTCATCAGCATTTTTGAGCTTCAAAGGGTATGAATCCTTATGCAATCACTAAAATTAATAGAATATGTGGGAACAGAGTCACATTGACATGTTCATTCATACAAACTGGTGGGTTGTATTTTATCTTGATTATAGTCAGATACAAATTTTACATAGGGTTTAAGCTGTTCAGCAATGAACTTTGCCCTGGGAGTGATCGTTTCCATACTTAAGGCTTAGTAGTGGAAACATATCACTGACCACAACTGTACTGAATGAAACTTACTTCAAACTAAAATATCTGTTTGAAACTTTCAGACCCATTTAAGGATTCACTTAAAGCTAAAGGGGCCGTTATTATTTTTTTGTTTTAGAGGGCTTTGCATCAGAGCCGAAGACCTTAATGTGGCACATCTTCTATAATGAGGTTAACTTAATCGAAGATGATGGTCCTCAGTGCATTAGCTGTTGTACTAGTAGTTATAGCACAATAATTTTTGTTCATCCCTTGAATTGAATGAAGGAAAGAACAAAGGGAAGGGAAATGTGCAATGACAATTATAATTCTGGTATTACACTTTTATGAATATGTGGTACTGTTCATAAAGCAGTCAGACCCTTTGGGGAGGGTGTCTCACCCTGTTGGTTCAATTTCCTGTATTAAATGCAAGTAATGTCATAAATTATTATTCGGAAAGGACTATCTTGATGTTCTCACGTATTTGAGTCTTGGATTCACAAGGCTAAATCAAACATTGTTTTCTGCCACCTGAAAGATTTGTCAGTAGAAACTTCTGTGTAGGCCAGCAAAGCATTTTTAAGCCAAAGTAGCCTGTGGCAAGAGTATTTTTCTGACTTCGAAAACAGAATAAAAAGAGCCATGAGCAAGATATATCCCAGAAATGCAGCTGTTGGTGACTTGCCTGAGAGAGAACTATTAAACAGTATTCTAAATTTTATATAATGAGTAGATTAGCCAAATGCAAATATGTGGGGGATGGGAGGAGGGAATTGGGAGCCTTGCACTTTACCTTGTGTTGATAAATCCTAATGTAAATAAGATGGAGACATGGCTGGAAAAAAAATCTTGATCAAGGTGTTCGTCTTAGAAAGCAAACGGTTGTGCTCAGTACACTAAAGTCACTTCACCCTGTGCATTGAGATGAGGGACTGAGGAATCGTCAGAAAAGAAGCATTTCACTGCCCTCAAAACTGATTAAATGGTCATACTACGATGAAGCAGAATATCATTGGTCCCTCACTTGTGGTATTCCACCTGCTCTGTTGTGATTCTACATGTGTTGGGGTTTTATTCTTTAAATGTGATAATTAATGGTGCAGGGTAATTCTTGCTCTTCTGTAAAATTTACCCATTCTCATCATCGGTTCCTTAATTAGATGTTAAATTTCTGGTGTTTGTGGAGGGCAAGGGGCTTATGCCTTAAACTCAGATTGTCAATGAAATACGGTTTATAAAATGTTTAGCAATAGTTTTTTCTGCAGTTAAGTTTTTACATCTTTCAAGCATAAGGCTTATGGAGTTTGCCTTTTATTGCATTGCCTTTGTCCTCTTGCACAGTAGACAAATATGAACACATACTGACTGATATGTTTTTACACCCCTTTAACTTGTAACAGGCTTACTGGAAGAAAACGGCTGCCTTTCCATTCATTTGTTGTGGTGGGTCTTCATGTCTTGTAATGATCTTTATGCCAAATGTTTTGGGTAAATTTGTACTTTTAATTGTGAAATATAACTGTGTACTCTTAAAGCAATCTAGTAACTTATAGCGGAACTGTAGAATTCTTTTCTCTGAGATGTATAGTGCATCCTTCCACTGTGTATATGACTTAAAATTATGTACCGTTGGACAAAGATATAAATGCCTGAGATTCATTTCTAATAAATGATCAGTTGAGCAACCAAATGCATTGTTTCTCTGTTGTAGTGCCTTGATGTGTCTGGCACGCAACCCTTCTCCATAACCTGACATTTTCTATATATTTAAAAATGACAGTAAAATAGAATATTTTTGAAGACACAGTGTCTGTCTTTCTGAAACTCTGTGAAGTGCTCACGAAACTTCAAGAAGGTCCAGATTTGGTTCTGGTTTCTTCAGAGGGAATCCCACTTCACCCTGGGGAACCAGCAGATCTCTCCAAAGTGACTTGATTGGATTCAATTGAATCTGATGCACATCCCTATATTATACGATACTAGTGACTGGATCTTGCTTTGCATGGGTTGAAATACTCCTCAGTTGGATACTGTGACCTTGTTAGGGAAGCCTGCCACCTAGTGAGTAAAGATAGTACTGCAGGCTTCTAATACAACACGTTTAAATTAATGGGTTTTAAAACCAAATATTCTTCATGAATTTTCCTAATATCCTTTTAAAGTCACCCAAGCTGGTGACCAGCACTACATCTTGTAGCTAATTCTGTAGTTCATGCTCTGTGTAGTAGTGTATACACAGTATTTTGTCTATCCAAAATCTGCCACCATTCAGGTTTATTGGATGCTCCTGTCTTCTCCCTATCTACTTTCTCCACACCATGCATAACTGTGTACACCTCTATCACATTGCCTCGACGTACATTGCCTCGCTAAAAATCCCCAAAGGTTGTAATCTTTCCTCATAGAGGAGTTGCCTTACATCCTGATTACTTTGGTTCCCCTTTTCTTCACCTTTTTCACAATGTGGTGATCAGAGCTCTACACAGTATACCACATGTCATTGCACATCATGATATTGCCCATTACACTCCGCAGCAAGACATTTGTCTTTTTCGCAGCAATTGCATACTGTGTCAATGTTTTCATCAAGCTTTCCACCTCAACCATAAGATCCTTAGTCTGTCAGCGCCAGCTCAGACCCCCATCAGCATATACCTGATTATGATTTTTTGTCTCAATGTACATTACACTTGCTTACATTGAACTGAATTTTCCCAGCTGATTCTCACTCCTCTGGCTTGGGGAGATCTTTTTTGGAGCTCTTTACTGCATCTCTCTGTTCAAAGAACTAAATAATTTGTTGTGATCACCCCTAATTCCTGATAATTTATGAAAAGGTTTAAAAGCCCCACTCCTGATACAAATTCTGGATTCCTTAGTAGTCGTAGTAGTCGTAGTAGTATACCGCCCATATTTATTTTTATTATTATTTATTACATGTGTATACTGCCCCATAGCCGAAGCTCTCTGGGCAGTTTACATGGAAGCTCTCTGGGGGGTTTACATGTGCAAACGGAGTTATTTAAGGATTGGCGAGATATGATCCCTATAGCTGGTTCCAGCTCCACTTTGTACTAACTGAAGCTTTCAAGGGCAGCCCCATGAACCACACATTGCAATACTAAGTAAATCATTTATTTATAGCCCATAGGGCATTCAGAGTGCATTCACAACATAAGAAAAACAAAACAAAATATATATACCTCAAAGCAAAACGCAGAAAGCAAAAACCAACACCTTAAAATACTTCTATAAATAAAACAAAAGTCAACAATCTAAAACGTAAGAGCAAAACCAGCAACAATAAAACTTTAAATATTAAACACCTGTCAAAAGAAAAGAGTTTTCAGCATAAGAGTAACAACCACAACAAGAGCTGGAGAAAAATGCATAACAGAGGTTCTTCTTCGTGGTCTCTGTGCATCACACATATGGGCTCGCGCCGGCGCCGAGCCTCTTTCCGGAAGCTTCTAAAGCCTAGACTCTTGGCGGGAACCCCTCCCCCACCGTCCTACTACGCATGCTCAGGGTTCCCGCCTACCTCAGTTCTGTTTCGTCCGTCGTGTCGTTAGCCTCGCACGGAAGACTTCGCTTCGTTCGTTCAGAACCGTTTGTAGTTTACTGTTAGCTATAGCTTAGTTTAGACTCTTTATCTTCTCTTTCTCTTTCTCTTTCTTTATCTAAAAAAAAAAAAAAAAAAAAAATTATTATTATTATTACTTATATCTTATCTATCAATCATCCTATATTCTTCTTTCTATATATATATATATATCCTTCTGCCCAAGGGTTTCCCCCCCCCCCGCCCCTCCGGGCTTGCCCGCACAGAGCGAGCTGGTTATGGCGCAGACCGCGCTTTTTAAGTCCTGCACTTCGTGTCAGGCGAAGTTAACACTCTCAGATGGCCACTCCAGATGCCTACTGTGTTTAGGAGAAGCCCACGTTGTGGATGCGTGTTCCTTCTGCCAGAATTTCTCTCGACAAACGAGAAAGAATCGGGCCAACAAACTGAGAGCTCTATTATGGAGGAAGGCTCTGGAGACGGTGGATCCTCCAGTCCCCTCGCCGGCACCGGGCAAAAAAGAACGTCCTAAGAAGCGAAAAACATCCCCATCAGACGAAGGAGAAAAGGCTAAAAAGCCTAAATTGCATCAAGGAAAGAAGAGAGGGAAGGCGAACGAACCGCCAGAAACTCTCAAGGCCAAGCCGCCTCAGGCGCCAAAGAGCCTAACTTCATCGGTATCGGCACGACCGGGATCTTCTTCGGTGCCGACAAGATCACCGATACCGATGGCCCCACATACCGCATCACCCTCGACGTCGGTGTCGATACCGATCCCGCGGTCGGCACGGCACTCGCCATCGGCCTTGATGCCGGCTCAGCCTGGGCGGGCCCCGAAAGGGACTTCGACACTGGAGACGGGGGAACAGTCTACTCGCAGGAAGGAGACGTCGAAGTCGGCAGGCCCCTCCGCAACGACGTCGAGGACGACGTCGGCACAGTCTACCCGGCGGTCCGAGAACCGGACCAAAGGGCACCCGGCGTCGAGCAAGCACTCGGTACCGACAAAGCACTCGGTACCGAGCAAGAACAAGACGGGCACGGAGCATCTTTCCAAGAAGCAACATCACTCCCCGTCGACATCGGCTTTACACCTTTCGATCTCTCCGCCGACGTCGGTACCGGGGGATGTGTTATTTGATCCTCTGTCGCCACAACGTTCACCGGATCAGTCTCCAATGTCGTCTCAATCCGTGACCCCACCCTACCATTCTCATTCACCATCACCACTGAAGGACTGGGACTGTTTTTCTGATAACTCACGGCAATCCGTGGCTACTCACACCAAGGCAGATGCTTACTCAGGCGATGGTCGGGATTTCCTTTTCGACCCTTACACGGGAAAACGTATGAAACAAAGAGATACGTTTATTCCCCCAAGACCTCCAAAGCGACCCCCGTCGGCAACGGTCTCGGTACCGACAGAAACGCCTCGACGCGCAGCCGCGCCTCCGGCACCAGTGACAGTGGTCGACGTCGAGCACGAGCCATCGTCCCCCTCTATTGAGGACTACGAGTCGGACTCTTCGGCATCTATTCAGGCTCCTCCTTCTGTCCCGTCCCCAGGTGATGAGGTGGGGACCAATAAACGAGCGTCTCCTTCGGAGGAAGTGGTCTCCTTTTCTGAACTGATGCTACGATTAGCACAGTCCTTAGAGGTGGATACTAAGCTGCCTGATGGCCAATGCATAGATAACATCTACGATGTTATGTATGGGGAAGCACCATCTACGCTGGCGGTACCCATGATCCCAACTCTATTACAAACAGCACAAGAATCATGGTCTAACCCGGCCACGATGGGACCTGTCTCCAAACGACTCGATGCGCTGTACAAAATACAGGACAAGGATGCAGCCTTTCTTTTGACTCATCCAAAACCAAACTCTATTATAGTCGAATCGGCTCAAGGTCGATTCTCTAAAGCCCATTCTGCCCCAACAGACAGAGAGGGAAGGAAACTGGATGCCTACGGGCGTAAAGTTTATTCGTCTTTAATGGCGCGTTACCAGCTGTTCATATGGGACAAAGTGTCATCCCTGCATGCCCACCTGCCAGATGACATTCGTGAGGCGGCACGGGTGTTCCAACAGGAATCTACCGCCGTAGCTAGACAGGAATTATCTACAGCCAGACACCAGGTTAACTGTCTGTCGAAGGCCATGGTTGCAGCTGTCGCGCTCCGCCGTCATGCTTGGCTTAGGTCATCTAATTTGACACAAGAGTCCAAGACCAGGATTGAGGACCTCCCCTTTGACGGGGAAGGGTTGTTCAACACATCCACAGATTCTACAATGGATACAATCCAAAAAGCGAGGACTACCGCGAGGAAGATGGGATTTTACCCTGCGGCTACATCACAATTCCGTTCGCGACGCTGGGGTAGACAGCATCAACAACAGCAGCAGCAATACCAGCCACGTCTTCCACATTACCGGCAGCAACGTTTCCAGCAACCCACAACACAGCCTTTCCAGCAGAGAAAGAGTTTCTCCCAAGGCCGTTTCAAGCAGCAACGCGGACGCCAGGAGACCTCTCACAGGCAGCGTGTTTGACTTCGCGTTGGTCACTCCCCTTCCAAGAGCAATTTTCAGCCACAGATTGAAACCCTTCCTAGACGAATGGAAACAGATAACAACCGACAAGTGGGTCCTGCAGATAATAGAGAGCGGATACCGGATCGAATTCATGACACACCCGCCACTGGGCGAGATAAGATACACGACGCCCTCAAAAGTACTACGTCAGGAGGTCGCCACCCTACTGCAGAAAGGAGCTATCACACGAGTGCCATACCACAAGTCAACGGCCGGGTTCTATTCCCGTTACTTCGCAGTCCCGAAGAGAGATGGGGGTCTGCGCCCCATTTTAGACCTGAGGGCACTCAACGATTTCATCCTCACCAAGAAATTTCGCATGACCACTCTGGCATTGATTCTCCCTCTCCTCAGACGCAACAGGTGGTTTTCTCTCATCGACCTCAAAGATGCGTACTTTCATATACCCATCCACAAGTCTCACCGCCGTTATCTCCGGTTTGCAATCAACCAGGAAGTGTTTCAATTCAGGGTGTTACCGTTCGGCCTGAAGACCGCACCGAGGGTGTTCACAAAATGCGTCGCAGTCGTGTGTGCCTTCCTGCACTCCATGGGAATCGAAATATACCCGTACCTCGACGACTGGCTGATCGTCTCCCCCTCTCGCGCTCAGGCGATGAGGGAAGTGACCACAACAGTGAATCTATTGAACAGATTGGGACTTTTAATAAACATGGAAAAGTCGATTTTCCTACCGGATCAATCAATCCAATTCATCGGAGTCCAGTTAGACTCCAGATTAGGACGGGCATTCTTACCTTTGGACAGACAGACGTCAATACGGCGCCTGGCAAGAAGAGTATGTACCGTGACATGTGCCAAGGCAAGGACGCTCCAACGACTACTAGGACTCATGGCTTCGTCCGTGTACACAGTACGGTGGGCACGCCTCAATATGAGACCTCTACAACAATTCCTCCTAAAGAATTTCAAACCTTCTACGGACCCCCCATGGATCTCGCTGCAGATTCCCGAAACCCTAAAGACCGAGCTACGATGGTGGACGGCAACACACAATTTGAACAGGGGCCTCCCGTTCGTAGATGGCGGCCCGACACGCACTCTAACGTCGGACGCATCACTCCTCGGCTGGGGGGCACATTGCGACCACCTCACAGCTCAGGGCAGGTGGACCACGAAGGAAGGAACACTCCACATAAACAAACTGGAGCTGCTGGCAGTCTTCAAGGCGTTGAATACTTTCGAGGATCACCTTTTAGGTCATCACATCAGAATCATATCAGACAACACGGCTAATTTGCTGATTAGAAATATTTCCTGACTGCTTCTCATCTACACAAATCTCAAAGTGGTTTACAATGACACCATACAAAAATCCAATAAAGACACAATAATACAATATTAGAGAGAGCTCAGAACATTTCATGGCTGGTGGGAGAAAGACAAAGTAAAATGAAATGCCAGTGTTGAGACCTGACATATCACAGAGAAGAGACCATTCCAAAGGGCAGCTATCAGCACAGAGAAGGGCCCGTTGCTGTGCCCTTGCCAAAGAGAAATCCATAGGCTGCGGCAGAAACATACAATATACACATACATTTAAAACCACTATAATAACTTTAAAACCTATAAGCCTAAAAAACAAAACAGACCCAGGCTCATCAGATATTAATGTTTTAGAAGCAGTTTAAAAGGTTAGATCAGCCTTCTCCAAGCCAGTACACTCCAGATGTTTTGGACTGCAACTCGCAGTGTTCCCTGCCATTATGGCCAATGACTATCAAAGTTGCAGTCAATACATGTCGACAGTACCAGCTTGGGGTACAGTGCTCTATTATTATTTTTTGCCATAGGAGGGCAGTATCATCTAAGCAACACAGCTAGTGTGCATATAACGTGGTACAGCTTTCCCCCTTTGGCTGCAGCTCTGTGATTTGCTGATTGGGTGAGGAACATTTTCCACAGCTGTTAGAAGGACCACAGCCATTTTTCTGTCACAAGTGGCGCTCTTTCCATAGAAGTGGTTGTACTTGTCAGATAACGGAAGTATGATTATGCCGCGTTAAGGTATGTGGATATCATTAAAGAAAAAGGATTGGCTCTTTTTTTTTAATGGCCTGTTTGAGAATGAAATGGAACAATACAATGGATTGGATTCCTGAAGGAGTCCTTTCTCCGTCCTTTCCATAACGTTTGATAAAAACCAGGCTTTGATTTCTCTCTCTCTCACTCTCTGTCTGTCTCTCTCTCAACAACCCTGTTATAAAGGGCAGATTGGAGGATAGTGGAGAATGTAAATAGGGATTTAATGGTTGGGTGTGTGTTTTATAGGCAATCTGTTATCAAATAAGATATTTGAGTCTATAGTGTTGGCACAGTCTTATATTTTATTTTTACCAGTGTGCACAATGAGGGATGACTAATGAGCTTTACTTGCCTATTAATTCAAGAGCTGGAGTTCACATCCCTATTGTCTTCAGAGACAGGTTTTGTTCCTCCTTAGCTATTCTTAAGCCACAGGAGTGGGGGAGCTTGCTTTAAATGCCTATTTAAAGCTGTTTTCTGGCTTCTCTTCTAATCCAACCTGGAGCCTTCTAGATGTGTTGGATTATAACTCCCATAATTCCCCGGGAATTGTAGTACAACACATCTGGAGGGCACGAGGTTGAGAGAAGGCTGTTCTAAGCCATAGTTGCTATATCAGCACAAATGAATATACGTAGGCAAAGAAGAATGATCGTAGAAAGCAGATTATGCCACAAGGAATATTGTCGCCCAAAGGGTGCACCACATCAGCTTGGATGTGAATTTACGTTGTATCTCAGTTGAGGGGAATTCCGAAATGGAGCTGTGTGAATTTGAGCTTTGTTGTCTAAAGAGTTGGGAAGATAATATGGAAGTAGCTATAAAATACAGCAGCCTTACCCAACTTGGTGGCCTCCAGGTGTTTTGGATTACAACACCCATCAGCTCTAGCTGACATAGCCAATGGTCAGGAATGCTGAAAGTTGTAGACCAAAACCGGGGTCATAGCTAGACATTTCTGCACCTAGGGCAGACTTAACCATCTGTGCACTTATCCCACCACCACCACCTTCAAAGTCTTCAAAAATTAACAGTCCTTTTCCAGCTTCACTGGCTGCCGGTCCAGGTCCGGGCCTGATTCAAAGTGCTAGTATTAACATTCAAAGCCCTATACGGCTTGGGGCCAGGTTATCTGAAGGAATGCCTCCTCCCATATGTACCTGCCCGGACACTAAGATCATCCTCTGGAGTCCTTCTCCATGAGCCCCTGCCAAAGAAAGTGAGGCAGGTGGCTACCAGGAGGAGGGCCTTCTCTGTTGTGGCACCCTGGCTGTGGAATGAGCTCCCTAGAGAGGTTCACCTGGCACCTACGTTATACCTTTTTATTTTCTCAGTATTTTAACAGTTTATCAGTTTAATTTTAACTTTGCTGCTTTAAATCTGTAATTTAAATTGGTATTAATTTTTGCATTGCTGCTTGGTTATATCCTGCTTGTGTTCTTATATTGTATTTTTCTACTGTTGCTGTTTTATATTTTGACTGGTTTTTATGGTTTTAATTTTTGTAAACTGCCCAGAGAGCTTCAGCTATTGGGTGGTATAAAAATGCAATAAATAAATAATCAAACAAACATTACAGTTCTAGAACTCTGGAACTGGACTTTTCTTGGCCCCAGTACTGTAGTGGTACATTTTGAAGTGCAGGCACTCAAAAACTGCCCCCTTAGCGATGCCCCCAAGGAGAGTCTAAAATTGCAGGCAACTGTGTGAATCCCTACCAACAAACCAGTTCTATCAGTTTACATCTCCACCAGGAGCATGTTGCTCCACCAGTTTTCATCTCCACCAGTGTTTTCTAAAGCTAATGGGTCTTAACTGCCTGTTCAAGACCAAGCCCTCCACCCCATGCTTTGCATTACAACGGAACAAGTTGTTGTTGTTGGGAAAATTCATTTCCTCCCAGTTACTGTGATGATTGCAGCTAATCTCAGACGGGACAGGAAAGTCTGAAGATCAGTGGGCATTCCTGGCTCCTTTAGATCACCGGCCAGCTCTTGTTCTGCCACCATGCCCAATCCTTGTCCTCCTTGACTTACCATAGCTATGGCCTTGCAGTAACTATAGCATGGGTGCCACAGGCAACAGGAGTCTTTGGGTGCCTCTACAAGAGCGATTTAAAGCTCTTGCAAAGCGCATTACCAATTTTACCTCCACATGAACGGAGCGCAAATCGGGGGTTGAGGCGCTTTTTCTGTCCGATTATGCACATTATCGAATGCGCGTTAAATAGTGAGTTTTAATTTACCGCGGGAGTTAAAGCGCCTTATGACCATGTAAACAAGTGATGCTCTGCATGAAACAACTTTAAAGCATGTTTCATATAACCGGTAATGCGCTTCACTGCCTCCCGTGTATAGAGATTAGGCGTAAAAGCAATTGGGAGAAGATGCGCATAATCGGCCAACTGGGCATCAAACCGAAATCTTGTAGAGGGGACCTTTGGCATGGAAGGAGAACCTGGCTCTGGCACATAGTCACAGGTTTACATTCCTTCTAGCTTCTCTGGTGCTGTGTTGCTGGTTTTTTTCCAACTACAGGCAAAAAACATTCCAAGCAACAGAGAGCTGCATCTTTATTTAGTGCACAGTAGAGCACAGCATTACTTCGTTTCAGTTGGACCTAAGCTGCCCCCCCAAAAAAGTTGGCCACCACATCAAGACTGTTTTAAAACATGGCCAGACTCATTACATAATTGAGTTTTCTTGCCTCTATTTCTGCATAGGTATGCATAACCTCTGCAGGCAACAGCCTTGACTCAAAAAATATAATCCATATCCAAGTTCTTTTGCTGACCAGGTAATATGAAGATGACCGCAGCCTTCCCACAAGGCACTTCACCGACTTGTGATGTGACGTGTACCTAAGTATATTGTAATATGTGTAATGCAATATACCTGGTTTGTTGTGGTTACAGTGAATCAGATTTTATTTTCCGAAAACCTCCATTTCATTTTAGAAATACGTATTTAGCCCTCATTGGTGTAAGAACATACTGTAAGAAGAGCTATGCTGGATCAGACCAAGGGTCCATCTAGTCCAGCACTCTGTTCACACAGTGGCCAACCAGCTGTCAACAGGAAAAACACAAGCAGAACATGAGTGCAGCAGCACCCTTCCACCCATATTCTCCGGCAACTGGTGTACATAGGCTTACTGTATCTGCTACTGGAGATAGCATATAGTCATCAGGATTAGTAGCCATGATAGCTTTCTCCAGGAATTTATCTAACCATCTTTAAAGCCATCCAAACTGGTGGCCCTCACTGCATCTTGTGGTAGAGAATTCCATAGTTTAACAATGCGCTGTGTGAAGAAGTAAGAGGAAAAAAGACTGAAAATATTCAGACAATATGGTGCACTGAATACTCAAAACCACAGCGGATTGATTATCTAATCATATTCATTTAATATTGCTCATGCAAACCCACTTTAATCCTTATCATTCAGTGGAAAAGTAAATAATTCAAATAAAATGTTACTATTACAGGACATACGATATGAAGAACTGGAAAAGTGGGACTTGAGCATTACATGACAACAGATTGCTTAGTGGTGTATTCTGTCCCTAAAGTCAGCTGGTATCTTTGGGCATAATAAAGATACCTAATATAGCTCTGTTGCCTTGTGCTCAGATTACGAACATAGCTTTATCAAGATCTTTGCTAACAGATAAACTAATGCATTATCTATACTGCAAAGCTGACCCCATCAAATATGGCGTGGTGTCTGCCTCTGCCTGGAGAATGACAATAAATCCAGAATGTGTTCTCCAATAAACCAATGTGCCACTTAAAGTTCAGGTTGGAGACGCATGGCACTTATTGTATTTAATATTATTTTAACTAATTTGTCTGTAAACTCTAGTTTGAGTCTTTGCATGCTGTAGTCAATATATTTGACTAACACTGGAAAAAATAGTCTCCCTCTAAGCATGTACCAGCTTCTCCTTGTCTTTATGGAGTCTTCAAAAAATAATAGAATTATAGGTTTGAAGGTAGACATCTCAATATATTATTTTTTAAAAAACAGGATTGCTTGCACCCAAACTATCCATCCTTCCAATGATCATCCAGTGGTTTTGATAGCATCCAGTGGTTTTCATCACTGCTGCATTGCCTGCTCTGTCAAATGTTGATTATCTTATGGGGAATAACCCACTGATGGCTCTCAGCTCAAGGATGTATGAGAATTATGTTTCAATTTGCATCCCACTTACCCTGTTTGCAACCTTAAATGCAAACAGAAGCACATTTTTTTCAGAAAATGTTTGTACGTTCCCAAATTTGCAAGCATATTAGAAAAATACTTTTTTCAAAAAAATGCACTTCAAAATGTGCATTGCCTCTCCCGTCCCCTTCCACCAAAAGCATTTCCATTCTTAAGTCAATGGGGGAAAGTCTGCACTTTTGAAAAATGTGTACAAAATGCTCACTTTTCCCTCTTGAAACGTGTACTTTTCCTGTTCGGTCGAACCGAAGAATGGGTTTCAAACGAAAACAGGAGCGAGCCAAACCAGGCGTTGAAGTAAAGTTCAGAGAATTCTGGGAGCTCAAACAGCCTTGCTTCTCCTATCCCTATTTCAGCAACACTTCCCTTGCAATTTGCGGGGCCTGAAGCAACTTTGGGGGGGGGGGGGGGTTCTAGCACTTTATTGTGGGAAACGTTTGTGTGTTAGCATTGAGCAGAATTGGGTAGCCTTTAGCAAAGCTTTCTTGGAGGATTGGACAGCATAGGCCCGATCAAGACCAATTGGCTTGCAGGGAGAGCGGGGTTAAAGATCCATGACGTGGTTCCTTCTATTCCATCAGGAACACCAAAATCCAGCAAAGCCCTCTGGTAAGGCCTCAGGTACACCTTTACCCAGACCATCTGCAAGTGACGCGTCCATCCCAGCATTGCAAATGTTTGCAAATGTCTTGAGCAAGCCTTATGTACCATGCTTGGGCCAATGCTGTCTCCGTGACCTGTGTTTTCTGTAAGAAGGATTTGCCCTATTTGGTGTTCCATTCTTCCATCTGTTCATCAATTCACAACAGTTTGCAGCTGCTGGGGGGGGGGGGGAGTTCTGAAGAGTCAGTCCAGTGAGGGTGTCTAGGATGGAGTTCCCAGTAGTCCTCTGTGAGGAAAAGGCTGGGAGCACGCAATGCAAGGAAGAGATTGCTGCGACTCTATTGGAAAGCCAGCCCAGGACCTGAAAGGCTGGCAGGCTGGCCTAGGATCAAAGGCCTTCCTGGCTGTAAATCTTTCACCTGCAACTGTTACTTACTGGGGCTTATAGCCATTACTTGGAGGTCGGGCCCAGGTCAGGATTTCTCCTGTCTCTTTAGTCCCCATACTCAGAAACATCTTCCTTATCTTTGACGCCATCTTGACATAAAAAACAAATTATGACCCAATTACCCTCCCTAAAGGAGCCATCCAAAGGGCTGGGGGGGGCACCTTAAATGACACGAGCTGTCAGGCGCTTCCTTAAGAAAATGTAAGCAAAGGAACAGAGAGAAAAGAGGAAGAAGTGCCAGGGCTTCAAACCAGATTGGCATAATTGCCCATCTACACACACTCCTCCTCAGCAGGCCCACTTCCTCGTGGCCTTAAAGAGTATCTCCGTCTATCCCAAGAACAACTCCATTCCATTGGTCTTCCTAGAAGCTCAAGAGTGGTGATTTCTGGCCTTGGATGTAGCCCACCAAATCCTCACAGAGTAAAGAGAACAATGAACCCATGCTCCCTTCAAGTGGTCACCCTAGAGACTCCTTCCCCAGGCATGTACTTCATGTATTTCACTGAAGGCCCGTGGCTCCCAGGGCCGTGCAGAGCTGGTAATATGCCCAGGTCAAATGGGAAGTGTGTGCCCCCCCACCATTTCAAACTGCTCATTATGTATTTTTTAATCAGTGGCACTGATTCAGTGCTAAATACATATATGAACTAGAATTATTTATTTAAAAAAGGTAATGGGTAGCATTTTTATTCAAGATGCAAGACATCACTTCTTCACATTCAGAAATGCTTTACGTGCTTTTCTTTGGGCAAATTCATCAATAACAACAGAAAAATCAAGCAACTTTGCCTTGTCACAGTTAATGTTCAAAACTGCTAGTCCATTCAAACATTCTTGCACCATTGTGGACCGAAAGTATTACTTGATACATTTTAGGACACTGAAGCTCCTCTCATTAGAGGCCACTGTTGCTGGCAATGTCAAAACTTGAAAACTTGAAAAAATATATATTAAGTAAAACATCTTAATCCCCCTTGACTCTCTTTTAGGCTGACCATGGAAACCAAAAAAGGAGGACAACATGGCCGCCCCAAGGGGGCGTGCCCACCAACATGTCCATTCTACATAACACCTTCATATTAAACCTGTTCTACAACACCTCAATGTTGAATCAGAGATTAACATTTATTTTTAGTTGCTGTACAAATAGAAGCAACAACAATAGAACAGTCCTTCATCATTATCAAACATTATCATCATCACCCTCATGGTATCGTCATCATTATTATCATTAATAACTATCATCATCATTACCTCACCCTCTGCTCCAGAGATTATATGCCATGGAGAAGATTGAGGAAAGAGACGCAGTAAGGACAACCATCACAACTTAGGCACATATATCCCCGCCCCACATTCAGCATAGCCCTCTGGAGCTTGTAGTCTGATCGTGGTATTCATGACGGACGGCTTCTGCGCTGTTTCCGCAAGGCGGGCCACCAATTTCTGTGGGGCGGAGATTCCATTCTGGGTTTTAGTCTGCAAGTGTAAATGATCTCATATACAGGTCTCTCTGAAGTTTTGCCTTGCCCAAATCTCATGATAGCCAGAAAACCATGCTATTCTATTGTTCCCAGTATTGAGATGACCAGGAACTCCCAGCCATTATGAGACTTTGCTTCCCAAGGGAGGCAACGGAGCAGTGCCGCCTGCTCCAGCCACCCCACTACTTCCCTGTCACCATTGCTGGAGTTCAAGCAATCCATCCTGAAGAAAGCCCCCATACTGTGCATGCCTACCTCAGCGTCATGCAGATGAGGATAATGATGTATGCATCCAGGCCTATATGACTGATTTCTTTTTATTTAATGTCCCTTTATTCCTCACTCTCCTAATGTTATTTTCTGTACATTGTCCAGAGATGGGGAGCTTGTGGCCCTCCAGATGTCGTTGGATTACAGCTTCCCTGGCTGGGGCTGATGGAAGTTGGAGTCCAACAATATCTTGAGAGCCGCCCACAGGACTCTAAACAGACACATTTTTCTTGTAAATGATAAGAACAGCAGCCATTTTGTTCTCTTCTACAGTCCTAGCTTCAGGAATGTTTGGTAAGAGACATCGGGAAAGTCAATATACATTAAAATGTGAACCCAGGGTGGTTAAGAGATTAGAATGGCAAACTAGGACTGGCCTGGGAAGTCCTAAATTCAAATCCCTGGTCAGCCTTGAAGCCTGCTGGCTGAATTGGGAAAGTCACCCTCCCTCACCTTAACCTTGTAGTGATAGAGAAAATAAGGAGTAATGTGGACCCTTCTTAGAGGAGGGACAAGTTAAAAATGTAATATATAACATTATAAAATAAGTGGTGCCTAACCCACAACTGACACTATAGGGAGGGTGTTAGTGGCATAATAGCTATTGCTAAGAATTTGTACAAGCCTAAGGCTGACAAACTTCCCAAAGGCCAGCACCCCCTCAGTTGGGGTGGAGGAGAGAGAGAATGCATGGGAAGTTATTTTTAACCTCATGAATGCATCCCCTGGACTCTAATGTTCTCTTCCATAATGCTATAAGCCAGTTTACTCCAGCCTGGTGACCTCCAGATGTTTTGGATTACAACTCTCAGCATTCCTGAACATTGTCTATGCTGAATGGGTTGATGGGAGTTCTGGAGGGCACCAGGTTGGGTCTCAAGCAGGTCACTGCACACACTCTCCCTCAATCTTCCACTCCCTCCCTTTCGTCTGATATCTTCTGCATTTCATGGCTCAATTGCTCTCAACCATAGGTTTGATTGATAGACTCATAGAGACTGTGTTCGCACAACACACTAACTCAGTAGTTGTGTGTGGATTGTTTTTTAACCATGGGTTGTTTGCTGAACCATGGGTTAGCAAATTGTCTGAACCCAGGACATTTTCCACAGGGTGGCTTCTTAACCATGCAGTATGGCTTATTTTTTTTTCAAACAAACTACTTGAAAACCCATGGTTTGTTGTTCAGTTAACAAGCCACTCTGCAGAAAATGTCCTGGGTCCAGACCACATGCCTATCCCACCATTTCCCCTCTTGCAAGGAATCCAAAGCAGCTTACATGGTCCTCCTGTAACAGAATTTGGATTGTAGTGTGTAGAATTGATAAGAATTTATTGTATCTTGTAGGTGTAACTAGTTCTGTATGTAAGTGTTGTGAGATAATTATGAGTGATGTAGAAATAGAGGGAGGTTGCTACGAATGGGTCGGACAAGTGCTGGAAGCAGCACAGTGCTTAACTTAGCAGGGATACCTAGGGAGGTGGTGGGCTCTCCCACACTAGAGGCATTCAAGAGGCAGCTGGACAGCTATCTGTCAAGTATGATTTAAGGTGAATTCCTGCATTGAGCAGGGGGTTGGACTCGATGGCCTTATAGGCCCTTTCCAACTCTACTATTCTATGATTCTGTGATCTGGGTGTTATTGGTATTAGTGACAGACCTGGCTACAGTGAGACAAATGAGAATGGTGGTATGACCAAGTCCTAAACTAAAGATTAGGTCATTGGCATCATGAAGGCTATAAAATGCCAGGATTTCATCAATTAGGGAGAGAGATCCTGAGAGAACAAGAAATCCTCCATACATGCTTAGGATGGCTTCACCCACCATGACCTCAATTTAAGTAAATATGAACCTTTGATATTGACTATTGTATTGAGAGGAACCTAGGTTTTACTATGTTATCAATATTAGGGTGGCCATATGGAAAAGAGGACAGGGCTCCTGTATCTTTAACAGTTGTGTAGAAAAGGGAATTTCAGCAGGTGTCATTTGTATGCATGCAGCACCTGGTGAAATTCCCTCTTCATCACAACAGTTAAAGCTGCAGGAGCCTCGCCCCCTTTTGTATCCAGTTAAGAGGGCAGAACTCCTGTAGCTTTAACTGTCATGATGAAGAGGGGATTTCACCAGGTGCTGCATGCTTATAAATGAAACCTGCTGAAATTCCCTTTTCTATACAACTGTTAAAGATATAGGACCCCTGTCCTCCATTTCATATGGTCATCCTAATCAATATGCTTGCTACTATCTTCATTGTACTTTTAGTAATTATAACTGGTGTGTATTTAAGAATGTTTGTGATCTCCCTCATCTTAGCTAAAGCTTGCTATTCCCTTAGATTGTTTGAGCAATGAAAATGTATTCTTTGGCACCATAATTGTGTCATCTGGCTTGAGAAAAGTTTCAGGGTCCACTACCCATATACTATAATTCTTAAAGCCGAAAACACTTGGTAAAGATTTGCAAATCTGTCACTGAGTAAGGTCTGTCCTTTAAAGCCACTGTATTCTCTCTTGATTTGGTGAGTGTCAGGCCCCGTCTTCACAATGCTAGGAGCGCTGCGCCATGACACCTCCCCGGCATCATGCGTCGCATTGACGCCCCTTACGCCAGTCCTGACGTAAGGGGTGTGACGGCACCTTTTCCTTTGTTGCCGCCTGCACTGGCGAGCATTCGGCGGCACGGCGGCTGCTGGAGGGGGGACTGGGTGCCTCGGCTCCCCTACGCCCAGGTAAGGTTTTTTTTTAAAAAAAAATTACAAAATGTGAGGGGGAGGACAGCAAAGGCACGTCTATGTGTTTTTTTATTTTAAAACTTTAAATGGGGGGAGGATTGCCACAAACTAAAAAAGTCACATTAAATGGCGGACTTATTTAGTTCGTGGAAAAGGGCCTTTGCCCCAGATGGCTTCGCACTGGCAGCTGAGTCATGTAACTCAACTGCCGCCAGTGTGAAGCCATGTCGACGGAAACTGTCCATCTAGTTACTCCTTGCACACTCCTCCCCTCCATTTTATCCTCACAACAACCCTGTTTGGTACGATGGGCTGAGAGTAGTGTAGATAGGCCCTCTAAAACCTCAATATTGTGTAAGCAGATGACATGCCTAGAGGACTCGTTTATCACTTTTGTTTAAGACAATCACCCAAATCTTTCTGGCTATTTTACTTACATGGACCTCTGACAGCCAGATGAGCAAAAATTGCTCATCTACTGCCCCCCCTCCTCACACCATGAAGGAGAAAGACAGCCATTCTCTTCTCTCAGTCCCCCAGCATCTAAAATTCCCAGAAGCGCCCCGGGCCATTTTGGAGGCTCCGAAACAGCCACCGAAGTGAGTGGGGGGGGGGGGCTGTGCACAACCCTAGTGTGGGCAATGGAGTGTACTGTATTTCCATCTCCTGATATCAGGGAGACTGTAGAAAACCTGAACTATTGTTTGGAGGCAGTTTTGGGATGAATGAGGGCAAGCAAGCTGAGACATCATACAGACAAAATGGAGGTGCCATGAGTTGGGGTGGAGGTTTAATTGGTGTTGAATAGGATTGCACTCTTGTTGAAAGGCCAAGTGCACAGCGTGGGAATTATTTTGTCTTATGCTAACAGGAGATGCCCAGAAAGCTAAGGTGGCCAGAACTGCTCTTTACCTGTTCAGGCTGGTATGCCAGCTGTGGCCCTGTCTGGAGAATTCTAACCTTGCCTCAGTTATCCATGCACTAGTGACATCCAGGATGGCCTGCTCTAATGAGCTCCATGTGGGGCTGCCTTTAAAGATGGTTTGGAAGCTTCAGCTGGTGCAGAATATGGGCTCCATCACACCTACCCTTTTCCCAGTTTGCATCTGCTGTTTCCCCCTCCATTTCCTTAGCGAGTCAAGTGCTGGGCAGTTTCATGTCTGTGCGTTGTTGTACTCATGTATCTTTTCACCTGTATTGCTACTATGCTGGCAAAATCTCCCTCCCCGCCCCCTATGTTCTCTTTCTCCCTGCAGATAGATAGATAGATAGACAGACAGACAGACAGACAGACAGACAGACAGACAGACAGACAGATAGACAATAGTACAGTAGCCTGAAACTATGCAATTATAGCAAAAGAAAACACTATGTTTTCCCCCAAGATCATATTAAACAATAGAAGAGAAAGTATTACAATTCGTTTTTGGAGATGTTTGTGGTCAATATTGGCATGGCAAGGGGAAGCCAACATTGTTCTGGTCAGGAAACCAAGGCATGCCTACTCAGGAGTAAGAAACATAGAGTTGAATAGGACCAAGTCCCAGCACGGGCTTTGGTTGCCTCGCTCACCTTCCCCGTGGGGTGTTTGGGCGCCCTCTCTCCCTCCCCCTTCAGTTGAGCGGAGAACTGCCCCACCCTTCGACACACAAGCCCCCAACAAAAAATGGTATGGTCCAATACAGTACAAGGACAGCAATACACAGGAGGGAGGAGCGGCTTTATTGAGCATGGAGGGGAAAACACCAGACTTTCCCCACTCCAAAATAAGATGAAAAATGGAGGGGAAGAGGTGAGATGAGCGCAGGACAGAGACAACATCATGTGAGTACCACGCAGCAAAAACACATACCAGGCATGGTGAGAGTGTGATAAATCACTGGTGTGATGGAGCTCTATGTCTGCCTGAGAACTGATGGGAGTTAGGCAGTTGGTTATGTGACATCTATATTGTGCTAGTTGTACTAGTCACCAGTGCATTTCTGAGGCCAGTTTAAAGTGTTGGATTTAGCTTGGGGGGGGGGGGAGAGGCAGTGCTCCGACCATAGGATTCTGTTTGGGCCCTGATTCAGAAAATATCCCAATTCAGCTCAGACTGATTTGGAGGCCACCCACTTTGACTCAGGTCCAAACGCGAATCTTGATTTGGAAATTCAAATCTTCATACCTCCCATCGAATATCATTGGAAATTAACAAATGGCTCTAAAGTTTTTCTCTTTGTCAGAATTGGATGAACTTTATAGCATCTTATGAGGGGATTATGCTCACTAAATTCAGACAAGTAGGTGCAGGTTTTTTTATACTACGTACATTTAAATTTCATTATTTTTAAGGGGATTCCAAAAAAGAATGTGTTTATTCCCCTACGTTTTTGTGGGCAATTGTTTTGAAAGTGACATATGGGACAGAGGTGACCCAAGTTAAGAAACCTGCAAAATTTCAGAAGGATCGGTACAGCACTTTTTGTGGAAGGGGAGTGTTCAAATGGGAGGGAGGTTGACTAATTCACTTCCCCTTCCCCCGCTCCATTGGTGTTTTGACCATTTGTATGAAAATAGCACATATCATAGATGTGTCCCCAGGCGAGAGGTCTGCACAATTTCAGGGGGGTCGTTTCAGAGGGAGTTACATTGAATTAAAACCAAAGATGTTTTGCTTTTCTGCTCAATTGGCACTAAAATCACAGTCATGCAATAGAACAGGGATGGATGATGGATATGGAAGAGTGGCAGAGGCAGAAGGACTTCCGCATCTTGTATTTTCCATGCAAGTACCCAAAGCTGAACCCTCCCAGGCCCCACAGACTCCACCAAACATCTTTTAATCTTTCTGCTCCTGGAAGAGCAACCTAGCAAAGAAGCAGTGAGCACTGGATCAGTTACATGATGAATTGCTTCAGCATCCCTTCCCCAAAGAGCTGGGATTGGGGAGCCCTGGTAACACCATTTCATGGTGTTTAGAAGCGAGAGTTGCCAGACTCCTCTCCCATGCCCTGGTGTTTTCCTTATATGGAGAGTTTGGGGAGAAAGGCATCAGGTTTTGGAGACACACTTTCTGGATCTCTGGGTCCAAATTGCTAACAAATCTTCAGGAGTGTAAAGATTCAGATTCAACCTGGTTTGGAGGATCCCTGTTTCGATTTGGACTTGTCTGATTCAACCCTTTTAATTCTGGATTTGGCTGAATCTGATGCACAGCCCTAGATTTAACCTTTAAAGTCTTGAATGTTGTGGGTCCAAATTACTGAAAATACAACCTTCTTCCATACCAGCCTCTCTGCACTTTAAGACTGTCAAAGCAATGAAGGCCCTTCTCACTTGCCCATCTCTGGAAGGTTGATAGGTGTGAGAGAAAGGGCCTTCACTGCAATGCTACACCCCCCCCCCCATCTCTGGAATGCACGACCAACTAAAGTCCACCAAGACCCATCTCTACAGTTCTTCAGGAAAGCCATTAAGGTTTATTTCATTTCCATGGCCTTTTCTTCAGATGTGTTTTTATGGTATATGTGATAGTTTTGACTGCAATTATTATTGGGGGGGGGTGTTTTTAATATTGCCACTGAGTTGGATATGAGGCCAAAATACTTTCATTGCTATTAGAGTGGTGTTGTGCTCTCTTTTACAGAGGACCATCCTCTGTTTTAAAGGTATCCTCTATTTGAAAGGTTTAAAGATAACCATAAGAAGGATCCAGGATGGGCCTTGAAGTTGCCCATCAGCAATTAACACCTAGACAGCAAACTGAACAGGCAGGAGGAACACAGATCACCTGGTGTTCTCCGTGGTTTAACTTCATTTCTATTTAAATTATAGTAATTGCTTCTAAGTTTGTGTGTAGATGTGTAAATTAGCATATGCAAATTTTATGCAACTTGGAACCCTCTTTTGTGATGCACCTCCTCCTTTTTTGGAGATGCATAAGTGACCACCCTAGTTTGCTTAAGAACAACCTCCCCCTGGAAATGCTTGTTGTCTGTGCACAAAACCTCTTGGATGCAAGAGCCTGATATGACTCTCCCACTGCAAATGACGCTTGTATGGGTGTGTATGCGGACTCTTCCCGGGCTGAAGCTCCGCATATTTCATTTTCATTCCTCTCATATGGGTGAGACAATGGCAGTTCTGTCCTTTCAAGGCAAGTCAGGAAGAAAAAGCAGAACAGGCCAACATGCATGCTTCCCTGAATGGTATTGAGCCCAGCCCATTTGCTTTCTCAGAGACCCAAAGTCATTCCCCCTTTAATTTCAGTTTTGCTTCCATGAGCCTGTTTTTCTTTCTATTTCCCCCCCTCTCCCCCCCCCCCCTTTGTCAGATTGGTATTTTATTTGGCTCCATGCTGTCTACCGGGCTGCTCTGTTTAACCCTTTCCTTGCTGCTTTGGAGATAAGAATTGGCTCCTTTGAAATCAGATAAATAGTCTCATAAATACCGAGAAAAACAACAAGTAAGCACTGCAGCTTTCTGAAGGAAACTGTGTGCTGGGGTGAGATGGAGGCGGGGTGGGGGGGAGGGAGGGAGAAAGAGACAAGATAATTTGCCAAGAGGCCAAACACTTAAGTGTAGAGATGAGTCACAGAGTGGGTGATACCCTGCAGGGCTGCTTACCTTTTCACTGTACAGGCTTACCTGCTGTCAATGCAGTAAGGATGAGTGATTGGCCACACAGTGGGCACTCTGAGGTGGAAGATTCCCAGGTTCTATTAAAAATAAGTTTCTAGCCCTTAGGGTTGCAGAGAAGCCCTCAAGATTGCAGATCTTGACAATAGGTTGTTGTAGTTTAGTGGTCTTAAGGGATAACAATGTTTTCTTTCAATGCATGGGCAATAGAACCAAACGTTGCTAGGTCAAATTTTAGCTCAGCTACCTGGCCATAAGCAAGCTGCTGTCTTTAAGCTCATCTGTCTATAATATGGGGATCATAACCCCGGCCTACCTTACAAGGTTGTAAAAATTGCTAGTGATGTGTGCAAAGTACTTTGAGCATTACTGTGCAGCCACAATGAATGTAACAATATTGTGTGTTCTAAAACCTCAGAAAACCCAAAGAAGCACAAGCATATCAGATTGTTGGATCATGGTCACAGGGGATAAATGCAGCAGCTGAACATGAAAGTATTCCATGTACCTTCCCATGTGGTGGTCTTCAATGTGGCAGTCCACAAGCAGCAAGCTAACCAAAAATGGCCCTCCACACAACCAAGTTACAGGGCCTGCCCAAACTAGAGCACAATTGTCTGAGTGTATCCTTGTGGCAGAGTGTTGAATCTCTTTCAGCCTGAAGACCAAATTCTGTTTTGGAAAAGCTCTTGGGGTGGGGTGGGGGGGACATTTCAGTGTTGGGCGGGGCAAAGGCAAAAGGGGTGTGGCCAGGAATATTTCAGCAGAAAGCTCTTGCTGCCAGCAACGGAGCCTTAGGAGGGGCATTTCAACTTGGGGGGGAGGGAGGCTGTACAAAAGCCAGAAAATTGCCAAATGATTGGTGATTGGGGGAAGGGGTGGGGCAGAGGAAGGGGGCATGTTCACCTGAGGAAATCCAGAGGGCCAGATTTGGAGGTTCTATGGTAACTAAAAAAACAGAGATAGCCCATGCTGGTCCATGAATAAAAATATATGTCTAAAATTCACAGTTTGGCAATTCCTTTCTAAGGGCCATCCAAAATGCTACGGAATTGTGTGCAAGCTTTTGAGTCCTCCAGAACTCTTCATCAGGCTAGTTGGTTTAACCCGCAAGGGATGGGGGAAGAAACAGGAAAGTTCAACAATGAGGTCACCGTGGCTCCATGGGCTGCAGTATAGAGTCAGTTTCAAGATGGCGATTGCCGACTGGATAATTCACTGATAGTATTGCAAGTATCAGATAACACCTAGTATCCTGGGGCAAAGAAGCAATTGCTGACTCACCGTTGGCAACTGTCCCTCCCTAGCGTGACAGGAGAACAGCAGCCACCGTCCCATCGGTGGATAAATGCCTCTACCCGGGTCCTGCTCATCACAAAGAGCAGTGCCTGCTTGCTTGCTTGTTTGTTTTATACAATTATTTATACAGCACGTACGTGCATGAGTGTTGGTGTCTCTGTGTGTGCATGCACATACTTGCACCACCACCACCACGACCCGCACACATAAGGAACACATTTTTGGCCCAGCAGCTCTTCTATAGGTATCACACCATTCAAGCTCTGTTTGAGCCTGTATAAGTGCTGAGTAGAGATGGGGAAGAAATTTGTTCAGTTCACATTGTAATGCAAACCTATCTCATTTTGCACTTTTTGAACCAAAAGAGAGCTTTGGCTATAGGGCGGTATACAAATGCAATAAATAAATAAATCTCAGTTATCTTTCAAAATTACCCTTTTCTGAGCTTTGCAATGGAATTCTAAAAAAAAATCCATACAGACTCATGTATGCTATAGAAAATAATATTCAGCTATGCATTCTAGTAGGAAAACTGCTAGCAAATAATATGTGCATTAGACAAAAATGCAGAACTCTGAGAAATATGCACAGAAATACTTATGAATTTGCACGCAAGCTTTTAAAAAACCCTCAAAGGGAAGGGTTTGGAGTTGCTATGGAGTTGCTTTGTGGTGTACCACAAGGTGCCATCCTTTCCCCAATGCTGTTTAACATTTACATGAAACTGCTGGGAGAGATCATCCGGAGGCATGGGGCGGGGTGCTATCAATACGCTGATGACACCCAAATATATTTCTCTATGCCTTTGACAACATCATCAGCTAAGGATAGTGTGTCTCCTCTGAATGAATGCTTGGAGGCGGTAATGGGCTGGATGAGGAAAAACTAACTGACACTGAATCCAGACAAGACGGAGGTGCTTGCTGTCAAAGGCCCCAACCTGGGTTTGGAGGTGTGTCAACCAGTTCTGGAGGTGTGTTCACAGCTTGGGGGTACTCCTGGATCCGTCACTCCAAATGACAGCTCAGATTGATGCGACGGCCAGGAGTGCCTACTATCAGCTTCAGCTGATACGCCAGCTGCGCCCCTTCCTAGAGTTGGAAGACCTAAAGACGGTAGTGCACACGCTGGTAACTTCGAGGCTTGACTTCTGCAATGCGCTGTACATAGGGTTACCTTTGTGCCTAGTCCGGAAACTTCAACTAGTTCAAAATATGGCAGCCAGGTTGGTCACCAGTACACCTAGGGGTGATCACATTACACCAGTTTTAAAATCGCTTCATTGGCTGCCAATCAGTTTCTGGGTGAAGTATAAAGTGTTGGTTATTACCTTTAAAGCCCTACATGGTTTGGGTCCAGGTTACCTGCGGGATCGCCTTCTCCCATACAATCCGCCCCACATGCTCAGGTCCTCTGGGAAGAACTTACTCAAGTCAGCCACAACTAGGCTGACGAGTATTACCCAGAGGACCTTCTCTTCCATCACTCCCAGACTATGGAATGGTCTGCCGGAAGAGATTAGACAAATTAGCAGTCTTCATGAATTTAAGAGAGTCATGAAGACTGCTCTCTTCCGGCAGGCCTATCCAGATGAATTTTAAGATGTTTTTAATGATGTATTTTTTCTTGTTTTTAAAATTTTAACTGTTTTGTGATTCTTGTGTTTTATATTGTTGTTGTTCCCTGCCTCGATCCGGAGGGAGAGGCGGGTTATAAATTATTATTATTATTATTATTATTAGTGTCCAATGTTAGTCCTACCTAAAGAAGATTAATTGAAATGAATGTGACTTAAGTTAGTTGCGACTAATTTAAGTCCCATTCATTTCGATGGGTCTGCTCTACACGGGACTAACATTGGATACTGCCCAAAGTTCATGTCAAACTGAATTTAGAATGGAGAAAGTCTCAAAATTCAAGATTAACTGAATGGACAAAAATGAAAAAATGAGAGATACCAATATTAGCAGATTTGTACATTCCTAGTGAAAGGGGAGGATGTGGCATGTAGTTCAAGGAGATACAGAAAACAGAAGATGAGGCACATTGGCAATGTTCTTCTCTTCAGCCCTCCTTTAAACTAGCCCCACCCTGTAGCCTTGCAATCCTATTGGTCTGAATGGTCTTTTTGAACATGCAAGGGATACCTAAACAGGAGCCTTTTAAAAAGCCAAGTTCCAAGGCTCATGAACTGAGGTAAGGGGGAGAATTGGGTGGATGTCTGCAGACCCCCCTTCCTCCCCCACCCCATCTTGCGACTCTGAACATGCAGATACCATCAAGTCAGTGTTTTTTTCCTCTCCTATTTCCTCCGCATCCGCCACACATCCCAAAACCCCTTCTTTTTGTAAGATCTTGCCTGATGAAGAGATCTGGAGATCTTGAAAGCTTGTACCTTTTTTGAGTTCTTTTGGTTGGCCTAATGCAGGTATTACGGACTTTGGCATTTTCCTTATGGTCAAACCAGCTGCTTTTTCTTTTTATTGGAAACTGTGGCAGCTGTTGGAAGGTCCATAGGAAATAATAGGAACTGAGATAATTCAGCCATCTCATTTGATTTCTAGCCTTGTGGCCCATACCATTTCCTTTCAGGATCCATTGCTTGCTTTATTGATAGCTCATTTGTAGAATACATTGAATTCAGTGGAGCCCAGACCTGTCAATGGACTTTCTCAAACCCCCTGATTTCCTGCTGCTCTTCCAAGAGTTGCTAATGTTTCCAATGGTCTCCTTGTCCTTTGTTTTAGTATACTCCGTCATTAATCTAGTTGTAATCCTTACAAAGCCTCTGCAAGAAGTTAGTATTATTATTGACCATTTTGTGTAGGCTGACCATATGAAAAGAAGAACCAGGCTCATGTAGCTTTAACAGTTGTAGAGAAAAGGGAATTTCAGCCAGTGTCATTTGTATGCAATTAGTTCCTGGTGAAATTCCCTCTTCATCACAACAGTTAAAGGTGCAGGAGCCCTGCCTTCTTTTGTATATGGTCAGCATAATATTATGGATAGGGGCAGCAACTGAGGCTTAGAGAGGGTTGCTTGCCTAAGGCCACCGAGTGAGGGAGTTCATGGCCAAGGTGTGATTTCCTGATTCTCTCACCATCATAGAAAACAAACAGCTAGGAAAAAAAACAGAGAAGATAACCTCTTCTGAGACATTTTTGGTGGGGTGGAGGCTCTGTATGATCTTTTGCCTGGGAGCACTGGGGCCCCCAGCACCAACCAAAAGTGTCAGAAAACTGCTTTAAACGCTTCTGTTCTGTCCAGTCTGTTCATTCATTATTTGTACAATGAGACCCATGTACAAAGATGCATAATGATGTGTTTATGCCATCCAAGCTTTAATGTTTGCTGGGAGGGGCATACTGGTGGAGCATTCATGAACACAAAGTAATTGGGCTTGCCATTTAAAGCAGAGATGGGGACTGTGCAGTCTTCTAGGTGCTGTTGGCTGCAACTCCCATCATCCTTCACCATTGGCCATGATGGCAAGGGCTGATGGATGTTGCAGTCCAACAACATTTGGAATGCCACATGTTCCCCACCCCTGCTTTAAAGTGTGGAGATGTGCATGTGCTCGCACACACACATTCCTACACACACATGCACGCACACTTCTGCTCCCAGGTATTTTCTCTGATGTATTTCTTCTACTTTCTTCATGGCCCCCTCCACAAGGATGCGCTTTTGCGCCCGGTTCCGCGATTATGCGCATTATCGCGGAGGCGCTTTTACTCCTAATCCCTCTGCACCGGAGGAGGCGAGAGGCGGCGAAGCGCATTAATTCATGTCCAAAAAGTGCTTTACAAGCAGTTAATGCGCGTAATCGCTTGTTCACACCGCGAAAATGCGCTTTAATGGCCGGAGCAAAATAAAAGTCGCTATTTAACGCGCGTTCGAAAATGCGCATTATCGGGGAGATAACGCGCCTGTACGCCCGTTTTGCGCTCCGTGCTTGTGGAGGTAAATTTTTTAATGAGCCTTCAAGGCTCATTAAACGTCTCGTGTGGAGGAGGCCTATTTCTTCTGCTTTCTTTCTTTTTCTTATTTTTAAAACAAGACCTTAAATCATAAAGCTCGAAATGTTCATGTATCGGTATAGATCTTCGTGGAAATTTTGTGTGGATGCTCAGCTACTTTTCAAATTCCCAGGTAACACTTGATCAGAATCTAAGCTCCTGTCACAGGACCTTAGATTCTGATTAAGCATTACCTGGGAATTTGAAAACTACCTGAGCATATACACAAAATTTCCACGAAGATCCATACCGACATCCATGTTTTAAGACTTTTAATTTTAATATGTATTTTAAATATTGAAATGTTTTAATATTGAAACTTATTTAATTGCATTTTAACTTTTGTATATCTCTTATTTATAGCTTTTAACTGTATATGTTTTAATTTTGTAAAGCTGCCTTGAGGCCCAGCATTGGGCAAAAGGCGGAATAAAATAACAACAACAACAACAACAACAACAACAACGTCGGCTTCCCCTTGCCATGCCAACATTGCCCACAAACTTCTCCAAAAACTAATTGTAATACTTTCTCTTCACTTATCTTGTTTAATATGATCTTAGGGGAAAGCATAGTGTATTGTTTTACCATAATTGCACAGTTTCAGGCTGCTGTACTATTGTATTTGCGCAGAAATAAATATATATGCAGGGGGAAGGAGAACATAGGGGAAGAATTTCGCCGGCATAGGAGAGATACAGGTGAAAAGATACATGAGCTGAAATAGCGCAACAACACACAGACGTGACAGTATCCAGAGCTCAACTCGCTAAGGTAACAGAGGGGGAAACCATGGATGCAAACCAGGAGGCGGGAGGAAGTAGGTGTGATGGAGCCCTGTATGTAGATCAGGCAGATTCTCCAGTGAATCATCATCCGGTTTCTTGAACTGAAATTATTTATGCCAGAGGTTTGGAACTGCTTTCAGACTGAGGGCCAAATTCAATTTTGTAGAGTGTGTGTGTGTGTATACCATTCCAGTGATGGGCAGGGCCAAAGGGGTGGGGTCAAAATACAAAAAAAAAAAAAAGCCAGCACAATGTATTTTAAAGCTCTTTCTGCTAGTAACTAACTAAGCCTTAGGAGAGGCATTTCAACCTTTCAGAATGGGGCGGGGGGGACGACTGTGGAAAAGCCAGGAAACCATCAAAGGACTGGTGATTGGGTGAAAGAGGATGGAGTCAGGAAAAGGGGGCACGGCCATTTGGGCAACCCCAAAGGGCTGGATTTGGTCCCTGGGGTTGAAATTCCACATCCCTGATTTACATCCTGAGAATGCCCCCCACTCCCATTTTCAAGACCTTGACACCCCTATGGGCTTACACCTCAATGGGGATTTATGTTTGAAAGTTACCCTTTCCTGTTATTGCTGTCATTAAGCCTCAATTATCTATGTTATAGGATTGCAGACTGTGCCTACCGAAAAATATGCACACAATGAGTGTCATCAGATGGGTGGATTTTTGTGCTTCCCTACCATCGCTATGGCCTCCGGCTGCTGTCCCACAAAAGCAAATGGTCTCTTTACATGGGGAGAGAAAGAAGAAGCAGCAATGACCATGTGACATATTCAGGGGCCATTTCTATCGTGCCACTTTTCCTGCACACAGCAGGAAATGGCGGCAAATTCTGATTTTGTTTTGCTTGTTTTTTATAGTCAGATTAAAAGGGTTCTATTTTTCAATGGAAAAAATGAGCAGAAGGAGCTGGAGGTGCGTGGGAGGCAGATGTCGTCGTCTAAATGACATGCAAACATCCAAACGTGGGCAGTAGCGACCGTGCGATAAAACGTTCATCTGATGACTCTCAACGTCCTGTGACATGGTTAGTAATTTCACTCTAGTCCTACCACCAGAAGGAACCAGTAACTAGCAACATCTCAACATCAATGTGATCAACATACCAAGAGAAAATAGCCTGGGTTGCATTCCATTATAATTAGCAGGATAGGTTATGAATAAATGCTTTAAAAATGCAGTTTGCAAATCCCGTTACCTCTTAGCAAGACCTCTGTTGGATTTCCCTGGGAATCCTGCTTGAATGATGTATGAAATAAACATCCCACCCTCCAAATAGCACCCCCCAGTGCTGATGCTGTAAGAATTCAACACCCAGGAAGGACATTTAATTATATTTTTAACTTTTTTTTTATTTATAGCTTTTAACTGTATATATTTTAATTTTGTAAAGCTGCCTTGAGGTCCAGTTTTGGGCAAAAGGCAGGATACAAATATAGATAGTCATCATCATCTCCTTATCTCTTAAGAGCTTCAATAGTGTATGTGTGTATCTGTCCATCACTGGGTGGGTGCCTCTTGTCTCTTTGCAATGATGCAGGACTTGTTTGATAGAAATATTTGCTTTCTCTCGAGCAGCTTTCTGCAAGCCCACAAGGCCAGACTTTGCGGAGGATGAAAATCCTCCAAGAAGTCTTTGAACTTACAGCCAATCAAAAGGGAGCCTGTCTTTCTTGACCAAACTGAGGGGTTGGCCTTAGATCTCCCTTTTTTCCTGTGAGAACTCCTGTGGAGTAGTGATTAGAGTGTTGGATTGGGACTGGGGAGACCTGGGTTCAAGTCCCCACATGGCCATGAAGCTCACCAGGCCAGTCACTGACTTTCAGGCTAACCTACTTCACAGGGTTAATGTAAGGATAAAAAGGAGAGGAGGAGGAGGAGGAACATGTTCAGCAACTTTAGCTTCTTGAATGTAAGAGATAAAAAATCAATAAATACTTTGACTCTCCTGAAACCAGTGACACTATTGCATGTCTCTGTTGTAGGATAAGGCAGGCCCTGAAATATTTCGTTTCTCTGAATGGAGCACAGTAACTTGACACACACACACCTTCCAATGTTACCACTTCCCTGCTAAGCCAGGGGAGGTAGAATAAGGTGACCAGATAAAATCCAGGTCAGGGCTCATGTAACTTTAACAGTTGTAGAGAAAAGGGAATTTCAGCCAGTGTCATTTATATGCAATTGGTTCCTGGTGAAATTCCCTCTTCATCACAACTGTCAACGTTGCAGGGGCTCTGCCTTCTTTTGTATATGGTCACTCTAGTATAGTGCATGCACTTTTAACTGTTGTGATGAAGAGGGAACATCATCAGGAACGAATTGCATACAAATAACACTGGCTGAAATTCCCTTTTCTCTACAGCTGTTAAAGTTACATGAGCCCTGACCTGGATTTTGTCTGGTCAGCCTAAGGTAGAAGATGAGTGGCACAATAATCAGATTTAGCCACCTCATCTTTGAGTCAATATTATCTGTGCCCATATTTGGTTCAATTATGATTGTGCTGTTTGCATCTGGCTGTACGATCAGCTTTATGGCTGCACCAGGAAAGTGACAGATGTGGGTGGGACTTGATATAAGGAAGAAAGAGCGGGTAGTCCCTAAGATTTCTCTTAGGAAAAAATGCAGCTATGGCTGGACCCTTGGGCCACAGACTGGGCCCCTGCAGCCCACAAGGGCCCCAAATGGCCACCCAGAGAGCGGCAGGTGATGAGTGCATCGGAAGCAAACTCCAGTTTATTCCTGTAGTCATGATGTTGCTGATTTAAGTGAGTTTAAAAAGGCAAAACTGAACATGGTCAGAGTACGTTTTTTAATCAGAGTTGGCAGACATTGCTGTAGTAGTTGTCATAGTTCTAATATATCAGGAATGTAGAAACAGTTTTAAAGCAAGGAATAGGGATTAAAAGGGGGGAATGAGAAATATTTATTGTGTGCTTCACAGCAGAAGTAATATGTATGGCCATCTAAAGCCACACACACACACACACACACACACACACCCCTGCAAGACCGTTGAGGCCAAGGTTTCAAATTACCTAGCTGCACTACTGGAAAAGACATGAAAGCTTCTGCCCGCCAGCTTGGCAAGTGCCAGGAGTAGAACAGAAGCCTCCACTGTACTTGGCTTGGGGCTCTATTGCACTTACTGCTAGCAGGCACTTTCCTTCCTGATATCCAGGCCTGATCGGAAAGGCATAGCACTGGTGGCCTTGTTGCATCTTGGAGGATCAGCAGGCCCAGTGCAATGGCGGCGTTGGGGGATTTCCCCATCATTAGGACCTGTGCTGCTTTTTTTATCCTGCTGCTATGCCTTGGTGTGTACATTTGGGGGTGGGGACGGAGGGAAGCGAATACAACTTGCCACATTAGCACTAATGGAGTTTGCACTAGTTTTTGTTTGTTTGTTTATTTAACTCTGCAGGGTGGGGTAGGGAAAAGGACAGATGAACTCTTTGGCCCCTTGTTCCATATAACAGCTTTGTGTGTCTCTGTGTGTGTGTGTATTCCTATGGCCTCAGGTGCCGAGCTTTCAAGGAACACACAAATGCTGCTGTCCCATGAGGACCACACCTCATAAATGCTATAGAGATACATTTTAAACAGCCCATAATGTGCATCTGCTGATTATACAATCAACATGATCAGTTGGCACAATGAGCTGCCAGAGTGGCTATAGTGAACAGGCTGAGCATAAAGATCTCGGATGAGACTTTTAAATCCCATCGAGAGGTTCACTTCTCCTGTTGAAATAAAAGCACATAGGAATGTAAAAAGAGCCATGCTGGATCAGAGCAAGAGTCCATCTAGTCCAGCACTCTGTTCGCACAGTGGCCAACCAGCTGACGACCAGGGACCCACAAGCAGGGCAGGGGTGCAACAGCATCGTATAGGTTTACTGCCTCTGATACTGGAGGTAGCACATAGCCATTGGGACTAGTAGCCATTGATGGTCTTCTCCTCCAGGAATCTATCCAACCTCCTTTTAAAGCCATCCAAAAGGGACTTAGCATCACTTGAACTTGGTATCGGCAACAATTTTCTAGAAATATTTACAATACATTCCGTTGCCCTACCTTTCACTAGAGAGGGATGGCAGCTGAGAACAGGGGGAGAGTTACAGAAATGTCTGTATTGCATTACTTTAGAAATCTGGCATATGAAAGAGGGGGAAAAGGACGCATCCAGACTTAGGTGCGTGCAACTGGGCAGGCATAAATGGACCACCCTGCCCCATGCTCCTCATGGCAGCCCCTCCACCCTCCTGAAAATGCTACACAGAGGACCAGAGGACCAGAGGCATTTCTAGACCTGACCCCATGAGCCACCAGTCCCAAATCTATTTCCTAGGACACCAAGCAGATCTATTCCCTGGAGTCCTGAGTCTCCATTGCTGCCAATGGAACACCTTCCTCTTAGCTTAATTGCCATACAGGAGGCAATTCTGTTCACTCTCCCCTCTCCGCATGCTGCAACACACACACACACACCTTTCTCTCTCTCTGAATGGCAATTAAGGGCACAATCCTATACATGTTTAGACAGAAAAATGGCTGGGGCATGCTGGGAGTTGTAGGATTTTTTCCTGTCTTAACCTGTAGAAGAGTGTGCCCTAAACTTAGGAAAAATATTTTCCCATTGGTTTGGGATGATCATGGGCAGGGTGCAAATGTATATTGTATTTATAACCTGTTTTTATGCTATTTATGGTTTTAAATTTTGTATATCGGTTCTTTAATATTCAATGTTTTTAATTTTTGTAAACCACCCAGAGAGCTTCGGCTGTGGGGCGGTATATAAATGCAATTAATAATAATAATAATAATTTCATTGAAGAATTTATTCCTATTTCAGACAATTTTGAATGATAAATTAATGAGCTGGCTTTGCTTCCTGCGAAATTTAAATAAACCCAGTAATTATTTCTACATTTGCATATATATAAATCAATGTATGCAAAATGTATGCAAATTTGTGCCACATGGGCCTGGGGCCTGTGTCTTTTAAGTACCTAGCAACACCCTTGCAGGGGACCCTACTGAATGGGATGATCTGTGTGGGGGGGAGGGGTTCTCCAAAACTGGGTGGAGGCTAGGGTGAACATATGAAAAGGAAGACAGGGCTCCTGTATCTTTAACAGTTGTATAGAAAGGGGAATGTCAGCAGGTATCATTTGTATGCATGTAGCATCTGGCAAAATTCCCTATTCATCACAGCAGTTAAAGCTGCAGAAGCCCTGCCCTCTTGACCAGATATTGCCTGTGAAAGGCAGATCCTGCACCCAACCCACTGAAATCAATGGGGCTTAGGTTAATCATGACCAGCGTAACTCCTACTGACTTCACTGGGTCTACTGTAAGCATGATTCAGTCTGGATGCAACCCATTCATTCCAATAAGAAAGTTAAACATATTCCTAAATTTCTCCCACTGAAATCAGTTTGAAGTCCTGCTGATTTCAATGAGATATATTTTAAGTATGTGCTCCTCTCCCATTGAAGTCAATATGCCAAAATGTTTAACTTCCAAATAAAGGTGTTTCGATTCAATGCAACCCCATCTTAATCCATGTACTAATATTTAATGGCATTGTGTATCAGGTTCTGTGTGCTGAGTGAGTGTGTCTGCCTACCTCCCTGCCTACTGCTAAAACAGAAGAAGAAACTCAGTTGGGTCTGCAAACTCTCAAGTAACTATAAACATTTTTCTCTGTAGTACTAAATCACATATGTTTAGGACACAGCACCCAGCAATATCAATAAACACGGAGAGTTCTCAATACAATGTATATTTAAATTAAATCGGTGTTATTTATATGTATGCATAAATATGATTGGCACCATATTTATTTGAATTTATACCCTGTGATATATCCCATAGGCCCAGGGTGGTTTACAGTAGTGTAAAATTTGTGTGTCAGTCAGCTGGGGCAAGGGTGGGCGGCAGGTAGATCTCTGGGTGATTTGAAGCAGATCAGCAAGTTTCCACTGCTCAAATTGTTCAATACAGCAGCAACAAAATGACTTCCCCCACCTAAATTAGGCTGCTTGGAGTGACCAGGTGTGGACTGTTGTGTGAAAGGACAACGAGCTCAATTCAGTTCAGAAAATAAATGCCTGGACTCTGATTGTGCTCAGAGGCACCTTTGTTCTTTAATACTGAATGGTTCTTGGGATTCTAGTAAACAACAGAGAAGATTGAGGGGAGACATGATAGAACTCTTCAAATGCTTGAAAGGTTGTCACACAGAGGAGGGCCAGGATCACTTCTCAATCAACCCAGAGTGCAGGAATTGGAATAATGGGCTGAAGTCACAGGAAGCCAGATTCTGGCTGGACATCAGGAAAAACTTCCTGACTGTTAGAGCAGTACGACAATGGAACCAATTACCTAGGGAGGTGGTGGGCTCTCCCACATTAGAGGCATTCAAGAGGCAGCTGGACAACCATCTGTCAGGTATACTTTAAAGTAGATTCCTGCATTGAGCAGGGGGTTGGACTCGATGGCCTTATCGGCCCAACTCTACTATTCTATGATTCTGTGAAAAACAGTAATCTAGTAAAATATAGCAATAATAAAAAAATGTAGATCTGACAAGCCTGAACTCTTTTCACCCCTGACTTAGAGAGGAAATGGGTTGGCCCATCTTGCTAGACAGAACCTTAAAAATCTACTTCTTGAAATAAGTGGGGCTTAACAGTACTTTAACCTTGGCTGGATCATATCATTACTGCTTATTTTTCCTGCCACTTGGATCTCACCAGACCCTATTCTTTCACATGTCAGAGTTCCTCTCTCTCTCATAAACACAACAGGGAAACATATCCACTCCCAAATAGAGGTTTTCACTGCGTTCCAACTTCACTACACAAAGGCAGAGAGTGGGGAAGGTTAAGGAAACGTAATGTTCATAAAGCTTTTCTTTATTATTATTATTATTATTATTTTTAAATCCGCATAAATACTTGGTTTGGCAAACCTGTTCTCTTAGCAAGTGGTCATACAGATTTGAGGTAGAAAACCCGGTACAGGAAATGTATCAAATGCACCCATTTAGGTAGTTTAAATACATTAAAAAAAAAAACAACCCAAGGACCTTAGGAGCAGAAAGGGGGGCAGAGAAATGGGTGGTGGAGGACCCACGTGTTGTTTATTTACATCAAAAACAAACAATAATACCAGGCACAATCCAGCCAAAGCGAAGCACGTTTATTGTGTCCCATTGATTTCAATAGGAGTGATTTAACCATGTGCTCACCACTCCAGCTGAAATCGATAGATGTTTAAAAAGTGCTTGACCATAGCTGGATCGAGGTCAGAATATATATATATATATATATATATATATATATATATATCTCCTGAAGGAAGTGCAGGAACCAATCCACCCAAACAATTGGGGGAAAGTAAGTGGACAGGAAAGAAAGGCATTCAATTCTCATGAACATCCAACTGCTCGCTCCCTCGCAGTCTCTCGAGTGCATTTTCAACCCCCACAGATCATGGTCCAAATCGAGTCCCCCCCCCCCCCCAGATCGGGGACTGTGCATTTGACAGCAGCAGGACCACCCTCTGAACCCGCCTATTTGAAGTGGAGCCACTGCAGGTCCTGTTTGACACCCAACGGGTTGGACTCGCTTCAAAAGCACCCCTGAAGGTGGGGATATAAGGCATGCAAAGCAAGGAGAGATGTGACTCTACAGCTTGGGATCTCAGAAAGCCACAGGCAAGGCAGAACAATCAAAGGGAGCCTCCCTTAATTTCTACTGTCCAGACCCTAAACCTTGGGGGTTTGACCTGGTTGCGTTCCTGAACCTTCAGGGCGTTTATACCCACCAGACCCCACTGACACAAATGCATCCGTTTTGCAATAAGGAGCTTGGGAGTTGCATAAGCTGGTCCCAGGGAAATCCAAGGAATGGATCCAGCCCAAACGAAGTGCTTCTAAATTCGACTGATTTTCCATGGAACAGAACCAAAGCACGTGCTTAAATAGCCGACTGAAACCAGTGGGTGAAAATACCTAATTTTGGGCTAGATCCTGTCCTAAGGTGGGATTTACCGCTTAGGCTGCAATCCTATATCTCCTTACCTGGAACTAAATCCCACTTAACAAGGGAACTTACTTCTGAGTTGACATGTACAAGATGGCACTGTCTCTGCACCGTTCCCCATCATGGCTCGGAAATTAATAATTCCTTTTGAGTAAACATGGCTAGGATCATGGCTGCAAAAGGCTGCTACCTTTGAGCATCCTCACTCAACGCGAGTGTATGGGGACAGGGACGCTATAGGTTTCAAAAAAAGAAAGGGGGAAAAAGTAATTTTTAAAACCAGCAGGCTTGGGAGTCCCTGGCCTGGGCAGTTGCGTGAAAAAGAGCGGTGGGACTTCACTCCCTATCAGTGGAAGCCTAGAAGGTTGTGGGCAGAAATCTTTGAGTAAAATCCAGCACAAGTCCTACTTCAAGTAGACCCATTGAAATGAATGGGATTTCAGCTGGTCATGACTAACGTGAATCCCACTCATTTCAATGGGGTTACTCAAAGTAGGACTTGCGTTGGATTTTACCCAAAGATTTCGGTGGAATGGGATTCACACAGAGACACACGCCTTAAAAGTCATCCCTCCTCACCAGACCTCCCCCACCCAATGGTGTATTGAGTTTCATTTGACTGATCCTCCCTCACTGTGCAAGACAAGTTTGTATTTGGCCCATACACAATTTTGCACAACACACACAAACACACACACTAAAGACACCCTGGTTCCAGAACACATCCCACGGCTTTCCGAGGAACTTCTGTCCTTCTTGCCGGCTTCCAAGGCAGCGAGCTGTCCAGATCAGGGCCAGAGTGTGTGTAAACGTGTGTGAAGCCTTTTGTGTCCAAGTCCAATCCTGCTTTCGCGGGCCACAGATCAAGCATGCTCGTTAGATGAGAGGAGAGCAGAGGGCCTCCCCATCGCCTCCCCCTTCTCCGTTGTAAGGCGTGTAAGATCCTCGCGTGCTGACACCCCCCGCAGCCGCCTCCACATTGCACAGGTTCCCCACAGAGGCAGCAGCTGGCCCAGGGCTGCGAAAAGGGAAGGTGGATCAGCAGACGACAAACAAACAGTCGCGGACCAACATCTCTTCTTGGGGGAAAGGAGGGTTTTTGGGGTGGGGCTGGGGGAGATCGGGGAGAAGAACACACACCAGCCCCCGCCTCTGCCCCGCACACGTTTGGAGTTCATGCTCTCTTCAGACTCCGGGTTTCATTGATTTAATTCCAGCGCCCAGACCTGCTGAGGCCAACCAGTCCTGCCCTTAAGCCGTTTTTCTCCATGGCCTAAAGAGTGAGAATAAACTTCGGGCTGCTGCAGAAAAGAAGAAAAGGGTTGGGGAGAGAAGCAGGAGGGGAGGAATGATGAAAACTCAATCAATCACTGACAGCGCAGTCCTATACAAGTCTACTCAAAAGTAACCCACCCACCCCAAGTTACTCCCAGGTGAGAGGGAGTAAATGGCTTTGCAAAGGTTTCCCTGGCCTTACTGGAAATGAGTTTCTAACAGCTACACCTTTTCTAGCACACTTTTACTCTAGAGTAGGCACAGGGAACCAATCCAGATTGGGACACAAGCACGGGAGGCGGGGTTAGGATCGGTATCACCGCCACTTATTGTACAGGATCGGTATCACCGCCACCCTGCACCTATTCTACTGTAAAAATGAAGAGAAGGCATTGCTGGAAGGCACATATGTAAATGTCTCTTTTGATCTTTACAAACACACCCCAACAAAATCATACCATGTGTTATTGTGGGTTTGTTTTAGTGTGTTTTATTTTAATAGTCATCATCAAGAGAGAGAAAGATACACACAGAGAGAAAACACCCCACACAACAAAATGCAAATAGAAAATATAAATTAAAACCAATTCTAATGGAATAAGTGGGAAGAGATTTGCAGTGCAATTCTATATATGTCTATGCAGAAGTAAGTCCATCAACTTCAATGGGATTTGCACCCATGTAATTGTGTACAGGATTGCAGCCTTAAGTGCATACCCGACTGTTATCAATGGGGCTTTTAAAGTGCATCACCTTGGCAAATCACGGCTAAGAATAAACACCGAAGCGTGCCGGTTTCATTACCGCCACCTGCGTCGACAGAAGAGCTCGGGAAGAAATGCACAAGGGAGGCGCATTTGACTGGTGAGCTGTTTGGTGCGTGACCACAATGTTTGTAAATTTCACATGGAAGGCTGTAAATAAGAACCCAGCGTTGTTCATCTGTTTATGAGTATTAGATGATCAGGCGGAAGGCAATAAATTTTTGGCCTTTATTTGCAGTCCTTTTATAAATATCGAAGGCCATGTTTTGGTAAAGACAAGCTAACTCTTTACTAAATTACACTCGTTATGAGCCTTTAATTGCCAAGGCGGCTCCATTAAAAGCTTCGGCAACAGGCCTGAATAAATAATGCACGGTTTATACAGGCGCTTGAAAAATATAAACTTATAACTTCGCAGAAGCTAATTTGATTTATTTTTTCCCCTCCTTCAGGATTATTTTTTAAGCAAGGCCATTTGCTTTTATTTTAAAATCCGCCTTCTTCGTCCTTTACCAGAGTTAATGTGAGAGGTGATCCCAAAGCATAGAAATAAAGATGGAGACATTATTTAAACACACACACACTTATTTTAATTTGTTCACTGATTAGCAGACTAAACTACTGAGAGGCAATCCTCACTGGACAATTTTTCGGGGGATGGACGACATGGACCATAAGGTGGAATAAGGTCTCAATAAATAAATAAAACAACTGAGATAAACTGTAGATCGAATTTGGTTGTTTTTTTACTCAACCCAAGAAGGCAACAGTCCCTTAGAAATTGTCTTGCAAAAAGATCTGCCAAAGGCCGTCTCTGAGAATGGGAGAAGGAGCGCCTGGCCATTTACATAGCAATTACTCCCAACTTTAGAGTACTAAGAGGATCACAAAGTGGAGGGGGGAAGGCAGTTATTTTCGATGCCCTCCCCATTCGCATTTCTCAGGCCCAATAAGTTTGTAGAAGGTGAATTGAAATGGACACTGAACATACGTTATTGAACGAGGGCGTATCAATCTATGTATAGGTAAAACAAAACAAAAAATACACTCAACTCTCACTGAAGCCTAAAATGAGCTTCGCTGCAATTAGATGTGGGCTGCAATCCTAGGCGCATTTACCCGTGAGTGAGCCTCAGGGTAGACGTGCCCAGGATTACAGTGCCAAAGGGTTGCTGATCAAGCTCCACAGAATTATACTTGTAGCAGCAATGCCTCGCCTCGTGAACAGGGGGGTTGTTTGTTTCCTTGTGGGACTGTGTTAGGGAGGCGAGACAGGGGTGGGTGGGGGTGGGGGCCAGCGACCAGAGAAGCGGAAACTCTTCGGTCCATATTTTGGAACTAGTTTCCCCATGAAACTCATCTCTCTCTCTTTATGGCTTGGATCTGGGCACAGTCATGCTAACAGCCAACTCATTGACATCAATGGGCCTCAGATTGGACGTGATTAATTTGCCCCATTGATTTCAACGGGCTTACGGGAAACATGGAGTCTGGATCCTATACACACACAGAGAGAGAAACACACACACACACACAGACTTTGGCTGAATTCGGACAACACGATAGTCAATGGTGGGGTAATAATCAACTTTACAGTTGTTTATCTAGGGGGAACTCCCCACACAACATGGTAATAAATAATCAACCGTGGTGTGGATTAGGATCAGCGCTGAGTTGACTATGGCAGCATTCGGATGACACGATAGTCAATACAACTGACGATTGTTCCCCCCCTCCCCCAGTTGATTATTGTGTCATCCGAATTCAGCCTTTGTCTGCAATCTGGCTTCTCTTGTGTATGGAGAGAATTTTGCAGAATATCGGCAGGCAAGAGCAATGACGACTCAGGGTTTAAAGAAAAATTGTTCGGAAATCTGGCCTTAGAAAAGGAAAAGTCGCAACCTCCCCCCCTCAAAAAAAGCTTTCCCCCCCAATGACCTTAAACTGAGCGTGAATTTTGAAAACCCACCACGCCGTCAGGAAACCGAGAGTGGTAGGAGGTGGCCAGGAAGAAAGTTTGCTTTTCTTCAGTAAAGTTCGGGAAGACTTAAAAACATTTTGGTGTGTTTTGCCACCGCCGTCTCTCTCACACACACGTCTATGGGCAGTTGTATCGCCTCGTTGAACCCAAGAGCGAAATTGGCACAAATAATACTAATATATTTATTTCTTACCCGCCTCTCCCTCTGGATCAAGGCGGGAACAGTATCAAATATAAAATACATAAAACTGATTAAAAACACATAAAACTAATACATTATTAAAATACCAATAAAACACCAATACAACTCTTAAAATTCAACTGGGTAGGCCTGCCAGAACACAAAAGAGCCAAGGCGATCGGATGGGGAGCGGAGTGTGTACGAAAGGAGAAGCGGCCTACCCAGATCGCCAGACACGGATCTGGCCACAAGAGTTGCATGGGTTTAAATCCTCTCCATCCTTTCACCCAGTAGCAGCCACACATTTGACTGGCTGCCTTCCTTCTCCTTCCCAGCCATGCAGGGCCCAATAAACCCTCCCTGGGCTTATTGTGGCTCGTTGCTTCAAAAGAAAGAGAAGGGGGCAGACTGAGAGAAATTGAAGCTGACGATTTCATTTTGCCCGCCCTTCCAATAAGAGTTGGGGCTTTTATGCAGCCCGACCCGTTGCCTGCTTCCTCGGAAGCCAATGCCATGGAGTTCGACTGGACTTACTTCCAAGGAAGTGCAGCGCTGTACATGAAAAATAACCAAGGCCTCCTGGCAGCTCCTTGGGGGGGGGGGGGCGTTTCTTTCATATTGCAGCAGTTTTGAATCTCTGGGGGGTATGGAAGAGATCATCCGTTTCCAAACGCAGGAAGATTACTGTGAAATCCGAAAGCCTGCATACAGTTATCACTAGTACATGCGTACCTTTGCATTTCTGCGGAGTGATGTGGCAGGGAATAGAGATTAAAAGGGCATGCTTAGAGGGTGACAGTTAAATACAGAACAGAACCTGCAACAAAAAGTTGCACTTTGAAGTGATCCTGATCAAGCTTCCAGCCAGCCATGTCCTCTTTCAGAGTATTCCATTACATTATCTGTTTCCCTACACCACTCAACAATCTGTTGGTGGGGTCCCTCCTTTGAATTGTTTTCGCCTAAAGGTTTGCGAAAACCTTGGGGCTCTCCCCACTGGCTGATGCCTTCTTCTACTATGTGGGTAGTGCCCTCTTGGCTACATAACGATCCACACACTAGGATAGAATATCCCCTGGACGTTCTCCACACTAGAGGAGTCCCTTCTAACATTCCAGAAAGCACGGGGCAAAACGGTGTTTCTAGCAGTAAGGCATGTTTATAAATAAACACGCACCCTTCGCTGGACGGGGTTAATCTGAGCTAAAAGAAGCGCCGTTTTGAAAGGCGAAGATGGCTGCGGGCGATCTCAGCGCTTAACAACCTGCCCAGGCCGTCAAGCAGGGAGCATGGCCCATCCCTTTCCTTCTCGGATCGGCCACATCTTTCCTTGAACCGCAACCCCGGAGCAATTTCTCGGGGCGTAAAACAAAGCGCTCGGGACAGAAAGGAAGGGCCGGTGCGGCTCAAAACCTAACCAACGTCTTGCTGGTTCGTTCCAAGGCCGCACACCGCCAATTCAGCCTCAAGCAACGAATGTTCCCCCACAACGGAGTAGTCCGCGTGAAGGAACGCGCGTCTTGCGCAAGGCGGAATTCGGCTCTGTTTCAAGAGAGGCCCCTTAGGTCCCCTCTCAAGAATTCGCTTTTGCGCCTGGTTAGGCGATTATGCGCATAATCGCAGAAGCGCATTTACGCCTAATACCTCTGCACGAGAGGCGGCGAAGCGCATTAAGGGATGACCAAAATGCGCTTTACAAGTAGTTAATGCGCATAAGCGCTTGTTCACATAGGCAAAATGCGCTTTAATGGCCGGAGCAAAATAAAACTCGCTGTTTAACGCGCATTCGATAATGCACATAATCGGAGAGATAACGCGCTTCTACGCCCGATTTGCACTCCGTTCTTGTAGAGGTAAATTTTTTAAAGCGCCTTGAAAGAGCATTAAACCTCTCTTGTAGAGGCAGCCTTAAACTCTCCTCTTCCCCGACGCCTCCTTGTCCATGCCAGAGAGAATTCAGGCCGGCAGAACAGATGGCTCAGGAGGGGCGCAGGGCTAAACTAAAGGCGTTTACCCAGAAGTAACCCTGTCCCGCTGAGTTCATACTTCCAAATAGACATTCGGATTGAGGCCTCAGGCTGCAGTCCTAAACACGCTCCCGGAGGTGGGGCGGACGGGTGGGAGGAACCCAGACTGGTGGAGAGGTTGAAAGGCCTGGCCTTGGGTTACAGATGCAAGCAAGGAGAGGGGAGAGATCTGCTGGGGTGGAAGAATATTTCCTGTGGGTGGGGCTTACTTTACATCGCAGAAATAATTCAGGTGTGGTCTTAAAACAGGGGACACGGGAAATTCCTTTTCCTCCCATCCCTTCCCTTCCTTAGCTCTTCCCATGGGCACCTCCCCATTTCCTAGGGAGCTGGTTTGAATGAGCCTAATAAGAATGGGCAGTATCCAATGTTAGTCCTACATAGAGTAGACCCATTGGGCCAGTTCACACAACACACTAAGCCATGGTTAGACTGCTAACCCTCGAGCAGAAAATGTTATGTAGCCACCATAGTTAGGAATGGTTCACCACACACTAAGCCATCATGTTTAGCTCAAAATGCTTAACCACCTTAGCTTAGCATGTCATCTCAACAGGGTCATTGAAATGAACAGGACATAAGTTAATCACAACTAACCAGTCCCATTCATTTCCATGAGTCACTCTATGTCAAACTGACATTGAATCCTACCCTGAGTTAACGTGTAAATGCATTTAGGAGCCTGTAGTGCAATGCAGCTTTTGCCCCATGTGGATGCCTTCCAGATGTGTCAAAATAGAATAGCCATGCTAGCTGGGGATGGTGGGAGTTGTAGTGCCCTCCACACCATCTGGTGGGCACCCGGGCAGGGGAGGTTTATCTAAGGAAAGAATCGACCTTAATTTCATGAAAATATCCCATGCCATGTATATCCCAAGTGGCAGGCGGGTCTAGGTTCCACTCGCCGTGCTAGGCAGTCTCCATGGAACGCCAGAGAATGCAGCTCCTGGAGGAAAACTCTGCGCAGAGTAAGGCACACACAGCACACACAGCGAGTGGGTGGAATGTCAGATCTCCCAAGACAACACAGCTATCTGAAAGCATTCACGCCCACTGTGGAACGAGCAAATCTACTCCGAACTTCCAGTGCATGGAGTGCCACGGTTGTGGTGGTCGACTTAGACCAGATGCTGCCGCGCAACTGGTCCCCCTCTCCCCACGGAGTTTAATGGGGGTGATTTAGGAAGGGCTGGCCGGATGAATTTACCAAGGGGGGTTAGGAAATCCAGTGTGTGGGACAAGGAAACATTCGCATTCCCCGAGGCATTTTAGGGTTGGCATACAAACTTCTTTGACTGAAGATCTATTTTTTTATTCCAGCGGATCTCAAAAAGGGGGCAGCGCTCATGTCAGAATGTAGAAAAATGCCTCCAGAGCCAAAGAAAGTGTGGGGGGGGGGAGGTAGGGACTCTCCTCCCCCCACCCCCCACCCCCCACCCCAAACACAACATGGTTAATGCAGCTTTGCCATCTTGGGGCTCAATCCTATATGCATGTTTAGACACACACACACACAGAGTCCTGCAATTCCCAGCAGTCCCCAGCTAGTCATGCTGGGAATTGTAGGAGGATGCTGGGAGTTGTGGGACTTCATTTCCATCTTGACATGCATAGGATTGCGCCTTTAATCTCCATCTCAATCTATCCACTAGTTAAAGTACTACTCTGGAATCCCATACACATTTAATGGCAGACCTTCTTAAAGTCACCAAGGCTTTAACTGCAATTAAAATTTGTAGACTATCATCCTAAGCACATTCAGGTTGAAGTTAGTTCACTAATGTTCTGCCCCAGTCCAGCATAATTAAAAATACCGTGTGTGTGTGTGTGTGTGTGTGTGTTGCTATTGTTTTTAATGTTTTTAATTTTACTGCAGGTTTAATTCTATTTTAACTTTCGTAAACTTATATTTATATGTTTTAATTGTACGTGTTTTAATCTTGTAAACTGCCTTGAGTCCCAGCCCTGGGAAAAAGGCAGGATATAAATAGCAGCAGCAGCATCTTCAACAAGCTATAAATGCCAACCGTAGTTCTACATCTGGGGCTGAATCCAGATTTAATCAGAATCTACCCATCCATGGGACTTCAGCTAGTAACGTTTCCATTAATTCAAATGGAATCTAAGTATTGCCATGACTTAAATCTGGATCCAACCCATAGCATATCAGTCTCTGCTGAATTCTCGGCCCGTCACTCTATTCCATTGGAGCAAGACACTTGGAAGGCCACCGAAACCCAATGGGGTTTCCTTTCAAGTAATGCCTAAGGCCGGATGGGGGCATTGTGCTTTCCCACAGAAGTCTCAAGGCATGCCTGTAAATCCTGTAGAGTCCTAGCGCCCCGGGTTAGATCAACTTATTCCAGACACTGAATGGTTCTCACCGAGGTGGCAAACTGGTGGCTGGGCTGTACCAATTCAGACGGAAGCAGGAGGCTCCCATGATTGAAGTTCCTCCATTCCCCAAACAGTCTGTCCAGTGGAACACCAGGGCTTGGATCCAGACTTGGTCATGCTTACAGTAGACCTACTGAAATCAACTGAACTGATTTCAATGGGTCTATTCGAAGCACGACTACGTCTGGATCTAGCCCGATGTTGCCAAGGGGCAGACGTCCAGCTTAAGTTGCTACCGAGGTGTCAGGGGTATGTTGCTGTTTTTAATGCGCAGGGAGGTGTTGGCTGTAGTTTATGGAGAGCCGTTCAATCAAGGGAGCCTCGAACTGAAGTCTAAAGTGGTACACCCCACTGTGGAAAGAGTGTCTCTAAACAAGTGCAGGATACCTGTTCTTCCCTTCTAGGGAACCGCGACAATGCTATAGGACGTGCCTTGGGGTGAAAGGGCGGCCGGGTTTCGCAGTTCTCCTGGAAGCCAAGATGTCACTGCACCAGTGCTAAGTTTCTTTCCCGAGGACCCGCAATTCGCCCCCACTCCAGTCGGCGCTTCCCGTGATCCCTCCTACCTCTGGGCAGAAGACCACGTTGCCCTCCTCTACGAACAGACACTTCACTCTGGGATGAGGGTGCGCAGTCCTCTGAGCGTGCGCAGAGTGCCTTCCTAAGATCCGCGGGCCTAAAGCCTCGCCCGGCCGCCCTCCCCCGGGCCCCTGAGCACGCACAGAGCGCCGCGCCGCCCTTACCGGCTGCTGCTCGCGCTTCCGCTTGGCGTCGCGGGGCTCGGCCTTCTTGAGTTCGGCCTTGAAGCCCTCGGCGGCGGGGCCGTCCTTGGCCAGCACCTCCATGAGGTAGGCGATGTAGCTGGTGGCTAGGCGCAGCGTCTTGATCTTGGACAGCTTCGTGTCGGCCGGCACGTTGGGGATGCACTCGCGCAGCTCGGCGAAGGCGCTGTTCAGGCTCTCGGTGCGGCGGCGCTCCTTGCGCGGCGCTCCCGGCGTGGCCCCCGGCCCCGACGCAGGCGCCCCCCGACGCCGCCCCGCCAGGCGCCCGCCCAGCTCCGACGGGCTGCCGCCGTACGACGAGGCGGGCGACGCCGACGAGCCCAGTCCGGCCGCCGCCGCAGCTGCTGCCGCCGCCGCCGCGCAGACCAGCTCGGGCGGGGGCGGCGGCGGCGGCGGGGACAGCTCAGCCGCCGCGGCGCTGAGCAGCCAGCCTTGCGCGAAAGGCCGCTCGGCCGCCGGGAAGCAGCGGGCCGGGGGCGGCGGCGGATGCGGTGGGGGCGGATGCGGCGGCCCGAAGAGGAAGGGCTCGTGCAGCAGCGTGCCGTGCGGGTGGTGCGGGTGGTGGTGGTGGTGCGGGTGGGGGTGGCCCTGGTAGCCCCCTACCACGTTCATGGCGGCGGCGGCGGCCCCCCCGGGCCCGGCGCTATGAAGCCATGGGCGGCGAGCGGGCTCGGCCCCGAGGCGGGTCCACACGCGCCCAGCCAGCTGCCTCCAGCGCTGCCGGCCCGCCTCGCTCTGCCTCTTGCCTCGGCCTTGCTCTGCCGCCAGCCCCTCTGCCGGCCTTTATACAGCGGCGGGGCCTTTGATGTCTCGCCTCCGAGGGGAGGGGAGAGAGTGCGCTCGCAGGCGGCCGGCCAGGCGAAAGGCGGCGAGGCGCGCGCGCAGGTCGGCGGTCCGGCGAGGGGCGGGGGAGATGTGCGCTTGAGCCCGTGGCCGGACCGGCCCACCCCGCCTGGCACTCCCAGAGGCGCGGCCAGCCCTGAACTGCGCCCCCACCCACGGTTTCTCCGCAGCCTGGACAACAACAGCGCTGGCTCTACGCCCTTCTCTTCGCGTCTGAGGTGCGCACGCCCAGCGCAAGCGGGCGCGGGGTCTCTCGGAAACGGTGAGTCCCACCGAGTTCAATGGGGCTTGCGCCCAACTGAGCTGGCCACATTGGATTCCAGCCTCAGGGTAGCGCTCGGCACCGTGGCCGGGAGGCCCTGCTAGAACCCTGTGGACCCGCTTTTCCCCAGGCTATTTTGGACTTCAACTCCCGTCAGCCCTAGCCCAGACGGTCAGGAATGCTCTGAATTGTGGTCTAAAACATCTGGAGCGCTGGAAGGTTGCTGTGGATCGACCTTGGCCGTCGCACCCTTTTACATGGAAGAATGTCTTACGGGTTCCCTGAGGCTTACTCCCGAGTAAGCGTGCCTGTGGATTGCAGCTGAATCCCCTCCCCCCCTTGAACACAGCGAGACTTCCTACCAGGAAACGTGCTTGGGGATCGGGTGGCTGCCTGCGGGCCACACTCCCATGCCCGCATCATGTTCTAGTCCAGGTTTAACTTTACGATGGGTTTAATGGGCTTGAGAACTAAGACACTTTACCACTCCTAACTAGAAGTGTCCCCTTGGTAGGAGCCGAGTGCCATTACGCTGAGGAACTTGCCTCGAAGGCATTTAGGGCCATCGCAAGGTAAAATACCTATCCGGATTGGTTAAAAGAACTGCAGCCCATAACGACGACTGGTCTTTGTACGCCGCCGCCGCCTCCTCCACCTAGACGCATGCCGACTGGCAGCGCAGCAGATCGTAAGCCAGCGCTCCACGTTTGCTTTCCTGCCTTGACTTTTAGGTCTTAACGAGGAATGGATGGACGGGCTGGGAGGCCTGGAACTGACAGGCGAGAGCAGGCCTCTGAAATACCAGCCTAGGCGCTGCCGACCGATCCCAAGCGTGCTCTCTCTAGGGAAAGTCCCACTGAATTTAATGGGACTTACTTCCTGTTGAGGAAGCTGCTCAACGAGGCAAATCCTATACAGTCAATTCAAAAGTAAGTCCCACTGGGCTGGATCCACAATTAATCATACAACCATTGGAATCAATAGGACTTCAGTAAATCATGACAACTTAAGCACCATTGATTTCAGTGGGCCTACTTTAAGTATGACTAATTCTGGTTCCAACCCACTGAGTTCCATCAGACTTTCTCCCCTGTAAGTAGGTCCATGATAGCAGCCTAAGGTTTCAGCTTTGCGGATATGTCAAGATTTTACTTACACACAATCATACCATATGAGATTGTTCGTTTGTTTTCGTTTGTTAGATTCACTCTTTTTTATACAACAGTAAACTTCCTTGGAATCCGTTTTCCGGAAGGGTGGTGTATAAATATATTTTAAATAAATTAATGTAATATCTCATATTAATTAGATAAATACAATTTGTATTTGAATTTAATAGAATTCTCCATCAACTTATCAGTTTAAATGGGGAAAGGTTAGGAGTGGCTCTCAGATCTTAATTTGCAAGCCCTTAAATTAATTCCCACATCCCCCATGTGTCTTTATTGCCTGACGTTAAAGTGTTCTAATAAGCCACTCAGATTGATAGTTACCAGCTGAAAGATCACTTGGTGCATCTTCCATTCTCAAGTGGGGCTTGCGCAGGAGCACTTCCCACCAGAGGTTATACCCACGGTTAGTGCTATTTAGAGTAGCCCCGTTGAAATGAATGGGACTTAAGTTAGACTAATATTGGATGCAACCCTAGGTTTGTACTCTGGTTGAAACAAACTGGGAGGTATTCATGGGGTTTGCTCCCCCAACCTCCAAGTTTCGGGTTGCAGGCCAGGGCTTCATCCTTTGAAATGAATGGTAGTAAACAAACTTTGTTTTCGAAGGGGTGGAAATCGGACATACATCAGCTAGATCACAGTCCTTATCGTGATGCTCAAAATTTGCTGGGATCCCCCCCTCGTCAGTCTTCCATTCGCACCTCTTTTCTTAAGGTAAAATAAAAATCTAAAATGTGGGAATATGTAAATCTACATGTAAGTAAATCCCCCTCGGGTACTTCCTTCGTTTTCGAGGGGACAATTACACACGCACAGCGCACGGACCAGACTTCATAGCATGCAATGAATGACACAGCGAAGGCTCCACAGCTGTGTGGCAGCCCTGGGTTGATGGATTTGCTTCGCAATTGTTTGGGGAACCACGTTTCTAGCCCGCCCCGGCACTGCGGGGAGTAATAGATAAAAACAAACACGATCCAACCCAAGGCGAGGAGTTTTTGAGTCCCGTCTTGGAGTCAAACTTGCTGGAAAATCCCTTTCCCCCCCCCCCACTTGAAATCAACGGGATTTAAGGCTGCGATCCTGAACCAAGCCGGGACATTCTTCGTCATAAACGTGTGCAGACCTGCGCAAGTGTTTGACACTGGCTGGATCACGTCCATAGATAACGATCGAGGTCAGATCACTGAAAAAGAAAGGAAACTGAGTAGTCCCACTCATTTCAATGGGTCTACTCTAAGTAGGACTAACATGGGATGCAAACCCTTAAAACCTAATTGTCTTGTTAAGTGGATAACATCTAAAACACACACACACACACACACAAACAAACCCACCAACCACCAACAAGTGTGTGTGAGCTGGGGGGGGGGGTGGATTGGGTGTGGGTGGTGTGTGGGAGGAAGTTTCCTTAGATCAATGTTGTCTTCTGCACAGTCTGGCGCGGTGGAACCCGGTCCACGTTTTTCTTGCGTGTAAGCTAAATTGCATTCATGTGTGTCTTAATTCCCTCTTCTCAATCTTCTACACCTGCCCTACTCTTCCTCAAGGTTTCGGTAAGCAACACGGTGGCTTTGCATATCCCTGCAGATGTTTTCCATTTTTAAAAAAAGCCCAACAACCACACACACACACACACAACAACAAAGAGGTAGAGGGGGGGAAGGAAAAACAACAACAACCAGGGACCAATGAAGGAAACAATCAACTGAAACCTAATAACTTCAGCCACGGATGCCAGCATCGTTTGCATATGTAAGTTTATCTTCTTGCTTGGATTCCTTCCCCCCCCCCCCCCGTTTGTTTGCATGCCATGTTTTAAAAAAGGATAGGAAATAGCATGGAAACTGGGAAGGTATTTTCTTTTTTCTTTTCTTTCCTTCTCTGAGCCAGCTAACAGCCTTCCAGAGCCTGCTTCCACGGGAAAATGATGCCAGTGGTATGGCTGCCACCAGTGAAAACGAGCTTCCTTTCTAGACTCCCAAGCCATTTGGATTCTGTTCCTAGCAAGCGCCAGCTGGATACTTCGATTATTTATCATTATTTTATTGAAAGGACATGCATACCGCTTGATAGCCTAAGATCTCTAAACGGTTTACTTTTTTTTAAAAAAAAAAAAGGGAGGCGCAATCTAAAAACAGTATAAAAGAATAAAGACATTCAAACGTTACACAAACAGTAAAACAAGGATGAGCAGAAAGTTGATCGGAATCTCTGGGTGATTTGCAGTAGATCCGCAGGAATTTCCGAGTCTCAGTTGTTTAACAAGAAGCAACGATCGAGTCACCTTTTTAGGCTGCTGATTTAAGAACGTTTGGGGTTACCATGTGTGAAAGGAGGGCTGGGAGCTAAGTTCAGTTCTGGTACTGAAAATGAATTTCCAGGCTCACCGTGTGCTCAGAGGCACCCTGATGGAAGTGAGGGGTGTCCACTAAAGAAGATGACAGGATGAGGGCAGATTATTATTATTATTATTATTATTATTATTTACATTTCTATACTGCCCCATAGCTGACGCTCTCTGGGCGGGTTACAAAAGGCCTATGCATTTTAGACAGAAATAAGTCCTGCAATTCCCAGCATTCCCCAGCCAGCATAGAGATGCATAAGTTTGTGCCTCAAATGTGTTGGTTTTTAAGATATCACAAGACTCTTGTTTTTGCTGCATCAGACTAACAGGTTTCTCTCTCTGGGGATTTAACTTTAAGTGCCTGCTCTTTCCACCTGGCTCTGTCTGGTGGCTCTTGGGGTTCTAGGAAACAAAGTAGAACCGGCCAAGCTGAAGTCTGAAGTTGTGTATTAGAAGCCCACAGATTGGGCACAAAGGTAACCACTTCGTGCTGCCATTTGCCCCCCTCGGTGTGTAAGAAGAGGTAGACAGCTTCTATCCATGGAGGTATCATTGACCCGTCCCTTGATTTGTGTAGAACCATTTGCACAAGTGACCCTACAGGCCACAAGGACCCCTTGTCTTGTAGTGAGTTTCACAAATGACTCGTGCATGGGAAGCATTTCCTTTTGCCAGTGCTCAGCCTACAACATCCTTGCGAGTTCTGGCCCACACCGCTTTAATCCGCCTATTAACCTCCCCATCTGTGTGGCTGCGGCTTCTCTTCCACCGTGGCTGCCTCCCTCCCCATCCAGCCTTCAGTCATCTACCTATTAGCCCCCCCCCTTCTCCCTTCACATCTCAATAGACAATCTTTATTTGGGAAAGAAATAGTGGTGCAGCCTTTCTCAATCTGGTATCCTCCAAATGTGTTGATCTACAGTTCCCATCATCCTGAGGCAGGGCATGCTGAATGAGAACAATAGAGCTTGTAGTCCAACACGCCTGGAGGCTGCTAGGTTTGGGAAAGGAGGCCATAAAGCAGTTCCTTTAAGAAGAACTAGAGGCAATGCGAAGAGGTGGGGAAACATACAAGTATATACATCACATCAAACTAATTTCTTGAAGGAAACACGGGTGCCCATGTCCCTTCCCTAGACCTCAGTCGATCTCCCAAGCTGGAAGAAGTCAGTTTCTTCTGCCGTTCATTTATCTACGTCCATGGATCTCCTCAGCCCCGGACCGGAGGTGTTGAGAAGCGGGAAGCCAGATGGGCTGCGTGGATCTACCAGTGACCTCAGCCATGGCACCGATCTGCCTCTTCCATTGGCCAGCACATCGGTGGGCAGCAGGGTTGATCATCAATCAAGGCGGGATCTTGAAAGATTCCTGGCTGCCTTCAGCCAGTGGATCCTTCCAAGAGGGACACTTCAGTGGGCTTTCGTTGAGTGATCCGAAGGGGTCCGGGTGGGGAGATCCTTGCTAGCAGCATTCCATGAAGGGTTCCTGTCCATGCAAAGGGCCCTGGCGAGCTGTCTGGCCCATGGCCAGCCAGGTGGCACCGCAGCCTTCCCTCCTTGCACCTGATATTAGAGTACAGTTGGGTGGGGTCTCCAATGTGGTGCCCGTGGACACCTTTCTTGGCAACTGCCAGGGTCCTTGCCACTCCTGATCTTTACTTTATTTCTGAAGATGATGATGATAATAACAACAACAACAATAAGAATGGGCAGTTGGCAGGGCTGCCCTCCAGCACCGTCTTTAATTGGGTTCAAAAGCCTGGCTTCTGTATTTTGGAGCTCACACTCCACCTCTGTCTCGCACTTCGGTTTTTGAGCAAGTTATTTTTCTACTAGCCTCATCCATTTACATTCCAGGAAATGAGTATTATGGAACGACCATGCCCACCATGGCAATCGTTTTATGAATGGACAAGCAGTCCCCCCATGGAAGCCATTTTGTGAGAATGCCCTGGACACTCAAAATTTCAAATGCGCCCACCAACTCCCAATAGGTCGGGAGTATATGCACTATGGCTAATAGGAATAGATCTGTCCTCTGTGTCTCATGGCAGTGAGTTCTGTTGTCCTGAAGGAAGGAGAACTCAGCTCAGCCTTCCCCAACCCATCATCTTCCGGATGCTTTGGACTACAACTCCCACTATCCCCCGGTCACGCTAGCTGGGAGTTGCATTCCAACAGGGGTAAGGCTGACTTAGCTGAAATGCAAACCATCCCCATCGCCTATGAAGCTATTTTCCAGGCCTTGGGAATTCTTTGTGAAAGTCAAGAGCGCCTCTGAACGTGGGCAGTCCTGAGCAGCCCAAAGCATGCCACAGCAGCTATAGCTCCCAGGCCCAGTTACCCTGAGATTCCCCCAGGCAGACTCGGGACTCCTCTTTCTCCTCCTTCCTCTCCCTCAGCACTTTCGATTCCGCAGCACAAGAAATCTCAGAAGCTTTTGCCTGTCAAAAGATTGAAGTCCCAGTACCTAGGGGGCTCCACCCGGCGGCCACCATTTTGCTCCTCCTCCTCCCAGAAGTCCTGGGGTCTTGTCCTACACCAGCCTTTCCTTTCCACCAGGAAGTCCTGGAGTCAGCCAGAGACCTCCCGGTGAGTCCCTCCTGGCCAGCCATCCGTGGGGGCCAGAAAGGAGGCAGACAGAAGAAGCATCTGCTCTAGTTCAGGGCTGTGCAGATTTTTGTCCCAGAAACTGAAATCCATCCAACCGGAGCCTGGTGCAAAAGACAGAGCCATTAGAATCTAGGGATTCTGAGCCCAGGAATGTGATTTGAGTACCAGAGTCGAACAGAGCTCACCGCCCTTCTGCATAAAAACCCACTCCTCGTTATCCCCACCCCGGTGCAAATCTATGCTCTTATACAGCGAGGTTGGCCCATGAATTTGGCCGTGCAAATGTAGCGGTTGCACTTACAGATGAAAAGAGAGCCAGGTCTGTTTTTCAAATGAGAACAATCCTATGAACTGAGTAGCTTTTCCCGACTTGATACCTTCCAGACATTTTGGACTACAACTCCCATCAACCCTAGCTAGTATGGGAGTTGCAGTCCAAAAAATCTGGAGGTCACCAGGTTGAGGCAGGCTGGGGACTAGGCCTGCAAGATTCCCCCAGAATAGACCTTCCGCAATAGGCTAGGCCTGCAAGTTTAGACGCAAGAAACCGAATCAGGAATTCTCCGACAAATCGACGTAGCCTGCTGCTAGTCTCTCTTCATTGTTCTACCTGATAGGGTTGTTGTTAGAAAGAATGTTTTGAGATAATGAATGTGAAGCTTAGATTTGAGCAATGGATATGGGCTGGACAGACTTCAGACTTTCGGGATCTACTTTGCTTTTTTTAATAGAACCTTTTAAGAGCCAGGTACAAAAGTGATACATGTAAAAAAGTGAACCCCGGAATTTGGCTTGAGTATAAGAATTGCTTGAAGTTCACAGTTCTTTCATACAAATATCCATTCCTGGTCACTCCTCCCCCAGCTTTCTTCAGTACAATTTAGGGAGGGGAAAGTCATTTTGTGGTTGCCCTTGTTAAAGAATTGGGAGTCACGCAGAATCAACTGGATCAACTGTAAATCATCCAGAGATCTATCAGCAGATCCTGATATACCATCTGCTCTGCTACATCCCTTCAAAAATGCAAAGCATGACTGTTGTTATCAGATCTGAGAAACAAACAGCTGTTTCTGGATTGAAACAAGCCTTCAAACATTAATAGCACCCAGATCCTATACACTATCACTAATGCTAAACACATTTGCTCCAAGTACAGACCTGCTCCAGATCGCAGCCTAACACCTCGATCCCGTAGCACATTTGTTTGGTTTCGACAGAACTTAACTTGGCGTTTGAATCAATGTTCAAATCAACGGGGCTTAATATGAGGACACTTTATTAAACTGTTGTTGTTTGCCTTTGGGGAAATTGTATAAACCAGACTTCTCCGGCCAGGTGCCCTCCAGAAGTTTTGGATTTCAATTCCCATCACCCCCAACCAGCATGGCCAATGGTAAGAAATTCCCAGGATTTTGAATCCAAAACATCTGTAGGGCACCACGTTGGGAAGTCTAGTCTAAACAAAATATTACAACGAGATCGACAAACAAGGCTGCAAATTTATGCATCCAACTCCATAGAATTTACTGCAGAATCAATATACCGAGGATTGCGCCACTCTTTGATTAGTTCAAGATTGTAATGTTAGCCCATTAGATACCAAACCGGGCACTTAAGTTGGAGTTTGGACGGTTAAGACTGACACACTCGTTCTTGTTCAACAGTACCCTGGCATAGGTAATCCTGTGCCTAAGGAGTCCGTTAATTAATGTGCATTTGAATTGGTGTGGTCTTCCCTGACAAGATGTAGTTCATTTGTGATGGAAACGATTTGTCTATTTAAAAAAAGGGGGCGTCCAGTCAACCTCGAACAATTGTAAGTCAATGAAAGAGATGTGGGGGAGAAAAAAAATCTCCCATAGAAATGAATGGGCCTTCAAAGTAGGTCACTGTAGCTGAATGAGACTCTTATTCTTTGTTCAACAATTCTGACTTGGTGAATATGCTGCAGGCAAGTGGCTAAATATACTGAAGAGGAGGAGGAGGAGGAGGAGGAGGAGGAGGAGGAGGAGGAGGAAAAGAAGAAGAAGAAGAAGAAGAAGAAGAAGAAGAAGAAGAAGAAGAAGAAGAAGAAGAAGAAGAAGACACACACTCAACACCTGCGGGTTTCCTCGCCCATCTTAAGTATGTCATCTGTACCGAGACCCAGTTATATTCACTGAAATGGCTCCATTGATTGGTTGGTTGGTTGGTTGATTAGTTGGGTCTAAGGTAATTCAGGATACTCAGCCAGGTTAAGATGGTCCGAATATTTTCTAAGGTTATAATCCTACACGCACAATGTTGAACACAATGGGGCTTACCTGTAAGTAAATACGTATGGGGCGAGCAAGATAAGTTTAAGAACTGGTTAGAAACCAGTCCTACATGGGAAGAACACTACATTACAATGCAATCCTAGGCACATTTACTGGGAAGTAAGTTCCAAGGCAGTTACTCCTCCCAGGTAGGTGTTGGAAAGGATTGCAGTCTTAGGGGGTTTAAATATCTCAGCCTCACACCGTTGTTTTTCGTTGTTTTTTAACAAATCGGACATATGTTGGTCAATGAAAAAGTTTTCCTATTTCATCCATAAACCTCACTGGATCCTTCTTTTGCCACCGGGTTCAATGAAATCTAAGGTGTAGCTCTGCTCTTGCTGGGTTCTCCTCTTCTTTGCATCTCCACTTTGAAATTGCTAGCCTGTTGTTTTCGATTAAAGGCGCAGCCAGAGCCAAAACGACCTTCGTTTAATGGCTCAGACTTGGATTTTCCAAAATGCCGTCATGGGGAAGGAGTTTAGCCAGCAGAACTCGGCAGGCGTAACTTATATTTCCAGAACAGATTTGGTCATTCGGAGAAGGAACGGGCAAGAAACCCCTTCTTATCTCCAGAAAAGAATTCCAGACTCACTCCGGATCGGAGGAACTGCAAAGAACTGAATAATAAATAAACGCCTTCTTTCCCTTTTGGTTGCCAAAACTGCAGTGAAAATTTTCAGAAGATAAAACAGTTGCATTTAGTGTCTTTTAAGTTTATATAGCAACTATATTTATTGACAATTTACTGAGATTAAACCGTTTTTCGATATACTCAATGCAGTGTGTAAAATCGAATAAATGGATGTACTGACTGCTTCCTTTGGTGTCTTTTTTAATAATACATCTCTAATGAGATGAGCCGGATCTGTAGCCCGGTTAAACCCAATCGCAGCCAGTGGGGTTAGCAGCACTCCCATCCGAAATATATTCACTTGGAATTAGGTATTTCTGGTTTCTATTGAAGTTATTGCCACATGTATGCTGAGAAAAACAATCCCAAAGCCGTTCCGGTATGGAAATAAATGCCATTGATTTGAATGGAACTTCCCCCCCCCCCCCCCCCATATAAACATTTTTCGGGTGTGGATGTAAACCTTACCCAGGTTGAACCATTAGCCATTGTATTAGCTGGTGAGTGTGGTTCATTTGCTCTGGGGTTTACTTCCAAGTTACAATGTCAGCATCTGTCCTACAGGACATTTAGAAACGACAGAAATTGAACATATAACATATATTGTTTTATAGATCACTATTATTGATGCTAAACATTTTGTAAAAACACACGTTATTCTGTTTTGTATCTGTGGCCAATGGTTTTTGCAATATTTCAACCTCGGTTAAAAAAAAAGAATAAAACCAAATTTTTTTTAAATTGAATACTGATTTAAAAAAATATATTTTAAAAGGGGTAATTCGCAAGATAATATGTGTATAAGAGAGAGAGATTTCCTTTTCAATATGTCCTTTAAAATATTTTTTCAATTAAAGATATTACTGTTAGAAGCACAAACACAAACAATGTTGAAGATTGTGTAGAATTAGCTGCTAGTCATCATGATTCTGTAGAAACCTCATTATTACATAAAAACAGGCGTGTGTGTGTGTCTACACAAGACAGCTTCAACGCAATCTTAGAGATGTCTACTCAGAAGTAAGCCCCACCGAGTTCAATGGGACTTACTCCAGGGAAAATGTGTATAGGACTGCCGCCATAATTGCGAGCCCAGGGTAGAACGGTTATGTAGGTGCCACTCTCTGCGTGTGCAAGAAGAGTTGTGCGCGTGTTTTGTCGGTTCAGACGTGGATATGAAGCGTGGGGTTGGCAGGACTAACGCGATCCGCCGAAGGGTGAGGTTGGGACTGCCTTCAAACCGGTACAAACCTTGCCTAGTTTTCTTTAAAGCGTTTATGGTTTTTGATTTTGAAGTCGGAAATAGGCCACAGGGAGAAGTGTGACGCTGGCCGTACCCCGCACACGCACACACTTTATTAAATCAGTTGAGCGGCGAGGTATGTTAACGATTAAATCGTTTTCAAAGGATTAATCTCGTAGTTTAGGGTGGAAATGTTTTAAGGCTGTTTTCAGGCGCTTATATGAATCATCCAGCCTAACAGACCATTAATGTCCATTTGCATTGGGAAGACGACAAATTTTATGTGACTTGTTTCAATCACAGCTGCCCGAGAAGTCTCCAGCGGGCTCGGTAGCCATTTAAGAGGCCCAGCACTCTGCAGTCTGATTTGTGACGAGAGGCGTTTAAAAGCCACTAAGAGCCAGCTCTAAACCTTCCTCTACCACTGATCGGGAACAATCGGATTTGGCCGGTCGCAGAGGCCATGAAGCGGGGGAAAGGGCGGCGAGTAACGTCGCCATCTCTCCGTCTCCCTCCCTCCCCCTCCCCCCGCGTGAATAAAGGAAGAAAGGCAGAAGAATCAGGTTTGGATTACAGGACTTTCCTTCCCCCCCCCCCTTCACTCCACGGTCGCCTGCCCCGCCCCTTACACACACTCGGCCTGAGTGTGTTCTTCCACAGGGCTAAATCCTCCCCGCCCCTCCCCACCGCACCCTATTACGACCCCCGTAAACGAACGAAGTGGAAACATTTGTTATTCATTAGGCGGCCGTTTCCACTGGGTGACCGGGGTGGGGTGGGGGAGAGACGAATAAACTGGGCAACGGATTAACTGCGCCTTCCCGATTCCTCACTTTAATAACAGAAATGAGTCAATAAATCACGATCCAGCCAAAGTTCGCCTGCGATCCTATACGCACTGACTTGGGAGTAAGTCTCATTGAACTCAATGGATAGGATTGTGCTGCCCAATCGGGATACAGTTCCCGTTGAGTTCAATGAAGCCTACTGCCAGGTAAGTAGGCGTAGAATTGAGGGGTTGATCACTTTTAAGGCGTGTGGATTTCAATAGAAGAAATCGCCTCAAATACATGCGCGCGCATGCTTAACACTTCCATTGAATTCAGAGGGGCATAAAAGCCTTTCACTTCGGCTGGATCATTAAGGGTTCAACATGAAGGGTTCAACCGAGATCATACTGCTATCTGGCCATTATCGAGCGCACACTTGGACTGGGTATTGATCAGAAGTGGCAGCGTTATATTTCTCAAACTTTGGACTTCTCCCTCCCTTCCAGTTTTTGACATCAGAGGCACTCGAGAGACGATTTCTAGCCAAGTGTGACATATTGGATTGGATCCAGACTTGGCCATACGTAGAGCAGACCCATTGAAATCGGTGGGATTTAAGTGAGTCCGGGGGAGGGGGCTCACTTAAGTCCCATTGATTTCAATGGCTCTGGATCTAACCCATAGTATTTAGTATGCATTTATTTATGAGCTTTATTAACCTTCCTAAAGTAGGGAGCCACCCGAAACTGGGTTTCCTTTTGGAAATGGAAACGTTTCTCATCAGAGTTTCCCAGGGGATAAAGAGACCAACGTCTGGCGATCTCTGCCGCCGCTGCTGCCGCTGCCGCCCCAGTCTTCGACTTCCCCCCACCCCACCACCCCACCACCCCTTGGAGAAGAAGACTTCAATCAAACCATTTTATACTTGGTTTAAAGGAGACGGCAGGGCCCGGGGAAAGGCGCTTCTTTGGACTCAATCCCAGCTCTCCGCTGCCACCAGCGGCTCTTTCCTCATCTGGCTGTCAGGTAGGTAGGGAAAGCAGCTGCCCGCCAGCCTCAGGGGAATGAGCTTCGGGGCGAAGGCTAGACGACCAAGCAAGAGAGCTGTGAGCACATACATGAACCCGGGCGGTGGGAGTGGGGGCAGTCGATCTTAGCTCCCTTTATTTTATTTTCTCGTTTTTGAATCGAAAGTGTCTAACTCTTTTGACTGGAGCAGGATACATCAGCCTGGCACGAGAGTTACTCGCCTGCTCCCCACCCCGAAGGATGCCCACTCCAGTTTTAGGCTCCAATCTTATTCCTGGGAGTAAGACCCTATGGAACTCAAGGGGTCTTACATCTGAATAAACATGTATAGGATTGCATCGTTAATGTGACAAACGCAGGAGTGAGTCAGTGACAGCCAAGACACTAAGTATTTTACTTGGAAGTAAGCCCCGTTTTCAGGCTTTGGTGCACAAGTCTGCCTCCGGATTCCTTGGAATGCTTTCCCAGAAGCCTGTACAGCTGGACTACTAGTCCAATCATCCCTGACTAATGATCATGCTGGCTGGGGATGATGGTAGTTGGAGTCCAATAATTTGTGGAGGGCCACACAAGCTCTCCATCCCTGGTGTAGAGGCAGTAATCCTAAGCATGGAAACACTAATCCTTCTGAAACCAGGGAGGCTTCAGTGTAAATGTACATACATTTTTTTTTTACATCATCATCATAATGGGTGTAATCCTTTGCTGGCTGAGGAATGCTGGAAGTTGTAGAACTGTTTTCTGCCTAAACATTCATAGGATTGTGCCCTAAGTTTACAGGATCTATTGTATCAAGAACATAAGAAGAGCCCTGCTGGATCAGACCATCTAGTCCATCTAGTCCAGCACTCCATTCACACAGTGGCCAACCAGCTGTCGACCAGGAACCCACAAGCAAGACACAAGTACAACAGTACCCTCCCGCCCATGTTTCACAGCAGTATGCTTGCGGACCCTCTCAAATAACTCTAAAAGGTTAATAAGGCAGGACTATGCAGAAGCCATGTTGATTCTTCTTCAAAAAGAAAACATGTCCTTCTGTACCAGCCTCCCCCAACCTGGTGCCTTCCAGATGTTTTGCACTTCAACTCCCATCAGACCCAGCCAACATAGTCAGGAATGCTGGGTGTTGTAGTCTAAAACATCTGGAGGGGCCCAGGTTGGGGACTGTTCTATATGCATAATGTTATCAAAATATTATTTTCCATCAATTTATCCAGAATAGATGTTTTGCTAACTGCCCAATCAATGTAGGGACAAACTTCTATACTGTTAATTCATTCATATTCTAAAACAAGACCCCTGACAAAGTGCCAGCTTTACTTTGCAGCTATGATGCAGGCTGTTTTCTATACAACTTACAAGAATTAAATATAAAGTATACAGATTAACATTTCCAAACACTTACACTCGCATAGCATATTATGATGGATTGCACGTTAGTGTACCTGTGCAGACTGGGAAAATGCTTTTTATATTTATGATGTCCCAACATTAGTCCATGTGTTGCAAGCATGAAAATGTGTGCTGTGTACATTCCTACTAGATGTAAAATTTGGAAATGGATGTAGGAAGACTCCAAATCCTCAAACTTGATGCAAATTTACAAAGGAGTAAGCCATATTGAACTCAACAAAATTAATTTCCAAGACACCATAGAGAGGGTTGCACATCAAGGGTTGTCCCTGAACTTTCGCTCAGTGCCAAGGCTCAGCTGTCAAACAATAAAGAAGGAACCACTGATCACGTACAGAGTGTCTTTCCTTTGGTACCAGATATAGACTTCACAGCCAACACTTATACGAATGGGATTAAGCTTTCAGGTTAAAGAGTGTTGCTGTCAGACAGATGTCAGCCCCAGCGCCCCTTTTAGAAAATTAAGGATCAGTGTTGCGCTCCTGCATTCACATCCCCACCCTCCTCTTATTTGCCCAATATATTCTCAGCATGGCTTACAACAATAACCAAAAGAAATAATACAAATGAATTCAACAGCAACCAGCCAGTAGGACACAAAGGTGTGTTACCCAATGTTAGTCTAACTTAAATTCCATCCATTTCAATAAGTCTACTCTAAGTAGGACGAACACTGCACACAATCCAACAAACAGTGGGCAAAACTAGGGCCAGATGTGCACCTTGTATCAAATCATTACGATCCCATCGTGTAATGCTATATTCCTCTTGTGCATTTAAAGCAGTAGTGTAGATCTAATCTGGCAATCATAAACTGTCACCACAAGTTACCAGTTAAGAGTAAGGAATGTATTTCAAATGAACCGCCTGGAAGGAAATGTGAAGCATCTCAACCCCTTTGCATAATGCCTCCTCGTCGAACCCAGGGCTTGATGCGATCGGGCGTCATACCCCACCCCCACCCGGAGTGGCCCTTTAAGACTCTTCCCCTCCCCCGCCCGCCTGCCTTTCCCCGCAGCAGACCGCGGCTTTCTTATCAATGAGATTCCTTAGGCACAGACTCACTCGCTGTTGCTTGCTAGGTCTGGGGCCAACGGCTACGATTAGATAAATTAACCTGATTAGTTCCCTTCAGAGCCGGCGGCTGACCATTTGGGGGAACAAACGGAGAGATGTGGAAAACTCCCAGTAGAGGGAAACTAGGAAGACACCCACCCTTCTCTGTGTTCGGGCGACCGTGGGATTCCCCGGCAGAGGAAGAGACGGCGCCCCGGGGGCAGGCGACTAATTTTCTAGCAGCTTCACACGAACGACTCGAAACAGGCACGGAATATTGGAGAGTTTCCGTTACTGGGTGAGATCCAAGTTTAGTCTGTGTCATACTTAAGAGGAGACCCACTGAAATAAATGGGGAACGTATTAGTCAGGACTAATTTAAGTCCCATAAGTTTCCATAGGTCTACTCTTAAGTATGATTCAGCCTAAATTTGGATCGAATCAGTATATTTTTACAATCTATTCGTGATTGTAAGATCCTTGGGCAGAGACTTTGTGACTTCTGCTCCGTAATTTCTGGCGCAGCTTGAGGGCCCTGTCTATGGCTTTTTAAGAGTGCAATCCTATGCATGTTTAGAGAGAAAGTCCTACAACTCCCAGCATCCCCCAGGCAACATGACTGGCTGGGGCATGATGGGAGTTGTAGGACTTTTCTCTCTCTCTAAACATGCATAGGACTGCACCCATTATTATTATTATTATTATTATTATTATTATTGGCTGGAGCATACTGGGCATTGTAGAACTTTTTACTGTCTAAACCTGCATAGGATTTCACGCTTAGACTTTTCAAAAGCTTTTGGAAAGTACCTCACCAAAGACACTTGAGTAAGTTCATTAGTCATGGGATAAGAGGATGGGACTTCTTGAACCAGTTATCAATCCATCAGAACAGGAAGCAAGTAGGAGACAATTCTCTTACCATCAGAGGAAGGAAAAAAGATCAGTGTTAGAACCTTTGCTTTTTTACTTGTTCATAAATGACCTGTAGTTAGGGCTGTGCTGTGAGGTAGCCATGTTTGTTGGCAACACCAAATTATTATACAGGATAGAAAAAACAAAATCAGATTGTGAAGAGTGCTAAAAAGATCTCTCCAAACTGGGTGAGTGTGCAACAAAACTGCAGATACAATCCAGTGTAAATAAGTGTAAGTGCACATTGGGGGCAAACCGTATCCAATTTCACATATTCACTGATGGGGCTTGAGCTGGTGGTTACTGACAAGAAAGGATATCTTAGGGTTGTGGTGGATAGCTTGATGAAAATGTTGATCCAGTGTGCATAGTTGATGGAAACAGACAAAAGCTGTAGTTCTTCACATTGTGCATAGTTAATCTGTGGAATTCACTGTCACGGGCTGTGGTGTCAGTTTAGGTGGCTTTAAAAGGAGAATAGAGTTTAGACACATTCATGGAGGATAAGGCTATCAATGGCAACAGGTCATGTTGGTGGCCATGTGCTACCTCGAGGATTGAGGACAGCACACCTCTGCAATCCAATTGCTGGGGAATAGCAGTGAGAGAGAACCTATGTGTTCATGTCCTGCTTGTGGGTTTTCAATGGACATCTAGTTGGCCACTGTGTGAACAGGATGCTGGTCTGATCCCACAGGGCTCTTCTTATGCTGATCACACTAGAGCTGGCTGGGGAGATTTGCATTTTAATAGTACCATTGTGATATAAAAGCCCTCATACCTTTTACCAATTTATAAAATTATTTTGTCTTTATATCATATGGTCTGCACTGGCAAGAGAATTCCATGCTATTATGACTTAATCATTCTCTGACCTTGGAGGCCATCACCTGAATAAATACAGGGGGAAACCACTTTTCTCGACTTTCACTTTGCAATGAAGAGAAACCTTTTTTGGTTCAACACCTTTTAAATCCAGGCAGTGGGCTTGTTTTGTTAGCACTTTTCAGTCTCCTTTGGCAAAGTCTCTCCTTGCAAATTTATGGGGTAGGGGCTCTCCTTTTGGACACTTGCTTTCATTCCAACCTTTTCTAGGGAGAGTTTCATGTGCCTGCATGCTCTGTGTAGCTTTGGCCATGGTAAGTTATGCATGAATATTGCTTGGTTTCTCTAGACTTGAATACTGTACACTACACAGCTAGCTATGTTCTGTCTGTGGTGCAGGAATTGCACTAGCTCATTCATACATGCCCTTCACTAATTGTTGCTTGTGGAATGGAACAATGGTATTATTTTACACAGCATCTGCCTTGCTTTGCATTGCAGGCTTTTTGTACAGCAAACACAGTTTGATGCATGTGGAAGGGAAAGCATGAAAGTCACATGTAGATGAATGTTTCACACCTTTTCTCACCCAATTCTTTCTGTGTAGGAAAACCACAACTTGAGAACAATCCATATCTGGAGAGTTGCACAAAACTTAACACAAGAACATAAGAAGGCTTAACACAATGTGTCCCTGCAAGTTATTCAGTTTAGAGCCAAGATGATTTTGTTTTGTTTTGTGTTAGTGCTCTAGTGCAGTTCCCAATGAGAACTTCGGTCTTGCATAGGATAATTTCCCAGAATATTTATGCCCAAATGCAGCCTTCCTCAACCTGGTGTCCTCCAGATGTGTTGGACTGCAATACCCATAATTCCCTGCCAAATTATGGGCATCACAGTCAAACACGTCTGACAGACACCAGGCTGGAGAAGGCTGTGCTAAAGGTTTAATCATTGCTTAAGATTTGCTTTCCTTACACCTCCCCTTTAGACAGAGAGAGTGATAACAGAGACTGAAATTTTGAAAGCACTGCCCTCATAAGGTTTCATAAACAACACAGAGTCTTGTGGCAACTTAAAAAGCAGCACATTTATTATGGCATAGGCTTTAGAGGACGAGAGTCTACTTCATCAGATGCATGACATGTAGTCTTAAATTGGTAGGCATAAACCAACAGTAATGTTAGAGCATGGGGAAATAAAATATAAAAGAAATAAGCAGTAGTAAAGATGTAAAGGAAGAATAGGTACAGTGGAAATTGGCAATACAGTGTCAGTGATAATTCAAACAGCCTGGCATTGCGAAACCTGTAAATATCCATTATGCTGATTAAAACTGCAAGTGATAGGACTGAATTTCCTGGTGAACTGTAACTCAGCAGTTTCACACTGGAGTCTCCCTTTGAAGCTCTTTTATAATAGTTTGGCTACCATAAGGTCAGTGATGGAGTGACCTGGGAGGTTGAAATATTCTGCTGATTTCTGGATATTGCTATTTCTGACATCAGATTTGTGTCCATTTACTGTTTTGAAAAAAGACCAATGAATTTGCTCTGTGTAGCATGCAGAATGGATAACATATATCACATTGGAAAATGAGCTGGTAAATGAACAGAGTTTTCCATTCTGGATAAAGCTACCACGACTGTCCTTGTGTGTGAGAATTTATAGACAATGGAAGCAGACCAGCACCTGCCTCACACATGTGACATGACATTTCTTTTTTTATATGTATAAATAACACTGCAGTCATATGCCCATTTAGTTGAGGAGTATGTGATAACTGACTCAAAGAGCCTTATTGCTGACTAACCATGCTTAGGGTCACATGCCGCAGATCCAACCCAAGTTAAACCCACTGATTGAAATAAGAAAGTTAAAGGTTTAACTTAGTGAAATGGGAATTTAAACATCCATTGGCTTTTGCTGGATTCTGCCCAAAATGTTTAGATAAGAACATCAGAAGAGCCATGCAAGATCAGACCAAGGTCTATCTCATCCAGCATTCTGTCCTGTGGGAAACCTGGAAGTAGAACATTAAAGTAATAGCACTCTCCCACCCATGTTCCCTAAGAACTGGTATACACAGGCATTCTGCGTGATACTGAAGGTAGCATATAGCCATCAGGACAAGTAGCCATTGATAGTCTTCTCCTCCAGGAATTTGTCCAATTGCCTTTTAAAGCTATCCAATTTGGTGGCCATCACTACATCTTGTGGTAATTATTCCCATTGTTTAGCCATGGACTTCCATTTATCTGTCTGGAATCTCCTACCTATCAGCTTCATGGGATGACCCCAGGATCTAGCATTATGAGAGAGTGAGAAAAATGTCTCCCTATCCATTTTTTCCAAACCATGCATAGTTTTAAACACCTCTATCATGTCTCCCCTTCCTCACCTTTTTCCTAAGCTAAACAGTCCCAGATGTAACTTTTCATCATAGGGAACTTGCTCCAGCCGCTGATCATTTTAGTTACCCTTTTCTACCCTTTTTCCAACTCTACAATATCCTTTTTAAGGTGCAGTGAATAGAACTGTACACAGTATTCCGAGTGTGGTCGCACAATAGATTTATATAAGGGCAGCATAATATTGGCAGGTTTTTTTTTATTCTATTTTGAATTATGCCTGACATGAAATTGTTCATAGCAGCTACACATAGGGTTGACATTTTCATGAGGTGGCCAACCACAACCTCAAGAACTCTTTCTTGGTCAGTCACTGCTAGCTCAGATCCCATTAGCATATACGTGAAGTTGCAAACTTGTAGTTTCAAAAATTGAATTTCCTACATCTAATGACAAGACCTCCAACATGTTTATTTCTTTACAAGACCTCCAACATGTTTATTTCTTTACAAGACCTCCAACATGTTTATTTCTTTCAAGGCCTTTTGGTATGTCAATGAAGCATGAACTATTCAATAAACACCTGGCGAAATTTATTTTATGAACCAATTTATAAATTTAATAAATAACAAAAATCACATTTATAGCACAACCTTATACAGGTTAATCCTTATATCCTACTGAGTTCAATGTGACTGTAAGTGGTCCCTGTGCATATTTACTCAGAAGCTAGTTTTACTATGTGCAATAGGACTTATACCAAAGTAACAGGATTGTAGCATTTATGTTGGAAATGTTAATGAATCTTTCAAGCAGTGACATTTCTTTTCTTTTGCTCTCTCTTAAGGACGCCTCTTTTCTTCTTTGCTCCCTTTCTCCTTAGGCAGGGAACAGTGTTGACCCGTCACACAGAGAAACATAGAGCCGACCTGGTGCTCCAGCTGGAGGGTTGGCTTTGGTATGAGAACCCCAAACTCCAACCTCACGCCCAGCAAGAACATCCCCCGGTCTTTATCCAATTTCTTCAAACTCACCTACCGAACCAAAGCGCCACCGTTTTTTTCCTGCCGGAGTGAAAAGGGAGAGAGTGGATTGGCTGACTAACATTCTTTCTTATCCCACGTTGAGCCGATGACGCTCTTGATTGGGGCTAGGGGAGAGGCCCGAGTTCCCGTCTCAACCAATCCCCGACTCCAGCGCTGGACTCCGTTGGTTGTAAAACTTCGGCCAGGTTCGACTCAGCAGCGCCTCTCGTGGTCGGTGGCGACAGAACATCGCGGCCGTCTGTATCAAGGCGGCCGCCTTGTTCTCCCTGACAGCTCCCAGAGGGCTTTTCTCCCTCTCGTCCAGTGGAGACTGGTGGCTCCCATGTCGGTGGAGCTATAAAGGAGCTGTCCAGGATGCAGAACTCGAACCCCCCAAATACGTTCAGTATCTTGGATAGCTCCTTTAGAGTTCTGACTGAAACCCACAGCAGATGCACATCCCCACTGACACCTGAGCCACCAGCCACCCCCCTCGCCCGAGGCTGCATTCTTTGGCGGCGTTTGTGGCGTCTCGCAGCAGCTGTGCCGCGGCGGAACGTCAAGCCTGGCACGTCCTGTGACCTTGACGCCATCGCCAATCCCTTCTCCGGACACCGTTATCTAAATAGGGCTGTAAATCAGGCCAGTGTCGGGATTGCGTGCCATTACAGGGGCTCCATAAAAAAAGGGGCTCTGCGGCGGCGCTGTTTACATTGCAGCCCCGTAAAATATTTCCCCCTGTCTTTTGTATTAGCGTCTCCCTATAACATCCCGTAAATCACGAGCCTTCAGTGTGAGGAATGGCTAAACCCAGTGCATATTTGGGGAGGCATAAATAATGTCAATTGGTTTCCATTATGCGGCTGCAGTGCGAGCCTAAATGGGGAAGAGGCGGCCGGCCCGAGGCACCGAAAGGAAAAGATGACACTGTACTGTACAAGCAGAGAAAGGCCCCCTCCACAAGGATGCGCTTTTGCGCCCGGTTCGGGGATTATGCGCATTTTCGCGGAGGCGCATTTACGCCTAATCCCTCTGCACGGGAGGCGGCGAGAAGCGGCGAAGCGCATTAAAAGATGCCCAAAAAGCACTTTACAGGTAGTTAATGCGCATAATCGCTTGTTCACACAGCGAAAATGCGCTTTAACGGCCGGAGCAAAATAAAAGTCGCTATTTAACGCGCGTTCGAAAATGCGCATTATCGGGGAGATAACGCGCCTGTACGCCCGTTTTGCGCTCCGCTCGTGTGTAGGTAAAATTTATAATGAGCCTTCAAGGCTCATTAAACGTCTCGTGTGGAGGAGGCCATAGATGCACCGTTCCCATACTGCAGGGGTGGGCAGCTGGCGGCCTTCCAGATGTTCTGGCCTACAACTCCCATGACCCCTCATCATTGGCTATGCTGGTTAAGGCTGATGGGCGTTGTGTGTCAAAACCAGTGACAGCTTTTGTGGCGTAGTGGTTAGAGTACTGGACTGGGATTCAGGAGATCTGGGTTCTAATCCCCATGCAGCCATGAAGCTCCCTGGGTGACTATGGGCCAGTCACTGACTCCTTCTAATCTACCTCACAGGGTTCTTGTGAGGATAAACTGGAAAGAAAGAAGACCATGTAAGCTGCTTTGAGTTCCTTGCAAGAGGAAAATAAAAGCAGCAGGAAGCCCACAAGTTGCCCACCCCTGCGGGGTATACCGCAACTCCAGCAATCGAAAATGGAATACATTTACTGGAATGGTTTTTCTTCCTTGGTTCCAGTTACTAGGGCATCAAGGCCAACTGAATCTTAGCTCTAGAAGCTGCTTTAGGAGCGAGTGCTCAACCCTGCAATGCAGAGAGTGTCTCTGAGAATGTGCAGAGTGTACTGGCCTCATCCCTGTGGGAACCAAAGTTTAATTCCAAGATTGGCAGGATCCATAGGATTTGGACCCCCAAGCAAGCACCTCTGTATGTAGAAAGTTCACCACTGGGAGAGAGCTTTTGATCTGTTGTGCCAAGGCTTGAATAAAACTAACAGAAAACTGGAATAAAATTTGTGATGAAATCTACCTGCATTAGAGGAAGTGATAAAAATATAAGACGAGCTTTGTTGGCTGACACCATGGGTCCATCTAGTCCAGCACTCTCTTCACACAGTGGCCAACCAGCTGTTGACCCATCAGCAGGACATGGCTTCCCAGCAACTGGTGTATATAGGCTGACTGATGACAATGGATTTTTTTTTGGGGGTGTGGAAAATCCATAGTATTAAGATGGGTGCATTCTGTTTAGCAACGAATATGAGTTAGATGATTTTCTGGATTTTCATTGTGCTCTGTACCTCTCTACTCTGGTCCACTTTTACCTCAACCTAGAGGACAGAGTTGATTCTCCCACAGTTCTACTATGAGCTCTTATCACACTGCAAAGTAACAAGAGGGCTCACTGAAGCTAACACACATGTGCATAATTCCACCAATGCCCTCCTTAAAGTATAGCAATTTAGAGTGCAATCCCATGCATGTTCTAGAACTCCCAGCATGCTCAGCCAGGATGGCTGGATAGAGAAGGATGCTGGGAGTTGTAGGACATCCCCCCCAATGCACTTGCCTAGCTCCTTCCCCCGGGCTTGAGCACGAAGGGTAAATTGTAAAATCTGTCTCAATACCCACTGTCAAACCCCTCGATATTGCTGGTGCAGGGTGGCCGTGCTGGCTTTCCAGTAGCCATTAGGCTCGCCAGGTACACCTCTCCCTCTTGTGGCTTCTGGTGACCAATGGGAGGTCGCCTTCTTCTCAGGAATGCCCCCAGAGCAATGCCAGAGGGAGGACAGATGGCAGAAGTTCTGCACTGACTTCGCTTGGGCAGGAAAAGTCGGGGTAAGTCCCTGACTTTTCTGCTGCGGATCTTCAGCTCTTTGTCCTTAGGTGGTTCCGAATTGGCTGCTGCGTCATATAACTGACACAGATTCGGAGCCACCCTGGGGCTTCCAGAGCGTGTAGACAGACAAGTAATAATAAGAGAGAGTACTTCTTATCAGACACAGAGAGTCTTTCCTACATTAATAAGTACTTGTTTATTTAGGTTAATTTCAGCCTGCTTTTCAGTCCTGTCTGTTTCCCTCTTTTGTATCTGGTCACACTAGGCAGGGCTCCTGCGGGTTTAACTGTTGTGATGAAGAGGGAATTTCACCAGGTGCTGCATGCATACAAGTGACACCTGCTGAAATTCCCTTTCTATACAAATGTTAAAGATACAAGAGCCCCACCCTCCTTTCCATATGGTCACCCTATGCATCTCTGGTATTAAAATGAAGCATTTCAATGCTAATTTTAAAGGTAATTTCTGGTACCTCACATTTCAGGAAGAAAGCAGAGGTTGGCACTTGGTACAGAACTAGGGGCTAAAGGACGCACTCCTCTGTATTACTGCATTTATTGAAGAGAGTGCAACGCTATTCTACTGCTAAAGCGAAGCAGGCCTAGCCTTTATGTGGCCTGGGTGGAAGGCTGTGTATATGTAAACTGGTCTGAGCTCCTTGCGGGGCGGGGGGGGGGGAGTATAGGGTGGTGCAAGTGAAACAAACGTCCTTCCTCTTTCTGTCAAGATTATTTTATGTTAGGGTGACCAGATAAAATCCAGGTCAGGGCTCCTGTAACTTTAACAGTTGTAGAGAAAAGGGAATTTCAGCCAGGGTCATTTGTATGCAATTAGTTCCTGGTGGAATTCCCTCTTCATCACAACAGTTAAAGTTGCAGGGGCCCTGCCTTCTTTTGTATATGGTCACTCTAGTATAGTGCCTGCACCATTAACAGTTGTGATGAAGAGGGAATATCACCAGGAACTAATTACATACAAATGACACTGGCTGAAATTCCCTTTTCTCTACAACTGTTAAAGTTACATGAGCCCTGACCTGGATTTTATCTGGTCACCCTACCCTAAGCATTTAAATAACACTTATCTGGGAGCAAACCCCACTGAGTAGACATATATATATATATGTCTACAATCCTACATATATATATATATATATATATAGGATTGTGCAATAAATGACCAACATTTTTAATTGGGCTTGGAAACAAATCAGAAGCGAATACTGAGTGAAGAGCAATGGAGTCACCTGCTCTGAACAGGTCCCCAGCAGCAGCCTGGCAGTAGCATTCTGCACCTGCTGCAATCTCCAAACACTCTTCTCCCGCTTTCTAAGAGATTCTAGGATTCCCTCCTCTGTAGGAAATGAATAAGATCTCCATATATTTTTCACCTCTGAACTAATAGAATCTGATCAAACAATTGCTATTTTTCTTCATGTTCTATTTGGATTTTGCAAATTAGTTCCACTGCAGATTGGATAATGTGTGTGCCTTCCTTATTTGTAAAAGAATGAAGGCAAATGGGTATGGTTGCTGGTTGTTGAAATATCAGTGAGGATAAATGATGAAACAGGAAACAGGAAAAGCTCTAGAGCAGATATACACATGCAAACTACGTAGAATCCTGTGCACGGAAGTTTGGGAGCTGAGAATTGTACCCGTTTAAATCTGCTATGGTTATGGCTTCAGATTCTCACCCTAAACCTATTAGATAAATGGGAGCCTTCCTATAGAATCTATGGGAAGGCTCTCATTGAGCAAATAGATTTAGGTATAGTGTAGGTGTTAGTTACATTTGGATCTGACATCCCCAAACTATCAGAAAACTGAAGGAAGAGATAAGACTATGATTTAGCTGCTTTTAGAAAATGAATGAAGGTATTTCATCTTCTCAGGTTGAAGGACTTCAGGACAATGCTCATATCTAATTTTTTAGATGGAACTTACATGTATAATGGCACTTTTACTGTTTACATTTCTCAGCTATCTGACTATTTATCTGTCAAGTAAAACGACCTATTTATGGTAAACCAGCCACTTGCCCTGATTGTTTGAATGAATCACAGCGCAAACAGAGCTTTATGGAAAAAAGGTCATTACATTTTCCATGTGCTCTGAGAAAGAACCAGTCTAGCTGTCCATGTTTATTTTGTACCTCCTAAGTTACTAGTCCTGTAAATGACAATGTGTTTACAAGGATTTTTATGTCATCAGAACAAAGTCACAGCTCTGCTTCCTCTCCAACCTGTGCTTTATGTAAATGGATGTGCCTCAAGGCTGGTTTATTTGAAAAACTGTAATTTACAATTTAAGCCAAACGGATATTCAGATTTATTGGCCATTAGCAGGCTACAGTTATCATCAATTAATATGCCTCTAAATACTGTAGGTTGGATCCAGGCTCTGCATTCCTCTATTCCAGCAGTAACTCCACTTGATTTGGGGGGGGGGGGTCCCCTTCTGGATACACTATGGCCAGATCCACACCTTGTATCAAATCATTACAAATGTGGAATAAAAAGCAAGATATAACACTATGAAAACAGTATATGGAATGTGTAGATCTAGCAGCTCACCTCTTTGATCTCCTGACTCTCTGTGCATCATTTTCAGGATCTGGAGGGACTGTAGGAAAGAGGGGATGAGGAAACTCACTTCTTCTAGAGCAGTTGATCCAGCTTAAATCAGGACCCAGGCCAATGAATTTAAATGCAAGACATTACATTTTATTTCTAACTATGTTGATGACAAATGTTTACAAATCAGTACTGAGTGGCAAGTTCAATGCTGTAGTTTGGAAATTTTAAGAACAACGATCTGGAGGTGTCATGATGCCCTGATCCCATTTAGAAGGAGGTCCTGATCTTTTCTATTTCAGGTTTGTGAGTTTTTAATTCAGCCACAGGTATAAACTAGTTCTGTAAGATTTAACAGCTCTCCATGAATATATTTATTAAATTAATTATATCCCATTAATTAAGCTACCAACAGAATGTAGACACACAAGTACACACAAAATGCACTGGCAATTGTCTTTAGAAATCTGAGATTAACAGTTGTCTATCAGAAATATTATTCAGATGGCAGTGTTATCATGTGGATAGGACAGCACAGTCTCTTTACATCGTGATAAGTTCCTATGCTGAAAGGACTCCTAAGAGACAGTGTGGTGTAGTGGCTACAGTGTTGGACTGGGAGTCAGGAGATCTGGGTTGTAGTCCCCACTTGGCCACGGAAACCCACTAGGTGACTTTGGGCCAGTCACAGACTCTTAGCCCAACCTACCTCACAGGGTTGTTGTTATGAGGATAAAATGGAGATGGGAGGAGGATTATGTACACTGCCTTGGGTGCTTTGGAGGAAAAAAGGTGGGATATAAATGCAATAATAAATAAATAAATAATAACATTCCCTCTGTTTTTTTGCTGAATTTGTTTTAGAGTAAAGTTGCATAGAGACTTGCCTGGTGGGCTGAAGGAGCACATCCAGTTTCTCTCAAACAAAGCTTGCATTTGCCAGCTACCACTAGAAAGCCAGCATGTTGAACATTAGTCTGGAATGTATCTCTGAAAAAATATAATCTGAAACGCATTACAGTCATGACAATACAGTACAAATAGACATCACAAGAAGGCAGTTAACAGGACACTGTTATCTGTCACCCTCCCTGTTTCTTTTTTCGTCTGTCAGCTCTAGCAAGCAAAGTGTCCCAAATCTACTTGGTTTGGTAAAAGAAATGCCATCTTGATTGGATATCCAAAGCCAGGGTGTTCTTTCAGTTCCCCTCAAGGGAGACCTGCAAAGGAAACAGAATATGGGAGTGGGAAGGAGGAGAATTTTAGAACAAAACAGCTCAAGGGATGAAAGGGGGAGGCACGCACAGCTCTTAGCTTTTGAGAAACTTCAGGCATTTTGGCCTAGGAGGGCACCATAACTGTCATGGTGTGGGGGGTAGGGTGACCAGATAAAATCCAGGTCAGGGCTCATGTAACTTTAACAGTTGTAGAGAAAAGGGAATTTCAGCCAGAGTCATTTGTATGCAATTAGTTCCTGGTGAAATTCCCTCTTCATCACAACAGTTAAAAGTGCAGGCACTATACTAGAGTGACCATATACAAAAGAAGGCAGGGCCCTTGCAACTTTAACTGTTGTGAAGAAGAGGGAATATCACCGGGAACTAATTGCATACAAATGACCCTGGCTGAAATTCCCTTTTCTCTACAACTGTTAAAGTTACATGAGCCCTGACCTAGATTTTATCTGGTCACCCTAGTTGGGGTCAGAGATGCAGCAGGAAGCAGAAAAACCCAGAGTCCCCAGTATTGTCACTGGTGACCCTGGAGACCACTCTTGCTTCACACAAAACTTAGCAAGGTTGTGTAGCTTTCCATCTTTTTAGCTCTGAATCGTTTATCTACGGAAAGAGAAATGGTGGAAGAAGCTGCATGAAAACACCAAAGGGCTATGATAAGAAGATGATGACTTCTGAAACCCCTGTAAAATTCCATGAGCGAGACATGGTGATGATGCCTTAAAGCCTCGTCTGGAAGCATTCACATTATCTTCGGTGTTTTTAGTAGGGCTGTGCACTGGATTGGGTCTGATCCACGATCCAGAGCCGATCCAGGGGAAATCGGATACAATTATCTGATTTCCGATCACCCCTCTGGATCGTCCGATCTTTCCCGAACCGGTCCGGAAGAATCCAATCTGGTTCCGGACAAATTGGAGGATCGGCAGGCGCCCGCTGATGGAAGCAGACAGCAAGGGGGGGGGGCTTACCTGGCCGGGCTGTCTGCTCTCATTGGCGAGCGCCAGTGGATGCCCGCCGATGGAAGCGGACAGCCCAGCCAGGTGAGGATCGCGGAGGGGGCTTACCTTCCGGGGCTGTCCACAAAGGACGGCCCCGCCAGGTTAGAAGCGCGAGGAGGAGGGGGGAGTTAGGACCCCACTCACCCACCCGCCGCCATGTTTTCCCCATAGATTTGCATTGAGGGAAACTTTCTTTCCCCCAGTGCAAGTCTATGGGAAAAACAAAAATGGTGGCCGATCCGAAAATCAGACGTCCAATTTTCGGATCGGGATTGGGCCCGATCCGGTCTGGGGGGTCTCCGATTTTGTCCAAACCAATCCAGGACAAAATTGGAGGTCCCGATCCGGGTCCCGATCCGATCCGGGTGCTCCCTGCGCATCCCTAGTTTTTAGACCTTTTGTTTATACGGCTGGAGTTCATTTCCTAATGTGGAACCGAGGGAGTTGTTTTCTTATTCTTGTAGTTATTTGTTTAAAACGTGTACTTATGTTATTTCGTGTAGCCCAGGCGTATTTAAAAATGTAAATGACTTTAGGAGTGTTCCTACACAAGGCATTTATTGTGCGCTCACGATTCCTTAATCACTGATGTTTACAGGTTCTTTAGACAACATTGTGATCCTTCAGTTTTGCTTTTGTTTTTTTAAAAAAGAGCATTTTTAGAGCAGGGGAAATGGAGTATTATTTCGGAAAGTGAAAGAACTACATGTGTATTTGCACTATTTTGCTATAGCACAGCACCACCTAGAGGTTATGAAATGAAAAAGCAGGGAAAGGAAAGCTCTTTGTGAAGAGCTCTGCAACAAAACCAGAACTAGATACAGTGATTGTATGCCACAAAATAAAGGACTCACGGCAATTGGGGTCCTGCTGACATGTAAACCGTTATGCTCATGAGTATAATTCTGGTGGGAAGCCATTGGAAGAAGCTATATTTTCTTCCATTGACTTCATGCATGATAGAGGAGTAGTCTTCATACTGTTGCTTTCTCTTGCCCCAGCTATGGAAACTACGGACACCGCAGGAAGAAATGGAGCACCCGGATTTCCTCAGGCTTCCAGCAGAGTCACAATGTCTCTCTGCTTATATGAAAAAGGGGGTGAGAGGTGGGGAGTGAGTTTGGTTCCTGTGGAATCTCATGTTGGGAAGGTGGTGGTGGTTGTTTTCTTAAGTCCAAGCTGAAAGAAAAATCATTTGAAAAGATGACAGGCTTGATTTACAGTGTCATTAACCAGAACTGAAACCCTACACAGGCGGCGTCTCCTGTGTAAACCGCATTACCCTCGTGCTTTGCAGCTGATGTTTCTCTGATTATGGTAGATAAAGGCCATTGTGGATCTGTTTCTCTCAGGAGACTCTCATTTTCTTCATACAGATACTACAATTTGGCATTACAAGCTTAAATGTTACTCACTTTGAGTACAAAATGTGAACTAATAATTCATCCAAACCTTGAATGCACATGGACTTGTACATTATAGTAAAATAGATTTCAATTTTAAGGAAAAAAAATTCAAGATTGCTCAAACCTTGCAAACTTATATAAAAAAACACCAAAATCCTTTCCATTCTAACCTTTTCTTGTTGCTGAGGCATTGTTTTTCTACTATTAGTTGGAAGTGAATGTAATTTCCCCTGAGGTCTTTTTAGTTTAGAAAAAAAATGGTGAGTAAGTGGGGTGGAGGGGGGGACATGATAGAAGTTTTAAAAAGTATGCATCTCTTATAATATTAGAATGTGGGCTCATTCAATGAAGGTAAATGGTGGTAAATTAGGGGCAGACAAACGTACTTCTTCACACGGTGCATATTTAAACTATGGAATTGACTTCCACAGGATGTGGTAATGGCCAGCAACTCAGACTGCTTTAAAGGGGGGTGTAAGAAATTCATGGAGGAGAAGGCTATGGCTATCAATGGCTACTAGTTCAAACCACCTCTTTGTGCTGCAGCAATGCTGTAGCCCCTACCATTTGTTGAGAATTTTAATTTAATTTTACTTCATTGTTTGAAGGCTGTGCATTCCCCCTTCACAACACTGGAGCACACATCTATCCTGAGCATGATCCAGGCAAAGTTCAGCCCATTTTTAGGTGCCATGGATTTCAGTGGCAGAGACAGGACAGTCTGTGTTGGACTCTCCCGTTAAAATTAATAGCAGTATCACACACACACACACACACACACACACACGGGAAAACAGTGATACAGCAATCTTCACCAGCCTCAATTCTGAAGCAAGCAGTAAAATATTTTCCTCTCCCATCATTCGTTGCGTGTGGTAAACTGAATATCACTATTTTCTTTGAATGAAGTCTTAGGAATATAAACTAAAATGTCATTGGGCCTTACATTTACTTACTACCTGGATAAGCCCATAGGATTCAATGAAAGCATTCTGTGAAACACATGCCTGTGGAATTCCACTGGGGAAATTCCAGAAGCCTATTTTATCTCGCTCGGCTTCACTCCTTAGCAGCTTAAATCAGCAAATCCTTCCTTGGCTTCCTCCTCCAGGTTGAATTAGAGCCCCATCTCACAGTTGGTATATCATAACAATAAACCAATTGGGTTTGAAGGAATTTTCAAAGGATCAAGAAACATGCATGCAGGCCACAAACCTATGCACATTTAATAGCAGAATCATTGAACATAGTAGGGCTTATGTCTGAGTAGGCAAGTATAGGATTTCACTGTTAGTGTTATAGTTGCAATGCCCTAGCTCTATTATAATAGATTAGGCTGACCAGGTGGCTCGGGATTTCCCGGTCCTAACTGGGAATCCAGGGGCAAACCGGCCCAACCGGGGGGCGGGGGGGCAAACCGGGGTGGCGGGGGGTCACGCGGCGGTGGCAGCAAGCAAGGAGTGGCGTTAGACCTGGCGGCAGAGGAGCCCGGGAAGCGGCCTCCCCAGCAGGTAAGCACGAAGGGGGGCACTTACCTGCTGGGGCAGCCGCTTCCCGGGCTCCTCTGCCGCCTTCGCCACCGCTGCCGGGCTCGTAAGGCCAGAGGCCGCGCGGAAGAGGCAGGAGAGGGCCGGATCCAGAAGTGACGTAACCGGCCCTCTCCCGCCTCTTCCGCGCAGCCTCTGGCCTCATTGGGGCTCATCGCGATGGCGATGAGCCCTGAGGAGCCCGGACGCCCGCGCCCGCCTCTTCCGCGCGGGCATCCGGGCTCCTCGGGGCTCGTCGCCATCGTGACGAGCCCCAGAAAGGCCAGAGGCCGCGCGGAAGAGACGGGAGAGGGCCGGTTACGTCACTTCCGGATCCGGCCCTCTCCTGCCTCTTCCGCACGGGCGGCGACGGACGACCCTGCGCAGCCGCATGGGCGACGGAGGACCCGGCGGTAGGTCCAGGCTGGTTGTTTTTTGGGGGGTGGCTTGGTGGGGGGGTTGTTTTGGGTGGGGGGGGCGGGGGGGGACCGGGATTTTGATTTTTAAAATCTGGTCACCTTATAATAGATAGAAGACAAAGCAGGGTGGGATGGTTTCCTTATTACAGAGGGGCAGCCATGTTATTGCTCACAACTTTTTCATTCTGGAGCTCTGGAGTGCAACTGGATAGGTAGCCTTGTTGCCTTTTCATTTTTTCCTCCCTTTTTAAAACCTAGTCCCCTGGCTAAGCACTCCAGGCTAGGTACAACAAAGAAACAAAGAAATTTGGAAAGATAAGGAATGGAATAGAGTCTCCTGAAAAAGAAAATGGCTGGCTGGAGCCCAGAGCAGGAACAAATCATGCTGCAACTTTTTCTTGCAAGACCCACTTGTTAACTTCCATTGACCATACGCAAATGCACGACTCCTTTAAAACCAGAAAAGCAATTCTGGATGTGCTTGTGAATTTCCTTAAATATCAAGATATCCATTAAATGCTGTCCAGAGAGAAAATGCTGATGTTCTAATTTGTGATTCCTCTGTTCTTCTATTACCTTCCCATTCCACATGGCAGTTGCATGGTCAATATAGTACTCTCTTTCCTTTGTATTTAGGTTATGACCGTGCTCTTTACCACTATTGTACTACTCAGCACTATAGTCAACACAGAGCCTATCTATACTACTGCTTTAAAACGGTTTATAACAGTTTTAAAGCAGTAGTGTAGATATACAGAGGATTCTTCTCAGCATGCATTGTTGTTGATTGGTTGTTCTTTTTGCATAGGTATAAGTCTGACATTTGTTGATCTGCTTAAACTATCCCTAATCTCCCTCTCCCAATTATTTGAGGTGGCTTAGAAACATCATTTTAGAAATATAATAAAATCCAGCCTATGTAAAACACCCACTGAACACTCAACTCAAACAAGAGCAGCATATCTAACGTGAATTTCAAATTGGAGAACAGTACTATACCTGTGGCAGTGGAAAATCTACTATAAGACTGTCATCTATATTTTATTTAAATCAGTGTCAAATCTATGGATTTCATTTTCATTTCTGATTTGATTCCTAGGTACCCCATGGTTATTGGAAGAATATCAAAACTGGTACATTTACACTAGCGAATCAAGCAAAGATATTTACAGCAATAATACAACTCACTCTAAAGAAACTGGACCACAAGATTCCCTTTGGGACCACATTTCCATCCAGATTTTCTTTATTGTTACATTTATATTCCACCTTTTCCTCTTGCAAGGAATCCAAGGCATCTTACATGGTCCTCCTCTCCATTTTATCCTCACTTATAACCCTGTGAAGTAGGTTAGCCTAAGAGTAAGTTATTGGCCCAAAGTCACCCCAATGAGCTTCATGGATGAGTGGGGACTAGAACCCAGATCTCCTGAGTCCCAGTTCAACAGTCTAACCATTGCACAACTAGAAATGTGAAGGCCCGGGAAAAAAAACACAGAAAAAAGGGGAAATAAACAGTTTTTCCTGTTTGTTTTTGAAGCCTTTTTTGTTTGTTTGTTTGTTTGTTTGTTTATGTAAAAATAAAAAAATGAAGAAAAACAGATTATGGGATGTTTTATTTTAGCATGATACATAAAATGTTTAAGACAAGGTGTTTTATATATTTACTTCTCCAAAAGATTTCTAAAAACTATGTACAGTATCAGATTATTACAATTTCTGTGCACTGAGGACAAGCAACTCCTAGGTTGCAAACTGAGACTACAACTCTCAAATACAAGAGCAAGATGCATTTCTGCCTCTAGGGGACACTGCCATTGAAGCAGAGACTGAAACTGATAGTGATAGCTATAGCTCAGAAAATGAGTCGGATTAAATTTCATGCATATTCATTGAATCTTGGTTCCCTTTTTTTCTCAGTTCTTTTTATGGGAATGGGTGCTTTATGTCTGCTTGACACTGTGGAGGACTAGCAGAGACATAAATAATTTTCCTTGTTACTAATGTTAATAGTTTCTTCTGTTTGTTTTTTTAAAATTGTTTTTTGCCTGCTCCTCATAAACTGGCAAAACCAAAGAGGTTCCTTACAGTTCAGATGTTTCTTACAGTTCAAAAGCTTGTAGCACCATTTGTTAACCAAAAAAAGGTAAAAATTTTAAAAAGTAAATTCAATTTGTAATAATTGCTTGGACGCACTATACTTTTAATATACCAAATGTGATAATTTTATGTCAAACCAACTTGTACATAACTACATTTTATGTTCCTAAAGTAACAAAGTGACTTTCAATCTGTAAAAAGTGCTAATATTGCATTTTTTCCATTTTTCCCCAAAAAATCATTTTTTTCCGACCCCTCCTCCCGGAAAAAAACCGGTTTTTCCATGGCTTCAAAATATTCAGACATTTTACATCTTTATACAGTCTAACCCAGTCCAACAGCCTAACCACAGAGCCTTTCTACATGAGGCATTCATTGTGTTTCCTCACTCATGGTGGTCTGCAGGTGCTTTACATGAGGTTGTCATCCTCCAGGCCCTCTTCCATTTTAGCAGTTTTTTCCCTAATGAGAAAGTCTGGTATATCCATGAATGGCAGCATGAAACCTGGTGTATTTGTGCAATTCTGCTATACCGCACCTCCACCTAATGGTAGTGTAATGCAACATATAGAAAGGCAGAGAAAGAAAATCCCTAGGGGGGGAAAAAGTGTAAAGGAACCAAACTTAATCCTACAAAGAATCTGGAAGAAAAAGCCTCAGTAAAGTAGCAGGTTAAAAGCCCCATGGTGAGCATCTTGCTAGGACCACAATATAAAACACTGAAACAATCACGTAACATTTCCATCTCTCTTTCTCTCTTAGTCTTTTATCTTTGCTGTGTCCTTCAACACCTGAGCATAAGGATCACCATAAAGTTGTTCAGAGTCCTACACATTTCATTTCCCATTAACAGGCATTCCAGATCTCAATGGAATCTGTATGCAGATAGAATCTGTCTCCTCCTGTCTAGGCATCCTCCTCTTGCCCTCTAGCTGAAATCAGTCCAAAGGTTTCCCATTTTGGAATTATTCACAAAACGGCAACTAATGGCTTCTTTTTGCATAAGAATGGGGTAGTGATAAGGAAAGGAGAGGACTGAAAAAAATAGACAGAAGTGATGAGGGGGGAATTAACTCCACCACTCTACCTACATCCTCAATTTGGAGATTTGGGTAAAAGGCTGGCTGAGTTCATTTTAGGATTCAGTTAAACTGAGCTCAAGTTACTCTTGTATTTCCAGGTTAAGTGCTGTTGTTAATGCTTGGCCTTCATGAAATTTGTCTGTACAGTATCATAATCATGGGCAGAATCTACTATTCAAAACTCTACATAGAGCTGAAATGCTGCTTTCGGTTTACTGATCTTTCCAAACTACTAATGAATAATGTCTGGAAGCGGACAAATATTTGAGAGAATTTGAGAGATGCTTCTACTTCCCATGTATACATACATGGTTGCCTCCAGTCTAACAGGTTTCGCAGGTTTTTGAAAGAAAGTATGTTGTTGGATGTATACACCATAAGCACCTTCAACTCTCTGCAGAAATTATAAGCCTTCCTCCAGCTACTGATACAAGCTTCTGACTGCACCTTCAGCATGACTCTGAAACCAGCTTGTTATATAATGAAACAAAGGACCCCAGTTACTACATTTCTATCCTGTCCTTCCTTCAAGGAACTCGGAATGGCACAGACGGTTTTCTCTCCCACCCACCCCACATCATTTTATCCTTTTGGTAGGTTATGCTAAGACAATCTTTCCCAATGTTGTTGGACTACAACTCCCATTATCCCTGACCATTGGCCGGGCTGGCTGAGGATGGTGGAGATTCTAGTCCAAAAACACCTGGGGACCAAGGTTGGGAAAAGCGAAGCTAGGAGATCACAGCTGCCTCACAGGGACCCAGTGAGCTTCATGGCTGAGTTAAGCTGAACCTGGATCTCCCTGGACCTAGTGCAATACTCTAACCCAGTCTCCCACAAACGAGTGTCTTTCAGATGTACAACTTCCATCATTCTCTGCCAGCAGAGCCCAATAGTCAGGAATGCTGGGAGTTGTAGTCCAAAACATCTGGGGGCACCAGATTGGGAAAAGCCTGCTCTAACCACTCCATCACACTGCTCTCAATGATCAGTTTGTCACATCCCTCCCCCTGTCCCAGGTGACTCTTCAGAAAGGCCAAAGATTAGGAAAAATAGGAACATATGAAAGTGCCTTCTATTGAGTCAGACTGTTGGGCCATCCAGCTCAATGCTGTCAACACTGACTGACAGCAATGGCTCACCAGGCAGGAGTTTTTCCAGCTCTACCTGGAGATGCTAAGGATCGAACCTGGGACTTGCTGTATGCCAAGCACATGCTCTACCACTGAGCTACAAAATGGACCATAGAGGCAAAGCCATCCATCGGTATATGGACAAGGACATGCCTACGCCCTTGACAGAGTTCTGAAGGGCAGCAGAACTGCACTCCTGAGCCTTGTGATGGAGACGAGTCCCATTTGCTAGCTGTTATGAGCAACTGGCATTTTCCTACACTCAGGAGCAGGCAACCATTTACAGAATGTCATAAGCAGATAAGTTATGTAGGTTCCCAGAAAAGTACGGAGCCTGAGCTGAATACCTTGTCTCCTCTGGGCACAAATGTAATGGATTGTGTTTGTAAATACAGCTTATTATAGTCCACAGTTGTAAGAATGCCTTTCTGGTTACCAAAACAAAGGCAAATATCTTAAGGGGCAATTGAGGCAAACCAGGTAGTCTATTATTATTCTTATCAGAGCTCAGCCAAAGAGTCCCAGGAGAGGTCATATCCAGTTGAGTCAAAGGAGCACAAAGCTCTTTCTTTCTGGGTGAGCCTCCCATGTTCTCTCCCAGCAGCAAACCTGCACGTAGTGAGGATGTTTGCACCCCACAGACTTCAGTGGGATTTAGCAACCTAGGGCTTGTTTATATGCCCTAAATACCCTGAGTGGCTGCACAGCTGCGCCCCGTTGTTTATATGATGGAGCCGCCAATATTGGGCTTTGCCCTGCGAAACTGCGCTTTTTATAAGTGTCCATTTACTGCGACTTTTCCTATTGCGCTGATATCACCACTGTTATTTCTTGTCTTTGGTTTGGATTAATAAAGTGGCTGTAGCTCTCGGTGGATCCTAGTGCAGGGTCAGAGTGGGAATGTGGGCAGCGGGCAGGCTTGATGGGCCAAATGGCCGCCTTGGCAATCTTAAAGGGCAACGGAAGTCAGGGCAGTTCATAAATAATGGACTCCCTGAATAAACTAAAGGAACTACAAGCTTTCAAAGTTCTGTGTAGTTGCCCCCCCCAGTTTTTGCAGTTTTCCACTTCCTCCATCCCCCCCCCCCCATTCCAGCTGTCTGACAACAGCACTGTAGTTTTGCCTGGCCAGATAGCCTGCACTCCCTCCTGCCATGTGTGTGCGTGTGCGTGTGTGTGTGCGTGTGTGCGTATATCTATATCTGCATGCTGCCTTGAGAGGGCTTTACCCTTAAAGGCGCCCTAAATATACATTGAAATCAATCAATCAGTCAATCAATTGTGCAGCATAACTGCAGCCATAGCTATCGAGTACACAGCCCCACCAAGCACTCAGGGCCAATCTACATGTGCAGCAGAATTATGGCAATGCAGCTTTTCCTAGACTGTATGACATTAGACTGCAGGTTTTAGATTAAACTTCTGAGTGCTCCTCCACACACAAACAACACCCCTCCTTGCATATAGAAAACTAACCTTCAGGGAGAAGGCGAACCAAGAAGTGGAGCAGGAAAAGCTTTTAAATATGTAATCTCACACATGCATAACTGTGTGAGAGATTTAAAACGGATCAACTGTGCTGGCCAATGTGAATTTCTTCATGCTCTCGTTCCTATGGCAACCCTTGCTGCACAGTCAGGAGACCCTGCTGCATGGAGTGAGCTGTGGTGTGTGTACATGGGGGGATCCCAAAAATTGGGTGGAGGGACCTTCCACGCGTGGCGCCCCTTCTCTCATGGAAGGTTCCTTCCTCTTGTGGAAGGCAGATCATGGATCCAACCCGTTTTCCAAATGATGCAGTCCTCCAGATGATGCTGTGCGAGCAGCAGATCTGAGCGCAGTAGTGCCTCAGTGTTGAGAGTAAGAAGCCCTCAGCTTGATGGTGCCTCTTCCGATGTGCAGCGGCAGCAGGCAATGCACCGCACATTGATGCTCCTTCTGCCAGTCTTCACGTAAGGAGCACCACAGCGGCTTTTTCTGTCACTATCGCCGTCGCTGCACCTGCCCGGCAGAGGGGCGGCTGGGCGGCACCCCCCTACTCTAATAAGGTAAGTTAAATAAATAAATAAATAAATAAATGGGCGGAGGACTGCAGAGGCAGTGCAGCGAGCTTATGGCTCGCTGCTCCACCCCCTTTCCTTCCCTTCCCTTCCCAGCTCGCTCTGCTCTAAAAAATATCAGGGTAAATGCCCAACTTTTTTAGAGCAGAGCAAAGGGCCTTTGCCCCTAGATGGCTTCGCACTGGCGGCAGCATCATGTAACCCAACTGCCACCAGTGTGAAGCCAACTCGATGGAAAGTGTCTGTCTAGAGGTACCCTAAAGTGTCCCATATTAGGGATTTCATGGCTGGGGCAAGGGGCTGAGCCTCATTAAAGGTAATGGGCTTACCTGGGGTTTTCAAAGGAGCTGCTTTATTTCCCTGCCAACTGGCAGAGACCCAAACCTCCCTAATGAAATACAAATGCGAATATAAAGGCCCTGTGCTCAGCGTTAGTCAGTGCCACGTCCCCATTAAACCGTAATGTGTGATTACGTTGGCCAGTGTCATGAATCCAGGACTGGAGAGTGTCACAGCGCTTGAAAGGAGTTATTTACTTATATGAGTCAGAGCGTTTCAGGACAACCTCCTGGGTTCAATCACATCAAACAATTTTTCTATAGTCTTGAAAGATGATCCATCTATAGCAGGAAGGGATAGCCTTCCCAACTGGAATTCCTTCCATTTAGCTTTTCCCAAGGAGAGGAACATGTTGAATTTTATTTTATTTATCCAGAGATTTAAAGCAACGCTTCTCAAGGTGTGAGGTGAGATACCCTCCAGGGAGGTGTGGACAGTTGTCAGGGTAACGATGAGATCTTTCCTGACACCTCCCAGTACAGAAGCCTGTCTGAGGCCTGGCTCAGACATGGAGACCTGTGGTAATGTCCTCTGCAAGATGGGAGTCTGGGCCAAGCCTCAGAAACACATGTGAATGATGTCTTGTTTCAACCAGGAAGATCATAGAGTTGTGCAAGGGAAGAAAAGGTTTAATTTTTTCGTTCATTTTTTATTTTTGAAGTTTCATTTGTTTAGTTTTCTGTTAGTCTGAACTGCATTAATTTCATTTTCATTTTTCACTTTTTACTGCTTTTCTACTGATTTCAGTGGAGACTAGGCTGACCAGATAAAATCCAGGTCAGGGCTCATGTAACTTTAACAGTTGTAGAGAAAAGGGAATTTCAGCCAGTGTCATTTGTATGCAACTAGTTCCTGGTGAAATTCCCTCTTCATCACAAAAGGGGCCCTGCCTTCTTTTGTATATGGTCACTCTAGTATAGTGCCTGCACCTTTAACTGTTGTGATAAAGAGGGAATTTCACCAGGAACTAATTGCATACAAATGACACTGGCTGAAATCCCCTTTTCTCTACAACTGTTAAAGTTACATGAGCCCTGACCTGGATTTTATCTGGTCACCCTAGTGGAGACCCAACATTGCTGCCAATAACTCTGGTGTTTTCCAACCAAATGATATGAAATTTGCAGGCTACCTACCCACCCTCTAGGCATTAGACCTGACCAATTTCATTCAGATTGGACAAAAACTCCCCATTTTAGAAGAAACTTTTAAAAGGTGCACGTGCTATAAGGTTCCCATTCTTTTCAATGGGAGACCTAGCTAGTCGTCTCCTGCATGTAACTTTGATGTTTTTCATCCAGATGGTATCAAATTTGTAGGTATTTTATTACTCCTCAGGGCATCAGGCCTGCCAAATTTCAGTGCATGCACAATTCATCCAATCTCTGTGATCCTTCTCCCTGGGAATGTGTATCAGGCAAATTGCATGTAGATTTGCTTAACTCCCAAATGGAAAAGATCTGAAGACCTGAAGGTGTGAAACGGGCACAAGTGCCAATCAGCCTCATCATCTCCTATTCAATACATTATAATTATACCCTCCAAAACTTCCCCTCTGGACAATGCTCCATAAAGTTCAATGAAACAGTGCCATCTAGTGGCAGAATTAATCCTGCAATTAACTTAAATATTGCATTATCTCTATTTTTTTAAAAGGCAAGATTACCAGGGGAAAGTGCAGGAGATACCCTGCAGGATGTCGGCATCATGTAAAAGAGCCATAAACTTCCGTGAGTGGCCAATCATGAGCGTGCAATAAATCACTCATGTAGAGAAGTTCACAGTTAGTGTACACAGTTTGTAATCTGTGTAGCAACTCCCTTTTGGTTTTGATAACAGAAGATTTCCAAATGTACCAAGTATTTTTTTAAAAAATTGGACAAGGCTTCCTTTCTGGTTTGAAAATGTTAAGACAGAAATCTCAGTTCTGGAAAGCATGGCATCTTAAACAATGCATGTGGCAATACTACACTTACTTACCTGGGAGTAAGCACCATTGAACTCAATGGGATTTACCTCTGAGTAGACATGCATAGGATTTCACTGTTAGTCTGCTTAAGGCTGGACTCACATAGCCATTTTTGTTTCAGCCAGACGTTTTCAGTCAGTACAAGTTTGATGTGCATGCACACCTGAGTCTTGTTGATTATTTTGAACATATGTTCATAGCTGGAAATCTTGAATTCAGCTATAGGTTATGCCAATACCTTCTGTTTCTGCTGCTCTGATTTGTTGAATAGGGAGGGAGGAGATTACAACATCCTTAGCATTTCGAAAAATAAAGATGATTCCCTTGCCAAGACTTTAACGTGTTTTTTTCTTTCAGTTTTATATCTTCTAAAATTTGGGGATGGGTTTACTAGTTTTATTATAATGCTTAATTTTTTATAGCCTTCAGCATATATAAAATGGAGAAGAGGACTACATCAGCTGTCTAGGGTTCCTTGCAGGAGGAAAAAAGGAGGATATAAATGTAATAATAAATAATGAAATAAATATAGGTAAAGTAAAGGGTTGGATTATATATGCATGTTCATCAATTGATGCCTGTTGTCTCAAAGACAAACTTTAAACTGTGAATGAGCTGTTACAGATCAACAGGGATTGCTCAAAACATCCTCTTGCCTGCAGTAAAATACCCATGAGGCACCCATCAATCCACTCATCCCCAGTAGTAAAAATATAACAACAATAAAGGTACCCCCAAAGTTGCCATCTACCTACCTTGCCTAACGGAAGGGTTGGCTCTGCAGATCAAACACAACCAATGGAACTTTCAGATCACTGCTTATCACATCAAATGTGAAGCTGGTGGACAGCTGCTATCATACAAAAGTGCCAGTGTAGATATGTCCTCCAAAGTCAAGAAAAGAGTAATTTCAATCGACCTAAGCAGGATAATTTGAGAGAGTTCACTTTTGTTTTTGAGGAATTGACCTACCTTACAGGGTTGTTGTAAAGATTATTGAGATGTGACATGTTTTGAGCACTCTTAAGCAGGTGTGAGGTGCCTCCAGCCTGTAGCCACATGTGGGCTGTAGGGTCTCCCTATTCAGCCCATAGCCTCCCCCCCCCCCCCATACAGCAATTAGGTTTGTAAAAAGTCTTCCTTTGGTACATCTCTTGTGACATTCAACCTTTCCACACACGACACACATAATAATGATGGCCATTTTGCTGGAAGAAGATAAACAAAAAGACTAATAAGTCACTATGGTGATAAGGGCAGAAGAAGAACTTGATTCGATCAGACCAAAGGTCCATCTGCTAGCAGTGGCCAGTCAGGTGCTTCTGGGAGCTCACAAGTGAGGCATGAAAGACTTTGGATGCAAAACTCTCATCAGACTGACCTGTTGAATGAACTCACATGTGAGAGCTATGCCTGTGGTGGAATTTGGATGACCTCACAATGGTATCACTGAATGCTTCTTTGCAAAAGAAAAAAAACATTTTTTTTAAAAAAAAAGGCCTAGGACCACTGTTTTCAGCCCCAACATCTTTTTATTCTGCAGGATTTTGTGATGGTGGTAGTTTCTGCAAGTGTTCTACTCATCAGATATCATTCCAGAAAGTTCCTTTTCTGGGGGTGCTACCCAGTGACCTGTGCATGGTATCAGTGGAAGAGACAGCCTGTATTACTTTGTTTATAAGAACATATTTCCGGTGATTGATGTTGGAGCTGCGGAAGTATGTTTGTAAGTGGGACTTTAAAACATGAATCAAATAATGTTTGGAATACGTATGCTTCTCTGTCAAACATTTCTCTTAGTCTGGAGTCTGCTGTTAGCCTGCTTCTCCAGAGGTATGAAGGCCTGCATGGTGGAATGGAGTCTGGATCAAAAGCCATTATTCTATCAGATCCTCGTCTGTTCTAAATGACTTTCTTCAGGGAAAGCTGAGACAGCTTATAGGGAAGTGCACTCTGTGTAAATGTATATGCATGTACAGGATTTGCAAGACAGTTACTTCCTTGGACACTAGTGTATACAAAGATGACATATCACTACAGGATGCAACATCATATTTATATTTTAAACAGAGAATCTAGATGAGGAAGAAGAACCAGCTTCAGATACCTGCTCAGCCATGATATTCACTAGCTGGCCCCAGGCAAGTTGCTATTAGCTCTGAAGCTATTGTGTATGACTGTTGTGGCCTATGTGGAATTAGAATTGTAAAGGATTTTGCATACAGAAATAAAATATAATAAAATCACAGTAGAAGCAGCAATTATCATCAACATCATCATCATGCATATTTGAAACGGGAAGTGTCTGCATCACTTATACATTCTAGGCTATGTTCACACATCATGGCAAATCATGGATCTTGGTTGATTGAGCCATATGAAGCCATATTGTGAAGCTTTGTGAGTGAATGCTTCACAATATGAGTAAATAAACCAGTAAGCTGCAATTGAGCATAGCTTCCCATTACGTCCAAACCCATGACAATGGTTAATTGCTCCCAAACAAATCATCTGAAGTCAGCTTCAAACCAGAGATTGAATTTGGCTTACACAACCTGGCTTGTCTGAGAACAATTTTCTGTAGTACAGCGTGCAGACATGGTTCACATGTATTGACAACCCATGGTTGTTGGGGTCTCAAGCAAAGGAATGAGCACGATGAATCCCACGTGCTCATCACTCCTGTTTAGAATCAGCATTAATCAACCCGACGATTACCTGTGGTTCCTGGGTTGTTGATTAAAGCTGACTGAAAATGGAAGTGACGAGCACGTAAGAAGCAGTGCACTCACTCCCTTGTAGAGATGTTGGAGAAATTCGAGATGGACAAAAATTAGCTCGGAATTCTATGAATTAGACCTTGCAGAATCCACTGTGGACCAGCCTCCCCAGGCACTGCAAGTTACAGGGTCTTCTTTTTTTAAAAAAACTTTCCTGAAATTTACGGAAATTCATTCGCAGGAAAATATGAAAAATTCTGCCGAGACATATGCCATGCTGGAAAATATACGTGAGGAAAAATGAAATAGAACGGGGAACAATATGTTAAATGTTACGCACTAACATAAATTATGTAAATTGTTGCAAACTTTGTTATGGAATTATCTGCAAATCAAATCGGTCTGTGCACAGATGCCAGAACGAACGACACTGCACAAGCCACGATACACACATGGGATGGATGTCATCAAACCTGGACATGCATACTTTGTTTCTCATGGCCACTTTGGCTCAGAATGCTTTTGTCCATGATAAACTGGATATACATGGGCTTCTTAACAACAAACTCAAATCATGGCTGGACCATCTGAAAGGATGGGACAGGTGGCCTTCCTAAAGACATAGACAGAGATGCTCTGAGCAATGACAAGAGGATAATTCTGGAACACTCCTCAAAGGGGACTAACAAAACAGGATGACAGTGGAAAAATACAGAAAATTGCTTCTGAAAGAAAGAGGGAGTAGATATAAGGTTGTTCTTTAGGTATGGTAATATCACTAGGGAACCTAAAGGGCACAGAAAACTAGAGGTGCAGAAAGGGAGGGGACTTAGAAAAATGTCCAAACACTAGTTTCCCACAACCTCCTGGTAATTCCTCATTTGGACTGTGCCATCTGTGAGGACACCTGGTCTGTCTTTGGAATAACAGGGGTCAGCAAAAGGGTCAGCATTGCCCATGTAGTTTGCAGGCTTCAGGTCTGCAGAAGCACTGTGCCTGAAACACACCACAAAATCCTCCATCTAGAAGTGGTCTTAGATCCTATAGCTCCCCATGAAGTGATTTGTACATTTTTAATTTTTACTCGGGGGTCTCAATTTTCAGGCACGAAAGAAGGTATTCAGCTCCTTTTGCTCTTAAAGTTTTGAAATGAACTGATCCTAATAAAGATCAACATTTACTGTGCCAGCCCACAACTTTACACAGTACACATGTTACAAGGGAGATGTGTGTCATTCAAATATGGGTGGGGCAGAGTCCACTGGTTCTTTTCTTGCGAGACACCTCTTCTGCTTTGGCCAATGGGCTGTTTTGACAGACTGGCAGGAGCCTAAACCTGCTGGAGAAAAAGACACACACACACACACACATGACTCTCTACATGTGCTCTGTGTGGTGGCAGCAGCAGCACCACAGGACGGGGGGGGGGGGGAAGGATACCTGCAATAGGCTGCCAAGATGGGCCTCAAAGAGTTGCATGTGGCCTTTAACCCCCCCCTCCCCCCGCTCTATATGAACTGCGAAGAAACACTCATACTTCGATTAAAGGGTTGATTGATGATGCTTAATGGAGTTGTGGTGAGTGACTCTGGAAGAGGTATGTCCATTTTGCATATCTCTATAAAAACAGAACAAAAATGCCCTGGATTGGAAGTCACTGAGCTCGATTATCCTTGTGGTCATCATCACCATGATTCAAGGAACAGCACAGGATATAAGTAAGAAACAGCAATACAAGTGCAGCAGCAACAGTGGTCATCCAGTTCTGCATGTATGGTCACCGCATTGAAATATGCGTGTAAGATAAACGCAGGCACTTTCAGAATGTATATGCCGAAGTTGACTGTCTTTGGTGATAATTTGCATAGCTATAAATGGCAATTTATCACACACAGACACACATGATATATCAGTTATCTAAAATTATTTTATTGTCAAGGACATTATATTTGTGAAGGCACCTTGAACTGAGTGCTTGACTCATTTATGAGGTTAGCAAAATTATGATACTTCCACACAACTGGAAAGCTGAAATTTGGTACACACAAAGCTCATAGCACCCTCAAAACAGGAGACAGGAAATGTACTCCCAAAAAGTTTAGTTAGTTAGAAAGATAACACTTGTAATCTGCATGACCCGACTACTAGAAAATACAACAAATGTGTAACTTATGGATGAAAGATGGGACATGCATGTTACCTCCTAACAGAGTACAGCACAGTGGCCTAAATTGAAAGAAGTCTACACCTGTGATGAAATGTTAGGTTGCAGGAACTCTTCATAACTGAATCAGGTCAAGGACTTGGGGAAGGGGAGATTTCCAGTAACAAAGGAACATATATTTATGGTTGCAGAATGTAAACTTTATTTATGTGTTTGTGTGTATATTAGAATGGAAAGAGGGGGAATGGAAAACATGTACTAAGCACAGTTGAGAAGTCTTGGAAATTGTGAAGTCTTGAAAATTCCGTAGGGCAAACTTTCCTGCCAGCAAAGAACTCATTAAACGATTGCCCCCCTTGTGTGAGCTCATAAAATATGACATGCTGCAACAATCTACCACACTGGAAATGTGAACGTTAAGGATTTATTAAAGTTATGCTACGTGAGAAGGGTCTTGACTCAGTGGTAGAGCACCTGCTTTGCATGCAGAAGGTGCCAGGTTCAAAGCCCAGCATCTCCAGGTAGGGCTGGAAATGCACCTGTCTGAAATCCTGGAGAGTCATTGCTGCCAGTCAGTGTCAACAATATCGGGCTAGATGGACCAAGGGTCTGACTCAGTATAAGGCAGCTTCCTATGTTCCTATGTGATTATATCAGTACATTGGTTAAGAGTGTGAGCTGGGAAGTTCTTGGCTTAAGAGACACATTGATCATGGATTTGCTAGATAGCTTTGGCAAGCCACTGTCTCTTACCCTCTGTCCCAAATCTGCATGATGAGAATATAACTCTGACCTATTTTACAAACTTGTAAGAATTACTGAGATAATGGGCCTGTTCAGACAACATGCTAAGCCATGGTTAGGCCACTAAGCCTTTTGCAGCAGTTGGGTTAGTGAGCATGTTCAAATTGTGGTTATGAAGCCACCATGATTAGGAATGGTTCACACAACACACTATGCCATAATGTATATCTCAAAATGCTTAACCACTGAAGATTAGTGTGTCGTCTGAACAGGGACATTATATGTTAAGTATTGAACGTGAAAAACTCTATATAAACACTTATTGTTGTTTGTTATTATAGTCATCAATATCATTTCAGTTTTAAAGAGTTCTTCCCTTATCTATGACTCAGCTTCCTGTTGAGGAGAAAGGGTGGGCTGAAATGGGATCGCTATCTACACTTAAGCTGAAGGGCATCTTATAAAAATACAACAGATTTTGAGATAAGTGGTTCTAGTGGAAAGAAGTGCAAAAGCCTGCGGGCCCAACTTCATATCTCTATGGTGAGAGTGTGAGAAGAACTGATCTAGCTTCCTTGTAAAGCTGCAGTCTTAAATCAATGTGACACAGGAAGCAGCCTTATACCAAGCCAGACAAGTTGTCCATCTAACCCAGAATTTTCTCCTTAGACTGGCAGTGGCTCTCCAGGGTTTCAGGCAGGGGCCTATTACTTGCTGTTTTTAATTGGAGAATGGAGATGCCAGGGTTCGGCCCTAGGGCTTTCTGCACGTGCTCTACCACTCCATGTGCTCTGTCACAGCCCCTCCCCTAGTTCTGTATAAAGCACAGGGCCTATTTCTGCATAAAGCACTGAAGTGTCAACCAGAGTTTAACATGGGCATAGGACTTTAAAATTATATTCACACTACTTACAGAGAAACGAGCAGTGTGTGCAGTTTGGGTAATCAGTAGAAATGCTGCTGAAATTCGAAACTGGTTGGTTCATAGGTCAAATCTATTAGGTTTGTAAATTCCCCAAACTGTAATGAGCCGGGACCTCAATCCTACGAACTTCAGTATTTTTGTAATTTGAACTGAGATTGATTATGACATAATTTATATTTTCTGCACCTGCGCAGTCTGCATGACTAAGCTTCCAAACTCTGCTATTTTGCTCATGCTTTGATGTTGGTGGCTGTAATCCTTTCATTTGTGAAGTAAATGCAAATATCCTGTTTGCAATGCACGTGGCAGTGGAAGGATTTTATTTAAAACCTTCATTTACTCCTTTGCTCAAACCAATCAGCTTAAAAGTTGGGATCTGGAAGCACAAAACAACTAATCATGTTTGAAGAAATAGTCATGTCTATCAGTATCCATCCAGTGCCAGGCATTCTATATAGTACCACGGTTCCTTCTGCAGCTGCCATTGCCGCTGCCTCCATTTTCAGCGGCTCCATACAAAGCCAGCACTCGCAAAAGCAGCCAACGGAGAAGGGAAATATGGTGACACATGATGGCATGACTCAAAACGTTGGGGGGCAATGCCATATTATACTCGGCACATTTCCAAGACGCACTTTGGTGAAGTGTATGCCCAAGATTTTGCAACTTTATTGAGATCTTGAATTGATGGAGAATTTCTGGTTGAACTTGTAATGCTGGATTTGTTACATGGTGTGCAAATTACGGTTTCTGATGCGGTGAGTACATCTATCACTAGTAATCAGACAATTCTGATCTCTTACTATAGAAAGCAGGATTATGTACTGTGGGGAGCAAGAATGTTATTTGTATGATATATGTACACATGCCTGGCAGCCAGGATTGATGGTCAGCTCCGCATCACATTACATGTTAATGATGAATCTGCTATCACCTAATCCGGGAAGTAGCCCTTAGTATAAAACAGGGGATTTCAATTACAGATGAGAGAAATGTATGCAGCCGCATATACAATTCTTGTCATTAGCTCGTACCCTGGGAGTTTTTAAACTGAAGGGAGGGTCATAAATAAACATAGTAAGAGAAGTAATTATGAATAGCTAAGAAAGCATACATATTTGCCTACTTTTTAATTGATACAGGTCGCAAAATTCAGTTTTTCTGTTGCAGAATTTCACAATTTGCAACAAATTGGGCTTATTTTAGCACAGGACTTTATAGATCAGAGAATTTTCACTGCAGATAGATAGATAGATAGATAGATCTCTGCATCAAGTTTGTAGATGAGCTTCATCCATCCCTCACATAACAGTGCATCTGATCAACTGCTTCTGTTAGATTATTTCTCTCCCAGAAATTGGGGGAGGGGCACCATCTATTATAAATACGAAGCTTATTCTCAGTTAATAACATATGTAAAAAGACATCTGGGTTTTTTTTACTTAGTTCATTGAAGATTCTTGTTTCATTGTGAGACGCACATACTATATACATGTGCATGCTCTCTGTATCCACTTGACAAAGTTATGTCCTTAACAGGTGACTTTTCATTACTTTTTAGCATGCCCAAGATTTATTCACTTCACAGGTACTTTTAAAAGTCACTTGCCTTACAACCAAGTCTTTCCCTACTTAGGAGAGATTAGGAGATCATCTTTCATGGCCTCTCCTGGATCCTACTTCTAAAGGCCTAATGAACTATGGTTGAGTGGGCACCATAATCCAGTATTTGCAGGAGCTTGTTAAAGTCACTGATTCCATTATAATAATCATATGATCAGATTACCTATTAAAATAATGGCTCAGGGTTAGGGTGACCAGATAAAATCCAGGTCAGGGCTCATGTAACTTTAACAGTTGTAGAGAAAAGGGAATTTCAGCCAGTGTCATTTGTATGCAATTAGTTCCTGGTGAAATTCCCTCTTCATCACAACAGTTAAAGGTGCATGCACTATACTAGAGTGACCATATACAAAAAAAGGCAGGGCTCCTGCAACTTTAATTTTGTGATGAAGAGGGAATTTCACCAGGAACTAATTGTATACAAATGACACTGGCTGAAATTCCCTTTTCTCTACAACTGTTAAAGTTACATGAGCCCTGACCTGGATTTTATCTGGTCACCCTACTCAGGGTACGATGTTAGGACCTGAACTTGCCATCATAGTAGTGATTGGGAGCTTTCCTGTTTGCTTCAATGTGGTCCATGCTCTCTTGAAAAACATATGATATGATGAACAACGATTACATCTCAAGCCAAAGAGTACTACACTTTCCTTTCATTTGCTTTTCTTGGCTATCATGCCAGGTGCCTGCGCAATGGAATTGTAACAGGTGTAGATGCTGGAATAAGGATAGCTTTTCTATGCCACCCTGCCTTTGCTCCCCATTAGGAAGCCATTCACAATTTGAACAAGAGTTTCATGACTGGTATTATTGTTACTGCTATTAATTTATAGGAACTAGGCTACCGGGTAATGCTAACGCATGAGTAAAATTCCAGGCAAAAAGTCATTAGCACAAACATGCACTGGTATGCTGTCTAATTTATTGTATTGTTTACTTGTCTTCATTGATGCTTGCTTGTTTATATTTTTGTAGGAAGCTGTTTTGGATACTGTTGTTGGAAGACAAGTGGGATATACACATTGGTAATACATAAATTATTGTCTTTGAATGCCAAATATGATTTGCCTGCTTCTGCTGAATGGCAATACTTGCAGTTGCAACATTTGTTAGAAACTAAGTTTGGTCCTGCTGCTTTTACAGTTTCAGAGACTAATTTGCTATGGGAAAAACTTATTGTGGCTGATCAACTATATTGACCCACGATCCATGTTTATAAATACTTATTATTGATAAATAGATATGATACACAAGTTCTAAAGCAGGAATGGAATATGGGAACTGGATCGTTCCATTCTGCTTAATGGATCGTTGCTTTAGCATCTGCATCTGCAACATCTATGGATCTCAGGTTACGTCTTTTTCAGCAAGAACTTTGGTTCCGTGTCTATTGGACACTATAATATCTCTTTAATAAGGATTAATCTAAGTCAGCTAATTGTTGGAGATGTAATACTGCTAATCTTTTTAGGAGGAGGTTATTATACAGATAAACTTTGTATTGGAACACTACTTAATATTTATTGATGTACATGTTCTCTTAAATTATCTACCTGCCTCTTGGAAATTAATGCAAGGTCAGCGTAAATGGATTCTCTGCACCCTTTTGACATTTCCTGATTGTTAGAGCAGTACTTCCTGACTGTTAGAGCAGTACGACAATGGAACAAATTACCTAGGGAAGTGGTGGGCTCTCCCACACTAGAGGCATTCAAGATGCAGCTGGACAGCGATCTGTCAGATATACTTTATGGTGGACTCCTGCATTGAGCAGGGGGTTGGACTCGATGGCCTTATAGGCTTGTTCCAACTCTACTATTCTATGATCCTATGATGATGATGATGATTGTACCATCTATTAAATAATAATAATCATTATCAATAAAATAATAATAATAATAATAATAGCAACAACAACAATAATAGCGTAGTCCATTATAAAGATCATGTTAGGTACATCTTCAAAGCTACACACTCCTGAATCTCTTTAATTTCCCATGCTTAACTCTATGCTTGAAATAAACAGCATTGAAGACGCTTTATCTTGGCTATACTTCTTGCAACAGTGGAGTGTGCCTAAGTCTGTTTCAGTTGCAGACTGCTCTCACTGTGTTTTATCCAGTCCTAAATATATTGCACGGAACTGAAACACACTGATGAAACCTCAACAAATTAGGGCCTTTTCATACATTGTAAAGAGGCAAAGTAGGGTTTACCACAAAGTGCCTTTAATAGCCACTTGATCAATAAACCAACACCACTGATCAATCAAGTGCACAAGTAGTAACTAGAGATGTAACATTTCTGGAAATTTTGAAGCCATGGGGAAAAAAACTGATTTTTCTCGGTGAGGAGGGGGGGAACCAATTTTTTGGGAAAATTTGAAAAAATGCAATATTAGCCCTTTTTACGGATTGAAAGTCACTTTAGGAACATAAAATATAGTTATGAACAAGTTGGTTTGGCATAGCATTATCACATTTGGAATATTAAAAGTATAGTGCATTCAAGCAATTATTGCAAATTGAATTTACTTTTTTAATTTTACCTTTTTTTGGTTAATAAATGGAGCTAAAAACTCCTTAACTGTAAGGAACCCCTGAACTGTAAGGAACCCCTTTGGTTTTGCCAGTTTATGAGCAGGCAAACAGCAATTAAAAAAATGAACAGAAGACAAGAAACCATTAACATTAGTAACAAGGAAAATTATTTGTGTCTAGTCCTCCACAGTGTCAAGCAGACATAAAGCACCTATTCCCATAAAAAGAACTGAGAAAAAAGGGAGACCAAGATTCAATGAATATGCATGAAATTTAATCCGACTCATTTTCTAAACTATAGCTATCACTATCAGTTTCAGTCTCTGCTTCAATGGCAGTGCCCCCTAGAGGCAGAAATGCATCTTGCTCTTGTATTTGAGAGCTGTAGTCTCAGTCTGCAACCTAGGAGTTGCTTGTCCTCGGTGCACAGAAATTTTAATAATCTGATATTGTACATAGTTTTTAGAAATCTTTTGGAGAAGTAAATATATAAAACACCTTGTCTTAAACATTTTATGCATCATGCTAAAATAAAACATTCCATAATCTGTTTTTTCTTCATTTTTTTTTCAATTTTCCAATTTTTGAGAAAAACAAAACAAAAAAAGGCTTCAAAAAAATGGGAAAATGTTTTCCCCCCAAATTTTCTGGTTTTTCCCCTGGGCCTTCACATCTCTAGCAGTAACTTAGCTGCATACAGTGGGATTGTATATGCGGAGCATTCCTGAACACTGAAGTAAATGGGGCAATGGCTACATGTGTATGGTTCCATGTGGACACTGCTGCCCTGGAGAAGTTTGAATTATGGCTCATCATCCCCAAGTTTACAAGGGAGATTTGTGGACATAGCTGATGTGGATGCTGTCAGGAGGTGCTGGGACTTTAACTGGTAGTCTTGGGATCTGTGTGTGGCTGCCAGATGTGGTGAACCACTGAAAGGCAGGTTGCAGGAATTAGGCATTGTAACATTTCAGGGTTTGTTGAGGACGGGGATTAGCCCAGCTAAGGGTACTGCTGCACCTGTGTTCTCAGGGTTACAATAAACAAGGGTTCAGCTCCAATAAGCAAGCTCAGGACAGCAAAGGTCAGAAACCAATTGGAGAACTCAGTGAGTGGATAGTACCACAACGTGCTCCAAGTGATCCTGGACTAGAAACCAGACCAGCTCTACTTGTATGTTGCTCCAACAACTGGCAGACTCAGACTGAGCCTTAAATAGGACCAGGGCTTCCTAAAGACTGCTAGCTGCTCCCACACACTGCATGAGGCCTTCTCCCTTAAAGGGCTGTGCTTACTTCTGAAGCCTTTGGTTGTAGGGTGACCAGATAAAATCCAGGTCAGGACTTATGTAATTTTAACAGTTGTAGAGAAAAGGGAATTTCAGCCAGGGTCATTTGTATGCAATTAGTTCCTGGTGAAATTCCCTCTTCATCACAACAGTTAAAGTTGCAGGGGCCCTGCCTTCTTTTGTATATGGTCACTTTAGTATAGTGCCTGCACCTTTAACTGTTGTGATGAACAGGGAATTTCACCAGGAACTAATTGCATACAAATGACACTGGCTGAAATTCTCTTTTCTCTACGACTGTTAAAGTTACATGAGCCCTGACCTGGATTTTATCTGGTCAGCCTATTTGGTTTTGATGGCATGGAAGCAACTGGGCTGTGGTGGCAAGTTCAGAACCCAAGTCCTCAGAATTTGAGGATGGCAATGTGATGTCCTCTGGAAGCAAGGGGCTCCTCTGGGTCTGAGGGCCCTGAGGAGAGGGGCATTGATGGGTGCTTCCACCACCACATCTTCTCATGGATCTGAGAGCTCTATATCAGAAGCTTCTCCTCCCAAGGAAAATCAGAACTTTGGGTCATGACAGGCAGTGCATGCTCAAGCTGTGGACTGACTCTGCCTACCCAGGGTGGCCACTGTGGACTGATTCTGCCCACCCAGACAGGACAGCATTTTTGGTCCCCTCTACAAGAATTCGGTTTGACGCCCGGTTGTCCGATTATGCGCATCTTCTCGCAATCGCTTTTACGCCTAATCTATACACGGGAGGTGGTGAAGTGCATTACCAGCTATATGATACATGCTTTAAAGTGGTTGAAATGCAGAGAATCGCTTGTTTACATGGTCATAAGGCGCTTTAACTCCCGCGGTAAATTAAAACTCGCTAATTAACGTGCATTCCATAATGTGCATAATCGGACAGAAAAAGGGCCTCAACCCCCGATTTGCGCTCCGTTCATGTGGAGGTAAAATCGGTAATGCGCTTTGAAAGAGCTTTAAATCGCTCTTGTAGAGGCACCTGTTGAGAGTTGAGCCTTGCCTGAGTAACACAGTCTTTCTGAGCTTTGCTGCGTTCCTAGGTCCTTTGGATCTGACCTGGTTTGCACTTGGGTCCTGCCTCCTCCTTTGTCCTCCAGTCTTGACTTGCACTTGGGGCATGCCTTCTGGCTCCATCCATCAACTCTGATCTCCTGGCACAAGTCCTGGCTCCTGGTTCCCAGTTTGTCTTAAACCGCTGCCTATGGCTCAGCCCTGAAAGGTGCACATTTGACATGGATGTGCATTGCAATGACTATTCATTTTCAGTTGAACTAATGATGTATCTGATGCAGATAGGAACTTACATCCCCCACTCATTGCACGCAACAGTGTTATTTATAATAATAAATATGTCCTCCATACTTTATGAAGCATTTCTACTGTATCAGAAGCCAAAGGAAAGCATATTTAATGAAGGAAAAATGTAATGTGTTATCTTCTCCATTCCCACAAAGATAGGATCATATTTATTTATAGTACTCCACTCTGACTCATTCGGTATTGGGAAACAGCTGAAAGTAGTTTTCGTTTCTACGCTGCCTTCATCATCCCTGTACACATACACAAAATAGTTGCTTTGTCTAAGAAATCTTCAGAAAGAGAGAGAAAAATGTGTTTGTAAGAGCTGAGACGCTTCTGATCTGGACAATAACAGCTCTGTCGAAGAGCTGTGGAATAATTCCCCAAAGGTACCACCCAAGTCTGGAATATTATTCTTCAGTACTGTAATTAGGGATCTGCTACTGATAAGGCTGCTGACCTAAGCCACTTTCTGCTACGACCAGACACACAGAAAAGGCCAGTGAACGGAGTGTGCATTACCTTCTACTGCTAATAGGGTCTCCCTGCTGTACTAAAATTGAAAGAGATGTAAACAAATGAAAATGTGTCGCTGTGATGTTTTCAGATCTTTAAACTGTGGGAACTAGAGACGATAGGGGTGGCAGATGGTCCATAGAGTGGTCGAGTTGTTGACAGTGATTCAGGTCCCCTCTACAAGGATTCGCTTTTGCGCCTTGTTAGCCGATTATGCGCATAATTGCAGAAGCGCATTTACACCTAATCCCTCTGCACGAGAGGCGGTGAGAGGCTTTACCGGATGTCCAAAATGCGGTTTACAAGTAGTTAATGCTCATAAGCGCATAGTCACACAGTCAAAATGCGCTTTAACGGACGGAGCAAAATAAAACTCGCGATTTAACGTGCATTCGATAATGCGCATAATCGGAGAGATAATGCGCCTCTACGCCCCATTTGTGCTCCACTGGTGTGGAGGTAAATTTTTTAATGAGACTTCAAAGAGCATTAAACCTCTCGTGAAGAGGCACCCTCAGTCAGGATTGTAAGATGGCAACATTTGCAAAGGAGGTAGCCTTTACACAACCCAGGGACGGAGCAGGCACTGGATATATAGAATGCTTGCCTTGGACTGCTACCAGATGACAATTTATGGTGGAATTGCCACAATTCACTCAAATTTTATCAAGGGGTCCATACGACATCATTATCCATTTGCAATCCTACCATTTTCCCAGTACTTCTTCATGAGCTTGCAAGATTTTCTAGTACTTCTCAAGATGCAGCAGCCTCAAAATCTGTTTTAGAACAAAGGAGTAATGCTTTTCTTTCTATCTATCCTCAGTCGTGTAGAGTATCTGCATCCAGTACTAGAAAATCTTGCAAGCTCCTGAGGACGGGTTATTGATTCCAAAGCACGTTGAGCTATATTAAAACTATTTTTTGCTCTATTCATATCATGAGTTCATGCTCTTTTTTGCTTTCTATTCCTAGGTATGTTCCTCAGCCCTTCATTTTTTCGTATTTACAACCCATTTGGTTTTTAAAATCCATCTATAAAAGCAGTGCTCTGGCTACTTAAGAGAGCAATCTGATAGCCCAGTGACCATAGGATGGCTCACAAAATCTCTCCAAGATCGGAGACAGTGCTGACCTTGGAAGGGGGATCCAGAGATCTGCCCCCTCACAGCTGGCACAGAAAGAATCACACCAGCTGCCCTCTGAGATTGGAAAAGCGACCTTGGAGGAAGAGGAAAGGGGGTGTTCCGGAGGAGAGGCCAGGATATAAGTTATCCTGAGCCTCTTCCAGCATCCGTCCCTTCCCCTCCGAAGCACTCTTGGTAGACAAGCTGAAAAGCCCATGATTTTGTAGACAAAATCAGAAAAGACAGAGGATGAGAAGGTGATGGTCGCCTCTGCTGCTCCTTCTGCCCTTCAGCCCAGAAGAGCATAAGAAAGTTGGAAACTTCTGAATTCAGTGGCTTCAGGGCAGTGAGGGTGAAATCAATAGGACTGTGTCCTAAATGAAAGAATATTATAGTGCTATATCCTAATAATGCTATAATATATATATATATATATATATATATATATATATATATTTGAAATGGTACGAGGGGAACCCTTTCCAGTCATCACCATTTTGTGAAGGTGGCTTATGTTCACCAGAAAAGTTTTTTTAATGATTTTTTTTTTTTAAAAAAAAGGCATTGCAGGATTACAGCACTATACCACTAACACTATTTTAGAGAATATGTATTATAACATTATGCAGGTATATCACTATACCTCTATAACACTAATTTTAAAAAAGTAATTAAAAAAACCCCTTTCGGTCAGTTTCTGCTTTAAATCACCTTATTAATACAGTGGTGGCTGGAAATACTTTTCTGCATTTTTAATAGGGGCATGGTGCTATAATACTCTTTCATTTAAGTGGCATTTCAATATTAAAGTATGTTATTTTTTAAGAGCTGGAATGGTGTTTTGGCACTTCTTAAAAGACAGATTAAAAATAAATAGTGATAAAAACAGCACCTACTGCAAAGGTTATAATGAATGTGTGTTGAGCAGTGATGGGTTCAGCTGCCTGATCAGTCACTCCCGACATCAAAACCACATCCCCTAAAAAGATGGAAGAGTAGTGCCAAGAGCCATGATGTGGATGGAACAGAAAAGCAAGGACTTAGGAGCTATCTGTTTAGAAACACCCTGGGTAGTAATGGTCTTGTAAAGGGTGTCAACAATCAGGCAGCCCATTCCTATCCTACTCTTTTTCCCCTTACTGTAATGACTCTCCAGACAAGTCCTACACACATTTATTTGGAAAGAAGTCATTCTTTCAAAACCCTGTGGCATCACAGTTACAGGGTAGAGAGCAGCAAATCACCACAGCAGGAGGGAGCGCGGGCTTTCTGGATAGTGTTGGTGGCCATTCAGCTCATCGTGCCTGCTGTCTGCCTGGTCCTTCCATATGTCCCTTCCCCGACCTACTGTGGGTCTTGATCCACTCTCGGAACACCTCCAGCCTCAATGCAAAGCGAGACCTCAGAGTAAATGGAAATGTTGCTGTAAGTCAGCGCCTTTTCACTGCACAGGTTTTTTTTTGGGGGGGGAAGCCCATGGTGAGTGCAAGTTGGCAGCTGCATCATATAAATGACGCAACGCCACTGAGCAGCCACCATGGCATATACAGGGCATATAAACAGCTCCCAAGTGGGACTTACAAGAAAGAGTGCAAAGGATTTCAACCTTACTAAGTGTGTTTTTTTTTCCTTTTTAGTGAGGAAGTCAAGTCCCCCTAACATTTTTAAAAACAAAACAAGTAAAGATGCCTACCATTTGGAACGTGACTTCAATAATCAAGGAGTGATGTATATGAGTTATACAGTAACTTAAAACAGATAAGGAGAAGCTATCACATGACTCTTGCAAATATCTGTGATTATTGCACAATCCCATTCAAAGAAAAAGGCAGAATTCTTGCTCTTTGCCTCTAACCTTTGGTTTCTGTATTTAAAGCATTTATGTTATCTACTTCTACCTCTATAATGTAGCAAAATAATCAATCACCTCCCACCTCTCGGTTGGTGATTACGAAGCCTGAGGTTAGCTATATGTAGAGAACTCAGTTCAGACCTGTAGTATGCTTCACCCTGATCCACATAGCTTATGGGGCCCACCCCAGTGCAAACTGTGCATTCCACACACCTGGGTTCCTACAATGAGTACAGGAATGTCACATGGGGGAAAAATGCCTGCCTTTTTCAAGGGCATTTCCCGGTTTTACATTCCAGTGTCGAACAGGAAACATGACATGTGGACATGCTCTAAGATGTCCTGAAGGTGTGCCTCTACCCCTGCAGAACTCTGCATGCATTGGCTCCCTGCTATGATTTCATGTGCAACTAATGCATGGAATGTGCATTATCTATGTAAGAGAGGGCACTAAATCCATAACATTGTTGAATTTTGTGTGTGCTCTCTCTCTCTCTCTCACACACACACACACATGTATACACACAGCATTGCTCCTATGAGATGTAAATGATGTACCTTGCTGTCCTTTCTGCCAATTTTGACTGGCAACAGTGGGAGGTGCAGACAGAGCCTGAGTAAGGTGTATAATAAACCTTCTCCTCTAGATCACTTACTTAGCATGGCATAGTGGTGACAGGAACCAGGGAAGCCAGGGTTCAAATCCTTGCACAGCCATAATGCGCTCTGGGTAAGTCACTGTCTCCAGACTAAAATACCTCACCAGAGTTGTGGGGAAGATAGATCCATGTACGCAGCTTTTCTGCGCTACTTGGAGGAAGGGCGGGATAAGCATGAAAATAAAAATAAAACACAACATTCTGAGGTTAGCACTTGGCTCAACATTAGTGGGATCACTCCAAAGTCAACTGTTTTGAAATCTGCGACTCCATGCCGTGACTGTGGAGCATATAGATTCAGCCCACAATAAAGTTGATGGGGAAACTCCTTGACTATTCATGGTTCTCCCTCTACCACACAAGTGCAGCACAAGTATCCGTCAGTGACATCTGTGTCTTGTGGCTGGAGCTTTGAGTCTTTGTGGTAACAGTTGTAGCATTTTGCTGGAAAAGATCAACCTACTCCCAAAGATAGTGGCCCTGTGAGGCAGCTAACCTTAGTCCCATTGAAGTTAATAGAACACAGTTGTCAGCTCAAAGGGACTTCCAGCACAAACCTATACATATTTGCTGAGGAGTAAGTCTCACTATGTTCAATGGGTCTTCTGCACAGGTAAGTGTACGTACAGTAGGACTACAATCCTAACTGAACTGGGGCCAGAGTACCTACTGGTAGGATTGGATTCTAAGCTAGATTATGAGCTCCATCAGCTTCAAGTTAGAATTCTGATCTTTGTGGTTAAACTACAGAGAGAGAGAGAGAGAGAGTGCCTTCCCTTCTCCTGTCTGAAGTGGAGGAGTATCCCCAACCCACCTCCATCTATTTCCACACTTGCCCCCCGGCATCTGCACGCCTGGAGGGGTGAAAGGGAGAGAACTGGGGCAGGGAGGGGCTGGGAGAAAGATGGAAGAAAGAGCCATGAGGGGAAAGGTTTCCTTTGGGAAAGGGGCTCGGGTTCAGAAGGACAGAAAGAGCCTTAGGATAGCTGGCAATGCTGGATGCCTTTGGCTCGGACTGCGCAGAGGAAGGTTTTCTCTGTGCCAGGGAAGAGGGGCGCTTGTTACGAGTCAGAGGCCCAGCGCCTGCCTCACAGACAGGGCCGTGCATAGGGGGGGCAGTGGGGCCAGTTGGCCCGGGGCCCATGATTTTGAGGGGGCACTCCGACAAGGAAGTCCCCCCCCAGCTTACGCTACTGCTTCTGTAGCGTAAGGGGCCCATCAAGAAGCCAGGAGCCCGCCTTGTGGAAACAGCGTAGAAGCCGTCCGTCGTGAATACCACGGTCAGACTTCAAGCTCCAGAGGGCCAAGCCGCATGCAGGGCGGGGATATATGTGCCTTGAGGTGTTGTAGAACAGGTTTAATATGAATGTGTTACGTAGAACGGACATGTTGGTGGGCACGCTCCCTTGGGGCGGTCATGCTGTCCTCCTTTTTTGAAATGGGGGGGCACACACTTCCCATCTGGCCTGGGCATATTACCAGCTCTGCACGGCCCTGCTCACAGACAGACCAGGAGCCCAAGTTTCAGGGAGGAAAGGAAGCAGCAAGGGGGACACCGATTGGTTCTCTAGCCAAGAGTTTGATATCTCCCCCCTCCCCTGCCAAAGAGCTCCCAAACCTTTCTTCCCCTTCAGTCCCATTTAACTGACCCATTTCTCTTCACTTATACTGTTTAATACGATCTTAGGGGAAAGCATAGTGTGTTGTTTTACCATAATTGCACAGTTTCAGGCTGCGCTACTATTGTATTTGGCAGAAATAAAAATAAAATAAAAATATATTAAAAATTAACTGCAGGGGGAAGGAGAATGGGGCGGGTGGAAGTTTTCCCTGGCATAGTAGCGATAGCTGAAATAGCGCAACAGCGCACAGACATGTAAGTGCCCAGTGCTCCACTCGCTAAGGAAATGGAGGGGGAAACCGCGGAAGCAAACCAGGAGAAAAAAGTAGGTGTGACGGAGCCCTTAATAATAGAGAAAACAATGAACATGATCCAACCCAAAGCAACCACTTTAAAGTTCAAATATTTCAATGAGAAGGATAATCAGGAGCTTATAACATTTATTTTCAATTTTAAAAAACCCTGCATTTTGACTTTGCTACTTCATGTGAGAAGACTTTTTTTTAACTGTAAAAAAAAAAATTCAGTTCAGAAAGATTAAGGTTGACATTTGAATAAGGTTAACAATCAAAAATGTCCTCAACAAAAGCTACTGTTCATATACAAAAATTCAGCACAGTAATGTAATTCTAAAATCTTTGAGCTCTGTGTGTGTCAACATTACTTGGTACTTCCTGAATGTCACTTCAAGATTTAGAAAATCTGGGGTTCCGTACTTTTCAGAACTTTTTTTTCTCCATACAAGTCAGTAAAACACATTTCCCCTCATATTTAAATGTTATCCGTTCCTCTTTTCCATTCAGCACCTCCCAGGATCAGCCCATAAGGCGTGTGATTGCAAGATATCCTATCTGACCATAAAGTGAGCTCAGAGTGGGGGGGGGGGGGGAGAGCCCTTATCTGGTTTGTACACTTAATCGTTCTCTTAAGAGGCACCTACTTAATTACTCAACCTTTCCAGTTGTACTGTTTAAAGCAGGGTTTCAGAAAGCAATTCTTAGTGTGATCATTATCAAATTCTCCTCACTGTGTCCCCACCCCCATTTCTTAATCACCAGCCTGGTGCCAGGGCCTACTTCGCTTGCCTGCCAAGGGATCTGGCAGGAGCCAACCACTGGACTGTTTTGGTCGGCGTTCTCCATTCCACAGCCTTCCTCTGTCTCTTCCACTTCAGAGCTCCACCACTGAGAAAAAGCAGATATCCCCACTCCACCCCCGGCCCAATACTGCAAAGTGAATGGCTGTCAAAGTGACACATGTTGACCTCCATGCTGCAATCTTGGCTGGGAGAAAATGAGGCGTGCAGGGGAAGGAGAGCGCCTTGAAAAGCAAGCCATTACAGCACCTCTGTGGCATCAATGGAACCCACATTTCCAGGCGGAGGGCAGTGAAGGAGCATCACGCCTTTAATTTGTTCCAACAGGCCAATCGCCATGTTGTTTTAAATCTTAAAGGGTCTGCAACAGTCAGTTTCCAAAGTGAGGCATAGGAAATAGACCAATGGATGCAATAAAATTGCTACCATGGCATAGATGGGGGCATGTAAGCAGCAATGAGTGTGGGCTGGATGAAATGGACTGAACATAGCAGGAGGTAGTTAGTTAACTATTTAAAACTTCTTTTTTTTTTTGAGTTGACAAGCTGCCAGGGAAAGTGAATCTGCCTGGCTAGCTCATCAAGACTAATGTTGTAAAGACAGAAGTGGCTTCATTTTGAGACAGCCACAGTTTTTATAACTGCAGTCAACAGAATTCAACATGAAGCATCTGAAATATGTTTTCGTGCTCTTCAAAATGAAAAAGGCTGATCTGTTCTTAAGTGGAAAAGAATCTACGCCAAAGGGATCGCACACTGTTTAAGTCAGGGGTCAGCGACACAGATCATGGGTTCACTGGCACCTGCCAAGACCTCTGAGAGCTTCTTCAGACGAGCGTTTTAAAGAACGCTCGTGACTGGCCACTCACAGATCTTCGCGGGTCATTTTGACACCGCCGTATTCCTCCTGCACCATGCATCCCCCGCTCCTTCCATCATTTTTGTCATTATAAAATAAACTTCATTAAACTCAACTCTTCTGAGCAATAACGTTATTTGCCGTGATTTCCTGCTGTGTGCAGGAGAAGTTTTGCTATAAAACATCCACTAGAATGCGCTGTCCCACTAAACTGAATGGGCCACGTGGTTGCTTCTCTTCCTGCTCTCTTCCTTCATGTAACTGCAGCTTGCTGCAGAAGCAGAAGAGATGCAGCTTCACAGCCAACAGTAAGGGAACACGATCCCCCCCCATCTGAAGGAGCTCTGAGTGTAGCCGCTAGGACCCTTGCGTGCCCCTCTACTCACAACTACTGCCCCTTCATCTCCTGATCCCAGTCAAGGGATGGGGAAGGCATACTGCTGGAAAGGTATTGACCTGAATAGAGGTAAGGGGAAAAGTCCCAGGGATTTTCTATCGATTTCACCCTTCTTCAAAAAAAGAGAGTCCTTCATTTTACTTTGGTTTTAAAAACAACAACACTATTTAGAAGTGGCAAATGGATTCCCAAACGTTTTAGACCCTCTACTTTCTTACACAAATAAACAATTCTTGGAGGCCTGGGCCCAAACAACAGCCAAACAAGACAAGGCAGCCCCTAAATGGAAGCTACCAAAATGCAGATCCCTGTGGCATCTCTCCACATAGGAGGCATAGCAACGTACAGCCTCTTGCCCCAAGGGTTGGCCCAAATGCATGCAGTGTCAGTGGTCACATGTGGGATATGGACCCATTGTGTGGAGTGTTGCCATATGAAAAGAGCTTTTCATCATCTTTCCCATGGGAGCTGTAACATTTAAATTGGCTCTTAACTGTTAAGTGAACTAACATAAATTAAATGCTATTGTAGTACCATGCTGGCTAAGAGTGTGCTGAAGAGCTTTTCTGCACAAGGCATTTATTGTCTGCTTGATTCTTTACTCACAGTATTTTATGGGGTTTTTTTTTTAGATAACATTGTGATTCCTCCAGTTTTGCTTCTCTTTTTTAACAGCACTTTCTCAGGTTGTTTTTGGAGGGGGGGAAATGGGGCATTATTTCTGAAAGTGAAAGAAAAAATATTTTCCTACTTGTGTAATTGCGATATTTGTTGTGGCACAGCACCAGCAAGAGCAGGGGTCCCCAACCTTTTTGAGCCCGTGGGTGCATTTGGGAATTTGAGATACTGCTGTGGGCACTACCACAAAATGCCTAATCAGTGGGTCGCCGCTTTGGTGTTTAACTTTTACATCTATGGATCTTAGGCTTCATCTTATTCAGCAAAAAATGTTACTTCATCTCTATTGGGCACCGCAACATATCTTTCATAAGGGATTGTCTAATTCTGCTCATTGCTGGCAATGCAATGCAGCTAATGCTTGTTTTAAACGTACATTTTGGCAATATCCAGTAGTTACTTCTTTTTGCAGGGAGGTTATTACACATAAAATATTTGTACTGGAACAGTCTTTAATATTCACGGATGTACCTGCCCTTTTAAATTATTTACCTGCTTCATGGAAATTGACAAATGGTCACTATAAATGGATTATCTACACCCTTTTGACAGCTAAAAAACTAATATTAGAACATTGGAAGGATAAACACTCACCTCCTATCATGCAATGGATTGATTGAGGACTTTATAACAATTTCTGTACTTGAGAGGGTGGCATATACACAACACTGTTCAGGTGGTCATGAGCACCACATTGGGGTCCCTCGACTTAGAGATTATGTAGCGGAAAAGCAAGAAAGGAAAAACTCTTTGTGTAGAGCTTGGATCTCAATTCTGCGATGAAACTGAAAGTCGATACAGCGATTAACAGCCTTGTTTAGAAAAGCTCAAAGCCACTGGGGATGCAGTTGGAGTCCCGGGTTTCTTGAATGGGGACAGCCAATAGGAATAGGAAAAACAACAACAACAACAACATGCACAGTCAAAAGGTATCCCCTATATCTTTTAACCCAGCCCGTAACTCTCAAAGGTTACACATGCCTGAAGGAGGAAAGAGGGAAACTGTGAGACAGCGTGTATATCAGAGGGAGAGAAGTAATGTGCAACAGAAACTAACTCCATAGAAGATTCTGTGGATGGTGGTTAGATAGAACAGGGAAAGAGCGGGATTGAGGATCAGATCATTTGGAAAGAAAAAGAGTGTGGTTGAGGCTTGGATTGTGTCCAAGAATGAGAGGGAGGGAGGTTATAAAATAGCACCTATCACGAAAGTTATAGTAAATCTGTGCTACATGGTTATAGGTTCACCTGCCATGTCAAAGCCATGCCTCTTCAAAAAAGTGGAAGAGTAGCATAAAGGACAACTAAACCTGTGAAGATTGTGCCATTCTTCCATTCTCAAAAAAGTCAGACTTTCTGCGGTAAGAAAAAAAGACTTAAGAGGCACTGGGGAAACAGGATTACAAACGGATGGCAACTTCATGCAGAATCCCCAACCCTGGCAACATGTTGTTCCATTGCACAGTGGGGGAAAATAGTGGATTTTTGTGTAACCCCTCCCCACATACACACAATGTGCTACAACAATGGAGTCCTTAAAACTTGATGGGACTTGCTTTTGAGTAGTTGTTTATAAAATTGCACTGTTAATTCCATAGATCTCCATGGGGGAGCCAAGCACCTGAAATCAAGAGTTTAGAATGCTTCACCAACACTATCACTTAAATAATTTTTACTAATTCAAAAATAGTCACACAAGTATAGTTAATATTTGTATCACAAATTGATACAAATGATGCAAAATAATCGAGTATTTAAAGTACAATGAGACTATAGACTTCAAAGTCTATATACACTTTAATCATCGTTTGAATAAGGATATTAATTCATTTGTATATTATGTAATAAATGGAAATGTGGTTAGGGGGTGCATGCAGCTCAAAGACTTGTTGTATTTAGTCTTTTTGATTGTTTTACAGAAATTGCTATACTATTATTCTGATGAAGTCTGACATCAGTACGAAATGAGGAGGTATCCGGACTCTCGTTAAAAAGTCACTGTAACCAAAAGGAATTGTCATATCCTCTTTGCATTTTGAAGAATTCTCAATGTATTATGTTAAATATATGTCATTGTAACCAAAAGGAATTGTTATATCCTCATCGTATTTGAAGAATTTTCAATGTATTTTGAAAAATAATTTCTATAGTCTCATTGTACTTAAATACTCGATTATTTTGCATCATTTGTATCAATTTGTGAGTGAGATTATATCTAAATATTAACTATACTAGTGTGACTATTTTTGAATTAGTAAAAATTATTTAAACAGGACTGGGTAAAGTCTGTGTTGTACAGTTGTATGCCAAGGCATTCTTATAATATTCATCAGTTTCAACTGTAGCCCGTTTTTTTCTGAGTCACCAACACTATTGTCACATTTTACAAAGTAAAATGTGTTTGAAACATGCATCCAAACATTTCTACAGACTATTTTTGCTTCCAAGTAAGGGGGGGGGGAGAAACCACATTTTCGTCCATAGTCAATTCCATGATGGGTACATGTATTGTCATTTTGTTCTGTTTTGAAACCAATTTGTTCTGTTTTGTTGTTGTTGTTTTACAGCACTAACATTTTTCTCCACCACAACCCTTGAATAAAATGGTGTCCATTTGTACATCTGTAATTCAGTATTCAGGGGTACATACCTATATGTCCTTTCACAAAGGTGTTATACAAGTAAGTACCTAGTAGGAACATAACCATCCAGTGCACATGTGTGTGTCTTCGTTACCTCGCTTACAATAGAAGCCATTGCAGCCTTACTTTTGGCTAATGTCCTTTCACCGCTTATTATATAAATAATATAAATAACTCGTCCTCAGACTTCAAACATGCCATGTCAGATGTATGGCAGGAGATTACAAAGTTTGTTAATGCTCAGGTCTTCAATCATCTGGGCAGCTTAGAGGCTGTTAACTAAAATAGAGATCAATGCTTCAATTTTATGGAGGGGGGGCTGTCCCATGTGACCAGACCCAAATCTTGTAGTTTATGGCTTGCTTATACATTCCTGGTGGGGGAAAAAAGGTTTACATTTTGGGGCTCAACAGCCCTCCTAAATCAGCTGCCAGGTTTTTGCAGCTGGGAGTAAAGTGAAATGCTGTCAGCAGGCTGCCCAGAGGTGAACAAATGAGCCGAGAGGTGGGTTAGTGACAGGGGCACCAAACAGCTCCCCTCAGCGCAAAGAGCTGCTACTGAGACACAGCCACAAGCACTATGGTTACATAAAGGGAATTGTTGTCTAGCTTACAGGGCCTTCCCACCCCAAACCATCACTCATGCTGCTGGGCTTGATAGAACAGCACAGGCCTAGGCAGAGTCTCACCAAAGGGGGCAGCCATAAGCTAAACACATGGATTCCTTGCTATTTATCGTACCCATGGCATCTTCTTGCTGAAGAAGGGCCACTTCTGACAGGACTTTGTTAGGCAGGTCTAAGATCTGAGGCACCAGAATGTGATAGAAAGCCACAAACCAGTACAGATGGTTGACGTTTCATCAGAATGTTCATCAGAGGGTTTTTTTCTTCTTCTTTAGAAGCTTACTACTAAAGCAGCTTCTTTCATCAGACGTTTTAGCGCCTATAACTAATCTTTAAGTTTTAGGTGTTTGAAAGGGTTGATTTAAAATTAGGGGATGAGTGGATGGGTTCTAAACATCAAAATATTTTCACTGTCCATCGACATTTGTAAAAAAAAATAAAATTTAATGTTGACAGTTTTTAAGTGTGGGGGAAAAAACTTCTCCTGCTCTAATGCATATATTGATTTATTCAAGTTAAAGTAAACTCAAAGTTGAATGGACTGTTACTCATTTTGTTACTGAATACTCTTAAATCCGTTGTTTCCTTCCAATTTTGGATTTCCAAAGTAATTTCAAAATGGACTCTAGATAGACATAACACAGTGGGAGCTATTTTAAAAAAAGGTAATTGATTTAAAATATTCATATACTTCATGATGAAATCACAGGGCGATGTACAAAAGAGAAAGAGGGTATAGGATTGCAGCCTCAGTCTTATAAGTGAATCCACACACACTTGCTTTATAGTTAAAATAGACAAGGAGAGTAAGTGAGGTCTCTGTGGGTAGCAGAATCTGTGGAGAAACTGGATCTGAAAGGGAAACAGAGAGCTGACTTTGCTCTCTGCAGGAAATCCTAAGGAGCTATGAGTTCCCCCAGAAATCCGGTGGGAAATCGGAATCTATTGGAGTGTTAACCTGCATCTTAGGCTTAGCCTATATAACTCTGCAGACATTCTATGTGAATGGGGTGGGGAGAAGTGAGGGCAGAATATGGGAGTTGGAATTGGGGCTGCAGGCTGTGGAAAACTGACTGAAATTAATGAGGAAGAGAAGAGACGAGGCGATCTGGCAAGTGGTCAGGTAGTAGGAGCAGAAGAGAGAACTGGTGGATGACAGTGGACTGGTGGATTCATCTTAACCTCGCAGATACTTCTTAACTGTTCCTTTTCTTTGATTGTTCTTTTATTTTGTGTGTTCCCATATGTTAATTTGTAGGTATTAGGTTTTATTTATCTTTCATCTACAAATATTTTAACTCTGTTCATTTATATTTACTGATTGTAAAATTATTCCAAAGTTCATGTTGTGTTCTCTTGGGTCAGTTTAAGTGGGGGTGTAAAATCTGGCCAAATATTGATGTGACAGTGAGCAACACATCAATAGTGGTTATACTTATATCATACAAGCTACAAGCTTCCTGTAGCCACCTTCTATTTAAGAAAACTGAACCCTGGGTGAGTGCTAGAAACCTGAAATTTCTCACCACCCAGAAGTAGTGATGCTGTCTAATTTCACAATTTGTTTGCTCATTGGCCAAAACCTATCCATTTGTAATACTCACCTTTGTAGTCTGCATCAAGGTATTAAGAGTCTGGATCAAAGTATTAAGAATTTGCTATTATGTTTGGAACGGATTGTCAGCTTCAGAGCATGTGCAGTCTGTGGTCCCCTCTACAAGATTTCGGTTTGATGCCTGGTTGGTCGATTATGCACATCTTCTCCCAATCGCTTTTACGCCTAATCCCTATACACGGGAGGCAGTGAAGCGCATTAACGATTGTATGAAACGCGCTTTAAAGTTGTTTATGTGGAGCATCGCTTGTTTACATGGTCATAACGCGCTTTAACTCCTGCAGTAAATTAAAACTCGCTATTTAACACGCATTCGATAATGCGCATAATCGGACAGAAAAAGTGTCTCAACCCCCGATTTGCGCTCCGTTCATGTGGAGGTAAAATCGGTAATGCACTTTGAAAGAGCTTTAAATCGCTCTTGTAGAGGCACCCTGTATCTAAGGCCCTTTCCACACCAGGTGTTTTGCCTGGGATAGCCCCTGGGTGTAGAGGGAGGGAGGGAGGGCGATCCCAGAAGTACCTAATACACACCATCAGAGCAGGGTCCATCCCAGGCAAACTGCCTGGTGTGGAAAGGGCCTAAGTAATACCATTTCTGAACATACTCTGAGTTGGTTGTTTTAATTCTTGAAAGATCTGGTGCATCCACCACTGTTCTGCTCATCATCATCGCCATAGCTCTTGCTCTATGAAGAGGAGGAGGATTCTGCAGGTCCATCTTCTTCTCTTCTCCATACACCATCGAAACTGGTGATCATCACATCATGCAAGCAGCCCACATGAAACAGCCGATCAGGAAGGGAGCAAAAAATGTGGAAACAAATGGTGCCACACTACACAATTCCAAACTACAGTGGCCAAGATGCATTTCAATATTGAGCAGGTGCAAAAACTCTTATATGCGGATCTTATATTAATTGAGGATTCTCATCCAAGATTAAACAGATACATTTGTTACTTTCTAAGGGAACAACATATTTAATCAGGATAAGTTCACCCAAAAATATTCAGAAGTGGGAAGCATGCAAACTGCAGTATTAAGCAACTAAGCAAGGGGAAATAAGTAAGTGTCACTCCCTCCTATTCCCACCTTCTCCATTTACTCTATATTGTGAACACACCCAGCCTTGTATTTTAGCCAAGCAGGTGCACGTATGTGTGTTTAATAAACATATGAACATCTGGTTTGATCTTAACAATGAGGCTGAGTTTAGAAAAATTGTATTTGGAGACAGAATTGAAGACTTGGCTGCTTTAAAACTAACAATGTGGTAATCCTATGAAAAACCTCCTGGTGTGTGGACTCGCAAACACTTAAAAAAGACTGAAGCCAGTCCAGGCTGAGCCCACAACAGACTTGAAAGGATGAGGACTGAGAAAAGGTTCTGAATGGGTGAGAACAAGGAATTCCCACCCTGCAGTCCTGGAAGTGAGAAGGAATGAAACGGGGTGGTTTCATTTCATATTAGGACAGACTCAGTTTAGCATGTGGTCATCTGTATAATTAGGCTGACCATATGAAAAGGAGGACAGGGCTCATGTAACTTTAACTGTTGTAGAGAAAAGGGAATTTCAGCTAGTGTCATTTGTATGCAATTAGCTCCTGGTGATATTCCCTCTTCATCACAACAGTTAAAGATGCAGGCACAATACTAGAGCGACCATATACAAAAGAAGGCAGGGCCCCTGCAACTTTTAACTGTTGTGATGAAGAGGGAATTTCACCAGGAACTAATTGCATACAAATGACACTGGCTGAAATTCCCTTTTCTCTACAACTGTTAAAGTTACACGAGCCCTGTCCTCCTTTTCATATGGTCAGCCTAGTATAATCCCGTAAATCAGGAGTGGGCAACCTATGATGCTCCAGGTATTGCTGGACTCCTTCAGTCCTAGCCAGCGTGGTCTGTAGTCAGGGATGATGGGAGCTGTAGTCCAACACCGTCAGGAGGGCCACTGGTTTCTCACCCTAGTGTAAGCTATTTGCATTCACAGTTTGAATGCAAATAGTTATGCATCATTATCATGAAAAGAATAGTTACTATAAATTAAGTCAAAACCAACAATTAATGCATGAATATTAGGCATGGCATACCTTCAACAGTTTCCAGATATTCTCATTGGGTAATCTGATTATTCAGATGCCTTACATCAATTTTTTAGCCTTGCCCAGGGGATAAAGCTGTTTATGGGGCAGCAGACAGTAGCAGGAAGACACCGAAGAGCCTGGCAGGCACTTGAATAGACAGCTTCCTCTTCCTCCAAGGTCTATGGCCAGTAGAGGTGCTGCTGGCCTTGGGGCTTCAACCGTTGAGGAAGCGGAAGCTGTCTTTGCAAGTGCCTGTCTTCCCCAGCTCTACAAGCTGCCCTGGTCTGGATCAAGTGTAAACTCAGGTAGATTATTAAAAAAAAAGTGAAGGTTAAAAAAATGATGGAACAAAATGCCAAGCTGAACAAATATGTGACTTATTTGTAAAATGAAGCCCCATGGTAACCCTTAACACCTTATCAATGCATTTTGCAAATTAACTTCTACAATAGCGTTTTTATTACCGGTAGTTTGTTTCCTGGGAAAAGACTGAGTTGTGCTTCCAAAGCCTTTTAGCAAGAGGGTTTCTGCAGCAGCATCCTAAAGTTGTGATATGTTGGGTTCTTTAAAGGTTTCAGTCCTCAAAGGTTAGTCATACTTACGTCCCATTGAAATCAATAGGGCTTGGGTTAGTTGTGACAAACTCATGCCATTGATTTCTGTAGGACTTTGTAACTTTAGTCAGATCAGAGCTATTGACTGTTACATTTTGCAGAGGTAGGAGATATGATATTATTACATTTTATGTGTCTCTGAGTACATACCTTAAGGAAAAAGTGAATGGGGATGATGGAGGGTTTGTATGTCTCACAGTAGAGATAAATAATTATTTTTAAGAGAATTTTTTCTCCTCCTGAACACTTGGGGGCTGTCAAAATGTCGTCTTTGCCCTGCGGTGGCTGCAAATTGGCGCTGCATCAGTTATATAATGCAGCCACTGATTCGCAGCCACCATGGAGCAAATAGACAAAACTGCGCAGCAAAGAAGTCAGGCAGTTATCCCAACTTTTCCTGTTGAAGCGAGGTCACGATGGCTTTTCTGCTGTCTGACCTTACTCCAGCATCCAGCCGAGGGACATTCCCAGGTGAAGCCGACCTCTGATTGGTTGCTGGAAGCTGGGCAGGGGGCAGACCCGGTGAGTTGAATGGCTGCCGGAAAGCCCACTCTGCCTCCTGTGTTGGGATTACCAACGCAGCAGCGAAAGCTTGGAGTTTTCCAAAAAACGGGGTAACCCGATGCCATCAAGGCAGACTCCTGGTGGTTGGGAGAGCCAACTGGAGCTCAAGTGCATCTTGAGCAAAGATAAATTATTTTGCAAATTTTGTTTGCAGGCTGGAGAGCATGATTGCAGGCGACTGCAAACTTAAAAAGAAGGGTCGTAAACTCTGGCTGCTTCAAGTGGGCAAGTGCTGCTGCTATAATATTTAAATGCAGCATTTGTGTGGAAATATCAGAAACACATGTTTTCCCAGATGGCCCCCTTAGCATTTGATTTTCAGAAATAAATACTGAGATGTTTATTGGCTCACAGAATGGCAGAATTCTCTCTAGGCTATTGTTATAAAAGTAGCCTTCAAGCTACTCAGATTGACAAGCTCTGTGGAATAACATCTGATGGTCCCAGGCAAAAAAAGACATAACATCCCATGTGCCACGCTGGTTATATTGCTTAATTGATGAGAGAGCTCTTTTCAGTTGTTCTTCCCTCACGTGTAGGGAAGAGCATAGGCCATACTCATTAGCCTCCCCCCCCCCCCCGTTCATTCCTGTGGACTCCACCTAGGGTTTTAAATCACATGAGGAGCCTGAATGTGCAGAGTAGGCTCTCTTCTTCATACCTTTACCCCTAATGCACGGGTAGCAGGGGGTGGAGACAATGGGGACTCAACAGAAGGGACAGTGCCAGCAACCAGTGCCCTCTCCTTCTACTCATGCAGTTGTAATCAGGCCAAGCAAGCTCGCAAGGGAAGGGATACACATATATTTAACAAGCATATTGATTGATTGATTTTGTTACATTCATATCCTGCCTTTCCTCCAAGAGCCCAGGGCAGTGTATATAATCCTCTCCATTTATCCTCACAACAACCCTATGAGGTAGGTTAGGCTGAGAGTCAGTGACTGGCCCAAAGTCACCAAGTGAGCTTTCATGGCCAAGCAGGGACTAGAATCCAGGTGTCATAATCTTCCAGGGCCTCTCCCATTATTTGTAACAATTATAGCATTTCCCCCCAATGAGGAAAGTGTTATTTCCATGAATAGTGGCATGAAACCCTGGTGTATTTGGGCAATTCTGCTATACCACAGCGCCACCTAGTGATTGTGTAATGGAACATATGGAAAGGTAGAGAAAGAAAAATCTCAGGGAAAAAAATATTGAAAGGAGCCGATTGTAATCCCACAAAGAATCCAGAAACAGAAGCCTTGGTAAAGTGGCAGGTTTAAAGCCTCATGTAGAAAAGCCCATAATCTTGGAAACTACAGCTAAGGTGCTCCAAATTTTCTAGGCTCCTCCTTACAATTCCCAGGATTCTGTGGAAAGGGAATCACTGTTCACTTATAGTCCGGCTATAAGTGAGCCTCTTTCTGTAATGGAAAGGTCATGAGTTCTCAGGATTAATGTTAGATTAGCAAGGGATACAAAATTCAGTGCCTCAGGAGAAAAACCTTAGTATGACCTACAGGTCCTCATGTGTCTTGCCTCACCAGTCAGATATTGGTTGACCCTGTTGACTGGGACTGATGGAAGTTGATGTCTAACCCATCTGGAGGGCACCAGGTTGGAGAAGTGTGTCCTAGGTGGTTCCATTCTCCATGTTTACTTTTTAGAACTGGCTCTTAGGAATCTGAAATAAACTATCAAATGTAAAGAACTGTCAGTAGTTCAGAGCCCTCTGCATATAATAATAACTTGGTATTTATATAGCATTTGCCCTAAGTGCTTAATGCACTTCACATACGTTATCCCAGTTATCCTTAACGACAATCCTGTAAGGTGTGCCAATATTATTATCACTCCAGTACAATTGGTGGCTGAGAACTGTGCTTTCTCTAAGACCTCCCACTGAATTAATTTGAACCAAGACTTCCATGTCATAGCCCATATACTTGGCCACTATGCTACATCACTAGCTCTCTCGGACTTTTGAGATATATGTTTCCTGAAGGCACTCCTTTGGCTTTCACGTGCCTTTTTATACCGTTGTAAATAAACATTCACTAAATGCCTTGCAGCTAGCAATATATGCAGAAAGAGATTATTTTTCTGAAATCGTTCATAGATTTTTTTTCTACCTTTCTATATGGGGAAATGGAAAGATAAAGTGTGTGTGTGTGTGTGTGTGTGTGAGAGAGAGAGAGAGAGAGAGAGAGAGAGAGAGATTCATTCTGGTGCAATATTGAGGAACAACCTGGGATAGTTACAGTTCGGACAGTACAGTGACCCAATCCTTACAAGGAAGACAAATGGTTGGCCAGTTTTTTCTAATCTAGCCACTTTGGAAAAATTGTTTGTTCTCATCCTGTTTGAAACAGCTTCAAAGTGGCTCCAGTCTAGACTGCGCCAAGATAAATTACAAACCTAAAGAGTTGATATAAAGCACAGAGAGGAGAGCGGAAAATTTGCATGAATGTAATTACAGTTGTAGGAAATATTTGTATGTATGTACGTGGATGTGTAGCCTAAAATCCTCACTACAAAGAAAGAAAAAAGAGCAGGGTAGAGAACGGACAAGAAATTTCTATGTCACACAATGATTTTATCAATTAATCAATCAATCAATCAATCAATCGTTTTATTATGCGGTCACAAAATTTAGATACAAGTGTTCTGAGAGGAATGAAAAACACTATCCCTTTGAGAAGACCAAGGTGGGGACACAAGAAGCTCCTCCCTTAGCTAGAATTTCAGCCAGCAAATCAGAACATAGTGGTGAACAAAACTGAATGTCTTACTTTTTGAGACAGAAGTTGGCAGTCTCCTGCTGTGTGCAGGAGAAGCAGCACAATCAAAATGGCCCACTAAATGGGCCACATGCATGTTGATTACTTCCTCTTTTGAAAGAGGAAGTAATGAAGGAGAAATGCGCAGGCGGAGAAGCTATGGTAAGGAAACGTGATTTTCCCATGTGTGATGTGTAGAAACTGTAGTTAGCAGCTTTGAAGATTTCTGTAACATCAAACAAAAGCACAAAGAATATGATAACATTTGTTTCTCCAATCAAAATATGCCACTTCTTCACTGGACCACTTTTAGCTATTTAAAATAGGAACACTGCGTATCCATTAATGGGAGGATTGACCTGGGACCTTCTACATATAAAGTATATACTCTACCACAGAGGCAACTGCTACCTCTTATAAAGGTGCTTAGGGCAAAATATATTTGGACTGGAAACTCAATTTCAAGACAGAAAGAAAGTGAGAAAAATTGGAAAATGTAGGGCTGCTTTTTTAAACATAAATTATGGACATAAGTTACGAAAAGTTAGTTGTGATGAAGTCCTAAGTTAAATCATAATTAAAATCCATTCCCGTGGGTGAAATCCACTCAGAATATACTACTGGGAGAATGGATTCTCCCTTTCCCTTGCAGCTCCCCCAAATCTGCTCCATAGGGTTGAGGGACCTGCCAGAGCAGATTCATGGGGCAAATGTGTGGGGTGCAGGGAGGAGGAGTGGGAAGGAGTGTTCCATTTTATGAGTCAAACTATGATTGCATGATGTTGGATGTCAACCATTGTTTTCAATGGGACTTGATGGTGACTAACTTTGGCTGGACTGTGCCCAGCAAAACACACTTGGAAAAAATGCCCTAAATGTAAACATACATGGTGTTGTGGAGGGGCTTGGGCTGCTTATATTATCTGTTGGGGTTGACAGCATAGATTAGAATTGGTGGGCGCAGTACATATTTCATATCATCCTATCATATTTAGGCTTCAGTTCGAGTCTAGTCACTAAGTGCTGCAAGAATATGCAGCGCACAGGACAAAATCTAGATTGTTGCAATGCGCTCTACATGGGGCTGCCCTTGAAGACAACATAAAAACTGCAGACAGTGCTGAATGTGGCAGCTAGAATGCTGTCGCAAACATAGGAATCACGTAACACTGTTTTAAAGGGATCGCACTAGCTGCCAATATGCTTCCTGTCTGAGTTCAAGGTGATATTGATGCTGTATAAACCCTAAATGGCTTGGAACCTTAATATTTAAGTGAGCATCTGTCCCCGTATATACCTGCTTGAGTTTTAAAAGCTGCTAAGGGGTCTCTTTTTGTTCCCTACCGTTGGGAGCTGTGGATTATATGGAGACACAAGAGAAGACCTTCTCGGCGGCGGAATCCTGCTTATGGAATGGCGTCCGCTTTGAGCCTGGCCGGTGCAAATGTTGGCCTCATTTTGGCACCACGTTACAGACTAGCAGCCAGGAGTGGGCTAGGGTGGGCCTGCCCCCCCCTAAATTTTCTCTCCCTCCCCTCCTACTTTTTATTTTTTACAAACAAAATAATAAAAAAAAACAATTTACAGTTTTTGTCTTTAAAGGTCTGCAAACCAAATGAACTACCCCACCCCAACATTTTTGGGTGCCCACCCCCATAACTTTTACATTGCCTACGGGCCTGCCAAATTAAGACCTGATTGTTTACCAAGCTTTTGGGCCTTATTGGCTGTAGCTTGCTTTGTATTTGTTTGCTTTGACTGTTGAGGATTGTAATGGATTGGTTTTATGTTAACATTGTTTTATTATTATATCCCGCCCTGAGATCAACTGATATGGGGTGGGTTCGAAATATTTAGAAAATAAATAAAACCAATAAAAATCCATCTCCCCCATGGATTTGAGATTGGACTTGTCTTCAGAGTGACCAGGTTGCCAGCTGCCTCTGCTCCCTCAGATGAGCCTTCAAACCGCTTCAGAATTTCCTACCTGCCACCCTCTCTCCCAATATCCTCGCTATAGCTCCCATGCGTTCCTAAGTCACATAAATTTAAAGCCCGTAGGCTTTGAAGTTCCCAATGAGGACAGTTGTTTTTGTTTGTGCTGTGGCTTATCACTCCCATGTGCCCTCCATGTCTCCAGGAGGGCCGCCTTCTCAACCTACCCTAGTTGTGCCGACCTAGCAGGCCTCGCAGCCGGGGACTGCAGTGCTGCCAGAGAGTGCTGATAAGGATGATGGATGAGGAGGAGGCTGGCTCCACTATGGCCCAATGGCTTCCTGGGAGCTCGAGACAGTCTCCCCGTTCCAAAGCCCACTGGAATGCTTGTTTAGAAGCTGGTAAAGCAGCAAAAGGAGGGGAGGGGGCGGGAGGAGAAAGATGCTTCTATCTCCTTCTACAGATGAAACCCAGATGGGTCCTCCACCAAACTTTGATCGTAGATTTCAGCACCCCTTCTACCGCAGTGATGTGCTCACATGTTGACAAGGTGCCCTTTCAGCATGGTAGCCCACCCTCTGGTCATGCCCCTCCTGGCTAATAGTGCTCTTGGGCTGTTTCTCTACATATGACACAGTTTAAACGACCTCATGACAGTGGTGCAATTTGACACTATTCTATAACGTCATTTCAGTCTGGGCCAACCTCTGATCTGGAAAGAATATAACTAATACACACTCACACACATACACTTGGGATACACAGAAACCAGAAATGACAGCACCTGAAGCAATCATGCCTAGTAGTTGTAGTAAAGCCAGAAAAACCTAAACTATCCATTAGAAGTCCCACTAATTTCAGTGAGAGAGGTGTAAGTTGCAAACCTACACACACTTACTTGGGAGTAAGTCCCATTGAATTCAAAGAAACTTACTTCCAGGTAGACATGCATAGGATCATGCTGTAAAAAACATATTTCATGGGAGTAAATGCCTAAGGGTGTGCAGTATAAGCCACCCTGCCTGAGCTTATCGGGAAAAATGAAAGAAGGATATTCATGTTCTGCTGGTCTATGATCGTAATAAATTATATTTGGATTTGGATATTCATGTATGCTGTTTTCACTGTTCATAGTCAGTAGCTAATCAGGGCAAGGCCATTCACATTTATTTCCACCCTAATTGTAGTCCATTTTATGTATGTTTCAACTCTAATGAGAAATCATATGATCAGGGTCAGCCCAACCACTAGGCAACAGATCGACAATCATTTCGTTTATTATTCTATGTTAATCACCACGCTGGGGGATCCTGAGGTGACCTGTATGTCTACTTCTGGCTTTATCATTGTGTGTTTCTTTAATCACAGACTACTCAGAAAGATAAAGATCCAAGTAAATAATTATATGAACATCAAAATGAATGAATAAATGGATCTTACCTTTATTTCCCAAAGCTGAAAATGAAGGTAGTTGATCCGAGAAGGAGGAGGCCTACATTTCTCACAATTCAGTGCTTACTTTTGCAGTGGGTGGGGGAGGGATACATAAGTCATAGGAGTGAAATTCCATTTCTTTTGTTTGAAATCTCTGGAAATCTAGACACATTGCTAGATCTGGTCCTGCCTCTCACAGTGGAATGAGGAAGGGCTGAGACTTTCATCAGCTGCTGCCCGTGACATGCTGCAAAATCCTGAGCTCCTGACAGGTAAGAGGTGTGTTGGCTGATGTGATGACGTGTGGGCCCTGCCGTGGCTATCATTCTGCCAGATAGCTGAAGAGAGTGCAAGGCTATGTGTGGAGAGACTCGCAGGAGCAGGAAGACCCTTAACCTGTCATGTACTGGATTCAGAGGAGCTTAATTGGTTGGCAAAAAGCTTAAATTAAGTATGGGATATTTTAAGCGAAGCAGAGTTATCCACACATGGGCTCACTTTCTTAAAATTGTCCCCATATGTGCTCTCGCTGCCTTTTGAGTGCCAAAAGGAATCACATTCACTTTGGGTGAGTTTAGTCCGTGTGTAGCTGTGTTTTAGGGACGATTTTGTCCTTTGCACTCCAGGCTTGCTAATTTGCTTGCTTCTGCTAGGGCAGTGTTCCTCTAACGTTTTGAACTTCTAAATTTAGGGTGCTACAAAATGAAATGGCAGGAGACTTGTGATTGGATCTCTCACAGTTATTTCAAATGGCAAATGCAGCTGTGGAGTGGGGTCACAATTAGGATGAGAACCACAACACTGTGGGGTGGGTGGGTTAACTCTTTTCCTCCTGATTGAAATCTCCCCTCCACCCGCACACACACATACATAAAGTTGTTGTGTTTTCCATGTGGTCATCTTAAAGGCTATGACAAGATCTACACTGTTGGGACACATTAGATATTCTGTATACCACTTTTCTAGCATTATTCCGCACTTTTTATTCCATATTATCTAGGCTGACCATATGAAAAGGAGAACAGGGCTCATGTAACTTTAACAGTTGTAGAGAAAAGGGAATTTCAGCCAGTGTCATCTGTATGCAATTAGTTCCTGGTGAAATTCCCTCTTCATCACAACAGTTAAAGTTGCAGCGGCCCTGCCTTCTTTCACTCTAGTATAGTGCCTGCACCTTTAACTGTTGTGATGAAGAGGGAATTTCACCAGGAACTAATTGCATACAAATGACCCTAGCTGAAATTCCCTTTTCTCTACAACAGTTAAAGTTACATGAGCCCTGTCCTCCTTTTCATATGGTCAGCCTATTTTATCCAATATACTGCAACATATGACATTGGGGTTCATCAGACAAGCATTTTATCACACGCTCGCTACTGCCCACTCAGTTTTTCGTGCGTCCTTTAGGCAACGCCGTCCACCTCCTGCACGCCTCCCCCACTTGCCTTCTTTCTGTCACAGAAGAGACCCCCAAAAATCTGACTTTTGGGGGGGGGAAACAGAATGTGCTGCCATTTCCTGCTGTGTGCAGGAAAAGCAGTGCAATAAAAATGGTCCCTAAATGGGCCATGTGGTATTTGTTTACTTCATCTTTCTTCTCCTGGAAGAAAGAGGAAGTATTGTGGGACAGGAGCAAGGGCAGAGAAGTGACGGTAGGGAACCATGATTTTCTCCTGTCTGATGACGCTCATTGTGTGTGCTACGAGGGATAAATGCACAAGGGAGATATAAGGTCACCATGATAGGATCGTATCAATATGAGACAAAGTGTAGATCTGCCCATATACTCAAATGCTAGCTAAATATTATTTTTGAAGCAAATTTTCAACACAGATAGGACCTACAATAAAATGTTCAAGATTCTAGATACTCCATTTCATTCCATCCACCCCAAAGTCAGTAAGCCACAGAGCATGCTCAGTCCTCAATGGCTGTTCCCACCCCAGCCCCCAGCCACATTAGTTTTTTAATCAGATTTTTTGTACTTTTGCAGACTTTGGGGTTCCTTCAAGCCTTCTGACACTTCCCTCTTGTGTGGGGCTGATGCTGTTTTTGGACATTGCCTGTGAAACTGGAGGTAGCATATAGCCATCATGACCAGTAGCCATTGACAGCCTTCTCCTCCATGAATTTGTCTAATCCCCTTTTAAAACAACCCAAACTGGTGACCACCACTACATCCTTTTCCTAAGTAGCCATAACATGGAATTCACCTATGGCTCACTGGATAGATGCTTTACTTGAGCTATCCATCACAATCCCATGATCCCTTTTGTCAGTCACTGCCAGTTCAAATGCTTTCAGTGTGTATGTGCAGTTAAGATTTTATTTCTCCAATGTGCATCACTTTACACTTACTTACACTGAACTACATTTTCAAATTTGTCACCCATTCTTCCAGTTTTGGGAGATCCTTACAATCCCTTTTTGTTTTTACCACCTTGAATAATTTGATGCAATCACAAAACTTGGTCACCTCACAGCTCGTTCCTAAACCCAGTTCATTTACGAAAATTTTTTGGACAATTAACCAGATGCTGAGGAACCAGTTTGCATGTAGAAAGAAATTTTGGATGCAAAAGCAGCATTCCTACATTTGTCACTACTCACATCACCCACCACTTGCTATTTTTAATTCAAGTAGTACATTTGTACCTTGCATGGCCCTCTGGAATGTGCAAACAGATGCAGATGTGTTTGTCCTAGTAGATCAGCTTTTTTTTTTTAGTGCGCCCGTAGTTGTCTTTCAGTTGTGGCACAGCGTTCCTCTACTCATGCACCTACAATTTTTCTCTCAGTGCTAGCAGAAGAGCCAGACAGTTGCTTTGGCACAGTGGGGATTTCATGTAGCATCACTGACAGTTGCAAATGTAAGCGGCAACATAGCCATTGGGGAGACACAGGCTCAATTCAGATGACATATTAGACAACGGAGGGGTAAACAGCATACTGACCGTGCATTAGGCAGGCGGAGCTCCACACACGACATGCTGCAGTCGGCGCTGCTCGGCACTGGCAAACGCACCAGCTGCAAATAACGTACGAGGCCATGATGGACAGCCCGCCATTTTGCCTGCCCACCAACCACCGCGAATCCTTCCAGAGGTATCCCAGCACACACTGCGGTCCGAAATCGATGGGTGCCGCCATTGAAGCTGCAGGAGAACACGCCTCTCAACCCCCATTGGACGTGCAAAGGCAATGGGTGGGACACACTAGCCCCGGCTGAAGAAGCAGACGGGCGCTCCGCTCCCCAACAGGATTCACGGGCCCGGGCAACGACGCAACGTCACGCCTGTCCACAGCGATGGCATTGGCATCCTTGCCCGGCCAGGTCAGGTCAGGGTGCTCTGCCAGTAACACATCCCCACGGGACTCGCAGATGTTGTGCAGGATGCAGCAGCTCACCATGACGTTGGGGATGATGTCAGCCTGCAAGTCCAGCAAGCTAAACAGGGAGCGCCAGCGCTCCTTCAGACGCCCAAAGGCATGCTCCACGGGCAGGCGGGCATGGCAGTGGTAGTAGTTGTACTGACGCTGCACGGCGGTGTGGGGGTAGTGGTATGGGGCCATCAGCCACGGCTGCAGGGTGAAGGCCTGGTCGGCCAGAAGCACTGGACCCACCGCACGCTCACACATGGAAGCGGGCCCGGACTTCAGGAAGTGGCCCGACGACAGCTTGGCAGCTAGGGGGGAGTTCCAGAAGACGGCCGTGTCATGGCTCCAGCCGGACACGCCCGCATACACATCCAGGAACTGACCCTTGGCATCCACCACTGCCTGTAAAAATGCATTTTTACAGCATTTTTACACCACATGCTGTAAAAATGCTTGCGGTTGTAGTACTCCTCGTCATGGGAGGGGGGGCCAGGATGTGCACGTGGGTCGAATCCAGTGCCCCCACCACCCACGGGAAGCCCAGGGCATGGAAGCCACGCATGTTCTTCTTCTCGTCCCCCACCCGGATGACGTCGGCCAGGTACAGCTCGTTCAGCACGCTCACCGTCTCCCGGAGGATCTCGCAGGCGGTGGATACTCCCACTCCAAAGATCATCAACAGTGGCAGGTACCCCACGTTGAATGCCAGCTTGTACAGCGTCAGGCCCAGATGGCGAGAGACCGGAATGCAAGGGCGCATGATGGTACACTCCCTCTGCAGGACAGGGGTCACCTCGGCCACCAGCACCTTGAACATTGCGCGGGACATGCGGAAGCTCCCACGGAAACGCTCGTCATCCCAGTCTTCCAAGTTCTGCACTTCCTGCCACATGGCATCCGTCCGGGGGAGCACCCAGCGGCGGACCGTCTCAAGCTCATAAAGGAGCTCGGCTGACGTCGCCAAGGGGGGTCCGCGGTGTAGGGCTTCCTCGGCAGTGCCGCTGGCCAACGCCCCCGCGTTCACTGTGCCTGCATCACGGCGGCAAAGCAGCGGCAGAATGGCAGCCCGCAAACAGGGCAAGGCGTCCGCAGCGCCGAGAGGTCAGTGACCATCGTCCGTCCCGATCACCGGCTCTGCGCACAAGGCACCACCCAGGCGGTGCAGCCGGGAGCATAGCACATCCTCCTCGTCGCCATCGCCATGGTTCAGCGTGGCTGCCTGGATCGCCGCCTGCAAGCAGGCCGTAGCGAGCTCCCTCTAAGACACAGTCGCCAGTGCTGGAGTGGCCAGAGGGGAGGCAGGTACGATGGGAGGGCTGGTGGGTGTGACGGAGCGGCAGGGCGGAGGGAGGAGCGGTGATGCGCCCAGCATGGGACAGCCCACTACTGGAGTGTGGGAATGAGAGGCTAGGTGGGATTTGTTATGGCTGAAGCACACCTGCAAGTGAGGGGGGTGAAAAGAAGTGGCCTCAGGGGGGAGAGCGATGGGGCTTCGCCACTGTAGGACGAGGCGAGGACACTACAGAGGGAGGAAGGGCGAAGGCCTCTCATGCCGGCGAAAGGGGCTATGGCCGGACGTTGTTCGGACGGCAGTAACGCTGGACACTCCACTCCAGATGTCGAATGAGACACAGGACTTCTTCCAGGGCCAACTCCAAAGCATGGAGACACTGTGCCGTATGGGCCCTCCGCCGTCGACGAATGGCACGGCAGAGGGAGCACAGCCTCCCTAGGGGGGAACAGAAGGGGAGGGGAGGGTGGGAGGACAGCCATCAGTGACATGGAGGCCAGAGCCGTTCCCTTGCACCTGGCCCATATTACCCGTTAACCAACCTCCACAGCACAGGGCCCTGTGGCTTCGGGCGTTGCAGCTCGCGCGAAGCCCCACGGACCTGTAGGGTGCTGCCATCTCGACAGGAGCAGGCTGCAACGAGGGGAACTAGGGCCAGGACAGAATGGCATCCAGGGCTTGCAACTATGTAAGAGGGGGACGCTGCATGTACATGGCCTTGAGCGGGCAAAACGGGCCGAGGGAGGCGGTTGCCAGAGCAACGGGAGGCGAGAGAGGTCTTATCGCACCATGGAGTGGGGGTGACACGTCTACAGTCTACTGCCAGGGACCCTCGGCAGATTGGCCAAAGGGCCCGTTGCATGGCCGGGACATGTCGTGGTGGGAGGGGCCCTCCGCCGCCTCCACCTCCGTCCCCTCCGCCTCCACCCCCCTCCGCCTCCACCCTGGCCTGGTGTTCCCCGCCCTGTGTGCTTGTTGGATGGTGGGTGCTGGTGGGCCGATGTGCTTGCTGGGAATGTGCCCTGTGTGGAGGCGTTGTTGTTGTTGCTGGCTGGGGGCGCTTCGTGCCCTTGGGATTGTTGCGCGTACCTTCGGCTGTTTCCCACAACATCCGCAGGTGGCCGATTGGTGACTGTGGGCGCGCTATGCCTTGGCGTTCTGTGCGTCTAGGGGATGTGCATGGCCGATGCTCGTTGTCCGGCCGTGGTGGGTGGATGAGGAGGAGACTCAGCGATCGATGCTTCCCCGGCCCGCCTGCTTCCAGGTGAGGCGAGGGTGAGATGGCTGGGCCGTGGAGGTGGGAGTCGCCTGGGTTGCTGTGCTCCCTTGTGGGTGGGCGGGCAGTGCCCCTTGTTCCGGGGCACCTGGGGGCGCCTGGGGGCACCTGGGGGTGTTACGTGTCCCATTGCCTCCCCCGTCCTTTGCCCTGGTTCCCTTCTGGCATCGTCCCTTTCCCGTTTGGGTGGCTGACAGAACATATGGGGCGCGTGCTTGCAGGAGCCACTCCCTCATTGCGCTCCATGCCAGCTGCCTGGTGGGGGTGGCAAGCGTCATTGGTTGCTATGGCGGTGTGGCCAGCGAGCTGTTGGGGGTGTGGCCCACGTTCTGCCACTCTTGCCGCTTGCCTCTCTGGTCTGTTGTGCTAACATACTCAACGCAGGGGATTAACGCACGCACCCTCCAAACAACTTTTTAAGTGAATAGAGTTTGCTCTAAACAATGTGCAAGCGCTTTGTTTCCCTCCATTGTTTAATTCTCCCGATTAGCGTACTGTGGGTTGTGTGTGCGTTGTGTGTTACTCCCGAGACGACACAATAAGCAATGCAACTGACGGTTGTTTCCCTAACCCTCCGTTGCTTAATGTGTCGTCCAAATTCAGCCACAGAGTGACGGCCGGACAGGAAGTGCTGATTGAGACATCTCTAAATCAACATTTGATGCATAATCTACCCTGACATATGAAATATAGGATGCTGCATCATGCCAGATCAGACTATTTGTCCATCTAGAGCACTAGTGTCTAGTCTGATGGCAGTGCTTTCCTAGACTCTCAGCAGAGATCCTTCACATCATCTACTATGGGCACGTCCATATGAGGCTTTTATCACACCATCCTCTTGCCTCCTTCACAGAATTTTCCTGAGGGTCCAGATGACGTCTTCCAGTCGTAACCCTCCTGGGTTTTTCCACCGCTTCTTCCCTCTTTTTTTCTTACCATGGAAAATCTGTTAGGGAGAAAAAGACGGGACAGCTCCACAATGCCCTCCATGTGGAAGCACCCTCCGTGATCCTTTGAACTGGAAATGCCAGGCATCAAGCCTGGGATGTTCTGCATGCAAGGCATGCGCTCTCCCATTGAATTTGTTCCCTCCTCTTACACATCTGGCAATCAATATAGTGTGTAGCGTTGCCACATTTAAAACTATAGAAGTCTGGAGAATCGGCTTACCATGGTTCAAAATGGAAGTGAGTGGAAATTCCAAATGGAACCTCATGACCTGTGCCTGATCTTTACCTCCTTACTTTCTTATCCACAGAAGCCAATCCACACCTGTGGATATCTGGAAACAGCCCAACTGCACAAGAGGAAATAGAGGATATCCTTTTAATAGAGGGAGCTTTACTGCACGAGGCTGTGAATTGGCTGTTAATTGGCTGTATTATTATTATTATTATGATTATTATTATGATTATTATTATGTTTATTATGTTTATTATGTTTATTTATATCCTGCCTTTTTCCCAATAATGGGACTAAAGGCGGCTTACAAATTAAAACATGTACAGTTAAAACAAATCGTGATATACAAAAATTAAAAATATAATTAAACATTGTACAACTTTAAAATATTTAAAACATTAAAAAAAAATTAAATACACATAATTAAAAATCCGAACTATAAGCAGTACATCCACAAAGGTCTGAATTACTCCCCAAAGGCCTGCTGAAACAGAAAGTATCTACTTCTTGTTTCGTCACAGAATTGAGATCCAAGCACTACATGGGGAGTGTTAGTTTTCCTGCTTTTCTGCTACATAACCTCTAGGTGGTACTGTGGTATAATGGAATTTGCGCAAATACACAACAGGAAACCATGCTTTCTTTCACATTCACAATTAAGTAACACATTTTCCCAACTCTAAAAAGACTTGCCGAAAGTGCTGGTTAGACAGAAGCAAAACTGGAGGGTCACAACGTTGTCTAAAGAACTTGCAAACAACCATGAGTAGGGAATGAGAAAGCGCACACTAAATGCCTTGTGTAGAAAAGCCCAGGAGCATTAGTAGGTAGCTAGTTACCCAGATGCAATTTTGGGTGAGTAATATAACTCAACATTGCATGTGGGAGAAGTGAGTTGGCTGACAATAAAAACATGTTTTTCATGATTGAGACAGCTCAAGCACTTTGAGGCTGTGGAGTCTTAACCTGGCAGTGTCTGAGAATTTCTCTCTATGGCAGATAGAATTTGTCAGTATGATCCAAAACCTGCTTAAGTGGAAGAATGGCTTAAATCCAAAAACTTTGCCTCCATTGTGCACTGTTGCTCAGGCATAACCATCTGTCTAGGTGTAAGCACCTCAATGAATAATTAGAGTACAGTGTACCTACATTCCAACAACAGGACTGTATAAGGTACTTTTATGGCTGCCAGAATACAATTGAGCAACTCTTACTTTCTGAAACCACATTAATTACATCAATCAGTCCCACTCACTTACAGTATCTGTGCTGGCTGTGAAGCTTTCATCTTTCATTCTAGATTTCTCTCATTTCTCTTCTATGATGCTTTCTCTGCCAGCATACATAGCCAAGAGCTGATTTTTTCCTATTCCTAGTTTTCTTCCAAATACCCGAGGCCAGTTTGCAGCCTTTTAATCTAGCTTAGCATGCTACCGTGAATTCATAGAGCCCAAAGTTTATGGATTGCTTGCTTTAGAAAAATCATTTCCCCATTTCCTCCAGAGCCTCAGAAACATATTCTTTGGCAAGCGCAAACATATAACAAATATTAATTGGAGAGCCTCATTCAAACTATGAGAAACTTGGATAGGTTTCCTCTGGATTATAAATGTTTCTTTTTAAAAATGGGGAAGTTATGCTTGTAATAAAATAACTATCTTGGCTCTCAGGGATTGGATGAAAGAGAAATTTTAAAATGTATTAAAGCAATTGTTTTGGCAATTTTCCTGAACTTAGAACAATTTGTGAATTTTAGTGGTGGGGTTTTAAATACATAACTTTGCTTCAAATGGAATCAAATAAAAAAATGCACGATGGATTGGAGGCAGACTGTTCCAGTTTTCCTCACAGGAAAAAAAAAAGCTACCTAATATGGGGAAAATATTAGTATTGTTTAAAATGGTAGGAAATAATTCTTTAAATATATATGATGCATATAGACTTGTAAATCCTGAAGTTGGCCATTTTTTCCATGTGGCTGTATCCTTTCTAATTTTGTACTTACAATGATGTACCTTAAAATGTTTCCACACACACAACCCAGTCCAGCAATCCTGGACCCCCTCTAGATGGATTCTGTTTGACGCCTGGTTAGCTGATTAGGTGCATAATCGCTGAAGCGCTTTATCATAAATGCTTGTACGCAAGAGGTAATTGAGCGCACAACTGGTGGCCTTACCGGTTGTTTGAAATGCGCTTTACAAGTAGTTAATGCGGAGAATCGCTTGTTCACATAGGCAAAATGCGCTTTAACGGCCGGAGGAAAATAAAACTCGCTATTTAACGCGCATTCGATAATGCGCATAATCGGATAGATAACACGCCTCAACTCCCGATTTACGCTCCGTTCTTGTAGAGGTAAAAATTTTAATGAGACTTCAAAGAGCTTTAAATATCTCGTGTAGAGGCAGCCCTAGTCCTTATATGGAAAGAGATTCCCATAAGCAGCTGTAACAGCATACTAGCAAAAGGCAGTTCTTCTTGTGCATAACTAACTGAATCCAGGGAACAATATAGTCATGCAGTACAGAATAGCTTTAGGATCAATTTTCATTGTAACTTTCTGGTTCCTTCCTCAGGGAAATACTACGATGAGATGAGCAGAGTACAATTTATCACGTCTGACTATCAACCATTGGGTGCTAACATCTGGTTGGGCACTATGGGAGTGGGATGTTGGGCTAGATAGGCCAGCCTTCCCCAGCCCTCCAGATGTGTTACACTGTTAGTCATTGATGGCCTTCTCCTCCAGGAATGTATCCAATACCCTTTGAAAGCCATCCAAATTGGTGGCCATCGCTACATCTTGGTTTAGTGAATTCCATAGTAGTTCTAGAGGAAAAACATTCATTCATTCATCTATTTAATATGGAGTGCCCTGCACCCCTTGGAGATTGGATGTTCTCCAATGGCCAGTGTTGAAGAAAGATTCTGCTGCCAGTCTGGTCAGTCTCTGTATGTGGAATGGGAAGGGGGAACCATCTTGTCCTTCACTTCAGGCAGCAAAATGTCTTGGGCTGGTCCCGCATTACTGGAACGCTATGGGCTCTTAGACTTTTCCCCTGAGGGATGAATGACAGAGAGCTTTTCTACATGAAGCTGTTAATCGGCTGTTAATCCTCTATATCTTCTTTCAGCTTCGTTGCAGAATTGAGATCTGGGCACCACACAAAGAACATTTCCTCTCTTGCTTTTCCACTACAAAACCTCTAGGTTTAGCGAAATAGCACAAATACACAAGAGGGCATTGCACTTTCTGTCGCTTTCACAATTAACTGCCGCATTTTCCCTGTTCTAATAAAACTTGGTTAGACACAGAAGTGAAACTGGAGGGTCACATCATCATCTAAAACCCCCATAAACAACCTTGAGCAGGGAATGACAAGCACACAATAAATGCCTCATATAGACAAGTCCAGAATCACTTGCTAGACAACAACAATTCATTGGTGAAGTTTTAAATGTCTTTTTCAGAGGATGTGGATTCCTACTCTTGCCAGATTGGAAATGAGTATTTAAGCCATCATTTTGCAAAGACTAAGTAGAGCACCAAAGGGATTCAACGGAGTTTTCTTCTTTGGTGGTTAAAGAGTCTTCTCCACTGCCCATAAATCCAGCCTGAGTGAGTTCTGTTTATTCTGTTTACTGCAATTACCTAACCCATGCCCCTGTGTATAAATCATGGAGAGTCCTGATTTATGGGCAAACGCATCACCCCAGAGAGTGTACAACATCCCTACAGAGAAAGCTTTTATAGAAACCATTTTCTTCTGGGGGAGAGGAGATAAGAGCAATGAGTGTTGTGTATCTATAGGTTATCTTTCTGCCTCTTAATAGGTTGAAAGAACCAAGCAGCATCTCACAATAGGCAGAGGAACCCTGTCTTGGTTATTTGTCAAATGTAACAGATAGTTCAGAAATTGCAGATGATCTTTAGCATGTAACTCCCCATGATGGGGAATATTGGCCATCTATAGCATCAGGTGTGAACACAACCAGTCCACAGTAACCAGAAGGACACATTCTCTTGGCAACAAGGGATAGAGCTGAGTACCATCCACATACATATGACATTTCAGACCAAATCTCTGAACGGCTTCCTGCAGTGGTTTCATATAAATGTTGAAAAGATAGAACGTATGCAGCACTCCACAGGCCAATAGCCATAAGGTGGTAGATAAGTCTTCCAGCACCACCTTCTGTGAGCATTTTTTCCAGGAAGGAACAGAACCAACGTAACACCATGTCCGCTATGCTCAACCCTGGATAAACAATCTAGAAGGATACCTTGGTTGATGGTAGTGAAAGCCACTGAGAGGACCACGGGAACTAACAGCACTGCACTTCTTCTGACCATTCTCCAGCCTAAGTCATTTAATAGGGCAACCAAGTCTGTTTCTGTTCCATAACAAAATGCAAATAGGAATGGATCCAAATAAACAGCAGCATTCAACACAAAAAATAATATGAGTCTTAAAAATGGCAACTGTATTGGCCTCTTAGAGCTTTTCTACATGAACGATTTATTGCACGCTCATGGTTAGCCGTTCACAGAAGTTTGCAGGTCCTTTACATGATGCCATCAATCTCCAGGACATCTCCCGTGCTTTTTCCAGGTAATCTCGCTCTTTAAAAAAAGGGGGAGTTAATGCAGCATTTAAATTATTACGGGATCTCCCCAGTGTGTTAAACCAGCGTAGCACTATAATTCCACCACTAGACAGCACTATTTGATTTAACAAACTAGCATTGTCACGTGGTCCCCATCTAAATGAGCCAGTCACAAACGTGGAAAGACTCCAGAAAACGAAACCACGGTAAGGATGCAGGGATTTTTCTTTAACGTAGAGACACCTTTAATGTGTTGATTAGTGCTGTCATGGTAGCAGGTTATCTGAGGATGAAATTCGGAGTCATAAGATTGGCTGCTATGGGCAATTTCATATCAACTGTATATAGTATGATAGAAATTATTCAACACAGAGAAGAATATGGAGGAAGGTGACAGAAGGTAATTAAGCTACATGCAGAAAGGAGGGCTGTACTGAACTGACGATTATTTCTTAGCTGTTTCACCAACCTTGAAATTGGTTATTTTTACTATAGTTCAAGGGTGAGGTGAAATTATTTTTGGAGGAAGAGAATCAGAGCAGCTGCCTTCTTGTTTCTTTTTTTTTTTTTGCCTTGTTCCGTGATGCTTTTGAATTTTAGCAAACTCAAGATAGCTTCTGCCATAAAAAATGTCTACCTCCTTTGCTACTCACAGCAGTCCAATGTTATAATGGACAGCAGTTGAAAATCTACAACAAAACACACACCTTTACAGAGTGGGCAGTTTGTTCCTCCAGTGCCTCATCTTATTTGAGAGGTGAAGTATTAAATACCCCTTCACAGAAAGAGCAGTGATTGAAGCAGGCTTGTTAAAAATATAAAGTCACTTGTGCCATTCCATGCAGTCCTATTTTTAAACCTGAACTACTAGGAAAAACATGTCTTGCAAAAAACCCCCCAAAGATGCTTTATTTAAAAACTGACTCAAAAGTTTAAAAGATATCCCAGGCTTCCCCCCCCCTTTTTTTTTAGGGTGAATGCAATGAGGAGACCAGAAATTAACAGTGCAATCCTATGCATGTCTAATCAGAAGTACACCACATTAGTTCCAAGCAAATGTGCTGAAAAATCAGCAAAAGTATTCAGAAAAGCAAAATTGGGGGAGCAGCTATTTCATGAAATGATTTTTCCTCAAGTTATAAATGATGGTCAAATCCTTGTTGCTGAAATTAAATAAATGGTGTCAGTTATGTCCAAATAGCCTGCCTGAAGCATAAGTAAAAAGAACAGAAGAAGCGGTACCAAAGGCAGCAACAGATATATATGTAGATATAGATATATTTGGACCAAACAAAGCTTTGAATTAATCATCTTTCACTTCTCTTGTTCTCTGTCCCCAACCTACCATGACGTCTCCAGAGTGTTTACCACAGGGCAGGCTCAGACACTCATTGGGCTCCCTTATTGCCAGGAAAGTAGTGAAGGGAGTATGGCTCACTTCAGGTGCAACAATTGCAGCCCAATAAATCATGGTTTATCAGCCTGGGAACAAATCACGTGCCCATACACACACACCTTGCTTTCTCACCTCACACACCTAGCTTCAGTGTGTGTATCATGGCTCATTTAAACAATAGTTTCATGTTATATCCAAACGGTGAAGGCGCTGTTTACTAATCAGGATATGAAACCAGGTCCTATCGAGTCTTAAAGTTCTTAACTATGGCTGGATCATACCCCCAAATATTGGCAAGAGGCGGAGGTGTCATAGGCTCACACAATTAGTAGCAGCCAACTTTTATTCACAGGAAATCAATATACCAGGTCTCTGAGGTGTTCCTTCTAGACAAGAAGGTGCCCAGACAGATAAGACCCCCTGCTGATCTTCCTTTGAAGGCTGAGATGGTAAACAAACCTTCCTCACCTGATATCTGTGTCTTCCTTGTGAGCTGAAACTGATAAGGCATCCACTTCCAGACGACAACCAGCTGTTTCTTACTGGCTTCTTTAGCTTAGCAGGGAGCCTCCTGGCCAGTAAGCTTGAAAAATGTCTACAAATAGACTTGATAAGAAGGCTCAGTTAAGTGACACGCATTGAGAATAACAACCCCCAAATTAATATAAGATCTGGATTGGCTCTCCCGAGAAAGAAAGATTTAAATAATTGTCGACTACTCTCTCTTAAAAAGTATTAGCAGAATATGCTGTAGCTTACCCAAAAATCAACCAGAACATTTGTGATTATTTGTGATTATTTGAGGGGAATACAGGTTATTATAATACGAAAAATAAATCCCATGTAGAAATGGGCATCCATTAATTAATTTCCTGGATTCCCAAAGTGTTGATCTGGGCTCCAGATTTAGTCTCAGAGCTTCATCACATTTAACCAAGTTTGAATAAGGCCATATCAATTTACAGGATATGGGTATCAATGTCCTTAGCAGTTAGGTACATCAATAAACTAGTTGCTAGTTTATGTGTGACATCCCCTGAGTTTAACGAGCAAATATTGTTAATAGTTATTGTGAGTCAGAAAGTCTTTAGTCCAAATCTGACATCAGCTTCATATGAACCCACTGGGTAGTAACTACAGAAATTTTCAGTTGCTAATATGGGCCACCAACAAAGAATTCTTGTTAGGATTATTAAGGCAATTTGAAACACCCTGAGCACATAGGAAAAGTACTGTATAAATGCTGCTACCGTTATTAAAATTATGGAACAGTTATGTGTTTGTTTGTTTGTTTGTTTGTTTAGTTAATAGTACCATTGATGTGCATGGTGTTTATAGAGTCACAAAAGAAAAACAAGGAAAAAAGGCCTGTCCATGACCAAAGGAGCTAACAATTTGGGTGAAGTGGGGTGGGGATGTGTGATAACACAGGAAGGGAGGGAGAAATGGAATGGGGGAAAAGTATGAGCCACCTTTGGAAATCGTTTGAAGAATAATAAATAAATAAGCACAAAAGGGATGTGCAGATTTATTTATTTCATTCATATGCCCCCTCTCAGGGCTAACTGTCTCAATGCAGCTTGCCTTGCATAAAGCATAAGTAATCCCATAAAATTCATTATTTTATTATATTATTACATTTATATCCCACCACTTTTCTTCTTACAACGAACCCAAGACAGCTTACATGGTCCTCCTATTCTGTTTTTATGCTCACAACAACCCTGTTAAGTAGGTTAGGGTGACATTCAGTAACTGGCCCAAAGTTATACAATGAGCTTCTATGGCTACGTGGGGACTAGAAACCAGATCTCTTGAGTCCTGGACTCAAACCACTATGCCACACTGGCTCTCACATTTCTAATACAATATAGAAATCACAGTCCATACTAAAATATTAGAACTTTAAAACATTGACACAGCAGCAGTTTAAACTACCACAAAGCCAGCTGCTTAAAATAGACATTCAAACAGCAACATTGATAGCAATCCAGGGCCTTCCAAGTATTAGTTAAAAACAGCTGGAAATAAGAAAGATTTTAAAAACTGGCAAAGTAGGGGCTATGTGTCCCTCCATAAAAACAGGGCCACCACTGAAAACATGCTTTCTCTAGGACATGCCAGCACAGTATATCTTTCGATGCTGATCCTATGAGCATGGCCTCCAAGGCTAATCTTAAGGGCCAGGCATGTTTATATAGGAGCAGGCAGTCTTTCACTCTGTCAAAAACCATTTAGAGCTTTAAAGGTCACCACCAGCACTTGAAATTGGGCTTGGAAATGAACAGGTAGCCAGTATAGATGTTACATGCCCTGACTGCATACCCCCCCCCCCCAAGCCTCTGGGTGCTACATTCTGTACCAGCTGAAGCTTCTGAACTGTCTTTAAAGGCAGCCCCACATGGAGCACAATACAGTAGTCTAGGCTGGATGTCTAACTCTGACAAGGTCTGCTTTCTTGATAGGGTCACAGCTAGCAATCGCATGTACTTAGGTTAAGAACATAAGAAGAAGAAGCCATGCTGGATCAGACCAAGAGTCCATCTAGTCCAGCACTCCGTTCGCACAGTGGCCAACCAACTGTATACCAGGGATCCACAAGCAGGGCACAGGGCAACAGCACCCTCTTGCCCATGTTCCCCAGCAGCTGGTGTATATAGGCTTACTGCCTCGAATACTGGAGGTAGCACATAGCCGTCAGGGCTAGTAACCACTGATAGCCTTCTCCTCCAGGAATTTAGCCAATCCCCTTTTACAGCCATCCAAATTAGTGGCCATCACCATATTTTGTGGTAGTGAATTCCATAGTTTAACTATGCGCGCTGTGTGAAGAAGGTCTAGAGCTAAAAGCCTATTGGGAGAAGCGCTCTTGTTAGATGCATGGCTCACTTCGAATCTGGGACTTGTTACAATTAGACATATGACAGTGGTGCAGCTAGGACTGGACCTTGAAGCTGAAGTCCAGGGCTGAAGTCCAGCATGGCATGCCAGGGGCGCACTAGAGCTGATGCTCGGCACCACACCATCCTTTCTTATACAACATGTTATAGTCTGGGGTGGCCAACTGGGCATGTACATGATTAAAGATACTCCTTTTATTATTCTGATTTTAAATATCTATTATCATTTTTATTGCAAAATGGTGCTTATTGTAAAGTTTAGCATCAGGGCAGCAGAATCAAACTCCATTTCATTCCCGTAGTCATGATGGTACCATGAAACTGCACATGTTCAGAGTATTTCTTTTTATTATTATTATCAAGGTTGGTATACTCTCTTTTGTTTTTTGCTCTAATGTATCAGGGATGTAGAAGCAGATGTAAAACATGCAATGGTGATTTGGGGGAGAGAGAAGAGAAATGTTCATTGTGTGCTTCATAACTAAGTAATACATATGGCTGCTTACCCCTCTCCCATAAGACCATTAACTCAAGGCTCTGCTGTGTGTGATTGGCTTACTGTAGTGTATCCGTGAGCAGACCCAATTCAGATTGGGACCATGGCGATTCCGGAGGGGATATTTAAGCTTCCACCCTCCTGTTTTTGGCCAAAATTCCATCCCCACATGGAGACTTTTTTTGCTGTTTGTCCCCCCCCCCTCCAGCGGGGGGGGGGGTGCAATTTGGGGTAGAAAACAGGAGGGGGGGGAAGCTGTTATATCACCACAGTCCTGTTCTGGTTACACTAAAGTAAGACAATCGCACATAGCTCAGCTCATTTTGACCCTAAAGCTATTTAGCTGACATAAGGTATGGGGTTCGGTCAGGAGTGGAGAGCCTCAGGACCAGGGGCCAAATCCAGCCCTCCTGGGATGCCAATCTTGCTCTCTGTAATTCCTCAGATGGCTATGCCATCCTCCCCTGGTCCCACCCACTTTTTCCTGAGTACCAATCATTTGGTGATTTCCTGGTTATTGTGCAGTTCTTTCTCCAGTCTAAAATATCAAAATGCCTCTCCTAAGGCTTAGGTACTGGCAGTAAGACTTTAAGCTACAATATGCTGGTGTTTTGTCTTTCACTCTGCCCTTTGGCTTTTGGCCCTACCCATCACTGGAATGTGGCCCTCAAGAGCTTCCCCGAATTTGAATTTGGCCCTTGAGCTGGGCTAGGTGGATTGTTATCTGAGGATGTTTATGGTAGCAATGTGTTTCCAGGATCTCTTCATGTCATAATAATGAACTTGCAAAATGCTATGTGAGAATGCAAAGTAACAGAGGGCTACAGGCTCCATCACAACTACTTTTTGTTCCTGTTATGCACCCGCGATTTTGACCTCCATTTCATTAGTATGGCTAGCGTTGGTCCCTTTCATGATTGCTGCTGTTGTTTGCTGTCCTGCTATTGTGCCTGCCCCACCCCGCCCCTTATCTTTTCCCCTCCAGTTCATTGGTTCTTGTCAGGTGATGGACATGGTTGCCTTCCCCCCCCCCCCCCTCTGGTTTTGTTGTTTAGGGTTTTACGGATTCAACGTTTCATTGGCTGGGCACCGTTTCTGCAGGCAATGAAGGTGGGGTTGGAGAAGCAAAAGTCCATATGACCAGCTCAGCACAAGTCTGTTCGTTCAAGTAATAGACTCAGCAAGCTGGAGGAGAACCACCCCGCCCCCCCTCTTTCGTCAGCAAGACTTCCCCCAACAAAAGCAACATAGCGTGAGGACGGCAATACACAGATGGAAGGGCACTTTTATTTCGCTTTAGTAAATAAATCACACTTTCCCCACTCTAGAAAAAGACAGAAAATGGAGGGGAAGAGGTGAGGTGACTGCAGGACAGGCACGGCATAATGTGAGTATCGCGTTTCAAAACGGCAACCAGGCACGACGAGAGTGCAATAAAACGCTGGTGTGATGGAGCCCTATATCTCATTCTGTGGATTACTTATACCCCCTGAGAACTGTGATGCAGCCTTATGAATGAATCCAGTGCATTCCCAAGCCCCTATTTAAAGTGATGGTTTTAACTTTTAACGCCGTAAACCATTTGGGACCAAATTACTTGAAGATTCCTTTCACCCATATAAGCCTGCCTACACTTTACAATCAGCAACAGAGTCCTGTTACACTTGCCCACCTTTGAGGGCAGTTAGGCATGCAACTACACAAGAGAGGGCCTTTTCCACAATAGCCCCACACCTCTGGAAAGGGTTGCCATGGGGGTTTGTCAGGCCCCATCAATGCAGAATTTTAGCAAGGCTCTAAATATTTACTTGTTTAATCTGGCCAGCCCCTGATTATGTTTTAATGGGCTGTTCTGGGTTGTAGCTACAATTGTTTGTTGTTTTTATGAATGCTTACGGTTTTATTACCACATTGCTCTTAGTATATGAATTGTCAGCCGTTTTGGAGAGGGCTCCTGCCCTGAAAGGCAGCCTGGAAATATTTCACATAAATAAAATAAATAAATCCATGGTCGTCAAGAGTACTCTGTAACCACAAGGGATAAGCATCTATCATGATGCGGCAGAACGTTCAGCTCGAGCAAAGAATCTCCAAATACTTCGCACACAGCAACACCACAAGTGGCCAGCTTCGTTGTATCTCTCAAACAAGCCAACAGCCCTCCCCTGTCACCAGTCACACAGTCTCATGAATTCCGCCCTCCCCACCCCCACCGCCAAGCCTTCACAGTTGTGAGCTGCTGCCAGTTTTGATGCAAACCATTGCATTCCAAAAAAACAACCTCTCGTTAGCAGGAATGCTGTCATGGTGATTTCTCCTCGATAGCCTCCTGAGTCGTCTCCTTCTGCAGCGCTCTTGCCTCACGCAGGAGAGAGAGAAGGAGAGAAAGATCAGACCGGGTCCTGGCTGTTTAGTCTACCAATCAGATTGGTGACAAAGAGTCTAGCGGCTGGCATGGAGCTTTCTTGTTGGTGCACCTCTGGCAGCCACCTTCTCATTCTTCTTTTGCAGGAATGATGAAGAATTAAGGCATTATTATTATTATCTCTCCTTTCTCGCTCATGGCGGTTTTTCTAGATGGACATGATAGGCTTTGCCAAGTAATGCTGTCTTTTGCTGATTATTATTATTATATCTCTTTTCATGCTTGTGGCATCTAGTTTTTCTAGATGAACGTGACGGGCTTTGCCAGGTCATGCTGGCTTTACTGAGTCAGGAATTTCCTGACAATTGAGCATGTTTTAATTATGACTGCTTTCTGGATGTTGGTGTGGATGTACTTCGGTAGGCCCAGTTTCTGAAGGTTTTCTGTATAGTTTTTTTTCAATGTGATGCCGGTGACTGGTGTGACTAACGAAATAATTGTGACCTTTTCTTGTCGCCATAGTTCTTTAACTTCCATAGCCAGTAGTGTATATTTCTATTGTTGTTGTTATTATTATTATTATTATTTGGAGGAGGGGCCAAGAGAATCGCTGAGTGACAAAAAAGAGTTAAAATCCAGACTTACGCCAAGTCAGCCAAACGCAGCACAATGTTGCAATACAAGTACAATGGCCTAGACAAAACATTGACTTATGGGAGGCAGAATCTAGAATTTGCCTAATCACAGGAAGATGTGAAAGAAATGAATGACAAACCTCCATTGGGTATCCAGATGTTTAGAGTATTCCAGGGAACTGGAAACTATGTCATGCCAGGAATATATCTTTATATTTTTTAATGCATGATTATGCCTGCAGCTATGTAGGAAAAGTCCAAGCATGTTAATGGAAATCCTGCTTGCTCTTCTGGATGCACAGGATGGTTTACATTAGCGTTTCTCTACCTGGATGTGTACCTGTGTGCACACTCACCAGGAGGAATGTTACACTGGTGTGTGTATGTATGGGGGGGGGGGTGTTAGATAGCTACCCTCCATGCATTCAAACAATGTGTCATGGCCATTGGACTATGTGCACTAATTCCACCCTGATGCATCGGGTGGCCACACATTCTGCTATTTGCACATTCGACACACATGAGAAGGAACCCTCTGCACCACCAAAAAGGAGGACAAAATTGGGCATCAATTTGCATTACCTTTACTTATGCTCATAAAAATGTATAAATTAAAATTTAAAGCTAATAACCACAATTTCAATAAAATAAAATACATCTCACCATACTGAAGAAGAGCACAATCAGTCTACTAACTCTTAAAGGACAACTTCAAGGCCCTTTCTTTCCCTTCTTACGGTTCTGCAACTTTAAAGCAGACTTGGTTTGGGCAGCCCATCAAATAGAGGACACCTTCAAATAGAGGACTATTCTCTGTAAAATAGGATACCCTACCTATGATCACCCTACCTATGCATTGGGGTGGGGAGGATTCGAATTGTCCCAGAATCCTCCCTCATTTGGAGAAGCTCTTTATGTGCAGGGCTCACATGCCCTAAAATTACACATAGGTCTTGCTCAAGACATTCAGGCTAGATATTTATTTATTTATTCATTTATTTATTTTATTTTAAATGTCAACCCTGCCATTTGGCTTGGGGTCCTCAAGGCAGTTCCAGAAACTACACCTGCCATTGGGTAGCCTATATAAATATTGTAAACAAACCATGAATGAAATGCATGCAACAAGTGAGAACTATAATAATCAAAGAGTAAGGCAGTTTTCATGGCAGATGCATGATTCATTAATCCAAGAAAAGCTGAGATCTACTGTTGGTAAAGGCACAGGAACAGGGGCTGGTAGACAAGCTGGCAATCTTACTAAGGAGTCAGAGCCAGAGCCCACTAATATGTGTCCACCCTGTGTCCTCATGCCTTTGTGTGCTTACAGAGCATGAGACAAATCCCCTTCATCAGAAGACACATGGTGGACAAGCACATTTGATAGAACAAATTAGGAGATCTACTCTTTCTTCTGAACATAGATGGCACTGTTAGTGTGACAGCAACATTCCTGAGAGCTCTTTAAGAGAAATTGGTCATCATAGATTTCCTGAACCAATTCCAAAAGATGCTGCCATTAAAGATAAAGAAATAATGTATGAGGGAAAGATTAATTCATTTGTTAAAACACGGTGAAATTACTGCCCTATGGTACAGTGTTTGCATATTCCTGGCAGTGGAATTTATGCAGCTATAGTGATATCGGTGGATGAGCAGAGAACTCTTTAAAGGTTTATGAATCTTCCTTGTTAAAATAAATATACTGCCATTTCTTTATTGAAATATATACATTTTCCATCAATAAAATATTGCGAATGGGATTTGCTTTCTCCCCCCCACACCCATTGCCCCTCAGCCATTTCATTTAAAGAGGAAGTGAGCCTTCCGCCACATAAAATTCCTGCACATGATTAGATCCAATTAGTTGCACTTCACAGCACTGCACATTTGCCACAGAAACAGAATGAAACAAGTGGACAGCCTGAAGAGTAACTTTTGCTAGTGCTAGCTAATACAAACTAACACAGGGGTGAGCAGGCTTAAAGTTCATGGGATTTACTTAATTGTTTGTTTGTTCTTTTGTTCCTTTACTAGAACCCTGAGATCCACCAACCAGGTGTAAAAGACATACACTTGGAATTAAAGAATTCTGGACATTATGCAATGAGACAGGGCCAGCCCTGCCATTAGGCAGAGGGAAGCAATTGCCTCAAGCGGCAGTTGCTGGGAGGCGGAAGCAAGGTGTTGATGGAGAATCCTGTGTGTCATATGGCCTGCTCTGCACCCGCTCAGCCTGCTGTCTTCAGGTGTAGTGAAGGATAGTGTCCCATCATCAGTGTTGAAGACACTCATTTTTATTCTGGTGGCACTTTTATATTGTGGTTTTAAGCTTCCATATTTTATATTTTATGCTGTACCATATGGTTTTAATTTTTATGAACCGCCCAGAGAGCTTCAGCTATTGGGAAGTATAGAAATGAAATAACTCCATACATACATAATTATGCCATGCCAGTAGACTTTTGTGCATGGGATGGGAGGGGGCGTCCTCTTATTCCTCACCTCAAGCAGCAAAATGTCTTGGGCCGGCCCTACAATGAGACACTAGCACTAATGTAAATTATGTTGTGCCAGCATAAGTGACCTCCAGCGCATGCCAATAGCATTAGCTGGCCCAATGGATTTCCCCAGAAACCCCAGCATGCCAGCTAACATTGTTGGTATTGGACTAGAGGCTGCTTACACTAGCACAACTTAATGTCTCATTGGATGCTGCTCTCTGAGCCCGGTTACCCCAGTAGCTCTCTTCATTTCATCAGTATAATTTAGCCCAAGAGGGGGAATCATTTTGTTTCTGCTATTATTAAATGACTGGGAGTCAGAAATCCTTGCTGATCTACTGCAAATCTCTCAGATAACTACCAGTAGATCCAGATCTACCTTCTGCCCACCCCTGTACTTGCACAGAGAATGGAATTATCATTTACACTAGCAATGTGATGTGATATTCTAAAGATCAGTGGATCCATCACATGCTTGCATATGAAATGGATGACTTGTGAAAGTAAACAAAGTATATTTTCATTCAACTTTTCTGTTGGTGAAAGAAAGAAAGAGGCAAGCTTGTAAATTTCACAAGGCTCTTTCTTGTCCAATGGGACAAAGACTCAGGGCCGGCCCTCCCATGAAGCAGGGTGAGGTGCCTACATCAGGTGACAGAGCGGGAGGAACATCGGATTGTGCTGTTCCCCTCTGCCAGGACTGTCTGCCGCTGGTGCCCCACCGGCTTCAGCAGGTACTGTGGAGACACCTGCTGCCACTTCTTCCAGCCACGCAGCTCTCAATAGAGCCAACATGGCAGTAAAGGAAAGGGGAAGATGATGTGGCAGCAAGGGGTGTGATTCGGCAGTGACCATATTCTCTCCTGCCTCAGGCAGCAAGAGATCTTGTGCTAGGGCTAAGTCAATTTTAAATATGACTGGACTGATCAAGGATGCCTTAGCATTCCTTGCCAGATCAACTCAAGACCTGAGCAAGCCTTCTAATTCCACTAGTATGAAGCTCAGCTGCACTTAAGAAACTTGCAAGCTATTTTGTAGAAGCTTTCTAAGTCTCATTTTGTTCTGGTGCCTTTTAGCATTTCAAAGAGAGAAAAACTGGGGTGGGGATTGGGGAGAAGGCTGAAGCTTATTAAAATCTGAAAAGTCCATGGTTGTTCCAAAAGCACCAGTTCTTCATCCAGCCTTGGTTTTATGATCACATTGTGCATGTGTGATAAAACTTCATAAGGGCCAATGCTCAGAAAGTACGGCTATCCCCATATCCAAACCTCATGCTCACAGACTCATTAATGATTGGATACGTGCTCTTTAAGTTTGCAAATATAATTTTGAAACCAAGAGAAATGATTGCCTGTTTTGAATGGTTTTGAAGCTTTTAAGCAGAAATTAGAGCTGTGATGAATAATGGATGATGAAGAAGAAGAAGACCAACTAACATTCACCTGATTAGCTGAATGGCTCACGATTGATGTCACAGATCAATGTCAATGCATTGAAAGTGAAAGACAAAGAACTGGTGTCTGGAATTGGCCACATAAGCCAATAATATTGAAGATCAGAAGACAGAAGTAGCAACACTTCACATCTGTGCAGAATTAGATGCACCAATACATCTGGGATGTGCAACCTTTGTGTGGATTTTCGGCACATGGTGATCTCCTCCCGCCCATCTGCAAGGCAGGCAAGGACAATAGTGGGACTGATACCAGCTGCACAATGCAAGGTAGTCAACCTATCCGGTATGTGTAACGCTGCCGTAAGATGTCACCAATGCTGCTTTAGGAGGTTACACAAGCAGTCCAAACCAATCTAGAATAAGCCTATAACCCTGTTTCATAAACATTCTTTCAGTAATCCTTACAAAAAGCTAGCATGATTTTCAAGTAGGCCAGTATTATTATTCTCACATTGCAGACAGGAAACTGGGGTTGAGAAAATGAGGGCTTGCAGCTTAATGGCGCCAACATGTTTTGGACTACAATTCCTACTAGTCCCAGCCAGTATGGCCAATTGTCAGGTATTATGAGAGTCATAGCCCAAAATATCTGAAGGGAACCAGGTTACTTACCCCTATTCATTCTCCATTTACTGACCTTTCTGAATGTTTCACTGCCACTTCCCCCACCCCCATGCCCAAGTTTCCATTTAGCCCAGGCAAGTTTGGAAACTGGGTAAACTGCACATGATCTTATGGACAATCTAACATTCTCTCTGATTCTGAGTTCTCTGAATACTCAGCTATAACCTCTGAGCATTAATGCTCTTGTTAAAGCATGAACCAATATTTGTGCCAAAGTAGATGTGACATTAATAGTCTGAATGGCCCTTCTATGCATACTTTTTTCTTTGTTCGCAGCAATTGGGTGGGGAGAGGGCAGATCCAGAATGGGACCTCAGTCGGGGCAAAAAACAACTCTTTGCCCCATGCCATGGCCCCAATCCAGATCACCCCACTACTATTATTTACTGTTAAAGAAGGGGTTTTCTACACAAGGCTATTAATCTGCTGCATTGACAGTCGGTTTCAATGCAGAATTGAGATCCAAGCACTACACGAAGAGTGTTTCCTTACCTGCTTTTCCTCTACATAACCTCTAGGTGGCACTATGGTATAGTGGAATAGTGCAAAAATACAAGAGGAAATAGTCCTTCCTTTTGCCATTAGAAATAATACCCCATTTTCCCTGCTTGAAAAACACACGCAGAAAGTGCTGTTTACAAACAGAAGCGGAACTGGAGAGACATGACATTGTCTAACAAACCCATAAGCCACGGTGAGTAGAGACTAATGAGCACACAATAAATGCCTCATGGAGTAAAGCTCAAAATTGTGTCGTCTTTAGCCCTTGGTGAAGAGGAGAAACTGCAGCATTGGGAATTCCAAGGCAAAAACACACATTTAAACTTGAAGGACAGGAATAAAGCAAATATGCCTTGCTTGCTGCTCTCCCACCAGACTTCACAGGGTCAAGAAGCTAAGATTCTGCAACATTAGATACTACTCAGTAGGGAGAAATCATGAAACAAATACTCATTTTTTTAATGCATGCCTTCCATACACGTCAGTTAATTTAGATTCTTAGAATTAGTAGTCTAGCTGCATCAGCAATTGCCACCTGGATGTTTCTGTGACAACTTTAACAAGCAAACAATAGATTTCAAAGGGAATCTATCACAGTTTACAGGAGGCATTTGAAATACATGCAGTTTGTAGATTGTGACCAAGCAAATACCACCTCTTCTATGAACGTCCCCCTCTACTATTAAGATCCAGGAGTGAGACTGCAGCATATGGTGGTGCTTCTTTAACAGCTACTGGGCTATATATCTCAGATTTCCTGAATGTCAGTACATTTATTAGGTACAGATTTACTTAGAGCTCCATCACACCAGCGATTTAGCGCACTCTCGCCTTGCCTGGCATGTGTTCTTGCAGTGCGGTACTCTCATGACGTCATCCCTGTCCTGCGCTCATCTCACCTCTTCCCCGTTGTTTTCCATCTTATTTTGGAGCAGGGAAAGTCCATTTCCCCCTCCATGCACAATAAAGCCCCTCCTTCCTCCTGTGTATTGCTATTCTTGCGCTATATCAGACCATCCCATTTTTTGTTTAGGGCATGTGTGTCGAAGGGCGGTATCGCGGACAAAAGAGGAGGGCAGGGCGGTTCTCAGCTCAACTGCTCAACCTTGAAGGGGGAGGGAGAGAGGACAACCAAACACCCCGCAGAGAAGGCAAGAGAGACCCCCCCCCCATGCCCAGGATGTGCTCCATCCAACTCTATGGTTCTTACTCCTGAGTAGGCATGCCTAGGTTTCCTGACCAGAACAATGTTGGCTTCCCGTTGCCATGCCAACATTGACCACAAACTTCTCCAAACACTAAATGCAATACTTTCTCTTGACTTATCTTGTTTAATATGATCTGAGGTGAAAGCATAGTGTGTTGTTTTACCGTAATTGCGCAGTTTTAGGCTGTCGCACTCTTGTATTTGCACAGAAAAATATTTTTTAAATATAAAAAATTAACTTCAGGGGGAAGGAGAATGTAGGGGGTGGGGCCGAAGATCTTGCTGGCATAGTAGCAATACAGATGAAAAGATACATGAGCACAACAATGCATATTTTTAAGATTACTCCTCTATTCCATGAGCACTCAAGTGATGTAGAAATAAAAGCAAGAAAAAGAACAAAATACACAAACTACAAAACCTGCATAAGCTTTTGTACAATAAAATCAGGGACTGATAATAAAATCAAAGAGCAGCAGAATAAGGTCGTCTTCACAAGATGTACTTACCTCTGAGTAAACATGGTTAGGAAGATCTTTCCATTTATGTACCAATCATAGGTACTGTACGAGACAGATTGATATTGTTGGAAGACATAACTTAGTAACAAACTGCCTAGTGAATGAATAACCTCATATCCTCAGAGCTGTGCTAATTTGGATGAAATGGGTTATTCATTTTAGGTCCCTGGTGCTCAGTAGCAGAGTTAGGTTCAGAGAGACTAGACTTAACCCTCAGAGCCTTGTTCAGCAGCCTCTGCCTTTGGCCTCCTCCACACGGGGCGTTTAATGAGCCTTGAAGGCTCATTATAAATTTTACCTACACACGAGCGGAGCGCAAAACGGGCGTACAGGCGCGTTATCTCCCCGATAATGCGCATTTTCGAACGCGCGTTAAATAGCGACTTTTATTTTGCTCCGGCCGTTAAAGCGCATTTTCGCTGTGTGAACAAGCGATTATGCGCATTAACTACCTGGAAAGCGCTTTTTGGGCATCTTTTAATGCGCTTCGCCGCTTCTCGCCGCCTCCCGTGCAGAGGGATTGTGAGTAAATGCGCCTCCGCGATAATGCGCATAATCGCGGAACCAGGCGCAAAGGCGCATTCTTGTGGAGGGGGCCCTTCTCTTCTTGTAATTTGCAGTAGATTATCAGCTGTCACTTCTCTCATTTGTGAATGTGACAGCGAAGGTATGTAATTTTCATCTCTCTCTAACGTTTTTGGATCCACAGTTTCCTGACCCCCAGGACTGCGGGGCTTCCTGTTCGGGCTCAGATTGTTTCCCGCCTGCATTATTGTAATAGCCTCCTGGCTGGTCTCCCTTCTTCACTCATAGAATCATAGAATAGTGAAATTGGAAGGGGCCTATAAAGCCATTGAGTCCAACCCCCTGCTCAGTGCACGAATCCACCTTAAAGCATACCTGACAAATGGTTGTCCAGCTGCATCTTGAAGGCCTCTAGTGTGGGAGAGCCCACGACCTCCCTAGGTAATTGTTTCCATTGTCGTATTGCTCTAACAGTCAGGAAGTTTTTCCTGATGTCCAGCCAGAATCTGGCTTCCTGTAACTTGAGCCCATTATTCCGATTCCTGCACTCTGGGTTGATCGAGAAGAGATCCTGGCCCTCCTCTGTGTGAAAACCTTTCAAGTACTTGAAGAGTGCTATCATGTTTCCCCTCAATCTTCTCCAGGCTAAATATGCCCAGTTCTTTCAGTCTCTCCTCACAGGGCTTTGTTTGCAGACCCCTGATCATCCTCGTTGCCCTTCTCTGAACCCCCTCCAGCTAGTCTGTATCCTTCTTGAAGTATAGTGCCCAAAACTGGACACAATACTTAAGAAGAGGCCTAACCAATGCCGAATAGAGGGGAACCAGTACCTCACACAATTTGGAAACTATACTTCTATTAATGCATCTCAAAATAGCATTTGCTTTTTTTTGCAGCCACATCACACTGTTCAGCTTGTGATCTACAACAATTACAAGATCCTTCTTGCTTGTAGTATTGCTTAGCCAAGTATCCCCGTCCTCTTACTCCACGCTTACTCCATTCCCTTACTCTAATACAGAACAGCGCTATACATGGTGTATTAGACTTGCCCCATTATTCCCATGTTTCCCATTATCACAGAGCATTGCATCGGTTGCCTGACAGGGCAAGGACATATTTTAAATTCCTTGTCTTGACTTTTAAAACCCTGAGCTCCCCCCTTCGTAGGTATTTGGTGGAGTTGGGTGTTTGGCATGCTCCTCTCTTAGGAGAACTCAGTTTGCAGATTCTAGACGTCTGGTGTTCCTTGGACTAAGGTGGCAAATTCTAGTCTCCAAGCATTTTCCCATCTCGCCCCACAATTGTAGAACTCTCTCCCTCTACACCTTTGTATGGAACCAGACCTGGACCAATTTAGACGAGGCCTGAAAACTTATTTGTTTGAGTTGGAGCCATAGATGTTGGTGTATGGAGTGAGGAACAATCGGTTTGTTTTTGAGTTTTAAATTAATTGATTGGTTGTAAATTAGTTTAATTTTTGGTTAGCAGTTTACCTAATGTGTATTTATTGATTTTTGTTTATCTTGCTGTAGTTTTGTATGTTTTGGTTACTTGGAATGCGCTCTGGTATAGAGTGCAATATAAATTCGTATTATATTATTATATATATATATATATATATATATATATATAGTCTTCCTAGAGTTAGAAGACCTAAAGACAGTAGCGCACGTGCTGGTAACTTCGAGGTTCGACTTCTGCAATGCGCTGTACATAGAGCTACCTTTGTGCCTAGTCTGGAAACTTCAACTGGTTCAGAATACGGCAGCCAGGTTGGTCACCGGTACACCCAGGGGTGACCACATTACACCAGTCTTAAAATCACTCCACTGGCTGCCAATTAGTTTCCGGGCGAAGTATAAAGTGTTGGTTATTACCTTTAAAGCCCTACATGGTTTGGGACCAGGTTACCTGCGGGATCGCCTTCTCCCGTATAATCTGCCTCACACACTCAGGTCCTCTGGGAATAATTTACTTCAATCAGCCAGAACTAGGTTGACGAGTGTGACCCAGAGGACCTTCTCTTCTGTCGCTCCCAGACTGTGGAATGGCCTGCCGGGAGAGATTCGACAATTTAGTAGTCTGCTTGAATTTAAGAGAGCCGTGAAGACTGATCTCTTCCGGCAGGCCTACCTAGTTGAATTTTAAGATGTTTTAATAATGTATTAGTTTGATTTGTTTTTAATGTTTTATCGATTTTATGGTCTTTGTATTTATATTTATTGTTGTTCCCCGCCTCGATCCAGAGGGAGAGGCGGGTTAGAAATTATTATTATTATTATTATTATTATCACAATTAGATAGATAGATAGATAGATAGATAGATAGATAGAGCATACATATGAATTTAGGGGAAAATCCTATGCATGTTTAGAACAGAAAAGAAGCCCTACAACTCCCAGCATGCCCAGGCTAGCATGGCTGGCTGGGGAATGCTGGAAGTTGTAGGTCTTTGTTCCATCTAATCATGCATAGGATTGCACATTTATGTCTCACACCAAACTGAACTTGTTGCTGAGATTCCAGATCAAGCTGAGAAAAGAAAATGGAACTCTAAGCGAATGGAAAGAAAAAAAAAGAAAGAAAGAAGGGAGGGAGGGAGGAAAGACCAATCTAACTATTACATTTATTCTTGGGAGACCAAATAAAAAACAACCTACATTAGTATCTCTACAAAACAGGGAATCCTGGATGAATTGGAGCTTTGGGATCTAAGCTGATCTGCTACTTGATCCCTAAAGGATATTCTTTTCTCTCTAACCCATTTGGAAAAATACTTGACTAACGGATTGGTACTGGCTGTCACTGTTTTATGTAGCGTCTACATTATAGATGATTTCTTGCAGCCCTGTGTTCCTGTGTGTGCAGCACTATCAGCTGCAATGAACAGTTGCCCAAATCCCTGATTTCTGATACAAGTACACAGCTGTAACTAGAGAGCGGTAGCCGGGACATCCAATTTACATGTGTGTTTGAAAAGCCCAACTCTGTCTCTCCTGATCCATCTATTTGATTTCCCATGGAAAACTCTCCATTTATCTCCTCCTCCACATCATGGCCCTCTTGTCCGCCAATCTCCAATTCATGCCTGCCAGCGCCTCATGAATAAAGCGTTTTATCTGCCAGAGTGGCAGGACTTTATAATCAAAGAACTGTGATAGGGGAGACAGGATTAACCCCAGAGAAGGAAGAAAATCCCCCTGCAGCCTCCTGCCAGATACATCAAAAGTAACATACCAACTACTAATCTACTGTATAATACAATGGTTAATCATAGGGGAATCATAACTGGACACAGAGGAAAAGGCCCAGTTTGGTGAGCTAGCCTCATGGAGGATAAGGCTATCAATGGCTACTAGCCACAATGGCTATATATTACCTCCAGTACAAGAGGCAATATGCCTCTCAGGACCAGTTGCTGGGGAAGGTAAGTGGAAGGGTACCACTGCACTCATGTCCTGCTTGTGGGCTTCCCATGAGCATCTGGTTGGTCACTATGTGGACAAGATGCTGTCTCATCCAGCATGGCTCTTTTTAAATTCTTATGTGACAGGACAAGGCGGTTTAGTTGTTCCCTACAACCCATCACTTTTGTCAGCCAGTAAATGGCTTTGATGATTGAACTTTCATTTCTTTATTTAATGCACAGCCTCAAAGGTACCACTGCCTAGTATTTAGTCAAGGCCATTCATATGCATAAATGGAGGATACTCATGCACATCAACGAACAATATTGGTATTCCCTCTTCACATTTAAAAAAAAATCCCAGTGGTGTCTTATTAATGTTATTATCCATGCTTATCTTGTGGGTATAGCACTGGTATAGCAGCACTGGTCACTGGAAATTAATTTATATTCCTAAATCAAGGGTGGGCAACTTGTGGTCTTCCAGATATTTTAGCCTACAATTCCCATCATATCTCACCTTTGGCTATGTTGGTTAGGGCTAATGAAGGATTGTTGCCTAAAAATCTGGAAGGCCCATACGTACCCTAAATTCACTTCAGGATCCTCCTTTGTGAACTTTCATGTAACATGATCCCCAAATATATTTAATATTCAGCGTCAGTGTTCAATATATGATGATCATTGACTCCAGTACTTGACAGTATTTGATAGTTTCCCATTTATGCCCTTGATGTTTGATACCTGATATTTAACATCTGACAGTATTTGGTAGATGATAGCATTTGATAATTTAGACTACAATCCTATACACACTTACCTGAATTCACTTTTGGGTTGGAATGGATAAGATTTTAGTTTTTAGTTTATGTATTTATTTAGACTTTTGACTTCTGATGTTTCAGTATTGATATTTGGTTTGACATATGACAGAATATGTAACTTACAATAAAATATTGATATATTGTTATTCATGATTTTAAGAGTTCATATTCAATGTTAATAGTCTAAGGGTGCAATGTTATGCACGTTTAGACAGGGGGGAAAATGTCCTACAGCTCCCAGTATTCCAAAGCCAGAATAGCTGGCTGAGGCATGCGGGGAGTTGTAGGACTTCTTTCTGCCTAAACATGCATAGGATTTCACCCTAAAAAGAGCGGGCCTGACTGGGAGATGCAGCCTGTAACCCAGAAAACCTGCATGGCTGGCCATTATTATTTGCTCCGTGTCACAGAATACACTCTTAGGGTGTGCCTCTACAAGAGCGATTTAAAGTTCTTTCAAAGCGCATTACCGATTTTACCTCCACATGAATGGAGCGCAAAGCGGGGGTTGAGGCGCTTTTTCTGTCCGATTATGCGCATTATCAAATGCGCGTTAAATAGCAAGTTTTAATTTACCGCGGGAGTTAAAGTGCCTTATGACCATGTAAACAAGCGATTCTCCACATGTAAGCAACTTTAAAGCGCGTTTCATACAACCGGTAATGCGCTTCACCACCTCCCGTGTATAGGGATTAGGTGTAAAAGCGATTGGGAGAAGATGCACATAGTCGGCCAACCGGGCGTCAAACCAAAATCTTGTAGAGGGGACCTTACATATGCTGTGTGACTCCCTCCTATTTATTCACATAATCCAGAAGTGAGCAGTGATTTTCAAAACAGGTTCTGGAGCTGAACCCTAGTGAACTCTGGCTCAAACAAAACCCTGGCATTTTGTGTTGATTTGATAACCATTATTTAAAATCAAAACTGATTTGGAAGCAAACCATTACTTCATAGTTCGTGGTGTTTATTTATTTGAAACTCAGCATTCAAACCTGAAATTGCAATTGACTGCAATCAGTGTTGATGCGCTGTTATGACTGGTGCACATGCCTCAGGTTGCTCTCTATAATTAAGCAGTGGTCAAGATCAGCATTTGAGACCAAAACCCACGTTTTCTAACATTTTCTTTCCCGTCAGAAGAAGAGTTGACTCTTACGCAGAATCCCAGCACTGACTCTTCATGAGGCTTCTTCAGTGCAGGCTATGATGGCAGCATTCATGCTTTTAGAAAGATTTCAAGTAGGGAAAAGGCTATATGGAAAGCAGGTGGTATCAAGCAGGCTAGCATATAGAGGGAGATACAGAAAGTGGCAGCACGAATGGAGCAGAGGTGAAGGATGGGGCAGGGCTTGGATGAAAACAGGGATAGGAACTTGCACCCTGAAGGTGGCAGGCGGACCTAGCTCTCATTTTATGTGGACCTTGACCCTCTTTGAAAACACTTTCTGCTTTGCGAACTCCACCCACTTTTGGCTCTGGCTCCACCCACTACTGGCTCTGACCCCACCTACTACCAGCATGCACACCCAGATTTTTGAGAGCCTTGGGGAAAGGCACCCACAATGGGCCCCTCCTCTGCCTTCTTACTGTCACTGTCACCAGCTCCTCCTCCTCCTCATTGCTCCTACTTGCTTGCTGGACAGGCAAAGAGCACTGAGCAAACAAGCAGTGGCATCTCCTGCTCCTCCTTCTCACCACCACTGTTGTCTGGACCACAGCAAGAGGTGGATGAACATGCAAACTGTAATGGGGAAGAGGACAAGCAACTCCAGGGGACTCTTGTCAGCGGACCCTTGCTGGCTCTTGGCAGGTGCCCAAGCATGCCTACCCTTGACCCTGTGCAGACCCAACAGATTACCAGCACCCACCAGCACCCCACAGGGAATGCGATCCTCAACAGAAAAAAGTTTCTTCACCCCAGACTAATTTTCTATAGACCACAGATGGATTAAATTCTTCATTTTAACTGTTCCCTATCATGGTTTGATCCGCTTGAATCCATTTCCTCTCTCTCAAGTGGCAACAATAGCGTTCTGGTTCTCAAGAGCCATAAAAGAGCCTTTCTATATAATTACTTTGAACAATGAATGTGCATATGTGTCATACAGTAGACATCTCTCAAGACTCTACCCACTTTTTTTTTTTTAAGAGAGCCAGTGTGGTGTAGCGGTTAGAGTGTTGGATTGGGAGTTGGGAGATCCGGGTTCTACCCCCCCACTCGGCTATGAAGCTCACTGGGTGACTTTGGGCCAGTCACAGACTCTCAACCTACCTCAGAGGGTTATTGTTGTGAGGATAAAATGGAGAGGAGGAGGAGGATTATGTATGCCACCTTGGGTTCCTTGGAGTAGTCCCAATTAGACTACTAATTGCATTCTACGCCCTTGAAGACGACTCGGAAGTTGCAGCTGGTACAAAATGCAACAGCGACACTGCTCACTGGAACATCCTATAAAGACCATATAACACCGGTCTTAAAAGTATTGCATTGGCTACCCCTACGCTTCCAGTCGGAATTCAAGGTGTTGGCAATGATGTTTAAAGCCCTAAACAGCTTGGGCGCCTCTCCCTATATCTGCCTGCCCAGAATTTGAGATCTGTTGGAGGAATCCTCCTCTGTGTCTCACCAACGCAAGATGTACATTATGGTGGGATGTGGGAGAGGGCTTTCTCTGTTGTGGCACCCTGCTTGTGGAATACCCTCCCCTTGGAGGCCCAACTGGCGCCAGACCTGGCTTCATTTCGGTGCCAAGTTAAAACATGGCTTTTTATCAAAGCCTTGGAGGGCTAAATTTACCAAGCCTGCACATAGTTTTAATTGTTTTTGATTGTTTTATTGCTTTTTTAAAAAAAATCTACCATTTTTAATTTGTTAATGATTTCATACATTTTTAGCTGTGTAAATTATGTATGTTTATATTGTTCTGATTTTATCTGTACACCGCCCTGAGATCCCAGTGATAATAGGGCAGGATACAAATGTTTTAATAAATAAATAAAGAAAGAAATGGGATATAAATGCACTAAATAATTCAGGCAGGGTTTTTTAATTGATTGGTGCTGTTTATTGCTTTTATGTTGTGTTTTTAATTGTGTCTTGTTCTATGCTATGTTTTAATTAAGAATAAGAGTGACATATATCTCCACCCCATTCCCACTACATCCACACTGTTTTATGAACTTCTATTTTAAATATAACTTTAATTTATTTCTTTGATAGCTCTGCTGTTGTGCAAAGACATTTCCCCATTTTCTCTTTTAAGTGGAAACAGCAAGAGTTATTTTTCCACTGTTCTACCATTTATAAACGTTTGGGATTTTTAATAATCATTTTAATAATATGGAGGCTATGGATTTTCCCTCTCCTGCATGAAAGTGCAATTGGCACAGAATCAGAGTTCGCAGGATTATTGTGCAAATGATACAGTTTGGGTATGCTTTGTTTTATTGCTCAAAAAGACCCACAGTATTTTTTAAAGCTGAAATAGGAACTGAGTTATAGTCAAGGAATAATCACTTTTTTTTTGTATGCTTCCTTTGAAGCATTCGAGATAAAGGCTCAATACTGTGGTGAGGAATATATTATCTGTCCCAATAAAACATTCTAAAACCTTTGGTATTTTTAGAGTCTTTAAACTGATGCCAAAGCTGGCCAATTGCGCCATCTGTTGGTACATGGATGAAGCATCCATAACAGCTTCTTTAGCTCATGCTCTCCCCACCCCTTGAAATTCCGAACTTCTTCAGATGCCACCAAATTCCTACATGGTGGTGTACAATACATGCAGGGCATGTTAGTTCTGAAGGATCCTGGGATGCATGATCCACCACTTGTCACTTTGAAAGACACAGAGGCAAGTAGTTTGCGACCAATTCCATGTTATGAAGGGTACAGTGTTCACCCCTTTTCGGAGGGATAGCGAGAGGATGGTTAGCCCTTCCCATACCAGCAGGCATTCGGCTTTTTATGGGGCCTCCAGCAGTGCCAAAGGAGGATCTTTTAAAGCCTAAATGTAGTGGGGAGGGGTAATTGGGGGGGCGTTGCAGGGTTCAGGAAGCCCTCCTTCCCCAGCCAGCGTGGTAGCTTTGCTTCCAAGGGAAAAGTCTGGGTAACTTTTTTTACAGTGCAGTTTTGGGGTAAAGCCCTGTGGTGGCTGCGAGTCGGTGTCTGTGAGTCAGCGGCTGCATCGTATAACCGATGTAGCATCACTGCAGGGCAAAGATGTTTAGACAGACCAATGCATTGGTATTTTTTATTTATTTATTTATTTTGCTATATAGGTGAAGGGGTCTCAGCCTGGTGAGAGAAATGCCAGTGAGACAGAGAGCTGGAATTGGCTGACAGAGCAATCTGCTGTGAGAGAGGCAGAGGACCAGAGAGAATTTTGAACCAGGCTCCCTAAGAACAGAAACTGTCGAAGTTTGAGGTTTATCAAGAGAGGTTTGATGGGGGGAGGGCAGAGAGAAGCAAGCATTTGAATTGGATGACCCCAATATTTCCCCTCAGCTTTTAATGGCTGAAATATATCTGGATTTAGCTTGGTAGACAACTAAAATTCTCCCTTCCTAATTTTAGAAATATTTTAATGATTATTTATTTAACACTAGCTGATATACCTGGCATTGCTCGGGCCCCCTAAGATATATGTCTGCGGGGTAATCATCTTAAATTAGTAGGCCGGTGCTAGACCTGTGAGGTAACTTTGAAACAAATTAGTTTCTTCTCTCTCTCTCTCTCTCTCTCTCTCTCTCTTGCTTCCCCCCTCAATGCATGGGGAGGGCTGCCTTGAATCTGTCACAACTCCCAGCATGCCTTTCACTGTGGTGCCTGACTTGTTCAATGGGAGTGCTGCTGCTGAGGCTCACGGGAACTGAAGTCTGGCTGAGCCAGTCCGCAATGCACTATGCAATCGGTGCCTATAGGTAGGCCTTGAGGGATGCCAGTTGGCTGACTGATGGTTAGCTTGGTCATTGTCATTTGCGACAGGTCCAGAGCTGTGCCCTCCTTCCCTTCCGCTCCTGATGGTGCCTAGTGACTGAGGCAAGCAGCCAGGTACTCTCCCTTCAGGCCCAGGATGGTGAGCCACTTCCAGATGATGGCCGCCAAGCCCTCTTGCCCAAGGCATACTGGGAGTTGTAGGCATAAGTCTAGGTTCCTGAATAACGTGTTAATCTTGAACACTGTCTGAAGTATGGTGGGAGACAACTGGAGAGCGGGCCTTCTTAGTTGTGGCACCCTGCTTATGGATTTCTTTTTTTCCCAGGCAGGCATGCCTAGTGACTGCACTGATGGCTTTCCAGTGCCGAGTGATTCCCCCCTCCCCCAGGCCTTTTAACTGATGAGATTTTTTTATGCTGCATTTTTCCCCCTGTCGTAACTAAACCACAACATTCCAAGAAGATGCAGGAATTACTGAATGAAGTTTATGATTTTTATGTAAAAGCCTGACTATACCATTGAAACAAAAGAGTGAATAGAGGAATGACTGATAGCTGAGGCTGGGAGTTGTAGGAATCTTTCCATCTAAGCATACATAGGATTGCACTCTAAATCTTCCACAATCCAGAGGATTGCGCCACAAGCACAAGACAAGAACTAGAAATATGTACAGTGCAATGAATGAAGCACATGATTTCATGTGCAGACTACATATCAAGTTCAAAACATAAATGCACACGTGCAGCATATTACTAAGGAATTAAGCATTTGTAACGTGGGTAATTCTTTTCCTAGCCTTTCTTTAGCAGACAGGCTTGGGAAAAGTTTTCCCGTTTTTACAGATGGATTAGAACCTAAAACAATCAAGGGGTTAAATGCTGAGGCCCCAGTATAATAGCAGTTAAGCTAAGCCTACCCTTTAAAATAACTAGGTAGACCAGGCCTGCCTAGGATGGCAGAGGGGGTGAACTTTACCCCTAAAGTAGGCTGACCATATGAAAAGGAAGACAGGGCTCATGTAACTTTTACAGTTGTAGAGAAAAGGGAATTTCAGCCAGTTTGTTTGCAATTAGTTCCTGGTGAAATTCCCTCTTCACAACTGTTAAAGTTGCAGGCACTATACTAGAGTGACCATATACAAAAGAAGGCAGGGCCCCTGCAACTTTAACTGATGTGATGAAGAGGGAATTTCACCAGGAACTAATTGCATACAAATGACACTGGCTGAAATTCCCTCTTCTCTACAACTGTTAAAGTTACATGAGCCCTGTTCTCCTTTTCATATGGTCAGCCTAAATTATTTATTTATTGTTTTTATTTCCTTATGGGAAGATCCTTAATGTATTTTTGAATTCTTCAGGTAGTTAGAATGCCAGATGCAAAGGAGGCCAGGGTATTCTCCCCCTCTAAAAAAAACTTGTAAGACTTTTTGGCAGTCAAGAGCTTATCAGGGAAGGGCCCGAAAAGCCAGACCTGCTGAAATTCTCTCTGCTGCACAATTATGGAAGATATGGGGGTCCCATCTCCTTTAGCTCTGCCCCCTAGCCATGCCTCCTCTCAAAAAAGAAAGAAATAAACAAATAGCCAAGTCTGGGGCGTTGACCCTCTTTCAGTCCAAGGACTGAATTCCTATCAGAGAAGCTCTTTGGAGCTGCATTCCAGGGGAGGCTGAAAGCTCTTACTGCCACTAACTACACCTTGGGAGAGGCATTTCCAGCTTTTAGAATGAGGGAAAAGCACTGAACAAAAGATAGAAAATCATCAAACGTTTGGGAGTTGTGGAAAAGAGGTGGAGCCGAAGGAAGGGGAGGGGCTATCTGGGAAACCCCCAGAAAGCTCCACTGGAAACTCCAGAAGAGCCAGATTTGGCCTACAGGCCTAAGATTCCACACCCCTGCCTACACTAAATAATAGGAATTGCAGTGCAGAAAACCTAAAAAGACCAAGACTGCCCTTTTCAGATTCAAGTGGTCCCTGCTTCCCATTCCTCCTCTAAAAATTTAGAGCCAATTCAGAGCATCATCACACCAGAGGGAAATCACATTTCCTTACCGTCGTTTCTCCACCCGCATATTTGTCCCTCATTACTTCCTCATTCTCAAGGGAGAGGAAAACAACATGCACGTGAGCCATTCAATGGGCTGTTTTGGTCACGCTGCTTCTCCTGCACACAGCAGGAGAAATGCAGCAACTTCCGTCTAAAAAATTGGTTGGACTTACTGGGGTGGTATTTTGTCGCGCAAAGAAGACTAGAAGGGGTAGGAGGCAGACGACGTTGTTAAGAGGGACCCGCAAAAATCTGTGAGTGCCCAGTAACAAACATGCACTAAAACGCTCGTCTCATGGAGCTGTCAGTTGTCCAGCAAATGAAGGTGGCATGGCCCAATTCTTCTCGGATGGTACAAGAAATTTATTCGGAGCTCTGGCTGTTGTGGTTGTTGTCTTAACTTAGGTGCAAGTGAGAGAGTTTCCAAATTAGGCTCACGAATGGAAGAGAAACATCTGAGGAGGTTGAAACAAAGATTTTATTTATATTAAAAAAACCAACTTGTTTCGGCCTGTTTGTATTGAAAGGCCTTCTTCCGGGGGTTATAAAAATGTCTGTAGAAATTCGTATAATAAATATCTCTTATTAAGTTCACTGGCGACTCCAGTGAATATTTGTATCAGCATCCTGAAATGTTTCTCTTCTATTCATGAGTGTTGTTATGTCTTGAACTGGTGGTGTGTAAATGACATAAAGTGGATATATTTACCCTTTCAAAAGCAAACTTGAAATGCACATTGAGCTTAAGATGCAGGCCTTTAGACCCACCTATGTCACTAACAAGCAGCATCCATATGTGCCACTGAGTAGTGAAAAAGCAAATTGCAAGGAGGTTGAACAGACTGGTCTAAAAGAGGCAAGACTGTAAAGTGCTCACCTCAGCATTTCCTCGAGCAGGCCTAGGCTTCAGGGAGGCAAAGGCTACCCTGGCAGCATTTGTAGCTGGAGAGGCCTGGCTGCTTGGTTCCAAGACCCCACCCTTATTCTCCCCCCACCTCCCGGCTTTTATTTTATGGCCCTGCACATGGCTGCCTATACAGACTAGGAGCGTTCACATCTGGTTTCCATCCCCCTAGCGGGTCCTAATTGCCGACGATTCTTTTGAAGCCCTTCTCAATTATAAAAATGAAACCGAGCCCTATAAAAAGAGGCAGCCTGCAGTGACAGACCTAGCAGTCAAATGATTTTATGAACTCGCTGGCTGTAAATTTTTCACCAAACAAATCACAAGTTTTATATTTCTCCTCCAGCCTCCCTCTTTTATAACCAGCCTCCCTTTTCTTTCTGCCTCCCCACACCACACACCACTTTGTTGTTGTTACTGGCATTCCTTACTGCTGGGATTGTTTTTCATGTGCTAATCAGCACAATTCAAGCCGTGGCACATTATAATATAATACCATACAGTCCTCTGCTGAGTGGTTGTGTGCACACTCCATTTTTCAACAGCACAAGAGCTCTTTAGTACCTGGGCATTGCACTTAGAAGCCTTTTAACCCCTCAGCATCCCATGGAGGAGAAATCGCTGCCCTTGGCCAATGAGGAGCTAATGACCCAAATGAGAACCATAATGCTTGCCCAGGGATGTAGTAGGAAACAATTATCCCAATGGTTTGTTTCATCTCAATCCATCATTTACTGAGAGGTAGCAGCAAACCTGGTCTCAGATGGTCAAGCACGGCAATGGAGATCCGTGTATTTCTAACTCTGCCATTGACTCTGCTGAGTGACCCTTAGCAAGTCATTGCTCTGTGCCTCAAAGGTGAGGTGGCCATTTATGAATCACCCAAAAAAGAGGAAATGCTTGATTTGCATGTGCTAATTTATATGTGTATGTGCAAATTTAGAAATTATTATTACAATGTAAATAGAAATACATTACATCTCACCATCGTGTGGAAGACCATGACCAGGTGACTGGTGTGCTGCTGTCCAGGTGCTCAGGCTGCTGTCCAGGTGCTGTTGGACACCTTCTTCTTTCTGATGGTTTATATCAGGCATATACTGGACAGACCTTCAAATAAAGGATGCCTTCAAAATAGATGAACAATCTCTGGCAGGCCTTCAAACAGAGGACTGTCCTCTGTTAAAGGGGACACATGGCAATAGCGATGCCCCAACAGATGTGTTTTATAACGAAAAGCAGCTTCAAAAGGGGCGGGTTTTAGTATGAACCAAAATTCTGTTATCGTCATCCTATCCATTTGTGTACTGGCAAATGGATACAGTCCACTCCCCTCCTCCTGTGCCAAACGCCCTGCGTCCCAACATTTCCTTTCTTTATCACCACAGCAAGGATGGATCTGTGTCACCAATCCACCTTCTCTGTGGATTCCCCCTTCCTTCCCTCCCTTTCACCTATTTATTTCTTGTCAAGTTTAGGTTTCTTTGTTGTTCCTCTCTTATGACATGAGCAAAAACATCTCTATTTTTACTCCATCTTCCATTGTAATTTGGCAACAGTTCTTAATTTTCTTGTTTCCGAATTTATGTAAAGTAGTAACTTTTAGGACTTTATTCAAACAGTTTATTTCTGCAATGCCATCTTCCACTTTCTTTTCTTTTTCCTTTGCTTGTTTCACTGCCTAGTAATCTTAATCATAGAGTAGTATGGGTTGCCATTGTTTTCACTTTTAATTGTTACTGAGATCTCCTTAAGATCAGTCTCCACCCTCCACTACACTTTTAAGCCAGTTTCAAAGCTGGTTAACTCTTTCAAGCTAGGGAACCCTGGGAAGTGTAGTACTGTGAAAGAGGTTCTCTAGTAGGGTGACCATATTTGGCAAACCAAAAAAGAGGACACCCTGTGGGGGTGGGGTGGGAAAGCGGCTTTCCAGGGCCTCTGGGAAGTGCATCATCCCCCCCTCCTTGCCACCTTAAAGGCCCTGGAGTGGAGGAGGGGAAAGTGTGTCATTCCTGCCCCCCACTGCTCCAATTGGGGCCTTTTCTATAATGTCCAGGAAAGACACACTTTCCCCTTTAAGGCCCTGATTGGAGCAGCGGGAGGGAAATGACTCACCTCCAGAAAGCACATCATTCCCTCCCACCATGCTAATGGCGGCCTTCAAGGGGAAAGTGTGTCTTTCCAGGACATTGTAGAAAATTGCAGAAAATCCCCCCTGACACCCAGGATAGAACAAAAACCAGGACAAATCCGGGGAAATCCTGACAGTTGGTCACCCTATTAGGAGCAGGGGTGAACAACTTGTGGCCCTCCAAATTTTCTGGCCTACAACTCCCCTCACCTTGAGCCAGTATATCCAGTGATGAGGGCTGATGGAAAATGAAGTCTAAATCATACGGCAGGCCACAAGTTGCCTACACCTATCTAAGGGTTGCTTCCAGAATAACAATTCTCAGGGCCCTGTGTTTGTTGTAAATTGGGGAGCCATGACAGTTAAACCAGTTTCAAATTAGATTAGCAGTGTATACATCTGCCCCACATTGCCAGTCTCTGTATCTACTCCCAGATGCAGCTAACAGTCCTATTCTTTTGTATCCATCCATAATTCCAGTTGTATTCTATGCTCTGAACAAAACCCCAACTAAGTTAATTCAATGATTAAAAACATGAATCTGTTCATATAAATAGTTAACTCAGTAATTCATGCATGGCAAAATGAAAGCTGGAACCTTCAGGAGACTTTCCAAGCTCTGAGTTTAAGCATTTCCTCAAAACATAGTGAGATTTTCACACCTGAGATTACGACCACTTAACATATTAAAAAATTCCTACATAAAAGACACTTCTGTATAGGAACTAATACAAAAGCTTCAGACATGCTACCACTATGTTTATATTTGGACATGAACTGCAAAGCTACAGTCAACTGTAACTTCCCAGTGTAAGTTCATGCTATGGAAATCTTATAGGATTGTCATGGGATGATCCAGGTACTCATCAGCCGCATTCGGATGACATATTAGGCAATGGAGGGGGGAAGAGGCAACTGACCGTTATTTTTCTGGTGTTCCCCACACGACATGTTGCCTCTCCCCCATCAAGCGGCTGAAACTCCTGGCGTCCTTCTGGGCTGCGGGTGCTCCTCCCTCCCTCCTTGCTCAGTCCTCCCGGCCCTATCCCATCATACATTGGAAGTTCTTCCAGCTGTATAGGAGCAGCTGGGGTGCTTTTGGCCACTCCTGCCAGAGAACTCTATGACTAGTAGGAATAGTGCACTCAACAGGGGAGATTACACAACGGAGCCCGTCACACGGCATCTCAATCAACGGGTCTCAAGATAAGCAACGGAGCAGCCCATTGTTTTTCCCTGTTGTTTAAATCGGCAAAATAACATATTGTGAGTTGTGTGTCCCTCCCACACACACAACACAATAATCAACACAACTGACGGTTGATTCTCCCCCCGCCCCGTTGATTATTGTGTAGTCTGAACCAGGCCATCAAGTTCTGAGTACATTGGACACCATGTCACATGGGTCTTAAATGGCCAGTTATGAGGAGGTAATTTGCCTCAAATTAGCAATGACCCACAGTAAGAACAATGTGCAATCAAAGCTGAGGATGTGGCCACTAGAGGCAGAGAACTGGTTCACACATGCATGCTCTTCATTCAATCATTACAAGTGATGAGTGGCATGTGTGAATGTGGGGCATCATCACACATCAAAACACTATAGACAAAACTGTGATGATGCCTTGAACGCAAAGCTTTTTAATGAAATTAGTTCATACATACAATCAGCGGCAAGTCAGCGGATTCTAAATAATCAAATGATATGCTTACATGTATGGCCCAGACCTGGAAGGCTTTTGAGATTCTGCTGATTCAATCGCAAAGGGCCACAAAAGGCTTTGTTGACATTATCTGTCTCATAACGGGTGATTACTTTGGAATAACTTCAAATGGTCATCCAAGCAGATCCTCCAGAGTTGAAGAACCTGATGTTATACTTCAGGTTTAGCTGCATCTGTAACTGACAAAGAATAAGTTAGGAAGACTTTAAAGGATTATTGAGCTAATATAGACTTCCTCAACCTGGTGTCCTCTAGAAATGTTAGATGGTAATTCCCATAATCCCCAGCCTGATTCAACACACTTGGAGGGCATTGGGTTGGAGCGGTCTGAGGCCCCCTCCACAAGGATGCGCTTTTGCGCCCGGTTCGGGGATTATGCGCATTATCGCGGAGGCGCATTTACGCCTAATCCCTCTGCACGGGAGGCGTCGAGAGGCGGCGAAGCGCATTAATTCATGTCCAAAAAGCGCTTTAGAAGACGTTAACGCGCATAATCGCTTGTTCACACCGCGATAATGCGCTTTAACGGCCGGAGAAAAATAAAAGTCGCTATTTAACGCGCATTCGAAAATGCGCATTATCGGGGAAATAACGCGCCTGTACGCCCGTTTTGCGCTCCGCTGGTGTGGAGGTAAAATTTATAATGAGCCTCTAAGGCTCATTAAACGTCTCGTGTGGAGGAGGCCTGAGTTAATCGTTTGTGTGAGCTAGCCCTCAAAGGGCTGGGTTTTGTGGTCACCAGCGTTTGCTTGCCCTTTGTTCCTTTTCTTTCTCATAGGGTTTCTTAGAAGCTTGATTTGTATAATTCAAGCCATCAAGCTAGCAGCTCAACCGGTGAGGTTTTGCAAATCCTCTGCAAACAGACCTTTCTCTCCCACCCCTGCCCCCACCCTGCCCCCACCCTGCCCCCACCCTGCCACCATGAACATGGAGGAGATGCCAAATTTCCCCAACATCTTTAGAAAGTTGGTATGAAGCCTGCCATCCTCCCTGTGCATGAAGAGGCGCCAGAGAGCAAAGCCGTAGCCAGCCTCGGTAAAACTCAATTCGGAATAAAATCCTATATACTCCTAATACCAAACAGACAAGTTGACCTAGTCCTGTTCCAGGCTGCTTTGCATTGGCCACAGCTTTAGCCAATTAACATTCCTGAAGGGCTTTGGGGCACGCCCCTTCACTCTCACCTAGTAAATGTCAAACCTGGCAATCTGAGCAAGCTATTACTAGGGGGTAATCCCATCTGAAACCTACCGCCCCCTGCCTGAGGCACACACTGCCCGCTGGCCCTGTGCCTAGTGATCAGGCCAGCCCCAGGAAAAGGAGCCGGGGGGGGGGGGGGGAGGAACATAGATGTCAGCAAGGAAAACACACAAGTGAATGTGCAGATTGTTTTGGCTAATCAGTGTCAAGTGTGTGGTGGGAATATTTACAACTCCGGGCCTGCAACTTGAAGTGGTTGGCTTTATGGAACCACAGCTGAAGTCCGATAGGCTTCCCACAAATTCTGTGAGTTAGTTTGCTTCCTATTGTGGATTGATTTAGTGGCAATCCGGGGAGGAGAGACATGGTGGAACCAAAGTGTGCAAATGACTGATTTTAGCAAACTCTTCCATGGCTTACAGACAGTTGCACCATTTTTTTCTTCTTCTTTGCTATTTCTACAGTCAGTGTTGTCCTTTTAAGGTTGGATGTTCCAAAAGAGTTCAGATGTCATGCACTTACGGTGCAATCGCCTTAATGTTTCCTTCGAAGTAAATCCCACTGTGTCCAGTGAGATTTATTGTTAAGTAAGGAAAATAGGATTTATAGCCTTAGCTAAGAGTGAGGGAAGCAATTATCAGATTTTGAAAAGCAAACAAATAGTGAAATTGTGGACTTCTTTCCAACGAATTTGAATAAGTTCAGAAGATGTTCTGGAACAGATGTCCCTTAAAATGCAGCCTGCCTGTCCATTCTCATGCTGGTGGCCCTGATGATCAAATCTTTGAGCATAATTTTCATAAACAAAGCATAAACGCTGTCACTACCTGCTCCCAATAGTTCCCTTGCAAAGGAGCCAACATTCAAAAGAATAGCTGGCCAAGCTAGGGCCAAATGGGAAGGACATTTCTGGGATGGCAAGGAGTCATTTGTTTGAAATTACTCCACTGGAAGAGCCAGGGAAAGGAGGAGAAGTTTGACTTGTTGAATTTTCTGCATGCCACACTGCTATCAAATGCCCAAGAGCCTTGTCAGGAACAAAACCTTGGTGACCCCACAAATCCATCTGGGGAATTCAGGGACAGCAGAGAAGAGATTCATAGCATACAAGGCTGAAATTGGTTCCTGGTTCCTTATATGAGCAACTGGAACAAGGAACTGACACTTACTTGCTTCATCACTTGAGATAATGTGGGTGCAACTTGATGGGAACAGTGTCCCTATCAAGGGGAAAGCAAGTATGGGGTATAAACCCACAACCATGAAAAAGTACTATAGACAAAAGGAATTCAATTCCAACACCCTTTTTTTAAGTGTGCGTGTGTGTGTGTGTGTGTGTGTGTGTGTGTGTATATATATATATAATCTCATATGCTGTTGTATCTCATATATGAATGTTAACTGTCTTACTACAATACATGTACATGGGGATACATGATAGATGGGGCAGTCCTCAGCTTATATTTTTGGAGCAGGTAGATACATACTTCAGTTGCAGAATGAGGCATCGACTGCAGCTTTGTCTGTTACCCACAATTCTAGACTTTGCCCCATAATCAGCCATAAACACATGGTCTTTTAGGGACTTCATTGTCCAAGACAGTGGAGCAAGTTTTATGGTCATACTTTCAACCCATCAGCCCACAGTGAAAGAGGAACCTAGGCCATCTCTTCAGATTTCTGTTTTCAGCATCTGTGTTTCACTTAGCAGCACAAAAGAGAGTATCCAAGTTACAGGCCCCAGTTACTGGCTAGCAAGGCCCTTGAGAACACCAGGGCCGCCCCTGCTCCTCTTGGGGCTACAAAGAAATCTATTTCAGGAGACTAGATGCTGATAATAATACAAACATGTAAAGAGAAAGAGGGAGAGACTTCCTGCTAGGACTGATGCTGGTGATGTCTAGGGCTGCAATCCTGTCCCCACGTATCTGGAATTACTCCCCATTGGAACCCCATTAAACTCCCCTCCTGGGTCAGCGATGATGATTTCAAATCAGAAAGGGGGCTTGTAATGTTAATTCAAGGGCTACACAGAGAGAGAACTGCCCAACAAAAGATTGTAAAATGTGAGTACAATTTCTCTTTTTCTTTTTAGATTTGTGTGAAATGCGGATGCACAAACAAACCATTTATATGACAGATCCTAGGATGCATATCTGCTTTGCATGCAGAAGGTCCCCGGGCACCTCTAGTTAATAGGATTGAGTAGGAAGTAATGGAAAGACCCTTCCAGAAAGCTGTTGCTGAAAGCCTGAGAGGACAATACCGGTTGGTTGGATAGACACACAGCCTGGTCTGATATCAGGCAGCTCCTATGAGACTACTGCATATCTATGAACCTTTGCTTTTGGACAGGGGTGGTGGGTAGGCTGACCATATGAAAAGGAGGACAGGGCTCATGTAACTTTAACAATTGTAGAGCAAAAGGGAATTTCAGCCAGTGTCATTTGTATGCAATTAGTTCCTGGTGAAATTCCCTCTTCATCACATCAGTTAAAGTAGCAGGGGCCCTGCCTTTTTTTGTATATGGTCACTCTAGTATAGTGCCTGCAACTTTAACTGTTGTGATGAAGAGGGAATTTCACCAGGAACTAATGGCATACAAATAACACTGGCTGAAGTTCCCTTTTCTCTACAACTGTTAAAGTTACATGAGCCCTGTCCTCCTTTTCATATGGTCAGCCTAGTGGTGGGCAACTTGTGACTCTCCAGATGTTTTGGCCTACAATTCCCATGAGCCCTAGCTAGCATAGCCAACATTGAGGGAAGATGGGAGTTTTGGGCCTAAACATTTGGAGGCCTGAAGTTGCTTACCTCTGCTTTTGGAAGATTGTTGTTTACTTGGAAGTAAATCCCACCCACTTATTTCAGAGGGCCTTATTTCCAAGTAAGTATGGGGTGTCAACGGCTGCAAGTCTAGACACACCTATTTGGGAGTACACTCCATTCAGCACAGTGGAACTTAATTCTGAGTACACTGGCATAAAATTGTGCTCTGTGGGTCACTTTCAGTAATTGTCCTGGGCATTGTGGATGCTGGATATTGGCTTGCATCATTCTTTTGTTGAGGGGTTGCTTCTGTCTTCTTGTCTATAGTCTTTGTTGTTTTATAGAAGTGTGTGTGTGTTGTTGTTGTTCTAAATAAAAAGCTTCAATAAATGTATAATAGAAGGAGGAAATGTGTGCGTCAATCCAATGGATGTTTACTTAATCCTATTGTGTTTAGTGGGCTTACTCTCACTGAGGGTGTCTCTATCTTAAGGGAAAAAATCTGCACCCTTACTGGGCTTTCCACATTCTGTATGGACTCCTCTAGATTGCAGCCAAAGGTGACCATGTGATTTGTAATTGAAAACATCCTTTTGGGAAATGCTCAATAAAGTTCAATGAAACAGCACCATCTAGTGGCTGTATTATAATACAATTCCGACTTTACACATTGAGGATATCCTGCGATATTTTTAAATAGTGCATTATCTCTGATCTTTTCTAAAGTGAGATTACTGGGGGAAGGTGCGGGAGACATCGTGGAGGTTGACGGCATCATGTAAAGGACCTACAAGCTTCCGCGAGTGGCCAACCATGAGGGTGCAATAATTTGCTCATGTAGAGAAACTCTAAGTGTGTATAGAATTGCAGCCCTCTGTCAATTCAGTCTATCTGAATCTCTTTGTAACTTCAGTTTCTGAGTATATGGCCTTAGGAACAATGTGTGTAAGCTGAAACAATAATAGAGAGGAGGCAGAGCTGCTGATAGGGTTGCTGGGGCACAACCCAGAGAACTGACCATTACCTTAACACTACTGATGTAACAAGATAGGATGCCATTTCTGTGCCTCCCACCCTGCTACTTCTCACGTGCCAATGCTCACCCTTTGGTCCTTTCTGCTCAAAAGCAAAATTAAAGTCATGTTCACTTCCACCGTAGGAGGAAGAGGGTGAATGACAGGATCTAGGTGGGAGGGGGAAGAGCTAGGGCAGGGGTCCCCAACCTTTGGGGGCCTGTGGGCACATTTGGAAATTGAATAATTGTGGTGAGTACCACCACAAAAATTAAAAAATGGCTGCCACAGGGGCATAGGTGGTCACAAAATGTTTGCCATGGGTAGGGTGACCATATGAAAAGGAGGAGAGGGCTCCTTTATCTTTAACAGTTGTATAGAAAAGGGAATTTCAGCAGGTGTCATTTGCATGCATGCAGCACCTGGTGAAAATCCCTCTTCATCACAACAGTTAAAGCTGCAGGAGCCCTGCCTTCTTAACCAGATACAACAACCGTTAAAGATACAGGAGTCCTATCCTTGCTAGTCATAAAGGACATGTAACTTGCACAAGAAACAGAGTACAATGCAGAACCCGGGTCTGAGTTCCAAATACCAAACTACATATTGGACACACACACACTTTCTCTCCCCAAAATCACTCCGCTGTCCTTCCCACCCTTCAAAGGTTGTTCTGATGCTCTCCCCAATCCTTCACCCCTGCCCCAGCTTACCAGGTAATGGTGGTAGGGCCCCTTTTTCTTTTTAGTAACTGGCTGGACACATTACAAAGGCATCCTGGAAAAATGAAGACTAAGAAGTTGGAGGCTTTGCAGTGCAACCAGCTACCTGTTGTTTTTTTAAAAGAAACTTTTAAAAGTATTAAAAAGGGGGGCAGGGTTTCTCAGGTGCATAGAGAGGTGCCTGCAGTGTTTACAGGAACTAGATTGGGGAAAGCATGGCTAGGAGGCACAGTGATGGTATTATTATTATTATTATTATTATTATTATTATTATTTACATTTATATACCGCCCCATAGCCGAAGCTCTCTGGGCGGTTTACAAAAATTAAAAGATTGAACACTAAAAAGACAATATACAAAATTTAAAACCATAAACATAAACAGCTGACATTTAAAACATTTTAAACTGTTAAGCCTGGCCACAAAGTCAGTTAAAACCTCAACTTAAGCTGTTAAAATGCCTGGGAGAAAATAAAAGTTTTGACCTGGGAGAAAAGAAAAAATAACAGTGTTGGCGCCAGGCGGGCCTCATCGGGGAGATCATTCCACAATTGGGGGGCCACCACAGAGAAGGCCCTCTCCCTTGTTGCCGTCCTCCGAGCTTCCCTCGGAGTAGGCACCCAGAGGAGGACCTTTGATGTTGAGCGCAGTATGCGGGTAGGTTCATGTCGGGAAAGGCGTTCCATCAGGTATTGTGGTCCCAAACCATATAAGGTTTTATAGGTTAACCTATAAAAGAATCTATTATTCTACCGGGTGACCTATATTTTGCCTTTTCCTCTGGATTCTCTGTCAATGCCTTTCTCATCTCATCCATTTTGCCTGTGTATGAAAACACAACACTTACCTGTTTTTAAACAGTATTTTAAATGTTCCAGGCCATGTTTGCACTTGTGTTTGGCTAAACCTCTTTGCCATCAAGATGCTTTCTGCACATGTGCACTTACTTCCCTAATGTTCCCTAGGTTGTCAGCTTCATTTGTCCTTCTGCACACATTCAGAACTGCAAAAATACAGAAATAATATTCTCACCATGTCTGTCCCACCCATCCCTTTAAAAAAACACCAATGCAACAGAAAACATTCCTTCAGGCTTGGACAGGGCAGCATTCCTGCAGTTGGCTGAGTGGAAACTTCACTCCACTTTTGCCCTACCTCTCCACTCGGCTCTATTGTTATTTATTTACTCACACGCCACCTTTTCCCATAATGTACTTTCTGCTCTGTTAGCCTGTGATCCCAGCAATAGATCTTTCCTAGTCATGTGCTTGTACTCACCCCTCGAGCGTCATTGCTCCTTCAAGTGTGCATGCTTACCTGGATTTTTTGTGGGGAGGGGTGTTAGAGAACAAATGAAGATTCCTCTGCAAATCTTAAGGGGCTCCCTGAATCTAAGAATGCACCGCAGTCCTCTTACAATTACACCAAGGGTGCCGGGAACATCTACGTGAAGGACACTGTCTTTAGTAGCAGGGGAGTAATTTGGGGACCTCCAGAGTGTGTTGCTTTCTGGATTAAAAACATTCACTGCTCATGAAGTCAAGCAGATGCTGCTTGTGTTCTATTTCTGCTGAGTCATTCCTATAGGTGTGCACCAGGGGTGTGCCCAGGCACACCCTAATGTCTCAAGCAATAAGTGCTGAATTGGGGGGGCACTGAGTAGAGTTCCAGAGGGGGATCCAGACACTGCAGGAATGGTCCCCCAACAGTGTACCATTGCCCCCAGCAGGAGCAAAAAGGAATTGCTCTGCTGGGAACCTCTCTGCAGGGAGTCGGGCCAGAAGGAGTGATCCCAAAGGCTAATATCGCCTCTTTAGCCCCTCCTCTGACCAATAACACCACAAAGCCCCACCAATGCTGGGGCTTGAGTAGCATCTCTTCATTTACCCCACACACCTGCAACAGCCCTCCCACAGTCAGGCAAGGTGAACACGGAGTAGGGCACCAGTATGTACAGTGTTTAATAAACAAATGAAGAAAAATAATGTCCTTTATGATTGAGTAAAGGTTCACCTTTTTTAAAAAATCCCTGGGTGCACACCCTAATGAAATGTGCTGTGCACGCCCATGGTCATTCCCCACGGCTTCGAAGGCTCCAATGGTGTCAACAGCCAGGCAGTGGTATCACCTAGTATAACAACGGCACTATGTAAGATGGTGGCATGTCCTTCAGTAAGCAGTGTAAGCATAATCCTTGGAATAGTTTCTGATCAATCCAGAGAATTCTTTGGACTGCAGCTCAGCAATGAAATTCAAAGAAGAGGGATGCTACTCAAATCCTCCAGGATTTCTGTGAGATGATGTTCTAACTTTGCATCTTAATGTTTTTCTTTTTCTACTACTGATGGCACTAAACAGAAGGCTCTTTCACTATGCACATGCCAGCATCAAAAATCCATTCTGTTGCTCTCTCTGCTAGGGAAAACCTGCCAAGCTAAAGAGAGTGTAGAGTTCCCTGTTTTTAATCCAGTGCGGAAGCTCCAGCACTAAGGAGAGCCACAGCTCTCTGCACTATATGTTTCAGACTGAAGTATTCACCAAATCAGATGGCACATTAAAGAGATGCAGTCCTACAAGCTGGGGAGAGGGCAGATCGGTGGGCCCTTGACCTAAAGCAGGGGGTGGGGAACCTCTGCTCTGAGGGCTCTAATCCAGCCCATGGAGGATTGGGCACCCTAGTGAAATAGACTGACGTGGCTAGCCTCTGGAAATTGATCTGACTCAGTGTACAAGAGGTTCCTGTGTTCCTAAATGTGAATAAAGAGTTCTCCTGGATTTTTTTTTTAATCTAAATAATTTTAAAGCATATATGAATTTTTAGAAAGATCTGAGCAGTTGCTTTTTGTAGAACTGCAGCTGGTCAAATGTCATATTTAAGTCTGTTGGGAAGTCCCAATGTGCCACCTAGTGGGCAGTATCAGCAGCACATGAAGTAGATAATATTAGTTCGACCAACTATCAGTGTCTAACTTGATACTGCAATAGCAAACCCATGATTTACAACAAGGGTGGGCGCCTTTCCTCTGCCGAGGGCTACATTCGTTCCAGGTAATCTTTTGGAGGCCCTGAGGGCAGGCAGTAGCCAAAAGTGGACTGGGCTACCCCTTCTCACTTTCATTCTCTCTCTCTCTCTCCTCATCTACCAAGCAGGCAGGCTGCCAGGAGACGGTTTGAACTGATCATTTGCAGAGGACTCTCCCCCTGTCCTCGCCACCTCTTTCCATCACTTTGTCCATTTTGACTCCCCCACCCCCACCCTGTTATTTCCCACTCACACCCTTCTCTTCCTGTGGGTTCCCCACACCACCACCTATATGAAACTGGGCAAGCTGCGGTGCTGGACTACCAACTGCACAATGTGGATTGCTTCCAAACAGATATAAAATGGGGTAGGGTGATTCCATGCAAAGAAAAGGTGCTGGACCTTTCCCCCAACTATATTGCTCTCCCTACCTGTGCTTTTCTCCTGAATGGGCTCCAAGGACAGGTGCAAGCCATGTTGGGAAAAAATCAGCTATGAGGAGGTAAACGTAATAATCTGACTTATTCTATATTTGTCCATCTATATCAGGGATTGACAACTTCTGGCCCTCCAGATGTTTTGGCCTACAACCTCCCTCATCCTTCACTATTAACTATGCAGCTGGGGTGGATGGGATTTGTAGGACAAAACATCTGGAGGGCAACAAGTTGCCCCACCTGATCTAGACTGTCTGCTTGACAGACAGTGGCTCTCTGAGGTCTCAGTAAGAGGACGTTGCAATCACCTTCTCTCAAATCCTTTTTTATTTCATTTTTTTTAAGACTGCAGATGCCTGGGATTGAACCTAGCTTTCTAGGCTGACCATGTGGAAAGGAAGACAGGGCTTCTGCATTTTCAAGAGTTTTTCAGAAAAGGGAATTTCAGCAGGTATAATTTGTAGACATCCAGCACCTGGTGAAATTCCCTCTTCATCACAACAGTTAAAGCTGCTGGAGCCCTGCCTTCTTTTGTATCTGGTCAAGAGGGCAGGGCTCCTGCAGCTTTAACTGTTGTGATGAAGAGGGAATTTCACCAGGTGCTGCATGCCTACAAATGACACCTGCTGAAATTCCCTTTTCTATACAACTGTTAAAAATACAGGAGCCCTGTCCTTCTTTCCGTATGGTCACCCCTAAGCCTGGGACCTTTTGCATTCAAGCATTTGTTCTACAACTGACCCACGGTTGGGATTGCGGGTGGGGGGGAGGTTTCAGCACCCAATCCTACCTATGGTTTCTTTACTAAAAATTGCTCCCACTCCCTACTTTATCCCTGCTTTCATGACCAGCATTTTGAAACACAGTTTGTTCCACTACTGCAGCGTACCCCAACTTGGTGACCTCCAGATATTTTGGACCTCAACTCCCATCAGCCCCAGAAAGTACGGCCAATGGTCCAAGCCACCAGGCTGGGAAGGCTACACTATTGCATCTAATCTTATTAGACTGTTACTCTATGAGGTTCTCTAAGTGATTTTAGTTGAAAAGGGGATGTCATTGAAAAGAATAGGCTGCAATGAAACTGCGCCATCTAGTGACAGAATAAAAATCTATCAGAAATGGGCATTAGATTAGGCTGACCAGATACAATCCAGGTCAGGGCTCATGTAACTTTAACAGTTGTAGAGAAAAGGGAATTTCAGTCAGTGTCATTTGTATGCAGTTAGTTCCTGGTGAAATTCCATCTTCATCACAACAGTTAAAGTTGCAGAGGCCCTGCCTTCTTTTGTATATGGTCACTCTAGTATAGTGCCTGCAACTTTAACTGTTGTGATGAAGAGGGAATTTCACCAGGAATTAATTGCATAGAAATGACACTGGCTGAAATTCCCTTTTCTCTACAACTGTTAAAGTTACATGAGCCTTGACCTGGATTTGATCTGGTCAGCCTACACTAGATTATCTCAATGCTATAAAAACACAGGATTGTGGGGGTCGGAGGGTTGGGGGAAGGGCGGGAGACATCCTGGCTGTTTATAATATCATGAAACCAACCCAGGAATGGCCAGTCACGATTGTGCTATAAATCACTCATTTAGAGAAGCTCTCTGTGTACATATTCATTGTACTGCACAATTAAGATGACAGAAACCCTTCCCAACTGTGCTCCCCTCCCAGCTCTATCCACTGACATTCCTTCTGTCTATACTGCCCTGCCCCGCTGTAATTCTACAAGTGCTTTGAAAATAATAATAATTGAAGGAATCCACATCCTGTTTCTGAGTTTTTGGTAATAACTGGGCCTCTAAATTGGAGTCTGATCTGTTGTAACATGTAATCTCTGACTGAGGACTGCAAATAATAGGAAGACTAATTCTTCTTATCTGTTTAGGGTTAGTGGTAGCCAACATGATGTGTTCCAGATGTTAATTTAGACTACAACTACCATAATCCCTGACTGTTGACCATGCTGGCTGGGGCTGATGGGAGTTGAAGTCTAAAACAACTGGAGGATTCCAGGCTGACTATTCCTGGTTTAGGTCAGCCCCAGAGTAATCTACACATTCACACAGACCAATGCCTTGAACCATAAAACAGATGATTGAATTGAAATAGCAATGGAACTTGAAAAACGCATTCTAGGAGGAGCCGTACAATAGCCCTTTCTGAATCAGCCAGTTATCTGATGACTCACACAGGCATCCCAGTCTAAACATACTTACTCAGGACTAAATATCAGGGGGCTCAAGGGGCCTAGGATTGCAGCCCCAGAATGACCTACATGTAGGATACCTTAGCTACACTTTCCAAATTGGGGAAAGGAAAGGGAGAAGTTAATTTTATTTATTTATTCATTCATTCATTACATTTTTATACTGCCCATTTGCCACGGCTCTCTGGGCAGTGCACAATTAAAACCATAAAAAACAACAGTGTCAGGTAAATGTAAAACATTAAAAGTTAAAAAGGCTATATAAAAGCAACTAAAAATCCAAGGAAAGCCTGTGCAAACAGATATGTTTTCAGGAGGCGCTGAAAAGGTGTTACATTCTCTGCCTCCTGAACCGAGAGAGGGCTCCCAACTTGGAAGATGAACAAAAAATTTTTTTTATCCTGCTAATGTCCTTATAAAAATACGGTAGCCATGCTAGTATAGAAATATAACAGATGAGTAATTAAGGCACCAGGCTCAGTGCCCAGATTACAGTGGGCAAGAGATGGAGGGGATGCCGTTCCCCTTACTATTTTGATGTCATATGATGGGCTCTTTACTGCTTCAGTTGAATTGGCTGTCACAGAGGTTTTAGTTGTGTTATGGGGCAGTAGTGTTTTAGTAGATCATTGATTGGCTGTTGGATACAAGTGTTGAACATTAATCCATGTTCCCTCATTGAGGTTTGTCCTGTTCCAGATTGGTTCTGGCTTAGCTTTTAAGTGGCTTGTGACTGAACCTGGTGTTTTATACCAACATGTTTCACATTTTAAACTCTATTTATACATGTATATGTTTTTTTTAAAAAAAATTAAAACTGTAACATTTGAAATTTTAGAATTTTTTTTAAAAATAAAATCTATAAAAATTATCATAAAATTATCAACTAGATGCTCTACTTTGTGGTCAGTTTGTTTTTTGAGTTCTGTATCATGCACATCACACTGTCTGCATATCGGTTGATCTGAATAATTGTTTTGAGCTGTTTAGAATTTTGTATGTTTTAATATTCTTATAAGTTGCCTTGATTCTTTCTTTTTAGAAATGCAGCTAAGAAATCTTAATAATAATAATAATAATAGCCCACCATATCTGCAGGCTTTATATTACATCAAGGGTAGGACAGTAAAATCAAACCACCGAAGCAGCAGCCTCCAGACTCAGCTTAATATTCCAGTGTTCACAAATCCAGTGAAAAATTTTTTTTGAGGAAGTCTCTTTGCACTTCTTTTGTTCAGTTGTAATTGCAGTGTGAGATTGGCTTTGTGTTAAGGATAAGGTCAGTACTGGACAAAATCAGGGCGTTTATACCAGTACTGTGTGCCTGCGAGTACATTGATGGAGGCAGGTTGCAAGTACTCTCTCCTGTGTTTCTTGTGTGACATCTTATTTCTGTTTTAAAAACTTGGGCGGGGTGGTAGCATTTGGAAATCCAGCCTTGTGTTGTGCCGAATGGACACTGCCTATCCTACATTTATCCACAACAAGCCACAAAAGCTGAATGACATATACAGCACACAGTCATAAACAGGTACCCAAGTCCCTAATCCCCAACAACAACAACAACATCTACTTCCCCAGCCTTTGTTTGTATTGACATTGCCTGGGGAAAGCTTTGCAAAAGTGCTTTGTTCCATTGTGGTCAGCAGGTGGCAGCAAAGCCAATTTCAATCAAGGCATTTCACCTGATCGCCATTGGCCCGTGTCTGCTTGATGTTTTCTAAAATTTGGGGGGACTTTCAGACTGATGGTGCCATCGCCCTCCCTCTTTTATGGAATTTTACAGGGGATCCAAATGATGACATCTTCCACTCATAACTAGGGTGACCAGATAAAATCCAGGTCAGGGCTCATGTAACTTTAACAGTTGTAGAGAAAAGGGGATTTCAGCCAGTGTCATTTGTATGCAATTAGTTCCTGGTGAAATCCCCTCTTCATCACAACAGTTAAAGGTTCAGGGGCCTTCTTTTGTATATGGTCACTCTAGTATAGTGCCTGCAACTTTAACTGTTGTGATGAAGAGGGAATTTCACCAGGAACTAATTGCATACAAATGACGCTGGCTGAAATTCCCTTTTCTCTACAACTGTTAAAGTTACATGAGCCCTGACCTGGATTTTATCTGGTCACCCTACTCATAACCCTCCTGTGTTTTCTCACCACTTCTTTTGTGTTTTTTCTTACAGTGGAAAAATCAGTTAAGTAAGAAAAGATGGAATAACTGCACAATGCCCTCTGTTTGTTAGTACTAGAATCCCTTCATCTGGAAGCACCCTTGGGGCAAAACATCCGGGGTCTTTTAAATCACCCAGGGGGGTTCGAAGCCTGCTAATCACATTCTGACCACATATGACACACATTACTGGAAGGCTTCATGCTGTTTAGCAGGTATGGCTGCCCCATGTTCAGCTTTTCAGCTTTTGCTGGCAGACTGTCATTATGGGAACACTGAAGGAGCTGCCTTATACTGATCCAGGCAATGGATTCGTCAAACGCAGGGTTAGGCAAGCTGGCACCCACCAGATGTTTTGGACTGTAACTCCCATAAGCCCCTGCCAGCATAGCTAATGATCGGGGATTCTGGGAGTTTCGTCCAGAACATCTGGAGGGCACTAAATTCCTTATCCTTAATCTAGGTTATTTCTTGCTACTCTGACAACTATGAGAGTGCCATATCTCAAGAGCCAGGGCTAGTATCAGGGTTAGGCATCATTGGGCACCTTCCAAGGCCCACACTCCTGCAACGGGGGCCACTACCACTCTCTGGAGTCTTCTGGCCTGCCTGCTCCTCTTCCTTGCTGTTGTTGCCTGTACATCTTGCCCTACGCAAGCTGCCAACGATGGGAAGAGGGAGGTGATAGAACAGCATCCTCCAGTTCCCTCATAATTTCTCTCTGAGTGGTTGTAGAAATTGGACATAGAAGGAGAGAAGCCAAGTGAGTGAACACCAGGTGCCTTGAATAGGAGGAGGGGGGCCCTGCCCAAGGGCCTCCCCAAACCTGGACCCGGCGTTATAAGTAGCACATTCTTTGTCTGCAAGGTGGCTGCATCATGTACTCTCCGCCTTTATCTAGATTGTATCCTGTACTGTCAGTGAGACTATTATTTTCACAAACAGTCTAGGTAATGCAAGTATGAGGCAGTGAATCACTCATTTTCAGATCCTATCTGTATCCAGCCATAAGACTTATTTAATAAATCATGGATTATTTTTCTTGCCTTTTGATCTCTGGAATGGTGTGATTAAAAAAACATACAGACACAGACACCGCAGAATGCATCCTAGACATAATCACAGAAATTATTCCAACTATTTATGGATATATTTATTAAATAATAGGGCTAGCTAGCTGTTTATTGCATTCACACTGAAATAGCAGTCAACATGCATTCCTGTAAACCTGTCATAAAGGAAGAGTGAGGCCCGTTGGGACCCACCTTCCTCCAGAGACTTCCTCTTGCACAATGCAGATCCTGGATCTAACCTAAAATATAGAAAGAGTGGCATGCCCATATTAGCTGGTCTTGCAAGATGAGCATTGCTGCCCTATCCTCAGAGGATGGTAACATTTATCACCTGGGTGCCAAATTTCCCTCTCTCTGCTAAAGACAGGGATCTCATCACTCTCAGAATAGTTGTCTTCAGCCTTTTCAGACTTGACACCCACCTTGAACCCCAACATGCACTTGGAGCCCCATTTCCCAGTTCTTTCACCCTATATTTGTGTGGCAGCTGTTGTGACCAAGTTAGGTGAGACTATGATACATTAGGCGGTCCTGATTCAGTTGGATCAATTGGTTGAAGACCCATGTCTGGAGATGCCCAGAGCATGTCTACCGAAGTTCGCTAAAGGAATGTTCAGTGTTCTTCCTGTATTCAAGCTTTATCCTCATAGCAGTTGACATCACTGAAGCTCTTGGCAGAACAGCTATGGACAAAGCAAAGGACTGGCTCCTTGGTAGACACCCTCAGGGGCTTTCACCATGCTGTGTAAGACTCCTTTTCTGCCAAGTCATGGATCCCTCCACAGTCTGGTGAGTGATGAATCTCTCAAGAAAAGCTCCACTAGTATTCAACACCTCATAGGACTCATGTGCTGCCACTGAACATAACGCAGACAAGTGGATGTTTGCCTAGTACCACCTCTGTCTTGATGAAGACCCAGCCTGCTAGACAGCATACACATATGCAACACCTTATCCTAGGAATGCCACTTGTATAGCCTGTGCCTGCTCAGAGGCTAGGAAAACAATTTCATCCATATTTTATTTAGTTATATGCTTATGAGTCACTTTTCTTTTAAAAAAAAGAAAAGAAAAATTCAGTTATGTATAAGAAAAAAAGAAAACTTATCAAACAACAAGCATAAACTAAGCAAACTGAAATCACTAAAACCAAAGACATTCTAGGCAGCACTAAAAAATCTGTCACAAAGGTTTCCTAACAGCCCCTCTGTCAAAATTTCTGCACAAGGAAGTCCCAAATTTTGCTCTCAAAATGAATGAGTTAGGTGGTACAAGTATGCAAAGACTGACACAATTTGCTTAACATATCTTGTTCAGACTATCTGAATATTCACAAGATCCTGAATGTTTGGACAAGGAGCTCAGTGCTATCACTTGAAGTATATGTGCTAATGAAAAGCAGAGACAAAGTTGCACAAAGGCCAGCCTTTGAATTCTTGATGGGCTTCTAATGTCAGCTGGGGCATCTCCAAGCAATATTTTGAAAGCCACCTGCTTGGACCACATCTGGGCATTTGCTAAGGGATAGCTTGAATTCCTCTACACCAGTCTTCGCCAACTGGGTGCTTTCCATATTTGTTAGACTGCAGCTCCCATCACTCTCAGCCAGCATGCCCATTGGTTGTGTTGGCTGAGGATGATAGGGACTGGAGTTCAACACATCCAGGGCGTTCCAGGTTGGGGAAAGCTGCTCTACACACACATACTCTCTCTTCCCAAGCACACTAAGGTCCCCTCTACAATGATTCGCTTTTGCGCCCGGTTAGGCGATTATGTGCATAATTGCTGAAGCGCATTTACACCTAATACCTCTGCACGAGAGGCGGCGAGAGGCAGCGAAGCGCATTAACGGATGACCAAAATGCGCTTTACAAGTAGTTAATGCGCATAAGCGCTTGTTCACATAGTCAAAATGCGCTTTAACGGCTGGAGCAAAATAAAACTCGCGATTTAACGCGCGTTCGATAATGCGCATAATCGGAGAGATAACATGCCTCTACGCCCGATTTGCGCTCCGTTCTTGTAGAGGTAAATTTTTTTAAGCGCCTTGAAAGAGCTTTAAACCTCTCTTGTAGAGGCAGCCTAAATGAAGAATCGCTCAACTGCTTTTCTCTTCTAAGAAATCCCTTTTCTTCATTTACAGCTCTCCAGCACGCTCTCATCGTTCTAGAGTGGGGATCACAACCCTTTGGGAAAACAGCATGTCTGTCCAGGAGCCCCGCTGGGCGACCTGCTCTTCCAGCCTGCTCATTGTTGGGCCTCTGACGTCTCTCTGCCATGGGGTTCCACCAATGTGACATTCTTCCATCTGTCTGCACTGTCATTGTCCTCCTCCCAACTCTGCCCTGCTCTGAGCTATCTCTGAGGCTTTGGATGCTCACTGGCTCTTGAACCCCACCCAGCCTAATCAGCCTGAGATGAAGCTAACTGTGCCTGCCCCATACTGATTACATGCCTGGGTGCAGAATTATGTGGAGCTGGCTCTTTATCATGTGCTGCTGGCTCACTCATTCATCACCAGAAGAACTCCTTTTTGGCCTTCCTATGCCAAAAACAACCCAAAGCATACAGTGTGGCTATTGTCCTCCAGAGAAGAGCTTGGACAGAACCTGTCCTAGAAATCAAAAATGTTTGATTAATTGATTAATGGTATTTCTACAGTGCTTTTCTAAGGCTGTTTCCAAAAACTAAATTTTAAAAAAATCACAGGGTAAAACAATCCAACAAAAACATAGTCAAACTCTAAAAGCAATATTAAAAACATAATAACAATTTTAAAAGCCAAATTAAAAAGATGTCTCTTGACTCCCGTTTTTGAATGCAGAGAGAGTTATGACCAATCACATTTCCAAAGGGAACGTGTGTTTGGGAGCAACACAGAAGAAAGCCCTTTCCCATGTTCCCAACAAGCAGGCCTCTGCAACAGGAGTGTCTTCAAAAGGGCCTCTCCTGCTGACCTTAATAACCAAGCAGGTTTATACTGAGACAGGCAGTCCCTCAGATAACCCGGCTCTGAGCCATTTAGAGTTTTTAAGGTTAAAACCATCACCAGAAAACAGCTGGCACCTGGTGCAGATTTTTCAGTATAGGGGCGATGTGATCATGGTACCATGCACCAGTTCCCAGCCTAGCTGCCACATTTTACATCAATTGAAACATCCAGACACTCTTCAAGGGTAGATTTTTTTTAAAGGTGTTTTCTGTAGGGCTGGACTCCCTTGCAGCTCCGTGAAGGGAAAGGATTAGAGAGGGCAGACCTCTATTTGTGTCCTCTCTTACAGAGGGCAGACCTCTATTTGAAGGGCTACCAGAGGACCAGCCCCTATTTCGAAGGTGGCCTCTATTTGAAGTCTGGTTCAAGTCCTGTTTGGAGATAAAGATCCACCAGAAGGAAGAGCTGAAGGGCCTTGAAGTTGCCCATCAACAGCACCTGGACAGCAGGCTGAGCAAGGCACAGAGGTCACCTGCTCACAGCTTTCCACACTATGACGAGATAGCCTGCATTTCTGTTTAAATTATAAGAATGCTTTGGAAATTTGAATCTATACATATAAATCAGCAGATGTAAATTTTCTGCAAATTGGTTAATTTTTTTGGTGATTCATAAGCTGGCCAACCTGCCCACTTCCTTGCTCCCAATTGCTCCCTCTCAGAGCAGCCTCCCCTGGGAAAAAGAAGGAGGTTCCCATATTTAGTCACATGCATCTGTGCGTAAACTGTAATGAGGCCTTAATGCAAAAGGGAGAGAACTTTCCTGAATGCCTCTGCCACAAATGTAGCTGTGTTGCTCTGGCTAGTTATGAGAAGCCCAAGTACAACGGACACTGCAGCCTGTGTGTTTGTTGTCCTCTTGGAGGTCAAGAGTAGAGGTTGTGTTTGCAGCCCAAATTTGTGTGTTTCCCATCCCACATGGACAATCTTCCCGTTTGTTTGCCTATGCCAGCTTGTCCTGGTGCCTGGCCACATTTGCTGCCATTCAGCACTATTTGGTACACTGACTTCACAAGCCAGATGTTCTCGAAGGTCTTTGCTTGCCCTGTGTGTACACACCGCACAACTTAAAATGTGACAGTTGAGAAGGCATACATGACACACCACTGCGTGTAGGTTTCCCTTGATGGTTCTTTAAAACCAGAAGCAGTCATGGGGAGACTGCAATCTTGAGTACAAGCAGGAGGGTTTGCTTAATCCTTTCTGTTCTGGTTGCTGGGGAATAACGCTGGAAGGCAGAGGACTATATTGCCCTCAGTCTTGGTGTAAAAGCACCAAGTGGACCATTCTGGGTAAGGGACCTGAGCTCTGAGTGAGGAAATCTTCATTTCAAAATTCTCACCTGTCATGAACTTGCTGAGTGGCCTTAGGTGGGTGTGCAAATTGGGCCCCTCAGGATGTGGCTAGGGCTGATGGGAGTTGCAGTCCAACAACATCTGGAGAGCCACATGTTGCCCATTCCTTCCTTATGCAAACTACTAGCTCTTAGCCTCAGTCCCTAACTGAATTATAGGGATAATAAGCCAGTTCTCTCTAGTGTGGGGGACAGGCTTTCAAAGCCCCAATCACACTTGGAAGCTGAAAAAGAAGGAGGAGGAGATGTACACCAGTCAAGACAGGAAGTGTGGGAGGAAATTCTCCAAGACACTCCAGGAGTCAAGGAAGAATCTTCCCAGGAGCTAATCGGACAGGATGCCCAGGCTCAGAGATCACCCTCTCCTCTGCCCCAGGAACTCAGCCTTTGTCGGAGTGGGAGGGAACATCAGTTGACGGACACCAGAGTCTGCCGCAGGGTCAAGCAACCGGAATTGAGAGGAGGTGGGACTTAGTTTGCTAGATTGGCCACTTGGCAGGGACTTCACCCTCTCTGAAGGAATGATTTAGTAAAAGCCTGTTGGGCACTGCGGGAAACCGTCCATTAAGTTGATAGGCATCTGCCTTACTTTGTTAGGCTAATTAAGCTTAGAGGATAGCTCCTCACCTTCACACTCCCTTCAGGTGTGAAAAGACATCTATTTACTGCAACTATAAACACATAACTAAACATGCCCCAATCTTTTATTTTTAAAGGCAATTCTAAAAACACATTATGCAAGTTATATTGAAATTGATGGCCTTTTAAGCTTCTAAGTACAGACAACAGGTGACTGCAAAAGACAGGCAAGAGCTGCAATCTGTAACATATGAATGAATTAATAGGACAACTCTGCAATAGATGGGTTAGAGATTACAATGAATAAGGCTGGCAAATAAGTATATTGGTTAATGGATTCAGGTATTTTAAACGGCATGGAGACAATGGCTGTAAAAGAAATGTAGTAACCATGCAGATATCCTGACAGAACCATAGAATAGTAGAGTTGGAAGGAGCCTATAAGGCCATCAAGTCCAACCCCCTGCTCCTTGTGAAAGAATCTGCAGACAAGATCCAAAAGAGGACAAGATGCCTGTCTTGTTGTTTGTTGCACAGAAGAGAAACATTTGGCGAGTTTAGTTTGTCACAAATAGTTGAGAAACCTATCTGTGGTCAAATTCCTTTTCTAAAAAACAGTCATAGATCAAGGAACCAGCCATGTTTGTATCTGGTCAATGCAAGAAAAGGAGTAATGGAGAAACATGTGTTAGGTTAGATCCAGGTTGAGTTATACTTAGAGAAGACCCATTGAAATTAATGGGGCTGAGGTAGTCCTGGATCTGACCCAGTATAATTTCTGCATCTGAATCTGATTGGAAGCTCTTCCTGGGAAATGATGGCATGTCCTCTGTGTGTGGAAGAATCTAAATACAGAATAAACAATAATAACTAGCAACGCTGAACTGAAATTCGTAATTACATGATTCAATATATGAATTTGTCTGACTTGCAGTGCTTTGCTGAAGTGAGCCCCATGTCAGGCCAAGAGCCTAAAGCCAGCAGCTTGTAGACGCTTGTGTAGATGTTCTTTAATATGAATCCATACTCTCAGTGAGTCTGTTAATGAAGCAGGGATTATGAAGAACTTCGAAAGCAGCTCTCCAAAACCAGGGGATCGCCCTTAAAATGGCAAGTGTGGTTCAACACAAGCAAGTTTAAAATGATGCACACTGAGGCAAACAGTCCTAATTTCACTAAAGGAGGGATGGGGAACTGTGACGCCACCCCCTTTTGCCCTCCTTTATTTCTCACTATAAATCAAAGGATCCCAACTATGGGTTGGGTCATCAGAATGCTGCTCACTGACTCTGTGACTCACCAACTCTATTTGTCTCCACAACAACCAGTCCAGCACCCTCTCTTAACCACTTTCCCTTAACCACTGCCACCATTGAACACGGTACCCTACCTCAGGTACCCTAAGAATCCAATCCAGGTTTTATAAAACAGAAAAACTTTTATTTAACAAAAGTACGAGTATGCAGTTACAAAGCTTATGGTTTCATCCGGTTCAATACTTGTTTGTTTCATACAGTTTTGTTTACAATCCTGCCTATGCTACCCCCATTCTACACTCTCTCCTCCCAATCACTCTGTTCCCAAAATAATAAAACACGTTGTTCCTACGCATACTCTTTCTCTAGACACTTTTGCAGACCAAACTCTACTCTCGCTTCACATACACTCTATATATTGCTTTTTTAACTCTTCCCTCTGACCCTGCTAACTGCCAATCCAGACCTTTGTACCACCAGCTAATCAGCATTCACTTTGTACATTCTACTCACTCACTCTCCCAACAGCATTAACCACTTACCATCTGATGCATTTGAAGTCCACACAGCACTTACATTCTAAATGGCATTATCATTAGAACATTACAAATACTTACATCATATATATAACTGGCAATGAACAGCAAAACATCACAGGAACTTCCACGCATGGGCCAGATAAGGTCCATCTGGCCTACCAACATCTTCCCCAGGTGCAGGCCCCTCTCCAAACAAGGAAAATCTCTTATCTCTAACCAGGAGCTAATCGGAGGGGACAGCTTTTCCCTCCTTTGCAGTGAGAAAAGGAGCCTTTGTCACTGTGCAGTAGGTAGGGAACAGCTCTTATCTCCAATCAGCTGCTGACTGAAGAGAAGAACATGTCTATGCAGGGAATGGGTTTAATGGGATCTGTGCTGGTGGTGACTGACCAAGGCTAGACCTACATTAGTGCTTTGTATTAGGGGTGTGCACGGACCCCCCGGATCGGATCGGGACCCGGATCGGGACCTCCAATTTTGTCATGGATCGGTTCGGACAAAATCGGAGGCCCCCCGGACCGGATCGAGTCCGATCCCGATCCAAAAATCGGAAATTTTTGGATCGGCCGCCATTTTTTCCCCCATAGAATTGCATTGCAATGCAAGTCTATGAGGAAAAAATGGCGGCGGGTGGGTGAGGGGGGGCCTAACTCCCTCCCCTCCCGGGGCCGTCCGCTGTGGACGGCCCCGGCAGGTAAGCCCCCTCCCCCGCGCTCCCTACCCCCCCTGGGGCCGTCCGCTTCCATCAGCTGGCGCCCGCGGGCACCCGCGGATAGAAGCGGACGGCTCTGGGGGGGGTAAGCCCCCTTCCCCGCCACTGCTTACCTTTTAGGGACACCCGCTCCCGTCCGGCGCCGGTGGCTACTGCCAGCGGGCTTTGCGGCTTGCTCTAGAGTAGCGCGCCGGGTGATCACCTGGCGCACCACCCTGGAGCAGGCCGCGGAGCCCACTGGTAGTAGCCACCGGCGTTGGACGGGCGTCCCTAAAAGGTAAGCGCCCCCCTCCTCCCCTCCGCGCGCCCCCTCCTCACCTTTCCGGGATGTTCGCTCCCGTCCGGCGCCGGCGGCTACCGCCAGCCGGCTTTGCGGATTGCTCTAGAGTAGCGCGCCGGGTGATGTCATCACCCGGCGCGCCACCCTGGAGCAGGCCGCGGAGCCCACTGGTAGTAGCCACCGGCGCCAGACGGGAGCGGACATCCCTCAAAGGTAAGCGCCCCCCTCCTCCCCTCCGCCCCCCCCGCTGTCCACTTTCATCGGCGGGCACCCGCTGGCGCCCGCCAATGGAAGCGGCGGTGGGCGCCAGCGGGCGCCCGCCGATCCACCGATCTGCCGAACCGGTTCAGAGCCTTTTCGGATCGGTTCGGACTGGATCGGCCGATCCAGCTGTTGGATCGGAAATCGGATAATTTATCCGATTTCCCACTGGACCAGACTCGGATCGTGGATCGGGTCCGATCCAGTGCACATCCCTACTTTGTATCAGTCTTGAAGTGCACTGATAACTGTTGGGGCACATTATGCATTCCGTATGCTATTTTTCTCATGTTATTTCCCTCTTTTTATTTCGTATTATCCAAAATGCTGCAACAAATGTCACTGTATGTACTATGAGGTATAAACGTGCAAGATGATGGGATCGTATTGATATGACACAAAGTGTAGATCTGGCCCAACAAGAAAGAGACCTTGGATTGCAACGAACAGTACGATGAAAATGTTGACCCAGTGTGTGCGATTGCTATGAAAAAGGCAAATTTCCTCTTGGGCATAATAAGAAAAGGAATCAAAAATAAAACTGCCAAGATCATAATTCCCTTATAAGAATCTGTGGTGTGACCACACTTGGAATACTGCATGCAGTTCTGGTTGCTGCTCCTCAAGAATGATATTGTAGAGTTGGAAAAAGGGCAGAAAAGGGCAATCGAAATGACCAAAGGACTGGAGCAGTGATTTCAACATACTTTGTCCTCTGATTTTTTTTTTCTGGAATAAAAATGCAGAAAGTTGCTTTCTGTATTGTCCAAGTGCTTCTATCAAATTTGCATGAAAGTGCATCACTACTGTTTTCAATTGGCCTTGTAATATAGATGGTGGAGGTTTGTTTTTAATTTACAGGAGGGAATTTGTGCTGAATTTAATTTGCTGTGATCCAACCTTGGCTTTGCAATCCTTAGCATCGAAGATTCCTTCATTAATAAAATAGGAGGCAAAGGAGGGAATGGCCACTACCTTCCCTTTTGGAGAGCTATGTTGGGGAAGCAACAAGCGCTGAGTAAGCAATAAAGTCCAGTAAGATCCCAGCAGCAGAAGAAATACTCAGACTCAGTAAGCTGTGTATAATACAAGTGGTTTACTTGTGTTCCAATATAAAAATATGTCATGACTCTGTAAGTTCTAACGAAAAAGTGTGAGGACAACAAACAGACCTCTTGAAGGGAAAATACAAATCCTTTATTATACACAAAAACGATCGTTCTCCCTCCTCCAGCAAGACAAAGGTTCTTTAGCCCCTAGGCATTCAGTTGAGCTAACTTAGAGAGAGAGAAAAGAGAACAGAGTCATATCATTAAGACAAATTAGCCTGTAGTGCTTTGTTTGCTAGCCTCTCTGAGCGGCGGGCGGTCCTGAGTTTGAAGTCTCTCCTCTTTGCTCTCCGCCTCGCCACTGCATTCCTCAACCCCTTTGTCCCAGAAGAGAAAGTACTATCTCTCTCGTTAAGGTCCTTGTTGCCTTGGGGATTAACTTCCTGCCCAGCCGTGGGAAAGGGCTCTTCCTCTTCTTCTTGCAGTAACTCCCCCGGCTCTTGCATTCCAAAACCAGGATCCGAGTCACTATCTGAGATTTCATCCCTTTGAAGCAGGGAGTTGGACGTAGACACAACAAAATATATACAAGGCACAACTGGTTTCTCCAGATATATACAGGTTTTTCCATATGGCTATAGCGTAGCCTAGTCCTTTATCAATCTCTCATACACACCAGTCTCCGTCCAACATAACTCCAGCCTGACCCACAACCGCCATTAAATTAAAGCTGTCTTTTATACATTTCTGGACTCTAGCTCAGCACAGATCAATTACCTTATCCTAGAGAGATAAGGTAATTACCTATCAGATTGACCTTTTCCTTGCAGCCTAGAAAAAAAACATTCTCTCTCTGCTAATTGTATTCAGCTGGCTTGTTCAGTCCTTCTGGACACTCAAACTTTTGTCCAATCAACTTAGACTTATAATTTTCCCTAACACCCCTTCAAAATTGAAGATCTAAGTTGTTTAAAGTTGTCCTTCCTCACCTAGCACTTCAAAACCTAACATTTCAGTTAATTTGGTGTGCTGGTATACTGACAATGGCTTAGTAAATACATCTGCCACATTTTCCTTTGATTCACAGTATATTAACTTAATCAAACCATTTTCTACATATTGCTTCACATTTAAATACTTAATAGCAACATGTTTCGTCCTTGCTCTGAACATATGAGAATTAGCCAAAGCAATACATGATTGTGAGTCATTATAAACCCTCACAGGCAAATTACAAACAATTTTCACATCCTTTAACAATTGAATAAAAAATTCCAATTCTCCACACACTTCCGATAAAGATGCATATTCTGCTTCACATGTAGATGTGGCTATGCTTTCTTGCTTCTTATTTTTCCAAAATATCAGTGACTTTTCAAGTAGAATAGCCATTCCACTTGTGGACTTCCGGTCTTTGGGATTTCCAGCCCAGTCACTGTCCACAAAGCACTCTAAGAACTTGGTTTCAAAAGACGACAGTGTTAGACAAAGATCTCAAGTACCGTTCAAATATCTTAACAGTCTTTTGACACCTAACCAAGCAGCAATAGTTGGCTTCACAACTTGCTGGCTTAGAATACCTACACTGCATGCAATATCAGCATGTGTCCACTAGCTTATGTACAATAAACTCCCAATAACAGACTGATATAACTCTGGTCATTGAAATCTTCCCCTTCCAAGTTGGATCTGAAATCTGTTAACATTGGACTCTGTACATTATTACAATCAATCATTCCATATGACTCAAGCAGATTCACAATTTTCTGCCTTTGACTTAGGAAATATTTTCCATTCCTCTTGGTGATCTGCAATCCCAAATAATTGCTCACTTCTCCAAGTGATTTTAGTTTGAATTCCTTTTCCAAACTCGTTGCAACTCCTTGTATTTGGCTTATAGACTTTGAAGATAGAAGAATGTCATCAACATAGACCAGAGCCATAACAAAACCATCACAATTTTCTCTTGGATCCGCAATACCAAAACATGAATCCGCAATACCTCTTTGAAAGCCGAAGCCTTCCACCAGAGCAGCATTTAAACAGTCGTTCCAGCATTTTGCAGACTGTTTAAGACCATAAACCGCTTTTCTAAGTAACCAGACTTCATCATTATTATTACCAAAACCAGGAGGTTTGTTCATGTAAATCTCCTCCTGTAGATCTGCATGCAAATAAGCAGTTTTCATATCATAGTGCTTGACAGACATATTATTCTTAGCAGCTACGCTTAAAAATAATCTCAACGTCGTTGCTTTGCATGTGGGAGCGAAAACCTGGTTGAAGTCTTTTCCTTTTACTTGCAGGAAACCCTTAGCAACCAACCTTGCTTTGTAATCAGTTTCACCATTCTGTAACAACTTTTTTTGTACACCCATCTGCAACCTACTGCCTAACTGCCTTCCGGCAGCCGTGTATTTTCATACACTTTATGCCTAGAGAAACTCTGAAGTTCCTCTTCCATAGCAGAAATCCATGCCTGCTTTTGTTTTTCCTCGTAGCTCTGAGGTTCACATTTCACCAAACAAACAGTATTGTGTTCAAAACCAAACCTTACAGGCGGTACTCCCTTATTGGCTCTTTTAGACCGTCTCAACTTACAAAGACTTGATTCCTGGGGTTGTTTCTTTCCATTGCTTTCCATGGGAGGCGGAGTTACGCGATGTTCCTTAGAAGACTCGGCTCCAGCAGACATTAACTCCGTCTGCTCTTCCCCTTCATTTCTCCCGCCCATTGAGAAATGCAGCAAGACTTCCAGGTTTGAATGCGCTTGCTCCCAGTTTTGTTGTTCAAAACTGTCAGATCTTGAAACAATAATTCTCCCTTTACCAATATAGAACCTCCAAGATTTGTCGCTGTATCCTACAAAGTGCGCCCTTATAGCTTTGTTATCAGCCTTCAACCTCTGGCTTTTGGGTACGTTCACATAGGCAAAAGTCCCCCACACTCTTAAATGAGACAGATTTGGCTTCTTAACATGCAATTGGTAGAACGGCACACTTTCAATTGCCTGAGACCATGTCCTATTTAACAAATAGTTGGCTGTAGAAAATGCTTCAGCCCACAGATTTGATTCTGCTTTTGAATCAAGCAACAAAGAATTTTTCACTGTTTGAAGCAATCCATTTCTACGTTCAGTGGCTCCATTCTGCCAAGGTGCATATGGGTCTGAGAACCTGTGGGTTATCCCATTCACCTTAGCCCACTTCACAAACTCATGACCTGTGAATTCACCACCTCTGTCCGATTGGATTTGAATTACCTGCTTTTTAAATCTGCGTTCAGCCCAGGTCACCCAATCTCTGAAAGTTTGAAATGCTTCTGATTTTCTTTTTAGCATAAACACCCAACTGAACCGGGATTTATAATCAAGAATCACCAGAACAAACTTTGCACCCCCTATGCTCTCATTAAACGGACCAACCAAATCAAGATGCACCAATTCAAAAAATTCCTGAGTAATCCGGTTACTCTTCCTGTTAATTGGTTGAAGTTTGGACTTTGACTGCTTGCACACACTGCAGTCTAGAAACCTGTTACACTCATTGAGATCAATGCCTTTACATTGCTCCGGCATTTGCTTCAACACTTTGAAGCTCGCGTGGCCCATTCTTTGATGGAACAGATGGACACAATTAAAAGGACTTGGCACATTCCCAGTTTGATTTACCACACACTCCTGGGATTTCATTTCATACAGCCCATTCCTTAGGAAACCTTGCACACACATTTGCCCATTCAGTGTTACTTCACACAATGAATCTTTGAATGTAACAACATATCCAGCCTTCGTTAGGCTTGCAACTGAAAGCAAATTGAATTCTAAACTTTCTACACATATCGGGTAAATATTTGCCCAAACAAGGAACATAGCAAGTTCCCTTCCCAAATACTGAAACCTGTTTCCCGTCTGCAAGAGACACAGACTCCGGAGATCCATGCCAGAGCTTATCAAAACATTTCCTGCTCCGACACAATGTAAGGCTAGAAGCAGAATCGATCAGCCAAACATCTCTCTGCTCATCCTCTCTCATCTCCATGGCAACCGAGACCAACTGAGAGCTTTTGGAATCCTTTCACTCACATTCCCGGTCTCCTTTCGAGTAATGGCTCTCCTGCCACCGAGAGGCTCCCTTTGATTGAAGTTTAACTCTGCAATTCCTTCGAATGTGCCCTGTTTTCCCGCACCGAAAACACTTTCGCCTCTCAACTGCCATAGCGCTCTCTCCTTCACTGAACGGTAGGCGCTTCGACTCCATTTTGGCTTGCTGTTTCTCCTCCCCGTGCAACTCACGGACGACCATAATCCTTTCTCCTCATTCCTCTATCCTTTCAATGAGTCTTTTCTCCTCCTGTAACAATCTCCCTGTTAAATAATCTATAGAGAGATCCATTTGTGGCATCGATTCGAGACTCATTGTCAGAGGGTCCCAACTTTGGGGGAGAGAACTGAGGATGATATAAATTCTATTCTCCTCATCAAAGGGTAAATTCACCTCTTGTAGTTTTGAGAACAGCATGCCCATATTTTGGAGGTGCTCGGAAATCGACCCTCCTTCCTTGAGCTTGGTGCGGTACAGCTGTCTCGTCAGGCTTATTTTGGAGCTGGCTGTTTGTCTCACATAAATATTCCGTAATTTTTCCCAGCATTGTTTTGCTGTGTCATTGCGAGATATATGAATAATTTGGCTATCTTCGATGCTCAGGACAATATTAGCTTTAGCCCTCGTTGCCTAAGACTCCCATGTAGCTCTTTCATCAGCGCTAAGACCCGTTGGCCTTTCATCTTCTATGACATGCCAACATCCATCACGTCTTAGAAACATTTCGGTTTTGAATGACCAATTCAGGTAATTTTTCTCATTCAACCTTTCAATGGGAATTCCACCGAGTAAGCTAGTCTGTGCCATATTTTCCAGCTGGCTTGCACACACAGCCTTACTATGGCCAGACAAACTGCTTGTCTCCAATTTCTCCGCTGAACTTTCTGAGCCAGTAAACTTTTTTCCTGTTTAAACTTTCAATCTGAAAACCGTCATCCATTGCTTTATCAATTGGAACTTCTTGCTGAGCTTCTCCAGAGTATTTATTGCCTCCTGGCTGGATTTATTGCCTCCTGGCTGGGTTTTATTGCCTCCTGGCTGGGTTTATTGCCTCCTGGCTGGGCCCATAACCCTGTTGGGGAAGCAACAAGCGCTGCCTGCACTTGAGTAAGCAATAAAGTCCAGTAAGTTCCCAGCAGCAGAAGAAATACTCACACTCAGTAAGCTGTGTATAATACAAGTGGTTTACTTGTGTTCCAATATAAAAATATATACAAGGCACAACTGGTTTCTCCAGATATATACAGGTTTTTCCATATGGCTATAGCGTAGCCTAGTCCTTCATCAATCTCTCATACACACTGGTCTCCATCCAACATAACTCCAGCCTGACCCACAACCGCCATTAAATTAAAGCTGTCTTTTATACATTTCTGGACTCTAGCTCAGCACAGATCAATTACCTTATCCTAGAGAAACATTTCCATTATCAGATTGACCTTTTCCTTGCAGCCTAGAAAAAAACTTTCTCTCTCTGCTAATTGTATTTAGCTGGCTTGTTCAGTCCTTCTGGACACTCAAACTTTTGTCCAATCAACTTAGACTTATAATTTTCCCTAACAAGCTATTCATTGGACAATGCATTAGGACACTCCTATTGTTGCATGTTGCAGGTGGCTTCAATGTCAGTCCATGATAGAACTCTATATACTCTCCCCCAACCCTACCTACCAGTTGTGTGTGATTTACACTTGCTTGGGGTTGAATTGATGAGTGATCTGTTCTTTCTCACGTTATGGTTTATATTATCCAAATGGATTTGGAATTGCAAAGTGTGCTATATTACCATAAAAGGCTCGAAGGGAACTAGCAATTTGGATTATGTATATGTGGTGGGTTGATGTATAGGTGGCCTGACTCCTGCCTTGCCCTAGGCCTGCATGCCTTGTGACCTGCCAAATAGGTTACAGCCCACCAGACAAATATGGCAGCCCAAAGGGGCACAATAAGCTTGCCAGTTTTGCTGCTTATGGGGAACTGCTAAAAGGCATGGTGGGGTTGTCAAGCAATGGTTAGGTCACCATGCATGGCTGTCAGGCTGCATTTTGCTGGGTGGATCATAAATGGTGCAGATCTGCTAGGGTTCCGCTGCTAAATCACCAAAAGAAAGAGGAAATGGATAATCAAAAAAGTGGACCAAAGAGGACACCAATTTGCATAGCATTTGCATAGGCTAATTTTTATTTATAGATGCACATTTAGAAATAATCATTATAATTTAAATAGAAATAAAGCACACCTTACCATAATCCAGAAGACCAGGTGACCTGTGTACCTTGCTTGCTCTGTTCAGGTGTGAACTGCTGATAGGCAGCAGTTCTTATTCATCCCCAGGGAAGTTCTCCTGCCACCTGAGGCAGGAGAGCACACACACACCACTGTCATCTGCCATTGTCACCATCATGTTTGTCTCCCCCCTTTCCTCTGCCATCGCATCTGTCTCCCCCGGTCCACCACGGCATCCCTCTCCCCCTCTCCCGCATGTGCCACCACCCTGCTTTCAGGGATATCACCTCCCACAATGCCTGGCTCTGAGGAAGGACCACTCGAGTTGGGCATTTGAGCTTGGCCAGCTCGCTGAGGAGCACTGCTGGCTGCTTTTCCAGCTGACGGGGCTGTTCAGAGAGCTCATCTGCCCGCCGCTCACTCTGAGAGGATCCGCAGAGTGGGCGATGGTGGCAACAGCAAGGGTAAGGAGGGCAAATGTCCTCCTGGGGGGGAGGGGAGCATGCAATTCATCAGTCCTCCCACACTGCCATTTGAAGTGGGTTCCTTACCCTGCTTCATGGGTAGGCTTACCCTGTCCTTAGGGTTATCTTTAAACTGGAATTGGATAAGATGGCCAAACACAGGATGCCTTCAAACACAGGATGGCCCTCTGGTAGCCCTTCAAATAATAATAATAATAATAATAATAATAATAATAATAATAATAATACACAAAAATCACAACAGTTAATTTTTTAAAAAAACAAGAAAAAATACATCATTAAAAATATCTTAAAATTCATCTGGATAGGCCTGCTAATTTGTCTAATCTCCTCCGGCAGACCATTCCATAGTCTGGGAGCGATGGAAGAGAAGGTCCTCTGGGTAACACTCGTCAGCCTAGTTCTGGCTGACTTGAGGAAGTTCTTCCCAGAGGACCTGAGCATGTGGGGCAGATTGTACGGGAGAAGGCGATCCCGTAGATAGCCTGGGCCCAAACCATGTAGGGCTTTAAAGGTAATAACCAACACTTTATACTTCGCCCGGAAACTGATTGGCAGCCAATGAAGCGATTTTAAAACTGGTGTAATGTGATCACCCCTAGGTGTACTGGTGACCAACCTGGCTGCCATAATTTTGAACAAGTTGAAGTTTCCGGACGAGGCACAAAGGTAGCCCTATGTACAGCGCATTGCAGAAGTCAAGCCTCGAAGTTACCAGCATGTGCACTACTGTCTTTAGGTCTTTCAACTCTAGGAAGGGGCGCAGCTGGCGTATCGGCCGAAGCTGATAGTAGGCACTCCTGGCCGTCGCATCAATCTGAGTTGCCATTTGGAGTGACGGATCCAGGAGTACCCCCAAGCTGCGAACACAATCTTTCAGGGGGGGTGTAACCCCATCCAGAACTGGTTGACACACCTCCAGTCCCAGGTTGTGGCCTTTGACAGCAAGCACCTCCGTCTTGTCTGGATTCAGCGTCAGTTAGTTTTTCCTCATCCAGCCCATTACCGCCTCCAAGCATTCATTCAGAGGAGACACACTATCCTTAGCTGATGATGTTGTCAAAGGCATAGAGAAATATATTTGGGTGTCATCAGCGTATTGATAGCACCCCGCCCCATGCCTCCGGATGATCTCTCCCAGCAGTTTCATGTAAATGTTAAACAGCATTGGGGAAAGGATGGCACCTTGTGGTACCCCACATAGCAACTCCTTTTTTGACGAGCAGCTATCCCCAAGCATCACCATCTGGAACCTGCCCGAGAGATAGGATCGGAACCACTGAAGCACAGTGCCCCCGATTCCCAATTCCCCCAGGCGCTCCAGAAGGATACCATGGTCGATGGTATCAAAAGCTGCTGAGAGGCCCAGGAGTACCAGCAGAGACACACTCCCCCTGTCAATACTAAGGCGTAGATCATCCACTAAGGCGACCAAAGCGGTCTCAACTCCGTATCCTGCCCTGAAGCCGGTTTGAAATGTGTCTAGAAAATCAGTGTCATCCAAGACTGCCTGGAGTTGGAAGGCAACTGTCCTCTCGATCACCTTGCCCAAAAATGGAAGATTTGATATTGGCCTGTAGTTATTAAAGTCCAGGGGATCCAGGGAGGGCTTTTTTAGAAGCGGCCTTACCACCGCCTCTTTTAAACATGATGGAAAACTCCCTTCCCTGAGAGATGCATTAATGATATGTTGTAAATGTGATCTAACTGCATCTCCTCCCTGGACGACCAGCCAAGAAGGGCAGGGATCGAGAGGGCAAGTCGTCCTCCTCACACATCCAAGTACCTTGTCCACATCCTCGATACTCACCAACTGAAACTGATCAAGTGTAATCCTACTCGCGGAGTCGCTGGACACTCCACTGTCAGCCTCTGCTATAACAATGGCATCTAAGTCGGCTCTTATCCAAGAGATGTTATCTGAGAAATTATTGTTAAAGGCATCACAGCGAACTACCGAAGGCTCTAAAATCGGATTCAGGGGAGAAGGTGCCTGGGTTAGACCCCTCACCACCCTGAACAGTTCTGCTGGACGTGAATTCGCAGATGCAATGCGTGCAGAGAAGAAACCTTTCTTCGCTGCACGTATTGCCACCCCATAGGAACGAAGATGTTCTCTATGTCATGTCTTGTTGGATATAAGTTGAGTTTTCCGCCATCGGCGCTCCAGTCATCGTCCTTTCCGCTTCAACTCCCTGAGGTTTTCAGTATACCAGGGCGCCCTATTAGAAGTGGGCCGGAGAGGACGTTTGGGGGTGATCGTGTCGATAGCCCTAGTTAGGTCTTGATTCCATCTATTGACCAGGGCTCTACAGGATCGTCAACGATACCAGCCATAGAACCCTCCAAGGCTTTCTGGAATCCAGAAGGATCCATCAGCCTTCGAGGGCGGACCATCTTAATAGGTCTGCCACCCCTGCAGGGGCGGGTGGTAGCCATGATACTAGCCCTGACCAGAAAATGGTCTGTCCATGACAATTCGGAGCTATTCAATACCTCCGCCCACAGATCCGTCTGTTCGGAACTGAAAACAGCATCGAGGGTGTGACCTGCTGAATGTGTGGGTCCAGAGACCAATTGGGATAAGCCCATGTTTGTCATGGATGCCATGAATTCCCGAGCTCCACCTGACAAACTGGCCTCGAATGGGATGTTGAAGTCACCCAGGACCAAAAGCCTGGGCGAATCCAACACCAGCTCCGAGACCAGTTCCGTGAGCTCGGCCAAGGAGTCTGATAGGCAGCGGGGTGGCCGGTACACTAACAGAATCCCTAGTCTATCCCTGGCCTTCAGACTCAGGACTGTCCTTTGTAAAAGAGGACACATGGGCACCCTAACTGTACTAGGGGTTTTGATCATTCCAGTTCTGATTTTAGTTAGGGCCACTTTATCCATGCTAACTCAATGATTTTATGCATGTTAACAGAGAAGAACTATGGTAAAGAAATGAGCAACTCTGTTTAATACTATCCTCACTAGAGTATCAGAATCGGCTTGCCTTTTTCATAACTTATACCTATATTCCTTCTCTCTTTCTTAATTTGCAAACTGTGCTATTTGTCCCATTGCTCCCTGAATCTTTTTTCTATGAGATGAGAAACTCTGGATGGCGATAGAATCTATCCCTAGGTGGCTTCATTCCTACACCTACCCACCTCCACCCCGCTGCAAGCTCAGTTCCACCCTGAGACTCAAATAGCAGCTACAGAGTAACAGCCATTGCTAACGAAAATAATGCTACGCACCAGCCGGAGCAGGGCTTGACTTTTATTGCAGATGACTTCATCAGTGATAATGAATGTGTGAACCTGAATTCTTTTCCACTGCACTGTTTATATATGCAAGCATGCTGTTGACACAGATCTCTTTAATCCCTTCTCTGTGTCCCATGGACTGTGCTTGTACAATAGCGGCCCTTGGCCTATTGCTGGCATTGCACTTTACTTCACTGCTGAAACCCTTTTACCTCAGACTCGCTGACCAGTTGCTGACAGGGTGTTATTGGCAGGGGGAGTCGTGAGTTGTTTGGCTGGGCATGTGAACCATGCAGAGCTGTTATGAGTAGAGGGAATAGGAGAGCAAAAGTGTAGGCCCGCCTTCACCCATATCAGATGTCTGCACTTAATGATCAGAAAGAGAGGCTTTTAAGAAGGCCCTGAAAACATTTTACTTTACCATGGCCTTCTCATGTTATTGGTGCCATTACCATTGTTGTGCTTGCTGGTTATATTGTTGGCTTTTATTGTTTTTAATTGCTATTTTATTGTGTTTATGTTTTTATTGCTTTTAATATTTGAACTGTTTTTATGTATTTTATTGTTGCAAGCTGCATTGTGAGGGCTTCTGCAGCCAAGAAACGTTTGAAATAAATTAAAAAAATAGAAATAGGCTCCAAACAGCACTCAAAATTCCAGGGAAGTTCTTGAGAAACCAGGAAACCTGGTTGACAGCAAAATTGCCTTGGCTTTGCTTCTGTGGATTTTGATTTTTTTTTCCGGCTCAATGTGTTTCTTTCTTCACCTGGAGTGCAAGTATTTCATATTCACTTCAGGAAGGAGATGAATGTTTGTAGCTTGAAATTCTGTAACAGGTTTCTGTGCTTGTAGATAGTAGCATTTCTGGTTAGAGAAATGAAATAAAAAATAAAGTTTCAGCAACAACAAAGAGAAGGTCCAAGATAGAGAACATTCAATAAACGGTATATTGGAGCCTGTAACTTCTTGTATTTCTATCTGCCTGCCCTATTCCCGGAATTCCAACATGAAATATTACCAGCAGTGAAGGCTGCAGGGCTGAGGGGGAGGACATCATGATTATCTGGTCAGGGTAAAGCTAAATGAGATGGAAGTGTCTCTCCATGGTGGAGGGTAAGGTACTTCTTTAGTGCAGTGCAGCCTAGTTCTCTGGCTACACACAACACAGTATAGTTGGGAGTTATGTGCATCATATAGCAACCGAAGCCCAGAGCTGCCGTTTAGATTACTCGCTTGGTACAGAAATGGAGATATGAGAAATAATTTTGTTAGTTTAATCACTAACCCAGATTATAGTTTAGCAGGAGTTTCATGCTACAAAGGAAACAAAAAACATAGCCCAAAAAGTATCTTTTCTTCTAATGTAATCTACCTTTGGTTATATTCCACAGGCCTGATATCACAGTCTCGGAACAGCTGATGATTGTTGAGATTGTGGGAAGTTCAATACTGCTCACTATCCTGGCAAGAGAACTTCCAGATTAACACAGATCTTACACATGTCTACTCAGAGATAAGCTTCATTGACTTAAATGTTACTTTTTCTGAGGTAAATACACATATATGGGATTGCAGTTTAAGAGAATTTAAAGTTAATCCTTTACAAAAGTAAACCAGTGGATTTACTCCCTAGTAAATGTTCAGTGGGAATGATTTACTTCCTAATGGATTGCATCTCAAGAGAGTCATTAGATTTCTGTGAAGGAGCTTCAGCAATACTTGAATTAGGTGCTTGTTCTAATCTCATGCAACCGTGCTGAAGTCTGATTTCTAGCGCAGCCACAGAAGGTCTCTAATGGATAACAGACTAATTTCCTTCTTAGGGCCTTTCCAGATGACACACGAAAGAGCTCTATTCTGAGTCCAACACCAGTATTGTGATATTCTGTTCTTATATAATTCCTTGTGGGTAGAGGGTGCATAGAAGAACAGAATAGGGGAGGAAAGAATAATGGAAAGGGTTCATAAGTGGAGAGGGTGTTGCTGTAGGGTGGCCACATGTAAATAACCAAAAAAGAGGTCACACATCATCGAAAAAGAGAACAAAAGAGAACAACTATTTGTATAAAATTTGCATATGCTAATATATATGTATAGGTGCAAATTTAGGCATCAGTATTTAATTTAAATAGAAATACATTACATCTCACCATAATGTGAAAGACTGTGACGAGGTGAGATGTTGATGGGCAACTTCTTCCTTCTGATGGTTCTTTTTATTTTTTTATACCCCACCTATACTGGACAGCCCTTCAGATAGAGGATGCTTTCAAAATAGAGGGAAGTCCTCTAGCAGCCCTTCAAATTGAGGACTGCCCTCTGTACAAGAGGACACACGGCCATCCTACATGGTGCAGTGTTTCTCCAGCAATCTTCCCCACTTAGAAATGGGTTAACATATTCCAAACCAGTTGGGTTCTATCGAATGCACAAGAGAACCAAGGATGCTGCACACCTTAGTTGTTAATGTGCTCTGTTAGCTGTTTGAGGTTGGAACAATATGATCCAAATCTGTAGGGCAGATGAGCTTGAAAGGCTTTTATAGTCAATATAACTAGACTGATTATTATTTTCCATTGGACCCAACTCTTGGTGGAGACAAAGTAAGCCCTGTCAACTTCACACACCTCTTCATTAGGGAAAATAATTAGTACAAAATACAAAGAAGATGGGACTGTTCCAGGCGGTGTGGGTTAATTATTAGTACATCAACAGTTATGAAACAAAAGAGACCATTTTCAGTAAGAGGGAGTCAGTTTACCAAAATAGATTAAATCAAGTATCTAGGATCATCATTGTTAAACAAGAAAGTCATGTTCAGGTTTCATGTATTTTAGTAGAAATATAATGTTCATAAGGGTATTCCAGTAATGTAACAGACATCAAGGAACTAGACCAGTAATGGATCTTCCCAGTGCAGGTCCAATTATCTGTTTTGTGTTACAATATCAACATTTTTTAAAGTCCAATAATGACATGCCCCATTTTTAAGGTTCTGGATCCATTATGGGATTTAGTGCCCCTCTAGCATTTGTTCAACTAATCTGAAGACAATAATATTGGATACTTCTGCAAGACAATTATTGAAAGGGCCAAATGGGAGTGAGATAGTGAATCTCCCACTACTGTTCACCCAGCCTTGATGGGTCTCCAGAGAAATACAAATCCTGCTAAGTTGTACCTGTGTGTCCTCATGATCTAAACTTTCTTGAAAAGGATAGCTACCTTTGTGTGCCTTGTTATGTGCACTTCAGAGAACAAGTTTTGTGTGCTTGTGTAAGTAAGCAAAGCTGAACTCAGACAAGTTTCTTATGCAATGAAAAAGCACCCAGCAAGACCTTATCACTTCCATGATAGTGTGGCCAAACATTGAAGTATGACCGTAAAATGTTGAAGGGTGTTACTCTCAGTACAACCCTCTACATGTCTCCTCAGGAGTAAGCCCTATTGGCTTTAATGGGATGTAGTCCCAAGTAAGTGTTCTATGGGATTGCAGCCTTATAGAAGAAATGTGAGTTCATATAGAGTTCGACAAGTTGTTATTTTGTAGGCCAGCTATCTAATGTGCAAATTTAGACTTCAATACGTTACCCACTTACTAAGAGAAAGCCCCATTGGAATCACTGGGACTTTTGAATCAACACATACAGGTTTGTGGTGTTATTCTCCATTTTAACAACTTCTATATTGCGTACTGATATATAAGGATCCTGTACATGTCATTTAAACTATTGACATCTCTCCTGAAGCTTTTCCCTCTGTGTGGAAACCCATCAGCTGCTCTGTGTTTATTCACAAAGCGATCTGGCAACAAGCCACCAAGGCCAGAGATGTAAGAACACAAATTCATCATATATACTAATTATGAACTCAGTTCTCTGAGCATGTATTTCTATGCAGGCAAAACAGCTCAATCTATGCACAAGAGGGAGGTATCAGCAGGCCTCAAGGAACGTCAAGGTTCCCAGAAGAATAAACACCCTAGGGGTAAAAAACAGACCAAAGAACCCTGAGCTTGCTCAGTGGGCACAGACTGTTGGAGGTGGGAAGAAAAATGGGGGGAGGGGAGAGAAAGAGAATGGAATGGAAGAGGGTATGACTAATTGATTGGAACACTGAACAAGAGTACTCTACACTGCAACATTTTGTTGCAGTTCCCACCTGTTTTATTATTGCCTCAAGCATCCAGAGTAAATATAAAATAAGCGAAAGCTTGCAAAACTTGATTTGTTAAACTTTGTCCTTAATGGACATAATTTCCCAACTCTGTGTTACTGTTTCCGATTGTGCAATTTTACCAAATCTCAGCCAAAAAACTTTAACAATCAGCCTCCCTCCATTCCAGGAATGGGCATGTATGGAGAAGAGAATGCGGGAAATACACCCAGTAGCTGTCAGCTTAGAAAACAGAGCTTGGGCTAGCCTGTAGGTTGCTAAGCATCAGGAGTGTGTTTATACTACAGTCCACCTTTGCCTTTTTAAAGTGCACCTTACCTGCAAAAGCAGTAGAACCTGGACAATTTGTGCTATCTATCAACATTTTTCTCCCTTGAAAAAAGGATTGATATTTTAAAAGACAGCAGTTGTATTAAGCCTGTAATAATCCTATGCACAAATACCTGGAAGTAAACCCATTGAAACTTCAGAATAAGTTGCACTTAGTTCCCAAAGGAAATCAATGGGATTTAAGTAATAGTTACTTTTCATACTGATGTCAATAAGACCTCAATACAACTAACGTACAATGCAAGCTTTTATTTATTTATTACATTTTTAATCTCCTTGATAACCATCATTGTTTCGGCAGATTACAAACCATCTAAAAAGAGTAAAATGGCATACAAATATTGAAAAGAATAAAATACAGTACAAACTGTCTGTTTACACAGAAGTAAGTCCTACTGAATTCAAAGGGGCTTACTCACAGGTAAGTGGATGAAGGATTTCAGCATTTATCAGATCTAACCTACTGGGGGTGCCTCTACAAGAGCAATTTAAAGCTCTTTCAAGGCACATTAAGAAATTTACCTCTACAAGAGCTGAGCGCAAATCAGGGGCTCAGGCATGTTTTCTCTCCGATTATTCGCATTTTTGAATGTGCGATAATTAGCGAGTTTTAATTTACGGCGGGAGTAAGAGCGCCTTATGTCAGTGTAAACAACTTTCTGAGGAGGCTCATTAACAATCAGGGGGTTGAACTGTGGTCATAATGTCATGCATAGAACTGCCCCTTCGCTGAGAAAACCTCCCACTTTTTGGTTTAGTTTTCTTTCCTCTCTCCTCCTGGCAACTTCCTCCTTGTACTCCGTCTCTCTGGATGGAAGCTCCAAAAAGAGGTGACCCAACGTGAACCAAAAATAAAGTTTCTTTCAAGTACCCTGATGAAATATTTTTAACATGGAGACACGGGGCCAGATGGAGGTGGTTTTATGAGAAGTAAAGGGGGTAGGAAGGATGTGCGGATGTGCGCATAAATAGCCATCATCAGACATAACTTCCCTTCGCTTCTTGCTGGGTTCCTGAGCTGAGTTGTGTGTGTGTGTGTATGTGTATGTTTTACAATTGTTGAGCTCGCTGGGAAGTGGAGGGGGAAGGAAAGAAGAAGCATCCCCCTGTCTGTTTTGGTGTGTGTGTGCGCGCGCGAGGCACATTCCCATTTACTCCTGAGGAGGTCATGGCAATCGGGTGATGGAGGAGGGAAGACAGGTAGTCGAACATGTTAATCAGCTCATTCCTTTCAGGTAACCTAGGAAACCAAAGGCGGGAGATTCTGGTGGGCAGGGAGAATAAAAGGAGGGAACCGGTTTGGAGAGTTTCTCTGGAACAAAGCTCATTACTTTCAGCGACATTTGCATGCGATTCTCAGCATGTCAAAAACTTTAAAATGCCTTTCATACAGCCCGTAATGCGCTTCAACGCCTCCCATGTATAGCGATTAGGCGTAAAAGCGATTGAGAGAAGATGCGCATAATCGGGGATCCAGGCGTCAAACCGAAATCTTGTAGAGGGGAGCCAAGACTTACTTTTCCCTTCCCTTTTAAGATAATGAAAGGCAGGAAAGAGGAGCTAGAAAGAGAGAGAGAGAGAGAGAGAGGAAGAAAGAGGTGCCAGAGAAAGAGAGAAGAACCAGAGAGAGAAAAAACAGAGTCATAGTGAGTTGTGTGCAGCCAACTCCCAACCCCTGATGTTGGCAGGGGTTTCTGGGAGTTGAAGTAAAAAAATCTGGAGATTTACCACTTTAGATTGCTGCCCATTGCCTAGCACTTGTTTATTTATTTATTTATTATTGCATTTATATTCCACCTTTTTTCCTTCTAGGAACCCAAGGCGGCATACATAATCTTCTTCCTCTCCATTTTATCCTCACAACAACAACCATGTGAGGTAGGTTGGGCTGAGAGTCTGTGACTGGCCCAAAGCACCCAATGGGTTTCCATGGCCAAGTGGGGACTAGACCCCAGATCTCCCAACTCCCAGTCCAACACTTTAGCCACTACACCACACTGGCTCTCTTATAATTGGATGCATTCACCGTTCTATACCGTTTGGAGCACAGAGTCCTTCTGCAGTTCGGACCTGCCCTCTCCCCACCACTGTTTATTATTTTCAGAGTTGCTGAGAGATGTATATGCGGTTCTTCTTATCCTTGCAACAATCCTGCAAGGCGTGATTGGTGAAGGCCACCCATGGCTGAGTAGAGACGTTTGATGCTCTGACATCTACATCACGGATGTGGACAGTGACATCAACTGAAGGAGAACACACCAGGATGCCCTGTTGAAACTACACTGGACTTGTTAAGTGAGGGCACATCCCAGAAGTATCAGCTTTGACCAGAAAACATAGTTTCTGTGGCAAAGGGGAGAGCGGAATTCCAGGGAGGCCATATTAACTGGGTAATACAGTAATTGTAGTGAGAAGGCCTTTCCCAGCATCCTGGGAGCTGACTGAGACAATGGCTGGGTTCAGACGACACGATAAGTAGTGGTTGATTAATTAGGCATTCATCCGTTGAGTTGCTTATCGTGTTGTCTTGTGGGGGACACACAACTCACGGTGCGCTATTTTCTCAAATTAAACAATGGGCTGCTCTGTTGCTTATCCAGAGACCCATTGCTTTTGTGTTGTGTGGCGGGCTCTGTTGCTTAATTTGACATATTGAGTGTGCTATTTCAGAAGCCCATAGAGTCCTCCAGAAGGAGCGGCCAAAAGCGCTCCTCTGGCCGCTCCTCTGCAGCCAGCAGAACTTGCACTGGCTTATGGAATAGCCCTGGGAAGAGGGAGTGCGGAGCAACAGTTGGCTGGAAGGATGACGGGAGTTTCAGCCGCTCGACAGGGGCCAGAGTAACATGTTGTCTGGGGAGTACTGGCAGTAAAACACATGGTCAGTAGCCTATTCCTCCCTCTGTTGCTTAAAGCGTCGTCCGTGTTATCACACAGGGGGAAATTGCGTTTCCTTACAGTCACTTCTCCGCCTGCGCGTTTGTCCCTCATTACTTCCTCTTTCGAAAGAGGAAGTAAACATTGTGCATTTTGATCACACTGCTTCTCCTGCACACAGCAGGAGTTAGCGGCAAGTTTTGTCTCAAAAATAACTCAGATTTACTGAGGTGTCTTTGTAGTGCGAAGAAGGCTAAAAGGGGTAGGAGGCACACGGGACGCAGACAACATTGTGAATAGGACCCTCAAAAATCCATGAGTGACCAGTAACGAGCGTGCAATAAAACATTCATCTGTTGATGCCTAGTATCCTACTGACTATAAAAGTGAACTGTGCCTCCAATTTTAATCTAGAAAAACAAAACCCTGTTCCCTAGGCATCACAAGTTTGGGAAGTACTGGGCTCAACATCATTGTCTTGCTTTCATCCTAGTGATTTGCACTTGCACACTTATGTAATACTTTGTATGGCTTCATGCCAATTACAGTTACAAAACATTCCCAACCTTTAGGAAGAAGCTCCAATAGAGCTCTGAGATGTACTTTGCTCATTCTTTTTTGTTGTTGAAGAAGAGACAACGTGGCTCCTGCAAAGCTAAGTTGTGTCTCACTAACCTTTTAGAGTTCTTTGAGAGTGTCAACAAGCATATGGATAGGGAAGATCCTGTAGTTATTGTTTACTTGGAATTCAAAAAGGCTTTTGACAAAGTCCCTCACCAAGGACTCCTGAACAAACAAGTGGAGAGGTCTTTATACAGATCAGAAGCTGGTTAAAGAACAGAAAGCAGAGATTTGGCATATGTGGTCAGTCCTTACAATGGAGGGATGCAAACAATGAGGTCCTTCAAGGATCTGTATTGGAACCTGTGTTTTTTAAACTTGCTCATAAATGAAATGGAGCTAGGGATGAACAGTGAAATGACCAAGTTTGTCAATGACACCAAATTATTTAGGGTGATTAAAACACAGGAACAGCACAGAGCTTCTGAAGGATCTCAAACTGCAGGAATGGGGATCAAAACATCCCTTTTCAAGAAGCACCTAGTGAAACCATGGAATTCTCTACCACAGCATGTGGTGATATGGCCACCAAATTAGATCACTTTATCAGGGGATTAGATCTCCAAACTAGGGATGTGCATTGTATCAGATCCAATATCCAATTCCAATACAAAAATTTGGAGATTCAATTTTTTCCAATCCGATATTTTTCTCTCCAATTTTAATCGGAAAATCGGACGCCATTTTGAATGATTTCCCCTATAGCCTAGTATTGTGTTACAAAAATGCCTATAACTTTTTTATTTTTAAAGATAGATGGATGAAACATGACCACATTGCAGATGGGTTTGAGGTACTTATCTGTGAGTAATTTCGGAAAGATAGCTCCAGGCATTTTATGGCTATGATTTTTTTACTGACAAACCAGGAATGCCAATAACTTTTTTTACTTTTAAAGATCCACACATGAAACTTTGCCACATTGCAGATGGTATGTTGGGACTCATGTGTGGGAAATTTCAGAACCATAGGTGCTTGCCTTTGCTGGCAATAAATTTTTGAAAAATGGGTAGCAGTGGGGGAAAGACAGTTATGCCTTCAACTTTTTTATTTTTAAAGATTCAAACATGAAACTTGTCAACATTAGAGATACCACTTTGGTTGACATGTGTGAGAAATTTCAGAACCATAGCTTCAAGCGTGTAGTGGCAAGGTATTTTGGGAAAAATGAGGAGAGAAACCGATTTAACTTTTTTATTTTTAAAGATAGAAGCATGAAACCTGCCCACATGGCAGATGGGTGTGAGGTACTTATCTGTGAGAAATTTCAGAAAGATAGGTCCAGGCATTTTGTGGCTATGAATTTTTTATTTTAAAAGTTCCAGAAGTTCAAAAACGGAGGCTTTGACAGCTAATAGAGGGGGGAAGGCAGGGGAGGGGGTGCAGTCTGACAGCTGTTAAAGCCTCCATTTTTGAACTTTTGGAACTTTTAAAGTAAAAAATTCATTGCTCAATCAAAACATTGATTCAGTGTGGCTGCTTTTAATTAACAATCAGCATTTATAGTCCACAGCCTTTTCAAAGTCCTTTTTCAAGCAGCACCTAATGAAACTATGGGATTCTCTACCACAGCATGTGGTGATATAGCCACCAAATTTGATTGCTTTACAAAGGGATTAGATAAATTCATGGAGGACAATGTTATCAATGGTTACAATGCTGATGGTTATTATGTATGCTACCTCCTTGATCAGAGGTAGTATGCATTTTAATATGGTTTTATTCCTTTTATCATTGTGTTTTATCATGTTTTTAAAATGCCATACACCACCTTGGTGAGATTTGTGGAAAGGCAGTATATAACCCAGGCACCTTCCCCCCTGAATCTGATCTTAGAGCCATCAGCAGTTCACTGCGATGCCTAACGATCATTTCACAGATAAAATCTCTTGGATAAGAGCCGACTTAGATGCCGTTGTTATAGCAAAGGCTGACGATGGAGTGTCCAGCAACTCTGCGAGTAGAATTACACTGGTTCCGTTTCAGTTGGTGAGTAACGAGGACGTGGACAAGCTGCTTGGACGAGTGAGGAAGACGACTTGCCCTCTCGATCCCTGTCCTTCATGGCTGGTCGCCCAGGGAGGAGATGCAGTTAGATCACAATTACAATATATTATTAATGCATCTCTCAGGGAGGGGAATTTTCCATCATGTTTAAAAGAAGCAGTGGTACGGCCACTTCTAAAGAAGCCCTCCCTGGACCCCCTGGACTTTAATAACTACAGAACGGTATCAAATCTTCCATTCTTGGGCAAGGTGATTGAGAGGGTGGTTGCCTTCCAACTCCAAGTAGTTTTGGATGACACTGATTTTCTAGACCCATTTCAAACTGGCTTCAGAGTGGGATACGGAGTTGAGTACGGTGACCATCCGCCCGGGTTTGTCTGGACATGCCTGGGAAATGGGGAGCAAATCCGCATCTGGGCGGAAAAACTGTTTTGGGGGGCCAAATCCGGACATTTAGCCCCCCAAAAGGGTGACCAGATGGCCCTGGGGTGATCCGGGCCAACCGGGGGGCAGCGGGGGCAAACCAGGGCAGCGGGGGGTAACGCGGCGGTGGCGGGAGGCTGGCGGCGCGAGGCACTTACCTGCTGGGGCGTCCGCTTCCTTCCGGTGCTCGGAATCTACTGAGAAACAGGCTTCGCGGCCTGTCCCTCAGTAGCGCGCCGGGTGATGACATCATCACTCGGCGCGCTACTGAGAGACAGGCCAGGAAGCCTGTTTCTCAGTAGATTCCGAGCACTGGAGGGAAGCGGACGCCCCAGCCAGAAAGGAGCGCGGGGCGGGGGGGGCGCGGGGGGGTGGCGCGGGGCGGGCGGCGGCGCGAGGCATGTGGGTGGGGGGGCGGCGCGGGGCAGGCGCGCGGTGGGGGGGGTTGTTTTGGGTGGGTGAGGTGGCGGGGGGGTCCGGGATTTTGATCCTCAAAATCTGGTCACCCTAGAGTAGAGACTGCTATGGTCGCCTTAGTGGATGATCTACGCCTGAGTATTGACAGGGGGAGTGTGTCCCTGTTGGTACTTCTGGACCTCTCAGCAGCATTCGATACCATCGACCATGGTATCCTTCTGGAACGCATGAGAGAATTGGGAATCGGGGGCACTGTGCTTCAGTGGTTCCGGTCCTACCTCTCGGGCAGGTTCCAGATGGTGATGCTTGGGGATAGTTGCTCTGCAAAGAAGGAGCTGCTGTGTGGCGTACCACAAGGTGCCATCCTTTCCCCAATGCTGTTTAATATTTATATGAAACTGCTGGGAGAGATCATCTGGAGGCATGGGGTGGGGTGCTATCAGTATACTGATGACACCCAAATATATTTCTCTATGCCTTCGATAACAGCGTCAGCAAAGGATAGTGTGTCTCCTGTGAATGAATGCTTGGAGGCGGTAATGGGCTAGATGAGGAAAAACAAACTGAAGCTGAATCCAGACAAGACGGAGGTGCTTGCTGTCAAAGGCTGCAACCTGGGTTTGGAGGTATGTCAACCAGTTCTGGATGGGGTTACACTCCCCCTGAAAGACTGTGTTCGCAGCTTGGGGGTGCTCCTGGATCCGTCGCTCCAAATGACAGCTCAGATAGATGCGACGGCCAGGAGTGCCTACTATCAGCTTCGGTTGATACGCCAGCTGCGCCCCTTCCTAGACTTGGAAGACCTAAAGATGGTAGTGCACGCGCTGGTAACTTCGAGGCTCGACTTCTGCAATGTGCTGTACATAGGGCTACCTTTGTGCCTAGTCCGGAAACTTCAACTAGAGCCCCGCAGAACAAATTTATATCTCCTCTTCTGAGATCTCTGGAAGGCCATTCGGAGGATTTCAAGATCAACTGGCTGCTGGCAGATAAGGACAAATTTGTAAGCTATAATGTAGCGTTGTTTGCTATAGCAGCACTGAAATTAAGGAAGGCGTTTTTGGGGGAGGAAGAATCTGTCTATGTGTAAAGGAAATGTCGAGGTAGGATGGTTAATTGGCCATAGTTTTATAAAGAATTCATCCTGTTTTAATGAATCTTTGGGCTAATAGAGTTGAGGTTTTAATGATTGTATGATTTTGTTGAATGTTGATATGGCCATTGGCTTCCAACAATAAAGGTTATGATGATGATGATGACTAGTTCAAAATATGGCAGCCAGGTTTGTCACCGGTACACCTATGGATGACCATATTACACCAGCTTTAAAATCTCTCCACTGGCTGCCAATTAGTTTCTGGGCGAAGTATAAAGTGTTGGTTATTACCTTTAAAGCCCTACATGGTTTGGGTCCAGGTTACCTGCGGGATCACCTTCTCCCATACAATCCGCCCCACATGCTCAGGTCCTCTGGGAAGGACTTACTACAGTTGGCCAAGTCTAGGCTAACAACCGTTACCTAGAGGACCTTCTCTTCTGCCGCTCCCAGACTGTGGAATGACCTGCCGGAGGAGACTCGTCAACTTAACAGTCTTTTAGAATTTAAGAACGCTATAAAGACTGTTCTCTTCCGGCAGGCATATCCAGTGGAATTTTAGAATGTTTTAAGGATGTTTTTAGGATGTTTTAATGCAGTTTTAATAATGTGTGTCATGTTTTAATCAGTTTTATGTATTTTATCATATTGTTGTTCCCCGCCTCGATCCAAACGGAGAGGTGGGTAAGAAATAAATTATTATTATTTATTATTATTAATAGCAAATAAATAAACATGAGTGGGAGAGGGCTTTAGTGCTTATGTCCTGCTTGTGTGCTTCCCATCGGCATCTGGATAGTTACTGTGCACACTGAATATTGGACCAAATAGGCCTTTGGTCTGATCTGGCATGGCTCTTCCTATGTTATGTCAGTGGACATGAAAAATCTGTAGGTTGTCCTTCTAATACATTGCTTTCTGCTTCTCTCCTTGTGTTGCTTTTTGTTGTTGTTAACATTATGATCTTTATATGCCATTTTCCCACACAAATGTTCCCAAAGTGGTTTTATATATATTTAAAAATTCTTTAAAAAATTATTGGGGGGGGGGGAAGGAGTTAAAAACATACAATGTCAAATAAGCTGAAGCAGCAGTCAGCAATTAGCAACCTAGCTTGTAAGTTTAGCTATATTCCTTGATGTTCCTGGCATGATGAAGTCAGCTGAATCTTCGATGATAATTGCATCAGGAAGATCAAGGGAAATAGTCTTAAAAGGTTAGGAGAAACGTGGATGCGTCCTGATAAACCTGTCAAACTAGTCCTCAGGGGCCATCAAGTCTTTAAACTTGGACTCAAACTCATTTGACGTTTCCTCTTATTGGTCTATTGCGCATGGGGATGGAGATTGATTGCAGTAACCATTGTGCAAACAATTACCTGTATTACATGTCTCAAGCTTTTGAAATTCCTTATTTGTTCCTGTTGTTGTATCTTTGTGCATTCATATATTTGCACATATAGCCATGTTAAATTATATTTCTGGTCCTTTTCTATCAGATATCTGTATACAGGATTCTGCTTATTATTTCTTCTGTCCAATACAATTTTAATTGTTTTCTATTGATATTTCTTTCTAATCAATTGAGGGCCAAACTTGATGAGATGCTGGAAGATCCATTATTGGGTTATCCCATTTGGGGGAGGGAGGGAGGGAGATTTGTTCAAAGAAGGCCCGGAAAACAGGGGAAGGGAGAATTAGATGTGGACAGCAGCCGGGGGAAGGTATACAATCCTTTTCCCCAAAGCCCATTTTCCTGATCTAATTGTATTTTGCAGCACCTCATTGCCCTGTGAGAGGAGGGAACCTAGAACTTACAGATACCTATATAGTGTGCACATGTTTTCTCTTGCAGGGTAAGTAGCAGGTGAAGGGAAATCAAATCAGAAAAGCAGGATATAGGGGAAAGGTTAGAGACCCCTCCCCATTGCTGCTTTGACCTTAAAGAAAAATATATGAGAGATCCGACTGCAGGTTTCCCATTGTCATGTCCACATAGGCCCTCAGTTGTTTACATTTTTGAACTCTGGCTCCTGCAGCCAGTTTGCATATCTATGCATAGCAGGCCACACAGTATATTTTTATTAGTTTTTCATGTGCTGCTAGAGCTGGATACATTATATGGGCTGAAGCAAAATAGTACCAAAATGGTACACAGGCAGTAACTTCTGTGGGAAGGGTCTTATAACTGTGGCCACAATCAAGCTTGTTTCACACATTACTTTTTCCTCTGCATTGGAAGAGCCAAGTTTGTGGGAGTCAAGCCAATGTGGGGGAGGGGATAGAAAGATGGACTGAGTGGGGCTACTGTGCACTTCAACCAAGACAATCTGCCCTATAGATGTGTGCTTTCTTATATGTAACACAGCTTTAGGTATAGGAAAAGTTATGCACGAATTGGCATTCAGAGGAAGCAAATATAAGAACATAAAAAGAGCCACACTGAATCAGACCAAAGTCCATCTAGTCAATTCTGCTCTTCACACAGTGGCCAACCAGCTGTCCACAGGAAATGTATGCTTGAGTATTGACAGGGGGAGTGTGTCCCTGCTGATACTTCTGGATCTTTCAGCGGTTTTCGATACCATCGACCATAGTATCCTTCTGGAATGCTTGAGGGGATTGGGAATCGGGGGCACTGTGCTCCAGTGGTTCTGTTCCTGACTCTTGGGCAGGTTCCAGATGGTGATGCTTGAGGATAGTTGCTCCTCAAAGAAGGAGCTGTTGTATGGCATACCACAAGGTGCCATCCTATCCCTAATGCTGTTTAATATCTACATGAAACCGCTGCGGAAACTTCCAGAGAGGCGCTATGGCGGACTGAAGCCTCTGCTTGTAGCGGAGAGGCAAAGCGGCCCAAAAACCGACTGGGGGGGGTCCCTCCAGTCGGAGAAAAATCACCCTAGATTAAAGGGATGAGCTGGAGATAACCATAATCACCTCATTAGGCTGCTGGGGTGTGTGAGATATATGGATTTACAACACTCATGGCCGCTTTGAAGTCTTTAATGAGGCATGAAGTCCGACAGCCCTCATTGTTGAAAAGATTTACTGAAGGAATTTATATGTTAACGAAGAGAGATCTTCACTACAGCAAAAATGAAACTGCTTGTGGATCGTTTGGTGAGCAAACCCTATTTTCTGGATTACAAAATATAAAGGGGGGAGAAGAAAAAAAGATATTGGAAGGAATCACAGATTTAATATCTTTGGACAAAAAATATACAGAAGAATTAAGGGGTAAGAGACTTTTTAAAGGAGGGCTTTATATCCTTTTTTTCTTGACGAAAGTGTGGATGGAAGATAACTGATAGCTAGAGAGCTCAGCTGGGCAGAGGGGAAAAATCTTTTTTCATTTCTAGCGCCATAACAATAAATAAGTAAATAATTGGACTGTAGATATGGTTGCTATGGGGAACTGGAGGTTTGGAGCAATGGAAGTGGCAAGGATAAATGTAAAAGACACCAGGAAAAGTTTTGTAGATTTTTTCTACTGGAAAAATGGCTTTATCTGATTGACTACAAAAGGTCTTAGAACATTTAAGTAATAAAACGGAGGAGTTTAGAAGTAAGAGAGAGATGTTTGAAAAAATAATGGATAAAAAGCTGTTGGAAACAAAACAGGAGATTATTCAGGAAATGAAAAAAACTTGACAAACAGCTCAAAGGTGTTGTAGATAAGGTGGAGAATTTAGAGAATAAAGCTGAAGTTCTGAATGTAGAGCTGGAGAGAAAATCAGATAATTTGGCCCTAGCGGAATTAAAAGAGAAGAAACATTGACATAGAGCAATTTCAGAGCTGGAGGGGGACATTAGAGATGAAATCATGAAAAGTTTGGCAATATCTTTGGATTGGGAAGAGGATCCCATCAAGATGGAAACTGAGAGGGGTTACAGAATAAACTCTATGGGTAATTTGGCCCCAGTGGAACTAAAAGGGAAGGAACATCATTTCAGATGCAGAGCAATTTTAAAGCTGAAGGGGGACATCAGAGAGGAAATCATGAAAAGTTGGGCAATATTTTTGGATTGTGAAGAGGATCCCATCGAGATGGAAATTGAGGGGGTTTACAGAACAAATTCTATCTGCGCTGGAACAAAGGACATTCCAAGAGGATGACCGCCGCTGCACCCTTTCCCCACCAGCTACCCGTCCCTCCCCCCTGTGGGGGCAGGTGGTGTGGGGGCCATCATACGGGAGCTGGGCCCCACCGCTCCCAGTGCAACTGTTCACCGGGGTGGACTGTAATCAGTGCGCCCCAACCATGCTGCGCCGTTGGGCGGGGAGGCGCTACGAGAAGGTAGAGCACCTGGGTATTACCTTGACAGATAAGAACTGTAGGTTGTTTTATAATAACTATGTTAAGATAAGGAATGAAATTTTTAAAAGATCTGGTAAGATGGGATAAGGTTTAAGTGTCAATTGTGGTGAGAATTGTCACTATTACGATGAATGTGCTACCAAGAATGTTGTTTTTATTTCAGACAATACCTATTGTGGACATGAGTTGAGACTTGGGATATGTGGTATGACAGGGCAAAGGTGAATGTAGAAATTAATAATAATTAAATGTGTTGTGTTATTTTGAGAATAGATATAAACCTAGGCTATGTCAGAAAACTCCATTGTATTAAAGTTAAGACAGGAGCTAATAAAAGAAGGTTATATATGTTAATGGTTCTCCTACTCGTAAATTGTGGAAAGGTTTTTAAAAAAAGACAAAAAATGTGTGGGTTTGAGTAAACAAAGTCTGACTTTGAAAGGGCACTATGTGTAAATGATGAAAAGGTTATCTCAAAAGTATATAAATTTTTGTGGAAGTTTTAAATGGAAGATGAATAAGTATTAAAGATCAATATATAACTGAAACCGGAATACCTTTTTTGGGCCTAGTGGATGATCAGATGAAAAAGAACTGGGGAACTATATTTTTATATATGGCAATGGCAACGAGACTATTATACACATAAAAATGGAAAAGCCCAATGCTTTCTACAATGGATGAACGGATGTTGGAGTTATTGGAGTTGGCGGAGATGAAGTGAACGGAAACCTCTTATAGACTTTGTGTAGGATTGTGTAGACTTTATCTGGGGATTCAACCAATAAGAAGAAATGGTTAAGAGAAAAGAAAGAGAAGAAATGTGTTTACTTATTAGCAAGAGAAAATATTGTTACATATTTTTGCTGTGGAGAAAATAGTATATCTTCTGTATATCTTTTCTTTTAGGTTTTTAGTTTCTGTAGATGTTTGTTTGTTGAGTTTGTTGGTGTGTGAAAAATAACATTTTGAAACTGGATGAAACTGCTGCAAGAGGTCATCCAGAGGCATGGGGCATGATACTATCAGTACGCTGATGACACCCAAATATATTTCTCTATGCCTTTGACAACAGCGTCAGCTAAGGATAGTGTGTCTCCTCTGAATGAATGCTTGGAGGCGGTAATGTGATGGATGAGGAAAAACAAACTGAAGCTGAATCCAGACAAGACGGAGGTGCTTTCTGCCAAAGACCCCAACCTGGTTTTGGAGGTGTGTCAGCCAGTTCTGGATGGGGTTACACTCTCCCTGAAAGGCTGTGTTTGCAGCTTGGGGGTGCTCCTGGATCCATTGCTCCAAATGACAGCTCAAATAGATGCGACGGCCAGGAGTGCCTACTATCAGCTTTGGCTGATATGCCAGCTGCGCCCCTTTCTAGAGTCAGAAGACCTAAAGACGGTAGTGCACGCACTGGTAACTTCGAGGCTCGACTTCTGCAATTCGCTGTATATAGGGCTACCTCTGTGCCTAGTCTGGAAATTTCAACTAGTTCAAAATATGGCAGCCAGGTTGGTCACCAGTACACCTATGGGTGACCATATTACACCAGCTTTAAAATCACTCCACTGGCTGCCAATTAATTTCCGTGTGAAGTATGAAGTGTTGGTCATTACCTTTAAAGCCCTACAGGTTACCTGTGGGATCGTCTTCTCCCATATAATCCGCCCCGCACACTCAGATCCTCTGGGAAGAATTTACTACAGTCAGCCAAAACTAGGCCGACAACAGTTACCCAGAGGATCTTCTCTTCTGCCGCTCCCAGATTGTGGAATGGCCTGCCAGGAGAGATTTGCCAATTTAACAGTCTCCTGGAATTTAAGAAAGCCATAAAGACTGACCTCTTCCAGCAGGCCTACCCAGTCGAATTTTAAGAGTTTTATTGATATTTTAATGATGTTTTAGTTTTTATATGTTTTTAATCAGTTTTTTGTACAGTATTTTATATTATTTGCTTTTAATGTTGTTCCCCGCCTTGATCCAGGGGGAGAGGCGGGTAAGAAATAATAATAATAATAATAATAATAATAATAATAATAATAATATAATGTACAAGCAGGACATGAGTGCAACAGCATCTACCACTCATGTTCCTCAGCAACTGGTGTACATAGGAGGTAGCATATAGCCATCAGCACTAGTGGCTATTGATAGCCTTCTCCTCCAGGAGCTTCTGCTTTTGAATTTTCTTGTCCACATTTGGAGATCTGTTCAGTTAAATCATGGATGGAGAATTGGTGCCTTTGGGCCAGCTATGGCCTGCAGGGCCTCCCCAAATTGCCCATAGCCTCTCATCCTTGCCCACCCCCAATCATCCATTGGAGCCAGTGGGAGGCTTTTTTCATGCACAATTGCTCTGACTGTGGGGGGGGGGCATCTTTATCTGCGTGCTGCAAGAGAATGGGTGTTTACGTGATACCTGTGGATGATTATGAATTGGAGTGGGGACTATGAGAAAGGGATTGTGGGTAAGGATCTCAGAGGAATCCTCAATGGATTAAAAAGAGTTAAGATTTCCATTAATACAACCTATGGATTCCGCAGTAGACTTTTTCTGAGTTACTTGGATTCCATGGGTTGTTTTATTTACTTCCAGGAATTGTATGCAAATTAAGTCATACAAAAATATGTAGAAAAAAAATCCATTGACCAAAAATGCTCATTTCCCCCAATAGGCTAAAGTGTGAAAATGCACATTTTGAGAGAACCTGTGCATTTCCCCATTTTTCTTCACTTTTGTTGATATTTGTGCAAACTTGCATTAACTAATGCGCATTCGTGCTTGTGTTCATTAGTAAATGCTGATTAGTGCAAATGCACATTTGTTAATGCAGATTGGTGCACATGTGTATTGCGCATTAATGCATGTGAGAATTAGCACAAGTACAATGAAAGCCTACAAAAAAAAAAAATTCTGTCAATGAGTGGAGCATGGAATGAAAGTTACCTGATAATCCACGAAACACAGATGGAATAGATGTAACAACATCTTTACACCTATAGTAAAGGGTGTGCTCGTCCTCCTGTGCTTTGGCCCAAGCCACTGCCAGCATTCCCACCCCCATTCCACCCACCCCCAAAGATAAACAAGGGAATATGGACCTTGAGCTGAAAAAGATTGGCCACCTATGAGCATATCCTAGGATGGGGAAAGTACAGCTCCCATGATGCTGTTGGACTACAACTCACAACATCCCTCACCATTGGCTATGCTGGTTAAGGCTGATGGGAACTGCAGTCCATCAATATCTGCAGCCCACACATTCCCCACTCCTGAGCAACGTAAAGTTCAATCAAGTTCAATCCCTTGTTCTGGTATGGTGTCTACAACTTTTGACAAAACATCTGTGAATGTTATGAAGCCAACATGATGCTTCATTTTATAACCAACTTCCAGCACATGCGCTGAGAAAAAAACTTGTTGGGCACAGTGCTTCCCCACCCCTACTCTGCTGATTGAATTCCATACTGTCTATCAACAGTACCGAAGGTAGGCAGGACCAGAGGAGAATGGGGGCTTTAAGGGTTTTCTCACAACAGGAATGTGTGTGTGCCCCAGGAGAGGTGATTCAGGCTATTTCCCCCCTTTTCAGGTGGCGTACACAGCTAAAAAGCACCCCTATAGGCAGCATAGAGAACAAAGGAGATGGGGAGTGTGAAGGAGCAAGGGGGGGTAGGGTGACCAGATAAAACCCAGGTCAGGGCTCATGTAACTTTAACAGCTGTAGAGAAAAGGGAATTTCAGCCAGTGTCATTTGTATGCAATTAATTCCTGGTGAAATTCCCTCTTCATCACAACAGTTAAAGTTGCAGAGGCCCTGCCTTCTTTTGTATATGGTCACTCTAGTATAGTGCATGCACCTTTAACAGTTGTGATGAAGAGGGGATTTCACCAGGAACTAACTGCATACAAATGACACTGGCTGAAATCCCCTTTTCTCTACAACTGTTAAAGTTAAATGAGCCCTGACCTGGATTTTATCTGGTCAGCCTAAGGGGGGGTGACAGGGAGGCTGTGTCCGTGTCCCCCAAAATGACTTTAACTACATTATATGGAATGTTTCTCCGTATGATGCAATGTTCCAGCAAACGTAACTTCCTGGAGCCCTGCTTTGCCACCAAAAAGGGTTGTGACTCACCAGGCATAATGGCAAATACAAAATTGTAGCCCTCCATTTATAGAAGAGTGTTCAGTGTTGGGTCATCATGTGTAATGATCATTCAGATGGGTGCTAGCTTTGATTTGAAAGAATAACCATTCACTTCTTGATAATTACAAATATGTCCTCAGAGCACAGAAGCATTAAACTATGAGGCTAAGAGCATCCATTTTACTGGGGAAAAGATAACTGCAATAAATATGCAACTGATGCACAGAGTTAATGGGATCCACCTAATGGGGCCTGGGAAATCTCAAGGCAAAAGTGGACCAAACTATCTGTGATGCTGATTCATGTGACGTCTGTGGCTGGGACAGGCCCGCATAAATTGCTTCTCTCTGCCTCTTCCCTACTGGTATAAAATGAATTACCCTTACCTACTTCAAAGGGTGGCTTTGAAGAATAAATAAGAATTGTAAGTACTTAGCATATAGGGAGTGCTATATATTTAATAATAAAGCCATTTAGTAGAAAGTATTTAATGTGGTCGTGCTTGGTTACTCAGGTAATGACCAGGATGGCTCTATTCTGCTGTGTCACTGTACAATACTCACCCACACACCATGGAAGCTCTAATTCTGCAGCGATACGGGAGAGCATTCAATAAGCAGTGAGAAAACAATTGGCAGAAGAGCAAACATTCAGCCTAATCCACGAACTGAGTAAGCCAAAATATTTGGCTTACTTCATTCAGACCTCTCTGCATGGCTTAGTGCAGAGGTGGGTGGTAGGGATGTGCACTGGATCGGACCCGATCCACGATCCGAGTCCGGTCCAGTGGGAAATCGGATAAATTATCCGATTTCCGATCCCGCAGCTGGATCGGCCGATCCAATCCGAACCGGTCCGAAAAAGCTCCGAACCGGTTCGGCGGATCGGCGGATCGGCGGGCGCCCACTGGCGCCCACCGCCGCTTCCAATGGCGGGCGCCAGCGGGCGCCCGCCGATGAAAGTGGACAGCGGGGGGGGGAGGAGGGGGGCGCTTACCTTCTCGGCCCGGTGGCTCCCGTCCGGCGCCGGCGCCTACTACTACTAGCAGGCTCCGCGGCCTGCTCTAGGGTGGCGCGCCGGGTGATGTCATCACCCGGCGCGCTACTCTAGAGCAGGCCGCGGAGCCTGCTGGTAGTAGTAGGCGCCGGCGCCGGCCGGGAGCCGCCGGGCCGGGAAGGTAAGGAGGGGGTGCGTGGAGGGGAGGAGGGGGCGCGCGGAGGGGGGAGGGGGGCCCTTACCTTCCCAGCCCGGCGGCTCCCGTCCGGCGCCGGCGCCTACTACTCCCAGCAGGCTCCGCGGCCTGCTCTAGGGTGGCGCGCCGGGTGATGTCATCACCCGGCGCGCTACTCTAGAGCAGGCCGCGGAGCCTGCTGGAAGTAGTAGGCGCCGGCGCCGGCGCCGGCCGGGAGCCGCCGGGCAGGGAAGGTAAGGAGGGGGTGCGTGGAGGGGAGGAGGGGGCGCGCGGAGGGGGGAGGGGGGAGGGGGGCCCTTACCTGCCCGGCCCGGCAGCTCCCGTCCGGCGCCGGCGCCTACTACTACCAGCAGGCTCCGCGGCCTGCTCCAGGGTGGCGCGCCGGGTGATGTCATCACCCGGCGCGCTACTCGAGAGTAGGCCGCGGAGCCCGCTGGTAGTAGCCGCCGGCGCCGGACGGGAGCGGACGGGCCGAGAAGGTAAGCAGTGTCGGGGAAGGGGGCTTACCCCCCCCGGAGCCGTCCGCTTCTATCCGCTGGCGCCCGCGGGCGCCAGCGGATGGAAGCGGGTGGCCCCAGGGGGGGTAGGGAGCGCGGGGGAGGGGGCTTACCTGCCGGGGCCGTCCACAGCGGACGGCCCCGGGGGGGGAGGGAGTTAGGCCCCCCCTTACCCACCCGCCGCCATTTTTTCCTCATAGACTTGCATTGCAATGCAAGTCTATGGGGAAAAAAATGGCGGCCGATCCAAAAATGTACGATTTTTGGGTCGGGATCGGACTCGATCCGGTCCGGGGGGCCTCCGATTTTGTCCGAACCGGTCCGGGACAAAATTGGAGGTCCCGATCCGGGTCCCGATCCGATCCGGGGGGTCCGTGCACACCCCTAGTGGGTGGAAAGTAGATATACAGATGTTTGAGATTTCAGTTCCCACCATTCCTGATCATTTACCATGCTGGCAGGGGCTTCTGGAAATTGAAGTCCAAAACATCTGCCCACCTATGGCTTAGTACACAATAGTAATTATGGGGGGCTTGAACTGTTGATCCACCCCTTTCACCCTTGCTTATCTTTGGCCATTTATGGCTTATTAAACATTTCAGACAGGTATAGAAATACAGTAGCCCCTGGTATTTACCCAATTGCATTGTTCATTTTAACTTAGATCAGAATAGGCAGAACATGCCTATGATCCAGTTCAGACAATGGCCTCTGTGCTACCACTGGGATACGGTCACAGCCTTATGCTCAGCCAGTGGCAAAGTCAGAAGCACAACAGCTGCCCAAGAAACAAGTGCTAATATTGAAAGCCATTCCCACAGCATCCTTGGCAATTCCACTATCTTTCACCAACTGCGAGGTTAATTCCAACATGACCTTCATATTGCCCATGCAATATATAAATGGGCAATTAAGAATACCTGACTTTACCACCACATTACTTCATCAGTCCTGGGTTCTGCACTTTGCCCACAACCCTTCCAAGAGAGTTTACACAATAATGCCCCATTATCGTCCACCCAAATAGGGATGCGAAGACTATTGAGGAGCTTTTATAAATATTGCAAATGGGAACATCTCAAAATTAACTACTCCAAAACTAAAATATTGGTGTTAGGCAAATGACCAGGAGGACACAAATGGACCCTTGATGGTCAGCCTATTATGCAAACCCCCTCTTTTAAGTGTATATCTAGGGATCTTTTTTTTTTAAAAAAAAAAGTTCATAAATCAGCAGTTAGGTTAATAGCAATCAGATCTATGAAAGCTTATTATTCTTTCTTTAAAGGGGAAGGGGAATGTTTGTACCTCGATCACTTATTAAGTCCCATATAGTAAAAACCCATATAATAATAAAATAGCAAAAGTTAATAACATCAATAAACATCTGCAATAAAACTTCTAAAATATAAAACAAAATTGCAGCTAAAAACCCAAAACTGTCCAATAAAACTTAAATCGGGGAAAAGGCCAGAGAAAACAAGCAAGTCTTCAGTTTTTTTCTGCAATGATGGGGCCTAACGGCCCCCAATGGCAACCCATTCCTGGAGTATAAGGCCATTGCAGAAAAGCCCTCTCTTGTGGATTTGCCCACTTAACTGCCGTCAAAGATGGGCAAGTGAGAAGGGCCTCTGTTACTAATCATAAAGTGCAGGCAGGCTGATATGGATGAATGCGTTCCTTCAAGTAATTTGGTCCCAACCCATACACTTTAAATTGGGCTCAGAAATGCATTGGGAACTAGTGCAATATAAGTATTGTATCAAGCAAGCAAGCACGTTATATGTACAGTCCTTTTTCATACAGTATGCTTAAACCTGTTCACAATAAACCATTATGAAAAAAACAATATACACCTAGACATATTAAAGAAGTCAGACCATTTGCATAACAATTACATAATAAAACATCAATATCAAAACAATTAATTAATAATTCCATTATCAACAAAAACAAAGTGAAACACCTTCTGACCTAGCTAGACTAGCAGTAAAATACGGCCTTTTAAAGACAGCAGAGGGAATCAGGTACAGTTGTCAATCCCAGAGATTAGTAGGAACAGGATGAAACACTCTCTGACCTAGATAACAAACTGTAGATAGCAGAGTTCTCTCTTCTCTAACAATGGTGGAAAAAGCAGAAGAAGGCTTAGTTCGGATGACACGTTAGGCAACGGACGGGGAAGAGGCAACGGACGGTATGTTATTTTTGGAGTGCCCGCCACAAGACATGTTGCCCCTCCCCCTGTCAGGGCCTCATAATAAGCAACAGGGCTTTGAAAAACAACAGAGCAACCCATTGTTTTCCCCCATTGTTTAATAACGTACAGTCAGTTGTGTGAACGTTGTGTGTCGCCCAACACACAACACAATAAGCAACACAACTGATGGTTGCCTCTTCCCCCCTCTGTTGATTATTGTGTCATCCGAACTGAGCCGAAGAATCAGCGCTTTTAAACCACTGCAGAGAGAGGTGGAACCAGTCCCAGGTATGATCTGACTGCCTTGCCCCCACCAATACTTTAGCAGCTGCATTTTACATCAGCTGAAGTTTCCAGATCATCTTCAAAGGCAGCCCCACACATAGCACATTACAGTAGACAAGTCTGGATGTCACTAGTGCATGGATAACTGAAGCAAAGTCCATCCTCTCCAGATATGGCCATGGCTGACATACCAGCTTCAGCTGGTGCAAGACACACCTGCAACTACCTGAGTATAGCATTCCTGCCTATTTCCAGTGAGAATTCGCCTTCTCTAAGGTCTTTCTCACCCCAGTACAGGGGTGGTGCCAGGGGGATGGAAGGGGGCAAGCGCCCCCCCCAAAGGAGCTTGACACCCCAGTTCTAAACTCCTTGCTTGAGTTCTGGGATGGTCGGCCAAAAAGGCAGCAGTAGTGGGGGTGGGGGTTGATCCAGGGTCAATTCCAGGGCTGCTGCTGGGCAACTGCTTGGGCTGAGGCTTAGAGGCCTCGTTGTCATGGCAATTAATTATCTGAAAGAAGAAGCATATACCACTTTGTTTTAGAAAGAGGTGGGGCAGGGTGGGAAGATTAGGAAGGAGTGACTGTACATGCGCAAGACCCAGAGCAAAGAGGAGAGAGGGAGTGCACGTGCCAGGCAGGCCAGGCTTCCCAACAAAGAGCAGCTTTAGCAGATGCTGCCCTGATGCCTTGCTTGCTTGCTTCTTTCGGCATCCCCGCAAAAGTGAGATCCAACTGAAGAGAAAAAGCAAGCAGCGAGGAAGGAAGGTACAAGGAGGGACCGGGGCCCAGGTTGTTCCTGCCTCTGCTTTCCTCGCTGCCGCCAACTTTGCGCCCTGTGTAAATTAAGTTTTAAAAGATTCTCCCCTTCTTTTCTTTAAGTTACTGATATATTATTTCATTCCTTAAGACAGTCTGCTGACTTAATCTAGCGTTCGATTTATATTTATTTCTCTCCCTTATAAAAGCACTTCCTAATATTGTTAATGCTCAACACACTGAAGAACAACCCACTTTTGCCTTTTTGTGAATTGAATCTGGTTGGTAGTAGAATATTTCTGTTCTGTTACAAAAAGCTTTTTGAGGTTTTTAATGTTCAGCACATTGTCTTTTATCTTTTTTTTTTTTGGCATGTTGTTTTTTGGTATCAGCCTGTTACTGTTTACCCTTTGCCTATCTGGCCAGCTCAGTCTGAGCGGGGGTGCGGGGGGAGGCAGTTTCAAGAATATCACTATCATCATCGTCCTGGTATGATTTTATTACTATTTTTAATGTTTCTTGCTGCTGGTGGTTGCTGATCTCCTTTGTTCATTTCTGGGCAGGTAGGGAATCATTTTCCTGCAGTGGTGGGGTATTTCCCTCAGCACGAATATTTTTCTTTTAACAAAAAAAAATCCCATCAGAGCCCAATAGATTCATGTAAAAATCTTTTCATGGGGTTTTGACTGAATAGGGAATGCATTGAAATCTGTGCTGCCATGTTGTGTAAAAAAATATTTGGGCTTGGTGTGTGTGTGTGATTTGCAGATTGAGAAATTCTTGTGTGGGTGAATGGGTGTTTGGGCCTAGAATCCATTTTGTTTTGCTGTATACTAATAATCTCAATTATATTGTAAACGTGCTTATTAAGGGAAAGATGAGCAGAGTCAGTAAATTAGGCCCTGTTACTGTAGTGCATGTTCCTGTACCGTATTTGTACATAACACCTAAACAGTGCCTCTGCTTCCTTTTGAACCTTTCTTGATTATAATGGTCCAGGACCATTGCACTCTTCTTGGCACAACACCAACAGGAGATCACATAATCTCTTTGACTGTCTTTGTATTCCTGCTTTTGTTCCATTCAAAAGTGCTTAAGAAAAATGCCATACAATTAGTTCCAGTGGAGACACTTCACCTGGATACCCTGGGTTTTTATCATTCCTTTGTCAAGTCAGACTAGGAATTGATTTACAGAGATAGTCCTATTTGCCCCTCTTTTGTAGCATCTTGTCTGATGAAGAGATCTGGAGATCCTGAAAGTTTGCATGGTTTTTGATATCTTTGAGTTGGCCTAATAAAAGTTTTGCCCTAATATGGATTTTGGATTGTCCTAACATGGATTCATAGAATAGTGTCAGCAAAAGCCATTACAACATGAATTTTATCCTTCTGGCTACCAGCCAGCAAGCAGTCCAAAGTCACCAATTTGTCAATAGGATACAGAAAGGGCTACAAAAGCAGTTCTGCTATGATTTTGTAAGACCAAAAAGGCCAAAATGTTTAAGGAAACATTCTAGATGAATGTGAGTGCCAGGTTTATTACTAAATTTTGTGGTTTTTTTAATCTTGGCCCAGTTAACTGAAGATGCTTTGATCTGCTTTATGGTACATTGGATGATTTGCATGGTGTTTTTTTTACTCTATACTGTTAAATAGCAGCGACTCATTTTCAATTAACATGCAATATTTGACATATGACCTGAAACAAAACTACCCCTTAGCAATAGTTTATATGTTTCTGTTGTTATCAACCTCTCTATCCTCAGTAATGAATGTTTAGTGCAGCATTTCAAAGATGTATGTGCTCTAAGAAAAATAATCATTGGTACCTTCCTGAATTGGCATTTAAAACCTTTGATGGTTTATCTATCTTCCAATGTGGAAAATGCCTCCCAAATCAGGACTATTTTTATCTCTAGATTATAATTTTAAAAAACACAAAAAACTGGCAGATATTCTGCACTCATGACTGTAGTTAAAGCAAAATTCACACATGTGCAAACATTTTTTTAAAATCCTTTCTTTCCTTTTTGTGGTACAAGTTAATACATAATATTCCTGGCTAAATTCTTCCTGTCTTTTCATGGGGCATGTTTTCCCACCTTAAACATGTGATTATGTAACCCAAACTCTCTCACTTGCAGTCATTGACTCTTATTTGCCTGTTACCTCAGTTTGCCTGTGTGTGAAATGGGCTTCTTCCTTTCCCACCCACCCCCTTTGCGTCAATAAGTGGGCTTTGCCACAAACCGCTTTCTCTGTGTTATTCTGGGAGTAGGGTGACATGACTCCCTTGGCTCTGCCTCCAGTGAACCCACTTTCTTCCCCACCATTAGGGTTAGGTAACTGAAGTTTGGAGTGGGTGCACTCATAACTGCACCACACTTAAAACCACTGATGCCTAAACTTATTCTTGGCAGTTCTCCAAATTATACTCTGACACCAGCAGCCAGAGCCACCTAGAACACCCTTGGAAGAATTAATCTGCTTATTCCATGGATCTCTTCCTTTGTTTCTCAGGACAGTATGCCAGGAAAAATGAGAGAGTGAGGACAGAATTATCCTGTAACTTCTCCATGTCTTTCTTTTTTTCCTCCTTAGAGAATTAGGACAGGAATGGGGGATGGGGAAAATTTAGGCCTCATCTACACCAAACAGGATATTGCACTATGAAAGCAGTATATCAGTCAGGAGCCGCATCAAGCAGGATATAGCGGTATGAAAGTGGTATATGGTATGTGTCAATGGGCCTAACAGTTGTCAGTGCACTTCAATACCGCTATAAAGCAGTAGTGTGGCTCCTGCCTTTTATATACCACATTCATAGTGCAATATCCTGCTTTATGTAGATGAGGCCTTACTCACAATGCAAGCCTATGAATGTTTACTCATCAATTTATACCACCATATTCAATGCCTCTTATTTCTTTTATTCCATATTACAAAGGCGATGGATTGCAATAAAAAACACCCAGCTTCATCAGGAGCATCATCTTCAAAAAAGTCATATTTTGGATCTTTAGACTACTACTTCACAAGCCAAGCAAAACTCAGGAAAAAGTCTGATGTCACAGAAGCACAGGGTTCCTCGGAAAGATTAACTGAACCAGATTTTGACTGGTCTGATGTCACAGAAGCACAGGGTTCCTCAGAAAGACTAACTGAACCAGAACTTGACTGGGAGGAGGAATGATCTGGCAGTAGTAGTGAGTCTGATTTTTCTGAAATAGATAATTCTGAGGACGAAAGTGTTTCAGAGTTGCCAGATGCTGGTTTAAGGGTTGAGTTAAAGCCTCCCTTTGTAAAAAAAAGTTACCTGGTCCAAGTGACATTGCACAGTCTCAAGAAGAAAGTCCAATTCAGCCAAAGCTAAAATCTTATCCATCAACAAAATATGGCCAATCATGGAGACATTTCAACCCAGCATGGTACAAATGCTATTCTTGGTTAGAATACAGTGTAAAACAAAATGCTGTGTTTTGCTTTGCTTGTTGTCATTTTTCTGGAAAAGATTGCTGTACTGCTGAAAATCCATTTACTCATAAAGGGTACAACAACTGGAAAAAAGCTACTGCTAATGAATCAGGACTGAAGCTGCATAACAGAAGTGCAGTCCAGAAAGCCTGCATAGTGGCACGGGAGAGTTACAAACAAACACAGAAATCCAAAGGAGGCTCAGTTTTAATGCAATCAAGTGATGCTCATAAAGAACTTATCAAAGAAAATAGGCATTATATAACCACTCTGGCAGAAATTCTTTTGCACACTGCTGTACAAAAATTGCTCAGTGTGGACATTGGGAAAGTGAGACAAGGGATAACAGGGGAAATGTTCTTGAACTCTTGCATCTAGTTGCAAAACACAATCTCAGAATCAAGTCTAAAATAGATACTCTTCCTCGCAATGCAAAGTACACATATCATTTCATTCAAGATGAATTGTTAAGCATTATGAGCAAAATGATTCTGGAGTCAATGGCTGAATTCGGACGACACATTAAGCAACTGGGGTGGGGGAAACAATTGTCAGTTGTATTGACTATCATGTCGTCCGAATGCTGCCATAGTCAACTTAGCGCTGATCCTAATCCACACCACGGTTGATTCTTTATTACCATGTTGTGTGGGGAGTACCCCCTAGATGAACAACTGTAAAGTTGATTATTACTCCACCATCGAATTCAGCCAATTTCTCATGAAGTGAGGGAAGCTGGCGTCTTCGCATTAATTGCTGATGAAACTAAGGACATACGTAAGCAGGAACAAATGTCAGTAGTTTTCCATTACTGCTACAATGGCAATATATATGAATGTTTTGTTGGTTTCCATCCATGCCATTCATTGAATGCTCCTTCACTACTGAGTTACATAAAGGAAATCTTAGCATGTTGTGGCATAGATATCAAGAACTGCATAGCACAAGCATATGATGGTGCCAGTGCAATGAGTGGAAAATTAAATGGGGTGCAGGCAGTGCTCCTGAAAGAGGTGTCACAAGCCATCTATGTTCATTGCTTCAACCACAGGCTGAACTTAATTATTGTTGATGTATGTAAGAATATTGATGTTGTTGCAAACTTCTTTAATCTTCTTCAACGACTGTACATATTTGTATCCTCTTCTTATGTGCATCCATGTTTCATTGAATTGCAAAGACAAAACAAGGAATAGAATTATTGAATTAAAAAGATTGTCAGACACTCGCTGGGTGTGTCGGATTGCATCGTGTTTCGCTGTTAAGTCAAGACTTCCTGTAATTCTGTTGCTTCCGAATATAATCAGCAGTGAATCAAATTCTGAAAGAAGTGTAGAGGCTCGTGGCATTCTGAACCAAATAGATTTTGGCTTTGTATTTTGCCTGAATCTTTTTAGTGAAGTGCTTCTTGAATTAAAAGTAGTATCAGATTATTTGTAAAAATCTGATTGTGATGTGGCTCAAGCATGTGATCTTGTTAATTATCTGATGGATAAACTGCAAGAGATCAGGAGGAAAATTTCTGTAAAATTATGGCAGATGTGAAGATGTTTGCAGAAGAAAATTCAATCAAAATGCAAAATAAAGAAAAGAGAATGCACAATATTCCCCCCCCCCAAAAAAAATTCAAAACTATGTTACTGAATTAAAAACAGTGGAAAGTATTGATCCAAAACCTGATCATGATTTTAGAATTAAGGTGTTCCTTCCTGTTGTTGATCGCACTATTAGTGAACTTCAGAGAAGATTTACAGACAATTGCAATGTTTTGAATGGAGTTAGCGCTTTCAATCCCAAGTGCTGTTACTTTCTTGATCCAGAAAAAACTCAGACCATTTGCAAGACATTATAGCAGTGACATGGATGGATTTGAAGCAGAACTCAGACTTTTCCCCAAAATTCTAGAGAGGTATGAACAAGAAAGACAAATAAAAATTGACAGAGTGAACCAATTGCTTACTCTTCTTGAAGAACTGAAACTGTCTTTCAGTGAACTCCACCGACTGCGTGCCATAGCCATTATAATACCTCCAACAAGTGCTGGATGTGAACGAACATTTTCATCTCTGCAGCAAATTAAGACGTACTTGAAGAGCAGTATGGGTGATGACCGTATAAGTAATATTGCTATACTGGCAATTGAAAAGAAACTGTCACAAACCCTGGACCTTGAAACTGTTGTCAGTCGTTTTGCAGGCATGCATAAGAATCTGCGGCATTCAACTCCTTTGGATCTACATACTTCTCCATTCCCTCTCAATGAGTGACAATCTAATCAGCCAGCAATGGCTATAATTTACATACACAGCAACATGCATTGGGTATCCTAGGTGTACAGGGCCCAGGTGTCTTAGTTTTCTCTTACTTTCCTTATACTAAGAGTCTGCCTTCCTGGTTCTGCATTTACCGGTTCAAAATTAACCATTTTCTAAAGAAAGGGTTCTGTATGTTTAATCTGTATGTCAAGGAAATGTTTGTATAGTGACTCTATCTTGTTTGAAAGCTTTTTTCCTTACTGTAATTTGAATTTGGCTAATACATGCTATATTTAAAAAAACTAAATCAATATATGATTTATTTCAGAATGGTGGTCATAGTGTGAGATATACAATTATTTTTCTTTCAGAGATCTTAACGTGTGGGGCACAGCCCACCCACCTAGAAATATACTTTGCCCCTGCTGCGCCCCCCCTGAATTTTTTTTCTAGTGCCACCACTGTATAGAAAGGCAATAAATAAATAAATAAAATCAGCCCTAACCAGCATAACCAATGGTGAAGAATGATGGGAGTTGTAGGCCAAAATATCTGAGGATCTACAAGTAGCCCACCCTGATTTAAATAATCAAAGTCTTTCATGGTTTGGGTCTTATATGCTTTAGCCCTCCTCTCCCTGTCAATCCTATGTATATCAGTCCCACGCCAAATGTGCATATCAAATAAAGCCGTGCTTCATATTCTATTAAGGAAGGTGAAACCTCTGGCTGCTAGAAGCAGGACATTTATAGTGTTGGACCTTATATTGTGGAACACTCTTACTCCCGTACTACAAAATGGCTTCTTCTGTCTGCTTTTAGGAGAGGTTGCAAGATTACTCCAGATGGCTTTTATCCTGTATAGTTAGTAGTTATGAGTTGAGCTGGGTCAGCTGGAATACAGTGGATGCTGTTATCTTTTGTCACCTCAGATGAATCTTGTGTGTTTTTATGGTTTCATTTTGCTATTTTGTTTATGTGATACTTTATCAATTGTAAGACACTTTGAGCTTGTGGGACACCAGCCTATAAATGTTTTAAGTAAATAAACATGTAAAGTCATATCTTGTGCTTCTGTGAATGTTTAGAAGTTCCAATATCTAGCCATTCATTATCAGATTTTTAGAGTGGTGTAAATAATTCAGACACAATATATAAATATATTACCAAAATTAGTAACTCTTATTACTACTAGTAGATGTAAAACAAGGTCTTGCATTGCCTGTTAACTACTCTGTATCAGGAAATGTCATTTGATAGCATCCTCTCCCCCCCCCCCCCCCCGCCGGTGGATGAGTTTCCATGGGGCATAATTACTCAACATACACCTGACAGGTTATTCTTGCAACAAGACTAGGGATGGTGTGTACATGACAGGTAACTATAAACGGAACATAGCAAATGTACCTGGAAGGTAGCTAGAATAGTTTGTAGAGGCTGCAGGCAGTCTTTCATGGTTTGTAGTCATCTTCTGATGGATGTCTTCAACAGGCTAGTTTTTATCCCAATCAGGTTTTGACATGAGATATTTCTATTGGTATTAGAATGTAGATGTTCTTTATTTGAGATGTTACAAAGTTGTTTGGTCTAAGCATCTATCAAATTCCAAGACTGTATGTTTATTTGACTGTTATCTTTGCTTGAAATATAATAAGAACATTAAGAAGAGCCATGCTGGATCAGACCAATGGTCCATCTAGTCCAGCAGCTGTTCACGTAGTGGCTAACAAGCTGCAGACCAGGCACTCGCAAACAGGACACGAGTACAACAGCTCTCTCTAGCCCATGTTCCCCAGCAACTGGTATACATAGGCAATATAGTATGCTGAATGCATACTATCTTATATAGGGAAGTGACTGGTCAGGTTAGCACTCTGGTCTTCAACTGCAGAATCATGATCCCCTACTAGAGAACTAGCCATGCCTAATGGGTCACACTAGCAGTACCACCATATTTTCATTTTAAAAATGATTGTTTTGAGGTGGGTAGCAGTTGAAAGAGAGATAGGAGACAGAAAAGGAGAAAAAAAAGTACAAAGGAGACAGAAAAGCATACATGGTTAAAAAAGGAACAACTACATTGCAGGTTGGTTTAAAGGTCTCAGCTCTGGAATCTTATTTATTTATTTATTTAAAATATTTAATGTAAAATATTTCTAGGCTGTCTTCTATAGCAGGATCCCTCCTAGGGCAGCTTACAACAATAAAATTCCCACCTGGCCTAGACAATACTAAAATCTACAATGCTATTGCAAATATAATAATAATAATATTTATTTATTTATTTCTTACCTGCCTCTCCCTCTGGATTGAGGCGGGGAACAACAAATATAAAATACAAAAAACTGATTAAAAGCACAGTTTTAAAATACCTTCAACTGGGTAGTCCAATAAAACATAATCAGGGGAAGGACAGTGTCTTCAGCACCTTCCTAAAAGCTTGCAATGATGGTGCCTGATGGACTCCAGATCGCAACCCATTCCAGAGGTGTGGGGTCACCACACCCATCTAACTACACTTCAAAGTGGGAAAGTGAAAAGGGCCTCTGTTACTGATTGTACACTGCAGGCTGACTGACATGGGTGAAGATAGGCCTTGAAGTAACTTGGTCCCAAACTGTTTTAAGGGATTAAAGATCAAAACCAGTATTTACAGCTATAGTCTATGGTTTAGCTGAACTGGTTAATTTAGGTGTATTTCTTATTGACGTGGTAAACCTGTGTGGGTAGTACTACTTCAGGTGGAAGGTGAGGTTTCCTCAGTACAAAATTCCTTCTGCATACAATACTGGATGCCAGGGGCTCTAGCCTAGCCTCTTCCTGACACATTCTGTGTGGAAAGAATGTTTGTATGGAGGAGTACCTTCAATCATGTGAGCACCCACCTAAAGTATGATCTAGTATAGTGCAGATGTGGATTTTCCCACTCCCATGAGAACCAGGTCTTGGTGGTTTTCAACTTCTTGTGACTTTCAAAAGCTAGTTCTTTGTTAGTACTAAGAAATCACAAGGTATTAAAGTAGGGGTGGGCAACTTCAGCAGGTTCAGATGCCATTTTTGTTCTTGGGGATCCCCCCACCCCCCCACAAGCACCAGTCTCTCTAAAAATGCATTTTTAAAAATTATGAAAAAAATGGCATCTGGAGCACTACAAAGAACCAAACATTTCAAATCTAGCTTGCAAATAAACTTTTCAGTGCACCATAGTGCTCCAGATACTTTTTTTTGTAAAATAATCATATATTTTTTTCGGGGACTGGAGGGCGGTGTGTGTGATCACAAATGGGGGCAGCAGGGGGTGGATATTGCCCACCCATATTTAAGGGTGATCTGTTGGGGTTCCTTGAAAAGTTCTGAGATAGGACAAGCAGTCAGTTCTAAGTCTCCACTTTTTCCACCTTTGTTTGAAGGGACATGAATTAAACAAAGGCACCTCTTAACTAGGACTGTAATCTGATTATTAGTTCTTGGATAAATCTGGATATAACTGTTTTGAAGAAAAAGGCATACATCCTGTTGTAAGAATCTAAAAACACATGTATCTTATCTAGGGAAGTACTGATTTTATTAAATACATTCTATCTGTCTTTCGTGGATTGTCAGGGATCTTTTGTTCCAAGAACCGCTCATTCATGGAATTTGATTTTTTTTTTTTTAGGGATTTAGGAGAATTTTTTTGCACTTGCACAAGTGTGCAGTAGGGGCAGTGCAGATTTTACCAAAAGTATGAATTTGTACAAATCCCTCCACCCCAAAGTTAAAAAACGGTCTGCAGGTGACTTGGAAAAAGCCGATCCGCTGTGGAATTTGCAGTTCAGATTCATTGAAACCCGACCTCATTTGAATCTATTGCTCTAAATTTAGCTGAGATAATTCCAGAAGAAGCATTCCTAATCTAAATATGTTGGGGAAGGGGAAGTGAAGGTGGCACTTGTCACCTGCAGTGTTTATAAGTATTTATATTAAAAAAATAACATCTACAGATTTGCCTGACTTTAGCCAGTTTTAATAACTAAATAAATTTGATCAATTACATGCTGCAGCCCTTCCCTTCCCTTTTATATGGTGTTTATCCAAAAGTGGTTTCTAATCTATTCTGGGCCTAAGGTGTAGTCTCATAATAATGTATCTACTTAATTAGTACGAAATTGGTTTTCAAATGATAAAAAGCAAAGTGTGCTGCATATGGGAAAATCCATATCCTTGACTCCCATGCTTCTCAGGTTCATATGCCAAGCTGTCTCCTTCACTTGTGCCTGCTTCTTTGCCCTTAGCAAGAGGGATGTCACCCTTGTACTGTTAACCATATATCTGAAAATGGTTCTTGCAAAGAGAGGCAGCTGTTCAACACCGCATTCTGGGCAGGTTACTACAACTTTAAATTTCCCAACAGCTTGGAACAGAACATGGCCCCTGTTATCATACATTGTGATGAAGAAAACAGCAGCCATCTCTGCGAGTTATTTTAAGAAAATCAGTCACCGAAAATGAACAAACAAACAAACAAACAAACAGCAAGGCGCATTACAGACATACTTGGAGATTGGGGCAGGGGGCAAAGCTGCATTGTATTTTTTTTAATCTACTGCCCATTAGAAAAAGGTGAATGTTGCTTAAGAGTTTCCCATTTCCCCCCCTTGTTTCCCTCCCCCCAGTTTTTCACAAATGGAAGCTTGTTAGTGTTATGGTAACTTATCATAGAAGCAAGAGGTCAAAGGGACAGACTGGATTAACTTTCGAGCATGCTCTCATAAGGTGCCAGGATATACTGTGGTGGGGTTGCCACTTTTTATTCTGGTCCCTTTCCTTTGACAGTGACTGACAGAAATCCAACAATAATGTAATTTTCTTGCATACGTTGATCCCCCCCCCCCCCCATACAGTCTTCCTGGTATTTCTTACAGAAAATGTGGCAACTATATTGTGATACAGAGTCGAATAACTTCAAACTCAAGCTAATGTGAAAAAAATCTTTATAATGAATTTAAGAATAAATAACTTGAAATGTGGTTGACTGGCTGAACCCTTGGGCTGCTTCACATGAAATTTCAAAGTTGTGTGCGTATACAAATAGTAAAAAGTCACTGCTGTTTTCATGTCAGGTTTGTTTTGTACTAACTGATCTTCAAAACTGATCTTCCCTCCTCCTGTTGCCTCCCTCACCATAGGCATTTTAGATTACAAACACCTTGGAGGCAAGGACTGATCTTGGTAACGGGGCATGCACACTGATGTTGCTAGATAGGCAGACAGAGAGCCAGAGTGGTGTTGTGGTTAGACTGTTGGACTGGGGACTGGAGAGACCAAGGTTCATCTCCTTGCTCAGATGTGAAGCTTACTGGGTGACCTTGTGCCAGTCACCATCTCTCAGTTTAATCTACTTGACAGGGTTGTTGTGAGGATCAAATGTAAGGGACATTTTGGAAGAAAGGCAGGATATGATGTACAAATATATGATGTACAAATAAGTAAACAACATGGATTGAGAAAGCTGGCTAGTGTTGCAAAGGTTGGGTGCAGGGAATGTGAACTGCTAAAGATGAATGGATTTTTTAAAAAATAAAACCGAAATCGGATTAAGACTGAGGCTGCAATCCTAAACTCACCTACTACGGATTAAACACTGAACACTGTGGGACTTCTGAATAAGCACGCGTAGGGTCACGCTATTAAGATAATGGAGAACAGGCAGAGTGGAGAGGCGAGGAACTAAAGGCAGGAACATGGGAGCCGCTACCTTCCTCCTAAAGATGGTGCCTACCTGCTGAGCCCCAAATGATTCTGAAGGCTTCTGCCGGGAAGAGAAAGGGACACAGCACAACCCTACGGAGATGTCTGAACTCCACGGGGCCTGCCATCATGTAAACCTGCATAGGCTGGGGCTGTTACGTTACAATTTCAGCCGGATCCTGTCCATGTTTTACTTGGAAGTAAACCTCACTGCTTGGCTCTCTAGTAAATACGTATGGGATGGCCAGAGCTTTGAAGAGAGAGGCCTTCGCTCTCTTGGAATCAAGCGGCCCCACTTCCTTCCGTCTACTTGAGCTGGAAAGCAGCAGGGTGCCTGCGCGGAAAGGGAAACAAAAAAGCAGCGCTTCGCCCAGGCCCGTGGAGCAGCGACGAACTCCTCTTGGCCACTTCCCGAGCGCGGTCCCTTTAAGGAGTGTCTCCTCTCGTCGAATTGCATCAGGCACGCGCGCGCGCACGCGCGGCCTTCAGCCTCTCCTCCTCCCGCCCCTGCCGCTTCCGAGGCGCGCGCGCGCGGCCGGGGCAGGCGTGCACGCTCCCTCCACCACTCTAAGGCGGAGCTGGCTGAGGGGCGCGCGTTCTCGCCGGCCAGTCGCGTGGTCTCCTTGCTTCTCCATATTGCTGCGGCTGCATTAGAGGAGACGGGGGAGGGGGGACGACGGGGTTAGGTTTCAAGGGTGGGGGGAGGAAGCCGGCGTCTCGAGCCCCCCTCGCTTCGGGGAGCGCATCCACCTGAGCAAAGGATTGGGGGTGCAAGACAGACCGCGCGCGAGAGGGAGAGGGACGGAGGGACGCTCTGGGCTCGCCGCGGTGATTTTGGGAAGGGGGAGTCGGCAAAGTTTCGGGCGAGCGCGTGCTGTCCGGGGAGAGCCTGGAGCAGGGGGAACGAGGCGGCTCTGCGGGGGCGCAGATGGCGACCCAGGTGGAGGCTCTTCTGCCTGCGAACCCCCTGCTGCCCTCCGAGGAGCACGGGCTCGTTATTAAGAAGCCTCAGGAGAAAGGCGAGCACCTCATGCACCAAGGAGAGAAGGCCAACGCCGACGAGGGCAAGGGGGCCGGCCCCGACAGCTGCAGCAAGGAAAGCGGCGGCAACGTGGGGGAGCATCTGCGCCGGAACGGGGCCCTCAACCCCCCCAGCATCAAGCAGCAGAAGGAGGACAGTAACAACCAGGAGAAGGAGAATCTGCTGCACCAGAGGAGCTGCGGCGGCATCGAATCGAACCGGCTGCTCGGCGAGGCCAGCAGCAGCAGTAGCGGCGGCGAGGAGGGCGGCGAGCAGGGAGGAGTTGGGCGCCAGGAATTCATCGAGGCCCCCCCGCCCAAGGTGAACCCTTGGACTAAGAACGCGCCAGTGGCCCTGGTCACCCTCAACGGACAGTCCCCGCCAGGTGGGTAGGAAGGAGGCGGCCTGGGCGGGCGAGGGGTGGTGGCGTCGTCGTGGTGATACGCTCATTTTGATACGGCAAGCAAGAGCCAGCCAGCCATTCGAGGTGGGGAGTCTTCCCTCTGCAATATGGTGACATTCCCTTTCTCCCCCTCTCTTCCCCACCCCGCCCGCTCCACCTTAGAGAACTCCACCCAGTCTTTGTCCATCTATCACCCACCCTGATATCCCTCACTCTACGCTCCTTGGTCCCCTTTCGTAAAAAAAAAAACACACCACAGAATCGAAGGGAGGCAAATGAAGGTGGAGGGAAGCATGCTACGGGGCTTTCAAAATCGAGCGTGAGACAACTAAGGCCTTGCTCGTTGGAAAACACGCCCGCACTGGGCAGAGATGGAACTACCTTCTTTTTTTTTTCTTTCTTTTTTTTTTAAAGGGTGCCGCCCCCCTCCCTCCGCGTGCTTGATAAGGAATCGTGCTTTTCCTACGGAGTTGAGGCAGGCGGGTAGTGAAATTTCTCTTCTGCTAGCCCTCTCCCCGTTGTTGCGATAGATTTATCAGATTGTAAATATTTAAAGAGCGTGAGGGAGAGGCTCCCCCACCCCGCTTCCTTTTCCTAAATAGCCCTAGTGAAATGGCGCTGTGTTGGGTGAAGTCTAAGAATATCCGGAGGTTAACGTAACCCAGTCCAAGGGAGACGTCTTCGACCTCTCCGTTTGGGACTGGCGGTAGGGTGGAGAGGTCGCCTTCGGTCGAGCAAACCGTGGCTATCCATCATGCTAACCGGCGAGGATTCAAAATACGTGCTTGTGTTTTCAAACCGTCGAATGTCTTTATTCGTTTTGCACTGGGGAGGGGGGGTGAGGGTAAGGGAAGCGGAAGAAAAAGACGGCCAGCCGACAGCTGAGTCCCCTTGAGAGACACGAGGGCGGGGAGAGCATGTGTGTACAGATGGGGGAAGGGAAGGGCCGAGTGCCGACTCCAGCACGGCGAAGGAGGCGGTGGGCCAAGCGGCTCTGCTGGGGAGGGATGCCGGGGCAAAGTGGTGCATTTCCGGCGGTTCCTTGGCGTTGTTGCGGCGTTCTAGGCCCCGGTGCAAACGTGCCGCTGGCGACGGTTTGAGCGTTCCGTCTCGTAACGCCCCGCCGCCCAGCGGCTACGCGTGTGCGCGCGCGCGTGTGTATGTCGCTGCTCGGAGCTTACTCCCTTTCCCAGCATTCCACTGCAGTGAAGGCAACGTGGTTTTCTTTCGGTGCGAGCATGTGATTTCGCTGAGCTCACCGTGGGGCCTTGTATTGGGACCCTTTTCCCGGCAGCGGCCGTGTCCCTGTCTTTCCTTTTGGCTTGGGCCCCAGCACATATTTGTCGAGACTCGAGGACAGCGAAGCCTGCTTCAAGGGGAGAGGGCCGACTAGGCCTCTCCGCCCCCTTGTAGCTATGTTTCCGTGTGTGGTAACTGTAACCTCCCCAGCCCGGATACTCGCACCCTAATAGTGCAAGAAAATCCCCTTGATAATGTGGGGCAAAGGTCTTCCGAATGTCCACGTGGGATTATTCCTTTGTAGAAATACCGCTGGACTTTTCAGTTGCTGTATCTTACTGGGCCTGCACCCTGACATTTAGGCCTTCAGACTTCTTTCTCTGTAGATTCGTAGTTGGGATTCCACACGGGTGGTATACCCTTTTATTCTTAGCATTGATCCTGGTTGGAAACTAGGAGAAAGAGATGGGAGACTTGTTCATTCACTCCACTCAGTTTGTTTTGGAACGTTACAGCAAACTTTTCTCTACCTTTTCACATAAACAAATAATTTTAAAGAAACACAAAAGAATGCAGTACCAGAAAACCAATTCTTTAGCTACATTCTTTTAAAACATATGTTTTTGAATGAGAAGGACCTAATTTACTACATGACAGATTTCTAAACTTCGTAGATATTCTCATGTATCTTACATGGATAGCATATGGATGGGAAATTTGAACCTAGTTTATGTGGATTGGGTTGGGGAGGATTGAAAAGAGCACTTAAAACAAAATGAACAATTCTAAACCGATATCTTTGCGGAATTTTAAATCTTCTCAGTCGTTGAAATTATTTACGTGGCCTGACATTAGATTGCTCGTGGATGCTATATCATACACTGTAATATGATGAATCATCAAGTTTTACTGACTTGGAAGCTTTGCAGTACCTGGTTGATATGCTGTCTTTCTCCCTTCAAAAAGAGTGTGTGATTATTCTTTGTTGCAAATGCAGTGGCATGAGAGTACTTTTAAATAATATAATCCGGTCTAATCATCTGTCCAGTCAACTTCTCATATAGTGAGACCTAAAGTAGTACTGGCTTGATGGGGCACTCTTAGGAACAAGTATTCTGAAGGTTAAATCTCCAGTAGATAATTTCTAGAGTCCTCTGTATAGTCCTCCATATAATATTCAGTGTATGTAAGCAGTTGAGAGGCTTGGTTTATTGAGGAAGTTGAATAAATGACTTCTTTGCTTTACTTGATTTAAATTTAAAATTCTTGATAAATCATTTTTATAGAAGGATACGTGTTGTTTAACGATAAGCAAACTAATTTCAAATGGTAACAGTACAGTGGTATCGATATGCACTGTTTTCTTCCTAAATAAGAAAGGTAACCTCTATGAAAAGAAGCTGCATCTCTTGAATTCCTGTGCTGAATTCTTCAGGATTCTGGAAACAAGATCTGTAGAGCTTAGTTGCTTTCAGCATATTCTGTGGGTTTGTAAAGGGTGTAATCCACTTGCACTGATGTGACACATGTAGGTGAAGGATCCCAGTAAAACTTAATTGAGTCTTGTTCTCTTTCTCCCTGCCCCACCACAAACACTGCATAGTATGTAGGAGAGAACACTACTGATATCCCCATGATACTCCCTCTTTGATTGATGCAAGATACTCATGCTCCAAGAGTGGATACTTTGCAATACATGCAAAGGAAGGGCTGGATAGAAATATGGTGTGCTTTGTTCTCATGCACTGAACACATGGTGCAAATGGGTTATGCCCACAGTGTAATTCTGTACTCAGTATTTGGTTGGACTGTTGAAAAGGCCCTCTGCTAAAGTAAATGCTGCAAATGTTTCTGCTACTTGGCAGCAGTGGCCATAATACACACAATATTAGCTTTGGCTAATTATTCCACTTGTTTACTTTTGTGGCATTATTTTTCTGCTGCCTTTTTTAAAAAGGCACTTGAAACATAAACATGGCAGTTGGAAATTACCAGATTGGATTAAGCAGTGACTGATTGCTATTTGATGAGATTTAGGGAAATTGGTTACTTGATTGCTATATGGTTTCCAGTCTTTCATAGTAGCCTATCCCAACCTGCTGCCTTCCAGATGTTTTGAACTACAACTCCTAGCATTCTTGATCATTGGCCATGTTGGAGCTGATGGGAACTGAAGTCCAGAACATCTGGAGGGTACTAGATTGGGAAGGCTGTTTTATAGCATGTTGTGCAAAGTTAAAATGATGTTGGAATGTTGTGTATTTGTATACAGGCATCTGAGAATTCGCTGCACCAATATTCTCTGATAGCAATTTTAACATATTTGTGTAGACTTCCTGAAGTTTGTCTGCTTCCCAAAAGTTCACTGGATTCTAGTATTGATTTTCCAAGCTGTGCAGTGATGAAAGTGATGTGGCATCTGCACTTGTATGATGCTTAGAAAGCCTGTCTATAACCAGTTACGTTTCAGGAATAAATTTATAATGTGTGTCTTAGAGTATTATGAAGGAGAGAGGCTAATAATAGTGAAATCATGCCTTATGTGAGAAATGTTTATCAAGATGGTTAATTCTAGAGTGGATTTATGGGAAATGGTATTATTGTGTGATCCAGTCTGGCACCAGTTGAAATTCTGTCATCTGGGCTTCTTCCAACGACATGCGTAGTCTGGAAACACTTTTGAGCTGGATTCAACCAAGGGAAAAACAACCTGTTCTTTTGATGCTCACCATGGAACAGGACTGGGCAACTTGTAGCCTTCCAGATGTTTTGGCCTCCAACTCATTATTGGCTGTGCTGGCTAGGGCTGTTGGGAGTTGTAAACCTCTGGAGGGCTGCAAATGTCCCATCATTGGCATGGAGGGTAGGGCCAAATAGTTATAGTGGCTAATTTGATACTTTGCCTCAAGGATCTTCACCTGCGGGATTGCAGAAAAGGTGCATAAAATACTTAAACTTTGCAGCATACTTTTGTGATAGAACTCAACAACAGTTGAGTTAAACAACAGTTTTATCTAGACACTGACCAGATTGAGACCTGCTTAGCTTCAGCAAGTTTGCTGCATAATGTCCCTTCAGACCATTCCTGAGACTATATCTCAGTTCAGTCATAATACCAAACCATAGTTTGGTGCTACAAGAGAATGCCTTGTGTTTGCATGTTGCCTCCCTTTTCCTCATGTGTTCTAATTCAATGTTATTTCCTCTTATCCCTTATTTTACCTATGCTAATACAAACCTAACATCAGTTTATGAAAGGTTTGATTATTATGGCTTTCCCCAATAAATCCTACAAATTAGGGGAGAGCATCCATAATCCCTAGGATTTCTTTAGTACTACATTTCTAGGATTGGGATAAATATAAGATTTCAGCTTTATGTACATTTGGGAATAGGCTCTATTGACTGATGTCTGAGTAAACATGCCTAGGATCCATATGTTTGTTTGTTTTGGACAAGGGTCTTTTGGACAGTACGTAAAACTAAAGGAGGGATAGACAGCAGGTAGATAACTGGCAAACTTGCAATGGACCATCTAGTGATTATTGGGATACTTGTGAAGAATCCTGGATTTGGTAGACCTTAGCATGATCTTAGCATTGTGATATACTTACATTTTTAAGCAAGAGTACATAGAATCACTTAGTTATGCTTTAATCATTAAAAGATCCTGCATGCACTGTTGCTTTGTAAACTTCAAAATGAATAGGCAGTGGAGATGGTATTTTGAGGGGAAAGTATGACGGAAGGCAGTCCATCCCTGGTCTGGAGAGAATACTATTGGATTCTTCAAATTTTTTACATCCTTATTCTTGCAAAGAAGGGTTCTGTTCAGTTTACTACAAAGTCAGTGCAGTTGGTCTACAAAAACTATTGTGCACCATTTTAGGTTCTGTGTTTCTTAAAAGAACCATTGTTCCACCTGGGGAGACATCTGATGGTGAATCTGTTACAATTATTTTGTTAATTAGATACTAATTTTAAGTTTAGAATATGATTTCCCATGGGTTTAAAAATGTTTTATCTCACGCTGTTATAAATAATTATATGACTAATACTTCAGGAAAGCATGGGTAAAATCCAAGTGTGGGACATTCATTTAATTAATCTACTCTAAGTAGGACATTTGATTTCACTCCACATTTTCCTCTCTTAACACTTCTAAGGAGGCAAACTGCTCAGTCATGCCATTTTTCACAGTGATCTTGCATGATACGGTGTCCTTTTATAAGGACACACCTTTGCTTATCCTTAACTTTTCAATCCTAATTGTCTACTGTTTTGAAAGATTACTAAAATAACACATGACTCAGATGACTGTGCCACAGGAAAGTGAGAGCTGAAGTGCACTTGCCTCAGTTCAACCCTGAAAAAAATCTCACTAGTTGCAAAAGAGCGTTGACAGCAGGATGGGAATTCCTTTGCTGAGGGCTTCAATATGTTAACTATAATTTCATCCATTTTTCTACTGCATGTCATGATATAACAGTAGCATGTATGGGATTAGAACAACCCCTTCCCTTAGTGATGAATTTTGCATCTTTGTGGAACATACATTATTTCTGGTTAGCACCAGGAGTAGATAGGGTGATGCTGCAGAAAAAGAATTCCCCTTGCCATTGCCTTTTCTTGGAAGTAGCCTCAAACTGAATAAATGGTTTCTGCTATTTGTGGTCTTAAGACAGTTACGTTTCATATTGTGGGATTGCATAACCTACAGTCTGAAAGCTGAGGTGAGGGTAGGATTTGTTTTTGCAAACCTTTTATGTATGATAATGGTATGAATCTAATAGTGGTGTTCTGATGGAAGCAGAGGGGGGCATTTCTTCTGTAGCCTCTTGTGCATCCTTAAAATCATCTCCAGAGGGCTGGAAAACTCGAGCAGATTTTTGGGTGGCATGGAGGGATGCAGACGGGAGAAGAGTGGGGGAAAGTCCCATTGCACTGTGGGTTTCTGGTAACATTATGCTGGATTTAACTCATTGTTTTTACAAAGGGTTAAGAGATTTGTGGCATAATGAAGGAGTGAGCAACACACGGCTCACTGAAGTCATTCGTGTGCCCCCCTGCGTGCTGTTGCACTACTGAAAATAGCCACTGCTGGGAAGCAAGTTGTGCAATTCCTCCCAGCAGAAATGGGCTCCCCATAGCCCACCAAACAGCCTGTTTTCAGTTTTTAAAAATTCCTTGTTTAGTGAATACTGACTGCTTTGCAGATTAGCATGAGTTTATTTTTAAATATTTTTTATATCTTTATTTTCTTGTTGGAGATGTAATTTATTTTCTTGCTGGAGATGTAATTTCAAAAGTGTATTTGGGGTTACAAGAGCCTTGAGCTGGTTTACCAAGATTCCTGTGGAGATAGGAGAACAATGCTGTAATACACTAACATATGGTTAGGGGCAGGACTGACCAGTAAATCTTGAGCAAGTAAATTGTGTTGTAAATTATTCACTTACCTCCCCATGAAATGTTCTGAAAACTACTGCACTTGCTGCTTATTCTGAAAGTCAAAAGTTCTGTTAAAACGTTAGTTATGATATGCTCTTCAGGTTGTTTAGGTTCTTAGCATTTGGCATAAGTAAGTTGGGTGAAACTCCTGAAGCACATCAAATGTCATTTTCCCTCTTCACTATGCCTGTGTCTTTCAGTTTAATTGTTGACCTTTGCTCTGTGCGCTGTTTGGTTAAGAAAAGCTGAGGGATGTAGTGTTTGAGTGAAAACTGATTCTTATCACCTTGTCTGGTCCAACATAGAATAATCCTAAATCTATAAGGGTTCCAACTAATAAAGGAATTTATTTGTGCCCCATTCACCTATTTCTGCTATGCTTTCTGGCTTGTTCTAATTGTGAAACTGTTCCAGCACTTGCATCCAAACCTAAATATGTTTACATGAAAGTGACTCTCATTGGTTTCAGTGGGACTTCCTTCTAAAGTAATTGTTTAGGATTGCAATCTTAAATTCACATTATTCATGTGAAAGTGACCTCATTTCCCAGGAATAAGTGTTCAGGAATGCTTACAGTTTTTATTTAGATAAAAGATGGAAAATGATGCACATTCTCAAAGTTTTTGAAAATGTTTTTTTTTGTACTTGAATCTTAATGACCTTCATGGCAGGTTGTGACTTTTACAAGCCTCTCTCCAATTCCAAATTTAAAAGTTATTTTTAATGGGAAAATTTGAGCAGACAAATCATATATGTGATATTCAGCATGGTAAGAATTAATGGGGGTTTTGGCATGAGAAAAACCTTTCTTAAAAATAGTATGGAAGGTGTAGCTGTGTGATATTCTCCACTAATAATAGGGATCCCCACTAACTGCATGGATGAGACCCAAGATTTTGTTTCAGGCATTTTCAGTTGAGATATTTAATATCTATATGGCACTTTCTGCTGTATAAAGTGCTCTTGTAATTCTCCTTGCAAAACATCTGCAAGATAGGATAATATCTTCAGTTTATAGGTTTGGGGAGTGAGCAGAACGAGTAGCTTACTAGAGGACACTGTGCGAGTTCATGTCTGAGTTGAAATTTAAACTTGGACTTGTTCTAGATCAGCTCATACTTTCAATTGTTTTGCTTCTCCCGCTCTTTGAAGTAGCAAGATAGGCTAGTAAACTGGATTTCACACTCCCACTCAGATCTGTGTACTTAGTGTGGCTTTCTTGGCACCATTCCAGAATCTTTGCAAGGGTTATTTCTGGGATTTGAATAGTAGCGACTCTATCCATGAAACTGAAACATATGATATGCAAGTTGGATTTATATACATGCTGCTTAAATCTTTCAGCTTCTGTTCCTAGTCAGTGGGACAACAATATTAAAACTGTATCATTTGAAGGAAGAAGTAGGTGAATATAAGTTTGAGTGCCCTGCAGACTAAAAATGGTATAGGGATCAAAGGGAACATATAATGAGCCTCTAGATAGGGATGTTGCAGGTGCCTGAGTGGGCCTGTAAGTCCACGCAGCCTGTATGCCCTGTCTGGAGCCTCCATTGTGCATGACAATGGGGGCTCCAGACATTGTGTATTTCCCCCGTTATGTAAATGGTGGCCGTATGGGCCCCATTTACACAACAGGGAAATTCCATAATTTCCTGAGCCTCCATTGTGGCATACAGTGGGGGCTCCGGATGAGGGCGGATGGACTCACAACATTGTTAGATGCTCGCCAAACTGCAAAAGAAGGTTGCGCTGTGCCATGAACAGGGGTGGATGGTGTCAGCAGGGTGAGCATCCAATGAATCTGACCCAGGTGAGTTCGCACATCCCTACCTGTAGAAGACTTAATTGAGAATATGAAAAATTGGCTTAAACATATCTGCCTACTTCCTGTTCCCCTCTCAAGATTGGCCTTCTATGTATGGTGACTGTTTGGGTCCTTTTTAAGCTTTCTGATTCTTATGGATTCTACATATAGGCCAGTCTGACAGTCACTTGTGCGCCCCACCCTTCACTTGTACACTTGCCATTTCCCTAGTTACCCTCGCCATGATGGGGGTTGCTGCGTCATCTGAGCCCAGTGATGGGGATGGCTTCCAAACCACCCCACAATTTATGGCTTGCGGGGAACAGGAGAAGGGCATAAATAAACTGTGGCATATTTACAGTTGAGGGCGGAGGATGCTTGTTAAGGGATTAAGCCACGGGCTTCTCAGAGAAGATGGCTTTTGAAGAGGGAATTTGAAGGAAGATCACCTACCTCTGGAAGGTAGTTGTAGAAGTAAGGGGGAAGAAAAATAATGGGTGGTAGAGTTGTTTAAGAAATCAGGAGATCTTTGGCGCTGCAGTTGTGAAGGTCACAAGCAAGAATGTCTTGGGAGAATGGTAATGGATGCTAGTAGCCATTGGACTAGTACTCATTAATAGTCTTATCCTCCATGAATTTGTCCAATCCCTTTTAAAGCCATCCAAATTGGTAGCCATCGCTACATCATCTGGAAATGAATTCCGTAATTTAAGTATGTACAGTGTGGAAATGTCCTTTTATCTGCCCAGAATCTTCCATCATTCAGCTTCGTGAGACAAGCCTGGGTTCTAGTAGTATGAGAGAGGAAGAAAAATGTGCATTATTTTGTATGTCTCTATGTGTCCCCTTACTCACCCTTTTTCTAAGCTAAACAATCCCATATAGCGTAAGCTTTCCTCCTGGGGGTGTTGCTTTAGCCCCTTGATCATTTTAGTTGCCCTTTTCTGCATTTTTTCCCTCAACTGTGCAATATCCTGATTTTAGGTGTATTGACCAGAAATGTTCACAGTAGTCCAAGGGTGGTTGTACCATAGATTTATGTAAGGGAAGTAAGATTTTCGCTGTTTTATTTTTGATTCCTTTATTTATGCCTAACATGATATTTGCCTTTTTTACAGCAGCCACACACTGGGTTGACATTTTCATCGAGCTTTCCATCACAATTCCAAGATCTTTCTTGATCAGTTGCTTCTAGCTCAGATCCCATCAGCGTATGCATGAAGTTGGGATTCCCCCCCCCCCCCCCCCCCGTACATCACTTCACACTTGTTTACATTGAATTGCATTTGCTATTTTGATGCCCATTCTCTCAGTTTGGAGAGATTTTTGGATCTCTTTGTATCCCCTTTTTGTTTCAACCACCCTAAATAACTATGTTTATTTTATAATAAATATGTTAGTTTTTATGGTGCCATGAGACTCTTTTGTGTAAAACATGAGTTTTCATGGAGGACATAATGTGAGCTGCTGTTCTTATAAAGTCTCCTTTAGCTTTATGCTCTGTCCAAACTGGAATAGTCAGAGTTTGGGCTTTTCTGGTTTACTGTGGTGGCTTCCTCAATTTGCTTCAAACACATAGGTCTATATACTTGTATCAATAATTCAAGAATTAAACTGCTGAAAACTTAGTAATTCTTCCCTATTTAAAACTGGAAAATAACTGAAATCTTGGTGACTGCTTTCATGCACCTTTGTAGAGGCCTACATCTTATTGATAGCAGAAGGGAGCTGTCCTGCTTGTGGCCACTAGGGGGGCAGAATGCTGGACTGGATGAGCCTTGGTTCTGATCCACCAAGGCTGTTCTTAGGTTCTTATGACTAGGAAGCAATAACAGGGAAAAGTTCAAGTTAATATTGTGGCTTAGCAGTGTGGTTATTTTAAACAAGCTGTTTTGCTTGTCTGAGCAGAGACAAAAGGTGATAGGAACTGGGACCTGAATATTACTGTTGAATGAATACATTTTCTTGGCATTGTGGACAGCTGGAATTAATTGTTATTGTATAGAAATATGTTTAGAAGGGCACCAAGAGAGGCCTAGGATTTTCCACCAGGGAAGGGGGAACTCAACTGGAACCAGCTTGAATATTTATTTGTGTGCTTCATAGTTTCCTGTGTGTGACTTGCTACATATAATGGTGTGTTTATCGCAAACTTGTAAATTAACTCACCAAAGAGTTAGAACATTTTTTATTAACTTGCTGAGGGATAGCAGCAGAGGAGAGGGCTTTCCTAAGCCCACTTGATTGCTTTGCTGGGTGCAGAGGAGGGAGAGAGTGCTCCATTTTTCCTCCTCTGTCAGCCACGCGTTCACATGCATGGGATTCTTGGTCACCTATGGCTACTAGGCTATTGATTTAAATACAAGGTTGGACTAACTGAAGTTAAAAGATGGTGAAGATGTTCACCCTGCTTTCCCAAATGGCAGGTGCTAGTTGTGCCATCAAGTGTGTGCAGGATGTTGTAATAGTTGATCTTTTGTGGTGGTGGTTAGAGCTGTATGTCTTAAAACTAAAGAACCTAGTTTGCACCAGCAGGGCTGGCTGGTCTTTGCTGCATGGGGCAGGAACTTCGTGCTCAATATGAAAACCTTGTGCGTTTGGTGAGGTTTTGATAGCATGGAAGGGGAATGTTTATAAAGAGGGTGCTGCTGCGTGAACCTGCACTGTTCATAGATTAACAGTTCATGCTAACAGTTCTGAGGAACTGGGAACATCCCAGAAAAGGAGAGTGGTGGACAGCTGTTCATGCCTATTCAGGAGGGCTAGCTGGCCTTAGAAGTTAAACTACAGTTGACATTTCTTGCATTCTACTTTTTAAAATGTGATTTGGTACGGAATGAATAGGAACCTACTTTTGCATAGCTTAGTTTATAAAGTGTTAGTCATGGAATCTAGCAGATATTTTTGCTTCAACTGTTTTCTGTACATACAGTAATGTTGATGAAGCAGTTGTATTTAATCAAGTTGTTTCAGAAATGCTGTTTATCTGTAAGCTGAATGGTGATGAGGCATTCACATATAATTCTTATCATACAAATTTTGCTTGCTCTCCGTGTATCTCTGTGTGTGCATGCATCTAAGGCAATGACTTGTACCTTACATAAATGTCTCTTAGATTGTGGGAGCTGCCATGAATGGAAACCTGTAGTTCCAGGAAGGAAGAAAATCCTGCAGCAGCAGTCAAAGGTACACTTCTCTTAGTACCAGAGGGTTAACATCATAGCAACTAAATTAGCTATTCTAACCTTGGAAGCTGCAGAGATAACGGGAACAGATAGGAACCTCTGGCCACAATTCCTCCACGTCCCTGCCTAGTTTCCTTCCCTGACTGGCTTTAGGAGGAATGCCCTGTTCTAGTTGTCTGTAATGCCAGTGTGGGGATAGCGCTCCACTTCACATAACTTTTTTACACGCACGCAGTTGTGGGCTGCATGCATATGTGGGCTCCATAAATTATGGCTCATTTTCCTAGCCAGCCAAAAAGCCTGTGGTCATTGTGGGGGAAGAGGTAGGGTCTTGGCCTTGACCCCATGCTGAACCTCTGTGCAAGATCAGGACATAAAGTGGATTCACTAAAGTGGGTTGAGGGCTTTGGGAGGTAGGGTTGATTTTGTCCCTACCGTCCAGTTCATGAAGTTTGAGAAGTACTACAAGTACACATAATTCACACAGTAGATATGGATAAATATCTATCTGTTGTACAGTGATAGCAAATTGTTATGTTGGCTGCAGAACTGCACAACTATGTTTTGGTGTCATGTGATATCAGTGATAGGGCTGAGTCCTTGATTTCTGAATAGAGGGCAGCATGTACCTGCGTGCAACTTCGGTTCCTTAAAGACTTTATGAAATAGTGTGGGATGAATAAATATAAATAAATAAAGTGGGATAAATGAATATGGCACCAGCCCTGCCTTGATTTTGAAATCTGCCGTATAAATGTAAAAGTGGACATCTTTCCAAATAGGCATTTTAAAAAAATCATGGACATAACTGGCCTAAAAAATGTTTTTGTTTGTAGATGAATTCATTGTTGTATTCTTTGGTGCCATTCACTAAAGCTGTGTATTAAAATGCTGATCACTTTAAAACTATTTGGCAAACTGATTAGAGCAGGGCAACTTGCAGCCCTTCCAGAAGTTTGGGCCTACAACGTCCATCAACTCCAGCCAGTTTAGCCAGAAGTGAGGAATTATGGAAGCAGGGTAGTATGGAAGAAAGCTTGTTCCTTTTAAGGCAGTCCTCTATATACTGTATTTCCAAGCCATTTAGGGGTCACATCTATTAGAAGCTTTTTCTTCTCTGTAGTTTAAAAGTCGCAGTATGTGTATGACTATTCTTCAACCGTCCTTCCAACCCAAGGGCATCACAAATTATGCTTTAGTTTGAGCCAACCAGCCTGCCTTTCATGTTTTGCAATGGCCCCTTCCGTTTTCCTTGGATCTAAGGAGAGGAAAGCCTGTGTGTGAAGGAAGAAAGATCTTCCTTTCCCAAAGTGTTCAGCAGTTCATAGAGAACCTGTTGGAAGGGTGCTTGCCTTTGATGACAGGTTTTGTAGAGTCTTGCTTCCAGACAAATATATCAGCATTTCCTAGTTATTGAGGAGAATGTTGTGTAAAGTTAGTGAAAAGGAAACTTAACTGTGTGAACTGATTTTATTATTTTTGTAGATTTTTGTAGATGTCCATGCTTCTTAAACTCCTTCCAGTACTGTAAGTTTATTCAGGTCCTTTTCTCTAGAGAAGCCATGTGGTTTCCCTGTAGTGTTTACGAGTTAGTTCTGTGTTCCAGACCTCTTACAATACTGCAGGGGGATACAAATAGCCACTAGGCAGTCTCTATAATATGAATACAAGATACATATTTATATACTGTTTTATATCTACTGGTTCATTATCTAAACATAAAACAATGCATAACGTGTGAACCAACCCTAGACTCGAGGTACATGGAATTATGTAGTGCTTTTCTCATCTGGGATGTAGTCACTTAACCCAGGGGTAGACAATTTGTCGCTTTCCCCATGTTTTGGCCTGAAGCTCCCAACAACCCTAACCAACATAACCAATGATGAGAGATTATGGGTGCTGTAGGGCAAAAGATCTGGCAGGCCACAAGTTACCCGCTCCTGGCTTAACCAGTTAGGATTGAAGAAGGGGAGGAGGCAGGAAGTTTGTCTTCGGTCCAATTCAGGCATCACCAAAGTGGTTTTCAATTGAGAGAAATTCCATGAGCTTAGGCTTGTCCATGTGCCTTCTATTTCCCATGTTGGCTTATATGTTCTTTCTCCCTCCTTTCCATGGTTCTAAGATATTCTTAGCTTGCAATGCCATCTGAATTGGGCAAACCCAATTTTGTCTGATTTTATGTTGAGTTTTATTGAAGTTGTATTGGCCTTTTATAGTATTGTACACAACCCTTGGAGTCCTATTCTGAAGGGTGGCGTATAAATTTACTAAATGATAAATGGAACCGCTTAACTCTAAAGCATGGACTTGTTCTTTCAATCCCTGTTTTAAAGGTAAACTGTGGATAATTTTAACCATAGTTTGCTCCGATTTACAAGTCACAGCAAACTCTGGTTGCTTTAAGCATGGAAGGAATGGGGAACTTGTGCATTAGTTCATGGGGATACTTCCAGTTCCCAAATGGGTTTTTTGGTGATTGGCTCTGTCTGCAATGTCTGAATTTAGGGAAGTTGGTGCTTTGAGCAGTATATATTAGAGGTAAGCAGTAATGAATGCAGTGTTGCTTGTTACATTGCCAGTCTCTAATGTACTGTTGGAGAGGGCCTGCAAAACAGAATTGCCTTCTTGCTGTAAAGGCTTGTCAATTCACCTTACTGTTGTGCTGGGCTTCTGGAACAAATTAGCCATGTTTGTTAACAAGCAGGCTTATAGAAAACTCTTCTGTTCATGAAAGAGGAAGAAAATAAGATATTCCCCCCTGGGGCACCTCTTTTTAATCCTATATGTGAATGTTTAGATAGGATGTCTGCTTGATGTCAGAAACATTGTTAAGCCTGAAGAGGATCTGGTGTTGTGTGTATGAGCTGGGAATTCTCCAATTCAAATCTGTCTTTACCCACAAGCTCACTGGATCACCTTAGGGTAATCACTAACTGTAAACTTCAGGGCCTGTCTGGGAAAATACCGACTAGCCTTACAGAACTATAGTAAAGATTTCTGAGATAATGTGCGCCGAAGCATTTTGATGTTCCAAAGCAGTACATAAATACTAACTAGCGATATTAAATTTAGATTTGCAAATAAAATGTCTTTAATAATCTTAAAAAGTAAACTCTTACGTGATTTCCAGACTATAATAGGAAAACACACTAATCCTAAATACAGGCTAGAGGAAGATAAGATGTGTTGCTTAATGGTATTTGATGAAGTTTGGAGATGTGAATTTTAAGAATATCATACTTCTAAAATATCTAAAATATTTTATAGGCAGAGCTTGTGACATAATGCTATTGTATTCGTTTTCATCAGTATGGCAATGATTTGCTACATTTGGTATGTATCATTGGATGATTCTCCCCCCCCCCCCCCCCCCCCCGTTGCAGCTAGACCTATTCCTCAGGATCTATGTCTGAGGACAGGATGGAATGATTTAATTTGAGTCAATTTAAATTGCCACAGGAAAGGACAGATATTGATTTAAATAAATGATAAAAGGCTATACATATTTACCTGGTAGCAAGCTCATTTGTTGGTAGTTGCTTCTAAGTAGGACTGCACTGTCAGTTTCCAACTTTCTAATATTTATTGATATATACAAATTGCTTGCTATTCTTTTTAAACTATTTGCCATGAAATAGAGCCCTTTTATTATCTAGGCACATAGTACAAAACCTCTAGTCATATGGCCCATAAGCCTTTTTGACTAGAGAATTTATATCTACTTGGGAAATAACATGTACGGATGGATGCTAAGCAAAATCTTTTACTTGAAGATTCACCCATGCCAAGAAGCAAAGACTGATAGTTACTGAATAGAACAATGTTTATTCTTGACATGGAAATTAAATGCCTAGCAGTTTGGTTAACAAAAGACTGCATTCATATCATAGTTTGTTATTATAGTTTCTAATGTTTCTTAGAGCAAATGTGATGTAGTGGTTAGAATGTTGAACCAGGAATCGAGAGATTCGGGTTCTAGTCTACACTCAGCCATGGAAGCTCACTTGATGACTTTGGGCCAGTTACAGACTCTCAGCCCAACTTATCTCAGAGTGGTTGTTGTGAGGATAAAATGGAAAGGAGGAGGATTATGTATGCCACCTTGGGTTCCTTGGTGGAAAAAAGTGGGATATAAATGAAATAAATAAAGAATGCAGACAAATTTAAGGTATTTAAAATTGGGGAACCTTTGAATTTAAGCTGTAGCATGCTGTGATCTTTGGTTTTCAAGCAATTTGTTACTCTCTCCCTTTGCTCTCTTCTGTAACTAGTGGTTATGAACACATTTGGATCTCAGAAGTGTAACTAAAGGGGCTTCAACATAACATTTTTTTTTACATTTTGGAAATAGTCTGAGCGTGGACTTTCCTGAAAACTCCACATGGCTATTGCATTCTGATGTCATGTTCCTACAGACAGTTTGTTCAAAGACAGTAAGGTTAGGCTTGTGCTTCCTTCAGCATAGTAGGGTTGATCGTGTAATAAGCATCCTTATACTCATAAGAACAAGATCCAAAATCCTTATACTTGCCAAGATCCACAAATCTGAAAACTAAGGTTCACATCTGGCATGCCAGAGCTTCACTTTCAGAGCCACAGTTGAACAGTCTGTGAGTGGGGATGAGAGCAGCAGAAACAAATGGATTGTGACAACTTTGTCTATGTAGGGGACAGGAGCTTGTGTAGCAGTGTAGAACTCTGATACATTTGTTGAGCATATACAAAGTATCTATGGGGCTTCCTACAAGTTTGGTATCTCAGAAAAAAAGCATCTCTTGTGCTTGTGGTGATAAGGGGTCTGACACTGGCTGAGCTGCTATGATAGCATGAGATGTTCATAAACATTCCAGTTACTTAGAAAATAAAGCTCTCAAAATGTTTGTAGTCATGAATCTGTAAAGGAAAGAAATGTCAGTTTGGCTGATTCCATGGATCCTAACTTTATAGGGCAGGCTGAAGGGGGAAAGAGGCTAAGCGAAGTTAAGGATTGGAAGGCTAGAATGAAATAATTTGAATATAGTAAAACAATGCATTTTTATATTTTAAAATATATAAAATTATATGTGTGTGTGTGTGTGTGTGTGTATATATATATATGTTTGAAAATTATTATTTTATTTATTGTATTTCTGTACTGCCTTTCTGAAGCCAACCAAGGTGGTTTACAAAACTTCAGAAAACAAAATCATAGTCAAATAAAAATATAGTAAAAGATTAAAAACAACCTTTAGGACAATAACAACATCTTAAAAAGCCAAGTTAAAAAAAGTGTCTTGGCCCCCTTCCTGAATTTGGAGAAAGTAGGGACCAATTTGGGAGCAACAGGAGAGAATGCTCTTTGGGCCTCTGCAAGTGAGAGTATCTTCAAAATGTGCTTGAAGTGTCTTTCAACATAAGATTATAATACAATTTAAGAATACAAATTGATGTAACAAATCACAATCAGACAAACACCATAGTCACAAACAGAAGATAAACATTGCATAGTTTATTTATTGCATTTCTATACTGCCCAATAGCCAAAGCTCTTTGGGCAGTTCACAAAAATTAAAACCATAAAAACAATTCAAAGTATAAAACAAAAAACAGTATAAAAGTACAACAAGGATAAAACCTAGCAGCAATGCAGATATTAATACAGATTTAAAACAGCAAAGTTAAAAAAATATGTGATAAACTGTTACAATACTGTGAAAATAAAAAGGTCTTCACCTGGCATCGAAAAGAGTATAACATACGCGCCAAGCGAACCTCTTTAGGGATCTCATTCCACAGCCTGGGTGCCACAGAAGACCCTCCTCCTGGTAGCCACCTACCTCAATTCCTTTGGCAGGGGCTCACATAGAAGGACCCCTGTGGATTATCTTAGGTCTGGGCAGGTACTTATGGGAGGAGGCATTCCTTCAGATAACCTGGTCCCCAGTCATTTAGGGATTTGAATGTTAACATCAACGCTTTGAATCGGACCTGGACTGGCAGCCAGTGAAGCTGGAAAAGTACTGGCATGATGTGTTCTCGTTGGCAAGTCCCTGTTAATAAACATGCTGCCCTGTTTTGTACCAGCTGAAGTTTCCGGACCGTTTCAAAGGCAGCCCCATGTATAACTCATTGCAGTAATCCAGATGATCAGTTATCAGAGCATGGATAACTGTACTAGGCTATCTCTGTCCAGATAAGGGCGCAGTTGGTATATCAGCCTAAGCTGATAAAAGGTGCCCTTGCCACTCCTGGATCCAAGAGCACCCCAAACTATGAACCTGATCCTTTAGGGGGAGTGCAACCCCTTCCAGAACAGGATGAACATCACCTAGCCATACAGATGAACCACCTGCAAACAGTACCTTTGTCTTATCTGGATTGTTTGTCAGCACTCATCCAGTCCATTACTGTGGTCAGGCACTGATTCAGAACTGCCACTGCCACTCTTTGGTTAGATGAAAAAGAGAGGTAGAGCTGGGCGTCATCCACATATTGATGACACCTCAGCCCACATCTCCGGATAACTTCTCCTAACGGTTTCATGTAGATGTTGAACAGCCTAGGGGATAAAATAGAGCCCTGTGAAACCTCATGGCACAGAGCAATAATCCCCCAGCGCCATCTTCTGGAATCGGCCATCCAAGTAGGAGTGGAACCATTGCAACACAGTGCCTTCATCTCCCAACCCAGACAACCTATCCAGAAGGATGGGTCAGCAGGCTATTCTTTAAAAACCTGTCTAAATAAAAATCTTTATGCCCTTTATGAAAGGATAAATCAATCAAATCTGGCAAACTTGTAACGGGACGCTATGACACAGTCAAGAGTCCCCTTCTCGAGGTCGTAGGTGTGTCTACATCCTTGGGAAGGGGACTCTGAAAAATCCTATGGTCCCTGGGAGGCACTTTAAAATGTTTTAAAACAAAATATTCATATATTGCTACTAGAGCTGTACTCCCTAAACATGATTTGAACAAACTAATAGGAAGACTTGTATAGGAAGACTAGAGAAATGTCTGGAAATGTTGAAGCCATGGAGGGGGAAAAAATGTCTTTTTAACGTTCCCTGCATAGTATTTTTTTCCATTCCTTATGGAAATTTTTGTTTACTGATAGATATTTAGGGATTCTCCAACTCATGCCCAGTTTCCTAACATATGATCAGCGTGCCATAATATGTGAAGTAAATATGTATTTCCTGTGTTTTGGGGTTTGTTCTGGCTAGATGTTGTAGCAATCAGTGAATGTAGTTCTAAATCCCACATGTGAATGAAACATTGTAAATTATCCTGCCAGTGCACCATATCCAATGGAACAACGTCTGAGTTATCCCACCTATGTTTCTTTCTTAAAAACAACAATAAGAACAACACTTTATAGCTTGGGGCGTAGAACTCACTGCCACAGCTTATGGTTCCATGTTAGACTTTAATGTTAGGGAGTGCTGCTTCAGCTATAAAATCTGTAACTGCTGCCACCAAAATAAACCTTCTATACATAAAAGAAACTCAATAGCTTGGTTCCTATGTCATCGGACTGACACCACCACTAGGAACAACCTTTCAAAATGAACAAAAAGTAAGATGTTTATCAAGGGGAATGATTTACAAATGGGTATAAAATGTCACTCTTCAAGAAATAGGTTGAGATTGCGTAACGGTTCTTAAATTAGATCTATTTGGCTGCCATTCATAGTAGGCAAGAGAATCCTCCCCACTAAATAAGCTCTGAACAGCTTTTCCTTCAGACCAGACTTCTCTAAACTCCACCCCTAGCAATTCCTCACAAACAGGAACAGATGTTATTATATACCAGTCTTCCTCTGCCTCTAGTTCTTCCTGCTTCTTCTGGTTTATGGGATGCTGCAGATGTTTCAAGAACTATTTGCTGACATTAAGAACATAAAAGCCACGCTGGATCAGACCAAGGGTAGTCCAGCATTCTGTTCACACAGTGGCCAACCAGCTGTTGACCAGGGAACTACAAACTGGAGATTGTGCAACAGCACCTTTCTACCCATGTTCTCCAACAATTAGTGTATACAGTCTTACTGCCTTTGGTTCTGGAGGTTGCATTTAGCTATTAGGACTAGTAGCGATTGATAGCCTTCTCCTCCAGGAATTTATCTAAATCCCTTTTAAAGCCATCCAAATTGGTGGCCATCACCACATCTTGTGGTAGTGAATTCCATAATTTATGCACTGAGTGAAGAACTACATCCTTTTATCTGTCCTGAATCTCCCACGTTCTCTTTGATCAGACACAAAATAGGAGCTTAAAAGGTATTAACTAGCATGACTTTGTTTGCTAAGCAAATTATGTTTAGTACATTAAATTTAAAAGTAGAGTTTATTCAGATAATAAACATAAATTTACTGAGTTTTGTTTTAAATGTGTTTAATTTTAATGATAATTTTATGAGCAAACTATACATAATACATCTCACATTCTTAAAATAATCAGGTGACTCAGATCTGTAAAGAGTGTTAAAAAAAAAGTTTTGCATATTTTTTCCATTTACCCAAAAAGTTTTGTTCACCCACCCTGACCAAAACACAGAAAAGGTTTTTTTATGGCTTCCAATTTTTTGGAAATTTTACATCTCTAACCTCGTCACAAATATCCTCATTGTCAGAATTCAGTTGTTTACTCACATGTGTAAAGCCCATTAGAGAGTTCAAGCAATCATTCAAAGCTACTGCTATTACACCTGGCAAAAATGGAAAGGAGAAGTTGAGCATAATGGCATCTCACTCATGTATTAGGCAAATTGTCCTAATGATTTCATACAGATTTTTAAAAGCATGGGAGACAAGATACATGCATAACTTGCAACTAACCCTGCTATGATGATATGGTTTTCCTTGACTGAAGGGTTGAATTGTACTTTATTTTAATTGTGTTTGCTGTGATGCAGTTAATGTTAATGGTAGAAGCATTCCTCTTAGTTGGAAAAACACGATGCCTTGCCCTTATAGTAAGGGTAGGCAAGCTGGTACCCTCCAGCTTTTGAGAGACTACAACTCTCAAAAGCTTCAGCCAGCATGGGCAGTCCTCAGGGATTATGGAAGCTGCAGTTCAGAACATCTGGAAGGCACCATCTTGTGTATCTTGCCTTATAGTATGACTTCAGTCCAGAATTTATGGTGCGCCATTATTGTGTACCCTTGCATGTTGTAGGAAACTGCTTTTTGGGCTATACGTTCGTCCACACTAATCTTAACAAGAAACGGAAATTTGCCTGATGAAAACTGATTGGAACCCCAAAGCTTGTGTATCATGATGATATTAACATACACCTATTTCTGTGGGACCAACATACTCACCAGAATAGATGCTGCCAGGTTGTCTGCCACTCTGTCTTATAGCCTTAGCAATGATTCTGCAGTTGCAAAGGAAAGGACAGCATCAAATCTCTGCAGCTTACGCTTCTGTAGAATTAACTAGTATGCAGGGCTTTGTTGGCAAATACCTCGGTCGAAATAATATATAGTACTGTGCTCTTTTAAAATTTGAATCTAGCAGGAGTCCAGATCGCCATTCCATTTTTTTTTGTATTTCTAATTAATAATAATGATACATATGTAATTTTTGCCATGTTATATAGCCCAAACATGATGATGCCACTAAGAAAATTACATAAAACCAGTATATACTCTCGCCCTTAATTTGAAGGAGCTGCTATTCCTGAAGGCTTAACAAAAGCAGCATTGGAAATATATATTGTAGGTGTGCTTGCCAACCCCATTCCAACTTAGACTTGCAAGCTGACTCTGCCAGGAGGGAGGGAGTATGCACCTGCAGCAGCCAAGGCTACCATTCATGAGTATTGTGGGTACTCTTCCTTCTGTGTCTGCCAGAGGAGAATGTGTGGGTGTAGTTTGGAAATCAAAACAGTTATCGCAGCACTCTTACTTGTACCTCAGAACAGTGGTTTTTGTGAATGTACTCCGTCCTTCTCCTAGTTTGGGGGTAGAGACAGCCGTGGTGGCTGGAGGCCATTTTTTACTTGCCGCACATGATCAGGCGAAAGTACCTAAATACAGGGCTGTTCTGAATTATCTTGTGTAAGTTGCCTACTATCGCCAGAGTAATGACACTTCCTTGGAGAATATGAATAATTCAGCCTTACCAGTGGTAGGTGAAATTCCTAAGAAGTACTTTTGTATGTCTTGGAGAGAGGTACTACATTTTCCCAACATTTTTCAGAAGAAGTGTCAACAGAACCAGGCAGTTCCAAGGAATTAATACTGCCTAAAGTAAGTTTTGATTCTGGTTTAACCAAAAAGTGAGAGAAGCAAAAATAATAGCTGAGATCGACATTTAAATTTTTGTGTTAAACCTAGGTCACAGAAGAAATAATCTGGCCCAGAATATCTGTGGAATAGCTTGAGAGCAAACATAACGTGAAGTGGTGTTTGTGTCCCACAAAAAGCATTTCTTGTTTCATTCCCCCTCCCACATTGAATTTTATTCAATTCTTGTATAAGATAATTCTTAGCTTCATAACATAAGGGTCTCTTTTAAGCTCCTAGGTAGAATAGAAGTTACTAGGTCAATCCTATTTTGCATTTATTCCAGTCTCTCCAAAATGACTAATGCTATAATATGTGAACAAACATCAGGCATTGATCTTTCTCTTGTCTCAGCCAAAACATATAATCATTTAATTTTACATTGCGTGAAGCTTGTTGAATTCTTCAGGTATGAAGTGTCAGATTACAGGCTATGAATCTCTTTCTAGAATTTGCTGAACTTTATTATAGTTTTGATAGCTTATGTTGACTGGATTCGAACGACATGCCACAGCTCATCATGGATGATTTAACCCATGATGAGCTGCGGCACCCCTGGGCGCCCAATTGCAAAGCATATGCAACCCCTTATTGGGAATTGGCATGTCATGCAAACCCAGCAAGTGTGGTTTATGTGAGGATTGCATATTCAAAATGGCAGCCGCACATGCTGCAGCCTCACTATGCGTTAAATAACCCACAGTGGCCTGTTGTGTCATATGAATAGCCCTGCTGAATGACATAGCTTTATTCGTAAATCCCAAAGTTTCAAAGGCTGAACTAGGGTTTTTAGAAGTTATTTTTTCTTCAGTAAGCTATTGTGTGGAAGCTTGTCCTTGAATGGATATTCAATTTGTTACTTTTATTACTTGATTGAATATTCTAGAGTATTTGTTATTCTATTAATATGTGAGGGGAAAACATCTGGTGGAACTAGTACATGATATGACAGTGACTTTTGACATAAGCTACTGCAGTTACTTCATGTGCAACCAGATAGTTCTAAAACTGCTACTGTGCTGTTGAACATTTTAACATATGGCTGGTTCTCATGTCACGATAAGCTACTCTAAAAATAAGCTACAAGGAGTTTATTGTTCACTCACCAGTCCACATTAGTCTAAACAGATGATCAGGTGTTCTGTGGCTTGTTGTGGTTTGTTTCCCCCTTAGTATTCCTCTCTGCTCCTGGCATGTATCCCATGGCCTTTTACAAATACGCTCATTAGCAGAGTAAAGATTATTTTGTAGAAATTTGTTTTCACTTTTGAAAAGATTTGCACATATTTAATGTTATTTTTTTCACATTTGGCGAGTTTTGCACATATTTAAGCCTTTTCCCCATCTTTGGCGAGTTTTTTGAAAATGTAACTTTGAAAAAGACTTTTGGAAAGATTTGTGCAAATTTGCTAAAACAGTCATTACTGTGAATAAGTGCAGTCATTACTGCAAATTTGTGCAAATCTCCATGAAAGTTTATATATATATATATATATATATATATATGTGTGTGTGTGTGTGTGTGTGTTAAATATGTGCAAATCTTAGAGATGTGAAGGCCTGGAAACCCCCCAGAATAACCCCCCCGTTTTTTCCCCTCCCCCCCCGAATTTCAGTTTTTACCGTTTTTTTCGGGGGGGGGAAGGAAATTGGGGGGGGAAGGGGAAAAAGTCGGGTTTTCCCCAAATTTTTCCAGTTTTTTTCCAGGCCTTCACATCTGGGTGAAAATAAAAAGGTATTGCTGTCGGGGGGGGGGGGCGATGATGGATTGGAGAACAGGTAGATAGCAGTGGTACTAGTGAGATTGCAATGAGCAACCAGTTTCTTTTTTTTGCTGGTCTTGCTGGGCAGCTCTGTAGACCTTTCCAACAAGCCATGCATAAGCCACTTTGAAAATAAGTCACCCTGTAAAACCCAACCTAAGCTGTGGGTTCTCAGGGTGGCTTGTGTGTGGTTAACAAACTATGCTGAGGAAAATGTGCTGGGTTCAGAGATCATAACAAGCCGCCCTGAAACAACTGTGGATTGTTGTGTCAGGCATGTCATGGTCTGGTTTGCCGCTCTCTTTCTGGCCTTGCCTTCTAAATGCAAGAGAATGAATATGAGAAAGCACTGTAGGGCTTTGTGACCAGGCGCAATAGCCAAAGAGGGCTGTCATAAAGTGCTGCATCTTCTCTGCAAATAGCTGGTTTGTACTGTATTGATTCCCCCCATTCATTTGCCATCAAGAATTGTGTAAACCAAAAATATGTTTCCTTGTTTGATTGCAGTGCCTACTTTTTAACTGGTATGGCTGACGAGAGGCTTAATTTAAACTGTCTGCTAGGGCTGTTGCCTTTCTTTATATTATAGTGCCTACAGATGACAGGGTTTCTTGGCAGACGAGCAGTAAGGCAACATTTCGGCTTTTAGGCACCATCTCCCTTTGGCGCAGCTACCAGTCCCCCTGGATGGCTCTGGATGTCCAACAGTATCACTTCAGGCTTACTGATGATTAAAAGACAGAGCACAGGAGCTGGGTTACCAGCTGCTTCATAGAGTTGGTAATTGGACATTACTTTTCTCTTGTTCATTCTTAATCCATCTTATACTTTCTCTGAGGTTTTAAGACTTCCCACATTGACAGAGGGCACTTGGTCTTATGTCACAGGCTAGAAGGATTTTGCTACTTATCCAATTTGCAAGGTCTTATCGGGAGGGGTGGGAGCTAAGATAGGGAATGTCCCGTTCCTTTAGGTTCAGATAAGTAGCTGGGAGAAAAAGCAGCTGTGTCCTTTTTATTTGTATATATTATCAGAGTTCATGTATATGAAGAATCAGTCATATTTGTTGGAAGAAAGCTTTTTAACCTTTTGCTTCCAGATCGTTCAGCACTTTTGCTTTTATTATGGGTACAGGGGTTAGTCTGCAGCTATTGCTTCTTAACGATTACCTGTTTCACTTATGTGTCTTTATGTTTACTCACAGGTAAATTCGCTTTCAAAGTATGGCCATAACCTCAACCTAACTTCTTAAAATTGATTTTCCTGCTTCCTTCAGCTGTTTTCTAAAACTGTATATTGGCCTTTTCTCTCTCATTTAAACATTAATATTGTTAAGGGAGGTGGTGGGTGGAGAGGAAATATAAAAGGATGCACTTTGGCAGGAGAATCTGAATATCTCAGTATGTTAGATATTGCTTGCGTATCTCTATGTAGACACTTCAAAAAAAATCTTTTCACGTAGTAAAGGTGCTCAGGACCATAGCCATAGGTCCATCCATGAGAACCTAAAGTCTGAGTGAAGAGGGAGGGAGGGGAACACTCACATGTCATTTTTATTTTTATTTTTTTAACAGCTCATAAACCGCAAGAGCATCTTTTTCTGGATTCAGTGCCACACTAGCTTCACAAGCATACTGGAAATCCAATTTTAAATATGCACAGAGGATGCCTCCCAATCACTTCTTATTTTGCATTAGACAATACAAAGCATTAATGGTTAGTTTATAATTGAAAGTTACACAATACTTGTCCAAGTTGAAATTCAAGTATAGTCTGGTACAACTTTTTTTTTTTAAAGTTCTCACCCATGTTTGTATGGCCAGCATTGCTATATGGATTGACAATTTGTTTAAGTGATTGAACACCTACCAATTGTCCTCCATTCCTTTAACCTTCTCTAGATCCTTCTCTGCCAGTTCCAACACAATAGACTAATAGCTTGTTAACATTTATTCTGCTGAGATCAATTCTTATTTATATAATCAGATAAGCAGTTTTCTCCTTTACTAATTATAACACTAGTCAGTTTCCAGCACTGCCCACATGCCAGTGGGATGACTGCTAGCGCAATGAGAAGCCAGTGATTCCTAAAGCAAGCGGAAATGTGCGATAACATTTCCTGACCTGGCCTGTTCCAGAAATGATAGTTTTGGCTCATTTCTGAGTTTGCTTTAGGAAGCATTAGTTGTCAGTTGTTGTTGTTGGGTTGTGAATTCTAGATTGTTTTAATGAAGAGTTGTCATGTTGAAACCCAGACCCATGGATTGTTCTGCCAGGCTACAGAGACAGTAGCCAAGGGTGGTCAAAAAACTAGGGCTGTACAAGATTCTGCCTCAGCTTCAGAAGTCCGAGGCTTCAGTGACTATTTCATAGAGTTAGCCCCAAGGTCCTGCACAGCCTTTGTGTCCAGGGAAGAAAACCCTACAACTCCCAGCATGCCTTGGCAGGGAGGGATGGACCTACCGGGGTCAGAGAGAGATGGGCACTTGTGGCCTTGCTGCTGCTGATCCTGGTGGAATGAACACCTGGTCGTGCAAGACCTTGCACGGCTCATCACAAAGTCGGTGAGCGCTCCAGAGCTGCCTGCGTCCCCTGAGAGCTCCAGCCTCCCTCTGTTCCTTACTGATGCTGGGCTCTGAAAGTATGCAGAAAGGGCCCAGCATTATTGAGGAGTGGCGGGAAGCTGGCAGATCTCAGGTGATGCATGTGGCTGCGAGGCGCTCATGCACCCTGCAGTGAGCGTGCAGGGTCTTGCGCAGCCCCAATCACATGGCTGAGTGGGCGAACCACCGAGATCAGCAGTGGCAAGGCCACGTGTGCCCATTGCTCCATGACCCCGATAAGTCCATCCTTCCCTGCCAAAGTATGCTGGGAGTTGTAGACTTTTCTTCTGTAGACTTAAGGGCTATGCAGGCTGTGCTGTAATTGAAATCACAACTTCTTCTTCGTGGTCTCTGTGCATCACACATATGGGCTCGCGCCGACGCCGAGCCCGGTTCGGGAAACTTCTATAGCTAGCTTAGAGTTTTGGTGGGAACCCCTCCCCCACCATCCTACTGCGCACGCTTGGGAAGTTCCCGCCTATCTCAGTTCTTCTTCGACCGCTTTGCTGATCGCCTCGCGGGAGACTTCGCTCCTCAACTTGTATCGTATCTGTGAGAAAATAATAGTAAATAGTTAGCTTAGATAGTTCTTTAGTTGTAATACTGTTGTTCGATTGTTATTATATATATATATATATATATATATATATATATGTGTTGTTAATTAATAGTTAGATTTTTTTGCTTATGGCGCAGTCGGCGCTATTCAAGCATTGCTCGAAATGCCGAGCTAAATTAACCCTGACCGACGGACACTCGCTTTGTCTTCTTTGCCTCGGTGAGGCACACTTGGTGGATTCCTGCTCGCATTGTATGAGCTTCTCGCGCCAGACCTGTCGCAACCGTGCTGACTGCCTACGTAGCCTTTTGTGGAGCAAGGCCCTTTCGGCAGTAGACAACCCACGCCCGGCCATGGAGTCCACAGTACCTCATTCTGGGGAGCGTAGGCCTATGCCATTAAATCGCTCAAACCCAGCATCCCCTGGCTCGCCCTCAGTAAGGGTTGTAGCTCAGGAGCCTGGCCCTCTTAGCCAGCCTGGCTCGCCCTCAGTAAGGGTTGTAGCTCAGGAGCCTGGCCCTCTTAGCCAGCCACCTTTATCGCCATCTGCTCCTGTTCGAGAACACGAGAAGCAAAGGAGTAAGAGCCGGGACAAATCAGCCAAGTCACACAAATCAGTAGACAAGCCCAAGAAATCCTCGATACCGACACCGACAGCTTTGACCCCGACTGCGATCGCGCCTGATCGGACGTCGACGTCGAGAACATTGTCGGCACCAAAATCCATCACTTCGGTACTGACCTCATCGGCACCGAGTGAACGCAAGAAGGCAAGGACGACGCCTTTGGTGTCGGGCGCTTCGATACCGACCGAACACATGACGACGAAAGCTCTACCTACGATATTGACTGCTTCGGGGCCGAGTGCACGGCACAAGCTTTCTGAGCTGGCGTCATCGATACCGATGCTTACGGTACTGAGTCGTCATAAAACCAGTCCTAGCATCGTCTCTTCACCGGTACCATCACCGATGCCTACTGTGCCCCGGGGACCTTCGGCTACTCTCTCTATTTCTCCGGTGTCGACGATGTCTGAGCCACAGGGAAGACGACGACGCTCACCCGTGGCGGCCCGGTCTTCCTCTCTGCCTCCTATACCGTCGATCTCGTCCCCGGTACCGATTGACGACTTGTCGGACATAGACCTACTGGACACGATTCCAATAGAACAGCAGGAGCTACGGATCTCTCGCCCAGTCTCTCCTATCTCTCGTGCCTTGAGGTGCAGCACCGTGCGCCCCAGGTCCTGCTCCAGATCGCGCTCGAGAAACTGGGATGCTTACTCCGATCGATCCTACCGACCTGAACAATGTCGTCGACACCGTGATCGGTATCGATTCGACCCTATATGGGACAGAAGTTGGCTAGCGCTCCCAGAGCAGCGACAACCAATCTACCACAGGATCGAGTTGTGGAAGCACCACGTCTACACCAGAGACAAGTTGCACACGCTGCTCCACAGCCGCTGCCACAGGAAGACCAAGCGTCTTCGGTAGAGGATTATGCCTCAGATACATCGTTGGTACCATCGCCGGCTCCATCAGTACCTCCCCGTCTGACGGTGTCGGCACTGCTGATAGAGCATCTCCATCAATGGAACTTGGGAGCTTCTCCGACCAAATGCTGAGAATGGCACAATCGCTCGGGATCGAGCACCAACAGCCTCAAGAGCCAGTCGACGACAGGATCTTTGATGTTATGTATGTTGAGCCATCACCGCAGCTAACACTACTGATGATACCGACACTACTAAAGACTGTCCAGCAATCTTGGACAAATCCGGCCACTATGGGCCCAACCTCTAAACGTCTTGATACCTTATACAAGGTGAAGGAAGCGGACGCTTCCTTCTTATTCCTCCACCCAAAGCCTAACTCGATTGTGGTGGAGGCATCTCAAGGCAAGTCCACGGGTACCCACTCTGCTCCTACAGACAAGGAGGGTCGCAAACTGGACGCATTTGGATGACGGATTTACTCCTCCGCCACGCTGGGCATTAAAGTGGCTAACTACCAGGCCATGATGGCCCTCTATCAACTTTTCTTGTGGGAAAAAATTTCATCCTTGACGGACTATCTGCTTGATGACCAGCGTGACCTGGCTCGTGTTTTTCAAGCAGAGGCAATCAGACTGTCAAAGCAGGAATTGACAACCTCATGCCACCAGACGGATTGTGCGGCCAAGGCAATGGTTGGCGCGATAGCCTTGCGCAGACATGCTTGGCTACGGTCCTCTTCTTTGCAGCAAGAGACGAAGACAAGGATTGAAGACCTTCCCTTTGACGGGGAAGGCTTATTTAATTCCTCAACTGACACCGCTATGGACAATATCCATAAAGCGAAAATGACAGTGCGCAAAATGGGCCTTTCTAGTCAATAACAGCCAATGTATCGAGGTCTTAAATGGTACTGACCGGCTCCCTATCATTCTCGACAACAACAGGATCGTAATCAGCGTTACCAGCCTGCTCAATCCTCATCTCTATACCAACCTAGAAAGCCATCGACTCGATTCAACAAGCCTCGTGCCAGGCAGGAACCAAGTTCGAAACGTCGCCTTTGACTTGCCTTACCTAGCGCTGATGACAAGGCCGTGCCCCAACAGATTAGGACCATTCCTCCAAAATTGGAAGCATATCACCACAGACCGTTGGGTACTCAACATCATTGCCCATGGCTATCACATAGAGTTTCAAGTCCCCCCTCTTCTTGGTACCGTGAAGGTTACTCCGTCTTCAGACACACTGTTCCAGGAAACAACAACCCTTCTGGACAAAGGCGCTATCACTGTCATCCCATTCTCTCAGATCAAGATGGGGTTTTATTCGCGCTACTTCACGGTACCAAAGAAGGACGGGGGCCTTCGCCCTATTTTGGATCTCAGGCATCTAAACAAATTCATCGCACCCAAAAAGTTCCGCATGGTGACCCTGGCACTTATCCTGCCCTTGCTCAAAAAACACAGATGGTTCACCTTGATCGATCTCAAAGATGCCTATTTCCACATAGCCATACACCCTTCTCATCGCAAATACCTCCGCTTTATTGTAAACCAACAAATCTTCCAATTCTCAGTACTCCGGTTCAGCCTCAGGACCGCGCCACGGGTCTTCACAAAATGCATGTCGGCAGTCTGCGTGCACCTTCACTCCAAGGGTGTCGAGTTGTACCCTTACCTGGACGATTGGCTAATCGTCTCCCCATCCCAAAGCCAAGCAGTCCGGGATGTCCACACAATTTTGTCTCTCCTCTCGAACCTCGGCCTGGAAATAAACATAGAAAAATCAGTTTTTCACCCCACACAAACCATACAGTTTATAGGTGTCCTCCTCGACTCCGTCAAAGGCCGCGTGTTTCTCCCCGTCGACAGAAGAAACTCGCTACAGGACCAGGTCGAGCGTCTGAGAGCTATGCGGAGCACGTCAGCCCATACGATCCTGCGCCTCTTAGGCCTCATGGCCGCAACAGTTTTTGTAGTACGTTGGGCCCGCCTTTACATGCGCCCCCTGCAACAGCTTCTCGTCGGACATTTTTCACCGGTACAGGACCCTCGCAAAATAATACTTACCATACCAGACAATGTCTGTCCTTCTCTCGGATGGTGGGCCACCCCACACAACCTATCACAGGGAATGCCATTCCACACGCCAGGTCCGTCCCGCATCGTGACATCGGATGCATCCTTGGAGGGCTGGGGAGCTCACCTCAACGACCTAAGTATTCAAGGGAGATGGTTACGATCGGAGAAACGCCTACACATAAACATGTTAAAATTGTTGGTAGTGAAGAGAGCTCTCCACACTTTTCAAAGACTGTTATGCAGCCGCCATGTACGTGTCCTATCAGACAACACCACTGTTGTTTGGTATTTGAACAAAGAAGGCGGAACTTGATCCCGCCGCTTACTCCACTTAACTATGGATATTCTGCACTGGGCCATTGCGAATCAAATGTGTTTTTCAGCCCTACATATTGCAGGATCACACAATGAGAGAGCGGACGATCTCAGTTGCACGTTTCGCGACACCCACGAGTGGCAGCTCTCCCCAGAAGTCGTTCTTCGCATTTTTGCGAAGTGGGGCACACCATCTATAGACCTCTTTGCAACCACTGCAAATTCAGTTTGCTCTGCTTTTTGTTCCCGAGCAGGAATAGGACCTACGAGAGGTTTCCTCTACATGTTCCCCCCCTTCCCCCTCGTGGCCAAGGCAGTTGCCCGAGCCCATCGTTACCTGACGGACGCTATATTAATAGCCCCTTGGTGGCCTCGTCAACCGTGGTTCACCCCCCTCCTTCAGCTAGCGAGGCACTGAGTTTGGCGACTTCCCAGCACTCCGGACCTCCTCTCCAGGAACAAAGGCAAGATCTTGCACCTGAATCTCGCCTCACTGAGACTCACGGCCTGGAGAATTCTTCCCGCTGGCAGGACCTAGCCGTCACCCCGGCTATACGGGCCATCTTTGAGGCAGCCAAAAAGCCTGCTACTAGAGCGTCTTATGCCTGTAAGTAGGAACATTTCCAGAAGTTTGCTATAGACAATAACTTTAATTGTCGCTCCGGCACAATACTAGGTGTTATCAAGTTCTTCCATTCCCTTCACTTGACGAGCCTGAAACCTTCTTCTATCCACGTTTATTTAGCAGCGGTTTCTGTAAATCATAACTTGGTGGATGGATTCTCTGTGTTTACCCACCCCTCTTCCAAAACTTTTCTCCGGGGCCTACGAAATATGTTCCCAACGGTGCGCCCGTTGGTCCCCCAGTGGAGTTTATCCATAGTGCTCACTGCACTAACTTCTAAACCGTTTGAACCCTTGGCAACTATTGACCTCCGGCTCCTGACATTTAAAACCATTTTTCTGGTGGCAATCACGTCGGCGCGGCGCGCTTCGGAGCTTGCGGCCCAGATAATAGACCCGCCGTACACGCAATTTTTTCCAAATAAAGTGGTACTCCGTCCCGGGCCCACTTTCGTTCCTAAGGTTAATTCAACGTTTCACCTTACTCAAGACATTGTTCTCCCTTTATTTTTCAGTTCTCCCTCTGACACACTCAGCGCCACACTGCACACCCTGGATGTTAGGCGGGCGTTAGGTTTTTACAAATCCAGGACTGAGTGCTACCGTAAATCTCGTCAACTCTTTATTAGTTACGGAGGAAAATCAAAAGGTATGGCGGTGTCCTCCCAGTGCCTCTCGCACTGGATTGTCGATACCATTGTTCTTGCCTACCAAATCCTCGGCAAGCAACCACCGGCTTCCTTTTCGGCACACTCTACGAGAGGCCAGGCAACTTCCACGGCCTTTATCAGAGGGACGCCAATCCCCGACCTATGCAAGGCCGCTACTTGGTCAAACGTTTCTACTTTCATCAAGCACTACAGGCTTGATGTCCGGGCTGCCAAGGACGCCTCTTTCGGAAGAGCAGTCCTTGCGTCCATATGCCAGTGACTTCATACCCAACAGCTTGCTACCCGCCTCTGGTAAGTCTTGCTTGTTATTCACCCATATGTGTGATGCACAGAGACCACGAAGAAGAAATGCAGGTTGCTTACCTGTAACCGTAGTTCTTCGAGTGGTCATCTGTGCAGTCACACAACCCACCCACCATCTCCTCTTGGCTATGCTGTTGTAAAGGCCAACTGGTTGCTGGGCGTGCTCGAATAGTACCTTGGTCGCGAGGCCTTTGCGGTCTCAGTGAACTGAGGTAGGCGGGAACCTCCCGAGCGTGCGCAGTAGGATGGTGGGGGAGGGGTTCCTGCCAAAACTCTAAGCTAGCTATAGAAGTTTCCCGAACAGGGCTCGGCGTCGGCGCGAGCCCGTATGTGTGACTGCACAGATGACCACTCAAAGAACTACGGTTACAGGTAAGCAACCTGCATTTATTAGTGCAGTCCCAACATTCATTATCCTTCTTAAAATGTAAGTGTGGGCTTGACATGAATAAAGACATTTTACAAGAATTAATAAAAAAAATTGCAAAGCTTCCCCATTTTTAATGTTTCCCCTTCTTTCTTACAAAATATGTCAGTTTGGCCACATGACTGAAATCTACTAGAAGGTATAGGACTGTTTTTTGTTTGGACATGCATAGGATTACAGCTTTTATATGCTCCCAACAACAGATGCTGAAATTACTAATTTAATGTTTACTGACCTGGTGTATTACTTCATTGACATTTGGTAGGAATTTTATCTGATCATTCATAGGAAGAAGTTGACCATAAACGTTCTCAGGTTTGTGTTTTGATATAATCTTTGACATTGTGTGCCTATTTTTTCATAATGGCTTTCACTTGCTCCATTTCACACACAAATGTTAATTATTTTATAGGTCTTAGACGATAAATGTTTTTCTGTGCCCATTAACATTCCCCCCCCCCCCCGAATCCTGTATTTTAAACAGCTGTTTTGGATACCTCAGATAAACCAGCTCTAATCTGAAAATATTAAAACCATCTATTTTTAATATAATTGTAAATCAGTACTGTATTGCTGACTACTGTGCATTTTTTCCTTAACAAAAAACTTGGGAATGTCCTTAAATTAACAAAGTCATCTATCATAGGGCCTAAAGGAGATTTAGATGAATTAATTCATTTATTTATTACATTTCTATACTGAAGCTCTCTGAGCAGTTCACAAAAATTAAAAACTATTAAATACATTATATAAAGTATAAAAACTATTTACATAATAAAATAGCACAACAATAACATATATCTAAAACAATCAAAACAATCAGCAAGAGACAATCCAGGACCTGATCAAAAAGACTCATTATGTACTGCTAAATGCCTGAGAAAAGAGGGAAGTTTTAACTTGGTGCTGAAAAGATGACAACGTTGGCGCCAGGCACGCCTCATCAGTGAAATGGTTTTTAAATGTTGGGGGGGGGGGGTACCACCAAGAAGGCCCTCTCTAGATGTAGCCTTAGTGACTATTACTCTAATCTGCTTTGCCTCAAGCCTAAACTACCACATCATACTCTGTAGGGCTGCACTTTAAGACTGTTTAGAAGCTTCAGATTGTGTGTCGATAATTGCGGTCATCTCTTATTCCCTGCCCTTCAAAAGTGTTATTTTTAAACTATAAACTTCTTTAAATGGCTTGGGCTTACATAGAGGGGATCAGAAAAATGGTAAGCACTGGTAACCCTAAAGTTAGTTCTGGCAATCTGTCTGTTCCTTGCTTCTAAGTATTTTAAAGGGCCGTGCACCAGTTTTGTGCTCACCTTTCATCCTTCACTGATTACGTGTATATCTTGTATTTGTGTATTTCTTCTAAGTACAGAGCATTGCATTTTTTTAGTGTAAGTAGTTTTAATGAAAAATGAAACTAACAGAAATGAAGGAGATAAATTATATATTAAAAATTAGAATAAAAACACTAAGATTTGAGAAATAGATCTGCCATTTGGGTGGAACTAAACTATAGTGAAGAGAATAACCTTCTAATTAAACTTGCATCCCTGTTAGCCAGTCTTGTAAATAAGCCTTCAAAAGTTATTCACCTGAAAAACACTTTTTACTAGCCTGCTGGGGCTGGCAGAAGAGGGACAAATCTGCATTTCTACATGGAGTGTAGAGGATGGACTTCTCTAGCAGCCCATTTAGTTTTTATGTTTGGAGCAAAGGAAGGACAGAATGCTTAATTCTTTCTCTGCCAACACACACACTCATCTGCATGCAATTCCTGATCACCTCTGGCTACCAGGCTAGAGCTTAAAAGCAAAGTTGCTCTTATTCTTGGGCTTCTGCAGGGCTATTACAAATTGAACTTTCTCAGAGCTGCTGGGGTAGGAGATTATAAATTATGAGCTAATTCTCTCCCTTGTCAGCTTGAAACTGGGGTGGGGTTGGAAGCACTTGTCATGCATGGAAAATCTTGCTCTTTTGTCTTATTTTCTTAGCATGGGTTGTCTGAGCCAACCTTTATGTTAGGCATAGGCAACTTTGATGTTTCCGAACTGGTCCAGACCCAAGACACACCTCGGACTGCCAACCTGCAACATGGGACCTACTTTCACAATTGCCGAACTTGGCAGCAACAGCTTTGCCGCAACCCATCTGGCTACAGCTCCCATAAATCCCAACCAACATGGCCACCAGTCATGGATTATGAGAGTTTTTAAACTTTTGGAGGTTATCAGGTGCCTATCCCTACTTGTTCCTTTAAAGATTAGTTAGTTGCCATGTTTCCTTTTTGCCAGTGCCTCCTTCAATAAGAGATAAGGGAGCTAGCTATAAGCCCTCTAGACTATTGGCAAGATCCTGTTCCCAAAATGTTTTTAAACAGAGCCACTGTTGTTCTGGGGAGTACAGCAGAAGAGCACTAGAAGTATAAGCTGTGTTGACTTATCAACTTTGGGTAGGATCCACCATGGGAAAGCGTCACATAATTTTAAAAACAAATGAACAGTCATGTTCAATGTATGTGCAAAGAGGACAGTTGTAGAGAAAAGGGAATTTCAGCCAGTGCCATTTGTATGCAGTTAGTTCCTGGTGAAATTCCCTCTTCATCACAGCAGTTAAAGTTGCAGGGGCCCTGCCTTCTTTTGTATATGGTCACTCTAGTATAGTGCCTTCAACTTTAACTGTTGTGATGAAGAGGGAATTTCACCAGGAACTAATTGCATACAAATGGCACTGGCTGAAATTCCCTTTTCTCTACAACTATTTAAGATACAGGAGCCCTGTCCTCCTTTTCAGATGGTCAGCCTAGCTGACACCAACTGCATACCAGCATAAACATGCAGCCACAGTATTTAACTAGTGTGATGAAATTTTGAGAACAGGTTAATATTAGGCATCACTTTTATCCCAGAGGTTTTTAAAAGCCTAAATTGGAAAATTAGAAAAAGAGACCCAATTAAAATTCATTTTCGACAACAATGCAAAATGTGTACAAAATTAGTTATGTGTTAATTGTAAAGCATTGAATGACACATATTTAGGTGTATAAACCATCTGTCTGTGCCCCTGTGATGCTGAGAATTTTTAAAATAAAAAAATGGCTGGCCAGATTGTTAAATCTCAATTATTAAAACTGAAATGTATGTATTGTTTTGTAATCAGAACAGTGGACTTTTTAGAACTACAGAAATAGCATCTCACTCTGACATTACCTTAGACAGCCTCCCCAACATTGGGGAGGTTATGAAGCAGGCGAATGGACATGCTAAGTAAGCCAACAAGTGCTCACCTGTCCCTTGCCTTCCCCCATTGGACATGATGTGAGGCAGGCAAAGTGCCCCAGCCAAAGCAATGTCTGACATTTCTCCAGTCATCGATTGGGGTGGGGCTGGCTTCCCCCACACTGCTTTACCCCATTGAATATGATGTGGGGCAATTGAAGGACTTAGAACATGGCTTTCCTTCCCAATGTATGAAGGTAAGGCTGGGCCTGGAAATAATCTGTGACTTAAAATTAGGGATTCTTTTTCCTGACTCCTCAAGCCCCTGGTGGGTTCCGGGCTAAGGAATGGGGACTTGGGGAGGGACCTTCAAGCCTCCTCACGCCAGATGGGCAACCTCCTCAGGCTGGGTTAGGCTTAGGTAGAGGCAGATTTAGATTCAGATTCAACATAAAACACACTCAAGCAAACACATTTCACTTAAATAGCCTCAAAACATGGGGAATGTCCTAGGCCTAGGCCTTGACCTTCACGTATTCATGGGCACCTTTATAATAGAATTGTAGAATAGTAGAGTTGGAAGGGGCCAATAAGGCCATCGAGTCCAAACCCCTGCTCAATGCAGGAATCTACTTTAAAGTATACCTGACAGATGGTTGCCCAGCTGCCTCCTGAATGCCTCTAATGTGGGAGAGTCCACCACCTCCCTAGGTAATTGGTTCCATTGTCGTATTGCTCTAATGGTCAGGAAGTTTTTCCTGATGTCCAGCTGTAATCCGGCTTCCTGTAACTTGAACCCATTATTCCATGTCCTGCATTCTGGGTTGATTGAGAAGAGATCCTGACCCTCCTCTGTGTGACAACCTTTCATGTATTTAGGAAGTTGAGAAACTGCTGTGGGCACCACCATACAATGGGTTCCATAGAGGATGTGGCTAGTCACGTAATGGTTGCTGGGTGGAGGTCTGGCTAGTCAAAAGTATGCTAAAGAGGTGGTGGGGTAGGGGAGAGAAATAGTGAGGCTAGAGGCTAGAAAGGTAAAGAAAAAAAGATTACTTTAGCTTAACTTTCCAAGGTGATTATTAAACTTTTTTTTAAATGATTAGGCAGTGGAGAGCTCTGTGGGTGACCCTTGCTATAGTGGTTAACTTTCTCTAGGTTTGTTTCTCAAGGCAAGATACTATGACCCAACATGTAGTGAGACAGAGTTGTCATAAGCATGTTGAAGTCCAACTTCTGTCAGCCGCATCCAACATGTCCAGTGGTCAAGAGATGATGGGAGTTGTAGTCTTAACATCTGGAGGAGCTACAGGTTTACAGGTTCCTCAGTCCTGTTTCTCTAACGTGCTCTCTCTCTCTCGCGCGCGCACACGCACACAGGCTGCTGCTTTCATTGAAGTTGGAACATATTGGAAGATCTTCAAAATACAAAATAACCTGTTCAAGACAGTTTTAAGTTGATTTGGTTACCATTAAAAAGAGCAGGCATGAGTCAGAATATTCTGTTTGAGAAGGGGGAGAAAGCCACAACAATGTGTGTTGGCATCTGAAGCTAGTGTTTGCTTAAAGATGCTGATAAGCTGGGGCTCTTTGTGCTTTGTTCCCAAAGGATCTCTGACTGCATGTCAAACACTTCACCCATTTTCTTTTGAATTTCCTATAGGAGGCTCTCTAAGGTTTTATTACTCCTCACAAATAGTTCTTGTTTAACCAAGAAAGCAGGGAGGTTTAAATTCATTTAGAGTGGATGTTCTAGTCACCTTAACTCCTTTTAAGTCCCAGGCACCTATAATTAAATGCATCTCTTGTAGCAGGGCTGGGAAAAAACTGTGCCTTTACACTCAATATAGTGCAGGTTTATATGTTCCTATTATTGACTGACAACTTAGCCTTGGAATAGTTGCATCACAGTGATGTCAAGACTCATAAGAACATAGAAGGCTGCCTTATATTGAGTCAGTGCATTGGTCCATCTAGCCCTGTACTGTTGACACTGACTGGCAGTGGCTGTCCCAGATTTCAGGCAGTTTTTCCAGCCCTACCTGGAGATGCCAAGGATTGCATTTGGGACCTTCTAGATGCAAAGAATATGCTCTGCCTCTGAGCTATGATCTTACCTGATGCATTGGTTTCTCTTCCCCTTCCTGTGTGTGGCTATTGCAAAGTGCTCACATAGATCTCCCTGATCTGATTGCTATTCTGAGTTGCTTATCTTTGGAAAGGGAAGGTAGAAAATTCTATGGAAAGTGGGGGTGGCAATATTTCTGACTAGGCAATTATTTTGTTCCCTGCTAGTATTGTGTGTCACTTGATTAGCCTTTGAGTTGGATGCTGCTTTCATCAAAATACTTGTAACTGGCAAGATACTGGCCAACGTCAGTTTGTTCTCAGCATTACTTTTGTGTGTCCTTGTGACTCTGAAGTCCACTCCTCCATTCTTGTTATATTGGTGACGTTAGAACTGCCTCCCTGGCAAACTTCATTGATGTAGATTTTCATGTAATACAATGTGTTTACTCTGGCTGAATGTTATCTATCTGGACTCCTAATGAATAGTGTGTAATTGTTTTGATTTGTACAAAGCCAGCTGAGTGACACAGTATGAAAATGGTAGTTAAATTTATTGAAAGGGGGAAGGTATGTGTGAGATACCTTTTAAAATAAATATATGTACTGAGAGTGTACAACACAACACAGACTGCAGATAAATTAATGCTTCATCATATACTTAAATCAGCCTATTTCCACTTGGAAATAAATGCTGTTACAAGCCTTTTATCCTTGTTGCATTTTCTAAAAACACAACAAAGCTTGTGTCCTGGTTTTGTCCCATAGATAGGTCACTTGGGTGCAGCTTGTATTTATGTATGGAAAGAGACATGCTGAATGCTATGAAGTACCACATGGTTTTTCACTGCGATTAGGGATATAGTCTGACTCAGCAAAAAGGTACGGCGTTATCAGTGTAAATGGGTTGTTCCAAAATGTTGTATTAATCTCTCCAGCCCTTTTTACCTTAATATGCTGTTGTATGTTACTGATAAAGCATTGTACTCCTTACAATAATTAATTTTCAGAGTGAACACCATGTTGGTCTGTTGTAACAAAAACAACGAAGTCTTGTGGCACCTTAAAGACTATCACATTTATTATTGCATAAGCTTTTGAGGACCAGGTTCTACTTCGTCAGATACATGAAGTGTTATTGTAAGTTGATAGATATTAATAATTACATTTACTATAATTAATTGGTAATCTAACCCTTAGTTTTCCTCATCCAGAGAATGATACAATGGGAACATGTTTTAAATTTTGTTTTACAATAAATTTTCATTCAGATTTCGGGTGTGGGGGGTGAGTTATGTGTTTGTTTATATTGAATAGTAATGCAAAGCCTGAAGACCAGAAAAGATTTGGTTGATTAAGAAAGAGCTCAATTCTAAGGGATTGCATTTCGTTTGACTGAAGGTTCCAAAATTGGAGACGTCTGACTATTGTATGCTCTGCTAGGAGGAGCTGGGCAGGGCAGAGGGAGTACAGAGTTGAAACCGTCTCCAGGTCCTCCTTTTCTTTTCGTTTACTGCTAGATGAGCCTTTTTGTAAGCGAGATGGGCAACGCTTTAGGATCCTGTGGTTCTTCTTCGTGGTCTCTGTGCATCACACACTATGGGCTCGCGCCGATGCCGAGCCTCACTTCGGAACTTCTAAAGCTTAGAAACTATTGGCGGGAACCCCTCCCCCCACCGTCCTATCGCGCATGCCTGGGTTCCCGCCTACCTCAGTTCTTCTTCGACCGCCTTGCTGGTTGCCTCACAAAGGACTTCTCTGATCCGTTCGTTGCTTAGATTCGTTTATACCTTTATTTCCATCTTTCCTCTTGTACTCCCTTTCTTCTTATTCTTCTCTCTCTCTCTCTCTCTCTCTCTGTCGTTTACCTCGTGTTTCATCTAAAAAAAATAAAAATAAATAAATTTATATAGTCTTCTTTTTGTCTATCTGTTAATACTTGTGTATGTATATATATATATATATATATATATATATTATATAATACTCCGCTAGTCCGCCTTAAGCGGCATTGGATTACGGGGGTCCTCAAGGGACGCAACCTCCAATGCTCCCCCCCCTCACCACAGCTCCCTCCATTTTTTCCCGCCTTCGTGGCCCTCCAAGATGGCGTCCTTATTTAAAAACTGCTCGGGCTGTAGGGCGAAACTAACGCTGTCGGATGGACACGCGAAGTGCCTCCTTTGCCTAGGGGAAGCCCATATTGTGGACACGTGCCCGCATTGCCTCAATTTTTTGAGACAAACAAGCTCCGGGCGATGCTCTGGAAGCAGGCGCTGGAAACGGTCGACATCCCGGCCCCGGTACCGGGCCCGGCACCGAAGGCGGTACCGACGCCATCTCGATTGACCCCGGCGGAGACAAGCTCCCGCCCTAAGAAGTCTAAGCCCTCCCTTCCCACCGACGTGGGTAAGGCTAAGCGGCTAAAGAAAGACCCAAAGAACGGAGAGAGCGGCAAACATGTCAAAAAGAAGGATAAACAAAAAGGGTCTCCGACGCTGAGGCACAGTCGGCCGACTCCGGCGAGCCACGCGTCGACAAAGATCAAGCACATGCTGAAGGCATCTTCGGTACCGACGAGTTCACCGGTACTGATGACTGGACAACTTCTATCCCCACCGGCGTCGGTATCGATACCGATTGTGTGGCCTTCGACACCGACGACTCCGGTACCGGCTCGAAAAATTCTACAGCCTTCGGTACCGAAGGCACCCAAACCTTCGGCATCGAAAACAGAGCTCCAGCTACCGCATGTCTCCAGGGAGTTTTCCACGGGTTCGCCGTTCAGGTCGGAATCGGGTGACTTTCCTTTCGACCCCCTCTCCTCTGGGACGCCGCTCCGCTCCCCGTCACCGTATGCAACAGCGGATGTTTGCCCATACGCGCCGATACCGGAGGAAGAATGGGACCGGGGCTCATCTCGATCCGTAAGGTCGTGGTCCTCCCAAGCACCAGCTCTTCCCAGGAAGCCTTTGTTCGATCAGTACACGGGAAGGAGACTTGATGACACGGAGTCTGTGTTTGTGCCACCTCCACCACCCAGAGGCCCTCCATCAGCAACTGTTTCTGCACCGGAATACATTGAGCCCAGATCGGAATCCCCTCTTCCCCCCCTGGGCGCCATGGAAATTAGGGCACCGCAATCACCTTCGGACGATGACTACGCTTCGGATTCTTCCGATGTGTCAGACAAGGCGCAGCCAGTTTTGCCCTCTCCATCAGATGAAGTCGGTACCGACAAACGGGCATCACCGTCTGTGGAAGTGGTCTCTTTTCTCGATCAGATGCAACGCTTAGCACAGTCCTTGGGAATTGAGGTCCCAGACTCAGACAGCCCTGAGGTTGATGTGGCGTATGATGTTATGTACGGTGAATCAACTTCCTCATTAGCAATGCCCCTGCTGTCTACACTGCTGCGTACGATGTGGGAATCGTGGCATTCGCCGGCCACCACAGGACCAGTGTCCAAGCGTGTTGACGCACTCTACAAGCTCCAGGAGAAGGATGCAGGATTCCTTCTGCAGCATCCCAAACTGAACTCGGTGATAGTGGAGTCAGTGCAAGGAAGATCCTCTAGATCCCAAACAGCACCGATTGACAAAGAGGGCCGTAAGTTAGACGCTTTCGGTAGAAGGGTGTACTCGTCAGCCGCATTGGCAGTGAAGATTGCGAACTACCAAGCCCTCATGGCCAGATATCACCTGTTTATATGGGACAAGGTGGCAACTCTTCATACACATCTCCCTGATGATATCAAGCCGGCAGCACAGGTCTTCCAACAGGAGGCCGTCGCGCTAGACAAACAGGAACTTAGTTTGGCTCGGCACATGACGGACTGCCTGGCGAAATCCATGGTGGCATCCGTTGCGTTGCGAAGGCATGCGTGGCTTCGTTCCTCAAGCCTGCCACAAGAGTCGAAATCGCGTATAGAAGATCTCCTGTTTGATGGGGAAGGACTTTTTAATGCCACCACGGACACGCAAATGGATACCATCCAGAAAGCACGTGTGACAGCCAAGAAAATGGGCTTCTACCAGCAAGCGCCTTCCTCTTCGTATCGCCCACGTCGCTGGCTGCGACAACAATTCTATTCACAGCGCCAGGCACCATTTAGACACCAACAACAACAACAACACACACGTTTTCAGCCTTCTTACCAACCATTCCGTCAACAGAGGCCGTTCTCTCAAAACAAGAACCGACAACATCGTACCAGGCAAGAACCCAACCCAAAGCAACGTCTTTGACTCGCTCCCGACCCCCCATCAGCTGTCACCCCAATTCTACAGCAGGCTGCGTCAGTTCTACAAGACATGGACCCGCATTACTACGGACAGATGGGTCCTGGAGATGATCCTTCGAGGGTACCGTATCGATTTCGCCAGTCTCCCCCCGACTGGAACGCTGAGATTCACACCCACTTCAGCCATCTTGCGACAGGAGGTATCGACCCTACTCCAGAAGGGGGCGGTTGTGCAGGTGAACATCTCAGAAGCAAGCAGGGGATTCTACTCCTGATACTTTACAGTCCCGAAGAAGGATGGCTGATTACGCCCTATTCTGGACTTGAGACTGCTAAACGAATTTCTGTCGACCATCAAGTTCAGGATGATAACTCTGGGCTCAGTCCTACCGCTGCTTCGGCGAAATGCGTGGTTCACTCTTGTAGATTTAAAGGATGCCTACTTCCATATCCCCATCTACCAACCCCACCAACGTTTTCTGCGGTTCATCATCGGTACAGAGATTTTTCAGTTCAATGTCCTTCCATTCGGGTTGAAGACTGCTCCCAGGGTATTCACGAAATGCATGGCAGCAGTATGTGCTTATCTACGTTCTTCTTCGTGGTCTCTGTGCATCACACATATGGGCTCGCGCCGACGCCGAGCCTGCATCGGGAACTTCCCTAGCTAGCTTAGATTTTTGGCGGGAACCCCTCCCCCCCACCATCCTATCGCGCATGCTCAGGGTTCCCACCTACCTCAGTTCTTCTTCGACCGCTCGCTGATTGCCTCGCGGGGGACTTCCTCTCTCCGTTCGGATTCCCTGAAGAGAACAAAAAAAGATAAGAGTTAGCTTAGATAGTTAGTTAGTTAGTTAGTTAGTTGTAGTTTCTCTAGTTAAAAAAAAAAAAAAAATTATTATAACTTAGTGTTTGCTGTGTTTGTTTGCTACTGTTAATGGCGAACACGGCTTTATTTAAGCGTTGCGTCAGGTGCCGGGCTAAACTGGCCCTCACGGATGGGCATTCCCTGTGTGTAGCATGTCTTGGGGAGGCCCATGTTGTTGAGACTTGTGCACTCTGCATGAGTTTTTCGCGCCAGACCAGGCGCAATAGAGCTGACCGTCTCCGCAGTGTCCTGTGGAGCCGTGCGTTGGAGGCTGTGGACGTTCCTCGCCCCATGGAATCCCAAGCCTCAACTTCTGGGGAGCGCGGTCCGCAGGCTGTTAGTCGCTCGAGCCCAGCAACCCCTCGCTCACCGTCCCCTTCGGTGGTAGCGCAGGGCCCTCCACGTAAGAAGCCCAAACTTTCGAAAAAAGAGCCTTCGAAGTCGAAGAAACAAAAACCGAAACCACCTAAGGCGTCGGTACCGGCCGCAAAATCCCGGTCGACACCGAGAGAGCTTGGACTTGAGACGACTTTGCCTTCGTTACCGAGGCGTTCACCGGCAGTATCGGAGCCGGCAGCTAGATCGTCGTCAGCGTTGATGCCGAAGCCGAGAAAGTCATCCTCGGCATCAGCGCTTCCCTCGCTACCGATCTCGCCTCAGCCTCCTTCGGTCTCGGCATCGAGACAAAAGTCTTCGAAGTCGACCTCGACATCGGTACCGACGCGTTCGTCGGTAACGGCATCGTCATCGAAGCAAGGGAAGGCACGGTCTACCTCCACTTCGAGCGCGAGACCAAAAGCAGTGGTGGCACAGTCTACCTCCTCGTTACCGAGGACTCCATCTGACCCACGATCACCCGGAACGCTACCGGCTCTTCTGCTAGATCCTCCAGCAGCCCCGCTGTCACCACAGATAGAGCTCTTCTCTGAGGTGGAAGTTCTCGACACCGACGTGGATGTTCGACTGGATCCCACTTCCCGGGCGCGATCGCACACCTCCATGTCTCCGGTTTCTCATCATTCACGGGCCTCTCATCAGGTTTCGCCGAGGCGCTACCAGCGCTCACGGTCACGATCACGTTCCCGTTCGAGAGATTGGGACAGATATTCAGATAGATCCCGCCGCTCGACCAGATCCTCGATGCACTCTCAGTACCGAGCTCCCGCAGCTTATCGCTTCGACCCCTATACCGGACAACGCCTAACGGCTGATCCTCTACCAACTTCACGTTCATCTAGAGAGCAGCACGCATCTACTCGGCACCGTGGGCAAGCGGCCTCGACAGCTTTACAGCCGGCGCTGCCATTACCATCTGGGCAGTTGCCTACTCCCTCCTCTCCGCAATCCATCGAGGACTACGCTTCGGACACGTCATCCATAGCATCTGCTGTCCGGTCCTTCCCGTCCCCCTCGGAGGAGGTGGCTACAACGGAGCGGGCTTCCCCATCAATGGAGCACAGCAGCTTTGCGGAGCAGATGCTAAGGATGGCTCAGTCACTTGGAGTACAACATCAACTCCCACAGGACGATGATGATGACAACATCTTCGACGTTATGTACACGGAACCAACACCGCAACTTACCCTTCCGATGGTCAAGACCATATTGAAGACCCTCAAACAGCCATGGCCTACCCCGTCGACGATGAGCCAAACATCAAAACGGCTCGATGCACTATATAAAGTAAAGGAATCTGATGCACCGTTCCTTTTCGTGCATCCGAAACCGAATTCCATCATCGTGGAAGCAGCCCAAGGCCGCTCCACTAGGACTCATTCTGCACCATCAGACAAAGAAGGGCGCAAGTTGGACGCGATAGGAAGACGAGTCTATTCTGCTGGAGCACTGGGAGCAAAAATCTCCAACTATCAGGCCATGATGGCCCGCTACCAGTTATTTTTATGGGAGAAAATATCATCCCTCGCGGACTATCTTCCGGAAGATCGACGAGAACTGGCTAGAGTGTTCCAGGCCGAGGCTACGCGTCTGTCCAAACAACAGCTCACCACATCTCGTCACCAAACTGATGCAGCGTCCAAAGCGCTGGTCGCAGCGGTGACTCTTCGCCGCCATGCGTGGCTGCGTTCCACGTCCCTACCGCAGGAAACACGTGGTCGCATTGAGGACTTACCGTTTGATGGTGAGGGGCTATTTAATTCACAAACAGATGCTACTATGGACACAATCCATAAGGCAAAAATGACAGCCAGGAAGATGGGTTTCCACACGGCCCTGCAGCCCTCTTATCGGCCGCGTAAATGGTATAGGCCGGTTCCGTTCCATCAACGTCAGCAACAAGATCGTCAGCAAAGATACCAGCCACAAGCTGCACAATATCAACAGCGGAAACCAGCGTCGCGGTTCCGCCAGACTCGCCCTAGAGCTGATCACGCCCCTAAGCGGCGTCTTTGACTTCGCACCTCCCCCCCCCAGAGCACTATCGATTTGGCGACACCCTGTCTTACTATTACAACGCATGGGCAGCCATTACAACGGACAACTGGGTATTGGCCATCATCACTGGGGGTTACAAGATAGAGCTGCGAGTCCCTCCTCCTCTGGGCACTGTGAAAGTAACATCGCCATCCCCCCCCTTGCTACAGGAAGTAACAACGCTACTGCAGAAGGGGGCAATTACACGGGTACCATTATCTCGAATTCGCCAGGGTTTTTACTCCAGGTATTTCACAGTACCAAAGAAGGACGGGGGCCTCCGCCCTATTATGGATCTCAGACAGCTCAACCGGTTTATCAAGACCAAGAGGTTCCGAATGATCACACTGGCAGCAATCCTCCCATTGCTCAGGAAGGGCAGATGGTTCACGTTAATAGACCTCAAGGACGCCTACTTTCATATTTCCATTCACCCAACGCACCGCAAATATCTCAGGTTCATGGTGGGGCGCCGTGTGTACCAATTTGCCGTCCTCCCGTTTGGTCTGAAGACGGCCCCCAGAGTGTTCACCAAATGCATGGGGGCAGTTTGTGCGCACCTACGGGCGAACGGGATAGAACTGTATCCATACTTAGACGATTGGCTGATCGTTTCCCCGTCAGAAAACCAAGCGATCTCAGACGTCCAACTGGTGGCTCGGACTCTGTCCTCGTTGGGCCTGCAGATCAACATAGAGAAGTCAGTTTTTCAACCCACCAGAACGCTTCAGTTCATAGGAGTCCTACTGGATTCGGTGACGGGAAGAGCGTTCCTCCCACAGGAAAGGGTGAACGCCATCACAACCATGGCAGTGAGTGTACGGCTCAGGGCCAGATCTACAGCACTAACCATCCTAAGACTGCTGGGTTGCATGGCGGCATCAGTTTTCGTCGTCCGTTGGGCGCGACTCCACATGCGCCCGCTACAGCAGCTGCTGCTCCAGAACTACGATCCAACTATGAACCCACACAAACTTTACATCACAATCCCTCAAAAGGTTCGAGACTCTCTCTGCTGGTGGGAAAATCCAGACAATCTGTCCCAGGGCATGCCGTTTGTTTCCAAAGGCCCCACACGAGTCATCACCACAGACGCGTCCCTGCTGGGCTGGGGTGCACATTACAGAGACCTCACCGTACAGGGCAGGTGGTCTTCAAAAGAACAGAGTCTCCACATAAATTTCCTCGAGCTTCTCGCAGTAAAGAGAGCTCTCCATGCTTTTCAGAATCACCTGCGAGGGCGTCATGTCCAGATCTTGACGGACAACACTGCGACAGTGTGGTACCTCAACAAGGAGGGGGGGACGCGATCCCCTGCCCTGTTGCGTCTGACCTTAAGCATTCTGCTGTGGGCGATTCCCAGGCATATCCACATTTCTGCCCTTCACATAGCCGGAACAGACAACACCGTAGCGGATGCCCTCAGCCGGACTTTTGCGGAAGTCCACGAGTGGCGGCTGAAACCACACCTAGTACGCAGCATCTTCGCCCGTTGGGGGTCACCGGATGTGGATCTGTTTGCGACGCAAGAAAACATGGTTTGTCGAGCTTTCTGTTCCAGAGCAGGAATAGGAGCGACGTCCCTGGGAGATGCATTCACTTACCGATGGTGCAACGGCCTCTTCTACCTCTTCCCGCCATTTCCGTTGATAGGGCGGGTCATAGCGCGGATTCTGCGCCACAACACCAATGCGATTCTCATAGCACCATGGTGGCCGAGGCAACCATGGTTCACCACTCTCCTAAGATTGGCCGGACCTCAAAGATGGAAACTTCTGACCGTGCCAGACATATTATCAAGGGAGAACGGTCAGATTCTTCACCCCGAACCGGACAGCCTGAAACTCACGGCATGGAGAATCCTACCCGGGGGCCCCAGCTAACTTTACCTCCTGAGATCCAGACTATACTGGAGTCGGCAAGAAAGCCTGCTACCAGGATGTCCTATCGGAGGAAATGGGACAAATTAAAAAAATTTGCTTTAGCTGCTGGATTTGACCACCTGTCGGGACCCATCTCAGGAGTCCTCTCGTTCCTATATTCGTTACATGAGGCGGGACTTACCCCAGCGTCCATTAAAGTCTACCTGGCCGCAATTTCAGCCACCCATGATCCCGTTGAGGGGGTGTCAGTCTTTACGCACCCGTTGTCTAAGGCGTTCCTGAAGGGACTTCATAACATTTCGCCTACTGTTCGGTCACCGGTTCCTCAATGGTCACTTTCTCTGGTCTTAGGTGTCTTAATGACTAAGCCATTCGAGCCGCTGGCTACCACCGATATTCGTCTATTGACCTTTAAAACCGTCTTTCTAGTTGCAGTCACGTCCGCCAGGCGGGCGTCCGAACTCGCTGCGTTGCTTGTTGATCCCCCTTATACCCAGTTCTTCAAGCACAAGGTTGTCCTGAGAACAGGGCCCACGTTTACTCCGAAAGTTTCGTCAAGTTTTCATCTTAATCAAGACATCGTTTTGCCGACGTTTTTTGCTGCATCTAATGACCCGTTGGTCTCGACGCTGCATACTTTAGACGTTCGCCGGGCCTTGGCGTTTTACAAGTCTCGGTCAGAGGAATATCGTAAATCTAGACAATTGTTTGTCTGTTACGGCGGAAAAAATAAAGGTTTACCAGTTTCTGCTCAACGTCTCTCGGCGTGGATTGTTGATACTATATTGCTTGCCTACCAGTTAGCTGGGAAAGAGCCTCCATCGGCAGTGAAGGCACATTCCGTTAGAGCGCAGGCGACATTTACTGCCTCCTTGCAAGGGGTTTCAATTCCTGACCTTTGCAAAGCCGCAACCTGGTCGAACGCCTCGACTTTCATTAAGCATTACAGACTGGACGTTTGAGCTAGACAGGAATGCTCCTTCGGCAGGGCGGTCCTGTCGTCAGTCTGCTTGTAACAGCTCAGCGTGCCTACCCACCTCCTATGGTAAGTAGCTGATTACTCGCCCATATGTGTGATGCACAGAGACCACGAAGAAGAAATGCAGGTTGCTTACCTGTAACCGTAGTTCTTCGAGTGGTCATCTGTGCAGTCACACAACCCACCCACCGTCCCCTCTTGGCACCGCTGTGTTGTCACGAGGTTTATCAGCATGCTCTTGGCTATATTGTTGGTTATTATTCCTTCTCTCGGTTACGAGGCCAAGCGGTCTCATAGAACTGAGGTAGGCGGGAACCCTGAGCATGCGCGATAGGATGGTGGGGGGAGGGGTTCCCGCCAAAAATCTAAGCTAGCTAGGGAAGTTCCCGATGCAGGCTCGGCGTCGGCGCGAGCCCATATGTGTGACTGCACAGATGACCACTCGAAGAACTACGGTTACAGGTAAGCAACCTGCATTTCTCTGGGAGTAGAGCTTTACCCATACTTGGACGATTGGCTGATCGTCTCCCCATCCGAGTCACAGGCAAGCCGGGACGCTGTGACAGTTACGACCCTACTGAGTTCGTTAGGTCTCGTAGTAAACATGGAAAAATCCATTCTTCGACCAACACAGACTATACAGTTTGTAGGCGCCCTCCTCGACTCCAAATGCGGAAGAGCGTTCCTCCCCAAAGTGAGACGCACCAGAATTCACCAGATGGCTCAAAAAATCTTGGACGCACGCTCCCACAAAGTCATTACCCTGCAGCAGCTACTGGGACTTATGGCTTCCACAGTTTATGTCGTGCGGTGGGCCCGCCTCAGAATGAGACCCCTACAGACGTTTCTCCTCTCAGTGTTCGACCCGTTGTGCCACAAGAACACGATGAGGGTGATTATCCCCGGTCGACTACACCAGTCGCTTCGTTGGTGGACTGTCCCGAGAAATTTGCAAATGGGACTCCCCTTTGTGGACACGCCCCCATCCAGGTCGATAACCTCGGACGCATCGCTCCTGGGATGGGGAGCACACTGCGATCATCTCTCGGTGCAAGGGGAGTGGTCTCCCAAAGACAGGAAGCGCCACATCAACTTTTTGGAGCTGCTAGCAGTTCGGAAAGCCTTGTTAACCTTCCAGGATTACGTATCAGACCACTACGTCAGGATTGTGTCGGACAATATGTCAGTGGTCTGGTACGTAAACAAGCAGGGAGGAACTCGATCCAGAAGCCTACTCGAGCTCACACTGCTCATCTTCGATTGGGCGATCTCCCACGGGATCAGTCTATCTGCGGTTCATATAGCAGGCACAGACAACACGCGCGCGGACGAGCTCAGTCGGCGGTTTTCAAGTTCTCACGAGTGGGCTCTCTCCCCACTCGCCATCTCAATCCTGTTCAACAGGTGGGGAACCCCGAGCGTGGACGTGTTCGCATCTGCGGACAATGCTGTGTGCAAATGTTTTTGCTCCAGGGCAGGAGCGGGAAAGGGCTCCCTAGGAGATGCACTCAACACATCGTGGGGCCCAGGTCTTGTTTATGCCTTCCCACCCTTCCCGTTAATCTCCAGGGCAGTAGCGACTCTGCAGCTCAGGGAGACAGACGCCATACTGGTTACCCCGTGGTGGCTGAGACAAGCCTGGTTCGCCCCTCTCCTTCGTCTAGCAGGCGGGGAATATATCCACTTGCCAAGAACAAACGACCTCATCACAATGGACAGGGGTCTAATACACCATCCGAACCTACGAAAGCTGAAGCTGATGGCGTGGCGCATCCGGTGCGATGGCAACATCTAGATTTACCACCTCCTGTTCGCACCATCCTCAGAGAAGCCACAAGGCCGCCCACTCAGAGGTCGTACGGCAGGAAGTGGAAGAAATTTGTGACTTTTGTTGGGGGAAACAATGCGTTGCCGCATTCCTGTGACATTGGGGAGATCCTATCGTTGTTGGTGACTCTCCACGAAGCAGGGTTGCAACATACGTCTATAAAGGTCTACCTGGCAGCTATCTCATCTAACCATGACCTTATACAGGGCTACTCTGCTTTCTCTCACCCGGTCTCCAAACGTTTCCTGAAAGGTCTACGGAATCTTCGTCCACCAGCGAGATCGCTGGTCCCACAGTGGAGTTTGTCAGTTGCTCTAACTGCATTGTCGGCCAAACCTTTCGAACCTATGGCGACTGCGATTACTGACATTTAAGGTGGCGTTCTTTGTGGCTATCACCTCCGCGAGACGAGCATCAGAACTCTGCGCATTAATGTTGGACCCACCACATACGCAATTCTTCAGGGACAAGGTCGTCCTCAGGCCGGGTCCGGGATTCAGGCCTAAGGTGCTTTCCCAATTTCACGTAAACCAGGACATCGTCCTCCCGACTTTTTTCCAAGACGCCAAGGACGTCATCGGCTCAAAGTTGCATTCTCTCGATGTTAGAAGAGCGCTGGCCTTCTACAAGGACAGGACTCGTAGTTTTCGGAAATCCCAGCGTCTGTTCATTTGCTATGGTGGAAAGTCGAAGGGCCAGGCGGTGTCGGCCCAGCGTTTTGCCAAATGGGTTGTCTGCGCCATCTCTCTCAGCTATGAACTGGCTAAGAAGGACATTCCGATGGGACTGAGGTCACACTCCACAAGGGCAATGGCGACATCTACAGCGCTTGATAGGGGTGTCCTCGATCCTACAATGATGTCCACTCAGCGAGTCTACCCTCCTCCGGTAAGTGTTTGCTGGTTACTCGCTCATAGTGTGTGATGCACAGAGACCACGAAGAAGAAATGCAAGTTGCTTACCTGTAACTGTAGTTCTTCGAGTGGTCATCTGTGCAGTCACACAACCCTCCCACCGTCCCCTCTAGACCTCGCTGTTAGGGGTCTACGAGTGATATCGACATGCCACTCCTTTATTTCTTCATTAAATGATATTTCTGTAAGACTACCTCGGTGTGGGACTGTTAAGGCGGTCTCATGGAACTGAGGTAGGCATGCGCGATAGGACGGTGGGGGGAGGGGTTCCCGGCAATAGTTTCTAAGCTTTAGAAGTTCCGAAGTGAGGCTCGGCATTGGCGCGAGCCCATAGTGTGTGACTGCACAGATGACCACTTGAAGAACTACAGTTACAGGTAAGCAACTTGCATATCCTAGCCTCTCATCTTCTCTCCCTTCTCAGCCCCACCATCACTCCCCTTTTCCCCTCTCTCTGAGCTCTTCCAAGACTGTTGTGGTGCAAGTGGGAGGACAAAGGAGAACATTCCAATATTGGATTCCTCCTCCCAAGTAGCAGTGTCAATGACCCTAAGAGGGGAATTCGCCATATCCTATGTTCCTTGGGATGCTCCCCAGGGACCATAGGATTGCTCTGTAATTAACTGGTTTTAAATGTATGCACAGATTTCTCCTCAGTATTAGCTGTTTGTATATTACTTTTAATGGCTTTGAAGGGGTATTGCTCATTAGCAGTTGATTCCAGAGGAGTTTACAGCATGTTAAAAAAATAATACACAATGAGGGTGCAATCCTGTGAGTTGTGCCCTCAGTGATCATTGGCCCCCAAACTTGGAGACTTACGTTCATTCTATGCAGGGTGGAAGGAACAGCAGAGGTGATCTTTGCCTCCCCATTCTCCCACTCTGCATTTGTTGCTAGACAGGCTTATTTGGCCATCTAGCTGGGGCGCTTCAGACAGGGAGGGAAGGAAGCTGGAGAAGCCTCAGGATAACTTGTGTCCTGGCCTCTCCAGCCTACTCCCCACCCCACCCATCAAAACACCCCCTTCTCCAAGGTTGAGTTCCTGACCTCTGCCCCATCTGCAAGGGGGAGGAGGAGAGGGTTGGCACTCTTCCGAGGTGGGACCTCAGATTGAGGAATTTGAAATATTGTATGGCCCTTCAGATTGCTGAATAATATAAATATAGGATCACATTAAAGCTGTCAAGCAGTATAGAAATTGCATAGTATAGGGACCAGAAGCTTAAAAATTCTTGATATAGTTTAAAAGCCTGAGGAGAATATAAATATTTTGGCCTGGTCTCTAAAAGATAAAAGTAGGGATCAGGTGGAATTCCTTAGGGAAATAATTCTACAGATAGGGTGCCACAACCCAAAATGCCCTCTACTTAGTTGCCACCTACCTTGTAGAGTCACGCAGAACATTAGCAAATTATCTTGACATATGGATGAGTTAATTGGAAGCAAATTTACTTTAGGTAGCTGAATCCCAGCAAGCGCCAGAACCTTAAATTGAGCTCAACAATGGACCAGCAGCCAGTGAAGCTTTTCCAAAACTGGCAAAATAAATTTCCAGTGATAGATTCTAATTAGTGTAGCTGCTGAAATTGTAACTGCAGGTTCCAAGATATATTCATGGGCAATCCCATGTATAACACGTTACAGTAATTTAAATGAGATGTTACTAGGGCATGGATAATATTGGGAAAGCCTGGGCCTAGAATATTGCTGTTCAGGTATACCCGAATTCTTCCAGGTTTTTCCACCAGCAGAATTCAGACAATTTCCAAGTTGAAACCCTGGTGAGAGCTCACCCATCCCATCTCTAATAATTAGCTATGGGAGTTGAGCAAACAGGAAATAAGCCCCACTGCCTCAAGCACCTTGCTTAGGTCCTCAGGACACAACGATTAAAATTTATCCTCCAGTGCTAGACCAGACAGTTGCTTGAAACATCCTCAGACTGAGGTGGCATAATTGTGGCATCTAGATGAAGATGGATGTAAGTGATTTTACCTCAGCGTTTTCAGTCAACATGTTACATCTGGCCTCCAAGGATTCTTGAATTCTGGGTTGGAGCAGGCCCTTAAACCACTCAAATCTTAACTGGGCAACACACCCAAGGATGTGATAGTAGCAGAGAAGTATTGTTTCTTCATGATATTACCACCACAGAATAGGTTCAGTAGTGAGATTTACTTGTATTAGGTTGTATTTGCTGTGAGTCTTCTGCCACCTGCTTTCTAGTCATCTCATAGTCTGTTTATTACCCTAATCTGTCTGGCAAACCAGGGAGCCAGCTAGGTTCTGGACTGTGAAAAGGGATAGATAGGAGTGATGGTGTCAGCTGTCTGAGTCATTTCTCTATTCCACAATAGGACTTCAAGAATTTAATAACCACTAGATTTTCCACACCATGATGTGGTTGTTGGAATTGCTGGTAGGACATTAAATTTGTTCTATTGAATGATTCTTTGAACAGTGTATAGGAATAGAGCCAATTGCAGTTACACCCTGTAGGGTTGCATATACCATGGCACTAGTTTGTGATGCATGACTGCTGGTGTAATTTGCTGCAATTATACCCATTTCATGGAAAGTGCTGTTTCATGGTATCATGATCTACATTCTCTGCAATGTACATGATGCATTGAATTGGAGTAGTGCTATGAATATACGGTATAATGTGGTAGTACATGTTTCCAAATTCCATGCCTCAAAATAAGGTGAACAAAAGCCAAATTTATGCAGCATTTCCATCATACATTTTGATGCAAAATGATAATACAATTGCACTCCCAGGCACATTTGCAGTGGAGCAGTTGTAGCTCTTAGTCAAGTTTCTTGTACAATGACCTGACCCACAGCAGCTAATTTCAAGTCTGTATCTTTTATTGTAAATATTGTCCGTAAGGAAAGATGCAATGAATCTGGAATAAGATATTTCTGAAAGTTAACTGATTCTAAGTCTTTGGAAGATGGATACATAGGCATACACGTCTGTTATTTGTAATAATAATTTTAATTAACTTATTTATACATTTATTGGTCTTCAAGGTGCCACAAGAATCTTTGATGTTTATACAGAATTGCATGTATTTAGTTAGAAAACAACAAATTTTGTTGATGCACATATGATAGTTTGTATGTATTTGTCAAAGTTCAGTGCTAAGCTAACATGCCTGCTTCACTCCCTCTCCCATGCTGGGCCGCTGTCAGGTCTCTCTCATACAGTATAGTTGAAGCCAAAGCAGTGTTGTGGTGCAGAGGTCTGCAAATTTACTCAAGTCTCACTTGAGTCGCATTGACTTATATTTTGGGTTGGATACGTTACGTGTAATAAAATGGTTGAGGAAAATTAAGCTGTGAACGGTTCTGAGCTGTATTTATAAAAGGATACATTTCCTCACATTTGCATGACATATATGGAGCGCTTGAAGTCATCGGTATGTATCTAGGGTGAGGAGAAGCTTCTTAAAGAGATGATTGCCAAAACCAGTTCAACTGATAAGCACTACAACTCCTAATTTATACTTAGGTTTAGCCCTCTTGGGAGAAAGTGCCTTGTTGATACAGATAGGTTGGAAGTGGATTTTATACTTGAAGTGGATTTTGGTGGGGTGGGGGGAAGTAAAGCTCCAGCTTTTTCTTCCTTGATTTTACTTCTTGGCGTCCAACAAAATAGAATAAGCTGAACTTTGAAAGCGTTGGCATCAGTGACCCACCATGGAGCTCTTGTTAGACTGGAATGTCTGAATGGGAACTATGCAGTCATGTTAGTTAAGACCAGAGGAGGTTCTAATCAGAAATTGCAGGTCTGTGACAGCTGGCAGCCTAACATGACTACTTGAGGGCACTTCTGTGTTAAGTCTCATCAAGCTGTGCCTTGAAAGCTCTATATAAAGATGATACACAGATACAGATATTGGTTATTCTAGAGGGAAAATATCTAAAGTAAGGTTGTGGGGATGACCCATAGCTCAACGGTAGAGCAGTTAAAGTCCCAGCATTGCCACTTAAGTGCTCTTCTGGTAACAGGATTAGGAAGAACCTCTGCTTGAGGACTTGAGGACTTGCTGCTGGTCAGACTAGAAAGTGGTAGGCTTAACTGAGCAATGGTCTTAACTCAGCCTTCCCCTGCCTCCAGAGGGCACCAAGTTGGGGGATGCTAGTCTGACTAGATATAAGGCAACCATCACATATAACCACTTATATGAGCTGCTTTTTAAGGACTATGTCCTAAAAGGTGGCCTTATAAATTCATGTATAAATAAATAAATAATGCTACTTTTGTATTTTAATAGGCTACTGTACTGAAAACAGCAGTTCTTCTTCGTGGTCTCTCTGCATCACACACTATGGGCTCGCGCCGGCGCCGAGCCTCGATTCAGAAGCTTGCAAAGCCTAGACTCTTTTGGCGGGAACCCCTCCCCCCACTGCCCTATCGTGCATGCTCGGGGTTCCCACTTACCTCAGTTCTTTTTCGACCACCGTGCAGCTTTTCCTCATTAACAATCTTGATATGCTAAGTTTTTCTCAAAAGGAAATCATATGTCCTTATGCTATCAACATTGCTTCTTGCTTCCACATGCTGTGGATAAAAAATGCTTCTTCTCCATAGACATTGCTGTTTGTGACTGTGATTGCTTGGCCTTTGCCAAGATGGTCACTGACCTTGGATAAGGTACTTAGCTCTGTTAATCACAAACCCTAACATTTTGTATCCCCTAAAATCTATATCAAAACTTTTCTGCTTGTTTTGTGCCATCAGCCCTGAGTTTTGTTCATCACCTGTAAGTACATAATAGGCACCTGGCATGTGGGAGTCCTACTGAACCACATCAAAACCAACGTTGTGATCTCTCCTCTAAACCTATGCTTAGGTTCTTCTTCGTGGTCTCTGTGCATCACACGTATGGGCTCGCGCCGGCACCGAGCCCGCTTCGGGAAACTTCTTTAGCTAGTTTAGATTTTAGGCGGGAACCCCTCCCCCCACCGTCCTACTGCACATGCTCCGGGTTCCCGCTTACCTCAGTTCTTCTTCAACCGCTTCACTGATTGCTTCGCGGGAGACTTCTAATCACGAATCGTTCATATTTCACCATCTGTAAAAGAGTTTTGTTAGTTAGTTAGCTTAGATAGTTGTAGTTTTAGTACTTAGTAGTATTGTATATAATATATATATATATTTATAGTATAGACTTCTATAGATAGTTATCGTTCCTCAGGGGTCGGAGACTGCCCCATCTTATGGCGCAAACTGCACTTTTCAAAACTTGTTCGCGTTGCCGGGCGAAGCTCACCCTTACCGACGGCCATTCTTTGTGTCTGCTTTGCCTGGGAGAATCCCACACTGTTGAGGCCTGCGCTCACTGCATGAGCTTTTCTAGGCAGGCAAGGCGAAACAGAGCAGACCGCTTGAGGAGCCTCCTTTGGAAGACGGCCTTAGAGGCAGTGGATACGACTCAACCTGCTCCTATGGCGTCGGCACCCTCTACTTCTGGGGAGTGCAGCCTATTGCCGGTGGTTCGCTCGGACCCAGCACTGACTAGCCTGCCCTCTGTGGAGGTCACGGCTAAGAAACGCCCAAAAAAAGGTTCTAAAAAAACCTCAGGAAGACTCGACGAAAGTAAAAAAATCAAAATCTAAACTCTCGGACAAGCCTTCTAAACCTAAGAAAATCTCGGCTCCGAGCACCTCGGTACCGCCTTCGATACCGCCATGACCACAGCCGCCTTCGGTAATGGCATCGCCAACTCCTTCAGTAGTTGCAATGGCTTCTATGCAACCAGCGTCGCTACCGAGTGCGTCAGTATCGATGGCCATTCGACTGCAGCTTTCACTGACGCTCCAAACGCTATCTTCGCCGCTACCAGCCACCTCGGTACCGATGTTGCCTCCGATCGCCTCGGTACCAGCATTACTGCCATTTTCCACGGATCCAACCTCAGATGTCGAAATTCTCGAGCCAGCTCCGATACATCAACAGGAAGAGGAACGTTCTGCATGCTCACGATCCCCGATGTCCCGGACTTCTCGTTGTGGATCTGCTTGTCATCACTCTCGATCTCACTCCTGGGATTGGGATAGATATTCTGACCGTTCAGGACACTCATCGCGATCCAACTTGCCTTCTCGGTACCGCGACGCTTCTCGGTACCGATACGCTTTCGATCCTTACACAGGAGAGCGCTTGTTGGACAGCCGTTTGCCTCCACCTCCAGTACCTCCTCGACAGCCTCCATCTGCTACGGTGTCAGTTCCTCCTCACGCTTTGTCGGTACCGGAGCGTCACCTCGAGGTTCCTACCCCTTCTTCCCCCCAGTCGGTGGAAGGTTATGCATCTGAGACGTCCTCGGTAGCATCAGTAGCTCCCTCGATACCATCCCCTACCGATGGTGTTGGTACCGCCGACCGGGCATCACCGTCCATGGAACTCGGGAATTTTTCGGAGCAGATGCTGCGAATGGCGCAATCGCTCGGGATCGAGCACCAGCAACCCCAAGAGAGCGTAGAGGATCGCATCTTCGACGTGATGTACACTGAGCCATCGCCTCAGCTGACTCTCCCCATGGTGCCAACTCTGCTGAAAACTGTCCAGCAGTCCTGGTCCAACCCCTCCACCATGGGTCCAACGTCGAAACGCCTTGATGCTCTCGACAAGGTGAAGGAGTCTGATGCGCCTTTCCTATTCATCCACCCAAAGCCGAACTCGATAGTCATGGAGGCATCACAAGGAAAGTCCAATAGAAGCCATTCGGCTCCAACTGATAAGGAGGGTCGCAAACTGGACTCCTTTGGACGCTGAATCTACTCATCAGCGGCATTAGGAATAAAAGTGGCTAACTACCAGGCCATGATGGCAAGATATCAACTCTTCCTTTGGGAGAAGATGTCTTCCATCATGGAAGACCACCGCCAGAAGACCACCGCGAACTTGCCAGGGTTTTTCAAGCGGAGGCAGTTCGTCTTTCCAAGCAAGAACTGACAACATCTCGCCATCAGACAGACTGTGCTGCAAAGGCTATGGTGGGTGCTGTGGCTCTTCGTCGCCACGCGTGGCTTAGGTCCGCAACTCTTCCACAGGAGACGAGGACTAGAATTGAGGACCTTCCCTTTGATGGAGAGGGTCTCTTTAAATCCACCATGGACACGACTATGTACACTATCCACAAAGCGAAAATGACAGCAAGGAAGATGGGTTTCAAGCCCCCTCTGCAGCCGTCTTATCGTGTCCGCAGATGATACCGCCCATTACCGTACCAACCACGGCAACCACAGGATCGCGCTCTGCGTTATCAGCAGTCCCAACCTACTGCTTCTTACCAGCCGAAGAAGCCTGCATCCCACTTCAGACAGTCCCGCAGCAGACAGGACCCTGCTCCGAAGCGTCGTCCTTGACTCTGCCCAGATCCCTCTAACACGACGGACATTTGGCAACACTCTCCGACAGTTTCATCATGCCTGGGCCTCCATCACTACCGATCCCTGGGTTTTGAACATCATCACCAGCGGTTACAAAATAGAGTTCCAAGACCTCCCTCCTCTTGGCACCGTGAAAGTAATTCCCCCATCGTTAATCTTGTCTCAGGAGACAAAATCTCTCCTGCAAAAAGGGGCAATCACGAGGGTCCCGTGGTCACATCTAGCGACGGGTTTTTACTCTCGATACTTTACGGTTCCAAAAAGGGACGGGGGTCTTCGCCCTATTATGGATCTCAGGCATCTCAACAAATTCATCAAAACAAGGAAGTTCTGCATGAGCACTCTTGCGATTATTCTACTCTTGCTCAAGGAAGGTCAATGGTTTACCTTAATAGATCTAGAAGATGCTTATTTTCATATTGCAATCCATCCATCCCATCGAAGATATCTCAGGTTTGTGATAGGACAACACGCATATCAATTTTCCGTCCTCCCATTTGGACTAAAGACAGCCCCCAGAGTCTTTACAAAGTGCATGGGAGCAGTGTGTGCACACCTACGCTCTATGGGCATAGAGCTGTACCCGTACCTAGACGATTGGTTAATAGTATCTCCATCCAGAATCCAAGCCTCCAGGGATGTGGTCTCGGTGAGCTCAGTTCTCCGATCTCTGGGACTGCAAATAAACATGGAGAAGTCAATCTTTCAACCGTCCCAAACTATCCAGTTCATAGGAGTCCGACTAGACTCCACGGTGGGAAGAGCATTTCTCCCACAAGACAGGACATTTGCCATTCGCAATCTCTCCCTTCGCTTGCAACTAAAGCATCGGACATCATCCCTCACAGTATTGAGACTATTGGGCCTCATGGCGGCATCAGTATTTGTGGTGCGTTGGGCGGGACTGCACATGCGTCCGCTCCAGCAACTTCTGCTACGGGCATTCACCCCCACTATGAACCCACGCAGGGTCATACTTACCATCTCCCCGTCAATACAAACCTCTCTCACCTGGTGGTCAACCCTCTCAAACATTTCACAGGGAATGCCGTTTGTGGATCGGGAACCGTCTCGCAGAGTCACTACGGATGCATCCCTGAGGGGCTGGGGCGCCCACTGCGACAATCTAGTCATTCGAGGAAAATGGTCACCTTTGGAGAGACGCCTTCATATAAACATGTTGGAACTTCTCGCAGTGAAAAGAGCACTACATGCCTTCCAGATATACCTGCAGGGCCATCATGTTCAGATCCTTTCAGACAATACCACTGTCGTCTGGTATCTGAACAAAGAGGGAGGGACATGCTCTGTTCCTCTCCTTCGACTTGCCATGGACATCTTACGTTGGGCGATACCCAGATGAATCCGTCTGTCGGCTCTACGTATTGCTGGCACTGACAATGTACAAGCAGATGCCCTCAGCCGAGCTTTCAAAGACACCCACGAGTGGCAGTTGTCCCCAAAGATCCTGAGACACCTTTTCGCTCAGTGGGGAAAGCCAGACATAGATCTATTTGTAACGCAAAACAATGCAGTATGTCGGGCCTATTGTTCCAGGGCGGGAATAGGCATCGCCTATCTTGGGGGTGCCTTCATGCTGGACTGGACCCAGGGTCTGATATACATGTTTCCCCCCTTCCCTCTAGTCGGTCAGATGGTGGCAAGGATCCACCGTCACCAAACAAATGCTATATTGATAGCACCGTGGTGGCCCAGACAGGCATAGTTTGCCCCTCTCCTCCATCTGACGAAGTACCAGACTTGGCGTCTCCCCATCACGCCGGACCTTCTGTACAAGAACAACGGCAAAATACTTCATCCAGACTTGCACACCCTGAAACTCACGGCATGGAGAATCCAGCCAGATGGCAGAGCCTACCTATCTCACCAGAGATCAAGTCCATCTTAGAGGCAGCCAGGAAGCCTTCCACCAGAGTGTCATATAGCAGAAAATGGGAAAGGTTCCAAAAATTTGCACTAGACAATGGTTTTGATCATCAGTCGGGGCCTATAGTTGGGATTGTCAAATTTCTTTACTCCCTGCATGCCTCCGGCCTAAAACCCGCGTCTATCAGAGTTTATCTGGCTGCCATTTCTGTAAATCATAATTTGATAGATGGCTACTCTGTATTTGCCCATCCACTTTCTAAAACTTTTCTAAAGGGGCTACGTAATACGTTCCCTCTGTTTCGCCCTTTGGTGCCACAATGGAGCCTGTCCATCGTTTTAAGCGCTTTAACGACTAAACCATTTGAGCCTCTGGCTACCACTAACTTTCATCTGCTGACACTGAAAACAGTTTTCCTGGTTGCTATCACGTCAGATCGATGAGCTTCTGAGCTTGCTGCCCTAGTCATAGATCCTCCTTATACTCAGTTTTTTCGGGACAAGGTTGTGTTACGCACTGGCCCTTCGTTCACTCCCAAAGTTATCTCCACTTTCCATGTCAATCAAGATATTGTTCTGCCTACCTTTTTCCAGGTTTCATCAGACCCTTTATGTTCTAAGTTACATGCCTTAGACGTTAGAAGGGCTTTGGCGTTCTATAAATCTAGATCTGAGCCTTATCGCAAATCCCGTCAGTTGTTCATCTGCTACGAAGGAAAGAACAAAGGTTTACTTGTTTCTTCGCAGCGCTTATCCAGCTGGATTGTAGAGACTATCAAGTTAACCTATCAATTAGCTGGCAAGGAACCTCCGCTTTCAATTACAGCGCACTCCACGAGAGGACAAGCCACCTCCACTCCTCTGCTACGAGGAGTGTCGGTACCTGACCTGTGTAGAGCGGCAACCTGGTCTCATGCTTCTACCTTTGTCAAGCATTACAAGCTAGACGTCAGAGCTCGACGAGATTGCTCCTTCGGCAGAGCAGTGCTCTCGTCAATATGCCAATGAGTGACTAGCGTGCCTACCCTCCTCTGGTAAGTTTGCTTGTTATTCGCCCATATGTGTGATGCACAGAGACCACGAAGAAGAAATGCAGGTTGCTTACCTGTAACCGTAGTTCTTCGAGTGGTCATCTGTGCAGTCACACAACCCACCCACCGTCCCCACTTGGCACCGCTTTCATGAGTGTCAAGTTTTCTTCTGGGCATGCTCATAATTTCACATTTGTGATTAAATACTATTATATTTTTATATATTCCGTTACATTACCTTGGTCACGAGGCCGAGCGGTCTCAGAGAACTGAGGTAAGCGGGAACCCGGAGCATGCGCAGTAGGACGGTGGGGGGAGGGGTTCCCGCCTAAAATCTAAGCTAGCTAAAGAAGTTTCCCGAAGCGGGCTCGGCGCCGGCGCGAGCCCATATGTGTGACTGTACAGATGACCACTCGAAGAACTACGGTTACAGGTAAGCAACCTGCATTTTTGTGCTGTGTTGTTCCACAAAGCCCAAGTTTTGTACTACCATTTTCTAGTGTATCATGCTATATGCCTCACCCAGTCAGGGTGAGGAAGAATTCTTCCTAGAAAAACAAATCTTTGGATTACTATGAGCTATAGCATCCCAGATCCACAATTGATTTGGATTAATAAAGAAGCCCCATAATGCTTTGATTATGAGGACCTATGTTTGAATGGACCAATTTGACAAATTATGGTCAAGAATGCAGCTCCTGTTTTGTGCCCAAAGCAACACAGAACTAGTGCAGAACTTTGAAAAGATATCAGAGTTCATGCCCTAGCTAGATATGTCATTGCACACTAAGACAGAAGTCTCCAGACTTTGGGGCTGGTAGTCATATTGAGAATTTTGAGGGTGCATTATGGGCACTCTCGCAAAATCACTGCCATGGGAGCTTGTCTATTCACACTGTCATGAGCTGTGTGGTCAGTCACAAAATGCCCATTTCCCAGAATAACAAACTGGCAAGGTTAAAAGAAAAGTAATATGTCCAAGAAGCTAAGTACGGGGTGTGGGGGAGGGAGTATTTGTGCTGAAAGGTGACTCATAAATTTAGACATCAATAAAAACAAATTAAGAAGTGGGTTTTCAAACCATGGTGTTGCTTGAGGAGAAAACCTTATATTGTCTAATGAACATTTTTTGCTATCTGACTGCTTTTATTCAATTGGCACATCGCCTGCATGAGAACTGCTGTCTTGCATGGTGGGATGATGATGATGTTTTTCAATTCTGTTCCACTCAATAGCTGACACTCTCTGGACAGTTTACAACAATTCATAAGATAATAAAAACAGCATAGAATGCAGCATAAAAATTAAACCTACAAAATTTAAAACAATTTAGACAGCTAAAAACAGTTTCAATAAAATACTAGACCTGTTCAGACAACTTGTGTAAATACCCTATCATATGCCACTAAATGCCTGGGAGTATAGGACAGTCTTAATCTGTTGCCGAAACGATGACAGTGTTGGTGCCAGGCAGGCCTCATTGGGGACTTCATTCCATAGTTGGGGGTGGGGCACCACTGAGAAGGCCCTCTCACTTGTCACCACTCTCGGAGTCTCCCTTAGAGGAAGCACCCGGGAGGCGTGGGAAAGGCCCCAGATGTTGATCATAGTGTCCAGCAGATTCAGATTGGAGAGGTGTCCCATCAGATACCGCATTCCTGAGCTGTGTAAGGTTTTATAGGTTAAAATAACACCTTGAATCAGCTTTGGAACCGTACAGGCAGCCAGTGCAAGTGGGCCAGAACTGGTTTTATATGCCTGGGCCTGGCATGGAATGTTACCTTTCTGAAAGTAGTAAGACATAGGGCTTTCAAGCAACTAATATAGCATCTGTCAAACTTCAGTCTCTTTGCTACGTACAGGACATGAGCTCAGATGAGCAACTAAGATATGGCTACCAAATCGCAAAAAGGAGACGACAGGACACTCAGGCTCTCTGAGGTCTTGAAGAGAATTGGAAACATTTTAAATTAGATTCTGGAATTCAGTTGTCGAAGCATCCCCATCATCCTTATTGCTTTCCTTGGCACACACCAAGATGGTCTGTCCCAGAATGCCTTGCTTTAATTTATGTGGGTGAAGAAGTAGAACAGTTCATCCTGTGTTGCTGTATTGCACCTTAACACTCTTATGTGGAGTCTGCTGTTCCTTGCACAATTGGGAACAGGCCAGTTACCTTGGCAGAGGGAATGGAAGAGGGGAAGATTGGTTTTCCCTTGGCTTGGGACAGAGATAGGTAGCCTCTTTGGGTTGTCATGGAGGCATTATTTATAGCCCTAAATATAGTTGACTCTGCTTTCATAGAGCAAGTTTTGAGTCATGTGACCATTTTCTTTATTCCTTGGCTTCTAGTTTGCTAAGATCATGTATCTGAATGGGTAATAATTAACTGTTAACAAGCTTTTCATTAGAGACCAGACTGCATATGTGCATAACCGCTGTGGAAGAGCCTGGTTTCATTCTGTCTTAGAAAAGGGTTGCAGCACTTTTAGGCTACAGTCCCATCTTCTAAATATTCTGGATTTTATTCCCTGAATAAATAGTATTGATGGAGTTATTCCCATACTGTTTCAGGGACTATTCTTTGACAGTGAAACTTTTTGGCCTACAATTTCTCGTAAGAGGTGCTATTCATTTTAATATGAAAGAAAGCTTGATCCCCGTAGCTTTCAGGTAGAGGTCCTTTTGTGGTGGGGACAGTGTTTGCTGGTAACTTAAGCTACATTGGCCATTGGTTGGGCTTGAGCATAGCTCTTTGGAGTTGTTTAGGTGAGAACAGATCTCAGACTACTTGTGTTTGTGGAGGTGCAGTTTGGTAGCAGAAACAAAATTTGTAGCTTTTCCCAAGAGTTGTCATACAGTCCCAGCCCAAGGTTATGATAGACAGGCACAGGTGGAAGGACTAACGTGGCATTCAGCTGGGACGCTGCTCTCTCTTCCTGGAGTGAGAAAAACCCAACCCATTTCTGTGGGTGAATTCCCTCCTCCCTCTTCGTTTAGCAGTTTCTTTTACCTTGACTGTATGCTTTCAAACTGGACTACAGACTTGGACTACAGTTGCAAATATGGGTTTTTGTTCTAATGACACAGGAGAGAGCTGCTAATAGATTAACTCTTCCATTTTAGCATGCTGCAAGTGAACAAGGTACACCTGTTAAATTAGGTCTTAAACTGTGTGCTTCTCCCTCCGTCCCTCCCTCCCTCTCCCTCCCCCACCCCTTTCTGTTTCCAGCCTGTTTGGAGAAGCTGTGTGTTGTTTTAAAGGAACTGGGATGTTCCTTTGAATTAGAAAGGGGAGTATAATGGTTTGAATAAATGACCCTGAGCATGTAAATGATTGCCTTACTCTTTTCCCCATCTAACCCCTACAGTGTGTGTGTGTGTGTATGCATAGACACTAAATACCCATTTGCTGCTAACATCAAACTTGTCTTTATAAACACTACTCTGTTTTTGGACAGTGTTTTTGAGTAGGTTAGTATACGACCTCTGCAGGAATGAAAGAGTTGGTGGTATATATTATAGGCTTCCCTTATCTGTTGATAAAAGATCTGCAGATGCTTTTTGTTGAAGAACTTTCTTTTTATGGCAAGGTGGAGTTTTATAAAGCCCTCCAAATAGATTACAATAATTCAATGGCAGTCTGTCTCAGGGTGGATTTGATTTAAATCAATTTGATTTAAATCATGATTTAAATCACGATTTAAATCACTCTTCCCCCTCTCCCTCCCATAAACAAAATCTGACACCAGCGTTACTGATACTGCAGCTTAAGTGAGTTTCTAGCATTTCCTTTCATACTGTGCCCACTTACTTCGGGTTTTAGAATGCTGTAATGAGATAGCGTCCAAAGTAGCGTCTTTACATTATTTTGATGTATTATGTAAGTATCATATATGCAATCAAGATAGCTTTCCAACAAGACAAAAAATAAAGTGCAGGGAATTTTTCTTGAGAAGAAAATAGATGACTCTTTGTGATGTTCATTTCTGTGTGTCTTGGCTCTTTCTTTATTGTGTTTGATACTGTGTGAGGCATTTTGCTAGATGCCCTTTTAGGTAGTTCATTTTTGAGGCGCTGGACTTTTTTTTTTTTTTTTAATAAAGAAGAATGTATTCTATCTTGAAGCTTAAGGGTGGAGTTTCACCTTTCCCTCATCCTCCTGGTTTTGCTATTTTACCTGATACTGTAATCTCATTTTCTCTTCATCAACACACTGTGGTTTGAGGATTAAATTAAAAGTGAAGTGTAATATTTCACTAGAAACAAAATCAAATGGAACCTGCTCTTTCATAAACCTTTATTATTGTAGGAGGGTGTGGATATCAGGAAAAGATGGACCTGAACTTCTGATGGAAATATGAATGTGAAATACAGGGGAAATAGTAACAATGCCACTAAAATCGGGTGCTTTATAAATAAGTAAAATAATAATGAAGATAGTTAAAGGTTTAAGAGTCCATAGTTGCCATCTTAGTTCTTTTCCTCCTGCCAAAAGATTTTTTTTGTGGATGTATCTCCCTAAAGTTGCAAATTCATGGTATACAGAAATTGCTTCAGCAGCAAGTTTGTCTGCTGCTAAGCTTTTAACAACTTTATGTTCTTTTCTGGGCAATAGAATTCAATAGAAATCACTTGCTTGCTTATCACTTTGATTATGGTAATTTTGTGGAGGTTATATCAAAGTTCTGTATGTAGTGCTAGATCTATAACTGCTCATTCGCACATGCAGATCCTTTTGCTATGCTGCAACCGTCAAGTAATGTGCACATGTGAACCAGACCTTGGCTTCGGTTTCTTGACAGGTAGCATAAGAGAGCAGCCAATTAGACCAGAAGAACTATTGATGAGTTCTTTTCCAAAGAAGAAATTTTCCTTGCTTAGGAGGCATATGTAATATGTGCACCTTTATATTATTTGCCCCTACCAATTGAGTCTTGATTTATTTATTCATCATAATACATTGAAAGGTCTTTGTGTCTTCAAAGCTCCCTAGGTGCAGAATTAAGAATAAAAGCTGAAGTACAAGTTTAAAAGTGCACGTTAAACATGTGCTAGTTGTGTGAATAACAAGTGATATGTTGACACAGTCAAAACATCGCAATGGACATCAAGCAGCAGAATTATGGACAGAACATTATATTATCTCAAGTGAGGAAGACGGCTCCCACTTAACATTTTCTGCTTGGTTCTATCATCCCATGCAAACTCTCCCAATTCACCAATCTTAAATAGAAATTTCTTCTTATGGCTCAGTTACTATAATGCATATGAGAATCTGGATGCTGTATTACTGATTTAGAAGGCTTCCAAATTAAACATAATCTCAGTGAAGGAAGGCTCCTGTGTCTTGTTTCTAGAGCAAGGATGGGCAGAAAGTAGATCAGGATCTGCTTGTAGATTTCAGGGTGATTTGAAGGAAATCAGCAAACTTTTCTGACTAATACATCTACCAATTGCAACAGCATTTATTTATTTATTTATTTATTTATTTATTACATTTGTATACCGCCCCATAGCCGAAGCTCTCTGGGCGGTTTACATAGGATTAAAAACAATTAAAAACAATATACAAAAATTAAAACAGCAAAAACATACAACATACACACAATCTGTACATTTAAACCCCCCCCCCCCCCATTATATTGCTGAAATCAAAGAAGCTTGAGTTGGGTAGGTACCTGGAACACATTTTTGTGTGGAAGGACTGTGAACTTCATTGAGTTTTGGAATTCAATACAAATTCCTGGGCTCAGATTTATAGTGTATGCCTTATGCACCAGGCTCCTCCTGTTGGTGGATTTCGGGCTTCTAGGAAAGACACACACAAGGTAGATCTTGCAAGCCTGAAGACTGCCCACCTCTGGTGTAGAGTATAGCCTGTACCAAAAAAAAAAAGATGAAATCTTTCTCCAAAGGTTTTTTTAGATTGTGTCCTACTTTATTGTCTGAATTAGTCACAACATAAGGCAATTGATATAGCTTAAGCTGAATAGACATAGGTTTGGCATGCAGGGCGGGGTGAAGGCAGCAGAAACAGCCTTTGGGCTAGTTTCTGGAGAAGGTTCTTTTGCCAAAACTTCCTAAGTACTGAAACAAAGCAATCCAGGAGCACTCTTCCAATTGGTGAGATGGGCTAATGGGTTCTGTAGGACTAGTTATGAATGAGCATTGTCTTGACTTGTGAATTTCTATTCTAATCAGTAACATGAAGGCCGTTTTTTATCTGTTTTGTAATTTTGGGTGGATAAGGAGGGTGAGTTTGCTAGGTTTTTGCCTTTGGGGGTGTCTAAATTTGGACACCCCTTGTGGTAACTTAAATATCTTCGCACTATGTTTTTTAACGAAATATTTGGGTTTGTTGGTTGGCTCTAATTTTGGTTGTGGGAGTCCTCATCAGCGAACATTGGTACACTTTCTTAATTCTACCATTGGGAAGAGGGACTCTGCGCCCACCTCTACCACACTACACATATGACGGATTCCTGGAATTCTGGGATCTCTATAACTAAACAGGGGTTGCTATGCCTCTGGTGTTAATACTGATTGCTATTTATTGTTAATATTATTGTGCAACACATTGACATAACCATACAAACAAGTGAATGTATTATCCCTCCCTGACTTAAAAAGAAAGTCTTAATTAAAAAGAATGCTAGGTTTTTGATGTGGTAAAAGTTAGTTCACTTTCCTGTTTACTCAGCAAATCCATACTAAGGGTGTAAATGATGAATAAAAGTTAGTCATTTATTTTTCTCTTGCAAAAGTTTTTGCTGCTAATGTTGGCTGTTGTAGTTTTAAGTTTATCCCAGGAGTTGTCAGAATATAGACTGGACTCTCTGGGGCATGCAGAACTCATGGGAGGGGGAGCAAAGTTACATGGAAGAATAGGGCCATCCTGAGGCCAATGGAGCCTTTTTCTCACTTACAGCACCAAACAAATCAGTAGAACCTCAATGTGATAAAAATGAGAATATGATTAAAATATATTTAAAATATGCACAATAAACCACTGGCTGTAACCGGTAGAGGTATACCTTGCAAATAATTACAATTCAAAATGACTCTTAGTATTAACAGTAGAAAAATACAGATACAAGAGTAAATTAATCAAGAATTAACAACAGAAAGTATACACTGATTTGTTGGGTGCTTTTCCCTAAGTTCTTTCCTCCTTCTTGCCATTGCCTTTTTCTCACTAGCCAAGACTTCTAAGAAATTGAATACACTTTAGCTGAAGACTGTCATTTGGTATGTATTGGATGCGTGCCTGCAGTGTGTGTGAGACAGACAGACAGACAGACAGACTGCTCCCCTTCCTTGTCTGATTTGGACAGAATGTGGAGCTCATAAAGGTTTGAGGGGGAGATATGGCTGTAGATGTCATTTGGAAAATTCAGTTTTTGTCTGTAGAGATATCTTCCTCCTACAAGGAAATTAAACCTAGTTGGGAATATTACTTTAAAAAACCATCTGTATTCCGGTGTCTACTATGTGACTGCTTTTAGTTTATGAGGCTAGTGACAGTAGTTGGGTGGGTGTGTATAGGGATTCCGGAAATCGTTTAAGTATATAAATGAACACTTGCTAAACATTCTTCCTAGGCAAGAAGAAAGATGGGGAACGTAGTCATAATTACAGTATGCTGTAGTTTTACACTCAGTTCAGAATTGCTTCTTTGGGACAAGTAGACAGTTCCCAGTTCAATTATATTTTAAGATGCACAGTTGTCTCCTGCAGGGCAAATTTAAGCCATGTCTTCATGCCAAAGCTGTCCTCAACTCCTACCTTTTGGGAACAGAAAAGTAGACTGTAATTCTGCATAGGTATATGAAAGTCCTGTATAGTGTGGTTCCATGGTGGTTGTGTGACAGCTCTGGGACTTAAGGGTTGGGTACTAAACTGGATGGAAGCTGTGTGGGCAAGAATGGTGGGAGAATAGGGGTTGAAGAAGTATGTAGCGTTGTGTGTGATATTTGGGAGCATGAGGGAGGAGAGTAGAAAACTTAGGAGAAAGTTTGTGGGTCTGTTTACATGTCATGTTAACAAAGGTGGCTTATAAGATGTGCATAGTAGCTTATTTTGCAAATAGCCTACTATCCTCCAACAGACAATTGGACAAATAAGCTACACAGCATAATCCCCCCCCCCCCCCGCTCATCCTCCCGCTGTAGTCCTCTTGCCCGCTTGGGCAGGTATCTCAGGTCCTTTACAGATTTTTCAGCCTTTGTTGGGTCTCCTTTCTTTACCTTGGTGCAACAAAAGGGGGGGCTCTAACTCCTTAGAAGTTTGTAGAAATGGAACGAAATTTAATACACGGGGTCCCCTTATGGGAAACCACCACAAGCACTGCTGGATAAATGACTTTGCCTCTCCATTTGGGAATTTTGTGGGAGTGGGTGAACTTATTTGGAGTTGGAGACACAGCTGAATGTGGCAGGAAAACACGTTTCCTCGAGTGTAGCAGAGAGGAGCAGCAGAGTGGTGGCAGCGTTCTTGGCCACTCTTGCCGAACGGCTCTGTAGACAATATCTGTAATGCATGCTGGTGTGATAGATGGCACGCTAACCCACCATAGGTAAACTAACCCTTCTTCTTTGTGGTCTCTGTGCATCACACCTATGGGAGCTCTGCGCCCGCGCAGAGCCTCGCTCCGGAAAATTCACTAGCTGAGGAAAAAATTTAAACTGAGACCCCTCCCCCTCCAACGTGCCCGTTTAACGGGTCCCTCTAACTCCCTCAGTTCTTCCTCAACCGCCGCAAGGCGAGCCTCGCAAGGACATCTTGTCTTATCAAGACAGTGACTTATATTTAATTGCTGAGGGAATTAGTTGTAGTTTTGTTTAATTTAGTTCTTGTTTATATTTACCCCCTGTTGGGGCATATGGCGACAAAAGTTTTCTTTCATAACTGCACTAAGTGCCATAGTAAAATACCATCTACAGACGGCCATTCTTAATGTCTTTTATGTTTGGGAGAAGGGTACATTGTAGAGACTTGCTCTTTCTGTAATGTTTTTTCAAAACAAATCCGCCGTAATAGAGCAGACACGCTTAGATCGGAGTTGTGGAAAAGGGCCCTTGAGGCGGTAGAACAATCTATGGCGCAACAACCACAATCAGGGGCTGAAAATCCCTTAGTAAAACCAACTTCATCTGCATCAAAATCGGCAGTCTGTAAGAAACATAAGAAAAAAACCAAGCACATAAAGGACCCTATCGACGCAACACAGGCACTAAATACGTCTACTCAGATGCAATTGTTGAGCAATTGTTGACACTTGGCGTCAAGCGGAGTTCCGTGACCCTCAATCTCCTGGCTGTAGGAGTGGTCACGAGGAAGCTTTTCTAGCTCCTGTGGGTTCCCAGGGTGGCTTATTTGGGGGAAATAACCCTCCGTAGTTGAGAAAAGAGCTCATACACGGCACGCTAAGCCATCACGGGTTAAATAAACCATTGTGGTTTATTTAAGTCATCATGGGTTAATGTCCTCTGAACCTAGTCTGTGTATCTGGAGTGCCTCTCATATCTTTATCTCTTTGCATAAAGCCAAACCTTGATAGCATTCTTAGAGTGTTACCCATGGAATCCATTGAAATGTTCTTCCCTCCATTCGGCAGCACCATCATATTTGAACATTTCCTTTTTAATGCCTCAGCTTTTAGCGAATAAAGCCATGCAAGTCACAGTATCACCTTGGATTACCTTGAGTCTCTTATGGCAGCACTTCCTGTTCCATCACTTTAAACAGTTTGGCATCTTCTTATAAGGCAGTTCTCCAAAAAGGCTAGTACAGTGTGTGTGTGTGTACTATTTTTCTCTCATATGGAATGCAGGCTAATGTTCATTCCTGAAGGAAAATAGCTATCCCTCCAGTTTAGTCATCACCCAACTGGCACCTTCCAGATATGTTGGATTGCAATCAGGGTGGATAGAAAAGGATAATAAAAAATGGAAAATTTAATTTTTAAAATTTTAACCTGTTCTTTTTAAAGTCATAAAGTACTGGATTTCTCATGTAAAAAGTAACATAGTTACAATTAAGTTTCATCATAAACATGCTAAACCTACACTTAAAGTCTCATGAAAATAATGGTTCTTACACTCATACATGAAAATGCCTCTGTCCAGCCTAACCACCAGCCTTTGCCTCTTGAAATTTCTGGGCTTTCATTTTCTGTTTCTGTGACAAAAGATACATGTCCAAAGACACATGCTGGATAGGATTGTTATTGTGTGCTTACATGGTAGTGGAGCTGGGCCAAGCAAGGCAGAGAAATTACTTAAAACAGAAAGACAATATAGCATAGTGGATAAAAATCAAGTAGTTGTTTTAAAAAAATAAATGTTTTTAAAATGTAATTTTTTAAAAAATGTAAAGACTATGTTTCTCTGAAATAATAAGTGGGTTAACTTTAACTAATTTGAATATAAGCATGTTGGCCATATAGTTAATCTCAAAACTCAGTCAACACCTCTACCAACATTGTTATCTTTTCGGCACCAGGTCAAGACTTTCCTCTTCTCCCAGGCATTTAATAGCATATGTTGAGGGTTTTGTTGTTGTGGTTTGACCCAGAATAGTTGTTTTTAAATGATATTTATTTATTTATTTATTACACTTATATACCGCCCCATAGCCGAAGCTCTCTGAGCGGTTTTACAAAAATTTAAAGATTTAACACTAAAAAGACAATATACAAAATTTTAAACCATAAACATAAAACAGCTGACATTAAAACACTTTAAAACATTTTAACTGTTAAGCCTGGCCACAATGTCAATCAAAACCTCAACTTGAGCTGTTAAAATGCCTGGGAGAAAAAAGTTTTGACCTGGCGCCGAAAAGATAACAGTGTTAGTGCCGGGCGGGCCTCATCGGGGAGATCATTCCACATAACTGAGGGGCTACCACAGAGAAGGCCCTCTCCCTTGTTGCCGTCCTCCGAGCTTCCCTCAGAGTAGGCACCCGGAGGAGGACCTTTGATGTTGAGCATAGTGTATGGGTAGGTTCATGTCGGGAAAGGTGTTCCATCAGGTATTGTGGTCCCAAACCGTATATTGTATTTATAACCTGTTTTTATGCTTTTTATGGTTTTAAATTTTGTATATCGGGGTTTTTTTATGTTCAATGTTTTTAATTTTGGTAAACTACCCAGACAGCTTCGGCTATGGGGAAGTATATAAATGGAATAAATAAAACAAATAAATAAATACCAGATAATTGAATTAAAGGAGGCTTTTCTATGGAAATGAAGAACCAATCTGAGCATTTCTCAAATAATGAGTATTGACATTCTATCTGCTAAACACAGGCATTTCATTTTTACCTGGTGAAAGCAAACTGTTCTAGTCTGCCCCAGTATTATCAGTCACAGGCATTTCATTTTCAGGCAAAATTGCCCAGTATGCAACTACTTGTATTCCCATATGTAGGCTGTAATCCTACAACCACTTGCCTGGCAGTAAGCCCCACTGAACTCAGTTGAACTTATTTCTGAGCAGATATGTATAGAATTGAGCTGTTAACCTCAAACCGCCATGGCTGCTGGTCATAAGAAAGATCCTATATGGAAAGCATGCAAAGTGTATTCAGTGAAACAAACACTGCTTGTAAGAATGAAACAACGTAAATAATTCTCTTAGTTGTGAATTAACATGATTTGGAGGTCAAATTTGCATCGTTGTAGAGGACATATATGAAAACATTTCAATGAGAAACTTGATTTAAATCAGTGATTCAAATCAAACTTTTTTTTTTTTTTTGCTGATTTAAATTGCCTTGGTTTAAATCAAACCACCCTAGCTACAACTTCCACCATTCATAGCCAGCATGGCCACAGCCTGCTGGCTTGGAGGTTATGGGGCTTGTAGTTTAACCAAACTGGAGGGCGCCAGGCTGGGTGGGGGCTTGCTGCTTTGGTAGTTCTTGAAATTCTGTTCTTTCTACAAAGCACTCAGCTGTTTGATCCCAATCACAAACTTTCTTTCCCTGAGCTTTGATAGATATGATGGTCTGTTTTGAAAAGTGTATGGCAGGGAGAAGCATGATAACGTTGGCATTGGGTTGTTAATGAGAATTAAAATACTGTACCTGCACATTTGGTGTGGAACTTGGATAGTTAGCTACCTTTTGAAAGTCTATGTAAACAAGCAGTGGAAGAAGAAAACTTACCTACCTAAACCTACTTTTATGCTGAATTCATAGGAAACCGTGAGAAAATCACTACAGTGACAGCTCACTCTGCAATAAGGTTCCCCCAGTTGAGGCACTGCACGTAGCTGTTCTGTATCTATAAGCAGAGGCCACAAACCTGACTGATGTACGGAACAAAGAAACTAGCAATTTGATTTTGACATACTGGGCAGTTTTGCATGTAACATTTAACCCGTGGCTTAGATTTTGTGCAACCTGGATGAGCCTGAATAGTTTCAAGTTGGCTTGTTTAGCAACATACTGGAGTGTATTTAAATTGACGATTCTCCTTTCCAATGTAACACTAAGCAGGGATTTTTTAAAGAGTGAAACAAAATCTGCCAAAGTCTCCAGAGGAAAGAGGGCGGGAAGCTCGTGAGCCCAATGCTTCAGTAGGTGGGTGCGTCCATGTAACGCTAAACTGTGGTTATAGTGTTAACATGTGAAGCAGCTCATTGTACTCTTTGTCTAGTTTAATTATTTATTGCATGTTAGTATTGGCAATACCATGCCATCCACATGTGTCCGTCCATCCGGGGTGGGAATTCTTTAAGAGTGAAACAAGACTTCTGCTAAAATGTATTAGTGGGACAAATCAGTACTTTGCTTTTAAGGGTGTGAAGATGTGGGGCAAACACACATTGCCACTCTCTCCACCTGCCTGCCCTTTTCAGACTTGCCTGCCCTTTTCAGACTTGCCTGCCCTACTGCCCTCTGCTTCTTCCAGGGCCATGTCTCTAACTTTCAGCACTAAGAATCATAGATTGTCGTGTTCCTAAACAATTATCTCTCTCTATATGCATAGCACGTATTGTCATATAATAAAACCATGCATACTGAAAACGTGTACATTTTAGTAATATCCTTGCATGGAACCCCTGTTAAGTTTCAGACCTTGTAGATGACACGGTGCTTCTGGGAAGCCTGTGAAAAAATGCATTGTGCAAACAATGGTCTTTCCTTTCCTTTTTTAAATTATCGATGCCTCCTATCTGTGAGGTACAATACTACAGATGGTAGTAGTCTCTAGGAAGTTTCTTCAAGATCACATATTACCTATTAGAATTCTTGGAGTGATCCTCACACTGATAGCTAAATATGGAAGGGAGCACACTTTCAACTACCTGCATGGCATCATGTATGAAATCACTCTCCATTGGTTGCTCGTTCACAAGTATGCTGGGCAACAATAAGTGTCTTCCTTTCCATTCTTCCCTTTTTTTTATTGGTGAGCAAAGAAAAACTGTATGCCCATGAAGCATGTCGTCCTGAGTGCTCATGCACAGTCCATTACTGGGATGACTACAGAAAGGCAATACTTTTGAAGCTGGCAACAGAGCTAGGAGTACTCTGCAGCTTCCTGCATGATTCGCGTCTGGATGATATATGGCTAGTCTTGTGGTGGTGAGACCCCTTCATTTTGAGATCTTAATTTATAATCACTTCTGATAATCATTTTTTTTGTATCCAGTAGGGATTTAAATTCTAGGCCTCATTGGTGTTCTCCGCAGATTTTGGAGTTCTTTCCCACTCCGTCCACTAGGAGTCAGTCTCTTGTGAAGGAAGACTTGGTTGAGGTTTGGACTAGGAGGCACCTCCCACTTTCTCCCTAGAGCCAGTCTTTTCCTGCCATTACAATGAAGGAGCACAGGTTCACATCCCGGACTGTGGAGCTGATTCTGTTCAGTTTGATGCTTTTCAAATCAGGCTTCAAAACATCGGTGTTGGCCATTCTTAAAGTGGGTGGGAGAACTATATGAAGACAAATGCTATCAGTGTTTCATCTGAGAGTAAATCAAGATTTTTCTGGGCACAGAGTACTTAGAACAACATACTAAATATCCCAGTAGACCCGTGGCTCTACATATTTAACCTGAATATCATGTTTCAATCTACTGATCTTCCCAGTACTTCTGGAAGAAAGACTAGGTTCTTCCAGGGGCTGACCTAGTCAGACTTTAGAAGTCAGACAAATGCTAAGTGTGATTGTATGGAAAGATACAATAGGAACTGAAAGCTGTGTTTTCTGTACAGAGCTGGTCTAATTATTCAGTGATCAACTTAGCATACTAATGTTTGACTTTTTCCCCCTTCTCACCAGAGCATTCAACTCCAGCCAAGGTAGTGAAAGCAGCGAACCCAAGGCAGCGGAAAGGAAGCAAGGTACATATTAACATGTTCTATTTGGGGGATAGTAGATACCTACATTGTGGGAGAAGGTGGATGTCTACATTAAGATGGCACTTAATTTATATCAAAATGAAGTCATGGGCTTGTTGTTTTATTATCACACAGGTAATTGGAAGTCTTCAGAGCAATAGTTTCTTCCATTTCGGTTTGTACATAAAATGTCAAGGCAGTTGTTGGGAGTCTTTATTTTCACTTCCTTGTTCTTAAGTTTCTATCCTCTGCCTCCATATTTGCTTTTGATGATCAGCAGCTTTTAGGAAATGTGTACTTAGGTTTTCCTTCCTTTAGCCATCAATACGTGTGGACCTGTTCTGTGCTTGTGGCTCTCAGTGGTTGCAAATATGTGGATAGATTTGAGCGTATCTACTAGCGAGTGGATAGTCCTGACTTGTGATAGGGAATTAGTCTGGAATGCATCAACTTTGACTTCCTTTGCTTATTACTGCTTTGCTATCTGCTGCTTTATGTTGGAGATGTGCCATTAATGTACGGTGAACTGAAGATGATAATCCTTTGCACCCATTCAATCACTGGCTGATTTCTTTAACCCTCTGTGTTCCGCTGCTGCTGCTGCATGGATTATTTGTGCCATGGGGCTTTCTGCTGCCCTGTGGTGACCATGGAGAATTTTTGTTCTTTCTTGAAAATGCTTCAGTCTGCAGTGCTGGAGGAGTAGCATGTTTGGGAGTTATCTATTATGCCTCTAGAGGAAAAGCTTGCTGTTTTCTCTAATAACAAGAGTGCTTTCCCTTGTACATTTCCTGTAGGAGGTAGCTAGTAAAATTTCATTATTAAATAGATGAAATGCCTCTCTTCCTAAAAGTGTACTTTCATGCTGCCATTGTTCTGTTTCAATAGCCTCACTGAGACCTTTCCCCTGTCACTTTATATGGAATATGATTGATTTTTAGGGAACCTGAAACCTTACATACGGATTTCCGCTTACATTACGGTAGCTCCGATAGAAACTTTTGAGAGGTCTTTTAAAGTAATGTGTTTTATCAAAAGGAAGACCAGAAGAAATCACATTGAAATATTGAGGGTTAGAGATTGGAAACAGCTGAAAGCAGGATATGCCATTGATTTGATCTGCAGTTACAGGCCCTGCAGGAGGGCAAAGCTCAAGATGTGCTTGCAAATCAAATGCTATGCCAAGCTAGGCTCACTCATTCATGGCAAAGTTCACTAGATATTGCACCTGCATGTCTGACAGCATTCCTAGGCATAGACACTGATTTCTAATGAAGCAGTGTGCTATAGTTTGAAGACATAATGACAATAAAGTAGAAAGAAAGCTCGGCTCAGATGGGGAGAGGGCTGGTGGCAGCTAATTTCATGCAGCCAATTAAACAAGCTAAAAGAAAAAAGAAGGACGACCATTTCATGTGTAAGGGCTTCCTAGAGCGAGAGCAACATTTTGTGCAACGTCATGCAAGTGCCCCTCTCCTTTAAGGACATCATTACTTTTTGATCCTCTTTTGTAAAGCCTGTAATGACTGCACTCCTTTGTCCCCTACTACTTTGGAGAGTAGCACATATCCTTGCTGATACCTGCTTCCCCACCCACCTAAGAAGAATAAGGCCAGATCTTGCTGTTTAAGCAAACAAGTTAAATAAGTAAATTTGTATTTTACTTTGGGTGTTGCAGGAACTGCAGAGAAGCAGATACACAAACAATTTTCAGGTCTAGTTTTTGTGCTTCCAGGGCAACTTGCAAAGGAGGAAATGCAGATGCCCCAAATGTGTGCGTCTCTTTAACTGATGTGTCTTACCCCAAATGTGCACACAGGGTTATGTGTGAGGCGCTTGACATCTGCCTTTGGCACTTCCTGAAATATGTGAAGCTACCCTGGTGTCCCAAATTAGTTCCTTCAGAACATATCCTTACAAGGCAAGAAATATGGGTCAAGTTCATTAGGATTGGCCTTTGAAATCCCGTCTCCCGCTCTACTATATGGATTGTGCATTACAATTTTAAGCACTTGATAGAATGCTGCTATTATAAACTATCAGGTTGTTCACTAGGTGGCACTGTGTTTGGAAAAAACAATGTTTAGTTATGTGTAACTTCTTGAATCTTGAGTTGTGGCTCCTCCTTCTGTTGCATTTTAAAGAGGAACAAATAAGTGGCACTTCACAAGGCTGTGGAAATTACAGTTTAGTAGCTTAGGAGGAATTTGAAACAGTTTAGATGCTAGAGCGACAATAGGTAAATTTTACACAAAGCAAACATTATAACATAGCAAATTAAATGGGCTTTAGATATTTTTCACATCTTAAAAATTAATCTCTCTGGCACATAGTGTCACGAGGTATTTTGAACTAAAGTATAATGGGCCTCAAGAGGCTTAAAGGGAGGCTGTGCCCATTCAGTATACGTTATAATGGCATCACACATCTGAAATTCTATTCTTAGCCATGATGAGAGATAGCAATACTAAGTTCTTTTATTTGGATTTTTATAGGAGGTCAAAAGTTCTCATGCTGGATAAATATTGTGTTGGTTTTACAAACAGGAACCTGCTGCTGTATGATATTCTGATTGGATATCTCTGCTTTTATTTTACCAGGTTGGTGACTTTGGAGATGCCACAAATTGGCCAACGCCAGGAGAAATAGCTCACAAGAGTGTACAGGTAAAACACACATTCTGACTTGAGAAAGAAGAAGCTTCTGTTATTTCACATGGATGAGGGTTCCTGAATGTTCTATCCAAACATGAGCATTTGCTCTGGGTCTTGGGGGTTCTTTGTTCAGTGAAGTGGCTGTTCATCTTTACTCAGAAGTTAAGGCTTACTGAGTTCAATGACGTTTAGTTCCAGTTAAGTGTGTGCAGGATTGCATCCTCAATGTATAACTGTGTGACACCTAGGTACTGTTGCAAATGGCTCAGTTTGCACATAACACTAACCCATGGTTTGTTCTTAGGTTGTAAAATCTGGGTTGTTTAAACCATTGGGCTCATTTCTATGTCATGGTGACAAATCATGGGTTAATAAACATAACCTTGCAAGGCAAATTGTGGGTGAATTAACTTACAAGGTTAACTCACCCACAATTTGCCAGGTTGTATGCCATACACAAACTGCTTGCACATGGCATAAATAACCTTTGATTGGTGGTGGTTGTATGATGTGCAAACCTGGACACTTTAGGTTGTTTCTGGGTTAAATAACCCAAAGTTAACATAGTGAACAGTGTCCAGATTTACATGTCACACAACAAGCAGCTCATTCACACCGCACAACTGGGCAAATCATGGGTTAATTAACTTAAAATTTGTCACCATGAAGTAGGTCAGTTTGTGCAAACACAGAGCTATGGGTTGTGTCATCAGGCTACAGAAACAGCAGTTCTCGTTCTCCCTCCCACCTCTCATTTTTGGCTCTTCACTCTTCATTTTGCCTCTTATTTTGCTTTCTTATACAATTATCTCTCCCTCTTCTCCACAGTACTTGATCATTTCTTATTTGTGGGATTTGTGTCTATTTTGATTTGAGTTTCTCTTTTAGTTTTCCTTACTCCTATATCAAGTTTGTATGGCATTACACACACACAAAATAGAAAAGCGCCGCCCTTGTAATCAATTTAATTATGCTTCTCCTTTGTGGTCTCTGTGCATCACACATAGGCTCTGCGCCTGTACGGAGCTTCTTTCAGGAATCTTCCAAAGCTGAGGAGCGTTTTTGGCAGGAACCCTCCCCCATCGTCCACTGCACATGTGTAGCTGGGTTCCCGCTTTCCCCTCCGTTCTGTTTGACTGACTAGCGGTTAGCTTCTCCAGATCTTCATTCCGTGTTTTAGATCATCAGAGAAACTTTTGCTGAGTTTTTTTGCTCCTTGTAGTTTAGCATTCTCTCCTTAATTCTCTTCTTGCTTCTTAATAATAATAATTTTTCATTCTTTCTCAGCCTCCGCGGAGGCACATGGCACTCAGGGCGCCTTTTCGCAAGTGCTGACAGTGCAGGAGCAAATTGCCGCCCACCGAAGGACACTCAAACTGCCTTTTGTGCCTTGGTGAGGCTCACGTTGTTGAGTCATGCCCACAGTGTATGAAGTTTACCAAGCAGACAAAAAGACGCAGATCTGATCGCCTAAAAGTGACCCTCTGGAGAAAAGTGCTGGAGGCGGTGGATTCTACACAAAAAGAAAAGGAGCCTGCGACAACTATGGCTTCCCCCTCACCCCCCCACACTAGGGGAGTGTGAGCAGTCTCCGGCTCTATCCCAAGGGTCAGCCCAATCCAACACCTACAGGGTCTCATTGGCAGTTTCAGCTGCCTATATCAAGTTTGTACAGCATTACCAAAAAAATAGAAAAGCACTGCCCCTTGGAATCATTTTAATTATGCTTTAGGATTTGGTTGGATCTGTTTAGGAAATAATTTCTTGTAGTGCCTGAGCTACTTCTGAAGTCTTGCTTTCAGGTCCATGTATTGTATCCACTGGCTTGTTTGATTAAAACACTCAGTAGTTTCTTGTATCTGGTATAGAAAGGACCTAGTGTTGGCTAAAATGAAAGTTACTGCTGTTATCCCACTTTCCCAATAAACTAGTGTTCAAAACAGCAAATATTAAAAGAAAGTACAATTAAAACGGTCATTAAGAATTCAGAGGTTCAAGTGGCTCTTTCTGCATCTTCCGCCTCATATTCTTCAGCAGCAGTATAAAAAGGACATACTTTTGTGACTTCATCATTTCCAAGGAAAAGCGATGCTCGAAATTGGCTGACTATTTCCACAGGACAAGTACTGCTGTTGAAGAAATCTCTGAACATTTTGCCAGGGGGTGGTGGGGAGGGCATTGTCAGTTTCCCAAAGCCAGCACTATATCATTTTACAGTAGAAGTTCTCCCTGCAAAGTTCTCCCTGCAATCATAGTAGCTTTCATTCTCACAGCCTCAGAACCTGCAGACCTTATATTGCTAAATGTTTTAACTTTCTTTCGAATCTTGTGACAATTGAGAATGGATGACTTAAACTCGACATGCAAAGTATCTACATGTTACTTGAGTTGGTTAGAAGAAAGTCTTGCAGTTTTGTTTTGCTCTTTCTTCTAAAAATCTAGGATTTGGGATCAAGGCATGATTGATTCTTAATTTAAAAGAAGTGGGGGAAGCATTTTGAGTTCATTCCAGTTGCTCTGTAGGTTGTGGAACTTCTTTTGCCAATTCAAGGAAAGCTGTTTTTGAAATAATAGTAAATCAGTTGCAAAATAGGTTAAAGAATAACTTTCTACGCAGTGGGCAAAGTGTCACTTTTTATATCAGATTCTTCATTGCTTGGTATTCACCAGTGCAGCTGCTTTTGTCTAGTGAAGAAAGGAAAGAAGCCAGGGCCCTTTGGTTGGTGTTATGATACCGACATTACAACATGGTGGGTCGTATAAAATGAAGGGGACTAAAGTGCATCTTCCTTTCTGTACTTCCCATTCTCTCCTCAGTGTTTATTTTTCTAATCCTTTTTAGTCCTTCATTTCGAACTTCTCAGGGAAGCCAACTTTCTACTTTCTTTTTTCTATTCTCTACTTTGAACTTTTGTAAGCACCAGGAAGGGAATAGGGTGCTAATCCTGATGTGATTACTGTGTTAACCCCATTATTCTTCCTGTTGTGTTCGTGAACACCGGCTGGCCTGTCATTGCTATCTTCAAAAAAGAGTTCACCACTAGAGGTCCTCACTGCTTGGCCAAGTTTGTCCCTGTGAGGCCCCAATGTTGAAGTAATTTGAAATTACTGGGAGTTGCGTTCCAGCTTCTTCTTGTCATTTGTACACGTTCTGTGGGGTCACTTCCTTGGTGTAGCAAGTCCCCCACCAAGTTTAGTACTAGAAAAGAAAGACATCAGTTGATCTTTTAGAATGGACAGTTTTGTTACCTTTAAAAATTACACTGAAGAAAAGAAGGCAAGACTTAAAACAACAAAATGCACATACACACCCTGGTATAAAATAGGAATTCCATAAATATTTTTAGGTGGGATTTTACTGTTCCACATTCTTGCTGATAACTTCATGTGGTGTACCATTCTTATGTCAAAATTACAGGGATTACAGTGCATCTTCCCATCCTGCAAGTGGCCAGATATTCCCTAGAGCAGTGTGTGTGTGTGTGAGAGAGAGAGAGAGATTGAGAGAGAGAGAGAGAATGTTTGAAGAGGGTGACGCTATGCGGGAACAATAGAAGTTCATGCTGTGACCCAGACTCTGCAGTTTCCACACCATAGAGCTGAGAGTTCAGACTGAGCAACACTTTTTGGGGGTGCTAAATCCTTGCTTAGGAGAAAGCCAGGAATAGCTCATTACAGGTCCCAGGCAGAGGATTTCCTTTTAGGGTTTCCCTGCCCACCATGCTCCTGAGCTCAGTGGTGCTATTTCTGGGAGTGCAGCCTAGAGTCCATTCAAAAACCTGGCCACAGCAGAGAAGGTACATTTAGCAAGCCTTTGGACAAGGCTGGAATTGCTGTGAAAGGGAAATAAAGCAGCTCAAGTGGTTAGCACCCAGACCGCCTTCTTAAGCTGGTGTCTTGGACTTCTCTTGTTATCTGCTGCAGGACTTTAATGTTAGGTACTCAGAGGGGCTCAGATGCAGAAGAGCTTAAGCACATTTCTATTTTTGGGCTTCCCTCCCCTTTGGCATTAGCTTCTCAGCTTTTCAGTGTCCTCTTGTCAGCGAGCTCCCTCTCTGGTTTGGTATCCTGCCCTATCTTCATTCACCAAGTGTGGCAGGTCAGGCTTCTGGATGATTCAGAAATCATTTGGAAGACCTTGTTTCTGCAGCGCCTGTGCCTCAAGTGCACACTTGTCCACTAATTTGGTTGAAGTCGTCTTCGGATCCCTCCTTTTTGAGTACCAGTATAACTGTGGCGTAATTTCTTAGGTTTCAAGCCTTGCTATACCACGCTGCAATTGCTCATGAACTGGAGCTTTCCCAACAGTAGCCAATGTTCTTGGTTTCCAAACTCAGTGAATCCCTCTTTTCTTAGCGTGGGCATATCAGTGTGACAGTTAGTGCATCAGGGGGTTAAATTACTTCTCTGTGTCAGTTGTGACATCTCCTTTGCTGATCCACCTTGCATGTCTGGTTTTTTTTTTTTGTTATGTTTTTCATTTCTAGCAGCTGCCACATAAGCCCCATTCTCTCCGGAAGCTTCCTGTTAAGAAAAACATGAAAGAGCAGGAGAAAGGGGAAGGAAGCGATGGGAAAGAGAACATGAAAACGCGGTCGGACGAATCAGGGGAAGAGAAGAACGGAGATGATGACAACCAGAAATTGGCTCAGAAGAAGAAGGGTGAGAAGAAAGACTCTGAAGGGCTGAAGTGTGGGTGGCTCTGCGCTCTTGAGTTCTTAAAGCAGCCTCCCCCCAACCTGGAGCCCTCCAAACGCATTGGGCCATGACATCCATCACCCTCAGCCAGCTGTCATGCTGGTTGCAGATGATGGGAGCTGTGATCCAACAGATCTGGAGGGTGCCACATTGGGGGAGGATAACTTACATGATGTTTACACTTCTACAGCCATTTGTGTGGGCTTCCTAATATCAGGTTTCATGTTCAGGGCAGTCATAATTATTTTTCATTTCTTTGATAGAGCAATAATAAAGAAACATGTGCTTCTCTTTGAAAAGCCACAATTTCTTAAGTCAAAAGTAAACTTGCTACTGCTTTGACAGCATTAGTGAAGACAAGTCGAAGCTCTGTTGGGTCTTGTGCTTTGACTATGCCTGGCGTGTGAGCCATGTCGCTCCCCACTGAAAAGCTACTGAAACAAATGAGAGGGGAATTGCATTTTCAGAAGAGAATTTCTTACTGTGGCCACATCTGCACTGATTGTCCCAGGTAGTGATGGGGCAAAAATCCGTCTTTGCCCATGAGGGCAGAAGACACTTGAGCAGCTGCCATTAACGCTGTAGGGGAAATATGCAATTTCCCCTAGGCACTTGAAGGGAGAAATTACGCAATTTCCCTAGCCTTGGTGAAATTGTGTTTCTCTCCCCCACCCCGTGCTGATGGGGGCTTTAAAAGCCCTATTAACAGGTCCTTTAAGGCACCCATTGGCAAGAGGGTGGGGAGAAGGGCTGGGGAAATTTCATATTTTCCCCCTCCACTCTAATGGTGGCAGCCGCTATTAGAGTGGAGGGGGAAAATGCATGATTCCCCAGCCTTGGGGAATCGCGTTCCCCCTGCCCCGGCCGTGTCCCAATTGTGGCCTTAAAGGCCCTCTTAACCTTGCATTAAGAGGGCTTTAAAGGCCCCCATTGGCACAAAGGGGGGGAGACAAAGTGTGTTTTCTGAAAACCCAGGAAAATGCATTTTGCTGAGGGCTTGGGAGGCTCAAGACCTGGAACAGGGCCGGACGAGCAGGGCTCTATTTCCTACTCTCAAGACACCATGTCAAGGGTGGAGATGTAAAGGATTAGAAACAACAAGAGGTGGGAGGAACCTTAAAAAAATATTGGCAGTGGGGGGAGCATTTTACCCCTCAAATTTTCCAAAATACCCCTGAGGAAAAAATGCCCCCCCCCCAAAAAAAAAATTTGGATGAAAAAATAAGATGTGGAACAATTTGAATTAAAGCATAAGGAGTAGTACCTTTTACATACAAGGTGGTAACATGCAAAATTAGCTACAATTAGCCCTTTATTAAACACTGCATTAGTCCATAGACTAAGTTAAAGCATACTACATTCTCAGCTGTAACTTAAATTGTGTTCTGTATTGGTAGATGGCAAGTCAGGGGGGAAAGTTCATTAGACCACCCTTCTTTAGTGCATAGAAACAGCTTCTCTTTTCTTGAGGCAACTGATCTCAATCTAGGGTTTTACCAAGGTCTACTCTGGGGCACAGAGCCATTGGAAGTATCCATCTTTGCGCCTTCTCCATACTGAGTTGTCTCCTAGCTTGGCTGAGGACAGTTACCCAGAGCAACCATTTATCTGTCTTTCCTCACAGGAACCAAATGTTTTGGCCAAGAGAACTCTCTGCCCTCTGGAGAGACATTCCAGCCTGCCTTGTTAGTTAAACCATGAACCCGGAATCTCTTGGCCAAAGTGTTTCTTCCATGCTACAGCTCCATATAGCTCTTGGGCTTTGTTTCCAGGACCACCGAAATAGGATCTCAGGACCATGTCTCCCCTGTCTTACTTTAGTGCTCTAACCACTGGCTCTAAAGGCTCAAGTTGTTTGTTCATTTCTTTGGGATTCCTGAAGTGATCCTGATAGCCAGTTCAGTTCTACCCTAAAAAAAACCCTGAAGCGTTTCAAACTAAGGCTCTTCATGAAATGTTTGGAAAAGGTTTATTTGGGGGCAAGGAAGAAAGACTGAACATATTGTAATTCCACATTAGGAATTGTAATAACTAGTCCTTTTTGTGTTGCAGGCAGCAGACATAAATGGGTCCCTTTGCAAATAGATATGAAATCTGAGGTGCCAAGGGACAAAACAGCTTCTCGCAACAACAGACAGAATGAGCAGCACCGGCACCCTTCCAACAATCGGAGTGAATCAAAAGGTATGACGAATGCCTTTAAAGGCAGCAGCAGAACAGTTTTTAATTTTGTATTTGGTAATGCTGAGGCTGTCCTGCTCCTTCATCACTCTATAAAGTAGACTCCAAATTTCCCTGTGGTTTGCAACATAGTTGCAAATACTTAGCAACTTGGATGTTCCCTTGCAAGTAGATGAATGCATGTTGCTGATACTTCTTTCTGTTGGGAGTCAACTATTTTTACAGCTCTTCTACTGGTATGCTAATCTCTGACATCTTTCCTGCTGCTTCCCAATCCTGCTGCAGGTTGGCATCTAGACAATAAGCATGAACGGAGCTGGCCTGACCATGATGAAACTTCTAGTGTCAAGAGTGAGGGGGCGACGGTGCGTGGTGCCTTCAGGGGCAGAGGACGTGGACGTGGACGAGGGAGAGGGAGAGGAAGAGGAGGTACTCGCTGTACGTATAAAACCATAATAAGTTTACAACCACGCTTCTGTGTACAGGATGTTGCTGATGCCCCAGATAAAGCTGGCAGGCAGCAAACCTCTACTCCTACTTGAAATGTCAGTGATTGGATGATAGCTGATTTGTTTTGGCTGGGCTGTGATTCAGCACAGTTTGAGTTGATGCACTAAAATAAATGTGCCATTAAACAACAGCATTTTTCATCTCTCCGTAAAGTCATTGCAAATGTTGGAAATGAAGGCCATAACAGTTATTGAGTATTTTCAGGTAAAAAGCTGTTGAACAAGTAAAGTCTAAAGCCAGAATTTTGTAGTTTCTGGGATTGTCTAGCCTATGTATGAGTGCAGTAACCACTGAAGAAATGGCCAATCAGAAGAGCTCTGTGGCTATATAATGTAACTTGGTTTTGCTTGGCCAGTGTGACATGCACTTTCTCTTTTGGTGCTTGTGTTGCAGTTTTCTGGCTTAAATTAATCTCCTTCAGAAAGTGTTTTTCAGTAGGGCATTGTTTTGCTTAACTCCAAATTAGACTGTTGCCAATATATTTGTAAATCTGGTTATCATAATCTACTTGTGAAAATTGACAGTGTAGAATGTAAAATGACCTTAGAAAAGTAGAAATCTCATCAACCCCAATACACAATTGGCTACTTCTAAAATCATGGGCATTCCCCTAGTTAATTCATCTTTTAGATATTTGGGAGTCCAAATCAGTAAAAACATCAACAAAACCTTTAGTAATAATTATGGTAAACTTTGGAAGTCTGTGCAAATTGACCTAAAAAGATGGAATCGTTTAAACCTTTCATTACTAAGTAGAATATCAACAATTAAAATGCTGATAGTTCCTAAATTCACTTATCTGTTTTATGTTCTACCAATAGAAGTCCCAATATAACATCTTAAGATCTGGCAAACCAAAATTGAAAAATTTATCTTTCAAAGTAAGAAGCCTCATACTCCAAAACTGTTAAGATACAGCCATTAGCTGAGGCAGGTTGGGGAGTCCCTAATCTTAAACTTTATTATGAAGTGTATCAACTCAGACACCTCTTTTATGAATGACTCACAAGAAAAGCGATGGGTACAAATAGAAAGATCTTTATTTAAACACCCAGACCCACAGATTATACCCTTTATTAAAAAAAGATATCAGCAATGCCTTGAAAAACCAAAATACACTTCTCAAAGCACCATTGAAGATAGGAAATACAGGAAGGAGGGCTGTATGCCTGGAATTTCACCAATGATACCTCTTCATGGCCATCCCCAATTTCAAAGGAATGACAGACCCGTAAATAAAAAAAAACATTAAAAGAGACAAAACTATTTAGATTAGGAGATTATTACAAAAATGCACAACCCCTTCCATGAGATTTGTGGAGAGACAAACTAAGGAATACAGACATAACCTGGCTTCTCTGGTATCAGATTAGCACATTTATAAGAAAACCAATAATATTGCAACAGGGAACCAGAAATCTAACAGAGTTTGAAACAATATTGATAAACATGGATGAAAAAGAAAAGGGACTGTTATCGAGACTATATTCACTGCTAATCTCAAAAGATATGGGATCACACCAAAGTCTATGTAAGATTTGGGAAGCAGACTGGAATTTACAAATAGAAGAAGTGCAATGGTCTGCTATGTAGAGTAAATTTCCATATAAGGCATCTTCAGCACGCTGTAAAGAGATATACATAAAGCTAATACAAAAATGGTATCTGACCTCTGTACGGCTAGCGCACATGTATAAGAGCTCATCACCACTCTGTTGACGAAAGTGTGGATTGGTTGGTTCATTTCAACACATGTAGTGGGAATGCACAGGAGTTGCTGACTTCTGGAAAAAGGTCTTTCATGAAATCTCTACTATAATCGGAGCAGAAATTAAGGCGACCTCGGAATTAGCCCTCTTGCACATATTCAAAGATACCAATGAACTCTTACTAAGAAAGACTTTAATAGGATTTTTGTTGCCAGATGCTGGAAAATTGCCAGATTGCCAGATGCTGGAAAAATGCAACAGGTTTGACAATACAAAAATGGTACAACATAGTATGGGAGCTTGCACTCTCAGAAAAGCTAACACAAAAAATAAGAGTGTCGAGGGGACAGAAAAAAAGGGAAACATTCACTGCTGATTGGTGGGACTTTATTACATACACAAATCAAGATGATGCGACAATACAAGTCCCAGCTGCCTTTCAAAATTTGTGGTCATAATAATAATAATAATAATAATGTATACTGATAACGGATTGAATTTATCTGCATGAGTTTAAAATTATTAATATTATTTGTATATTTCTGTATCTTTCTTGCTGAAGTTGAAGAACATCATAACTAAATGTATGATATTATGTATGGTTTGGTATACTTACCCATGTTGTGTTAAAACATGTTTTGTAAACTTGTTTTAATATTGAAAATCAATAATAATAAAAAAGTAGAAGTCTTAAGGAATCTCCTTTTGCTCTGTTTCCCTCTGCAGCTCACTTCGATTATCATTACGGTTATCGGAAGTTTGATGGCTCTGATGGCTCACGCACTCAGAAGTACACCAGTAATATCACCTACTACTTTGACAACATCAGCAGCACTGAGCTCTACAGTGTTGACCAAGAGTTGCTCAAGGATTATATCAAACGGCAGATGTACGTATCTGTTCGGGTTCCAGGAGTAGCTTTCAAAACTAAAGCCCAGTTGCGATTTTGAAGAATCAGTCAGTTTTATTCCTCTGGCAGGTGGCTGAAAAGTCAGAATTCTGCCAATAAAAACAATGGCCATGCTACAGTTTATACAGACTTTCTGTGCCAGCCAATAGAACTAGAATGGGGATTGTCATGCCTTCACCACAGCCCATTATGGTGTTCCAATATCTGCGGTGGGTTTAGAACTGCTGGCTGGCTGGAAGCTTAGAAGACATGGGCTGGCCCCTAGTCATGCCCTGTTCTCAGTTGAGATTCTGCCAGAAGACATGAGCAGCCTCTAGCGTAAGCTGAACCCTGGAAATGCATTGTTGCACCTGATGTCAATTAGTCTATTCTTCTGTCGGGTCACTAGTAGTTGTGCCTCCCTTGAGAGGAGGACCGTAGGAGGATAGCTTACTGTTTGTGAAAGCTGAACTCTGCAACTACACTGCAAACAAGCTGCCCAGATGTGCAGAGGAAGTGGGCCTGCTCACCTTATTCTTCATACCATGAGCGCTGGATAAATTGCAGAGATGGGGCTGCCCTCAGTGGTATTAGCTGCTCTTTTTCCCTTTCAAAAGGTAGCACTGCAGAGCCCATTGGGAAGTCCTGTGTTGCGTGAGCTTCTTGTTGCCTCAGTGTCATCTGTGCACCCACACCCTGGAAGCAGATTGGGGTTGAAGTATCTTGTTCCTGCAGGCTTCAGGAATTGGCAGTCCCTGTTGTAGAGCATGAGGGTGCAATCTGGGTTACTCTAGGGATTATTCGGGAACAGTTGGATTTATTATTATATTGTTGTTGTTGTTGTTGTTGTTGTTACATTTATATACCGCCCCATAGCCGAAGCTCTCTGGGCGGTTTACAAAAATTAAAAGACTGAACACTAAAAAGACAATGTACAAAATTTAAAACCATGAACATAAAACAACTGACATTTAACCCATTTTAAACTGTTAAGCGTGGCCACCCTGGGAGAAAAGAAACCTGGCGCCGAAAAGATAACAGTGTTGGCGCCAGGCAGGCCTTATCGGGGAGATCATTCCATAATTTATTTATTTATTTTATTTATTTTATTCCATTTATATACCGCCCCATAGCCGAAGCTCTCTGGGCGGTTTACAAAAATTAAAAACATTGAACAATTAAAACACCAGTATACAAAATTTAAAAACATAAAGCATAAAAACAAGTTAAAATTACAATATCCTTCTGGGTCAAAGCACAACAACAACACAAAAACACAAAAAACCCTCATCATATGCTGTTAAATGCCTGGAAGAAGAGGAAAGTCTTGACCTGGCGCCGAAAAGATAACAATGTTGGTGCCAGGCGAGCCTCATCAGGGAGATCATTCTATAATTGGGGGGCCACCACTGAAAAGGCCCTTTCCCTTGTTGCCACCCTCCGTGCCTCCCTTGGAGTAGGCAACCGGAGGAGGACCTTCGATATGGATCGTAGTGTACGGGTAGGTTCATGTTGGAAAGGCGCTCCATCAGGTATTGTGGTCCCAAACCGTGTAAGGCTTTATAGGTTAAAACCAGCACCTTGAATTGGGCTCGGAAACATACAGGCAGGGTTGTATATTTAGAACATTTTATTACTTAGAATGCCATTCAGGTTTCATTACCCATATTTAGGTTTCATTACCCAGTCAGAGTGTCTTGGTTTCAATCAGTTCTAGGTAACAATAGATGAAAGGATGAGATGAGATTTTTGTTTATGCCCGAATGAATACATTCTTCAGAGATGAGTAAAGTGATGATACCTGTGTGATGTAGACAGAGGCATGTGTACATCTTTCATCTTCTGTTACTTACTGTGTTCAGAGAGTACTACTTCAGTGTTGACAACTTGGAAAGAGACTTTTTCCTGAGGCGGAAGATGGACACAGAAGGTTTTCTTCCCATCACTCTCATTGCTAGTTTCCATCGGGTGCAGGCCCTGACTACAGATGTTGCTCTTATTATTAAGGTAAGAGATTAACCTGTATTTATTTTACAGGTTACCTTTGGGATGAGTACTGGGTAGTTGGACTAAAATGTCATTTTCAGACTCTTGGTCATGGCCTGGTATCCCTCTGAGACTGCATTAGGAAATAGAAGTCTGTATGTTGAGATACTGGTGGTCCATTAAATGTCCCGTCCAATTGTGGCCTCGTGATTTTGGCCTCCAGGAAAAAGCTTTTAAATGTCCAAGCCAATGGGGAGTTTCACTGCTCTGAATTAGTCTTCTGTACTTACTACCCTTTCCCAAGGGTGCTTAACACCTGGGTCCCTGGCATAGAACAAGCTGCTGCTGCATGCATGCATGTGGCAGCACTCCAGGCCTTCTTTGGTATATTAATGCTGATAGTAAGGACTTGTTTTCCAGGCACTAAAAGACAGTAAAGTGGTAGAGATTGTGGACCAGAAGATTAGGAGAAAGCAAGAACCAGAGAAATGGCCTTTACCTGGCCCTCCCATGACAGATTATGCACAAACTGACTTTTCGCAGCTAATCAACTGCCCAGAATTTGTGCCCAGACAAAGCTTCCAAAAGGAGACAGGTCAGTACTGATGGAGTGTCTAGTTTGTTTTTGTATCCAAGCAACTTGAGACTATTTACTCTCCTTCATTCTCACTTTGTCCCCTCCCACCCCCTACCCCCAATTAGCAAAGCAGCAGTTTACTAAAAAAAAGTACTAAATTGCACTGTCATATCCAGAGTTCCTGGACCATTATACATTAATTGGTGGGCTGTATATTGTGCATCCTTCAGTTCTGCTGTTGCTGTGTCATTGTAGCAGCTTTGTTTGAACAGTCTTCTTATAGTTATGATACAATAATCCTACAATGTGCAATCAATACCAGCTGGTGGTACTTGCAATCCTCAATCATGAGCATGTATTGTTGCGCAACATCAAAAATCAAGTGGCTCTCCCTGCCTTTTGCCAGACAGAAGGTAGTGGTCTCTGTCTATTAGATTTTTTAGAGGAAAGAATATCTTTAGTTCATTGTCTTTGAAGCATCTAGTTTTGAAATCGTAATTGTTCAAGCGCTTTGGAAGTACTGATTTATTCTTCCCTTTTCTGTTGCTATGAGTGTGTTGCTGAACGAGCACTTTTGTGTGATGTAGGAATATAGGAAGCTGTTTTATACCAAGCCATAACGCTGTTCCAGTAAGTGTCAACAGTACTGGGCTAGATGGAAGTGGCTCCAGGGTTTCAGGCAGGAGTTTTTCCAGCTCTACCTATCATTAAGTATTCTGTTTGTTTCTTGGTTATAAACTCAGTTGCTGGAGAATCCCGTTGCTCTTGGAGATTGTAATAGCTGATGGTGACCTTTGCATCTGTTGGTCAGGGAGGATATCTTTGAGGGTCTGTCATGATCAGCGAGCTGACCCATAACGGGTAAACAGCAAAGGGGTTAGAGCAGATTTTTAAGGCCTACTTCATGGCAGTGAAGAAATTCGACTTTTCCACTACCGTTCTGTAGATCAATGTATATTTTGACTGAGTAAGAACACCAGAGTGGAACTAGCCAAGTGGGTGGTGGAGACTGTGAATCCTTCCCTGGATTAAGGACATGTTCCATGAAAAGGAGATAAGACCTCTATTGAAACAGGCCTCCTTGAAGTCTACTTTACTGTTTTTGGATAAGGTGTTAAGAGCAAGTGGTGGCAAGTTCAGGCTTTCTTGGATGAGATTCCTTTTTTAAATACTTTCCAGTGTGGGTTTGGGCCTGAATTCCCTTTGGTGGATGACACACCAGGAACTAGATAGGAGGAGTGTGCCCCTGTAGATTCTGCTGGATCTGTTGGTGACTTTCAAATCCTATCAACCGTGGTGTCCTCCTGGGGTGTCTGGCTGGCATGGGGCTTGAAGACACCATTTTATAGAGGCTCCAGTTCTTTCTGGTTTGACATCTTCAGAAGGTGGAGCTGTGTGTGTGGTGGGTGACTACTGTTCAACCCCTTGGCCATGGGCCTCAGGGTTCAATTTTGCCCCCTGTACTATTTAACATCTTGGTTTTAGAGCTGAAGGGCTATATAGAATTATTTTATAAAATAAAAAATAAAAATAGAATCATAAAACCATAGAATAGTAGAGTTGGAAGGGGCCTATAAGGGTATCGTGTCCAACCTCCTGCTCAGTACAGGAACCAACCTTAAAGCATCCCCGACAGATGAGTGTCCAGCTGCCTCTTGAATGCATCTAGGGTGGGAGAGCCATTGTGGAGCAGTGGAAGTCTCACCTATTTGGAAGGAAACTGTTTGGATGTCCAAATGATGCAGAAGTGATTTCCCAAAATGAAATGCAGCACAAGGCTCAGACAGAAGTTATATATGATTTACTTGAAAGAACCTTCCATTTTTCCATGCACACTTGATACAAATTAAGCAGAATTTATCTTCCTGTTTGTTTTTTCATGTTTGCTCTTTAAGGGGAAAAAAGTTGCCACCCCTATTCAGTTGCATTTATATTCATGAGTAAGATATGTGCTGCTCACAGTATGGAACTTAACCTTGTTTGTATTTTGTAAAGGACTCTTTCCTGCAAGTACTGATAATTTATCTTTTATTAAAATATATAAAGAATCTGCTCCTGGCTCTCCCCGCTCTGCCAGTCCTGTGCCAACCAAGACTGAAGAAGTTAGCAATCTGAAGACAATGCCCAAAGGCCTGTCGGCCAGCCTGCCAGACTTGGACTCTGAGGCGTGGATTGAAGTGAAGAAGAGGCCCAGGCCTTCTCCAGTCAGACCTAAGGTAGTTGGTGAATAGTATTGGCTGACACCCTCAAGTAGGTCGGATCTCCAAATGGACATAATGTTAAATGCTAGGCGGGAGACATGAAGGTGGTAGAAAATTTGTTCATGAAGTATTCTCTTACTTCAGTTCTATTAATCAAATTGCACTACTGAAATGAAGAAACGGTGGGGCAACCAGTAGCAGTAGTGCAGTGAACTCAGAACCTGTCACTCCGAAAAAATTCCAGGGCTCAGAATTCTTTATTTCTAAGCGAATGTCTTTTGCACCACACTCCTGCTGGTGGATCTTGGGATTTTAGCAAAAAGTTAAGTAAATCTCACAGCCTGAAGACTGCCCCCCGCTAGCTTAGAGAATCGGCAATGCAATATTGCACAATATGAACTTGTGATGGACTGGGCTTTAGGCTGTCAAGCTATTCTTAGTTTGTTAGGCACTGATTGTTTTCGAGGTTGTACTTGCTTCCGCACTGCGTTTTCTCTGCAAGTTGTGTATTATCAAATCCCTACATAAATCTACTGGCCCATCAACTCCCATTTGCCAATATTATCTATTTTGATACTAGAAACCAGAAGAGTCCAAAACACCGCTGAAGCAGAAGGATCAGGATGAACCTGAGGAGCTAGACTTCCTGTTTGATGAAGAGATGGAACAGATGGATGGACGTAAAAACACCTTCACTGATTGGTCAGATGAGGATTCGGACTATGAGATCGATGACAGGGATGTGAATAAGATTTTGATTGTAACACAGACACCCCCTTATCTGCGCCGGCATCCAGGGGGGGACAGAACAGGCAATCACACATCCCGGGCAAAGATGAGTTCAGAATTGGCCAAAGTGATCAATGACGGACTGTATTATTATGAGCAGGATCTGTGGACAGAGCAATTTGAGCCAGAGTACTCTCAGATAAAGGTGAGAACCAGGAACACCATCTTGGCGCAAACAAAAATGGGTGTGATTTGAGATGGGAACAGGCAAGTAAGCATGTGTACTGTGCTTCTTTCATATTTCTAAGGCAGCAGTGAGTTAGTTTACACAATTGTGCTTGAGAGGTAGTATTATAGTCCCTGTGCTTTGTGTACAAGTACAAAATTGTTTGCCAGCCCACCTACATGTATGTGTGTGTCTCAAGAGGTGGATCTGGCAAACTGCTGTATGCCTTGGGTATGGGCCTAACTTCAAAGATTGTCCCTACCTGTTGCTGCCCTCTTGTATGGAAGCTGACAATGAAAACAGTGGTTACTAAAAACTGGTTCCCACAGATTTCCACATGTTCAGTGTTAATCTTTAATCTAGACTGATGTGCCTCTGCCTGCAATGTTAGCACACCAGCATTGCATGTTATGTGGCCTGTATGTTATTTTTGCACACTCAAGCAGCAATGACTCTGGTGATCTGCGACTCTGAGCATGTGCAATTTCAAACAGGCAAGTTTTCCCTCTCCAAACACTTCTACCATTATGTTTAAACAGGGGCCTAGTTTTCTGGCTTGCTGTGCTGGCTTTCTGCTTGCAATGCATTCTGCCTCATAAATCTTTCACTTTTCCACCCCTTCCTTCTTTCAAAAGTAATTGCTTTTAAGACTTTGTTCTCACACTGTTCTGTCTCACCCTCCTACACTTGGGCTGTTTGTTCACATCTTGGGCACAGCTTGAAACACTTTTTTGCAGACGCCTAGGGCTACATGTAAAGACATGAAATAATTGGTAAATGAACCTGTTGTCATTTTTAGGGAAAGGGGGTGTAATTGGAGGCCCAAATGGCTGCTGACATATAGTTAGAATCTGTCATTCCCACTCTTGACATACCTTTACATTACACCGCACAGAGATCATACTTGAATTGTGCAGTCTACAGTTCTTTAAGATGGTGATGTCTTCAACATCTTCTATTTTTCAAGCCAGTTCTGCTGTCTTTGTGAACATAGCTCCTCTTGTTTTCAGAAACGAAGGATTGCCAGTGGTAGTTGCACAGCTGCTTCCCAGAGGGAGCTCTTGCAGTGTTTAAGGGTATGCATAGATCAGCCACTGAACTTACATCTCCAACTTGAATTTGCAGTGCTTTTTAAGGCTGGACTTGGGTGTTCTGGTGGCAGATGGGAAGCAAAAGTTGAGTTGCTGTAAGGACTGTAACTCTTCAGTGCTGGCTGGCTGACATTTGGAGCAGTTCAGAGAATTATCCTTTATTGGCTATCTGAGAAGAGGTTTGACTTTACAGAAAGGTGTTTAGGAAAAATGTAACTTACTTGACAGAGAGATGATGTCCATGGTGGTAGCATGAGGAGGGTTTGTGGAGTAATTGCATATTGCACTTTTGGCATGTGAAATGGCAAGTTTAACTGTGGGCCAAACAGGATGTGATGGGGCCATCCCTTACATGTCTGCTGTGTACACATATGAAGCGAGGGAGGATGGAAGGTCTGTAAGTCTATGTGGGAAGGGTGCTAAATCATCCATCCTCCTGTGCCTCATCTCTCCACAGTCAGTTACTCCAGCACTGCCTCTGGTTCTGATACTAGGCATGAATACCAAAAAGTAGTTGAAACCACAGATGTGTGTTCAACACCTGTGAACCTCCTTCCATCTACTCCCCACATTATGTGAATAGAGCAGATGTATAAAAAGAAAAATGTGTCCACCGCCATCGCATCTATTTTAGCCCCATGTATTGTTACTAAACTGCACACATGGAGGCTGCATTTCTGAGTTCTGTCTAATCCTCTAACACGATTCTGTGGAGCTTTAGTGCTTTGAGTCAATGCAATATACAGCAGCCTTGAGTTACATGATCTGGCAGAATTTCTAAGTTTCATGTGCAATTATTTCTGATAAATCTACGAGGTACACCCTGTTTTTATTGTTGTGTTCTGTGTGACCAATTGTTTCTCCCATGAATGGGATTTTTAATTAAAGCTTTCTCTATCGATGAGAGTGGTCTAGCTGGTGCTAGTTGGGGTGGGGCAGATGGCCTTTTCACAAAGCACCTCTAGACACAAGTGTTAATTTCTGTGTTCGCTATTTTCAAATGCAGCAAGAAGTAGAGAACTTCAAGAAGGTGAATATGATCAGCCGAGAACAATTCGACACTCTGACACCTGAACCTCCCGTTGATCCAAATCAGGAAGTCCCTCCTGGGCCACCCAGATTCCAGCAAGGTAGGAGGCCAAACTTTCTGCTGCAGACTAGTTTACCAAGTTTCAGTAAACATGATTCTCACTTCTGACTGTTCAGCCTACACTTCTGCCTTCCCTTCTACTCTCCATTTTTCTAGAGTTCATTAACATTTACTATTAACGTTTTGAAGTGTACATTTAGCAGGTGGAATAACTTCCTGCCTTTGTATCGTACAGTTCTAATCCATCATTTGGTTTAAAAAAATGCACCTGATGAAACTTCCTTGCTATCACCTCTTTCCCCTGAGTACAGGCCACGAAGTGGAGGCTTAGAAAGAAATGTGATTCTGCATGGCTGTTGGAAGTATATGCATGCTTCTTGTGTATAAGCAACATAGTTTGAGATTTTTTCCTCCATTGTAGTTCCTACAGATGCTCTGGCCAATAAGCTGTTCGGTGTGCCAGAGCCTTCAACCATTGCCCGATCTTTGCCAACAACTGTGCCAGAATCTCCAAACTACCGCAATGCCAGGACCCCCCGAACTCCTCGTACACCTCAGCTGAAAGACCCAACACAGACGCCCCGGTTTTACCCAGTGGTAAAGGAAGGCAGGTTGATAGATGCCAAGGTAAGACCTGCATGCTGGAGATGTATCTCATGCGTATATGCATGTGGTGGATGATCAGGGGTGTTTGTGGCTGCTTTTCTTGAGTGTGCTGACTTGGGGACCTGAGGTAGAGAAATCTTATCTGAGCCCTTACTTCTTGTAGACACCCCGGAAGAGGAAGACACGGCACAGTTCAAATCCTCCAATGGAATGTCACGTTGGTTGGGTGATGGATTCCCGGGAGCATAGGCCTCGAACTGCATCCATCAGGTACTATTTATTTATTTATTGCATTTTTATACCGCCCTATAGCCGAAGCTCTCTGGGCGGTTCACAAAAATTAAAACCATGGAATCATTAAAAAAATATATAAAACAAAGCACAATCTAAAAACACAAAATAACATACAATATAAAAACACAAACCAGAATAAAACCAAGCAGCAGAAATTAATATAGATTAAAATACAAATTTAAAACAGCAATGATTAAAATTGAGTTAATTTAACTGTTAAAATACTGAGAGAATAAAAAGGTCTTCACCTGGCGACGAAAAGAGTGCAAAGTAGGCGCCAGGTGAACCTCTCTGGGAAGCTCATTCCACAGCCGGGGTGCCACAGCAGAGAAAGCCCTCTGCCTAGTGGTCACCTGCCTCACTTCCTTTGGTACTAAAAAGCAGGGGTAAGGGTTTCCACAGAAGCTGAGAAACAAAGATGTGAGAGATTAAGGCTAGAGTTGCACAAAATCAGAGGATTGTAGAAATCCTCTGTTTCCTCTCCATACAGTCCCCCCTTCCCTAGAGTAAGTCTTTAATCCACTTTTAGCAGTTTCTCAGAAACATGCATGACCATCAGAGAAAATCTCCAGACCCCGTGGTTATTTTTGTATCTCTTCCTGAAAATTTGAACAATACCGCTGTGACTCATAACGTCACTGACATAATGTTTTACTTTGCTCAGTTCCAGCCCCTCGGAAGGCACCCCAGCCATTGGCAGCTATGGCTGCACCCCACAGTCGTTGCCCAAATTCCAACACCCCTCCCACGAACTCCTCAAGGAGAATGGCTTCACACAACACGTCTACCACAAATATCGCCGACGCTGCCTTAATGGTGAGTTGAATAGATGCAGCTGAATTTGTTATGTACTTGGCTTTCATGCAGGCCTTGGCAGTAGTGTAGATGGGGCTGAACACAACAGCCAATTTGCTTAATATTTTGTGGACTTCTTGGTAGTGTTTCTCTTTACCAGTTTTATGGAGAAGTTTAATGAACTGTGGGCAAGCACCTACACGTCCCACAATGTGCATGGGTTCTGGTGACAGCTCACTAGCCCCAGTTCACCTGCTTAGAATCATAGGCAAGAATGTGATTTAGTCAGTTTCGCAAATCAAATTTTCCCTTAATTTTAAAGCCAAGCTATTTCTATTAAGTCATAGGATGGTATCTAAGGTTCTTCTTCATGGTCACTGTGAATCACACATATGAGCTCTATTGCCTGTATGGAGCTTCACTTTGGGAATCTTCTACAGCTGAGAATGTTTTGGGCAGACACCCTCCCCCACTGTCCCACTGCACATGGCCATGCAGATTCCCAGCTAGATACAGAATTCTCTGCCATTGAGATGAAGGGAATGAATCCGTGATGTTAGATCACCTCAGAACCGATCACAGAAATACTCTACAGATTCAGTGTTGCCTGCTGGCTACTCTCGGGACTGAAGATTGGAACCACAACAATTTTACCACCCTAGACATTGATCCTGTTCCCCAATATCAGGTTTGGATAGATGGTCAGAGTGGTCCTTACCACCTAGATATCCTTAATGTTGGGAGGGTTAGTGATTCATACAGTGTAGAGATGACCACTTCCCTTACATCTATGAGGGCCCTGCCTCTCCTAAAAAGAAGTTGATACTGTCTGCAACAGTATTGCACCCGCCACCAGAGCATGTGTTTTTACCACTGCTAGTCTTCCCCCCCCCCCCCCCCCCCCCCGGCCAACCTGAACAATTGGTTCTGCCAGCCATGGCCATACTGACATCCATGGATCAGCAAATACCAGCTCAGTCTCTGCCTGTCCACCTTACCTTGGAACCAAGAAAGGGACCTAGCACCTTGCCCAGAAGCCTCTCCAGATTCTGCAATTGATAATTACCAGTCAGATTCATCATCCTAGTCTTTAGTCACACCATCTCCGGACGGGGCAGTAGGATCCCAGGACCCCCGATGTCACCTTTGGAAGATCTTGGCCATTTCACGGTGCAGGTATAGAGGATGATGGCTCAGGTTCGAGACACACCTGCCAGTTCAGGAGCTAAATGATCCTGTTTTTGATGTGGTGCACACTGAAACAGAAACACCTGTAGCCATTTCATTTCTCCCTACATTGATTTAGATGGTGCAATAGTCCTGGAAGGCACCAGCTTCTCTGACCCCTACTACAAAATGTCTAGAGACTATAAAGTGTTTTTTAAAAGTTCCTTTTCACCCGTCCATGACCAAGTTCGATAATAGTCAAGTCGTCTCAAGGAAGGTCACAGCAAGTTCACTCGGCCCCAGTGGACAAGGAGGATTGGAGGTGCTTGGTTGAAGGTCTTAAACTACCAAGCTATCATGGCCAGATACCAATTTCTGGTAGAAAGTCAGGGCTCTATGTGATCACCTTGAAGAACAGAGAGAACTAGACTGGGTTTTCCAGGGAGGAGCTATGCGCCTTGCTAGACAACAGATCAACATGGCAAGACACCAAGCAGATTATAGTGTGAAGGCAATGGTTGGAGCCACAGCTCTTAGGAAGACATACGTGGCTATGTTTGGCGGGCCTCTCTCAAGAGGTGAGATCGAAGATCTTCCTTTTGATGATACCGGGCTCTTCAACGTCAAAACAGATGAAGAGGAGAACTCAGTCCAAAAAGCCAAGTCCGTGGCAAAAAAGATGGTTCTGAGTCAACCGCTTCCCCACTTTAAACCCAGGCATTGGTTTCAACAACCACGTTTCCAGCAGCCCAAAGGGCAAACAGATTATCTTGTCTTCTCCAGTCTACTCCATCATAACCGATCCTCAAAGATAGAAAAGGGAGTAATAGAGCCTTTCCCTCTTAATCAGATTACACAGGGTTTCTATTCTAGATATTTTACTGTACCAAAGAAGGATAGAGAGCTTCAATCAATTCTGGACTTGCGGGATGTGAATTCCTTCATAACACTCAAGAAATTCTGGATGATCTCCCTTTTGGCAATCCTATCACATTTTCCAGAGATGAGGGATACCATTGATTAACTTGTTCATAGTGGAACAGAATGCAGTATGCTGATGCTTTTTTGGCAGAGCAGGGATCAGACAAGGGTCACTAGGGGGTCCATCAATCTGGGGCAGGCGAACTTTATCATTTTTCCTCCATTCCCACTGTTGACAAGGGTGCTAGCAAAGGTTATGTCAGAGAATGTGGATTGCATCCTTCTGGCACCGTGGCGATCGAGACATGGTGCACTCCACTCCTTCAAGTTCAGGGACAGTATCTATGCCTACCATTGATACGGGTTCTCTTAAACCGAGACCAGGTTCGCATTTGACATTTGGACTTGAGCACCCTGAGACTCATGACTTGGAGACTGCGGTTGTAGCGAACCCCACAACTGTTATTACCTGAGGTACAATGAGTTTTGGTTGCTGCTAGACTCTCTTATTCTCAGAAATGGGAAAAATTTCGGACATTTGCTACGATTAATTCATCAAGTTTTACAGTTTTAGTTATTCCTATCAGATAAAGTTTGAAACTATTTTCAATTAAAGTACACTTGGCAGCAAACTCTGCTTCCCACGATCTTATAGACTTTTTTCCACATTCTCGCATCTGGTGGTGCAACAGTTTCTCCAAGGACTGAAAAAATCTCAAGCCTTTGGTATGGGCACCAGTCCAGCATTGGAGCCTTTCAGTAGTAATTTCAGCTTTGGCTACCAAGCCTTTTGAACCTCTAGCAATTAACAATTTACAGCTTCTATCCTGGAAGGTAGAATTTTTGGTTAATAAATTACCTGTCCTCTGTGTAGACCTGAAATTTCATTGCGATAAGGTCATACTTCGAACTGATCTTCAATTTCTACCAAAATTGGTCTCTGACTTCCATGTCAATCAGGACATCGTTCTACCAGCCTTCTTTCCAGCTCCGTCTTTGTATTTGGAATCCTGTATTAGATGTTTGTAGGGCTCTAGCATTTTGTAAGCCCCAATTGAAGGGTTTTATTCCTTTGTTATGGTTGAAAAAAGAAGGGACTACCCATATCATCTCGACCCCTGTCTGTCTGGGTAGTACAGGCAGTTGTCCTTGCTTACAAACTAGCTGGTTTAGAATTGTCGGGACCAATTTGAGTACACTGAGCCAGAGCATGTTGATATCGGTAGTCTTTGACAAGGGCATCCACATTCCAGATCTTTGCCAAGTGGCGATGTCAAGACCAACAACTCCTATTCCACATTATCAGTTGGATATCCAATCCCGAGCAGACTGCTCCTTTGGGAGGGCTGTGTTGTCGTTGGTCTTACATTAGGGTAAGTTAGCTAGCTAAGCATCTATATGTGTGATTCACAGAGACCACAGAGAAGAAGAGATGGTTGCTTACCTCTAACTGTGGTCGTTCAAGTGGTCAACTGTGCATTCACACAACCCACCTACCACCCCTGGCATTGGTGTCAAGGCTTGATTAAGCATCAATACCGAGATGTTGTTGTTAGCCTTGGTTCTGGGGCCATAGGGTCTCGGTAGAACTGAGAGAATAGACAAAAACCTACACAGACATGTGCAGTGGGACCATGGGGGAAGGTTCCCACCAAAAACATTTTTAGCTATAGAAGATTCCCTGTGTGAATAACACAGGTGACCACTTGAAGAACCACAGCAATCTGCTCTTGCTAGCCCTTGGCTGCTGGATGGATGACATAGTAGGACAAAGGAATCTGTCTGAACTTACCTTCAATATTGAAAAGGACTGGGCATTCAGTGTGCTAAAGCATAGGTAGGTTATTGGTTTGTTGTTGTTGTTGTTTTAAAAATTGAGATCTCGAGGTAGAAGCAGGTGGAATGCAAGCTTTGTGAGTCTCCCCCACCCCTGGTCTTTCAGACAGGGTACAGTATTTAAATTTATGTATACCATGAACTAATTCTTATGGTTTTGCCTCTTTTTCTCCTGAACAGAGCGGAAGCGACTGGGCATTGGTCAGTCCCAGGAGATGAATACGCTCTTCAGATTCTGGTCATTTTTCCTTCGTGATCACTTTAACAAGAAAATGTATGAGGAGTTCAAGCAACTGTCCTTGGAAGATGCAAAAGAAGGGTACAGGTAGGCCCACATCTTTTCATTCCTCCACCAACAACAACAACTGGTTTGCATTTTAAGGCTGGAAAGGGCGGAGGTGCGAATTGAGCTTGCATCAGGCAGCAAATATGCGGGCGACTCTTGCCTTTTGAAGGGAACATTAGCCGAGTAATTTATCAAGAGCGGGAATGCAACATGGAAAGCTGCTAAGGAAAATTACATGGTCTGGGGCAAATGATGATGAGGTGGATGTCATGGTCTTGCAGGTATGGACTGGAGTGCCTTTTCAGATACTATAGCTATGGGCTGGAGAAGAAATTCCGACCAGACATATTTAAGGATTTCCAAGAGGAAACTATAAAGGATTATGAAGCTGGTAAGTGATGTCTGCAGTTTACATACTCTGACCTATACTGATGACTTCCTGTTGCCAAGAAACATGTGACCCATTTTTGGACTCAAAGGTTATTGTGTGGTAAGGGATACACTGTGATTCTATACCCCTAGTGTGGCAGGGTTTTGAATAAATTGAAAGGTAAATCTGCATTAAAGGATCTTGAGCCTGTGCCTAAAAGCATGTTAGAGCAGCCTTTCTCTTGTGTGGCCCAAGGTCACCCTGAAGCAACCGTCACAAACCTGGTGCCCTCGAAATGTGCTGGACTACAGTTTCCAGCCTGCCTGATCCACCCTGGATGGGTGGGGCATGCTGGGAGTTGTAGTACAACACATCTTGAAGGCACCAGATTGGGGAAGGCTGCCCTAAACATTATGCTGTTAGATCAGGGGTGGGCAGTGTCTGGAGATCTGGGAACCAATTTCAGCCCTCCTGGGGCTGCATCATCACCACACATGAACACACACACATTTTCCCCTCCCCCCTCCACAGACCACATGTTGCCCACCTGTGTCTTAGATAGTCTTCCTTCCAGCAAAAGACCATCCCCTTTCCTGTCCCTCTCCTCTCTCATCCCTCTCCCTCTTTCTCAGCAGCTTGTTAGATAAAACTAACATGCAGACATTTGTAGCTTCCAAATAGTGCCCTTCAATGGTTGTTCTGACGTTTGGCTAGGTCACCAGTATTTCATCATTACAGCTTTTACTGAAACTAATTTGTTATGGTTTCCCTGCTGCCTCCTCCCTCCCTCCCACCTGCCCATCATCATTCACTATTGTTAAATTACAATTTTGGAAACCCATTTATAGGCAGGATTGACTTGTGCCTTCTTGTCCCTCATCAAAATAGGACAGCTTTATGGGCTTGAAAAGTTTTGGGCCTTCTTGAAATATTCCAAAGCCAAAAACTTGGACATTGACGGCAAACTGCAAGAATACCTCGGCAAATTCCGGCGTCTTGAAGACTTTAGAGTGGATGTGAGTAGAAGCAACTGTTTCCTCCTCATTATATAGAAAGTGTTCTACTAGGTATTTTTAACAGATGCATCTTGTCCTGCTTTTCTTGGCTGGACCATGCATGTATATACTTCAATTTTGGTGACTTTGCAGTTGAATGTGTCTGGGAACTCTATAAAAAACATGGCATTTGAGATGACGTCCAATGATGTGGAAGTTCTATCTATGATGGACCTTTAATGGCTTATTTGTATATGACAGTTGTCAGTTGGATGTTGCAGTCTTGAAGTGGTTGTGCAGAGTGAACCACACTAAAGTTCCTCTGCATGGCATTGTATCAGAAAATGCAATGGTGCCAAGTGGTGGTGTGGGGTGGAGCATGGGGAGGAGTATTGCATATTTCTACAAGCCAACCCCTAGTTACTACACTGTCCTTATTAACACCTGGTTGAGAAGTCATACTTTAGACTTGTGCACTGTCTCCTCTTCCTCCCCTCTCATACTCAAGTTCCCTCCCACACTTCCTGGTCCATGGTAGTGATGCTTTGCCCAACTTGGACATCAGAACAAGCTAATAGTTGGGCATAGTTCACCTCCAAACCAGAATTGGAAACCATGGTTTGAACTAGATTAGCAATTCCAGTTTGGATGCAAGATATGACTTATGCTAACTGCAATTTGTCCAACTCAAACATGACAAATTATATGGTTGCTACAAACTGGAAAGTGAGGTAGCAAAATCAGTGTGGAGACAGTGTTTAATTCCAAAGCATATTCCCAGCGACTGTGACATCTGAACCAGGCCCAAATCTATAACATGTGGCTGGAAATAGCTGGTCACAATATAGATCAATTGAAGCCAAAATAAAGGTGAAGTAGCAGCACCCCCCACTGGCTTGGTGATCAATTACAGTTGGGTAGAGAGGGAGAGAATCCAATGAGTCTACGCCAATTCATCGCCCACCTATAGCTCAATTGGTTATATAATCTTTTTTTTAAAATCACCAAAGAGGATGATACTACAGGCTTCTTAGGGAGATGAATTTAGTACTAAACTGATTTTTCAGCTAAGAAGTTCTCATAAATCTTTTCTTCCCTATAGCTGCTTCATATTTGATACAGTATGCTACTGAATCTGTGGAGAATTTATCATTTTGTACCTCAGTCTACCAGGGGTCTCTTTTTTCCATTTACCTTTTGATTTCTATCAGGTTTCTAGTTTACTAGAAGAAAAATTATTACGCAGAATCAAAGTCTTCAGGGACTTTTCTTGAGATGAATAGGGAACTCTTAGCATCATGGAGCTATTACTTTTAAAAAGGCTGTTCTTGAATAACTCCTACAGAAATATTGAACGTTGACCAGATCTTCACAGCATGGGGGAGAACACCTTGAAAACAAGTATACAGCAATGGACACCTTTTGGAATGTTCATTGTTAGAACAACAGCTCACTAGGGGCCAAATTACATGTTCCTTGAGAGAAGTTGCTAACAGCGATTTCTCTTTTGGTTTTTTACTCTGAAGTAAGCTCTGGGTGGCTTGATCTGGATCAGAACCCTGGCAAAGGGGCTGTGCAATCCATTTTTGATCATTAAATTGAAGGCATGGGGTCCCAATCTGGTTTGGGACTGAGAGGGGATTTTTAAGCCCCCCCCCCAGCCCTAGCAAGGGTCCGTAATCTGTGCTTGCTTGAGAATGAGGAAAAAAACCCTATGCACCTGTAGTTTAACCGTGAGTGGGTTTCAGGCATCTGCAGGATTACATAAAGCTTCATGTATTTACCCATTTTCTGTAGCCTGTTTTCATTGTGTATTTTGGAACTCTCCAATCTCATTTTTCATTTGAAACCTGAATTACCCATATAAACCAAGCATTTCAGTATTGTGCCCCTGCCCCCTCTAACAACCAGCTGCTGGAAGTTGATATGTCATGATAGTAATAGTAGAGCTATTTAGGATAGCACAGCTGCAGGAATCTTGAGTTTCCTTTCAAACTGGGACGCTAAACTATAGGTAAGATTGTGAGTTTTGAGAGTGTTGGTTTACAGAACTTTAGGATCCCAGTTTTGGGAGCAAAGATAGACCTATAACTATTAAGGATGGTTCTACCTTCTATGCCAGCTGTTGCTTCTGTGCTAGCTCTTTTCCCCTCTGTATTGTCCTTGCTTTTCCGAGGCATCTCCTGTATTGGAACTGACCGGAAAACACAATTCGTTAGAGGGTTGTTAGTGACCACAATAAGATCTAGTATCCATGAAACATAATCACAGCCCCGTCCAGCAGCTCAGGGCCCCCTTGGTGAATAAGCAAGATTTGGAAAATTGAGATAGCTTGACTTCTAAAGAAAAAAAGAAGAAGCTGTACATTCTTCAGAATGAAGAATGCTTGCGTGAGATGCCTAAGGGCTGCATCATTCAATTTTACGTTTTCTGTTTCAGCCCCCTATAGGAGAGGAAGGTGGCCACAAGAGATCCCCAGCGGCACTAGGAGTAGATGGAAGGAAGCGATACCCATCTCAGTCTTCCAGCAAATCATCCAGCCAAGTCCCCGCCTCAACCAGCCAGCCTGTGCAGGAGGATGCCAAAAACCTGAGCCAGCCACATGCAGTTTCCGCAGCAACTGTGGAAACTCAAACAGTGGGGAAGTAGACATGCCAGAACTTCCCATGGAAAGGGGGCAGGGACACACAAGGGAGTTGGAATGTGGGTGTCTAAGACCAGGCTGCTTGCGGGAGGTGGGAGACCACAGCGCACACGATTTCTCTTGTTGGCTGGAAAAACAAGACGGTGATCCAAGTTGAAAGCATCCTTTTTCTCGCTGTGATTTTAAGTCATTGATCGGAGCCAGATCCTCACATTTTCACGTCTTAGCGCCTTTCAGGGGTAGGGTTGGGAAGGGAGAGATTTTTATAAATATAAATATATATAATATTATATATATATCAAGTTTTAAATTATTGATAGAAGTTTGTTTGGATAAACCAAAATAATTCTGCATCATGCAGCCCATGCAATCCAGCTCCTTCTCATCCCACTGAACACTGAACAACTATGCAGCCCACCTGATAAGCTAGAGGGGTGGGCCGGACAATATGGTTCCATTTGGAAATGGGCCTTCGGCTTTCCAAGCCCAGCAGGCTCCTCCCATTCCGGATATGACAATGCACAAGGAGTCCCTCTGCCCACCATCACAAGTGTCACTTCTGTTATGGCTTCCTCCTATGCTGCTCACCTTTCCATCATAGACTGACTACAGGAAGTCAACCAAAGGACCCTGGCTGAATGTTGGGCCTACCTTGCATTGGGCTCGCCCAGTTCCTTTTGCGTGATGGGTTGAACATAAACTTGCACAGTGTCGCCCCTCACATAGGAATGCTGAAACTTTGCTTAAACAGCTTTCTCTTACAAAACAAAAATCACAAAAACCTTGTTTTAAAAAAAAATGTCTGTCTTTGCTTCCTTCCTTGAAAATAATAAGTTGCCTTATTGTGGAGTTGGGAACTTGGAGGCATCCCTGACTTCTTGAGCAGATTTGGGAAATGGCATCTGCTGGGACTCGGCCAGGCTGTGATCAGTCCCTGTTCCCCTATTCAGTGACTCCTGTCTGCAATTGCTGGTGATCTCCCCTTTGACCCAGCTCTGTGATCGGCATCGACTGGAAGAGTACTATTGACATCTAGGTGAATGTTGGTTCAAACCACGTGGACAGTTCTATCTCTGGAGCAGGGGGTACTGGGGCACTTAAGTCTAAGACTTCTGCTGTTGTGTAGTTGATGCTGATGTAAATGTATCAACTGTTCTAGTGCCCTTCCTGCTTCAGCAACTACACACGCTATTGCCTCACTCAGACCTCCAGGTGCACTGCCATTTCCTCCCTCTTCCACCAGGGCAGGCCAGAAACCAGCCTGTTGAGCTCATGAATTCTTCCTATCCCAAGGCAGGCAGGCGTACCAGGAAATGGGTAATGCACAGAGAGGATCCACAGTCGCATGTTCTTGTTCTTAACATGTGGTTGAAGAATGTGTGTACAGAAAAATCAGCTTTAAAGCAAACAAGATGGGATTTTGTGTGTGTGGTAGTTTCCAAATCAGAGGCGGCTTGCTAAGTGTTAACTTTCCTATGCAGGCTTCCTTTCTGTAGACTCTTCTTTTAATTACTGGCATGCTAACCTGCCTTCCTTCCCCGGGTTAACCATGTTGCCAAGGAGGGCACAGCTGTTTAGACTCTTCCCTAGCTACAGACACCTTGACTGTTGCATCATGAAATCACTTCATGCCCTCTCATCCTGTATCATAGGACTTTAAACAAAGCACCATGCTTGACTTGGCTGCTCTTGGGTTAATGGCTGGAACTAAATCTGAGACTATTCACAACGTGCGCCCGCATGGTTCTTAACACCTTAAAAGCATCTGGTACTGGAGCTATGGGAGTGAACATCAGAGAAGATGGAAGCATATGTGTACAGACAACTTGTTTCTGACAACCTGCTTTGTCGTTTCCTGTATTTTATTACCTCCCTAGTGTACTATCCCTATTTTGCAAACCAGAGAATAGAGGGGAGGGAGACCTGAGAGTACTTTGCCATTATGCCACCGCAGCTTGTCATGTGACTCTCAAAAGGATGAATGGTGGCAAAACGGGTGCAATACCATTTATTTGTTTCTACACACCATGGCTAGGTTCCAAATGATCCTCTTCTCTCCCTCTCTCCTCCTCCCTCCTCCAAATAATGCATGAGTAAAAGGCAATTCCATGATCCTGAGGGCTGATTCTTCTTCCACCTACTGCTTCTCAACTCTTAGAAAGAACTGCTATAGAGGATCCCACAACTTTTGGAGGTGTGGAGGCATGCTACTTTGTATCCAAGGCCATTTGGGGGATGGGGAGCGGGGGGCAATACGTCTTCAGTACACTGTTTTAAAGTTTGTGTTCCAGGCGTGTTTCTCAGATCTTTAATATGCTGCAAGGTGTGGTCTTGAGGCCTGTATCAGTAAAGGATACTGTATGCCCTGCAGTTATCCATTTGGAGCAAATATTTGTTACCTTAGGGGGTTCAGGGGATGTGATGATAGGGCAATTGATTTATCACTCCTCTTGTGTGTTTTTGGTACTACAGATGTAGATAATTAAGGAGGTGGGGCTTACTGCTTACGGCCTGTTTTGTCTAGCTAACATTACTGCCTTTTAGCTGTGTCAAGCATGCTGTTAATGGGAGTTTGTTATGGACCCGTCTTGAGTGACCATGCAGTCAAAGCACACCCTGTAGTTCTAGTGTGGCTAAATAGCGGCAAGCTGCTCTCCTTTCTTTCTTTCTTTCTTTCTTTCTTTCTTTCTTTCTTTCTTTCTTTCTTTCTTTCTCTTTCCTTTCCTTTCCTTTCCTTTCCTTTTTTTGCTGCATCAGTTGTGACCCTGTGTTATATCACACCCTTGGCCTGTTGTGTGTACCATTAAAAGGCATGAATAAAAATATACACCAAGCATTCCACTGTTCCATGAGATGTGGCAGAGTATCCACTGTGAGCTCGCTGTTCCAAGTGCAGAGCCATACTAACAAGGAATTAATAGTCAGGACTTCCACTGCTGGCTTTTGGTTTTCTCTAGTCTGACATGCTGAACTCTTAATACATGGCAGGATTTCAGTTTGTATGGACAGTCGAATGCACTGGGATGCTAGTCTTGGATTTTCACCACAATTCAGGTATGAAGTAAGGCAAAGCATGTATGGAGGATCTGTTGCTTGTGAGACAGGAACAAGTGTTCAGGCTTTCTTTTTTAACGAGGTTAACCAGTGGAGTTTAAAGCTTTCCTCTTAGAAAAGAAATGGTTCTGGAAGTTCTGAGTACATGCTGCTTGAGAGCAAAGGAAAGAACTATTACTGGTGGTGCAAAAGAGCATTTAGGAGACCACTTAAGGCAGGGACATAGATTATAGGAAGAGACAGTGACTGACACAGAACTGTAATCCCTTTAACAATGGCACAGATTCTTCTGCTGCTGTCCCCAAAGTTGGATCACAAGGCCTGTTTCTGCTGTTCATGACAAGCTGAAGATACTTGCTGCTTAAGGAAGTCTAGCCTTTTGGAGACCTTTAGGCCACAGAATCTCCTGCACCATCTTGAGATGGTGGTAGTAGCATGTGCTTGTGGGCATGTAGCTGTTAGCATGCATATCCAGTGCCTTGACTGCCCGGTGCCAGAAGGTCACAGCATAGATCCTGTAAAGATGGTATTTGTTACCTTGCATTCTGTTAATGGAGTAATCCTGTGTAGCTTTGCATGGCTATTGGTAGTATTCTCTCCCCATTTTTATGTATATGTATAAACAAATATGGGGAAGAGAATATGGTTTTTGGCTCAAGTTTCTCCAGAAGACAGATCTTGCCACTACATCTCTTTAGGCAGAGAACAAATGTTAAAGGAATTCCCTGCATTGTAACAATTCTGTTTCAGTTTGCTTTCAAAATGAACTAAGTTCAACAGATGTAGGTGCCCTATGCTCTCATAGCCTGCAGTGGTAATATCTCCTGGGAAGAGTGTTTCTCAGTTGTGTTGTGCTTTGGAAGCCACCTGCTGTTGCCTAATGTCTGAGGCTACTGTTAATAAAAACAGAGGAAGCTTGTGTTTCCCATTGGGAAAGCAAATGGCTTTCCTATCATAAGCAAAAGGTATCTTTAAAAGTCTTGTCATTTTGGATAGCTGGTGCCCTTACATTCTTATGTACAGGTCATAATGAGAGGTGTGAAATCTGATTTAGGATTGTCAGTGAAAGTGACTTTTTTTATTATGTGTTGGTGCTCTGTTAGTCCTATCCCTTTTTGCCCCCTTCCTTCTGCTCCTCCCATCTTTTCAATTGTGTTCCTTCAAGTTCTGTACTTGCCCATCTTGCTTCTGGTTGGTTAGCTGATACTACGTTTTAACACATGACACAGTAACCTCAGTACTCTGCCATGCATTTTTTAAAATATATATAGAGAGAGAGAGGGATGGGATGAGAGGGCATCATCTGCCTTGCTTATTTTTCTTTTGGTTAAGCATAAACAATCAAATCTGTTAATGCAGCAGACACTGCTGTGCTCTGTTATCTCTCCATATGGATCCTCTTCTAAAACTTGGATTTGTCAATAACTTTTTAAAAATCAGCTAGGTTTTTAGAAGGGATGGGTAGCAACATTGTTAAATGCCTCAGTTATTTTTTAAAATCAATTTCATATATGAGTGGTTTTATGGGTGGGTGGCGGGCAATTTCATCTCAGTAACATGGGTTTGGACAAAGTTTTTTTAAAAAAAAATTCTAAGGATAAAATTTCTCTTAGTTTACATTTTCACTTTCTGAAGACACTTGAACATAGGACCGATGTATCTGTGATGAGGACACCCTATGATTGGAAGCATGAAAAGGGGATGGGCTTAACCATTCCTATATGGTTTTAGACTGGTTCTTCCAAGTCTGGCCTTCTATTGCCCTCCTTTTATTTATTTCCTTGATGATATTGGTTCTTGCATTTATTCATCCTCCCTCCCAGAATTGATTCCTGCATCTATTTGTTCTCCCTCCCAGAATATATATCTTGGTCCAACAGGATGGCCTGCACCACTGATATTCCTTGGCTAGGAATATCAATGACCTTGGCAGAAGCTTTTGCCCACCAAAGCCTTCCTATTGCAGCAGCGTTTTGTGGCTGTGGAACAGGAATGGCTGTATCCTCAACTTATCTCATTGTTGGCTTTGTCCCTGCAGTAGTGTACTATCATGATGGCTGGGATTTCCAACCTGTGAAACAGTGACTCAGAAGTCAACATTGAGCTTTTAAATGGTGAGGATTGGAGTTTTCATTAGTATGAAGTCTGTATTAAGCTGCTAAAAACATTGGATGAGCAACCTGCAAAAGATGCAATGGTTGTTTTGTATAGATGTCTGATAACTCAGTCACAGTAGAAAACAACATCTGTTTGTTTGGTATTCTTGCTCTCCCCGAGCAAGTTTGTGTGTGTGTGTGTGTGTGTGTGTGTGTGTGTGTGTGTGTCCATTTGCGTGTGCTCCAACCTTGCCCCTTTTGCTAAAAACAAAAACAAAACAAGCCCCCAGAAGTGTTTGTAATCACTTTCAGCTGTATTTATTCTTGAGAAAACTTTAAACCAACTGTTACCATATATCACCTGGGAGGGAAAGATTTTGTCAATATGGCCCACCAGTACACAATCCCATCTGTTAATAGTATGTAATTCTTAACCCATGTGCTAGGATCATCATCACATTGGGGGAGGGGGGGAGGGGGAAGGAAGAGGGGGGAAAATTGTAAAATACTTGAATGAGAGCCTGTATTATAAACAGTAATATTATTCAGAGTATCTGCTTTCTAGGCTGATGTGACTCATTATTCTAGTAGTGCTTTAGTCCTTTGTAATTTGTGGTAATTATGCTTTTTCCTTTTTAATACAAAAAATGTATAAAAATAAAAACCTCAAAAGACCATGTGGTTTGCACTCTTTCATTTCTACTTCAAGGCTATTTTCACCAATCACAGCCAGATCTGAAGTACACAGGGCAGGGGAAAGTGATATGATACACAACAACAACAATGGTAAGTAGCTCTAAATTATGCCAGCAAGGTCAACAACTCCATTTTTTAATGTCTTGTTGCATCCTCACCTCAGCAAGATTACTGGCAGCCAGAGTTACTTTTGAGTGTTTTCCAACGCATGGAAAATTAAGAGACAAATCTGCCTGTGCCATTTTAGACAGTAATTGGAAGCTCAGCATGATTGAATGGTCCTCCATAAAAACAAGTTTCTTAAACATAGAAACTTCGATGTTGGGAAGAAAGGAGTCTAGACCTACCATTTTCCCAGTATTGTTTTCTTTCTGTGTTTTAGGAGTATTTTTTTTCACGTGTGCTTTTTGTTCGCGTTGAAACATGGAAGCATAAGGGCCATCCTAAAACAAACCATGAATGTTTTTAAGTTGTGTTACTAGATCCATTTACCTCGTACACTGCAGTCACCAATCAGGTACTTCTTTTCCTGGGAAAAGGGGGTGGGCACAATAAAGATCTCTTTGCCTGTGCAAATTAGTTCTTTGCCATCTGCCTAGAAAGCTTTGACAATTAGAGATGCATGGCCTTCTAAAGATTTCTGCCTTTTTCCCATTTTCTTTGTTTCTACTGTTGTGCTGCACAAGGGTGGTTTGTTTTGCAGTGTATTGTTTAATATCTTACATCCACATGCAATTAACCTACAATTAATCGGTTAACTCTGTGTTGTTTAGTCCACAGTTAATGAAAATGGTGATTTGTCTGGCTATTCAATTAACTGGTCAAAGTCGGAAATAATGCTGATTGGAGATAAGACAGTCTAGTGTATTAACTAACTGACAATTTTGCCTGCCCTGATTCCATCACTTATTTGGGAATAATAATTCTCAGAGACATATCTCAAATGATTAAGTTAAATCTAAATAAGTTGATTAACAATATTTCATGAGATACTGATAGATGGGCATCCTTAAAGTTAAGTCTAAAGGGCAAGGTTAATACACTTAAGATGAATACATACCTTGAATTGTCTAGATTATATGTGGAATCCCTTTACTTATTTATACCTAGCAAATATTTTCAAAAACTTAATACTTTCTTTCGTAAATTATTTTGGGGTTCCTCTCATCAAGAATATTTCTGAAAAGGATGCAACTTCCAACTAAAGAAGGTGGGTTTGGCTTTCCTGATCTTGCTACATACCATCGAGCTTATTTGCTGACCACCAAATTTTGGTTTTTCCACTTTTCCACCTTGGTCAATTTTGGAATTATCCTGTCTGGAGCCTCTTTCCAAATGAATGACATTAGGTTCTTGGCATATTATGGTGGAAAGTGCTCCTTCCACAATCTCAGCAGTTAGAGATGTATGGCATATAACTTCACACCAATTACAGTTAGACCCATTTTCTCATGCTAAATTGGATATATGGGGAAATCCAGACTTAAAAATAGGATTTTTTTTTTTGTGGCAGACTTGGACAGACAGAATGATTTTTATTCTGGATCAATTATTAGGTGCCGATTATGAGTTTTTGTTATTTTCAGCTCTGCGTGATAAATTTAAATTAACTGCCACAGCTGAATGGCAGTACTTGCAACTGCAACATTTGTTAGAATCTAGATTTGGTCCTGCAGCTTTTACTGCTTCAGAATCTGCCTTGCTAGTGGAAGCACTTACTGAGGCTGACGAAGTAAACCCACCATTCATGTTTATAAATACTTATTATCAATGAATAAATATGATACATGGGGGCTTCAGGAATGGAACAGGGAATTGGAATGTCCTATTTTATCAAATCAACGGACCACTGTTTTGGCATCGGTTTCTGATATGTAGTGGATCTCCAGTTATGTCTTATTCAGCAAAAATGTTTGTTTCGGGTCTATTGCCTCTATTGCCACAGTATCTGTTTAATAACGGTTTGTCCAAATCGACTAATTGTTGGACGTGTCATACAGATAATGCTCTTTTGTTCATATGTTCTGGAAATGTCCAGGAGTCACCTCCTTTTGGGAGGAAATGATCAGATGCATAAATTTTGTATTAGAAAGCTCTTTGATATTTTCGGATGTACATGTCATCTTAAATTACGTACTGGCTTCTTGGAAAATAACACGGTCAGTGTAAATAGATTTTTTGTGCCCTTTTGACCGCCAAAAGAATTATTCTACAACATTGGAAAGATAAAACTACACTGCCTATAATGCAATAGACTGAAGACTAACATTAACATTTAAATGAGTGGTATACAGGTGCCATTTACGAATGGACTTAGACATTTGGTCTGCAGTCACACATTTATATGTAATTGATTCTTTTTTCCCTTTTTTATTTAGAATGTTGTGGTATTTGAAACTGAGGCTTTTGAAGTATATAGTTGCATATGTCTTTTTTATTTTATGATTTTTATTTTGTTAAAAATTCACAATAAAAATTTGATATAAAAAAGCCTATAGTGTCTGAGTTCAGATGTCACGTGGCAACCCTCAATGGGTCTGATTGGGGCTGGATATTCAAAAGGGCTGCAGAAAGGCTCCCTGCACATGTCACAGCTGCTATTATTTGCGAACAGTGGATTATTTGGCCATTGTGGATTATCCAAGGCCAAAAGATACCAACTGTCTGCTTTTCTCTTGAGATTGGAATAAGATTGGGTTTGAATAAAGTGGATTTCTGTGATTCATAATCTGGGCTTCCGTGATGGCAACTGGTTTTCCCCTGACTTCTCCCTACAAGCCCCAAAGGTTTGGGTTAGCCTCTGGCTGCCCATCGATTTGCAGAAAGTTTCAAATTTTCAAAGAAAGATTCAGTCCCCACCTCCTGGCTCCTCCAGCTCAAATTCCCCAGTCTCTTCTGCCTACTGGGGGCAGATGTCTTTGGAGATTGCAAGCTGCAAGAGAAGAAACACGGGAGAAACTCCTGTAAGGGAGTAAAGTAGCCTCCCTCCACCCACACCACCAATTTAAGAGGGACCCGGTGCTGAGGTGGATTATTATTTATTTATTTATTTAAAACATTTCTTAGCCACCTTTCAGGGCAGAAGTCCTCCCAAGGCGGCTTACAGCAATACATAAAAACAAAACATTAAAAGCACACATGATAAAATATCAGTTAAAACAATAAAAATTAACGGTAAAAACTAAGATTAAAATCGAGCAACAAGAGCAATAGCAGCAAACAGTACTCATTTATGAGAAGGCCATAGCGAAATAAAACGTTTTTAAGGCCACCTTAAAAGCCTGCAAGGATGGTGCATGGTGGACTACCAGTGGGAGTTCGTTCCACAGGTGTGGGGCCACTGCTGAAAAGGCCCACTCCCATGTGGAGACCCACCTAATTTCTCTCAGTGGTGGGCAGGGGAGAAAGACCTCTCTTTTTTATCATTGACTGCAGGCAGTCTGATATGGGTGAAGGCAGTCTTTCAAGTAGCTCGGTCCCAAATCATTTAGGGCTTTAAAGATCAAAACTAGCACTTTGACTTGGGCTCAGAAACACACAGGTAACCAGTGCAGTATGTGGTCAGATCGCCTTACCCCCACCAATACTTGGACAGCCACATTCTGCACCAGCTGAAGTCTCTGAACCCTCTTCAAAAGCAGCCCCATGTACAAGTGCATTACAGTAGTCCAGCCTGGACGTGACCAGTGCATGGATAACTCAGGCAAGGTCCATCCTCTCCAGATAGGGCCGCAACTGGCATACTAGCCTAAGCCGGTAGAATACACTCCTGGACACCGCAGCCACCTGGGCTTCCCCAGTTGGCTGAGAGTCCAGGAGGGCTCCCAAACTGCATACTTGGTCTTTTAGCAGGGCAACCCCATCTAAGACCAGCTGTAAACTTCCATCTGAAGTAGCTGTATATGGATTGAGCCTCTATTCTCCCTCAAGCTTCCTTCATGCTGGCGCTGCCCCAGAGGCCCATCTGTCCTTATGCCACCCTCCCTCCCTAGTTCAGAGGGGCCCTGGAGTTGGCAGCTCTTTTTCAGGGGGAAAGACTCTTCACCCTGCCAGACAGGAGGGCTCTCTCACCCACTTTTAAAGGGCCAGCCCTGCCAGAGCCTCAAGACTGCACCCCCTACTAAGAGGGGACTCCATTTCTTGTCTTCCCGGAGCACTTTGGAAGGGAGGGAGGGAGGGAGGGAGTGGATGCTCGTGCTGCTAAGCCCCTTTTCCCTTCCTCAGCCCTGCTTCTCACTGCTACCCATCAGGCCTCCCCCTCCTACGGCCTTGGCTCTTCATATGCAGGCAGCTCCCTCCTTGGCACTTCCAGGGTGCATACCGACTCCTCATGAGTCATCAAGGCTTGGAGCGGCCTCTCTCCTTTGGCGCCAAGCAATCATGCTGGGGAGGGGCCCTCCTACCATGATGCTTTGTTCAGACTTTGTTCCTAGCTCAAAGCCATGAGGTTAGGGTTGCCATATTCTGGATACACAAAACCAGGACAATTTTGGGGGTGCGGGGGTGGGGTTAGGATTTTTTAAAAATTGAGCAATATGTAAAGGTCAAGGGAAAGGAAGTTTTATGTATTTTATCATGTTGTTGTTCCCCGCCTCGATCCAGACGGAGAGGCGGGTAAGAAATAAATTATTATTATTATTATTATTATTATTTAGTTATCTAACAGCGTAATCCTATGCATGTCTACTCAGAAATAAATGCTATTGAGCTAAATAGGACTTATTCCCAGGTAAGTATGTATAGGATTGCAGCCGAAAGTACTTAAGCACCTGCAAATAAATAATAGGCAAAGAACAATTTAAGCAAACAGAAAAATGACACTAAATTACATTTCTCCACTTGTTCTCAAAAGCTAGAGGAGAATTCAATACAGAGACTTACCCCCATCCCAATCGCTCAAGTAGTTACCATAGGATATTAATATTAAAAGATATTGTTTAACCCCAAAGTAGCCATCTACTTCGTGTACAAGTGGTGGCTCTAGCAGAATATGTACTGTTTGGTGCCACTAAATGAAGAGATCATAATGAATTGTAAATAATAGTAACAACAATAATGTTGATTTTCTTAGACATACTTAAAAGGTAACACCCCCTCCCACACACACACACACACACACACACACGGACCCCAAATTAAACTTAAGGCATGATCCAACCAAAGTTAAGCACTTTTAAGGCTGCCTACCTGGGAGTAAGACTCATTGAACACAGTGGGGCTTATGTTTGAGTAAACATGCATAGGGTTCTACGATCTCATTGGTTTCAATGGAATAATGTTAAATGCATGCTTTCCCCTGCACATTTACCTGGAAGCAAGCCCCACTGCAGACAATGAGACTTACTGCATGTCTACTCAGAAGTAAGTCCCAGTGAGTTCTGTGGAAATTACTTCTAATTGAACTTGCATAAGTTTAGGTAGCTAAAAGTGTTTAATAGTAGCTGGATTGTGCCATTATGTGTATGTTTTTTGTTTTTCTTTTTAAAATCCAGATGAAAATCTCCTTTACTGTATTTTATTCAGTTAAAATGAAAGTCTGCTTTTGTGCTTTATTGCAAAGTAAAGTTTTTGTTGTTTTCTTTCTTTTCAAATTGAGAAATATTTTTCTACACACATAACACAAGTGCATACAAGGAAAGCTACTTCACGTTTTTGCAAAGTACAATTTTAAATTAAAACATCAACAACTGTAAATCCAGACATCTTAAATTGACTGCAATTTACTTCCAAGTAACAGATTTGAGGCTTGCAACTCAAATCCAAGGAGGTGGGTTTTTGAAGGGACGTACTAAAACAAAGGACAGTACTTGCCCATAGGGAAACCATACTTGCCCATAGGGATTCATTGCATAGCACATAGAGAAACCATACTTACCCATAGGGATTCATTGCATAGTACTTGCCCATGGGGATTCATTGCATAGCACTTTCCCATGGGACGGTGTAAAAGCCGGAACGGAACGGGCCGGAACGACCGCTTTATATGAAAAAACCAAGCCAAAAACAGTGGCATGTGTTAGAAACACTTGAGAACAATATTTTAGGACTGAAACCATTGTAATATTATATTATTATTAACCCCATAACTCCCAGAACAACATCCGGAACAGAATGGATGGCCCGGAACGGCCACTTCTGAATGACTGAAACCAACCAAACTCAACCATCACACATTACTAGGTGGGACAAATACAATAGGCCACAAAACAGCCACGAAAACCACATTACGATGCCCGTTCCAGCCCATAGTCCATATTGCGCAAAACAGGCCAGAACGGCAGGTGGGTCAGATAGAATAAGCCAGGAAACAGCCACAACTTACTTTGACAGTGGTCAAACCCAAAAGCACGATCTTTCAGAAATTCATAGAAAATACACGCTTGCACCGATTTTTATGAAACTTGGCACACATGAGTAACTACATTCCATCTCCCATGTGTCCAAGTTTCATGTCTCTAACTTTTAAAATAAAGAAGTCATAGGCGGTTCTTTCCTGCAATACTAGCCTATAGGGGAAAATTGGCTTGCATTGGGGGAATTTTTGTTATATTTGAAGATAGAAGTATGAAACTTGCAGACATGGCAGATGGGTTTGAAGTACTTCTGTGTAAGAAATTTCAGAAAGATAGGTGCAGGCATTTTGTGGCTATGAAGTTTTTACTTTAAAAGTTCCATAACTTCCAATATGGTGGGTTTGAAAGCTGACAGAGGGGGGAGAAGGCGGGGGAGGGGGTGCTGTTTGACAGCTGTCAAACCCACCGTATTGGAAGTCATGGAACTTTTAAAGTAAAAAAAATCATAGCCACAAAACGCCTGGACCTTTCTTTCTGAAATTTCTCACACATAAGTACCTCAAACCCATCTGCCAGGTGGGCAAATTTTATGCTTTTATCTTTTAAAATAAAAAAGTTAAATGCATTTCTTTCCTAATTTCTCCAAAAATATCTTGTCACTACACACTTGAACCTATGTTTCTAAAATTTCTCACACATCACTAACTACATGTAGTCTCTAATGTGGCCAAGTTTCATGCTTCTATCATTAAAAATAAAAAAAGTTAAAAGCATTAATTTCTTACCCCCAATGCAACCCATTTTTCAAAAATTAATTGCCACCCAATGTTCCTGAAATTTCACACACATGAGTCCCAACATACCATCTGCAATGCAGCAAAGTTTCATGTGTGGATCTTTAAAAATAAAAATGTTATAGGCATTCCTGGTTCTTTAGTAAAAAAATTCATAGCTACAAAATGCCTGCACCTATCTTTCCAAAATTTCCCACACATAAATATCTCAAACCCATCTGCAAAGTTGCCACGTTACATGCTTCTATCTTTAAAAATAAAAAAAAGTTATAGGCATTTTTGTAACACAATACTAGGCTATGGGCGAAATAATTCAAAATGGCGTCCAATTAAAATTGTAGGTCTGATTTTCGTATCGGAATCAGATCCGAAGCAATACGAGGGACCTCCGATATCTCCTGAAATGAATCAGGTAAAAATCGGAAGTCCTGATACCGATTCCGATCCGATTTTTCTGTCCGTGCACATCCCTAATTTACATGGCACTGCTGGGAGAGGTTATCATGGGTTGAGGTGCCATCAATATATGGACAATACCCCCCTCTACCTCTCCTTCTCATTGAACCCAGATGAGGCAGTGGCTGATCTGAATAAGTGCCTGAGCACGGTAATGGACTGGATGAGGGCCAACAAACTGAGACTCAATCCAAACAAGACGGAGGTACTGTTTGTGGGTGGTTCATCTGTCCGGCTAGGTTTCTGGAGGGGGTTGCACTCCCCCTAAAGGATCGGGTTTGTAGTTTGGGGGTGCTCCTGGATCCAGAACTGTCACCTGAGGCACAGGTGGACTCAGTAGCAAGGAGCACCTTTTATCAGCTTAGGCTAATATACCAACTGCCCTTATCTGGACAGAGATAGCCTAGCCACAGTTATCCATGCTCTGATAACCTCTCATCTGGATTACTGCAATGTGTTATATGTGGGGCTGCCTTTGAAAATGGTCCGGAAACTTCACCTGGTACAAAACAAGGCAGCCAGACTGTTAACAGGGGCTGGCCAACGGAACCACATTATGCCAGTCCTTTTCCAGCTTCACTGGTTGCCCGGCCAGGTCCGGGCCCAATTCAAAGTGCTGGTAATTATTATTATTATTATTATTATTATTATTATTATTATTATTATTATTAATTTCCTACCCACTCTCCCTCAGGATCGAGGGAGGGAACAACATTGATACAAATGACATAAAATACATAAAACTGATTAAAACATATAAAATTACTACATTATTAAAATACAGATAAAACTCTTAAAATTCAACTGGGTAGGCCTGCCAGAAGAGATGGGTTTTTATAGGTTTCTTAAAATTAAAAAGAATATTAAGTTGACGAACCTCCTCCGGAAGGCCATTCCACAGTCTGGGAGCGGCAGAAGGCCCTCTGGGTAACGGTTGTCAGCCTAGTTTTGGCTGACTGTAGCAAATTCTTCCCAGAGGACCTAAGCATGTGGGGTGGATTGTATGGGAGAAGGCGATCCCGCAGGTAACCTGGACTCAAACCATGTAGGACTTTAAAGGTAATAAACAACACTTTGTACTTCGCTTTGTATTAACATTCAAAGCCCTAAACGGCTTGGGGCCAGGTCATCTGAAGGAATGCCTTCTCCCATATGTACCTGCCCAGACCCTAATATCATCCTCAGGGGTCCTTCTCCGTGAGTCCCTGCCAAAGGAAGTGAGGCAGGTGGCTACCAAGAGGAGGGCCTTCTCTGTTGTGGCACCCCGGCTGTGGAATGAGCTCCCTAGAAAGGTTCGCCTGGCACCTACGTTATACCCTTTTAGACGCCAGGTGAAGAGCTTCTTATTCTCACAGTATTTTAACAGTTTATTATCTTAGTTTTTTAACACCGCTGTTTTAAATCTGTATTTTAAATCTGTATTTTAAATCTGCATTGCTGTGTGGTTTTACCATGGTTGTGCTTTCGGGCTGTGCACGGACACCCCGATCCTATCTGGACCCTGATCTGAGAGGTCCAGATTGGGATCCGGATCTGTTCTGGGTCCATGCAGAGCCCTCCCACTCTCCCTGCTCCCTCCCTCCCTCCCTCCCTCCCCCCCCACAATTGCCCTGCATACCTGCAGCCTCCTCCTCAGTGTCCTCCGCGGAGTCCTGCCTCCTCAATGTCGGTCGGTCGCTTTCCCGCTCATGTCTGGCTTATTCAAGGCTTGGCTTCTGCAATGCGCTGTATATAGGGCTACCTCTGTGCCTAGTCTGGAAACTTCAACTAGTTCAAAATATGGCAGCCAGATTGGTCACCGGTACACCTAGAGGTGACCATATTACGCCAACTTTAAAATCACTCCACTGGTTGCCAATTAGTTTCCGGGTGAAGTACAAAGTGATGGTCATTACCTTTAAAGCCCTACATGGTTTGGGTCCAGGTTACCTGTGGGACCACCTTCTCCCATACAATCCACACTGCATGCTCAGGACCTCTGGGAAGAACTTACTACAGTTGGCCAAGACAAGGCTGACAGCTGTTACACAGAGGACTTTTTCTTCTGCCGCTCCCAGACTGAGGAATGACCTGCTGGAGGAGACCCGTCAACTTAATAGTCTTTTAGAAGTTAAGAAAGCTATAAAGACTGGTATCTTCTGGCAGGTATATCCAGTGGAATTTTAGAATGTTTTTAGGATATTTTATTGCTATTTTAATAATGTGTGCCATGTTTTTAATCAGTTTTATGTATTTTATCATAGTTTATACTTACTGTTGTTCCCCGCCTCGATCCAAACGGAGAGACAGGTAAGAAATAAAATTATTATTATTATCTGTCCCACTGAGTAACATGTGACTGTTGAATTCAGTTGACTTACCTCACTTGGAAGATGCCGTTCCGGCCTGCTTTGCACAATATGGACTAAAGCATGGAACTGTCATTGGAACGTGGTTTTCGTTGATGTTTTGTGGCGTATTGTATCTGTCCCACCTAGTAATGTGTGCCTGGTGGGTTTGGTTGGTTTCAGTCGTTCGGAAGATGTTGTTCTGGTCTGTTTTGCGCAATACGGACCATGGTCCGAAACGGGTACCGGAATGTGGTTTTCATGGCTGTTTCCTGGCTTATTCTATCTGTCCCAACTAGTAATATGTGAGTAGTGAGTTTGGAGAGTTGGCTCACTTGGAAGCTGCCGTTCCGGCCTGTTTTGCGCAATATGGACTATGGCCCGGAACAGGCATCGGACCATGGTTTTTGTGGCTGTTTTGTGGCTTATTCTATCTGTCCCACCTAGTAATGTGTGATGGTTGAGTTTGGTTGGTTTCAGTCATTTGGAAGTGGCCGTTCTGGGCCATCCATTCTGTTCCGGATGTTATTCTAGGAGTTATGGGGTTAATAATAATAAAACATTGCAATGGTTTCAGTCCTAAAATATTGTTCCCAAGTCTTTCTAACACATGCCACTGTTTTTGGCATGGTTTTTTTTAATATAAAGGGGTCGTTCCAGCCCGTTCCGTTCCGGCTTTTACACCGTCCCGGGCAAATATGGTTTCTCCATGGGCAAGTGCTATGCAATGAATCCCTATGGGCAAGTATGGTATCTCTATGGGCAAGTGCTATGCAATGAATCCCTATGGGCAAGTATGGTTTCTCTATGGGCAAGTGCTATGCAATGAATCCTTATGGGCAAGTATGGTTTCTCTATGGGCAAGTGCTATGCAATGAATCCTTATGGGCAAGTATGGTTTCTCTATGGGCAAGTGCTATGCAATGAATCCCTATGGGCACGTATGGTCCCTATGGGCAAGTGCTATGCAATGATTCCTATGGGCAAGTATGGTTTCTCTATGGGCAAGTGCTATGCAATGAATCCCCATGGGACAGTATGGTTTCTCTATGGGCAAGTGCTATGCAATGAATCCCTATGGGCAAGTATGGTTTCTCTATGGGCAAGTGCTATGCAATGAATCCCCATGGGAAAGTATGGTTTCTCTATGGGCAAGTGCTATGCAATGAATCCCTATGGGCAAGTATGGTTTCTCTATGGGCAAGTGCTATGCAATGAATCCCTATGGGCAAGTGCTATGTGTGAAGGACATGGGTTTCTGAAGACCTTGGCGCTTCCAGAGGAGGGAGGGAGATTAGTTGGATGAGTTCATGTGTTGACATATTTCCGAGTTACTTATCTATTTTGTACCAGCCGAGAGGAGCAGGTGCTCCCACTAACGAGCAAGGCTCCTAACGACTTGCAGCTGAAAAGCCGTTAGGGAGTTTTTAGATTCCCAGGCTGTGGGGAGGGAAAAAAGAGTGTAAAAGACGAAAGCCATGACGTGTAGCTCATCTCTCTTCGGACCTGGGCACGGTGAAGAGCTGACCTACGTCCGGCTGGATTGAGCCGGGTGTTAGATATAATTTTATTGTTTTACAAGCCTACTCGGTTTGGGGTTGCTTAGCACTTTTAAGAGTGTGCCTGATTGATTGGGGATTCCAATTGCTTTATTGCTTGTGCCTTTCTGTGCTGCTACCCTTCACTACCTCATCCCCCACACACACACCCCATTCCCTTTCTCCCTAACCTTCTTTGTTTGACCAAGGCCTTAACTTAGCCTAGTGTGTAAATAAACTTGCTTTGGTCCTTAATCTCGGTGTAGTTATTTCAAGTCTTGGCTCAAGCCAGCTTTGGCTGGGGAACCGGGTGGTGGGACGGGAGTGGTCCGCCACGGCAGGGGAACATTGTTTATGTTTCCTTGACACTATGCAATGAATCCCCATGGGAAAGTATGGTTTCTCTATGGGCAAGTGCTATGCAATGAATCCCTATGGGCAAGTATGGTTTCTCTATGGGCAAGTGCTATGCAATGAATCCCTATGGGCAAGTGCTATGCAATGGATCCCTATGGGCAAGTACGGTTTCTCTATGGGCAAGTGCACTGCAATGGATCCCTATGGGCAAGCATGGTTTCTCTATGGGCAAGTGCACTGCAATGAATCCCTATGGGCAAGTATGGTTTCTCTATGGGCAAGTGCTATGCAATGAATCCCTATGGGCAAGTATGGTTTCTCTATGGGCAAGTGCTATGCAATGAATCCCTATGGGCAAGTACGGTTTCTCATTGGGCAAGTGCTATGCAATGAATTCCTATGGACAAGTATGGTTTCCCTATGGGCAAGTGCTATGCAATGAATCCCTATGGGCAAGTATGGTTTCTCTATGGGAAAGTGCTATGCAATGAATCCCTATGGGCAAGTACTGTCCAATGAATCCCCATGGGCAAGTACGGTTTCTCTATGGGCAAGTGCTATGCAATGAATCCCTATGGGCAAGTATGGTTTCTCTATGGGCAAGTGCTATGCAATGAATCCCTATGGGCAAGTATGGTTTCTCTATGGGCAAGTGCTATGCATGAATCCCTATGGGCAAGTATGGTTTCTCTATGGGCAAGTGCTATGCAATGAATCGCTATGGGCAAGTACTGTCCAATGAATCCCTATGGGCAAGTATGGTTTCTCTATGGGCAAGTGCTATGAAATGAATCGCTATGGGCAAGTACTGTCCAATGAACCCCTATGGGCAAGTATGGTTTCTCTTTGGGCAAGTGCACTGCAATGAATCCCTATGGGCAAGTATGGTTTCTCTATGGGCAAGTGCTATGCAATGAATCCCTATGGGCAAGTATGGTTTCTCTATGGGCAAGTGCTATGCAATGAATCCCCATGGGCAAGTATGGTTTCTCTATGGGCAAGTGCTATGCAATGAATCCCTATGGGCAAGTGCTATGCAATGGATCCCTATGGGCAAGTATGGTTTCTCTATGGGCAAGTGCACTGCAATGGATCCCTATGGGCAAGCATGGTTTCTCTAGGGGCAAGTGCACTGCAATGAATCCCTATGGGCAAGTATGGTTTCTCTATGGGCAAGTGCTATGCAATGAATCCCTATGGGCAAGTATGGTTTCTCTATGGGCAAGTGCTATGCAATGAATCCCTATGGGCAAGTACGGTTTCTCATTGGGCAAGTGCTATGCAATGAATTCCTATGGACAAGTATGGTTTCCCTATGGGCAAGTGCTATGCAATGAATCCCTATGGGCAAGTATGGTTTCTCTATGGGAAGGTGCTATGCAATGAATCCCTATGGGCAAGTACTGTCCAATGAATCCCCATGGGCAAGTACGTTTTCTCTATGGGCAAGTGCTATGCAATGAATCCCTATGGGCAAGTACTGTCCAATGAATCCCTATGGGCAAGTATGGTTTCTCTATGGGCAAGTGCTATGAAATGAATCGCTATGGGCAAGTACTGTCTAATGAACCCCTATGGGCAAGTATGGTTTCTCTTTGGGCAAGTGCACTGCAATGAATCCCTATGGGCAAGTATGGTTTCTCTATGGGCAAGTGCTATGCAATGAATCCCCATGGGCAAGTATGGTTTCTCTATGGGCAAGTGCTATGCAATGAATCCCCATGGGCAAGTATGGTTTCTCTATGGGCAAGTGCTATGCAATGAATCCCTATGGGCAAGTATGGTTTCTCTATGGGCAAGTGCTATGCAATGAATTCCTATGGGCAAGTATGGTTTCTCTGTGGGCAAGTGCAGTGCAATGAATTCCTATGGGCAAGTATGGTTTCTCTATGGGCAAGTGCTATGCAATGAATCCCTAAGGGCAAGTATGGTTTCTCTATGGGCAAGTGCTATGCAATGAATCCCTATGGGCAAGTATGGTTTCTCTGTGGGCAAGTGCTATGCAATGAATCCCTATGGGCAAGTATGGTTTCTCTATGGGAAAGTGCAATGCAATGAATCCCTATGGGCAAGTATGGTTTCTCTATGGGCAAGTGCTATGCAATGAATTCCTATGGGCAAGTATGGTTTCTCTGTGGGCAAGTGCTATGCAATGAATCCCTATGGGCAAGTATGGTTTCTCTATGGGAAAGTGCAATGCAATGAATCCCTATGGGCAAGTATGGTTTCTCTATGGGAAAGTGCACTGCAATGAATCCCTATGGGCAAGTACTGTCCAATGAACCCCTATGGGCAAGTATGGTTTCTCTTTGGGCAAGTGCACTGCAATGAATCCCTATGGGCAAGTATGTTTTCTCTATGGGCAAGTACTGTCCAATGAATCCCTATGGGCAAGTATGGTTTCTCTATGGGCAAGTGCTGTCAAATGAATCCCTATGGGCAAGTATGGTTTCCCTATGGGCAAGTACTGTCCTTTGTTTTAGTACGTCCCGTTTTTGTAAGGCTGATTTTTTTCTGGAGGGGCTTTTCTTTTCTTTCTCCTCTCCCTCCTTTCCTCTCCTTTCCCCCTCATCCCTCCCCACTCCCTCCCTCACACACCCCACAAAACTCTCTTCCTTCCCCCATAAACAGCCCTGGGGTTCTGCCTGATGCTTACCCCAAAGATCTGGCCGCAACCAGCCAATCTACTAAACTCCTTTGCAGTGCATGACTCTCATGCAGCCTGAGGAGAGCAAGCCCGCCTTTCCATTCTGTTGCTCATCTTGTTCTAAGCAGCTGCAGGCATGATAAGGTGAGTCATGGTGAGTGACTCATCTGAGCCTGTGGAGCAGCAGCAGCATTCTGGAAAGGGTGGCAGATGGATCCGTCTTTTTCTCTGTTGCTGCAGCTCTGCTAAGCAGGCTCAAGGCACCATTTTGGGGGTCTGAATTACTCAGACTCTGAATCCGGGATTCCTGACCAACCGGCCGGGACATTTTGGAATTGATTGGAATCCAGGACAATCCCTGTTTTCCAGGACGTATGGCAACCCTACATGAGGGCGTTCTGATGCAGCTTCCTGGCTGAAGCTAAGCCAGCCAAGCCTGGGCAGTAACTGGATGGGCCTCTGCTTTTGAACTTTCTTTCCAAACAGCCAGTACAGCACAGTGTGGAAATGAACCCAGCTGTGCAGTCAGAGATTGGCAGTTTGAATTCCCTCTGGAGGAGAAGCCTTCAGTTGCTGCTCCTGCCCTGTATTAGGCTTCAGCCTGTCAAAGACACACACACACACTTTTGGAAATCAATTGAACAAGAGGGACCATGGGTTCGTCTCAAGCTAATATTGCCCCAGCCTGGCTTGCCTCTTACTACAGGCACACACTCTTTGAAAGGGCCATGGCTGAGTGGTAGAGCACCTGTATCTCATGCAGAATGTCCTGGGTTCAATTCCTAGCCTTCAAAGACGCTCAGGACTGTACATTGGAGGCCCTCATCAACACAGTGTTTAGACCATGATACGCTCTCCCCGAGCGAGTATTGTGGGATTATAGGGGTGGGGGGAGGTTGCCTATGTTTTACTATGTATAGCATCATGTGCATTAATTGCATAATAATAATAATAATAATAATAATAATAATAATAATAATAATTGCATAATAGCATGATCCAGCTACTATTAAACACTTTTAGCTACCTAAATTTATGTATGTTTACTTAGAGGTCACTGGGACTTACTTTATTATAAAGAATCTCCTTAAATTAATACAGTACGTCTTGACTAATGAGTCAAAAGCATATTACATGTCAGACATTTTCAGACTCAGCACAGGAATAGGGTCTTGAGGGTATGTGATATTATTGGACTGGGTCATGGGGAAAAAAGTTTGAAGAACACTGGTATATTGTATAGGACTATGGATGGTGGGGTAGTGTGTAAACTATCATAATATTATAATTAAAATGTAATATGTTTGTTGAGTGCTAGTTATTTTAATATGTGGCTTTAAATACTCTAGGATCCATTGCTGATGAAGGATGATTTCCAGAAATAGAAATATATGCATAAATGTAAACAAATAAGCCTAGCCCCCCTTTTCCAGGTTTAGCCCCATGCCCCCCCCCTCCAAAATTGAGCAGTCTATGCCCCTGCTAAACAGTCCTTTTACTGCAACAAGCCTTCCTCCCATAGCCAGCAGTGCTTCACCTGCCTACCAGGATCCAAATCATAGTCTCACAGGCCTTGTGGAAGATTTCATCCCAGATACAACTGGAGATCCAGTGAGGTAGCTCCTTCCCCCAAGAAGGATTGACTCCTTTGCCCTCCCCATTAGCCAGTAGGCAGTCAGCTGGCCCAGTTTGCCCAGGCCTAGACACACAGGGCATGGGACAGTTGGCACCTAGACACGATGGCAAGGGACTATACTCTAGAGTTTGCCCTGTAGCCTCAGGATCGATTCCTATCCTCCTCCGTCCCAAGAGATTATGAGGCTGCCAATCATTCTTTGACACCAGAACGCTAGAACCAGTGCCTGCCTCTGCTCTTCTAGTAGCAGAACACCTAGAGCCAATCTACACTACTTCTTTATAATGGTTTATAACAGTTTTAAACTAGTTAATAGCGGTTATTAACCAGTTTAAAACTGTTATAAACCGTTATAAAGCAGTAGTGTAGATCAGCTCCTAGTCAACGGACATCAGGTTCTGGCCCAATCAGACAGCACAGCAGTGGTAGCTTATGTAAATCTCCAAGGGAGATTACAGTAGGATGCTCTGCACAGGGAGGTGAGTCCCCTCCAAGTAGTATGGGAAGTAGGTCATCCCCTGTCTCTCTACGGTGTGTGCGTAAAGGGCATTCTAATGTGCTAGCGGACTGACTAAGCCATCTGGGACTAGATCCGACTGATTGGGCCCTTCATCCCTGAGCATTCAACCTGCTGAGGAGTAACTTCAGGAATCCGTGTTTGGACCTGTTCACCTCCACATAAAACATAGTCCCAGCATTTTTCAGCAGACATCGGGGCCCAGGAGCAAACACCCTGAACAGTAGGTGGCCAAGGAGCCTAATTTATGCCTTACTCCACTAGCTATCCTACCCTGGTTCTGACCCAGGTGGAATTTCAGGGGGCAGAAATAATTCTTCTTGCCCCATACTGGCACTGGAGATAGTTTTCCCTCCGTCTCCTAAGCTGGCAGTGGGTCATCCTTACCACCTCTCCCAGTCCAGGGACTTCCTTTGCCAGGGCCTGCATTGGAACTAGGAGTTCCTCAGGTTGACAGCCTAGAGGCCTGGGGGTACTCAGGGAAGGTAATTTCCACCCTTTGCAGCTCTAGCCCCCCCCCCCCCCCCACCTCTAGGATCTACAGGGCCACTTGGGGAGTCCTTGTCTCCTGGTGTACTAATCCTTTCTGTTCTCTGTACTTGCCCTGGTACAGTTCCTTCAGTCCAGCTCAGACAAGGGTCTTAAACCTAATACTCTCAGGTACCAGGTTTCTAGCATAGCTAGTGTGTGGGATTGAGGAATGGGATAAAAATACAACAAATAAATAAATAATGCTCCCCAGGACATTACATCCCACATTCACGCTGCTCTCTTTCTCAAGAGGTGGTCTCAACTGGCTGCCCCAATGCTACATAGATTCTCCACCTGGAACCTCCCGTTCATTCTTCACTGACAGGGTAGTTTTCCTCCTATATCCCGGCATCCACCCCAAGGCCACTTCCACAGAGAAAGCAAATTGGTCCTACCTTCCTTCTACCCATTCCTCGGCTTCCTTGTGAGAAGGCTTGGCATTCCCTTGACCTACACAGGCTTCTAAAGTTCACATCATCCATACCAGGCCTTTTAGGGTACATCAGGCCCTGTTCATTATTTTTGGCTGTAACAAGACAGACAAGAGTGCCTCGGCCCCCTCCCTTACTAAATTGAATCAAGGCCAGCATTGCAGAGACGTATAAGGTATCACAACAGCTTACAGGAGTCTGAGCACATTCTACTAGGGGCCCCCACTGCATGGACCTTTCTGTCTATATCATCATGGAAGGAGGTGGGTAGGGCAGCCACGTGGGCTTCGGATCACTCTTTTGTTACTCATTACAGTATTTAGGAGTGGTTAGATGCTGAGGTGGTCTTCATTTGCTTGTACTTTGGGCTGTTTCTCAATGAATCTGGGGAGGATGGTCTTTGTCCCTTCTTTTCTGATGTCTCCCACCCTGTATCGCTATAGCTTTGGTATATCCCATACCTTTGGAGCTTGTAGGGAGAAGTCAGGGGAAAACTCAGCTGTTACAATTACCGTGAGCTGTTCTTTCCTGACTACTCCCAGAGAAGCTCCAAACCCGCCCATTTTTTCTAGTTAGAGGATGGAGGTTGAACGAGATCTCTCTAATGCCTCTCCAGGAAGACTTCATTGCTACGTTGCTTCTAAACTCATACTTTATTTCATTACACCTTTTTGCTACTTGGTGTTGCTTCCTCATTTGTTGACTAGTTCAGGAAAGGTTTTTGTGCAATATCCTTTGGTTGTTGTCCATGTCTCCTACTGGGGCTGGGCTCAGTTACTTTGGAGGGGGAATGTGGCTTTGCATTGTCTTCTGTTCTCCTTCTGGGCTGGGTTTTCCTCTTGACTTAGCAAGTACTTGGACTGGAGAATTTGATACAGAGGAGTAGCCAAGGAGGTGGCATGAATGTCATCTTGATTCCTTTCCAAGATCATAGCGTAGACTGAGCACTGCGTCTTGCTAATGGAAACTAGGAACTTGTACAATCTCTCAGTGATCAAGTGTCTCCTTAGAAATTTGATATAACCATCTAGTTCTTGTGCTTATCTGGATGATGGACAAGGAAGTAAGCTGCACTTCAGGAAGAATCATTCTAGTTTCTTGGGGGAATCGGGGATGCTTTCTGAGAGTGGTGTGAGGCCCAGCAGGATACAATGTCTCTCATAGGCCTTTGTTAGCTTGAATAATGAGTCTGTTCCATGCAGTTGGTCCAGCACCCCCAGCATCCCAAAGTTCTGATTGAATCTGGAGAAAAACAGGAAAAAAACTGGAAGTTAGTAGTAAATATGGTATAGTGCTTAGGTTTGCAGGATCTACTTTGTTTTTCACTAGAATTCAGTTTTCTTGAATTCAACTGACACTGAATCATGTGCAAAATAGTGGCTCAGTAAGGTGGACAAAATGTGCCTCAGAAGGATATGCTGAACTCAAGTACATGGTTTAAATAGCTGCATTGGGGTAGGGTGGTAGCAATCAGAATTGAATCTGTGGGGTGAGGAAAGGTTTTAAACGTCTACCCTATGCCATGATCCATTTGCGATTTGTCCCTCCTACCACCAAAGCAGCGATTTAATTTGGATGAGAAGTTGCTGACCACAGCTTCCTCATCAATAAATAATTTGAGGGAAGGGGTAACGTTTTGTCAAGATCACTGAAACTACTATTTAAAAAAATTAAGCACACCAAGAGCAAAAATGCTGAACTACATATTTAACTAACATGTAATGCGGCTCTTAGATATTATAGATACAAGTGGCTATGGAGGAACACTTTAACCTCATGGTGCTATTGTTTACCAACACTATATTCATTTCTGGTAGCAGCAAGTCACTCATGCGAACTGCAGCTGCTTTGTACCTGAATGTAATCACTCAAAAGCTATAGTAAATAGCTGTCTACTGTTAGCCTCCCAAAACAGTACTTTAAAAAACAACAACAAAGAACAAAAACTGTGTTTCTGAAGGTATGTTAGGATAACTGGGGGGTGGGGTATTGTTAAACTATGGAATTTGCTACCACAATATGCAGTGATGGCGACCAATGTGAATGGTTTTTAAGAGGTTTGGAGAAATTCACAGGGGATGAGCCTTTCAATAACTAAATCAATAATTACTAATCACAAGAACTAAATGCTACTCAGGGCCAGGGCCAGACTCTATTGTATTGTCCTCACGGTGCTGCCAATGCCCCCCCCCATCCTTCCACTAGCCAACCAAATCTATCCGCATGCTGAAGCCCCCCACCCCCAATTCTCCTTTCCTTCACTCCAGACTTTTTTTTTACCTGGAGTAACTCCAGTGTCTGGCTTGTCTGATTTTTTTAAAACTTACCAATGATGAAATAGGAGCAATGTTGACCATTCTGTGTCCTCATTGGCTATATTCCCCCCCCCCCCAAAGGCAGCATCTGATTGGTCCAGATCACTGCCACTCAAAAGTTAAGTGAAAATATATATTTTTTCTAAAATGGGGCACAGCAGAGCCCGCAGACTTGGCTGTGGTACTTCCTTTCATCAATGGGGCAGGCAAGGAGGATGGTGGCAGCTGTGGCAGAGGCAGGGATGGGCCATTATGAACCTCTGGGCCCTCAGCAGCTGCCTGTATATGCCAACAGCGGACACCAGGCCCGATGATGCCTCAAGTATCAGAGGTGGTATGTCTATCTGCAATCAGTTGCTGAGAACACACAAATAATGCTGTGGGTTTCCCTTGGGCAGCTGGCTGGCCAGAATGCTGGACCAGATGAATCTTTGGTCTGATCCAGCATGGTGGCTCTTATGTTCTTAATGTTGAAAGTATGAGAATAGGAAATAGCTCAGGAAAATAAATGTTGTCTTGCAAAGGTGCTATGGCTGTGGTTAAAAGTGTAGCCTTGAATACTTTTTTGGAACGAATGGTTCTTCATGGTCTCTGTGCATCACACATATGGGGCTCTGCTACACGGAGCCTCAATTCAGAAAACTTCTATGGCTAAGGAGTTTGGGTGGGAACCCTCCCCCTACCATCCCAGTACACATGTCTCTAGCTGGTTCCTGCTTATTCCCTCAGTTCTCTTTCAGACACCATTGTGGTAGCCTCATGAGAGAACTTGTGGGACCAGTTCACTAATAGCAGTGGTCAAAGCTGAGATTTTTATTTTATCTTTACTTCTTTCTATTGAATATTTCTATCTCATCTGATTTTATTTATTTATTTGTTTATTTATAGTCTGGCAATTGCCCAAAGGCCGCATAGCCCTCAGGACTCCTTTTCATATATGTGTCCTCTGCAGGACTAAATTGTTGCCGACAGATGGACACTCACTCTGCTTTTTCTGTCTGGAAGAGGGGCACATTGTTGAAACTTGCCCACATTGCCAGGTGTGTTTACTGAGCAGGCAAGGACAAATCGTTCTGATTGCTTGAAGGCTGCCTTGTGGAGGAAGGCACTTGAGGCAGTTGAGGAGCCTACAATCTCAATGGCTCAATTATCTAATAGCTCTCCCCAGGGCATTATTGCCATGCTAAAGCTTGTACAAGTGTCAGGTTGGAATTGCCTCAGTGTCACACTCAAACTTCAAGGCAAGTGTCTCCATGCAGACCAGACCGCCCCCCTGCACCGATGCAGGGTGATCTTTGATGCTTTCATCGGCCAAAAAGCTTACAAAGAAAGCTGAGGCTTCTAAACAGACTGGTCTCCCTTCTTCTGATCAAAAAGAAGAAGAAAAAGACTTTTAAAAGTTGGCAGAGTCGGAACAGGACTGGCCGTGATCACTGATGTTGATCACGCCTCTCACTCCTCCATTCTTATGGCTGCCATTAGTATTACCATGCTTGGCCTCTTACAATTAAAAATCCCATAGGTACCACCATTGGCCTTTGTTTTTGGTGTCAAGGTCGCTGTGATGAGGGCACATTTCTCATTCTTTCTCCAGTAGCCACCTGGGATTTCCAACCACTGCTAGCTACTCAAACTCTGCCATCAGCCTTGAATCAGTAGGCATCAACTTTGATCCTGCCCTATCCACTTCTAACTTCCCAGGCCCCTCCTAAGGTGATGTTGCCTCTACAGCTGCCGGGCCCTTTGACCCAACAAAAGGCTTCTTGCCCTCCATTAGGCCATCATGTGACTGATGCTCTATCTGTCCCTTCCTGCTCTACAGGGGAGAAGGACCAGTAACATAAAATGGGAATACTCCCAGGTGAATCCCTGCTGTCTGGTACCAATGGCTATCAATAAAACTCCACTAATAAATCTTCTTGCCAACCTGTTCTTCTCCAGATGTGGCACTGGGGCCTAACAATGCTCTTTAACCATTCGAAGAACTTTGTCAGTTTTTGGACCAAGTTGTGAGGATGGCTCAGTTACTGGAGCTGGCAACACAGTAGGTGGCACCTACAGTTTAGGACCCCATCTTTGACACTGAATTTTCTTGGTCAGTAGTGACCCTTCTTCTCCCTGCCTTGCAGGGCATGGTCAAACAGTCATGGAGTGCATGGCATCAAAGTCCATATGTATATAAACGACTAGCTATTGGAAACATCAACCATGTGTCAGGTTCTTCGGTTGACAGAGGTGTCTTGCAGTCTCCCCAAGGACTTGGGCCTCTACATTAAACAGGAGAAGTCACACCTTCAACCTATTTGGATGCCCTAGTTCTTTGGGGTGCTCCTCGATTCCTAGAAGGGGCATGTGTTTTCTTCCCAAGGTGGTTTCTGGTTTCCACTTGAACCAATATATTTCTTTGCCAGCTTTCTTCCCTTTGCCTTCTTCTCTGGAATCAACTCTGCACACTCTCAATATGTGCTGAACGTTGGCATTTTATAAGTCAAGGACTGAGTAATTTAGATGGCTGGCCACCTCTTTGTATGCTATGGTGGCAAGCACAAGGCCACTCTCTCTCATCACAGTGCCTCGCTGCACGGGCCATCAAGATGATTGAGCTAGCTTATGAGCTGACTGGACCTGAACTGTCTGCCCCAGTCTCAGCTCACTCTACTCGTGCAGTAGCAATGTCAGTCATATTTGACAAGGGACTCATCATTCCTGACCTGTACTATGCCTCAACCTGGCTAAAGCTATTCACCTGAATTTGACACTACCAGCTGAATGTTCAGGCTAGAGCTGACTGCTCCTTCAGTCATGCATTCCTACTTTCTATTCTACAGTGGGACACCGACCCACCTCCAGTAAACTAGCTTCCTACTTGCCCATATATGTGATGCAAAGAGACCATGAAGAAGAAAGGCAGGTTGCTGACCTGTAACTCTAGTTCTTAGAGTGGTCATCTGTACATTCACATGACCAACCTGCCATCACACTCAAGTTCGATATTGGGTACCGAAGATGTTTCTTCTCAGTTCAGAAGCTACAGTGACAGTTTCAAGGAATTAGGGAATAAATGGGAACCCGCTAGGGACATGCACACTGAGATGGTGGAAATGCCTCATCTATAGAAGTTTTCCAAATTGAGGCTCCGCAGAGCCCCATATTGTATGTGTGAATGCACAGATTCATTTACAATTTATTTATTTACAATAATTCTATATCGCTCCCTATCTGAGGATTTCAGAGGTAAATTATTGTGAACTGCCCAGAGAGTCTTGGCTGTTGGGCAGTATAAATATGTAATAAATTAATAAATAAATACAGAATAAAAACATTAAAAATTATATTTTAAAAGAACAGGTATAGATTAAACCATGGCCGGTTATTCCGGGAAAGCTTCTTGGAACAAGAACATCTGGGTCAAGCAACAACAACACAATGTTGGTGCCTGCCTGACCTCCAATGGCAGGGAGTTCTATAAGAAGGGGGCCACCACACTGAAGGCTCTTCTCCTGGTGGGCTCCAATTGGGCCATAGGTCCATGTGGAACCACTAGGAGCATGCCTTCCAATGACCTCAGTGACCGGGCTGGTTGGTGAGGGAGAAGGCGCTCTCTCAGGTAACCTGGACCATTCAAAGAACTACAGTTACAGATAGGAAACCTGCCTTTTTCATCCTTCAATCCTTGAGTGCAATGGGGTGGCCATAAGAATGATTGCTGATTACATGAAAGTGTTACACATCACCCTTCGCACTATTTTCCCTAACCCAACCCACATATGTGAGTAAGTGAAAATGCAGCCCATAAGAGAGAGCAACAGAATTACCTGAGATGATGGAAGTCATGAAATTCCGTTGAGGGCAGGAATGGGAAATGGTAGCCACAGTGTGAGAGAATGGTACCCTGAATAGCCATAGTGAGCCACACCATGAGTGTAGTAATGTGAGATCCTAGAAGGACTGGGCCAACAAGCAGAGGCAGCATATTGCTTAACTGGAATACAAACACAAAACTCAGAATGATGAACATATGCAAACTCCTAAGGTAGTCTTTGCCAAGAGTCACAGAAAATATTCCTAAGAGAGGTTGGTGGAGCTCTGAGGCTCTGTTTAAGTACCATATTTCAGCAGCTTTGAATCAAAACCCTCACTTCTACAATCTTTGCCTCCCACAACTTCTGTCAATAGAATTTCTGGTCTCAGTTATCAATCTGGCCGCTGCATTTTGCACAAGCTTCAGCTTCCGAACCTCCTTCAAAGGCAGCCCCACGTGGAGTGCATTGCAGTAATCTAACTTGGAGGTTACCAGAGCATGAACAACTGAAGCCAGGTTATCCTTGTCCAGATAGGGGCATAGCTGGGCCACCAACCAAAGTTGGTAGAAGGCACTCCATGCCACTGAGGCCACCTGAGCCTCAAGTGACAGAGATGGTTCTAGGAGAACCCCCAAGCTACGAACCCGCTCCTTCAAGGGGAGTGCAACCCCATCCAGAACAGGTTGAACACCCTCCATCCGGTCAGCAGAACCACCCACTAACAGCGTCTCAGTCTTGTCTGGACTGAGTTTCAGTTTATTAGCCCTCATCCAGTCCATTGTCGCAGCCAGGTACCAGTTCAGAACATCCACAGCCTCACCCGATGAAGATGAAAAGGAGAAATAGAGCTGTGTGTCATTAGCGTACTGATGACAACGCACTCCAAAACTCCGGATGACTGCACTCAACGGTTTCATGTAGATGTTGAACAGCATGGGGGACAAGACTGACCCCTGCGGAACCCCATACTGGAGAATCCACAGGGTCGAGCAATGTTCCCCAAGCACCACCTTCTGGAGCCGACCCGCCAAGTAGAAGAGGAACCACTGCAATGCAGTGCCTCCCACTCCCAACTCAGCCAGTCGTCCCAGAAGTATACCATGGTTGATGGTATCGAAAGCCGCTGAGAGATCAAGGAGAATCAACAGAGTCACACTCCCCCTGTCTTTCTCCCGACATAGGTTATCATACAGAGCGACCAAGGCTGTTTCTGTACCAAAGCCAGGCCTGAAACCCGACTGAAATGGATCCAGATAATTGGTCTCATCCAAGAGTGCCTGGAGCTGGCTCGCAACCACCCGCTCAAGGATCTTGCCCAGGAATGGAACATTTGCTACTGGCCTGTAGTTATTAAGATTTTCAGGGTCCAAAGAAGATTTCTTTAGGAGTGGTGTCATTGCAGCCTCTTTCAGGAGGCCTGGGACCACTCCCTCTTGCAAAGAGGCATTAATCACTACCCTGGCCAAGCCAGTTGTTCCATCCCTGCTAGCTTTTATTAGCCAAGAGGGACAAGGATCCAATATGGAGGTGGTTGCACGAACCTGTCCAAGCACCTTGTCCACGTCCTTGAACTGTACCAACTGAAACTCATCCAAGAAAACAGGACAAGCCTGTGCTCTGGATACCTCATTTGATTCACCTGCTATAACACTGGAGTCTAAGTCCTGACAGATGCCAAAGATTTTATTCTGGAAGTGCCGACCAAATGTATTACAGCAGGCCTCAGATAGTTCTACCATGTTCTTGGGGCCGGCATGCCAAAGCCCCCGGACAACTCTGAAAAGCTCCACTGGGCGGCAGGTTGATGATTGAATAGTGGCAGCAAAGTATTGTTTTTTTGCTGCCCTCACTGCCCCTGAATACAGCTTACTATAGGCACTTACCAGTGTTTGATTGCATCCATCATGAGTTCGTCTCCATCTGCCCTCAAGCCGTCTCCTGTTTTGTTTCATCACTCTCAGCTCCGGGGTATACCATGGAGCCATACAAAGCTCTACACAGGAGAGGGAGCTCAGGAGCAATCGTGTCAACCACCCGGGTCATTTCTGCATTCCACAGATCAACCAGGGTTTCAACAGGAGAGCCAGCCCTATCAGAAGGAAAACTCCCCAGAGCCCTCTGGAAACCATCTGGATCCATTAGCCTCTGGGGCGGCCCATCTTAATGGGTCCCCCACCCTTGCAGAGGGGAAAACCTGCTGTAAGTCTGCACCTCAGCAGGTGCTGATCTGACCATGACAGAGGGGTTGATGTAAAATCCCCCACTTTCAGTTCACCATCTCCATGTCCAGTTCAAAAAAACAGGTCTAGAGTATGCCTTGCTACATGCGTCGGGCCGATGGCATGTTGGGACTGTCCCATGGTTGTCATGGAGACCATGAAATCCTGAGCTGCCCCAGATAAAGTGCTCTCAGTGTGAATGTTGACATCCCCCAGAACCAGGAGTCTGGGGGATCTCAACAGTACACCCGAGACCACCTCTGTCAGCTCATCTGAGCTCCAGGTGCCTGACTGCCCACCAAATCTGTAGTAGGAAAGGCGCCACGCTCGCCCAGCACTTCTTAGCTAAAAAACTCAAGATCCCCTTGATGCCAAGGGCTGAAACTGCTCAAGGTGCAAGACCCCAAAGAGGGGGTTTGACAAGCTGAGTCTGAAGAGTATGGCTTCAGTATTGTTTTTCAAAAATAATTTTAAAACCTCGAACTGGCATGGCTAAAGCCCTATTTAAGAAATATCATGATGCCAAGTTTCATCTCTTTATCTTTAAAAATGACTTTTAAAAAAAATATATTTTAAAACCTCAAATTTCAAAAACTTCCTAAAAATCGACAAATGAACGGATCTGCTTCAAATTTGGCACAGCTAAAGACCTACCTAAGGGCTATCATAGTGCCAAGTTTCATCCCTTATCTTTAAAAATGATGGAGCTGTAAGTATTTTTGTTAATTCCCATTGACTATAAAGTAGAGCTGGCCTTTGGGTGGGGGAAGGATGGAGAAAATCCAGATTTTTCTTCAAATTTCATCATTCCCCCCCCTTCCCGGATTTGTGGCCAAAAATCCTGACATGTCCTGGTTTTTCCTAACATATGGTCGCCCGAAAGAAACTGTCAGTTTTATTGTTTTTTACATCACCAAGCAGATTAAACCACTGCTTCCAAGAGGAGAACTGGAAATTTAGTACCTATCTGTTCTTTTCTTCTTGGAGGCAGTAGTTCAGTTGGACACAAAGCAGGACTCTAGACACAGCTTTTTTTCAGGGCCAAAACGGACATTATTTTACAACTGTGTCTAGCAGCTACATCTCTTTCTTTCTCATTTTTACTCTAGAGTAGGCACAGGGGCCCAATCTGGATTGGAGCCCTAGCATGTGGGGGGGGGCTTTTAGGACCTGGATTGGGCCCCCTACACTTATAATTTTAAAAAAAGAAAGCTGCTATGTCATCTGGGTTCTGGAGCCCCCACTCTCTTCCTGGTTTCCTGTGACCAATAGCAAATTGCCTTCTACCAGAACTGCCTGCTGGATTGGTCCTGGAGCAAGTCAGATGGCAGAAGAGTCAGGGTGACCTCACTCCCACTGAAAAAGTTGGGGTAAGTTGCCAACTTTTTCAAAGTGCAGCTTAGTGGGAAAGCCCTGTTGTGGCTGTGTCACATAACTGATGCAATGCAGATTCACAGCCACTGCAGGGCTTTGGCTGCGTATAGACAGCCCCCAGAGTAGATGTGGCTGATAATATGTTCCTCTCTGCTACCCCTTGATCTAATTCCCCACAGAAAGGCACCTGCAGTAAACCTGATCTACATGATGGGCCTTTCCTCTCAGCTCCACTTGGGTCAAGCATTTCATGTTTAGAAAATTCCCGACATTAAGCTTCCACTTTAGAGAGTCATTTCTGCAGTTTTGAGATGGGCTTGGATGATCCACTTAACTGAGTCTTCTAAAATGTAATGCCACTTACCACATGTTCTACTGGATGAACATAGACGCAAGATATGCTGATGGGAGAGGTCCATTCATGATGTTTTTTATGGAAGCGTTTATACAGGAGAGGGTGATGAAAAAGCCTGCATAGAAAGAAGTAGAAGCATTGGACCATGTTTCCACTCACCATGTTATCATATCCCTGCTTGTTACATTCAGGGTGGGGGGTGGGGACAATTTTAAAAATGGCCAGTAGACACAGAGCTCTATGGAACCAACCCAGGAGGGAGCCAAATTTGTTATTTTGGTGTAAGGTGCACCTTACCGGTGAGAGTAATAGAAGAGAATTTCTTCCACTATCACAAAAATGATAAACTCAAAAAAACCCCGTTCCAGAGTGGGCAGCTGCAAATTGCATGGATCACCCCTCCATTTCATGATGGGAATCATGAGGATCATCATGCTCGTGGAGATGAAATTCATATTGAACAAGGCCGTTTTGAAGGCACTGTAAAGTCTTTGTCGGTCAACCTAAGGGAGACATAAAATGAACCCATATCAAAATGTGGAGCAACGCTGTGACATGAAATCAAAAAGAAAAAAAAATTAATTAATGTTTGCCTCCTTGCCCTGAAACCCCCAAATTGAGATCAAGCAAGTTGTAAAACAAATCTTATGTAAATCCTAAAGAGTCCTTGCAGGGCAGATGATCTCACCGGTGATAGAGGAAACATTAAGGTGTCAAAGCACTTAATTTTATGAGAGGAGCTGGCAAGTCAAAGAATCCTTTGTTTTTGTTGCCAGCCAGAGGCCCCTAGGCTATCTCTCCTTTGGTATGTTGAAATGACCTTGCTGCTTGCATTTCTGTAACTCTGCTTGCAATAGAAGCATTATTTTTTTTGTGAGAAGTTTCTAGACACGTACGTCACTAGAGGGGTGTTTCTTTTCATGCGAAGAGTGTAAAAACCTTTGCTTAAGCTGGTTAGGGGCGGTTCCTCTGAATCTTGGCCGTTAGGCATCAGAGGTTCGCCTCAGCGCTGATTTTTCTCAATTAATAAAATTGAGTTGTACCCTCCTCCTTGCTATCTGAGTTTGATTTTAATTAACTCCAGGTAACAACGCTGCCTGTACACGAGGAACCTATTGCAACCCTTGAAAGCTCCACTCAAAGGCTAGATGTGTGGCTTTCCCCTCTCTCCTAGAAGGTAGTTAGTTTGTTGCATTTAATTAGGGTGACCAGATTTTTAAAATAAAAATCCCGGTCCCCCCCGCCCCCCCCACCCAAAACAACTCCCCCACCAAGCCACCCCCCAAAAAAAAACCAGCCTGGACCTACCGCCGGGTTCCTCCTTCGCCCACGCAGCCGCGCGGGGTCCTCCTTCGCCGCCCGCGCCGGGTTCCTCCTTCGCCCGCGCGGGGTCGTCCTTCGCCGCCCGCGCAGCCGCGCCGGGTCCTCCATCGCCGCCCACGCGGAAGAGGCGGGAGAGGGCCAGATCCGGAAGTGACGCCACTTCTGGATCCGGCCCTCTCCCGCCTCTTCCGCGCGGCCTCTGGCCTTACGAGCCCGGCAGCGGCGGAGGAGCCCGGGAAGCGGCCGCCCCAGCAGGTAAGTGCCCCCCTTCGTGCTTACCAGCTGGGGCGGCCGCTTCCCGGGCTCCTCCACCGCCTTCGCCGCCGCTCCTTGCTTGCTGCCACCGCCGCGTGACCCCCCGCCACCCCGGTTTGCCCCCCCCACCCCCCGGTTGGGCCGGTTTGCCCCTGGATTCCCGGTTAGGACCGGGAAATCCCGAGCCACCTGGTCAGCCTAATTTAATCCTCAGTTTAGTTTTGCACGTTAACGCACAGCTAGCGTTAACGTGCACTTAGTACAAGGGCACTAGAATCCCATTAGTATGACCAGATTCTACCACAAGGAAGAAATGGAATTGAGGGCAGATAGTTTTGCTGCCTGAAGTCTGAGAAGCAGACAGCTTGGTTCTTGCCTCCCTTTTGAGAGAAGAAGAGTCCTCTTTTCTCTTTTGGACCATGTTTTCCTTTGGCTTTTAGACTATTTTGGGCTATCTTTTCCCAAGGCCAGTTTCTCTGACCTAGGCACCTGGCTCCTGGACAGTTTGGTGCAGCTTTCACCTCCTATTTGTTTTTGCTCACTGGTGAAGGTTGGGCTTCACAGCACTTTTCAGTTTAAAATATTTTCTTCACTCTCCACCTGGATTAATTTCCCCACCTGGACTTTGCTGAGTTCTACACACTAGATTCTAGGAGAGTTTTCTTTGAACCTTCCTCTGGATCCATGATAACTTGGTCTTAAGATCTTTCCTTGGAATAGGTAGCTATACATTCCTTTTAATTCCCCCTTCCCATACACACACACTGCTCCCTTGTTTTTTCCTAAGAGTTTGGACCATACTGCTATACAGTTGAAAGCTTCAAACACTTCATTTAACTAGCTTTGGCCAGTGTAAGTTTTAAGTACAACTTTGAAACTTTTCAAAGTGCTTCTGGGCCTACAACATTGTTTTTGGCCTAGTCACACTGTTTTTCTAATAGATCTTAGAAACAGTTAAACTGTAGGTTTTTTTTCATAGTGTACACATGTATTTTCTTTCTAATCATTGCATGTTTCACATTTCACTTCTGTATCTGATGTTCTTTTGCATTTCCTTTTTTATAAACTATTAATATCTTAAGACTTCTTGTGTGGCATGTTTTCATTGGTTTAATAATTAAAGGGGGTATTCACTATTTTCCTGCTTATGTTTTAAAATCTATTTTCAACAGACCTGTAACTTCAAGAGTTACAGAGTTGGGGGAAATCCTCAATCTCTTTCTGATCAGAGGAACTGAGTAAGGGATTCCAGGAGATAATTTAGACTGACCCCAACCACATAACACCAGTTCCTCCTTCTGAAAAGGTCTAGACCACAGACTACCAAAGACAAACAAACTGGCAGACCACAATAACAATTCTCATAGCCCATTTGGTTTATGAGGCAAGTGTTCCTGCAGAATACCAAACGGAGGGACTAACAGGCCATAAAGTTGCCTGGCTGGGTCTGCAAGAAACCTGGCCTCATCACTCCTGGCAGATCCATGTTCTACAGCAACCACTCTCAGCTGGATTTGATGGAATCCCACCCTCCACCCCTGGGTTTAATTTACTGACCTCCCCTGGCTGGGCCTTGCAGGAAACTATAGGGACAGTCAGAGCAGGCATACAAACCACACACAGAGTGCTGAGACTGGCAAATCTAAACAAAAGTATGCTGCTTTTCAAGAACCAAGGAAATTTAATGGTTCTTATTTTTGAGTAAATATCTATGGATGGAAATGCAGCCTGTTCAGGCTTGAAACTTGACCACAAACCTAATCACAATCTGCTACTTTGAGATCCAAACAGGAAGAAAAAGCATGTAGTATAAAATGAGCTATAATATAGTAAACTGAAACTTATTCTAACATAGAATATTTTCCTGTATCATCTTGTGTGCTTCCAGAATTAATCAGGGATTTTTAATTTCAGTAGAACAATTTTTCAGATTGTGTCCAAATACAGACACAGAACATGAAATACTTCCTTTTCATGAGGCAGTGATAAAAAGCTTTTAACTCTGGACACTGGCTATTGAAAAGTTCAAATGAATATCATCAGAGCATAACTTCTGGGGCTCATTTATTAATTTGAAAAGTGGGTTCAACACATAGCACTAGCTTTTATTTTAAATTGGATGTCAACATGGCGTAACATCTCACCTGACACTGGCTTGATTGTCAACTGTATAATATCTGGTCATTCATTACACAAAGCCATGAAATTCATAAAACAAAAAACCTAAGGTTTACAAAACAATGTTAAGTCTCTAGAGCTTTCAACCAAGCACCAAAAAGCAGGGAAATTGGGAGTTAAGGCTCACAGGCCTTAACGCCACATCCTACATAAGGCGGCAGAAAGTGCAAGTGAAATTCTCATTCTCCCAAAGCAGATAAACCATGAGGACAGGATGGAGAATATGATATGCAGATGAGTGTGGGATTGTGGAAAACTGATGACAAACAACTTGGGGCTACATACTTTACTTTTTAAAGCAGCCCTACCTCAACCTGGTGCCCTCCAAAGATGTTGAACTACAACTCCCATCATTGCAAGTCAGTATGTCCCATAGCCAGGAATGCTGGAACTTGTGACCTCAAACAACTGGAAGACAGTAGGTTGGGGAATGCTGTTCTATATTCTTACCAAATACAGGGACTGCCCAATACTTTTCTCTCACGTATATCTCCCATATAGCAGTACGATTGATGAAAAAAGGAACACTATGCATTACAGATCTAGAACCAGAGCATGTGCCAGGCACTTTCCATTTTTGGTCAATATCCTGCCCTTCAAAGCCAAAGTCCCCCCCCCCCCTTAAAATGTGTTTACACAAAATATACTGTTCACTCCCCACAATCCCTCATCTCATCAAAGTGACAGAGGAGCAGAAAAAATTTGGTTGGCTGTCTTGAAAGCCTTCAGATGAGATTGGTTTGCAATCCTATACCACTTGGGAGTAAACCCTAGTGAACTCAGTGACACTGACTTCTGAGAAGACATGTATAGGATTCAAGTGTAAACCAACCTTCTCCAGCCTGGTGTTCTCCAGATGTTGCACTGCAACTCCCATGTTATGTGTTATGGGGAAGACAAAAATCATTTTTATCATTAATTTAAAATAATCTTTACACATGTAAGTATTAGGTGTTAGCTCTGCCTTTGAACTCACACTGCTGAACACATAAGAAAAATCCTCTGTGTTAGTCCCCCAACACCACATATCTGATATTCAATAAACAGCAAACTTATGCCATGTGTTGAAAACTAATTTTAATGTCTGAAGAACTGTCAGGATTAGGTATTCAAGATTGATTAATTGTCGTTTCATTTGGTTTAAGGCAGTCTATTTAAAGTGATGCACCTCTTTTGGAGTTCCTTGATGGATCTCATATCTTAATGCTGGAAAAGATCATACATTAGATCAGATGTGGGCAGAAAATAGATCTATCCTGATGTTTTGGACATCAACTCCCAGCGTTCCTGATCACTGCCTATGCTGGTAGGAGCTTTTACGAGTTGAACTCCAAAACATCTGAAGATCTACATTCTGCCTGCCCTTGCTCTAGAACAGCCTTCCCCAACCTGGAGGCCATCAGATGTTTTGGGTTGCAACTCTCATCATGAAGAGATACTCTAAAAAAAAGAGAAGTAGGTGGCCCTAAGTTGTTCGTCATCAGTTTTCCACAATCCCACAGTCACCTCTGCATATCATATTCTCCATTCTGTCCTCATGGTTTATCTGCTTTGGGAGAATGATAATTTCACTTGCACTTTCTGCCTCCTTAGGGAGGATGTGGCGTTAAGGCTTGTGATGTTAACTCCTATTTCCCTGCTTTTTGGTGCTTGGTTGAAAGCTCTAGAGCATTAACGTTGTTTTGTAAACCATAGGTTTTTTGTTTAATTATATTACACTGTAGCCCTAGGGATTCTGCAATGTAGAGGGAAAAGGAATGTGCAATTCTATCCCAATTAGCTTTAGGTTGGCCAAAGAAACAGGAAATGAATCAATGAAAAAGAGGACACTGATTTGTATAACACTGGCATACACATAGCTGCAAATTTATAAATTATTATAATTTAAATCCAAAGACAGTACATATCACCATAGTGGAGACAATGGTGACCTGTGTCCCTGCCTGTTCAGTCTGCTGCCCAGGTGCTCACTGCTCATAGGTCACATATTCTGATGGTTCTTTATTGGGAAACCAGAATTGGACAGGACAGCCCTTCAAATAAAGGAAACTTTCAACTAAAGGATGGTACTTTGGCAGCCCTTCAAATAGGGGACTGCCCTCTGTAAGGCTATCAATGGCTAATAGTCCTGAAGGATATATGCTACCTCCAGTATCAGAGGAGGTATGCCTATGTACACCAGTTGCTGGGGAACACAAGTGGAAGGGTGCTATTGCACTCATGCCCTACTTGTGGGCTTCCCACAGGTGGAAGGCTGGCCACTATATGAACAGAATGCTGGACTAGATGGACCTTTGATGATTCAGCATGGCTCTTATTATTTTCTTGCTTATGTAAGACAGGACATTTGGCTGCCCTAGTTAGATTGCCTCCCACTGAAACCTACCCCACAAGCTGCTTTTGCCCAGGTGGAGATCTACATTAGTGCCCCTAATCTGTGTGAGCCAGTGCTGTATCTTCAAAACATAATAGTTTCCATTGAGACAAACTGAATCAAGCGTAGTAGCTAATTCAGCCTCCTTCTCTGCTCATATCTTCGGCATTCCAACTCATGAGGGACCCTTACTCATCCCCAGTGTCCTCTTCGTTTCTCACTTGCTCTTGCACACAGTGCCCAGCAAAATGGCCGCCTTCTGCTGCCTCCCTCTGTGCCTCTCCTCCTTTCATTCCCTGCTCTTTCCTCAGTGACAGCAATGGCAAGGAACTGTTATTCTGGGCAGCCATTTAGAACAATTGAGAAAGGAAGAGGACATGGGGGAAAGATTTCCTGCCCCAAATCCCATTAAAATCAGGGTGAGGGAAGAGCAGGAAACAGGAGGAGGAGGAATAAGATGGAGAAAACATTAAAGCCACTCCTACCAAGTAAGAGTTGTAATACCGCTGGGTTGAATCACAAATGTCTTTGAAACACATGGAAACCACAAGTGCCAGAAACACCATCGTAAAGGTATGAACGAATGTTTTTCTTAGGTCTTGCTATTTTACTGAAGATGTGTAAGGGTGGAGTTTTAAGGGCTTGTCAGTATAGCATAGGAAAGAAGGAGGCAATTAGAAGTACTCACATTGTATCAGAGTTTAGATGCTTTAAAGTATAGAAACTTGTGATTTGTGGTGGCAAGAATATAATTTTTATCACTGGCTGTATTAGTCCTAAATGAAAGTCAGTATGAGTGATGCAGAATTTGTGAGTATACAGCTGCAAGATTTGTGAGTATGTCATTTTGCTTAAACTTTGTCTTTTCTTTAATAAGATATATTTAATTTAAAATTTGAGTAGATATAGAATTATAAAATCACAGAATAGTAGAGTTTGAAGGGGCCTATAAGGCCATCGAGTCCAACCCCCTGCTCAATGCAGGAATCTACTTTAAAGCATCCCTGATAGATGGTTGTCCAGCTGCCTCTTGAATGCCCCTAATATGGGAGAGCCCACCACCTCTCCGGTAAATTGGTTCCATTGTCGTATCGCTCTAACAGTCAGGAAGTTTTTCCTGATGTCCAGCTGGAAACTGGCTTCCTGTAACTTAAGCCATTATTCCGTGTCCTGCATTCCGGGTTGATCGAGAAGAGATCCTGGCCCTCCTCTGTGTGACAACCTTTCAAGTATTTGAAGAGTGCTATCATGTCTCCCCCTCAATCTTCTCTTCTCCAGGTTAAACATGCCTAGTTCTTTCAATCTCTCCTCATAGGGCTTTGTTTCCAGACTCCTGATCATTCTTGGTGCCCTCCTCTGAACATGTTCCAGCTTGTCTTCATCCTTCTTGAAGTGTGGTGCCCAGAACTGGATGCACTACTCAAGATGGGGCCTAACCAGTGCTGAATAGAGGGGAACCAGTACCTTGCATGATTTGGAAGCTATACTTCTATTAATGCAGCCCAAAATAGCATTTGCTTTTTTTGCAGCCATATCACACTGTTGGCTTATATTCAGCTTGTGATCTACAATAATTCCAAGATCCTTCTTGCTTGTCATATTGATTAGCCAAGTATCCCCCATCTTGTAACTGTGCATTTGGTTTCTTTTTCCTAGGTGTAGAACTTGGCATTTATACCTATTAAATTTCATTCTGTTGTTGTCAGCCCAGCACTCCAGTCTATCAAGATCACTTTGGAGTTTGTTTCTGTCTTCCAGGGTATTAGCGATCCCACCCAATTTTTTGTCGTCTGCAAATTTAATAAGTATTCCCTTCCCTTTCCCGTCCAAATCATTAATAAAAATGTTGAAGAGCACTGGGCCCAGGACTGATCCCTGCTGTACCCTGCTCGTTACCTCCCCCCAGTGTGAAAAGGTACCATTGATAAGCACTCTTTGAGTCCAATTCTGTAGCCAACTGTGGATCCACCTAATAGTTGTTCCATCTAGCCCACTTTTCACTAGTTTGTTAAGTTCTAAGTGTAAGCTGGGTGAATGCAGGGTGTATGCACCATCTTCTCCCTCTCAAAAAACAAATGAACACCAAGGCCATATTCAATGCAAGCTGGAAGCCTAGTGTAGAAAAATACTTACAGGAACGTTCTTCCCCAACTGAATTCGGTATCGTGTGATGAAGTTTGGCTTCCCAGTTGCATCTATTACAATCATGATTCCATTAGTAACCCAGAAAGCAAAGAAAGGAACTATTACATTACCTGTAGTGGAAGAAGAGGAAGAGATTGAGTGTGTGTGTAAATGGGGTCAGGAGAAATATAAGATCAAAGTGAAGGGCTGTAAGGAGTCGAACCCCCCCCCTCCAGTTCTGTATTATGGCTGGTGCTTTTTATAACTTGTTCATCAATGATCTGGGGGTAGGGGCGAGCAGTGAGCTGACTAAGTTTACCAAAATATTCAAGGTGGTAAAAACAAACATGAAGGAAGGGAGTGGTTCAGCAAACAGGAAATGGTGGCGCATAATCAACCCCATAATCAAGAGACCACTTCTTCTGCCAGGTGCATCGACTGCATTTTTTCTTGCCTACACATGGGGAGATTGTACTTCTATTCCATTCCAAATACACACACAAAGTCAAATATTCTGAAATCTGCAAAAAGGAGGAAGAACCACATGGAAAACACAGGACAATGGTTCCATGACTACATTATGTGTATGCCCATAAAAAATGAGTAAACAAAGCATGATGGTTCCACAGTAAATGGCTAGTGTGGAAGCACCTCGAGAAAGGGATCTTGGGGGGGGGGGAATAGCTTAATGAAAATGTTGAGCTAATGCATGGCAGCTGTAAAGGAGGCAAATTCTATATTAGCAAGAATTAGGAAATTGACTGAAAATAAAAATTCCAATATACAAATATATGTTGCAAACATATGTGGAATACTGTTTACAGTTTGAGTTGCCACATCTCAAAAAGGATACTGTTGAACTGGAAAAGGTACAGAAAGGGGCAACCTACGAGGAAAAGTTACAACATCTGGGGAATTTAGTATAAAAAAAACACTGGTGAGTAAAGGGGAGATTATAATGGCACATAAAATTATGTAGAGAAATGGATGGAGAGTATTTTCCCTCCCTATCTCATACTACTGGAACCTTGGGTCACCCAATGAGGCTAAGTAGTGGGAGATTCAGGACAGATAAGTGGAAGCACTTCATACTGCACATAGTTTAACCATGGCATTTGCTTCCAGAGGATGTAGTGATGGCCACCAACTTGGACGGGTTTAAAAGGGAATTAGACAAATTCTTGGAAGAAATACGTATCTATGGCTACTGCCCATCTTGATGGCTTCTCTTTTGAAGAGAAGATGGAATCTTAACTTTTTAATCTGAGGACAGTCTAAATGAGAAAGGGATAAGAAGAGCAGGAGTGAAGTGAAGAAGTCCACTATCATCTGTATGGTTTGAATAGACAAGCAGAAGGGACTAAAATTTTGCCACAGGGACAATATCACTGTAAGGATTTATTGCTCACTTAGATAATACATGGAAGATGATGTTTTATTTTGGCTATCACTTGAGTAAATAGTTGTGATTGCAAGAACCCCTATGTATAACCCTAAGTCTTTATACTCCAATCCTTGAATCTGCACTCTGTCAGAGGCACCTTGCTGATGCAGTATCATTGCTGATGGCATTGCAGTAGTTTTGGTAGCAGAACCTGGGCCTATGCTGTTGCAGCAGGAGCCCTTAGTACTGCTCATCCTATCCATCACCTGGACTATCATCATCATCCATTGTTTGTAAAAATGCCTAAAGTAGACTGTGGACAACTACAAATATGCGGTCCCCACACTCTTAATCATCACTACATGGTCCCAGGTGTTGTGAGGGGAGGCAGCATCCGTTATGTGCCATTCAGACAAGTTGAACCAACCTTGTGTCAACGTTATCTAGTTATGAACAGAAAACAGCTTATCATCATAGGTGCAGCTATGGGCAGACACTGGAGCCAAAGTCCAGGGCCCTGCACCGTTTACCCACCCCAATTGATTACACAGAGAGTGGCAGGTGATAAGGGCATCAGGGCAGCAAAAGCAAGCTCCATTGTACTTCTGTCTAGTGGAGCTATGATTTAAGTGAGTTTAAAATCCAAAACTACACATACCCAGATTATCTTTTTTTAATTAGGACTGGCAAAGAGTTCTGTTGTTGTCCTTCTAACTCATTAGAAATGTAGAAGCAACTGTAAAGTTGCGGGGGGAAGAGAGATGTTAGAAGAAGAAATACATATAGCCATCTAAAAGGGCAAGGGGGGCATAAGCCCATTAAATACTAGCTACACTACTGCTTATCATGGTGAATCTCCCACTATTGGACTCATATGACCGATACTTGTGGGGCGGAGGGGGAGGGCAGAGGTAATGCTTTTCTATTCAAAATGCTATCGTTGATATTACAGAATTCCCCCCTACCAGATCTGACTTCAATTCAAAGTGACTCACAGAGCAAGAAAATCACCAACTCATTTCCCCCTGCGAGGTGGTGCACATTCTCCCACTGGGTCTGCAAGAAGAAGCCAGAAGCTTTCCTGAATTTCTGCAGCTGCCTGTAAAGCAAAACAAGCCAGTGACTCAGTAGTTACTCCATTTCCCGAGAATAATTCTTTGTCTCAACCATTAAGCTATGGTGACCTTGTGGGCTTACCCTGAGAATAAGTTCTGGAGAGCAACCAGCATGAGCAGGCCGAGGCCCATTATAAAGGCCGATCTCTTCCCTGAGTACCAGAACATCCATCCCTGAGAATAAGAAACAGTTATGAGAATATCTCAGTAGTCAACAGAACAAGAATGAAAAGAAGCAGCAGAACAAGACGTAAGAATATAACAAAAACAAAGACCAAATATGAATTATGCGACTCCTCAAAAACTTGGACGCAACGTACATCCCTCAGTTATGGACTTGACCACCTCTTTCTCCCAGAGAAAGCTCCTCTCTGCCATCTTCTCCTTCCTGCCCTGGAAAGAATAGTCTGGAAAACAGGAAGCACTGAATACACTTCCTCCCAAACGTTGTATCCAAATTCGTCCCATTCGTTTCAAAGGCTTTACACTAATTAGGACTAACGTGATACAGCCTGATGTTTTTATTTAAGCAGACACAAAGCTCTACCTGACATCCAAATGTCTAAATAAGAAAATTTTGTGTGCTTCATTGCTGTGTATTAGGCTGCTTTTTCAGGCACATGAGCACAGCCAGGAAGAGAGATGGCAATGCTATCCTATATTGACTTAGGATGAGGGCAACTGATGCATTTGGGGCAGGAACCAGGGCAAACAATCCTGCTAGTATGGAATGCAACACCTATAGTAATATTAATTACATTTGTACACTGTCCAATAGCTAAAGCTCTCTAGGCGGTTCCGAAAAAATAAATCTATAATATACAACATGATAAAATATAATATAAAACCTTTACAAATATTTAAACAGAACAAAACCAAAGTAAAAGCTACAGTAAAAGCCAGTAGGAGTGTAATGATCTGAAAACACAGTAACACATTTAAAAAACAAAACAAAGCCTGGGAAAATCAAAAGGTTTTTTTTTAATCTGAATAAGAGCACAATGTGGGCAAGGTATGCCACAACTGAAGTGCCACCACTGAAAAGGCCTTCTCTTTAATAACCACCTGCCTCACCTCATTTGGTGGGGGCGCCCTGAGGTGGGCCTCTGAAGATGATCGTAGGATCCTAGCAGGTATATATGGGAGGAGAAGCAATCCTGACCCCAAGCTTTTTTCAGGGCTTTGAAAGTTAATACCAGCACTTTGAATTGGGCCCAAAAACGGACTGCAAGCCATCAGGGCTGGGAGCAATTTCGGTGTTGCTCTAATAAGGTTAAAAAAGACTAATAGTGCAATCTTAGGCATGCCTACACAGAAGTAAGTCCTCTTGAATTCAATGGGACTTAGGGCTTCTCTAAACAAGCAATTTATAGCATGCTTGTGACTGGGCAGTCACGGAGGTTTGCGGGTCAATTTCATGATGTCACCATCGGGCAAGATGTCACCTGCACGTTCCCCCACTTATCCTGCTGTCAGAAAACTTAGAGATAATCAGCTCTGAAAAAGAAATCTGCTAAATCTGCCCAATGTATTAGTGGTGTTGCACTATAATTCTGACACTAGATGCTGCTGTTTGGTTGATTTGAATGGAAGTTCAAACTCAAAGCAGAGATAGGAAGTATTGCATTCAAGCCATGTGGCCGCCCGTGTAATTGGTAAATCTAAGAAATGCATATTTTCCCACTCCTGCGACTAGCCTCAGTCTCTGATGTTCATTATCAATTGCCAGCCATTAAAAAAGAACAGATTCTTCTCTTGGTGGCACAGCTTTCCCCATACTAGAAATTGAAATACTTAATGTGAAGTAGACAATTTTATCGTAGCGTGTATGATGAGCAGTGGTGCTGCAGAAACATGAGCAATTGAAAGACCAATTCACAGTTAAAGCTGATTTTTAGGTACTCCTGCAGCATAGAAATCTCTTCATGGATGGCACAGAGAGCAAAAATCTGACATGCTTCCAAAGGGGCAAGAAAAGGATATCATTTTCAGAGTTTTAACTCAAGTGCATTATTCTGTTTCTCCAGTCCTAAATTTGGTGATTATCAACACAGAGGTTGTGCTGGGGGCTGTTTTGTATGGGATGAGACACTGATTATCAAGACTGTAGGGGCACATAGTTAATGCTTTGCCTTTGTTCATTATCTACTCATCATGCCCTACTACCCTGCTAAACAATACTGCCCAGAGAACCTCCCATCCCCAATAAGCATCCAGGAGTCCATTATTTCAGAATCATCCAAACTTAGGCTAGGTTAGACCATTAGAAAAACAGCATCCTTAGAGTCTTCATCCTTTTCAGACCTGGGACCCACATGTAGCCTAAATACGCATTGAGGGACCTATTTCTTAATCCTTTTCTTATATATTGGCATGGTGGTAGTGCAGCTATTATGGCCCCTCCCCCCTTAGCTCATGCCACAACCAACTAGTGGGCCCTGACCCACCAGTTGAAGACCCATGCTTTACAGCAGCCTTCCCCAACCAGGTGCCCTCCAGAATGTTGGACTATAACTCCCATCATTCCCAGCCATACTTGCAGCAGGTTGGGGAAGACAGCTTTAGAGGGTTAAAACACGACATGAACGAATGGGCCATAAGAAACACCTAGCCCTCCCTGGACCCCCTGAATCTTAATAACTACAGACCAGTATCAAATCTTCCATTTTTGGGCAAAGTGATCAAGAGGGCAGTTGCCTTCCAACTCCAAGCAGTTTTGAATGATACAGATTTTCTAGACCTATTTCAAACTGGCTTCAGGGCAGGATACGGAGTTGAGACAGCTATGGTCGCCTTAGTGGATGATCTACGCCTGAGTATTGACAGGGGGAGTGTGTCCCTGTTGGTACTTCTGGATCTCTCAGAGGCTTTTGATACCATCGACCATGGTATCCTTCTGGAACGCCTGAAGGGATTAGGAATTGGGGGCACTGTGCTTCAGTGGTTCCGGTCCTATCTCTCAGGCAGGCTCCAGATGGTGATGCTTAGGGAACAGCTGCTCCTCAAAGAAGGAGCTGTTGTATGACGTACCACAAGGCACCATCCTATCCCCAGTGCTGTTTAACATCTACATGAAACTGCTGGGAGAGATAATCTGGAGGCATGGGGCAGGGTGCTATCAGTATGCTGATGACACCCAAATATATTTCTCTATGCCTTCGACAACAGTGTCAGCTAAGGACAGTGTGTGTCCTGTGAATAAATGCTTGGAGGCAGTAATGGGCTGGATGACGAAAAACAAACTGAAGCTGAATCCAGACAAGATGGAGGTGCTTACTGTCAAAGGGCCCAACCTGAGTTTGGAGGTGTGTCAACCAGTTCTGGATGGGATTACATCCCCCCAAAAAAGACTGTGTTCACAGCTTGGGGGTGCTCCTGGATCTGTTGCTACAAATGACATCTCAGATAGATGTGATGGCCAGGAGTGTCTATCAGCTTCGGCTGATATGCCAGCTGTGCCCCTTCCTAGAGTTGGAAGACCTAAAGACGGTAGTGCATGCGCTGGTAACTTCAAGGCTCGACTTCTGCAATGTGCTGTACATAGGGCTACCTTTGTGCCTAGTCTGTGGAATGGCCTGCCAGGAGAGATTCGTCAACTTAACAGTCTCCCAGAATTTAAAAAAGTCATAAAGACTGATCTCTTCTGGCAGGCCTACCCAGCTGAATTTTAAGATGCCTTTTAATAATGTATAAGTTTTATATGCTTTTAATCAGTTATATGTCTTTTATGGTGTTTTGCATTTGTTGTTGTACCCTGCCTCGATCCAGAGGGAGAGGTGAGTAAGAAATAAATAAATAAATATATTATTATTATTAGCTGGAATTCCCATAGCTTTGCCTAGTTTAATATCAAAAAAAGAAGATATTTATCCTGCAATTTATAGTAGTAACAAGTCTTATTGCTTTGGCTGCTAGGCTTTCTGTTGGACTTTTCCCCTTATCTGAACTGTATTACTATCATTGGTCAAACATGTGTACTCAACTGATATGTGAAATTTTAGATCTTGAAGCTAGAATCACAGTGTGCCAAGTTCTTTCGTCACAGGTACCTTGTGCAAAAATGTTTCTCTTCCTTGACAGGAATTTCACGTGCAAACCCTGGATGGAGGATCTCAACCTTGGACAGTATCCAATGTTATTCCCACTTAAAGTAGATCCAGTTACTTAGTCCCATTAATTCCAATGGGTTTACTTTAAGTAGGACTAACACTGGATACTATGCCTTAATGGTAATTAGCCATTGCTAATGTGTTCACCAGTAGTTGCAACTAAGAATATTGGTGAAATTCGCAATGGAATTTAACGAGTTTTGATTTTTATGAATCTGACCCATGGGCTCTGCAGTGCACCGGATTTACCCCAGTTAGACAGATTTCACGGTCTTGTGGACTGTTTTTCTAACATTCTGGAAGTTTGTAGAATTTTAAGAATATAAAAATGCGTGATTAAAAAAAAAAAACAACAACGGCTAAACATTTGCATCTTGCCCCCCAGCTAAAACATGAAAATGCACATGTGGAGGGGGGGAATTTGTGCATTTGGAAGGATTTACAAATTTTTGCAGGTGCAAATTTTTGCAAGTGCAAATTTGCACAAATTCATAAACAAAACAAAAAAATCTGACTCCCGTCAATGTCCTCATGAAAAGTGGCTGACAATCTGCACATCCCTAGTTGTAACACATCAGGTGTGGAGTTTTTCCCTTGCCAGGGCAATACTTGAGCAATTAAGGATTTTGCTTGGACAGTGTAATTAGCCTTCTGCTTAAGCAATCAGAGAGACATTTACATGTTCCAAAGCTCCTGTACTTTTCTATACCAGCCTAGTGCTTTAATTAGACAGAGAGAAGCCAGTGTATGATTAGTCCTTCTGGACGATGTGAAGATTTTAGAGTAACCATTGAGAGTTGCAAATATTCTTACATCCACATGCTAGTGGTGAGCTACACAATAACACAGCACCAAGAAGATCTTTCTATCAAGAGGCAGAAAGTGTCTGGACATAATGAATTGTTACCTTTGTGCTCATATCGTTAAGCTAGAAGAGATGATTCCCACAAATGTGCAAAGAAATGGAACAATCTGCCAAGGAAAAAGAAATTATTCTTTAGGTCTCAAACTAAAATTTAAGTGTTTTATATACTGTTCTTCCCACACCTGGTGTGAAATTTGAAGAGAAAAATTTGCTGTCATCCCAATTTTAATATCCAATCCAGAAAGTTACACTCAGCCTACTAGAGAATATATGATTAGTCTAGAAGACATAGCTTCCTGATCTTTGATATACTTTCAGGATCCAGAACAGGAATTGTAGAAGTAGTTCACCTGATATTTCAAGTAAAATTTGGGTCTTGGCGTTTTTTTGTTCCAGTACACCGCAAGTTTTTGACCTGAAATATGTAAGGGAGAAAAATGAAAGCACACTTCAAGTGATTGAAATTATATATTATGTAGATTTTTTATGGGAATACCTGTAAACATTTAAAGACAATAGCATGTACTTCCTTGTTTCCTACATTATTGAAGGAAAAAAACAAGATACTGAGAACTGTTGACATGCTACAGGTGCAATCCTATTAGGAAAAGCTTGCCTAATACTGAATTTGCAATTGGCATCTATTCATTTTTACTAATCAATGTAGGAAATGGAGGATTTGTGATAAGCACCAAAATGATCTCTTGAAAATGGAAGCATGGGCATCCAAATGGCAAATGTGGTTTAATGTAAGCAAGTGGAAAGTGATGCATGTTGGGACAAAAAGAGAAAAAGTAAAAAGCTTGAAATTAAATAAGGCGGACGGATTCACTGTGAAATTCTATAAACACTGTTGTGAAGAAGAATGGAAAATAGTTTCAATAGACGAATGATCAACTCAATCTGTGTCAATTTAAAAGAAAATTACTACAAATTGATTTATTGCTGGATCTAATCCCTCATAGTTTAAATAAAATTCAGAGAGAAGTTAATTGTATGTTGGAAAGGAGGGATGAAGTCAGCTGATTATATGTATATGTTGTGGATGTGTTCAAAAGTTTAAGGTGTTTGAAAACAAGTTAAGAGGAAAGTTCTTAAAATAACAGGATATAATTTATCCCTTAACTCTAAAACAATGTTATTAGAAATTTTTCAATCCGAGCTCCTAAAAATTCATTAGCCAATAATATCAGATTTGTTAAGCACAGCAAAGAGAATTATAGCTAAGAACTCGGGGAGGGGGGACAGAAATCCAAATGCTTCTAAAGAATGATTTATTAAAATTTGGCTAATTGCACAATGATTGACAATCAGTGAAGGAGTCAGATTGAGAAATGGCAGACAGCTGATCCCCATATTTATGGAGGAATGGAACCCTTTTCTTGAATAATGGAAAAATAATCATAATATAGAAAGTAACATATATTCTTGTATTGCTATTTTATAAATCATTGAGTTTGGAAGACATGCGAAACTTGATCTTATGTACTGTTTAATCTGTTTCATCTATTTGATATTTAATTCATTCTTGGATGATCTTGTGTGGTGTTATGCTGAGTGCTTTAATTGAATAACTAATATCAAATCATAGAATCATAGAATAGTAGGGGATAAGGCCATCAAGTCCAACCCCCTGCTCAATGCAGGAATCTACTTTAAAGCATCCCTGACAGATGGTTGTCCAGCTGCCTCTTGAATGCCCCTAATGTGGGAGAGCCCACCACCTCCCCAGGTAAATTGGTTCCATTGTCGTATCGCTCTAACAGTCAGGAAGTTTTTCCTGATGTCCAGCTGGTATCTTGCTTCCTGTAACTTGAGCCCATTATTCCGTGTCCTGCACTCTGGGTTGATCAAGAAGAGATCCTAGCCCTCCTCCATGTGACAACCTTTCAAGTATTTGAAGAGTGCTATCATATCTCCCCTCAATCTTCTCTTCTCCAGGCTAAACATGCCCAGTTCTTTCAGTCTCTCCTCATAGGGCTTTGTTTCCAGACCCCTGATCATCCTCGTTGCCCTCCTCTGAACACACTAAAGCTTGTCTGCATCCTTCTTGAAGTGTGGTGCCCAGAACTGGATGCACTACTCAAGATGGGGCCTAACGAGTGCTGAATAGAGGGGAACCAGTACCTTGCATGATTTGGAAACTATACTTCTATTAATGCAGCCCAAAATAGCATTTGCTTTTTTTGCAGCCACATCACACGGTTGACTCATATTCAGCTTGTGATCTACAACAATTCCAAGATCCTTCTCGCTTGTCGTATTGCTGAGCCAAGTATCCCCATCTTGTAACTGCATTTGGTTTCTTTTTCCTAGGTGTAGAACTCAGCATTTATCCCTATTAAATTTCATCCTGTTGTTTTCAACCCAGCGCTCCAGTCTATCAAGATCACTTTGAAGTTTGTTTCTGTCTTCCAGGGTATTAGTGATCCCACCCAATTTTGTGTTATCTGCAAATTGGATAAGCATTCCCTGCGCCTCTTCATTCAAGTCATTAATAAAAATGTTGACGAGCACTGGGCCCAAGACTGAGCCCTGAGGTACCCCGCTCGTTACCTCCCCCCCCCCCGTGAGAAAGTGCCATTTATAAGCACTCTTTGAGTCTGATTCTGTAGCCAACTGTGGATCCACCGAATAATTGTGTATAATGGCAGTGTTGTAGAACAATATATTGTATAATGTTTTATGTATTAATAAAAGCCAATTTTAAGGTGGTGGGGAGAAAGTCTGAGAACAAATTTAGAAAGAACTACCATGCTGATAATTATTCTTCCATGCATTGTACCCTCAGGTATATCATTGGCCACAGACCTACATTGTCTCCTGGTGCTGAAAAACACAACGGACCCAAGCGATTACTCAGAAAAATGGCATGTAACCTGACTTTGTGCAGGTTAGTCGGAAGTAACTGTCAGTGAGACTGCAGCCCTACACTCACTTACCTGGAAGTAAGTCCTATAAACTCAATTGGATTCACTTCTGAATAGACTTGTATGGGATTGCACTGTATGTTTCATGAGATGTGCAGTATAATTCTATACAGGTTTACTAAAACCTCAATCCTACCAAGTTCAGTGCTACTTATTCCCAAGTACGCATGCACAGGACTTAACTCATAAGATCACTATTTACAAATCTATGGTAACCACTATTTCACTACAAAAGTTGACTATCCTGTGATTTCTGTCTTGATCATGCTGCTACTTTTATTCATAAAATTAATTTAGGAAACCAAGAATGAAATCAGCTAATTTAAATGTGCTTTCTGCATTCCATTTCCTACTCGTTAATAGCTTATATGCATAGTATTTGATTACTTACAGTGCTGGCAAGTATTCTGTGTTCCTTGGAACTGTCTCTCGAAATTGCAGTACCTCCCTTCTGCCTCTTCTGTTGTGGTTCCTGTCACTGCTTTCCATAAGTTTATCACAGCTGCTGGCAAACCAGGAGGGTTGTATATGTAAGCAGCTGACTTGCCTCATTCCACCATTCTCGTGCATGGAACTACACATAAGGTGATTATTGGTGCTGGCGAATGTATAATCTCTTAACTAGTATTTGTCCAAGGAGATAATAATAATGTATGATCTAGTAAAAATACTTTCTATGTAAGGAAATTGCCAATACCTTAATGACATGAGGACAGACTGATTCACACCATTTAGAAATGATTATATTACAGGGCACACTGTTGCCAGTAAACAATCAACCACCCACACTGATTTCAAAAGGGATTTCACAAGGACTGATCTGTCTGTCTGTCTTTCTATCTATTTCGTCCTGTTTCTATGCCTGCTTCATATCTTTCAGGGCAGAGATTATTACGTTATATGGCATTGTGTAATTTTTGTTCCAATACACCACAAGTATGTGACCTGAAATATGCGAGGAAAAGCGCACTTCAAGTGATTGAAATGATAAATTATGGAGATTTTTTAAAATGGGAATATCTGTAAACATTTAAAGACAATAGTATGTATTTCCTTGTTTCCTACGTAATTGAAGTTTAAGGAAAAAACAAAGATACCGAGAACTGTTGACATGCTAAAGGTGCAATCCTATTAGGAAAAGCTTGCCTAATATTGTATTTTCAATTGGCATATATTCATTTTTACTAATCAATGTAGGAAATTGAGGTTTTTCCATGGAAAAATAAAGCACTGGAAGTTTTCCGCCCCACAGCAGCAGGCAGTAGCGGATTGGAGGTATTGCAAACCATTCCCCCCCAAATCCTAACCCACATTTTAAACACTTTTCCAGCTGATTTTTCCTGTGCATTTCTAAAAGATGTGTTCTAAAGGATGAGTTTCTGGGATATCACATTTTCCCAGTGTTCATATTGCAGTATGTCAAATCATCAGGCAATTCCTCTCTCAACTTTCCCATGCCATTTTATAAACATTTTGGAAGTTTCTTTCTCCATTGTGCCATTCAATTATGTAAGTGTTCATGTAAATCTTTTTAAAAAGAACAAAAAACATGGGGGTGGGGGAGGAAATAATCTGGGCATGTGGAGCACATTGGTTCACTTCACTTTTTAACTCTTCCTGCTCCTATGTCTTTAAAGGTAAAGGAGCCTCACATGCAAAAATTAAGGTTTTCACATCATTGCATGTTCCTCTCAGGAAAAGTAGCAGGAACAAGCAAAGTATCAGGAACAGTCCATAAAATCTATAACAGTTTTCAAGATCTTTTAACTCTAACCAACTGTCACCAAAGGAATGTAAGTGTGCTTAATTCTCAAAGAAATACATGAGAATTATGGCCATAGTTCTGCCTTTACATCCCTGGAGTAGAACTTTTTAAAATTATTTATTTCATAAATTTATATACCTGTGCCTGACCTGATGTTTTCAGGGAGCAGAAAACCAGCTAGGGAGGCAGTTGGACCTCTGGATGACAATGGAGTACTGAAGGAGGACAAGGAGACTGCAGAGAAGCTAAATTAATTCTTCTCCTCAGTGTTCACCACAGGAGATGTAGGATAGACACCTGTACCTGAAATAATAATAATAATAATAATAATAATAATAATAATTTATTTCTTACCCACCTCTGGATCGAGGTGGGAAACAAGATTAAAAGCAAATGATATAAAATACATAAAACTGATTAAAAATGTATAAAAACGAATACATTAGTAAAATACCAATAAAACTCTTAAAATTCGACTGGGTAGGCCTGCCGGAAGAGATCATTCTTCATGGCTTTCTTAAATTCTGGAAGACTGTTGGTGAATCTCTCCCGGCAGGCCATTCCACAGTCTGGGAGCAGCAGAAGAGAAGGTCCTCTGGGTAACGGTAGTCAGCATAGTTTTGGCTGACTGTAGTAAATTCTTCCCAGAGGACCTGAGTGTGTGGGGCTGATTGTATGGGAGAAGGCGATCCCGCAGGTAACCTGGGCCCAAACCATGTATGGCTTTAAAGGTAATGACCAACACTTTGTACTTCGCCCGGAAACTAATTGGCAGCCAGTGGAGTGATTTTAAGACTGGTGTAATATGGTCACCCCTAGGTATACCAGTGACCAACCTGGCTGCGATATTTTGAACTAGTTGAAGTTTCCAGACTAGGCACAGAGGTAGTCCTATGTACAATGCATTCCAGAAGTCGAGCCTCGGAAACCATCTTTAGGTCTTCCAACCGTTTTCAGGAAGTTTTTATTGATAAATTGAAAGCAAATAAACCACCAGGCCCATATGGTATCCATTCTAGAGGTCTCAAAGAACTCAAATATGAAATAGCTGATCTTCTAACGAAAATATGCAACTTGGCCCTAAGTGCAGCCTCTGCAGCAGATGACAGGAGGATGTCCAATATAACACCTTTTAAAAAAGAGGGGATCCTGGAGGCATCTGGGAAATTAAGGGCTGGCTAGTTTAACATCTGTTCCAGGTGAATTGTTTGAAAGCAGTTTAAAAGATAGAACACAACTTCCAGTAAGGTACATCCTGTCTCATTAAACTTTTAGAATTCTTTGAAAGTGTCAATAAACATGAAGACAGGACTGATCCAGTAGATCTTGTTTACTTGGACTTCGAAAAGGCTTTTGACAAAGTCCCTCACCAAAGACTGCTGAGCAAAATTAGCAGTCATGTAATAAGAGGAGAGGTCCTCTTATGGATCAGTAACTGATTAAAGAACAGAAAGCACAGAGTAGGAATAAATGGAAAATTCTCCCAATGGAGGGAAGTAAATAGAGGAATCCCACTGGGATATGTATTGGGAGTAATGCTTTTCAACTCGTTTATAAATTATCCAGAATTAGGCGTGAGCAGTGAAGTGGCCAAATTTGCCGATGACACCAAATTATTTAAGGAGGTTAAAGCAAAAAGGATATCTTGAAAATGGAAGCATGGGCATCCAAATGGCAAATGCGGTTCAATGTAAGCAAGTGTAAAGTGATACACGCTGAGGCAGAGAGAGAAAAAGTAAAAAGCTTGAAATTAAGTTAGGCGCTGGGAATGGATGGATTCACTGAGGAATTCTATAAGCACTGTATTGACGTCTTAGCACAACCATTGTCTATTCTGTTTAAAGAATGTCTAAATTGACAACAGATACCCAATTCATGGAAAGAGGCAAAAATAGTATTAGTACATAAATTGAAAAAAGATCCCACATTACCAACTTCTTACAGGACGATCTCCCTTTTGAATAAAGACTATTCCCCCCCCCGCCCCAGTGATATTGGCATCAAGACTTAATAAGATAATTGGTGAATATTGCATGCTGATCAAACTGGATTTATTTATAACAGAACCATCTTAGACAATACCAGAAGAGCCCTTTCAAGTATTAATTTTTCTAACAAACTTAAACGTAAAGCCATCATGGTCTTTGTTGATGCAGGGAAAACTTTCAATAGACTGGACAGCAATTCTTATCTACCACTCTTCAAAAATTTAATATAGAAGAACCTTTTCTTGACTGTATAAAAGCGATCTATAAAGAACCTACAGCAAGAACCATGATCAATGGCCAAGTATCAAATACATTTAGTCTCCAAAGAAGGACTTGACAAGGATGCCCATTTTCTGCACTTTTATTTGTCATAAGCATAGAACCGCTTAGCAGAGAAGGTTAGGGAAAACATAATATTAAAGGGATAAAAGTTGGAGATCGGGACCTAAAGATCAGCTTATATGCTGATGATGTGGTGTTATCATTACAAGGTCGTAAAGAATCGCTGGCTCATGTATTACAAATAATAGATCAATACAGCCAAGTTCCTGGATATAAATTAAATAAATTAAAGGCAGAACTGATGGGAATAAACATTCAAGAACAGAAAAGAGAAGCTATAGCCCATCATTATAACTTAAAACGCCCAAGTAAACACATCTGTTATTAGGATAATTCTTTATCAACAAATTTGTCACAACTAAAGGAAATAAATTATTTCACATTCTGGGAGAATATAAAATAATAAAAAATAGTAATAAAAACAGTAATACAATTCTAAATGTTAAAAATCCCTATATTTTGGGATTAATCCAAATATGGGACACTGTAAAATATTTAAGTCCAGGTATATCCCCCTTAACCTCCTTCATATATAACAAAATATTTAAGTTGCTGGGAAAATATGGTATTACAACCTACAGGGATATGCTCAGACAAAAACAATGTATGAGCTGTTTTGTTTTTAGGCTTATAGCTTTTTAAGTTATTATAGTGGTTTTAAATGTATGTGTATATCGTATGTTTTTGCAGTTTTAATTTTTGTGTATTGTCTTTAAGTGTTTTAATCTTATGTAAACCACCCAGAGCTTGGGCTATGGGGCAGTATACAAATGAAATAAATAAATAAATAAAACTGGGCAGAGCTAAGAACACGAATGCAACAGGATCAGCCCCAATGGTTTGACTATTGATAAATTAAGAACTACATAAATATACAGCCTAGGACAGGTACTTTAGGAATGGAGTTATCTAAATCTGAAAAAGTAATTGAAAAAGTTGTAAAGGTTTACTGACAAAATAATATACTTTAAGGTTAGATCAAGATTTAAGTAATGGTGAATTTTTAAAAACTGGCTGGGAGTCAAGAATAAGTGAAGAAGAATGGAAAACAATTTTCATGAGAAAAATTACCAACTCAATCTGAGTCAACATAAAAGAAAATTATTATAAATTGATTTATTGCTGGTATTTAACCCCTCATAGTTTAATTAAAATATATAGAAAAGTTAATTGTATGTTGGAAAGGCGGGATGTACTCGGCTGATTATATGCATATGTTGTGGATATGTTCAAAAGTACAAGCTTTTTGAAAACAAGTTAAGAGGGAAGTTCTTAAAATAACAAGATATAACATCCCTTAACCCTAAAACAATGTTATTAGAGATTTTTTAATCCAAAGTCCCCAAAATTCATTAGCCAATGATATCAAATTTGTTAACAGCAGCAAAGAGGATTATAGCAAGAACTGGGAAGGGAAATAGAAAAACAATTGCCTCTAAAGAATGGTTTATTAAAGTTTGGCTAATGACACAATAATTGAAAGTGAAGGAGTCAGACTGAGAAATGACAGACAACAGATCCCCAAATTTATGGAGGAATGGAACCCTTTTATTGAAAAATGGGAAAATAATCGTAATATAGAAAATAATATATATTCTTGTTGTGCTATTTTATAAATCATTGACTTTGGAAGATATGTGAAACTTGATCTTATGTACTGTTTAATCTAGTTTGTCTATTTGATATTTAACTCATTCTTGGATGATTTTGTGTGGTATTATGAGACTTGAATCAATTTGATAATGAACTTATTCCTAGATGTTTATATGTGGTGTTATGCTAGGTACTTTTGTTGAGTAACTAATATAGTTGATTGTGTATAATGATTGTGTTGTATAAAAATATGTTATATAATGTTTTACGTATTAATAAAAACCAATTTTAAGGGGGAGGGGGGAAGAAATTCTGAGAAGAAATTTATAAGGAACTGTTATGCAGATTGTAATTATTCTTCCATGCATTGACCCCTCAGGGTATCTCATTGGCCACAGACCTGTATTGTCTCCTGGTGCTGAAAAACACAACGGACCCAAGCGATTACTCAGAAAAATGGCATGTAACCCGACTCTGTGCAGGTTATTCGGAAGTAAGTGTCATTGAGACTGCAGCCCTACAGTCACTTATCTGGGAGTAAGTCCTATCAAACTCAATTGGATTCACATCTGAATAGACTTGTATAGGATTGCACTGTATATAAGGTGGGAGATGAGTATAATTCTATATAGGTTTACTCAAAACTCAATCCTACCAAGTTCAGTGCTACTTATTCCTAAGTAAGCATGCAGGGGACTTAGCTCATAATATTATTCACTGGCCGCCTATATACGACGTCGCTTTGGTGCCTGTTTCTCCGAATATGTGCATTTTCCTTTATTTGAATCTGCGTCTTTAGCGACAGCCGACAGCCGTGAAGTTGATTTACTGGCTTTATATATTGCACTTTACAATTGTTTATATGTGGAGTTTCACAGTAGAGTCGGATAAGAGGTGTAGGTTTGATGGAGGAAAAGTTCTTGAAAGGACTGCCCAAGTGGCTGTTGGCACCTCCCACCTGAATTTCCCGCACTTGGTTACCCCTGCCCACCAGAATTTCCCACGGTTGGTTTGGATTGCTTTTCAAACTATTATTTAGTAATAAAGACACATTCTTTATCACACAGAGGCTTTGACAGCTAACAGCGGAGGGCAGGAAGGCGGGGGATAGGGGTGCAGTTTGACAGCAATCAAAGCCTCTGTTTTTCAACTTTTGGAACTTTTAAAGTAAAAAATTCATAGCCACAAAATGCCTGGAGCTATCTTTCTGAAATTTCTCACAGATAAGTACCTCAAACTAGGGGTGTGCAACGGATTGGGTCCGATCCACGATCCGGACCCGATCCAGGGGAAATCGGATAAAATTATCCGATCTGATCCCCAGCACCTGGATCAGCCGATCCAATACGATCCGATCTGAAAAGGACCCAATCCGGATCGTATTGGATCAGAGGATCGGACCCCCTCCCCCCACTCATGCTCCTCACCTGCCGGGGCCATCTGTGGACGGCCCCGGCAAATAAGGAGCACGAGTGGGGGCTTACCTGCTGCGGCTATCTGCTGCCATCTGCGGGCGCCAGCAGGTGCCAGCGAATGGCAGCAGACGGGCCTGGCAGGTAAGGAGGAGCGCAAGGGGGGCTTACCTGCTGGGCCCATCCGCTTCCTTCCGCTGCCGCCTGCAGGTAAGGAGGAGCGCGAGGAGGGAGAGGGCACTTACCTGCTGGGTTGTCCTCTTCCTTCACCTGCTTGAATTTACTGAGAACTAGACTTCGCGGCCTAGTCCTCAGAAGGACTAGGGCGCGAAACCTAGTTCTCAGTAGATTCGAGCAGGTGAAGGTAGCGGACACCCTGGCAGGTAAGGAGGAGCGCAGTGGGGGGCTTACCTGCCCGGCCCATCCGCTTCCTTCCGCTGCTGCCTGCAGGTAAGGAGGAGCGCGAGGAGGGAGGGGGCACTTACCTGCTGGGTTGTCCTCTTCCTTCACCTGCTTGAATTTACTGAGAACTAGACTTCGCGGCCTAGTCCTCAGGAGGACTAGGGCGCGAAACCTAGTTCTCAGTAGATTCGAGCAGGTGAAGGTAGTGGACACCCTGGCAGGTAAGGAGGAGCGCGGTGGGGGGCTTACCTGCCCGGCCCATCCGCTGCCATCCGCTGCCACCCAGGCGGCAGCAGATGGCAGCGGATGGGCCGGGCAGGTAAGGAGGAGTGTGAGGGGGAGGAGGCCCCCACTTACTTCTCGGGGCTGTCCGCTGGTGCTCCGGGAGGTAAGAACCGTGGGGGTGCTTACCTACCAGGGCCATCCATAGGCGCCCACGGGTGCTAGCGGATGGCCCCAGGAGTTAACCGACGGGGGTGGGAGACAGGGAGGGGGGAGTTAGGCCCCCACTCACCCACCCACTGCCATTTTTCCCCATAGACTTGCATGCAAGTCTATGGGGAAAAATGGTGTCCAATTCGAAAATCGGACATCCGATTTCCGGATTGGGTCCGATCCGATCCAGGGGACCTCCAATTTTGTTCCGATCTGATCCAGAACAAAATTGGAGGTCCCGATCTGGGTCCCGATCCGATCTGGGGGGTCCTTGCACATCCCTACCTCAAACCCATCTGCAATGTGGCCAAGTGTCATGCTTTTATCTTTAAAAATAAACAAGTTAAATGGGTTTCTCTCCTCATTTCTCCCAAAATACCTTGCCACTATATGCTTGAAGCTATGCTTCTGAAATTGCTCACACATATCAACCAAAGTGGTACCTTTCATGTGGACAAGTTTCATGATTGGATCTTTAAAAATAAAAAAGTTGAAGGCATAACTGTCTTTATCCCACTGCTATCCATTTTTCAAAAATTAATTGCCCCACAAGGCAAGCACCTATGGTTCTGAAATTTCACACACGAGTCCCAACATACCATCTGCAATGGAGCAAAGTTTCATGTGTGGATCTTTAAGAATAAAAAAGTTATAGGCATTCCTGGTTCATTACTAAAAAATTCATAGCCACAAAATGCCTGGAGCTATCTTTCTGAAATTTCTCACAGATAAGTACCTCAAAGCAATCTGCAACATGGCCATGTTTCATCCTTCTATTTTTAAAAATAAAAAAGTTATAGGCATTTTTGTAACACAATACTATATGTATAAAATCACTCAAAATGGCGTCTGATTCAAAAATAAGATGTCCGATTTTAATATCAGGATCGGATCCGATCCAATGGACCTCCAATTTTTACAATCCGATTTTTAAAAAAATCTTAAGTTCCGATTCAATTTATTTATTCAAATAACAGGAATGATGGCAAGTGAGGGGGCAATGTCAACTATCTTTATTCTGAATGTATCATAGATATGGCACTTCGAAGTGGCAAGTGTCACAAAGGGAGGGTTGGAAGGAGGGGTGTTCCTCTCTGTCAGGATGCTCATCATCTGCATCTGTGACCACATCGTCTGAACACACAACCAGCAGGCACGGCGTTCCAGAGCAGAGCGAAAGCAGAAGTCTACTGCACACCTTCCAGAGAGGGAATGAGAAAGCACTACTGGAGGGGACGGGCACTGCTCGGTCACTCCGATGGCACAGCCTGTGGATGCATGGGGACTGCTAGGCGGCAACGGTACATTCCAGGCATGCAATGCAATGCAGAGCCTCACACATGGTTTGTTCCATAGTGCTTAGGTGGCACACCAGCTTTCCCTGCAGCCTGCTGAGAATAGCTACACGGAGGAACAGCAGTTTCACTGGGGTGGGGAAGAGAAGGAGAGGGGAGAGGAGAAAAAGCAGCCAACAGTGTCAGGAAGTTGTTAGGGGTAGCCCTAACCCCACTCCCACCTGGCCATTCATCCACCTATTCACCACAGAGCCCTGTGGCAGTGCCATTGGGCAATCACCTCCCTGAGAAGACTCCACCGGCCACCAAAGTGCCCAGCATAACTGGAGGGTGGTGGCATCTCGATGGGCTGGACCTTGACTGAGGGGCACTTTTGCTGAAAATGGGACATCTCTGTGAAGAGCAACATTGTAACTGAAGGACAACAGAACAACGTGGCCTTCAGCGGGCAGATGTGCTAAAGAGGCGGTTGCTACAGCAACAAAAACTGATAATGGAGCCTTGAGCAAGCATGGGGGGTGTACTGAGGAGGAATCACAGTAGACGGGACAGGGGGAAGCTAACATGATTGGGACACTATGCATGACATAGATCCAATCAGAAACAAAAACAAAACACTGGTTACTCCTGTGTAAATGGCAAGAACATAGAAATTCCCCTTCCTTTCGCAGCCATCACGACCAAGTTTTTTTTAAAAATCTAAAGAATGAATCTTCGCAGAAGCTCAACACGTGGATGGAGAAGTGGGAGGAGTGGCCAGGTAGGGGCAGACATTCACTCATGACATCACCAGCCCTGCCCTCCAAACTACGTCCACTATTAGCATTAATCCAAATGGTCACTACATTGGTCACATTAAGAAACTGTGCTCTAACTGTGGAGAAAAATTTTAAATCACGGTAAATTGACACCTTGAGAATGTGCATTATTGGAGACTTTAAATCGGCTGTAAGTCTGATTTGCGGCCCGTTCATCTGTCCGAAATGCCACCAGTGCGCATTCAATGAGGCGCAAATAAGCCATCTAGAGGCACCCACTATTCACAAATCTGTAATAACCACTATTTCACTACAAAAGTTGACTATCCTGTTCTTTCTGTCTTGACCATGCTGCTACTTATATTCATAAGATTAATTTAGGAAATCAAGAATGAAACCTGCTATTTTAATTGTGGATGTGAAGCAATCTGGCTATGTCATTTGTCACCCCATTGATCATCAGGGTTGAGTTGGCTGATCTGGCTGGCTGGTTTAATTGTGCTTCCTGTGTTCCATTTCCTACTCACCAATTATTTACCCACCTCATCATTGTTTACTGACAGCATTGGTGATTATTCTGTGATCCTGCAAGGTTGTCCATTAACATTGCAGCATCTGCCTTCTGCCTCTTCTGTTGTGGTTCTTGCCACTTCTTTCCATAAGTTTATCACAGCTGCTGGCAAACCAGAAGAATTATATGTAAACTAGGGATGTGCAGAGACTCCCTGGATTGGGTCGGGACTCGGATCGGGACCTCCAATTTTGTCCCGGATCGGATCGGACAAAATCGGTGGCCCCCTGGACCGGATCGGGCCCGATCCCGATCCAAAAATCGGACATCCGATTTTTGGACTGGCCGCCATTTTTGTTTTCCCCATAGACTTGCATTGGGGGAAAGAAAGCTTTTCCCCAATGCAAGTCTATGGGGAAAAAATGGCGGTGGGTGGGTGAGTGAGGGCCTAACTCCCCCCTCCTTGTCCCTCCTGCCCATGGTTACCTCCCGGGGACGTCCGCGGGCGCCCACGGACGGCCCCAGCCGATAAGCCCCCCCTTGCGGTTCTCCTTACCTGCCGTGGCCTCCTCTTCCTTCACCTGCCAGAGATCTACTGAGAACTAGGCTTCACGGCCTAATCCTCAGTAGAGTGCCAGGTGATGATGGTAGATCTCCGGCAGGTGAAGAAAGAAGACGCCCCAGCAGGTAAGTGGACCCCCCCTCCCTCCTTCCCCCTTGCGATCCTCACCTGGCCGGGCTGTCTGCTTCCATTGGCGGCTGATCCAGTGCACACCCCTAATGTAAACAGCTGACCTGCCTCATTCCACCATTCTCGTGCATGGAGCTACACATAAAGTCTTCTCTGAAAAGTTGTTTGTCCAGGTTGATTATAATAATGTATTTTCTAGAAGAAATACTGTCTTTGTTCTATTAAACAATTTGCCAACTTTTTAGTGGTATGAAGACAGACTGATTCACATCACTTAGAAATGTTGATATCACAGGACACAATGTTACCACTAAACAATTAACCATCCATATTGATTTCAAAAGGGAATTCACAAGGATCTCTCTCTTGTCCTGTTTCTATGCTGATTGTATATCTTCCAGGGCAGAGATTAATACATTGTATGGCATTTGCAGACTGGTTGTTCTTGATAAGCAGCTGTTCCTCCTAGCCCTGGCTGAGACTCTTTCTAATGTTTTAGCCAGCCCGCAAGTGGCTTTTTGAGAAGCTTCTAGATTAAGACACAATTCCTTCTTCTGATGCAGCTGAATGTGCTGGATAAAGGGCTGGTGTTGCTAGGCTTGCATTGTGTGCCATATCACTGAGACATCTGTGAGTCGGGGCTCTGCTTTTTAGGAGAGACTAGCTGATATACCGAGCATTGCTTGGGGCCCCTAAGATATATGTCCACGAGGTAATCATCTTAAAGTAGTAAGCCAGTGCTAGGGCTGTGAGGTAACTTTTAAACAAAGTAAATTTGTATCTTTATTGCCTCTCTCAGCCTCACAGCAACCCTGCAAGGTAAGTCAGTGCTAGACCTGTGATGTAACTTTAAAACAAATTCAATTTATTTATTTATTTATTTATTTCTCTTTTTCTCTCCCTCTCTCCCATCCCCAACACATGGGAGTGTTGGGGGTGCCACCTTGATTTTCCTCATCCCCATAGAAAATAAAAGCTACAATTCCCAGCATGCCTTTTGCCACCGTGCCAACTTGCCCAATGAGAGTCCTGCCACTTTGGCTCATGAATAGTGAAGTCTGGCTGAGACAGTCCATGCTGCACTGTGCAATCGGTGCCCGTAGGTAGGCTGTGAGGGAGCCAGCCGGCAACAGCCCCAGAGCTGTGCCCTCATACCCTACTACTCCCAATGGTGCCTAGCAACCAAGGCAGCTGGCCCCAGGTGCTCTCCCTCCAGGCCCAGGATGGTAAGCCACTTCCAGATGATGGCTGCCAAAGCCTGATAAGTCTTCCCTCCTACCTAAGGCATGCTGGGAGTTGTAGGTGTATGCCTAGGTCTCTGAATATTGTGCTAATCTTTTAACACCATCTGAGGTGTGGTGGGAGACAATGGGAAAGCAGGTCTTCTTAGTTGTGGCACTGTGCTTGTGGATTTCTTTTCCCAGGCAGGCTTGCCTATTGACTGCATTAATGGCTTTCAAGTGCCAAGTGATTCCCTACCCCAAGGCCTTTTAATTTGATGAGATTTTTATGCTGCACTTTTTTTCTGCTATAATTAAACCACAACATTCCAAGAGAGATGCAGGAATTACTGAATAAAGTTTATGATTTTTATGTAAAAGCCTGACTATACCATTGATGCATAAGAGTGAATGGAGGAATGACTGATAGCTGTGGCTAGAATGGAATGGGGTGGGGTGGGGTCAAGTACAATGAGAACAAAGACAGTGAGGGGTCAGGGAAGTGGGAGCTGAGTTAGGATGGAGAGAAAGTGGCCTGGTTTGCACATAGTGACCTGGTTTGCTAATTATGCTTTATTTAAAATCAGCCACTCTACATGCCAGTACTACGCTTCCTGACTTGCTTTTGGTGACCTGCAGGTGCCCGTGTCCTCTGGGGGCGCTTCCCTCCTCTCCTTGTCGATGCTGCTCCTCGATAGAGTGTCATGGAGTAGCATCGCTGAGGAGGGGAAGTAAGTAGCTGTCAGTGGATGCACCCAGCTCTGTCCAAGTCTTGCTGGGATTGTCTCAGCCCGCACTTCTCACCCACCAGCCCGCACTTCTCACCCACCAAGTGCTCCATTAGGAGCTTGTACCCTTCGTGGGGCCTGTTTCTGGACATGCTCAGAGTGCCTTCTTTTCCTCCTTTCCTTCCTTCCTTCCTCCCTCCCTCCCTTTTAAGAGTGAAGGCCATGCACGCACTTTCCCCAGATTCTGAGAAAACAGTGATATCAGGGCATGTTCAGAGTTCGGCCTCTCAAAGTCACGCTGTTGTATCTAGTTATAATTTGAAAAGCACGTACGCTGGGTGGACAGAGGCACTGCAAATAGATGCAACTCATTTATTTGGGTTGTTTCCTTTTATGTGGAATTGGCTCGACCACTTGAGACCGAACTTAGGCATGTTGGGAGTTGTAGGTATAAACCTAGTTTTTAAAAAAATTAAATTCTTTAAAAATACTTAACACCCAAAATTTCATGTTTTTAGATTTTTCTGGTACATTGTACAGCCAGACCCATCAGCGCACCATATGTCAAATTTCTAATTCATCTGGAAGTGGGAAAACATTTCCAGACATACATCCCACACACATACTTTCAGCTTTATAGGTAGAGAAGTGCTTGAATTTTCATGGTGTCCTTTGTTCTGCAAAAGACATTCAGTGACTTTTGTCTTATTGTGAATCATGTGAAAGTGATTGACTATTGCTTCAAGATCACTGTCCTAATCTAGGACATAGAGTGAGAGGAGCAGGGATGGGGAAACAGATGAGAAATGAATAGGGTCTCTCACTGGAGACCATTTGTTAGTGTAATGGTCAGGAAAAGTTATCACCTCTCTACTGATTCTATACCTCAGCCAGCACATAATAGGTCCATATTCAATCCTCTGCCTCATCCCACCTTATTGTGTTCACCTTTCTCTTAGAAGCTCCTGCTGCCAGTGCCAGATGGCAAACCCTGATTGGTCACCGGAAGCTGGGCAGAGGGCAGGGGGTGGGCCTGGCAAGCCGAATGGTCACCAGAAAGCCCACACTGCTTCCTGCCATCAGGATTACCTGTCACACACCACAGCAGCAAAACAGTGGAGTTTAGTGGCAAAGCAGTGGCAATGCAGCGTCGTGAAGGCAGGACCCTAGATGGCCAGTTTCAAAAGGGAATTTGGTAGATGTGACTGCAGTTCCAATAACCACTGAGACTAATAGTGGCTAAAGATAACAGGCTCTGGAAACAGTGTAAAATAGATTGATGTTATGATTTGCTCTTGAACCATATTACTCATCCTTTGAGAAATATTCATTTTGGCTGGAAGTATGAAATCCTCACACATTCAATTTTTATGTATTCTCCACCACATCTTCCTGTAACTATACATGCGTGCGCGTGCGCACACACACACACACACACACACACTCAAATAACCTCAAACACCTTATAATGCAACTGAGGAATTGTCATGTTAAGCAATATTCGAAATCTCTTAGTACTTGATCTCTGACCTATTTGCAAGCTTAGTTCCAACTTCCCAGCGACAGTAACGATCACAGATAAACTTATCAGTTAAAAAAGTCAAGGACTTAGCAAAGAATCTACACATTAACACTAGAGCTCTTCTAGTTTTACAAGTCCTGAATTCTTCTGAAGTAAGATCCATTCAGGGGCATTGATGCTAATTCTTTTTATAACATGAAATGATAATCTACTTCCCCATTTATTGTCCAATATATAGGAAATTAAAACATATACCTTATAGTCCAATCCTATGTAAGTAGGGCTGCAATGTTTAGTAAATTAATGAGACAGACTGATTAAAAAATCTTTGACTTATGAGCATGAAAGATCCCCAGCTGATGAAGCATCACAGAGAGATAAAATTATCTTATAAGAGAAGGATTTGGAGAATTGTGATTAGACGGAGGAAGAGCATTCAAGATATAGAGGTAGAATTAGGTGTCATCAATGGGAGGGAAGCTACTGGCTTGCAGGCCTAATCCAGCCTTTGGAGGTTATCAATCTGGCCCATGGAACTCCTTGGATTTGTTCAGGGAGTAGGGCAAGCCTCAGCCCCTGGAGGAATTCCCCTTGTTATCCCTGATCTGGGGTTGGAGTAACAACAGGTGGCAGAGGGAGGCAGCTGGAGTTGGGAGAAGTGGCTGCCTCTTCCAGCCCTGGCTGATGCTGAGCCCCTTTCTCTGTGCCTCTCTCAGCATGGAGAAAGGCAAAATGGGCAAGTGTGGGGTGCTGAAATCAGCAAGCATGACCACACCTGCTAATGTCATCCATCCAGTGCAAGAGCTGGTGTGTGTGTATGGGGGGTGCAATTTGGCTTCCCACCTAAAATTGGTTCCTCACCTCTGGTATATGTGGTACTAAAAGCCATGAAAAGTGTGACGAATACATCCAGGGTCAGTATGTAGACACAGAATAGTAGACAACTAAGAACAGAATCCTGAAGGAGCCCAACAGAGAGAGGGAAAGTAGAATAGCTCCCCTGTGTAGAAATATTAAAAGAGCAATTAGACAGGTAGGAAAAGAACCAACTGAAAATAGAATCACAAAGACATAGGGCAAAATAGGAGTCAAGCAAAACTGAGTGATGAAATGTATCAAAGGTGGCTGTGAGTTCAAGGAAGACGAGGACTTAGTTGAGACCTTTGGATCTGGCATCAAGGAGATGGTAGGGTGGTATCAATAGTGTGGAGGACAGAAGCCCAATTGGAGGGCATCTAAAGCAGAGTTGGAGAATAAAATGTCAAGAAAACAGGAATAAGCAGCATCCATTTGTCTTGGAGATAAAACATAGAAGGAAAATATATAATTAATGGAGGCACAGCCGTGCCTCCATTGTTAAGGGCCGTCAGTAAAAAACACATTCCGCCATGTTAAAGTGATAATTGGGGGGGTCATTCTAACAGCCATAAAATTGAAAATGTTTCATCAACCTTTCTGAAATTTACAGGTGCCAGAAAGAAATGTTTGTTTTACATTACCTGAAAATTTCAAGAAGATTGGTGAAAGATTGAGGGAAGGAGAGCAGTTTAAGTTAGAAAAGGAATACAAACCTGTCTCCCTGCTTTTGTAAAATTTACTTCCGGGTTGCTATTTTTTGTGCTCACAATTTGCATAATTTCTAGAGCCTTATTAAGTAATCCAGTGGTGGGGTCTTCTTCCTCCTTGACTGTAGTTGACGGAAAGCTTTTCATTTTTAAAAAATTCCCTTCGGTTGACTTTTAAGGACTATTTTAACCTCTCATTCAAGTCAATGAGGTGGCCATCTTCCCTCATAACGCGACACACTCTCCCCCCTCCCTCCTGCCTTAGAATGTGGGGTGGGTGAGTGAAATGGCCGCTGCCTCTAGCACAGACCTTTTGAGTGAAGAAGAAGAAGAGTTTCTCTTTTGGAACATGCATTCCTTTGGCTCTGAGAGTATTTTGGGCTATCTTCATAAGGCCAGTTTGCTCTTTTGCTCCCTGGTGAAGCAGGGTGTGGTTTCTCTGGATCCATGATAACCTGGTCTTCAGATCTCTCCTGGGAATAGGTGGCTCTATACATCCCTTTCTATCCATCCCCACCCCAAACACACACAGTGTGCTCCTTCCCTCTTTTCTAAGAGTTTGGTCCATACTGCTATAAGTTGAAAGCTTCAAACACTTCATTTAATTAGTTTGGGCCGGTGTTAAGTTTTAAGTACAACGTTGAAACATTTCAAAGTGCTTCTGGACCTACAATATTGGTTTTGGCCCTGTTTTTCTAATAAGGTTTAGAAACAGTTGAGCTGTCGTTTATCTTGCATAGTGTACACACATGGATTTTCTTTCTAATCCTTGCAGTCTACACTGGCTCCTTCCTTGATGTGTTTTTGGATGCAGACAAACACCTTTTTGTTCCAGCAGGCCTTTGGCAAATAATCTGGACCTCTGCCTATACCTTTGACTTTTAAATTGTTATGTATTTTAAATGTTTTAAATGCTTTCATATTGAAAAGTATTTAATTATATTTTTAACTTTTGTATATTTAGGCTGACCATATGAAAAGGAGGACAGGGCACATGTAACTTTAACAGTTGTAGAGAAAAGGGAATTTCACCCAGTGTCATTTGTATGCAATTAGTCCCTGGTGAAATTCCCTCTTCATCACAACAGTTAAAGTTGCAGGCACTATACTAGAGTGACCATATACAAAAGAAGGCAGGGCCCCTGCAACTTTAACTGTTGTGATGAAGAGGGAATTTCACCAGGAACTAATTGCATACAAATGACACTGGCTGAAATCCCCTTTTCTCTACAACTGTTAAAGTTACATGAGCCCTGTCCTCCACTTCATATGGTATATAGTATATTCCTATTTATAGGTTTTAGCTGTATATGTTTTAGTTTTGTAAGGCTGCCCTGAGGCCCAGCATTGGGCAAAAGGCAGGATACTACTACTACTATTACTAGTAATGTTTCAGATTTCACTTCTGCATCTGATGTTCTTTTGCATTTACTTTTCTTTATAAACCATTCATATCTTAAGACTTCTTGTGTGGCATGTTTTCATTGGTTTAACAAGTTAAAAGGGGTATTCACTGTTTTCATGCTTATGTTATAAAATCTATTTTCAACAGGCCTAGTAACTTCAAGAGTAACAGAGTTGGAGAAAATCCTCAATCTCTTTGCTATCAGAGGCACTGAGTAAGGGACCCCTGGAGATAATTTAGACTGACCCCAACCACAAAACACTATTCCCTCTTCTGAAGAGATCTGGACCACAGACTACTAAAGACAAACAAAGTAGCAGGCCATAATAACAGTTCTCATGTGGCCATTTGCCTTATGAGGCAGGTGATCTGCGGGCTACCAAATGGAGGGACTAACAGGCCATAAAGTTGCCTGGCTGGGTCTGCCAGAAATCCAGCCTCAACACTCCTGGAAGGTCCATGTTCTATAGCACCTGCTGTCAGATGAACCTGAGGGAATCCCACCCTCCACCCCTGGGTTTAATTTACTGGCTTCCCCTGGCTGGACCTTGCAGGAAACTATAGGGACAGACAGAGCAGAGCACACATAGAATGCTGAGACTGGCAAATCTAAAAGCAAGTGTGTTGCTTTTCAAGAACCAAGGAAATTCAATGGGTCTTACTTTTGAGTAAATATCTAGGGATGGATATGCAGCCTGTGCAAGAACTGAGTAGGGTGACCATATTTGGGAAACCAAAAAAGAGGACACCTAGTGGGGGGGCAGGAAAATGGCTTTCTGGGGCCACCTTAAAGTCCCCAATTGGAGCGGAGGAGGGGAAAGCATGTCATTCTCACCCCACCCCACCGCTCCAATCAGGCCCTTTTCTATAATGCCTGGGAATGACATGTTTTTCCCTTTTAAGGCCTTGATTGGAGCAGTGGGAGAGAATGACATACCTCCATAAAGCATGTCATTCCCCCCTGCCACGCTAATGGTGGCCTTAAAAGGGAAAGTGTGTAATTCCAGGTCATTATAGACTATTGCATAAAATCCCCCCTGACACCGAGGATAGAACAAAAACCAGGAGAAATCTGGGGAAATCCTGACAGTTTTTTATTATTTATTATTGCATTTATATCCCACCTTTTTTCCGCCAAGAAACCCAAGGCGGCATACATAATTCTCTTCCTCTCCATTTTATCCTCACAATAGCAACCCTGTGAGATGGGTTGGGCTGAGAGTCTGCAACTGGCCCAAAGTCACCCAATGGGTTTTCATGGCTAAGTGGGGAGTAGAACCCAGATCTCCCAGCTCCCATCCAACACTTTAGCCACTAGGCCACACCCTAGTGGTCACCCTAGAATTGAGCCATGCCAAGTTGGAAGCAGATCGGTTCGTGCCTTGATTTTTAGGATATTTTTCAAAAAAGTTTGACTTCAAATGTTTTTCTAAAATTCAAGGCATGAACCAATCTGCTTTCAACTTGGCATGGCTAAAGCCTTACTTAAGAGGTACAATGGTGCCAAGTTTCATCTCTTCATCTTTACTTTCTTTCTTTTTTTTTTAATGTACTGCTCAAGACCCTAGACCCCAAAGAGGAGAATTGGGTTTGAAGTTGTAAAAATTCCTAAAACTCAAGGCATAAACAGATCTGCTTTCAACTTGGCATGGCTCAATCCCTACTTAAGAGCTACCATGCTGTCAAGTTTCATCCCTTTATCTTTAAAAATGATGGAATTGTAAGCATTTTAGTTAATTAAAAAAAATAATTGAAGTTTTAAACATTTCTAAAAATCAAGGGATGAACGGATCTGCTTCCAACTTGGCATGGCTAAATCCCTACTTCAGAGCTACCATGGTGCCAAGTTTCATCTCTTTATCTTTAATTTCATTTTTTAAACTTGTACTGCTCAAGGTCCTGGACCCCAAAGAGATTTGTTTGAACTTCAAAAAATTCCTAAAAATGAAGGCATGAACGGATCTGCTTCATACTTGGCATAGCTATATCCCTACTTAAGAGCTACCATGATGCCAGATTGCATCTCTTTATCTTTAAAAATGAGGGAGATGCAAGCATTTTGGTTGTTTTATTAATGTTAAAAGTGAGTTCAACACATAACACTAGCTTTGATTTTATATTGGATGTCAAGATGGTATAACATTCTGGCTGATGCCAGCTTGGTTGTCAACTGTATAATATCCAGTCATCCGTTACACAAAGCCATGAAATTCATTAAACAAAAAACCTACAGTTTACAAAAACAATGTTAAGGCTCTACAGATTCCAACCAAGCACCAAAAAGCAGGGAAATTGGGAGTTAAGGCTCCCAAGCCTTAACGCCACATCCTCCCTAAGGAGGCAGAAAGTGCAAGTGAAATTCTCATTCTCCCAAAGCAGATAAACCATGAGGACAGGGTGGAGAATATGATATGCAGAGGTGACTGTGGGGTTGTGGAAAACTGATCACGAACAACTTAGGGCCACCTACATCTCTTTTTTTGTTTAGAGCAGCCCTTCCCCAACCTGGTGCCCTCCAAAGGTGTTAGACTACAACTCCCATCATTGCAAGTCAGTATGTCCCATGGTCAGGAATGCTGGGACTTGTTATCTCAAACACCTGGAGGGCAGCAGGATGGGAAATGCTGTTCCATACCCTTACCAAATACAGGGTCTGCCCAATACTTTTCTCTCACACACATCTCGCATATAGCAGCACTCTTGATAACAAAAGGGGCACTATTCATTACAGATCTAGAACCAGAGCATGTGCCAGGCACTTCCAACTTTTGGTCAATATCCTGACTTTTTTTTTTCTTTAAATGTATTTATAAATACATGTTTTTTTTCTTTAAATGTATTTATAAAAAATATACTGTTCACTCCCCACAATCCCTCCACAATACATCATCTCATCAAAGCAACAGTGGAGCAGAAGAGGTTTAGTTTGGCTGTCTTGAACACCTTTCAGATGAGACTAGTTTGCAATCCTTGGGAGAAAGCTCTAGTGAATTCAGTGGCACTGGCTTCTGAGAAGACATGTATAGGAGTCAACCTTCTCCAGCCTGGTGGTCTCCAGATGCGTTGCACTGTAACTCCAATGTTATGTGTTATGAGGAAGACAAAAATCAATTCATACTTAATTTTAAAATACTTACGCATGAAAGTATTAGGTGGTAGCTCTGTCTTTGATCTCACACTGCTGAACAAGTAAGAGAAATCCTTTATCTGATATTCAAGAAACAAACATCCTATGCCATGTGTTGAAAACTAATGTTGATGTCTGAAGGGCTATCTGGATTAGGTATTCAAGATTCATTCATTGTTGTTTCATTTGGTTTTGACAGTTTATTTAAAGTGATGCAGCTCTTTTGTAGTTCCTTGATTGATCACATATCTTAATGCTGGAAAACATCATACTTTAGTACAGATGTGGGCAGAAAATAGTTCTATCCTGATAATTTGGACATCAACTCGCGGCATTCCTGATAACTGCCCATGCTGATAGGGGCTTTTACAAGTTGAATTCCAAAACATCTGGAGGTCTACTTTCTGCCTTCCCTTGTTCTTGAACAACATTCCCCAACCTGGTGCCTGTCAGATGTGTTGGGTTGCAACTCTCAACATAAGGAGATGCTCTAAGAAATGAAAAGTAGCTGGTCCTAAGTTGTTCATCATCATTTCCCACAACCCCACAGTCACCTCTGCAGATCAAATTGCATATCTAGATTTTTGAGATGACAAGTCCCAGCATTCCTGACCATGGGACATACTGACTTGCAATGATGGGAGTTGCAGTCCAACACCTTTGGAGGGCACCAGGTTGGGGAAGGGCTGTTCTAAACAAAAAAAGAGAAGTAGGTGGCCCTAAGTTGTTCGTGATCAGTTTTCCACAACCCCACAGTCACCTCTGCATATCATATTCTCCACCCTGTCCTCATGGTTTATCTGCTTTGGGAGAATGAGAATTTCACTTGCACTTTCTGCCTCCTTGGGGAGGATGTGGCGTTAAGGCTTGGGAGCCTTAACTCCCAATTTCCCTGCTTTTTGGTGCTTGGTTGGAATCTGTAGAGCCTTAACATTGTTTTTGTAAACTGTAGGTTTTTTGTTTAATGAATATAATAAAGTAATGTAGAATGGAAAGAGAAGTTGTTAATGTGGCGCTGAGGATAATAGTTGGAGAGCTGGCAACCAGGGAGAGTATAGTTCAAGGGAACACATGGTGGAGTTAGATGAGGATAGCAGGGTAGTCAACCCATCAAGTGATGTAGGGGAGTGGGAAGAGGAAAGGGTTGGGGGACAGAGAGATCAGAGTAGAAGATTCTAGCATTGAAGAAGTAGGCAAAGTCTTAAGCCGAAAGCAAGGAGGGGGGAGATGTTGTAGGATATCAAACGTAGAGAAGAGACACCGAGGATTTCTGGACTTGGAATTGATCACGGTGATATCATCACATTCTTTATATTGCAGTCTTAGCTTTTAACGCTTTACATTTATTGTATAATTGTATTTTAATGGTTTTAATTATGCACTGCCCGGACAGCCTCGGCTATCGGGCAGTATAAACATGTCAATCAATCAATCAATCAAATAAATAAATAAATAATCGTGTTGTTTAGACAGGTAGAGGGCAGAAGAGGAGATGGCGAATTTATAGCCAGTTTTTGTTATTGTTCTTCTCCTGAGGCATTGTACTGCAGAACATGAATGGAAATATGGGATGGAGTGAGTTAGGGTTAGGGACAAGAGGGATGAATACTTTGTTGAAAGAGCTGAAAACATGGATGAATTGAAGGTGGCAACTGCAGAGTTTAAGGAGCAGAAAAGAGGAAACAAGGCTTCAGAGAAAGTTACTGGATCAATGTACTGAAGGTTATGGAAGGAGGCAGAGGCAAAAAAAAAAACACATGAAGAGAATGGACTATGAGTTTCATTGAAAGTGATCAGTTAAGAGATAATTCCACAGGAGAAGTAGTTACAGAGCAATTCAAAGTCCAGAAGGTCCAAAGAGCATATTGGGGGGGGGGGGGTGAGGAGGGGATCTGTCCAAAGGAGGAGTTCTTCTGGTTCCAAAAGGATTGCCTCCGAGTAAGGCTGCAATAGTCTCTTGCAGTTACATGGAAGTGAGTCCCAATGACCTCATTAGGGTTTACTGCCAAACAAACTATATTTAGTTTATTCAAACAATATAGATGTGAATATATCACATCTATATTCAGCACAGCGGCTTTCCCTAACCTGGTGCCTGCAGATGTGGACTACAACTCCCATCACCCTAAACTAATTGGGCATGCTGGCTGGGGATACTGGGAGTTGTAGTCCAACACGTCTGAGGACACCACTTGGGGAAGGCTGATACGCACAATCAAACGCCAAGCGTGCTAAGTATTGGCGTCAGACTGCTCAATCCTATGCATGTTCAGTAGGAAAAGACAGGACTTAGTTCCCAAATCACGCTGGCCAGGGAATGCTGGGAGTTGTAGGACTTTTTTTCTATCTAAACATGCATAGGACGTTTAGTAGAGGCTGCTGGCGGAAAGAAATGGATCCTTTCCATAGCTGACTCCTCTCCCTTCTTAGTGGGCTATGCCTTTGGTGCGGCGGAGGCTACGCAGCAGGGCCATCCGAGGCAGCGTCCCCTTGGTTTAGCGAACTTTCACCACTGAAACATGCGCAGTCGGAGTAAAGTCTCTTGAGACACCACCCTCGGCTAATCGCATGCGCAACCGAGTTCTACTCCGTTTTTCCGGTATCTGACGTGGAATGCCGAATGTTTTTGTGCTCTGGGAGGCTCGTCGTTGCTTCGTAAAGCGCATGCGTGCGGGGAGGAGGGTGCGGGGGAAACAAACACATATACACCTCACCGAGTGATGGAGAAGAGGTAGCCTAGAGCGGCCCCCCAACAGAAGAAGACGAAGGCGGCGCAAAGGATTAACGGCCCGAGCGCTCGGTTCTCCTGCGCTCTTGGTGAGGAGGTGGCGGGTTCGGGTTCATATCTAGACCACCGTCCAGGAGGGGAGGCCGGAGACGGAGGCTGGGAGGCCCTGGGGCGGGGCAGCTCTTTTGTTAGCAGACCGGATTTCCTGGTCATTCCTGAAGCCGCCTTCCCTCCTCTCGGCGCTCGCCGTGTTTTGGTCGCGAGTGCGGCGGCTTCTAGAAGGCAATGTGGGAAAGGCCCCCGGGCCTTCCTAAGCAGTGATTTAGTGGCTTCCTGGCTCTCTCTCTCTTTCAACCCTCAACAAGTAGAAGCGAGGACAAACGCTCAAATTCAGGTCTTCCTCAGTAGGGAGGAACGTGTGAAATTTGAGATGATGATTAAATAACAACAACAACAACAACAACAATAATAAGAAGAAGCATTGTCCTGCAAATACTTTTTGCGTGAGAAGGTGGAGAAACAAACTGCCCAGTATGGTTGCCCCCGTATTGCGGTGGGTAAGCAGGGGTGCGGCTGAGACAGACGACCCTATCACGGATTGGGCCCATGTGGCGTGCACTTTGAGGCGGAGAGTGGCTTCTTCCCTCAGCCTCCATAACTAGTGGGGCCCCGGCCATCTAGGTAAAGTGCCATCTCCTACCCTCAACCACCCATGCCAGGATTCATTTGGATGCAAGCAGGTCGAAGGAGATTTCAAACATAATCTTGAACTAGGTATTTTAGACAGCAATCCTATACCCATGTACCTGGGAGTAAACCCTATTGAATTCAATGGGATTTCTGAGTACACGTGTATAGGAGGCCACTATTCTAGTTTGGGCTTTATTGTGTAGATAGTTTGGCAAAGGATTTGTGTATGTGTGAAAAGAGGTTAGAAGCGGGAACTGGGTTGTATCCAATGTTTGTCTTTCTGAGAGTATAGGTCCTTTGAAATAAATGGGACTTGTTAGACTAATATTGACTAGGATACAACTTGTGTGATGACCTTTAGAGAGAAATGGGTTTCTTGGGTAAGAAGAAAACTAGGGAAAAGGCAGCAAATTAGTGTCTAGATTAGAATGATGTTGGAGAGAAATCTCTTGCTGCTGAGGTTGAAGGCGAGGGGCAGCCGATTTCTGACAGGGCAACTTTGGGGCAGATTGCTTGGTGAAGGGGAAGTAAAGGCAGATTCCAATTCAGAGCACAACCTGGAAATCCTGCTGCTGTTTTTGGCAGTCTGGATTTAATGTCATTGTTGAAAACAGGACATGAAGTGCCTTGAGTGGAGAAATATCCTTCTGCTTGGTCATTCTGGCTGAGCTGGAGAACTCAGTTTCCTAAGTGATTAAAGTGATCACTTAAATCTAGTGAACATATTTTCAGAACTTATGGGGTCTAAATTGTCATATACAATATTTAAAAATAATAATTATACATAAAGTTCTTAATATCTAAGAGGGAAAGTGGCATACTTTGGAAACAGCAGTCTGGAGCAGCTGTGAGAAGGAAAAAGTTGTCTCAAAAGCTTGGGAAAACGACAAAAAACATAATCATGTTGAATGTGATACATGAAGATGTAACATTTCAGGAAATTTTGAAGCTTAGGAGGGGCGGGGAACGGACATTTTGGAAAAATTTTTAATATGTGCAGCCTTCCCCTGGCTTCAGCCCTTTCCCCACAAACACTGATAGTTTGGTAAATTCTCAGCTGTTGTGCAGTTTTTTTTCATTCGGAAATATTGAGAAGCTGAATTACTGGCGGCAAGAGTTTTACGCTACAATATGTGGTTTGTATTTTTGCTCTGCCCCTTTTTCCTTTGGCCCCACCTATTAATGGAATGTGGTCCCTGAAACCTCCAAGATGCAATTCAGTGCTAGGGCTGAAAAGAGTAGGGATGTGCACTGACCCCCCGGATCGGATCGGATAGCGGATCGGAATCGGACCTGGGGGGTCGGATCGGATCGGATCGGATCGGAGGCTGGTCGGATCGGATCGGACCAGATGTCCGATCCGGATCGGACGCCATTTTGAATGCTTTTTCCCATAGCCAAGTATTGTTTTACAAAAACGCCTATAACTTTTTCATTTTTAAAGATAGAAGGATGAAACTTGGGGACATTGTAGACTGGTTAGGGATAGTTATCTGTGAGAAATTTCAGAAAGATTGGTGCATGCGTTTTGTGGCAATTAATTTTTTAATAAATACCCAGGAATGCTTATAACTTTGTCATTTTTAAAGTTACAAACATGAAACTTTGCCACATTGTAGGAGGTACCTTGGGACCTATGTGTGTGAAATTTCAGAAACATAGGTGCTTGCCTTGTGTGGCAATTAATTTTAGAAAAATAGGTAGTAGTGGGGTAAATACAGTTACGCCTCCCATTTTTTTATTTTTGAAGATACAAACAGGAAACTTGGGCACATTACAGGTACCACTTGCCTTGATATGTGAGTGAAATTTCAGAAACATTGGAGCTTTCCTTGTGTGGCAATTAATTTTTGAAACAATGAGGAAAGAAACACCTATAACTTTGTCATTTTTAAAGTTACACACATGAAACTTTGCCACATTGTAGGTGGTACCTTGGGACCCATGTGTATGAAATTTCGGAAACGTAGGTGCTTGCCTTGTGTGGCAATTAATTTTTTAATAAATACCCAGGAATGCCTATAACTTTGTCATTTGTAAAGTTACACACATGAAACTTTGCCACATTGTAGGTGGTACCTTGGGACCTATGTGTGTGAAATTTCAAAAACGTAGGTGCTTGCCTTGTATGGCAATTAATTTTAGAAAAATGGGTAGTAGTGGGGTAAATACAGTTACGCCTCCCATTTTTTTATTTTTTAAGATACAAACAGGAAACATGGGCACATTACAGGGAACACTTCACTTGATAGGTGTGTAAAATTTCAGACAGCTGGGTCCAGGCATGTGGTGGCAATTAATTTTTGAAACAATGAGGAAAGAAACGCCTATAACTTTTTTATTTTAAAAGTTAGAAGTCTGAACATTGCTCACTTTGTAGATGGGTTAGGGGTAGATATGTGTCAGAAATTTCAGAATGATAGGTCCAGGCATTTGATGGCTATGGAATTTTTAAATTACATGTTTCAAAAAAATTTCTACAGAGGCCAGGTCTTCCCCTCCCGCTTCCCGCGAAGAAAAGGAAACACTGTCTCGTCTCGATCCCTTTGATCCTTGCTAGTATCCATTACAGGGCTCGTGTCTGCTTGAGTAAAAAAGTGAAAGTAGGAAAGCAGACACGAGCCCTGTAATGGATACTAGCAAGGATCAAAGGGATCGAGACGAGACAGTGTTTCCTTTTCTTCGCGGGAAGCGGGAGGGGGAGGAAAGGAAGACCTGGCCTCTGTGGAACATTTTTTGAAACATTTAATCTAAAAATTCCATAGCCATCAAATGCCTGGACCTATCATTCTGAAATTTCTGACACATATCTACCCCTAACCCATCTACAAAGTGAGCAATGTTCAGACTTCTAACTTTTAAAATAAAAAAGTTATAGGCGTTTCTTTCCTCATTGTTTCAAAAATTAATTGCCACCACATGCCTGGACCCAGCTTTCGGAAATTTTACACACCTATCAAGTGAAGTGTTCCCTGTAATGTGCCCATGTTTCCTGTTTGTATCTTAAAAAATAAAAAAATGGGAGGCGTAACTGTATTTACCCCACTACTACCCATTTTTCTAAAATTAATTGCCATACAAGGCAAGCACCTACGTTTTTGAAATTTAGCACACATAGGTCCCAAGGTACCTCCTACAATGTGGCAAAGTTTCATGTGTGTAACTTTAAAAATGACAAAGTTATAGGCATTCCTGGGTATTTATTAAAAAATTAATTGCCACAAAACGCATGCACCAATCTTTCTGAAATTTCTCACAGATAACTATCCCTAACCAGTCTACAATGTGCCCAAGTTTCCTGTTTGTATCTTCAAAAATAAAAATGTGGGAGGCATAACTGTATTTCTCAGTGGGAAAGTGCAATGCAATGATTCCCTATGGGAAAGTGCAATGCAATGATTCCCTATGGGAAAGTACTGTCCAATGAATCCTTATGGGCAAGTGCTGTCCAATGAATCCCTCATTGTTTCAAAAATTAATTGCCACACCAGGCAAGCACCAATGTTTCTGAAATTTTACACACATATCAAGTGAAGTGTTCCCTGTAATGTGCCCAAGTTTCCTGTTTGTATCTTCAAAACTAAAAAAATGGGAGGCGTAACTGTATTTACCCCACTACTACCCATTTTTCTAAAATTAATTGCCACACAAGGCAAGCACCTATGTTTCTGAAATTTTACACACATAGGTCCCAAGGTACCACCTACAATGTGGCAAAGTTTCATGTGTGTAACTTTAAAAATGACAAAGTTATAGGTGTTTCTTTCCTCATTGTTTCAAAACTTAATTGCCACACAAGGCAAGCTCCAATGTTTCTGAAATTTCACTCACATATCAAGGCAAGTGGTATCTGTAATGTGCCCAAGTTTCCTGTTTGTATCTTAAAAAATAAAAAAATGGGAGGCGTAACTGTATTTACCCCACTACTACCCATTTTTCTAAAATTAATTGCCACACAAGGCAAGCACCTATGTTTCTGAAATTTCACACACATAGGTCCCAAGGTACCTCCTACAATGTGGCAAAGTTTCATGTTTGTAACTTTAAAAATGACAAAGTTATAAGCATTCCTGGGTATTTATTAAAAAATTAATTGCCACAAAACGCATGCACCAATCTTTCTGAAATTTCTCACAGATAACTATCCCTAACCAGTCTACAATGTCCCCAAGTTTCATCCTTCTATCTTTAAAAATGAAAAAGTTATAGGCGTTTTTGTAAAACAATACTTGGCTATGGGAAAAAGCATTCAAAATGGCGTCCGATCCGGATCGGACCTCATCGGATCGGATCGGATCGGATCGGAGGTTGGTCGGATCGGATCGGATCGGATTTTCCCGATTTTGGGTCGGATCGGATTCGGATCGTGGATCGGATCCGATCCGATGCACACCCCTAGAAAAGAGTTCTGCACTCTTGGTCTATGGTCATGCATTGAGATTGCTTGGCTCTGCCTGTGTAGGTGATTGTACTTGGGAAACTTTATAGAATGCCACCTTGGAGATAGTGGATTTAAACATCCTAGCATCCTAAATTTTGCTTCCAGGATCACATGACTACACACAACTGCTGACTCCTCTCCTGCGCTGTCCATCAGCCTATCTATGCCCTGAATGATGTCCACAACCTTTGTCTAATTCAAGTCACCATGTGGTCTACACACCTTGATAAATAAAATCAAAATTAATCTCTATGCATTCCTAATGATCAAATTACCCAATACCAGGAACCCCCTGCCCCTTATGTCACGAGATGGATTCTTGGTGCAAGAAGATATCAGTTAATCAAAGGAATCTGTAGAATAGTAGCAATGTACGTTAGGTCGACCTAACACAACAAATCAGTGAAAGGAATTGCTGTTTTGGTACAGGTTTAATGCCTTTCAATGAATTTAACCTATTTACAAAATGCCTTTTCAGCCCTGCATGTGGCTGATGTCTAGGAATTCAAAACATATTTTGAAGCTTTGTTAACATATAACATTAATTTTAGGACTTTGGAATTATACCAAGTGGTATTAGAATACATTCAGTTCTCTTCTGGTGTGTTTCTTGATTTTATTCTGCAAATTGTATTCTGGATTTGTGCAGTGAACAAGAAAATAACCACAAACACTATGCAGCTTCTCTGTCGCACCTTCTTCCAATTCAGTCGCTATTTCTTCCTATCTCTTGATCTGACAAGCACCATTCGTACTGGACAGAATTTCAATAGGTTGGTCATGTATGTGGAAAGCAGCTAATTAATTATGTGGAAACTAATGCACTTCTTATTAACAGTTTCTTAATCAAAGATATAGATATCAAAGGTGATGGTTTCTAGGTCAAGGAATGTGCTGCTCTCTAGGTTCCAGGACAATATGAAACCATTTTTCATTCACTCACACTTACCCAATTGTTATTAAAATGTTCTTTTAAATTAGCTCCTGAATTCACACAGAGGCTATGTAGAGTTTGACTGCAGCGCTAAAAGGAAAATAGTAATTTGATACTTTGGCTTGCCTTCCTCTTAACTTATATTCTTGGATTTGATTTATATTGCAAGAATTCCTGTTGGAATTGTAATATATTTGTATAGGTCAAATATGCTAATCACAGCTTTTTCACTGAATTATGAATGCCTAAGGCAGGAATACCTACGCACTTTGAGAATATATCTTGTTGAAATCTCTGGGACTTAAATATGCATTGTGTTGGTTTGGTCATCTAGGATATTGTTGAGTATGATGTTTGTGGCTGTAATGAATGTTATGTTGCAATAAAGCACTATGCCCTTTTCACATATTTAGGGTGATTTATCTTGACATCTTGGAGTTCCCCCTTTGGCATTGTGACTTAGGTGCAAATCCTTCAAGATGCCAGCAGCACTTGCAGAAAACAGTCAAGTGATCTGTGAAGTATGGGCAAACAATCTAGAAGAAGAGATGAGGAAAATTCGGGAAATCGTTCTTAGTTACAGCTATATTGCAATGGTAAATATGTACTTCAGTGTTTAATTTCCAATTTAAATCCAGGGCTAAATTTTAAGTAATTTAGAATAGTATATGTTCTACAATACTAAGAAGTGAAAAAAGGAGGGGACTGTGTTTGGCTGTAAACTTTATTTGTGTAGACCTGGCTTATTGTATCATTAATACCGGGAAGCAGGCAAATGCAGAATTCCAGGAATTATCTTCGACACGTGCTTTTTGATGATGACTTATTAGTGGTTAGTGGAGAAGAGCACTTAGTACTTGTAAATAGAAGCTCTGCTCTTTTGCCTGCTTCCTTAAAAGCTCAGGAAAACATAATACATTCTTTTGGTACAATAGCCAGGTTTCACTGTTGCTAAGAAGCTTTGGATTAATTTCCCCCCCTTCTCTTCCTTCCTAGGACACAGAGTTTCCTGGAGTTGTTGTTCGACCAATAGGTGAATTTCGCAGCTCTATAGACTATCAGTATCAGCTTCTCCGGTGTAATGTTGACCTCCTGAAAATTATCCAGCTAGGCCTGACTTTCACAAATGAGAAGGGAGAATATCCTTCTGGAATAAACACCTGGCAGTTTAACTTCAAATTCAACCTTACGTAAGTCTTTGAAGTTGAGGGAACAATTTCTATGTTCTACACAAAGTTATCATCAAGTAAAAATAAGAGCTTCTTGCCAGCTGAAACAAGAGCTTCAATTCCCATCTCAGCATGAAGGGATTATGTTTCAAGTCAATACACAGTCTCAGAAGTTGTTAATGATTGGTCTTTTTAAAATTTGTGTTTAGTAGTAGAATAGTGCTGAAAATGGCCTGGTGTTTTCAAATACGGAAAACACAAAAAGGCATACTACCTCTGACTGCTTATACAGCACCTCTTTTAGGTATATGTTGACAAAATATCTCTGCATGCAGATAGTTCCATGAAAAGATAATGGGAGCCTTTTTGTATTGGTGACAAACTACATAGAAGGCCAAAACACAGTTCCACAAATGTATTACTAAAAACGATTTTGCATGGTAAACCGCAAAGTGGAGGTACAAGTTGAATTGCTTGGTCCATTGATGATTTAGGCATGATGAAGAGTGATGTCTAGCATTTTTCTCTCTCATTAGGGAAGATATGTATTCTCAGGATTCAATAGACCTTCTTGCAAGCTCCGGTCTGCAGTTCCAGAAGCATGAGGAGGAAGGGATTGATACCTTGCATTTTGCAGAGCTACTTATGACCTCTGGTGTGGTGCTCTGTGACAATGTCAAGTGGCTTTCATTTCACAGGTTGGTCAAATAGTCTCTTTTAACTATGGTCATGCATAACACTTTGTTAATAGGCTTCGTTTGCCTTTTTGATTGATAGAGCAAAAAGGACTGCAGCCAAAGTAAGTTTGGCAACTTTTTACCTGGTAGGCCCCATGATTTTAACAGTAACACAACCAATAAATTCAACAGACAGAGTCATCATTGTATCCTGAAAGTTTGATAGTCAGGCAGTTGTTAGTTTGGGGAGTCCTACAAGCAAAAAAATGGATACTCAAAACCATTGATCTGGGTAAAGGGATAGAAAGTACAGTAATGACACTTTGCATTAATAGGGTAGGAAAAGTACAAATAGCTTGTAACTTTTAAATGCTGGACTAAACCTCATTTGTCCAGAAACCTGGCACTTGTTAGATAAGATAGTGGTTGAAACAATGAACACTTCATTGGTCTTAGTTTGTGACTTATTTTACTTTTCACAACTACCAGTTCTCAGCTTGGTGGAATTAAGTAGACAGTGCATTCCAACTGGCCTCTTGATATGAGTCCCAGCCGTTTTTCCATTTTATACTTGTGACTTGTCCTTTCATATTTGTTGCAAATCCCTGTAAGTGAGGAGTGTTAGGCAAGCACTTTTTTTATCATGAATCACCTGCTTAGTTATTTTGGTACTTAACTGGGAGCCATCTCCAGGCTGGCTCCCAATAATATTAGCTACCTGCTGAGTTAAGGCTGTGTTAAAATAGAAATAATGTAGATGATAAACACTATTCCTAGCTGTAGTTGATGAAATAGCCATTGACTGACCTATCTTTGCACCATTTCTTTATCAGTGGCTATGACTTTGGTTATATGGTGAAATTGCTGACAGATTCAAGGCTTCCAGAAGAAGAACATGAGTTCTTTCATATCTTGAACCTTTTCTTTCCATCCATCTATGATGTTAAGTACCTAATGAAGAGCTGCAAAAACCTGAAGGTGCAATACTTACTTTTACCATTATAATTGCCAAATTTAGCTAGGTTGAAGGCTGCTCTGCATATATTTTTGCAAAGATGCAGTCAGCTAAAATGTGGATTGTGTTGTAGATCATGGCTTTTTAAAATAAACTGTATAACTAATTTATATTTTGATAGCTTTCTGTATGCATGTTAGGGCTGGAATGCATTAATGGACTGCCTATTATATGATTGTAGACACATAATCCTGAAGCCAAATGCCATTGTGTAAGTGACTGCCAACATTTTAATTTGGCTCATAGTGTCATCCAGTACTCATTGCAACAGTGTGTGCTCCTCTGCTCCTGTCTTGGCAGCTTTCTCCAGTGACTGGCTTTTCTTCTTCTTCTTCGTGGTCTCTGTGCATCACACATATGGGCTCTGCGCCTGCGTGGAGCCTGTCTCGGAAACTTCTATAGCTAAGGCAAACATTTTTGGCGGGAACCCCTCCCCCACTGTCTACTGACTCCATGTTCCCTCCTTTCTCCTCAGTTCTTTTTCGACCGCCTTGCTGGAAGGATGTCTTGTTGGGAACTTTATTTATTTATTTATTACATTAGTGTACCGCCCCATAGCCAAAGCTCTCTGGGCGGTTTACATACGATTAAAACAATTAAAAACATACAACGTACACTGGTCCTTCCGTTCATTTGCCTTTAAGGGGTAGAAAACCACCTATATTTAGACACCTGGCTTCTGGTGGCATCCTAGAAGGAAATGCTTCGAAGGCAAGGTGACTACTCAATTTATTGAGCTCTTTGGGCCTCATAGTGAACACAAAATCCAGACTCACCCTGGATCTAACAGAATGTCTTTGCAGCCCTAATTTTTCCTCTCATTCCATGAGTACTGTGGTATGATAATATTAATATTGTGTAGTCCACACAGTCTCCATCATATTCACCCCTTGGTGGCCAAGACAGGTGTGGCTCACTCTACTTCTGAAGATATCAGCTAATAGCGACCAATCGGGTTACCATCAGCTCCGAGGCAGCTCTGACGATAAAAAAGTCGTGGTAAGTACCCGACTTTTTAAAACCGGAGTTTCAGGGATTTGCTCCTGGATGGCTTCAGGATGCCAGCTGCATCATATAGATGACCTGCTGCCACTCCGGATGCACCCCGGCCTGGGGCAAAACTCTCGTCAAGATGTACCCAGACTGTAATTCCTAAATGGGCAATCTTTTGTCTAACAACGCCTGAGTGGGTAGAAGAAAATGAATCTGGGGAAGCCTGACCCTGACACAACAGGAGAGTGGCTTTTGTCTTGCAAGGAGATCTGCTGGGCAGCTGATGAGGAAGCAGGATGTGCTTGGATGTAATTTAGACTGCCTCTAAACACATAAGAATAGAGACAACTGGAGACTGACTGAGGAATCTGTCAGTCAGGCTGTGAGCTTACTGATGTTACTTGGTTGGGCATTGCTCCCTTTAGGAAATCCCGGTGGGGGCATTGCCCCCCTCCCCCCATAGTTTACGCCCCTGCATATGCTCAGACCCATGATATGGGGTATCCCAATACCGTAACTACTTTCGACGTGAGGTCGATTCCATTTTTTCATCCAGCCTGTAGCCTGGCAACGAAGAAGTCATATACCGCACAAGGGGATTCTTTTCTAAATACATGGATCTTCAGGGCCTCAATCCCCATTCAGCCTCCTTAACGATGTCCTTACACTTTACACCCCTATACACTATAGGGATAAAATAGTTGTTGATATGTGGGTATGTGACTGCTTTACCTGTTTTTGCACCAACTCCATTGTTAGGGGCATTATGAATCTGGCTCCTCTAATTAGGAGTTTCATTCTAGCAGGGAGTTTCTCTGTCATGCCACAATCTCTGACATTGAAACCAGTTAAACCAATGGCACCTTCAGATATCACATTAATTTTCTTAGAAAGTTGTTTTCTGATGGCTATATCAACACTACACAGATCGAGTGAATTAGCTGCCTCAGTATTGATGCACTCTACCTGGGCTTCCACACAGGGCTAGAACTGACAGATTTCATAAGACGCAAGAGTCGCAATGACTCGCGGAGTGGATTGTACATGCTATTAAACTGCCCTACGAGTTGAAGGGCTTGCAACTCACATTGGTCCAGTAACAGCTAAGTCGATGTGCAGTGCATCGAAGTCCGTATCTTTAGCAGGGGATTGTCGATCCTGGACTTATGTAAGGCAGCTATTTGGTATAAATCCTTTAATTTCATTACGTGCTACCACTTGATTGTTTGTACCAGGACAAACTGCAATTTGGGGCAAGCAATTTCTTTGTCTTGTGAGGGAACATTGATTTACACCTACCCTCCACCAGGAATTTAGCTTGTTAATCGCCCATATGTGTGATGCACAGAGACCACGAAGAAGAAATGCAGGTTGCTTACCTGTAACCGTAGTTCTTCGAGTGGTCATCTGTGCATTCACACAACCCACCCACCGTCCCCGCTTTGGTGTTGATGTAAATGTACTGTCAATACCGAGCGGTTTCTCTCCTAGTTATGGGACCAGCAAGTCGGTCTCTTGGAACTGAGGAGAAAGGAGGGAACATGGAGTCAGTAGACAGTGGGGGAGGGGTTCCCGCCAAAAACGTTTGCCTTAGCTATAGAAGTTTCCGAGACAGGCTCCACGCAGGCGCAGAGCCCATATGTGTGAATGCACAGATGACCACTCGAAGGACTACGGTTACAGGTAAGCAACCTGCATTTCTTGCTCAAGTCTGTTAGTGCCAATAAGCTATAACGGTAGCCGTCTGCAAGCAGGAGCAAAATTCAAGACAGAAAAGCATAAAGCAAATACATAAATTCTTCACACTGATGCAGGTCACAAGGGCCCAGGAATCAGGACAATCATAGAGACCATTGTATTTGCTTTGGAGCAAGGAGCCTCCATATGAATTGGTATGGGGCTCTGAAAAGCATCGGGGAGGGACTGGACTCTGGTGGCTTCTAGAGAAAAGTAATTATTGTAATTACCATTGTTTTCTGTTCTGTTACTGTTGAAATAAATTCATGCTTTACCTGTCTCTTGACTGATCAATAGATGAAGCCAAATGCCAATCTTAAAGCATGTAATGATGTGCAGATAGCAAAAATAAAATTATTTGATGTATCTGTAACTAGGTGTATTCAAACTAGGGCTATGATCTAGCTTGTAATGCAAAACATTTCTGAAGCTTGCTGGTATAGAATAGTTTGATTTTGTAGCAGTAGATTCTACTTTTAACTTGGCCATTTACCCAAATCGGATAAATAACTGCATCATCTTACTTAAAAAATATAATTGCATACTTACATTGACGTTGATTTTTCACTAGTATGTGATCACTAATTTTTTTTACAAGGTTGTTTGTAAACATGAATTTGACACGTAGCCTTGATGATTTGAAATTCTTGTAAGATTTTTGTCTCTACCTACTCCTTCTGTAGCTCTTAAATTGTCAAAGCCAGAGGAAGACAAATGGAACTTGGCCCACCTAGTAAGATATCCGGGTTTCATCTTTTTTCCTCTATTGCAGGGAGGCCTTCAAGAAGTTGCTGACCAGCTAGACTTACAGCGGATTGGACGGCAGCACCAAGCTGGGTCAGACTCGCTACTCACGGGGATGGCGTTCTTCAGAATGAAAGAGGTATGTTCATCTTGCCTCCTCCCAAATTGTGAGAGTGCACAGTGGCTTGTGGCCCGACGCTCTAATCTTAGCATCTTCAGTCCGGTTTTGGACTTCGGACCAAAGCTGTAACCAGCACAGTAATGTTTTTTTTTTTTGCAGTTGTTCTTTGAGGATACAATTGATGATGCAAAGTACTGTGGGAGACTGTATGGCCTTGGTACAGGAGTGGCTCAGAAACAGAGCGAAGATGTAGAAATAGCCCAAGAGAAAATGAGTATTTTGGCTATTATCAACAATATGCAGCAGTGACAGCTAGGTGCCATTCAGTCTGTCATGGGTCCATGGAGGTAAACTAACTCCTTCACATCTCTCAAACAAATGGTGGAAGAACTTGTGTTTTTTTGGAGAGGGCAGAAGGCGTCTTTACTTTGAATCTTGATAAGATTCTAATCAAGCGATTTCATAATGGCTGGTAGAGTGTTTTGCCCTTATGTAAAAAACAGATACAAACTACAATATATACTTTTTCCCCTTTTAAACCTTACTGAATTTGCAAGGAATAGGTCATTTCAGAACTTTCAGCAGAGCTGAAGTTCTCTTATGCACTTGCAGATTTAGCTTTTGAACGCTTATTTTAAAACTTCTTTTGCTCTCTGTGAGGGTGATGTGTTCCTAAGCCCTCTGCTAGTTTTTATCTTTTGTGTAAGTCAATCTGTGAAAGTGATCCATTCAGCCCTGGTGGTGGAGACAATGCATGAACCGCATCAATCTGTCCTAGTAGCAGCCATAATGGTTGTCCTGGCTAGTATTACAGCTAGCTCCTCCTCCCTCTGGATTGCTGGGCCATGTATCATATCAGTAAGTTTAATCTTAACTACTTGTAGAATGGAATAAAACTATCTGCATGCTTGAGACTGCAATAATAATTGGAACCAAAAATGGTTTCACTTCGAGTGAAAATACTTTGCCCTTCTGGTAACAGGATATTCAGCAAGTGAATAAAATCACAAATGTTACCTACCAATGAAGAGCTAGTACAGCTTTTAGATTTCCCTTTTATACTACTTGAAGAGGAGCCCTAAATTGTTAATGGTTACAGACAAAAAGTGCATTTAATAGTTTTGCAGGTCTCATACAATTCTGAAAAACCAAAATCCTATTGAGGGAGAGACAGAATCCTGATAGTGTGGTATTTTAACAAGCTTAAACTCTCCATTATGTAAAGTATTGCAAGCTGCTGTTATATGCTTGTGTATATATCATTGGTTCTTAATTTTGTAAAATAAAGAATTTTCTTAAGGCATGAGTCATTGGCTTCTTCACTTCTTTTGAGAGGATATTAAAACCATTTTCATCCAAAGAGCAGAAAGAAAAAGGGCACTAGTTTCATTTTGCAAGCTCCACAGTACAATAATAGAGGGCTTTAGAGTAGTTCTTTGTACAACCTCTTCCACAAAGATTGAGCTAGAGCAAGGGTCCCCAAATTTGGGTCAGTGAGCACATTTGTGTTTTCAAGTATTTTTGAGCTCTCACAAAATGACTGCCAAATACAAATTGCTGAGACTAAAAAAAGTAATTTGCCAAAAAACTTCTAAGTACAAGGCCAAAGGTGGGCTCCAAAACACCAAGCAATTTTTTGGAACTTAGTTTGTTGTTCCAAAATCCATTTCACAAAAGACAAATGGATGAGGCTCATAGAGAAGTAACCTGGCCTAGAAACTGAATACAAGGCAGAGGTGGGAGGTCTGGGCCCAAATACGAAATCACATGCTTTCCCCCAAATAAAGCACACAAAATATCTGTTTCACAGAAGGTAAGAGAAATACAACCCTTCCCCAATACACCCCACAAAAAGGAAAACAAACTAACGGGCTAACACATATACTGAGGGCAAACACAACCACAGCACAGGAAAAATGTGGTTGGGTTGTAGCCACCCACCATTTTAACTTTGAAAGAATGCCTCTGGGCCCTACATGGGGATCAGAGCCATTCCTGGAAATAAGTTTGGCACCAGAGCTGATGCTTTGCTTTGCAGCATGCCAACCTGCCAGTTAAAATAAAAAAACCAGGAGGGGCAGAGAATCTCCTGGGTACCAATGGACATGTCCCCACGCCCATGGGTACCATGTTAGAGCCCCAGAGTTAGAGGTATAAACTAGCCATTATGAGAGTAGAAGGGTAGCTTTGGATTCATTCTAGGTATATAAAAGAATGAGCTTGGGGCTCTCAGGTTCTTCCCTCTTTCACATGACAATCTGAAAGCTTTCACTTTTGAACTGCCTCTGTTATGCCCAGACTTGGAACTGTGGTTTGTTCTAACTACCCTTAAACCAGGATTAGTGTTTCAATACCCTGGCTTGTTAACTTCCAAGCTCCAGTGTAACAGCACTGTGTACATTTCAAAAGCAAATGCTTTCAATTCTTTCCTCTCATGGGGAAAGGGGGATAGAAGTACTTGCACACTAGGCTCACAGGTTCATTCTTGTATTGCTGCTTCATCTGAAGAGGGCCATTATAGAGTAGATGTAATCCTGCAAGATCTGATCTTCAGTAGGAGTTTTCATGGAGGAGTGTGTGCTGCGATACTTGGGCTTGTCTTGTTCAAAGGCATGGATAAAAAGGGTGGCTTTAAGTCATTTTCTCCCAATGAAAGTCAACAACTTCCTTATGAAATCTCTTCATACATAGAAGGTCAGTTGCTGTTCACAACATAATAAATTAATTTCAACTATACCTGAGTTCCTTTTCTTCCCACTCTGATACAAAACATCTTCATGTACAATTGCAATAATAGCATGCAATACATGCCAAGTGGTTAGCTAAACTTTATCATCCCTACTAGCACTTTATGGTATCTGCATTTTCCTTGAACACAGTGGGCCAGCGTCCCTCCTCAGTCTTTGCAAAACTTGATAAAACCAATGATTAAAAATGACTGCATCTCAATTTTAGAATGTACATTGTTTTTAATTGGTTCGTTATCACTCACAATCCTACCCCTCAAAGGGAGGGATGCACAAACCGTTTTTATAGCTGTTTTATTAGAAAGACCCTCTGCATAGTTTTCCTTCCAAGTAGAAAATAAGTTGATTGGACAAAAGAAAAGTTGATCATTTGGTTTTGGTGTCTCCCTCCACCCCAATTATCCCCAATCCAAACAACTGACCAGCATGACTGTATAACAGTCTCTTGTTCATTCTAGAATGAAACATACTTCAAATTAAAGTCTTTCACATTGAGGAAAAAAAAGCAGGAGATTCATGTAAAGAATTTTCTGCAAGCTCCTTTACATATATGAGTTCCGCTATATTTTCTAAGTAGGTCTAATGATTGTTCCTGTAATTCTGGAACCATCTCCACACGGCAATGGATACTCATGTGAAGTATAACAAGGCAGCACTCCAATACATCTGGAAAAGGAGAAACCTGTAAAGAAAGTGTGTATATAAATATATATATATATTTGCTTAATGGAAACTATGTAACTCTAGGCAGAGGTTGTATCTTACTGTACTGTTCACTCATATCTTCGTAATATTTGAACTGATAATGTACATATATTAGCATGATATTAGTGATCATGACTAGTATTTATTCTAAAAAGCAGCCCCACAAAAAATGAAATTAAAATTACCTATATCCACTATCTCAGTAAAATCAAGTTTTCAACTGTATAAATCTTTCCTGATGACCAAGCTACAAGGGCCAGGTGAGCAAAGCCTGTTCACAAGTCACTTTCTCTAGAAAGTTACCAAAATGTATAGTCTAAGGGGCTGTTTGCATGTAAGAGCAGTATTTGACAGCAAATCGTGGGTCAATTAACCCATGAAGAGTGTGTGGGGTGCTACTGTGTGCATGTTACTTACAGTTTCCAACAGCAACCTACGAATACTGCAACTGTAGGTTGTTACCATGATATCTGAACATGGGCACTTTGGGTTGTTTGTAGGTTAAACAACCCAAATTTACACCATGGTTTGTTCTTGGGCTAACCTTGGGTTGTTTAATTCAGTAACAACCTGAAGTGCTCAGGTTCTGATGTCTCTGTAACAACCTATTAATGCAGCATATGTACATTGCTACTGGAAACCGGAAACAGCTTGCATTCCCATGATTTGCCACTGAACACCGCCATTACTTGCAAACAAGGTCTAAAGCTGTCCTATTTTAATTAGACTATTATTTCACTTTTCTAAATTGAGAAGTTGCACTCGTTAGGAGGATAAAAACTGCAGAATCGTGGACAACTTCCAAACTGAAAAAGCAGATTGCTATCTGAACACAAAAAGGGAAAGGGCTGAAAAGACAATTTTGCAAGGAAGCAAGTCAGTTCGTAAACAACCTTCATGTTACCCAAATCTCTCTAGATTTTCTTATGTCTAGTTATTGATAGGCTCTTGCTGTTCAGATTGTCACTGTAAATACCCATAAGCTCTATTAACTTGAAGCCTGGGGGCTCTCTCTGAAACAGAATCACTCTCTCCAATTTGAAATCTTACCTTTATACTCTCTGGAAACTCTGCTAGTTTCTTATTTGCTTCTGTAAGTTCTTTCGTCAGTTCTGGCAGGGTAATTGGTTCACTCACTTGTTCTTTACTGTAAAGAGACAAGTTTAAGAAATTACATTTCCAAAAATACATTCAAACAGTGAAAATGCAGGTTGCTTACCTGTACCTGTAGTTCTTCGAGTGCTCATCTGTGCATTCACACACTATGGGCTCGCGCTGGCGCCGAGCCTCATTCCGGAAACTTCTAAAGCCTAGACTTCTGGCGGGAACCCCTCCCCCCACCGTCCTATCACGCATGCTCGGGTTCCCGCCTACCCCAGTTCTATGAGACCGACTGCCTCGCGAACGAGATAGATGTGAACACCATAATAATACACAGAAGAGAGTCTGCATGCATGCCGACAACCTCTTTGACCCTACCAACTAGAGAGGTCTAGAGGGGACGGTGGGTGGGTTGTGTGAATGCACAGATGACCACTCAAAGAACTACAGTTACAGGTAAGCAACCTGCATTTCTTCTTCGTGGTCTCTGTGCATCACACACTATGGGCGAATAACAAGCCAACACTTACCGGAGGAGGGTAGACTCGCTGACACCTCACTGAAGGATAGAGGACAGTACGGCTCTGCCAAAGGAAGCGTCCTCCCTGGCTCTCACATCCAGTTTGTAGTGGGACACAAAAGTGGACGCGCTGGACCACGTTGCCGCTCTACACAGCTCCGGAATTGGTACGCCACAATCTAGAGCAGTGGAAGTGGAGACAGCCCGAGTAGAGTGCGCTTTTAGGGCTTCTGGAAGTTCCTTCCCGGCTAGCTGGTAAGCCAGCGAGATAGTCTGTACTACCCACTTAGTGAATCTTTGAGTAGAGACCGATTGGCCCTTCGTCTTACCACCGTAGCATACAAACAGGTGGTCAGATTTTCTATAACTTGCGGATCTCGACTTGTAAAAGGCCAGGGCACGTCTGACATCAAGTGAGTGAAGTTTTGCGCTCAGTGGATCAGACGTTGCCTGAAAAAAGGTTGGTAAGACGATAGTCTGGTTAACATGAAAGCCGGATACGACCTTAGGTCAGAAAGAGGGTCCAGGCCTGAGGACGACCTTGTCACGGAAAAACTGAGTGTAAGGGGGGGGTCTATCATAAGAGCGCACAGCTCTGAACTCCTCCTTGCTGACATAATAGCCACCAGGAAGGCCACCTTAAAGGTCAACAGTCTGATGTTAATCGTAGCCAAGGGCTCAAAGGGCCTGGCAGTCAGGGCTGCTAGGACGACTGATAAACTCCACTGAGGTACTACGGTGCGCAGGGGAGGGTGCAAATTGTGAAGGCCTTTAAGGAAGCATTTTGACAGCGGGTGAGAGAAGACGGAGAAATGTTGAACCAAGTCATGATTCACTGAAATCGCTGCTAAGTAGACTTTAACGGAGGTGGGCTTGAGGCCAGCTTCATAGAGGGAGTGCAGAAAAATTAAAATGTCTCTAATTCCGCAAGTTTTAGGGTCGAGCCTTCTGGCCGCTATAAACTGCGCAAACTTGTTCCATTTCCTAGCATAGGATGACCTCGTAAAGGGTTTTCTGGCTTCCCTCAGGACAGACGTAACGGTGAGCGGGAGGTCTAAGTCTTGCCACCGAGCCGGATTCGCCAGGCCATGAGCTTCAGGTGCTGTAGATCTGGGTGAAGGACTAACCAGTGATTCATGGAGATTAGCGTTGGAGTTATCGGTAGGCGAGTATACTCCCCCTTGGATAGTCGGAGTAATGGGGCGAACCACGCTTGACGTGGCCACCACGGTGCTACTAGAACGGCACTCGTTTGGCACCTTGACAGTATAGCGACCACCTTGGCCACCAATGGGAAGGGAGGGAAGGCATAGGCCAGACCTTTCCCCCAGTGAGTGTTGAAGGCATCCCCTAGGGAGCGCTTGCCAATCCCTGCCCTTGTGCAGAAGGCGTCGCAGATGGCGTTCTCCTGGGTTGCAAACAGGTCAATGACTGGTTTCCCCCACCTGGAGAATAGATGATCTAGGGCTGCGGAGGACAGCACCCACTTGTGGTTGTCTTGAAAGTGGCGGCTGAGAGAGTCCGCTTGAATATTGTCCTTGCGCGCTATATGGATGGCCGAGAGGCGCATCCCCTGCCTGACTGTCCAGTGGAGAATCTCTAGTGTCAGGTGAAGGAGGGCTGGTGACCGGGTGCCTCCTTCCTTGTTGAGATACCAGACAACCGTCATGTTGTCTGATACGATCCGGACGTGATGGCCTTTGAGATATACACTGAAGGCGCACAGTGCCTTCTGCATGGCCAGTAGTTCCAGCTTGTTTATGTGGTAGGTCTGTTCCTGGTGGGACCATTTTCCTTGAATCGATAACTGGTCGCAGAGTGCTCCCCAGCCCATTAGCGACGCGTCCGACGTGAGCGTGCGAGTCGGGCCGGATTCTACAAACGGAAGACCCCTCTGTAGATTGCACAACAACGTCCACCACCTGAGGGCTGAGCGTAGAGGTTGTGGGATATTGAGCTTGACCTTGTTCGGGTTCCTGGACGGGTCGTAATTGGCTAGAAGGAACTGCTGCAGTGGTCTCATCTGTAGCCTTGCCCACCTGACTACGTACACTACAGAGGCCATGAGACCCAATAGTCTCTGTAAGAGGAAGGCTGTGACCTGCGCCGACTCCAGGACACGTTGGGAGAGGTCTCGGATTGTAATCGCTCGCTCCCGTGGGAGGAAGGCCCTCCCGACTGTGGAGTCCAGATGAACCCCAATAAACTGGATGGTTTGCGTGGGTGTAAACATGGACTTTTACTGATTTATCACTAGACCCAACCGTTGCAGGAGGAGTTTTGTAGTGCTCACGTCTTTTTCCGCCTGAAGTTGAGAGGGCGACACAATAAGCCAGTCATCCAGGTATGGGTAGAGCTCTACCCCAGCCATTCGCAGGAAAGCACAGACTGCCCCCATACATTTCGTGAACACCCTGGGCGCAGTCTTTAGGCCAAATGGAAGGACTGTAAACTGATATGCGTCCTGACCTATCATGAATCTGAGAAATCTTTGGTGTGACCTGTGGATGGCGATATGAAAGTATGCATCCTTCAAATCTATGAGGGTGAACCAGCGGTTGCGCTTGAGTAGAGGAAGGATCACTGCTAGTGTGATCATGCGGAATTTTTTGGTTGGAATAAAAAAATTGAGGTCCCTCAGGTCCATGATGGGTCGAAGGCCTCCGCCTCGCTTCGGGACTGTGAAGTAACGTGAGTGTTGACAAATCCGAATTGTTGACGGGAACAATGGCACCCTTTTGGAGTAGGGTAGCTACTTCTTGGTGTAGAACGTCCGAAGGAGGAGTGACTTTGAGTAAGCCTGTGGGGGGGTGAGAAGTGAGCTCTATCTGATAGCCGCTCTGGACTATGTTCAAAATCCATTTGTCTGACGTGGTATGTTCCCAGGCCCCGTGAAAATCCTGTAGTTGGTGACTGAAAGTTGGACGTGGGTGGATCGAGACCGGGACTGAGTCAAAGGCACTGTTGCTGAGATCCTTCCTGCCTGCCACGCTGCTGGCAATAGCGACCTTGCTGAATGCCTTTTGGACGGCTGGGACAAAGAAGGCTGGAATCGTTGTTGTCGACTATGGTATTGTCGCAGCGAGTAAGGTTGATGACATGCCCCCACCTGCGAGACCGGTACTGGTAAGATGGGTAGGATGTCGTAGGTTGGAAGAACTCCATCTTTTTTGCCGTAGTCTTGGCTTTTTGTATTGTGTCCATAGTCGTGTCAGTAGTTGAGTGGAACAGGCCCTACCCGTCGAAAGGGAGGTCTTCTATTCGTGCCTTGGACTCTTGGGGCAAGTTGGAGGACCGAAGCCACGCATGCGATCTGAGTGCCACTGCGCCAATCATCGCCTTGGACACACAATCAATCTGGTGCCTGGCAGTCGTAAGCTCCTGCTTGGCAAGGAATGTGGCCTCTTTTTGAAATGTTTAGGCAGCCTCTCTTTTGTCATCTGGGAGATGTGTGAGAAGCGATGACACCTTGTCCCACAGGAACAGATGGTATCTGGCCATCATGGCCTGGTAATTCGCCACCTTAATGGATAATGCGGCTGATGAATAGATTCTGCGGCCGAACATGTCCAATTTTCTATCTATCGGGGTGGAGTGGGACTTGGAGGACCTCCCTTGTGCTGACTCAACAATCACTGAGTTAGGCTTTGGGTGCACGAATAAGAAGCCGGCGTCCTTCTCCTGTATTTTGTAAAGAGAATCAAGACGCTTTGAGACTGGGTCCATGGTGGCCGGACTCTTCCAAGACTCCTGGGCCGTCTGCAGCAAGGTCGGGATCAGGGGCATGGCAAGTGAGGATGAGGAATCCACATACATTACATCGTAGATTGAATCGATGCACTTTTCAGCGGGCTTTTGATGTTCTACCCCCAAGGATTGCGCCATGCGGAGCATTTGCTCCGTAAAGTTGGCCACTTCCGCTGAGGGGGAGGCCTGCTTCTCCGTTCCCACCATATCATCCGGAGATGGTACAGATGGCGGGGCATCTTGAGAAGACGAAGAGTCAGAGGCATAATCCTCTACGGACTGTGGGGAGGCAGGAGTAGGGACGTCCACCGTTTGCAGAGGAGCCTGAGGAGGCATCGGTACCGACAGCTCCGGAGGAGGTACCGAGACGGTTGCTGATGGAGGGCGCCTCGGTGGTAGCGGAGGAACGAAGGGCTCCTCGTCCCTCAGTCTTTGACCCGTGTAAGGATCGAAAACGAAATCCTGGTGAGAGCGGGAGTCCCCGACCGGATTAGACCTGGAGGCCCAAGAACGTGCGGAACGTTCCGAAAATTGGTCCCAATCCCGGGAAGGAGTGGGCGAGTGCGACAGGTACCGGCGGTCCAACGAGATACTCCTCGAGATCGGGGAGGGCAACGGTACCGAACTGGACGACGCTTGGGGAGAGAGAGGATTGAAGGCGTGGTCCTCCGATCCCGAACCCCATGGCGACATCGAAAGATGGAGCATCGATCCCGGCGGTGAGTGTAGTGGCAAAGCGGAGATTTCTTCGTTTTCGTCCTGCGACGTCGAAGACCGTTGTCGACTCGGTACCGAGGGGGCCCTCGGAAGCGCTGATGGATGTCGATCCTTCGGTGCCCGGGGGGCTGGTAGTGCCGGACGCGATGGCTACGTGGGCGGTATCGAGATCGATGCCGAGGGGGACGGTACCGTCCGTGCCATCGGTACCGGAGATCGCATCGGTGCCGAGGCTGGTCTCGACGGTGGCGGTTACGAGACAACCGGCTCCTTCCTTGGAAGTTCCTTATGAGGTTTTGAGGGCTTCTCTGAGTGCTTTGTCTTCGCCCTCTTTTTACGATGGGGCTCTTCTTGCGGAGCTGTAGCCTTTTTTGGCCTCTTTGCCTTGACCCCTTCAGCGGTAGGGGAAGGATCGGCCGGGCGAGGGCGACTCTTAAGTTGCTCAGCTGGAACAAGCACCTCGGCAGCAGCCATCAAGACGGGTGCCGGGCGAGCGGGAGCGTCCACTGCCTCCAGCGCCTTTCTCCAAAGGAGAGCCTGCAATCTATCTGCCCTGTTCTTACGTGTCTGCCGAGAGAAGCTCATACAATGAGCAGACGCATCCACTATGTGTGTCTCTTCAAGGCAGAGGAGGCACCGAGAATGTCCATCGGACAGGGTCTGTTTGGCGCGGCATGAAGTACAAGTCTTAAAAAGAGCTGTTTGTGCCATGGGGCGCCTGGAACGAAGTGGGGACTCAGAAAATGAGGAAAACTATATAACAATAGTAACGATTTTTTTTTTTTGGTAGGAACGAAGGTAAGAAAGAAGAAGAACAAGAAGAAGAACAAGAAGAAGAAGAAGAGGAGAAAGGAGGAAAAGTCTAAGCAAAGGGACAAGAAAACAGCTAATACGAACAATCAATCCCAGAGAAGTCTTCCGCGAGGCAAGCAGCACGGCGGTAGAAAAAGAACTGGGGTAGGCAGGAACCCGAGCATGCGTGTTAGGACAGTGGGGGGAGGGGTTCCTGCCAGAAGTCTAGGCTTTAGAAGTTTCCGGAATGAGGCTCGGCACCAGCGCGAGCCCATAGTGTGTGATGCACAGAGACCACGAAGAAGAATCTTCCCTATCTACCGCTCACCAATTAAAAGTCATAGGAAGGGAGGACAGATGTTAAACAGAGCATTATAGGCCTATGCTTGATTCTAGACATCTTTTTGGAATTAAGCATTTCTCTCTAATAAATATAACTTATAGAAGCAGTCCAGCTAAAAGGGTGTCTGAAGCCACACACTGGGATCAACTGCACTCTTTAAAGGCTTTTCAGTGAGTATTAAGAGCTTTTAAGGCTTCTGAAATCCCCCTCAAAAGCAACACCAAGTGAGCACAAGTCCATGACCTGCAAACATGAACTCCCATTCCATATGTCTGTCTCAACTGGGTCAAGAGACACTGTACATATTATTCCCTTTCTAAATCAATGCCCATTCACCAGTGACAAGTGTCCTCAGAACTCTGGCCAGAAAGATGCTCAACAGTACATATCTCCTCCCTTAAGCTCTCAATTGTGGTTTGGAGCTACACCTGTTTTTTCACCTTCCCATTATCCCAATGCAAAGTAGAAAACACCATGATCCCTCTGCATGTGCCAGAAGACTTGGGAAAGCATTGGTGACAAGCCAGCTAGTTAGCCAAGCCATATTTGTGGACCCTTTGGGTGGTATCCACCTAAGTTCTCCAACCAATGGAATTGCTTCCATCAGAGGAATGGAATGATTCCCCCTCGCCCACATCCCCTCAAAATCTGTGCTGGATGGTCAGGGACCCTCCGTTCCAGATTTCTGGGGGAAAAGAGGAGGAGAAAGTTCCATTGCATGAACATTGACATTGGATTTCACCCCAACAGCTGCCTGGATATGGTAGGAGCTGTCGGTTCATGTGACACTAATACTACACAAGCTGCATTGGCTGCCAGTGCCTTTCTGAGCTCAATATCAAGTGCTGGTTATAAAGCCTTAACTGTCTGGGCCCAAGTTACTTGAAGGACTGCCTTTTCCCATACATGCAACTATCATCCGCCCACCACTAACTACACTTTGGCTAGAGAGTACAAGGGAGAGCACCTTGTCAGTGGTGGCCCCACATCTCTGGAATCTGCTTCCAGGAGTTCATCAGGCCCCTTCTTTGCAGGTCTTCAGGAGGCTCTGAAGACCTACCTGTTTTTGCTGGCCTTTCCATAGTCTGTAGGATCTATTGGTGATATCTGTTTTTACAGATTTTTAATTGAATATTTATTTATTGAGTTGCATTGCATTTGCTTCACATTGTTTTGTACTGTTTTCAAGTTGCATGCCCCCTTGACATGGTTCTACCATTGAAAGGTGGCCTAAAATAATTTCAAATCGATAAAGAATTGATCTGCCACTTCCTCATGTACTCCTAGCAGGGCAGATACAAACCTTTTCTTCTTTTAGAAAAAAAAAACAAACAGATTAAAAAATTGAGGTAAAGGAAGCATTTCTATGTAAATGAAAAATCAATTTGATTGTCTGTGAGGGTGGGAATGGGCCAAGCAGAAAGGAGCAAGACTGAAAATAAGAGAAGACTAAATTGACCAGGGGACAATTTCCTATAGGCCCATACCTAACCTCACAAACTGTCAAGGATGATGGACCATAAGAAAGACCCTATGTAGGGGTTCACACAACACAAGGTTATGGGTTGAACTGTGGGTTGTTGTGTTGTGTGAACCCATGACAATGGTTTGTTAATAATGAAAAACCCATAAAAAGAACCCATGGTTGGCTTTGGGGTTGTGAACTGTGGATTGTTCATAGTTAACAAACCATGGTTTGTTAGTATAGCTGGGTTCAAACAACACAATAACTCACAATTAAATGATGACCCATGCCTTAAGTGTGGGTTGTCATGTTATGTGAAACTAGACTATATGTCTTATAGGAATACTTTAAAGACGGGAATCTGTGATTCTTCAAATGTTGCTGGACTTAAAAATTCCTATTTAGTCAACTTGGATGATGGAAAGTGTAGTTCAACAACATCTGGAGGGCTACAGGTTCCTTATCCTACTTTAAAATGAAAGCACTGGAATTGTATACAGCGCATTGAACAAATGCAAGGCCTGGTTGTAATAATTAAAGTCTAAATAACACCATCTATATAGCTGTAAATTAACATGGATTTGCCTCACTGCTTATGAATATCAATGGGAAGTTTGATTTAAAATCGGCATTTTGTCTTGTTAATTTTCAATTGCCTTGATTTAATCTACCCTGACTCCCAGACTAGAGGAAATAGGGGAGGCCCACTATAGCATCTACTATTTCTTTAGTTAATCCACTCTTTGGAATGGGAACTCTCATTTTGCTAAGCATCGATAGTGTACATAAAGCTGCGATGTAGTAACCACCTGAAGCTACTATGCTATCAGCATTCTACAGTGCAGCAGGAACATACAGGCAATGAATGCATGCACTTTAACCAAAATCCACATCAGCAGCCTCACATGGAGGCCAAACATACATTGTAGCTTGGATTCCACAGTGGATATTATCATGATCAATAATCATACTAATAATCACTTCCCCCAGCAAATCTTTAACAAGTCTTACTTATGACTCTGACTAATTGAGGATTCAGCTTCCTGCTTGTTGCTGGCACTTTGGTGGTAATTATTTTTCTGATGCTGGCAGATCAAGTCTGCCAAAGTCTGCTGAACTCGAGAGATATCCCTCTGTGTACTCTGGATTACAGCATGTTCTTCCGAAAGGAGCACTTGACAGCCCCTTAGTTTCACTTGTCTTTCTGCTAATAGGCTGGAGTTGTCTGCCAAGTCAGTTTCCGAGAGAGTGTCATTATTGTGCCCTTCGCAAATGGAACCTTCCATCTTCGCTTCAACCTCCCTTGCTGTTTTGTCAGGCAAAGAGACTCTTTCAGTGTGGCTGAGAGTGGGAGAGCAAGGCGAGACTAGAGGATCCATGGGTAGGTTCCACCACAGATCGTACAGCTGCCCATAAGCCACAAAAGCCTCTAAACTTCTGAAAGTTGCCTTGTTTTGTGAGTTTGTGTTGTCCAACTTGTCTTCCAGATGCTCACAGCCTGCCAAATAAAATAGACACACAGTGGGAAGCTTTGTACACCTCACCCTCTCCCCCAAATAAAAGTTCTACATCAGGAAATCCCAAATTCTATCCTGGAGAAGTAAATTCACTGCTGGGAACTACAATGTTATAGACTGTTTTGTTAAAGACTTGTGGGGAGGAGATCTGAAGCAAGAGGTGTTAAGATTATCCCTGATTATTCATGTCAACATCTAGAACAAGAATGACAGAAGCAGTCCTTTACCTATTATTAAATCAATTTTATTTAGTTTAAATAAAAGTGCACACAACCAGAAGTGTTTTGGGGCGATAAGGCAGTATCACTTTTTTTTTTTTTTTAAAGCAATACGTATCACTCATTTTCAGAAGGAAAAAGCACCTTTAAATGCTCTTTTCATTCCTTATTATGGGAATGTAAGAGAAACAAAATACTTTCCAGAAACAATTACACGTGTGCCTAACACCTGATCAATGAACTAAAGCTTTAGTTCATTAAAATGCACCTAGTAAGCAGACTGGGGCTGCAAGCCCAGATGCAGAAAGTAAGCCCCACTGAACATAAGGGAATTTGCTTCTGAGTGAACATGGATAGCATAGCTTGCAAAACTTTCTCCAGACTTAACCAGAGGAGCAACTATGTGATGAACCAACCTCGAGAGGCAAATAAATACCTACCCATATTGCAAGAGCACAGCTTCCATGCATGCAGTTGCTCTGGTATTGTATTTCACATGAAACCATGGACGAAATACTCAGACACAAAGTTTTATTTTCACACAGACAAGTGTGATATACTATCTCACGGAAAGGGGGGGGATACACATTATTAAAGAAAACGGGGTGTTCCTTGTGAAAAATCTGGCGTTCTCCTCTTCAGATTCTGTGACACTGTCATTTAAGATTGCATTGAACAGCAGGGTATATAAAGCATGGAAGGGAATAGCACCGCTCTAATTGACATCAAAAGGGTCTCAGGTGGTGCAAACAGCGGCCTTGCTGGATCAAAAGAAGGTCAATTTCTTACAGCACTCTGTCTCCAGCTGTGCACAGGCAAACACAGAGGCACCTTGTTTGTCCCAAGCAAAATAGTATTTAGCATGCTGACTCTGAATATCAAGTTCTCATTTTAAACTATCATGTCCAATAATCAACAATAACATTAAAGTATTCTTTTTCCTTAAACGGAGAAGCCCCAACCTTGCAAATTTTTCTTTACAGGGGAAATTATTCAACTCTGTATTCATTTCAGTTGCTCTCTTCCAGTTTAGTTGCTCTCTTTTTCAGATGGGGTTAGCAGAATTGTATGCAGTAAAACCACATTATAGATTTATGCAGTAGTGATCTAATGCTTGCTTTTAAAAACAAAACAAACACCCACACACCACACCCACACCCACACGCACAATCAACTACTATGTTGGATTTGGTTTCGGAAGAATGACGAGGAGTCAGGTGTGAACTTACACAAAGTCATATGCAGTGTCTAGTAACATATGTAGACGCATTTGGTAGAGAGCTGGCAACTGTTATGAAGTTATGAGTTGGTTTTCTTAGCTGTACAGTGAAGGTCGGTGGTGGTTTTTTTTTTTTTGCTACTTACAAGAGCTAGACAGTAGTAAAAGCAGTCGACTTGCATAGTTTGTACCTTTCTTGTTGATAGGAATATTTCTGTCTCTATGAGAAACTGTCTTTCATTCAAAGAAATTACCCCCCCCCCCCTTCTCCTTGTTGAAGGAAGGTAGGTATGTGTGTGTCTTCTCTTTATAGTCTTTAACTCAGTGAGACAAGCCTTATAAAATCCAGGGGAGATTGTTCTCTCTGGAGAGGGGGAGGCGACCCATCTGCTCAGGAAGATAGCCCTGGATGACATCCCCTTGCATTCAGGGAACTGATGCAACACCAACTGAGAGGATTGTGATCTACTAGTTGAGGGGTGTCTGGAAGCTTTTCTTTGGTACTTTCAAATCTATTTAGTGTGGGTCCTGGCTGGATCAGGCCTCAGGTTTGAGACAACTACCATGTTTGGAATTATTAAGAATTTGCCCTTTTCACTACTGCATTTACACTGCCAATATGTTCAGATAATCTCCCTGTGACCCCATGATCTCTTTCCCAAGTAGACCCAGTAAACCTTATGAGCATTCATGCAGAATTCAGACTCACCACCTTCATCACTTTATATATTGGGAGGGCTGTAACTCAGTGGTAGAGCACGTGTTTTGCATGCTAAAGCCTCCAGGTTCAATCCCTGGTAGGGATGGAGAGCTTCTGCCAGTCAGCACAGACAGTACTGAGCTAGTACTGATTCTGTATATTGTACAGTATATACAGAATCTACACACAAGTTCATCCATCAACCCAGGTGCATTCATATGTTAGAACAGACCATGGTTTGTTGTGAAAAGAACATGTCAGAGCAAGTCTTGGGCTTGTGTGCTTCTTCATCCTCTCTCACATACAAGGGGAGGAGATTTAAGGTTTCCATTCATGGTTCGGAACAAACTGTAATTTCCCGTTTCATCCAAATACAGGAAACCATGGGTTGTATGTACAAGTCAAACAAAGCAAGGAGGTCATATCAATCCTAGATCTAAAAACCACTGTTTCACATATCTGGATAAAATGGGAAACGGCTGTGTTCCAAACTAGCAAATGAAATGTGGGCAATTACCATTAACGTTTCTTTTTGTTAGAGCATGGAGGGTCTCCATGCCAGCCTTTACTCCTCTTGCCAGCTCAAGAAGAAAGGATCGTATCACTTAAGTTTTGGCAATTTTGCCTCCTGGAAACACAGCCAAGCTTATGGTAAAAGGCTGGTGAATTCAGGAATTCACCATGATATATAGGGAAATGAGAGTGGAGACACTCCTTGGGAAGCTGAGCCAGACCCCTGATAAGAAGAAACCTTCAGAGTAAGTGCCAAGATGCCTTTGTCTGTTGGTGTCAGAGTGTCTCCAGGCTGGGAGAGAAAAAAGCAGTGTGAGAGACAGGGTCAAATGAGCAGTTGTTTCATTCATGGAGCATGTTTGGCAATACTTGATTCCCAAAGGTTGTCTATGAGGAGGAACAGGAATCTACCTTTTAGTGTTTTATGAATGTATTTGCTGAGGGCTAGGTAGCATGGGAGAGGCCAGTCTACCCGATGAAGGGGCACTTAAGCCAAATACTGTGTCTGGTGACAATGACAATGGCCATAGCTTTGGAAGACAACTGGACGGAACATAGGGTGGCATTCTACTATGAATGCAGAAGCTTTAGAAAATTTTGGGAGTACTCTATGTAGTTTTGCTGGGTTTAAATAGAGATCTTGTAGAGATCCTCTAGCCCTGGGAACCCCACCCAGTGGGTCACCTTCATTGGTGTCCACAAGGTCCCTGTCTTTCTTTTTTAGAGAGACTTTTTAAAAAATAATAATAATAATAATGAAAAATCAACAGTGAACTGGTTGTTCTGCAGAGTGACACACTGGCCTCCAGCACGTTTAGTTCCAAGAATGCCTCTGAGCCCCACGTGGGCCCAGAAGCATTCTTGGAAAATGCAGCCTAGCCCTTGATTTTGAAGCCCACCCAGAAAAAGTTATGCCGGGAGTGAAGGAGCACAGCATGGAGGGCTAGCAGGTGAAGTGAATGTCTTAAGTGGCTGTACTGGGGAGAGAGGGTGGGTGTCTTTTGTAGGTGCTCATGCTCTCTGTGGTTCTGGCTGTTTTGTGGTATGGTGCACATTAGCTAGTTTGTTTCTTTGTTTCGGGGGGCTGGTTTGTTTGTCTTGCTATGTGTACGTGTGTAGGTCTTACCACTTTGTGTGTGTTGTGGCTGGGCATTTTGCCTTGGCTTCTGTAAAATGTTGCTGTGCTCTCTGGGGACAAATATGTGATTTGGAATTTGGAGCTCAGACCTCTCTTCTGCCTTGTGCTCAAGCTGTACCTTACAGTGTACATGTCTGGGTCCATACTTTGATCTCTTTCTTCTACTGGGACGGAGAAACGGAAGAGTATGAAGATGAAGAACGCCTAGCATGTTCGTGGCTGCATTTTCTTCCTCTGCCCTATGCAATTGGGCAGAGGTGTCCTTTCAGGTGGCCTCTCTGAATAAACTGGGCATCCAGGTCATTCATAAAAACATAATGGCACTATTTTGGCAAGATCGGCTCTTGGGCACAGCAATTCTCTGATGAAAAGGAAAGCTCTGCATCACCAAGTGGAATGCTGCAGAGCAGTTATCAGGGTGGGGAAAAGAATCGGTGATGCCACATGGAAGCTTCTGATAAGTCATCCTCTGATGCCGTCCGGTAGCTTGTGATAAGAAACACCTTTGCCCTGCATAGTATTAGGCTGCCATCAGATAGAAAATGGAGGACAGGGTACTGGAAAATACCCAAACTCAGGTTCTACTGCTGAAGAAACATCCCATCAAGCAAGCAGATCCTGACACTGCAAAACAGGGCCTCAGGTGCAAAATTGTGAAGTGTTTTCCAAGCTTCGACCCAGAGTCATTGGAGCCAAAGGCAAGGTGGGAAAGAGAAAGGGAAGCAGAGGAAAAATAAGAGGGCTGTTTTTTTGAGAAGGGACCATTGGCAAAAAGAGTAAGTAATTGAATAAACAGGAAGAAATAGAAAATAAAGGCCAGTAAAACTTTCACCTCTTGGTCTGACTTGGTCTGACTTCTGAGCAAGGCGGAGGGAGAGGTATAAATATCCCTGCCTCTTGAGCTAGAAGGAGTACAGCCTGGCCCAGAGAACATGCCACAACAACTGGGAAAATAAGGTTTTATGTCCCCTCTCCTTGTATGAGAAAGTGAGAGGAAGGAGTGCAGAGTCTCTCTGCCCACAGCATTGCTCAAGGGACAAAGATTTCCCAGCATATGACCATTTCGTGTACAGAACAAAGACAGAAGTGATGAATGAAGGGTGGTTGGATCCAAGGAAAACAAAAAGCTGTCCTAAAATGTCACCAGACTGCCTTTTCCCAAGAAGGTTTTCTGAGGTGGTTGGATGGAGTCAGTGCATGCTGAGAGGACCAAACCCTAGATCTAGTTCCATGGATCCATGTTAAAACTGAGCCAAAAGAGGAATGAGGTTTTACCGGTAGGAAGGATGAGGTTGCAGATTTCTTGCATAAGACGGAAGTTTCCAGCATCGTAGCTGCGTGTAATAGCTCCAAGCATGGCTTTTACAGCCTCCTCCCAGGAAGCTGCCTCAAGGCTCAGAAGCGCCAGGGTCAGTTCATGAGAAATATGGAACAGGAGCTAGAGAATGAAAGGAGAGGTACCATGAAAATGCAAAGGTTTCCATAGATCATGTTTCATGGGGGGCGGGGGGAAACAAATAAATAAGCATCTGAGACAGCTTGTTTTAATGGATAATTGTGCTTCCAGAAGCTCCAGGAGAATGTGCATTCACATTAAAACAAGACACATGCCTTGTTTTAAAGTGAAAGTGTGTCCATTTTGTTGCTCTTAAGAATACTGATGCAAGCTTTCTCAAAGCACATAACATATTCAACACTGCAATACATAGGACTTCTTGAGGCACTGCTGAATTAAGAAAGACAGGTTGCTTACCTGTACCTGGAGTTCTTCGAGTGGCCATCTGTGCATCCACACATGGGCTCTGTGCCTACGCGGAGCACTGCCGGGAAACTTCTATAGCTAAGGCATTTGGGGTGGGAACCCCTCCCCCAAGGCGCAGTGCGCATGCCTAGAAGGAGTTCCCGCTCATTCTCCTCAGTTCATTGAGACCGACATTGTGGCCTTGGAACCAAAGGAACTGGTCAATGGAATACGTGGAAGCAGTAGCACTGAACCAGGAGAGTCGACATGGAGGGTCAACATTAGTATATTAAGAAACATAACAACGGCGAGGGGAAGGCGGGTGGGTTGTGTGAATGCACAGATGACCACTCGAAGAGCTCCAGTTACAAGTAAGCAACCTGTCTTTCTCCTTCGTGGTCTCTGTGCATCACACATGGGTGAATAGTGAGCTGATTTACTAGGAGGAGGGAAGGTGTTCATGCCAGTATTGAGAATAAAACTGCCCTGCCGAAGGAGCAATCTGCTCAATCCCGAATATCAAGCCTGTAATGCTTGATGAAGGTAAAGGGATGAGACCAAGTCGCCGCCTTACAGAGATCCGGGATGGTAACCCCTTTATAGAAAGCCACTGAAGCTGCCATGGCGCGAGTGGAATGGACTCTGACTGGTGCTATGAGCAAAAGACCCTGCAGTTCGTAGGCTAGGGTGACAGTGCTGACAAGCCAGGTAGCCAGGCGCTGAGAAGAAACCGGGGCGCCCTTATTGCCGCCCGAATAGCACAGGAACAATCTTGGTGAAGAGCGAAAAGAAGCGGTCCTGTCTCTATTATATGCCAGTGCCCTGCGCACATCGAGGGTATGCATAGTTGTTTCCAATACTGATCCCGGCGTTGGGAAGAACGTTGGTAACATGATTGTCTGATTGAGATGAAAGCCAGAGACAACCTTTGGTAAAAAGGTGAGATCAGTATGGAGAAGGACCTTATCTCTATGAAAAGAAAGGTACAGAGGGTCCACTCGGAGGGCACATAACTCACTGGATTGGCGGGCCAATGTGATGGCAACCAAAAAGGTCGTCTTCCAAGACAGCAGTCTTAAAGCATAGAAGGGAAAATCAGCCCATTTGCTATAAGTCTTCTAGGTCGATTCTTTCCTCCACGCCAGGAGAACTTGGCGTAGAGGAGATGGGAGCTCTCCTTGGTCAAACACTAGATTCTCCACACCATCATCCAGAGCATCAAAAGTATTTTAAAAGCAATGACTAGAATTATCATATCTTTATCTGTGGCATCTATAATTGTTTTATGTATATTTCTAGTAAACTGGCCACTGAAGACCGGGTGTCAAAATGTGTTTGGCCACAGTTGTTTCAGATGATCGAGCACTTCTTTTTAATATATTACCGAACCTGTATGATAAGTGCTTGCTGTTAGTTGTTCTTTATGATTGTATATAAATTTTATAAATTGTTTATATCCTTAACTTCTTCGTTTGCTACTGTACTGTTTTTGGTTAGGGCTATCACTAGCTGTTTGTTTTAGTCACAAAAAGGTCGACATCGGGAAGGCCCCATGTCTGGAACAGATAGCGGAGAACTTGTCTGTTTAGCTGCCACTCACGAGAGTCTTGGCGGGTTCTGCAGAGGGTGTCTGCAAGGGTGTTCTGGGCTCCAGTGAGGTAGATGGCAGTGACTTGAATTTGCCTGTGAAAGTACCAAGCCAAAAGTTCCAAGGTGAGATCCAAGAGGGGTCAGGACCTGGTCCCTCCTTGCTTGTTCAAATATGCTACTGCAGTATGTTGTCTGTTGCTACTTGCAGAAGGCCACTCTGAAAAGTTGGTTCAAAGGCTTTGAGGGCCTTGGAAATCACCATCAACTCCAGCCAGTTGATATGGTGCATTGCCTCCCAAGTTGTCCAGTGATCGTGGACCTGCAATCCCTGATAATGGACCCCCCAGCCAAGAAGGGAGGCATCCGTTGTGAGAATGCCTTGGATGTCGAGCTGGCAAAAAGGAACCCCAAGGTCGAGATTGGCCAATTGAGTCCACCATGTGAGAGAATTCTTGACTTTAGGTGGTATCACCAAGCGAGTACGCCTTGGATTCATACCGAAATGGAATGTCTGGATGAACCAGAACTGGAGGCGCCTCATCCGAAATCTAGACTGATGCATCATAGTCATGGTCAAAGCCATCAGACCGAGTAAACGCTGGATGTTGAATGCCGTGGCGCAAGGAGCATCCTTCAAATTGGCTACGAGATTAACGAATTTTCACACCTGATCTCTTGGAAGGAATGCCCTGGCTACGTTAGCATCCAGGATGATGAACTGGGTGCGCTGTTTCAGTTGAAGATGGGACTTTTCGAAGTTTATACAGAGGCCCAGTTGTCCCAAGAGGTCGCAGGTGGTGTCGATGAACCTTTGCAGACTCTGCCTTGACCGAGCAACCAGAAGCCAGTCGTCGAGATATGGGTAAACCTCTACCTTGTTGAGTCTCTGGTGTGTAGGTAAGCGTTGAGGTCACATAAGTCTAGGATCAGACAAAGACCCCCATCCTTCTTCGATACTGTGAAGCACCTGGAGTAGAACCCATTGCGTATGTCGTCGGGAGGTACGCGTTTGGCAGCGCCCTTGCACAAAAAGGAGTCGATCTCTGCAGAGAAAGTAGGGTTCATCAAAGTAACCTTTATGGTGCTGAAGGGAGGGAGGTCTTCCAACTCTAGGCGATAACCTTTCTGGATGATAAAAAGAATTCATTCGTCGCTGTTTAGGGTCTGCCATGCTGGAAGAAAAGGTGTCAGGCACTCGTTGAAAGAGCCACAAGCAGTTCCGATGGGCGCCAGACTGGAGTCAAAAACGTCTGTGTTTGGAGAATTCCGTCCTTTTTGAAAAGGTCTTGGCTTTGGAAGAAGGAAACTGCCTCTTCTGGACCGGCTGCTGGCGAAAGGAAGAGGAAGGCTTTTGTTGTTCTTGGTGCTGCTGTTGATCTTGGGGAAAAAAATATCGAGGGTGAGACCAGCGATGCTGAGGTATAGTAGAAGGTTGCTGAAACCCCATCTTCCTAGCAGTGGTGCACGCCTTTTCGACTGCATCCAGAGCGCTGTCAGTCTTCTCACTGAAGAGACCTAGACCATCAAAAGGCAGGTCTTTGATCCTCGTTCGAATTTCACTGGAAAGTCCTGCTGAATGAAGCCACACATGCCTCCGTAAGGCAATTGCTGCAATCAGAGCCTTTGAACCACAGTCAACCTCATGTTTTGAGGTGTGGATCTGTCGCCTGGAAAGCTTCAGAGCCTCATTATGGAGTCTATGGGCCAAAATGTGCTTATCCTCAGGAAGATGGTCAATCAACTTTCCCATCTTCTCCCACAGCAGGAGTTGATTGTGGCCTGGTAGCTGGCCACTCTTAAGCCTAGACTTGTGGAGGAAAATACTTGGGAGACTGAGATCGAGACAGCGTCCTTCCTTGTCGGTGGGAAGAGTGCTGACATGTGGTCTTGCCCTGAGCTGCCTCCACAATAACGGAGTTTGAGGTTGGGTGCTGAAAAAGAAAAGCAGCCCTTCTTGCTGGACCTTGTAAAGGCTGTCCAACTGCTTAGAGGTTGGTGGCATTGAGGATGGAGTGTTCCAGGAATGTTTGATAGTATCCAGTAGTACTGGTAACTTCGGTATTGAGACCGGACAGGTGGTGTCATTCGATATCGAGTCAAAAGCAGATTCCTGGATAGACGGAGCGGCCTGCTAAACTCCGATCCCTAGTGCCTGAGCCATGCAAAAGACTTGGTCTGCGAAGTGACCAAGATCCTCGGAAGGAGAAAGTGCACCTTGATTAGCAACTTCCGCCTCTGGAGATGACAGTGAGGGGTGTTCAGAAGGTGGTGAAGAGGAAGATGAACAGTAGTCCTTCGGGTCTGACACAGGGTCAACTTGTGGAACAGGTCGCAGCTCCAAAGGATCAGCAACTAAAGGCTGAAGAAGGTTAGGCTGCTCTGTAGGGTAAAGCTGCTTCTGAGGTCGTTGCTCTTGTTGGGGTCGATGCGAAGGAGTGTCATGTCGAGGACGATCACTTACCTGAGGGGAAAGGGCAACCTCCGGCTCCCGCCATGGTGTCAAAGTGTCAACGTTGATTGTGATGATACCCATAACGAAATGAGTCATAACGAATATTTCTGGTTTGTAATCATAATAAGAAGACTGACGTGAAGAGCGTTCATAAACTGAACATCTATCCCAGTCTGCAGGAGACCTCGAATGGATGGTAATCGTCCCTGCTCAATGCTACGGAGAACATAGAGTCTGGAGAATTCTGGGCTTGGTGGCCCGTTGGAACCATGCACTGGTGTGAAGGTGGGCAAAGGCGACAAGGAGAGAGGTCCCTAATTTCCCCTTCCAAAATGGAGGTAGGGGGATGAGTGTCCAGCAGGTTTACAGACTGAGCCGATGAAATGGGCGAGTTGAGCAGAGGAGGCGGAGAAGGTATCTGCATAGGAGGTTGCAGGTTAGGCGATGTGGTGGCAACCAAATGTTAACGCCGATGAGGACCCAACTAGTATCCGAGCCGGTATCAAAGTGTCGGCACCGATAAGCTCAGTGGCTAACTGACGCTGGGCAGAAACAGGGTCTTCAGTGGCGGTGGGATTGATGTCCAAAGGGCACTGCGGTGACCGTGGAGGTGCCATTCAAAACAACGGGGTCTTGGTGACCTATTTCTTTTTCTGCTCTTCCAAAGAGGCAAAGGCAACTTTGGTGGACTTGGCCTTTTTAGACAGCTTTTTGGCTATCTTTAATGTCATAGCACGAGCTGGGGAGGCTGCATTTCCACTAAGTTCCGGTTCCTGAAGTAGTGAGGACAGGGGGGAAGCATTATCAGGGGGGTGGTCTCCCGAAGTATCCACCGCCTGAAGAGTCTTGGTCCACATAATGGCCTTGAGCCTATCAGACCGATGTCTTTGAGTCTGCTTAGAAAAACTTGACAAAAACGGCACTTTTCCACGACGTGTCCTCCTCCAAGACACAAGAGGCAGAGGGAGTGTCCATCGGAAGATGGAAGTTTACTCCCACAAGCAGGGCACTTTCGAAAAGGAGCCCTCGGGGCCATACGATGTGCCCGCTGTACTTCGGGTCGCAGGAGCAGTCTGAAAAGGAACACTATAATCCTAACTAACTACAAAAATTAACTATAATTCTTTTTTTCCTTTTTTTTTAAAGAAAGAAGAACGTCTAAGGAAAAACCTAAGAGCGAAGTCCTCTGAACGGTGTTGCCATGATGGCGGTCGAAAGAGAACGGAGGAGAATGGACGGGAACCCCTTCTAGGCATCCACACTGCGCCATGGGGGATGGGGTCCCGCCCAAAACGCCTTAGCTGTAGAAGCTTCCCAGCGATGCTCCGCGCAGGCGCAGAGCCCATGTGTGATGCACAGAGCCCACGAAGGAGAACTATTGTTATTCATCCCCCACAAATTACATTGACACCATATTCTCTCACCCTATCTCCTCGTTTAGAAACTATACTGGCAGTCCACAGAGCTCATGGATAAATTACCTGCCTGGGATGAGTATTGCTAGTCGTAGGAGGATATTCCTGAGTTCTCAGCTGTTCAAATAAGTTTTGTGATTGTTCAGCAGTATTCACACCAAATATGCTCTGCCACACACTGATCACCATTTCTATGAAAGAGCCGTCTTGCTGCATTGCCCAGCTGTGATAGCAAGATGCGGATGGGCTTCGATTTTCCACCAGATCCTGTTCACTAAGGGTCTTGTGAAGCAATTCGTTGAGACAGAACACCATTCTGTGGCCCTATAAATGAACAGGACACCAAAACATAAACAAGTTTAAAACAATAATGAAAACCAACCCAGATTGGGAAAGAATATTCCTCGTTAACACTTGACACGATACATTCAAATGTGTTTAAGTGGTCTAAAGTAGAAATATAAGGTTATAAAAATGAGCGAGCGAGATAAGAGCCTCAGGATGTTTAGAAAAATATTATCTCTGCTCATTCAAGAAATAGTAAAAGATACCCCTCAGATCAGGATAGATTGCTTTAAATCATGATCATGAAGGAAAAGGACGCAATGAAATATCATCAATTTAAATCAAGTTACCAAAGTTCTAATATATTTACTGAACAAGTATTCATGCTTTTCTCTCTCTCTCTGCACCCACACAGGCACTTACATCACAAATAAGTGCCTAGAACATTTCAGAAGCAAATGTTAACAGTCGCCAGAACAAGTTGTAGTTTGAAATTTATTTATTATATTTCTATCCTGCCCAATAGCCGATATACAAAGGTGTCCACACTGTATGAATGACAGTGTATATGAGAGCCAGTGTGGTGTAGTGGCTAGGGATGTGCACGCCCGAAAATATCGTATTTTATCGTTATCGGAATTTCGGACCAAAAAAATTATTGTTTCCGATAATACCGTAAGTTAATCGTATCATCTTCACGATAATTATCGAAATTCCAATATTTAATTTGCAGCCCCATTGTACCTTATAGAGCTGAATGTTTTAGAAAAAATGCCTATAACTTCTGTATTTTCAAAGTTATAGGCATGAAACTTGGTTACAATGCACAACGTTTAAGTTCTGACAGGTCAAAAGTTGCATCTTTCAAAAATTCATATAAAATACAGGGGTGGAGGGATTGATCTGAAATTTGGCACATATGTGTAGCGTGCTAGACATGTGTATGAAATTTGAGATCAATCCCTCCAACCCTCAATTTTATGTGAATTTTGTAAAGATCCTGCAACTTTTTGACAGGTCTGAACGAACACATGTGGCGAACTGTCATTCTGACCTGTCAGAACTTAAACGATCTTTAATAAATTCATATAAAATTGAGGGTTGGAGGGATCGATCTCAAATTTCATACATGTACTTAGGCATACCCCAAAAGCACTGTGACCAAGTTTCAAGCCTCTAACCTTTTAAATACAGAAGTTATAGGTTTATTTATATGACAGTCCAATAATCCGATATAATCGGGCTGAAAATTATCGGATCAGATATTTATCAGAGGCTTTTCTATCGTATCGTTATTGTTAAACACATGCACGAGAAAGAGCATATCGTATCGTTATCGTACATTTTAACAATACGATACACATCCCTAGTAGTGGCTAAAGTGTTGGACTGGGAGTCGGGAGATCCGAGTTCTAGTCCCCACTCTGCCATGAAAGCTCACTGGTGACTTTGGGCCAGTCACAGACTCTCAGCCCGACCTACCTCACATGGTTGTTGTTGTGAGGATAAAATGGAGAGGAGAAGGATTATGTATGCCGCCTTGGGTTCCTCGGAGGGAAAAAGGTGGGATAGAAATGCAATAAATAAATAAACAAATAAAATATGATTGAGTTGACCTGGGAGCAGAGAACAGGTAGGAAGCAGACTCTGGCTTTATGCCATCAATCAGGGAAACTAGGGCCACTAGGAGGCTGCACCCTCTGCTTCCCAGGAATAACGTCAAGCCAAGGGGGAGACCGGCCTGGCCCATCCATCAGCCAGAGAAGGAGCAATTGCTGGGAGCTCGCTTCTCCCTCCATGCTGGAAAGAACACTTGGGTCCAATGGACAGAAAGACTGCTGAAGGAAGGGGAATTAAGTCCCTGGCCCCATCCGTTGGCCAGAAAGCCACAATGCTATACAGGCAAGGAGAAAGGAACATTCACCCTAGCTGGAAAGGCATTTCAATGTCTGCTTATAGCTCACCCAAGTACAACGTTCAATTAGTAAGCAGCCCCACCCTCTGAACAAACATGCTTAGGATTGTGCAAGGGATGCATAACAAATGAGTTAGTAGTTAGAAGTTTAATACTAATATTAATAACAATAATAATGATTATGCCAACTGACCAACAAGTTCTCTTGCTGCTGGAGGATTTCTTGTGCCCCAATCCAGTTTTTGGAAGACAGAAACTCCTGGGCACATCTGAGGGAAAACGTCATAGACAGGTCTTTCTCTCCAGCTATCAGGGCCAATTCAGCAGCAGCCTTAAGGGATGTGGTGTCTCCCTTTTTAGCCAGCACTTTGGCTGCATCATAGGGGGAGGCAGCTCCCAGGTAACTGAAAGGAACCATTTATACAAAAAGTTGGTTTGAAGGAAATTCTCAGTTCAAAGCTTGTTCAGTACACTTCCTTTCAAGTCCTTTTGGCATCCTAAGTTCCATTTGTTCTATTTGTTCTCACTAAAGTACTTGCTTTTACATCAGAGCAGGTTTAGGAGGTACTGGGTGACTCAAAGACTGGGTTTGGACGTCACAATAACCAATGGTGGGTTACATTTTGGAGAAGATTATGAAGAAAACAATCTGTAAGCACTGTGAAAACAATGCAGTGATTACTAGAAGCCAGCATGGATTTGTCAAGAACAAAATAAACAACAGGATGAAATTTAATAGGGATAAATGCCAAGTTCTACACTTAGGAAAAAGAAACCAAATGCATAGTTACAAGATGGGAGACACTTGGCTCAGCAATACTACAAGCAAGAAGGATCTTGGAATTGTTGTAGATCACAAGCTGAATATGAGGCAACAGTGTGATGTGGCTGCAAAAAAAAGCAAATGCTATTTTGGGCTGCATTAATTGTGTCGTCTGAACACAGCCAAAGAGAGATCACTTAATGCTTACACACTAAGGAGTACTGCTTACACATCTCCAATTCTGATTGTCAAAACAAGATCTAAGATCATACATACAAGCTGGACTGTTTACAGACACAGATAAATATTATCTGGCTGCACTAAAGGCATTATCATCCCCCTAACCTGTGGTGGGGAATCTTTTTTCAGTCCAAATGCCAATTTGGGAGCAACTACTCAGAAGCAAACTTTTATCTCTGATCAGCAGCAGCTCAAAGGTAAGAGCTTCTCCCTGCCTGAAGATAGAGCAGAGCCTGGAGTTGGTAGGCTGGTCCGCAAGCTGGAGATGCCCTAGGCCTGCCTTAAACCTTATAGGGAAACTGATGGTTTTACTTAGGGCATAAATCCAATCAAGTGATTCAGAGAAGAGCAATATCTACCATGGCCACATCTCATGAGGATAAAAAAAAAGACCAGACATTTCTAGCATGGTGGAAATAAATAGCACTAGCTAACAACAACACTCCCCAATCTATGCACCATCATTTCCCAAAGCTCTATAGCACACTATGATATTCACTGATCATTTCCTCCAGTGTCTTATGTTGGATGCCAAGGGCTCCCCACCTCCAGTTCTTTAGGGAACCTTGGCTATTAGTTTCACAACAGCTTTCCATGGGCCTGTTCAGATGACACGCTAAGCCATGGTTAGGCACTAACCCTTTTGCAGCAAATCATTAGTGAGCATGTTTAAGCTGTGGTTTTGTAGCCACCATGATTAGGAATGGTTCACATGACCCACTAAGTCATGGTTCACATGACATGCCAAGCCATAACGTTTAGCTCAAAATGCTTAACCACCATGGCTTAATGTGTCGTCTGAACAGGATCATTGAAACAAAAACATTTTACTGGCATCGATACCATTTGGCTGCCATGGAATAATGGCCATCTTTCTCCAGCACTGCTGCCCAGCTGATGTACAGCCCCTTCAGAACCGGATCTTCAGGACGCAACCTAGCCTTCGCGATCGCAATAGCTTCCCTGAGACAAATAAGAGAAAAAACTTTAAGATTTCAAGTGCATAAACTAGGATATTCAAGCATACTTCTGCTTCACTTCATAAAGAAGCTGATCCCAGCAATGATCTAGGATTGGTTTTACCAGATTAGTTGAACCTCTCAGCATCCTAATTAAGAACAGTATTCTCTCCTGATCTTAAGAGCAGTATTGTTACAGGCCACACTGTGAGTGAATTTTACAGGCAGATTCATTTCACACATACATAACTGGTCTCTCATCACTTGATTACTTAACAGCTATTGACTTTTCGATGAATATGTGGAGGATTTCCATTAAAAATGTGTTTGACTAGATATAAGATAATATAAAAGTCTCACTTATGGCAATGGTTCATGCACAAATGCAAGTGCTCATTTTATGGTACAGCCGGGTGATGGATATGTATCCATGCAGGGTGGGCTTGACAAATCCTTGGCAGTAAGTTAGCAAAAACTGAAGGTCAGAAGTAACCAATGCCCAATGCTACTGAAGGGGAGAAAAGTAACCACATCCGCTCCTTATACAGCACTATTACAACAATGTTATATCTTTATGCTAGACTAAGGTGAGATATTTACATCTTCACACTATTTATTTATTTATTTTATTCCATTTATATACTGCTCCATAGCCGAAGCTCTCTGGGCGGTTTACAAAAATTTAAAACACTGAACAATTAAAATACCAACATACAAAATTTAAAACCATAAAGCATAAAAACAAGTTAAAATTACAATATCCTTCTGGATCAAAGCACAACAACAACACAACAACACAAAACCCTCATCATATGCTGTTAAATGCCTGGGAGAAGAGGAAAGTCTTGACGTGGTGCCGAAAAGGTAACAATGTTGGCGCCAGGCGAGCCTCGTCGGGGAGATCATTCCACAATTGGGGGGCCACCACTGAAAAGGCACTCTCCCTTGTTGCCATCCTCCGTGCTTCCCTCAGAGTAGGCAATCAGAGGAGGACCTCAGATGTGGATCGTAGTGTATGGGTAGGTTCGTGTCGGGAGAGCCATTCCATCAGGTATTGTGGTCCCAAGCCGTGTAAGGCTTTATAGGTTAGAACCAGCACCTTGAATTGGGCTTGGAAACGTATAGGCAGCCAATGCAAGCGGGCCAGAGTAGGTCCTATATGCTTGAATCTTCTGGTTCCTGTTATCACTCTGGCCGCTGCATTTTGTACAAGCTGCAGCTTCTGAACCGTCTTCAAAGGCAGCCTCACGTAGAGTGCATTGCAGTAATCCAATTTAGAGATTACCAGAGCATAGACAACTGAAGCCAGGTTATCCCTGTCCAGATAGGGGCGTAGCTGGGCCACCAACCGAAGTTGGTAGAAGGCACTCCGTGCCACCGAGGCCACCTGAGCCTCCAGTGACAGAGATGGTTCTAGGAGAACCCCCAAGCTACGAACCTGCTCCTTCAGGGGCAGTGCAACCCCATCCAGAACAGGTTGAACACCGTCCATCCGGTCAGCAGAACTACCCACTAACAGCATCTCAGTCTTGTCTGGATTGAGTTTCAGTTTGTTAGCCCTCATCCAGTCCATTGTCGCAGCCAGGCACCGGTTTAGCACATCCACAGCCTCACCTGATGAAGATGAGGAGAAATAGAGCTGTGTGTCATCAGCGTACTGATGACAACACACCCCAAAACTCCGGATGCCCGCTCCCAACAGTTTCATGTAGATGTTGAACAGCATGGGGGACAAGACTGACCCCTGAGGAACCCCATACTGGAGAATCCATGGGGCCGAGCAATGTCCCTCAAGCAACACCTTCTGGAGCCGCGCCGCCAAGTAGGAGCGGAACCACTGCAATGTAGTGCCTCCCACTCCCAACTCAGCCAGTCGTCCCAGAAAGATACCATGGTCGATGGTATCAAAAGCTGCTGAAAGATCAAGGAGAATCAACACAGTCACACTCCCCCTGTCTTTCTCCTGACATAGGTCACCATACAGAGCGACCAAGGCTGTTTCCATACCAAAGCCAGGCCTGAAACCCGACTGAAATGGATCCAGATAATTGGTCTCATCCAAGAGTGCCTGGAGCTGGCTCGCAACCACTCGCTCAAGGACCTTGCCCAGGAATGGAATATTTGCCACCGGTCTATAGTTATTAAGATTTTTGGGGTCTAGGGAAGATTTCTTCAGGAGTGGTCTCACTACCGCCACCTTCACTCCCTCTCATACAGAGGCATTAATCACTTCCCTGGCCCAGCCAGCTGTTCCATCCCTGCTAGCTTTTATTAGCCAAGATGAGCAAGGATCCAATACAGAGGTGGTTGCATGAACCTGTCCAAGCACCTTGTCAACATCCTCGAGCTGTATCAACTGAAACTCATCCAAGAAAACAGGACAAGCCTGTGCTCTGGACACCTTGCTAGATTCACCTGCTATAACACTGGAGTCTAAGTCCTGGCGGATGCCCAATATTTTATTCTGGAAGTGCCTAGCAAATTCAGTGCACCGGGCCTCAGATGATTGTACCACATCCTTGGGGCCAGCATGTAATAATAATAATAATAATAACAATTTATTTCTTACCCGCCTCTCCGTTTGGACAACTCCCCCGGACAACTCTGGAGAGCTCCGCTGGGCGGCAGATCGATGATTTGATAGTGGCAGCAAAGTATTGTTTTTTTGCCACCCTTACTGCCCCTGAATATACCTTACTATAGGCACTTACCACTGTTTGATTGCATCCATCAGGAGTTCGTCTCCATCTGCCCTCAAGCCATCTATTTTATTTCATTGCTCTCAGCTCTGGGGTATACCATGCGCTCAGGAGCAATCGTATCAACTGCCCGGGTCATTTCTGCATTCCACAGATCAACCAGGGTTTCGACAGGAGAGCCAGCCCTATCAGCCGGAAAACTCCCCAGAGCCCTCTGGAAACCATCCAGATCCATTAGCCTCCGGGGGCGGACCATCTTAATAGGTACCCCACCCTTGCAGAAGGGAAAAGCCGCTGTAAGTCTAAACCTCAGCAGGCAATGATCTGACCATGACAAAGGGACTGATGTAAAGTCCTCTACTTTCAGATCACCATCTCCATGTCTAGTTGCGAAAACCAGGTCTAGAGTATGCCCTGCTACATGCGCTGGGCCGATGGCATGTTGGGACAGTCCCATGGTTGTCATGGAGACCATGAAATCCTGAGCTGCCCCAGATAAGGTGCCCTCAGCATGAATGTTGACATCCCCCAGAACCAACAGTCTGGGAGATCTCAGCAGTACACCCGAGACCACCTCCGTCAGCTCACCTAGGGAGTCCGTTGAGCAGCGGGGTGGGCGGTACACCAACAGAATCCCTAATCTGTCCTGCTGACCCAACACAAGTGCAAACACTCCAGACCAGTAGTCACATGGACAGGGAGCCTGCAGAGGGGAGAGTTCCTATAGACCACAGCAACCCCCCCTCCCCGACCCTCAGGTCTACCCTGATGCTGAGCCAAGTATCCTGGTGGGCATAACTGGGAGAGGCTGACTCCTCCCTGCTCACATCCAGGTCTCGGTTATACATGCCAGATCGGCTGCCTCATCCACAATTAAATCGTGGATGAGGGAGGTATTATTATGTACCGATCTGGCATTTAAGAGCAGCATCCGGAGTCCCGAGGGCTGGCTGATAGGGCAACCAACAAGCCTGTGGTTGCGAGGAGAACTGGAACATGGCACAGCTGTTAACTGTCTGAGCCGCGTTCCCCTTACCTGGCACGTCCTCCTCACAACGCCATATCTCCCTCTACCCGCCACTACACTGATTGGGGCCCCCTCAAATCCCCCACTTGGCTCTGTATCCTCCCTCCCAGGCACATGGCTCAAGACCCAGAAAAAGCCAAGCAGGGAAAAGGGGGGGGGAAGGGGGGAGGAAAAAAAGAGCAGAAACAAACAAACAGGCAGGCAGGCAGGCAGCAGCAGGCAACTCTCCCTCTTCCCTGGGTGGGGTGATGGCGGTCCCCTCCTCCTGCAGGCACTGTCTCTCCCAGGACACCCCAGCCAGCTTATGTATCCCTCTTCCAAGAGAGGGACAGGTGGAGAATGCCAGCAGCAGCTGGCTGAGTACCTGGGGGCTTGGTCCTGCAGGGCATGGCAGTCCACTTGAGCAGCAGCAGTCCAACTAACGTGAGCTACTGCCATTTAAAATGTACTCTCTTTAAAGGCACTGTAAACTCACTTTTGAAATACTCCTGGCCACGGATTTATTTCATAATTAATTTCCCAACATTTCAAAATAATCCCCCGCCCTACAGCTGAAGCTGGTTGGCTTTGTGTAACTGGAAAATGTACTACAACAGAACATATGTATCCAGAAACAGAAGTGAAAAGGGTAGGATGGAATTACTTGAATGTGATTCTAAAAAAACAGCTGGAATAAAGAAATGGATCTGAGTGTTAAGCAAAAAGCAATTATTAGGAAACGCACCCATACCCACACCTCTTTGATGTCAGTAAATGAGATTGCAGAATAAATTTTCAACATACTAAAAAAATGTCAGGCAGGTGTTAATTATTTTAATGATGTACTGGTTTTATTTGCTTTTAATCAGTTTTTGTATTTTGTGTTTAGTGTTGTTATATTATTATTATTATTATTATTATTATTATTATTAAAACGGAACATTGATACTTATCGAGAAGGTTCCTTCTGGGTTGGTGTGCGGAAGGCATCCAACAATGGATTAACTCCCCCTATCGCCCAGGAAAAAGCAGGGACCATGTGACTAAAACTTTTAAGTATTCTATTGGTCCCAGGCTCCTCCTTGCCAGTTCCGTCCATGGCTATAGCTCAGAAGAAAAGAGTACAGATCGATCTCCTGGTAGGAGTAAAGGTTAAATATAAATAGGAACAAACAATACGTTCACACTGTCATTGATGTTCCATATGAAGGTCTGTCCAGTGAACGCAGAGGCAGATATGCATGACGTGATAAACAGCTCAGTGAACATTGTAGGATGTGGTTGGGATGCCTTCCGCACACCAACCCTGAAGGAACCTTTTCGGTAAGTACCAATGTTCCGTTCTCCAGGTTGGTGTGAGGAAGGCATCCAACCATGAGATATGCTAAAGCTAACTTCCAGTTCGGGTGGGAGTATAATTTAGAGTGAACCAATGCCCCCCCCACAAAGATTCTCATCTCTCTAAGCTGAAACAGATAAAAAGCAACAGGAGAGTAATGACCTGAAAAAATTATGTGATTCCAGCAGCTCCACAGCCTCATATACTTTATGGAGAGAGAGGAGATGGGAAGCAGCCTTGACATACTGTTCTTGAAAACACAGCTGCTTTGCAAAGGCTTCTACTGTCCATGCCCAGGCCTGATAGCCAGCTAAAAGGGGGGAGGAGGAGAATAACAATAAACAAGAATGCAACAAGAATGAAGTGAACACACATCAAAAAAGACTCCCTGCAAAAAGAAGAAATAAAAACCATTCTGGTCCTGCAGTGCAAAACCAATGAACATTTCTTAATAACTGGGGTGGGGGGAAATACTTTAGAATTATCACAGAGGCGCAAAAAGAGCAGGTTGCTTACCTGTAACTGTGGTTCTTCGAGTGGTCATCAGTGCATTCACACATATGGACTCTGCGCCTGAGCCAAAGAAAATGTTTTGGCGGGAACCCTCCCCCACCGTCCACTGCGCATGTCTGTGGATTCCCGCCATTCTCCTCAGTTCTCTGAGACCATAGTTCGACCCCAAGACGAGAAGATAAACACTCAATACCAACATCAAAAACACTGACACCAGAGTGGAGACGGTGGGTGGGTTGTGTGACTGCACAGATGACCACTCGAAGAACCACAGTTACAGGTTAGCAACCTGTTCTTCATCGTGGTCTCTGCGCGTCACACATATGGGCGAATAACAAACTCACTTACTGGAGGTGGGTAGGTGGCGATGTCTATGACCGGATCGAAGACAATACTGCATGCCCAAAATTGCAGTCCTCTCGAGCTTGTACGTCGAGATGGTAATGGGAAATGAACGTCGACGGTTGCGACCAAGTTGCTGCCTTGCAGAGGTCAGTTATTGAAACACCTCTCAGAAAGGCTGTAGACGTCGACATCACCCAGGTTGAGTGAGCTCTCACAGTATGATCGAGAGGGAGACCAGCCAACTCATAAGCCAGTGTTATGGTGTTAACGATCCATTTAGCCAAACGCTGGGAAGAGACTGGTAGTCCTTTTTTGGGTTTACCATCGCAGACAAACAATCTGTTAGTCCTGTAGAAAGATTGGGTTCTTGCTTTGTAAAAAGCAAGAGCTCTTCTGACATCCAACGAATGCAGTTTTGTCACAAGAGGAATCGATGGTGCTTGGAAAAAAGTTGGAAGCGTTATGGTCTGATTAGTATGAAATTCAGAGACAACCTTTAGCAAGAAAGATAAGTCCGGATGAAGAACGACCTTGTCTTTATGAAAAAGCAAGTAAGGTGGATTGATTCGTAAGGCTACCAACTCTCCAGCTCTCTGAGTGGAAGTGATAGCTATCAAGAAGGCTACTTTATATGACAGTAGTGGCAGACTTGCTATGGCCATGGGTTCGATTGGCTTAACTGTCAGTGATTGAAGCACAACAGACAAACTTCATGCTGGAGTAACAGAGTGTACTGGAGGTGCTAAATTCCTTACCCCCTTTAAAAAATGTTTAATGACTGGATGAGAGAAGACCAAAAAGCCTTGAATTGGAGGGTGGAATGCTGAGATGGCTGCGAGGTATACTCGGATGGAAGATATTTTAAGATCTTTATCATAGAGAGATCGGAGAAAGGCAAGAAAGTCCTTAAGTGAAGCCGAATGTGGTGGAAAATTCATGAGCGCAGCAAAGGAGGTGAAAAATTTCCATTTAGCCATGTATGCTTTTCTAGTGGCAGGTTTACGTGCAGCAAATAAAATTGAGTCAATAGAATCGCCAAACTGTGTCACTGTGTCATTATTCTCCATGCTATCAGGTTGAGAATTGACGGTTCTAGGCACCGAGTCTGGCCTCGATCCTTGGTGAGTAGGGTCGAGGTGCGTGGTAGTCAGAGAAAGCGGTTGTCGGCCAGAGCTTTGAGGAGAGAGAACCAGTGTTGCCTGGGCCACCAAAGTGTCACTATTATACAATCTGTCCCGTCCTGCATTATTTTCCTTTTCTTTTTTTTTAATAATATTTTTATTTCAACTTAAAACAACATAATACAACATAAACAACATACAATACAATACATAACCTACAACCCCTCCATACTCACCACACCCCAGGAGACCAACATTTCCCCATTTATTCATCCTTCCAAAACTGTAATGATTCTTTTGAAGGTATTTGCCCCTTCCCCGTTCTTAACACATATTCCAAAAATGGACTCCATATATTTCCAAAATCATTCTTCCTGGACATTCCCCTCATTAACGTTAACTTATCATTAAGTGCCAAATCCCATATTTCTTTATACCATTCTTCTATTGTATAAATCCCTTGCCCTTTCCAATTTTTAGCTATCATTATTCTAACGGGGGCCAGGAGGTTGTTTATCAATTCTCTCCTACTTATATTCACATTCCCTTTATCCCATATTGCTAGTAGAGCCAGCTTTGGGCTTAATTCCAATTTACTTCCCATTATCTCACTTATTTCTTTAAACACCCTTTCCCAAAATTTTTGTACATGTTCACAGCTCCACCACATATGAAAGTAAGTTTCAACCTCCTGACACCCCCTCCAACAATTCTTGGACACTTTTTTATCCATCTGATGAAATCTTACCGGCGTTAAATACCATCTCCATACTGTCTTATAATAGTTCTCCTTTATTCTAATCGACAAAAGCTTTAACATTCTTGCATCCCATATCCTTCCCCAGTCATATTCATTTATTTGTTCCTTTAAATCATCTTCCCAAATACTTTTAAGAGAGTCTCGAAATTCATCACCCTCTATAAAATTTTTATATATTTCACTAATCAAATATAGTTTCACTTTTTTAGTTTTATTTTCTTCCTTCTTTCCTCTTGATTCAATTAGATCTTCAAATCTTGTTATTTTTCTACATTCCTTATTTTTCTTTTTTCACTCCTGTGTCCATTGTTCCAATTGCATACATTTGAACCAAGCCATCTTTTGTCCTTTTAAAAACTCTCCAATTTGCTCCTTATTTATCATTCTTTTCAACCAATCTCCTAATTTAATAATTTTCTGATCCCTCAGACCCCTTTCCAACTCAGCTTTTAAGTTCTTTGGGAAGTTCGCCATTACTACCACTGGGGTAAGAGGAGAATCCGCTGGTATTAACTTCGCTTTAACTTTCTCCCAGATCTCTATTATGTTTTCCAACAACGGGTTGTCCAGTCCCCTCAATTCCTTCTTCTGAATTTTAATTAAAAAAAATTATACAATTTATAATCTTGTTCTCCTGTTTGCGATTCTAACCATTCTAAATCATCCTCCCCTAATATACTATTTATAACATATCTTAATTGATTAGCAATATAATACTTCTTTATATTTGGAAGTCCTAAACCTCCTTTCTTTTGTGTCTTATACCATAACACTTTATTAATTCTTGCTTTTTTATCTCCATTACAATAGGTATTAATCATATTTTGCCAACTCTTTAACTCTACTTCCGTTATTTTAATCGGTAACATTCTAAACAAAAAAATAATCTTAGGTAATATCTTCATTTTAATAACCGCTATTCTACCAAACCAAGAATGCTTTAATTTTCTATATACCTCCAGCTTTTCCCCTATCTGTTTTCTTAAACTAGCAAAATTAATTTCTTCTAACCTATCTAAATCTTTTACAATATTAACTCCTAAATACCGTACAGTATTTTTAAGCCTAAAACCTATTTTATATTTACACTCCTCCATTTCCTTCTTGTTGTAATTAAATAACATCATTTCTGACTTCCCCCAATTAACTTGTAATCCAGTAATCTCCCCAAATTCTCTCAAATGCTTTTTAATCACATCCCCACTCTCCAGGGGATTTTCTAGCATCAGTAAGGTGTCATCCGCAAACAAATTCATTATAATCTTTTCTTTCCCTCCTATCCCTTTTAATCTTGTATCCTCCCTTATAAATTCGCCAAAATTTCTATCACTATAGCAAATAAGATCGGTGAAAGTGGACATCCTTGTCTAGTGCCTCGGGCTAGTGTAATCTGTTGCGTTAACCCATCATCAACCATTATTTCTGCTTTATTATTTGCATACAACTGATCAATCACTCCTATAAATTTATCTCCAAACCCAAAAGTTTTTATAATTGTTTTAAGTGCTGGCCATTCCACACAATCAAAGGCTTTAAATATATCCAATGCTAACAAACCCGCTTTAATATTCCTTTTTTAAATAATATTAATTATATTTAAACCTCTCCCAATTAAATTAGGCATTTGCCTTCCTGAAATAAATCCACATTGGTCTTTCCTAATATATTTACTTATAAAAGTACTCATTCTTTTTGCCATTATTGCCGTAAAAATTTTTGCATCTTGATTTATTAAAGATACTGGTCTATATGAAGCTGGATCCGTCAGGTCCTTATCTGGTTTCGGGATTAATATGATCAAAGAATGATCCCACGATGGTGGGGTCTTTCCTCCCTCTATTATACTATTAAACAATTTTTTCAATCTTGGTATTAATAATCCTCTAAAAGTCTTATAGTATTCCGACCCCAAACCATCCATCCCCGGAGATTTCTCTCCTTTTAATTTATCAATAATTCCTTCAATTTCTTTTTCTGTATCCAAACCTTCTATATAATCCCTATCTTGTCTCTGCAATCTTATTTTCCAATTCTTCTCTACATATTCCAATACTTTATCTTGTGGACCCCTATCTGATGCATATAATTCTCTATAAAATCCCTGAAATATATTTAATTTATCCTTCATTAAATTACAACTTTTCCCTGTCTTATCTTTAATTGTCCCTATCATATTCTTTGCCTTTTTTGACTGAGTGGATCTGGCCAGCATCCTAGAATTTTTATTACTATATTCAAAAAAATCCCTCTTCAAATATAACAAATCCCTTTGAGCCTGTTCTAACTCTTCTTTCTCTAATTCCTTCTTCTTAGCTTGAATTTGGGCAAATAGGCGTTTATCCTTGTCTCTCTTAATTTTTCTTCTAAATACCCTAGCTCCTTTTCTATTTTTTATTTTGTGCTTGCTGTTGTTTTCTTAGGGTACACATTTCCCTGATACAAATTCCTCTTACAACTGCCTTCATTGTGTCCCATATTATCCCTTGAGAGTTTTTCTGTTTCATTAACTTCCCATATTATCTGCATTTCTTTTTTTTATTTTTTCAACTATAGTTTTATTATTTAATATCCTTGTATCCATTCTCCATCTCTTTGCTTCTCTACAATCCTTCTTCATTTTAATATCTGTAGTCATTAATGCATGGTCAGTGACTTTAATTACCCCTATCTCACATTCTATAATTTTAGATAACATATTTTTTGACACAAAAATAAAATCTATCTTAGAATAACTCTTAAGCCTTGGTGAGTAAAATGTATATTTCCTTTCTTCCCCTCTTAATACCCTCCAAACATCCATTTATTCTTTTTCATCCATTAATTTACTTAAGCCCATCTTCCCACCACTCTTAAAATCTCTTAATATACTATCCTTATCATTTCCTTTATCTAATACCATATTAAAATCCCCTGCCATCACAATATTCTTTTTCCCCATTTCTCCCACTGCATTAAAAACTTCATTGAAGAATTCCATTTGTTTCCCATTTGGAGCATATACATTAATCAAAATATACTCTTCTTCCCCCACCATACAAAAAATTATCAAGAATCTACCCATTTCATCCTTCTTCACTCTTTGAATATTTATACCACATTTTTTTGAAATTATAATCGCTACTCCTCTCGCTTTAGAAGTTCCAAATGCCTTCTCATAAACGCCCACATCCCTCATCCGAAGCTCATTTACCCCTTCGATTGATGAGTCTCCTGCAAAAAAATTACATCTGCTTTTTCTTTTTTTAATAATACTTCTATTCTCTTCCTTTTTATAACAGTTCCTAGCCCTTTAACATTTAAAGTTGCAACCCTTAATTTATTCTCCATCTTTCCCCACAAACATCTCTATATTGATCTCCCCTTGTGACACACATACCCCCCTCCATTACCCTCCCCTCCACATTTACCCCCAACTTCACCCCCCTCCTCACCAGGCCCTCCTGGGCAATGGCCCCAAATATTTTTAGAACTCTTCGGGGGGGGGGGGGGAGAAGCAACCCAACAGTCCCGGAGCATCAGCTGGCCCTCCCCCCCTTTATAATTTTTTCTTTATCCCTATCCAGTCATAATTCTTTATTGACTGCTTCCACCTACAGCGCCTTCATTCTGCTTTGTTTCTCCATCATCTGTAGCGTCGGTCAGACCCAACTTCTCCAAAAGCTCCATCCCTTGCTCACATGATGTTATTCTGTAATATTTCCCTTGCCAGGTAAATCTAAAAAAAACAGGGTACCCCCAACTATATGTTATCGCCTTCTTCCGCAAAGTAACTGTGCACAATCTGACGCTCTTCCGCCACTGAACCATCTGGGGGCATAAGTCATTATAAATCTCAATTGGTGTTGCTTGTAGCATGGGTTGGCCAAGACGCCTAATTGCTTGCATCAGCTTTTCTTTCTTGTAATAATTCGCAAATTTGACAATTATGTCCCTTGGGAGCATCCCCCTCTTTTTATAGCCCACTCTATGGATTCTCTCAATGTCAGCCATCTCCCACGTTTCCTGGGGGTCCAATTCCTTAATCCATGCCAATATTATATCTCTCAAAATCTTTGAGTTCTCCCCCTCTTGCTCCGTGAAGGATCTAATCCAAATATTTGCTCTTCTGTCTCTATCTTCCAGGGCAATCAAGCGCAGATCCATCCCCTGCAATTGCTCCCCCTGTTGCTTACTATCTTCCTTAAGCATTCTAGTCTCCACCTCCATTTTTGCCATCCTTTCCACCAAAGTTTGAAAGCCTGTCATAATTTCCATCTGCGAGTCCAGAATATTTTCTCTTAATCTTTCCTCCTGCTTCCTCAAAGCCTCCTCCAGCACCTTTTGAAAGTTAGCCATTAATTCTCCCGGTGACCACGATTGACTCTCTTTAGCCACTTTAGGAATTGCTCCTGGCTTGCTTCCAGATTTAGCACTCCCACTTCCGGAGTGAAGTGGAGATGTCTTCTCGCCTCGGTCTGAAGGCTGTTCTTTGTCCGCCATTACTCTAACAAGCCGCTGCCAGTTCTTATCTGACGGATGCACTTTAGGCTGTCTCTCCAGATGGGGGCACTGGACTTATTACCCTTTTGCCTTCTTTTCATAAGGCTACACTATAAATCCACGCCCCTCACCATAGATCTTGACAGCCACACTTTAAGATCCTTTCCGTTTTTATCCACCCAATCTATTTCGGCTTCTCATATACTTGGCCGGGGCTCTAAAAACCTCTTTTCACTCAGCTTCAGTTGTTGCTTCAACCTCTCCCCCAGCCTTATCAGCCCTCCTTTGCTCTTTAGTCAATTAAAACGATTTATTACCAGCCTCTGGTCGCCTGCCAGGATTCCTGGTCTGCTTTACTTTCACTTTCTCCGCCAATACAGCAGCACTGGTTTCTCTTCAGATCATACAAATCTCTCGCCTTACAGCAACACTTTCTCCACCGATACCGCAATACAATACAGCAATGCTTCCGGACCCGATATCAAGTCTTTAATTAACAATCCATCAACTCCAAGATAGGGATTTTAAGTTTATTCATCGCTTCCTTAGGAGAGCGAGAGATTCCCAGCCTTACTCCATTCTCGCTAGGCTCCTCCTCCTCCTGCATTATTTTCCGAAGAGACCGGGCGATGAGAGGAAAGGGGGGAAATAGGTAGAAAAGAGTCCCATTCCAAAGGAGTTGGAAGGCATCCCCTAGGGATCGATGTCCGAATCCCGCTCTCGAACAGTACTGGACACATACCCTGTTGTGGATAGTCGCAAAAAGATCTATTTGAGGTTGGCCCCAAAATTCTGAAGATCCGAGTTAGAACAACTGGGTCCAATTCCCATTCGTGGGACGTTAAACGTGTCCTGCTTAGTGAGTCCGTTAGGCAACTGTATTTGCCTGCAATGTGGATGGCAAACAGCAGGATGTTTCTGCGTATAATCCATTGTAGTATGGCTATGGTAAGATGGCTGAGTTTTGAGGAATGAGTCCCACCTTCTTTGTTGATATACCACAGCAGCGTTGTCTGTAAGAACTCTTACATGGTGTCTCGTAAGGTAAGTCTCGAAGGAACGAAGAGCCATGTAGACAGCAGTGAGCTCCAGACAATTGATGAGCTGGTGCTTGTACGAATTTGTCCATAAACCCTGGGCTCGAAGCGCGCCGCAATGCGCCCCCCAACCTAGGAGCGATGCATCCGTCACTAACGTTCTTGACACCAGAATGGGAGAGAAAGGTATGCCGTTTATGATGTTGCTGGTATTCGTCCACCATAAAAGATCGTCCTGAATGTGTGTCGGGACCGTAAGTTTGAACCTGCGGGCACTATATTCCAGACGGTAAGTCCTTAGGAACCATTCCTGGAGAGGTCGCATTCGCAATCTCGCCCAATGGACAACCAGGACGGAGGATGCCATGAGGCCGAGTAGTCTTTGTATTGTGAAGGCTGTAGTGTCACCATTGAGGTGCAGCCTTCGAGCGAGTAGAGAAAGCATGAAGGCCCTCTGATGAGGAAGAAAAACTTTCTCTGCGACGGAATCGAAGTGTGCTCCAATAAACAGAATGTTCTGGGATGGAGTGAGATTGGACTTTTCGGTATTGACTTTCAGACCGAGAGAGTCCAAGACTTCTAAAACAAACACTATCATTTTCGAGAGCTCATGTTTTGATGATGCCACAAGGAGCCAATCGTCCAAGTATGGGTAAATTTCGACGTTGTGGAGTCGGAGAAATGCACAGACTACTGCCATGCACTTGGTAAAAACCAGGGGTGCCATAGCGAGGCCGAAAGGTAGGACTTTGAACTCGAACATCTCGGTCCCGATGACGAATTGCAGATATTTCTGGTGGATGTCTCCAACAGCGATATGAAAATATGCATCCTTCAAGTCCACGGACGCGAACCAAACTCCTGGGCGTAGCAGAGATAGGACGGAAGCAAGAGTGGTCATTCTGAACTTTGTTGTTAGTATGTAGAGGTTCAGTCCTTGCAGATCCAATATTGGACAAAGCCCGAGGTCTCTCTTCGGAACCGTGAAATAACGGGGAAAAAAACCCTTTCTGAACAGAAAAAGGTAGAACTCTCTGGATCACTCCTTTCTCTAAAAGAGAAGCAGTCTCAGCGGTAACAGCGTCTGATGGAGGAGTAACCTTCACGGTACTGAGAGGAGAGAAGGCATCAAACTCTATAAGGTATCCGTACTGAACGATGTCAAGGACCCAAGTATCAGTCGTGATCAATTTCCAATTGTGAAGGAACTATGAAGGAAGATTCCCAAAGGCATGGTTGTCTCCCAAGTGGGATAGAGAAGTCTTCTCAAAGTAAAAGAGGTCTCCTGGAGGACTGGTCTGGCTTTGGGCGATACTGTTGAAAACTACTTGGTTGTTGCTTTCTCTGTTGCTGATTCTGTGAAGGGTAGCGTGGTGGTCGATCAGCATATTGTTTAGGATGATAGGGCTGAGGACGAGACCACTTTCGTTGTTTGAAAGATGACTGCTGAGGGTTGGGTGCAATACCCATCTTCCTGGCAGTAGTTTTTGCCTTCTGGATCGTTTCCATTGTCTCATCAGTGGTGGCATGAAACAATACTTCTCCATCAAAAGGGAGGTCCTCTATGCGAGTACGGGCTTCAGGTGTCTGATCCGCAGAACTTAGCCAGGCATGTTGGCGTCGTGCCACAGCCGATACCATGGCCTTAGCTCCACAATCAGTTAGATGTCGTGTGGTGTTAAGTTGTTGGCGGGAAAAACGCATCCATTTTCTCCCACAAAAAGAGTTGGTAGCGCGACATCATGGCAAGACAATCAGCCACGCGTAGTCCTAAAGCAGTCGATGAGTAAATACGACGACCAAAGAGGTCGAAACAGCGGCCCTCTTTATCCGCAGGTGAAGCATGAAGTTTTTGTGATTTCCCTTGGGAGGACTCGACAATAATAGAGTTAGGTTGCGGATGTGTAAAAAGAATGCAGCGTCTTTCTCTTGCACCTTGTACAAGGATTCCAATCTCCTAGAAGTTGGTGCCTTAGTAGCAGGCGTTTTCCATGACTGTTTTACAGAGTGTCTTCTACCAACTTTAGTTGGTGGCCCAGCTACGTCCCTATCTGGACAGAGATAACCTGGCTTCAGTTGTCCATGCTCTGGTAACCTCCAAGTTAGATTACTGCAATGCACTCTACGTGCGGCTGCCTTTGAAGGTGGTTCGGAAGCTGCAGCTTGTGCAAAATGCAGCGACCAGATTGATAACTGGAACCAGAAGGTTCGAGCATGTAAGACCTACTCTGGCACGCTTGCATTGGCTGCCTGTATGTTTCCGAGCCCAATTCAAAGTGCTGGTTTTAACCTATAAAGCCTTACACGGCTTGGGACCACAATATCTGACAGAACGCCTTTCCCAACATGAACCTACCTGAACACTACGTTCAACATCTAAGGCCCTCCTCCGAATGCCTACTCCGAGGGAAGCTCGGGGGTCAGCAACAAGGGAGAGGGCCTTCTCTGTGGTGGCCCCCCAATTGTGGAACGATCTCCCTGACGAGGCCCACCTGGCGCCAACATTGTTATCTTTTCAGCGCCAGGTCAAGACTTTCCTCTTCTCTCAGGCATTTGGCAATATCTGAGGAGCCTGGGTTTGTTTTTTGTTTTTGTAGCTTTTTTGGGCTGTTGTAGCGGTTTTAAATGTATGTGTGTATTGTGTGTACATTGTATGTTTTTGCTGTTTTAATTTTTGTATATTGTTTTTAATTGTTTTAATCCTATGTAAACCGCCCAGAGAGCTTCGGCTATGGGGCGGTTTACAAATATAATAAATAAATAAATAAATAAAGAGTGGGCAGAAAAGGAATCGATACCAGAGTGGCTGCTTCTGCGTGAACAGCATCAAAAACAGGATCCGGTATCCACTCAGAAGACTGTTGTGTTTCTATGCCTAATGCTTGGGCCATTCGAAGAATTTGGTCCGCAAAGTGGAAATTGTCCTCTGATGGTGATGCCCTTTCCTGCGTTGTGGCAACATCAGTAGGAGACTGTATCGAAGCTGGAATGGAAGAATAAGAACTGGAGTCCGATTCATAGTTTTCTGAAGAATCATCAGTCGCTTGCCGATGTTCTCTCCGTGCTGTATCCACATCATGATAGATTGGGTGGGTCGGAGACTTGAACTACCTGCAACTGGGAGATGTTACTCGCATCAGTCTGTTCCCATACAGGTGGAACAGGTGCAGCTCATCTTGGTGGCGATGACGGTACCGACGGTCACTGCCGATCTCTCAACCTCAGGAGGCCTCGATAACGAAGCCAAGCGACGGGACGATCTGGTGGAGAACGTGACCGGTAATCTGCAGGTGGTGAGATGTAGTAGCGTAATCTACTGTCTGGATGATCATATTCTCAATCCCAGCCAGGATAACGATATGTCATCTGAGGAGGGCCTGACCAATTGGAGAACGTCTCCCATTCTCTTGATGGAGATTGGCGATAACGGCTCCTGAAATATTCTAGGTAATATCGTCAGTCTCGAGGATAGCGCTCAGCATCAACTACCTCTGGAGATCATACTCTGGAACGACCAGGTAGGGGCTCAGTTGGCTGGAGTTGCCGTGTACGTCTCCGTGGGGAGCAGTCCCGAATTTCACCTCCGATACAGAGGTTGCGGGTGCTGCATCCAAACTTGGTACCGAGGGTCGGTATGAGCCACCGGTATTGAGCGAGGAAGTTGCAGAATCAGCAACCCCAGCAATGGCGGGGGTGTTGGGATTCACAACCCAGTTAGCAAGGGAGGCAATTTTCTGAGAGATTTATCCTTCTTTTTCCTCTTGCCATCTTCAGTCGGTTTAAGTAGACCGTGCCTTCTTTGAAAGTTTTTTCGCTGTAGAAACCGCCAAAGAATGTGCAGAAGCAGGAGGAGCTGCAGTACTAGTTCCAGGCTTATGTGATGACGAACGTGCAGAGTAGACATTTTTGTTGAAGTCATTGCCTCCAGTGCTTTTTGCCAAAGGAGTGATCTGAGGTGATCCGCTCGATGTCTCTAGTCTGATTTATAAATTTAGTACAAAAGTGGCAAGTCTGTACTACATGAGACTCACCCAAACAGAGCAAACATAAAGAATGTCCAACCATTGGGGGCAGCTTACTGCCACATTCTAGGCACTTGCAGAATGGGGCCTTAAGGGCCATCCGCCTCAGATACAAAATTTCTTTTTTTCTTTTTTAATATATATATAAAACTAAGATTAAACTATGTACAAAAAATATTTACAGTCTTTTTGGCTATCCCTCTCTCAAAGAGAAGCAAGTTTGTAACGAAGCATCCGTTCAACAAGGCGGTCGAAGAGAACTGAGGAGAACAGCGGGAACCCACGGACATGCGCAGTGGACAGGTTCCAGCCAAAACGTTTTCTTTGGTTTTAGAAGTTTACCGAAATGAGCTCCGTGCAGGTGAAGAGCCCATACGTGTGATGCACAGAGACCACGATGAAGAAGCATCAATTCCACAAAACCATCCAGCAAGTCCATTACTGAGCTAGAGGCTTGAACTCAGCTCTTTCTACCCCAAGAGCTCATCTACTAGACCAACTGGGTAACCAGGCACTGCCATGCCTGTTTCATAGCAAAGTAGAAGAATTTGTGGATGCTACACCTACCCATTGGCGAGACTGCCACCAGTTGATCTGTTAACTCTCCTCTTTCTGCAGCTGTCTGGAGAGCACCTTTCAGGTCTCCTTTCCACACCATGAGCTGCTGAAATAACTCTGGGTGTCCATTCTCTAAGTGGCTTTTTCCTGTTGGGAAACAAAAGATGCTCCTTGGTTTGGTACAAGCATTAAGAATAATATGCTCTGAACACTGCATACAACAAAAGAACAAGAACAAAGATAAAATCCTCATAAAACTGCATTTCAGAACACAGTTTACACTGGCTAGCTACTGTCAGATCCTCAGTTTAATAGTACTATTGACTCATGTATATATTGTATACATGAGTGATTGTATATAGTGATTCAAATATAGGTTTAATAGTGACCATTTCTACATTTCCCTGCTAACTCATGCTATATAGCAAACCAACCACCACTTACTTTCTGTAACTAGAATGTATATTAGATAATTTCACATACATTTAATATTGCACCACTGTCATTAAGGAGATACCCTTTCAGACTACCCAGAAGCTCCAGCAGTTAAGATTATGGCAGTCTGGCTTGAATGATTTGGATTGATAGCAAACGTATATTGGTATTTCAAGGACTACTTTGGATTTTACAGAGTTCTAGACACTGATCAAAACAGTACTTTGATCTGCGTCTATAAAGCTGTTTGTGCGGGGGCACAACTTACTTGAGACAACCTCCTAACCTATGAAAGAGAAAGAGCTAGAGGAACTTGTTTCTTTTGCTGACAGCTTAATGATTCAGTAAAAACTATCAGATTTTGTTAGAAGCCATCTTCTAAAACTTAGGTGCAATCCTATGGAAGTTTAGACAGTAAAAAGTCCTACAACTAGCTGGCTGGGGAATGTTGGGAGTTGTAGGACTTTTCCTGTCTAAATATCCATAGGATTACACTCTTAGTGTATGTTTACAGCCACACAAATATCAAGATATCACATCATGTTTTCCATTCACTTTTACCCTAAAGTAAGTGGCAAAACCTAATTCAAGGACTAACCTTCTGCTTCCATCATCTTGTATAGGGCAGGTCTATCTGTGAATAGCCCCAAATGGACAGGATCCCTTGAACGAGAGGGCAAATCTTCATTCAGATCTGCAAGGAAAATAAATAAAAAGCAATATTACCTTCTATTTGTCCTACATATTTATGATTCTTATAACCAAGAGAAAGATCTTCAAAATGTTTTTACAATTCCTGATGATTACAAAGCACCACTAGTGTACAAAGAATTCTGAAAAGCTTGCCATCTAAAACTATAAGTACTTGAAAGTCCATTAATTGATCCCCATGCCCAATACTGATACTCTGATGGGGAATCCTACATACACATCATCTCTGCACTCCTTTTGCAAGTAGTTTTACATTTAATCTCTGGCGCAACAATTATTTTTCATATGTATTGCCTAACTCATGCATTAAATACATTCTGTATCACTGTGGATGCTTTTTATTAAAATGTAAGAAAGGATTAGTCTTTAATTTAAAGATAAACATAGAAGCCGAGAGAGAATTCCTTCCTTTTTAGTGTTGCTCAAATTAGAATTCCTACAGTTGTCTCACAAATTATGCTACAAATATGCCTTTTTGTTAAGATGAGGCAAAGTCATGACGAAAAGTAAAATGCCAAATGGGCAGTGGAAAAGTAGTAGAAACAAAAAAGAGGGGAGAAGAAAAAAGCTATAGGCCTCATTTGCTTGGCTCAGGAGATCAAGAGAATGGTCCCCTTGATGCAGTGGTCAAAGGATAACTGAACAGGAAGATATGGGATCTGCCCTTTGGGGATGTGCACTGGACCTGGGGAGCGTTCCCTGCTGCCAAAGATTAACTTCCCCAACTTGGTTCCCTCCAGATGTTGTGGACTCCAACTCCCAGGATGATTCTTGACCATTAGTATGCTGGTTGGGGCAGGCAGCAGTTGGAAGTCCAAAACCTCTGGAGGGCACGAACTCCCTGCACAGAAGAGATGTTCTATGTGGAGCTCTTAATGACCATGTACACCATCACAGAACTTCTTTTCCTAGCATCCAAGTCCCATACAATCGCTTCAACATTCCACACTGCAACACGTGTGCAACGTGATTTGTGACATGGCACAAGCACTCTGTGGATATGTTCAGTCTGAACCTCTTGTGTGCTAATGCAACAAACACAGGGTCAAGCTGATGGTCTAATGGGGGGCCAAAGTTTAAGGTCACCTGAGTAGTCTCAACAGCCATACGTTCTAAATGGGCATGGAAAAGAGTAGCCACCGCTTTTCTAGCTGTACCTTTTGAGTGTAAGAAAGTTGCCAGTCTCAAACAATCTTGGTGTAGCTCCTCTTTCGACCTGTGATCCATAGATGTGCTGAGAGGCAGGATGGAGCGAGGCTTTTTTCTTTTCACAGAAGCATCTGACCCTGTAGAGAGAGTTGCCATAATCTCATACTAGGCCACCAGTGGCAATTTCCATCCACAAGCTTCTAGTAATCCATTTTCAAAGCACGGTGATGACAGGGTTTAGGAGAAAGGCAAAGGGAAAAAGAACCTACTGCATCTTTAATTTCACCATTTAAGAATTAGAAGGTAGAGTTATAATGCAGAACTCCCTAAATTAGTGGAGCAGCCTAAATGTAGCAGATGTTAAAAAAGCAAAAGCAACACCTCAGCCAATTAGGAAAGCAGGAAAAAGGACAAAAACTATCCTGATTGGTCCTGGGTGACCACTACTTCTAAAACCTATTACACAGGATATAGTTCTGGCACCCCATATCAAAACAATAACCTGCTCTGGTTTGTATAGTTTTATCTGCCTCTTGTTTATTCTAGTTATCCTATTGTATTTCCATTGACATGATTTATTTTATTTATGCCTCGGTACACCACTCATTTCAATAAAGGTTTCAAAATAATTTACATAAATAAGAAACAAAGACATGCCCATTACAAATGGTGTTTGTAGCATTTTACATGAAATGATAAAATATGAATATAGAATTAGATGCTATGTTGGATCTCACCTCTAATTTCTAGTTTACAGTCTAGCCCATGTTCAGCACTTTTATGCACTTACATATCTTCCACGGAAATAAATGGAGCTTCAAAGAGGTTACATTTGGCTAGATTGTGCCCTTAGAATATATGAGCCTATGAAGTTATGCTTGAACACTAAACATTTTCTATGTTTTCTTAAGTTAGAGCATCTCAGGTGTCCTAAAACTGAGTAAGGTATAGGAGAAGAAGCCTTTGCATTTTAAAGCCAAGAACGACTAAGCTGTTTTTACTCTACAGAACCAACCTAGATACTTACATAGGATGCTTACCAACCTGGTTTTATCTGATCCTTCCTCACAAGTGGGGTTTTGAGGATCATAGATGGCTTTTGAATGTCTGGCTCATAGGTAAGTGATGGATCTGCAGGCGAATCTTTGTGAACTGTAGTGAAGAAAAGAATGTTTATGCCTGGCATGAACGGTCAGCCCCATACATACTATAAACAGAAACAAACAGCTGCACAAAAACCCAAAACTGAATGCTGGACAAAAATAACACTGATCCTCATCTGCTTCTCACTGGATATTAAACATTGCATTATCTCTGATTTCAAGGTTGGTTAAAAACAGACAAAACATGCATTCACTATAGAAATTAAAAGTCAAGAGATTCTACTTTGGCCAGAAGTCAGGTATTCGCATTTCTGAGTGAAAAATAAAAGCATAGTATCCGTTACTCATAACCACTTTAGACTTTTCAAAAAGGTAATCCCTGCTCTCCAGACCAGTAAAGAATTTTGTTGTGTCCATACATTTGCAGACTAGAAAGGGCTTTGTTTTCTTAATCGAGACTCAGAGAAATCTTCGGAGAGATGTTTCAGGAAAAACATAAAAATGCAGGGATCTGCTAAATACCTTCCACGGAAGTTCTCTCAACTGGCTCCTGCTCCTGATGCTCCTTTTCTCCCTCTTGGTCTGACACCCCATTTTCCTCCAAAGGAGACCCTTTCGCGTTCTCCCCACCATTCATCCAATCACTCACATCCTGTGTTGAAGGCAACTTCCCTGATGGTTTCTTTTTTTTCTTGGCTTTTGGTTTGATTTGAGTGCTTCTCTTTTTCTCCAACTCAATGCCTTTTTTACCTGCTAAAAACAGAAATGTTCTGAAAACAGCCACTTGTTTTTAAAACAAACTTCAGGAATTACACACACACACACACACACACACAATATCTCCAGATATATCAGTGTGATACAAGAGATGGTGTACCAAATCCACTGGACTAATAGGTAGTAGTCACAACCAGTTGTTTTTACTTCTCCAGGACCTCCCCCCCAAGAGAAATGCCATGGGAACATACTGCCCCATTCCTTGGATCTTTGCCCGTGATCCAAAGGAAGAATGTTCTCATATGAACCCCTTATCTTTGTTATACTGCAGGAGGCCTCAATTTCTGCTAACTTAGGGATGGTCACAAATACTATGTCTGACAAACATGGAATTAAACACAGGAACAAATGTCATTGCAAGTTTTAGCATTTCCCGACACCCTGGTATTAAAGCATCAACACTATACTGACCGTGGGGAGGACGGTTGTGCTCCTGCTTTATAGCTATCCACTTATGAACACAAAAATCATCGGCTCCAGTATAAATGGCGTCGGCTTCCACAGGTGACCACTGCACACAAAGTAGCCGTCCCCGGTGTCCCCGGTAATTGTGCAAGGGCTCTTCCTTTAGAGCATCCCAAACCTGTAAACAAAACCTCTCATGTTTGTTTTTTGTTAAAAAAACCCAAAAGGACACCAGTTAACATTCTACAGGATTTCCTCACCAAAACCTCAACTATGGCTTCTAAAAAGATTCTAGAACAGTGATCTTAATTAGAACATCAGTAATAGTCAGTTGCATTTTCTCCTGTATTTTTCTTATTCCTATCCTACCAAGAGAGAAATCTGTCCAGTGTGAGAAGTGGACTTTGGCTCTTGGGTGGTAGTGAAATGTAATAAATAAATACGTAAATAAATATGAAGTGAGGGTCAATGCAAATTGGTCACCTCAGAGGAGTGGTGCTTGAGACCCTGGCAGGATGCAGGATCTGCCTTGCATGAGAGGAAGGGCTCCACCCACAGAAGATACCTGTTTGATTTTTGGACTCCCCCCCAGCTCCCCCCATTCAGGAGGAACTCCTGAACCTCCATGAAGCATTTTCATGGCCTGGGGAAGTCCACTTCCACAGCGCGGTCAATCCAGCTTAAAACTGGATCGAACCCTAGCTCTACTTCAGATGGGGCAGGGGGAAGGGACACAGTAAACAATGGTTCTGCAAAGCTCCAGCCTACGCCAAAGATACATTAGCTTCTCACTCTCCCTATATTCAGGCAAGCACAAATATAAAAATGCATTTTGTTCTTGGGTACAAATTCTACATTTTGGATAGGTTCAAATGACACAATAGTCAACGGTTGCTTAAACAGTCAACAGTTAACTATTATGTCAGCTGACGAGCCGTTTCCACATGACGGTTGGTTATTTCCCAAAATAGCCAGTGCAAATGATCAACGGCGTGCAGTGTTGACTATCTGCACAACTGCTGACTGTTAATAATAATAATAATAATATATTTATTTATTACCCGCCTCTCCCAACGGATCGAGGCGGGGAACAGCACTAAACATAAAATACAAAACTGATTAAAAGCACATAAAACCATACATCATTAAAATACCAATAAAACACCAATAAAACATGCTCCACTGACTATTTCACATTCCTACAGAGTCGTCAGGCGAGAGTGGCAGAAACCTCTGCCGCTCTTGCCCAGTGGGGCTCTATAGTCATGTTTCAGCCATCCAGGGAAGTGTGTGGGGAGCCACTGATCATGGTGGCCCGTTTGGGGCGCCGCAATAGGCGTCTCCTCACACACTTCTCAGGATGTGCACATCCCGTCCATGGGTGGGGCACCAAGAATGGGGAAGGTGGGGTGCAAGCCGTAGATGTGCTTGCGCCCTCCATCTCCATTCTCCCCAAAGTGGTGAACAGAAACGGGGGCGCAAGGACTTCCTCCTGCCACATCTTGGGCAGTTGCTGCTTCCACCACATTGAGAAGAAAGGGGAGAGCAGGGCGAAGGATCTGTCCTGCCGCTTCACAACCGCAGGAGAGATGCTCGCACACCCCGTCCTCGTTCTCCACCTTGGGGAGTACAGGGCGGTCGAGGCACATGGATCTCTCCTGGCGCTTGACAGCCACAGGAGAGATGCTTGTGCCCTGCCCTCCCCATTCTCAGCACCCCACGCAGGGACCACACATCCCATGAGAATCCCCCTTCGTGCCAGGTCCTGACAGTGGGGGGACCCGGCACAAAGGGGGAATCCCATGGGAACCAGTGCCACTATTCAGTAGGGAGGGCAGAGAGGGGGTGGGCAGAGAGGGGGTGGGCAATAGTAAACCATGGTTGACTATTACCATGTTGTGTGGGGAGTACATCTAAGGTCCTCCTCTGGGTGCCTACTCTGAGGGAAGCTTGGAGGATGGCAATAAGGGAGAGGGCCTTCTCAGTGGTGCTCCCCCCCCCCCCCCATTATGGAATGATCTCTCTGATGAGGCCTGCCTGGAGCCAACATTGTTATATTTTCAGCACTGGGTCAAGATTTTTCTCTTCTCCCAGACATTTAACAGCAGCATATGTTGAGTTTTTAATTGACCCCAGATCTATCTTTAGGCCTGGCTGAGAGTTTCAAAGTTGTTTTAAATGTATATTGTCTTTGTATGTTGTATGTTTTTATGCTTTTATAGTTTTAAATTTTGTATATCAATTTTTAATGTTTCAATCTTTGTAAACCGCCCAGAAAGCTTTGGCTATGGGGCAGAAAAGTAATAAATAATACCCCCTAAATAGTCCACCGTGGAGTTCACTATTAACACATGGTTGACTATTGTGTCATTTGAACGCATCCTTTAATTTGTTGATTAAATTTTGCAAGCAAGCCAAGATATTAAGCGTGAACACTTGTTCTTTCTTCAACAAAACACACAAAAGCAGGCTCAATCATTTTGGGATAGCATATTCTAGATATTGAGAATTTACACACAAGCTCCGTAAACATTAAAGAAGCCACAAATACACTGCGTACTCCGTATTCTTATTGAAGTACAAAATGCGGCACTGCATTCTCACCCATGTACAAAACACAGCACTTCTTTTCCTGGTTAAAAACTAAAGAGGCATTCCTCGTTCCCATATCCATCTGATTAATGTTGACAGCGAGTGAAAACTACAGCAGCTCCATAATCATACCTGGGCAGTGCCATCATAGCAAACAGATACCAGTCTTCCATTATGATGGGGGCTCCAAGACAAGCTAGTGATCTTAGCTGTGTGCCCCACCAGAGTACGAAAGGGCTCAGTTATTGTCACAGGCCTCTCTGGAGAGTTCTCTAGAGACAGAATATATCAACATTGGAAGCAGCCAGACAAAATTTCACTAAATACATTTCAAAGAGTAAACATCACAACATTACAAATAAACATTACTACGGAATAAACATCACAACGTTGTTATTTGGCCAGAGAAGCCCTGCTGGTTAAGGTTTTAGTTAAGCAGCAGGGTTTTAAGGTGTCTTGTGCGGTGTTTTGCTAAACCCTGCAACCCAGTTGGGCTGTCTGCAACAGGATTAGTGGCTCTAACGGTGGCTTAAAGTGTCGTGTGCAACACCGTGGCTTGTGATTAGTGCTAACCCCAGAGAACCACAGTTTTACTAATCACAGGGTCTGAAGTGTTGACTGAACAGGCCCACTGACATTTCTTGATGCAGACACAGGGAAGCAGCAGTACAGATGTATGTAAATAGCAACGCTTCTGTCAAAACAGCCAAGGCTAGGTTCCTCATAACCAATTCTCTCAAGACAGAGAACTATAATAATCTGCTTACATTTCAGAGTTAATGAAGACTTAAATCTGTGGGACATTATATCGCAAACACATTATACACCTCCACCCACTGGCACTCATATTACAACGTAAGGCCACATATTACCACAGCCAATGGTGATGCAATACATGCTCATCCACCCAAATCTTTTGGATCTACTAGGATCCAAGGTTACAACAGAGGGGGCAGAATGAGAGAGAGGCTGTTCATATGACTCAACATGGTGGGTTATTTAAATAACCCATGGCTATGCTGCACCACATATTGGGCAGGTGCAGCTGCCATTTGGATATGCAACCCCAACTTGGGGTTGTCGTGTCATGTGAACCTGGCGAGCATAACCCATGGCCTGTTTTAGGGTTATGTGAGGGTTGTATATATGGGGATCTCCCCTCCTTCCCACACCTCTGTGTAGCATTTTCAGGGGACTGGAGAGGCTGCTGTGGGAAGGAGGGGGCGGGAAGTCCACTTTCACAAGCTCAGTTGATTGATCCAGCTTAAATCTGAATACAACCAATGCTCTGTAAAAACTAGGGATTTCTGGTTGCATAAGTCCTTTAATCATGCAGCCTCTTGGCAGTTCTGTATTACAGTGTTATGACAAAAAATGGGGAGAAACAGGTTCTCAGGATGCTAAAGTACTTTATTTCAAAGCCCAACGCATTTTGGCCTGTGTTGTTTTTTTAAGGTCTTCTTCAGGGGGCTGTTATATTAAAAATTCTGTGATGGATTAAGGCTTGAAAAGGTTGCATCAGCAATAAGCAGAGAACAAAGGAAGTCTATTTAGAGGATAGTTAGGCACATGTAAATATACAATATAAAGGTTAAAAATGTTTTTATATGATTTATACAAATTTTAATGTGTAATGTGGACATGCTCCAGAGCCTTCATATTGTAATAATATATATATACTTGAAAACGTACATATAGGCATAGGCCTTTGTGGCAATGTGCTTATCTATCCTCTAAACATATATATTAATTTATCTATGTGTTATCCCTTCAAACATAAATGTCATCTGTGCATTCACACTATGGGCTCGCATCGTGCTACCTACCTTCTTTCACACATCTACAGACCCATTGAGCTCTAGACTCCGTTCTCTCGATGTACGCCGGGCATTGGCTTTTTACAAGTCAAGGACTGCACATTATTGGAAAACCGATCGCTTGTTTGTCTGCTATGGGGGCAAGACTAAAGGCCAACCGGTTTCCTCTCAGAGACTCGCCAAGTGGATTGTACAAATGAACACCTTAGCTTACCAGCTGGCAGGTGAAGAACCACCAGAGGGGCTGAAAGCGCACTCCACAAGGGCCTTGTCCACTTCTACGGATAGGAATTCCTGAACTGTGTAAAGCAGCCACATGGTCTAATACGTCCAGCTTTGTGATGCACTACAAGCTGGATGTTCGAGCCAGAGCGGACTCCTCCTTTGGCCGGGCAGTCTTGTCCTCTGTCCTTCAGTGAGCCACCAGCGAGTCTACCCTCCTCCAGTAAGTGGTTTGCTGATTACTCGCCCATAGTGTGTGATGCACAGAGACCACGAAGAAGAAATGTAGGTTGCTTACCTGTAACCGTAGTTCTTCGAGTGGTCATCTGTGCATTCACACAACCCACCCACCGTCCCCTCTAGACCTCGCTGTTGGCGTGGTCCAAGAAGCTATCGCCATGCATGCAGACTCTCCTAGGTATATTGTTATTATTTGCACACTTATCTCGTTTGCGAGGCAATTTGGTCTCATAGAACTGAGGTAAGCAGGAACCCCGAGCGTGCGCGATAGGACGGTGGGGGGGAGGGGTCCCGCCAGAAGTCTAGGCTATAGAAGTTTCCGGAAATGAGGCTCGGCGCCGGCGCGAGCCCATAGCGTGTGATGCACAGAGACCACGAAGAAGAACTTAATGTATTTTTAATATAACAACCCCCTGAAGAAGGCCTTAAAAAAAAACACAGGCCGAAACGTGTTTGGGCTTTGAAATAAAGTACTTTAGCATCCTGAGAACCTGTTTCTCCCCCTTTTTGTCCTGGTTTGGATGCTCTCCTCCTCTTTTTTTTTTTTTTTTTGTATTACAGTGTTAGCAATTCAGTTCTCTTTTATTCCACTGTTATCTTGATAAGGTGCTTTGACCCTAAAAGACCAAGAAAATGCCAACATTAAGGCAATTTATCATAGTTCATAGACTTCTTTGCCGTGTTCCATGAAAATCAAACTTAGAGGAGAAATTAGCAGAAGCACAGGAGCTCTTATGGACACTTCCATAACAGCAGGTTTGTGCAATGATACACTTCTGGCATCACTCAAATCAAATAATAGACAAGGAAGAATTCTGTGTGCTTGAAGCCATGGAGAAGACAACATGAATTAGAAGAGGAGAAGTAACATCACTGTCAGTTTATTGTCTGGACAGACAGTGATTGATGGATAAGATCTAAAAGTATAAAGAACAGTCACCTATTACACTCTTGATGTTATGTACATAAATTACAGCATTGTTTGAGCCAGAAGCTATCATGTAACTCAGTTCTGGTTGTGCCCCATGGTCATGATGCCAGCGAATAGCATTGATGAGTTTGTGGTGCTGCTGGATGGTACACAATAGTTTCAAGTCGGGAGCCAGAAATATTTCAATTGATCTGGAATGTTAAAAATGTGGAATGATCAATTCACAGAGTACATCACATGGCACACAAAAACATTTGCAATCTATCCGACTCAAAACAATCTATGTGACTCCTAAGAACATCCTACAAATTTGAACAGTTTAGTGTAATAACACAACCATCTCTATTTCCAAAAATTCCTACTGCGAGTTATATATACATGCAAGGGGCGCTAATTTTAGTAGGTACAGTTGGCTTAAACAGAGTTAAGATGGGTTAGCACAAAGGACCAGGAAACTTTGCTCCAGAGCATTAAGACATGCTAACATTATAAAATACTACCTAAGGGAGTAAACTAAAGCAATAAAAACAGCTATAATGTCAGACCCATCATCTAGCTAGCTTAGAATCCTACAAACTGATAGTGCCAGTTATATACAAGAAAGTGGAAAATCAGGATGCATCCCTTCCATCCATCCATTATGTAATCTCCTGCTGTTTAATTTAGGGACTCTGAGTAGGTTGCTAGGCCTCAACCAGACCTACACTTCATAAGCTTTATTCTTGATGGAACAGGGTGGCAAGATGTACATCACACTCAATCATAGTTTAGTGAGATGAGAAGAAGCCATAGCAGTTAAATGCACCATGCTGATCCTAAACCACTGTGCTTACCGCAAATGTCAAGTTAATATTAACTTAAATTTGAGCACATACCCATCTTCGTTACCAATAGCCAAAATACTGCCATCCGGTTTCCAGCTGATCTCTGTGTGTGCTGGTAGTTTGTGCTAAAAGAAAATAGAAAAAAATGGAACTTTAAGAGTTGTGACATCCATTTTCAAAGATCCTGTAAAAATAGATGGAGAAATAGTGCTCCCTGCAACAAATGACTTAAGTCAGCCAACATTCCAGCAGCTAGCATGCCCTGACAAGTGAGAAAAAATATTTGTCACCATGTAACTTTCAACTGCCTGTAGCCTCCTGAAACCATTTGCTTATGTTTTTCAGTTCATAGCTGGATACAATTTTTCTGAACTATTAATCCATTCAGGGGACTAGAACCACAAACAACCCCTCTGAGCAATTACGGAGGCATGCATCTTACCATAAAGAAACATATGAAATCTATATAGATGGGAGTTGGGGAACGTGTGGCCCTCCAGATGTTGGGAAATCACACCAGCCATAGTCTGCATAGCCAATGGTGAGTAGGATGAGAGCTGCAGCTCAACAGCATCTGATGGACCACAGGTTCCTTACCCTTGCTATATGGCAACTACAATATCATCCTGAGAATAGACATGATAATCATCATAAAGGTCAATGGGCAACATTCAGGGTTCATGTTATATGGGACAGCTCAAAGACAGAAGTCTCATCTCAGCATGGGGATCAGAATCTCTGGGTTATATTCCAGCTCATTGGGTTCTTGTTCCCTGCCTTACTTCTGTAGAATGGTGTTGGAGACATTTGCTTCCCCCGGGAGTAGGTGTATACTGTACATGTTAAATTAAACATGTGTGTGTAAGAATGAAAAGCTTTAGGCCAGCCAGCATCTGGCTGACGTCAAAGCCAGAACTAAGGCAATTGTTCAGTTAAGCTTTCCTGTGCAAATACGTTATAGAACTGTCAGAAGAGTGGATACCAGCTTTGCAACAACTAATAATGCAGCATTCCAACACATAGAAAGGGAATTCAACAAGGGACAGATGTGTTCAGAACTGTATTTACCTGGAGCCTTTTTAAAAACAGCCTCTGAAATTATAATAGATGGGTGGGAATTTCCAGTATTTAAAATTTACCACGGATGTGCAATCAAGGGAGGTCTAGAAACTAAACTAGCACCCTGCAACCCAAGAATTGGCTATTTAGTTTAAATGAGTGTGAAATTCAGCCCCTCTGTCAGCACCTTCTCTGTATTACGTTGCTCTCACTGCCCTCTCAGGATTACTAGGTCACAACACTACAGCGACAGGAGAAGTGGCAGTATTCACCTGACCAGATCTGGAATCTAGACTTAGCAAACTTATGATTTCTTAGGTTTTTCTGCCCACTGCCCTCTTACTAGTAGAGTACAGCTTCTTTTTCTCATTCCTATGTAATTTTGCTCCAACCCTAGTTTGTCCATGTTTCCTCTTTTCTCTGTGTCAAGTTTCTACTCTCTGCCCCTACAAAAAGACCTTGGAAAGTGTTAGGGCAGACTTCTTTCTCTCCTTTTCTAGCCCCACTATTTCAATCCCATCCTCCTTTAAGCTCTCTGTTTCTCTCCACTTAGTCTCCACCCCTTGGCCTTCCTGTTTCCCTCTCCCTCCCAAGCTCTAGCTTTGCTAGTTCTCCCCATTACCCACACACCCCTTTAGTTCACTTTTGACTAGCCAGCCCCCCACAGCAACTGTCATATGACTAGCCACATCCATCATGGGAGCCATTTTGTGGTGGTTCCCACAGCATTTTCTCAAATTCCCAAATGTGTCCATGGGTCCAAAAAGACTGGGGAACCCTGGCTTACTTTGCCCCAACAACCTGGCTCACAAGACACAATAACCCATTGTGGCTTTATATACCCGTAGGGCCTATTGCGTTGTGCTGGGCGTCTAGTTTGCCACATCATGTAAACCCAGGTGGCAGGACTTGTTTGCCAGCTTCCCAATCACCTGGAGCCTCTTCCCAGCGTAGAGTTTGCTTCTGTGCGAGGTTTTAATCCCTGCCAAATTGACAACTTCCTACTTCCTTACATAAGATGGACTGCAAACAGACCAGTTTCCTGAGCAGCTGAACATTCAATGAAACCATACCAGCTCAACCTAGCACTGTCAGAGGCTTCAATGCCAACAACCCAAAAGAAAAGATGTAACAAGCAATTTCCCATCTGTGGCCTATGATTTCATACTCACTTTGACTGAATTAGTTTCTCGGATGAGTTTGTTGATGTCATGGGCTTCTCCACTAAGTTTCCAAGGGTCGTGTTGCAAGACCATTCCTTCTCCAGCACAGCTATACAAGGTTACAGAAGGCCTGTCCCCATCTCCTCCTGCATGAGAAAAACAAAACATGCTAACTACCTTTTCATCTATACACCTTGAACACAATTGGCAGGGAAAAATATGGACTAACTGGCCTACCAGAATATATTAGGTGTAAAGTTTTTTTTTATTTTGCAATATGGTACAATCACCCTTTAGAGCAGGGCTGCAGAACCTGAGGCCCAGGGTCCCAATCCAGCCCACCCAGGGGGTAGTGTCCCCTCCTCCTAGCTCCACCCCTTTCTCCATACTACTTACTGTTTGGTGGTTTCCTGGCTTTTGTGCAATTTTCCTCCTAATTCTAAATGGTTGAAATGCCTCTCCTAAGACTTAGTTACTGGCAATAAGAACTTTAAGCTAAAATAGGCTGGTCTTTTGGCCTCTCCCTTCTGCCCCTGCCAACCACTGGAAGGTGCTCCCCCCCTTCCCCCCCGCCCGAGAGCTTCACCAAAACTGAATTTGGTCCTTGGGTTGAAAGAGTTTCAACATCCCTGCTTTAGAGGCTTAAAGCAGCTCAAGACACAAGTCCCCTGATATTAATGCTCCAGAGAGCCATGGCCATGTGGAGCTTCCCATTGTTGATGGGTTATAACACGCAGAGGTTTCAAACTTTTGTGTCGTTTGTATGTCCTACATCTTACATACCTCAGTGTGCCCAATATAAGCACATCCTTAAAAACCTTAAAGGCACAATCCTATGCATGTTTAGACTGAAAAAATCCCTACAGCTCCCAGGACTCTCCAACCCTCATGGCTAGCTGAGGAATGTGTGGAGTTCTAGTATTTCCCCCCCTCCCCCGTCTAAAAATGCGTAGGATTGAAGATTTCAACAGTACAGTTTTTACATTTTAATTTATGTAATATGGGAAGAAAAGTGTTTTTCCAACCTGAAAGTTCCCTCATACATCAAGATTTCAATTGGGTAGATGTTCAATTTACATCTGTTCTGTCTTAACTACTAAGACTAATATCAGAACCTCACAATCCATCCATCCATCCATTCATAACATTTTTATTGCCCCATAGTTGATGTGGAAACCATGGTGTGTGTGTGTGTATACTTCAGAAGGGTACTTTTAATAGATCCACTACCTGAGTCTATGAATAACATGGGATTAGTTGCAATATATGAAATAGCTTAAAGTATGAAACTAATTTACAGTGTCCAAGCATACAGCCACTACAGCTCAAGTCCTTTGTTCAGGTTCCAAAGCGTCATCACACCAACAATTATATAGCCAACTCACCTGAGAAGGAAGAATTAACCAGATGTACAATTGGTGCCCTAGATTCTTAATGAGCAATGGTGATTTCCTTGACCAGAGATCCACAATGCATAGCAACATTTAGAGATGTGGCCCATGAGTGTTATTCCGGCAAAGGAACAGAATACTGATTAGAGAGTTTTCCAATTCAAACTCTGCTCTCTTTGTACACAGCAAGCCAGGAGAACAGAAAGAAAGACAGACAATATAATATACTAAGAAGTATATTATGGTAGTACAATTTGTAGTTCCACCTTATGGGTGCCTTTGATTTTATACTTTAATCCACATTTCATTCAGTTAATTAGATGACCCGTGAAATGAACCACAGATCAGAGCCTTTGGTCAAAAATCATGCCCTACACCTCTGCTTTTAATTAATACGGCATAGAAAGAGAGTTAACATGATTGGCTCATGTGCCATTTTCAGCAATCACTGTATCTTTTCCCTGTTAACTTTTTGAAGATGAAATAAGATCATATGACTTTTGCTGTGAGGAGACCGATTTAAAAGCAATGGATGAGAAAGTAGTGGATAAGAGGCTGATAGTAAAACCATCTATTTTTAATAAAAAATAAAGGACCAGTTTCTCCTTGCACATCCTATACACTCTGCCTGCTAGTTGGACTTTCTAATCCTTCTCTAGAGCATGTGAACATCAAGAGCAATCTGGACAAACTGTGGGTTCCCAATCCACAGCTGGTTAGCCACTGTGAGTGCTGGACTAGATGGACCCTTGGTCTGATCCAGCAGGGGTCTTCTTATGTTCTTATTCAGCACTATTTATTTATTTATTACATGTCTATACCGCCCAATAGCCAAAGCCCTCTGGGCGGTTTACAGCAACTACTTGAATCCTCAACAATCTTTGCAAGGTAAGAACCTTACACATATTCATAGTATTTCCTAGTTAGTACTGGCTTGCCTGCAAAAAAGTCCCAGGTTCCATCCATCGCATCTCCAGGTAGGGCTGGAAAAAACCCTGCCTGAAACTCCAGAGAGCCACTAAGGGGTATAAGGCAACTTCTTATATTCCCATGTACTTTGGGCAGATAATATTTATACAGTGCCATTGGGTACATAGTGCTATACAGAAAAAATGGTGCTACAAGCAACACCCCCCTCCCCGCTCAAACCTCTAATCCCCTCAAACCCATCAGAATCGCTCCCTGACCATCATCCCTTTTTATCTTTCCCAGATCTAGGCAGCATGCAAAACTTCTTCCCAAGGTTAATCCCTATATCTGCCTGACCGAGACTTGAGATCTGTTAGAGGAGCCCTCCTCTGCATCCCACCAACATGAGACATATGCTATGGTGGGACGTGGGAGCCCAAGTGTATGTTTATCAGAAAGACTGGGAGTATCCTCAGATATAGAACAACACCTTAGTGGTTTCCGCCACTCCTGCATTCACTTCCCCCTTTTCAAAATGTTGGGGAAGTACTAGAAACCACCGCTTCCCAGATAGCTCCTGACAGAGGTCTAAACTAATTGCTTGAACCACATTGTATGTATGTTTTTGTTTATATGCCACACATTCAACATAAAGCCATGTTCCCAGGGTGACTAGTGAAGTAATAAAATGCAATAAAAATAGAGAACAATAACATGATGCATTCAAACAGAAAGCAAAACATTTAACTTCTCTAAATTAAACATGATAAAAGTGTGTTTTTCCCTGTCACCTATATGATAGTATCAAGGTCACCAGGCAAGTCCTGCAGTATAACCAAAGCATCTGTACTCCTAAGACTCACCAAAAGACAATGGAGGAACAGGAGGTCCCCAGGCTAACGTGTACACAGTTTTCTTGTGGTAGGTGCTGGAGATCTGTGGAGGCCTATTATGGAAGATCAGAAAGAACGAGTGTCATTTTTAAAGAAAGCACTTTGATCATGCACTGTCTGATATAAAATCAAAGCAAGGTTGAAATAAGTTTCTAACAGAAGTGGGGACATGGAGGCAGAAGCTAGAACAGCAACACTTCACATAATCCCTTTACATTCTTCCATTACAAGTTCTGGGACAAGATTGACGATACCCTATCTGCATGTGCAATTTCCTATGTCTGTTTCCAACAAAGGGGGGGGGGAGACACAGTATGATTGGTAGCTTTCCTATTTTGCCCAGATTTGTTTACTTTTTAAAAGACACATATGGACACACAGAATAAATATAAGCACACTTAGAAAAGCAATGCTAGCAGTTTAGTTCTCTACACATGAAAAGCCATAAACATTTTACAAAGCTTGGACTGCAGGAAAAAGGGAGGACAGGTTTGTTTACTTTACACTGTTAATGCTAAATAATAAATAAATAAATAAATAAATAAATAAATAAATAATGCCAATATTCCTAGCAGGCAACCCACAGCTATGGGTTGATAACATGGGAATACAGGTGCAATTGTGTTGACGTTCAAGACGGTTTACTGGAAATTTCTGAATTAGAAAATGTTCTGGAAATCCTTTTCCAGAAAGTTCCCTGAATGACCTAAATCAACTGGGATCTGATTTGGTACATTTGATTTGTACGAAGTGAACCAAATAGAAAAGCAAACAATACTGAGAAGATGCAATACTGGGGGAAAGAACTCCCTCCTTGCCACCCTCACTGTCAAAGAATAGAGTCGATAATGACCTCTAACCTGTGTTTGGCTGGACTTGGAATGAGTCTTCCTCCATCTGCATTCAAACCGTCTTCCCTCTTGCTTCATTGCCCTCAGATCAGGTGCATACTAAGGAGCTGGCGGGGCTCTGCTCAGAGGGAGCGGGTGCTTGGGAGCGATCGTGTCAACAGCCTTAGTCATTTCTGTTTTGACAGGACCACAAGCCAAAACAAACTGACTAGAGATCTTAGGAGGTTTTTAATTTCTCCTCCACCCAATGACTTGCTTTAGCCGGAGAACTATTGTTAATTACTGTTGTTCACCTATTTTATTCTACCATACTTTAGCCTGTTTTGCACAGGATTGTCTGGGGCAGAGGACTGATAACCCCTTCCAGCTCCAACACTGCAATCTTACATTAAAAACAAAACAAAACTAGCCACTGATGACAAGGATAGATTGGATTGCCAAGAAAGAGAAAAACTTGCTGGTGACAGCTGGTAAAATTTGGAATATGTCCAGGACAGCACACTTATTATACTTACTATACAGAAGTATCTGCTGATAGCCTGTGTATGACGGCTGTTATATGATAGGGCTGTTAACATATAATACAACTGGCCATGCTGATTGCCCCGACTCTATGAGGAGTTTCCACCTTAGCACCAGCAACCAGTGGAAATGCATGGTGCTAAGATGAAAACTCACCAAGTAATCAGGCCAAATGGAAGTTATAGTCAGCTGTCTCTTTACAGCAGAAACATCTAGATTTATTTATTATATTTATATCCCACCTTTATTCCTGCAGGAAACCCAAGGTGGCTTACATAATCTGCCTCCTCTCCATTTTTATCCTCATGGCAACCTGTGAGGTAAGTTAGGCTGAGAGTCAGTGTCTGCCCCAAAGTCATCCAGTGAGCTTCAAGGCTGAGTGGGGACTTGAACCCGGGTCTCCCGAGTCCCAATCCAACACTCTAACCACTATGCCACATTGACTCTCACACCTCAGTTCATGCCTTTAAGTCTTTCCTTTAACTCTCCCTTTTTATCTTTTCCCATAAAGTTTGTCTGATGTCAACAGAAAATGATGACCACCAATTTGGCTAGCTTTAAAAGGGGATTGGACAAATTCCTGGAGGAGAAGGCTATCAATTGCTACTAGTCCCAATGGCTATATATCAGACGCAGTATGCCTATGTACACCAGTTGCTGGAGAACATGGGTGGGAGGGTGCTGTTGCATTCAGGTCCTGTTTATGGGTTTCCTGAGGGCAACTGGTTGGCCATGTGAACACAATGCTGGACTAGATGGACCCTTGGTCTGATCCAGCAGGGCTCCTCTTCCATTAGAGTATTGTCTTCACATTCTATAACTTCCTTGCAGAGCATAATGCTTTCTTTAAATATCAGGTCACCCATGTTCAGCTCCCTCACAATGATTAACAAAAACAAGTCATATCTTACTTGCTGGAGTAGGTGTCATAGACGCCTACTTTCCCATCGTCTGTTCCAAAGGCTAAACAGCCTTCTTTTGTTGGGTTCCAGGACAACTGCAAGCAACAGAAAAAGCCATATGGGTTTCAACACTTCTTTAAAAATCATTTTTTTTTCTTGTGAATTTTAGCAAAAGAAGAAAACCATAAAAGAAAAAACAAAACAAAAATAGACATATGCAACTACATACTCAAAAGCCTGGGTTTCAAAGATCACAATGTTCTAAATAAAAAAGAAGGGAAAGTAGCCTGTGAAAGCAGACCAAATATCCAAATGTAAGTCCATTCGTAAATGGCGCCTGTATACCACTCCTTCAAATGTTGCTAACGTTGTTAAGTGTTCAATCCATTGTATTATAGGCTGTGAGCTTTTATCTTTCCAACATTGTGGTATCCGCCTTTTGGCAGTCAAGAGGGTGCGAAATTTACACTGACCGTGTGTTACTTTCCAAGAAGCCGGTACATAATTTAAAATGACATGTACATCCAAAAATATTTTCAATTCAATTTTTTTTATTATTTTCAGACAAAGATAAAACTTACAAAGACACACATTTTAAATGGACCCCCTACCTTCCCCACAGCAATTATGTAAATGCCACATTTTCTCTTGCAGAAATTTTCATTCACAAAAAAGAAAATACCCCCCTCTTGCTAAAAGTAAAATAACTAAATCTTCTTTTCTCTCTTTTGTATGCTTTTTCCCTCTCTTCTTTCTTTTAAACAATTTTTTAACCTGAATCCCCAGATGTTCCACTCCTTTTATAGAAAATTACAAATGCAAATTGCTTTTTATTTCATTATTTAACATACCTAATTTCTTACCCTCACTTCTCCTCTCCCCATATCCCAGTTTTTTTATTTTCTACTCTTTTTTTAACAACAACATCAAGCTTATTCTTATACAATTCTTATCCCACTTTTAAAAAAACCCACCAATCTCTTTCTTTCCTAAACAAATTTTTTGCTTACATCCCCTAAAAAATCTCCCAAGTTTTTTATTTTCCACTCTTTTTTCCCTCACAACAACATTAAGCATATTCTTATTATAAGTGTATATTAAAGTTTCCACAATTTTTATCCCACTTAAAACAAAAAAAAAACAAAAAAAAAAACAAAAAACAACAACAAGAAGAAATAGAAAGCCCCAACTTCACTTGCAGGTCACAACTCTGAGTCCAACTCAAATGCCTTTTTTCCCCAGCTGACTTCAACGTGTTTTTCAACCTGTTTCAAAAGGGAAATCTTTTTTAAATTTTTCTGCCAATCCTTTTGGATTTCACCTTGTGGACGCCTTACATCTCTTGACCAACAGAGTAATCCAACGAGACATTGCTCTCTGTTTTGATATTGTAATCACAGCTTTCCATCTAAAAATAGACTTCCTTTGTTCTCTGCTTATCGCTGATGCAACCTTTTCAAGCCTTAATCCATCACAGAATTCTTTCAAGATCACCCTCATTAGATCACCTTCTTTAGCCTCATTAAATCTTTGTTTTGTGGTAAAGTCCAAGTTTTTCCTTTCTTGTATCTTCTCTCGTTCTAATTCTGTGTCTTCATCCACCATCTTTGTTCCTCGTAGTTCCATCTTCTTTTTACACTCCCATTTCTCTGCAATGTCATCCATTTTGTCACATAATTGTTGAAAACAATTTTGCACACATAATTGTAATTCCTAGATTACTCATGCCCACTCCTTCGATTTTCTTCTGATGTTTCCCATTATGAAAGCCTTTTTTCTCCTGGCACTTTCACAGGAGTTCCTCTCAAAAGAGAAGCGGCACTTGGTTATGTATTTCCCTACCTCTCTTTTTTCTTTCTTATTGCTTTTTTCCCCTTTTACGTTCATATGTAAATTACACAACTGTGATTCCCTTCGTAATTTCAAAGCTTTTTTTTTTTTTTTTTAAGAAAGTCTATTTTACACAAACGGTAAGATGACTCACCCACAAGATGACACAAGAGATTGTTTTCTTTTATCCCTGCAAGTCAGTTGTTATTCTAATTGGATTTTGCTGCAGTAGAAGTACCCCTTTTCAACTAGATGTTATCCTTCTTGGGGAATGAAAGCCTGGCCGATCTTATGCCTTATAGGGTCTGGAATGGCTCGTGAGCGATGGACGCCTGCATCTCCTCCCTCTTCTGCTGTCCTTCCGAAGAAATTTCCATTTCGACTTCATTACCGCATCAAAGGGTTTACGAGATACTTAATGGCATGCTCTTTGTATTTCCCTTTAATCTGGGGAAATTAACTCCGTCTGGGAGCCCCCAGACGGCAGCCAAGCCATCCAGTTCAGCAGAGCTCAGAGCTCGTGGCACTGACTGACCATTGCCTTCACCAGAAGTCCGTACATCCAAAAATATTAAAGAGCTTTCTAATACAAAATTTATGCATCTGATCATTTCCTCTTGACAACTCTTGGACATTTCCAGAACATATGAACAAAACAAGCATTAGCTGTATGACACCTCCAACAATTAGTACATTTGGACACACCTTTATTAAACTGACACTGTGGCATCCAATAGACCCAAAACAATAAGTTTTGCTGAATAAGTAACCAGAGATCCACTAACATATCAGATTCTGATGCCAATGCAGTGGTCCATTGATTCGATAAAATAGGACACTCCAATTCCCTGTTTCATTCCTGAAGCCTCCATCTATCATATTTATCCATTGATAATAAGTATTTATAAACATGAACCGTGGGTCGATTTACCTGGTCAGCCTCAATAAGTGCTTCCAACAGCGAGGGAAATTCTGAAGCAGTAAAAGCAGCAGGGCCAAATCTAGATTCTAACAAATGTTGTAATTGCAAATACTACCATTCAGCTGTGGCAGGCAAGTCAAATTTATCTCACAAAGCTGAAAATAACAAAACTCATCACTACAGGCAGTAATTGATCCAGGGTAAAAATCATTCCATCTGTCCAGGTCGACCACAAAAACATTTCCTTTCCTATTTTTAAGTTGGATTTCCCCATATAGTCAATTTAGCATGTGAAAATGGGTAAAACTGTAATTGGTGTGACATTATATACCACACATCTCTAGCTGCTGATATTGTGGAAGAAGCACTGCCCATCTGAATAAGCAGAGAATATAGTGCCATCCATTTGGAAAGCAGCTCTAGACAGAATGATTCCAAAACTGGCCAAAGTGGGAAATCAAATATAATAATAATAATAATAATAATAATTCCTTACCTGCCTCTCCCTTTGGATCGAGGCAGGGAACAATATTAGTACAACAATACAATATAAATCAAATACATAAAATTAATTAAAAGAGAATATAAAACCAATACAACATCAAAATAACGATCAAGACATCTTAAAATTCTAGGTTTCAAATTCATCTGGGTAGGCCTGCCAGAAGATACTAGTCTTTATAGCTGTCTTAAACTCGGAGAGAATATTAAGTTGACGAATCTCCTCCGGCAGGCCATTCCACAGTCTGGGGGTGACAGAAGAAAAGGTCCTCAGTTGTCAGCCTAGTTTTGGCTGACTGAAGTAAGTTCTCCCCAGAGGAACTGAGCGTGTGGGGCAGAATGTATGGGAGAAAATTTGGTGTAGGTCAGCAGAAAAGCCTGATGGTATGTAGCAAGGTCTGGAAAGCCAACCATATCTTTAATTGGAAGTTGCATCCTTTTCAAGGATATGCTTGATGGAAAGGAACCCCCCACCCCCAATTTTTTTTGAAACAAAGCATTAAGTTTTTGAAAGTATTTGCTAGGCATAAGTAAAAGGATTCCATGTAAAACGTAAACAATTTGAGGTTTAGTATTCATCTTAAATGTATTAACCTTGCCTCACAGACTTAACTTTAAGGATGTCCATCTACCATTATCTCGTAAAATATCATTAGTCAACTTATTTAGATTTAACTTAATCGTTTGAGATATGCCTCTGGGAATATTTTTCCCCAAATAAATGATGGAATCAGATCACTGGCAAAATTACCAGTTAGCTAATACACTGGAATGTACCTTACCTCCAATTGGCATTATTTCCACCTCTGACCAAGTTAATTGAATGGTCAGACAAATCACCTAAAGTATTAGAGCTGGACATGACTATTGGAGTTTTGAAATAAACAATAAAAGATCTTCCACATACAGAATAATTTACTACTGCTTTACCTAATGGCACATGCCAGCATAAATCAAATATCAACAGGGAGAATGGACATCCCTATCTGGAACATATGGGTTTCAACACTTTGTAGATGCACAGGATTAATGTATATGTTTTTGTGTGCTGCTATCTAGATTCCTCAAGTGACAACAAGGTAAACATGAAATTGAAAAGAATGTTGGAATTTGAAGGTATTTTTTACTGCATCTGACTTAGAGATGTAAAATTTTTGGAAATTATGAAGCCATGGGGGGGGGGGAATTGTTTTTTTCCAGGGGTTTTTGGGAAAAATGGAAATTTTCAGAAAAATTGAAAAAATGCAATATTAGCATTTTTTATGGATTGAAAGTCACTTTGTTACTTTAGGAACATAAAATGTAGTTATGTACAAGTTGGTTTGGCATAAAATTATCACATTTGGTATATTAAAAGTATAGTGCATCCAAGCAATTATTACAAATTGAATTTACTTTTTTATCTTTCTTTGGTTAACAAATGGAGCTACAAACTTCTGAACTGTAAGAAACACCTGAACTGTAAGGAACCTCTTTGGTTTTGCCAGTTTATGAGGAGCAGGCAAAAAACAATTTTAAAAATCAAACAGAAGAAACCATTAACATTAGTAACAAGGAATATTATTTATGTCTCTGCTAGTCCTACACAGTGTCAAGCAGACATAAAGCACCCATTCCCATAAAAAGAACTCAGAAAAAAGGGGGACCAAGATTCAATGAATATGCATGAAATTTAATCCGACTCATTTTCTAAGCTATAGCTATCACTATCAGTTTCAGTCTCTGCTTCAATGGCAGTGCCCCCTAGAGGCAGAAATGCACCTCGCTCTTGTATTTGAGAGCTGTAGTCTCAATCTGCAACCTAGGAGTTGCTTGTCCTCGGTGCACAGAAATTGTAATAATCTGATACTGTACATAGTTTTTAGAAATCTTTTGGAGAGATCTTTCCACCCCTCTGCCCGATATCCACAACTGGATATCCAGGTAGGGGGAGGAAGCGTCTCTTGCGTAGCTTTAACCCTCAAGGATTTTGTGGGTGGAACAATCTCTCCTGTAGCTTGGCATTTCAAGCTGTAGGAGAGATCGTTCCATCACCGACCCCTGAAATCCTTGAGAGTTAAAGCTACACGAGAGATGCTTGCAGCTGCGCCACTTTGCAAATATCTGTTGCATAACTTTAGGGAAGAAATCCTTGTCCTCGGTGCACAGAAATTTTAATAATCTGATACTGTACATAGTTTTTAGAATTTTTTGGGAGAAGTAAATATATAAAACACCTTGTCTTAAACATTTTATGCATCATGCGAAAATAAAACATTCCATAATCTGTTTTTTCTTCATTTTTTCCAATTATTTTGAAAAAAAAAACAAAAAAAGGCTTCGGAAAAAACCCATCCCCCACCCGCCCTGGAATTTTTCCGTTTTTTTTCTGGGCCTTCACACCTCTCATCTGACTCTAATTGTCCCAGTAAGAGTAACAATGTTCATAGCGGGACTTTTTTTTAATATGGGGAATATGAAGGCAATTCCTAATGATACTTTCATATTATTGATATTAATTTTATTTTATAGAATCATAGAATGGTAGAGCTGGAAGGGGCCTATAAAGCCATCATGTTCAACCCCCTGCTCAATGCAGGAATCTACCTTAAAGTATACCTGACAGATGGTTGTCCAGCTGCCTCTTGAAGGCCTCTAGTGTGGGAGAACCCACAACCTCCCTAGGTAATTGGTTCAATTGTCAAATTGCTCTAACAGTCAGGAAGTTTTTCCTGATGTCCAGCTGGAATCTGGCTTCCTGTAACTTGAGCCCATTATTCCGTGTCCTGCATTCTGGGTTGATCAAGAAGAGATCGTGGCCCTCCTGTGTGACCTTTCAAGTAATTGAAAAGTGCTATCATGTCTCCTCTCAATCTTCTCTTCTCCAGGCTAAACATGCCCAGTTCTTTCAGTCTCTCCTCATAGGGCTTTGTTTCCAGACCTCTGATCATCCTCGTTGCCCTCCTCTGGACACACTTGTTTGTCTGCATCCTTATTGAAGTGTGGTGCCCAGAACTGGACGAGGCCTAACCAACGCCGAGCAGAGGGGAAGCAGTAGCTTGCGCGATTTGGAACCTATACTTCTATTAATGCAGGCCAAAATAGCATTTGCTTTTTTTTGCAGCCACATCACACTGTTGGCTCATATTCAGCTTGTAATCTACAACAATTCCAAGATCCTTCTCGCTTGTAGTACTGCTGAGCCAAGTATCCCCCGTCTTGTAACTGTACATTTGGTTTCTTTTTCCTAGGTGTAGAACTTGGCATTTATTTAAATTTCATTCTGTTGTTTTCAGCCCAGCACCCCAGTTTATCAAGATCACTTTGAAGTGTGTTTCTATCTTCCAGGGAATTAGCGATCCCACCCAATTTTGTGTCGTTTACAAATTATTTATTACATTTATATCCCGTCTTATATCCTCTAAGGACCCCAGGTGCTGTATATAATTCTCCTCTCCATTTTATCCACATGAAAACAATCCTGTGAGGTACGTTAGGCTGAGAGTCTGTGACTGGCCCAAAGTCACCCAGTGAGCTTCCATGGCCGAGTGGGGACTAGAACTCGGATCTCCCGACTCCCAGTCCAGCACTCTAGCCACTATATCACACTGACTCTCTTAACCTATTTGATATTCACTGATGTCAAGAAAGTAACCTATTTCAATAGAAAGTATGAAATATTCAACTATACAAGTGAACATTTGTTATTATTGCTACGTATCATTGCAGCTTCATGTGTGGAAAGGATTGTGCACACATGACCAGCAAAGAAGGGCTGTATAAACTCTAGCACCAATTTAAAATAAACAAAGCTTGCAGCCTCTAAGGTTGGACTTGCTGGTGCAGACAATTTTTCCAATACAGGACTTTGATGGTATAAGTCATTGCCACCTACAGAGCAGTTATTTATTGATTGTAGGAAATAAGTCCAATCATTCTTGGCCAAAGCCAAGTTAATTGCAGTTCAAAATTGTGAGTTTTGTCCTACTGAGCAGTGCTCTACTTTGTGAAATTTTGTTACCTTATTTTCTTTAAATAGAACCTCCCACTGTTGTTCGTAAGTTGTTAAAAGCAATTCTGTTTGCTAAAAGTTGTTTTCTGTTAGTGCCATCTGGGTTCAAACTATTCCCAGGACTGATGGGAATGTGAGGTTAGTGTTCTTCTACTAGGCGACCACAGCACAAGCAGTGATCTGGATGCAGGATGTACAGCAAGCATTAGCAAGATCAGGTCACCATCAATATCACTCTGGGAATCAGAAGACATTATACACACACATTGATCAAACGGAAGAAGAAAAGTGCACACTTACAGCAGTGACTTTGGATTTAATGCCCTGCCAGAAGGTTTTTACATCATAGTGATTGCTAATGGACAAAGTGTTCCACACCCGGAGCATGCTGTCTCCAACTCCAACAGCAAGGCAGCCCATGTCCACTGGGGAAAAGGCCAGGCTGTAAACAAAACCTCCAAGAGAGGGCATGGTCCAGCAGCAATTTAAAGTTGCCAAGTCCCAACACTTCACCTAAAGAACGAGAAAAGTGCTGATGAAGGTATTTCTTATTTATTTAAAACATTTCTTAGCCGCCTTTCAGAGCAGAAGCCCTCTCAAGGCGGATTGCAGCCATACATAAAACAGTATAAAGTAAGAATATGGCAAAAAAAAGCCATGAAAAATTTTAGGGGGGTGGGAAGATTATCAAAGCATTTCTCCAGAAGCATACTACTTCCCAAAGCAGAGCATGGCTGCTGAGCAAGTATCTGCTTCAACGCTGATGAGATGGCCCTCTTGGAAATTTAGGGATCTACATTCCAGATTCATTCTCTTGTCTCCCCCAATACAAGAAGCCAAGCTGGTTCTGCTTATTTCCAAGACTCAAAGTTACAGGACTTCCATTCACTCCTTGCTTCTATAAAAATGACACCTTGCAGTAGGGATGTACAAATTATGTACAATCTGTTTCATCTGTGTTTCTTGGACTGTCAGGCACCTTTCGTTCTGTCATCCGTCCACCAGTGGACTTTGATTTTTTTTAAAGTTTCCAAATGTGCGCAATTTTGCATGTGCGAAAATGCCCAATTTCTCCCCAAATGCACATTTTCAAGCTTTATCACATTTTTGTCTGCGTTTTGTGTGTGTACTATTCTATGAAAACAGTCCGCAAGCCTGCAGAACCCATCCGACGGGAAAAGTCGGTGCACTGTGGAATCCATGGGTTGGATTCATAAAAATCCAAACTCATTTGGTTCCGTTGAAGATTTCCCCATCATCCCTACTACTCTGAAGTTACTAAAAATAGTAAGGGCCACAGGCGTCACAGAAGTGATGCTTTCACTTGCCCAAGAGCTGAGACAACCGAAAGCTGATGAAGCAAAGACCAGAAAGGATTGTGGGAGTTCCAGAGGCTGTGAAAGAAGCCGGAGGGCAAGTCAGTGAATTAGGGGGCACCACAAGCAAGGAACAAGCAGCCTTAAGGCATCAAGTGTAGGCCTTCCCTTCTCAAAACATCCTGACAGATATGTCCATTCACACAACATGTATAGTCCTCCCTTCTCATAGTTATTGGCAATACGTGGAGAACTGGGGATGGGGACCCTTCTCAAATCATTCTAGAATTGGCAGGGGGATGCTGGGAAAGATTCATGGCCACTAATGGCAACCTAGCAGGCATGTTTGTGGCATCCTGAAAACCAATATGGTTCTGGAGTGTTTTAAAAGACATGTGGTTCTTACATCTCTGTCCATTGAAATGGAGAGAAGTAGCTGTCTGTCCTCTCTTTGCAAGGAACACAAATTGAACACTATTCTGGAGTGGTTTTGTCCTTCAGATGAAGCTCCCAGAAGTTCCCACTTCCGCTTCCCAGTTTGTGTCAAATCCCATCGCAACAATTCACCTCTGTGAAGGGAAGAACAGTAAGACATGCAGAAATCAGGAATATAACACACATACATACACAGATTGTAATGCCAATTTACATGGAGTCTCTCCTTTAAGGGCTGGAAACAATGCACCACACAAAGCATTAACACATCACATTCTGAATATGAAGCAAACTTACCAGAAATGGGAAATTCTGCATTTTGATTAAGCCTCCAGTAATAGGGAGGTTGTGGAATGCCAAGGAAATAATTCCCCAATCCAATGCATATGTATTTTCCCATTACTGTTGTCTTGCATTCAGGCTACTCACCCAAAGCAGCTGGATAAGATCTGTGTGGGCTGACTATGGGGCCAGTGCAGTGTTAACCAGAGGCGCTCTTTCACAGCTGATTCAACAGCACCGCCTCTTCTTTTCAAAAAAGGCAACTTCACAGTCATTACCACTACAGGAAAAAAGGAGGAATTATTACCAAATACTTACCCAGAATGCTAGGGACTGCCAGGCTCCACTGACATCAGGACAAACTAGGTCTTCCACTCAAAGGCTGTGCTACGTGATAGTCAATGGTGGTGTAATAATCAAATGAACAGTTGCTTATCTATGGGATACTTCCCAGACATCATGATAATAATCAACCGTGATGTGAATTAGGATCAGCATGGATTAGGATCAGCGTTGAGTTGACAATTATTCCACGCTGAGTTGATTCACTCATCCCTCTCTCCCCACCTCAGTCCTCCTGCTAGTATCCCATCAGCCGTTGTTGCTGAAAATCTATCCTTTGACCACTCTTGCCTTTTGACTCTGTGGCTGATGAAATAACCAATGGTGGCCAAGGAAATAACCAACTGTGCCCTCCATACAACACGATAATCAATTCAACTGGCCAACTATGCCCAGCGCTGGTTATTTGCATTGGTTATTTTGGCCAAATAACCAACGGTTAAAAAACTTCCTTCCCACAACATGATAACCCATGGTGGGTTAAATAACCAACTTTTGACTATTTAAACCACGATTGGTTGTCGTGTTGTCTGAACCCGTCTTTAAAACAATATCCTGCTTTGTTGGGCCCTGGTCCACAGCTGATTGGCCACCGTGTGAACAGAGTGCTGGATTAGATGGACCCTCGGTCTGATCCAGCATGGCACTTCTTAAGTTCTTATACTCAGGACACACTTGTGGATAACTAGGAAGTTTATAAACTATTCTGGCTTCAGTTCTTAGAACCCAATATCTTAGCCTTTGACTCGGTTCAGATGACACAATAGTCAATGGTTGCTTAAATAGTCAACCATTAACTATTGTGTTGTCTGGCGAGCCTTTTTGTCCACATTTGCTGGCTGAGAGCAGAGATTTATGACCGTTCTTATCAACGTGAAGGCCGACCCACAAAAATTGCAGCTGGAGACACTGACAGAGTGGAATAACACAGTCACCGAGTAGGGCTTCAGACAATGGCAGGGTGGGGCCGCAGTCCAAAGTGTCTAGGTTCACCAGAGTCCAAACACAGAAAGAGCTGGATAGGCCAAACACTGAGGTGTGCGTGTTGTTTCCAGCATCGTCCCTGGGCTGTTCTGAGCCTTTTAACTACTGACACTATGTGCTGGCAATTAGCCTTGCAGCTTCCGAGCTCTGGCCTGCAGATGCTGATCCCTCACACTCATGAGCCTGCACTCAGCTGGGGTTGGAGGAGCCTGGTGATCACCTTTATCATTGTCTGACTCCATTAAAGGGGCTTCAGCCGGGTCTTGCCTGCACTCTGAGAGTAAAGGGTCCTGTTCAATTTGGCAACTAGTCCCTTCCCCAGGATCTGCCGGAGCTTGCTCTTCCCCTTCATCCTCTGATGATGAGGACTCTGGGGGAGGCATGAGACTTTTCCACACAATGGTTGTTTTTTTCTCCAAAATAGCCAACACAAATAATCAACGGTGTACAGAGTTGACTATGTGCACAACTGTTGACAATTCTATCGTGTGGCGAGCTCCATGGACTATTTCACATGCCTACAGAGTCGTGAGATATGAGCAGCAGAAACCGCTGCTGCTCTTGCCCAGCGAAGCTCCATAGATCTGTGTCAGCTTCCTGGGACGGGTACATCCCGTCCCTAGGTGGGATGCCACGATCGTCAGTGCTCCATGTGCTTCCTGGGCTGTGCATGTGCCGTCCCTGGGTGGGGTGCTGCAACTGGCAGCTCTCTACGTGCTTCCCAGGACATGCATGTACCGTGCCTGGGTGGGGCAGCGCACCACAATCAGCGGCTTCCCTCCCCGAGCCGTCCTCCCATTCCCATGCAAAGGATTTATTCTCTAAAGTTATGCAACAGATATTTGCAAAGTGGCGCAGCTGCAAGCATCTCTCGTGTAGCTTTAACTCTCAAGGATTTCAGGGGTCGGTGATGGAACGATCTCTCCTACAGCTTGAAATGCCAAGCTACAGGAGAGATTGTTCCACCCACAAAATCCTTGAGGGTTAAAGCTACGCAAGAGACGCTTCCTCCCCCTACCTGGATATCCAGTTGTGGATATCGGGCAGAGGGGTGGAAAGATCTCTCCAAAAGATTTCTAAAAACTATGTACAGTATCAGATTATTACAATTTCTGTGCACCGAGGACAAGCAACTCCTAGGTTGCAGATTGAGACTACAGCTCTCAAATACAAGAGCGAGGTGCATTTCTGCCTCTAGGGGGCACTGCCATTGAAGCAGAGACTGAAACTGATAGTGATAGCTATAGCTCAGAAACTGAGTCTGATTAAATTTCATGCATATTCATTGAATCTTGGTCCCCCTTTTTTCTGAGTTCTTTTTATGGGAATGGGTGCTTTATGTCTGCTTGACACTGTGTAGGACTAGCAGAGACATAAATAATTTTCCTTGTTACTAATGTTAATGGTTTCTTCTGTTTGATTTTTAAAATTGTTTTTTGCCTGCTCCTCATAAACTGGCAAAACCAAAGAGGTTCCTTACAGTTCAGGTGTTTCTTACAGTTCAGAAGCTTGTAGCTCCATTTGTTAACCAAAGAAAGGCAAAATTAAAAAAAAAATCAATTTGTAATAATTGCTTGGACGCACTATACTTTTAATATACCAAATGTGATAATTTTATGCCAAACCAACTTGTACATAACTACATTTTATGTTCCTAAAGTAACAAAGTGACTTTCAATCCATAAAAAATGCTAATATTGCATTTTTTCAATTTTTCTGAAAATTTCCACTTTTTCCGAAACCCCCCCCCCCCATGGCTTCAAAATTTCCAGAAATTTTACATCTCTAAGTCTGATACAGTAAAAATACCTTCAAATTCCAAAATTCTTTTCAATTTCACGTTCACCTTGTCATAATTTGAGGAATGCAGATAGCAGCACACAAAAACATATACATTAATCCTACGCATCTACAAAATGTTGTATGTACCGGACAGGGATGTCCACTCTCCCCATTGATATTTGATTTATGCTGGCATGTGCCATTAGGTAAAGCAGTAGTAAATTATTCTGTATGCGGAATTCTGTATGCGGAAGATCTTTTATTGTTTATTTCAAAACTCCAGTAGTCATTTCCAGCTCTAATTAATACTTTAAGTGATTTGTCTGACCATTCAATTAACTTGGTCAGAGGTGGAAATAATGCTAAAAGGGCGTAAGGTACATTCCAGTGTATTAGCTAACTGGCAATTTTGCCAGTGACCTGATTCCATCACTTATTTGGGAATAATTATTCCCAGAGGCATATCTCCAATGATTAAGATAAATCTAAATAAGTTGACTAATATTTTACGAGATAATGATAGATTGCATTTTTAAATTTTTTCTGTAAATTTCCATTGTTCCCGGGGGAAAAAAAAGAACAGGCTTTTTCCATGGGTTCAAAATTTCTGGAAATTTTACATCTCTACTCCTGAGGCTGTCAAGCAGCCGGAGAGATCGTTCCACCTGCCTGCCCCTTCTTCACAACTTTGTGGGGAGCGGAACGGGCGAGGCAAAAGGATCTCTCCTGTGGCTGTCTGGCCGGGAAAGAGATTGTTCTTGCCTCCAGCCCGTCCTCCTCAAATTTATGCAGAGGAGAGGGAGCGGAAGGATCTCTCCTGTGGCTGTCAAGCTGCAGAAGAGATCGTTCCACCTGCCAATTCCGTTCTCCACAAAGGTGACAGCCACAGGAGATAATTCTGCCCCCCCTTCTCCATGATTTGTGGAGGCCAAGCCAGAGGGGTGGAGCAATCTCTTCCGCGCCTTGACATTCACAGGAGAAATCCTTCGCCCCCCCTTCTGCATAAATTTGTGAAGAATGGGCAGGAAAGGTGGAACAATTTCTTTCCCAGCTTGAGAGCCGCAGGAGAGTTCCTTCAACCCCACCTACAAGTGCAAAGCAGGACAGCTGCAAGCATCTCTCACATTGCTTTAGGGGAGAAATCCTTTGCATGGGAACAGGAGGACGGCTCGGGGAGGGAAGCCACTGATCGCACATGCACATTCTGGGAAGTACGTGGGGAGCTGTTGATCACGGCACCCCATCCAGGAACAGGACGTCCCAGAAAGCACATCCCAGGAAACATGTGGAAGCACATTCTAAAGGAAACCAGCCCCGCCATTCAGTGGGAGGGAAGTGAGAGGGAGGAGTGGGCAGAGATCAGCTACAATAGTCAACCATGTGTTCACAGTCAGATCACGGTCGATTATTAACCATGTTGTGTAGGAAGTACTCCCTAATCATCCATGGAGTTGACTATTAACACATGGTTGACTACTGTGTCATCCAAATGCACCCTTTGACTTCCATGAAACAAGCCATCAATTCTTAGGACTGGCTAGGACATCTTAAGCTTTAATCTTACATAAGCTTACATGGAAGCAAATACCAATGAACCCAATGAGGTTTACTTCTGACTTGCTGGTTTTCCTAGAAAGATAGATTATCCTCCATTTAAACAAAGGCATTGCCCTTTCTCCCAACCTTGGATGACACCTCTGCCAGCAATTAGATGACAACAGAAGAGACGTCTTCCATACTTGCTTGGGGTACTAACTGCAGTTACATCTTGTCAGTACTATTCTGCAAACAGTTGACTAGATCGTGACACACAAAGCAAAGAAATTGAGGGGGGGGGGGGAACAGCTCTCTACATGCATTGCCAAAGGAAAAAGCAAATCAAAATTCTCTACATTTACCTCTGCCTCTAGTACAGCTCCACACACGGATGGTCTGATCTTTGCTTCCCGAGGCCAAGCAGTAGCCTTTTGTTATAGCTGCATCTTCTGCCACACCTCCAGTAGTGGTGTCTTCTTCCAAAAGTACCATGAAATCAAGTTAAAACGGTACTAGTTTATTTTCAAATGAAAGCTACATTAAATCTTTGGTCTCCCTAACAGCAGCTAATATATACAAGAGTATTACTACAAAAATGAACATTCTTCCCATGCTCCAGGTATACATCATATGTACCTTGGAATTCTTCTTGTCGACTGCATATACCTTCCTCACCAAGCACAGGGCACCATGCCAACGAATGTATTTCATCATCATGACCTCTCAGGCGATGAACAACATCTCCCTTTCTGCTGATGTCGATAATGACCACGATTCCATCTTTATAGCTTAAAATAAAAGGAGTAATGTTAATGAAGTGGAACTTGGATTCTTAGCTAATAAATAATGCTTTACTAAGTTTTGCCTGTACAAGATGCAGCTCGTTAATTTTTGATGCAATCTTTTCCATGTTCCTCAACCCCTGCCCCAAATCGTCTCTTACTCTGCAATAAAGGAATGGGCAACATATGTCTAGAGAGCTATGCAAAGAAGCATTAAGCAGGCTACCAGCTGAAAGAAATCAGAGATTCTACAAATATGAATTCTGAACACATTAACACTGTTTCTTTGATGTTCCATAATCAGAAGAATCATCTTAGCGTGTTAAGCTTTAATGATTCCTACATGAATCTAATGAATTTGAAATAATATCATCAAGAGTCAGTTGGCCTAGCTGGTTGGAATATTTCCCAGCCTGCCTGAAAAACAAGTCCTACAGAAAAGCACAAGGCTGAAGATACACAGTTCATATGGAAAAAACCCAGATGCTACTGAACATCCAGAATCTGCTTTCTTGGAATTCCATCAGTTTGTAAAAATGATAAAATATGCAAATTTGGAGCAACACGTTCATAAAGTGACTTCTGATTTTGGCAAGCTTCTTGGATAAATTCCTGAAGAAAGCTATTAATGGCTACAAGCCCTGATGGCTATGTGCTACCTCCAGTATCCAAGGCAGAAAGCCTATATGCACCGGTTGCTGGGAACATGGGTGGGAGGGTGCCGGCTTGTGAGTCCCTTGCTGACAGCTGGTTGGCTACTGTGGGAATGGAGTGCTGGACTAGATGGACCCTCGGTCTGATCCAGCATGGCACTTCTTATGTTCTTAAAGATAGAACATTGCAAAAAGCAATAACGGCAATCATTAGCTGTCTCTAAAAACGGCATTGCTTTCTAGCCTCAGATGAAGAACACTCTCTCTCACGCTGCACCTCTCATCATAATTATGCATTTTTATACATTTATATGTCTTCAATGTAAACCCTATCCAGAGTGCCAATTCGAGTAACAACCCCCCCACTAAAAACATCAGCACCAAACTAACGAAAACAAAAAGCACAATAAAACAAAGGTCTTAAAATGGCAGCAATCAAAATAATTGTTGCACATATTAAAGATGCCTGCAGTTGAAGAAAAGTTGGTGCCAGGGGAGCCATCCTGGCAAAAGCTTTCCATAAAAGAGGTGCCACAAATGAAAGGCCCTCTCCCCAGTGCCCCCCCCCAGGGTGGATTTGATTTAAATAACTCAGAAAGACTCGGTTTAATCATGTGACACCCCCCCCCCCAAACGTGCACTCTTCCTCGCTATAAGCTTAACACATATTTTACACAACTCAGAGTTACCAAAGACTCATTCTTGCTAGTACAATCGTAATATTTACAACCAAAAGCAGGTTTCATTTTTAGCTTCTTGTGCAGATCTATTTCACTCCAAACAATCTATTCATTGAATTTTGTGACACTTAGCACTTAAGAGGTAAGGGGTTGATTCTGTGTACATAGATTTGCAAAGGAACAATGGGATTGTGATCTCTGCAGACACAAATTCAGTTTTGAGAACTGTAAAACCAAGCATCTGTGATAATATCTTCTAGATAGAAAAATTGTCCAATAATCTTACAGAAACCTCTGGAAGAGCATGACATTGTGAATGGATTAATGGAATCCATTTACCAAAATATTTAAACACTGCATGAATATACAGCCTCATGCTACATAATTAAAAACTAATACTTATTTCATGATTAATACTTTTGGACTATAATGTATCTTAAATAGAAAACTATTTTTAGATAGATTTTTCCTCAAAAAGCATTTTATCAAAAAAATCCAATTTAAATTTTAAAAATCCGATTTAAATTAAAAAATCCATTTTTTAAAAAAAAGCATTGATTTTTATCCGCCCTGTCCCCACCCCTCCGCGCCCCCACTTCAGGGCACCCAGATGAGGGCCTGAGAAAATGCTACTTTCAAGGACAAGTTCACACTGGAGTATGTGATCCTTTAGGTAGCAAGCTGCATATGGCTTTAAAAGCACCTATACAGACTTGGAAACAGACCTGATAGAGTTGGTTGTAATCAGATACCTCACTCTGCATCATCAGATAACCTGAATGTCTTCATGCAGAAATTTAAAAGGATGAGAAAAAATGCTACGAGGCCAAAAAGTAATCCTCAGCACCACTTTCTAGAATCAGCCTACTGGAGAAAAACAGAACCACTGAAACACAGTGCCCCACAATGCCCAACCTAGACAGCCTATCTAGAAAGGTATTCAAGAACAACAAAAGGGCTAGGAGAATTAGCAGGGTCAGACTCGCCCTGTCCTTCTCCCAGCATTAGTCATTTATCATATTTCTGTGTCAGGTCTGGTGGTCATAACAAGGCAATCACAAATTGTATTCATCAGTCATGGATGTCTTAAATTCAGGGACTGATGATCAAACCTAGCAGAGCATCCATCAGCCTAGACATACAATATGATCTGGTACATTCACTTATCCTGATGGAAGACTGGTATCCTCTTGAACCAACTTAGTGACATGGGCATTGGAGGCACCGTTCTTTGGTGGTTCTGGTCCTATCTGCAGGGTCAGTTTCAGAGAGTAATTTTGGGCGAGTGCTCATCATTGTACTTGTTTACAAAGCCCTAAACTCAGGAGCAGAATACTGAAGAAGTCACCTGACCCTCTACCTCTTGTTTGGTTTCTGCGCTTCTCAGGAATTACCCTCCTGGTGGTGCCTAAGATATTGGCACTCCAGCCTATGAGGGCTTGGAACGGGCCTTTGGTATCACAGCACCTACTCTCTGGAACTCCCTATCAATATAAATTAGGCAGGCACCAACCCTTCTGAGTTTTCAGCACCTACTGAAAACATACTTGTTCTATTATGCTGGTCTTATGACCTCAATAAATATTTGATTGATTGATACTTGTTCTAGCAAGCTTTCTTAGATGGTGATCTTGTCTTCCTTGCTATCATGCAGTATTTTATTATGGTTCTATACTGTACTGTTCTATATCACTTAGAAATTTCTTTCACTATAAGTGATTCATAAATATCAGTAGACAACAGATCACTTTATATATATTCTGTTCCTCATTCTGTGGGGACAAACACAACTCTAATAATCTAACAATACAATCCTATTCAAGCCTACTCAGAAGTAAGTTCCACCAAGTTCAAATGGGCTTACTCTCAGGTAAGCATGTATAGGATTGCAGCCTCTATCAAGTATGCAACCTTAGTAATACTCACCCAATGGCTATCAAATTCTCATGGTGTGGAGAGCAAGTGAGACAGAATATGGTTCTAGGCTCTGGGAAGAATTGCAGGCTGTCATTTCGATTATGCCAGTAACAAACTACTATTCCCTTCTCATCACCAGACACAACCAAGTCTTTCACTTTGGGTGACCAGTGCAATGCAGAAATTGTATTCTGAAAAAAGCAACAACAATGAAAAGGTAGATTAATCATGTGTGTTCTCTGAAAGTTTTCTACAGTCCTATTGTGTAGAGTAGGGCTCAGCAACTGATGATTACTTGGTTCTTTGAGGAATGCCAAATTGAAGTCAAAATAGGTATAGAAAAAGTGGTACTTTCTGGGTGACCACTTTCAGGGGTCGGGATTGATGCATTGGTCTGCCATCTCTTCTTTTCTTCTTAGAAGTGACCCTCCAGGGAAATCAGTTGTTGACCAGAGCATAGACAATTAAAAGGAAAATTTACTCCAAGGAATGAACAAGTACTATTTGGTTTTAAAAAACTGTTTTCGCAATGAAAGTGACAATACACATTACAATTCTCACACATTTTACTTAAGGACAGTATATCCAACTTCTACTGCAACTCTACCAATCAAGGTTATTTAACAGCACAATCCTATGCATGTCTACTCAGAAAAAAGTCTAATTAACTTCAATGAGACTTAACCTGATGCATTTGGGATTGCAGCCGCACTCACTGGCTGAATTCGGACAACACGATAGTCAATGGTGGGGTAATAATCACCTTTACAGTTGTTCATCTAGGGGGTACGCCCCACACAACATGATAATAAATAATCAACTGTGGGGTGGATTAGGATCAGTGTTGAGTTGACTATAGCAGCATTCGGACGACACGATAGTCAATACAACTGACGATTGTCTCCCCCTCCCCCCCCCAGTTGCTTATTGTGTCGTCCGAATTTAGCCACTATTTCAATCCAAATGGCACAATGGTCCTTTCAAGGTGCAAAACCAAGTTCCAACCCTGCAATATATTACAGCTATTCCCAGGGCTAAAGTTTCATAACATAAGAGGTTACTTCAAAATGTAACACTAAAAGTCCAGCAAGGGAGATGAAGCTCTCAGATTATCACTTTTGCTCATATGGATCAAACAACTGGCACACAGAGGCTTTTAGTTTTCTTTTTCCCAAATAGCAGCCTTCTCCTCCACACTTAGCTTTTATTTATTTAAATTATCTGTAGAGAGCAATCCTATAGTCCCTGGGCAAGTGTCCCAGGGATCACAGGATTGCTTGGATCACCTCTTCCAAGGTTTGAGACAGCATTCAAACCTCGAAACAGGGAGCTGAAGATTGGACCTCCTCCCTCGCCCCCTTGCAGCTAGCACAAAAAGACAGACTGCCCTTTGAAGTTGGAAACGCAACCTCAGAGGAGGAAAGGGGATGTTCCAGTGGGTGGAGAGGAGACCAGAGATGCCAGGATATGAGTTATACTGAACCTCCTCCAGCCTCTTCCCCCTTCCCAAGAGCCCTTGCAAGACAAGCTAATAAACCTGCCTAGCAAAATCTGTAGGGCACGGAGGTGAAGGTTGTCTCTGCTCCTCCTCCCACCCTGCATAGGATGATCCATCCGTTCAGGAGCTTCCAATCACTAAGAGTGCAATCAATAAGGACTGAGTGCTTAGGCTGCCTTTAAGATTAAAATCCTTTTAACAGGAAGCCTCATTCATTTTGTATTGCATTATGTTCTGCTCTTCCATCCAAATTGCCTTACATCTCACCCAGGAATGATTTTAGAACTCCATTAAAAAAAAAAAAGCTAACTGAAAATTAATCTCTACCTATAAAGTGGAAAGTATGTGTGTGTGATGTATGTCCAGAAATGTTTACCCACTTCCAGATGAGTTAGAAACTTGAAATTTGACATGCTGATAGGTCTGGCTGTACAATGTACCAGAAAAATCTAAAAGCACAGAATTTTGGGTTTTAAGTAGTTTTAAAGAATTTAATAAAAACCAAGGCTTATGCCTACAACTCCCAGCATGCCTTGGGTGGGAGGCCAGATTTACTGGCCTTTGGTGGCCATTGTGAGTGCATGGGTTGGTTGGCGCTGCATGTCTTTTACAACCCCGACTCCTAAGGTTGGTCTCAAGCAGTCAACCCAATTACACATAAAAAGAAACAACCCACATAAATGGGCTGCTTCCATTTGCAGTGCCTCCTCTCGTCCTCTGCATGGTTTTAAAATCGTAACCAGATATAACAGCGTGACTTTGAGGGACCAAACATGCTCAAAGACACTCTATCCTGATATCGCTGTTTTCTCAGAATCTGGGAGAAGTGCATGTGTGGCCTTCGCGCTTAGGAGGGAGGCAAGGGAGGCACTCTGTGCATGCCCAGAAACAGACCTGATGAAGGGGAGAGGTACACAGCCAGCCCCGGCCCTTCAGTACAGGCTTCTGATGGAGCACTTGGTGGGCCAGAAGCACAGGCCAAGGCAGTCTCAGCAGGATTTAGCCAGAGCTGGGCATGTCCACTGACAGCTGCTTACCTCCCCTCCTCTGCGATGCTACTCTTCAATGCTCTATCGAGGAGCAGCATCAGCAATGAGAGGAGAGAAGCACCTATCAGAGGATGCAGACAGCTGGGATGTGTAGTACTGGCATGTAGAGTGGCTGATTTGAAATGAAGTATGGGTTAGCAAACCAGGTCACTATCTCTCAATCCTAACTCAGCTCCCACTTTCCTGACTTCTCACTAACTGTCTTTGTTCTATTTCTACCTGACTTTCTCCAACTGCCACTAACCCCACCAATAATTCCGTTGTAGCCTCAGCTTATGCCTATAACTCCCAGCATGCCTTGGGCAATTTAATTTGTTAAAAAGTTAACTCACAGGCCTAGCACCGGCCTACTATTTTAGGATGATTACCTTGCAGACATATATCTTAGGTGGCCCGAGCAACGCTAAGTATATCAGCTAGTCTCAACTAAAAGAGATCTAAATATATCCCTCAAAGGAAAAAAATAACAAGGAAGAAAGAAAAAGAGAAAGACATAGAAAAGAGCAATATGAACAAAGTAACATTATGACATTTTTTAGTTCATATTAATGGCTGCAATCCTGACCACTTACATGGAATTAAAACTTGTTGAAATAAAACAGTGTTTGTTTCCATGATCTTCATATCCAATAGTCTCCCAAAAATTGCAGTGTTCGTAAACTAAAGTCTGCACTGTTAACAAGTCACTGGGAAGCTGCCCATGAATCTGGAGAATTTGCATCACACCTCACAGGAGATCCTACACTGCAGCCATACAGCCAATTGTTTTACCTGATGCAGCATATGTTCCATCACAACAGTCAATGTCTGCGTATTCCAGATTTTCACAGCTCCATCATCAGAGCTGCTGGCACAGTAGTAGTTCTGACCAGGATTGGTGCAAAACGAGAAACCAGAAACTCTTTCAGTGTGGCCGACAAGCTCCCCTATGATAAGAAAATATCATGGCTGTAAAACAAGTCAACTTTTAGGTTTTTTTTTGTTGTTTTTTAAAAAAACACTCTCTTTAAGCAATCTTCTGAGATTGCTTAAGATTAGGTCCTCTGGGAAGAATTTGCTACAGTCAGCCAAAACCAGGCTGACAACTGTTTCCCAGAGGACCTTCTCTTCTGCTGCTCCCAGACTGTGGAATGGCCTGCCGGAGGAGATTGGTCAACTTAATAGCCTTTTTTACTTTAAAAAAGCCATAAAAACTGATCTCTTCCGGCAGGCCTACCCAGTTGAATTTTAAGAGTTTTATCTGTATTTAAATAATGTATTAATTTTATATGTTTTTAATCAGTTTTATGTACTTTTTGTCATTTGTATCAATGTTGTTCCCCGCCTCGATCTTGAGGGAGAGGCGGGTAAGAAATCTATTAATATTATTATCCATACTGGGTGAGATTCCACTCACACAATGGAACTGACCTTCCCCCTGTAACCTCCCAAAATCAGAGGACCCCCAATCCTGCAGAACAGATGTGGGGGAGTGCAAGGGGCGCATGAAATCACTCGTCCCATTCTGCTGAAAGAAGTCTACCTGTGGTGGGAGATACGAACTGAGTATAGCCCATTGTCTACACACTTTTAGCATTACATCTGCATTCTGTTCAGAACTGCCGCTTTTCACTTCTCCGTCTTAATGACTATTAGAATCTTACATGTGAATTGTTACAACCTGTTTGCTAATGAAGGCACAAGTATGTTGGTGCTCTAGAAGTATTTGAGGGGGATCACTAACTCTCCACACAACATACCTTAATCATTCACACACTGGTTAAAGTAATTCTATATAGAGAAGTTCCATCCTACCTAGATTTAAGGGAGGCATTCCTTATGCAGAGGAGTGGCAGCTCAAGGCTAGGTGCACATGCGTTGCATGCATAATATGCCAGGGTTCCGTTTCTACCAAGGCTCAGGTAGTGAGGATGCAAGAGACCCTGCCCAGGACTTTGAAGAGCCGCTGCCTCTACGTACAATAGACTATACTGGCTAAATCAACCAATAGTCTGTTTTGGTGTACAACGGTTCCTTTTATCCTGTATCACACACAAAGCCAAAGAGTCCCAAAGACATATTTTATGGATGGGTGTGTTTTGGAGGCAGATAAGATGAATGACCAGAGTTGCTGACTGCATTTATTGCTCTTTCCTACTAGAACATGCACATATTTCCTGTTAACAAGCAGGAAACAGGGCACATTAGAAAATAGTATTCTGTAGTTCTAGAAAAAACATGCGAGCTCAACTATTTAAATTGCATTTATTTTATCAGAAACTTATGGACACACACTTGGAAGCAAGTCACATTGAACTCAATGAGATGGATCCAGTATTTGCCTCCTGTGAATGTAAGATTTTTGATCCAATGGAATGTTTCTGCTGGCGGAAAAGGGGAGAAGGTAATTTTAAGTGATTCCTCCCGCTCCCTACAAGTTCACTCCAGAGGGTTGCGGGCCCCTCTGGAACAGTGAGGAAAGTGGCACTGGGGGGTTCAGTGTGAGGGGCAAAAGTCAACTTCTTTTCCTTTCCACTGGCAGGAGTATTCCAAGCAGAACTCTGTCCAGGGGCAAGCTACTGCTGGCAGAAGGAAATGCTGGATCCAACCCAACGAGGCTTACTCCCAAATAAATATTCATGGGAGCACATTGAGTGTTAGCCTCAGTTCCCTAAAGGAAAAAGGATATGGCTAGGGTGACCATGTGAAAAGGAGGTCAGTGCTTCTGTTTCTTTAAGCATTGTATTAAAAAGGGAATTTCAGCAGGTAACATTTGTATGCATGCAGCGCCTGATGAAATTCCCTCTTCATCACGACAGTTAAAGCTGCAGCAGCCCTGCCCTCTTTTGTATCTGGTCAAGGGGCAGGGCTCCTGCAGCTTTAAATGTTGTGCTGAAGAGGGAATTTCACCAGGTGCCACATGCATACAAATGACACATGCTGGAATTCCCTTTTCAATACAATGCTTAAAGAAACAGAAGCATTGACCTCCTTTTCATATGGTCACCCTAGCTATAGTGATGTGCCTACTTCACAGAATAGAGTAAAAATTATATGTAACCCAATGGTACTTTTGCACAGGGCAGGCTATACACACTGTCCATTCTTGGAGGATGTGAGAAGAGCAGGTATTAGTTACTGAGAATATAAACTGCAGTATTTGCCTGTACAGGCATTTACCTCCCAAAATAGCTTGCTAAGCCTAGTGTAGCAACACTCTGTAGTCACTCATGAGAAACTAACGGGTGCCTGGCTTGATCAGTGAAGGATCCCAATCCAGTCCCGTAATGGGCCCTCCCACCAGGATTTGCATGTTCCTCTCCCCATCCTGCCCCAAAGTCTTTAAGGTTGAAACACCTCTCCCAAGGCTTAGAGCTTTATGCTAAAAAAAAGAAAAAGAAAAAAAAAAGACAAAGCTGGTACTTTGGCCCCACCCCTTTTGAGTTTGCTCTTGCCCCCTTCACCTTCAGCCCTCCCACCACTGGAATGCAGCTCCCCCGCCTGCCCAGCTTCTCCAAACCTGAATCCAATCCAATGATGGGAGAGAGACATCCACTAATGACGGGTGGCTCCTATGATCTGGTATACCATTTCTGAATACAGAGGCTCTATTTCAGCTATAATGGAAATAACCGCCATTTTGAGCCCACTCTGCAGAAATAAATTCGGGGTGGTGGAAAAGTATCGCCTTTTCTGAGGACACATCCCTCCAACCACTAGAAAAAACTAGTCCACCAACTGAGTCCGCCTTCAGCACCATTTTCTTGGTGAATTAATTAAAGAATAAATAATCAGCTTTGTCAATAAAAAGCTGTCTAGTTCAGCCTTTCCCAACCTGGTGCCCTCCAGGTGGGCTGGACTACAACTCCCATCTTTCCTGGACAGGTAGGGAAGGAAGCGATTCCTGCCCTGCCCATCGAAAGCCCAAAGCTGAAGAGGAGGAAGGGAACCCCGCCCACCCATGCAGGATGGAGCGAAGCATCAGTACCGTGGAAGGCGGGCGCGGCGGGGCGAATCTCCAGGAGACACACGTTATGACGCGCCGCGAACCCAAAGAGGCGCCCGTCCTGGGAGGTGTCGCTGCACCGGCTGCAGTACCAGTTGGGGGAGGCTGGCAATACCCGCTCGACCGCCCCAGCGCCAAACACCGCCGTCGCCATCCCGCCTCACGTTTTGCTTCTCTGAGGCTGCCAGCGGCTGTTACCACGTGCCGCCGGAAAGCACCCACTATAGCCCACGTGCTGTCGCTCACGCGAAGGTACGGCGGCCGCTTTAGGACAACTTCCGAACTAACGCACTTCTTCGGCCAGAGCCGTAAAGACTGCCGAGCACTTGGGGAGGGGTTACGAAAATGGCGGCGCCGGTGATGCTTTGGGGTGAGTCTGGCGGCGACCAAGGCGAGGCGCGTTTGTTTGGGTTTCCCAGCATTAATATTTCCCTTCTCTTTTACAGGGGCTGTCCGAGCATGGAGCGTCAGTAGCTGGGTCCGGGCCGGCAGGTGAGTTTACGCTAGAGGGACTTGTGGCCCTTCAAAGCAGGGATGGGGAGCCTGTGAGCCTTCAGAGGTCGTTGGACTGCAGTTCCTATCATCCCTTTCCATTGGCTATGCTAGCTAGAGCTGGTGAGAGTGGCAGTTCAAGGATATCTGGAGGGCCACAGGTACCCCACCCGTGCCTTAAGGGCTCATTGATTGTTGGTGTGGTATAGGCACAATGCGAATAGTGTGCGCCATGGAAGGTCACGGATACAAAAGAGGGCAGGGCTGCTGCTGCTTTAACTGTTGTGATGAAGAGGGAATTTCACCAGGTGCAGCATGCATACAAATAACACCTGCTGAAATTCCCTTTTCAATACAACTCTTAAAGATACAGGAGCACTGTCCTCCTTTTCATACGGTCACCCTACGCAATAAGTTTGTCAGCCTTTTTTTGGCAACAGACCAGCCTTCTGGAAGTTGTTGCAGAACTGGGCACAGAAAGGGCAGTATTGTTGGGGATAGATGAAGAAGATGATCAGGTTATATGTTAATTCAGTATTGTCCACTCTGACAGGTAGCAGCTTTCTAGAGCGTTAGGCAGTGAGGGGACTTTCTCATCACCTGCTAACATCCTCCTTTTAACTGGAGATATCTGGGATCTTTTACAGGAAGGATGTGTGTTCTGCCACTGAACTACCTTTCCACTCTAAATTCCATGACTTCAAAGTTGATAGATCAGGGAGGGAGTTCTTAATGTATTTACATAGTCTTGTTCCTCCTTTTGCTTGACTTACTCTTCTACTCCGTTATTTAAATAATTATTGTTGTGAATGAAATTCTCCATGTCAGGAATGTTGCAGAATCCTTCTGCACATTTTTCAAGTGAGTACTGTTTTATATTTTAAAGAGAAAAACACTCATAAAAAATACTTCATGTGAACGGCTGATTGCTAGATTTTGTTTGTTTATCCAAGTTTTAAATGTCAAGTGTTGTTGTTTTTCCCCTTTAGCATCTATTTTGAAGCTGGAGGTGGAAAGCTTTAGTTGTCTTAGATCAAAAACCAAACAAATCAGAAATCAGTGTGATGTTAATTAGAAGAAAAGGCCAACATGTTCTCCTTTAAGATAAAATGTCCCTTACACAAATAATAAGCATTTGTATGTGATTTCACTTTTCTAGTGTGCTACAGTCCTACTGTCTAGTGACATCTTTTATCCTTGTTTTCAAGTTACCTTATCAAGTTATCAAATAACATTAATTGACAATTGAAACAGTGGTATTAACAAGAAACTAAAGAAGCTCTGACCTGATTTTTTTTAATGCTATCTCTATTTCCTTCATTAATTAACATTTGCAGTCCCTGACCACAGTACTCAAACCAACATCAAAGATAATTTAAAAAACTATAACATCAAGTGAGCCTCAATTAAAAAATAGTCTGCAATCAACTTAAAAACAAATTTTAGATGGCTAGTGTGTTACTTCGATGCAGCAAAATCAATGAGTCTTGAGACACCTGATTTATTGGGGAAATAAGCATTTGTGGACTGCAACCGCTTGTTTAAAAAACCAAAATCAACCAAAGTCTGTTTATAAATACAAAATTACATAACACTAGAATATAAAAGGAAACAAACAATGCCTTCTTGTGTAGAAATGCCTTCAGCTAATGGTGACATGAAAGCAGAGAAGTGAGTCCTCTCTTGAGAGGGCAGATAGTACCTGAATCCAGTCTTGAGCACAGGTAGTATTGAGTGAATGAATGAAGGAACATGAATCAAGTCTTTACCCTCTGAATAAATGTCCTGGATACCATGCACTGGGTCACCTCTCGATTGGACTACTGCAATGTGTTCTATATGGAGCTGCCTTTGAAGATGACCCAGAAACTTCAGTTAGTTTACAATTCAGCTGCCAGGCTGCAAACTGGGACTAGGAGCTGTGGGCATGCTACAACAGTACTCTGTCCATTTCCAGGCTCCATCTAAAGTGCTAGTTCTAACTTTTAAAGCTCTGCATGGCTTGGGACTAGAGTACATAGAGGATCACTGGTGTCGATATGTGCCTAAGGCCTTCATCACAGGCCCTTCACTGAGTGCTCCTACCAAGTGATGTGCCCTGATGCCTATTGGGGAAAGGACACCTTTTCTGTCCCCTTCAATGACAACAAAAAAGCCCAGAAGTGGAGATTGGGGCACAAAAAACTTTTGAGTATGAAACATGGCTCCATGCTTTGATTCAACTCTACAGTTAATAGGAAAGTAAAATGTGGGGCAATGTCTCATCAGTTGACCAGGAGAGGGCATACTTCTACTGTCTAAGAGGCTGTTGTAACTCAATTTCTCAGTACGATATTTTGGAGGACCTACAGAACTCTGGTCTCCATTAATGTTAAAATGCCACAGGGGACATTGGGGATAAAACACAGAGAGTCTTTGATTTCAGAGTGTGTGTGTATGTTGAATGAATCAGAGCATTATTTTTGATCTAAAATAGCTTTAATGTATGTGAATACAAGCTTATATTTCACAACTTAATGGCAAATATAAGCAATATGCTTCATTTGTTTCTCTGGAGAAGTTAATTCTAGAACTCCAATTCCTTCATTTGCTGCTGCTCCTAACAGTCCAAGCAAAATAATAGTTTTAACAGGCTTGGGTTAAGCTAGGAGGCAGGCAGAGTTGCATCTTGTTCTTGCAGTTAGTTCAAAGACCAGACTATGTCTTTGTGTTTGAATAGTGATGTGAAAATAAATGCACCTTGTATCTTTTCAGACATACCTCAAACGGAAAAACACATTTATTTTGTGACGATTGAAAATAAAAAATAAACTTTATAAAATATTTTCTTTTTCATAGTCTGTAATATGATTTGATAATACAACTTTTTTAAAAAACTTACTTTTGCCCCAAGGTCTGTCAAATACGTTTTCATAATGATGAAACTATTTTGAAATAAATGTACCTGCAAATATCGACAGCAATAAGCAAATATATTTCTGATATTCTGCAGGAGAGTGGACGAGTGAAGAAGTGTGTGTATGAATAAATAGCTTTGAGCACTAGAGGGTACTATCACTTTACATAGGCTTTGTAATATACTGATCTACTTATTAATGTTATTTTTTTTATTTTTTTAAAAGATGTTTGGTATGCAGGCAGTGGACAGGATCTGAAAAAAATATATAAATATTCCAGTGCTCAACAGGGCTCTGGGCTTGTGTTCCTCATGGCAACCTGCTCTTGAAACTGAGCACACTTTCAAAAGCACTTCATGATATTTCATGGGAGTCTGCTCTTCAAAGGGAAAATGCAAAATATCCCACTGGACCTGCAAAAGTCCTATGCTGCCCATAAAGCAGAACTTCAGATCATATCTTCATCAGATCCCTTCACACTTAGGTCACCTGTAGCTGACAGGTGAGCATTCTACTTAGCCCAGAGATATTTTTTTCTCAAGTGGCATGGGCTGATGTAGCCCTGGAGAGAAGAACAGAGCCTGACTACTTGTGTACAGTGATGCTTAGGAATCAAGGGGACTGTCCTCCAGTGTTTCAGAGAGAGATTCCAAGGGCCTCAGGCTTGACCCTAAAATGATGCCATGCACATCTGATATCATTAGCTAATGCTAGGTATGTGTGCCAGTATTTGAATTAAATATATAAATAAACTTAAGCTTATCATTCCCTCTATGTCTGGTTTAACTTTTCCCATACTCGCATAAGTATAGCCAGAACTGCACCAACCATGCACAAGAGCTATGTGTGGGTGGTGTACTAACTCTGAGGTTTGCAGTAGTACAAACAATATTTGGTGGGGGAAATACCACAGTCCATTAAGGACTTGGTGGTCACAGAATCATGACTGAGAGAGAACCATCTCGTTGCCTGGATAGGTCGCTTTCTGGTTCATACTGAGAAGCTGTTTTTAACGTCTCCAGAGATAGAAGTAAGATCTGATCATAGAAATATGTAGCTAGGATTGGGGACAAGTGTGTACATTCCACCCCACCCTTCAAAAAGACCAAAGTGGAGGGGGGGACCAGAAATAGCCCAGTGAGCACTGAGCACATTCAGTGGGCATGAAATACTTACTGTGGTATGTGTGTGATAGCTATAATACTGCAATATTTTGTGGCAAAACGCTATTTTAAAATATTCTAAACAGACATTCATACATACGAAAGAAGTTAAATATAAAGGTTACAACTGCAATTCACGCAACTTACTGTGATGTGTGAACTGATCCAGTCTGTCCTATCTTTGCCTGCTTGCTAGCCCTAGGCCTATTGCTTCTTATACCAGCAGGTAGAATGAACCAGCTGTAAGTACAAGTTCCAGTGTGTTTTGAGGAGTGTCATGACACATGGCTCATGTTCCCTGCTAGTTTAAGAAAGTGTAAGGCCACAATCCTATGCATGTTTAGACCCTGCCAGCCATGTTACTCTACTTTTGAAGGGACAATGAAAGAGCTGCACATGCAGCACTGTGGTGGCTGCATGTGTGGTTACATCCCTGTTGAAGTGAGAGTGCAGTTGTCATGGAGGTGGACTGTACGTTTGGATGAGTGTTATGTTATAAGTCTGTAATAAACATGCATGTTAAATTGGGATGAATAGCATGTAGCAAGCAATATCTTAAGTAATCTAATCAGCAACAAGATCCAGCTCCAGTGGAATGACAAAATCTTGTCTCACAGGGTATTAGCATCCTGCAGTGCTCCTCTTCTGTCAAATATCCATACCAGTGCATCTGTTGGGCAAATGGGAAGATGGGAGAAGAAGAATAGAATCGTTTATTCTCCTCAGCAACCAGGAGAACCTCGAAGACCTGCGGTATGAACTCACCTAGATCTCTTGTCTATATGTTACAAAACTGTAGAGTTGTAATTAGCTGTTGCTTTTGGTCTAATTTTGCAAGCAGCAGTTTCTGAGGATAAGGTAAGCATTCAAAATTGGGAGCCATTTAGTGACTCCCAGAGGCACTGCCTGTGTCCCAGCAGCTCTTTGTCACAATGAATGAGTGGGGGTGGAAAGCATAACAAAGTAGTACCTGCAACTAAATGTTACAATGTCAAGAGCTTGCTTTTAGCTGCCTGCCAGCCAGCTGTGGCCTCTTTCAGATTAGTCCCTTCTGTTGCACCTCTGTTCTCCCCACAACTGTCAGCCAGCATTCTGTCACCGTGTTCAGTCCTCATTGGACTCTTTGTGGGGGTTTTCCCCATGTACGGTTTTGTGGGGGTTTTCCCCCATAAATGTTTGTAGTTATGCAACCTTTAGGGTTTCCCCTAGTCTGCTAATTCCTCGCTGTTGCGTTATGTCTTGCTTTTTGGCTCCATAAGGATCTACACGCTGAGAATTGAGTTTGCTATTAATATATAGGCTGTGTGCTCTTGTCTAATGCAGATGTGAGATGGCCAAGCACATTATACTGAATCATCTTCTCTCTCTCTCTCTCTCTCTCTCTCTCTCCTAAGCAAAATAAATGCTGAATCTTGAATAAACCTGAAAGGATAAAGCTTCTGTGGTCTTAAGTCTGTAGGAAGTGAGCCTTGCTCTGTCCTCTCTGTTCAGCTAATAGTTTTTTTTTCTGGCCTGAATTTCACTGCAATCACATCTTATTTCTCCTCCTCTGGGCTGTTTTATGGCTGAAAGTGTATTTAGAAAACTGAAGCAAGAGCATTCTTTGTCAAGTTGTATTGTATGTGGAACTAGATAAACCAAATATTTAAAGGCTGGTCACTGCAGGAAAGAGATGCTAGTTTTGAAAATGCTTGATATCACTAGCTGGTAGCATGATGTATGGGAAAGATTGGGAGTCTTGTATGAAAATGCTTTTGGGTTTTCCTGTGAGGTATATAGTAATCTTAGTCTTGAAATTTTTATGTCATATTTTTTTTAAAATGAATTTACTGTCAGATAGTTTGGCTTGCTGTTAAGCAAGTTAAAATGAAAAATGGTTACACTGCAGACAAATACGTTGTAATTTTTAAAAACACTGTTCCTCATTTTGTCTTCTATGCACACTGATCGGCTCTCTGCCAGCAATATGATTTGAAGTATATGTGCTGTAGGTTTGAGCAACTAAGGGCATGTGAAACTTCAGTTATCAGATGATTAATGTGCCTGTGTGGATGCTGCTTCTCTTTTTCAAAGTGTTTATTTTATTTTTTTAAAGAAAAATTGCATTGACTTTCACTATTTGGCCCTAGCCCTTGTTGGCTCATGAAGCAGTGGTGATGAAGCGCTTATTTGAGGCAGCTTTTGAATCATTCATATGCTGAGGACTTAACCTGCACTGGCACATTATGTGCATTAATTTTATTAAATGCATCTCACTCGTGGAGCCTGAGGCATGGCTGTGAATGGGTATGTAACTTGAATTGCCTTGCGCTGGGCAATGCTAGAACAATTTGTGAATTGCTACCTTCTCCCTTTTTTTCCTGGTCTCAAGAGGCTACTAATAATTATTTATTTTTGGTGAGGAAGATGGAAGGGAAAGAGCTCCGTATTCAAGCACTTCACTGCTAAGCTGAGCGTGTGTGAGACTTGGATCCCGTCTTTTCTTGACCAATTGCAGCCCTTTGGAGGGAAGGAAAAGCAGGCCCCACCCACTAGTGTAGTGGAGAGAAGCAGTGGAAGGTAGTGGTAGCAGAAAGGGTAACGGCTCTGCAGGCGTGCAGAGGAAGCTGCAGGACAACTGACCACTATGCCTTCTCCAAGCTTTTGTTAAATTTCACTGCATCAGTGCACTGTAATACTGATCTGTGCCCACTTGAGGAGCCATGGCTCAGTAGTAACATGCATGCTTTTCATGGAGCAGGCCCCTAATTTAATCCCTGCCATCTCCAGTTAAAAAGAGATTTTCCTGCCAGCCAGGGTAGACAATATTGGACTAGATGGGCCAATGGTGTGATTCAGTGTAAGGCCGTTTCATATGTTCACTTTGCACAGTACTATCTCATGCCTTGCTGCAGATTAAATTTACTAATAAGTCAGCCAGGCTATTGTTGGGTGACCATAAAACTGCCCCCTTGAAACACCAAGCTTCTTCCATTATCTGGTGTGATACGTATCATATAATATAGTTGGGCTTCCAGTTCCCAGCTTTGCCTGGTCTCTTACGTCGCACACAGTTTTTTGGGGTGTGGGGAGGAGGGTATTGGTATTTTCAAACAGCAATACAGGATGCGGATGTAAGAGTCACCCAGGATTAGACGAGTCCAGCATTCTGTTCACTCATTGGCCAGCCAAGTGCCTGTGGGAGGCTCACAAACAGGCCACAAGTGCAGTAGCACCCTCCCACTCAGGTTCCCCAGCCACTGGCACACAGAAGCATGCTGCCTTTGATATTGGGGGTAGCACATATCCATCAGGACTAGTAGCCATTGATAGCCTTATCCCATGTATTCGGTTTATGATAAAATACTTCACCTCCCCCATCGCCATTGTGGTAACCATTTTACTTAAAGCAATTCTAGAGCATAAACCTCTCTCTCTCTCTCTTTCTTTCTCTCTCTCTAGGAAATATACCACTGTCGAAGAGACATTAAATACAGCAAGGACAAGATGTGGTACCTGGCAAAATTGGTAAGAGAAGTATTTCTTGTAAGCTTCATTTTCTTACAGACAAGTGAAGGTTTTCTTTCAGTATCCTTATAACATGTGAAGGAAAGTAACCCTTTCCTCTCCAGGTAGGCGCGCAACTCTTTCCGAGTTCTCCCTCGCACCCACCTCCCGGTTCCCTGGCCCAGAAGCCAACCTCAGGAAATAATCACACACAGTTAAGGACTGAAGCGTTTATTTAAAAACTAATTTCTAAGGTTTAGGGCCTCAGTTGGCAATAAATCATAAAATGCCAGCTGGGAGAGAAGGGGAGGGAGAGTAGGCAATGGGGGGCGGGAATTGAGAAAGGAATGTGAGGTAGAAGTTAGCAGTAAGCCTTAAAACAATAAAACCATTAACCCACTATCAATTACACTCCCAAAGGTAACAGGTTTTCCTGGACCGAACCAGACTGAAAATAACAAATTCTAACTAGATGCCCAGCATATCCTCGCTGCAAAGGGATCTCTCCATTCCGCTCACCAGCCCCGGAGAAGATGGTGACCGCCCCGTTGTTACCCACTTTATCCCTTTTCTGGGCAACTGGTACCGTGACCAACTAGAACCAATCTCTGATTGCCCGCTCTGGCCCCTGGACCCCCTCCCTATTTCCCACAGCTGAAATCTTGTATCTCACCACCAATTAATTCTGATCTTGGAGTCAGGCCTTGGCAGTTCCTCTGAAGATAAGGGCAAGAGGCCCAGGTGGCAGGAGCTGGGGATGAACAACTCAAAGTTTCACAACATTTCTTTCTCTGGGAGATCCCCCTCCCAGCTCTAAGGCCTCACTCCTCAGTAAGGCAGGCCACTCTTATGAGGCAGGCCACCCCAACTAGAATGTAACCGTTCTTCACACATGTACATGTGGTTGAGTTTAAAACTGTTTTTTTTTATAACTTGCCTTGCATAAGTCCTGGATAAAATGTTATGTAAATCTACTTAAAACAACAGGAGGATGTTTTGCACTTTAGTGCATTACGGTCTTGTTTTGCTTCTCCCTCCCCCCAAACAAAAATTCAACCAAGAGAACATTTAAATAAGACACACTTTTGGTTGGAATGCATTGCGTAGCGAACACTGAAGGAAGAATGGCTGCTTTAGATTTTATCTTGGGAAGCAATCAGCATTGCAGGTTCATTTGCAGAGATCATCAAGTCCTCTGTAGCTGTCAACTATAGGCCACTTCCCATTAACCAGCTGCCATGTGGAAGACATGCAGCAAGCTGGTGTTTATGTGTACCCAACAGTCTTGGTGACAGCTTATGCCAAGTGAAGACAAATCACATTGTGGAGGCTGATCATGTGCTGTCTGAAAGGCATACTAGGGTCAACCCTGTACAGTCTCTCACTTCCTCAGACAGAGAACACATGCACTTCGACTGCGTCACATCCCCTTTTCCCCTTACCATCGCATCGTGCCCCCCCTTTACCGTCACCACGTTGTGCCAGTGGACAGGTGGGTTCTGTGGACAGCCATGTCAGCTGAGCAGAGAGTCAGCCAGGCCAAAAAGCATAACTCAGAGCCAGGCATTGGAGGGGTGTTCCAGGATGATCGCCCGTACAGTGGCTGCATCTTGAGAAGAAGACCTAAGTGTGTACAATAGATTTGAGAACCCTATTGGTAGGAAGCTTTTTCCCATCAGTGGTGGCTGAAAAGTCTATTTCCATGACTTCAGATTACAAATTCCCTTCTCTTTATTGATCTGGGAGTCCATAATGTCCTTTGCCGAAGTTCTGTACGGTAACATAAAATTGTACAAACCAGTGCGTAATACCCAGTGCAGTTGTGGTTCTTTTATGTTGAAACATACTTACCATTGATAGTTGGCCAATCTAATGATATCTCTTTCCCTGCACTGATTATATTGAGAGCTCCTCCCACCTCTCCATGTTGCTTTTTATTTCAGATACGGGGAATGTCCATTGATCAGGCATTAGCTCAGTTGGAATTCAGTGATAAAAAAGGAGCTAAAGTGATCAAAGAGGTATGTTGTATATGTCTTTAGAATTTCATTTTCCAGTGTCTGTTATATCCATTCATTTGAGAACTCTTCTGAAGTTTATGACTCAGTAAATGCAGATCTTTTCATTGTGTATAACCCTCACATCTTCTCTTGATGCATTATTGGTGCATTTTGGCCTACATTCTTCTAGTGTATAGAACTTCTTTGGAAGTGCAAAAGCTTAACTAAGGCAGTAATACTGTGCACATCTATCTGGAAGCAAGCTTCACAGAATAAAATGGGACTTACTTCTAAGGAAACATACTTAGGGTTGTACTGTGAAGGAGAAAAATAGGATTTTACCATGCACGTCTTCTTACTAAGGTCAATGCATTGCTTTGTTTTTTTAAATTATTTTAAAGTGATGAGTTATTACTTGTTTTAAAATTCTGGGATTAAAAACAATTATGGTTTTCATTTGTGATTGATTTTGTTTTTCCTGTTCCGTAATAGGTCCTTCTTGAAGCTCAAGAAATGGCTGTGAGGAACAATAATGTAGAATTTAAATCCAACTTACACATTGGTAAATAGTTTTTTTTTTTATCGTAGAAAACATTCTCTGAAAAACTGATTGCAATCTAGGGTAGCAATAGTTTGAACCAGATTAGAATATTAATTGATGTGTACAATTCTGAGCCATAACACAACTGTTGTAGTTAGTACCATGATTATACATACTAATCTGTAATGTGCAACAAAATATTTTCCATTGTTGTATTTTTCCAGAGAAAATTTCTAAAAATGAATTATTTTAGGGATGTGCACTGGATCGGACCCGATCCACGATCCGAGTCCGGTCCAGTGGGAAATCGGATAAATTATCCGATTTCCGATCCCGCAGCTGGATCGGCCGATCCAATCCGAACCGGTCCGAAAAAGCTCCGAACCGGTTCGGCGGATCGGCGGGCGCCCACTGGCGCCCACCGCCGCTTCCATTGGCGGGCGCCAGCGGGCGCCCGCCGATGAAAGTGGACAGCGGGGGGGGGGAGGAGGGGGGCACTTACCTTCTCGGCCCGGTGGCTCCCGTCCGGCGCCGGCGCCTACTACTACTAGCAGGCTCCGCGGCCTGCTCTAGGGTGGCGCGCCGGGTGATGTCATCACCCGGCGCGCTACTCTAGAGCAGGCCGCGGAGCCTGCTGGTAGTAGTAGGCGCCGGCGCCGGACGGGAGCCACCGGGCCGGGAAGGTAAGGAGGGGGTGCGTGGAGGGGAGGAGGGGGCGCGCGGAGGGGGGAGGGGGGCCCTTACCTTTCCGGCCCGGCGGCTCCCGTCCGGCGCCGGCGCCTACTATTCCCAGCAGGCTCCGCGGCCTGCTCTAGGATGGCGCGCCGGGTGATGTCATCACCCGGCGCGCTACTCTAGAGCAGGCCGCGGAGCCTGCTGGAAGTAGTAGGCGCCGGCGCCGGACGGGAGCCGCTGGGCCGGAAAGGTAAGGAGGGGGTGCGTGGAGGGGAGGAGGGGGCGCGCGGAGGGGGGAGGGGGGCCCTTACCTTTCCGGCCCGGCGGCTCCCGTCCGGCGCCGGCGCCTACTATTCCCAGCAGGCTCCGTGGCCTGCTCTAGGATGGCGCGCCGGGTGATGTCATCACCCGGCGCGCTACTCTAGAGCAGGCCGCGGAGCCTGCTGGAAGTAGTAGGCGCCGGCGCCGGACGGGAGCCGCCGGGCCGGAAAGGTAAGGAGGGGGTGCGTGGAGGGGAGGAGGGGGCGCGCGGAGGGGGGAGGGGGGCCCTTACCTTTCCGGCCCGGCGGCTCCCGTCCGGCGCCGGCGCCTACTACTCCCAGCAGGCTCCGCGGCCTGCTCTAGGATGGCGCGCCGGGTGATGTCATCACCCGGCGCGCTACTCTAGAGCAGGCCGCGGAGCCTGCTGGAAGTAGTAGGCGCCGGCGCCGGACGGGAGCCGCCGGGCCGGAAAGGTAAGGAGGGGGTGCGTGGAGGGGAGGAGGGGGCGCGCGGAGGGGGGAGGGGGGCCCTTACCTGCCCGGCCCGGCGGCTCCCGTCCGGCGCCGGCGCCTACTACTACCAGCAGGCTCCGCGGCCTGCTCCAGGGTGGCGCGCCGGGTGATGTCATCACCCGGCGCGCTACTCGAGAGTAGGCCGCGGAGCCCGCTGGTAGTAGCCGCCGGCGCCGGACGTGCCGAGAAGGTAAGTGGCGGGGAAGGGGGCTTACCCCCCCCCCCGGAGCCGTCCGCTTCTATCCGCTGGCGCCCGCGGGCGCCAGCGGATGGAAGCAGGCGGCCCCAGGGGGGGTAGGGAGCGCGGGGGAGGGGGTTTACCTGCCGGGGCCGTCCACAGCGGACGGCCCCGGGGGGGGGAGGGAGTTAGGCCCCCCCTTACCCACCCGCCGCCATTTTTTCCTCATAGACTTGCATTGCAATGCAAGTCTATGGGGAAAAAAATGGCGGCCGATCCAAAAATGTACGATTTTTGGGTCGGGATCGGACTCGATCCGGTCCGGGGGGCCTCCGATTTTGTCCGAACCGGTCCGGGACAAAATTGGAGGTCCCGATCCGGGTCCCGATCCGATCCGGGGGGTCCGTGCACACCCCTAAATTATTTCAGAAAATTATTACCATATAATGTCAATTATATTGGGCAGTTTCAAAGTTGTAATTAACTTTTTTCAGGTGACTGTCTCTAGAAAGCATGTATTTCTATATAATCTTATGCACAGCTCATTAGGAATACTAAAATTAGTATGTTAAACATTATTAGTGCCTTAACTTTTTCTTAACGTTTAAACAATGGGCTGTTCATAGATAATGTCAAATTATAGCTTGGTGTTATACACATGAACCATGGGTTCGCTTGCTTCCTGCTCACCTTGTTTGCCAAGATTGGAAACATTCTCAATCCTGATTTACACAAACTGAATCCCAAGACAAAATAACCTAAGGAAGTTTCTGTAAGGAGTATTTCCCTTCTCTGCCTTGCAGCCACCTTCAAGCCTGTCTGGAGGGTCAAGGAGCCTTTCTGAATAATGTGAGGGGTTGTTGGGATAGTGGGGAATTGCCCCAAAATGAGCTTGGGTCCTAAAATGTGTTAACCTGAGGAAGTGTAACGAAGGGAGATTTCCTATTGCTTCTGCACTCTATCCCATATTGTCCATATAGGCTTTTTGAGGGCAGGGAATGACTGCAGGGAGGAGTCGGAGTCAGGAAGCTTCCCCTGAGTACACTTCCTTAAGTTAATTTAGTAACTTACTTATTCTAGTTAACTTTCTAGTTAACTTACTTATCCAAGCGGTAGTTTTCCAGGTTTGGATGATACAGCAAACTTGAGATTAAAATTTTCTAATGGTGGTGGAGGAAGAAGGATTGGGTGGTTTCAATACTCACGATGGTTTGGCATAAAGTTTGAATAGCCTCTCTCTAAGAAAATTCTGCTACTAAGTTATCATGCCTTAAAATATCCTGCCCAGGTTCCACCTGTCTCCAGTTTTTACCTCAGAAATGGAGAAGCAAACCTCGCAGGAATGCCTGCTTTCACTTGGATCAGTTGTCCCCATTAACACCCAAGCTTCAGCCCTTTCCCTCTCTCCGGGTTCCAGAGACACCCAATTTGCCTTAGTGGTTCCCTCAACTCACTGCAGGAAAAGTAACAAGGAAATCGATTTAATAATGGTAATGTAATAAGTCAAGTCAACACATGGGATTTTTTAAAAATACAAAGAGATATATTAATATTAATCCATGCTTGGTCCTAAATTCCCTACCTACTCCACCCCTTCTATACATAAACCATTAGCTAGATGTTGCTTCTTCAATCCCTAAGCCCCTATTCCATCAACTAACTAGGTCAAGTCAGATCCCAATCGATTTAGGGCAACTTTCCCTAATCTGATGCTCTCCCAATGTTTTGGATTGCAACTTCCAGGATTCCTGACTATTAGCCATGCTGATTGGGGCTGATTGGAATTGACCTAACATATAATAATAATAATAATAATAATAATAATAATAATAATATTTATTTATAACCCGCCTCTCCCTACGGATCGAGGCGGGGAACACAATGCAAATACAAGCATGACAAAAATTAAAAATTTAAAAAACAAGAGAAACACATCATTAAAACATTTAAAATTCATATCTGGAGGGTATCTGGTTGGGGGAATGCTGATTTAGGACATCAGAAAGTTTTCTATTCATTTTTTCCCTGAAAACCATATAAAAATGCATGAAAGCTTCAAAACCTATGTCTGTGTTCGGCTTCCAGTTTCTGAGCTTTGGTGGGAAACTATTTTGTTTTGAGCTCCGCAACCTGTTTTAGTTTTTATTATTTTAAAGGCTTGTTTGAAGTGTTTAAATTGCCCCAAATACCTGCATTTTGCTGTATTGCTGTAAGCAGTCAAATGTTATCAGAACGTTTTGTCTTATCCCTTTTCTGTGGATTAATTAGTGTGTTGGGGCTTCATATGTGAGCCCACATTTATAGTGGGAGTTTCCTTTTCCTTCAGCATTTTCATGCCCTTTCAGCTGCTTGTGTTTTATGTGTTTTATGTTTTATTTTCCAAGCTGCAGAGCCATTTGAGTCCTGCTGTCACCATTGTTTATTCGTCTATATTATTACTATTACTATTATTTTTAAACTTTATTATTTCAAAACTTGAGCAATAGAGTGGTCAAGGGATTTACAAGACCCAGAGAAGGAATTATTGTTGTTTCCTGGTTTACTTACAATTCAAGCTGTGTAAAGTTTCACACACATCCCCACTCCTCCATTCTGGCTCACATCTATTGATAATCTACCTGCTGGGACCTGTAGAAGAGATGGTGAATAGAGGCTCAGAATACCATGTATGTGTTCTATAATCAGTTCTGAATGCTCTTTCATGGAGTAATGCCAAAATTCCAAGAAATATATTGTTCTTTTGAAATCAGTGAGTCTTTCCAACCAGTGAAAGACTATTTATTGAGTTCTTTCTGTTTCTTTATTCTTATGTTTTTAATTAATTTTATGTCTTCAATTAAGATTGTATTTTTAATATTTATTATTGTTAGCCGTCTTGAGCACTACTTTTGGGGAAAGGTGGTATCTAATGTGCCTAAGATGAGGATGACAGTTAGATTCATTGTGTGGATTTATAGTACCTGTGTTTAGACTGGGAAAATGTCTCATGTCAATCCCACATGTAAAGCATCATATACTCTGATGTTGCATAAATGGGACTTCACAAGTGATTTGAATGTATCCAACTTCAAAGGGAGATCAGCATATTAGCCATTTGCTGTATACTCCAGATTCATTGGTGCAAATATATTTTATTCTTGAAACTCAATCATAAAAGTTACAGGATGCTATCTCTAAGAGATTGGTAACCTGATTTCAAATGTCCTAGCATTGTTAATGCCTGCAACTTCTGCAACCACCCACCCAGTGTAGACCTTGATTCAACGATAGTGGTATAAGAAATAGGGTATATTATAAAAAGTAGCTGGAGCCACATGATAATGAACTGTAACTTCTATCCTTCCAGTTGTGTTCCTTTGACACGACTTACCCCAGCAGCTGTATTATTCTATATAAATTTTAAAAATAATAATTCCATTTCTCATTGGCCCATTTTAATAGTTCGTTTCTCATTTTTCCTATGGAAGGTTAGCCAGCATTTTACACTTCACTTTCCAGCAACCTCTCATCTGTCAACCTTTAATTGCGGTAAAAAGGTTCTAAATTAAGTGCATTTAGATCTGGCATTTAGGTACTGCCTTCTGACTTCGCCATATCAAATTGATCCTTTTAGCTTTCCACTATAATGCTGCCACCATAGGAAGCTCATTTCTCTTTCAAACTTATGACAGAAAGCATTATAGAAATCGCTTCTACCAAAGGTGGAAATAAAATGTCACTTCATAATGATTCAAAGCACCTCAAATGGACATTCTAGCGGAAAGTGATTGACCAGCTTGGTGAATTATGCTTTCTATGGAAAGGCTTTAAAGGGAGGGAGGTGAGATGGGATTGGGGGGGGGGGGGGTCTTACACTGTTATAGTATTAGAAGAAACATTTAGCTGAAATAAACATTAACGGGACGTGAATGGACAGTGGTAGTAATTTCCAGTCTTTTTCTGCCAGTTGAGATAGGTCTTGTCTTCAACCACTTCAGAAAGGTTCTGCTGTTTGTTTTCTTGCTGTGCACTTTTATTTATTTAAAACATTGCTATTCTGCCTTTCCTCTGGAGAGCTCAAGGCAGCTACCCACAAAGACAAAACCATAATGTAACAGCTGTGGGCTGACTTGAGTCTTGCCTAGGTTACAAACGCACCCACCCACCCACCGTAGCGTACCCCTAGCTAGCCAACCTGTTTTAATTTTACTTTCAAGAGTACATAGTCAGTATCTCCTTAACAGTTAAAGCTTAGCTAATTCGTGTTGAGTGGTACTCAGTAAGTTGTCTTGGAGTGCCTTGCTGGATCAGTCCAAGGTCCACCTAGTCCAGCATTCACTGCAAGAATCTCTGCAACTAGCAGGCAGAAGGTGGTCCCTTGGGATTGACCAGTGCAGAATACTGTCTTGTGTTAGAGCACATGCATGGCTGCCACCAAAGCAGCAGCTCCTCAGTAGTGCTGCTCCTACCCCTGCCAATAAAACAGAAGTAACAACATCACCATTTTGTGAGTTTTCTTGTCCCCCCACAAGTAGTGGCTAGTGAAGTAGACTGGGGGTGGGGGAGCTCACAACGCAATGGTGTCACATCACACATTTTGTATTGCTAGATGTTACTGTGGGAATGAAAAAGAAGAGCTACAGAGCTACTGTCTTCAGTGGCAGCCACGCTACTATCATAACATCTAGTTCCAACCTCAGACTGGCTCAGTTCAGGGATTTTAGAAACAAAGGCACTTGGTTAATGAGCTAGTTTTCATTGTAGAATTGTATTCACATCTGCCACTTTTTGATGTCTTTATTTTTTATACACATACATTCAGGCTAGTCTCAAATTTTGCTCTTGATTTTTTGTTGTGTGCAGTGTGACTTAAGATTTCAAATGCATGTTTCTAAGAATAAGGGATAATAAACAATCCTTTGGTAATTGCTCATCTTGCTCATGATGGTGTATAAAGCAATGTCTGTATGGAGCCTGTGTAGCTTCTCTTCCTCCAGCAGTTTCCTCCATGCATAGTGCGCTGTTTATTGTGCCAAATGCATTGTCTTGACAGGCGCATCCTTCTAAATGGAGATTCCCTCTCATTACGGCAGTTTTCCCCAACCTTCAGATGTTTGGGACTTCAGCTCCCCTTAGCTCCTTCAGCTAGCATTGCCATTGGTCAGGAATGTTGAGAGTTGTAGTTCAAAACGTCTGGAGGGTATCAGGTTGAGGAAGGCTGTCTTAGGGCGTCCAGCAGCCCACTCCCTAATGGCTCTGATGTATGGCTGCTTCTCTTAGAAGTATGAGCAGAGCTGTATGGAGGGCCTGGACAAGAGTGGGCAATTGGATGTCCTAAAGTGACGTACAGATGAGGTGAATTGTAGCTCAGTGGTAACGCATATGCTTTGAATGCAGAAGGTCCCAGTTTCTATTGCTGGCATTGTTAGGTAGGACTGGGAAAACCTGCCTGAAGCACTGGAGAGCCACTACCAGAGTGCATAGATAATACTGATCTAGATGAACCAATGATCTGACTTGGCATATGTCAGCTTCCTGTGTTCCAAGATGCAGCACTCTTGAGGAGAAGCTATACCAGATTCTTAAGCAAAGCCTGATCTGGACACAATCTGAACTGCTTTTTTAGCATGGAGGATTGTAGCCACTGTGTGTGTTAAGATGAATTCATAAATGCTACCCCCTGTCTCAAGTCATACCTTTCCCATTTTTTTTCACTACACCAATCCATACAGGTGCTTTGCTTAGCTGCCTTGGGCCCTGAATCATTTTGTAATTTTTGGTGAGACACATTAAAAAGATAATGCAGTTCTGTTAATGCATCGAGCAAGCTGCATGTTCTGGTAACGGTTTCTTTAAAGTTGTGCTCCAGCCAGGATTCTCTTATTTTAATTTTATTTTCTGTCTTCCAGCTAGATCCTTCTCTGGAAAAGGCCATTATCTGAAAAGGATCCGCTACCATGGCAAAGGCTTTTTTGGCATTATGGACAAAGTCAAATGTCATTACTTTGTGAAATTAGTAGAAGGCCCACCTCCACCTCCAGAGCCACCCAAGACTGGATTTGATCAAGCAAAGGAATATGTTCAGCAGCTTCGTAGCCGAACCATTACTAATACACTGTAATATTTCCCCCACTGTGTATATCTTCCTTTTTGATACACATGTAAATAAAAAGTACATTTTGAGAAGAACTTTTGAACTGCACTCAGATTTCTGGGTAGAATCATATAATGTATATGATGACTAGGAGAGAAGGGCCAGCATTGGACAAGAACAGAGCCTTAGATGATACTTGAGAAAATGGTAGGAAGTGCTTCTGCTGAGCAGACTGCAGTCTGATTTATATCTTGGTTCTTAAAATTTTGATTGAGCTTCTATTCCAGTATTATTTTTACTGAGAAGACTGGATCTTTAAACTGCAGGTATAGTATAGCATATGCTGTGAAAGCAAGAAAAAGCCATGGTTGTCATGCGGGCCATGAAATCCTGAGCCACTCCCAACAAGGTGGCCTCAGTATTTCTACTGAAGTCCCCCAGTGCAACAAGCCACAGAGACTCCAGCACCAATGCCAAGACCACCTTGGGTAGCTCAGGAAAGGAGACTATTGAGCAGCGGGGCGGGCAGAATACAAACAGAATCCCTATTCTGTCCTGAACACTCATCTTCAGATACACTTGAAACTGGAAGACTGCGGGATGGAGCACTTAGACAGGTGGAGAGCTTTGGCTATTGGGCAGTATAGAAATACGATAAATAAAATCATGATAGACCGCTGTGACACCACCTCTCTTCACTGCCTCAAGACTTGCTTGCTGTAACACAGAGAACCAGGTGGGCAAAGCTGGGAGATTTCTGCCCCCATCTCACCGAACCAGGCCTTCATGATACATGCCAGATTGGCACTGTCATTCAAGATCAAGTCCTGAATGGCTGCTGTTTTCCCATTCACTGACCCAGCATTCATAATAAATCATTAAAGAGGAGGAAAGCACCAGTTGCTTGGGTTCACTGCTAATAATTGGCATTTTGTTTGATGATTGCTCTTGATAACTTCTCATGCATTCCAGAAGGGAGAATAATGTTTCTAAGCAACTGCACAGCAAACAAGCAATGAGATGATTTTTCAGTTCAGCAAAATGTAACTGCAGATGGCACCACTGTTTGTTTTCTGGCAGTACATAAAGAAATATGGAAAACTTACAAGCCTCTAAAGTTGCCTCTTGGCACTCACAATTGCACTAACACACCCTGATATGTGCACAAGCCAGCTAACCTCTGAGGAAGTAAAATGCTTTGCAGTAATTACAGAGCATGTGCTCTTAGATTCCAAACAGCAGCTGATTTAAATCTTTGCTAGTTTTAATGGGAAACAACTTATTGTGCATGCATTTTAACTTTATTCTTAGCTGCAAATTACAGAGCAAAATGCTCTTCCCACAATGAAGCAGTAGTGATGATACCATTTGTTTTAGGTGATAAAGTAATATATTGTTAGGTTCTCATTTTAAGCATACTAGGTGGCTTATAAGAAAATGGGTCATTGTATACAGTGATATTTATTTAACCAGTTTATAACAAAATATTAGTAAAATCGTGGACTTGGCTTCTGAAGATTTCAAAGTCTTCCTGATTTGCCAGTCGTTAAAGGCAGAAAATGAAAAGGACTTTGAGGGTGGCAGTACACATGGCTTCACCCTACTACCAGAAAGCTTGCTGGGCCTTTAGTTGGAATTCTTCTTCCACAGAAAGCCTTCTATTCAGTGCTAAACCCTCTCCCACCCGCCCCTTTGTTTCCTGCAAAACACCAATTCCCCCCAAAATGATCAGGTGTCCCACATCATGTTTCCTGAAATATCTACCACAGTCTACAGATCTGAGGTGAAAGAAGTGATTTGTTTGCTACTTGCCAGGCTCCTGATACACACTAGAAGAGTGTAAATCATTCCCTATAATAGTAAAGTGAGATGTCTGCATGCAGATATTCTGCTTCCTCAACAGTGGGAAAGCTAAGGTAGCAGACAATCTCCACTGACAATTTCATTAAAGCGATATTTAGGTTGCTTTTAATCTCAAGCTTCTGAGGTGACCAACGAAACAATATAATATAATAATTTTTAAAAGATAACACACACAAAAACAAAGCCAACAGTTAAAAACAACTTAAGCAATAAAACAAACAGCAAAAGGAAAACTATCCATTCAGAGCCCTGGAAAATGAAAAACTAAACTTCACTTGGTGCCAATAAGCAAAGGGCGTCTTTACATTAAGGGGAAATCACATTGCTTTCCCAGGGCGTTTGTCCTTCCTGCTTTTTGGTGCGACTGTTACAGGCTTAATTACAGACGGAGAAGGGCAACCACATGGTTTAAATTAAATACTAGGGATGTATATCGTATTGTTCCGATGTCTGATAATGAACCAATAAGGTCATTATCGGACATCTGATTAATGATAACAATAAACATTCCTGAAAGCCCTATCTGATTGGATCCGAAATCCATATGTCCGATAACTATCGGACATATTGGATTATCGGACTGCCAATTTAGGGCTGGCCCTTCCTCCCTCCCTTCCCCCCGCTCACGCTCCCTGCCTGGGCCTTGTCCACCGCTGTCCGCTGCCATCTGCTGCTCTGGACTACTGAGAACTAGGCTTTGTGACCTAGTTCTCAGTAGAGCGAGGGCGTGCCGGGTGATGACATCACCCAGCGTTTCATCGCTCTACTGAGAACTAGGCCGCATAGCCTAGTTCTCAGTAGTTCCTAGCAGTGGACGGCAGCTGACGGCGGCAGACAAGGCCCAGGTAAGGAGGACCCCTCCCTCCCCCCTCGCTCTCCTTACCTGGGCCTTCCCTGCCGCCGTCCGCTGCTAGGAGCTCCTGAGAACTAGGCTTTGCAGCCTGGTTCTCAGTAGAGCGACGACGTGCCGGGTAATGATATCACCCGGCGTGTCGTCGCTCTACTGAGAACTAGGCTGCAAAGCCTAGTTCTCAGTAGTACCTAGCAGAAGACGGCAGTGAACAAGGCCCAGGTAAGGGGGACCCCTCCCTCTCCCCTTGCGCTCCTTATCTTGGCCTTCCCCGCCTCTGCCACCATGCAGTACTGCTAAACAGGCTTTCCAGCCTGTTCGTCAGTACAGAGCCGTGCCGAGTGGGAGGGAGCGCCAGCCCAGTGTTTTCCCCATAGACTTGTATTGGGGGAAAGCTTTCCCCCAATGCAAACCTATGGGGAAAAACACTATTATCGTATCGGAACTTCCGATATTTATCGGATATTGGATCCGATCAAATCCGGGTACCTCCCGATATGATCGGACCCGAAATTTTTTTATGTCAGAATTTCCGATAATGATACGATAATTTTGGCCGTGCACATCCCTATTGAATATTGCCCCTGAATTGAATTGAAACAGCACCATCTAGTAACAGTAGATCCCACTTTTTAAAGGATGTTACCACTTTAAAAGTTCTTTTCATGGTGAAATTTGCAACAGTTGTTGCAGGAGATGCCCTGGTTGTTCTTGATGTTGTTTAAAAGACCTGCAAACTTCCATGAGTGGCCAGTCATGAGCGTGCAATAAATCACTCATTCAGAGAAGCCCAAAGTCACTGCTGACCATGCATCTCTGCAGAGAGCATTCTACAGGTGAGGCATCACCACTGTCAAGGTCCATCGGTGGTGGCATCTGCAGATCTTAACAAACTTGCAGGTTCATATGGAGTCGAACGTCCTTCAGCTTTATGTGACAAAACCAGTAGGAACAAATCGAAAGTCAGTGAAGATATTTTAATACCGGCAAAATGTGTTTGTTCCAAGCAGCCAGTTCCAGCTAATAATCTGTCTGACATGTTCTGAACCAGCTGAAAGTTCTAAATATTTTTCAAGGATAGCCTCTCCCTCATAAAATATATTGCAGTAATCAAGCCTGGAAGCTACCAGGACATAGCTAATTGTAGCAAGAGTTACCTCTCTTCATGAAGGGCAGCAGCCTAAGCTGGTAAGAGGCAATTCGTGCCATGGATGTCCCTTCAGTTTCCAAAAGTATGGACACATCTCCCATACTTGATCTTTGGGGAGAGCAGCCCCATCAAGAATGGGTTGAACATCACCTCTGCCGCCCATCAAACAATCTTCCAGCTACCTATGTCATGCCTGGCTTGAGCTCATTCAGTCTGTTACTGATTCCAGGCACATGTTCAGCACCTGATTCAGATGAGACTTTCTCTCTCTCTCTCTCTCTCTCTCTGTGTGTGTGTGTGTGTATGCACATACACACGCACACACCTGCCCGGAACTCCAAAATATTCCCAGCTGCAGAAGGCAGTACGTACATGCCAGTGTTGGAACCAAGAGGGAGTGGGAATTGTTCTGGCTAAGTAGTGCATATTTACCACTCTGCCAACAGGGAGAGCCATCAGGTGGAGATCTATGGGCCCTACTCCTGCTGCCTGCTGGTTTCCGGCAAAAGGATCATATGGAAGGGGGACTTGCCTATTTCTCACCCAAAGGATCCTGCGGTATCCGGTCTT